>CM060980.1:123789950-126289950 GCA_030765065.1 Deroplatys truncata | reverse complement strand
TGTTATATAGAACGAATTACACGGACATGCTTAAAAGAAGCTAAACTCTTGCAGTAGGATGAATAAAATATGGCAGTTCTACAAGAACCACATTGTGAAATTATATCAACATACGGATTTAAGTCACTGGTCATAAATTTCAATACTTAAATCATCTCTGGCTGATTTATTGCGCATTTTATGGGGATTTGTTTCAGTCAGGTGAGTAGAGTTCTTCTCTACTTGCTTACCCTCCCCGTGGGGGAATTTACACTCCCAGATGCCGGTTAGTGAGCAGAACATATTACAACCAGAGTGGTGGGTGATCAGTCCGAATCTGGTATAAGAGCAAGGAAGTGGATGATATGAAATGGCGGTGAAGTGAATGATAGGAAAGGTGGTGTTGGAGCAATTGGTGGAATGAGAGGCGGGGGAAACCAGAGAATCCCGAGAAACTCACCCTGGCACCGCTTTGTCCACCACAAATCCCACATGCGGTTCCCTAGAATCGAACCGGGCCGCCTAATTGAGAGGCGAGCTGTCTAACCTTCGCACGGCGCTGCCCCAGGTGAGTAGAGCACTCAACAAAAATGGCCAGAAAACATTGATGCTGTGCAAAAACTAATAATGAAAGATCGTCATGCGACATATTGTGAGATTGAGGCAACCCTAGGCATTAGTTCCACCAGCATATGTAAAATATTGCATGATTATTTAGCCGTGAAAAAGGTTTGCTCTCGTTGGATCCCACATAATTTGACGCAATCTCAAAAAGATGCTCGTGTCGATTGGTGTACAAAAATGCTCAAGAAATACAATGGCGGTGCCTCAAAAGACGTATGTAAGATTGTAACAGGTGACGAATCATGGATCTATGCGTTGTTCGCACTCGAAGCACTTCGAAGCAAATGGTCGTCTGCTTTTTCAGCAAAACTGGCCATATGGCAACAGTGCCTTTAGAGGAACGTAAAACGGTTAATGCCGAATGGTACACAACCATTTGTTTGCCGGAAGTCTTCGGTGAAGTAAGGAAAGCCAACAAGAACCGTAGGATCATTCATCAAGACAATGCGAGCGCACACACATCTCGTCTAACAACAGAGTATTCGAAGGCTCAAAAAATGGAATTTATGGGTCATCCGCCATACAGTCCTGATTTGGCACCCAATGACTTCTTTTTGTTCCCGAACATCAAGAATAAATTGCGTGGACAACGATTTTCGTTGGCAGAAGAAGCTGTTGATGCCTTCAAAAACCATGCTTTGGAGGTGTCTCAAGAAGACTGGAATAAATGCTTTGACAAATGGTTCAAACGGGTGCAAAACTGTATTGATCATAAAGGAGAATATTTTGAAAAACAATAAAGCAGTTTTCAACCAGAAATTACTTTGTTTTAATTATTAGGCTCAAAATATAAATAGTGCCCCTCGTATGTGTTACGTTTATTCAAACACAATATTAGGTGCATAACTAATTAAGAGTTTCAGTCAGAGGTTTTGAATCCAAGGGTTTCAGCACCTGCAGTACAAGCTTATAGACGCTTGTCCGAGAGGACAGGAGGCGTTGCATATGAAAATAAATTTACTCGTTGTAAACCTGTTGGTTAAGTGTTTAGGTCATATTTAGTATGCCATACAATTTATGACACTAGAACAGGTATCTTCCCGATTTTACCGTTACAGACTTCAATATTCTTTTATTTCCATTATTCACAGTCTGGAGTCCAGAGACGGTTAATTAATGGCTGCTTATTAATGCTCATTAGTCATTCTCCGTACCTGATGCGTCATTACGCGGACTCTTCCTTCTAAACAAGTTTAATTTCCGCTTCTACTCACATCTTTTCAAGGGGAAAAAATGTATTTTTAGTTTCCGTGAAAAAAATGTTTCTATCGCCTGGGGCTTATTTTAGTCCTTAGGGCACATATTACCATGATCCAACATAATTGTATGTGGAGATGCTTTCCTTATTGCTGTGAAAACCAGCTCTCTCATCTTGTGACAACCTGAATATGGAGAAAGAGCTCGAACTCAAGCACCAAGAGACAACAGGACTAGTTATCATCGGTTCCGGAACGCAACGAAACGGAGTCGGAAATAAATCTGACGTGTTACATTCACATGACTTTCTCCACCCACTATCGTTTATTTTATATAGTTTCTAAATACTATTCTTATGAAAGCTTATATGTTTATCTACTTCATGTTAAGCAAGATAAATCTTTGCAGAAATAGCTTCAATGCACATTTCATTGTAGAATCAAGGGGGATAAGCAAAGTCGAATCGAAGTCAGAAGTTTAAAAGCGTGTCGCTATATGCTGGTCCTGAAATTCCATAGTCTATAACATCGCGAGAAACAACTGAATAGCGACAGCACATTAAAATTACAGTATTGAAAATTTTGAGATATCTCGGTAATGGCTAGTACCTCAAAAACTTATTTGAACTAAATACATATTGTTTTAAAGCGATCTAAATTTTTTGTGTAATGGTCTCTCTTGGGGTTTACCAGTTATACAAACATTCCTTCCAAATGAAGAGGTTATTCCAGAAAATTTAATATATACATTTTATTTTTCATGTACCTGTACATTTTAAACATAAGGTATTCGAATAAAAATATAGGTATTTTTGAGGAAGTAAAAAATATAGAAAATGTATCCATGTAAAGGGTAGTGGATGGGTGAATTTTTTTAAAATCATTGTCATGTACTGAGATGATAAAAAGATACTGAACTTAAAACACATGTTTGGTATTTAACGGAATTTTCGTTTTCGTGTTCTGCTGTTCACAGACACACACACTCGCGCATGTACGCGCCCAGACCTTTTTGTAAAAATGACATTTTTCAAGGGGCCTCAAAACATGTATTTCAAGTGAAATCTCGACATTAAATTTCTGAGTGGAATACAATACTTCCCCTACTTACGTAAGTACTAGTAGGGAAAGAATCAGCCTATTATGTAAAACTCAAAAATATTTATGTATCCGTTGTAGGTAATTTTGTACAACAGCACACAATAATTGTAGTCTGAAGCATTTTAAAGTAAATTTAACATATTTAAGACGACATGTTTACGTAGACGTCAACTTCGGAGTAAATGTGTTAGGAATGCGACAATAGTATCTTTAGCCATTATATTTGCACCTTATAATTACTGTATCACTGACCTATCTTCGACAAGTTTTTGGCTTTTAGGCGAACTACTGCATATATGGAGTTGCAATTTTATACACAAGAATTTTAAAAAATTTTGTCAACACATCTCAAATTTGATACACAAATAAGGGTAGTTCACTTGCAGTCGCCCATTAATTTTCAATTTTTAGGCGAACCACTAAACAAATGGAGTTGAAATTTTATACACCAGAGTCTGAACAAAATTTGAGACACATTTCAAATATGGTTGAACAAAATTTAGGTAAAGAGCCTTCAAGGCTTGAAAGTCTGATAGAAAATAAAACTTTCTTTTTAATTTTACTTAATTTTTATAACAATTAGAAAAGGGATACAATCCCAATATATTCCGGGGCTTGCAAAACGCAAATTGCATATTTATGTACGTAATGAAACGGTATTATGGGTCATATTGCTGTTTTTCAAATGGTGAGAAAACAAACGAAGGTGTTAAAAAAAGAATGTTGAAATGTGTGATTTGTTAGAAATCGATAGGAATTTAAGAAAAGTTTATATGGGGAGTTTAAAAAATGTACGATTTCTTATGATCTACTAAACTGTCTACTAAATACGAGGTTGCCACTGAAATCTTACGCTCTCTCTATATTTACGATCTCGTTATTTCTATGATTTGAGTCTAGGATTAGCATTGCATCCGTAACCTGTGATATTTCAACGGAATCATGGGAGACATTTTGGTGATTTTTCTCTATGGAATTTCTAACCTTAGATTTTATATTTTGGGCTTTTTGAGCCATATGACGTTTGGAAGTGCCCTTAATTACGTCACATTTAAATGCATACACGTATTAAATGACCCTTAAGAGCCATTTATACTTCTCTACTACGTATAGTAAGTAGGGGAAGTATTGTATTCCACCCAAAAATTCGATACCGAGATTTCACCGGAAATATATGTTTTGAGACCCCTGAATCCATAGAAAAACCTTTTTGGAAACATGTCTGTGTGTGCGTGTGTGTGTGTGTGTGTGTGAACAGCATAACTCAGAAACGAACAGTCAGATAAACACCAAACTTGGTATTTAGGTTCCGTATCTTCCACAGATGCGACACGAAGGTTTTCAATAAAATCCCCCCACCCCAGACTACCCTTTACATGGAACATTTTTCGAAAATTTTAATTTTTTCAAAAATGGCTCTAACGATTTTGATCAAAATATTATATGTTTACTTTCATGACAAATAAAATGCATATCTTGAATTTTTTGGGAATGTCTCCAAAAGTATTCTTCATTGTGAACGACTTTTGCATAACTGGTAAACCATAAGACATAGACAAAATGTTACTACACAAAAAATGTAGATCGCGTTAAAATACACAATTTATGTCATATACATTTTTTTGTTGAGTGAACCATTTTCGAGATATTGCTTGTTATTCCCTTAAATTTTTCAATACTTATTTTCTCAAATGGGAATTCGTTATTCATTTTTTGTCTTGGATATGCAAAGAGTATTAATCTGTGGCAAAGGGAATGGTGCTGCACCTAGCAACCAGCTATTAAGAGATATGTATATGCTTAAAGGCTACTGTTTTTCTATATTACCCTTGTAAATACATATTCCCCTTACATCTACAAGAAAATTAACAATAAGATAGAATCTGCAAATGTTTATCTCGATTAACATGAAGTAGATGGAGAATAAGCGTTTGTATAAATAGTTTGTACAAGAGTAGAGAAAGTCATGTGAGTGTAACACATCAGATTTCGAATCAGCCAAGGTTGATGGAGACAGTCTGAGCAACTCGAGAGGAATTTTATTACTGCTATTTTACGATGCGAGAAAACTATTTATAAGTTTGAAACCACCACTTAACTTAGATAATTGCATTTCGCCTTATTTGCTAAAGAGCTTTTCTGCACAGTTTTCTTAACTGAAAGTTTTTAAACAACTTCCCAATGTGCCATAGAATAATAATTATATTTGCCACAGCCGAGTGCCGAATGTTAGCGACTCCTCAAGAGCAAAAAAAGAACTGGGTGTTGTCGATGTCGGCTTTATTTGCACTCAAGTCTCTGTTATGGCCGTCCTCACTGCCCTCAGGCTATACACGGCGTCTCCTTCCTGGTCTGTTGCCGTTCATATCAATGGGAGGAAGCAAGTGCAATGCCACTTGGTGTGTTCTTACTTTGAAAACACACTTGCGATTTCTGTAACTCAGCGCTGTATTAAAACACTAAACAAGTCGTTCCAAAATTTCCATTCATTTTTTAACATTTTTATCTGCGTTCTCATATCATAAGTACTTTAAATTGTATCTACATCTGATATAGTATTACCGAACTAATGTAAACCCCATTACAAAACTACCTCAAACACCATAAGTGTATCTCGATATCGAGATTTCACCGGAAATGTATTTTGGGGTCTCATGAACTAAAAAAGAATACGAAGATTTTCAAGCAAATCCCTTATCCCGTTATACGTATTATATGGAAACGTTTTCGTTATTTTTTTATTTCCCCCCCAAAATTGCTAACGAATATGAATAACATCATATGTTTAAAATGTTTACATGACTAATAATAATATTATTAATATAATTTTCTGCGGATAGGCTGCGAAAACCTCTTCATGCTGAACTGAATTTTGTATAGCTGGTAAATAATAAAAGATGCACAAACACTTATCTACCACACGAAAAATGTAGATCTTCTCAAAACATGTAATTTATGTCAATCACATTTTTAGCATTAACCATTTCCCAGATATTCGTTGCTATTAGTTTGAATTTTCTAATATTTATGTATACTTTTTGAAGGATAAGTTATAATTCTTTTGTTTCTCGTGAATGTTTTTTTTATATTTTTATTTCCATTTTATTATTCTTTTCATTCCTCTTTATTTTTATCAATTTTAGCTAGAGCTAAATCTGTACAACAATGAATGTAAAATTTGTTTTGAAAGAATGTAATAAATATAAAAATTTGCAATACACGTCCTGGTTCAGGGAACCGGATTCTAGAATGACGTACTGCAGATTAGATTTTATTTTGTTTCTTGTGATCACCTATGAAGAATATGGAATTTCAAATCCAACATACAGCGACCCGCTTTTTAAGCGCTTTATTATCGCTTCACCTCCTATAATTCCTTTATACCAACAACGAAATGTGTAATGAAAATATTTTTGCAAATGTTTATCTCTGTTACCATGGAGAGCAAAATAAGGTTTTTATGAGTAACTCCTAGATGAGATATAAAACTAGAGATACTGGGTAGCACAAGTCAGGTGAATTAACATTAGAATTTGTTTATATTAAAAAAATAAAATCTCCTTTTCCGTTTATTACAGAAACCATTTAATTTAAATCTTTCAACTGACGCAGAAGTTTAACGTCGTTTTAACATCAAGGTTATACTGCGACGGTCATCCGTAGGTTCTTAGATAAACCTTATTCAGTATGTCCTGAAAGATGGCTTTAGTTGGGTAGCCGCCTTCCTGAACCTGCATACGTGATCAAATTATTCGACTAAACATTGTCACTCGCCCAATTTTTAAATTATTCTAGTGCTTTTTAATAAATACTGCACTTGAATAAAACATTATTAACTCTTAATACATCGTGTACTTGTCTTACGTCGATAAGCATTTTTCATATCTTTGGTGTACCTACTATGAATAATATGTTTTGTCTTTGCCAAACGTTGACTAATGTTCGCATGAGGAAAGAATTAACAGAAATTACTTTTTAAGTCTTTCTCATGATATAGTCGCCCAATTACTTGAATTAAATTGCGAAGTGGAGGGGATTTGGCCACCGATGCAAGAATTAGGATATTGTACCGATGCCCCACGAAGGGTCGCCCCCGGGAGGGAGGAATGAGGTGATGGGAGATACTGGGGGGTCGGAACCAAGAGTGATGGCACAACAATGACAGGGTCCCTACCGTTACCGGGGACCCCGCCCCTCATAGGGTCCAATGGCCCTCCCGGGAGCGGTCCTTATACCCCGGCAACCGGCCGAAGGCCGAGAGACGGAGAAAGTTCGCAGAGAGCATCCTTTTCCCCCGCCACGCTGCACCGAAACTCCATCGCCGATACTACTAACCCTGAAAGAGACCAAACGGGGTGAAAAATGAATGAAATGATTAATGGAACGAAATGGGACAGGAAATCCGGGTTGTGTTTTCTACTGCACAGCGTGTATTTATTCATTTATGATTCGTATGTATTAACTCAGTCAGCTCACCAAGCGAAAGTAAGATTTGCAGAAAGATTTCCAGGTGTAAAAGTTCCAGGGCGTACAACAATCTATGAAAGTTATAATAAATTTCAGGCCACAGAAAGTGTTCAGGCCAAGAAATCTAAAAGATGGCGTACGGTTCTTACCAAAGAAACATTAGACGACATCGGTCATCGTTTGGAGAATTCCCCCCAAAAATCGCTTCGGCGTCTTTCTTATGGCTCTGCGCAAAGAGCTACCAAATTGCTGATGTTAAAACCATATAAAATAACTGTGGCACATGCTCTTCAATGAGGTGATCCTGTAATTAGCGCACATTTTTGAGTGGAGGCTCAATAGTGTACACAATGACGAATCAGACCCATATTTAATATTTTTCACGGCATGAACTACGGCGAGGGATGGATAGTTTACTAAAGAGGAGCCAAAAATGCATGGGCAGTTTCAGCATCTCCTCTTATAAAATTGGTAGTAAAGCCTTTAAAAGTAGTTTTAAAATGTTGTATGGTTTCATCCGCGCAGCCGGAGGACGCGGACAGGAGAAACACCGCGGTTCGTAGTTTTTTGGTCTCTATGTATTAAACAATAGATCTTAAGAATTTTTAGAGAAGCAAAAAGATTAATAATTTTCTGCTTATGATATGCAAAATACGTCAGTAAGAGAGGGTTGAGTTCATCACTTCCTTATGGAGTTATTTTTAACTATATATTTCGGTGAATACATTCTTATGGGTCACAAATGTCTAAGTGCGAGCACATAGCGTAATATGAAAGTGATATTCTCGTGATCTTGACTGACTCGCCTAATAATACAGATTTAGACAGCAAAACTAATTGTATTCAGAACACTTATTTTAAAGTGAAAGTAGAAATAGACTGGCTGCACGACATATGTACTATATTTGGATGCACAGCCGCCCGGCGCCACTTCACTTGAGTCATAGACAACATATGAACAACACACATATCATTAAATATCATTAGGGAATACTTGCTTGCAAGATAAATGTGCTGAACATGTTAAACTAGACGAGCGGCAATTCTAAGATGGAGGTGCATCGCCTTTTCCGGCGCTAAAACTTCACAAGGAACAGGCTTTGAAGGTGAACATAAGTTATATTTTTTATAACCTCGCCCTTAAGGTCAAAACACTTTTATTTCAATGATACTCCAAAGTCACTCTCCCATCCCTAAAACATTACTTGAGAAGCCTGCAAAACATTCCCCTACTGCTGTAATCAGCGATTAACCTGATCAGTGGAGAACTCGAATGGAAGCTAAAGGAACCGAAATAGGTTCCAACCTCAAAATTTACCCTAGTCATCTACAATTAACAGCCGATGCACGTTGAGTTCTAATATGGTCCAACTGCTTAGAAGCATCAGTAAGCGCAAGCCTTTTGAAACGAAGTTCAAGTAAAATACAATATAGGACTTGAAGTAACTCTATAACACTCGTAATCTTCTCTTTTCAATCGTCTAATAACGCTTTATTTATTTATTTTATTGTGAATTCTGTTAATGCTGTACCTTTTGGAACTCCTTCAGTGGGCATCTTCAAGATTAATATAGCACTTTAAAGTTCAGCAGGTCATTTTAATGGAAAAATTGAAGCAACATACAGTACTAGCCATGGACAAATTAATACAATAACTCATTAATGTAATAAGATATCTAATTCACAGCTTCTCAGCATCAACACATTAATAATTTCTTTCTTTAATATTTAGTTCCAAGTTTTACGTGTTATGTATTTTCTTGTTAATATTGTACGTATAATAACTAAGAGGATGTTAAAACACATATATTCATAATGTACACATGGTAGAGCACAAGTATATAACGTTATAACATATAAAATATAATATGAGGGGGAAAGGCCATTGTTAGCTATATAACCAGTAATATAAAATTACGAGAAATGCAGTAGTATCTACGTCAGCATTTAACGAATCTTGGATTCATAATTAAGACGATGTAAGTCTATAAACATATATTTAACAAACTGTTATTGGATGTTATTGGACAATAGCACCAATCAGGTACATTGATACATGCCTATAATTCAAATACGTACGTTAAGAAGAACGGTTGAAGGGCACGCTAACAGAAGTTTATCAGTCTTTAAGCTGGAAGGCTGTGTATAAACTCGTCTCTGAATAGACGCTAAAACTACGTATAACTACCAGTTATACATATTTTAACATGACAAAGGTGATAGTGAATTGTGAATATTTACATGAGTTTATCTAAAATAAAAGTGAAATAACTAACAGAATACGTGTGTACAAAATATTTTTAACATTCTCCATACCCAACCCTGACAAGACACAAGTGCTCTCCGATACAAACACAGTAGCCGTGGCACAATTATAAAATAATAATTACAACATACTAAAACACACACAAGAATACAGATATACGATCAGATTCCAGTTTACAAGAACGTCGTAATAGTTACAAGAGTACGGGCATCAAGACCACCTACAGATACGTAATACAGCATTCATCATCACCAACGTAGTGGGGCCTACCAAGGAGAAACGCTACAAAATGAAGGGTGAGAGGTCGGGTAAATGCATAAATCTAGTATTAATTCCCTTTATCACTGCAGGGTATTAAGTTTTATGCATTTTATGAGCACCTAACAAGGCGTTTGCTTTAGAAAGCTGTAATTTAAAAAATATAAAAAAGAGCTATTATAAACAATTCAAATTAATCTTACAGCAAAAAGATACTGTAATTAAGAGCAGTTAGCACGTCCGGTAAAATGTATTGTAAGTTGTACCCGATTAGATTTCGTCTTTGTATATTGCACTAAGCCCTTTGCTGTGATTGTTTCCGAGGTTCTCTAAACACCTGCCTGATACGCTTACGAGTAACAATCGCTCTCACTATTGGTTTCACTTGTCTTGGTTCGCTCTTGACTTCACATGTTGAGCGAATCTAGCAGAAACGTGCACGCCAGGACTCAGTTGTGCTGGTTTCTTCTTTGTCCGCTTTATACAGGATGTTTCAAAAACAGACAGCATAAATTCAGGTATACATTTCCCATATGTAGACAATAAAAAAGGTCTATTACAACATGTGTCCGGAAATGCTTGGTTTCCGAGTTATGGCCTTCAGAACAGTAATATTCACCGGAACGTTTTTCTTCCCGCAGGTAGTTGCCGTAACAGAATATATTAACAGGGCACTCTGACAGTTGATTCCGAGGCAAAGGGTACATTGAGTGTTGTGTTTGGCGTTCGACTGAGCGACATTTACTCAAATCAGGAGCTGACAGAAATGCACTTCATGTACGGTAAGACGGAGGGCGCTGGCTCGCCATTTGTACCAAGAGAGGTACCCACAGCAAAAATGTCCAGACCGGAAGGCACCTGAACGTCTGTGCGCTCAAGGGAAGTTTACATCTACTGGTTTGGGAAGAGGTCGACCAAAATCAAATGTAGAGGAGTAGATTCTGGATTCTGTGCACACGACTCCTTCTATCAGTACACGAAGGTTAGCGTTGCAAGTGAATGTTCTTCACAAGATGTCTGGAGATTTGCGAGGGCATCAGTTGTATCCTTATGCTTTGCATCGTGTACAGGCCTTGTCACCAGCACCTGTTCGATTGATGTCTGTCAGTGGTTCGTGCAGCAATGTGCTGCAAATCCAAACTTTCCTGCCTTAGTATTAGTTACAGATGAACTACAGTTCACACGAGATGGCATTACACATTTCCACAATCAGCATGTATGGGCATATGATAATCCACATGTAATTGTTCCATCTCATCACCAACTGCCATTCACCCTCAACATGTGAGCTGGTATTATTAGCTAGTTGGACCCCATGCACTTGTAAACGACTTACGGGACAGGCGTACACAAACTTCCTGGAAAACACCATACCTCATGTATATGAAGACACTCCACTGAGAATTCGCCAACAAGCTCACTTTTTGCATGATGGCGCTCCTGCACACTTCAGTCGAACCGCTCGTCGGTACTTGGATATGTAGAAGTGGACCAATTGCTTGGCCACCACGTTTACCTGATTTGAACCCCGTCGATTTCTACTTGTGGGGCCATTTAAAAGTGTTGGTGTATCCGTCTCCGATGCCTGACATGGAATCCTTTCAGAATCGAATGGTGGCAGGTTGTGAGGCAATACGCAATACTCCTTGAATTCGGGGTCGTGTTCGCACGGCCATGAGGCGGACACTTTGAACATCTTCTGTAAAGAAAACTTACTTTGTGAGGGTATTAATGTTGGTAGTTGGAAGATGTTTCATTTTTATCTGCCGCACGTATGAAAGACAATTTGTCACGTTCACTTCGTGTTATCTTTTACTCAGCGCCTGTTATTGTATTTAATTTTGGGTTCACTGTCCTCCGGCTAGCTATTATTTTTCGGTCAAGCACTTATCTTATACTGGTGTGTAAACGGAAAGGAGTTTTTTATCCAAAGATAACACTGATAAAAGAATTTGTTTTACACTTTTATTGTCGTAACACATTATTCACTTTCACATATTAATCTTGACACTCGCCAAACTGAAACTGTTATAATAACTTATTTACTGCACATTATTAATTCGCGTACTTCAACTTTTTGTGTAATTAACTTTACGACACGAGAGATTTTTCATAACTTTGCGACGCGTAACCTTGAACTGTGTGCGATGCATACTCCATGAATGCCTCCGTTGAACTACATGAAACTTAACCCTGACACTGAATTTATACTTCCTCGCCCCAATATGCCTAAAGATTATAACCGGGTTGCTAATGGTTAATAAAA
This sequence comes from Deroplatys truncata, assembly GCA_030765065.1. NCBI lineage: Eukaryota > Metazoa > Arthropoda > Insecta > Mantodea > Mantidae > Deroplatys > Deroplatys truncata. Next base: position 126,277,793 of record CM060980.1, on the reverse strand, counting down.
CGCGCCAACATTAGCGTCTATATTTATATCCAATGAAAATTACGAAAACATATGCTCTGGGGAAAAATGTTCCAGCAAATTCTAAAAAAAAAACGCGCCACTCTGACGTCATTTGCTCGTCTCTAATAATGATAAACAGCTCACCCCCTCGCTACATTATTACACGCTATTATTATCAGTTTCAGTAAGGCCGTATAAACCCACTTCTCGACAATGATTACAATCAACAAACATCTCAAATCAATGTCACACAACAATGCATATTCACACTACAATCACTCTGACATTTACATAATTTGTGATACAAATTACTGCGTCAACTTGTGGTAAAAATACGTTCCGGTGAATATCACTGTTGAAGGCCATAGCTCAGAAACCAAGCATTTCCAGACACATGTTATAATGGACTTTTATTTTATTGTCTACATGTGGGGAATGCATTCCTGAAAGTATGTCCTCTATTTTTGAAACATCCTGTATAGATGCTCAATATTATTGTGTATTTTTTTAAAACCAGAAAGTTCTGACGACAGTTTCAACAACTGGATCGACAATGAAGTGCAGCATCTCTGTTAGGTAATACAACTACAGCTACCTTACCAATGTTATAGTCATTTATGCTGGAATGTTTCACTGTCCAAATATTGTAAAAGTAGCACCAATAACAGAAATTTCTTCGGAATTTCGAAAAAAAAAATAGTAATGCCCTAGAGAACATGAACCATACTTCTCGCCGAGGAAAAGACCACAGTTTATGTAACGATTGGCATATTTCTTACCTATGATTAAATGTATTATTGCAAATTTTCTTAAATGTTTGTAGGATAAGGTTTTAAGCCATGCCTGCTTACCTATGCAAACTGGGAGCAATGTTCTATATATCAGACATCGCGCAAGCATTTTATGTAACTTGCTACTAACTAGGTCCAAGGTTTTTATATATAAAATGTTAATACGAGAGTTAAATTATGGCTTATTACCACATTCAAATGCTAACAAGAAGAAAACCGCCTTATGTTGAACAGCCAACGGCGTGCCATTCAGGTTTTCCGTTTTTAATAACTTTTAATGTCCCATGCCGACCAGTGCAACGTGATGGACGTAAAGAATGCAGCAGCAGTTTTGGCGCAAACGTTTCTGAGTTTAGCAGTGAGGAACTGTGGTTCTAATTTTTGGGATAACCGAAGAGCTAAGTTTTGAATGAAAAACAGAAAATTATGTTGCCTCGCTATATCATTTACTTAGTTACTTCCAAGGGATCTGCATACAGCATTTCGGATGTAGCGATAACAAACTATTCAAAAACGTAGACATTGTCACTCCACCAATTGCAAACAACTGTAGCACTTTAAAAGGAGAAGTTACAGAAATCACAGTACACGGCGATGTTAGGTCATTAAGGAGCACAAGCAGCTCACAAAGATCAAGAATTTTAGAAAGTTGTATTGCATAGCGTATGCATACAATTATGAACTAACAGCTAATATGAGCAGCCTGAAGAAAGGCCGTAACATCGCTAAGAATTGCATGTGTTATGATTTTGGTAATTGTAATGCTGTAGCAACAGGAATGTTTGTGTTCGTGCATATTTAAATCCGTGTTTTGTTTTTAAAGTACAGCTCATGTAAAACGTCGTGACATCCCGTATGCGCAAGAGAGGAGCAATGAGGAGAAGTGTCGAGAGTGGTGGGGGAGCAAGGGAATAGAAGTATATAAGAACTCGGAGGCGGTCGCTGATCCCCACCTCTCTTATTATGCAAGTGGGCTGGTCAGTGCTATTGCGCATCTATACTTCAGGAGTGGGGGACTGTCACGACGTTTCACACTAGCTGTAAGGGTGTATGTGTCGGTTGGTGAAAAGAATCTGTGCCATCATTAGGCAGAGGTTCAAGATCCCACAATGAACCTAAGTTTTACTCTAGATTTCAAAGTCATGTCCAATATGTCATGTTATGTAGTTCAGAAGAAAACAGTTGTAAATCGCTTAGAGAAAACACGAACAGCTGTTATAATGAATAGATGTGAGAAAAACACTTCTGTTACTTCCCATACAAGCAATTTTCCATAGACCTTACAACCTATGTCTTTTTTAATTGGTTTTCATTTTAACTGTCTTAGTGGACTTTAATAAATATATAACTGGCTATTTTTAATAAGTAATCCCACAATCCTACGGATTACATGATTAAAATTATTTTTGCTTTAAAACCTTTTCTCTCCAAGCAAGGTAAGTTGTTACTAATTACGAAAATATTGATTTTATAGGTGGATCACGAGGTGTCCACGCGAAAATCTCGATGCAGTTAGGACAGGAAGTATTTATTTTTGAAAAACAATCAGCTGCCGTTTACAAGTTCTTCCAGCACTCCTGTAACTGAGAATTAGAAGATTAAAACTTGGAAGGTGGCCTAAATTAGCAGAACGAGCACCAGATATCTCAGCAATATTGCGTACTGCATTTTTATATTCCTTTTTACTTTATCATCTACCAACATGTACAAGAATTGTTGTATACCCCCCAAATTTGATAGAGTTTTCATTAGAAATACATGTTTTGAAGTCTCTTATGAAAAGAAAAAAGACCCGCCCGAACGGATGTGAACAGCATAGTTCGATAACTATCAAACTCGATACTTTAATTCAGCTTCTTCCAAGAATGCGATAAGATGATTTTCAAGAACACTTCCTCACCCCTAACTACTATTTACATAGAAAATGTTTCATTATTTTTTTCTCAAAAATGGCTAACGATTAAACTGAAAATACAATGTTTTAAGCTATTTAGATGACCAATTAAATGTATATCTGAAATTTTCTGTGAATAGCCTGTGAAGTCCTCTTCATTCTGAATGAATTTTCTATAATTTCATGCAACTTGAAAACAATAAGTTAAGTCAAAAACCTACTACAGAAAAAATTAGAGCTCATTACAATACACGATTTATGACCTTTTTTCCGTAGCATTAACAGTTTTCGAAATATTCCATGCTACGCGTTTACACTTTGCCAAGTGTATCATCTGACGGATATGCTTGAACGCTTTGGAATATTTTTCTTTTCTTTCCAAGAACAGGTCCACATTTTAATGTTGCTTACACATTTTTATGTATTGTTGCTTAATTTTAAATCATTCCTAGACAAAAATGTATAATGAACCACGTAACGCAGAAAGAAGAATAAACTTTTATACGAATACTACAGTGCGAGCGTTTTAATGTAAGGCCACGGATCACGTGTATGCCGAGTACCGAGGTAAGTCCTGTACAGCGTGCTACGTATATAGCCGGTCTGTGGCCTTACCTTAAAATGTCCGCGCTGTATAATCCATAAAAAAGCATTGTGAATTTGTCACGAGTTAAGAAGCTCATGCGAGGGTTTGGATCATATATATTTTAAATAAAAGAGGGCTGCCCGTGTATGCATAGCCACCTGCTTATATTATCCCGACTAAAGGCATGAGCAACTTGTAGATGCTGTACATCTTTAACAATTAAGAATTGTTTCAGCGTGCTACAGCACCTTTAACTTAATATTATCGGGGGATTTGCCTCTAGAGCTTAGAGGCAGCCTTATAAACAAAAACGATTTTCAAGTCAATTAAATGAGTCTTATTTAGTTCGTAACTAAAGGCATAATCAAAGAAGTAATCTGAATGTCTCTATGGCCTGGTACGAGGGCAGTCCCATAAGTACCCGACCTGACGTGTATATAGCGGTTGTTTCAAACAAATGGTCATGGTAGAACGTACCACTTAAGTTTTAAGTTTGACGATGCTACGTTGTTTAGTAATTGTTTGGCAGCCATCAATAGTGAACTCTATTAGCGAATTTGTAAACACGGATAAAACTGGTCATCGTTATGTGATACAATACCTTCATTTGGAAGGCCTTAGTTCAACTAATATTAAAGCTGAGGTAGATTCTGCTCTGGGGGAGTCTGCTCCTTCGTTTACAACAGTAAAATATTGGGTGGCAGAGTTTAAACGAGGCCGTACGAGATGCCAAGACAAACATCGCAGTAGTCGACCAAATGAGGTGGCCACGCCAGAAATTGTGAAGAAAATCCACATAGTGGTATTGGATGACCGTCGACTGAAAGTACGCGAGTTAGCAGACAGCATAGGCATTCAAAAAGTGCTGTACATCGCATACTGACTGAAAATTTAGACATGAGAAACCTATGCGCAAGATTTAATTTCTACAATGCTTCTCTCCTTCCAATGAAGAGGACTTCAAGGCTATACCTTCAATATAATATACACTTAATTTGTAATGTATACATCTTAAACATATGGTATTTTAATCAAAATCGTAAGAGCCATTTTTGAGAAAATAAACTTAAAAATTTTTCATGTAAAGGGTAGTTTGGGGTTGGGGATTTCCTGAAAAATCTTCGTGTCGTATCTTTGAGAGATGCTGAAATTAAATAATAGCTTTGGTATTTAACCGACATTTTATTTTGAGTTATGCTGCTGTCACACACACACGGACCTTTTTTCTAAAACTACATTTTTTTTACTCAGGAACCACAAAACATGTATCTCGACATCCATTTTTTAGTAGAATACCTACAACAGATACTTCCTCTTATCTTCTATGTAGGTGGCTTTAAAAGTAAAAAAAACAAACAATAGTTTTAATAGCGAATACAGATAAAATACTTGAAGTCTTAACGAACTGTTGGAGTTAAAGCAGCAGTTAGCCTTTTTTCAAAAGAGAAAATCATATTCGAAGTATACACCATGACTTGAGCGTGCTAAGCAGTAAGAAAATTCCAAACGAAATCAGAAAGGTGACTGATCTGTGATACACAGCCTGGACGTATATATCTGGATAAAATATACGCTTCACCACCACAGTGTTTATTTACTGCTGTTAAACCTACATGGTGGCCCGAAGGTGTGAAGTTCAAAGCCCTAAACCGGACCGCTGCAGCAAGAAACCGAGTGATTTGTCGCTATTCAGCACCGCCTCCTGTCAAATCTCTTCTTCTAGCATTCCAAAGCTTCCCTCGGGCTGGTAAATCCGCGATCCGTTACTTGCATAATGCTGGCGTCATGCTTCGCTACCTGCTCAACTTTTTATGAATGAAATTCTTGTAAAAATTATACAAGATCAGCCGCTATCTTCAACTACTTTCAACTATTTTATACTGACATCTCTATTACCATGACAACCGTACGCTGCTTCTGAGAATGAGTATGCAATCATGTTACCACTCGAGTTTTGTGAAGTTTCCTCGCTTCAAACGCTAAAATATAAGTTACTACGTTTGTATTAAAACTGTCCTTTAAAAATCTGATGTGCTGCATTCGCATGACTTTCTCTGCTCACTCTTCTACGAAATATTCTTATAAAAGCTTATTATTCTATCTATTTCTTGTTAATACAGATGAACTTTCTATTCACATTTACACATTTCGTTGTAGGATACATTAGGTAGAGCGATAGTCAGATTTTTAAACAGCCTGCCGCTATGCGATAGCTTTGAAATTTCATTCTCTTTGCATGACCACGAGAGAAAAACGAGTAATGACCTTCAAGTTGGTAAAAGTATAAATATTTGAAAATTCATACAAATAAGAAAGAATACCTCGGAAATAATTAACTAAAATTACAAATTATATGCTTTAACGAGATCTACACTTTTTGTGTAGTAAGGTTTTGTTTAGTAATTATAAAAAAGTCATTCACAATGAAGAGGACATCAGAGGATATTTCCAGAAAAATCACGATATGCATTTCATTTACCATCAACTTATTTTAAACATGTGGTAGTTTAATCAAATCCGTTAGAGCCATTTTTGAGAGAATCAAAATTTTCGAAAATTTTTCCACGAAAAGGTCATTTGCACTGGGAGGGAATTTCTTGAAAATCATCAAGTGGCATCCTTTGAAGATTCTGAATTTAAATATCAAGTTTGGTGTTTAACCGACTTTTCGTTTTTAAGTTATGCTGTTTACACACGCGCGCGCGCGTAGACTTTTTTTCTAAAAATGCTTGTTTTGGATTTACGGAGTTTCAAAACGTATATTTCCGGCGAAATCTCAGTATCTAATTTTTGGGTGGAATGCAATACTTCCTCTGAAAAGAATGAAAGTAAAAATTATTGTATTTAATCTTCTAGTAACTTTCGTAATTTCAAATGACAATCTTTACAAACCAACAGGTATTGGTTAATCGTATGGCATTCTTGATTGTTGCTGTATGCTTTATCGTGCTCAAATAAAATTATTTCAATGTATCTGTATTTGTAAAGTGAATTTGCTAGAGTAGTAATTACGTTTGCACACGTAGAATACCTAAAGGAGAAAAACAGCAAGGCCAAGTTAACAAACAGAAAATTAGTACTCACACAAGAACGTTTCTGTCAAATGATTTATCCCTAGGTTTCCTTTCAAGACTTCGAGACAAAATAACTTATAACCAAGCATAGAGATTTCTAAACATTAAAGCCAAGACTAATGGAAATAAGTGAACTATTGCTGGCCTTTAGGCAGGTACATCGCAGGTAACAAACCACTTCGCTACTTCTCGTAAGCACTTATCAGAACGTGTTTATGAATTCCTACGCCTGCTTGTAACGAACTGAGAAATTGGATTCTAAATTGTAAAGCTGAAAATAGTTTTTCTTACATCTTGTTGAAGTTTGAAAAAAAAAATGTAATTCCGGAAACAAAAAAAGGCTTCCAGTAGACTTCTTGACAATTTGTCAGTGGTATTAGTGCAAATAAATCAAAGGTTCTTAAATAACATTAGCATGTTAATCACCCTCAATGATATTTATTTTGGACCTTTTATTTTGGTACGTATGCTTTTATATGTGCAGATACGCAGTAACAACAACTTCATCGCTTGTGTAACATATTTTTGGGGTAAAAACGAATAGAAACTGGAAAATGACTCCTTGGATTCCGGAATTCGCTTAGTTTGGAGCAGATTATTCAGTATACCACCATGAAATTAAGTCGACATATTACTGCCTCAGAAAGGGTGCACACAACTCTTTGAACATTTGTACCCAGAGTAGGTAACTGTTGGACGCAGAATTCTCATGCTGCGTTCAATTTTAAGTCCACCAATCAACACCTGTGTACTTGCTTCTAGGATGCAGTACCTGAAGTACTCATGTGTAATATTTTCTCTACCTGCAGCTTGCTCTCTGGGCTGTGTTCATCATCCATACAAGCTGCAATAAATTGCATAGATCCTCTCTGGTGAACGCATCTGCTGTGAGCTGCAGGAAAGTAAAACAGAAGAAAGGAGAGACAGTGAGTAACGATGACCAACAGATAATTGCAAGACATATGAGAAATCAGCCGCAGGACGCCGCAAGGGCGTGTGTTTTTATCAGCTGCTTTTGATCGTTAAACGGATAAGCTATGGCCACTTCTTTGACAGGCTGTTTCACAAGATAGCACGCGCGTGGGAGACAGTAGTCTCCGTTAGCTTCGACCCACGCCAAACAAACACCGGTGAACCCTGTTTTTGCATACCGGCCGCTACCTGCCGGGCCCTTATACTTTCGCGTAGGAGTTCAGTGCTCCTGCCACTTCCCAAATGCCCAGATCAATTTTGCAGATATGGCGAGGCTCAACCAAAAGGCTCTAATGAACTTTGCATTCAAATCAACTGCAACTACTATTCAAATTGTCCAATAAACAGACTAAGATGCTACACCGTGATTTTGGCGAAGAGTGCCTTTTCGGTAATACCTAATGATCTTCTCGCCCAGTATCGCATCACTTTCTACGACGGTCAGGAGAACAATAATTTTCAGCACTAATATTTGGATTCGTACGAGGAATGACCAGAACTACATGTATATAATATTTTATATATATATATACACATACATAATACATTTAGACTGATCTATATTGAATTCTTGTAACATATGATATGAATAAAATACTTGCAGATAAGGGTAACCGGTTTACTGGAAAAGGATAAAATATTTGAAATGCATTATCATCGCGGTATGTATTTCACAGGGAATACATACAAAACAACCTATATTCAAAGCAAAGCAAAAACAAAGAAGCAAAGAAGGAAAGAAAATCTAGTGTTACATTCACAAGATACCTCTACACAATTTTATACAAACTATCCTTACAAAGTTTATCAACTGCTTCTTGTCAATCGAAGAGGGACACGGTAGGCTGAAACAGCTTTCAGATCTATAGCAAGTGGGCCACTATACAATGACTGAAATTTCATACTGTTTGCACGACCACGAGAGAGAGAGAGAGCAGGAGAAGGAGTAGCGACTTAAGACTTTAAAAAGTATAAGTTATTTGAAAATTCAACAACAAGGAATATCTCAGAAATGATTAATGCCACAAAAATGACAAAACTATGCTTTAACGAGATCTTCATTTTATATGTAGTAATTTTTTGTCTAGGTATCTTTCACGGTTTACCAATTATACAAAATAACAAAAACTTCTCCCGAATGAAGAGGACTTCAAAGACTATTGGCATTAAATTCAAGATATACATTTTGTAGTGCAATTATATGAAATGAAAATCATAACAGCCATTTTTACAAAACAAAAAAACCTGATGTGTTGCACTCGCATGACTTTCTCTACTCTTGTACAAACTAGTTTTACAAACGCTTATTCTACATCTACTTCATGTTAATCGAGATATCGAGATGTTAATCTTACTGCTAATTTTCTTGTAGATGCAAGGGGAATTGGTAGGCTTTAAGCGAAGTCAAATATTTTAAGAGCTGGTTGCTATGTGGAGTATTCCATTCCCTTTTCATGTCCAGGGCATAAAAAAGCGAATAACGAATTTCCATTTGAGAAAAACTGTAAGTATTGGGAAATTCAAACAAACAAGGAAATCTCGGAAATGGTTCACCCGAAAAAAAAAAAGTATGACATAAATTGTGTTTTAACGAGATCTACGTTTTCTGTGGTACAATTTTGAGTGTCTCTTACGGTTTACCAGTAATGCAGTCATTTAGAATGAAGAGGACTTATAGGGCGATTCACAGAAAATTCAAGATATACATTTCATTTGCCATCAAAATATCTTACACATTTGATATCTTAATCAAAATTATTAGTCTTTTTGAAAAAAAATAAAAAAATTTTGAAAATGTTTCATGTAAAGGGTAGTTTGGAATGGGGAAATTTTCTTGAAAATCTTCGTGTCGCATCCTTGGAAGATACTAAACTCATACCAAGTTTGGTATTTATCCGACTTCTCGTTTTGAGTTAATGCTGTTTACAAAACACACAAACACACGCAGATATATTTCCAGACATTTTTTCATTCATTCATTATCTGTTTACCCTCCTCTTATGTAGGACTTACACCCACCAGGACTTACAAGCGGGTGCCTGGGGTCAGAGGCCCGTCGAGGAGCAGACACTCATGGATCAGATAAAGTATCCAGGATGGGTGATCAGCCCAATGCCTGGTATGGGATGAAGGAAGTAGATGAAACGAAATGTTGAAATGGATGAAAGGAAAGGTGATGATGGAGCAGTTGGTGGAATGAATGGCGGGGGAAACCGGAGAACCCGGAGAAAACCCGCCCAGACGCCGCTTCGTCCACCACAAATCCCACATGCAGGTCCCTGGGATTGAACCCGGGCCGCCTCGGTGGGAGGCGAGCGGTCTAACCACTCGACCACGGCGCCGCCTATTTCCAGACATGCCTTTTTTAATTCAGGGCACCTCAAAACATGTATTTCCGGTGAAATGTCGGTATCGAATTTTTGGGTGGAATGCGATACTTCCCCTACTTACTACACGTATAGAGAAAGTAAAAATAACTAAGAATTTTCATGTGAAGAGTAGCTAGGGGGGTCGTCGTTTCGTGGTGTAGTGGTTACCAGTTAGCCTCTAGTTCCCGAGGTCGCGCGTTCAGGCCCGGCGGAGGGCGATGGATGTTTTCGGGCGTAAAAATTCTTAGCATGGCTTTCTTCGCAAGGGAGGTAAAGCCGGTGGTCCCGTGTCGTAGATTTACGGCACGTAAAAGAACCTCAAGCCTGATTAAGAGGTCTCTGAGAAAAATTTCCGGTCTTTCACGCCCAATATAGAATGGGACGCTAAGGACAACAGTAGTTAAGAGCGTCCATAAATAAAACTAAATTTAATTTTTTGTAGTTTGGGGTAAAATCTTAGGTCGTAATCCTTGGAAGATGCTGAACTTAATTAACAAGTTTATTGTCTCGACTTTTCGTGTTTTGAGCTATGCTATTGCCAGAGACGGACACACGGAAGGACGGACACACGCGAGAAAGGACCTTTTCCTAACTTTTTTGTGGGTGGGGGACTTAAGGAGAACCCAAAACATTCTCTTGCTTTCTGTAACTATCCTACCTTGTTTATAGTTTGTTCAAATATTGGTGAAATTCGCGTCCCTTTTGTGAACATTGTAGCACTGTGTATAAGACCGTTAAATGACGAAATGAGACATAGTATGAAATAGAAACTTTTAACATTTCTAACTTTCTACTGGCACCAATGCGTCAAAGCATCCAGCATTTCGTAAAGCAATTCATTTGAGCTGCAAATCCATTACAATAGAAGTTTAAATAGTACTAATATCGGAAAGGTAGAATCAGACGACTGAAAAAATTAATGCCATAACCGGGATTTGAACCACGGATCTACTGGTCTCCGTCCGGTTACTCTAACCACTGAGCTACTAGGGCAACATGCCGGCACGACATTAAATTCCCCAACTTATTCCCATTTTTCCCGATAAACCACAAGGAGTTCTCAAATTGCATTGAATGACATACAATGGCGATTTACAATGTTGTAAGTACTTCAGTCCTGGGCTTTATAGTTTAAACCACTATTAGGTCAATTAATGGAATTAATTGTTCTTCCACACAAGCCGTGTGTTGGACAAGGACGGAAAGGTAGAATCAGATGACTGAAAAATTCAATGCCATAGCGGGGATTTGAATTTTTCAGTCGTCTGGTTCTACCTTTCCAACCTTGTCCAACACACGGCTTGTATGGAAGATCAATTAATTCTAATACTAATATCGTAATTGCATTTGCATACATTTTTAGTTGAAAAAATCTGATGTGTTACACTCACATGACTTTCTCTACTCTTGTACAAACTATTTTTACAAACGCTTATTCTCCATCTACTTCATGTTAATCGAGATAAACATTTGCAGACTCTATCTTATTGTTAATTTTCTTGTAGATGTAAGGGGAATATATATTTACAAGGGCAATATAGAAAAACAGTAGCCTTTAAGCACATACATATCTCTTAATAACTGGTTGCTAGGTGCAGCACCATTCCATTTGCCACACATTAATACTCTTTGCATATCAAAGACAAAAAAAAATAAATAACGAATTCCCATTTGAGAAAATAAGTATTGAAAAATTTAAGGGAATAACAAGCAATATCTCGAAAATGGTTCACTCAACAAAAAAATGTATATGACATAAATTGTGTATTTTAACGCGATCTACATTTTTTGTGTAGTAAAATTCTGTCTATCTCTTATGGTTTGCCAGTTATGCAAAAGTCGTTCACAATGAAGAATACTTTTGGAGACATTCCCAGAAAATTCAAGTTATATATTTTATTTGTCATGAAAATATCTTAAACATATGATATTTTAATCAAAATTTTCGAAAAATCTCCCATGTAAAGGGTAATCTGGGGTGGGAGGATTTTCTTGAAAACCTTCGTGTCGCATCCTTGGAAGATACTGAACCTAAATACCAAGTTTGGTGTTTATACGACTGTTCGTTTCTGAGTTATGCTGTTCACAGACACAGACAGACACACACACACACACACACACACACACACACACACACGGACATGTTTCCAAAAATGTTTTTTTTTTTGGATTCAGGGGGTCTCAACACATATATTTCCGGTGAAATCTCGGTATCGAATTTTTGGGTGAAATACAATACTTTCCCTACTTACTATACGTAGTAGAGAAAGTAAAAAATGAATAACGAATTCCCATTTGAGAAAAATAAGCATTGGAAAATTTAAGGGAATAACAAGCAATATCTCAAAAATGGTTCACACAACCAAAAAAATGTATATGATATAAATTGTGTATTTTAACGCGATCTACAATTTCTGTGCAGTAAAATTTTGTCTATCTTTTATGGTTTACCAGTTATGCAAAAGCCGTTCACAATGAAGAATACTTTCGGAGACATTCCCAGAAAATTTGAGATATTCATTTCATTTATCATGAAAATATCTTAAACATACGATATTTTAATCAAAATCATTAGAGCCATTTTTGAGAAATCTGGGGTGGGGGGATTTTCTTGAACACCTTCGTGTCGCATCTCTGGAAGATACTGAACCTAAATATCAAGTTTGGTGTTTATCCGACTGTTCGTTTCTGAGTTATGCTGTTCACAGACAGACACACACACGGATATGTTTCCAAAAATGCTTTTTTTGAATTCAGGGAACCTCAAAACATACATTTCCGGTGAAATCTCGGTATCGATTTTTTGGGTGGAATACAAGACTTCCCCTACTTACTATACGTAGTAGAGAAAGTAAAAATTCTACCTTTTTATTTGGTATGCACGAGAATTTCGATCGCCTTTTCACTGCATGCATTCTAATTTGCTACCCTCTGTAAATAAGGGAGTAATTTGACAATACACGCCCTCAGCTACCAGCGGCCCTATTTTCAGGAGAGCCGTAAAATCAGCCTTACGATCTAGAGGTTTAAAAATAAGAATAGGGGAAAAGCGAAAGTAGACACCGAAGGATGGAAGGTTGGCCGACCCGAGCAGATACCTGCAGTCGAGAAAAACAACCAAACAGGTGCAATTCTTTCCCATTCAACTCAAGCCTTACACAATTCAAAGGTTATCCTTCCTAGTGATTCTCTACCGAAACTGCAAAACAAGACCGTAAATGTAGGAAGCGTGTTAAATTTCAAATGTGTTCGCAATAATATATGCGTTTATTTAAGATATTTAGTGGATATTTTATGGAACCATTCTAAAAACCGTAGATTTGTCGAAGAACCATTATATAAAGCATCTAATTTTGTGCCGATTTTAATAAAAAATTAAATGCGCCTTAATAACAAAATTTCATGCAACGGTCCAAGAGGCTCTTGAGGTAAAATAACCTTAATCTCGTGTTGATTTCTACCCAATTTGATATCTACAAATTCTCATATGTCAAATTTCAATTGCTATGTGCAATGGTTCTCGAGTTGTTTCATGCATACAAGTATAAAACGGAAAAATCGATGCTAGAATTAGCAAACGCATCGAAAAATCTTGAGAAACGCTAGTCCATCAAAAAGTACACTTGCCTGTTTAAAATTACGATTCAAAATTACATCCAACTCTTTGCCCTGTTGCTGGTGAACGATAGGCGAATTCCTGGACACCATTGCAGATGGTTAAAACTAAAATATTTGACATTTTCCGCTGCACTAAATCATTATATGGCATCTAAACGTTGTAATGTGATCAAACGGTGAAATTTGGAAGTTCCTTCTCAAGTAAATAAGTTCAGTTTTACTTTACTATGTATACCTATAGTAAATAGGAAAAGTATTTTAAATATTATACCCAAAAATTATATGTCGAGATTTCACCAGAAATATATGCTTGAGGCACGCTGAACCAAAACTAGAATTTTTAGAAAAAGGTGTGTGTGTGTGTGTGTGTGTGTGTGTGTGTGTGTGTGTGTGTGTGTGTGTGTGTGTGTGTGAACAGCATTAACTCAAAAAGGAAAAGTCGGATAAACATCAAACTTGATATTTAAATTCAGTACCTTCCATAGATGCGACATGATTTTCAAAAAAAAAAAAAAAAAGATCCTCCCATCCCAATTTACCCTTTACGTGGAACATTTCCCGAAATGTTTTATTTTCTAAAATGGCTAACTATTTCGATTAAATTACCATATCTTAAACATATTTAGATCACAATTAAAATGTATATCTTGAATTTTCTGGGAATAGCCTGTGAAGTCATCTTCATTCGGAAAGAATTTTGTATAACGTAATATAACTGGTGAACGTTAAGCGATAGACGAAAATGTACTACACATTTAAAACACAGAATTTATTTCAGAGATATCATTTCCGAGATATCCGTTATAAATGGTTCAATTGTTCATTACTTAGCCATTCTTTTAAAGTCCTGTCGGTTTTCAGCTGTTTCTCGCCATGTCATGGAAAGAGTATGAAATTTTAAGGCCAACGTATACAGTCCAGTTCTAAAACATTTCACTATCGCTATTCCCTTTGTATCTATAACGAAATATGTAATGCAGCTAATTTAAGGTTTATCTGGATTACATTAAGTAGATAGGAAAATAAACCTTTGTAAGAATACTTTGTATACTCACTAATAAGCAATAGATGGTAGAGAAAGTCATGTGAATGTAACACATCAGACTTTTCAAAGTTTACTTTGATGTCCTGTATAACAAGTTCTCAAATTTTCAGACCAACTCGTTGAGTAGCACTTGAGAAACTAATAGTTTTTTTTGTGCTAGTTTTAATGATATACAGCAAAATTTCTCCACGTCGCATCTTTCAAACTTTTGGAAATAAATTTCGAATTTTGGTTCTAAAATATCTTCTTTTCATTCTTACATGATTTTCAAATGAAACTGAATTGCTTTAGAAAAAGAGTCTAAAAAAAACCTGTTAAGCATTTGTTCTCTTTCAGTTTTTAATGAATATATATAATGTCCAACGCCATGCACTTCGTTTAATTTTATTTTTCTGAACACTTTACCGAAAAGTTTTACTTAAGAGTTTATGGTGGGAATATTTCAATTGGTGAAAACTTTCAGCTTAATTAACAATTTCACTTATATAGAGCACCGAAAAAAAAATCTGATGTGTTACACTCGCATGACTTTCTGTACTCTTGTACAAACTATTTTTCCATATGCTTCATGTTAATCGAGATATCCAGATGTTAATCTTACTGCTAATTTTCTTGTAGGTGCAAGGGGTATTGGTAGGCTTTAAGCGATAGTCAAATTTTTTAAGAGCTGTTTGCTATGTGGCGCATTCTAATCTGTTTGCATGTCCAGGACATAAAAAAAATGAATAACGAATTCCCATTTGAGAAAAAGTATAAGTATTGGAAAATTTAAGAGAATAACAAGCAAGATCTCGAAAATCGTTCAGTCAACAACAAAAATGTATATGACATCTACATTTTTGTGTAGTAAAAGTTTGTCTATCTCTTATGGTTTACCAGTTATGCAAAAGTCATTCACAATGAATACTTTTGGAGACATTCCCAGAAAATTCGAGATATACATTTCATTTGTCATGAAAATATCTTAAACATATGATACTTTAATCAAAATCGTTAGAGCCGTTTTTGAGAAAATTAAAATTTTCGAAAAATGTTCCATGTAAAGGGTAATCTTGGGTGGGGGGGGATTTTCTTGAAAACCTTCGTGTCGCATCTCTGGAAGATACTGAACCTAAATACCAAGTTTGGTGTTTATCCGACTGTTCGTTTCTGAGTTATGCTGTTCACAGACACACACACGCACGGACATGTTCCAAAAATGATTTTTTTTTTTTTTTTTGGATTCAGGGGGTCTCAACACAAGTATTTCCGGTGAAATCTCGGTATCGAATTTTTGGGTGGAATACAATACTTCCCCTACTTACTATACGTAGTAGGGGAAAGTAAAAATCATCGCCAACGTTTGTAATATGTGACATAAATGAACTACATGGTCGTATCTGTGATAATTAGAAGGATTGTCAGAGATGAGCAAACTTCTTTCCCTTGTGAAGTAATAAAGGAGTATTAAAGTGAACCTAACAACACTGTCATGTCATCAACTTCGGTCTCATTGATAAGGAGCGCCATATATTCTAAACTATCCAGATTTTCACGAAGGTCTTAATAGGAGTTTAATGTTACTTTCCATAGTAACACACCATTAATGCTTGTAGTTAAAACCTGGAGTATTCTCAAGACATTGATTTACGGAAGAAGGGAACAATGAAATAAACATATACTGTGAAATATCGTGCACTCAAAAATGCGGGCACTGTCGACACTATCCGGAGTCGTGCATGGAAACTAGTCAATGAAGGAAAGCGGGTCAAGAAGATTAATAATTACATAAGCTGCAAAAGTCCAGCACAGGCGTGTGCCAAAAACTCTTACGGCGTGGCTACGTGGTCAAATGAACTTCACCCTAACATGCCTTCCAGGAACAAGTGATGTGACCACTCTTCGCCCACCTTGATGATCAGTCTGGGCCAAGCCTAGCGCTCACTGAAGCCGGATTCCGCCAAATGTGAAAAATATGGGTATTATATAATCGAGCTCCCAAATAAAGTAATTCTCATAATACTCCTACTGTATCCAACTGCATTTGAACAGCTCTCACGTAGGAATGTCAAAATGTAATAATCATGCATCAATCATTGACTTAAATCATCTTAACCACTGTTTATCACAGTTCAGACTTCGAATGGGGATTTTAGAAACCTCCTGTTGTATCGATGTGTATATACGTAGTAGTTCGCAAAACTCAAGAAGAAGTAAGTTCTTCCAAGTTCACATTTACATTATATCTATGCAAATGAAGATTTTCTCTAAAATTATACAAGTTGGGCGGTTGATATGCCTAAGCAAATTTCCGTTAATGTTAACCGCTGCATGTGACGTGGGAAGAAAATTATCTTTCATGACACAGATCGGGCATGAATCTAGATTGGTTAAAGCTCTGTGGCTAAGGTTTTTATTTGGGGCTCAAAGTTGGACAACCAACTTCAGAGTTGCAGAGTTCGTTTACGAATTAATTTCATAAAAGTATGTCAATCAGTTAAAAGCTGTGAACAGTTTATAAAATATTTTAAATATTGAACTTTTTGGAAAACAAATTGAATTTATTTGTATTCCACTCATATATGTACAAGTCAACCAATTTAAAAGCAATGCTTAACGGATGCACATCATTCAAGCACGCAATTTATGAACAATTATTTCGAAAAAAAAGTAAGCAGAAAAATATACTAAACGTCGCTGGAAAAAATAAACTTAAAGAAAAACTGTTGACGTTGAAACCTTCCAACCACTTACGTTCAATGATCTTCAGAAAGCATGCTCCAGAGCGCCTGTCCACCAATATTCTTTCCCCACCAAATCCTTTATACCAGCTACAAATAAGGATATAATAGTGCCCAAAGGCAAGCTATTCCTAACTAATATCTTGAACATTTAAATTTGTTTTGTTTTAGCAAAATATTTTAAAAGCCTTGCCGAGCGAGTTTTCTTGTTCACTATTCTTTGCCCGGCAGCTCCAATTGTGATGTACGAGTTTCACAAGGAATTGTTAAAGAAACGACTCCATTTGGTGAAGGAAAAAGTTCTCTTTCACCACGATAATGCACCCGCATACAAGACAGCCATTGCCATCGCAAATTTTGTGGAATTGGACTACGAACTGCTACCTCACCTCACCTCATATTTTGCAGACTTCGAAAAATGATATTTTTGGAAGGGTTAAAAAATTGGAGAAACGTTAGACAACGTATATTGAATTGAAAGGAGACATGTTGAGGAATAAAATTGATTTTTTGTAAAAAAAATAAATTATTTTCTTTAAAAAGTCACGACTTATCAATCTGCCCTCGTACAACTTACATTTATTATTTAGAAGAGCTTGTGAATAAGAAAGCATTTTATGCTACCATGAAAACAAGAGGTATGATAGGGCGAAGAAGGGGATTGTCAATGAGAGCTCGCATTTTCTTGTAGGAGGGAAGGGTGTTTAGGAGCATTTTCCCTCACGAAGCAGCTTTGAAGTATTCGTCTTTTATTTTTGTCGCAATGGTCTGGTTATAGAGAATTGGTTTACGATAAAACACCAATGTCAGCAATCTGCAACGTTTCTCAGTCTGGAACACCGAGACCAGCTAGTTTAGAAGTTATGGTGCACATGTTTATGAATCCACACACGGAATGATAAGACATTTTTTGAATAGTTCTTCTAGCCGACTCATTTTAATCTACATATCTTAAACGAATGATATACTCACTTGCCGCAAACGACAACCGAACACTGAAGTAATGAGTTGGCTAAGAATGGAAACAACAGTATTCATATGTTAAAGGAAAACCTGACTATTGAATGAGGCTCTCAGGAGTACAAATACGATGTAGATATTGGGAGGTTTACACTATGCAGTTAAGCGCATTTCCTTCAAATTGCGCAACTAATCTAGGAATAAGCAGTCTCCGGGGCTTGAAAAACATAGCGGTCAAATGAGGCACCTTGAGGAATGCAGATACAATGTTAATATTAGCATGTTACTTGATAGGGATAAGTGCATTTCCTTTGAATTGCACAATTAATCTAAGATAAAGCAGTAACCGGGTCTCTTGAAGGTCACTCGCTGATCAAGACGAGTTTTACCGGACATATTTATCATTATTTTACCTTGGGGCTTGCTTTGATAGACGCGAAGTTACAGTGTCTATGCAAGCACGTGATGTTTACCTGTGGTCTGCCAGGTTCTCAACACGTGATGCGCGTTCTTAATGTACACATCACTTGTAAGAATGCAAGGTTAGTTTGAATTATTGGAAAGAAATCGCATTACTTGGTTACTTACATTCTAAGATAGGCAAATTCATTTCTGACATGACGCAAAATCTGCTGAATCCTTTCACATTCCACCTGCAGAAGTTCTTCTCTCACTTCTTAGTCTCTTCGTATCTCAAAGAAAATTGTTTTCCCGTTATCCTACTTTTCTGCACAATGTGTAATTGTCATAAGGATGTTATTACGATTGTTTTATGAATATTTGAGACTACTAAGGAGTTATCTAACTTTCGCAACAGTGACTACGTACAATCAAAAGAACCCTTTTATATCAAGAGTATTGAAAATGGTAGAAAAATACCAAAAATGATGCAAATTGAGAGTTTATCGTTTACTTTAATATTTAATTATTAGACCTAGGATCATTAGGTATCTAAAATAACTAAAATTATTAAACTAGGCACTAAATTAATCCCTATCAGACCGAAAAGGACAGTGATACTACAGGACTTCCAGAAAAAAAGAAACATGTTTTTGGAAAGCTTAGACCTCAACTTTAATTTTAAATGTGGAAAAATAAGAAAAGCATTTTTGAAGGTTTTTAACATTCTTTCACAATTTCTTCTTATTTAAGCTATAAACGACAAAAGCTTATTTTTGCTTTTTGAAAGTGTACGCTACCAGCCAGGAGATATGTACAGAAACCTTATATTTTGGCGAAGATTATCTTCATAATGCAGTCAAATACAATGTAGAATATGGGCACCGAACCACACACGGTGAGAAGTGAGATGTGAAATCGTGCTGCATTGTTGACTCAAATCCAGATTGAATTCTCCGCGCTTCCCTTTTGTGAGTGACCGTTTTTAAAAAGTATTTCTTTCAGACGGTTCTGGGCAAAACCAAAAAAAGGAGGACATTGGAAAAGGCGTTCAGCGTCCTTAAAAATCCGAAGTTCTGATTATTCTAAAGTTTTTGGTCAAGAGCAAT
Source organism: Deroplatys truncata (assembly GCA_030765065.1). Classification (NCBI taxonomy): domain Eukaryota; kingdom Metazoa; phylum Arthropoda; class Insecta; order Mantodea; family Mantidae; genus Deroplatys; species Deroplatys truncata. Next base: position 126,258,256 of record CM060980.1, on the reverse strand, counting down.
TTCTAATGTGCCGATTATTGCGGATCACTACGCTCCTTCTGGATTGGAAAATCGACAGTGAAGATTAAGAGGCGCCAGATGGTTTAGAAAGCAGCTTGCGGGAATTGAGCTGAATCACGCTTCCTAGGGATGCCAATGAGCGGAATACCCCTTTAGTCACAGTATGAGACGTGAGAATATGATGGCTGAGGTCAGGAGGCGCGAGTTAAATTAACACTTAGCCTTCAATGTACTGCCTCTGATGGCTTAGAATGTCATCAGCACTTAAAACTACTTGTCGCTTGTCAATTGCTGGTACGCGACGCATTTGGCCAAGCTAATGAGCAAGTGAAAACGTGAGACCATGGAGCAACACTTCCTTACATGGTTTTCTATACCTGGGAATAAACAATAAAATGCACCTCTCTATGTCATGTCTTGTTTCATCTGCTTTGCTTTCATTTAGACAATTTCAGCTGCACATCAGCATTTGCTTACGTAGGTGTTTGAAGACGAGGACCATGGTTATCGGAAGAAAGTAAAATAAGTTATACTTGCGAATTGACGAGATAATGCACAGCTTCAGATATTTAGGATGTACTGTAGTGACAGTGAGCTGTTATCAAAAGGTTTGATAGCAAATTCAAAGGAAACTTAAAATCTGGTGTGTTACATCAACATGACTTTCTCTAGCCATTATTGTTTATTACTTTCGATACCGAGATTTCACCGGAAATATATGTTTTGAGACCCCCTGAATCCAAAAAAAAGCCTTTTTGTAAACATGTCCGTGTGTGTATGTGTGTCTGTGAACAGCATAACTCAGAAACGAACAGTCGGATAAACACCAAACTTGGTATTTAGGTTCAGTATCTTCCAGAGATGCGACACGAAGGTTTTCAAGAAAATCACCCCACCCAAGATTACCCTTTACATGGAACATTTTTCGAAAATTTTAATTTTCTCAAAAATGGCTCTAACGATTTTGATTAAAATATCATATGTTTAAGATATTTTCATGACAAATGAAATGAATATCTCGAATTTTCTGGGAATGTCTCCAAAAGTATTCTTCATTGTGAACGACTTTTGCATAACTGGTAAATCATAAGACAGACAAAATTTTACTACACAAAAAATATAGATCGCGTTAAAATACACAATTTATGTCATATGCATTTTTTTGTTGTTGAGTGAACCATTTTCGAGATATTGCTTGTTATTCCCTTAAATTTTTCAATACTTATTTTCTCAAATGGGAATTCGTTATTCATTTATTTGTCTTGGATATGCAAAGAGTATTAATCTGTGGTAAAGGGAGTGGTGCTGCACATAGCAACCAGCTATTAAGAGATATGTATGTGCTTAAAGGCTACTGTATTTCCAAATTGCCCTTGTAAATATATATTCCCCTTACATCTACAAGAAAATTAGCAATAAGAGTCTGCAAATGTTTATCTCGATTAATACGAAGTAGATGGAGAGTAAGGGTTTGTAAAATTAGTTTGTACAAGAGTAGAGAAAGTCATGTGAATGTAAACACATCAGATTTTTTTTAGTAATGTTGTACATACATATAAGGCCTTTCATTAATTTTTTATTCGGCGGGCCTCAAATTCTGGTAAAATCTCAACAATATGGAACTTTTGGGTGGAATGCAATACTTCCTCTGTAAATAGGTGCTAGAGAAAGTAACAAGAAACATGTTCTAGGGACTTTAAAGAAAGAATACAGGAGTTGGGTCAATTGTCTTGTTTGGAATTTGGCCCTATAGAGTTCGGAAACTTGAAAAAGGGGATCAGTGACCCATTATGTTAAGTTTTCCATTCATGTTGCCACGACTAGTTTAGGTAACAATTACATCCAAATGAAAATGCTTCGTCAAACAGAAAAACAGCTTACTAGAGTACACATGCCTTAAAGACGTCTCTAAAATTTAAACAAGCTATGGTTAACGGCCATATTTAAAGCATCTCAGTGAAACGAGACATTAATCTTACAAAAACCGATTCCTCAGTTTACACAAGTTATGAATAATCCTTTCGACCAAAGCTGAAGTTTGTTGTTATGTATACAAAGGAACGCTGTGTTTTAAATTTTGGAACATCCTTAGAAATCGAGATCCAGGTTCAATGAACAACTCGAGCTTAAAATAATATGACTAAGACGTTCGAGTTAGAGGTGCCTGATCTGGGTCAGGAATAATAATAAAAAAGAAAAGACCTTCGTACTTGATGTTCGCCTCAGAAGGCCACTTCCTGCAATGCTGAGGGCATGCTCTAATCTCGTCTTGTCGAACCGGGCCAACAAGAGCGGAGTGGGCAAACCAGAACAGAACACTGTTGGCAAGGCTTCAAACCCGATGATTTGCTGTCCACCTGTACGGCGATATCGACAATATCAGCAAGATAAGTGTAATGCGCTTCATCTCCCGCAAAGTTCAGGTCATTATTTTAATAGCATGCGTGGGCTGCGGCTGCCTCGTGAGCTGCTCTTCCTCTCTCTAGATCAAACTGTCGCTTTCTCCAGGTGTGTGCTAAGTTACGACAATGCCGTTAAAACAAAATTGCTGAAAATGTTACATTACTTTGTAGACGATAGAAACAATCTGATAGGAATCAGCGACACGATCTTGGTATTACCGCTTATACAAATCCCGTCGAGTTCTTCATTTAAGCTACACTATGTGATCAAAAGTATCCGAACACCCCCACAAACATACGTTTTTCATCTTAGGTGCCTTGTGCTGCCACCTACTGCCTGGTACTCATTATCCGCGACCTCAGTAGTCATTAGACATTGTGAAACAGCAGAATGGGACGCTCCGTGGAACTCACGGACTTCGAACGTAGTCAGGTGATTGGATATCACTTGTGATATATCAGAAGTCTGTACGCGAGATTTCCACACTAAACATCCCTAGGTCCATTGTTTCTGATGTGATAGTGAAGTGGAAACGTGAAGGGACATGTACAGCACAAAAGTCATCTGTTGACTGACAGAGACCGCCGAGATTTGAAGAGGGTCGTAAAGAGCAATAGGCAGACATCTATCCAGACCATCACACAGAAATTCCAAACTGCATCAGGATCCACTCCACGTACTATGACAGTTAGGCGTGAGGTGAGAAACCTTGGATCCCATGGTCGAGTGGCTACTCATAAGCCACACATCACGCAGGAAAATGCCAAACGACGCCTCGCTTGGTGTAAGGAGCGTCAACATTACACGACTGAACAGTGGCAAAACGTTGTGTGGAGTGAGGAATCACGGTACACTATGTGGCGATCCGATGGCAGGGTGTGGGTATGGCGAATGCCCGGTGAACGTCATCTGCCAGCGTGTGTATTGCCAACAGCGAAATTCGGAGGTGGTGGAGTTATGGTGTGTCGTGTTTTTCCTGGAGAGGGCTTGCACCCCCTGTTGTTTTGCGTGGCACGATCACAGCGCAGACCTACATTGATATTTTAAGCACCTTCTTGCTTCCCACTGTTGAAGAGCAATTCGGGGATGGCGATTGAATCTTTCAAGACGATCGAGCACCTGTTCATACCGCACGGGCTGTGGCGGAGTGGCTACACGACAGTAACATCCCTGTAATGGACTGGCCTGCAAAGAGTCCTTGACTTGAATCCTATAGAACACCTTTGGGAATGTTTTGGAACACCGACTTCGTGCCAGGCCTCACCGACCAACATCGATACCTCTCCTCAGTTCCGCACTCCGTGAAGAATGGGCTGCCATTCCCCAAGAAACCTTCCAGGACCTGATTGAAAGTATGTCTGCGAGAGGTTCTCATCAAGACTAAGGGTGGGTCAACACCATATTGACTTCCAGCATTACCGATGGAGGGCGCCACAAAGTGTACGTCATTTTCAGCCAGGTGTTCGGATACTTTTGATCACGTAGTGTATGTCATTCTATTTTCTACCAACACAGGACGACAACTTGTAGTTCAACCAATCACTTTTTTTTATTTATTTATGGACGCTCTTTAACTACTATGGTCCTTAGCATCCCATTCTATATTGGGCGTGAAAGACCGGTAATTTTGCTTAGAGGCCTCTTTATCAGGCTTGAGGTTCTTTTACGTGCCGTAAATCTACGACAAGGGACCACCGGCATTACTTCCCTTCCGAAGGAAACCATGCTAAGGATTTTTATGCTCCAAAAAAGTCCATCGCCCTCCGCCGGGCAACCAATTAGCTGTCTATGTTACTTCCCTAGCATATGTTTTATTTAACGTTTCCAGAAGATAAGAGAGTTGAAATATGAATGGTCACAGCTCTGTGTAGAGGTCAGATCTGCGTTTTTCAATAACCATGTCTTTTAAAACGATCTTAATTCCGTCACCTTTAACTGCAACCGTGTTTTCCTGCGTTTAAAAATACAGCAATCGACAGAAAAATTAATCGATTTTTAAAATTAAGCCATCTCTAAGTCTAAGAATATTTTGTAGTGGCTATAAAAACTCAACGATAGTGGCGAAGAAACATATGTTTAATAAATTTAAATAGCAATTGAATACTACTAATACATCACTATATTTACACAGGTTAATTCGGTTGTCAGTAAAACATCGTAAAACTTAAGCACTTATTAACGATTCAATACAAAGCGCTGTCTGATTACACAGGTCAACACTCGACCTCGATGGCAGTAGTAAAGTTTTTACGACCTACAGCTTGCAATGTGACGTAGCAGCATTTCATTTTTCTTAAACCTCCAAGTCACTCAAAAACAACAGCTGTGTTTGCAGGAACAAGGCGCCGAGATATTTTTTCAATTTTACTTCAACCACGTTCGTTTGTAGTCACGGGTCCCTTGGCAACCAAACAACCAAAGGCAGCTGTACAAAGTCATGATTCGCAAAGAAAATGGCGAAATCTTAATTATTCGGTTAACACACACCAAATAACTGCCGTGTAGTTATGGAATGTAATAATAAATACCTGGTGCATATGGCCGACAGGAAACTGCATTAAAGTGAACGAATTGCTCTTAACGTCACGTATTGTATGAAGACGATATCAGCTTTAAGAATATACCTAATTTAATTGAATATTTTACAAGACCAGCTGTTGGTTTCTTAAGGTAGTGTATCCGAAAGATTTAGCACTAATGCTTATGAATCATAAATCACATTTTTCCCTCGTTAAATACATCAGAAATGAAGGGTTTATTGCAAAAGCAGCCAGTGTCATGAATTCCAAGAGTTTACGATTAACTTCACGTCACGTGTGTGTGTGTGTGTGTGTGTGTGTGTGTGTGTGTGTGTGTGTGCGCGCGCGCGCGCGGATTAGAAGTGCTCCATTTATTTAGCAGTTTATGTCAGTCGGGGCTTGTCAATATTTTCTTGCAGGTACGCTTAATGCATTAAAGTACAACTGACATGGCCGTTCTCCACCCCCAAATGATGTATTCTTACTTTTTCTACACGTACATAGTACGTAGAGAAGATATTGTATTCCACGCAAGAATTCGATACCAAGATTTCACCACAAATACATGTTTTGAGGCACCCTGAATAAAAAAAAGCAGTTTTAGAAAAAGCTCCATGTGTGTGTCTGTGTGTGTCACTGGACACCCGCAGCAATACACCACTTTACGGAAATATGCAATTACTGCCTGCAGCATGGATACTTTCCAAAACAATGGAAACATGCACTAGTATTAATGTTCCCCAAACCCGGAAAAGACAGGCACGACCCAAATAACTACAGGCCGATTAGCCTTTTAAACACGATGAGCAAACTAGCAGAAAAAATAATATTAAAGAGACTGAACGCCTATCTCATACGACACTCCACGATAATACCGGAGCAATTCGGCTTTAGAGCAAAACACTCCACCACTCACCAATTACTTCGCTGCACAGAGAGCATAACTCAAGGATTCAATCAAAAACAAAGTACAGGAATACTCTTTCTGGACATACAGCGCGCATTTGACTCCGTCCACCACCCGAGCTTACTATACAAACTAAAGCAATTAAATCTCACGGACACCTTTGTTAAACTAGCTGCGCACTACCTCAGCGGCCGCACCTTTGCGGTCAAAACGTCAACAGCAACGTCGGAGCCCAGGCAACTCCATGCTGGGGTCCCACAAGGAAGTATACTCTCGCCGGTTCTATTCACGATATACGTAAATGACATCCCAAAAACACCCAACACAACACTACACATGTATGCCGACGACACTGCCATATCAGCACGATCCGTTCAACCGAGGCTAATCCACTCCAGGCTACAAACGGCACTTCAAGACCTGGAACCCTGGCTCCGGCAATGGCGCATTAAAGTCAATCCCACAAAATCACAACTAATGCTCTTCACAAAAAGAACCTCCCTCAAGAAACCCTTAACTCCACTGAAACTTCAACAAAGCGATATCCACTGGACCAACAAGGTGAAATATCTAGGCGTGACACTGGACACCGGACTAACCTTTGGACCACACGTCAAACAAGTTAAGAGACTAGCATACGCACAACTGACGCGCATTTACCCATTAATTAACCGAAAGACGGAACTAAGCACGGCCCTTAGCATCACACTGTACAAGAGCCTAATCAGACCGATAATGACATACGCGGCACCGGTCTGGGGACACTGTGCCCCCTCGCACATACGCACGCTGCAGACGATACAAAACAAAATAATCAGAATGGCCTCAAGAGTACCAAAGAGCACACCCGCAGACATACTGCACGACGAACTCAAATTACACACAATAGAGGAATTTATTAAGAAACTCGCCTACGATCTATACAGACGATCCAAAACCCACCATAACCCTCTGATACAAGGCCTAGGCCAGTACACTACAGAAGCAGACAAGCACAAACGACCCCTGTCTCTTTTTGACAGATCTCTTCCCATCACCAAGCAAACTGGCCCCGACCCTGTCACACAGTACCTAATGCATCTTATCCCGCCATGAGGACTGAACGCCCCTATGACGACCACCGCGCTAACATGGAACACGAATAGGTAACTGAAACTCACATTCTATGTTTCCTTTCAGGACGAACCCACACCAACAGAGACCCGACACGTAAGTAAGCATGGTCACTTCTACTCTATCACTAAGCACGACACCTAACACAAAATTCCACCTGCATGAGCATGAATACCTCACTAACATACACCAGGCACCAGCACTGGGCCACGAGCCAAGTGATGGCCCTGGATCCACCTCTGCCTGTCTACCCCCTGGTAGGCCGGCGTCTTTCGTAGAGTTACCCACTAACCCCAGGTTGCGCAAGCGGCACCTGGCACCACTAGCACCACTCCCTCTCCCATCCATTAGCTGTAGTTAGTGCATGGTAGGGGAGGCGATGTAGATCCCTTTCGGATGATCGTCACCTGGTGTGGCGGAGGAGGGGCCACACCAACAATAAAAAAAAAAAAAATGAACAACATAACTCAAAAACGAAAATTCTGATAACTACCAAACTTATATTTAACTTCAGTATCTTCCAAGGATGCGAGATATTTAAATGGCAAATAAAATGTATATCTTACATTTTCTGGGAATAGTATCTGAAGTCAGTTTCATTCGGAAGGAATTTTGTATAATCTTGTATAACTCGTAAACGTTAGGAGATAGATGAAAACGCACTAAAGAAAAACATTAATGTAGATCTCTTTAAAACACATAATTTATTTCAAATAAGGTTTTTCTATGTGGCCATTTCTGAGATAGCCATTATTAATGGTTCGAATTGTTAATTTCTTGGCCATTCTTTAAAGTCTTTTCAACATTCAGTTGTTCCTCGTGATTGTATGGAAACAATGTTGAATTCTAAGGCTAGCATATAATGTCCAATTCTTAAACATTTGACTATCGCTGTTCGCTTTGTATCTGTAAAAAAATGTGTAATGTAGCCATTTCTGCAAATGTTTCTTTGGATTAAAACGTAGTATAGAGAAAAATAACCCTTTAGTAAGAATAATCTGTATACTCACTAATGAACGATAGAGGGCAGAGAAAGACATGTGAATGTATTACATTAGAATTTTACTTTCTCTACTACATATAGTAAGTGGGGGAAGTATTGCATTCCACCCAAAAGTTCGATACCGAGATTTCACTGGAAATACAATTTTTGAGGTGCCCTTAACCCAAATAAAGCTTTTTGAAAACATGTCCATCCATCCGTCCGTCCATCCATCCATCCATCTCTCTATCTATCTAATTATCTATCTATCTATCTATCTATCTATCTATCTATCTATCTATCTATCTATCTATCTATCTATCTGTCTATCTATCCGTCTGTCTGTCTGTCTGTGAACAGCATAACTCAAAAACGAAAAGTCGGATGGACAGCAAACTTGGTATTTGAGTTTAGTATCTTCCAAGGATACGGCACGAAGATTTTCAAGAAAATCTCCTACCCCAGACTACCCTTTACATCAAACATTTTTCGAAAATTCTGATTTTCTCAAAAATGACTAACGATTTTAATTAAAACATCATATGTTTAAGATATTTTCATGGCAAATGAAATGTATATCTTGAAGTTTCTGGGAATGTTCCCAAAAGTCCTCTTCATTTTTGCATAACTGGCAAACCGTAAGAGAGAGACATAATTTTACTACACAAAATTGTAGGATCTTGTTAAAACACAGAATTTATTCATATATTTTTTTTGGTCGAGTGAACCATTTCCGAGATATTTCTCGTTATTTGTTTCAATCTTCCAATGGTTATACTTTTTCCCAAATGGGAATTCACTATTCGCTTCTGTTTTTAATGTCCTGACTATGCAAAGAAAATGGAATGCTCCACATAGCAACCAGCTCTTAAAAGATATGACTATCGCTTAAAGCCTACCATATTCCCATTACACCTACAAGAAAATTAGCAATAATATTCGACAAATGTAGTAGATGGAGAATAAGCGTTTGTAAAAATAGTTTGTACAAGAATAGATAAAGTCCTGTGAGTGCAATACATCACGTTTTTTGTTGTTTTTTTCCAGAATCAATGTATATATAGTAATGTCCATTCTGAAAATGAATTATGAATCTAACTAAAGAGACGTCAATGGTTAAGCTCAAAAAGCATGAAGAAACGAGGTGGATGTAAGGTAACATGTAAGGCTCGCATTCGGATGGTCCCAGGTTCGATTGTCGTCGGACCGCCCACTCTGACCTTAGTTTTTTTCGTGGTTTTCCCAGGTCGGTAGGCGAAAACTGCGGTGGCTCCTCTTATCCTGTACCCATTATTTCCGTTCATATCCATATATCTTAGTGTTGTAGGATCAGGCAACGGCGATTTGTGCGTTGTGGCGGGACGGTGGAGTTTCCAATGTATCGACTTCTCCCTGGCGCTTATACGGCCAGTTGGTGAGCTTTCCTGGGGGCTCGTTCATCTTGAGACCCACGGGTTGAAGCTGGCATAGGCAGGCTCAGGATTGGTGTCATTCTGGAATCGCGCATCGTACTCCAGATCCGGGGGCCCTTTGGGTCTCTTCTTCATCCCTTCCTCTCAGGGGCCAGGTAAGTCACAAAGGGTCTATGATGGACTACGCGCAGTGCAGAGCTCCATGGCTGGGATCCTGCTACGTCAGACTAATCCTAATCATAACCCAGCGAGATGGTTCCGCGGTAACGCATGAGGCTCACATACCTGTCTATTCCTGACGACCGCCCACGCTGATCTTAAGTTTTTCGTGGTTTTCCCAGGTCGGTGGGTGAACGATTTCCTTTCTATAATTTCTCCTTCACTCCGTTTTCTTCTCATCTTTGAGGTGTGCTTCTAGATTTCATGGCGTATGATGGTTCGGACAGATGCGCGAATGCTTGCTCAAAGGAAATGCGTACTCCCCGCGGACACTGGAAGGCTGCTTAGTAGAGAGGACGTCCATCGCCCTCCCAGGGAAGCCCCCAGCAGTGGGACGGGTCTTCGAGACTGGAACTGTTAGGTTCGTCGGCGCATTTCTGTGGCCTGTCTGCCTGCGGCCTGTAGCCTCTTGTGGTTCCTTCACTTCATTCCTTCCTCCTGGGGATGTAAGCTGAAATAGACATATAAAGGTCGCGGCGCGCAGGGTTTCCCCCTCCGTTATATAACTACAATACCTATAACCCCAATCATAAAGCATACGCAACAATAGCATATCGTAAATCACTTTTTGTTAGTGAGAAAAACGAATCGCATAAGGTACCGCATGTCAGTTCAACTTGAAAACACTTAAAGACGTAACAACGAATATTTCGAAAACAGCAATTGCTGTAAATATATTATTTATTCAACGATCTTCACATTTGCTGTGTAATAAGATTTTACTATTTTGGTTTATCATTTACACAAACATAAAAAACAATCATAATGAAGAGGACTTCACAGAGCGTTAAGGACATATACGTATATTCTGTTACTTATGCAAATACCTAAAACATGGTATATTTTATCCAAATGGTTGAGCCATTTTTGAGAAAACGAAAACAAGCTAATTTTTTCCATGCAAGGGTAATTAAGGTAGGGGGAATTTTCTTGAAAATATTCACCTGGCATCGTTAACAATGTCCGAAAGGGATATGAAATTTGGTATTTATCATATTTTTCGTCTTTCAGTTAAGCGGTTCACTCACTCATTGCGCTTCAAAACGTGAATCTAAATCTTGGGTTGGAATATAGTAGGTACTTCCTCTACATACTACAGATACGCGGTGGAGAGAATAAAAATAAGTCAGTAAACAAGTTTAAACAGGTGCATATCCGGTAACATAAAATATAGTGAGGGTAATAATTTTTAATACCTTAATATTCTTTGTTATTTATTTGTTTTGTTTTTGCAATAAACCTTTCAATTTCTATTTAACATACAACTTGTGCCCTGACGTCCTTGGAGCAGCTATCACAAGACCAGTATATGCTCTTGCACGATGTTTCGTTCCGTTTCTTGTTTTGCTTTTGTTTATTTGGTTTCTTTTGGTGTTTTGAAAGATTCAAAAGGTTTACACGATGCACAAGTACACAATTTACTCCTTTCATTTCTTCAAGTGAGGAAATGATGATTTTAAATTAAATCCTAAAGCCTGAAACATAAACAGTGATTGCAGCAAGTATTTGTCTCCAATTAAAAACAAAAATTCTGATGTGTTACACTCACATGACTTTCTCTACTCTTGTACAGGCTATTTTTACAAACGCTTATTCTCCATCTACTTCATGTTAATCGAGACTCTATCTTATTGCTAATTTTCTTGTAGATGTAAGGGGAATATAGAAATACAGTGGCCTTTAAGCACAAACATGTCTCTTAATAACTGGTTGCTAGGTGCAGCACTATTCCCTTTGCCACAGATTAATACTCTTTGCATATCCAAGACAAAAAAATGAATAACGAATTCCCATTTGAGAAAATAAGTATTGAAAAATTTAAGGAATAACAAGCAATATCTCGAAAATGGTTCACTCAACAAAAAAAATGTATATGACATAAATTGTATATTTTAACGCGATCTACATTTTTTGTGTAGTAAACTTTTGTCTATCTCTTATGGTTTACCAGTTATGCAAAAGTCGTTCACAATGAAGAATACTTTTGGAGACATTCCCAGAAAATTCAAGATATACATTTTGTCATGAAAATTAAAATATCATATGTTTAAGATAATCAAAATCGTTAGAGCCATTTTTGAGAAAATTAAAATTTTCGAAAAATCTTCCATATAAAGGGTAATCTGGGGTGGGGGATTTTCTTGAAAACCTTCTTGTCCATCTCTGGAAGATAATGAACGTAAATACCAAGTTTGGTGTTTATCCGACTGTTCGTTTCTGAGTTATGCTGTTCACAGACAGACAGACACACACACACGGACATGTTTCCAAAAATGCTTTTTTTTGGATTCAGGGGGTCTCAAAACATGTATTTCCGGTGAAAACTCGGTATCGAATTTTTGGGTGGAATACAATACTTCTCATACTTAGTATGAGTAGAAAAAGTAAAAATGTTAGCAGTCAAATTATCGGAGAGAAAATCCTAATTTTTAATATGTGAAAAGAACAAACGATATTGCAGTTTACAGCTTTTTTTTGTAAAGATTTTTCATCGTACTTATTTTATAATTTTGTGTGTGTGCTGTTTACAAAATTGTTTTATAAGTATTCTTTCTGTTAATTTGCCTTATAGATTTTTTTTTTAAAAAAGGGAAGTTTTTTTCTGGAATAACTGTAGGTACAGTGTAAGAAGTAGAGTTGACTGGTTAGGAAACAACGCATATTGAGTTTTTACCACTGCACAATGAGGACAATGAGTCCGTATTCAGAGATTTAAAAATTAACTTTGAAGAAAGCATTAAAACGCATATAAAAATAATTGCATACTTGCCAAATTCCTGAAATTGAAACCCACAAAACTTCCCCTCGTCCAGCAAAGCTAATAATTTTGCGATACATGAAATTTAAAATGTTCAGTGCAGTAAATGTAAAAAAATATATTAAAATAAATGGAAATTCTGTTTTGTGCGAATCTCTGAGGAACTAGTAATACTGGTATCACAATAAACACACATTAAAGCAAACTCCACCACTTCCTAAGCTTTACAAATATTTCATCCATTATTTCACGTTTCATAACGTGAACGATGAACAAAAAGTGTCACAAAAAATGGAAAATTTATATCCCGCAGCAATAGAACATGAATAGGATAAAATGGTACGGTGTGCAGTCGGGAGGTCCCGGGTTCAGACCAACCTGATAGAAGGTTCGCGGTTTTCCTCAGTCGCTAGGCGGATGCTGGGTTTGATAGTTTTGTCGCGAATTTGCTTGCTCCTCGACAGACTACTGACCCATCGCATTGGCCTATAAGTCTTACAAAGAGGAGGATAATCCGTTGAATAAGAATAAGAATAGACTTCACAGTTCACGTCGTCCGTTACTGAATAGTCGCGTCCATTTACTGCTGGTTACTAGAGGTCACAAGTACTGCAATTAAATTTTAAACCCCCACACTGTGCATTATGTGCAACCCAGTGAAGGGGGGCCATGATCGTGTTGAAGAATACATATAAGCTCTGGCCTATCATATCACTGTATACCAATTAGCATGGTACATTCAGATTTAACGCTTTGTTATGTCCATGGTGAAAATCTGCAACACTTTGAATCTGCCCAAAAAAAGCCGTAAAGAAACCTCCTTTTATCGTAAAAACGCCTTCGCGGTACATTTTACCTTCAAAGTTGGCAAGTATGAAGTATTTTTGGTTATACAACTTATAAACATTCCTTCAAATCTGCTGAAGGAAGGAGCAGATCAGTAAATAAAAGACACATTTCAATTATTAGGGAACGCCATGTTTTAGCTGCTCTATCAGAATCCAAGAGCTGAACTGCAGCACTGTATGCATATTCTTTTAGTACTTGCATATCCTAAAGCACCTTGACATTTCCTGAAAAGGAAATGATGGGAGTCATTAAATTTTGTCGTAAATTATAATTGCACCTTCTCGAGTTTCAAATTAGAAAGGTTTAATGCCCCTCTGAGACGTTTGACAAGGTACGAACATCCATAAAGTACAGCATTGCTCAAACATAATTGTTATCTTGATGACAACGGCTCGCCACGAAAGCGTGGTCTAAAACAACCGCAGATGAATTAACATCTTGCGGCGAAGCTATAACATACTCAGCGGCTGGGTATGATAATTATTTATTGTCTTCAATCTGACAAGGGAAACGCGTACTTTTGGGTCGCAGTCAGTAGCGAATCCTGAGAGCGGCAACACCTCAACATGACATGGGTCATCTCATTTATGAATTACATTTACTAGGGAGTCTAACTCACTGTTTAAACCAGGTCAAGTATCTACTGCAACTTTTATGAATACAGAAATGGAAAATTCCTGTATTTCGTACTACACATCAAAAGAAACATCTGTTCTCAAAAATGCACTAATGTCAAATGATTGTTTAAGATATTTTAAAATTCAGAAACCATATGCACAAGCACACTGCGTTCTCATTTTTATAGCTTCTAAACTTTGCCGAAAAAAAAATCCGTTGTGTTGCATTTGAGGCAGTATTTTTAACACTTGAATTATTTAAATTAAATTATATAATATATAATTTCAATAACAGCCCGCCTTGAAGCAATATGTATGTAATAATTTTTTAAAATGTATGTAACAGTCATTGCATATGCTTATATTATTGTAAATATGTTTAATAGTGTTATGTGAATGCATTATGTAATTTAATAATGTAAGAGCTGTGAGAATAGTAAGTTTAAAGTTGCTAACAATGAGGTAACCTGAGGCAATAATGAGTTTGAGAGTTTAAATGCTACTAGTCATGATTAGAGCAACGGTAATGTAAATTTTGTGAGTTTAATAATAGCCAATCAATAGCCAGGAAAAGCTTTAATTAAATGCAGGTATTATATTGGACTAGAATTAGCCATCAGAGACTTGAAATACAGAAGCTTGCGGGTTTGGACGGTTGAAATATGCTCAGTTGCCTGCAGACCTTGGTAGGGACCGGATGGAAGATGTGTTCTCTAAAGAAATATTACGTATTCGTGTGTAACGAAAATTAAGTATACGCGTTAACTAAGTGCAAGTATTAAATTAAAGAATCCCACAGCTCTTAATATCAGTGTAGTGCTATTTAATTTGTGTCAAGGATTAATAAAAATAAGTGATTTAAAACTTAAAATCTGTGCAAGCCTACATTCTTGTCGCACCACGCCCTGATTAAGAGAAACGTGTCTCTAAAGTAATACTGAAGCAGCCGAGGCAAAAACAAACATAAATACTGTCTATAGAAGCAGTTTAATAACAAAGTTAATATTCTTTTTTTAAACTTGGAGCGTAACAACAAAATACATATGTAAAAGCTGTAGCATATTACGTAACAAACAACTTACTTCAAAATTGCTTCCCAAACGTGTGGTGCAAACTCCCTAGAACAATACTTCATCACATTTACATGACTTTCTCTACTCACCCTTTTACAAACTATTCTTACAGAAGCTCATTCTTCAAATTCTTGTTAATAGAGAAATTGTATTACCATTTACACACTTCGTTGAAGGTTTAAGAAGAATCCAGTAGGCTGAAACGATAGTCAGATTTACCATAAAAAATGTATCGCTATGCAATGGCTTTGAAATTCCAAGTTCTTTGCAGGACGAGAAAAATGGAATAACGACTTTCACTTGAGAAAGTTTATTTGAAAATTCAAATTAATAATAAAGAATATCTCGGAAATGGTTAACGCCACAAAAAAAGTTTGACAAACTGGGTGTTTTAACGAGATCTAAATTTTGCATTTAGTAAGATTTTGTCTATCTCCTAAGGCTTACCAATTATACAAAAATCATTCAATAGAAAAAAAAAACTCCATGTAAAGGGTAGCTTGGTATGAAATGATTTTTGGAAATCCTCGTGTCACATCATTGGAAAATATTAAACCTAGATACGAAGTTTGGTATTTATCCGACGTTTCTTTTTGTTACGCAGTTCAAGATGCACAGACACAGTAATCTTGCTTTATTCATTCAGGGAACCTCAAAACACACATTTCGATTTTTTTTGGGCTGGGGCTCCTAATATTAAGGTTACTAATCAATTACCAAATTCTGCGCCATGGACTAGAGCGTGAAGCTCTGGTTTCCGGCCATGGAATGCGCCCATAGGGGTACGGATTTTAAGTCCCGGGTATACGACCGATGCCCACTCAGCAAGGTGAGGAAAGTGAGGAGCTGCGATAGGCAGCGGTTTTCATTTCGGTTGGATGATCACCCACCTCCACTGTGCGAATGTGGGCGTGAGGCCGGCAATCGGGTTAGCAGGCCCAGGCCCTTCGCGGGCTGTAGCGCCAAAGGATTTATTTTAATGAATTATCAAACTCATCAATTATAATGAAGAAAATGAAGGTAATATTCTTCACTATGAAGAAAATGATGATAACGGCATGAGCAGTAACAAATAGATCTGACCATCTCCAATTGACGATCAGCATCCAAAAATTAAAAATTAATTAGAAATTAAACCTCTTTAAAAATCATATTTAAGCTACAAAAAGTACCATACAATATTAATAATAATATCCACATATAAATAAAATCATTATACAACATAACGAATTACAGAATTCGTAACTGGCCAAATCATTAATACACAAATTCAAAATCTTAATACGACTAAACCATATAACCATACCCTAAATACTGTACTTAAGTTTTCAACAAAAAATCAATATTAATAAAAATATAAATGGCACAAAAAATCAGGAATAAATACAAAGCAACACCGAAACCACTGTGGGGCACATTCTTGTGAAACGTAATATATTTATCTTAAAACAATCGTATAGGTTTACTAACATTTTCAATTTAATCAAGTTACAATTTTTAGGCGCCTAAATATCCGCTATTCTAGATGACCTCTGAGACAACAAACATCCCTTCAAAATTTAATGTCGAATACTGATAGGTTTCTGTATTTGAGATGTCGCCTGAAGAGGTGGTACCCATTTGTTTCAATGTGGATGAATGTTCCTAGTAATAACAAAACAATCGATCTTAGCACCGAGATGTCAGCTAATAACTGTAATTCTGTTCATGCTCGATCACACGGAACATGAAGACATGCAATACACCTTATCTGAAGGTAAGCGTGTTCGACACAGCGATCATCCCGGAACCAGATCGCCAGTGTGATAGGCTCAGTGCAGATGTCATATCCATCTTTTTAATGAGTGTTCTTGCAAGATGGCAAGCTCTTTTACACTTTTTTTGGTCTCGTTAAAGACTGATAGGTCACGACATGTGCTACTAAGCACAAAAATGCAAGAAACTAAAATCCCGTTATAATCATCATTACGCTGTCGAAAACCATGGCATAAGATCTAGTGCTTCTCTGGCTTTCCACTTTTCTAACTCTGACCTATGGTAGGTAGGAAAAATATTGAATTCTACTAAATATTTCTATATCTGCACTCTCCTAAACACTTTAAAAGAGCATTCTGTATGTGTGTGTGAACAGCATAGTAAAAAAATCTGATGTGTTACACTCACATGACTTTCTCTACTCTTGTACAAACTATTTTCACAAACGTTTATTCTCCATATGCTTCATGTTTATCGAGATGTTAATCTTATTGCTAATTTTCTTGTAGATGCAAGGGGAATTGGTAGGCTTTAAGCGATAGTCAAATATTTTATGAGGAGGTTGCCATGTGGAGTATTCCATTTTCTTTGCATTACCAGGACAAAAAAAAATGAATAACGAATTTGAGAAAAAGTATAAGTATTGGAAAATTTAAGGGAATAACAAGCAATATCTCGAAAATAATTCACTCAACAACAAAAATGTATATGACATAAATTGTGTATTTTAACGAGATCTACATTTTTTGTGTAGTAAAAGTTTGTCTATCTCTTATGATTTACCAGTTATGCAAAAGTCGTTCACAATGAAGAGTACTTCGAGATATACATCTCATTTGTCATGAAAATATCTTAAACATATGATATTTTGATGCAGTAATTTGTAACACAAATTACTTAAATGTAAATAATGATTGTAATATGAATATGCATTTTTATGTGACATTGATTTCAGATGTTTATTGATTGTAAATATTGTTGGGAAGTAAATTTATAATGCCTTACTGAAACTGTCAATAATAGCGCAATAATGCAGCGAGGGGGGTGAGCTGTTTATCATTATTGGAAACGAGGAAGTTACGTAATGTTGGCGCGTTTTCGGTAGAATCTTCTGGAATGTTTCCTCCCTAAAGCATATGTATTCATAATTTTCATTGGATATTAAAATAGACGCTAATGTTGGCGCGTTTTATTAGCCAATTGCAGTTCAGTTATAATCTTTAGGCAGGTCGGGGAGTGGGAGTATATAAAGCCAAGTCAGAGGTAGATCGCGGGCAGTTCTTCGAAAATTTCAATACATTACACGTCGTCTTCAGTTCGTCAGTTCGTCAAAATATTTGTATGAGATACGCCGGCTATAGATTTACAAGTAACAAAAAAATCTAAAGTATTATAAAGTTAATTATACACAAAGTTGAAGTACGTGAATTAAAAGTGATAAGTAAGAAGTTATTATAACAGTTTCAGTTTGGCGAGTATCTAGATCAATATGTAAAAGTGATAGTGAACGTGTTCGACAATAAAAATTATAAAACAAATTTCTTCATCAGTGTTCTTTTTGGATAAAAGATTCCTTTCCGTTTACACAACCCTGATCAAGACACATGTTCGACCCAAGATAAGATAATAGCTAGCCGGAGGACAATAAACAAAACTTGAAATTCTTTCGAACACTAACACTGATGCAAATTGCTAACACAAGATGGAGCTACAAACCGAACAAATGAATGACATCACAAGATGGCTTCAACACTGATGTAAACAAACATTATAAGAATACACTCGCAAATTGGCTCCACAACGTGGGGCTACAATTAATGTTAAATAATATAACATTAATACTACCGCAACAAATTGGCTCCCAAACGTGGGGCTACAATAATGTCAAATATAAATAATAATAATTACACTCGCAAATTGGCTCCCATACGTGGGGCAGTTAAAATTATGTAACCAAACAAAACAAAAGCAGCACAATATAAGATCTTCAAGTTCTAATAATTTACGTAAAAACATATTACGTAAGCAATAATGTTAAACAATAACATTAATACCACACCAATTTTAATCAAAATTGTTAGAGCCATTTTTGAGAATATTAAAATTTTCGAAAAATGTTCCATGTAAAGGGTAATCTGGGGTGGAGGGATTTTCTTGAAAACCTTCGTGTCGCATCTCTGGAAGATACTGAACCTAAATACCAAGTTTGGTGTTTATCCGACGGTTCGTTCATGAGTTATGTAGTTCACAGACAGACATACTTACAGACACACACACGGACATGTTTCCAAAAATGCTTTTTTTGGATTCAGGGGGTCTCAAAACATGTATTTCCGGTGAAATCTCGGTATCCAATTTTTGGGTGAAATACAATACTTCCCCTACTTACTATACGTAGTAGAGAAAGTAAAATGGATGAGGGGGGGAGAGAAGCTGAGTAAATACCAAATTTCGTATATAAAACCTGCATCGCTCAAGGATGCAAGAGGATGGTTTTCAAGAGATTTCCTCCAAATGCTCCCCTGAAACGTTCCAAAAAGGCATTTAACAAAACGTCCACGAGTATATGTCTGTGAACAGCACAATTCCACAACGCGAAGTTGAATAGATACCAGAGTTGGCATATTTAAATCCAATCTCTCAAGGATGCAAAGTACAGGGAGAGCCAAAAAACTGGAACCGGCTGCGCGGTGTTTTTCCTGCCCGCGTCATCGACGTTCGCTGCCGACTGCCGCTATCATAGAAAGGCGCGGATGAAACCATACATTTTTAAAACTATTTTTAAAGGCTTTACTTACCAACATTATAAAAGGAGATGCTGAAACTGGCCACCGTCGTTGTCCATACTCCAATTTTTTTTCGAGTCAGCTGACGCCCGTACATATGTGAATACAATTTTGCCCCCCCCCTTTTAGAGAATTAACAGACAGGGAGCGTGATTTTGCCTTTTTTCAACAAGACTCTGCAACAGCTTATACGGTCAATATTTCGATTAAACAATTGAAAGTACGTTTGAGTACAGAATTATTAGTAGAGAATTGTGGCCTCCTCGGTCCCCCGACCTAACCCAGTGCGATTTCTATATCTGGGGCAACTTAAAACAAAGTGTACAAGACAAACCCACACCCCCTGAAAGAATTAAAACAAAATATCCGCCATGAAATTGCCGGCATTTCCCAACATGTACTACTGTGAGTGATGGATAGTTTCCTAAAGAGGTGCCAAACATGTATGGACAACGATGGTGGCCAGTTTCAGCATCTCCTTTCATAAAGTTGGTACGTAAAGCCTTTAAAAGTAGTTTTTAAAAATGTTGTATGCAATTTCTCTAACACATTTTGTAGCACTGTAACTACTCGCCGAAGCAGTCAGACTGAGTGTTGTTTCCATTGCATGTAACTAATTTCACAATGTTTATACTGAAACTGTTTCTATTCCAATATTTATTGTCGCTAACGAAACTAAACTGTATTCACTCCTAGCGTGATCCACACCAAAACAAAACCCAGGTGACCAGTGCACCGTTATAATGTACCCTTCCGCCATTTACGCCAGAAATAGTCCTACTTTCACGACCATGTGACGAGTACAGGCGGCATGTAATGTAAAAAGAACAGGATCCGACAACTTAAACGGTGATTGGCATACTTTGTTAGTTGCAACAAAATAAACGTTTGCACGTATAATAATGGTTAATTCTAAAAGAAACGAGCGAAAAAGAAAGTACACAGGTATGCGATATCTTACATTTATTCGCTCTCTAGAAGTGGCACTTTATCAACTGCTGGCGGCTCATTTTTAAAAAGAAATTGTATATTGTTAATGTGAATTTCATTCTTCACAAAACCGTCACATTCTTGCATCGCGTATTTCACACACTTTCTGTTTTTTCTTGGTTGTAACCATTTTCCCGTTTCAGATTCTTCTTTACGAGCACTGTTTATATTTGTACACGGGTGAACTCAGAAGTTAATTTCATCACTTCTTTCACGGCAAGTGTTAGATATTTCTCACATAACCTACAATAAACTTCCAACACTATTGTTTTTTCACTACTAGTCAATGGTTTGCCTGCTTATGCTTTACGTAAGTCGACGAAAACGCAAGGGCAAATCACCGTCCGCCATGATACTAAATAGAAACAGCTGGTTTCTGGCTACAAATAATATTATGCGCATACCCGGACGTCAGGTACGTATATGAATTGCATGTTGGGATTTGTAGCTCTGTTTAACGGTATAAATTAACGTTAATTAAACTCTTGAGAACTGTATAGAATATTATACCATTTAAGGATAAATTCATTCTAAAATTTAGATTATTAGCATGGGACTCTTTCCTGCAAGCATTGCACTGGCCACGTGCGTTTGTTTTGGCGCGGTTCAATCTAAGAGTAAATGCAGTATAGTGGAGGAATCGCCTAAGTGAATAGTGTAGTTACCTCTACTCATTGTGGATACATGTGCATTTGGAGTGTTACGCATACGAGTCTTACATTTTTACCGGGTAGGTAGACAAAGCGTTATATTCCACTAAAAAGATTCGTACCAAGATTTTACCGGAAATACACGTTTTGAGGTTCCCTGGATAAAAAAGCATTTTAAGATGAAGTTCATGAGTGACTGGTGTGTGTGTGTGTGTGTGCGCGCGCGCGCGCGAACAGCATAACTCAAAAAACGAAATCTCTTATAAACACCACTTGGTATTTAAGCTCAGTATCTTCCAAAGATGCAAAACGAAGATTTTCGAGAAAATCCTTGCAACCCAAACTAATCTTTACATGGAAAAAGTTAATTTTTTTTAACTTCGCAAAAAAGGTTGTAACAATTTTTATTCAAATGTTATATTTTAAAGATATTTACGTTAAAAACAAAATGCATATCTTAAATGTTCTGGGAACAGCCTTGGAACAGCCTTCACTCGAAAGGCATTTTGTACAGTTACGATGTTAAACAACAACGAAATGTATAATAAAAGCATTTCTGTAAACGTTTATGTCGATTTAAAAGAAGTAGATAGAAGAATAAGCTTTTCTAAGAATAGCTTGTAAAAGTGTGAAAAAATAGTGAAAGGCATGCAAATGTAACATCAGATTTTTTTCTCCAGTACTGAGTAGAGACACGTGATGTTTTTGGCGCATTGATATTACTGTTACTTTTAATTAAGCTATGCTACCTCCATAGACCTATTTAAAGCACACAGTGCGTTGGCAGATTTTGAGCATGATGCAAATAGCAGCTAACATAAATTGCTGCAAGCATTCCTTCTTTTTGACGTGTCGACCGGAAGATCCCTTGCAATGACGTGTTGTGGCTCTATTGCCAACTCTTTCCTCTGCAAGTCACAACACCCACTAACAAGAATTATGTTCCTAACCAAACGCAAGAATGGTGTCAAACCGCGTTCATCGCGGTGATGTGGAGGTTATTTGCTAGCAATCACGTCCATAGACCTGGCTTCGATTGGTAGGGACGCTTTGCTTAAATGGGTTTTCTACTGACGTTGTTCTGTAGCTTTTGTTAAACAATCTCACGATTCCTTAATCCACCACTGGGAAATAAATAAATGAATAGAACAGAGAGGCGACTACGCACCTAAGTTCACCTGTATGTCACACACTGAACCAAACAGTGCCAGAGAAGCTACGAAAACCGTGGCTATGTGCGTAGTTAAAGCTAAG
The DNA here is from genome assembly GCA_030765065.1 of Deroplatys truncata. Lineage (NCBI taxonomy): Eukaryota > Metazoa > Arthropoda > Insecta > Mantodea > Mantidae > Deroplatys > Deroplatys truncata. The sequence goes on along the minus strand of CM060980.1, from coordinate 126,235,969 downwards.
TTAAATAAAAACATTAAAAAGTATTTTAATACGAAACATTGAAAACAGATAAGCGGTATTTTTATTTCTTTTATTATTCAATAGTTTGTTCAGAATCCCTGTATCGTGCTTACAGCATTATCTCATGCATTCAGCGAAAGCGTATAGAAAGATTTAATTCTGTGCAGTTTTCGGACCGCTTTAATGCAAAATTTTACATTGTGTTAACTTATCACCACTGTGTTACCTATACGTATAATAGAGCTGTAACCGAATTTTTTTTAATAATTTTCGAATTGGATAATAATTGATAGAAAACGTGTATAATAAAGCAAAAAATGGAATATTTAAAGCTTGCTTGTGTGTGTGTTTTATACCTTTTAATACAAGAATGGCCGACCGAATGTTATGAAATTTGGTGTATAACACTGATAGGTTTCAGAAAACACTAATAGTAGAGTTACATTCCATAAAGGAGGGTTCTAATGGGCCGCAAAATAAAAAAAAATCAACATTTTTGGGTCATTACTAATTGTTTTTAAATGTTACAATTTTTTTTTAACATAAGTTCCTGACATGTTCTGGTATTCTAAAATTTCGAACATTTAACTTATTATCGCATTAGAAGTTTATAGAGCAACCGTGAAGTTGGTTATTGCTTCTCGTATGGAAAGCCAATTTGAAGTAGGAGTTGTATTGTATTTCGACTGTTGGGGAGCCGAACACTTGAAGTAGTTGCAACCACACGTATGGTAAAACGTTTCCGGTAGCCTTCGCCCCAAGTTTAAAAATATTAACTTTGTAATTTGACTGTTTCTTTAAATATTATATATTTATGTTTGCCTCGGCTGCGTCAGTATTATTGTTAGAGACATGGATTTCTTTGCATGGAGTAGTGTGGCTACGAATGTAGGCTTAAACAGATTATAATTTGTACTTCACTCCATTTATTAATTCTTTAATAAATTCTTGTTGTTCTTTAAACGATTAAAACAACACTTCACTGATATAGACAATGTACTGTGAAATTATTTATTAATTACTAGCATTTTTTAACACGTAAACTATTTTTTTCTACACTGGATACGCATTAAACTTCTCGAAGACGTGTCTCGCGTCCGGTTAGTAACGCTGTCTACCAGCAGCCGATTTCTGAATTTGTACAATTTGCCCTATTTCAGTTTCTGATTGGCTAATCCTACTCCAATAGAATACTTTTATTTAACTTAAGCTTTTTTTCTGGTTGTTGATTGACTATTTATAAACTGTCTCAAAAATTACATCATTGTTGCTCCAATAATGCCTAGTAGCATTATTAAACTTTCTTACTCATTACTGCCTCAAGGTTACCTCATTGTTAGCAACTTTTAACCTATTATTCTCACAGCTCCTACATTATTAAATTACGTAATACATTCACATAACATTATTGAACATGTACATAATAATATAAATATTAATACAATGACTGTTACATGCATTTTATATATTATATTATATTATACACATATTGCTTTAAGGCGGACTGTTATTATATTTTATATTATATAATTTGACTGAAATTATTTAAGTGTTAAAAATACTGCCTCAACCGCAAGTTTGCATGTTACAATATTTTAGTAAATTTTAGTTTTCACTAACATTACAGAAAAAGACGATTTTATTAGCAGTTTCCAAAACATCACATGGTTGTAGGTTGCAACGGAGGGGAGAGGAGCCAGAGAAGATGCGAGGACGCTAGAAAGGAAGAGTAACCGGAGTACAAAAGCGAAAAGGGAGGAATAGAGGTTAAAGAGAGGGGTAGAGAAATACGGAAACGGGAGCAGAAAAGAAAGGATGGGGAGAGCATTTAATGCAATACGGAGCTGCGGGTAATCAAATAGCATTGAGATTCTTCAGTACTTACCCATCAGGTGACTAATTTTGCATAACACAAATTCGTATCACCGCATTTAAAAACTTAGGGAGTTCACGGCCTTCTGCATTTTTATCACGCACTGAGAGAATGTACATACGTCTCAGTAATTGCGTTTTTGTAACGTTTCATTTCGGACCCCGTAATTTTTAGACAGGTCCTTGAATCGGGCTTATTACGATGTAGCGTGATTAGGAATGTTATGCGTATCTTAAAGCAGAATTTAATTTCGGTATACAGGGTGGGGGATTTCATGCTTGGCATAACCCTTCATTACGAGCAGTACTCTTAGCAACCTAAATTCCGTAGCTCTGGTCTGAGATTTACATCCCCTCTTTAGTATTATATGGCGCAGATATCTCTTTGAATCGTGATATAATACATTTCTACTTGCACAAAAGTCGATGTCTGTACTTGATAATATACGTGTGCTTTGAACCATATGCAAATGAATAGCTAATATATGCTACAACTCGTATATTTTATCTATAATTAATGAATTATATACACAACGCACCTCTTGCCTAAACAATTATGCAATATAAGAGAGCTTAGAATACACTCGTTTTAAGCGCACATTATGAGAATCAGATAGGAAGAAAATCTTCTATAGATTTTTTTGTATCTTTTGACTAATCTGAAGTTATTATTATTAATCTGTTTTCAAAGGTATTTGTTGATCCATTTCTCGTTCATGACTGCCAAGTTGAACTTCCGGCATTCAGTGCTAGTAACTTAACCTGCCTGTGTGTTTCGCCTATTTTACTGCAGTAATGAGCATGGATTGTATTAAATCCCCTAAATTTTAATATATTTATTATTGCAGATCATATTTTACATCTGGATTTTATCATTTAAACTTTACCTGAGTCTAATGCCTTAAAATCTTTTCAGCAAAGCATTATTTAACCAGGTAGCTGCTAAAATCCTCATTACATATATAAGAAACATATTAAATGCATATATATTTCAGAAACAATTTCAGGAAAGCATTACCTAATCAAGTAGATGTTAAAACAAGACACCCATGCTTCTTAGCTCTTTTTACGGTACATTTCATATCACTTATGGAACATTGAATTTTTACTTTCTCTACTACGTATAGTAAGTAGGGGAAGTATTGTATTCCACCCAAAAATTCGATACCGAGATTTCACCGGAAATATATGTTTTGAGACCCCCTGAATCAAAAAAAGCATTTTTGGAAACATGTCCGTGTGTGTGTGTGTGTGTGTGTGTGTGTGAACAGCATAACTCAGAAACGAACAGTCCGATAAACACCAAACTGGGTATTTAGGTTCAATATCCTCCAGGGATGCGACACGAAGGTTTTCAACAAAATCCCCCCACCCCAGATTACCCTTTACATGGAACATTTTTCGAAAATTTTAATTTTCTCAAAAACGGCTCTGACGATTTTGATTAAAATATCACATGTTTAAGATATTTTCATGACAAATAAAACGTATATCTTGAATTTTCTGGGAATGTCTCCAAAAGTGTTCTTCATTGTGAACGACTTTTGCATAACCGGTAAACCATAAGAGATAGAGAAAATTTTACTACACAAAAAATGTAGATTGCGTTAAAATACACAATTCATGTCATATACATTTTTGTTGTTGAGTGAACCATTTTCGAGATATTGCTTGTTATTCTCTTAAATTTTTCAATACTTATTTTCTTAAATGGGAATTCGTTATTCGTTTTGTTGTCTTGGATATGCAAAGAGTATTAATCTGTGGCAAAGGGAATGGTGCTGCACCTAGCAACCAGCTATTAAGAGATATGTATGTGCTTAAAGGCTACTGTATTTCTATATTGCCCTTGTAAATATATATTCCCCTTACATCTACAAGAAAATTAACATTAAGATAGAGTCTGCAAATGTTTATCTCGATTAACATGAAGTAGATGGAGAATAAGCGTTTGAAAAATAGTTTGTACAAGAGTAGAGAAAGTCATGTGAGTGTAACACATCAGATTTTTATAGTACCTACTGCTTTAAATAAATAAATCTATTGTATACAAATAAAATATGTCCAGGTTAGCATTAAAATATACCTTATCATTCACATCTTCTATAGAGGAGGATTTCATTCAATAAAACTAATTTTAATAATTAATTCAGTTTTTTATAAATACACTAAAATGTAAATACTTTTAAGTTATCATGATGTAAATGAGTTACCAGTGGCATGCAATTGGTTTTCTAAGCTGGCATTTTAAATGAAAATTATGTAAAAATTACTATTTTTGACACACTATACCAGATTTAGAATTTGTAAACAAGAAATGCAGTAATTTAATCTAATGTACATGTGTGCAATTTTATTAGCAAACTCTTCTAGAATTAATCAAACTTACTATAGCACCCACAAATTGAAATGACATTCCTCTCCACGTATACGCATGTGGATGCGCAGTTAATTAAAACAAAATGTTTAAAGCCTAAATCAATGACGCTTGAATGGCCAAAAGTGACGATGTAGAGTGGCATATTTAGCAAACTTTGTACAGCCCTAGGGAAAAACAGCGTCGCGGCAGTCTTCAGTATGCCACATCTCGGTATGGGAGGAGAATATTACACCAGCTCTTACTACAGACAGAAAATCCGGGTTCATGTCCCTTCGCGCGTAAATATTGCTGTCAAGGCAATTACATGACAGCCTAGCTGCGAGAAGCTGTGGTCAAATGTAATGGATCCACTCGTTACGTCTCAGCGGCGCTCCTCTCGCGAAACAGTTGAATGGCGTTAGTTTCCTAAACAGCCACACGGTTCCCCACGCTAAACTCACACGAGCTTTCTATTGTTTCTTTTAATCACTTAATTTACTGCTGCCTTTATTTATTTGTGAGTTTTAAGATGTTTCAACCGGATAGGTCACATAGGACGTTAAATGATTGAAATTATGCTCAGATGAGACCAGGGTTAAGAAAGCTTAGTTACCGACATTCGTTTTCTGAGGATAAGTAAAAATCTCGAGGAAAAAAAAAAAAAACTAATTGAGATTCGAAACCGGAATCCCTTGTACGTGATGCAGACACGCTACCACCACTGTGCGGAGAAGGGCATCATCATTAATTTGTATGCTACTGTTCTGCTGCAAAACTTCCCTCTATAAAAATGCTTTACAATTCTCACCTCTTAGTATAATTACATTTGTTATTTAATAACAGGTTATTTGTTACCCTAATTCTCATTTCTTTTCACACACCCATGGTAAAACATCAATCGCTCATTCTGTCGGGTTCATGACCTTGAGCTTTTTTTCATACTAACTTTTAGCGTCTTATACAGCAGACGCTGTCCAAATATTTGCACAACAATGTTCAGGACATTGTTCATGCGCAATATGCAGTTAGATTCAACTTTGTAAAGAAATTGCCGTATACTCACACTGCTAGCTTTATCTAGTTCAGGTAGAGCGTCATCTCACGGAAGATGCTTAAACGTTTGAGAATTTCCTTTTTAATTTCCCTTTGCAAGAAGTTGTTACTATGACATTGGAGGAGTAACTTATTCTTCCAGGATTACTTAATTTATTCCTCCGTAATTCTGATAAATATTTGAACACTGTGTAGGCCTATTGTGACCAAACACACGTGATACAGTCGGCCAAGCCATCGACGAAGGCTTTGGGCGCGGGTGATTCAAGAAGCTACAGAGTAGTTAAATTATATTCGAACCCAATCGCGGCCTCTCTCTACTGCGCGAGACAGCCGGCAGTCGCAGGGGAAATTACGCCGGCAGAGGCGGACTAAAATCCTTACCTTATAATAGATCGTGGAAATGTTGACCTTCTGCTGTCAAACAGGCAGCATATCTCGTGTAAATATTCTCGCTCACTCTCCGAAGCTCAGCAGCAGGAATACTTGTGATTTCCTGCACAATGTTTTCTCTAAGTTTCTGTAGTGTGCAAGGATTGGAACGATACATTTTGTCTTTTAAAGAGCCCCATAAATAAAAATCACATGTAATGATTGCATGCAATAAGAGAGGTGTTTGATGACAGAATAATTAGTGTTGATTTGTGGCACCCTCGTTTTCCTGACCTAACGAGTTGTGCAACATATTATTTCTAGCCAAAATTGTGTCGCGAATGGGTGAGTCACTTTTTAATGAATTATGTAATTTATATGTACGCGAATTTGTGATGAGTAGAGAAACTATGTGATTTCTATTATTTCAAGTTCACTTCGCAGCATTTCACTCTATAGTAGAAGTTTATTGTATTTATGCTAACACATTTTTGTAACATATTAAGTATAGAAAGGCACGCATGTTTAACACTAACTAGAGATATTTATATCAGTAAATGCATTAGATGCAGATATATGGAAGTGTGTCCAAAATGCGCTTTGCAGCTTAGAAATTAAGATCCATCATTAATGTATAAATTCACAAATGAATGTCCTTCTCAGAAGAGGATTTCAAAACCGAGAGCCCTATTCAATGCCAAATGTTGCATTTGTGGAGTTTTATGAATCAGTTTAAAATATCTGCAAGTCTGGATACTGGCAAAGCCAAGTGTGAGAAACTGGCGGACTGCAGGCGCCTACCAGAGCCTGGAGCGTAACAAGAAGACATTTATTTTAAGCATTCCACGCCCGCCTTGACGTGAGAAAAACGGATCTCCGGGAGACATATGTCACCCACAGCACAGCAGACCGGCATTTTGGCAGCGTTCCCACGACATTTCAGCCATCTTCAAAACTTTCACTTACGCAACTAGCGAATGCAAACTATAAACTATATGCAAGTTATCATACAATATCATGCAATTTACCCTCGCTTTCACCAATTCTGGCCTGGGAATTTCGCCAGAAAAAAAAGCGTGAGCTGTAAAATCGTCAGCTGAAACACGGAAAGAGTTTCTATTCTCTTCCCATGTTGATACTTCACAGGAAAAGGGCGGTTTATAACATTTATCTCCCGTTAACTACTTTCTTAACACCAGCTTTGGTATGAAAAATGTGAAATGATACGCAGAATTTACAAGCCGCCTTTATAGCCTTCTCTAGGTGTTTCGAAAATACTAAGTAACTGCACTATATTAACGCAACCCAAACTGTTAATTTAAAATATTTACACTTACATTACTACTTAATAAAACGAAGTACTTTAAAGCAGAAAATATAATATTCTATAACAAGTATAATTTTCAAACACTTTCTCCGTCTGCACATACAGTATATAACATTCTTATTCGTACATATCAGGTTTTCAATAAAAAGTCATTCTCTTCTTGCTTAAGAACTTGTGTTTTTCTGTGAGTCATTTATACGTGCTTGATGTCTCATTCAAACAAATTCCAATGAAAAAATGCATTTCAGAACTTACACCATTGCATGAAACAGCAATGTTATACAATTTTACTATTCGTACAGCTGTTAAGAATGACCACTGCGTCGTAAACAGCTTCAACATGCACGTGTTTCAAAGGTCGCTTAGGCTACTGCCTCGCAGTTGTATACGTTATGTCAGTAGTGATCGAAATGGGTATGCAGAAGGAACTTAGTTCTGATCTGAAGCAAGTAATTATAAACTTGGCGCTTAGGGGGCATTCTCTCAGAAAACTAAGACAAAAAGTAAATAAACCGCATTCTACCATTCAGTACGTAGTCAAAAAATTTATGGAGCAAGGTTCTACAAAGAATTTACCAAGAAAACCTAAAGAAAGTAGGCCGAATGCACGAGAGGAACGTTACATTGTAAGCCAAATCCGAGAAAATCCAAAATTAAGTGTTTCTCAATTACAACCATTAGTAGAAAATGTGTCTGGAAAGAAGATTTCTGACCAAACAGTTCGTCGTGTCTTATGGAAGTATGGATGCCATGACCGAACACCAAGGAAGAAGCCTTATGTAAGTGCAGCAAACAGGAAGAAACGAGTTGCATTTGCCAAAGATCACATTCATAAGGATCAGAACTTAGGGACAGCGTGATATGGTCAGACGAGACTAAGATAAATCTCTTCGGGTCAGATGGGATAAACAGAGTCTGGAGAAAAGCAAATTCAGACTGACTACAGAGAGACACTCTTCCCACAGTTAAACACGACGGTGGTTCCATTATGCTCTGGGCCTGCGTGTCATCCAACGTGTTGGTAATATACAATTTTTTGATGGCACTATGGAGAAATATGTGTATTTTGGCATTTTAAAGAACAATGTAAAGTAGAGTGCCGAGAAAATGGGCATGGCACCTGGTTATAGGTTTCAGCAGGATAACGATAGTAAACACAAGGCAAGACTGAACATGAATTGGTTGATATGGAATGCACCCAAACTACTACAAACACCTCCTCAAAGTCCAAACTTGAATCCGATCGAGCATCTGTGGACAATTCTGAAGGAACGAATCCGTAAAAGTAGAGTAAAATCTAAACAAAAGCTTAAACGTGTTGTGGAAGAAGAATAGAATATAATTAGCCTAGAATGCAAAAACTTGGTTACTTCTATGAAGAGAAGGTATGAGGCAGTTATTAAGACAAAAGGTAACCCAACAAAATATTAGATTATCAGTGGTGTATTTGTTATTAAACTATTACTTCTAATGTACGAATACAAAAGTTGTACAAATATGGTAATGTTTCTTTTACAATTTTATTTAATTTAGTTTGTAAGTTCATAAGTTAATATTTAGTTAATTACGTATTGTTCAACATGTATGGTAAAAAATATTAATTTGACTGTGTCTTCTAACAAATATTAAAGCATTTTCTTAGAAAATTGAAGTGTACGAATAAGAATGTTATATACTGTATGAAACCATCCACAAACCATTGCAGGTAGTACAGAACCTGTAAACGCTTGAATAAAACTGATCGAAAATTTTAAACTGGCTGATAAAGGTGATCATTACGGATCATTAATACGTGTTTAAGCGTCATGTACATTTTAGTTTCTGTTAGTTTCGAAGCAGTGTATGTAGACATTTCCTAACATTTTCACTTTCTCTAGCACTACTTATAGACGGTAGAGGAAATACTTATTCCAGTCAAAAATACGATATCGAGATTTTAACGGAAATGTATGTATTGAAGCCCCCTAAACAAAACAAAAGACAAACAAAAAGAAAGAGAGAAAGAAAAGAAAAGGGGGAGGGAAAAAAAGAAAAATTCCGCACGTGTGCGCGTGTAAATCAATAGTGTAACTAAAAACTGGCTGGTATATAATTCGGTATACCTATACCAAACTTGAAGTTTAAATTCAGCATCTTCCAAAGGATGCGACACGAAGATTTTCAAGAAAATCCCCTTTTTCACACTGCCCTTTACATGGAAACATTTTCATTTCCATCCCTCAAAAATGGCTCTAATGATTTGGATTAAATACGATATGCTTATGATATTTACATGGCAAATAAAATGAGTATCTTAAATTTTCCGTGAACATCCTGAAATGTCCTCTTCATTCTTAATCAATTTTGTATAGTCTAGTATAATTGGTAAACCGTAAGAAATAGATAAAAACTTCGTGCTTGAAAAATGTATATCTCATTAAAACACAATTGTGCCCATTAATTGGTTGATGCATTAACTATTTCCGAGATATTCGTTAGTGTTTTGAATTTTCAAACACACTATAGTTTTGCTAAGTACCAAATCGTCATTTATTTGTTTCTCGTGGTCAAGTAAAGGGATGGAATGAACATCTGGCTGTAATAACTTCAGTCTCTGTATTCCTTTTGTACCTGCAACGAATTGTGCAATTAAAACATTTCTGCAAACGTTCATCTTAAAACAAGAAGTACACAGAAGAAAGCATTTAAGAGTGGTTTATAGAAGAGTGGATACAGAAAGTTACGTGAATGTGACACACCAGACTGTTTTATTAGCGTCGTTTAACCAGCAAAGGCCATATCAGACGGTGAATAAATGAAGTAGGTGAGCAAGCCAAGCCCAAGGTGCATGTGCTTTAGAAGACATTCGACTTTGCGGAAAACGAAAACCCTGTAAATAAACCTTATTCATGTAATTCTATGCAACCGAGATTCGAACTCTATACGTTTGTATTGAATGCAGGGATTACGACGGGTTTAAGTTGACGGGACGTACCGTGAAGTTAAGAAATGCTGCTAAACTACGCTAAACTAAATGTCTAAATTAGGATACACTTAACGCAACGGGAATGAATCTTGATTGGTAGTTTTTTACTTTCTCTACTACGTATAGTAAGTAGGGGAAGTATTGTATTGCACTCAAAAATTCGATACCGAGATTTCACCAGAAATATATATTTTGAGACCCCCTGAATCTAAAAAAAAAGAAGCATTTTTGGAAACATGTCCGTGTGTGTGTCTGTCTGTGAACAGTATAACTCAGAAACGAACAGTTGGATAAACACCAAACTTGGTATTTAGGTTCAGTATCTTCCAAGGATGCGACACGAATGTTTTCAAGAAAATCCCCCACCCCAGATTACTCTTTACATGGAAGATTTTTCGAAAATTTTAATTTTCTCAAAAATGGCTCCAATGATTTTGATTAAAATATCATACGTTTAAAATATTTTTATGACAAATAAAATGTATATCTTGAATTTTCTGGGAATGTCTCCAAAAGTATTCTTCATTGTGAACGACTTTTGCATAACTGGTAAACCATAAGAGATAGACAAACTTTAACTACACAAAAAATGTAGATCGCGTTAAAATACACAATTTATGTCATATACATTTTTGTTGTTGAGTGAACCATTTCGAGATATTGCTGGTTATTCCCTTAAATTTTTCAATACTTATTTTCTCAAATGGGAATTCGTTATTCATTTTTTTGTCTTGGATATGCAAAGAGTATTAATCTGTGGGAAAGGGAATGGTGCTGCACCTAGCAACCAGCTATTAAGAGATATGTATGTGCTTAAAGGCTACTGTATTTCCAAATTGCCCCTGTATATATATATTCCCCTTACATCTACAAGAAAATTAGCAATAAGATACAGTCTGCAAATGTTTATCTCGATTAACATGAAGTAGATGGAGAATAAGCGTTTGTAAAAATAGTTTGTACAAGAGTAGAGAAAGTCATGTGAGTGTAACACATAGATTTTATTACTTCATGCTGCTGCTTCACAATGATTGGTTCTAATTATCATGTGACATCAAACTTAACGTAACGGGAATGAAAAGTTTGACACTGCCAAACTCTAAATTACGTCAAGCTAAGTCACGTTACGTTAAGTTCATAGTAATCCCGGTTTAAGAAAGGGAAAAAAAAAATCAATCTGGTTAAACCGAAAATCGGATCAGTGAGCGCCGGATAAACAAGATTCATATATATATATATATATATATATATATGTGTGTGTGTGTGTTTAAAAAGTATATTTGCAAAGTTTTGTTAACTCTAGTGGATGGTTTTAGAGAAGCTAAAATAATAATAATAATAATAATAATAATAATAATAATAATAATAATAATAATAATGATACGACATCTCATTAAGATCTTAAAACCAATTATATTTGAGATAAACATGGTTGTGTTATAATCTTCTCAATCCTGTGTGTAAGCTTCCCTCTTCTCAGAAGAAAAAAAAAGCAGAATAAAGAAAGTTAAAAAAATGTTGAACACGTTACGATCTTCAGCATGTTTTGCTCTTTCTTTATGTCTGTATTCTCAGAGCCTTCAATAGAGTAAAGGATTAAGGGATGAGATGCAGAGGATATGAAAGGGATTGTGCAGCTGACGGACCGAGAGCCCCAGGCAGCTCGCGACTGGTTTCTGATTACACTCCACCAAAGCACCATTAGCATAGCCGCAGGGGAATCTTTCCCAGCAAATAGATGGGAATCTGCGCTGACCCCTGGCATTGCAATGAGAGAGTGGCTATAGACGTTACAAGTAATGTCTATATTCAGCATTACGTCATTGTTAACGGTTTGCATTACGTGTCCTCCACATTTTTCCTTTATCTGCCGCTTCGTGACCTGGTCCAACACAACAATGCCAGAGAGAGTGGTGAAATCAGCACCTCGACCCAGTCATCCATCTGGGGTTAACACGCGAGAGGCGGTTCGCCAATTCCGAAATTAATTCATCTTGGAATTGCGTTCTCTGTTGGAAACACTGTGAAGCATAACTGCCACCTGGAAGAGTGCACGGCAATGGCTATAAATCACTTTTGGGATTCTAGTGTTTGCAGGTCCTCTAACAAACGCACATAAACGCTTAGAAAGAAATATTCCGTAGAAGTCTTAGCTTTAATAACGTTTCGGCAATTATTATATACTTCTTTGTGCCAATAAGCTTAAGAAGTGTTATCCAACAGACGGAGTGGCCACATAATCAGCTTCTCTGTCTTATTTTTAAGCGGCAATGATTTGCAACATGGCTATAAAGAAAAGTTACCAAGATAAAATGTTCACAGGTGAGTACACGAGCTCAATGTTGCCAAAATTGAAGTGTCCCTAATCCTCTAGTGAAAAATATGGATAAAAAGGAATTTTCTATACGTAAACCCAATCTGAACACTACATTACAGCTTTTGTGCCGTACAGTTACATGAAAAAATATTGCTGATTCCTTACTCCAAGTTGTATGTGGATGTAAATAACATGAAAATGGCCTGGACCAATTGGGAAAACAGGAAACGAGAAGATTCGTACTTGACAGTTCAGTATATACCAACTGAAACTAGATGCTACATTGATACACGCCCGTACCCAGAAAAAAATTGCGGGGAGGGTTTTCCATAACTAGATATAAACTTAACAGTACCCCACATAGTTACCAAGTACCTACTCCATAGTAAATAGACGTTACGTAGATAAGAAAATTGCTTGGAGACATTTTAGAGACAGGAAAATCTCACCAGTATGAAGATATTCTAACTTACAGCACAAAACATCGAGACTGCTTCGAAAACCAGGATGTATGGTCACCTTACCTATGTAAGGTGACAATATTAAGTTTAGCTGTTTCTTGTAAATGTGCTACAAGCAGTAGACCTACTGTTATCTAACGACATTTCTCATGTTTGTTTGATATGAATTTAAATAAATAAAGCTGTCAGAAGTTTCGGGGGGGGGCATTGAACCCTAAAAGCCCCCCCTCTAAATACGATCCTGCATTGATAGAATCTTTTGTTTCTAAATGTACAATGATGGACATATACCGGATTTACTATGTGGACGAATTCAAACCAAATTATTTGCCTTAACATCGAGCTAAAGATGTAGTGTTTAACGCCCGTTCTTACAGCATTCGGCATCACAGGCGTGGCCACTAATGATACTTGATGTAATGATAATTAGGAAGGAAACGTTTCAGGTATATGTTTAGAATGCCTACCCGGCATTTGCGTTTATGAAGACTGAGGGAGGACGTTCCTGGCGAGATTTGAACCGCAGACCTCCCGTTCAGGAGGAACCAGGGACTTCAGCTACCCGGATCTTATATCTTCAATTCAGTTGTATTGCTGTGCTAGTGCTGCTTTGACAACGCTAGGAAACAAGGTGAGACATTCACCCAGCTATACAGAAATAGTAACCAGCAGGGGGGGGGTTGCCCTTCAGTAACAGCAACAGAGTATGACGCTTCCTCAAAACAAAAGACTGCAGAACGAAGAAGTGCAATGGTTACTGCTGCACTATTCATGCGGATAATGTGAAATAAGTGCCTGGATGCACACCATTAACTCGAAATACAATTTCAGATGGATTTCAAGTACGAAGACCATTCTATTTACAACTGTGTCTTGATCATTAAGCATGTATATGAGTGGACATAAACTATGTTCATCAAGAGGTCAAAGTAAGCATAAACAAAACCGCGTGCGTTTTGACCGCAGCGCGCCTTCTTCACGGTTTGCTTGATGCTTCCGCCCTCTAAATAGTTCCTTGAAAAGTGTTACTAAATACTAAGGTTTGAAGCTCACTTAATTTCATAAAGCACAAACTATTGAGTACTAAGCATAGTTCAACTCAATATGTTAAATGATAAATAAATTAATTTGTAACTAGCGTTACTCAATTTGTAACGGCGCTAATTGGTTGCTGGGACTGGTAGAAGGGGAAGGAGGAAAAAGCAAAACACTCAGTATGTATCAACATGGCGGAAATAACCGGTGTTTTAAACATAAGTGCGGAAAACCTCTACGAAGTGGTGAGAAGACAATAGTTTTGAACGTGTATAACAAGTTCTGCGAGAAATATCCAGAACTTGCTATCGATGATGTGGTGAAATTAACATCTGAGTTTACCGGTGTGTCAATTTCAAGTGTTTACAGTGCACGCAAAGAAAAATCCACAGTTGGTGAGGTTAGAGCTCCTGGCAAGAAGAGACTACGTGCGATGCGAGTGCTGGATGTTATTTGTGAGGTCAGCAATCCGCAGAAAGGTTCACCAGTTCTTTGGTAACAATGAACCCCTCACCTTAAACAAAGTGCTGTTTGCAGTTAACTCTGATCCGGACCTCCCAAACTTAAAACGAACCTGTATGTTTTTTAGAGTGAATAAATATGTCCTAGTGGTGAAAAAACTCATAATAGTTACCGTATGGGTAAATGTGCTCAATAAACAGAACATAATGAATTAACTACCGATACCTGTTGGAGGGTGGGCGTAACCTCATTTGGAGCGCAGATGACCCGGAGTGATACATCCGGTGATTTGTTTATGTCTACTTTATTCTCCTGGTGTACAGAGTTTAAGTTCATTTTCAGATGATTTTTTCTCGCACTAACATGTTCGTAAAATATTTAACAAAGCCGAAAAAACTATTACTAAATAATACTTCAAATTCTGAATTTTTAGTATGTACTTTAAAGTTTTCTTGCAAACACGCTTTCCAACTAAGCAAACTGCAGAGCTGTGTAATTTAAAATGAGTAGCTGAAGCTGTAATGCAACACGTTATGATGTTAGAGAAGAGGGTACTCCGCAGGAAAATTCAGTTTTATGAGCAATAAATTTCACACACACACACACACACACACACACACACACACACACACATATATATATATATATATACATAAAACCATTGTTCTTTCACACTATACCGGTATATATACAGGATGAAGACTCCGAACCGCCTGTGCGGTGTTTTTCCTGTCCGCGTTCTCGGCGCTCATTGCCGTCTGCCGCTATCATAGAAAGGTGCGGATGAAACCATACAACATTTTTAAAACAGCTTTTAAAGGCTTTCCTTAACAACTTTATGAAAGGAGATGCTGAAACTGGCTACCGTCGTGTCCATACATTTTTGGCAACTCTTTAGGAAACTATCCATCATGACCGATGTCGTCTAATGTTTCTTCGCTAAGAACCGAACGCCGTCTTTTAGATTTCTTAGCCTGAACACTTCCTGTGGCCTGAAATTTACTCTTCAGTTCATGGATTGTTGTACGGCCTGGAACTTTTACAACTGGAAATATTTCTGCAAATCGTACTTTCACTCGACGAGCTACCGAGTTAACACATACGAATCATAAATAAATACACGCTGTGCAGTAGAAAGCACATAATATATTTTGTGATTAAGTACAGGACAAAATAATACATAACTCGTAATAACTGATCTACATCATATCACCGTCAACTCAATACTGCACTTCACACTGCACAGCAGCGTGACTTTGTTTATAGCAGCAGTGCGTTATCATGTTTTTATCATATTTCCACACGCCCAGTGGAAAAACATCGCACAGCCGGCAATATTGTTGATAAAATACCCCTTCGGGGTAACTTAAAACATAAAGTGTACAAGACAAAGCCACACACCCTGGAAGAATTAAAACAAAATATTCGCCAGGAAATTTCTCAACGTGCACTACGACGATAGTTTCCTAAAGAGGTGCCAAAAATGTATGGACAACGACGGTGGCCAATTTCAGCATCTCCTTTCGTAAAATTGTAAATAAAGCCTTTAAAACTAGTTTTAAAAATGTTGTATGGTTTCATCCGAGCCTTTCTACGATAGCGGCAGACGGCAAGGAGCGCTGAGGACGCGGACAGGAAAAACACCGCGCAGGCGGTTCAGAGTCTTTTGGCTCACTCTGTATATATACGTTTTGGCACCTCTTTAGGAAACTATCCATCACTCGCCGTAGTTCACATTGAGAAATGCTGGCAATTCCCTGGCGGATATTTTGTTTTATTTCTTCCAGAGTGTGTGGGGTTGTCTTGTGCACTTTGTTTTAAGTTACCCCAGAGATAGAATCGCAGGGGGTTAGGTCGGGGAACCAAGGGGGCCACAAATCTCTACTAATACTTCTGTCCTAAAACGCACTTTCAATTGTTCTCATCGAAATATTGGCCGTATGAGCTGTCTTGTTGAAAAAAGGCAAAATCACACTTCCTGTCTGTTAATTCCCTAAAAACAAGGGGGAAAATCGTATTCACGTATCATGGGCTTCAACTATTGACTCGAAAAAAATTGGTGCCAAAAATGTATGGACAACAACGGTGGCCAGTTTCGGCATCTCCTTTCATAAAGTTAGTAAGTAAAGCCTTTGAAAGTAGTTTTAAAAACGTTGTATGGTTTCATCCGCGCCTTTCTATGACAGACGGCAACGAGCGCCGAAGACGCGCACAGGAAAAACACCGCGCAGCCGGTTCGTAGATTTTTTGGCTCTCTGTATATTTAACCTAAGAACAATTAAAAACTGAGTACAGTTTTAAGAGACAACTTTGTAAACAGGAAAAGAAAATTCATAAAACGTGATTTATTTCAATTTTTCTGAGGTGAATAAGTAATAAGTCTTGGTTCTTGGTGACGTTTAGGCTTAGTAAAACGTTTAATTAATTAAGTAAAGCGGTTCTGAAGCAGGAGAGAACGTTTATGGGAGGTATAACACCTCCAATGCTACTTCCTCGCTGCAAGATCATTTAAAAATGCCGTAATTCGAAGAGTTAGTCATAAAAGATTGGTATTAGATTGGATATTACATATTTAGTACTAGTTTTAAACAAACAATAAAAAGGTGTACCGATTACTGGTAATAAATATTGGTTGCATTTCTGGAAATAATAAAATGGAGAATTTAAAAGTGTTTAACGTGAGTTTTCGCAGTATTAACAGCAAACGACATCCGATAGACTTCTCCATGGGTGTAAGATAGGAGTGTCCCTGCGTGGATGCACTACAAGGCTCTGGAACTCACGTCATGTTCTCTGTCCGTCATTAGGCAGCGGATAAGAATCACGATAATTGCAATACAAACAGAGGCAGGAAGCAAACATCCATCATTTAGCCATCAACCTTGAAAACGTACCATGGCTCACGGAAGGAACCAACAGATAATTGCAGTGACTTGCAGTTTGTTGCATAACACAAGATGATGATGCTACTGCGCAATGCATCGCATGATACTCCTCGTTTATGTACGCTAGGTGCTCCCCTTTGACACGTGTTCTGGATCGTGAGTTACAATCACTTCTGGTATTTATGTCAATTCGAAGTAAACGTCATCGAGTTCACATTGAAGGGGATACAGAAGAAGAGACTAAAATTAGAGAAAGAGACGAAACTGACAGGCACAAATTTAGGACTAACGATGGCCCTTCTGGATGTATCAGGAATTGCGATGCGTTAACTTAACACGTGTGTTTAAATGCATTTAACATAGATATGGGATTGATTTTGATTGGTGGTTGTTCTAATGTTCACGAAATACCTAAGTGCTCTATCTCGCTCAAACAGTTTCAGTGATTAAGCTAATATCCATTTTAATGTTTGTTTCAACTCTCCCTATATAGCCTCTTACGACCTCAGGTCCCCCCAGGGGCTTACTGCGGTAAGCACGGGACTGGCGTTGCCGGGGTCCCGAGCCACTGGTCCACAGGCCTGCCCGTAAAACTGCAGCGCTCTCCATTCTTTGTGTGTGGACAGCCGTTTTTAGAAAAGTTTGACAGTCGCGGATTTGAAGGGTAAATTAGAGCTTCTGAATGCAGATACTCCGGCAACAATGAAGTTAGAGGTGCACAGCAAAGAGAACAGCCTTGGTGCCAAGCTAGATGATCCCATTCGGTGGAGAACATATGCAACTGAATGTAATTGATAAGTTTGTTTTACTTAATGAAATGGAAGAGTTTTCGAAAGTAGACAAGTTTGAAACGTCATTGGAACGAGAAGACACACTTAGAGCGTATGCTCGTAATCACCTGGGAAGATCCAATGTGGGCGAATTGTAAACACGAAAATCAAGGAGTGAGAAAACCCCCTTAAGAGAGAAGCAGATGAGGCTGCAGGGTGTTTGTTACCTAATGGGAGTATCCGGCCGTCCAACAAGGAGAGCTACAGTAAAGTATATAGGTTGTGTAGTATTCAATCTAGGCTAATGGACTGATGCCAAGTGTGGTGAGCCTCCGGGAAAGACTGATGGGAGTGTTAATGGCAACAAATCCTTGGACTGCCCGCCGAAGTATGGTGCACTGGTTAGACCCGTGTATGTTGAAATTGCAGATTTTCTAGTAGAAGCTTCTGAACTGGATGGACTTTAATAACCCAGCGTTTTCACTCATTATCTTTTATTCTGAATTGTTTTTATATATTTTGCTACAACTGTGTACTAAATTTAAATGTATAGGGTCTTTCAACAAGAGTGTCCTACCCTTAACACGTTATAGCTGCCGTTGTTATTGAGTTACAGCAGTCATTTTTTTCACGTGGTTACAATTGTTATTGACAAATAGCCATACAACGTTACAGCATTCAGCAACGCGTAGAAATTGTGAAAATTTATTATCAAAATGGATCATCAGTTCGCCAAACCTTCCGTGTATTGCGTGAAGTTTACGGTGTGCATAATCATCCCTGCGAGAGAACGATTCGGCGTTTGTTCGATCAATTTGAAAGAAGTGGATCTGTCAGCGCTCGAAGAACGCCTGTACGTAATCGACGTAAGCACTCCAACGAAAACATAGGAGCCGTTCGTGAGTGTTCGCGAGAACGGAAACAAATAAATTGCTCGTCGAGCGCAAGAATTGGGGCTTTCGCCGACCACAACTTGGCGAATTCTGCATCTGGATTTGAAGTTTCACGCTTACAAAATGGTGTTAACTCAAGAACTAAAGCTCAACGACCATAGGTTGCGCCGTGTATTCGCTGACTGGGCTATGGAGCAATTGGAAACTGACCCGGATTTTTGTCGAAAAATCATCTTCAGCAACGAAGCCCACTTTAGGATGTATGGTTGTGTTAACAAACAAAATTGCCGCTATTGGAGCTATCGCAATCCAATATAGATTCAAGAACGACCACTTCATCCCCAAAAGGTTACTGTGTAGTGTGGATTTTGGTATGGTGCAATCATTGGTCCATATTTTTTCCAAGATGAAGATGGAGAAGCTCTGTCAATGGAGAAAGATACTAGGCTCTTATAGGGGACTATTTTTGGCCTCAATTGGATGGTTTGGATCTCAGAAACATCTGGTTCCAGCAAGATGTGCCACATGTCATACTGCTCTCGAAACATTCGATCTTTTGAAGGAGAAGTTCAGAGGTTTCATCATTTCTCGTGGTGGTGATGTTAACTGGCCCCCGAGGTCATGTGATTTAACGCCGTTGAATTACTTCTTGTGAGGTTATGTTAAATCTCGAGTTTATGTCAACAAGCCAGAAACAGTAAGTGGTCTTATGAATAACATCACGCGTGTTATTCGTGAAGTTGGACCTAATTTACGTTCTTCTGTCATTGAACATTGGGTCAACCGTACACGCGCAACACAACGAAGTCGCGGCGGTCACTTAACTGATGTTCTCTTCCGCGCGTAATGACATTAATTATGTTCCAAAATAAAAAACATAAATAAACCACTATCACTTATAGAACGTGTTTTATTGAAGTTCAAAGATAGGACACACTTGTTGAAAGACTCTACATCATTTTGTATGTTTCATTTTTGCTCACTTGTTGAATCTTATAGTGTTCAAAGTTTGTATTGTTTTTGTACCAGGATGTAAATAAATCTGTAGTCAGAGTGTGGCGTTGATGATCCCAGCAGTTTTGCGCCACCCAAAAACCACCACCACCACCACCACCACCACCACCACCACCACCACCACCACCACCACCACCACCACCACCACAACCACCACCACAAGTGAAACTTCATTCCACCAAGAGATCGCTGGACGCTTTATAAGCTGGAGGCACCCCACGTCCAATCTACTGCCATCAACATTGCCCTGAGTGAACAAAACTGAGAAGAAGAATCGGATTTGAAAAGTTGGGGTCACGGCAAGAATTCAAAATAAGATTTTCAGTCTTCGACTAATACTTTTAGTACCTGAAATGCTATTTTCTCCTTTCTAAAACTGCCAGCTGTTGTTTGATCTCATTATACTCCGCATACTTCTAAGTTTATTTCAATAATTAAAGACACGCTAAAGGCAACTCGAAATAGCAATGCTTCTACACCCAAGCTTTTGGTTTAATTACCAGTTATTCAAGTATGAAATTTAACACAGACTATCACATTCGCTTGTGCACATCCTTCAACGTAATGTTTAAAGTGGTAAATATTATAATTCGTTCTCGAAAAACGGTGTATTGTTAAAGTAGGTATATTTATGATATTCGGTAATGCAATTCCGTTTATGCTAAAACATAGCCCTTATTTAAATGCATACCCTTTTAAAGGATAGAAAACGATAAAACCTACTAGTAAGGCGATAACTACCGCAGGCAAGGGTGGAACCAAACACCTGATTGTTCTGGCGCCTTAACCCCTATACAAACTACATCACGAACGAGTTTACGTCATGGCACTTTTTTAACGTGCGTTCAGTTTGGAAGGCAGCACGCGCCCGACCCAAGCCATGACCTACCACGTTTCATGTCCCAGTTTAGACTTCGATTCTCACGTGGATTTTACGATTACACGCCTTCGACATAATTGTTTGTGTTGTGGTTGCCAGCATTTCGTTTTGCGCGAGAGTTTAATTTATTGTAACTTGAAAACACAGATTCATAAAGCAGCACTGAACATGAATACTCCCCCAAGGTTTACGATTACTGCACAAAATAATGGCACCTGTTTACTTGAGGAGATGTAACAAAAAGTGAAGTGGTATGGAGGCAGGTGGTAAATCAGGAAGAAAATCGTGAGAGTTTGGACGTCTGTGTAACTATGACAAATTAACACTTAAGCTGGAATGCAAGCAAGCTCATATTTACCAGTTGATTGCATGACAGCAACTATGACCAGGCTAAGGGTCCGGGGCAAATTAGCAACTAATGTGCAACCTTACTATAGAGCTCCGTAAACACACTACTGTTGATGTAAACAAAGGCGGCAATGCGCTGCCTTAGTTGCCTCTGTAGCAAAATCTAGTGACGGCGGAAAAGTAGGACACATATTATATCGGAATGAGAAATAAAATGTATTGCACCTCTAGTCAAGAAACGGATTGTACATGGTCTCACTGGTAAACAACACCCCAATGCACCACCTCATTCTATCCTGCTTGATGCGTAGTAAACTTTACTTCACTCTTGAGTTGTGCCGAATCCTTAGCCTGACTATGACCCGTACACCCTTATTTCTTCTCAAGGTAGAATTATCCCAATGTAATATGCAAACTAATGATGGCATTCGTACCATCAGTTTGGCTCCCATTTATGTATCTAACTAGAAGGTAAAGAGAAAAATGGATGTACGCCAACACTCGAGTACTATTGCTATTGTTAGAAACACATTAGGGTTTTCAACTGAAGCATGAAATCAGATTTGAAAAATCTGGGTCATGGCATAGAAAATGAAGATGCGTGGTTCGAATCGGTTATATGATCTTTTTTCCCCCCTCTTCACATTCTCTTTTAACCATTATAAACTTGAAATTTCTGTGTAAATGGATTTTGATCTGACAGGAAAAGCAGGTGAAAATCAGCAATTACCAACATGTTTACTGAAGTTCCTCAATAATGCTTCAACTTTTAAGACTTTATACATTTATTTCTCCGTCTGTTTAGATAATGTCGGTGACACTGCGAGGCATTACATAATAATTCTCTACTAAATACATAATTCCGTCTTTCTACACATTAAAGAGGAGAGTTTTTTCTCTGGTAATTTTGCTGCTAGAATTGTTTAGGCGAAGTCGAATGAATTCGGGAGTCGCGTAATTTAAGACAAGTAATCTTTCAAAAGGTTATGTACAGTCGCTGATGTTTTATGCAAAGCTCACATTTCTAAGAAAAGGGTACAATCTCGATGTTGTTTATAACAAATGAATTTCTGTTTGCACACCAATGTAACCAATTGTTTAGCTGAAATTCTGCAGTGTATTTTAATGACAAACCGAGAAAACATTCAAGGGTAATTAAAAAGCAGATTTAGTGCTATTATTAATGGGGGGGGCGAAGCAACTCTACTATTTGGCTTTAATATGAATTTCTGCATGGTGTACTGCGTTATGCGCCTTGACATGAAATGGTTTATTTATGGACGCTCTTTAACTGCTATGGTTCTTAAGAGTCTACGACACGGGTCCACCGGCTTTGCTTCCCTTCCGAAGGAAGCCAGTGCCGTGGCGCTGTGGACTAAAGCGTGGAGCTCTGGTGCTCGGCCAAGAATGCGCCCAGGGTTCAACCCACCCATGGGGGCGAGGATTTTAAGTTCCGGGTATAGGACCGATGCCCGCTCAGCATCGTGGGAAAATTGAGGAGCTGCGATAGGCAGCGATCCCGGCCATGGAGGGAATCCGATGTTGATCACATCATCTTCCCGTATCGGTTGGATGACCGCCCACATCTGCCGTACGTATATGGACGTGCGGCCGGCAGTCCGGTTAGCAGGACTGGGCCCTTCATGGGTTGTAGCACCAGGGGATTATTATTATTTTTTTTAAGTTGCAATGCTGAAAAATCCCTAACTTTTGACAGTTTATATAAATAATTTTAGACTCCTTGAGCTACTAATCTAGAATTCATCTACACATAAAAATATTTCGGTATTGGTTATTAAGATCACATTGTAATACATAATTATGTATATAAAATTTTGCAATCCTTTGCCAACAAGAATCATTGGAAGGGTGTTTTGGGAGTTTTCAAAGTTCTAAGGTGCAATTTTCCAGAAATATCTAGACACATAATAGTTGAAATGTTTAACCCAAAAAGCTACGCAATATCGAAGGTGCACTGAGAAGCTAACATTTTCTTTAAGGGCGAAAAGTGCCCAAAATGGCATTTTTAGTTTCTTATGCAGCCTTATAAATTGGAAGTTCCTCTTTGATTCGATATATATTTTATCACTGTAGTCATGATACCTACTTATATCTTAAATATATGTACTTTACAACTGGCACTGAGAATTCTGCACCATTTCATAGAAAAAAGGATGCCCATCTTTTTGGATAGGTTTTGGACTACAAATTGGTGCTACTGTTAAAATTATTTCTTCTGTGTTTTCAAACCATGTGGTTTCTTTCTTTGCAAATATAAGTGAGGTTGTTTTCTGCATTTTTAATTTGAACAGCTTTTCTCTACGAATAACATTTTTCCAGAATCTATTAAATCTCAGGGCAATAAAACAATCTCTAAGTAGTGTTGTGGAGCTACTTTGGTGTTTAGTTACTTTTTTAAAAAAATAGTTGCTTGTAAATTTTAATCAAAGGATGGCATAATTGAGAAAAAAGCCTACTATATTCCTTAATAAAGAAACTTATTGGATAAAAGTATATAGTGAACTTAGAAGGTATTCATCTGCATGTTGTAAATGTCAGTCTGATACATATCTTAAATAGTTTCCGACATTATGGTTATTGAATTTAGCAAATTTACCATTGGCGGGATAAGACTTTTAATTTCCCCTTAAGCGTAAATTCTCCAAAGTTTGACCTTTGCTGTTTTGCTTAATCATTTCTCCGAAATTATCAGAGATAGAAACATTTACCAGTTATTATTAACTCTGCGGGACACACTTTAACATAAGATCTTTAAAGTTGGAGGAAGTTATATTTTAAAATATCAAACCTGGATTCACAAACAGAACTATGGAAGAAACCTTTTTTCTGCGGAAAGCAGTGTTAAATTAATCAAAAATACCAGTTTAAAAGCCTGCAATAAAATCTAAAACTCCAGCATCTACAGTTTCGATTACATTTGTGACATAATTTCTTACATTATTAACATACACTGTTGCTGTTCCCTTCGAAATCTGCAGTTAAATAAAGCTGCAATAAGACATATAATGGAAAGAATACACAATAGTTGATGAAATGAACGCATAGAAAAATCAAATGTACCAAGCCGTATAATTTTAGTACGGTCTATCAATAAAAAAAAGCTAAATGCTGTCTTACTGCACCTGCAGTATTCCAAAGGAAATAACATCGAAATGGTAACAGCTTTGTTACAATGTTCTGATGACCTTCAACTTAAGGAAAATACATTTTTAGGAGTTGGCAGCTTGTTGGCGTTTCAATTCGCCGAGAGAAGGCGCGGCTACATTGAAAGTGCGTGTGCGTGGGAGAGCAATTATTTTTATTATTACTGCAATGCAAAATTTTACGTGACATCATGTTGTTTTGGCATGACTGGGCGTATACCCACATCACATGGGTAATGAGGCTTGTCTTGTTTGACACCTACCCTGCAGCCACTGTTGTAACATGAAAAATAAACACTATACAATGCAAACAACATATAATTCCATAATATATATCTTAAAACAACTGCGTATTAAAAATTGTGCCTATGAAATTACAGTTATTTCAGAAAGCATTTCGTTCTGCAATCATTTTCGGCAAATTTGTAAGGAATTTCAAGAACATAAAAACCTTGATTTAAATATTTCAACTGTTCTTTCTTTTATAATCGAATAATTTCCTGCCATTTCTAGGGTATGGAAACTGTACAACTGAAGTATCTGCGGGTGCTTTAAGGTTTAAACATTAATCGACTAAATGAATTCTAGAAGGAAAGAAAAAATATTTCTGAAGCTGCAATGATTGCAGTTTTCAACTTTTCTGGATCTCTCTGAACGTTTTATGCTATAGTTTAAAGCACTTCATGATATTTAATTTAGCAGTTATTTGGGAATCTACTTAAGCTTTACAAGGGAATCTTTAAGGGGTAAGCAACACTCGATGATAATAATATATTTGTTTAGTATAGTAGGTAGAGCAAGTATTTGCATTCCATTCACAAATTTAATATCGGGATTTTGCGAATATATGCTTTGAGGCTGAATAAAAGAAAAGCATTTTAAAGAAAGATCGCTCGCGTGTGAGTAGCATAACTTAAAAAAAGAGGGGGATAAATACCAAACTGCGTTCAGCATGCAGCACGAAGGTTTTCTAGAAAAATCGCCCATTCCAAATCTTTACATAGAAAAATGTTCGTTTTATTTTGATTAAAATGCCACATATTTGAGATATTCGCATGAAAACAAAAGTTTATCTTAAACTTCCTACGAATAACCCGTGAAGTCTTCTTCATTCTGAAAGAATTTTGTATAATGCTGTATAACTCGTAAACCGTGATAGACAATTTGCTTACAACACACTGTAGAGCACTTTAAAACAAGATTTATGCCAATGCTTTTTACTTTCTCTATTACGTAGTAGGGGAAGTATTGTATTCCATTCAAAAATTCGATACCGAGATTTCACCGGAAATATATGTTTTGAGGCCTCCTGAATCAAAAAAAAAAAAAAAAAGGATTTTTGGAAACATGGCCGTGTGTGCGTCTGTGTGTCTGTCTGTGAACAGCATAACTCAGAAACGAACAGTCGGATAAACACCAAACTTGGTATTTAGGTTCAGTATCTTCCAGAGATGCGACACGAAGGTTGTCAAGAAAATCCCCCCACCCCAGATTACCCTTTACATGGAACATTTGATTTTCTCAAAAATCGCTCTAACGATTTTGAATAAAATATCATATGTTTAAGATACTTTCATGACAAATAAAATGTATATCTTGAACTTTCTGGGAATGTCTCCAAAAGTATTCTTCATTGTGAACGACTTTTGCATAACTGGTAACCCTTAAGAGATAGACAAAATCTTACTACACAAAAAATGTAGATCCGTTAAAATACAGAATTTATATTATATACATTTCTTTTGTTGAGTGAACCATTTTCAAGATATTGTTTGTTATTCCCTTAAATTTTCCAATACTTATACCTTTTCTCAAATGGAAATTCGTTATTCATTTTTGTTTGTCCTGGTAATGCAAAGAGAATGGAATACTCCTTATAGCAATCAGCTCTTAAAATATTTGACTACCGCTTAAAGCCTACCAATTCCCCTTGCATCTACAAGAAAATTAGCAATATAGACTGAGGAGCTACAGCGTACGTGGAAACCGAACTACAGTAGGTTAAGCTATGCCCCGCATAGCTTATGCCAGAAGTTCAGGGCCACTCGTCCAAGTACCCACCAAACTCAAAGCGCTTAACTCGAAGTTCGAAACGCCAAGAATATAGCCACTCACCTAACCTCACCCATTAACCATTTGCGAAATATTAGTTGCTCTTGATTTGAAGTTTCCAATACTTTATATTTTAAAGTGCTTGGCCATCTTCCTTTTATCGTGATGTGCAAAGAATATTGAAATTGCACAATCTATAACGAACTGTTTTTTAAAAAGATGCGCCTATCCCTTCAACCTCCCGCATCCTGTTATACCTACAACGCAATGTGTAGTGAACCCAATTTTCAAACTTCATCATTATTAATACAAAGTAGATGAAAAACAAGCTTTTGTAAGAATAATTTATGGAAAGATGGGTAGAGAAAAGCATTTGAATGAAAGACCAGATTTTTACAACTAATTTAACTCCTTTCTCAGTAAGGAATATTAATTTAATTTTTTTTTACCTGTGGTACAGGACCACTATTTGATATTTCTTTTACTTAGGTAAAGTATATCTTCTCGCATTTCTGAGTAGTTTGTGCTAACATACGCGCTAGTATCGCCACTAGCGCGATATAGAATGAATAATCAGTCCCTTTAACTTCGCTGATTTTGAAGTTTTTAACCTTTGGAACTGACATTTGAGCCAATTCCTGCCAATTAACTAGTGAAAGAATTAAGTGAGTGAACGTTCTGCTGTCTCAAATACCCTGACATTAGAAGCAATAATGTTTCAGCTGTCAGATTTCAGCTTCTTTTTAACAAGATCTATCCACAAGCATGTGCAAATGGGAGGAATACAATCTAAAAATGTCGATAAAAATTAAATTGAGTATTATTTATGGACGCTCTTTAACTGGTTCTTAGTGTCCCATTCTATATTGGACATCAAAGACCGGTAATTTTGCTCAGACCCCTCTTTATCAGGCTTGATGTTCTTTTACGTGCCATAAATCTACGACACGGGCCACCCGCTTTGCTTCCCTTCCGAAGAAATGTTAAGGATTTTTGTACCCGAAAAAATCCATCGCCCTCCGCCGGGTTTGAACCCGGAACTACAGGTAAGCATGGAGGACGAAAAAAAAATCGATGCAGTCAATTACAGTCGCATAATCGTGCAAGAATTCAGAATTTTATACATGAAAGCTGAAGAGGGCATGATGCAGTTCACTGTTGAAAATAACTTTACCTTCCGAAACATGTTCGTACATGTCGCCACCATTTTTGAAAAATTGATAATGAATTTCTTGGATGAAACCTGATGGCTGTTTCAAACCTGAAATTGTCTAAAAATATTGCGAGATATTTTTCAGATTCATTTGGAAATAGGTATGACGTCACATTCGAAAGGATTTGACCGATCATGTAAAACCTCTTCTTGGATATAAGACCCTAAAAGTGTACCTGGGTGTCCTTGAAATTCTCTATGCACTCCATTACAGGGTCAGGGGGGAACAGAGAAAATAAGCTTTTTGTTATTTCTTTAACTTTGTTTATTTGTTAACTTATTCTTGCTTTGTTTTAACTACGGTTGGGGTCTCAATGCTGTTGATACTTCGATACTCGATGCTATCAAAGTACGTTTAGCACACCGAAAAAAAAAAAAAATCCAGTTACTTTTTTCAGACACCATTATTGGTGGTTGCTGCGTTTCACAAAACGATATACAAGGATGAAGTTGAAAGAGAGTATTTGAGGCTTCAGGTTGTTGTTTACATTTGTCACGAAAGTATTGCTGGATTCATCATCTTCGGTCACTGGAATGACTACGTGTTTTGTAGGTGAATCAAGAACATTTCGTGGGCACAATCTAAACAAAACATAAAAATCATTTGGGAAAGGTGTTTATGTAACCTCAAAATTTAGTTGTAAATGACGCAATACACTGTTTCTGCGCACGGCTTGGTAAGTGCCTCGCTCTCAGCCTTTATACATACGAGGAATCCAACTGAAACAAATCAGAACTCAGACATGAGATAATTCAACGTTTGAAAATGTTTGGTTTTCCTTCAGTCGTTAGTTTGTGGTTTCGCAGTCACACTCAGGTCACTGTGTCCGCATAAGTGTAGCCCACACGACCAATTTATTTCCTCAATATGCTAGATCAGTCATGTCATTTTGTGAACACTGTGTGCCATTCTCCTCCTTTCTCCCTTCAACTTCATGTGTTGGGGATGGTCGGGACACAGTGATAATAGGAGCTCCCTGGACAGTATGCAAACCGAAGAACAAAACAGGGGGATGGTTTAACATCATGGCCCCTCCAGCGGCAACCCTTTGTACAATATGTATATGCAGCAATGACATTAAATATGAGTGAACTGTGGAACTACTCTAAAGTGGAAGCAACTAACACAGCAGTATGTAAAATATGCAGAAAAAATACATTTTTCAAGGTGTAAGGCACATGTTAATCAAATTTAAAGAGACGTATATACACCCAGTGAATTTATAGAATCTCCATTGGAGAATGTAAGAGTTTCTTGCCGTTGTCAGAAGCCTATATTGCGACATCAGAAATGAGGAGCAATGCTGTAATCTGCCTATACCTACACATTCCTTAAGTTTCAAAGACAGCCACATCAGGTAAAATAGTGAAAGGTGTAAGCCAGAAAATAATTATAAATAGTCCAAATAAATTATTGGAAATGTAAAATTAGATTGACAGATTCAAAGCCATAGTCGGGAATTGAACCAAGGATCTTCGGCTTTCTGTGCCGCTGCTCTAACCAGAGCTATCACGACAACTTGCACCAACTGACTAGCATTGAATTTTTCAGTCTTGATTTTACCTTTCCAACCTTAGTCTACACACGACATGAGTGAAAGAACGATTAATTTCACTGACTCACTTAATAGTATATTAACTATGAAGCACGGGACTTGTACCTGATTAGGAGAATGTAAGTCACCACTGGTATATTACGCTATTTCAAAATGAGAACGCATTGTTGTTTACCGGAAAAAAAAAATGAGAGCTGAGGAATTAAAACTCCTACCGGCATGTTGGCAAGTTAGTTCACTTGGTTAGAGTAACAAATATAAGCTGAAGATCCGTGATTCAAATCCTGGCTATGGCATTGACTTCTTCAGTCTGATTCTACCTTACCAGTTTTAGCCTACCCACGACATATGTAAAAGAACAATTAATTACAAATATTATTGTCAGTAATATATATTTATGTATACGAGGTATGATAAAAAAAGTAATGGGAATTGTTGTTTTTCTTAAACAATTTTTATTTAATCATCAACATCAACTTTATCTCCTTGAAAATAATCAACCTCAGATATAATACACTTGTGCCAGCGCTTTTTCCAATCTTGGAAGCACTTCTGGAACTCAATTTTCGTTATGGTGTTCCGCTCCTTCAGCGATTCTATTTTTATCGCATCAGTGGTGGCAAAATGTCCTCCTTTCATGGTTCTCTTCAGCCTCGGGAATAGAAAGAAGTCGCAGGGGGCCATGTCCGGCGAATACGGTGACTGAGGCAAAATAATGGTTTTGTTTTTGCCAAAAAGTCACGAACAAGCATCGCGGTGTGAGCGGTTGCATTATCGTGATGCAAATTCCACGAGTGGTTTTGCCACAATTCTGTCGTTTTCTTCGGATTGCTTCACGCAAACGGCGCATAACTTCCAGGTAGTATTCCTTATTGACTGTACTATCTCATTGTAATGAAAGAAAACAGTGAGAAGAACCTTCACATGTAATCGAACTTGTCGAATTTTTTTCCGTCTTGGCTCTTCAGGCATTTCAATTGGGACGATTGAGCCTTGGTTTCGACGCCATACCCATATACCATGTTTCGTCACCTGTTATAACCTTCTTTAGAAGTTATGGTTCGTTTTCAATTCATTCAGCAATTCCTGAGAGATGTCTACGCGACGTCGTTTTAGGTCGAAATTAAACAATTTCGGAACCAACTTTGCTGCTACACGTTTCATGCCCAAAACATGATGCAAAGGATATGCCGACATCATCAGCAACCTCTCTGGTAGTGATTCGGCGATTTTTCAGAACCATTTTCTTTACTTTGTCCACATTGTCGTCAGTAATTGATGTGCTAGCAGCTAGGGCATCCAGGACGGTCGTCATTTTCAACTCTTCTCGACCCTCTTTGAAACATTTATACCACTCGTAAACTCTTGTCTTATTCATAGTAGATTCGCCAAATGCCACATCAACATTTCGAATGCGGTGCTGCACTTTATTCCGTTTTTCAAGCAAAATTTAATGCAAATTCTTTGACCCATCTTTTTGGAATGTAAAAATTCGACGAGCACTCGAAAACACGTATAACTTTTTCGACTGTCAACAATAAACTAAATATTCAAAACAGCTGAAAATGCAAACATATATCAGGAACATGTGTACCAACAAGATAAAACAAAAGTTTTGAACACCGGATGTATAAAGCTCGCGAAAAAAAATCCCGTTATGCCACAAAATAAGTTAAAACACCAACATTAATGCGGGTGGGGAGGTCCTGTTTCTGCTGATTTGTGTGATATAATCATGTAACGCACTACATAAATATAATTTTAAGCCCACAAATGAAACATAAAAGATAAACATGAAACCAATCCCTAATGAAGCTTTGTAAATTGCACAAAGAACCACTGGCCTCACATTACACAGACGGGCTTTTTACTGCTTTGCGAAATGTAAATAGCTCCAGAGTATTAACAGCGATTATTTTCAAAACACGCCGAGCACCAGCTGCGAGCAACATAATTCTGTCGCTTGCTAGGAACAGATGTGCTCTCCCACATACAAATTCCGTCGAATGAGGCACTTCACAAGATTTAGGATGTGATTTGTCACATTTACCCACACACAATTACGCCACATGTCGAGATGCGAATATATTTTTACTGCACAAGACTTAAGCCGATGATTTACTCAACTAAGTACACGCTGTTATGCAGTCAGCGTTCACCTTAAACGCCATTCAGCGATCGTTTGAGAATCTTAATGTGAAATGCAAGGCTACCGAATTTCATCGCCGCAGCAGTGGTAATTATTCTGAAGGCTGGATATTTTGTTGTTTACTCCTGTAATTACACATCATTAGATCGTATTACATAGGGTATTAATGTCGTTTTAAATCCATTTGAACTTTCTTAACCTTTTAAAATCTGCAAACATGGGTGGGTTCTTCACACAAATTTATGCACGCAGTAACTGAACTAGGTCCACTACACGGTTTCAATGCGTTAGTTCATAAAACACGATCAGTGGTAAAGAAATAAAAGACAGATAAGGAAAAAATGGAATTTGCTTCTTCATCTATTCCTTTTGCTTCTCTTATTTGATTCATATAATACGAAAGCACATATTATTTCACTCTCTGCTTACATTTAGCTACGCAACTATTAGTCTGTTATTTCCATCTGTGCGCAAACCCACGAACTGCTTTACTTAGAGATGTGGAATTTTTTATAATAATATATATATGTATAATAGTTTATTGAGCACTAAGTTATTACATATTTAGACTGACTTCTCTATTTGGTCCTGGCCACTAAGATGAGCAGTCATTTTGAATTAGTTGCATGTTGATACATTTAGTAGCTCTTATATTTATTTATATTTACATTATTTTTCCTCTTTTGACCGTCCATATCCATTTATTTTTTACTTTCGCTAAGTATTTACCCATATTTTTACAGTTTTTATCTAAAATTGTATGTATATCTTTATTCCTATTCATTCCATACCAAACTTTCTTTTCTCCAAATCTCTGTTTCTTTGCAAATATGATATGTTGTATAACTTCTCTTCCCCCGCATAATGGATATTCACCTTGTGCAAAGCCATTTCGCTTCCCTTTTAGCCTCCATATGCCCTTAACCATGCTATACCTCCTCTTTCTTCTTTATTTGTGTTGTCTACATATTTCTCTTTCCCAATGCTTTTTTTATGTTAACATAAAAAATCAAAGATCTCTTCTCAGTTATCTGACTAAATAATTGTTGTATCTCGATGTCCTCAAAATCTTCTTCTAATACTCTCCCAAAAACCTTTGTGATTTGCATCTTTTTTTCTTCTAACATCTCCCAAGCCATTATTCTCAAGGTTATTTCTTAGTTCAAAAATATATTACTTCCTTTTAGCATTTTTGACCTTCCTAGGATTTCGTATATTGTTGGATGTTGCAAATTGCAATATTATTGGTCTTTTTCTGCCTTGCCTACCCACTCTATATGCTTCCACAATCTCCCATCCTATTAGATCCATTTCTAATTTATGTGTTAAAATGTTCCTTATTTCTTCATATGGCCAGATACCTCTTCTCTCTCCTACTCCTGTGAACACCAAATTGAATCTCCTCCTCCTTTCATCTATTCTTTCCATCCTCTCTTTGATTGTCTACTTCTGTGCTTATTCCTTGGACGTCTCTACTAACATTTTCTTTTATTTCTTCAGCCACTTTATTTAAGTTATCTTTCATGCGTTGTTCCATTCCATTCATGAGGTTGATTTTTTCTACGAGATCCTCCATCACTTCTTGCATATCCTTTGGACCTGGGTTTAGTTCGATCCCTGCAATCACTAGGAGTATAAGTATCACACTTCCTGTTGTCAACCAATTCATCAACATGTTTTGATCAGTTTTACATATGATAAACTTTTTTGCCATAAGCAGTCCAATTCTCATTGTGTATACTGTAATTTCAACTTCCATTGTCCCTTGTTTCACTTTTCCTCTTCAGCGACAGTTTCTTGCTGACACAACCTTCCTCTTCCCCTGCTCATTTAACACTCCGAATTTTT
Organism: Deroplatys truncata; assembly: GCA_030765065.1. NCBI lineage: Eukaryota > Metazoa > Arthropoda > Insecta > Mantodea > Mantidae > Deroplatys > Deroplatys truncata. The sequence continues at coordinate 126,202,974 of CM060980.1, read as the reverse complement.
TATAAGTTAGTTGAAAGAAAATTTTGACACATTTCCAATTTGGCTGAAGTCTATGCTTACTTAAGGGCAGTTTATTATGTAACACTTTCTAAATATCTACCATTTGTAGGCGAGCTTTTCCACATATGGAGTTAAAATTTAAATACAAGAATTCGAAGAAAATATGTCGACATACATAAAATTTGATAAAATTAGTACAAAGTTTATTCGGAAAAACCTAAAATTTTACCATTTTAGACAAACCGATGCAAGTTCAGAACTGAAATTCTATATACGAGATTGAAGTTAAATTAAAATGGTGTACACGATCTTGAAGAAAATTAATCGACTTATACAAAATTTGGTCAAACTCCGTTTAAATCAGCGGGTTTATATAGACACTCTCTTAAAAATTTAAGAAGCTTAAAATTATTTGCCAAAATTTTTACAATACTAACACATTTTCGAGTAAAACGAACCGACTGAAATTTATTGGTATGCCTGCATTTACGGTTTTACTTCCTCTGTCCCTTATATCTCGACCCAAAAATTCACTATTGCAATTTCAACTTTGGTACTTTGGACATTTCGAAAATATGGAACAAACATTCTTAGGAAATTTCTCTGCCCTACCTAAACCTTCAGTTGAAAAAACAAAAGAATATTTTATCAAAAATGCATCTAAGAATAATTTGTATTAATATATATCTCGAAATTCCTGTAAAATACCTGGTAAAATAGACATGTATTAATAAGACACTTTTAAAGACAAAAACCTTCCAACGATTTTTTTTACAAAATTAAAAAAAAATCTTTACTGTTTTACATGATATTTGTAGTAACAATGCGAAATAAAAATGCGTTAGGAGCCTCCTTATGTAAACCATCCTTAATGCTCTGGATTTCCACCAAAATTGAAATGTGTCGTCAAACATGCTTCAAAATCTGGTATATCAAATTTCAACGCCGTACCTGCAGGTTCGCCTAAAAACTGCAAAATTTTAGGAAATTTATACATATAAACTACCCAAAAGCTTTACGGGTTTCAACCACATTTGAAATGCTTTGACAGATTTTGTCCTGATTCCAGTGTATAACATTTCACTTTTATAAGTATCTGCAGTGGTTCGAACATGTTTATGGCCCCATCTAAATTACGTTTAATTTTAAACCGATTTCAATCAAATTTGAAATATGTGGATACATTTTCTTTAAACTCCAATATATAAAATCTCAACTCTACACTTGCAGCGGTAAACGAGTTGATTCATGCGTATGGACGGACGGAGAATGCGACGTTGATACGTATTTGCGATAGCGAAAGCCTCTAAAACCCCAAATAAAAGCCCAGTATGGCATACTGATCCTGCCAGGATTCGAACTCGGGTGTGCAGCGCAATAATTACGATTATTATATGATATTTATCGTGATTAATTTAAGGTGAACAGGGCACGGAAACACTTGTGGTGATGGGTAGAAAATGTCGTGTGACCGTTACACAACTTTAACTTATTTAGCAGCTTGTGAGCATTCAGCTTTGATTACATAAACTTCTAGGAATCAGTGAGAAAGTGGATATTACAAGTGAGTTTCTTGACTAAGAAAGGAGTGGCATGTAACTCCAGAAGTTAGCAATTACCTCCTGCTTAAATTGTCTTTGGTCTTGCCATTAATGACATGAGAATGTTGAGATGCGAGAATAAGCAATTTTGACGGACATTAACAAGTGAACGCGGCGTTACAAGCAATCAATATAGTCATTCAAAGAACAAATGACTATCCCTTTGGAAGCTGGAGTTTCTCTGTCTACCTTACCGTACACTTCTTGGAAAACATCTGCCCGCCACGAGATGAATGAGCGAGCGCCAGGCTCTACCACGAACTGCAGCGTGACTCAAGCTTTCTCGGCAACAGGTGGCCAGTTTCACTGCTTGGCGTTATTAAAGCCAACCTTTGTCTGACGGAGCTTTGTGTTCTGTATTGCTTGTAACTAATGCTAGAGTCCACGCTCATGTGAACAAATAAAACAAAATATAACCAGATTCAAAACAGAAATACAAAATTCATCACCAATTAAAACTGGGGAAATGCTAACGTAAATATTCCTTTTATATTTTCAGAATATATATATATATATATATATATATATATATATGATGGATACAATTACTGAAATTATGCTTCTCATTAAATTCCGCATGTACCATCCACGGCTTGCGAATTAACTTAATAATAAAATATTAAATAATATTGCTATTCTGCACTAAGCTAGGCGACAATTGGATTCATAAGACAGTGCCAAAAATACAGGGTGAGCCAAAAAACTACGAACCGGCTGCGCGGTGTTCTCATCGAAATATTGGCCGTATAAGCTATTGCAGAGTCTTGTTGACAAAAGGCAAAATTACGCTCTCTGGCTGTTAATTCTCTAAAAAGGGGGGGGACAAAATTGTATTCACATATGTATGGGCTTCAGCTGTTGACTCGAAAAAAATTGGCGAGTGATGGATAGTTTCCTAAAGAGCTGCCAAAAATGTATGGACAACGACGTGGCCACTTTCAGCATCTCCTTTTATAAAGTTGGTAAGCAAAGCCTTTTAAAGTAGTTTTTAAAATGTTGTATGGTTTCATCCGCGCCTTTCTATGATAGCGGCAGACGGCAACGAGCGCCGAGGACGCGGACAGGAAAAACACCGCGCAGGCGGTTCGTAGTTTTTTGGCTCTCCCTGTTGATCCCAATAAGCTGCCAGTTTCGCTTTTCAGCTCAATAACTAAACAGCTTTGAATTCGACCACGAACTGTAGTGAACACAAGACACATTGACAAGCAGTGCAGTTATGCATTGTATTTAATCGTCCTTTGTTCGCAAAATAAGCCAAATGGTGCGGATCTGTTGCCCTAAATCTGAAAACAAAAGTGATCGCCTGCCGCCAAGGAAAATGCGTCATTAATATTTCACATTTTAAAACAAATAGAGTGGTTGAAAGGAGGTTGCACTCAACTCGATGGTTCCTAATTTGTGCTTATTTGCAATTAATTAGGTCTTCAGGTTTATAAATCCTTATTCTTTACACATTCACAAAGCCAGTAAACAAAACTTGTTTATTCCTCCATCCCTCATTGTTGGTTAATAAAATACACGCCAGATTAGTGTCCCTCAAGCATCTCGTTTAAATCGTAATTTTAAAAGAAAAGTTTCGGTGACCTCTCCCTCCCCAATACAATTTCTTCCAAAATGTAGTGTTCCTACATGTGGGTTGGGTTGCGAGTTCACAAGGGCGAGTCTACAACATCATATATAACAATTACTGGTTGTTTTAATTTCAATTTGCTCGAGAAATGTATACGTTTGAATTAAATAGGTTGTGAATATCCGGCTGTCGGTAAACAGCGTACCTTCAGCCGTCGTGCGCGGCCACGGTTTTATAGATTATCTTGCATTTGAGAGCACTAAATAACGTAAATCAAGTTTTGTAAGAAAAATCAAAAGCAATATTCTCACAATGAGAACATCTTTCTCTCAATCTTGACATGTCCATGTATGGTTGTAGAGAACAATCTAGAATTTTCAGGTTGATTTCAAACCGAAGTGATGCACATTCCACAGCAGGACTTTTTAAGATTTAAGCTCTCGTATACCTTCAAATTCGCATTCATGCGTTTTTTCTTTTCGGGCAGCAAGTGTTTGTATGCGTTTGTTTTGCTCCAAAGACTTCCGTGCAGCTGGAATCTTAATGGATACTGCATCTGGGTCTGAATTACGGCCTGCGTGGTGTGGCATTGTAATCAGGCTAAATGACAGGAAACGCAGGCGGTTTGTCTGCCACGGCGCGACAGTATGCACCTCGCATGTTAAACCATACGTCTTGTAACCGAGTCCACTGGGTGAGTACCCCGACAAAGAGAGAGCATCTACAGCTCTACACTAACACACTTGCTTATTGTCTAGTGAATAAAGAGGACGTAACAGTTTGCGTATTAAGTACGCATCATCATCAAGAATTAGGACTGCAGCCTGTTCTGGTTCCCTGTGTTACAATGAAGTAGTTGTATTGTTATTTTTAGCACCACAATTTGAAGAAGGTTTGTTGTATTATATTTCGACTATTGGGGAGCCGAACTTGAAGTAGTTGCAACCGCACGTATGGTAAAAAACTTTCCGGTGGCCTTTGCCCCAACTTTAAAAAATATTAACTTTGTAATTTTTTACTGTTTCTTTAAATATTATATATTTATGTTTGCCTCGGCTGCGTCAGTATTTATTTTTAGAGACATGAATGTCTTAGCAGGGAGTGGTGCGACCGAAGAATGTAGGCTTACACAGATTAAAATTTGTTTTTTACTTCAAATTTATTAATGCTTGACACGATTTAAATAACACTTCAATGAGAGTGAGAGAGAGAGAGAGAGAGAGCTGTGAGATTTTTGTTTATTAATTACTTGCTCTTTTTAACACGTAAACTATTTTGTCTCACACAAAATACGTATTAAACTTCTCGAGGACACATCTCGCGTCTACAAGCAACTGACTTCTGAATTTGTAAATTTTGCTCCATTTTAGTTTCTGATTGGCTAATCCTAGTCCAATAGAATACCTTCATTTAACAAACTTTTTTCTGGTTGTTGATTGGCTATTTTATGAACTGTCACAAAAATTACATTATTGCTTCCAAGAATTACCAGTAGCATTTAAACTTTTTAATTCATTATTGCCTCAAGGTTACCTCATTGCTAGCAACTTTTAACCTATTATTCTCACAGCTCCTACATTATTAAATTACGTAATACATTCACATAACATTATTAAACATGTATACAATAATATAAACATATACAATGACTGTTACATACATTTTTATATATTATTTTATACACATATTGCTTAAGGCGGGCTGTTATTGAATTATATATATATATATATATATATATATATATATATATTATATAATTAGACTGAAATCATTTAAGTGTTAAAAATACTGCCTTTCTGTATAACTATATGGGGAAATCATTCGAATTATACACGGAGGGACATAAGTATACAGTTGAGTGATTGCACATTTGATGGACTGAAATGAGTAATTTTGATTTTTATGTCTACTTATTCCATTATTAAGTTTCCCAGCCTTACTCGGTTTATCTTTTGTCTATTCATTGTTCCCATTGTGTCGCGATAGCTGAGAATTTAACTAAATTCAACTGTTCTGAAGATAAACTTTTCCTTCTGTTGTCTCAAATTACTAACTCAATTCATTCGCTGTTTAACCTCACCTTGTGTAGGACTTACACCCCCCAGGACCTACAGGCCCGTCGAGGAGCAGACAGAATGTCCAGGATGGGTGATCAGCCCGATGCCTGATATGGGATGAAGAAAGTAGATGAAACGAAATGACGGCGAAATGGATGAAAGGAAAGGTTGGAGCAGTTGGTGGAATGAATGGCGGGGGAAACCGGAGAACCCGGAGAAAACCCGCCCAGACGCCGCTTTGTCCACCACAAATCCCACATACGGGTCCCTGGGATTGAACCCGGGCCGCCTCGGTGAGAGGCGAGCGGTCTAACGACTCGACCACGGCGCCGCCCTAACTCAATTCATGTGGAGAAATTAGAAAATCGTGGATTTGGATCATAATTGGATGTCTGGATAGAATATAATTCATTATCAAACCTAGCAATTACTCCTCGTCATCCTCGATACTGTGTAGACTGGAAGATTCTCTTCAATAATTTGGATATTGATACCAGTACTGTTTTCAACATAAAGTCATATCACAATCAATATTTTTTAAAATTTCTTCAGAAATATCCAAGATTATATGGAATTTATTCTTCACTGATGGTTCCAAAAAAGTATCAGGAGTGGGAGCAGCTGCAAATTATTATAATTTAAATGAATAAATTCTGATTAAATTAAATGATAAATGGTCTATTTATTCTGCTGAAATGAAGAAAGCTATTCAAATCATCAGAAAACATAGATATAAATTTAATATTATATTCACAGATAGCAAATCTTCTCTGCTGGAACTCCAAAATTTCTCTATAAAGAAAAATATTAGTCTCTTAGAAGTGAAAATTAAATTTTTGATAAAATAATAATTAAATTGATATGGATCCCAGGCCATAAAAATATTGTTAGTAATGAAAAAGCAGACTCTTTGTCAAAAACAGCAAGAAATGAAGGAGATTATTAATCAGAATCACTTCCTTTAAAGGATGCAAACATCGTTATCCTTAATAAATGATGTAATTATTCTCATAACCTGGATTCTACTAAGATTTTTTATATTAATAAACCTTGGTTCTGTAATATCAACATCAAGAAGATTATTTCTAAAATAAAATTACAAGTAGCTTATACACCAGATTTTCAATATAAATTAGGTAAAACTGTTAATAATAAATGCTCATTTGGCAATCTTGGTAGTTTAGAACACATTTTGTTTGGGCTTTCTTTTAATGAACAAGAAAATAAAACATTGTTATTAGAATTGCACAAATTAGGTTTTTCTGGGCACATTAAAATTACTAATATAATATGATCCAATTAAGGTATTTAAAAAAATAGGTTTACTTAACCACTTTAGATTATTATTATTATTATAGATGGGGTAATTAGACGTCAAAGATGTAGTGTGTTCAGGTCGTCTTAAAATAATAATAAAAAAATCAACGAGTCTGGATTTCGGAACATAGGTATGAACTTTTTTGAGGAGGGTGTTGTTAAAGATAAGGTATTTGCAAGGAGACCCCACACTGTTGATGAAGTGATTAGTACATAAGAGAGGCGTGCCAAGAAACTGATACAAATAAAGAATTGTGTACAAAGGTGTTTGAGTGTGAAATGTATACTACAAGAGTGTGTAAATGCTGAAGGCCTACAATTTAAACATTTACATTAGTGATAGTAGTCTTCAATGGGATAAAGTTCCGTGTGCTTCAACAGCGATACAATGCGCATAATACTCACGTAATCGATTCATAGTAAAAGATGTCTAGACTAATGCATACATAATGTATCATTACTATATACCTACTTATCCCCCCCAATGTATTAATGAATCTATATTTTCGTATGCATCTATTTTGGCGTTTGGTGAAAATCTGTTCAATAATATTCGTATTTAAATTTTGCTTTAGCTTAAATACTCGTACATATTTGTGGCGGTGCTTAAAATGTGTTAAAAAGTAATTATAAGTGATAAAAATACCTTAGGAGTTGTTTTAGAAGGTTTTGGGTGTTGTGTCCCTTAGACTTGGTGGCCACCGTTTTTATAGCAGAATTAGGCTGCCGGCTGTAACGACAACAAACGTTGCCATCTTTCGCTACTGCATATGCGCGATGGGAACTGCCAACCTGAATGAGAAGCGAAATCCGCGGGTTGGCTATATTTTCCTACTATTCCTTTTTCTTCATTTTCGCTTCCCGCTGATATGAAGTGTATATATATATATATATATATATATAACAAAAAAACAAACCTAAGGCTAACCTTCCGTGAATACAGAAACCTAAGCTTATATCATAAAATGGAACATCGTTAGCGTGCTTTGGTGTAACTACTGGTTGCTGGTTGGTAATTAACCTAAGATTATATGAAAAAAAAAACCTAACGTAAGGCTAACCTCCCGTGAATTCAGAAACCTAAGCCACACACACATTATATATTTATGTGTGTGTGTGTGTATAAAAGACCTAAGCTTCCGTGAATTCAGAAAAATAAGCTTATATAAAAGAAAAACAACCTAAGGCTAACCTTCCCTGAATTCAGAAACTTAAGCTTATTTAAATAGTGAATCATATACAATGTTAAGATTCGTCCTCCGTGGTGTAGTGGTTACCATGCTAGCCTCTAGTTCCCGAGATCACAGGTTCAAACTTGGCGGAGGGCGATGAATTTTTTCGGGCGTAAAAATCTTTAGCATGGCTTCCTTCGGAAGGGAAGTAAAGCCGGTGGTCCCATGTCGTAGATTTACGGCACATAAAAGAACCTCAAGGCTGATTAGGCGTCTGAGCGAAATTACCGGCCATTCACGCCCAATATAGAATGGGACGCTAAGGACCACAGTAGTTAAAGAGCGTCCATAAATATAATTCAATTTCAAATTCACATCGTTAAGGAATACATACTAGCTCCAATCGCGTTAGCGGCATTTGCTATTCACATGTTGGCAGAATTTTTGTTTGTATATTTGGGAACCGCAGCAGCTGGAGGACGACAATAGGGTAATTAGACGTAAAAGAAGATATAGTGTCTTCACGACGTCTTTAAATAAGAAGGAAGAAGAAGAGGATGACATCAGTGACATCTGTGGCAGAAGTAATAGACCATTTTTCCGCAGCAACAGGCAAGGTTGCTTTTCGTATCTATTAATATGTGACCCGCTAATATTCTCAAGAATCTCGTATCTCCAATTTTCTATTCTTTTAAAGTTACCCACAACATTCCGAGCTATAGGGACCGCCATTACTCTGGATGAACTCTATTATATCAAGTTATTTCTATTGTTTCATAGGATATACTGAACACTAATGTTATTATTTATATCCTTATTCCTGATAAATATAGTTCAAATTCATAGCTTTATAACTTTCTCATTCAATGTAACTTTTATCACTATTGGTTCCTTTCCATTTTTGCCGATATCTTTAAATTATTCTCAAAAGCATAGACAGCTTTCTGCAGTTATGATTGCTGGATCAAATCAGCGGATTATCGTCTGTATCTATACACACAAAATGTCTATATGTGTGAGAGAGTTAATTTCGAAAATCATTGGACAGATTTTAATGGTTCCATTGATTCATTTCTCGGACAAGGCTTAGTAATGATCAAACAAAGTCAAGCAGCGAAAATAAATGTCGAGTTGGGAAAATTTGGCGCAAGTACAGAAAAAACCAGCAACCATCACAATTATGAAACAAAGGATAATCTTCTGCAGCCAATTGAGAAGCAGCTTGATGAAATAGTGGCCGCAGTTTCAGAAACTGTGCCAAAACCCATTATATTTCCTGTGGGCAGAGAGAGAAGATACAGCGGAGGTGCAATAGGCCTAAGTCTATTAGGGCTGTTTTGTCACGAGTTTAATTTTAATTCCCTTGTAACATATAAATATACAGAGATAAATGAAGTGATAACGATAGTGTTCAAATACTCCCAGTCCAAAGGGCTGAAAACTTCCCGATGGCTTTCTTATTTGGATAAGGGAAACACGCGGCCGATTTTCTCAACGGATATTCGAATTCGGGAACTCCATTACCGGACACAACATATTACATCGTGAAGATGGTCTAAACTTTATTGGGGCCCATGGGGCATAAATACATGTCTCTATCGAGACCTAAACATGTCACTGGTAGTCACTTGGTAGATTTGCAAATTAGCACGCTTCCAAATACTATCTACAATTATAATATAATATTATTAGCTATCTACAGTTATATGATATTAGTTGCAGAGTTTAAAAAAATAACCAAATTCCAACTTCGGAATCCCAATGTACCTATACTATACGCCAGAGGTGGCGAAAAAGTGCTTCGCGAGTTATTTTGACTCGCAGGCGCCGTTCCCTCTCTGCAACCGTCCCTATGAGGGATGCAGTGCGTGTTGCATATTTGGTGACTCGCGGAAGGAAGTGTTTTCGCCACCCTTGCTATACGCAATAGAAACCAAGCGAGATGGCTCAGGGGTAACGTGTGAGGCTCGCATTCGAGAGGTTCCGGGTTCGATTGGAATTTTCGTGATTTTTTCTGGTCGGTAGGCGAATACTGGGGCGATTTCTGATCTACCACGAGTTCCTTTCCATCATTTCCCTTTCAATTCCGTTTCCTTCTCATCTTTCAGATGCACTTCTAGGTTTCGTGGCGTATGTCGCCGGGAAAATGGCGCAGATGCATGTTCAAAGAAAAGAGGACACTAAAGGACTGCTTGGTCGACAGATAGTCCATCGCCTTCTCTAGGCAGTTCCAGCAGTGGGATGGGTCTTCGAGGATGTAACTGCGCGTCTCTGTGGCCTGTATGCCTACGGTTTGTAACCTCCTGTGATTTCTTCACTTCATCGCTTCCTCCTGGGGGCAGTACTTTATAGAACTATGTATGTCGTTGTGCGCAGGTTCTCCCCCTCCGTTGTATATCGAGGTCGCAGGTTCAAACCCGGCGGAGGGCGATGGACTTTTTCGGGCATAAAAATCCTTAGCAGTGCTTCCTTCGGAAGGGAAGTAAAGCCGGTGGTCCCGTGTCGTAGATTTACGGCACGTAAGAGAACCTCAAGCCTGATAAATAGATTTCTGAGCAAAATTACCAGTCTTTCACGCCCAGTATAGAATGGGACGCTAAGGACCACCGCAGTTAAAGAGCGTCCATAAATAAAACTCAATAAATAAATCCTGAATAAGTATAGGCATTAACGCAAGATGTCCTATTTGTGTTGCGCTTGCGCTCATTGTTCATAGCACCATGAACTTTTTTTGTTAGCTTTGCAAGCCTTTGAAATTTAAGCTCTAACACGTTAAATTTTAATATTTTTATCCCAAATTCTCTACCTCATGTTCTGTTTAAAGGGGGGAAGAAAGCACTAGTAGAATATTGGCATAAACATATACCAGCCAGATTATTTAATTACATTACAGACAATTAAATGTTAATAATACGTACAAATTATAGGTTAACAAAAGTCTGCTACTTTCTCTACTATCCACCTAGAGTAGGAAGAGAAAGTATTGTATGCCACTCAAAAATTCGATATGGGGATTTCACCGGAAATACGCGTCCATTGAACCCAAAAAGCATTTTTATAAAAAGGATCACGGTCGTGTTAGTAACTCATAGGTTAAAAACGAAAATCGAAAAAATGCAAATTTCATGTTTGAGTCAGGTACTATTTATGCATGTGCAAGAAAATCCCTCCCACCCCAACTATGCTTTGCATGGAACATGTTTCGCTATTTTCCATTTTCTCAAAAATGGCTCTACCGGTCTTGATTACAATGCAATATGTTTACATTTTCTATGAAAAGTGTGAAGTCCTTTTCACTTTGAGTGAATTTTGTATATCTAGAAAATTATGCGGGATAAAAACGAAGTTGCTTCAGAAAAATGTAGAGCTTATTAAAACACACAATCTATATCAGTTTTTTTTCGTAGCGTTAGCCGTTTTCGATCGTATTTCACGCTGCTATGCTTCAAATGAACGCTGCTTGAAAGTTTCCGATTCTTGTTTTTTGTTTTCCTCCGCAGGAAGTCGTTTCTTAATTTATTCTTTCGTACTTTTTGAACTTATTTCACGTAGTAACTAGTACTTACCTCTTAGTATGGAATAATTTAGTATGTACTGTGAATAACGTAACGTGGATAAAAGAATCAGTTTTTAATTAATGTTATATAATATACAGAGGCATACCTGTGAATTTGTAATGGACAGAGAAAGTCATGTGACTGTACATGAGATTTTATTCACTTTTCGCAGCGATTTTCGTAAAATAAGACACCAGATTTTTCACATGGTACTACAGAAACAAGGAATATAGTTTATACTATGTTTGTATAAAGGTTTTCCAAATGGCAAAATGCGTATTGTTTGCTAGGGTTTATAGCTTTAGAAAAAATGGTTAGTGCATTATTAACAGTTCTCAGGGTAATAATGTAGCGTCCCTGGGCTGAGAATCAGTCCCAGGTATCGGAGTAAGGCAACCCGGAGAAGTGTTGAAATTAGGGTACGTGGTGAAACTTTAACAGAACCCTGACGCCTCACAACCTATTTTTAAGCAGATCGAATTGAAGTCGCTTGAGCCGGGACATCCATTACAGAACGTCTCCACGCCCGTCGTGGTTGCAATTTTTTTAACTTAAGAACAAGAAGCAACTTATCCTCCATTAAGGTATGTAATAAGCTGAGGTACTCAGACTGGGCGAGCAGGTACGAGCAGTAACATTCCCTGAAGTTCTCAACGTTACCGGACTCGCGCTCCCCCACCCCCTAGGCGATTGTTTTACCTCTAAGTTACATCCGCCGCGTAACACCCCGTATTTCCCGAATCGTTAAAATATCCAAGAAATGTCTAATCATAGTTAAACACTGCCTGACAAGACATTAAAATGGCAGTTGTGCTATATAAAACTACAATTATTTCCCCCTGGACTATTTTGTTCTTGTAAAATATGTCTAAACTAGCGTTTCTTTCAGAATTAAGCTCAGCTGATTTTCTGTGTTCTGAGCACAGCACGCACCATATAAGATAAATTATCTTAATTCGCATTTAACTTCTCAAAAATCATGCAACTTGACTTTGTAAGCCTCAAAAGATTCCTTTTTTAAAAATAATTACAATACAATAACATTTTTCCATTAATACAATTTTAAACATTGTTGCAGTATTTAAAATGCTGCCGAATCTTTAAAATTTCGATAACTGAAATACACTTTATAATACCATTTACTTAACTCCTAATAACAATGTTTAAAATAGGTGGGAAAAGGATGGAATCCCTAGCACGTTTCCGTATTCATTTTGAATCAATTCCTAATGGTGATATTAAAGCAGTAATAAGAAAAAAGTTACTGGCAATTATTTTTTCGAATCCAATTAATTACGAAGTTCATCTATTAAATTAGCATTAGAGTGGCAGTTCTTGTTACTGCTATGCATGCCGACCGTCCTGTTATGACGTCCAGAACAGTGCTGCCAATAGAATTACTTAACGAAAGAACTGGTTTCAGAGACACGTAAACTCATTAAAAGGATAATAAAATTTATAGCCCTTTCCCCAATCGAGCTTTAAATGGTACAAGTTCTGGATATATACCTGACGTACTTAAAAACCAATGCAATTGCTTCCTTAAAATTTTAAACACCAAACTTGTTGGACGTGATCCGAAAACAGTGCTCGTACTTGTTTCTGTGCAGATGTGTGCAACAGGAGTCGAGTACAAATGAGGTTTCTGAATACACACAGCTTTTACCATGCACTCAGACACTATGACCAAATATGTTACAAGTTTCCTACGTTGCTCAAGATTACAGGTGTATGCATTAAAAAAAATGTTACATCCACATGACCTTCTCTACCCAGTATCGTTTATTTTATACTGCTTCCACAAAATATCCTAATATCCTACTTTAAATTCAATATCAACGAAATCAGGTATCGTTTGTGTCAAATATTTAATGTTAATGTAGGATTTGAATTTTCATCAATTAAATAAAGAATATGAAGAGAAGATAAAGCAATAAAAATTAAAACTGCATATTAATCGAGATAAACTTTGCTGAAATAGTTTAATTACACATTTCGTACTAGATAAAGAGAGATAGAGGAAACCGATCGAGTTGGATGTTTAAAAGCGGGTCACTAAATGCTAGCCTTGTGATTCCACGCTCTTTTAATGACATCGCGAGAAACAAGTGAATAGCGACTGCACTTTAAAAATATTACAAACTATTGACAAATTCAAACCAATATTAACGGATATCTCGAAAAGGCTGATACAACACGTGAGATAAATTGTGTACTTTGAAGAGCTCTGCATTTTTAGTAATAAGCTTTCGACACAAATTGTATCTTTTAACGAGGTCTACAATTTTCTTGTAGTAACCTTGCTGTTCCTAGTTATAAAACAATTATATAAAATGCAATCTAGTCAAGAAGGCTTCATAAGTAATTTACAAAAAATTTAGAATGTACATTTTATCTTTAATGTTCAGTTACTCAAAAGCTATGACATTTTAATCACAATGGTTTGATCCTTTTACAAGAAAATAAATAACAATTTCCCAGGTAAACAGTAGTTTGAGAGGGGAGAATTTCATGAAAGTAAAGAATTTAAATATGTTTGATTTAAATATGAACTTGGGTATTCATCCGACTTTTATTTTTGGCTTATGCTGTTCATTAACAACACGTCTACCTTAATTTAAACTTTGTTACGGGACTCAGGGGACCTCAAATCATACACTTCCGAGAAATCTCAATACCAAATGTTTAGTGAAATACAATACTTCCTACTCCTAGCACTGTTAAGCGATGGAGAAAGCAAAACAGGTTTTTGTATAACGTATTTATTTTCAATTTTACTCCCGTGACTTTGTTTAAAAAGAGGAAAGTAATCTTTGCCGTTGTCATATTTGAAGTTAGAAAAATAGTTCAAGAAATTGTATTGCAATTGTTTTGTAATGCACCTTAAATTACTACTGAAAAAATCCCAATCACGTGAGAATGAAAGGAAAAGGCGGCTATGTCGTCCAAGCTATTAACGTCTAACACAACTGTTAACTATTTTACTATTCTTAATTATTTGACTATTATAAAGAATCGCCTAACATGTGCATAAATACTAATAAAGGGAAAGAAATACTTCGTTCTTTAAGCACTCAGCTACTCCAGGTACAAAAAATCAACAGAGTGAAATGTAAATTCATGAAAGCAACTGCCATACTAAAGAAACATGTAAAAATCTGATGTGTTACACTCACATGACTCTCTCTACTCTTGTCCAAACTATTTTTACAAACGCTTATTCTCCATCTACTTCATGTTAATCGAGATAAACATTTGCAGACTCTATCTTATTGCTAATTTTCTTGTAGATGTAAGGGGAATATATATTTACAAGGGCAATATAGAAATACTGTAGCCTTTAAGCATATACATATCTCTTAATAGCTGGTTGCTAGGTGCAGCACCATTCCCTTTGCCACTGATTAATACTCTTTGCATATCAAATACAAAAAAATGAATAACGAATTACCTTTTAAGAAAATAAGTATTGAAAAATTTAAGAGAATAACAAGCAATATCTCGAAAATGGTTCACTCGACAAAAAAAATATATATGACATAAATTGTGTATTTTAACGCGATGTACATTTTTTTGTGTAGTAAAATTTTGTCTATCTCTTATGGTTTACTGGTTATGCAAAAGTCGTTCACAATGAATACTTTTGGAGACATTCCCAGAAAATTTGAGATATACATTTCATTTGTCATGAAAATATCTTAAAGATATGATATTTTAATCAAAATCGTTAGAGCCATTTTTGAGAAAATTAAAATTTTCGAAAAATGTTCCATGTAAAGGGTAATCTGGGGTGGGGGGATTTCCTTGAAAACATTCGTGTCGCATCTCTGGAAGATACTGAACCTAAATACCAAGTTTGGTGTTTATCCGACTGTTCGTTTCTGAGTTATGCTGTTCACAAACACAGATACAGACAGACAGACAGACAGACAGACAGACAGACTGACACACACGCGCGCGCGCACACACACGGGCATGTTTCCAAAAATGCTTTTTTTTTGCATTCAGGGGGTCTCAAAACATGTATTTCCGGTGAAATCTCGGTATCGAATTTTTCGGTGGAATACAATACTTCCCCTACTTACTATACGTAGTAGAGAAAGTAAAAAAGTAACTAAAGCTGTTAACGTTGTAATGTGTCATTGATGATAGAAAGGATCAGTAAATAAAACTAAGCGTTTTAATATTGTATTGTGTTTCACTTTTCAGTTGTTATTACAATAGACACAAACTGTTTCTTTGAAATTAAGGGGAAGGGAGGGAGGGAGGGAGGGAGGGAGAGAGAGAGAGAGAGAGTAATCAGAGAAGAAACTAATTCACATTTGAAATCCTTGTCCAGTGATTTAATTTCCACCCTGTATAATGTTCGTAGAACGTAGAACAAAACAAGAACTTTCTGGCATCTCAACCCAATGCTTTCGGGTTTGATTCCCGGCTGGAGCAGGGGAATTTGTCTTTAACTAGAATCATTCCCTGACTTCCGCTGAGTCTGAAAGTATGAATGTGAGAGTGAATGTGAGTATGTTTTATTTAAATAAAAGCAAATTTTAAAAAACTACGGTTCGAGTTACTAACAGCCAATTGCTTTTCAAGTCAAAGTTCCGATATAGCTACAGAAGTTAAAGGGAGCTTATACAAATGAAGCAATTAAAATAGTAGCATTTATTGGCGGTTTGTATGTTGTTACAACCTCAAATGTTCTGTTTTATTGCTGCACTTTATTTTCAGATATTCAGCTGGTTCTGCCCGCAATTAAAAAGGAAATTAAACTGTGTCGTTTGTTGAGACCAGATTACGGCACTGTCGTGATGATCATGATCATATAATAAATGTACGGAGCAAAAATTCACTTTCTCCCACAGAATTCAACTCGTAAAAGTTGTTAAGTTTCCCATCAGTAATTTAATTTCGGTTTTAAACGCATGTTGACAACAAACATTCATTAGGCTCAATTAAATTAGCGGAAGGCTATCAGGATTGTTGCTGAGCAGCGGTACAATAATCGCAATTACAATTCTACAGCAACAGATGGCATTAGTTGAGATTAAACCACTCAAAACGGACTGCCATATGAACAAAACAGTAAGAAGAATGCCTCTGGTTACGGTCAACCAATTTTGCGTTTTCTCTGAAACTCGATAACAAGCTAGATATTTCTAAACGTTTTACTTCTTGGCCATAAGAGAACTTCCCATAAGAGAATGGCCCGTGGCTAACGGTCTACCTCAGCCACAAATATCGCCTAAACTGACGTCACATGTCAAGTTTCTTACCAATCACTTCAGTAGTTCCCGAGCTAAAACCCAAAAAATAAATAAATAAAATACAATCGTCAATAAACCTCCACTTCTGTAACTAGTCGTATAATGCGCTATGTAGGAGCTATCTATTCATAAAAACATTGAAATCTACGAGAAACAATTTAGCTGCAGTTACATTATTACTACAGGTGCCGGAATAGAACTGCATGACATCTACTCGTTCTCCTAAATACCCAGTTGCTTTCACACGATTACGCATAGGACATAGCCATCACTCACCTTATATCTCATGGCTAGGGCCCGGATTGTTGGGTGGAGTAAACCTTCATTTTAGGTTTCTTATATGCTTAAAACAGATTTTTTTTTTAGGTTTTTCTTGATTGAAATAGTTTTTTTAATGTTTTACTTCGTGGATCAATACAGGTATAAATTGCTTTTCTGGTACTTAGTTGTAAGATTTATTTTTGGCATTGCAGTAGATACATACATTCTCAAATTTTCTGGCGTAAACATTTCCTGTTATCAGTAACATGTTCTTGTATGAAGAAAAGCTTCTTTCAACGGAACATGACGTCATTGGAGCGTAGAACATAGATGCCAGTGCAGCAGGTTCTAGGGATAGTTCTTCTTATACTTTTCTCCCTGCAGTATTAAATTGATGATTTTCATATCTTCAAAAGCAGGATTTCGTTGAAGAATCTTCTGCAACTCAAAAGAACATGCAACTCCCACTGGTCCAGGTGTTTCTTTACTGGAAACATTGCCAATGATATCTAGAGCATCTTTCAGTGGCAAACATGTACTTTCCAACCAGAGAGTAGCTTCTGGTATAAAACAAAAATGCGTCTTAATGTATACAAGGGAAGCGGCAAGAGTGGGGCACTCGAGTGATTTCTTAGCCTTGTCAATGCAGGAAGCTTCTGTTTCATCCATTTCATGCCGGTCCTCGTTGCCGTGGTCGCTGGAATATGCAGCTTCGGCGCTCCGCCAAGCTGAGGGTCGCGGGTTCAGGTCCCGCCATGGGCATGAGTGTTTGTGTGTGTGTTGTATGTGTAATTGCGGTAATAAGCGGTAAAGTAAACAGTAAAACACAATAATCATAAACTGGGTAAACAAGGGAGCTTAAGAAGGAAGGAAGAAAGAAAGAAAGAACACTCAACAGTATGCTGATATTTGCCGGCCCTCGTAGCCGTGGTCGCTGGAGTGTGTAGCTTCGGCGCTCCGCCAAGCTGAGGGTTACGGGTTCGAGTCCCGGCATGGGTGTTTGTGTGTGTGTAATTGCGGTAATAAGCGCTAATGAAAAACAGTAAAAACAAAGTTCAAAAGAAACAAAGAAAAAAAACATTGACCACATTTTAGCGTCTTTTAAGTGCTCGGCATAGTAAATGGCAGCAGAAAGCCAAGTGCACTCCTCCTGACCTTCAATCAGCTGCATCCAGGTGTCACCACGTCACATGTGCTGCGTTTAACTGTAGTAACTTGAACTATCTACTGGCTATAAGTGGTGGAAATTGATGCAGTAATTTGTATCACAAATTATGTAAATGTAAAGAATGATTATAGTGTAAATATGCATTATTGTGTGACATTGATTTGAGATGTTTGTTATTTGTAAGCATTGTCGAGAAGTGGATTTATACGGCCTTACTGAAACTGACAATAATAGCGTGCAATAATGTAGCGAGGGGGTAAGCTGTTTATTATTATTATTATTAGAGACGAGCAAATGACGTAATATTGGCGTGTTTTTCTTAGAATTTGCTGCAACATTTTTTCCTAGAGCATATGTGTTCATAATTTTCATTGGATATAAAAATAGACGCTAATGTTGGCGCGTTTTATTAACCAATAGCAGCTCGGTTATAATCTTTAGGCATATCGGGGTGTAAGAGTATAAAAAGGGCTAGGTCAGAGTCAAATTCGCTCAGTCCAACAGAAACATTTGTACATTACACGTCGTTCTCAGTCCATCGGAAACATTTGTGCGTTACACGTCACTGAGTTAAACAGAAAAAGTCATGGTGAATACATCGCATAGTTTATCGATTCGCAGGTTACGCGTTGCAAAGTTATAAAAAAATCTCAAGTGTCGTAAAGTTAATTACACAAAAAGTTGAAGTACGCGAATTAAGAATGAGCAGTAAATAAGTTATTATAACAGTTTCAGTTTGGCGAGTGTCACGATTAATAGGTGAATGTTAATAATGTGTTAAGACAATAAAAAGTGTAAAATAAATTCTTTCATCAGTGTTATCTCTGGATAAAGGACTCCTTTCCGTTTACACACCTGTATAAGATAAGTGCTCGACCAAAAAGATCATAGCTAGCCGGAGGACAGTGAACCCAAAATTAAATAAAATAACAGGCGCTCAGTAAAAGCTAACACAAAGTGACCGCGACAAATTGTCTTTTATACGTGCGACAAATAAACAGTAGCATTCTTTCAAACTTAACACATAATACCGTCACAGATTGGCTTCACGTGGGGCAAAACACAAGTATACACAAATACAAGAATACCGCCGCATATTTGGCTCCCAAACTTGGGGCTAACAACAAACTATAATGTTACTTCATATTAATTTTACAAGGAATTTCAATCCGAAAATAGCATTCTTCATTTCGAAAAAGGAAAAACAACTATTTAGGTTATTTTAAGTGTCGACCCCTCATTTAGGCTTTTTTAGGTGCAATGAAATTCGTATATTCGCTCCAGGAAGTGTAAAACGAGTATATATCTTGAAATGTGTTAATTAAATAGCGAGGAAAAATATAGGTTAAAACCTAAAAATTCAGGCCCTACTCATGACCATTCTCCACTTTGTAGCTTCTATTAATTGTCAACCTACTGTACCTCATATGATTCTGGATTGTCATCACCATACAAATGCAAGGCGAGATTGTAAAGTCCCAGAAAACATGTGTGACGCCATCAGCAATTCAGTATTTAAAGAAATGACACGAGTATATTAAGCAAACTAAGATACAACAAATTATAATATTGTCTGACTAATGTACATTTACAATGTAATTTATTATGTGGTGGTTTGTATCCTTATGGAGTCGCGGTATGACCAGCGAGTTTAAGAGACTTAAAATACATGTTAAAAAATCTGATGTGTTACACTCACATGACTTTCTCTACTCTTGTACAAACTATTTTTACAAACGCTTAATCTCCATATGCTTCATGTTAATCGAGATATCGAGATGTCAATCTTATTGATAATTTTCTTGTAGATGCAAGGGGAATATGGTAAGTTTTAAGCGATAGTCAAATATTTTAACGCTGGTTGCTATGTGGCGCATTGCATTCTCTTTGCATGTCCAGGACATAAAAAAATGAATAACGAATTTGAGAAAAAGTATAAGTATTGGAAAATTTAAGGTAATAACAAGCAATATCTCGCAAACGGTTCACTCAACAAAAGAAATGTATATGACATAAAATGTGTATTTTAACGCGATCTACATTTTTCGTGTAGTAAACTTTTGTCTATCTCTTATGGTTTACCAGTTATGCAAAAGTCGTTCAGAATGAAGAACACTTTTGGAGACATTCCCAGAAAATTCGAGATATACATTTCATTTGTCATGAAAATACCTTAAACATATGATATTTTAATCAAAATCGTTAGAGCCATTTTTGAGAAAATTAAAATTTTCGAAAAATGTTCCATGAAAAGGGTAGTCTGGGGTGGGGGGATTTTCTTGAAAACCTTCGTGTCGCATCTCTGGAAGATACTGAACCTAAATACCAAGTTTGGTGTTTATCCGACTGTTCGTTTCTGAGTTATGCTGTTCACAGACACACACAGACACACACACACACACACACGGACATGTTTCCAAAAATGCTTTTTTTTGGATTCAGGGAGTCTCGAAACATGTATTTCCGGTGAAATCTCGGTATCGAATTTTTGGGTGGAATGCAATACTTCCCCTACTTACTATACGTAGTAGAGAAAGTAAAAAATCTGATGTGTTACACTCACATGACTTTCTCTACTCTTGTACAACCTAATTTTACAAACGCCTATTCTCCATATGCTTCATGTTAATCGAGATATCAATCTTATTGCTAATTTTCTTGTAGATGCAAGGAAAATATGGTAGCTTTTAAGCGATAGTCAAATATTTTAACGCTGGTTGCTATGTGACGCATTCCATTCTCTTTGCATGTCCAGGGCATAAAAAAAATTAACAACGCATTTGAGAAAAAGTATAAGTATTGGAAAATTTAAGGGAATAACAAGCAATATCTCGAAAACGGTTCACTCAACAAAAGAAATGTATATGACATAAGTTGTGTATTTTAACGCGATCTACATTTTTTGTGTAGTAAAATTTTGTCTATCTCTTATGGTTTACCAGTTATGCAAAAGTCGTTCACAATGAAGAATACTTTTGGAGACATTCCCAGAAAATTCGAGATATACATTTCATTTCTCATGACACTACCCTAAACATATGATATTTTCATCAAAATCGTTAGAGCCATTTTTGAGAAAATTAAAATTTTCAAAAAATGTTCCATGTAAAGGGTAGTCTGGGGTGGGGGGATTTTCTTGAAAACCTTCGTGTCGCATCTCTGGAAGATACTGAGCCTAAATACCAAGTTTGGTGCTTATCCGATTGTTCGTTTTTGAGTTATGCTGTTCACAGACACACACACACACACACACACACACACACAGACACACACACAGACACACACACACAGACACACACACGGACATGTTTCCAAAAATGCTTTTTTTGGATTCAGGAGGTCTCAAAACGTGTATTTCCGGTGAAATCTCGGTATCGAATTTTTGGGTGGAATGCAATACTTCCCCTACTTACTATACGTAGTAGAGAAAGTAAAAAGCGGTCATTCCCTATCTTAAAACGCACTTACAAAAGCCTTGAGGGAAAGAGAGAGAGAGACATAGCTATCGTGTGGGTAGGGCAAGGATAAAACCTTGCTCGGATATCACGGACTCGTCTGAAGAAAATAAATGGCGAGACAGGTGTTAATCCAATTTATGGCAGCTAGCTTGTCAATTTTATTGCAGAAGACAAGTGAGCGATATCCGATTCGACGTATAACCTTGTATATAGACGACCTGCCAAACACACGAACAGGTTCGGAAATACACGCTCTGACAAGGCACTGGTTTCCATACCCAGATTTCAATATTTCATTAATGTTGATGACATACCAAGGAAAACACAGAGCATACGTGGCATTAACGCATACAAGCAGTTAGGTATTCATTTTATACTGATTTAAATGTTTACTTTCTCTACCACGTACCTAGTAGGTATTGCATTCCATTCAAAAATCCGATAACGCGATTTTACCGAAAATATACGTTTTGAGGCTCCCTCAATAAACAAAGAAATCCTTTTTACTTTTTCTATTACGTACATAGTAGGTAGAGAAGGTATTCCATTCCACCCAAAAATTAATTATCTAGATTTCACCGGAAATGCGTGTTTTGAGGCACTTGAATCCAAAAAAGCATTTTTAGAAAAATGACCGTGAGCGCGCGAGCGCGCGCGTGTGTGTGTGTCTTTGAACAGCATAACTCAAAAACGAAAAGTCGGATAAATACCACACTTGGAATTTAGATTCAGTAACTTCCCAAGATGCAAGATGAAGATTTTAAAGAAAGTCCCCCACTCCAAAATACCTTTTACATGGAACATTTTTCGGAATTGTTTATTTTCTAAAACATGGCTCTAACGATTTTCATTGCAATACCATATTTACATGACAAGTAAAATGTAAATCTTGAATTTTCTAGGAACAGCCCGTGATGTCCTTTTCATTCGAAAGGAATTTTGTATAATCTTGCACAACTAGTAAACATTAAATATAGATGAAAACCTACTACAGAAAAATGTAGACCTCTTTAAAACAATTTATTTCAAATAAGTTTTTTTGTAGTGTGAGCCATTTTTGAGATATCCATTATTAATGGTTCGAATTGTTCTTGAAGTCCTGTCAACATTCAGTTTTTTTCGCGATTGCATGGAAACAGTATGGAATTTTAAGGCCAGTATATAGCGCCCAGTTCTAAAACATTTGACTATCGCTGTTCGCTTTATATGTATAACGAAATGCGTAATGCAGCCATTTCTGCAAAGATTTATTTGGATTAAAATGTAGTAGACAGAAAAATAAGCTTTAATAGTTTGTATACCCACTAATAAATGATAGAGTAGTGAAAGCCATGTGAATGTATCACATCAGATTTTAGAAAAAGATCCGCGTGTGTGTGTGTGTGTGTGTCCGTTGTGTGCGCGTGCGCGTGAACAGCATTACTCAAAAAACGAAAAGTCGGATAAATACCTAACTTGTATTCAAGTTGAGTACCTTCCAAAGATGCGACACGAATATTTTCAAGAAAAACTCCCACTCCAAACTACCCTTTACATGGAATATTTTTCGAACTTTTTTATTTTCTAAAAAATAGCTAACGATTTTGATTAAAATGCGATACATTAAAGATATTTACATTACTAACAAGATGTATATCTTGAATATTCTGGGAATAGCCTGTGAAGTTCTCTTCATTCGAAAGGAATTTTGTATATCTAATATTTTATAACTGGTAAACGTTTAGCGATAGACGAAAACTAACTACACAAAATAATTAACATCTCTTTAAAACACACAATTTATTTCAAATATCTTTTTAGTGGCATAAGCCATTTCCGAGATATTCGTTATTAATGGTTCAAATTGTTCAATACTTAGCCATTGTTTTAGTACTGTCGATGTTCAATTGTTTTTCGCGATGTCGTGAAAGAGTATGGAATTTTAAGGCCAGCGTATAGCGTCCAGTTCTTAAACATTTGACTATCGCTATTCTCTTTGTATCCATAACGAAATGTGTAATGCAGCTATTTCCGGAAATGTTTATCTCGATTAAAATGAATTCGATAGGAAAATAAGCTTTCATAAGAATAATTTGCATACTCGCTAATAAATGACAAAAGTTAAAGTCGTGTGAATATAACCCATCAGATTTTTTCATTTAATACCTGTGTTAGAAATGAAAACATTAGAAAGGCAAACTAACAAACTATGTTTTTTCTTCATGAACTTTGAATTATGATGTGTCTAAGAGTTGCATAGTTTCCTCAATACTATTAACTAAAATGCCTAAAAATATAATTTTGTTGACTTCCACGCGAAATGCCTCACACAAAACGAGTCGTCATACGTTGGATATCAATCAGAATCATAATCCAGTGAGAGTTTATCGGATTTTCTTTATCGATTCCTAAAAGCGATATACAACCTCCATATTTTCTCTAAACTCTAATCCAGGGGTTTTAAACCTTCGTAAATCTTCGCACTGAAACATGTGCGAGTCAGAAATTAGTTAAATTTGTAAAGTTAATACATTTTACTGATAAGTCCGAGTACAGTCGCTAGAGCATCTGCCTGCTGTGCGAGGGTTCCGGGTTCGATTCCCGGCTGGGGATGGAGATTTTATCTTCTCTACCCAGATTATACCCTATCCTCCCCAGGACCTGGAAGTATGAATGAGAGTGTGATCTAATGAATAAAATACAGAGTTTACCAGAAATCCAACGACAAGCGAATACGAGTTAACACCGTTGTCTATAGGCAATAATGTGTACCAAAGGAAAGGCCACCGATAAGACCACTGTAGTTAAAGGCGGGGTATAAATGGAACTTACATAAAATAAAGTATGAGTAGAATATATGCTTGTTGAAGTTTATGTATTCATTCACTATATTTTAACCTTAACAAAATTAATTTTAAGATATATCACAGAGAAATACATTGAATAGGAATAGGTTGAAGAACTTTTTTTCTTTTCTTTTGAATAAATGTCTAATTCTAAATAATACTACCACATACAAGAAATAAATAAATCACAGTATTGTTATAAATGTAGAGAAATGCTCATTTTGACACTTGCACCTTAAAATCACGCATTTCTTTGGTAAAATTTGCTTAATGGTACATGTAATATCTAGTGTTGAAAGTAATGGTACGTAATATATATATATATAACATACATTATTTCCTTATTTTAAAATTTTACTTTTCTTAAAGACTCAGCGAATACCTATTGATATTCTCCATGATACTTATATTGTCACTCATTTCCATTATGTCCTTTCAATTACACTGGGCGGCTTGTTCGCTGCGATTCGGCGCTCAGCAACCAGAATATGAAGTTGCCCGGCTATCAATTTGGACGATGGCGTTTTACACGCAGGGAGTTAATTCGCAAGCGACCAGCGAGATATGTTGCCCTACGTAATCGAGATTTCAGCTGTTTGAATTTATTCGTTGCCGTGCTGATTTTGCGTTGTTTTTAAACAGCAGAACTTCTATTTCAGTGTGAGTGTAGCTATTTTATTACTCTATTTGGTAACATTATTTGTTATTTATAGGCCATTCGAAACAAAATGAGCCTATTTGGAAGAAATCAAAAGTAAATATATTATACCTGTATTGTTTTACGGTACATAAGTTATATTTTATGAATCAATAGCAGAAAATGCTTTAAGCGACTTGATTGTGGTGGATAGCCTTATCTAGCAGTTGCCATTTTACAGCCATGAAAAGACAGTAAGTTGCTATCAATAATAAGTCGCCTGGTAACATATTTTCCATACCCGATTATACCGGAAATTTTGGTATTATCTAAAAGAAAACAGTTAAAAGTAACACTCAAATAAGTAGGTTTTAAGAGATTAAACAACTGAATTCGAGTGTCACATCCGTGACAAAAATACTTTTGTTCGCGAAATTAATGGAGCATACAGCGAAAACTCTTTTTCTATTAATGCTTTACTATGTATTTAATTATAGTATTTGTGCAGTGTATAAAATAAATTATATTGTGTCACAGTCGTGACACAATAAAATACATATATATTCACTATGGGTGCTGCACTTTCTGCGAGAACAGGTTGAATGGATATATCTTTCCCTCTCATTTGACAAGACACTGTTGATGGCTTAGCTGGGCTTATCATACATATGAATGCTATCAAAATCTGCCAAGCAGATTACCTTGTAAAAGGTGCTACAAAGATTTCGCCAAAGACGGGTGGGTATGTTAATTTCTTCATGAAATACAAACACGAAACATCAGCATTGTTTTGATTAAAAGATGGAAGGGTATTCATCCTACACAAGGATTGCAATTGAAATACACTTCTCAATACTTCTGCAGGCCGAACGTTAGTATCGACAACTGCACAAATCAACGGGTACCAGTTTCGAGATCATTATTTTAACTCTGAGAGAAAAAGCTGTTAGTGTCCGGTGAAACGCCTTTAAACAAGGAGATTATACTGAACCTTTTAACGTTGGACCCCGTCTTACATTCTGATAAATATTAGTGAAAGAGGTTATTCGCTGTACTACTTTCCTCCTGCTACAAAATAATCTGAAAATTGGGGATATATGAATTTATTTCTGTTAAAATGTTTTGAAAGAATTAATTTTGTGATTTTGGTGCCTTTTTTGCCTTCAACCTATTTATGTTATGGTATGGTATTAAATGTGAATATTTATAAGAATGGTTAGTGAGAGTCCGTGTATTCTATAATAGTTTTAATAGATACATATAAATTCTACTTTAAGAAAAATATATTTTATGTAATTGTCGTATTTACCTTCAAACCTATTAAACAACCATGACAAAATTACCGCTCACTGCCAAACCGTGGCAGTCAAAAACTCATTTTGTTTTTCAAGTATATCTAATAATTCTGATACCAAGTGAAATGTATAGTGTATGAATAAAATATCAAGGAGATATTTATTTGGCATATAAGTGTGAATGAATAATTCTGTATATTTTATTTTTTTCCAAGCTGGACCACATTAAAGATCTGTGTTTGCGCCTGCTTTTGGCGGATGCTGGTGAACGACAGAGATTTCCTGTCATTGTCATTCTACTTCTCTTTAGACGAAATGCCAAGAGTGGGTAGCTATTCTTTTTGAGTGGAAGTTGTTTACGTTCATTAAAATATTTATTTAATTTAAACTTTATATAAATTAAAACAAGTAGCACCATGGAAACGCTCGGGCGATCTGGCACGACTATGCACCTGGATCCATGCCCATTATTTACACCAAATTTAAAAATGTCTACATTTTATATGGAATGACACTTCAGAAATATCCTGTTCAATATCACATATGAACATCATATGTTTAGAGGATTCGATATCTAGATCTTACCAGAAATATAGTTTTGAGGTCCACCCCCCCCCCTCCGCAAAAGAGCATTTTAAGAAAGAAGAAAAAAAAGGCCTGTGTGTACAGCATAATTCAAAAACGAAAAGTAGGACGCAATACCATGTTCCATATTTAAATCAAATACTTTTTAAGAATGCAGGTGGAAGATTTTCAAGAAATTTTTTCCACCCAAAACTATCCTTTATATCGAAACTTTCTCGTTTTCCATTTTCTCAATACTCTGATTGATAGTCCGCCTTTGTGATGTGGGGGTAGCGTGACTGCCTAACATTCAAGAAGTCCCGAGTTCAATCTCGGTAAGCGGTTTTCCCTTATCCTTAGAAGATAAATATCGGATAACGTTAAGCTCGATGCAACCCGCGCTCATTTGAGCATCATTTCACCCATCGTCCGATATAAACTACAGATTAAAGGACTTTAAACTTCAAGCAAGAAAGAAATAAAATCTGTTGAAATACCACGCCTGTTTATTCTGAATGAATTTTGCATAACTGGTACAGCTTTTTTGGCCATGGAACACTTTTCGTTTATAAATTAAAATTAAATTTGAGTTTTATTTATGGACACTCTTGAACTGTTGTAGTCCTTAGCGTCCCATTCTACATTGGACGTGAAAGACAGGTAATTTTGCTCAGAGGCCTCTTTATCAGGCTTGAGGTTCTTTTACCTGTCGTAAATCTACGACACGGGACCACCGGCTTGGCTTTACTTCCCTTCCGAAGGAAGCCATGCTAAGGATTTTTATGTCCGAAAAAAGCCAACGCCCTCCGCCGGGTTTGAACCCGTGACCTCGGGAACTAGAGGCTAGCATGGTAACCACAACATCACGGAGGACGACCTTTTCGTTTATGGATATATATGGAACAATCATTCTCACAGTAAAAATAACTTTCTTTACAATAGCTTAAAATGAATGTTACAATTTCAAAAACGCACTCAAGTTGTTTACTTAATGAAAATTGCTTTACTATGGCCTCCAGGTTTAAGTGACCAAAATATTTCTAAACCTAAAGGAATTTCAATTTTAAGGCCACCAAGACCAATGAGATAGCATTTATATACGCCTCAGGGAACACTAATGTTCAGCGGAACATAGTTTGGGAAACGCTGAATTTGCAAACTATTTTTACGGGGAAAGTATTGTATTCCACCCAAAATTCGATACCGAGATTTCACCGGAAATACATGTTTTGAGACCCCCTGAATCTAAAAAAGCATTTTTGGAAACATGTCCGTGTGTGTGTGTGTGTGTGTGTGTGTGTGTGTGTGTGTGTGTGTGTGTGTGTGTGACTGTGAACACATAACTCAGAAAGGAACAGTCGGATAAACACCAAACTTGGTATTTAGGTTCAGCATCTTCCAGAGATGCGACACAAGGTTTTCAAGAAAATCCCCCCACCCCAGATTACCCTTTACATGGAACATTTTTCGAAAATTTTAATTTTCTCAAAACTGGCTCTAACGATTTTGATTAAAATATCATATATTTAAGATACTTTCATTACAAATAAAATGTATATGTTGAATTTTCTGGGAATGTCTCCAAAAGTATTCTTCATTGTGAACGACTTTTGCATAACTGGTAAACCATAAGAGATAGACAAAATTTTACTACACAAAAAATGTAGATCGCGTTAAAATACACAATTTATGTCATACATTTTTTTTGTTGAGTGAACCATTTTCAAGATATTGCTTGTTATTCCGTTAAATTTCCCAATACTCATACTTTTTCACAAATTCGTTACTCATTTTTTATTGTCCTGGAAATGCAAAGAGAATGGAATACTCCACATAGCAACCAGCTCTTAAAATATTTGTCTATAGCTTAAAGCCTACCAATTCCCCTTGCATCTACAAGAAAAGTAGCAAATAAGATTAACATCTCGATATCTCGATTAACATGAAGCATATGGAGAATAAGCGTTTGTAAAAATAGTTTGTACAAGAGTAGAGAAAATCATGTGAGTGTAACACATCAGATTTTTTTCCCCCCTTAGCATTAGAAGGTTTCAAAAAAATTGCTGTTACAAAGTTGAACGTTATGCGGCAGCTACAAAGCATATTATGCGATTTCTTTTTTTCCTTTTCCAGTATGGGTTCATTAGTAACATAAAACTGACTTACGACATGCGAACAGTTTTGTTTTCCGTACTGTGCTTGCAATCCAGCCCATATTGCTTAATTTGAAATTATTTATAGCCCAAGCTATCGTAACAGCGTAAAAAGAATTACTTCTTATATGAATACTATAATACAAAGGGGATTTTCTGAAGTTGTAATGGATAGAGGAACTCGCACGAATGTGACTGATCAGATTTTTTCCTGAAAAATCGCTGCCAGAAAGATGAGCTTATTTCGGTAGGCCACGAAATAAACTGAAATGTCGGAGGATCCTTGATTTGTTTACTGATTTGGCTGTTGGGATAAATGGTTTTAGTGACACATTTGTGCATGGTTATTGTTGGGGGTAGCACACACCATATTAATTAATTACTTGCAATTTTTCTCGTAGATCAGTTGGAGGCAGGAGTTCTTGTGAAACGAAGGTGCTTTCCTGTTTTACGAACACGAGTGCATCAGGTTGTTTGACGAGAGTACGCCTTTTTTCAACACCAGTCAAATCTTCGTTGTGTCTTACAGAAAATTTTGGTAGGTAAGTTATGGATTTTCTTACATTTCATGACACGTTTAAAGGCGAATTTCAAATTAGATTAGCTCTCTTTCTATGCTGTTTTTACGTAAATGGCAGATTTTATATTCAAAGCATGCGAGGTGAACAAAAGGCATGGAATACCGCTTATAACTTTATAATTTGACAGCTTCTTGAAAATATTAAGTGCTACGTTTGGTGTCCTTTAACATCTGGATAGATAAATCGGAAAATGTGTCTTTTCAGATATTTTATGACGCTTTTTCTTGAGTGGCAACCCGTCGCTTACTTTTGGATTCTTCTTACTGTATAAGACAGTTACACAAAAATCTGATATGTTGCATTCACATGACTTTCTCTACTCGTCCTTCTACAAATTCTCGTTAAACATTTACATATTTCATTGTAGGTAAAAGAAGAATACACTAAACTAAAGCAAAAGTCAAACTTTTGTATTATTAATTATTATTATTATTATTATTATTATTATTATTATTATTATTATTATTATTATTATTATTATTATTTGGCATTTGGTTGCTAACCATACAGCCAACACAAGCATCAAATATTTTAAAACTGGGTCAGTATATGGTGGCTTCGAAATTCTGCTCTGTTCTGTTAACGAGATCTAAATTTTTTATGCGGTAAGATTTTGTCTATCTCATGGTTTGCCAGTTATACAAGAGTCTTTCAGAAGGAAGAAGACTTCACACGCTATTCCCAGAAAATTCACGATACACATTTTGTCATGCAAATATCTTAAAAGACGGCATTTTATGTTTTAATCAAAATCGTTAGAGCTACTTTTTAAAAATCCAAAATTTCGAAAAATCTTTCATGAACAGGATAGTTTGGATTGGAGCGTTTTTCTTGAAAATCTTCGTGTCGTATCTTTGGAAGTTTGGTATTTATCGGACATTTCGCTTGGGTTATGCCGTTCATACAATCTTTTTTTCTAAAAAAAAAATATATGCTTTTTTGGATTCAAAGGCGCCTCAAAGCATACATTTCCGATGAAATCTCGACATCGAATTTTTGGGTGGAATGCAATACTTCCTATTATTATAGGTAGGTGGTAGAGCAAGTAAAAATGTTAATGCGTTATACCAAAGGAATCCATCTTAATTATTCGAAGTTAGCACCTTTTGCTATCAGTGCCCACAGTTGTCATGAATTCACTGCTTCCTACTAGTGTATTTTAAATTATTTTTTTGTTTTTGAACAAGGGCAAATAAAATTAAAAGCAAAAGTAAAATAAGTAATTAATCCATACACACCTAGAACTGATAGAACAGTTTAGAGATTAAAAGGGATTGGAAAGGTGTGGTTTTTGACACATTTTGTATATTGAGAATATAAATACTTTAAAACATAAGTAAGGTAGTCCAACAAATGCTGCATTTAACACGTTTAAGAGGAATTCATATTATAAAGCTATAAGCAATCGTATATATGTTTTGTTCACCTGGTGCATATAATGAATGTCCTGTTATTGAGGTTATCCTACAGGTCTAAACAAATGCTATCCGGGTTTGGTTTATAATATTCCTTACGAGGAAAGTAATGAAATGCTTAAAAAACATTTGGGGAAATCCATCTTCAGACACCACATGCAGTTCCAAATACTTTGATACCTATGACTACAGTTTCTTGAAAGGTGATGTTCCAATCATGCGAAAACTTCAGACAATATCTTTTTACTTTCTCTACTACGTATAGTAAGTAGGGGAAGTATTGCATTCCACCCAAAAATTCGATACCGAGATTTCACCGGAAATACATGTTTTGAGGCCTCCTGAATCCAAAAAAAAGCATTTTTGGAAACATGTCCGTGTGTGTGTCTGTGTGTGTGTGTCTGTGAACAGCATAACTCAAAAACTAACAGTCGGATAAACACCAAACTTGGTATTTACGTTCAGTATCTTCCAGAGATGCGACACGAAGATTTTCAAGAAAATTCCCCCACCCCAGACTACCCTTTACATGGAACATTTTTCGAAAATTTTAATTTTCTCAAAAATGGCTCTAACGATTTTGATGAAAATATCATATGTTTAAGATATTTTCATAACAAATGAAATGTATATCTCGAAGTTTCTGGGAATGTCTCCAATAGTATTCTTCATTGTGAACGACTTTTGCATAACTGGTAAACCATAAGAGATAGACAAAATTTTACTACACAAAAAATGTAGATCGCGTTTAAATACACAACTTATATCATATACATTTTTTTTGTTGAGTGAACCGTTTTCGAGATATTGCTTGTTATTTCCTTAAATTTTCCAATACTTATACTTTTTCTCAAATTCGTTATTCATTACTTTCTCTACTACGTATAGTAAGTAGGGGAAGTATTGCATTCCACCCAAAAATTCGATACCGAGATTTCACCGGAAATACATGTTTTGAGACCTCCTGAATCCAAAAAAAGCATTTTTGGAAACATGTCCGTGTGTGTGTCTGTGTGTGTGTGTGTGTGTGTCTGTGTGTGTGTGTGTGTGTGTGTGTGTCTGTGAACAGCATAACTCAAAAACGAACAGTCGGATAAACACCAAACTTGGTATTTAGGTTCAGTATCTTCCAGAGATGCGACACGAAGGTTTTCAAGAAAATCCTCCCACCCCAGACTACCCTTTACATGGAACATTTTTCGAAAATTTTAATTTTCTCAAAAATGGCTCTAACGATTTTGATTAAAATATCATATGTTTAAGATAATGTTATGAGAAATGAAATGTATATATCGAATTTTCTGGGAATGTCTCCAAAAGTATTCTTCGTTGTGAACGACTTTTGCATAACTGGTAAACCATAAGAGATAGACAAAATTTTACTACACAAAAAATGTAGATCTCGTTAAAATACACAACTTATGTCATATACATTTCTTTTGTTGAGTGAACCGTTTTCGAGATATTGCTTGTTATTCCCTTAAATTTTCCAATACTTATACTTTTTCTCAAATTCGTTATTCATTTTTTTATGTCCTGGACATGCAAAGAGAATGGAATGCGCCACATAGCAACCAGCGTTAAAATATTTGACTATCGCTTAAAAGCTACCATATTTTCCTTGCATCTACAAGAAAATTAGCAATAAGATTGATATCTCGATATCTCGATTAACATGTAGCATATGGAGAGTAGGCGTTTGTAAAAATAGATTGTACAAGAGTAGAGAAAGTCATGTGAGTGTAACACATCAGATTTTTTTTTTATGTGCTGGACATGCAAAGAGAATGGAATGCGCCACATAGCAACCAGCGATAAAATATTTGACTATCGCTTAAAAGCTACCATATTCCCCTTGCATCTACAAGAAAATTACAAATAAGATTGACATCTCGATATCTCGATTAATATGAAGCATATGGAGAATAGGCGTTTGTAAAAATAGATTGTACAAGAGTAGAGAAAGTCATGTGAGTGTAACACATCAGATTTTTAATACAGTTTTTAAGTTCGTTTTGGGTAGACACTGCTGAGAACAATAACGAGATCTGCTGCTTCCAAAAGTAGAGAGAAAGGAGGCAGGATAAAATAGTGGAAGTTAGGTTATTTTGGTTACTTATTGATCAAACAATTATTACGTTTTCATTAGGATTGAAATCGACATGAATACTCATTCCGTACCGAATATGATCCGCGTTTCCATGATGAATTCAATACGTATTGAGATCGATTTGAATACGCACACTGGACTTACTTTAGCGAGAGCGAAACTGTTAAACATAAATGTTGCTTTGTTGCTCTGTGCTAGGCGAAGGTATTTGAGATTAGTTATACCATGGTTTTGTAAAGAGCATGCGACGTTAATATGAATATGGTAAAAGCGACCTTTGCACCAGTTTCTGACGGGTTTATTGTTCCTTCACGAAAAGTTGTAGCATGAACGATGGGCAAAACAAAACTTGAATGCTTGCGAAAATTACAGACCCAAGCTTGTATTTCACAACACTACCTCAGAAGAAACGGGGGAAACGTACATGTAAGTCTGTTGTTGTGTTAAAGAAAGAAGCAAAGATTGGTGGGAACGAGCAGTTCGCTTTCGTTTTAAGGAGGAAGATTGGCTATAAAATTTCCGAATGAGCCATGTCACCTTCAAATTCATATTCCAGCTGCTTGAACCATATTTATAGCACAGCAAAAACGATTTACGAGTTTTAATGACTGTAGAGGCTGGCCCCGTAGCTCAGTCGGTAGAGCAACTGTCTGCTCTACCGGGCTCGATTCCCGGCTGGCGGTGGGAAATTTCCTCTAGCCAAGATTATTCCCTATCCTCCCCAGAGTCTGCAAGTATGAATGAGTGTGAATGTGTGTATGATCTAATCATTAAAAAAACCAAAAGTGTAAGAAACCCAACAACAAGATTGCCAATAGGCAATAAGTTCCAAAGGAAAGGCTGCTGATAAGACTAATGTAGATGAAGGCGGGGTTTAAATGGAACTAAAAAAAAAAAGACTGTAGAAAAAAGAAAAGAAGAGCGATCAGCGTATTACAATGAGCACAGTAAAAGTTATTACCTCCTTTTGTCGTATTCAATATGATTTCTATAGAGTAGGTGTTTCCATGCAACAAAAATTCCAACCACCCTACTTTCTAAGAGGATCGAATCTAAGATTCCGTTCGATCTGAGTCCGCGTTTCCATGAAGTAAGTATTCAATACGGAATGTGCACTCAAATCGATTTCAATTTTCCGTGGAAACGTAATTAATAGAAGTCTACATTCCAATTGTGAAAACAAAACAGAAAACACACACATTCATCCAAACGCTGCATTACTGAAGTAATCTGACTTTTCTTTTTCTTCGAATACGCAATACCTAGACCTATTGATAAAACATGCTTTGAAATGCTGATATTCGCACCTAAGCTTCTCCTGCTATCAAAATAATTTTGATCGAAGAGTTCACAACCTCTTCATCTCATGATTATGGAAAACAATGATTAAGTTCGTGTTCCTAGAGAAGACGATGTTAATTACGGGAGCTCGAAAACACGGGAAGTTTTAAACATCAAGAGTAATGAAAATTATCAGAATTAACAAACTACATGTCTATTCAGCATTGTGAAATGACACGCAGTAGAGCAATGCTTTAAAAAATGTTAGTCAAGAATAAAATTAGTAAGGATGGGGTGTTTAATAATGAAGCAATAGCAAATGTAATGTACCTTCAAATAATTACAGACCTGTCAACAAATATTTACTAGGTTAAAAAAAAAAAAAAAAAAAAAAACCGGCCGTCTCAAAACACTCCTGTTTTCCTGCAACTCAAGTTTCGAAATAGAATCGCCCTCAATGAATGTCTTTATCACTAACAACTAGAATTACGATTACGCACCGTGTTACGTCATTGCGCACCCGTGCTCAAGCATCTCAAGGTGTTATGTATGTAAACGAGCACTTACCCTGTTGCTTTCAAGGGCCTCCGCACTGTGTTCTTCCTTCTGTCGAAAACAGTTGGTACATTTGCTCTTATTGAAGATGTTGGGGGCAAATTTCCTGCATTCGGACCTCATCAGAGCTGCTGACATGATGTCACACACTTGAACACACGTTTCAACAATTGCATATTTCTGTCACTAATCTGCCTAATACTGGGTGGAATTCTCGCATGCTGATCATTTTTGCGGCAAGTCGGCAATACACAGATGCAACGCTTAATTCAACTGTATTTCTGTGCATTTACTCGGTATAGTACTTGAACAACCACAGATTTTGCTGAAGTAAAGTACTAAAGTGCAGTAACATGCAAAAAATCCACCGGCTGTTTCAGATCCTTCGCAAATATTAATGAAACAGGGCGTCAGCAAGCTACTCACTACACATTCTTAGCTTCCACACTTGTTTCACCTGTCTTCCTTTACCGATGTTGCACCCCACTTCATGTCATAACTCGAGAATGCCATTTTCTGGCAGCACGCAACTCGGCAATCATTACTCTAACCGACACCAGACTCCGTGCTCCGTCTCGTTCGGCCAGCAAGGAAATTGTGCTGGGACTGCGGTTCAACGTATAGCTCCGCGAGGAAAACTAGTTCTAAGATCTTTAGCAGATTGGCGTTTGTTTTATGAGGTAAAACAAAAAACTGGCACTCGTATAAGATTGAAATAATGTCCTTAAGTTATTTTAATAATGGTTGCTATTGTTAAAAATTGATATATTTGAAGTAGCATAGGTTTTTACTTCTAAATTATAATGCTAACAATTTATGTTGCCCATGAAATATACACAATTACCTTAGGCTGGTAATACATTGGTATAAATATTATATAAAATAAAATGCGTGTTTCTTTGTGTGGTTTATGCGTTTAGTCTATTTTTTACACTTTCAAATTTTTCTTGCGCGCCGTCTTAAAAGTGCATTCTGACGTTCATCTGTTTGATTTTGCTCATCATATGTTAGCAGCACTGCTTCGTGGGAAATGTCCTGTTCCGGGACATGTAAATATGGCGGACGGGGGTTCTGACAGGTTTGAAAAATATAATCATAAATATAATCTATACATTAAAATGATTTATAGGGTCTTGTAATTCTGAAATTGCACGTTAATTACATTTTTGTACTTAAATATTTCCGTTGTTATTTCCGTAATTTTTTCCCCATCTTCCGCTATAGAAAGTGAACTGATTGAAGCTAAGTTAGCTCCATAGCACACCGTTTAATTATATTTTCAGAGAATTGGATCCAGCAAAGGTCGCCATCATACGTGAGGTGTATGACAGTGAAAATGCACATGAAAAATTTGAACAGGAATTGGAACGTGCATTAGAGGCAGGCTGTAGTATAATAGTAGTAGAACCATCAAGATTAGGTGACGAAACTGCAAGATGGATTGCTGTGGGCAACTGCCTTCATAAAACAGCGGTTCTCTCAGGATTAGGTGCCATTTCAACAGGTAAATAAAATTACCCATTATGCTATAGCTTCTGCTCCTCTAATTTGATTATTAATTTACAAGGACCAAAAGTTTCTGCTTTGAATTTTGCAAAGATGCAAGTTACTCTCACAATCTACTTTTTAAAACGAAGGTTGATAAATGAATCCTCAAATAATACTCTGTTTAGAAAGCTTTGGTGTGTGAGAATGCTTAAACTTGTTTCTATCTCAGTTTAATGCTGGTTTATATGTAAACGTGAGAAGTTTTTATATTGCTATATTTGTAGTTTGTAATGAATTATGGGCATTTCATGGGTATGATTGCAGAAACATGCAGGAAACTTCTGCTGTAGCAGAGTAGATTGTATGCTGTTATTGTAGTATTGGAACCATATAGGGAAGTGAGAGTTTTGAATGCTGAGTTTGAAAATAAAGGAGTTAGCACATGTTGTAGGTTTAATTTTGACCCAGGACATTGTATTGAAATATTTGTAAATGATACATCATGTCAGTAGAGGAACGTACATATAAAAGAACTGTGGAAAAAACTAAAGCCTGGTATTTGGAAATGTAATTAAATGAAGTGTAGATGGGGAAGGATGAGAATGGAAGTAAAGTATGAGGTAATTATGGTTTTGTTTTGTGCTGTTGGGTGTGTTTTATATTTTTTTTCCCCTACATCACCATTATTTATTCATTATCTTCTCATACTGATAGGAAGCTCTGATTTTACATATGATTTAAAACTTTTTAATGACAAATATATAGTTCTATGGGTAATTTGATTGCATGGTGGGTATTCTTGTGTTTCATGGTATTGTATTTGAGCAACAAAAATGTATTCTGTTACAATAACTGCTTTGACATTCAAAGTTGAATAGAGTATGAATTAAATAAGTAGCAAACGAGAGCATAAGCAGGATTTTATCTTCACCTGTTACGCTCTACTTCAAAATTGTTAGTGGAATGCAAAATATCAGCGGAATTAGAAAATAGATTGTGCTAGCAGGACATTCATAAGTCTCATTCTTATAATATAGCTTACATATACATGCTTAATACTTGCAGTACCATTACGTGAATGTTTCGTTGTTATACATTTTCCAGGAAGTAATTTAAATATTTGGACATCTGAAATGCATTCTGCTTATTGTAAAGAGGGAAGAAAAGCTCAGGCAGGTTGTATTTTTTTTTTTATTGGTGGATATTAATATGCAGGACAAATAAATTCATTTTCTGTCATTTCAGTTTCTCTATAATAATAATAATAATAATAATAATAATAATAATAATAATAATAATAATAATAATAATAGCTGGGCTGTAACTGTTGCCTATTACTACATAATATTCATGTATATATGATTTTGGGTTAATATGCACTAAGTATTTATTTTTATCTTTTTTGCAGGACTTTTGTGGACAGACAGACCATACTTATGCACACCTCTAGGGGCACTGTCTCTTCTTTGTACTGGTGTTTACACTATCTCATGGCAGTTTGATCCTTGTGTTCAATACCAGGTGGAACGTGACTCACAAAAGCTGGCAAAATTGTTAACCACATACCCTTTTCGTGGTGCCCTTGGATCAGCATCCCCTGTAGTTTTAGTTCGTCGGGATAATTCAAGAAGAAAGATTCTTCATACCAGTATATCTCTGATAGCTGCAGCTTTCTGTGCATGGCGACTTTATGATGCCTATAAATGACTTTTATCATTTTTGCATTTTCAAAAATATAGACCATGTAAAAAGGTTTTTTAGCAAATTCAAAATTGGGTTTTTCAGGGAGGGGGGAGGGGGTACTAAAACGTAGTGTATATGTAAAACATATTCCAATATATTGAAAAGAATCAAAATGTTATAAATTTCTAAGAAACCAAATAATTGGTATTATATATTGCAAGTTTTAAAATGTTTCACTTTGCATTTGAAATTATTTACAAATAAATTATGCTTCTTGTTCTATGCTCCAGACAAATGGCACAATACTGGGGTTGCTGCAAAGAATTGGGGTTTTAAAGATAACGTCAAAGGCTGCTTTGAAGTGAGAATGTTGTTTGGAAATGCTCAATAAATCTAGATGTATGGGAACAATTACTTTCCATGTGCACGGTATCTGGTAAAACAGAAGACCAACATTATTTTTAGGTGAAGACCTCCTAAACATGTTTAAAGTTGTGTTTAGGGGCACTGCAAAAAACAATACCAACAATTTTTTTTTTTTTTAATTTTTTTTAGTTTATTCCTTCACATCAAGGAATTGAATGGACATTGACCAAATGCACATTACAACATTATTGTAGTTAATGTGCAGATAGTTCACATTTCAACCAAAAAGCAATTATGCAAAGGTTATCTATAAGAGTTGCACATGAACACCTTCTGTTACTTTGTATTTATCAGTGTGAATCACAGTCAGGCGCAGGAGTTGTTCATAGTGAGCACATGGTAGCTAAAAGACCTGTAAATTCCACTAGCAAAATGAAAAAGAAATATTTTTCCTACTGTGATTTTTTTTATCCTTTCAAAATAGTAAGCTAATGTAGCAGTAATTTGTAATTTACTGTTTTGTTAGTAAACGTGACTGGAATAAATACACGTTGTACATAAAATGTTGTTAAACTGTATGGGTATCTGTTTTGGTTTTAATACCAAGTTTTTCTCTAGCAAACACCAGCATGGTTGTAATCAGTATGATTACTATATGAATGAAATTCCATTCCAATTACGCTGCAAAGATACCATGCTGGCTGAACTCTTGAGAGTATGGTGATCATCATACCAATATGATTTGATCATAATGAGTGCCACATGCTACATACGAGGGCAGTCCCAGAAGTATCCGACCTCATGTATATATATAGCTGTTGTTTCAAACAAATGACTGTGGTAGAAAGTACCAACCTTATAAGGCTTAAGTCTGAAGTTTGATGATGCTACGTTGTTTAGTAATTATTTGGCAGCCATCAATAGTGAACGCTCTCAGCAAATTTGTAAACATGGATAAAACTGGTCATTGTTATGTGATACAATACTTTCATTTGAAAGGTCTTAGTCCAACTAATATTAAAGCTGAGGTAGATTCTACTCTGGTGGAGTCTGCTCCTTCGTTTACAACAGTAAAATATTGGGTGGCAGAGTTAAAGTGAGGCGTACGAGCTGCCAAGAAGAAAATCCACGGTATTGGATGACTCGGTTTGAAAGTACGCGAGCTAACCGACATCGTAGGTATTTCAAAAAGTGTTGTACATCGCATACTAACCGAAAATTTAGACATGAGAAAGCTATGCACAAGATGGGTGCCGTGTTTACTCAATGGAACAAAAGCGTCGTGAGGATGTTTCAGTTGAGTGTTTGGCGATGTTTCGCTGCAATAAAGCCGAGTTTTTGCGTTGATTCATAACCATGGATGGAACATGGGTCCATCACTTCACACATGAGGCGAAGGAACAGTCAAAACAGTGGATTGCAAGGGGAGAATCGACTCCAAAGAAGGCGAAGACAGTTCCATCTGCAGGCAAGTTCATGGCATCAGTTTTTGGGGTGCGCGTGGGATAATTTTCATTGATTATCTTCAAAAAGGAAAAGCAATCAATAGCGAGTATTATGCAAACTTATTGCAGCATTTGAATGATGAAATCAAGCAACAATGGCTGCATTTAGTGGAAAACAAAGTTCTGTATCATCAAGACAATGCACCGGTTCACACATCCATTATCGCCATGGCCAAAATCAATGAGTTAAAGTTCGAATTGCTTCCTCATGCACCCTATTCTCAGTATAAACAGGGTATCAAAGCTACTGAACACTGCTGGGAAAAGTGTATCGAGCTGAAAGGAGACTATGCAGAGAAATAAAGATGTTTTTTCCCCAAATTTTTGTTTTCTCTTTGTTAGGTTGGGTACTTCTGGGACAGCCTCATAGTAGGATCCTAGAGCATTGTTGAATATGGGATCTTGCAAAAAGAAATATATTGCATTTTACAATTGCATGCCTTTCTCTACCCACTATCATTTATTTCATACAACTTCTACAAACTGTTCTAATGAAATCTTATTTCATGTTAATAGAGAAACATTTGTAGAAATAGTTTCATTACATAGTTTGCCATAGGTAAAAGGGAGTTAGAGGAAATGAGTCTAGCTGTGTAAAAGTGACTCGCTATATCTGTTCTGGCTTTGAAATTCCATACTCTTTCCATGACTCTTGAAAAACAAGTGAATAGCAACAGCAGTTTAAAAAAATTATGAAGTTTTGAACAATTCAAACCAGTATTAACAGACATCATTGAAATGACTGATGCTACAAAAAGTTACTTGAAATATAAATTGTGTGCTTTAAAGATATCCACATTTTTTGTGTAGTAAGTTTTTATCTAATCTCTATTTACCCGTTTCACAAGATTATGGAAAATTCCTTCTGAATGAAGTGGACTTCACAGACTATCCCAGAAAATCCAAGATATACATTTTATTTATGTAAATAAATGAAATAGATTGTATTTTAATCAAAATTATTAATAGCCGTTTTTGAAAAAATCCAAGATTTTGAAAAATTGTCTATGTAAATAAAGCGTAGTTTGTGGTGAAGAGATTTTTTTTTTTAAAAAAATCATGTTTCTTTGGAAGATATTTAACTTAAATATCGTTTGGTATTTATCCAACTTTTCGTTTTGGAGTTATGCTCTTACCAAATACACACATGTGCATGCAGACCTTTTCCTAAAAATGCTATCTTCTTTTTTTTTTTCAAGCAGCCAGAAAACATGTGTTTCTGGTGAAATCTCGGTATAAGATTTTTGGGTGGAATATAATACTTCCTCTACCTACTAGATGTGTGGTAGAGAAAGTAAAAATGAGCAAAGAAATTTCTTAAAATGCAATACAAATTTTAATCCTTTTACCATTACAGACAGAACTGTTTCATCAACTCACACTGCCTTCCAAATGTTATGGAGGAATGGTTCTGCTAAATAATGGAAGCTGTGAAGGCTTATTCTATCTTATTACAATACAGTTCATTATGTATATGCTTAATTGAACAGATGAAGTATGTTGCCCTGAAATTGCTTCGTTGTCCGTGGTGTATTGGTTACCATGCTATAGCCTCTAGTTCCCGAGGTTGCAGGTTCAAACTCAGCGGAAGGTGATGGAATTTTTTAGGGCATAAAAATCCTTAGCATGGCTTTCTTTGGAAGGGAAGTAAAGCCGGTGGTTCCATGTCATAGACTCATGGCATGCAAAAGAATCTCAAGCCTGATAAAGAGGCCTCTGAGCAAAATTACCAGTCTTTCATGCCCAATATGGAATGAGACGCTAAGGACTACAGCAGTTAAAGAGAGCCCATAAATAAATAAATAAAAAACAAAAATTAAATTCCTTCTCTCTCCGCAAAATATTTCATGTAATTTTATTGTTTATTGGCGACCTTTATTTTCAATATCGGGCAAGTCCACTTTGTATAGAAATTTAAATGATAATAGCATAAATGCTGTTTAGAAAGCAGATTTTATTAATACTTTGGCTGAACAATACTGGACCGAATGTGTTAAATTGCATGCCAGAAGTGTTGCATTAATATACTATGTTTTATGCATCAATGTTTTCCCAAAACTGGGGAGATGGACATTTTCAGTTCATAACCTAAACATAGTTGAAGAAAAATATAACATGGAAATAAATACATAGAAAACAAAAATTATGCCCTTATGAGAAATACCCTGTCCCCATAAAATATGTTTGGATAACAAGATTTCAGAGAGAGGTAATGTCTTCACGTACTTAGGCTACAATCTAACATTTGAAGATTATGCAGATAGAAAAATAAAATTGTAAAATATTCAAAACAATAGGAATAATCGACAAAGTATTCAGACTTTACCTAGTTCAGAAAAGTACAAGTTACATCTATTAAGACACTAGTGTTTGGTCGTGCAGCTCAGTTGGTAGAGCACCTACCTGCTGTGTGAGGGGTCTCGGGTTCAATTCCCGGCTGGGGGGATTTTTCTCTAGCCAAGATTATTCCCTATTCTCCCCAGTGTCTGGAAGTGTGAATGTGTGATTGTGATCTAATGATTAAAGCCAAACTAATGCAAGAAACCCAACGACAAGAGGCCAAAGTAAAGGCCACCAATAAGACCAATGTAATTAAAGGCAGGAACTTTAAAAAAGAAAGAAAAAAAAAATAGCAAGGCCACTATGTTATAATAGTAAAGCATGGGCATTAAGACGGGTGGGTGAAATAACAGCAAATGAAATGTGTTTTATGAAAACTACAGCAGGATATTCAGATGGTACCATATACGAAATGAAGTTGGAAGAACTTGTCTGAAGCCTGTTCTCCGTTTTATACATATACCTATTAAGATGAATGGAGATCCCATGGAATTCCTAGATCTATGCTCCATTACCAACTCCATGGGAGGAGATTATAACAGGCTATATAGCCTAACATTTGTTTGGGTGTTTCAAATAGACGCCTCATTTACTAGTCTCTTATTCCTGAGGTCGCAGGTTCAAACCCAGTGGAGGGCAATGGATTTTTTTGGGCGTAAAAATCAATGGGTTCCTTTGGAAGGGAAGTAAAGCTGGTGGTCCTGTGTCGTAGATTTACAGCACGTAAAAGAACCTCAAGCCTGATAAAGAAGTTTCTGAACAAAATTTCTGGTCTTTCGTGCCCAATATAGAATGGGAAGCTAAGGAGCATAGTAGTTAAAGAGCATCCATAAATAAAACTCAATTTAATTTTATCTCATTTGCATATCAAGCATTTCTTCATGTACTAATAATATTGA
Source organism: Deroplatys truncata (assembly GCA_030765065.1). Classification (NCBI taxonomy): domain Eukaryota; kingdom Metazoa; phylum Arthropoda; class Insecta; order Mantodea; family Mantidae; genus Deroplatys; species Deroplatys truncata. The sequence goes on along the minus strand of CM060980.1, from coordinate 126,159,852 downwards.
TCCACTATCTTATTGTAAACTCCTCTTTGCTTCCAAATATATAAAATATAGATGCTCATGCACATGTTTCTAAAAATATTTTTAATTCAGGTGAACTCTGTATCCCAGTGAAATCTTGTTAAAAGTTTTGGGTAGAATGCAATACTCCCTTTACAGAAAGTTAAATTTACAAATTAATTGGATGAGAAATGCAGTAATACTATTTTCTTTATATATATTCATTCATTATCGGTTTACCCTCCTCTTATGTAGGACTTGCACCCCCCAGGACTTACAGGCGGGTGCCTGGGGGTCAGAGGCCCGTCGAGGAGCAGACACTCATGGATCAGACATAACATCCAGGATGGGTGATCAGCCAGATGCCTGGTATGGGATGAAGGAAGTGGATGAAGCAGTTGGTGGAATGAATGGCGGGGGAAACCGGAGAACCCAGAGAAAACCCGCCCAGACACCGCTTCATCCACCACAAATCCCACATGCAGGTCCCTGGGATTGAACTTGGTGGGAGGCGAGCGGTCTAACCACTCGGCCACGGCGCCGCCCTTCTTTATATATATTGAAGTTGCAAAATATTTTGCATGTATCAAGTAAGTTAGTACAGCACATCCCAAGTCCTTTTTTCTATTTATTTTATGTTGCTCTAACTACATGGTCATATCAAAATGGATCTGTTAGGGGATACCTTGTGGCAGTTAACCTTCTAGATCTCATATCTGTACTATACACACTTGCTTTGTCACATGTTCATAGAGGCCTTAGTGATAGGCAACTGTACCTCTGCTTCTACACGTGCTGGGCAGATGGCATTAGGGTGCAGACCTTAGTGCTAGACAACTGTATCTTTGCTTCTACATGTGCCTGATAGATGGCATTAGGGTGCCAAATCTACCTGATTTATTATCTATGGATAGATGGCAGGGCACTTGCTAATTCTATCTATTTTCATTTTTACAATGATTTTGGACTTAAGGTGGAACTTTGGGTCATAGTACTAAATAACCAATTCAGTATTTACCTTGGGCGGCTGAGGGAAACCATGAAAAAATAAAAAACAATCAGATCAGCCCATGGGATTTGAACCTGGAACCTCCCAAATGAGGGCAACAGACGTTACTGCCTGATCTAGCTGATAGCTCAATCTTGTACTGAAGATAAATGTCAAAACATTTGAATATTCACTCTTATATACTGTTCTGAAGTTTCATTCCCAACTTACTTCTACAGAATAGTTCGCAAAGAAATACGCAGCCAAGTTAGTATTCCTGAAAAACTAAATAAATCTGTAGAGTAAAAAATGCATTAGTAACTAAACTCTCACAATATATATTATGGTTCTCTATGGATTGTTTAATTATTTATAGGGCTTTTCATTTCAGTAAAATGTCTTAAAAATTAGCAGAGTGTATTGTGTTTTAAACCAATATTGGAATATGTGCCTCTGAGGTGTAGTGATTTAAATGGTTGCAAAGAAATAAGTTTTCATATACCTATTTATCGAACCAATCATTGCAAAAAGGAGTGTTTTATTTCTTTGTGCATGCACTTGTATAAAGAGCATTTCAAATTCGTGCATATTCTCTTGGAATATAGGATTTTGTTACCTTCACATACATTTCCCTGTAAGTGAATTTATTTATTTAAACATTAAGAAATATGTAGTATTAGGCTGAATATTGAAGTTACCCTTGCCATTCTTTCAGATAGGTAGCATCTGGTGTTACAAGTTTTCTGAAAAACCATTTAGCTTGCTTAAAGCATTGAGCAACTATAAGAAAGGTGGTAATAATGCTCAGAGACATTTAAACTGTGATGAAATGTTTTACACTGGTGGAATAACAAAAGTGTTAACTCCAGGCTTCCAAATACTTTGTTCTCAAGACAGTTTTGATGCATCTGTATAGTTGCAAAGCATGACATTTACAGTCAGTTTCAAATGTTTGTCCTTTCAGCAATGTTGCAAAAATAATGATGAAACAAAGGTATGCTTGTTAAAACCATACAGCATAAATTACTGAATAAAGCAAGTCCATCACCATGATCTAGGAGTAGAATGCCTGCTATACCATAGGTGCCAAGTTGTTTGTTTCAATATGAGACAAAAATTGAAAGTGTAATCAAAATGAAAGTAACATTAGAAGCAAAGAAGGAAGATAGTTGTTACATTGATGCCTGGAGTAAATGTAGCCTGGAAAATTGCAGTTGAATTGATTAACTCATGTTCACACTATCCACAGAACTAGTTAGCTGTTTGTGCATACATGATGCAAACAAAAATTCCAAAATTAGTTACACAGAAGTATGGCATACAGAGTAAGTTTTAAAAGTTCAGTGTTGGATCCATTAAGTAATTGAAATTGCACCATAGCATTCAGGTACTTCTGGAACCCATTAATGTTCCATGATGCTATCCATCAGTAATCATCAGATTAAAAGAATAAAGAATGCAATTTGCTTTTCCTTATAGATATGCTAACCTCCTAAGACCATGAAAATGCAAGGGTTCAGAAAGTATAGCATACTGAAGTTCAGTTATGATTGTCAACATCACATATTAATAGTTATTTATGATATAAATGGTGTAATGTAGCTTATTAAAATGAGACTTGAAAATTCTTAAACGGGCCCAAAGGATAGCCATCAAGTACTGTAACGAGATGATGTGAAACATATTGCGCAGTATTTTATCTATGTTGAAAAATTAATTTAGTACGTTATATTGGTGTAATTTTAAGTTATTTGAATATGAATATTTCCTCTTAGCTTACTAAGTTTACCACAGTAAAGATAGATCAGATCAATGGATAGCCTCTTGGTAGTAGGAAATATGAATTATTGAATAAGATCCCAATGATTTATAAAGATAAAATGCCTGCTCATATAACTTCAAAACATGCAAATGCTTAAACATTTGCTTAAACAGTGAAATGAGAGATTTTGAATGGAATGGGTATTGGAGGGGACTCGGTACTGATCTAGGCAATGTAAATATTGTACCTACGTCTCACCTAAGAGGGAGATGAGATGAGAGACTGGGTGGCCAGAACCAGGAGTGACGGCACAGCAATGACAGAGTCCCTACAGTTTCCAGATGGCTGTTAGACAGGCAGACCATGGACTCCGCCTCACATAGGGTCCAATGCCACCCGTGGGGGCTGTCATATCTTGGCAACCAGCCAAGGGCTGAGGGACAGAGAAAATTCACAGTGTGTCTTTTTTTCCCTGCCACACTGGACCAAAGCACCATTACCAACACCTTAACCCTGAAATAGACCAAACGGATGGAGAATGAAATAGAGGGACAGGAAATTCTGGGGATGAAAGAAACCACTCCAGGATTCACCTGACGACCTGGGAAAACCCTGAAAAAAGTCCATGGGTTAGAGTGGGCAGTCACCGAGGATTGAACTTGGTATTTCCCAAATGTGGACCACTGACATTACTGCCCGAGCCATCTCACTTGGTGAGAGATTTTGAAAGTTCTGTCCTGTTATGATTTTCTTTTTCTTACTATCCTGTAAAATGAATGCAATTGCTCCCTTTTATCCCTTGGCCATTCAAATCATTGTCACACCAATACAGTAAAACTGCTCATTAACCAATTATGTAAATTTCATATTTAACATTGCATGTTCAATAAAGACTTATTTGTTCACGACATATTGGCCATTCTGCTAAATCATTTGCCAAACATTCTTTTCCAGTTGACCCCCCCCCCTCTACCTGAATGTTGCAACACCACTGAGTAATCATTATATGTCAGTTTATTTGCTTTGTATAGCTATTGAAACATGTGGCAGCAGGTTCTAGTAAAATGGCCAATTACCTTACCTAGACATCAGGATCATCAGAAATAATGCACACAACAAACTAACGTTCGGCATTTACAGAAAACCAACTCGCACAGAAAATTATATTTAAAATATAGCTACAATCCTACAAGCCACAAACATGCAATTTTAAATAGTATTACAAACAGGTTAGTATATATACCATTGGAGAAAGAGGAATACCAGAAAGAATACCAACACATTATCCACATAGCTACCATGAATGGATACCAGAAAAAAACAATAGATAAGAAGATAATCAGACAACTAAACCCACAAGCATATAGGAAATTCACTTATCTATCTTGGACACATCATAAATTTCAAAGGATTTTCAAGAAATAGATCATCACCCTGTCTCCACAGAATAACCACAATATACAGTAACTACTATCCAACAGAACAAAAGATCCTATCCCCAACGATAAATCAGCTGGTATATATCAAATTGTTTGTAAGGACTGTAACCTGGTATACATAGGAAGAACCAAAAGAAATCTTGAAGTAAGACTTGAAGAGCATATGAGATGCATTTGCCAAAAGCAGCCGGATAAAAGCAGTAGCACATCATTTCTGGTCTTCAAACCATGAAATCACTCCAAACATAAAACTCTTAAAACCGATCAGCAGCAGCAATGGATTGGACATCTGGGAAAAAATATATATTGTCAAACACAGGAATCACCTAATGAATTTCGAACTGCTGCCACCCAGAAGCCTTTGGAGGTTCATCAGCCCAGCTCCAGAGAACACCACTAGCCACACACATTCCACAGAAAATAACAAAATCAGTTGAAAACATGCTGACGATACAAACCGTCTCCCGAAACGCATTCAGGTAAGAACATTTTAGTGATGTAGTGTAACGACCTTCAACTTTCTTTATTTTAAAGTTCTAGTAAGTTTAAACATTTCTGTACTCTCTTCAGATTCATCACAATCTACCAGGGTATGCAGTGTGTGATGTTACTATAAAATCTGATCAGTCATCATTAAGTGGTATTAAATTGAGGAGCATGTTCAAAATATATGTAACAAAAGGTGCAAATGTATCTGAACATATCACCCAAACTCATTTCTTTTAGCAACAAAGGACTCGCCTCTAAGTTTGGCAGCAACTGATTTCTACTACTTTCTAATCAAAAACAAACCACCTTTCAAAGTGAGGGAATGATTACTGTTCCCCACCCTTTCCAATATTTTATATGTTGGTGTCCCTGCTGGCCATCTCCAACACCAGTGGATCAGACTCAAGTATTCAAGCTTTCAACTGTTACTAAATGTGCTGCCAACCTTAGAAATATCAATGTTACTGTACTTTTCATGTTGTTGACAAGGAAAAAGAGAGGGTCATCTTAACTTTTCATTATTAAAAATAAATGAGTATATACACAAGTTTATAGAAAGTTTTATTGAATGTAAATGTATGCACACCATTAAGTTTCAAGTGCCTTACTTTGTGGCAGAAATAATGCGCAGCCTTATATAACATGGAAAACTTTCAGAAATCCTAAAAATCGCACACTTCTAATAGGCTCTCCATGTAAGCTACCATTAATTTTGTACGGACTTAACTGGAATTTGAAAATAAATATTTAATCTCATAACATTTCAATTTCTTACCTTTTAAAGATAATTTTTAGCAAGCTCTCCATTGAATGATTTTATTCCAGTTTCATCCAAATTCAAATGTATGGACAAATGCTTCACAATTCTCCTTGTGTTGCTAGTTGGTACCTATGTTCCTCATAAATTCAGTGCACCCAAATTAGAATTTCAGTTGGTGCAAACCCCCCTCCCCAAACCTGGGTTCTTGCCTTACTGCAGGAGCCTAAGCTCATGAGCGCTCATTAACCATTCCTACCATCTCTCGCTTTGACTAATGAGCAAAATTGCTCAGTGAAAGTACTTGGGGCTTACATTCACGAGATCCACAGTTCACAGTTTCGTTACAGTAAGTCCTTTTAGTCACTTTAGGTTAGCCATGGGTATAATAAGCATCTGATACATGAACTCTTAAAAGCATTCTCGTTCTCTATATGCCTTCCAGACATTATATAGTACAGGGTGAGCCAAAAAACTATGAACTGCCTGCACAGTGTTTTTCCTGTCCGCATCCTCGGTGCTCCTTGCCGTCTGCCACTATCATAGAAAGGTGCGGATGAAACCATACAACATTTTAAATACTACTTTTAAAGGCTTTACTTACCAACTTTATGAAAGGAAATGCTGAAACTGGACACCGTCATCCATACATTTTTGGCACCTCTTTAGTAAACTATCCATCACGGATAGGGAAAAACACCGCGCAGGCGGTTCATAGTTTTTTGGCTCACTCTGTATTTATCCATACCAGCTTTAAGTGAATGCTGGAATACATATTTTATTCTACCATACTCCCATCCTTTCATTTCTTGACTATTGAGATGTGCTTCACTCACTGACCACCAGAGGAGAGTAGCAAACTAGTGTGTTTGCAGGAGCACTATCCACTTAAACACCTTAGAGGTGTTTGGTACCTGCCTTAATCTTCTCTGGAAACTCTGGCTGTCTCTCCAAATCCCTCTAGGAATATGAAGGTACAAAAAGCAAACACAGGCCGAAGTTACAAAATCCTGCAACATTCGCAAGTCCAGTCCCAGCCCATGTTCAACTTGTCACCAGCTGACATTTATGCTCTCTCTCTCACACACACTGTTTACATAAGACACAGGAAATTGAAGTTAATGGCTTGAGAGAGCAATAGAAGCCCAAATGTTACAATATTAAATTGAAGGATGGAAACCCACCAACTTTGCTCGCATAATGGTTTGAAGAGAAATGCTTGATTATATAAAGAGCCTTAAAATACTGGTATAGGATACTAAAATTAAATGAAGGTAAGACCTCATAAGGTTTGAAGTATCGGGTATGCTAAGTAAGAATGGGTGAGCACATTTACTGCAGAGCAGTTTGAAAATAATGAGTTGGAAGATGTTTGGAAAATGAAGGAAAAATCTGGTGTTCCTGGAAAGAAACAAGAAAAACATTTGAAAATATTGAAATATAAAATTTATTTAGTGGAACAGAAGAAAAAAGTTCAATAATATTTTATTTAAAAATGAACAGATGGGGAAGAGAAAATTAAGAAGCAAGGGTTAGACTAGAGAGAAGAGGGGTATGGATGTTGAAAGGACAATGGAAAGATTTTATGCAACATCAATGTCCATTTGAGTGGAGCAAGAGAAGATCTAGAACAGGCACTATTCTGCATTCTGATGAATGGAGAAATAAATGGTTTAAATTTGACAGAGAAATTGTAATAAAAGATACTTAACAAAAACTATAAAATCAGGAATAAAGAGTTAGCACAAGGCCAGGAACATTACTCATAGAGAAATATACAATTGGTATCTTGTATATAGTAGCTACTTAATGATGTATACACCAGCCCCATATTTAGGTAATGATACACCTATAGGCCCCCACCCCCCATCAAAATTAAATTGAGTTTTATTTATGGACATTGTGGTCCTTAGCATCCCATTCTATATTGGGTGTAATTTTGCTCAGAGACCTCTTTATCAGGCTTGAGGTTCTTTTACGTGCCGTAAATCTACGACATGGGACCATCAGCTTTACTTCCCTTCCGAAGGAAGCCATGCTAAGGATTTTTATGCCAGAAAATATCCATCGCCTTGCGCCACGTTTGAACCCGCGACCTTGGGAAGCAAATTCTAGCATGGTAATGATTACACCACAGAGGACGACACACCCCCCATCCACGCAATGTTACTCAAAAACATGCATGCAGTAAGGCAGTGTTGTCAGTTGCACCATGCATGTAATAGTACATTTGTCTACCTACAATTTTCCTCTTACTAATAAGAGTTCCTGTACTATAACAGCTCCTTTTAGAGCATATAAAAATTTATTTTCAGCATATATATTTCATTGTTTTCTCAATGTTGCCGTCCCTTTGAATTTGCCCCCATGTGGCCCATGAGTAAATACGGCGCTGTATACACTTGACAAATAATAATACTGTTATTGGTACTACTATTAATTTCTCTATTTATGCTATCACAAGTTCATTTTTTTCTTATTATTAGTTTTCAGTGCCCTGAAACTCACACCCCTCAGTTTGGAATTACTAACTATAGTGATATGCCTATTTCTGCTATTTCAAAACTTGACTAAGATTAAGGAGTAAAAAACTTCAGTTCTGTGGTGTTAGAACCTCACTTTTAGGTTAAAATTACTATAGGCCCCAATTTAATTTGCAAAACTGGTGAACAGTAATTGTAGATTTAATGGGTTAAAGGAAAGCACAACATTCACTTTATTCATTGCAGTATTTGTTACTGTGCTATCTTAAGGATGAAATTGCAAAAAATGATTGAGTCTGAAAAGGCCACTCAAATGAAAATCGTGTGTAATTTTAGCAGAAACAATAAAGCTTTGTACCATGTGATGCACTGGTTTGTGTTTCATGTAAAAATAACAGTATTTACCCAGTGGAAGGAGTATAGTCATCCACTTAGATGGTTCTATTGCACAAAGACAAATTTAAAATTATAGTACAACTTTAGTCTGAGAACACAGTTCAGCAGAAAAGAATAAGTTTTGCACATTGTTTGTGGTTTTGTAATTACACACCAAATGGTTAAATCAAGTATAGGTATGATGTACTAGTCAGATTCATCTACAGGCAAAACTTTGGACAACAATATCTGAGTAAATTTGAAGCACACTTTTTAATCACCACTCTTCAAGATTTGGTATGAATAGTAAAACTTTTCTCACTGTTGAACTGAATTTTCCAGTTTGTTCTTGAAGCAGCAGAGTTTGTGTACTTTCTGGTGGCAGTACCCTTCTCTTAAGATGTGCAGTATACAATACGCACTGCTACTAACACTTTCTGTCATTCTGGGCTAGAATGAATGTTTACATCTGAGTATAATACACATATATCACTAGCATTGCTGCTTGCCCATATACCATCTACTTCCTCTTGCCTTAATCATTGAGGCTGTCACTAGAAAGTACTCTAGCTATAGAAACATTTGACACATAGGATATTGCATGTCATAAGCATGCACTAAATGCATAGTGCTGACTATTACTGTATTTACTCGAATACAAGATTACCTCAAATGTAAGACAATCCCCATTTTCTGGAACCTAATTTTACAATTTAGTGGTTGTTTTTGTTTCATTGTTTTAATGCATGTTTTCTGGTTATCGGTATCATAAACTATGAAGACTGCCACAGGAGAGGCAGTTGCAGCAATGGTGCGATGATGATGGATATGATTTTCTAATTAGACACTGCATAGCCTATTATTGTAAACAGTATGATTGAACTTAGTGCAGAAATAAACGTGATGAGTAGGGAAGGCTGAAGCCATCAGGAACAACAGGGCAGAAATGTAAATCTAGCTTTTACTGTGTAACCATCGTGTGCCAGTACAATATTACAGCCATGGATGCAAAAAGGGAATCCTCCAATTTCTGTTTCAGCCTTAAAAGAAAGATTTTTGTCTACAAGAACTTTATAATCCCTCTAGGCATGATAATAAAGTCACTAACTTTACAGTGCAAAATGAAGCGCACAAAATCTGAGTGTATGACAACATTCACAGCAACCTTTCACATTTCCCACATACTTCTCCACTGGCAATATTCATCTCATACCCACAAAATCAAAAATGTATTTTTTCCTGCATGCTAATAGGAAAATATATATTGAATGTAAAACGACCTGTGTTTTTCATGACTAAAATTGTATTTGGATAAACACAGTACTAAATATGAGTAGGAGATACTTCCTAACAGCATAATGCAAACAGAATTGTTTGCTTGGCTACCTCTTTGTGATTTCAGTTTATGTACAGGGTGATTTATGAAAAACTGACACATTTATTTCTTTAATTGTTTCAAAACGAGTTATGCTAGCAACAACTTATTATACCTGAAATGCAGAGCAATTTTGGGAGATTATTCATGTCCTCCATCCTGCATATGGCACAACTCAACATGTCGTTTCATGTTACTGGCCACTCGCAGGACTCTGTTGTCAATAGCTTCAATCTCCTGTGTAATGTTGTGCTTCAGATCATCCAATCTCTGGAGACGTGTGGCATAAACCCTCTCTTTTAAGTAACTCCATAGAAAGAAGTCCGGCAATGTCAAATCCGGAGATCTCAGTGGTCACAGGTTCTTGGAAATTATCCGGTTATCAATTAGTGCCATGCATTCATTTGATGTATGGCATGTAGCACCGTTCTGTTGAAAATATCCTTGACTCAACTCTACATCATCTAGTTGCTCAGCAAACTCCATGAAAACCCATAGGTACTCTGCAGGGTTCACATTGTTTTAAAAAAAATGGTCCCACTATTCTCTGTGCGAATATTGCACACCAAACTCTGATTTTAACCAGGTGCATTAAGTATGGTAGGATTTTGCATAATGAATGCCTGAAACCAACGACAGTAATTCAGTCATCTATCCTTATCTGGTTCCTGTAACTGATGGACAACTGTAATCCTATTCGGCTTTAGGTCTGCACTTTTCACGGCTCTCTGACACATTGAGTAGCTATAACCTGTCTCTTGCGACAAACGTCTTAATGATTTTTTGGGTGACTGATCCAGTCGTGCTCTTACGTCAACAACAACCGTGGGAAACCTAGATGAATGAGCTTTATCTTTTTCACTCATGAGAGATCCAGTTGTTTCCAATTTGTTTACCAGTCCCAGTATTGTGTTTCTTTGGGGAGGATTCCGAACACCAAATTCTCCCTGGTATGCCCTTTGAGTAGCTGTAATTGAATTCATAATCCTGTATTCCTTTACAAGGAAAAGTCGTTCATTTAATGTATACTCCATTTTCACGTTGACTAGAACAAAATCTCAAAAAAAGTTGCCGACAATAAAACTAACAATTATGAATAAAACATGAACATCTGTGCATCTAGTGACAGGCAATCAAAACTCCAGAACATTCTGCTTAATTTGGTGCTAAAATTGGGGCAATGAGTGAATTTCAAACAGTAGAATTAAAGAAAGAAATGTGTCAGTTCTTCATAAATCACCCTGTATAACAGCAATGAGCAAATTAATTTTGAGTGAATTAAATTCCATTCTCAAGTAGAGAATTATTCTTGTAAGGTAACTTTCAGAGAGATCAGTGTTTCAAAATGTTCCATTGTATCCACAATTGTGGAGAAGTGGTTTTTGCATTCTGTTCTAATAAGATATTAGAAAGTGCACCATTCCTAAGACAAATAGTACACCACATGAGGACTGACATTCTTGAACCAAGATTCAAGTTTGAATTGAAATTTACGGTCTCCTATCCACAGCGGGGTGAATGGGAAAGACTGGTAAAACCTCATAATAACAAAGGCCCAATCTGGTATACTGATGGTTCTAGAATCAAATCAGGAACGGGGGCTGGGCTTTACGGTAATGGCACCAAGATTTCTTATAGTCTGGGTACCTTAGTTTTCCAGGCTGAGGTTTATGCAATCCTAGCCAGTGTCATGGAAAGCATTAAAAAGAGATATAAGAATAGAAGTGTTCTTATCCTCTCAGACAGTCAAGCTGCTCTTAAAGCACTTGAATCACCATCAACAAAATCAAAGCTCGTCTCAGAATGCCAGGAATCCTTAATGACACTGGCTGAACACAATAAGGTTCAACTTATGTGGGTGCCAGGACATACAGGTATACCAGGCAATGAGAAAGCAGCCATGATTGGCAGTGAAATCCCATTTTTGGGCCCAGAGCCTATACTGGGGGTGTCCTACAGACCAGTAAAACAGGCTATTAAGTGCTGGGCTCAAGCAGAACACAAGAACTACTGGAACTCCATTGAGGGTTGCAGACATTCCAAGTTGTTTATTACAGACCTGGATAACAGCAGGGCAAAGTACATGCGCGGTCTTAGTAGAAGAAGGCTTGCATGGGCAACAGGATTCATTACAGGACACTGTGCCCTAAAGTTTAATCTATACAGAATGGGATTGTTTAACGACCCTATCTGTAGTAGATGCCTAGAAGGAGATGAGACTGTTACTCATCTGCTGTGTGATTGCCCTGCTCTTCCACTAGTTTACTTAGTGCATTAACTTATGCACTGACAAAAACTATCTCTCAATCTCAGTCATATTACCCACTTGATTTTGTTTACAGCTTTCCAAAGTGTTGTTCAAAATGTGCTCTGATTTGAATGACTCACCATTTTCGGCTGGTAACAGCATTGTTTTCTATAATGTTGATTACCACTATCACTGCAGTTATTGCTTTATTTCTTCATTGCATGTGTTGCGATGGAGCGTCTACAACAGCAACATGTGCTAATTTTGAAAACATTTTATCAAAACATAGAAAGTTATGTGCAACTGTCAGATGACTTCGTGCAATTTTGGGTTGTACTGAGGCACCAAATGAATTGCCACATCTGGATATCAGAAAAACCTTTCTTGAGGAAAAGGCATAATGGTTAGGTGTGGATTTTGTGGGGCACCAAGGGCCCTTAGCTTTTGAAGATGAGGCAAGACAAGTATGACAGTTAATGCAGGCTGATGGCATATGATAAAGGTATTTTGCAGCCTCATTTTGGCACAATGGACATTAAAGAGTTGTGGTTCTAGGACGTCACCTGTCATACTTCCTACAAAACAACTACATTGACCCACGAGTGATTTTCAGACTGGCTCATCTCACTTAATGGTGACAAGAAATGACCACCAAACTTAAATCATTGGTTTATATCAACAAACTCTAAAACATCCGTGAAGTAAACAAGAAGATTGGAGGAGTTGTCAGCAAAATATAAGTTTGTAGGCATTCATTGTAAATTTTATGGACAGAATTCTTGTATGCCAGCAAGTTGAGAGGGTCGTATGCAATATCATTTTCCATATCTGAAATGGGAAGGGGTGATAAGCATGTTTATGTCCTTGTTTGATGTGTTTTTGAAAAATAAATTTAATAATTTAATATATTATAAGCAGCAAGATTTCTGAATCGCCCTATACTTAACACAAACAATAAGGGTATTTTCTGCTCTAATGTTAAACCCACTAAGAATGTATATGAGTAACAATATTACCCATAAGACACAAAATTCTAGTTACATTGGTGTAAAAAATAAATTATTAATTAGTGTGTTCATTGATGCTCTTTCTAAACCGTCTTGCCATAATCCAAAAGTAGATTGATGGTGCAAGTGTCCGCAATGTTATAGCAGCTTTTGGTGCAAAAGGACAGAGTAACAGTTCACGTTTTCCAGATACAACAGCACTGAGTATCTCTGTTGCAGCATACCCTGGCGCATAACCTTCCGCTGTAGCAGTATCCATCACTGAAATCATATAAATAACCCCTTAGCATTAATGATACAGTGTGACATACAAAATTCATACTATTTTATATATAATACATATTAATTGTATTAAAATAACAAAAATATACAGGACTAAGCATTAGAATATGAAATTTTATTCCTCAAAGTGACCGCTTTACCCCACAGCATCTTGTACACAACCCCTTACATTGACCACCATTCTTTATTACAAGCCTTCAGATAGCTCAGGATCTAAGTTTGACTCCACTACATTTTTTGGTTAACTTTCTCAGGAATACTCGTAAAAAGAAATCATATGGATTAATATCCGGGCTATAGATGGCACATTTTGCTGCCCTCGTCTTTCAGAAAATGATGTGAATCACACGATCAAATGTCTCATGGAGGAAATCAAGCATGGTTCTAACCTGCATGATCTAATATATCCATAATGAGATATTTTTCCAATATATGGAAGGTAAAACTGTTTTAAAACATTGTGTTTTATCGTACTTTCATAGTAGAAAATTGGACCAATAATTCTGAAGTTCGACATTGTGGTCCTTATATTTCGGTTTCATGCAGTATGCAAGGAGTTTCCTTTACCCCAATTTAACTTTTAATTATTCACAGCATCATTTAATGAAAGTAGGCCTCACTGGTAAACCTCTTCTTGTGAAGTAGGGCATCTTTTCCCACTGCCCATAATGCAAATTAAAATCTCTACTTCTTATGCATTTCATTTTGTGAGTATTTTTTTAATAGTGCTTAACATCCATTCTTACTGCATATGGCCCACAGGTGGTGAAAACTGATGATACATGAAATAAAATAATTGGGAACGGAAACTTAGTAAGGAAACATTCAGATCTAGGTTTAGGGTACTTCCCCGGCATTTGCCAGTTATGAGGATGAAGAAAACCTGAAAAAAACCTTAGTCAGGATGGACTTCAAATCCTGGCAGGATTTGAACTGCAAACCGCCAATTCACGAGTCTGTATCTTAATGACCTCAGCTACCCGTGTTGAAAATCTTGACACATAATCCTTTAAAGTGAAGGATATGAAATTTCCAGCTCTGCAGAAGTCCTCCTTATTGATTTAGAGGGACTTTGAGCCAAGAACCACATGAACAACTTCATTGTTTTCAGAGACATGGATGCTAGCAGGTCACGTTAACTTTTTCTGCAACACAGGACTATTAGTTTAGCCATTTAGATGACCTGTAAATTGCTTGCTTGCTAGAAACCCATCTTGTATTAAGCTGAGCATAAAAATGTCCTCAGTTCTTTACAGCAATCTTCATTTTTGCAAACATATGACAATTTTCACTTTGTGTTGAATAGTCAACTGGCCTCTACCTGTCAACTCACAAACATAATTAAGACCATAAATGTGTTTCTTAAAATTTGTGTTACATTTATAGTTTTTCAGGGTGCTGAATCTAAAACTAAGTCTAGTTTAGCTCTACCAAATATCGCTTTTCACATCATCTTTTAGCAATGTGAAAGCTTAGTTGCAGAATATGAGAAAAGTATTGAAATTAAGTATGTCCTATAGCAAATATTAAAGGCATAAAATATGAAATTAGACTCATTTCATCTTTTAATGAAGTTGCTTCACTGTGGGTAGTCCTGTATTTAATTTGGTTAATTAAAGGCATATTTTATAAAAATTACTACACTGTTATAACTAACAATCTGCATTTAATCAATGGATTGTATTGACTTTTTATTTTGATAAAAATTTGTAAGTTGCTTTCTCTTTCTCATTGAAGTTTATAGAAATGTGATGAGGCACATTACATTAATGTTCCTCCAACTTTGATATTTTCTTTGTTTACTTTTTATTATCTTATTGAAAACGTTTTCTTTGCAGTGCAGGAGGAGGATTCAAAAAATGAAGTTTTTAATTGATTGAGCATGTTAGTCTTGCCAGGATATTTTCACCACCATTACATAGCTGGACACCTTATTGTTTCAGTACAACAAGGTGTCCAGCTTAACAGATCATCATCTTGTTTAACAGAACTTAGCAATTACTGTTCTAAAGGCAGTTCATACTTTTAACTTCAGGCAAAATAAAATGCCCTTCCTGATGTTGATATATGGTAACTAATTTAAGGGAGCTGAGCCACCAGTAACTTGCTGCCTGGGTTGTGAAGTGATCCATTGAAAGATAAAATGTATACATTGTAGATTATATTTGTAATGGTCAGTTTAGTTCAAACATTTTAGATTATTAGAGTTGCTACAAAATTAGCAGTGTAATCATACTATAACAATAAATTAGAATTTTATGTCATTTACATATAGGAGACCCTGAGTGCTATTATTGCATGTAGACATAAACTACCAGGAATGAATATAAAGTGGTTGGAGAGAGTATATACGGCTGTAGTTGAAGCAAAAATGCTGTATGGGGTGGAAACATGGGGAATAGAGGAGGGATGGAGAAATGTGGATATGATTCATAAGAACTTTTGTAAACAGGTTTTGGGCTTACCTAAAAATTCACCCAATGGGGTAACACAGACAGAACTAGGAAGAGTAGGGAGCAAAGGTAAAATAATGTTAAGGAATCTAAAATATTAGTTTAGGCTAAAGAATATAAAGGAACAAAATATTTTGAAACAATGCTTGACTGCACAGGAGAACATTACCCAATATACAACTTGGAGTAGAAGAATTAAGCAGCTCTGGAAGAAAGTGGGGAGGGGGGTACATGGAGAGACAGAGAACTAAAAGAAAGAGGATTCTGGAATCAAATCAAACTAAGAATGGATAATATTGAAATTCAAGAACTTTTTGGTAGTTTTAATAACAAAAAATAATTGAATATTTACAGGGAAGTAAAGCTAGAATGGGGAAAGGAGACATATGTGGAAAAAGGAGATAAAGTCGCCAGAGAAGGAATTGCATGGGCGAGAACAGGGGTAGTAAAATTGAAAGGTATAGGACAGAGAAGGGAGGTAAACAAATGTCCAATGTGTGGAAAGATGGACAATTATTGGCATGCAATTTTGGAATGTGAAGAAACTAAAGAAATGAGGGATAAATCAATACTGAGGAAATGGGCTAACTTACCAATAGAAATAATAGGGAAAAAGATATTGAAGATAAAATCAGATGAGGGTGTTAAGGAAATTGGTAATTATTTAGGTAGGGTAAAACAAAAATGGACGAGAAAATTATATATGGAAGAGATATAGGCACAACAGAGGTAGATAAGCCAAAGAATTGTAGATATAATGGGTTCAGCAGCGAGATAACCGCTGTGTTGAAGCTTGCTGGAACCAAGGATATGTAGGCAGCAACTCACAGGTTGGGAGTTATTGCTTTCAGGATAAAAGAATTGGTAGTGTTAACAAGTAGGTTAAGGGTTAGTAGTAGAGCTGACTGAATGTAATTATACTATGTATATGTATTTTGATAGATATGGTGAAATAAATTATCTTATCTTATCTATAGGAGATCTAAATTATTTTAAAACACTGCAGGTTTTTGTTACCACTGGTATTCCAAACAGCTTTCTTGTTCCCGCTTTTCCATTTTTTGTATTCATCTCTTATGCATGAGCTATTTATCTTAATTTTGTCTGTTAACAGATGTCTTCTTTGGCCTTGAACCTTTTACCCTGCACACCAGTGCATCTCTTAGCAAGCAATTTCTTCTTAGTCAATGTCCCTGCCAATTTCTTTCCCTGGTCAGTTTCAACATTGTTCTTCTTTTCCCACTGTTTGTGAAACTTCATTATGTGTTTTATCAGTCCATTTTACATGCTCCATTCTTCTTCATATCAACATTTTAATTGCTTACTGTTTTTTGTTACTTTATTACAATGTCCAGGTTTCCATACTATACAGCATGCGTGGGCATTCTTGATCCAGTGTGTTAGACGATCTCCATCCCTCTCCTTCTCATTTGCTGTTTACAACATACAAGCAGTCTTCTAAACCAGTGGTGGAACACTATTGTATGTAATTGCAAGATACAAAAAATCTTTCATTGTTTTTAGCATACAAAGATGCTGCAAAGTACTTTGTTAAGTACTGTAAAAACTAAGTATTGAGTATTGTCTGATCATTTTTCCTGCCAGTTTATAAGCAATATTATATATATCTCCACGAGTGCCTCAGCAAACATCTGCACAGAATTGGCATAGTAGAATCTCCTATATGCCCTTTCTGTGAACTTGAAGATATGTAGAGAAACCACCTATTCCACTGCCCAGCTCTCAATCAACACACCAACCTCTCATCGAAATACTGGAGTGCAAGAGAGCGAATGACTTAATTGCCAACTGGCCAACATTAGATACCAACCATTTGTTTGGTTTAAAAAGAAGTACAAGATATTTTGAGTTTCACATTCGTTGTATGAATAAAGTATTTGATTTTGTTTTGTCATGTAATGCATACCTTGAATTTTAATAAATAGGCATTTCCAGCTTTTCAAAACTAAGAACCAGCATAGCACCACTGTTCCAATAGAGGGATAGCTATGTTATGTCACAGGACTTGCCCATACCTGCTATGTGGGTATGTATACCTATGTCATAGGGTTACCATGCTAGCCTCTAGTTCCTAAGGTTTCAGATTCAAACCCACTGGAGGGCAATGGATTTTTTTCAGGCATGAAAGTCCTTAGCATGGCTTCTTTCAGAAGAGAAGTAAAGCTGGTGGTTCAGTGTCATAGATTTATGGCATGTAAAAGAATCCCAAGCCTGATAAAGAGGCCTCTGAGCAAAAGTTTTGGTCTTTCACACCCAATATAGAATGGGATGCTAAGGACCATAATAGTTAAAGAGCGTACATAAATAAAACTCAATTTACTTATTTTTATACAGTCATACCCCACACTAAAATCTCTTTCTTGGCTCTTTGAAGGAACAATAGAAAATGTTGCATTTTCTTTTTTTAAAAGCTTCCTTTATTACTTTCTCTACTATGTATAGTAAGTAGGGGAAGTATTGTATTCCACCCAAAAATTCGATACCGAGATTTCACCGGAAATATATGTTTTGAGACCCCCTGAATCCAAAAAAATCATTTTTGGAAACATGTCCGTGTATGTGTCTGTGTCTGTGAACAGCATAACTCAAAAACGAACAGTCGGATAAGCACCAAAATCGGTATTTAGGTTCAGTATCTGCCAGAGATGCGACACGAAGATTTTCAAGAAAATCCCCCCACCCCAGACTACCCTTTACATGGAAGATTTTTCGAAAATTTTAATTTTCTCAAAAATGGCTCTAACGATTTTGATGAAAATATCATATGTTTAAGATAATGTCATGAGAAATGAAATGTATATCTCGAATTTTCTGGGAATGTCTCCAAAAGTATTCTTCATTGTGAACGACTTTTGCATAACTGGTAAACCATAAGGGATAGACAAAATTTTACTGCACAAAAAATGTAGATCGCGTTAAAATACACAACTTATGTCATATACATTTCTTTTGTTGAGTGAACCGTTTTCGAGATATTGCTTGTTATTTCCTTAAATTTTCCAATACTTATACTTTTTCTCAAATTCGTTATTCATTTTTTTTATGTCCTGGACATGCAAAGAGAATGGAATGCGCCACATAGCAACCAGCGTTAAAATATTTGACTATCGCTTAAAAGCTACCATATTTCCCTTGCATCTACAAGAAAATTACCAATAAGATTAACATCTCGATATCTTGATTAACATGAAGCATATGGAGAATAGGCGTTTGTAAAATAAGATTGTACAAGACTAGAGAAAGTCATGTGAGTGTAACACATCAGATTTTTTTAAAAGCTTCCTTTATTTTTATTATCCTCTGTTCAGCTTCTCAACACAATATTATGAGACTGCTTATGGTATATTCCAAATTATTTCTCAAACTCCCCACTTGCTGCATTACCTCGTCTCACTTGCTGCATTACTTCGTCTCAAACTTGTGTCGTCCTCCGTGGACTAGTGGTACCGAGCTAGCCACTAGTTCCCAAGGTCGCGGGTACAAACCCGGCGGAGGGTGATGGATTTTTTCGGGCGTAAAAATCCTTAGCATGGCTTCCTTCAGAAGGGAAGTAAAGCTGGTGGTCCCTTGTCGTAGATTTACGGCACGTAAAAGAACCTCAAGTCTGATAAAGAGGCCTCCGAGCAAAATTACCAGTCTTTTACGCCCAATATAGAATGGGACGCTAAGAACCACAGCAGTTAAAGAGCGTCCATAAATAAAACTCAGTTTAATTTAATTTTTCTCAAACTTGCAAGTATCTTCCTTTTTTTGGTAATCACAGTATTTATCTTTATACTTTCTCTACCATGTACCTAGCACAGACACAGAGAGGTCTGCCTCTTTGGAGGCAGTAGACTCTACCCCTCCTTTACTCACACCACTATTCTCCACTTTACCTCTGGCACTGTGCTATGAGTTGTAGTGAGTATTGGAGGTGCAGTAAGGATTCCTAATAGCCAGTGCTGGATATACAAGCATGACACGGGCTAAAGTGAAATACACCTTTCATAAAGAATGGGAACTGGAGTACTTTGTGATTCAGGAATATACGCTCCAATATCTTTTGTTACATTTCCCAGTGCAATATCGAACGGCGTTTGAGTTCAGTTCATGCTAAAGTGTATAGATCTTTTATCTGTTCCTAACCATGGGCATATATCCTGACTTGAAACAATTTGCAGGACGCATAATGTCCATATTTGGTTCCACTTTCAGATGTGAACAGCTATTTTCAATAATGAACCGAAGTAAAACAATTCAGCGGTCTAATTTAAATCATAATAATCTGTTCTCTATATTGCATCTTACTAGCAATACTATCCAACCAAACATAGAACATTTAGTTGAAAATAAGAGGTGTCGGTGTTCTGTCGCCAGAATAAAAAATGTGGAGAATATGTATATTTGAAAGTTTTTACTACTGATGTGTATGATTTTCTATGCAACATGTTTTTTTTTACATGTTTTTAAGACTCGGACTTACAGTATGATTTTGTATTGCAAAATAAGCTCTTTACTATTTTTAGTATTAATGTGCAAGATTTTGCAAGCACTGCATATCTTCATGTGTTTCCAGCACATATATGTACATACCTAGGTATTTTGTATGTATGTAAATGTTTGTTATCATTGTAAAGTCTTTTTTCAATTCCTTTCAGTACAAGTGTGAATGACATCTTGTAAGCAGTGTATGCTTTTATAGTACCACCGTTTTATCTCCAGCTCCGACATTTAGCGCGACCGAAAGAGGTAGTGTTGCCAGTTCTTACCCCTACCGTGAACATGTGCATATACCTGTGCCATCTCTTTGTAAAATGCAAACAATGAAATAGTTACCTATGTTAGAGTATTTAAAGTATGGGGATAGCGCTTACAGGAAACTTAAACAAGGGTAACGCAGTAAATTGCATGCGCACAGAAAACAAACTTCACCTGAACTAAAGCAAACAGGTACTGACGACACGTGCTTCACTTACAAGAAAATCGGAACACAGCCCAAACTGCAGTGTACGCACCGGAGAGGGAGCCTCTTCCATCCTTTGCTGTGCGAGTCAACTCAGCACTGCAAACCTTGCCGGATCTTTTATTCTTTTCTTTCGTGTTGTGGTTTATGTTCAGCAAAGCTCTAAGGAACAACAGTAGACTATATTTATTACAAACTTAAAAGAAATCAAATTACAGTCCCCATTTATCTGCTGAAGTGAATCAGAATAGCTTCCTTTAGCATGGAAATTCACAGCACTAGTATTGCTAAAGGTGGCCATTCTAATATATACCTGTCTCTTTCTTTACCCTCATGAAACGTCAGGGCCAGAGATACAGTGGCGTAGGTATAACTGTTTTTAGCACCAGTAGTTATGTTTTTGAGTATTTTAAAAGGGTTTAATACCAATGTGTACAATCTTATATTCACAGTAGGTGATTATCATCATATCATTTGTTTTCCAGTATTAAAGTATGAATTTGTTGTAAAGAATGCTTTCATTACTAAAGCATGCTATTGTATTCCATTCAAGACAGTAATTATTACAATTATACACTGCTGGTGACTTTGTAGGCAGAGTTGTGTTGACATTCGTTTTGACACCGGACGAATACTATCTGCTAGGTGGAAAGGGTAGTACAAGTGTTCCATCCCCCCACTTTTTGAGCTCCTATGCCTGACCTAGTAGGCAGAGGAAGTATTGCATTCTACCCAAAAATTCGATATCAAGATTTCACTGGAAATAAATACATTGAGGCCTCTGAAATTAAATTAAAAAAAAAAATTAGAAAAAGGTATATGTGTGTGACTGTGAATAGTATAACTCAAAAATGAAAAGTTGTAGGAATACCACATTCAATATTTAAATTCAGTATCTTCCAAAGAAGCTGCACAAAGATTTCCCAGAATACACTCTACTCCAAACTATCCTATACATGAACTGAAAAATTTTCAATACCAATGTTTTACTTTGTCAAAAATGGCTTTAACGACTTTGATTAAAATACCATACATTTAAGACATT
Source organism: Deroplatys truncata (assembly GCA_030765065.1). NCBI lineage: Eukaryota > Metazoa > Arthropoda > Insecta > Mantodea > Mantidae > Deroplatys > Deroplatys truncata. Next base: position 126,138,186 of record CM060980.1, on the reverse strand, counting down.
TTCATGTCAAATAAATATATATGTTGAATTTTCTAGGAATAGCCAGTAAACTCCTGTTCATTTGGAAGGAATTTTGTGTAACAGATAAACCATAAGATAGACAAAAACTTAGAACAGAAAAAATGTAATTCTCTCTACAACGCACAGTCTATTTCATATAACTTTCTGTGGCATCAGCCATTTCTAAGATATCTGTTATTATTGGTTTTAGAGTGCTGTAGCTATTCAGTCATTTTTCGTAGTGTGCTGGGAAGAGTATGTAATTTCAAGGCCAGCATATATTGACCTGCTTTTAAAATCTGACTATTCATTGTGTTTCCTGTATTCCTCTTGTACCTGCAACACAATGTGCAGTCAAAGTATTTCTGCAAAGGTTTATTTTGGTTAACATGAAATGGATAGAAAAATAAGCTTTCGTAAGAATAGTCTGCAGCAACTATATAAAAAATCTGATGTGTAACACTCTCATGACTTTCTCTACTCTTGTACAAACTATTTTTACAAACGTTTATTCTCCATATGCTTCATGTTAATCGAGATATCGAGATGTCAATCTTATTGCGTTTAAGAGCTGGTTGCTATGTGGAGTATTCCATTCTCTTTGTATTACCAGGATGAAAAAAAATGAATAACGAATTTGAGAAAAAGTATAAGTATTGGAAAATTTAAGGCAGTAACAAGCAATATCTCGAAAATGGTTCACTCAACAACAAAAATGTATATGACAAACTGTGTATTTTAACGCGATCTACATTTCTTGTGTAGTAAAATTTTGTCTATCTCTTATGGTTTACCAGTTATACAAAAGTCGTTCACAATGAAGAACACTTTTGGAGACATTCCCAGAAAATTCGAGATATACATTTTATTTCTCATAAAAATATCTTAAACATTGTCTATTTTAATCAAAATCGTTAGAGCCATTTTTGAGAAAATTAAAATTTTCGAAAAATGTTCCATGTAATGGGTAGTCTGGGGTGGGGGGATTTTCTTGAAAACCTTCGTGTCGCATCCTTGGAAGATACGGAACCTAAATACCAAGTTTGGTGTTTATCCGACTGTTCGTTTCTGAGTTATGCTGTTCACAGACACACACACAGACGGACATGTTTCCAAAAATGCTTTTTTTTGGATTCAGGGGGTCTCAAAACATGTATTTCTGGTGAAACCTTGGTATCGAATTTTTGGGTGGAATGCAATACTACCCCTACTTACTATACGTAGTAGAGAAAGTAAAAATCCTGATGTGTTACACTCACATGACTTTGTCTACTCTTGTACAAACTATTTTTACAAACGTTTATTCTCCATATGCTTCATGTTAATCCAGATATTGAGACGTTAATCTTATTGCTAATTTCCTTGTAGATGCAAGGGGAATTGCTAGGCTTTAAGCGATAGTCAAATATTTTAAGAGCTGGTTGCTATGTGGAGCATTCCATTCTCTTTGCATTACCAGGACAAAAAAAATGAATAATGAATTCCCTTTTTTTAAAAAAAGTATAAGTATAGGAAAATTTAAGGGAATAACAAGCAATATCTCGAAAATGATTCACTCTACAAAAAAAATGTACTTTACATAAATTGTGTATTTTAACATGATCTACATTTTTTGTGTAGTAAAATTGTGTCTATCTCTTATGGTTTACCAGTTATGTAAAAGTCGTTCACAATGAAGAATACTTTTGGAGACATTCCCATAAAATTCGAGATATACAATTCATTTGCCATAAAAATGTCTTAAACTTATGGTATTTTATTCAAAATTGTTGGAGCCATTTTTGAGAAAATTAAAATTTTTCGAAAAATTTTCCCTGTAAAAGGTAATTTGGGGTGAGGGGATTTTCTTGAAAACCTTCGTGTCGCATCTCTGGAAGATACTGAACCTAAATACCAAGTTTGGTGTTTATCCGACTGTTTGTTTCTGAGTTATGCTGTTCTCTCTCTCTCTCTCTCTCTCTCTCTCTCTCTCTCTCTCTCTCTCTCTCTCTCTCTCTCTCTCTCTCACACACACACACGGGGGGGATTCAGGGGGATTCTGGTGAAATCTCAGTATCAAATTTTTAGGTGGAATACAATATTTCCCGTACTTGCTATACATAGTAGAGAAAGTAATAAATGATAGTGGATATAGAAACTAATGTGAATGTAACATGAGAATTGTTTTTGCATTTATTTTTATCCCCTTCATTAGCAAGTTCCTTGAGATCTTTTCCTCTTCTAATAACAATGCCATATCATCAATAAATCTTTTTTTTTCCTTCTACTACCACCACGCTTCCTTTGTTCTGGAAGCAATTCCTTTCCAGATTTTCTCAGCTGAGAGTGGGTTAAAACGGTCATCTTGTTATATGACTATATAATATTGTACATTTTCATAAACTGGATTTTGCATTTGTGATATGCAAATATTAAAAGTTTTAAATACTTTGCACAATTTTTAAACTCAGCTCAGTTTGAAATATTTACTGGATAATCATTTAACTGCCCATTAGCACAAAGATTAAAAGCATAACCATTAAAATAAAATTCTAAAATCCATTTCTTGCTAAAGTTATTGCTTAAGTAGCTAGCTGAGAAAAAAAAAACACTGTGAAAAAATTTAAGACTGACAAAAACAAAAATAATAAATTCTCCATAGCTGATGTATCAGTGAAGTTACTAATAAATATTTATTCTATTTGCATGATGCTACTGTTGCTATACTTAGTGTCTATTGAGAATTACCTCCATAAGAAGCTCCAGTGCCTGTTAGAGCATTCACGGAAAGAGAAGTGGCAATATATCCTGCAGTAACGACTGTTACTTGGATCTTATGAGGATCCACTTCAGCACGTAAGGTATCCGAAAATGCTTGAAGTGCATGCTTTGAAGCTGCATAGGCAGATCTGTAACAATATCATATTCACAGAAAATTACAATATATTGGTCTTTTTACTGTAAAACACTTGTATGAAATTCCTTATTTTAGATATTCATACCTGCATGGAATAGCAAGCCTGCCTTGAACGCTGCTGATCATTACAATGTGACCACTGGATTGCTTTATCATTGTAGGCAACACAGCTGCAAAGAACAATTTTATCAATATAATATTTTATATTATGTTATATAACAGTTTATTAATCCATTACATGGTATTACCTTCTATTGATTCTTAAATTGTCAATGAGGATACGTGAATCAGACTTAAAAAAGTAACTGACATTGCCAAGATTCAAACTATGGACCTTCAACTTTTTGCTGATGCTCCTCCATCTGAACTACCATGGCCTTCACCATCAGCTGTACAAACACCACACACATGCATGCATACACAGGTGGAAGTTGTATAGGGGTCATCCTTTAAACCAAAGATAGATCTCGATGAGTAATTTGAAAAATTTATCAACAGTTTTTTTTTCTTTCTATTTTTTGTAGATTTGTAGAAAATGCTTTGAAACACCAAGACTTTTGGCAATAACATGCACCCTTTCAGGTGGGTGGGGAAAATCACTCTCAATGGATAAGATAAGGCCTTTCGCAGAGTAGAATGCATGCTCCTTTTCTGATGCCACTGTGAAGTTGTTGCTACTTTATAGGAATAATATAAACTTTGTTAGTGAGGTTTAAGGCAAGATTAAAAGCTCCATCCCAACAATGTTAAATCTGTTAAATTTGCGACCCATTATCTCAGAAGCTGTTTAAGATATCAGACTGAAATGTTTACACGATGTAGATGTGCGCCTTGTAAGTTCACTAATCTACTTTTATCCAATAGATTTCTTTATTAAGGAAGATAGGATCTTTTGTTATTTTATTATAAAATCTTTTGATTAACATTTACCAGCAATTATTTCTTTAAAAAATAGCCAACCATGTTATTATCATATAGGGGAACACCCACCTGATAATCAATGCACAAATGATCATAATATAATCACACATAATGGTAATAAACAAGAGCGAAACAAATAGCAAACAATATATAGTAAAAACGGAAAATGCAGGGGGATCCGGGTTTGATTCCCGGCTGGGGGGGGGGAGATAGGATTTTTTTCTCTTGCCTAGATTAATCCCTACCCTTTTCAGAGTCTGGAAGTATAAATGAGAGTGTGAATGTGTGTGTGATCTAATGATTTGAACCCAAAAAGTGCAAGAAATCCGACTAGAGAATATGAGTTAACACCATTGCCAACAGGCAATAAGTTCAAAACAAAGACCGCCGATAAGACCAATGTAGTTAAAGGCAGGATATAAATGGAATTAACACACACACAAACAAAAAAATAACAAACAAACAAAAGGAGAACAAATGACATTAACAGAAATATTGTAAATAATATTGTATAACATATAATATAAAATATTGAGGCAGTATTTTATATCACAACACTGTGAATGCCAGAGTGATTGTAGTGTAAAGTAGCATTATTGTATGACAATGATTTGAAATGTTTGTTAATTATAAGCATTGTTAGGAAATAAGTTTACACGGCCTCACTGAAACTGAAAATAGGAGCGGGTAACAATGTAGCGAGGGGGTGAGTTGTTTATTAATTAGAAGAGACAAGCAAATGACGTCAGAGTAGCGCGTTTTTCTTTAGAAATGGAGGGAATATCTTCCCTACAGCATATGTGTTTGTAATTTTGATTGGATATAAAAATAGACGCTAATGTTGGCGCGTTTTATTAACCAATAGCAGCTCTGTTATAATGTTTAGGCATATCGGGGTGAGGGAGTATAAATGCTGAAGCCAGAGATAGTTATCGCTCAGTTCAACAGAATCATCCACGGGTTACACATCGCGCAGTTTAAGAGAGTCATTCACGCGTTACACGTCGCATAGTTCTACAGAATCTCTCGTTTCGTAAAGTTAGTTATAAAATGTGAAATGCGCGGCAAATAAGTGATTATAGTTACATTCAAAAGTATAACATTTTCAGTCGGGTGTGTATCAAGAGTAAATATGTGAAATTAATAACGTGTGACGGCAATAGAAGTGTAAAAACAAATTCTTTTATCAGTGTTATGTTTAGTAACAACTCCTTTCTGTTTACACACCCTGTTCAAGAGATTTGCTCGACTGGGTAATAATAGCTAGCTGGAGGACAAAGAACTCAAAATTCAAAATAGTAAAACAATAACAGGCGCTCAGCAAATAAGATAACACCAACGATACCGCGACAATATTATAACTTATATGGAACAACGTAAAGGTACCATTAGGAAAGCACCTAGCAAGTTAAAGCAATTAGTATCTGGACTTCAGCAGCACAGGGAGTTGATAGAAGAGCTTGTACAAGAGAGAACCGACAACAGAAAAGAGACAGACACACCATGGAATTCCCCGAACACTAGTAACAGCACAGGGAGTTGGAGAAATGACAGTTTGTATGTGAGAGAGAGAGAGGACTGACTGAAGAAAGAGAAGGAGATATAGGAATTCCCAAATATGACACCAGAAGCGTGACAACAGATATGCAACACTTATACAACACTATGTAAAGCACCAATGAAAACAGTTGTTACAATTATTGGCGTGAATGTGCACATCAGGGCATTATCATATAAAAGGAAGAATTTTGCTGAAGCACCTACTTCATTATGACACTATGACTTTTTAACTCAGATTCTTAAGCAACGAGATGCTGAATGCTATGTCAAGGTGGGAGGGGGAGATATCGTGTGAATATGATGAATTAGCTCCCATAAATTACTACAAATAGCGGATATCGGGAAAAAAGTTACAAAAGATGCTGAAACAGCATAATTATATAAGTAAGGGAAATAACTTGCTAACTGGTTTTATTTTTACTTTCTCTACTACATATAGTAAGTAGGGGAAGTATTGTATTCCACCCAAAAATTCGATACCGAGATTTCACCGGAAATACATGTTTTGAGACCCCCTGAATCCAAAAAAAGCATTTTTGGAAACATGTCCATGTGTGTGTCTGTGAACAGCATAACTCAGAAACGAACAGTCGGATAAACACCAAACTTGGTATTTAGGTTCAGTATCTTCCAGAGATGCGACACGAAGGTTTTCAAGAAAATCCCCCCACTCCAGATTACCCTTTACATGGAAGATTTTCCAAAAATTTTAATTTTCTCAAAAATGCCTCTAACGATTTTGATTAAGATATCATATGTTTAAGATAATTTCATGACTAATAAAATGTATATCTTGAATTTTCTGAGAATGTCTCCAAAAATATTCTTCATTGTGAATGACTATTGCATAACTGGTAAACCATAAGAGACAGACAAAATTTTACTACACAAAAAATGTAGATCACATTAAAATACACAATTTATGTCATATACATTTTTTTTGTTGAGTGAACCATTTTCGAGATATTGCTTGTTATTCCCTTAAATTTTTCAATACTTATTTTCTCAAATGGGAATTCGTTATTTATTTTTTTGTCTTGGATATGCAAAGAGTATTAATCTGTGGGAAAGGGAATGGTACTGCACCTAGCAATCAGCTATTAAGAGATATGTATGTGCTTAAAGGCTACTGTATTGCTATATTGCCCTTGAAAATATATATTCCCCTTACATCTACAAGAAACTTAGCAATATGATAGAGCCTGCAAATGTTTATCTTGATTAACATGAAGTAGATGGAGAATAAGCGTTTGTAAAAATAGTTTGTGTAAGAATAGAGAAAGTCATGTGAGTGTAACATATCAGATTTTTTATATCTGGTATAAAGTCCAACTAACAACCGAACACATGATTACATCATTGCCTTTACCCACTCCTGAGGTAAAATCAATAGAGGTAGGCTTCATTTCAGGCATGATGGAGCAGCTGACGGACTTCGATACAGAAACAATTAGAAGGCCAGAGGAACACTTATGCTGAGATTAGTGTAACCTGAGTGGCAGCCATTCCCAACCCACCACAAACACAAACATAGATCTACAACTTAGAGATTTTATTTATGATCCTAAAATTTAGTCCATCTATCTTCAATAGTTTGAGAAAATGGGATATTTATACCATAAAATGTCATCCACAGAAAAAACTGCTCAGAACAAAAATGGAGAAAACAAACTTGCATTTATATTTACAAACAAAGAAACCACATGGCTTGAGCACATAGAAGCTGCCATATTTAAAAAACTAGTACCAATTTGTACAGCAAAAATTGCCTAAAAAGTGTATATAAGTGTATATTCATCTCTCTACAAAGCATGTACAAATTATAATTTTTATTTTCTGTACAGTGGTACAGAATTCATAGCATTTTTAAAAGTATATTTAAAATATAAACATTGTGCTTACAATTATAAATAAATAAGTAAATATATATAGATAAATTAAACCAGAAATTCCAATTTATAAAATTACAAAAAAACTAAACATTTTTTGGCAATTGTCACCAATCTCTCACTAGTTTGCAAAATAATCCTTTCACATCTTTTCAGAAAAATGTTTAATGGCAGCAACTAAAACCAAAACACATTTTCTAAATTTATGTGTAAGAAAGCAAAGAGGAATAGTGAAGTATTATTGAATTAAAGGTTGGTTCATAACCAACAAGAACAGTAACTAGAATGAGAATGACAAAGCTGAAATACATGTATTCAAATGGGAGCGTTCACAATCGAAGGGGAAGCCTTCCTGGACCCCGGGAACGGGAAAGAAGATTTGCCCAACTTTTAACTTTCTCGTTCTCGTTCCCGGGTATGGCATATTAGATCCATATTGTGCATATTACTCTCCATTGTAGAGGTTATTCTAGGCGGCCGTGACATGAAACAATGCTATCTATCGTCGCAAGCTGGAAACATGAAATTGGAAGAAATTAGTAGCATATGTGCTTCCTAACCTCATAACCTGACACCCGCAGATCCATTAAGCATTGGTTCTTCCAGAGAAAGAGTCACCTGTAATTTGTTTATGTGCAACTCAAAATTTAATAAAGAGCAATAAACAACTGTAAGTATGTCATTCAATAAAAGAATGAAAGCTTGGTACGACCAGAGGTATTGGAAATGCAATGGATATGCATTTAGACAATATTTACTCTATCAAATTTTAACGTTGGCTGAATTGAAATCAGGTGAAAAAATGTCATTTGTCAGTTAAAAAAAAATATGATGTAATACATTCACATCACTTTCTCTACCATCTATCTTTATTAGTGGTATACAAATTATTCTTACTCAAGCTTATTTTTCTATATACTACATTTTAATCCAAATAAACCTTTACAGAAATAGTTATATTATACATTTTGTTATAGATACAAAGAGAAGAGCAATGGTAAAATGTTTAAGAACTGGATACTATATGCTGGCCTTAAAATTCATAGTTTCCATGATATTGCGAGAAACAACTGAATGTTGAAGGACTTTGAATAATGACCAAGAAATGAACAATTCAAACCTTTAAAGATGATATCTCAGAAATGGCTTGTGCCACAAAAAAAAAATTATTTTAAATAAATTGTGTGTTTCAAAGGAACTTATATTTTTTGTGTAGCATGTTTTCATCTATTGCTTAATGTATACCACTTATACAAGATTACACATAATGCTTTCTGAATGAAGAGGACTTCATAGGCTATTCCCGAAAATTCAAGATATACATTTTATTTGTCACGTAAATATCTTTCATATATGGTATTTTCATCAAAATCGTTACAGCCTTTTTTTTTTTTTTTTTTTCTTTCTTTCTTTCTTTTTTTCTTTTTCCGTCCTCCGTGGAGCAGTGGTTACCATGCTAGCCTCTAGTTCCCGAGGTTGCAAGTTCAAACCTGGCAGAGGGTGATGGATTTTTTTCAGATGTAAAAATCCTTAGCATGACTTCCTTTGGAAGAAAAGTAAAGCCGCTGGTCCCGTGTTGTAGACTTCTCAAGAGAATCTCAAGCCTTATAGAGCAAAATTACCGGTCTTTCATGCCCAATATAGAATGGGACACTAAGGACCGCAGCAATTAAAGAGCATCCATAAATAAAACTAAAAAGAGCCATTTTTTTTAAAAATTAAAAGTTTCAAAAACTGTTCCATGTAAAGAGTAGTTTGGAGTGGGTGGATTTTGCTCAAAATCTTCGTTTCGCATCTTTGGAAGATATCAAAACTAAATACAAGTTTGGTATTCATTTGACCTTTCGTTTTGAAGTTACGGTGTTCACAGACACACACATGGTCATTTTTCCAAAAAATGCCTTATTTGGATTCAGGGGGCCTCAAAACATGTATTTCCAGTGAAATATCGGTATTGAATTTATGGGTGGAATGCAATCCTTTCCTCACTAACTATACATGGTAGAGAAAGTAATAAATGAAATCCCAATGCGCAAAATCAACTTTCTACTTTGTGATCGATATGGTCATCGATATGCATTCCCGTTCTCGTTTCTGTTTTGATTACCATTGTTGGGCTGTTGTGAACCAGCCTTTACTCTGTACATGTTTTGGGAACATTTATTTCCATCTTCAGTAAGCACCTCTTTATTGCATACACTTTTACTACAATACTTCTATGCTAAGGTTTGCTGTAGAAATTGTTCTGACTTACAATATGTGCAGCCTAAAGATAGAAAAGTGAATCAGACTTGAATTCAATGCCATAGCCAAAATTTGAATGCAGACCTTTGGCTTTCCTTACTAGTTATGGTAACTTTCACCAACAATCACGCAATGAACCTCTTTTGCCTGATTCCTATATAATATCCAGCAAACCTAAAAGCTAGACTCTATTATACAAAGTTATTATGATCCCAAACTTTTTAAGTACCCTTATTACTGGACATATAGCTATATCATATGCTCAATAATTTTTATATGGAACCTGTACAAATTGTTATTGACTCTGTGTGAGATGGAAAGGTGAATAAAACTTGCAAAATTCAGTACCATTGCCAGGACTTGAATTACAGACCTTTGGTTTTCTGTGTCGATGCTCTTCCAACCTGAGCAACCAAGACTTTCACCAGCAACAGTACAATGAATATCTCTTGTCTGTTCCTATACTCTATTTAGTAAGCCTCCAAAGCAGAGTTATTTAAGTTTTCTTGTTATTGAACATGCTCTTTTTTTAATTGCTTCATCTGTTAAACGAATCATGTGCATGCATACGTAAGTACGTGTGCATACACACACAGACCATGATGTGTTCCTCCACGTTGACTTCTCCCTATTGTTTAAGCTATTCATGCCATAAAGGCTGGTTCACAACAGCCAAAGAACGTAACCAAAACACAAACAAGAATGGGAAGCAATGCAGTGAACAAGAGCTTGCTTTACAACAGTTTGGTAATAAGAATGGGAATGCATATTCATGATTATATTGATCAGAAAGTGGAAAGTTGATTTTGCACATTGGGATTTCATTTGTTTTTAACTGACCAATGATATTTTTTCACCTGCTTCCCATTCAGGCAACATAAAGCTGGTTAGCCAATGTCAAAATTCAATACAGTAAACACTATCTAAATGCATATCAATTACACTTCTGATTCCTCTAGTTATACCAAGCTTTCATTCCTTTATTTAATGGCATACATTAAAGTGGTTTATTGTTCTTTGTTAATTTATAGTAGTTTTTGCTATCCTTTGTAGTTTTTGAGACAATAGCCGGTTTTGAGTTTGCATATAAACAAACTATAGATTACTCTTCCACTAGAAGAATTAACACTTAATGGATCTGTGGGTGTCAGGATCTGAGGTTAGGAAGTACATATGCTACTAATTTCTTCTAGTTTCATGTTTGCAGCTAGTTTCATGAGAACACTATGGATGTTTCACAACATGGCTGCCTAAAATAACCTCTACAATGAAGAGTCTAATATGCACAATATGGATCCAATATGCCATGCCCGGGAATGAGAACAAGAAAGTTATAACTTGGCCAAGTCTTCTTTCTCATTCCCGGGATTCGGAAAAGCTTTCCATTGATTATGAATATTCCCATTAGAATACATATATTTCAATTTTCTCGTTCTTATTACTGTTCTTGGTTGTTGTGAACCAGCCTTAAGTGTGCCTCTCTTAGCATGCGCAGATGGGAACAGCCACGAGTAAATGAAAAAATCATTACATTCATGCAAATTGAGGTCAGAAATTATAGTTGTAAAATATTACAATTATGGTGTATTTGGTAATGGGGCAGCCCTTTCAACTTTGAGGTTTGATTCTAGAAATACTGATTTAACCATTATATCTGTCAATCTTTCAGTGGAAACTGTAGGCATACACTTCACATGTGCTTTTTGAAATTGAAAGTTGGAGGAATTTCAACTCTGAATCTTGATTTGCCATTGTTAAAACTATGCATCATTGTTTGAGCTAATTGGCACGCACATATTTTGCTACTAATCAGCATTAATTATTTAATCATATCCATCTACCCTCAATGTATAAAAGCTTGTGCATCTATAATCATATGTGAATAACCATCTTAATGCAGCTTTGCAGCCCGAGTGCTGACTGACCTGTCAACTGCTATATTAGAAGCGATAAGCAATCCGCTGTAATAAACAAATATATACTTGCAACTCTGTGTGAGGATGACTCAACTTGAAAACATCAGAGCTCAGAGGTGGCTATTTCACAAAAAGACTGAGTTTACATCGATGTATGTATTTTGTCCATGTATTTGTAAACCGTATAATGCTCAAGATATTCTCCGACCACCGCAGACACTGAATCACTTCACCCTGAAGATGCCAAGCGATGTACTTGGCGAAACGTCGGTATCCACGATGCCTTCTAGACCACGGCCTACAAGCCCGGATTATTGTAATTCATTTATTAGTTATGATGCTGGCCGTGAAAGCCTCAGTATGTACCTCCTCTTTCTAATTCAACTTTATACAACAACTATTAGAGAGAGAGAGAGAGAGAGAGAGAGAGAGAGAGGGAGGGAGGGAGAGAGGGGGGGAGAGAGGGAGAGAGAGGCTAAATACAGGAAATTCAATGAACTGTGCAGTTTATGCCAAGAAATATTCATGGTTGTTCACTTGATTTTCTCATAAGTATGCTTTGAAACATGGGTCATATTTTTGTTTCCCATAAGCTCATGGCATATATTCAGTCAACTCTTGATAATTCATGGGACTGTCAATACTTTATTTCATTTAAGTTATGTCCCCTCAAGCTTCCTGCACACAGTAAAAGGCAAGCTACCTGTCTACCCCTATAGGGGGTAATTTACAGCCGAGGCTGAAGACACTTGCCACAATAACATCCTTATTACAGAAAATAGGAGGATGCGAAGGTGTGGAAGAAAGCAAGCTTACTGAGTAGCTTAAAGTTAATGATCAAGGCTACAGGTAAGAAAGTGAGGATGATATCATTTGAGATTTGACAGCTGATGGCAAACGAACAATGCAAATAGTAAAGTGTATGAAGACGAAGCCACAGGCATTCCTAAAATTGTGCACAGCTAAGCTAGTGTTGCTGTTGTGTTACACAAAAAATTACAACAATTTTTCATTTTCAGACATTGTTTTCTAACAAAAACTGCAATAAAAATATGAATAAATGAACAATCTTTCAAGAAACAAAGGTGCTGGACTTCGTTTCTTAAATTAATGGCATGTATTGTATGCACACTTATTTACATACTGTATTCATTGTCAGAGTGCACCTTAACGTGGTTTAAATATAAGGAGAAGGCTAAGCAGAAATTTGCAGAAGTTTATGCATTAATTACCACAAATCATCAGGACTGTACATTGACTTGCTTTATAAACAATTGACTGTGTAATATATTTATTATAATTAACAAGTAGTATATATGTGCTTTTTATTTTAGGGGCAGTCTGTAAAATCTCTATGATACAGCAATGGTTAGAGAAAGTGCTCCTATGCATAACATTTTTAACAAAATATGGACTGTACCTTTGGTTAGAGCAACTTGTCCGAAGTAATTGACGAGCATTATTTTGATATCTACATCCACATTTGTGTCCACAACAGTACCCCGGTGGCTAATGCCAGCATTGTTCACCAGTATATCTATGCGACTGAAGATTTCAAGAGCTTTGTTGACATGTCCTGGGAGAGAGTTGAGATCTGATAGATCCAATGGGAGTAAAACTGGTGGATGTGTTGGCACAGTCTGTAAAAGATTAACAAAAACAGAGACATTAACTATAAGAGAAATTACTCTGTAACTCAACAAACATGAGCATGAAGCAGGAGGTATGCTACCAAAAATCAGGAAATTAGTTTTACTTTCCCTGCTGCTTACCTATGGTAGGTAGAAGAAATATTGTATTCTAAGCAGCGTTCCTGTTAATTGTTAATAATATACAGTCAACTGAAAAATTCAATGCCATAGCCAAGATTTGAACACGGTTCTTCTGTTCTCCGTGTCGTTGCTCTAACCATTGAGCTACTGTGACAACATGCCGGTGGGACATTGAATTCCCCAATTGATTAAATAGTCACAGCAGGCTCATGCTGCCCAATGTGACTTCACCTTCTCTTACAACAAACTTCCATTACATAGCTGTTACAAACAAGATATGGAACACGCACGATACTTGGACACTCTCCTAGCACACATACACAAAATATAATTTGGCACAAATTATGACAATTGCGACTCACACATATAAATATATTTATTTGCATGAAAATTTAGAAATGTAGGTTCTCAGAAAAGATGTATATTTATTTATTTATTGACTGCTAGCTACTTCACCTTCTGTAAAAAAAATCTGAGGTGTTACACTCACATGACTTTTTCTACTCTTGTGCAAACTATTTTTACAAAAGCTTATTCTCCATATGCTTCATGTTAATCGAGATATCGAGATGTTAATCTTATTGCTAATTTTCTTGTAGATGCAAGGGGAATTGGTAGGCTTTAAGCTATAGTCAAATATTTTAATAGCTGGTTGCTATGTGGAGTATTCCATTTTCTTTGCATTACCAGGACAAAAAAAATTGAATAACGAATTTGAGAAAAAGTATAAGTATTGGAAAATTTAAGGGAATAACAAGCAATATCTCGAAAATGGTTCACTCAACAACAAAAAATGTATATGACATAAATTGTGTATTTTAAGGCGATCTACATTTTTTATGTAGTAAAATTTGGTCTATCTCTTATGGTTTACCAGTTATGCAAAATTGTTCACAATGAAGAATACTTTTGGAGACATTCCCAGAAAATTCGAGATATACATTTGATTTGTGATGAAAATATCTTAAACATATGATATTTTAATCAAAATCGTTAGAGCAATTTTTGAGAAAATTAAAATTTTCGAAAAATGTTTCATGTAAAGGGTAATCTGGGGTGGGGGTATTTTCTTGAAAACCTTCGTGTCGCATCTCTGGAAGATATTGAACCTAAATATCAAGTTTGGTGTTCATCCGACTGTTCGTTTCTGAGTTATGCTGTTCACAGACACACACACGGACATGTTTCCAAAAATGTTTTTTTTTTGGATTCAGGGGGTCTCAAAACATGTATTTCCGGTGAAACCTCGGTATCGAATTTTTGGGTGGAATGCAATACTTCCCCTACTTACTATACGTAGTAGAGAAAGTAAAAAAGGAAATGTAGGTAATGATAGAAATTAAATTACATGGAAGACATGAAAATTACCGCATTCACCAGGTAAGTCGTACTTCTAAATGTACTTTAACTCCAAGCAACAGCTAGTCTAAAAAAAGTTAAACAACAAGCCATATTATAATTTACCTAACACAAGAACATTCAACTGCTTACGCTTGCGAATGAAAAGCCAGGTTTGCACTCAGTGAAACGATCAATCAGAAACTTGCAGCACTGATATTACAAATTTACAAAATAACAAAACAGAGAGTGCATAAATGCCATTACCTTTTTACAAATACGGCCAAGAGCATACAAATGCCAAATCTCAACATCTAGAAAATGGCCAAGGGAAACATTCATGTTTCCCGTAAATTACTGCTTCTGCATACCACAAGAAAATTTCAGAGAACCCCCCTGAGGAAGTCTTGCAAGCCCAGGCTTCCAGCATAGACCTACCATCGTCTCTCTCTCTCCCTCTCTCAACCAATGACTAAAGTGAACAAAAGGTGAAGAGCTATTTACGCATGGCCTGGTGGGAAAAACAAGGAACTTGCAAAGAAAGCACTGAACCAACATACAGATGACGCAGAAACAAGGATCGTGAATTTTCCAGCAGAAATTGTGGAGTATGTATTAAATAGTATAGTATCAATATACATGCACATAACGGCATAATTCCATAAAAAAATTCATTATTGAGATCACTGGAAATACATATTTTGAGATCCTCAGCGCCCAAAAAGAGCATTTGCAGAAAAAGGCCAGAGAGAGCATAATTAAAAAACAAAAAAGCATTCTGTTTTGCATTCACATGACTTTCTCTACCCTCTTATCTATTATTGCATGTGCAAACTATTCTTATGAAAGCTTACTTTTCTATTTACTTCATTATAATCAAGTTAAACCTTTGCAGAAATAGCTACATTACACATTTTGTTATAAATACAAAGGGAACAGCGATAGTCAAATGTTTAAGAACTGAACCTGTATGCTGGCCTTAAAATTCATACTCCTTCCATGAAATCATGAGAAACAACCGAAAATTGACAGGACTTGAAAAGAATGACAAAGTATTTAACAATTGGAACCAGTAATAATGGATATCTCAGAAATGGCTTATACCACAAAAAAGTTATTTGAAGTAAGTTATATGTTTTAAAGAGCTCTACATTTTTTGTGTAGCACGTTTTCGTCCATCACTTAATGTTTACCAGTTATACAAGATTATACAATATTCCTTTCAAATTTAGAGGACTACACAAGCTGTTCCCAGAAAATTCAAAATATACATTTTATTTGTCATGTAAATATCTTCATTTTTGAATAAATAAAAAATTTCGAAAAATGTTCCATTTAAGGATAGTTTGGGGTGGGAGGATAGTCTTGAAAATCTTTGTGTTGCATCTCTGAAAGATATTGAACTTTAATACCAAATTGGGTATTTACGACTTATCCTTTTTGAGTTATGCTGTACACACACTGAGACCTTTTTCTAAAAATCTGATGTGATACATTCAATGACTTTCCCTACCCTCTATGTTTATAAGTGGGTATACAAACTATTCTTACTAAACCTTATTTTTCTATCTACTACATTTTAACCCAAATACACCTTTACAGAAATAGCTACATTACACATTTCGTTAGATACAAAGGGAACAGTGATAGTCAAATGTTTAAGAATTGGACGTTATATGCTGGTCTTAAAATTCCATACTGTTTCCATGTAATCACGAGAAACAACTGAATGTTGAAAGGGCTTAAAGAGAATGACCAAGTAATGAACAATTTGAACCTTTCATAACGGATACCTCAGAAATGGCTAATGCCACAAAAAAAATTATTTGTAATAAATTGTGAGTTTTAAAGATATCTACATTTTTTGTGAAGTATGTTTTTTTTGTCTATCCCTTAATGTCTACTAGTTATGTAAAATTATACAAAGTTCCTCCCGAATGAAGAAGACTGCATAGGCTATTCCCAGAAAATTCAAGATATACATTTTGTCATGTAAATATCTTTAATATATGGTATTTTAATCAAAATCATTACAGCCAATTTTAGAAAATCAACAATTTTGAAAAATGTTTCATGTAAATGGTAGTTTGGGGTGGAGGATTTTCTTGAAAAATCTTCGTTTCCGATCTTTGTAAGATACTGAACCTAAATACCAAGTTTGTATCCAATTTCATTTTTGAGTTATGCTGTTCACAGACACGGACCCTTTTCTAAAAACGTTTTTTTTTTATTCAGAGGGCCTCAAAACATGTATTTGCAGTGAAATCTCAGTAGTGAATTTTTGGGTGTAATGTAATACTTTCTCTACCTACCATGTACGTGGTAGAGAAAGTAAAAAAAGTGCATGAGTGTGTGCATTTGCGCACATGTGCATGCATGTGTGAGAGAGAGAGCGAGCGAGTGAGCGCGCCTCTATCTGTAAAGCATAACTCAAAAATGAAAAGTATTTGGTATTTTAAGCTCAATATCTTCCAAGGATGCAAAACATAGATTTCAAGAATTCCCCAACCGCAAACTACCCTTTACATGGAAAAATATTTGTTATTTTGTATTTCCTTAAAAATGCCTTTAAATGATTTTGATTAAAATAACATATTTTTAAGACATTTGATTAACAAATAAAGTGTGTATCTTAAATTTTCTGCAAATGACCGTGAAGGCCTCTTCATAATAAATTAATTTTGTAAAAAGTTGTAAACTCTGAGATAGGCAGAAACTTGCTGCACAAAAAATGCAGATCTCATTAAGACAGACAATTTATGTCAAATACATTTTTGTGGCATTAACCATTTCCAAGGTGTTCTTTATTATTGGTTTGAATTGTCAAATACTCTATAAATTCTTCAAATGCTAATCGCTATTCACTTTTTTCCGCTTGTGTTGATGCAAAGAGAATTTAATTTCAAAGCCATCACTTAGTGACCCACTTTTAAAGGATTTGACTATCACTTAAACCTACTGTATTCTCCTTATACCACCATGAAATGTGTAACAAAACTATTTCTGCAAATGTTTATCTTAACATGAAGCGGATATAGGAATAAGCTTTCATAAGAGTAGTTTATAGAAGAATGGATAGGGAAAGCCATGGGGATGTAACATATACCTTTATTTCCTCTACTACGTATAGTTAAATAGGGGAAGTATTGTATTCCACCCAAAAATTTGATACCGAGATTTCACCGAAAATATATGTTTTGAGGCCCCCTGAATCCAAAAAAAGCATTTCTGGAAGCATGTCCGTGTGTGTTTCTGTGAACAGAATAACTCAGAAACGAACAGTCGGATAAACACCAAACTTGGTATTTAGGTTTAGTATCTTCCAGAGATATGACACGAAGGTTTTCAAGAAAATCCCCCCTCCCCAGATTACCCTTTACATGGAACATTTTTCAAAAATTTTAATTTTCTCAAAAATGCCTCTTAACGATTTTGATTAAAATATCATATGTTTAAGATATTTTCATGACAAATGAAATGTATATCTCGAATTTTCTGGGAATGTCTCCAAAAGTATTCTTCATTGTGAACAACTTTTGCATAACTGGTAAACCATAAGAGATAGACAAAATTTTACTACACAAAAAATGTAGATCGTATTAAAATACACAACTTATGTCATATACATTTTTACTTTCTCTACTACGTATAGTAAGTAGGGGAAGTATTGTATTCCACCCAAAAAATTGATACCGAGATTTCACCGGAAATACATGTTTTGAGACCCCCTGAATCCAACAAAAGCATTTTTGGAAACATGTCCGTGTGTGTGTCTGTGAACAGCATAACTTAGAAACGAAGTTGGATAAACACCAAACTTGGTATTTAGGTTCAGTATCTTCCTGAGATGCGACACGAAGGTTTTCAAGAAAATCCCCCCACCCCAGACTACCCTTTACATGGAACATTTTTCGAAAAGTTTAATTTTCTCAAAAATGGCTCTAACGATTTTGATTAAAATATCATATGTTTAAGATATTGTCATGAGAAATGAAATGTATATCTCGAATTTTCTGGGAATGTCTCCAAAAGTATTCTTCATTGTGAACGACTTTTGCATAACTGGTAAACCATAAGAGATAGACAAAATGTTACTACACACAAAATGTAGATCGCGTTAAAATACACAATTTATGTTGTATACATTTTTTTTTGTTGAGTGAACCATTTTCGAGATATTGCTTGTTATTCCCTTAAATTTACCAATACTTATACTTTTTCTCAAATTTGTTATTCATTTTTTTTATGTCCTAGACATGCAAAGAGAATGGAATGCGCCACATAGCAACCAGCACTTAAAATATTTGACTATCGCTTAAAACCTACCATATTCCCCTTGCATCTACAAGAAAATTAGCAATAATATTGACATCTCGATATCTCGATTAACATGAAGCATATGGAGAATAAGCGTTTTTAAAAATAGTTTCTACAAGAGTAGAGAAAGTCATGTGAGTGTAACACATCAGATTTTTTTTGTTGAGTCAACCATTTTCGAGATATTGCTTGTTATTCCCTTAAATTTTCCAATACTTTTTCTCAAATGGGAATTCATTATTCATTTTTTTACGTACTGGACATGCAAAGAGAATGGAATGCGCCACTTAGCAACCAGCTCTTAAAAGATTTGACTATCGCTTAAAGTCTACCATATTCCCCTTGCATCTACAAGAACATTAGCGATAAGATTAACATCTCGATTAACATGAAGCATATGGAGAATAAGCGTTTGTAAAAATAGTTTGTACAAGAGTAGGGAAAGTCAAGTGAGTGTAACACAACAGATTTTTTGTTTTAAGATCTACCATCTAACAGCTGTGTTCTTTGTGTCTACATGTTTTTAAAGACTTGGTCAAACCTGAATATAACAATGGTATATTCTGCAACAAGCATATATGGAAAGAGAAAGTGCTGTAAGTGAACTAAATATATGAATGTATATAAAAGAATTACCGCATGTGAGACGAGTAAATTATCTCGCACTCGCTCCAATTCTTCACGGCGGCGAGCAGCCAGGATAATACGACAGCCAGCACTATAAAATACATGGGCAAGAGCTTCTCCCAATCCAGAGCTTGCTCCTGTTATCAGCACTACCTGTAAAAATGTTTGCATGCAATATTATTTAAGAACTGTTACAAAGTACCAGATTTATTCTTAACTACACAAGATTTTCAGCATTTCAACATATACATTACGCTTTTACAAGATGGCATACAAAAGGCACAGTAATGTTAAACCACTGTTTCTTATACCCTGGTTCAGTTTTGTTTCATTTCTACACTGACCTTCTCATAGCAAAGCTTTATACCAAAGTCATTCTTTAATCAAAATGCGAAGACACTCACGGCCAGTATCAATGTAGTATGGTGGCTAAGATCTAACAGGATAAACTCTCCGAAACGTTATAAGCCAAAAATGTGTATCTGAACATTTCATTATGCTTCACTACAGCTGGTTTGATCAATTGCTATGCATAGATGTTTGTAAAGTAGTTTAATTCACATGCATTTATAGACTAGGTGGCATACCCAATATTGCATGGGTTATTTTAAATCTCAAATGACCTTCCCCTATTACTTTACAAAATTAAAGTACAGTGATATAGAATATATCAATAGGTAATCTTCTGCTTTACGCTTTATAATTGCAATTTCCTAAAGCCCAGCAATAACCTAATTACAGATGAAAAATCCCCTGATGTCCATGAAAAACATTGATGGATGTTGCATTTCTGATTTCTTTAACCCCAACCTCTGGTAGACTTCCAAACTCCAGAAATGCTGTGTGCCTTTAGGCATATACTTTTAGTAGCAAAAGTTACCACCATTAAATTATTTTTTAAGTATAATTTTAATGTGCATTGCATTAGCATTCAGACATTCAATAATTTCAATGTAACAGTATCCATAATGAATATATCCAATATCCAACATTCATAATTAAATAAATCTAATCAAGTTGATCCAAAATCCAATAGAATTGCTGATATGGGAAAAACTCCTCATACAAAAAAACAAAAGCCATCTAATGAATTTCAATTTCCCCCAGAAAAGGATCTCATCTTTAAATACATCAAGCCGAAAATGACGTCAACGTCAGGAAGCGCCAGACTCGTTAGTGGCTCTTAGCTGATGATGAAGACAAGGTATCTTCGAAATGCGTTTAAGGTAATTATCTTGAAAGAGTGAAGTTACAGTGCGTTGCCACTAGAATTTTATTAATATTCAATAATTTATTGGCAAAGTGTTGAGAAATATTTATACCTGGCATTAAGCTCATATTTTACTATTAGTCCACCCATATAATGCCTTCTGTGTATGAGTGCATTAATCTTGTAGTTACGGTATGAGGTAGCTCTCCAGTAATCGTGTAGCCTATGAGATCGATCTCCTGTGTGGCCTGTTCTTCAATGCTTCATCCATTCATGGTCATGTTGGTGTCATACAGAACACAAGTGTGTTGATGGTTCATTGTTCCATGCGGTTCTCGACTTAAAATTAAGATATGTAATTTGAGTACTAACTGGTCACAGTGAAGTTGGTTCTGTATTTGATATAGTCAAAGTATGTTGACATTGTAGATTTTTTTTTCCCCCCCGTTCACAGTAATGGTATGGATGATGATCTAGGTTAAGTGACGCTGCACATAGAAAGAAAGCTTAAGAAAAAAGACAGAGGGATAGTAAAATTTTACAGAAAATACCTCAACTGGACTCTTATTTTAGTGGTAAAAGTAAAAGTGAACCGTGTAATTCTGAGCATTCAGGTGAAATTGTGGTTCATAACAATGAACAGTATAGCTCTGAAAGTGTAGGGAGTTCTAAATGGTAAACAGAATGCGGAAGTTCCAACTTTTGGAGTTTCAGAAGAATGTCAAGAATCCACACTCTCTAAAGCCGAGGATTTTTCTGTTCCCAGTAATGACCCATTTTATTAGGAAAACACTCACCAGACAATATAATTTGGTTAAAAATGGCATTAATCAAAACAAAAAATGCTGACTTTTCTATGTCCTCGTGGCAATTTGCTGATAGATCTCAGCAATTTTGCAGCAAAAAAAAAATGTTTAAGAGTTTTTGGTGAATGAGGAAATTATCAACTGTGAATATCTTGTATATTCTCGTAGCCAAGAACTGTTGTTCTGTGCATGTTGCAAATTATTTGGTGGTACATCTCAATTTGCAACATCTGGTTTCAATGATTGGAGCCATGCTGGAATACGAATAACTGAACATGAAAATTCTACCTCTCACAGAGGCTGCTTGTTAAAATTGAAAAACAAGGAAACGAGATGAATAGAATTGACAAATGGTTATTTACCCAGCATGAACATGAAGTTATGTATGGTAGAATTGTGCTACAAAGTTGTTTCTGTAGTTTACGTCTTATGTGGAGTTCAGTCATAAAAAATTTAGGTAATGAAGTTATTTCTTCTAAATATTTTTCAGTCGTAGTAGAGTCTACTCCCATAATGACTAGTTCTGAAAATGGGCTCTCAGCTGAAAGATTCCTGTGTTTTATAAAAAAAATGCAGGCCACAATGGAAATAAGCTTTCTGAAGAAGTTTCGAATTCTTTAGAACTACATGGACTGATACTTGACAATTGTAGAGGTCAGTCATATGATAATGCAGTCAAAATGTCTGGTGTATATTCAGGCTTGCAGGCAAGATTCAAAGGCCAAAACTCCTTCATTTTCTTCATTCCATGCCGGGCTCACTCGCTGAATCTAGTTGGCTCACGAGCTGTACAATGCTGCACAGCTGCAATACGGTTTTTGAGTTAATTCAAGATTTACACAACTTCTTTGCAGATTCTACAGGAAGATGGAACATCTTGGAAACATTTTTTGATTCTACAAGTATGACACTGAAATCACTGTCAACAACTTGATGGTGTGCACGTGAGGATGCTTGTAAGAGTTCAAATGCAGATTGGAAAGCAGTGTTTTCTGCATTAAAAATAATTTCAGAAAATGAGAGTAATAGAGTTAGATGTGAAGTTGATCTTAGAAAGATAAGTAGTACTGAGGTAGCTTTCATGACATCAGTGTGGGGTTGTATTCTGCAACAGTTTGGCAAAGCAATGAAAAAATTGCAAGCTGAGGATGTGGACGTTCCTACTTCTGTTGAAATGTACAACTCTCTTACAATCTTTTTAACTGAGCTTCAGACATCTTTTTCAATTCACAAGAATTCAACTGAAAAGAAACTTACGGAGATCAGGAATTCTGAATCAGTTCAGCTGCTGAGAATCAAAAAAAGAAACATCAAATTAAATGCAAGAGAGTTTTTGATGAATCATCTGACTCAGAAGAACCCAAATGCCTTGAAGAAAAAATAGGATCAGATTGTGTTGAGATCTGGAGAAGAATGAAAATGTCATATTAGAAGATTATACAAACTCTTCAGGATGAGTTACAGAAGAGAGTTAATGTCTACAAAGAATATAAGTTAAGATTTTCATTTCTATCAAATATCACCGAACTAGAAGCTATTCAAGTTTTATGATACTGCAGAGAAACTTGAAAGTCATTTATAATTCTGACATAGAGAACAACTTTGGTGAAGAAGCTATCTGTTGTCTATGGTGACAAGTTGACCTCTCTTCCATTTCTCTGTAGAATGTTGGTTTAAAAAAAAATTTATATGTATCTAAATGCATACACAGCACTCAAGATTTACAACTGTACTCCAGCATTGTTTTGCTGAAAGGTCCTTTTCTGTTTTACAACAGATTAAGAACCACTTTGGACAGCAGAGAATCAAGAACGACTGGTCAATCTCGGTACTAGCCATAGAATCAGACATGACAATCAGTCTGGATTTTGAGGAAGTGATAAATGAATTTGCAAATACAAAGGTGAAAAGGATGTAATTTCTCCTAGTTTGCTTAGTTTTGGAAAAGGTTAATTAAATTGTACTGTATCATGTATTTCGGATTGATTAAATTTCAAATTTAAGTGAAGTAATTTTTGTATAGGGTATTAAACTGTAGTGATTTTCTTTGTATTTTATCATATATTGCGTCCAAGTTTGATGTTTCTGTGGCAATTTTTCAATAAAAGGGGATATGGAACTGTAGTAGTTATTTTATAATTTTTGAATACTTAACTTGCACATGTGCTTTGTGTTATATGTTATTTAAATGCTTCAATAAAGTTTAAAATTGAAATAGATGATTCCGCAGCTTTATTGTTGGTAGTCCGTAAATGAATAACATGCTGAAGTTTAGGAAGGGGGGCATAAAATAAATTACAGCACAGGAGCATCACATACCCTAAATACGGCCCTGGTATTTTTATATTTAATATTAATCATAAAGTGAAATAAATGAGTATGAAAAATACACATATCTTTACATTTCTTGATCCATATGTTTGGTATTGGTGAGCGTTTGTTTCGTTCAAGAGATCCACAGCAGCACAGTTCTGGGATATTGAACAGATCATACCAAATAACTTTCACCAATTATATTGGTACACTTTCTATGCCACACCCCCAGAGATACACCATCACCAGTCATTCAAATCTGAAATACCTTGCAGGAGAAAGTTTTCACCCACCACCAGAGCTATAGATCATGCAGTACAAAACTGTGATAATTGGTTGATACACTATACACTAAACATTTCATGGATAGGAGCACATATGCATTAAGCAGATACAAGATTCTAAACTTAGATTTTAGGTAGAGTAACCACCAAAGATATCAAAGATTTCTTGTACAGAGTAATAGGCCTTTCTACATAAGATTTTTTTTAGCAGGTAAGAATTTAAGCTTAAAGATTACCCAGAATTTCTTCTTGGTATCTGACAATAACCTAATAAAGAATTTGATAAGGTATTGGATATTTTGATGAATTCATAAGTTCACTTTTAATAGCAAGTTAAATTTGTTGTTGATCTGTGTAAATAACCCTTTTGTCTGATATTGAAGTTGGGCACTTGTAAATTGCTTATAAATTCATCTGTATATTTGTATAAAAATCATGAGTAAGAAAATATACTCGTATGTTGGAGTTAAAACTACCAGGCATACAAACCCCTCTAGAATGCTCTGCAATTAACTTTAGCTTTATAAAGTTGTATAATGTTTTCAGGATCACTTATCACTCAGTAATTTGAAGAAAAATTAACATAGCCTAACCTAAAACGCACATATTTATACAACACAGAATTTAAGCAATTCATTCACAATTCCGACCAACCTTATCTTGTAATTTACCCATACTACTTCTATGACGCAAAGACCGAAAGTACTGATAGATAATCCAAGGCAGAGTAACGGGTATGCACACTGATCCAAGTAACCACCAGATAAGTCCCCAATTATTTTCTAAACCTTGCTTCATCATTCACTCAGCTGATTTTTGAGCAGTAACACGAAATGTTTAAATCAGCTCAAACGAAGTAACAGGATTCGTTTAGTTAAAGCAAAAGCGCAATGTCATTATGTTGATCTTCTGTCATACACACTTCCCTATAACCTCACTTCTGAGATTTCGAAATCGAAAATTATAGTTGAAGGGAAATCTAGTTGACCTTGGTAGGCTCATCTCAATGTTGTGGTATACGCAAACAACATAATAATCTTTGAAGCGGTCGGAAGTCCACGTTAATTTTCATGCTATGAAACCGCATGATACGACGTAAACGTGATATGACGTTTTGACTTTGAAGTTTGAAGCAATTCGTTGCTGCGGCAAACAGGTTAACTAACCTGACTAATCTAGCTAAATGTGATCAAGTGAATAAGCTCTGTTATTAAAACGTATCATATAAAATCCCAACACGATTGCTAATTATATTTCATCAGCTAGATATATAATTATTATATAGCGGTAAAATCATTTTGGGATAATAAAACCAACCGTTTCCTTTTTGATTTGTTTCGTTTTATTTTTTGTCAAGACGCAGGATTGACGTTATGGCTCATGCGTGGGAATTTTGAAAGTGTTGAATAATGGAGCATAACACAAACAGATTTATCTGGTTCTTAAAGGCATAGTTTATGGAACATGTGACCCAAAATTGGACAGATAATGTTACTTTTCAATAAAGAGAACATTAATTTCTCCTTTATAGGAGAACTCAAACAGGGCCTTTTGTCAAGAGATCCAAATATTCAGGTATGAGCTTCTGCATATATGATGTGAAAAAATTAATATACAATGAATGGGGTTATTTTGAGTCCATAATTATATGTGGAACATGTGGCATAATCAAACAAAATTATTTTATTTCATTTGACTCTGATGCAACAAATAATAACAAGCATCAGTTTATAGTTAAGTATAATGTAAAAGAAAATGATTTGTGTAAAGATCATCATTCTTAACAAGGCATGAAATCTTTTAGTATACTGTATAATATGAGTACAACATATGAATAAAATAAAGGCAGTAGGTACAGAATTTACTGTACTAAACTCAGGTACATTATTATTTTTGAAATGTGTATGAATCTAAAGTCTGATTTCAGATTTCCATTCACTCATTGTACACCCTATTCGAAACAGGAATTTTAGGTACCATTACTATGCAAGTGCACTTTAGCTATACTTTTATTTGTAGTGTACAACCTAGAAGTGTTCATAACAATTCAAACATCTATATCAAAGAGACAAGTCACAGGATGACTAAGTAATGATTTGCAGGCATTCCATAATTGGTTTACTTCAATGGTATAATATTATTTAAAACACTTTCACCATCCATAAATAAATTGTATACTAATAAAAACCGTTTAAGTTTAGAATTAAAATGATACTCATACCTTTTATAGAAAGAATAATTACGCATAAGAAAAAGGCCATTTTTTCCCCTTTAGTTAATTCAGTTTTGTGAATATACTAAATGTAAATACTTTTTTATCATTTTGTAAAGATTCTAGAATAAATAATTTAAGTTACCATTGATTTTACTTTTAAATAATATTTAATGCCCATTCAGAGAACTTAGGCAGCACCCAACAATGTGAACACTGATGATGCATGAAATGAAATGATAATTGGTAAACGAAATGTGATATGGAAACATTCCAAGCCTAAGTTTAGGGTTTCTCCTCAGCATTTGTCATTCATGAGAACTGAGGAAAACCTGGGAAAAAAAGAAACCAGTCAGGAAGGATGTCCTGAGTGGAATTAAAACCATAGACCTGTTGTCCATGAGTCTGTGTCTTCAAACTCAGCCACACACACAGATTTGGTGACAATTTTATGTAATTTGTTTTCCTAACCTGGCATGTTAATATAAATTATGTAAAAAATTAACTCCTCTCACAAACTCTGTATCAGGGTTGAAGTTTGTAAATATAAAGTATGCAACTGTTTCATGAAATGAACATAATGTATATAATTTCTTATGAAATCTGCATACATTATTGGATCCACAGATTGAAGTGATACATGATATATGATATAATATGCTATGATATTAGGTGAGTTCATTACAGCAGAGCATCTATTAGCCTTGTCTGTCTGTGTCTCTGAAACAATCATGGACTGCTGCTGCATGCTGAAATTTTATGTAGGTATTAGATTTCAGTTATGTTAATGCATTTAAGTGTAATGAATTGAAGTGAGTCATTACATATTAATTCACTTCAATTCATTATATGATAACATCATAATTAGCAATACCTACTTCTGTCCATTATAACATTTAAGTCTGTTGGAAATTGATACAAAATTAAGGATAGTATATATGGAAGGACTCGAAGTTTTGCAGTTTTTGGGACTATTTCCAAAAATATCTATAATATAGTTTGCATGTTACTGCGCTATCTCTGCCAAAAATAAAACGTGCTTGAAGTTTAATGTTATGCTTCATTCACAATACTCTTTTTAAATTGTATATTATTTGCAAAATATCATCTAAATTTTCAATTATGTCCATTAATATTGATTTTAATTTGTGTATCTTTATAATGAGGCTTTCAAGTTAGTTAATAAAACAAGCAATAAATGTTTTCATATTCTGCTGGATTGTATAGTTACCTATTATCTTACCATCTGGCTTTTCCCTTTGTCCTATTTTCATTTTGATTATTCTCCATAGGGCATTTGATATATTTGCATATTGATTAATAAACTCATTGTTTCCCAAGATGAAAAACTACATACCTATTGTGAAATGGCATGTCTGCTTTATAATGAATAAAATCTCATGAAGTTCATCGAGGATATATGAGTCCCTTAGAATAGCAAAGGTGCATGTGCCAAAAGCTAGTTTTGAGAAAAATGCGATAAACGTTTTACTAAGCATTATATATTAAAATAATCAATAAAGACATTAAGAAGTGTTCAGATGTAAACCTAACACACCAATACTGTTAATTATGATTGTAAAATGCTATTTGACAGATATCCAAAGTTTCTGAATGCTAATTTCATTGGCAATGTTATTTAAAATAAATAAGATATGCATTTATGTGTCTTATAGTCAAAACTGTTTACCTGTAAAGTTAGCAGTTTGCAAGAAATACTTTAACGAATATTAGTAAACGTTTACTACAAATATTTGTTCTAATGTTAATAAATAATAAAATTAATATAAAGAAATAAGTAAACAAAAAGTATAAAGTTTAGCTAACTGAAGATGATTAAGTGCTGGCGCAGTTTGGGTTGTGCTATGAGGTACCATGAGTATATCAGTAATTTAAAGTATCGTCATTCACTGCTATCTCTTCTTTTCCCTCTGATGTGTGATCCATGTTTTCTTGATCAGTAAATATACTATTGAATGTGCATGATGATTTGCGGGAATGTAAGGAAGAAGTGAGCGAAGATCTGCAAGTTTTTCTGGTGAAATTATTACAGGTTTAGTGTATTTATTTGGTAGACTGAGTATCGAAAGATTGAAATGATGATCATAGCTCTTCACATGTTCTTTGATAAGGCTCCCCACTGTAAGTAGGTTTAATGTCAAATCGCATTTTGTAGTTCCTGGAGAAAACAAAAACTATTCCCTCTGAGAACTTGGCACCCAGAACCTGCCACTTTATGTGACATTGCAAAACTCCTACATGTTTAAACTGTTCTCCCTTTACCATAATGACATCAAAAGAATTCTTCTTTCTGAAATTCTTATTTGTTTACCATACTGAATCCCAGCAAACACTTCTCTTCACCTAAGATACAATTCTATATTCCAAAAATCACAATCACAAGGAAGATAAGAGTGGCAGAAACCATAAAGATGTGTTCAGTTTTTGAGAAACGGTCTGCATGGATGTATCTGAGACAGGTCAAAACCATGTTCAAATTTTTATTCTGCCCACTGTAATTACCGCTGAAAATACATAACATCTTCACTTCTGGTGGTATTTTACTTTCAATATAATGTATGAGGCAATTTAAAATTTCAGCAGAGCCTCGTTTCCCAGTACCTTCACCCCAAAGGTACATTGAGACTGTTCTGTCCTTTGTATTGTGTATATAAAAATAATAAGTTGATAACTTCCTCTTGTACAATTGGATTTCAGAATAACTGTTGGATCCTTGTTATCAGCTATTTGCTTTAACAGTCTTTGTGCCATCTTAGCTCTACATTCAAGTGAACTTATTCCTTCTTTTAATTCCTTTATTTATTTGAAATCAATGTCGTCTCTCGTCTCCATTGTCACTTTGTTTTGTCACAATAGTTCCAGGTGTCAGACAGGAGGAGAAAATCCAAGATTAAATTCAGAGCCAAAAATGTGGCAGCAAAATGGTTCAGAAACTGGAAGATCTTCAGCATGTTTTTCAACAATCCAGCCACAATAAGCTTTATACGTTTTGGATATATTTAAATCAGAGGCTAAGTATTTCTATGTGGACTTTTAGCTCTGCTGGTAGTGGCTGGATAAGGCAGAGAAACTGTCAGTGTGTGGCTTTACTTTTTCTCTATCTGAAACGGGTATTCTTCTTATCTTTTCCCGATGGCCACGATGATCTGTATCAATGGTTCCAGTTCCTCTAACTTTGTCAAAAGTAGTACCCAGTCTCTTTTCACTCAAACCATGTACATATGATCCAAAAAGCAATTGTGCAAATGTTGTAACTCTTATTTCCATGAATCACTTTATATTTACTGTGCACAATCTAGAAAAGGTCTGTCTTTTACACGTGATCTTTTCACATCCATGCTTGTTATTAGTTTATTTAAATAGTATTGTTGTAATCCCCTGTTTCTCAAAAGAACCACACCGACAGGCAGGCTCTACTTCTTTTGCCTTTACAACATTTTTTGTTTTCAAACTTACATATTCTTTACCTGGATTTCTCTTCTTTGTGACCACATTAATTTTCCATTGGTTTTTCTGCATGCAGCATTTTCTAAGACGTCTTAGGTGATTGATGAGAAGTAGAATCACTGTGTGTATCACTCATTGTGCTTAACAAAAGTTAATCATTATGCTAAATGCACTAAAAGGTTTGTTGAATGGTATCATTAATAATCAACACTACTTTAAATAGACAACACTAAATAAAACTTAATCCAAGAGCTGCAAGCACAACTTTCTTTAAGAGCAACAGACTGAACTAAACACATACCTCATATAGGAAGAAGTATGGCCAGGCAAAAACTATTTACAAAACAACAAAATCCTTTAAAATGGTTAAGAAATAACAATTTATGAGGGCTAAATAACTGACAATAAACAGCATCTTCTGTTAAGTGATTTATTGCTCTGTTGTGTTACAGAGCAGCTGTCGCAGCATAGCGGCTGGTAGGCTGGCTCATATGCCTTTGCTGTTCTCAAGATTCAGCTGCAATACATAAGATCGAACACTATGCTGTATTCAAATTTACAGTTCATTCATATCCAAGGCGTATTGACCATTCACATGTAATAAGCATGAAAGAATATACTTGCTATATGTTGCAAGAAAAAACCAAAAAACATACTTTGGCACATATACCTTTACTAGTTTAAGGGCCTCACATTTGCAATATAAAATCATGTAAACTTTTGCCTGCAAAGACCTTTTTTTATTATAAAACATGAACCAATAATGTGAACATTTTTATACCACATTTATGCACAGTATTAACTTATTGTAGATATAAAATGTATTTAAACATTAGCTCATAACAAGAACTGATCTTCTGGTGGCTGCTCATTGTGCTCAAATGAAGCAAGTGGTTGGAAGAACTACAGTCACCCCATGTGTATTTTTGAGCTTGCATTTATCCTGAGATTTGGCTTGCTTTATTAAGTTCTCCCTGTCTTTAGCATAGACATAAAATTCAGCATGGAAATGTTGAAATTCAGTTTCTCTTGCATTTCAGCTTTCAATTGATTAACACTGAGTCTGTTTCTAGTTTCAGTGTACTTATTACCCATTATACTAAATACTCTTTAGGAGTGCTCGTGTTGGCTAATGTCACAGTGCTTAAATACCACAATGAATGGGGTGCTGCTGTGAAAATCCATATGGATAAATTACTTATATACCAAAAGGAATGCATCAAAATCATGTTTAACCTAAAATCAAGGGAATCGTGTAGGGAAACCTTGATTAACAATAAATTGTTTACCTCTACTCTCTCTATTCATATAGAACAATAATGTATGTAATAGATAAGTACAAACCAATTAAAAACAACCAGATCTATAAACATAACACAAGAGGTAACTTGAACTATTTTAGGCATAGCGTAAAAAAAGCGTATCTTTAAAGGATATATATATATATATATATATATATATATATATATATTTCTGGAATCACACCTTTTAATAAATACCACTGGAAATCAAATCCATAGCTGATATTTCTATACAGCAATTTAATAGGAAATTGGGGGTGTATCTAATAAACAAATGTCTATATGATTTAAAGGATTTGTAAATATGTAATTGTATTGACATGTCCAAAATCAAATGTATGATAAACTGGATGAAATTAATAATAATAATAATAATAATAATAATAATAATAATAATAATAATAATAATAATAATAATAATAATAAGAAGAAGAAGAAGAAGAAGAAGAAGAAGAAGAAGAAGAAGAAGAAGAAGAAGAAGAAGAAGAAGAAGAAGAAGAAGAAGAGTTATTGTTGTTGTTTTTGTTGTGAAAATAAATTGCAGGATTTTTATCCTACTAGCAGATTAAACAAATTATGGTGGAACAACACATACAATTGCTGGTCAGTTCCTGGTCAAACTAGATGTTTGGGAACCCTGCCTAGAACATTCAGAAGAAGCATTTTCTAACTCATGAATTATTTTATGATTTATTTCTGCTACCTGCTAAAATTTCCATTCTATCATTTTCTTTAGGAACAGGGTTGCTTATTATATTTTTATTAATTTTGCAAATAATTAACACTAAGTTTTCTTATAAAAGATATTTAAAGTTAACTTAGGCTGAAAGACAAAAAGGAAAATATATGAGTTACATGATGCTTATTAAAAGTTAATGTTAAGCATACTGCAATATTTATCAAAATATGCTGTTTAAATAATGCAACCTTTTTATTGTTTTTATTACTTATTTTTGTTTTGTTATTTTTATTTTTTGGTGTTGTTTGCAAAAATTAAACTAAAACTTTTAAAGTGTTAAATGATCAAGGCATTAATTGCACAGTAATTAAAAGTTAGAGTTTATTTTATATTTTCTACCTGCTCTTTGTTTTCCATTGCTGAGGAATGTGAAACTTCAGAACCAGTGTGCTTCTTCAATAAGAAATACAGTATAGTGCAGTTTGAAACACCTCACTTTCCCTTTAGTGGATTATTTACATTCTTCATTTTATAGCTTATTTTAGGAAAACAGTGAGAAGAATTGAAAATGTTTCATTGAAATTGTTATGTTTTATTGTTTAAGGTACAAGTAATGCAGGTTATTATACAGCATCTAACCAATGATGAACACTCTAGAGCTGATGGGCTTCAGGCTTCAGATGTTTTACTTGATGCAGATATTACTGAATTTCTCTGTGAGACAATGGCAACTTTGCATAGCTCAGTGCTGGAGTAAGTCAGTTTTGAATAATACTTTTAAAAACTGAATTGGTTATTATTGAAGGGAACTTAGTTCACTTTTCAGTGTTTTGAGACAGTCAGTAAGTCCTATTTTATGAAAGTTGTGATGCAATTAGAGCAACAATCTGTTTTGCACGCTAAGTATGCAAGTATATTAAAATGCCTTGTTTAAAAAACCTTAAAAGAAAAATGGTGTGCAGCCATTTATAATTTATTTTTTAAGTAACATTTTTCTCAGTAGCACCCCTGAAAGTATTACTAAACAAATCAAGAGTACATATGTTAATCAATAACGATTTAATCTTACCAAAATTCTTTTTAGAATGTAATTCAGTACTCAAAATTTTATTCATGGGCCATTAAAAAGATGATCATAATAATGATGATGAGCATCATCATCATCATCATCATCATCATTATCGTCTTACTTGGTCTAAGTATAAATTCTTGATTTGGTTTGATATAATGGAGTCACATCTTGGTATGTTTTACATTTGGCCAAAAAAATTTGATACTGAGGTTTCATTGGTAGTTTATAGTCTGAGGCACCCTTAAGTTTAAAAAAAAAAAAAGACAAATTAAGAAAAGCTATGTATGCATGCATACATCACTTGAGCAGCTTGGTTCACAGGCATTTGGAAATACTAGAACACAACAATGTAAATAACTAAAATTAAAATTTTGTAAATAATAAACCTTATCCAATAGATTATGCTGATAAGGTTTTTTTTTAAAACTTGCTTATAACTTATAACAATTCTTTTCCCAGCCAGAAACTAAACCTGGGACTTTTGGCTTCAAAAATGTTGTTATAAAATATTCTTCACAGAATTCAGTTAGTTAGATATCTTATTGACTTTATGCTCCAGTGTAACCTCCTGTTTGAGAAGAGTAATTAAGATGATAGTAGGACGTAACATATGTTATATACCAAGTTTCAAGCTAATGTCATTCTTGTGTTAAAAGGTATCTTAACCCTCCGTCAGGTGCAATACCTATTATTACATGATTGAGCGTAATATATCTGAGAGATACCACTTACATGTCTGCTCTGTTCTGTCTGAAATTTTTCCTAAATTTGAATTTTTTTGTATTTTATTATGTTTTATTTATATTTTAATATTATATGCTTTATTTATCAAACCGTTGCAGTATATCAAGTATGCCTCAAAAACATAAGTTGCATGTGTAAGTTTCAGAAAATAAATTAATAATACTAACATATAAAATGGGAAAGGGTAATAATGTTATTTGTAAATATATGTATGGGTAAACAATAAAAATCATCACTTCTTTTGAATTTTATGAACATCACTATAATTAATAATATATTTAAATTAAATTTTAGTATATATTGTGACACAGCGGCTATTGACCCAAGATTATAAGGAGTATGGTGCCAAGCGGTCCGAGTAAGCAATGATAATGCCACTGGGTGCACTATCGGGAGATAACTAGAACTTTCTGGAAGCTTTATCTCCCCACCTCCTCCAGAAAGTGTGTCAAAATAGTTCTAGAATATTCGAGAACCTTCTTTGGAAGATTCCACTGCCTATATAAGCGAACACTCTCGCAGACAATGAGTTAGTGCCAGTCAAGAGTTGTGAGTCAGGGCATGTCGAGCGCAACAGAGTGGAGTTGAATCAGTCAGAGTGCAAGAGTTGGTGACTGCATTTCTGGTGTGACATCAAGAGCAATTCTCCGAGCAAGCTGATAATGGATGTTGTGACATTCAACGAGTACTACAGTGGAGCAACGGTTGTGTTTGATTCCAGAGTGAGGGAACCGTCCGACATGAAGAAGCTGCATCACAAAGGAAGTGAAGTGATGGAGAATTGAACTAGTTCACCTTAGTGAAGTGAACACATAAAAATGAAACATGACTTTTAAAAACAAAACAATGACAGTGAGAACTTGGAGATAAAATAGTGACAGTTGAAAAACTGGACAAAGTCACAATATATACCTTTACTACAAATTCTCGGCACACTTCTTGCAAATCTGTCTGGCATGCTCCAAACAGTAGTGCATTTCACATTTCTTGTAGCAATATGCTGAAAGTTGCTTCCTTTTTACTTTCTCCACTACATATAGTAAGTAGGGGAAGTATTGTATTCCACCCAAAAATTCGATACCGAGATTTCACCGGAAATATATGTTTTGAGGCCCCCTGAATCCAAAAAAGCATTTATGAAAACATGTCCATGTGTGTGTGTGTGTTGTGTGTGTGTGTCTGTCTGTCTGTCTGTCTGTCTGTGAACAGCATAACTGAGAAACGAACAGTCGGATAAACACCAAACTTGGTATTTAGGTTCAGTATCTTCCAGAGATGCGACACAAAGGCTTTCAAGAAAATCCTCTCACCACAGATTACCCTTTACATCGAAAATTTTTCGAAACTTTTAATTTTATCAAAAATGGCTCTAACGATTTTGATTAAAATATCATTTGTTTAAGATATTTTCATGACAAATGAAATGTATATCTTGAATTTTCTGGGAATGTCTCCAAAAGTACTCTTCATTGTGAACAACTTTTGCATAACTGGTAAACCATAAGAGATAGACAAAAATGTAGATCATGTTAAAATGCACAATTTATGTCATATACATTTTTTTTTGTTGATTGAACCATTTTCGAGATATTCCTTGTTATTTGTTTGAATTTTCCAATACTTCCACTTTTTCTCAAATGGGAATTGGTTATTTGTTTTTTTATGTCCTGGACATGCAGAGAGAATGGAATGCTCCACATAGCAACCAGCTCTTTAAAGATTTGACTATCACTTACACCTACCATATTCCCCTTGCACCTACAAGAAAACTAGCAATAAGATTAACATCTCGATTAACATGAAGCATATAGAGAATAAGCATTTTGTAAAAATAGTTTGTACAAGAGTAGAGAAAGTCATGTGAGTGTAACACATCAGATTTTTTGTTCTAGAGAACAGCTCTTATAAAGTTTGCATTTATTTTCCGTAGAAAGACAGAAGGAAATTCATCGATTTCTATAGGCCTAACTTTTCAAGACCTTTCTGAAGCATGCTGGTTATTCCCTGTAAGCATGATCCTTTTAGACAGCTGGTCAAAGAATAGCTCTCAGGATAACTTTTTCAAGAATAGCCTTCTTTATTTAATTTCCATTGCCCAGGAAGAGAATTTGAGCATTCAGTGCAGATGTTACTAAAGGCCATTGAGGACAATTTCTAGCAACTTATTATGCAGCACACATTTTGTCTACCATAACCACTCCAGATTTTATTTTTTCATTATAAAACATTATCATCTCTGGCTGGCTTCTGCTTTTCATCAGAATTTTGATCAATGCCATGTCAAAATGTTGACTGGATGGCATAAGGATATTCTTGCCTTTCTAGGAATGTAATGCAAATGTACTGTAATATTGAGATCTGCGCTTTATACTGACAAACTCCACTGGAAGCTGTGCCTTATTACTTTCTTTATTAGTATAGTAAATAGGGGAAATGTTGCATTCCACCCAAAAAATTTGATACCAGATTTCTCAAGAAATACATGTTTTGAGGTGTCCCAAATGAGTGATCCATTTCTGAGATATTCCTTGTTACAATTTTCCAATACTTACACTTTTTCCCAAACAGGAGTTCGTTATTTGTTTTTTTTTTTATGTCCTGGACATGCAAAGAGAATGGAGTGCTCCACATAGCAATCAGCTCTTAAAATATTTGACTATTGCTTAAAGCATACCATATTCCCCTTGCATCACAAGAAAATTAGCAATAAGACAGTTTCTGCAAATGTGTATCTCGATTAATATGAAGTAGATGGAGATTAAGTGCTTGTAAAAATAAGTTTGTGCAAGAGTAGAGAAAGTCATGTGAGTGCAACATATCAGTGTTCCAACAAGGACAGTCTCTCTTTCTGCAGATCTTTCACCAAATTATAGTCACTGAATCAATTATCTGTGGTGATGTTTCTCCACTTCTGTAAATCAGTTGTGCCAATCGTTTCACAACGTCTGAGATCTTGCTGCTAATGCAGAATGGTCCATCAGGCTGATTCCTGGCATAAATTTCAAGATTGTGACAGCAGAATATGTTGGCAACAACCAAAACATAGATTTTATTACATATTTATTAGGCTTAATTAATAATCTAAAACTGCATCTCCCTCTAAAGCTTATCAGCATTTTGTTGATTGTGACATTTTCTCTCAGTAAGTAGCATTTCTGGCAATTGCTGATGATTGTTTTGTGAATGTCTCACACTGCTGCAAGAGATCTAATTACTTTCTTTCTTCCTTTCTTTCTTTGTAAAAGGATCTGTTATCAGATCTAAGGTAGTGAGGAAAAAACCGGAAACACTTCAAGTTCATTACCAGTCAAAATATCTCTTCGCCATCTCCATTTGTATTCCATTATCCCATCTAAAGATAGTCTGTTACTGTGAAAGACTCCTGCCAAATATAGAAGATCAATGAATGTTTTCATCTCTTCTTTTGTTGTCAAATTAGTATCTTTTTCATGGCTGTATTTGTTTTGTATAAACTCAATGTATTGATTGGTATATGTGATGATTATGTCTAGTATGTCATCTGTAATAAGACAACCTATTGTCATACAAGCAGCTCTAGCTTGACCGCTAACTCCAGGTAGATGAATACACAAATTTTGTGATCTAGTTCTTATATATACAGATGGATCCCTCATCAATAAAAAAAAAATGCCGGTGCAGGAGTATACTGTAAACATTTTGCACAGTATCTAACATTAGATGAAACGTCAAGCCACTATGATGGAGAATTAATAGTTATAAAAGCAGCATTACAGACATTTTATATAGACCATACATAAAACAAAAAATAGTCATCTGATCATCTGATCAGACTCAAAATCAGCCATAGATGGAATAGTAAATTGCAATAATAAAACAACAAGAAATATTAAAGAAATAAGAAGTCTAATTAAAGCAGTTGAAACTAGAAATCATGTCACTCTAAATGGATCCCAGCTCATGTTGGACTTTTGGGCAATGAACATGCGGATCAATTAGCAAAGAAAGTTGCAATACAACAAATAAAACCTACAGGACAAATAGAAATAAATAAAGAATTAAATAACATTAAACAACATTTCAAAAGACAACAGAGACTTGATGAAGAAGATAAATTAAAATATAAAGATTATAAGAATATTAAAGATAGGGTTGATATACAAAAAATACCAAGGAAGACTGCAGTGGCTTATTTAGGATGGCAACTGGCCATGATTGCCTCGCAGAACATCTCAACAAGATACCATGCCTACCTACACCCAAGTGCACTCTCTGTGAAGAAGATGTCATCCTGAACAAACAGCATCTCGCCAAATGCAAACGCCTTAAAAGTGATAACTTACAGACTTTATATTGAGAAGCCAGAGGGAAAATGATGCAAATCAATTAATCCCCAATGCCATTGGTGAACAACAACAACAACAGTTTTTCTCTGTTGCATGGGTCTTGCTTTTTTCCATTTAGTGGCTCCCATCTTTTTCCAGTAAGCTCAGGATAAACATCTGTGGTGTCTTATGTCTTCATCTATATTGTTTTGATAGGAATGAGCTGTCATAGCTTCAGAATCTGTGTCACTTTCATCATCAAGAAAATCTTTATTATTGTCTTCATTTTCATCCCACAGTATTGCCAGGTCTTTCTGTAAGTCATTAGGTTACACACATTGAATACTGCTTGTTTCTTTGACATTATGTGTGTAAAAATGTGACCAATAGAAAAGAAGGCTACAAAACAATGAGGTAGATGAGCAGTCGCAGCGTATCTAACAGATACCTTTGCTTGATAACGAAATAATAAAACACTGGCAGCTAGCCAATAATGAACCAGGAAGTGCTACAATGTGTTTTAGGAAGCTATAATAGGTTGCGGCTACTTCACACAAATAGTTGCATCCGCATCTTGAAAAATGCAGGAAAGGTATCTCTCAGATGCATGGCCCTCAATGGAGGGTTAAACACATACATACCTACAAGCAAAAGTTTAAAATTTTTATTTTTGGCTTCAGCTCAGTATAAATGTTAAAATCATTTTTTTTTTTTTTTTGTTAAATCCAATATTTAAACTTACCAAAAATGCTTTGCTGTATTTTTATTATATGTACAAATTTGGTTCCTTAACCCCTTTGTGCCTGGTACAGCATACTTTATACAAAGGTGTTTTGCTAAGGTATTAGATCTTTTTAACCACTTTTATTTTTACTTTCATATCATATTCCCTCAAATACAAATAATTTATCACCGTTTTATATTATAAAAATGTTAAATTTTGTCCATAAAATTGTAGGTTTTTTCTAAGAATAAGAAGCAAAAGCTATATACTGCAGTCAAATGTAACGCTGTCAGCATTCAAGCATACCATCGCACTGATTATTTTTCTTGGGCTTCCCTGTGCTTTACCACAGGCACATTTGACTGCAGTTCCTGGGATTCGAACCCTGACATTTGGCTTTGAATGGATGCTAGTCCTTTCATCTTGCCTTAACAATCACAGCTGTTTGAATCACTTTGGTTGTAGCACCTGTGAAAGAGATATGAAAGCCAGTTTAGGAATTAGAAGTGAAGCAGCATATGTGACAAAATTATTCTGGTATTAAGGGGTTAAAGTCATCTACTGCTTAAATAGTATCAACTATGTATTTATCTAATATTAAAACTCTAACAGATGGTCCAAAATAACATAGTCTATCTATTGTTCTTTATATATACTAACTTAATATATTGTTTTTTTCAGCACTTTGTTTGTATGCCTAGGATATTTGGCAAGAAATGGAAAGTTTTACAGGAACAATCATGTAATGTTTGTGCTGGAGTGCCTGCTAAGAGCAACATTGCTATTACTGAAAAGAATGGAGAAATCACAAGCTCTTGTCAAGGCTCTGGAATTATTAGCTGTTTTATTGAAAGGGTAAACATTACTTGAAGTACTATATTTAGTTATCATACAAGTGCAAGAAAGGTATTAGATATAAGTTACATGTAGTCTCTTCCGGTACTCATCTGCTGGCTGGTTCAATTGTTTGTGTTGTACTGTCCTCTATCTTCTTAATGGTGAGTCTAATGACATCATTCACTGTAGAAATTTTGGAATTCATAACTTTATCCTCATTTTTGACAATAAAAATTGTTTCCTTAGTGCTAAGTTCTAGAGATTTCTTACAGCCTGGTGTCATATCTTATATTAAAATTGCAAAACCAGGAGTCATAGGCCACTCAGATTTGTTTATTTGCTTAAATTTGCCTTTCTTAAGGAATATTTCCATTCTAGTTTCCAAATTTCTGCTTATTTTTTTAATGTGGGACAATCAACTAATAAATTATGGATAAGTTTAAGTTTGTTACTTACTCTACCTTGTACATAGTAGGTAGAGAAGGTATTGTGAAGTAGTTGTTGTATTGAAGGAACTGAATTGTATTTCGACTGTTGGGGAGCCGAACTTGAAGTAGTTGCAATCGCACGTATGGTAAAAAGTTTCTGGTAGCCTTCGCCCCAAATGTACTTTCTGGTGGCCTTTAAAAAATATTAACTTTGTAATTTTGACTGTTTCTTTAAATATTATATATTTATGTTTGCCTCGGCTGCGTCAGTATTTATATTTTTTTTTAGAGACATGAATGTCTTAGCAGGGTGTGGTGCGACTGAAGAATGTAGGCTTACACAGATTTTAAGTTTTTCTTCACTCCATTTATTAATGTTTTACATGATTTAAATAACACTTCACTGATATAGAGAGCTATGAGATTTGTTTTATTAATTACTTGCACTTTTTAACACGTAAAACTATTTTCGTCTCACATGAATACGTATTAAATTTTTCGAGGACGCATCTCGCGTCTGGTTAGGAACATTGTCTATAACCAACTGACTTCTGAATTTGTAAATTTTGCTTCATTTTAGTTTCTGATTGGCTATTCCTACTCCAATAGTATACTTTTATTTAACTTAAGCTTTTTTTCTGGTTGTTGATTGGCTATTTTTATAAACTGTCTCAAAAATTACATTATTGCTTCCAAGAATCAAGTAGCATTAAACTTTCAAATTCATTATTGCCTCAAGGTTACCTCTTTGTTAGCAACTTTTAACCTATTATTCTCACAGCTCCTACATTATTAAATTACATAATACATTCACATAACATTATTACACATGTACACAACAATATAACATATACAATGACTGTAATATACACTTTTTATATCTTGTTATATACACATATTGCTTTAAAGTGAATTTATATATTATATAATTAGACTGAAATCATTTAAGTGTTAAAAATACTGCCTCAATTGTATTCCACCCAAAAATGTTGATGTCATATTTCAATGCAAATACAGTTTAGAGGCCATCTGAATTCAAAAAAAGCAGTTTTAGAAAAAGGTCCATGTATGTTATCTGTGAACAGTTTAACTCAAAAACAAAAAGTGTTGGTACTTAACTCAAAAACTTTGGTATTTAAGTTTCAGTATCTTCCAAACATGTGACTCAAATATCAAAAATGTTGTGGAATCACATGATGAAGCAATTGATAAAAGACACTTAATGAAAGTGGAGTCAACTTAAATACTCTTAATAGCTTCACCAACCTATTTAGTTTTCAGAACATGTATCGTGAGCATGAGCTTCCATCATCAGCTTCCTGTTGACTGCTGGATCAACCCTCGAGCCATTTTGTTGAAGTTTGTTACTTACTCTACCTTGTACATAGTAGGTAGAGAAGGTATTGTGAAGTAGTTGTTGTATTGAAGGAATTGAATTGTATTTCGACTGTTGGGGAGCTGAACTTGAAGTAGTTGCAATCGCACTACTGTTGCAATCGCACTTCCTGGTTGAAGCGCTCTCTGCTTCTGGCAAATTCTTTATGTAAATCCTCTTCCATATTTCAAGCTATTTGGGTTTATGGACTGGTTTCAGCAACTTGATGTTGGTTTAGAGACCAGAAGTGAAGAGTGCCTGCTGATTTGTTGGTCTGTTTGAACTTTATGCAACACAATGTTCCTTGAAGCGGGTGCCTATGTTACATTTTGTTTTTCCAATGTAAACCTTCTCGCAATTTTCACAATGGATCCGGTAGATTAACTCAGAGAAAAAGTCAGGAATCTACTGGATGTGAAAATGTGAAAATTCTGAGAAGGTTTATATTGGAAAAACAAAAAAAGGAAAATAGGAACCTGCTTCAAGAGACACTGGTATTACATAAAGTTCAAACAGACTGACAAATCAGCAGCCGCTTTTCACTTCTGGACTCTAAAGCATGAACTAGACATCAACATCAAGTTGCTGAAATCAGTCCAGAAGTCCAAAGAGCTTGAAATATGGGAGAAGATTTATATAAAGAAGTTTGAAAGCCACATCATGAACTTTGATTTGCCAGAAGCAGACAACCCTTTATTTAGGTTCATCCACAGATCACCAGAGGACATCCCAGGCTTTCAACAAAATGATTCGAGAGTTGATCCGGCAGTCAACAAGCAGCTGATGATGGGAGCTCATGCTTGCAATATTTGTTCTGCAAAATAAATAGGTGAGTGAAACTAGCAACAGTGTTTAGGTTGACTCCAAAGCCCGAAGCATGTTGGCAGGTTGAGGGCAGCCTGAAGAAGTGTTGTTAGTGTACCTATTCTTGTTAGGGTTTAACCACTGGTAGGTAGGATAGGGTTTTTCAGGATGGTGGTAGACTGAGGTTTTGGGGGTGAAAGGAGGTAGCAATGAGCTCCTCGATGACTGCAGGTCAGGGTGCAATGGCCCTAGTACACTGCTGGTGGAATATTATGTCGAAAAATTATTTTGGTTGTAATTTTGAATTTACCAAGCAACTCATGGTAGGACTATAAAGGAGCTAAGCTTTTGCTGCTGGTTGGAGTAATTCCTTTGTTACCGGGGATGCCCACAAGCCATGTGGGGATCCCGGTGATGCCTCAAGCGGCATTCTCTGGGGTTACAGTCCCCTAGAGACCGAACGAGGGCACTCCGATGGAATGGCAACTGGTCTTATAATATTTTGTCCTGGCTCCTAATTTTTTCTCTAGGTATGGAAGAGATGAGGCTTCATGAAGTAGTCTCACGGGGAAAGCGCGGCATACAGAATAGATGGCCTGGAGGCCCCTATTCTGCACCTACTGCAGACTGGAGTCTGCAGCCATGCCCCAGATCTCGCAGGCGTAAAGTAGGACGGGGATTATAAGTGCTCTGAAAAGGCGCAACTTGAGCGGTGTCGGCATTATGGATCCCAGCATGGGGTACAGGGAGGCTGTAGCCGCCATGGCCCGATGCGAGAGATCCGCGATGTGAGCTGCTATAGTTAGACGCCTATCTAACTGAACACCCAAGTAAGTGATGGAATTTGCCCAATCTATCCTACGTCAGAAGTAGGTGAAGGAGGGGAAGTTGGCAGGGAAGCGGTGCTGTGTGGAGAGAATGGCGTGGCTTTTCTCTGGATTGATGGACAATCGCCAACGCCTGCACCACTCTTGGATGAGGCGGAGGTTCGCTGTATGGGATTGAAGGCTCTGTGTGAGTTTCTGTTAGTGCAGTATAGCAGCACGTCATCAGCACATTGAGCTATATTGATGTGCTGCTCTGCTGATATGTTGGCCCATACACGTTGAAGAGTGTAGGGGATTATACAGAACCTTCGGAGACTTCACTTTGTATTGGCCTGTGTGTTGATTTGTTCCTGGTTGACTCCACTTTCACTATGTATCTTTTATGTGACACAAATATTTTCAAGAAAATCTCCCAACCCTAAACTACTCTTTACATAGAAAATTTTTGTAGATTTTAAATTTTCTCATAAATGACTCTAATGATTTTGATAAAAAAAATACCATACATTTAAGATATTCACATGAATAATAAAATTTACATCTTGAATTTTCTGAGAATAGCCTTTGAAGTCCTCTT
Organism: Deroplatys truncata; assembly: GCA_030765065.1. NCBI lineage: Eukaryota > Metazoa > Arthropoda > Insecta > Mantodea > Mantidae > Deroplatys > Deroplatys truncata. The sequence goes on along the minus strand of CM060980.1, from coordinate 126,094,741 downwards.
CATTCAGAAGGAATTTTGTGTAACTTTGTATAATTGATAAATGTTAAGAGATAGACACAGTATGACACAATACATGTAAATCTCCTTGAAGCACGTATGTAATTAGTTTCAAATAACTTTTTTGTGGTATCAACCATTCCTGAAATATATTTTATCATTAATTTGAATTTTTAAGTACTTGGTTATTTTTTTAAAGCGTCACTATTAAGTTGTTTCTTGCAATGTCATGGAGAGAGTATGGAATTTCAAAGCCAGCTTATAGTAGACCAGCTTTAAACATCTGAATATTGTTTCAGCTTTTTCTATTTCTCTTGCATCTACCACAAAATGTGTAATGTAACTATTTCTACAAAGGTTTATTCCAATTAACATGAAGTAGATAGAGAAATAAGCTTTCATAAGAATAATGCATAAAAGTTATATAAAAAGTAATGATCATGGGTAGAGAAAGTCATATGAATATAACACAATAGATATTTTTTGTTTAATGTATGGTTACAGCAGGGATGATAGTTCTGTGCGAATAAAGCCTATATGTGCACTGGTTATCTGGAGAGTGAGCGAGCTCCAATTCTCTGACATGCACAGCAAGTGCAACCAGTTCAGTCTAGCAGTAGTTCAAGTAACATCTCTCTTGCCAGCCATCTCTTTATGACTTTATGTATCTTGAACTTTTTGTTTATAAATTAGTTTCTGCAGAAGCGTCATTTGAGCTTCTGCATGTGGATTTTAATGATATATTTTGCCTAAAAGAATAATCTTTTATTTCTTAAATGTGAAATATTTATATTAAAAGTACAGATGTAATTTTTCTTTTGGTAGAGCAATAATAACCAGTAACCTAATTATAATTGTTATTATAATTATTTCTTGTAACTTAGGGAGGAGCAATTGACCCCCTGTTCCCCTAAATGATGCCCCTGTGTTTCTGTTATTAAACTTGGATTGTATATATTGTGTATTTTGGTGTGTTTATTGGAAGTTCTTGCCAAATTTTTATGTAAAAATAAAAAAGTTAATACCACCACAAAAGAATGGGGAAAAATACAAAAAAATCTGATGTGTTACACTCACATGACTTTCTCTACTCTTGTACAAACTATTTTTACAAACGCTTATTCTCCATATGCTTCATGTTAATCGAGACGTTAATCTTATTGCTAATTTTCTTGTAGGTACAAGGGAATATGGTAGGCTTTAAGCAATAGTCAAATCTTTTAAGAGCTGGTTGCTATGTGGCGCATTCCATTCTCTTTGCATGTCCAGTACATAAAAAAAAATGAATAACGAATTTCCATTTGAGAAAAAGTATAAGTATTGGAAAATTTAAGGGAATAACAAGCAATATCTCAAAAATGGTTCACTCAACAACAAAAATGTATATGACATAAATTGTGTATTTTAACGTGATCTACATTTTTTGTGTAGTAACATTTTGTCTATCTCTTAGGTTTACCAGTTATGCAAAAGTCGTTCAGAATGAAGAATACTTTTGGAGACATTCCCAGAAAATTCGAGCTATACATTTTATTTGTGATTAAAATGTCTTAAACATATGATATTTTAATCAAAATCATTAGAGCCATTTTTGAGAAAATTAAAATGTTTGAAAAATGTTCCATGTAAAGGGTAATCTGGAGGGGGAGATTTTCTTGAAAACCTTTGTGTCGCATCTCTGGAAGATACTGAACCTAAATACAAAGTTTGGTGTTTATCCGACTGTTCGTTTTTTAGTTATGCTGTTCACAGACACACACATGGACATGTTTCCAAAAATGCTTTTTTTGGATTCAGGGGATCTCAAAACATATATTTCCGATGAAATCTCAGTATCGAATTTTTGGGTGGAATACAATACTTCCCCTACTTACTATACATAGTAGAGAAAGTAAAAATGGCTAATGGAAAAATTAATTCCTAGCTTCCCTCCCAGAGCTATTTTGGTGATTAATAACGCACCATACCATAATGTGCAGTTGGCAAAGCCTCCAATCTCTTACCAAAATAAGATGAAGGACTTTCTCCATTCCATGAAAGGATGCTAAATTTGGAGCTTTACAATGTAAGTAAGTGTCAAAGCCTGTTTCAAAAATTTATGTTGACAGTTTGTAGGCCATACACACAGTGCTCTACGATTACTGCCCTATTCATCAGGTCTTAACCTAGTAGAACTCATCTGGGCTGATATAAAGTACTGGGTAGCCTAGTAGAACACAACTTTTAAATTAGATGATGTTATTTATGAAGCTTAGCTAACAACTTGTTGATGACTATAGCATGGAAAAATGGGAAAATGCCTGTCAACACATTATTAAGTAGGAAGACAAATATATATTGAAGAAGCAGAAGAAGAAGAAGAAGAAGGCCTGTTTGATGTCAGTTTAATAATCCAAGGTACAGAATATAGTGACAGCGAAGGAGAAGAAGAGCGAAGGCAATGAAAGAGAAAATCCTGCAGAAGAAAACAACGAAGGAGATATTTCTGGTGTAGAATGTTTCTCACACTAATAAAGCCCCTGTTAATTTAAGACAATATATTCGCATGACAAGGTGTGTGTATAATGTGTAAATATAAAAGAATGATACAGCAACCTGAACATAGTGACAATAAACCAGTCATCCAATGGTGTGGTGTTTATGTTGTGTCAGTCCTGTCTCAGTCTTCCAGCAGACGCCTGTAGGAAAGTAACTTGCAGGTATAGACTCTCATCAGTGCGTTAGGAAAGTAGGTCACCAGCAAAGAACTACTGTCTCTACTGTAATTAGATCCTAATGTTGTGTGTATTTAAGTGAAGCTTAAGTATTCTTATCTTAACTTAAATTTTAAAGTTGAATACATTTAGGCTGTTTCTGAACTAAGTGCAGATTTTTATGGAAATGATAGGTTGAATGTATGCAATTATGCTTTATTAGAAAAGATGGGGTCTTTGAAAGTAACTGTGGTGCTCTGTGTTAGTAAAATCAGTAGTACACAATATGGAGGATAAGTGGCTATTGTGTTATTGTATATCTGCTATTAAACAATGCATTTTATTCAGATTCAAAGAAATTGTGATGCACTAAATGAAGGAGTAGGAGTACGATAGGTACAGAGGGGGAGTTGGCACCTCGGTCTATAAGATCTTTTGTGCCTAAGCCCCTGACAGTGTGCCCCAGGAGGGAAGGGTAAGGTGAAAGGAGACAGAGGGTGGTCGGAGGCATAACAGGGCAGAACCTTTTATGGATTTAATCTCCCTGTTTGGCAGCTGGTGCATCCTTTTCCCCTGCCATGCAACACAGATACTCCTGCTGACACTCTAATCAGATGAAAGGTGAAGTGAAATGAGAATGGAGGTGAAATGGAGGGACAGGAAATTTGGGAGATGTAATGAACCTTCCCAGAATTTGCTAGCGACCCGGGGAAACTCCCAAAATAACTCATGGGTCAGGAAGGTCAGCTGTGGGAATCAAACACACGACCTCCTGAATATAGGCCACAGACATTACCGACTGATGGTATGCACTAAATGAATATGTGCATGTAAACATAAATGTTATGTTAATTATCCAGCACATCACTATATTACATAACATAACATGCTCTATGCTAACAGGTCTCTATGGGCACCAGTGAACACACAAAATGCAATCCAATCTAAATCTAGATCTAAACAATCAGATGATCAATTGCTGTGCATGTTTGAAAAAGATCATGGATGTATAACACAGCTACCTGTTCTTCAAATTGCATGTTGTACACTTTAGTGTCATGTATCACATAATTATGCATTGGAAATCCAGATTCCATTATGTTAAGTTCAATCTATGACTGCACAAACAATCCATATGTATTTTGAAGTAGTATTAATGTTACAATGTGTTTAACATTATTATAGCACCACGTTTGGAAGCCAATTTGCGAGAGCAAATATGTGTTTTTACTTCACGCGTTGCCATCTTGTGACGTCACTCCTTGTTTGGTTCGTAGCTCCCTCTGGCGTAGCAATTTGCATCAATTAGTTTCTGAAAGAATTTAAGGTTATGTATATTGTCCTCCGGCTAGCTATCATCTTATCTTGGTAGAACTTGTATCTCTTGCAGGGTGTGAATCAGAAAGGAATCTTTTATCCAGAAATGATACTGATGAAGAAATTGGTTTTATGACTTTTATTGTCGAACACGTTCACTAACACTTTTTACATATTGAGATAGATACTCGCCAAACTGAAACTGTTTGTAATAACTTCTTATTTATCACTTTTAACTCGCATACTTCAACTTTGTGTAGAATTAACTTTATAATAATTCTCGTAATTCTGCTGCGCGTAACTTGACGAAATGAAGGACTGGCTGACGATGTGTAGTGTACACGAAATTTTGATGAACTGAACGGCAAGCTACCTCGAACCTACACTATTTATAGGCCTGCATCAAGATACGCCTAAAGATTATAAATGAACTGCTATTGGCTAATAAAACGCGCCAACATTAGCGTCTATTTGAATATCCAATGAAAACCACTAATACATATTACTTTAGGAAATGTTCTAGAAGCTTCTAACGAAAAGGCGCGAAACATTACGTAACTTCCTTGTTCCCGGTAATGATAAACAACTCACCCCCTTGCTGCATTATTGCGTTATTGTTGACAGTTTCAGTAAAGCCGTATATTATTATTTACCAATAATAATTACAATTAATAAACCTCTGAAATCAATGTCACATAAAAATACATATTCATATTACTATCATTAATTACATCTGAGTAATTTGTGATACAAATTACCGTATCATATGCCCCACTAGAAACATAATTATAAATATTTATAACTTGTTTTAGAAATTTTATAATTGTGTTTTTAGTCTCCTAAATCTTGGAACACACGCTATCACTTTCACTTGACACTTCACACGCATTTAACACACGACATATGTTTTATCTCGCCACTACTTACTGGCTCTGGTTTAATTAATTTAGATATTAATCTGACATCACAAAAATTTTTTTTTTTATATAGCAAATACTTTACCCTAAATTATTTAATCACTGCTACCAAATTGTTTACTTTCTTAAGTTGTTGACAAATATTTATACATTTAAGATTTTTGTAATTATTATACATATTTACCAAAATATTCACCCTCTACACAAATATTTACATCTCTTAAATCTAAATACTGTTTCACATTTTCTGTTTGCTACATAAGTATTTGTTTCAATTATTTTTAATGATATTTACCAATTTTTTTGTTATTTTATACTTTATTTTAACAAAACTCTTGGAATTGTATTTACGTACTTTTAATTTAATATCATATTAAGTTTCAATCTTTGCATTCTTAATTTTCAAATGTTGTTGCAGTTACCACAAATTTAATTTTTTTTTATATATATAATTTATTTCTCTTTTCAAATGACATATATAAATAATTAACCCTCTTACGTTCCAATACATTTCTCTGCAAGTCGTCTTTAACTATCCAGCATTTAGTTTACATCTCATTGCTATTTACCCTCCTGGATCAAATTGTGTGTGGCTAAACATTACTCGTAGCCGTAACCTAACCTTCAAATTTTTGTTCATGAATAACCTCTTGTATTCATATGAAATTTCGTCTCCTGATAACATTTGAAAACAATCTAGTTTCTTGAACAACACATCTTTTAACAACTTTCATTTTCAATTCTTCTACTATCTCTTTAATCTGAGAGTACTCTGACAAATCTGTACTAAACTGTACTGGACTGGAGTTTTCATTTTGAACATTTTGGTACAATTTCTTTCTTTGCATTTCTGATTCATTCTGTATTTCTGATAACTCCCCTCTGAAATTAACTTGCGCCTCATTTACATCTACATTCCTAACCTCTTTCATCTCTCTTAACTCACTTGAAATATTACTCACTTGACTGCCTAACTCTGTACATTCTACATTAACCTCACTTTTAGTATTAACCTCACTTTCTTTGTTATCTATTTCCATGCTCATGTCTAGCATTTTCTTTGAAACTTCTCCTATCTCACTTACTATTACTTCCTCATTTTCATCTCTCATTTTTGGCATACTACTATTTAAATTTACATCTTTCTTTTCAATTTCTTCACTGCTTTGATCTACTGTTTGCTCTAATTTCTCATTCCTCCTACCAATATCTTCAATTGATTTCCTATGATCTTTTTACTTTCTCTACTACGTATAGTAAGTAGGGGAAGTATTGCATTCCACCCAAAAATTCGATACCGAGATTTTACCGGAAATACATGTTTTGAGACCTCCTGAATCCAAAAAAAGCATTTTTGGAAACATGTCCGTGTGTGTGTCTGTGTGTCTGTGTGTGTGTGTGTGTCTGTGTGTGTGAACAGCATAACTCAAAAACGAACAGTCGGATAAGCACCAAACTTGGTATTTAGGTTCAGTATCTTCCAGAGATGCGACACGAAGGTTTTCAAGAAAATCCCCCCACCCCAAACTACCCTTTACATGGAAGATTTTTCGAAAATTTTAATTTTCTCAAAAATGGCTCTAACGATTTTGATGAAAATATCATATGTTTAAGATAATGTCATGGGAAATGAAATGTATATCTCGAATTTTCTGGGAATGTCTCCAAAAGTATTCTTTATTGTGAACAACTTTTGCATAACTGGTAAACCATAAGAGATACACAAAATGTTACTACACAAAAAGTGTAGATCGCGTTAAAATACACAACTTATGTCATATACATTTCTTTTGTTGAGTGAACCGTTTTGGAGATATTGCTTGTTATTTCCTTAAATTTTCCAATACTTATACTTTTTCTCAAATTCGTTATTCATTTTTTTTATGTCCTGGACATGCAAAGAGAATGGAATGCACCACATAGCAACCAGCGTTAAAATATTTGACTATCGCTTAAAAGCTACCATATTCCCCTTGCATCTACAAGAAAATTAGCAATAAGATTGACATCTCGATATCTCGATTAACATGAAGCATATGGAGAATAGGCGTTTGTAAAAATAGATTGTACAATAGTAGAGAAAGTCATGTGAGTGTAACACATCAGATTTTTTTATATCTTCTCTCAATTCCTCAAAACTCTGATCTACTTTTTGTTCTACACTCTTAATAATATCTTCCCTTAATTCCCTATGACTCTTTTGCATATCTTCCCTTACTTGATCTACAATACTCTTACCAATATCTTTCCACATTTCCCTATAACTCTTTTGCATATCTTCCCTATTTTGATCTATTTTCTTTTCCATATTCTGAGTTAGTTTTCCTAATTTCTCAATATTCTTATTCATATCTCTCAGAATTTCCATCATTTCCTTCATCATGCCGGCATCAATAGTAATATTTCCTGCTATTCTATTCTTACTTTCTGCACTAACATTTCCTCCCTCCAATACTACATTGTTTGAGCTTTTTTTTGTAACCTGTATTGAATTACAGCTAACTGTTACACTATCCCCTTCCATCATTGTTTCTTCAATATTACTAGTAGCCATTGTTTTTGTTTTCTAAAAAAAAATTACAATCACCTGAACTTTGTGATGCTGTCTGTTGATGTAGCTTTGATGTCCAGCGTTCTGCCCCATTCTCCTATGTTTGTATGTCGCTTCTGCGTTGTGTTGTGATGAATCTACGTCGTTTCGATGTTTTTTGTATCCACTTATCCGCGCCGTTTGTCGCTCCTCTCGTTGTTTCTTGAATCTGCGTCTTGTAGATCATTTCACCGCTGTATTCCTGGTTACTCTGCTTCATTCCTATTGATCGTTTTCCTTTCCTGGTCACTTCGCCTTCCTTTCCTGGTTATCGCGCCCCACGTTCTGGGTGCCAATTTGCGATAGCAAATTTTTGTTTTTACTTCACGCGTATTTGCGAGAGAACTTGCTTTACGTAATGTCTTTTTGTTGTCGAGCCCCACGTTGTGGAGCCAATTATGCAACGGTATTAATGTTGCAAATTAATGTTTGTTTACATAACTTTAACTGCCCCACGTATGGGCGCCAATTTGAAGTAGTATTAATGTTACAATGTGTTTAACATTATTATAGCACCACGTTTGGAAGCCAATTTGCGAGAGCAAATATGTGTTTTTACTTCACGCGTTGCCATCTTGTGACGTCACTCCTTGTTTGGTTCGTAGCTCCCTCTGGCGTAGCAATTTGCATCAATTAGTTTCTGAAAGAATTTAAGGTTATGTATATTGTCCTCCGGCTAGCTATCATCTTATCTTGGTAGAACTTGTATCTCTTGCAGGGTGTGAATCAGAAAGGAATCTTTTATCCAGAAATGATACTGATGAAGAAATTGGTTTTATGACTTTTATTGTCGAACACGTTCACTAACACTTTTTACATATTGAGATAGATACTCGCCAAACTGAAACTGTTTGTAATAACTTCTTATTTATCACTTTTAACTCGCATACTTCAACTTTGTGTAGAATTAACTTTATAATAATTCTCGTAATTCTGCTGCGCGTAACTTGACGAAATGAAGGACTGGCTGACGATGTGTAGTGTACACGAAATTTTGATGAACTGAACGGCAAGCTACCTCGAACCTACACTATTTATAGGCCTGCATCAAGATACGCCTAAAGATTATAAATGAACTGCTATTGGCTAATAAAACGCGCCAACATTAGCGTCTATTTGAATATCCAATGAAAACCACTAATACATATTACTTTAGGAAATGTTCTAGAAGCTTCTAACGAAAAGGCGCGAAACATTACGTAACTTCCTTGTTCCCGGTAATGATAAACAACTCACCCCCTTGCTGCATTATTGCGTTATTGTTGACAGTTTCAGTAAAGCCGTATATTATTATTTACCAATAATAATTACAATTAATAAACCTCTGAAATCAATGTCACATAAAAATACATATTCATATTACTATCATTAATTACATCTGAGTAATTTGTGATACAAATTACCGTATCAATTTCAAATATAAGTGTCTTGTGTTTCCTTTCTTAACTGTAATAAGTAGAGGAAACATTGTGTTCCATTCAAACTAAATATAAACATTTCACCAGAAATGTAAGTTTTGAGGTCCCATGAATCCCAAAGAGCATATTTTGATAAAGGGCTGTGTGTGTGTGTGTGTGTGTGTGTGTATGTATGTGTGTGTGCATGTGTATGTATGTATCGTGGGGGGCGCATGTTCAGGATGCAACATGAAGATTTTCAGGATAATACCTCCCCCCAAACTACTTTTTACATAGGAAAAATTTTCATTCTTTTTTATTCTCTCAAAAATGGCTCTAATGATTTTGATTAAATGTTTAAAGATGTTTGCATCACAAATAAGATGTATATCCTGAATTTTATCAGAATAGCCCATGAAGTCCTCTTCATTCTGAATGGTTTTGCATAATTAGTAAACCATAACAGATAGACAAAACCTTACTACACAGAAAATGTAGACAATGTTAAAACAATCAGTTTATATAAAATAAAAATTGTTGTGGCATTAAGCATTTCAGAGATATTCTTTGTTATTAGTTTGAATTTTTAAATACAGTAGAACCCAGGTTGTCCAAGCTCCAATTAACCAAGGCATCATATTATCTGAGCCAAATCTGCAAAATGCTAAATTAACTTTTAATGCAGTAATTCATGGTTTTGTGGTAAATACGATGCTGTGGATGTACATATTTTTAAGGTTACAAACCCTGACACTAGCAAGACATTAGATTATGCAGTTAATTTGTTTGGTACTGAGAACAAATTATTATTCTTAAAATATGATAATACAGTTTATGTCTGCAATATTATTGTTGATGCAAAATAAATCCAAGCGCTTGTTTGTATGTACATACTGGGAATTTAAGAGGCAATGGGAGATTGGAATGCAGCTGGTTCTTGAAAGCACTGCAACTCTCCACATGCAAAAACTGATGGTGTCACATATGTATCTTTTTCGAAAATCAGACCAGCTGGTACACCTTCTATTGTGTTTACACATACATACAAAGCAATTCTGAATTTCATAATGAGCATGAAAAGAAAACAGGTTGTGGTATCTTTAGAAATGAAGATGGGAGCTATAAGTATTACATAACATTACTTACTGCAAAAATTAATGTAAAAGTGTTTTGCTTAATTTTTACTTTCTCTACTATGTATAGTAAATAGGGGAAGCATTGTATTTCACCCAAAAATTTGATACTGAGATTTTACCGGAAATACACATTTTGAGGCCCCTTGAATCCAAAATAAGCATTTTTAGAAAAAGATTCATGTGTGTGTGTGTGTGTGTGTGTGTGTGTGTGTGTGTGTGTGTGTGTGTGTGTGTGTGTGTGTGTGTGTGTGTGTGAACCGCATAACTCAAAAATAAAAAGTTGCATAAACACCAAACTTTGTATTTAAATTCAATATCTCCAATGATATGACACAAAGATTTTCAAGAAAATTCTCTCATCCCAAACTACCCTTTACATAGAAGATTTTTCTAAATGTTTGATTTTCTAAAAAATGGTTCCAACAATTTAGACTAGAATATCATATATTAAAGATATTTACATGACAAACAAAATGTATATCTTAATTTTCTGGGAATAGCCTGTGAAGTCCTCTTCATTTGGAAGGAATTTTGTATAATCTTATATAACTGCTGAACATAAAGTGATAGATGAAAACGTACTACATAAGAAATGTAGAACTCTTTAAAACTCACAATTTATTTCAAATAACTTTTTTGTGGCATCAGCTATTTCTGAGATATCCATTATTAATGGTGTGAATTGTTTAATACTTAGTCATTCTTTTAAAGTCAAATTTCAATTTTTTCTTGCAATGTCATGGAAAGAGTATGGAATTTTAGACCAGCATACAGCATCCAGTTCTAAAACAGTTGACTGTCGCTATTCCCTTTGTATCTATAACAAAATGTGTAATGCAGCTATTTCAGAAGGGTTTATCTGTAATGTAATGTAATTTATTTGCATACAGTTATCAACTTTACATCGATTTTGGACAAGTCAGTCTTATTTATAAATTTACAATTAGAGATTTCTAAAATTGTACATTCATAGCTCATTTAAATCATACAGACCCTTATTTATTAGATATTCTTTTAATTTATGTTTAAATTGTATTTTTGAAGTATTTGCAACAGTTTTTAATTGTGATGGTAATCTATTAAAATGCTTTATTCCTTTTAAGCTAACATCTTTCTTAGTAATACCTCTGTATCTGGAATAAAATGAAGTAGATAGGAAAATAAACTTTTGTAATAATAATTTGTATACTCTCTAATAAATGATAGAGAGTAGAGAAAGTCATGTGAATGTAACACATCAGATTTTTATGTATATATGACAAGATGTTTAGCGACACAGTAACTTATATTTGATAATGCAACTTTTATGCCCTTGTGGCATATTATCTGAGTTTTCACTTATCGAAGTTGACTCTGATCCCATTACCTCAGTTAACCAGGGTTTGTATTATACCTTTTTCAAGTGGTAAGTCACTATTTGTTTCTTATGATCATGGAAGTTCAAAGCCATCACATAGTGCTTTTTAAAAATCTGACTATCACTTCAGCCTACTTTATTCATATTATACCTATAGGGAAATGTGTAAATGTGTAATGAATGTTTATCTAAACTAACAGGAAGTAGATTCATAGTATTTCATAGTCTACTGCACTTTGACCCTGGCCACTCATTCAGTAGACAATCACTACAGTTTATTTACATTTCACAATTTCCCGTCAACGCATTCTCTAGACAATCACTACAGATTATTTACATTTTACAATTCCTTGTCAATAAATTATCTTGTTTTTTTTTTCAGTTTTTTCATGTCCCATTTCCACTTGTTTTTCACTTTTCACTTATTGATTACTTAACCATCACACATTCACTATAGTTTTCCATTCAAAGTACGATACGCTACCTCTTACTTTTCTCTATCCACTGTCCAAAGCCATTTATTTATTACTTTACACAAAAAACTGTCCAGTGCTTCTAGCATCCTTGCACATCATTTCGATCATAAGTGTATTTCTATCCCCCTTCAACCACTTCTTATTAAAAAATTCTTTTCTCCAATTTTCTGTTCCTTGGCACTTAAATACTGTGTTCAATGTCTTCATTACCACCACATATCGGACATTGGTTCTGAGGAATACCCTGTCTTAACCCTCTTAGCCTCCATGCTCCAGTTCTTACCCATGCAATAGATTCTCTCTCTTCTTTATTTACTATGTCTATATATTTTTCCCTACCCCATGTATTTTTCATTGGCCTATAACAAACTAATGAGCTCTTTTCTGCAATCTCACTGAATATGATTTGTGTTTCTATATTTTCCAGTCTTTTCCTCGCCTTTTTCCAAAACTTTTCATGTTATTTTCTCTCCTTCTCCACATGTCTCCTAACCCATTTTTCTCCAAAATGTTCCGTAAATTACTCACCCATCCATCATTCATTAAGCTATTCTCTTGGTATTCAATACATTGTCTTAACACATTACTTTTTTCTAGATTTAAAGTTCTGAACCAAATTTTCAAAGCTCTTTCCATTATCTTCCCCTTAGTTGCCACCCTGCCCAACTTTAATTGTGCCACCTGTCTTACAATTGACTTTGGTAACTCTAGTATTTCTCTACAAAACATCAACAGGAAGTAGATAGAAGAATAAGCTTTTGTAAGAGTAATTTGATGAAGAGTGAGTAGAGAAAGTTATGCAAATGTAACACATCGGATCTGTTTTAAGAGCATTGGAATTCACCACTTTCTAGCAGCACCTCCATTTATTGGGTATGTTATGAAAGTGTTTGGTAAATGTTCTCACGTTTGCTACAGGATGAGCACTGCAGAGAAGGTGAAGCCTAGATCCACAGCCAATCTTGGTCAAGTGATGGCAGTGCTAGATTTTGTTCTCCATAAATGGCAAAACATTGATATAGACATACTGGTGCCAGTAGGTTTGGTGCTTCATGGATTGCTTAGTAACCAAAGTATAACTCAACAGCTGGATTCCTCTTCGCTTCATCATATCTCCACAATAGTTCAAGATGTTCTTGAGAGACTTTCAGCTTATGTATCCAACCACAAGAGTAAACACAACACTAGGATTAAATGCAGAGAAGTTGTTTCACTTATGTGCCATATAATCATTTTGGTGATAAAGTAAGTTGAAAACTTCTACTTATTTTGTGTCTGATTTTGATCTGTATATTAAGTGTTAATTCTGAGTATAACTTCTAACATTATTACTTTTTATGGCTGTAATTGACTTACCACACAAAATAATAAGGTTCTTTTCAGCAATAAAGAATTTATAATGTAAAAGTATAATAATAGGATTGCTCATGTATTTGAAAAATTGCAGAATTCATAGGCATGAAATTCTATATGATATGATCACTAAAGTACCTAACTAGTTCTTAGTTTCTCTACCTATTTTTGATCCTTTAGTTATTGGGAATATTGAGTTTAATTGTCCTTTTCATTTATTTAAGTGTTAGGTAGGTATATGCATTTGTTTTAATATTCATGAAGCCATGAACTTTAATTGTTTCAAGTATTCTATACTATTATTTATACTCAAATGTTGTTATAATGAATTTCTGGGGACTTTGAAATTCATTTCACTGTACTCAAACTTCATTAAATCGGTTATTTAATATTTTTATCTTAAAAAGGCCAAAATTGCAACTTTTAAATCTAATATGATACTGTATCTATTTTATATGTATTAGGGAATGGATATGGAAGGAAACAATATAGTTCAGAATTTTCTAGTAAAGTAATTTCATATTTAATGCATTAAACTTGGCAACATTACATATGTAATATGTAGTAAGCTTATATACTATGTAACATACCATACAAATGTTTTCATTTTGAGAAAAAAATCAGTAATTTTTATGGACAGAACACTTTGAATTGATTCTTCCAATCAGTTTACACTGGAACTTGCACTTTTTGTTACATTGCCAACTTCTTCTAAGGTTTTTAACTTTTTCTTTTTTTTTTTCTTTGAGAAAACTGCTTTCTTTTACTTTTTGTTACTCTGTTGGTTGACATTGTATGTCATTGTGCACACTGAAATTATGAAAGTTAACCACATGAGACAACAATAAGCAGATAAAGCAAACCTTTACGATTTAATGGTACCTTTTAAACAGACTGCCAGGCAACGAAATTCGATTAGACAAAAGAGACCTTTTATGACAAAAGGTGAGGCAAAACATTGTATGGTCAAGGATGAACCAACCATTCTCTGAATCAGGAGATGATACTGTAAATTGTTTGTAAGTCAAGAAAACATTTTAAAAATTCATTCAATTGGTCATATATTCATTAAGGGGAATTTATTATGTTTGCTATACTGACATTGAAATAATTTAACGCAGACATTTATGGAGATATAGAAGAGGATATCAGTTTTTTTGTTGTTGAGCTGAAATACTCATTAAGGTGGCACTTATTAAAGTGGTATTTGCTGTAGTAGGATAATGATAGAGGATTAACTTTCTGGCAGGTGCATTTAATTCTGTCACACAAACAGGCGTGTGTTGTAAAGTTAACAACACAGATATTTTCAAGTAATAACAAGACATTTCTGGGAATGTTGGTTAATATATTGAAGAACACAGTTAAATAAGTTATTGTAGGATGCTCTACCAACAACTTTAGTTATTTGAGTTCTTGATGAGACTATTTGTCCCATTATACTGAGAAATGTTCACTTTCATTACACATTATAGGATTTAATCAATAACATCAAGGTCAATTATTTTCAGAAAAGCATTAACTTCATCAGCAATATTTGTCACACTCCCCTTTGGACCTGAAAGGATTTTCACAATGTTTTCTCTTTGTTTTGAAGTTTTAGCACACTTTTACACCACTATTTATCTTTGTCTCTTCCAATAAAGAACTCCTGCACATCATCTAGCTGGTCGAGATCTTCACCATCACCCTTCCTGTTGATTCACTATTTGGTTTTCTAATTCAATGTTCTCATTACTCAAAACTGCATTACTTTCCTCCAGCTTCATATCACTTTCTCCAAATAGTTTACAAATCTCTTTGTCCGATAAACCCTTTGAGCTGAAAATAAATAATACAAACAACAACAAAATACGTGTGCCCAATAGCCAGATTTACAAATTAAGAGTGCAACTATTCAGAAAAACATTGATTAAGCTGCATTTTACTTATTACCTTGCCTCTGGATATTGCTTACACCTAGAATCAAGCATTATCTGTCACAGAAGCAGGCATTTGTTGTACTTTTTGCAACATTCAACACCTTGTTACTTAGAATGCCTTAAGCCAAATAAGAACATTAAACAAAGAAACATTGTGGAGCAGGCACCAATAAAGGAATACATTGAACTGGTGATACATTACTTTAAGTTTAAAACAATGATGAAGCATAGGTACTGCTGGTGTTGTACTGTTTACAATGGCATGCCTGCTGGAAGGTTAATATGTTACTATTTGAAATTATATTGATGTGTCTAATACAATGTACATGATTGTTTTTGCAATAACGTATGCAATACTTCTTGATGTTTGTATTTCTGATAGATTATGCTCAGTGTTGACATCTACCGACAAGGAAGAGATAAAGTCTGAACTGCAAGTAGTAAACAAATATGTTAATTGTATGTTGCAGAATGCTATCAGTTGTTTTAGGGATGTTTGCTATCCATATGCTCTGGTAAGTTCAAGTATCTTTTCATTTGATAGTATATAGTAATTTATATAATAATTTATACATTAAGAGCAGACTTATTGCAAAAAAACATGTTTGGCAAGATCAGAGACAGATTAATGTATAATGTGGCACAAAAAGCTATGTCACATGTCACTTGGAGAGAATGTTTACTATAATAGAAAATGCTGGTATAGTAAAAATTGGATTTCAGCAATGTTATTTGTGTATATTAACTATGTTTCCAGAATGCAATGCTGCCATGCTGCTGAAACTATAAGAAATCCTTTTTACTTTATCTACCACATATCTAGTAGGTAAAGGGAGTAAGGGATTCCACCCAAAAATTTAAAGTTGAGATTTCACTGGAGATGCATGTTTTGAGGCTGCCTGAAAGAACAAAAAAGACATTTTTAGGCAAAGGTCCATTTGTGTGTCTGTGTCAACAGCTTAACTTGAAAATGTTTGATAAATACCAAACTTGGTTTTTAAGTTCAGTATCTACCAAAGATGTGACACAAAGATTTTCATGAAAATGCCCCAACCCCAAACTACGCTTTATATGGAAAAGTTGTTGATGTTATTGATTTTCTCAAAAATGGCTCTAATGATTTTGATTAAAATGTATACTTAAGATATTTACATGACAAATAAAATATATATCTTGAATTTTCTGTGAATAGCTGTAAAGTCTTCTTCATTCAAAAGAAACTTTGTATAACTTTGTATAATGGGTAAACAAGATAGTGATAGACAAAAGCTTATTATACCAAAAATGTTTCCTTAAAATGAACAGTTTATTTCAAATAACTTTTTTTGTGTTCGGAGCCATTTCTGAGATATCTGTTATTATTGATTTGAATTTTCCGATAGTTTGTTATTTTTTTCAAAGTGCTGTCACTATTTGATTGTTTCTCGCAATATCATAGAAAGAGTATGGAATTTCAAATCAGTATATAATAATAACTTTTTAAGCATTTTAAAATTTCTTATATAGAAGTAGTATAAAGAACTCAATTACAACTGAAATTAAATATAACTATCATTATTTAAAACACAATAACCTAAGAGTAAATCTTCAAGACACAAAAGAAATCATGTTCCAATACTGAAATAATAGGTCAAAAAATGAGCTCTGAAGGTGAAAATATTTGATGAAACTAGTAAGCAGTTGAAGAATATTAAAATCTTTGGAATTTAATTTAGATGAAAACATAACATTCAAATATTATGTTGAGCACATTTGCAAAAACATAATCACAATCTATATTTATTGAAAAATTTAAAAAAATATCTAACTCAAATTATTTGAACTTAATTTATTATGGATTAATTCACCCCATCTTCAATATGGAATTGAGGTCTCAGGCAGCACATGTATGACCAATATGAACAGAAGGCTAGTCCTACAGGAAAAAAAAAATCTGAAGTGATACATTCACATTACTTTCTCTGCCCATATTGTTTATTAGTGAGTATACAAACTATTCTTACTAAAGAGACTATTACTGTGAGACAAACTATTCTTACTTCTTAATCTAATACATTTTAACCTTTGCAGAAATAGCTACATTATACATTTCATTACAGATACAAAGAGAACAGGTGATAGTCAAATGTATAAGAACTGGACACTATATGCTGGTCTTAAAATTTCATACTGTTTCCATGCAATTGCGAGAAACAACTGAATGTTGTCAGGATATAAGGAATGACCAAGTAATGAACAATTCGAACCATTAATAATGGATATCTCAGAAATGACTTATGCCAAAAAAGCTTATTTGAAATAAATTGTGTTTTAAAGACATCTACATTTTTTGGTAGTATGTTTTCATCTATCGTTTAATATTTATCATTTATACAAGATTATATGAGCTTCCTCCTGAATGAAGAGGACTTCACAGACCATTACCAGAAAATTCAAGATATACATTTTATTTGTCCTGTAAATGTCTGTAATGTATGGTATTTTAATCAAAATCGTTAGTCATTGTTTAGAAAGTAAAAATTTTTGAAAAATTATACATGTAAAGGGTAGTTGAGGTGGGGGGTTTCCTTGAAAATCTTTGCGTTGTATCTTTGGAAGACACTGAACCTGAATACCAAGTTTGCTATTTATCTGACTTTTCATTTTAACCTGTTCACAGACACATATCTTTTTCTATAAATGCTTTTTTTTGGATTTGGGGCCTCAAAACACATATTTCTGGTGAAATCTCAGCAGCAAATTTTTGGGTGGAATGCAATCCTTTCTCTACCTACTATGTATGGGTAGAGAAAGTAAAAATGTATAAGATATGTACATATGTACAATGTAAATAATACAAAATCATGTAGAAATATTTTTGAAAAAGCTGAAATATTAAATGCTGTGTTATTATATATATAAATAAAGTAATTATGTTTGCAGTAGATAGGGAACATGTCATACAGGTAAAAGATAACCATAAGTGTAACGTCAGAACGCAAAATAACTCTTATAGAGGGAATGTCAGTAAAAAGGCTACAGAAAAGGATCCCCTTACAATGGGAAAAATCCTTTACAGTAAACTACCAAATAAAATAAAATCTTTAAGTGGTAATATTTCAAAAACAATTAGATTAGATTGTATTCTGTGAGTTCACTAGCAGCCATAAAGGCATGTGAACATAGAACATGTCAAGGAAATGTAAAAAAATTACATATAAACATAAATATTACATAGAATATGGAACATTTGAAATAAAATAGACACATACTATATGCGTGTCAAGGAAATGTACAATAAAGTTACATATATACATAAATATTACATAGTATACAGAACATTTAAAATAAAATAAAGACATATTATATACAAAATGAAACAAATCAAGTGTAATTTTGTACAGAGTTGAATACCTCCTTACTGTTATAAGGTTAACATACGTATAGGCAAGAACAGTTATTTTAACATTCACTAGGATTTTACCTTTGTTCGTCTGATCATTTTGTTCTATTTGATTTGTAATGCATAGCATTTACTGTCAGTTCTTAATATACATACATTTAAATAGCTTCATTAATTCTAGAGCAGGCATCAAATATGACTGGCAATTGTCATTAATATTTACTAATACTACTAATACTACTAAGTATTATCATCAGGATAATTTGTCATTCAGATAATCTTGTACAGAATAATATGCTTTTGAGCATAGGTACTCTTTAACAGCAGTTTTAAAGACATTGAAATTGTCAACTTTTCTCTTAAGATCATTAGGGAGAGTATTAAATATTTTTATGGTCTCATAATATACACCTTTCTGGAAGCAAGAAAGCTTTGCACTGGGATGATGGATGTTACCCTTTTCCATGTTTGTAATAAATGTGGTTCGATTGCATACATAGAATTTTAACATTGAAAATATATACTTGTTTAATAAAAAAAGTGCTCTTACATAGACTAGATGAATTATAAACCTGGTATAAAATTATTATTATTATTATTATTATTATTATTATTATTATTATTATTATTATTATTATTATTATTATTATTATTATTATTATTATTATTATTATTATAGGGTAGCTAGAAAGTAACCAAACTTCTGTTCTAAACACATTTATTGAACAGATTATACACTCTTAAGGTTATCACCTTCAACACCTCCTCTCCTTGTGCCGTCATCGCTGTATGCAAATCTTTCACTGCTGGAACCATTGCTACTAATCTTCTTCTTTTGTTAACCTTTTAAAGAGCACCATCACTTTTGCTTTCACTACATCCATGATCAAAACAGGTTTCTTTTAATGCACAATTGATCTTTGGATATAAAAAATGCTGCAAGATGCAAGTTCAGGCAAGCATGGTGTATGTTTCAACACATGGATCTTACGTTTCACCAACTAGGCCTTTACAGTCAGTACTTTGTGTGCATTATCTTGGTGAAAAATCCATTTCAGCTCTTCTCATGTTATCAAAACCTTACAGTAAACCAGATAACAGTCTGGCCTTCAGATACTTAGTCCATATGAGTAATTTCTTGGATATCAAGACTTAAAATTAGCTTATTCATCTGTAATTTTTTGGGGGTATTAGGGCTCTTCCAGTGGATTAACATTAAGTGTTGGACTGTATTGAAAACACCATGACTCATCACATTTGATAAAAACTTAGGATCACTTTCAATATCGTCAAGAATGTATTGCAAATGTCCACTCAAATTTGCTTCTGCTCAAGAGTAAGGATTTCTGTCACAATTTTTTAGCATACTTTTTTCATGTTCAAAATGTTCATTTAAAATGTGATAAACAGTCTCTTTATCAATGTTAGCTAATCAGTAAGCCCTGGATTCTTAGGTTCTGACCTATTTTATTCCTGACCTCCTACACTCCAAATTTTGGTTTATTTTAATGTTTTAATTATCAACGAGTAATATACTTCAATTTTATAGAGCCTAAATTGACCTAATTTTATGTTAGGACCTAATAAAACCTATTTTTCGTAATAGAACCTAAAAGTGCGTAATTCGGTTATTTAAGCAAATAAGAGTAGATTTATGAATATAAAAGTATTTTTAAAACGAAGGGAGACCATTCGAATAAGGAAACTATTAAATAATTAGATTATGAAATCTTGCGCAATACCTTACAATAATAAACTTTAATTAAACCGTCCACCACAATAATAAAGTAATTAAAACGTTCGCCGCCTTCAGTTATCATTTTCTAGCTATAGTCAAAAGAGGTGGTCAGTGGCATGCAGCATTTCTGAAATGTGTGATGTTTACATGGCGCAACAATAGGTGAAAACTAGAGGCAAACACTATAATAGCACTGTTGAGTAGTATGCATTATTGCTTCTTCCGTTATAGGGAGTTTCTAACAGGACATTTTTTAATTTGGTACTTTCAAATACATGCTAAAGTTACAGTTAATTTAACTTTTTACAACTTAAAGTTAGTGTTTTAAACAAAGTGCCCAGTGATTTGGATGAATATATGTATATATATTCCAAGGATCCTATAAATTCCTAAATTCAGCATATAAGATCCTATAAAATCCTAATACACTGATACA
Source organism: Deroplatys truncata (assembly GCA_030765065.1). Taxonomy (NCBI): domain Eukaryota; kingdom Metazoa; phylum Arthropoda; class Insecta; order Mantodea; family Mantidae; genus Deroplatys; species Deroplatys truncata. Next base: position 126,074,030 of record CM060980.1, on the reverse strand, counting down.
TAGAACCTAATTTTAACTTTTTAGAACCTAAAAATCCGGGGCTTACTAATCAGTAATGGCTTGAATGCTCAGGAATTATTTTTTCTTGCAATTTCACCATATGTTTTAATGCAATCATGAGATTTTGATGTTTGAATCATCCTGAAAGTTATTCTTCTCTCTTTAAATGTTTTGAACTATTCAAAACACCACATGGAACAGGCAAAAAAATTTATCTAGTTATTTAACAGTACTATCTTGTTTTATTACCTTTTACTGATATACAAATGTGAAAGTAAAGAATACCTCTTGATTGCCTATTTTATCTTATTTTTAGTTCCTAGAAATATCATCGTAGTGAATTGTACCACAATTACATACCAAAGCAATATTATTTTACATTGTAATTATTTCAGAATTCAAAATTTGAATCTTTCAACATTGAACTGTACCGAAATTTCTTAAGCTGTTTAAGAGTTCTCTACATGGATGCTATGCAAGGAATTGATCTTCATCTATTGTCTAACAACCTTGCAGAGAATGAATTCCTGATGTATCTCATACTCATGTCAAGCTGGCTTGCAGAAAAGTAAGTTAATCAACAAAGTAATTTAGAAGGCTAGTGCTAGTAATCTAGATATGATTTTATTAAAAGTTTATTCTACCGTTCGCTTAAGGAAGCATTGATAAATTAATACACAAACTTTCTTAATAGGTGCATATGGTTTAGAATATCTTATTCTCATCATTAGGCACCCGAATAATTAAATATGGGAGCTTTTTTAATCAGAAAAATTAAAAAGTTTTTTAACTTTAATATTCAAGAATTTTATGCTGTTATAGAACTAATGAAATGTTATATGAATATGAATTTGGAGTGAAATTGCTTCTTCTTATTCCTTCCTTCTTTCCTTCCTCCCTCCCTCCCTCCCTTTCTTTCTCTTGTTTATTTATTTTAGTTCTTGAGGTCCTAAAAAACCAGAGGCTGCTTGAAGGACAGTACAAATCAAAATCAGAGACAGCAGTATAAACATCTACTCATATGACAATAAACAGTTTCATAAAACATAATTATATAATACTCATACAAGAATATGCAAAAATATCACAAAAATTTGATGTAGGATTCAAAAAACCATAAAATAGCCTTAATAAAGCTTCACTTTATAACAATTGGAAATACAGTAAATAAATAAACTTATATAATAATAAGGAGCATTTAAAAAATACTTATCAACTAAATACAAATATTCTTTTTTTCATTCATTATCTGTTTACCCTCCTCTTATGTAGGACTTACACCCCCCAGGACTTACAAGCGGGTGCCTGGGGTCAGAGACCCGTCGAGGAGCAGACACTCATGGATCAGACATAGCATCCAGGATAGGTGATCAGCCCGATGCCTGGTATGGGATGAAGGAAGTAGATGAAATGTTGGTGAAATGGATGAAAGGAAAGGTGATGATGGAGCAGTTGGTGGAATGAATGGCGGGGGAAACCGGAGAACCCGGAGAAAACCCGCCCAGACGCCGCTTCGTCCACCACAAATCCCACATGCAGGTCCCTGGGATTGAACCCGGGCCGCCTCGGTGGGAGGCGAGCGGTCTAACCACTTGGCCACGGCGCCGCCAAATACAAATAAATACTTATCAAATAAGAACAAATAAACAAGGTTTTAAATGATGATACCAATATTATTGGTAATAGTTTTAATTATATCAACTGTTTTAATCTGTGAAGTTTACTACTCTTTCAGAAGGTGTTTCTTTGAGTTTGACATAAACCTAGGTAATGTACACAGATTCTTAATGTCTTGTAGTGATTTGTTATATGCAGTTGTCACTATTGTAACTGTGCTTCTAAGTCCATATTCCATAGTTTCAACACTCAATTTTTGTAGTTTTGATGATCCCCTAGTACCATAGTCATGAACATGCCTTTTATCAGTAGTTCAGTGTTAATATGAGTCGAGTCGTGTAAGCATTGGTATACAAACTAACAGAACTTAAGCTTATACCGACTGCAATTGGTATCATGCCTGTGCTCTGATAAATAAATTTGGTTGATGCCAAGTAGTCTAGATTAAACAAAATTTTAATGGCATGATTTTTGTTTTTATTTGATTTAATTGTGTCTTTGGCCAGCTTTGCCAAACAATGTACATGTAACTAAATTATGAGTGTATGAGAGAATAGTACACACTCTTTAAAATGAAGCGAGAGAGATTTAAATACCTTAATCTTGATAAAATACCTATGACAGGAGTTACCTTTTTTATTATCTCATCAATATCCCAACATAAAGTTGACTTAAGATGTAAATCTAAATAAGAAAAATAATATAACCATCTACTGTAACTTATAGTGTACTGTAACTTATAATACAAATAAGCCAATTAAACAGTATGGCAATTTTCGAAGTGTCAGAAGAAAGCGTAAAAATCTGAATGTGTTACACTCACATGACTTTCTCTACTCTTGTACAAACTATTTTTACAAACACTTATTCTCCATCTACTTCATGTTAATCAAGATAAACATTTGCAGACTCTATCTTATTGCTAATTTTCTTATAGATGCAAGGGGAATATATATTTACAAGGGCAGTATCGAAATACAGTAGCCTTTAAGTACATACATATCTCTTAATAGCTGGTTGCTAGGTGCAGCACTATTCCCTTTTCCACAGATTAATACTCTTTGCATATCCAAGACAAAAAAATGAATAATGAATTCCCATTTGAGAAAATAAGTATTGAAACATTTAAGGGAATAACAAGCAATATCTCGAAAATGGTTCACTCAACAACAAAAATGTATATGACATAAATTGTGTATTTTAATGCGATCTACATCTTTTGTGTAGTAAAATTTTGTGTATCTCTTATGGTTTACCAGTTTACCAAAAGTCGTTCACAATGAAGAATACTTTCGGAGACATTCCCAGAAAATTCAAGATATACATTTTATTTGTCATGAAAATATCTTAAACATATGATATTTTAATCAAAATCGTTAGAGCCATTTTTGAGAAAATTAAAATTTTCGAAAAATGTTCCATGTAAAGGGTACTCTGGGGTCGGGGGATTTTCTTGAAAACCTTCGTGTCGCATCTCTGGAAGATACTAAACCTAAATACCAAGTTTGGTGTTTATCCAACTGTTAATTTCTGAGCTATGCTGTTCACAGACAGACACACAGACAGACAGACACACATACGGACATGTTTCCAAAAATACTTTTTTTGGATTCAGGGGATCTCAAAACATGTATTTCCGGTGAAATCTCAGTATCGAATTTTTGGGTGGAATACAATACTTCCCCTACTTACTATACATAGTAGAGAAAGTAAAAATGAATAACGAATTCCCATTTGAGAAAATAAGTATTGAAAAATTTAAGGGAATAACAAGCAATATCTCGAAAATGGTTCACTCAACAACAAAAATGTATATGACATAAATTATGTATTTTAACGCGATCCACACGTATGAGGTTGAGCTTCAGTCATATTTACTGTATGCAAGATGATAACTAAGAGAAAACTAATAAGGTGGCACTATAGTAATTGACCTCACACAGTACAGAAGACCAAGGCTGCATGGGCAAGGCAGCCCATATCCCCTCTACCACTTCCAGCATTGATATAATGGTTACCATGGCAACTGGGCACTTGCAGATGGCCCGGTATGTATTTAGCCTCCACACTGACTTGCACATTGACTACCTGCTGGCTGTTCAGACAAAATAACATAAGCTTATGTCTTTTGCACTGGATGGTAAAATTGCATAAAGTTTTATTGTAAGAATAATGACTACTTCTGGTGATTTTGCCACTGCCGAAGGTGGGGAGACCTAACCTCCCTTTTCTCCTCTGATCAGCCAACACTGATATAACTACTTAGTCTGGGGTGTTTGTGTGTACACCATCATTTTCATAAAAGAATATGACTCTCTTCCATGTGTGATGTGATATTCTCCTCAGCATTATTGGAGTCATGGTAATAAATGCATGTCAAACAGCATCCTAAGTTCTTGTAATGTGTGCTAACAATCTTTGTTTAATGTAGCCCTATAATGCATTGCTGCACAATGACAGTTCAGGATTTCTGTTTAACCATTCCAGAGGTGCAGGCAAATAAGCAGAACTATGTCCAATCCACTGATTATGAAATACCTCATTGAGATATTGTCTGATGCAATAGCATAATGGTCTGGTTACCATCTTGCTGGAACAACACCTGACAGAGCAGTCCCAGATTTTACAGCTACAGAATCAAGTAACATGATGAGATATATCATTTTATTCACATCACCATCAAAGAAATATGGACCCATCACATGGGTTGTAGACACTGCAGCTGAGACTATGATCTATGGTGGGTTGCTTTGGAGTTCTTTAATAAATGTGGTTTCTTTTTACTCTATAAATATTTCTTGATTTTACACTGTGGGATATTGAAGACTTGTCCAAGAAAACCAATTTTCCCCTTGAAGGAAGAGCTAGAAAGTCATTGCAAAATTGCCTACAAGTCCCATGGAATTTTTTGCATATCATTATCACCCAACTCATTTACAAATGAAGGTTTAAATGTATTTAAATTGCAAATTATTCTTCATATTTTTTCATAATGTTGAGTACCAAACTCCTAATTCCTGTGATTGGTTATGAATGGACTTAAATGCCAAATGTTTGATGGACACTGCAGCCTCAACACATGTATATTGACTGTTGATGGTCATCCTGGACTTATATTTTATGCAACCACTTAGAAAGAACTTTATCTCCCTCTGTAAAACTGCTGGTTTTACAGTCCGTGAGGTTTAAGTAGTCGCGTCCCTTTTAGACAGAGAAAGGAATACTCACCATCTCGCTCTCACTCTATAGTGACACAGGCAAAGCAGATACACCAGTCAAACACGCATCAGTGGCGGGGTGCCCGTCCTCCTCTCCCACCGGTTGTTGTTCATTCTCGGATTCATGTCAGAAACTTCAAACAAATCTTCGTACTCTTCTTCCGATTCCAATTCTTCTAAATTTATGACTAATCTGTCCGTAATTTCATCTACCAGACCGTCTTTCTCCCAGTAAAACTGTTTAGTGTTTTGCACATGCTCACACGCCCTTTTCCATTTGTCTGGAGTCACTTTTGTAATCGCATTATCAAAGAACAATTTTAAATGAAAATTATGTTTGGCAACATCGTTCTTGACTTGCGCCCATATACGTTCTATAGCATTGAAATCACAGTGATACGGTGGCAACCATACTGTAGTATGTCCATGCATTTCGCGAGTGTATCAATTTCATAAACTTTGAGATCGTCTTTTTTCAATTTAATTAACTCGTATAGTACTGTTTTGTCGCTCGTGAACCAAACTCAATATTTCTATTACGAAGCCATTATTGCGTATGGGATTTGAATGGAGATGAAGTGGGTGTTTTATTAATTTCTATGGAATGATAAGGGGCATTGCTCATAACGATGACACTATTAGAAGGATTGTTAAGTAGCAACTTATTGACAAACCAATCCTTAAAAATGTTGTTATCCATTTCTTCATGGTAGTCTTTACTGGATTTGGCTTTAAAGTTAGTAAAGCATTAGGAATGAACCCTGTTGAACATCGCTCCTTTGCCTATGAGTGTTTTAAGAGGGAAATCATTTTCATCACCGTCACACTTACACACCTTATTTCTCGTATGGTTTATATTTACCCGTTTCGTCAAGGTACACTATAGGCCTACTAGTAGCCCTCAGTTTTTCATTCGTCTTAAAAACCGAAATCGTTTAGAAACAATATTCATTCGCTCCATTAAAAAACGTCTTCCTTGCGAATTTTTACTATAACTGAAATTAAGCTTTTTAAGAATTTTTCTTAACGACTACACGCTTCCTTTCAGTAAGCCTTGAACTTTCAAAGCCTCATATATGTCCTGCAAACTAGGCAGAAAGTTCATACGCTATAACGAATAGATTGTTTGCTTAATAGCAGCTGCAGTGAATGAGTTTATTTCTGCTTTTTTTGTTGTTGCAATCTCCTATTTGGGCGCTTCTTGCCTGGAGTTTGTAACCTACCGCCATTAGCTTCAGCAATTGTGTGTTCTTTTAAAATTCGCCGGACGGAAGGAGCAGAAATACCTGTAGCAGCAACAGTTCTCTCAACCACACTTGTCACTGAAGTACTCGGCTTTCCACATTTCAATGCATCACATTCATCACTGAAGAAACTGTGAACTTTAACTACATTTCCCTACCATCTGATTTTAGAATTTTCCCTCGAGAGCCAATTTGAAACAATACAAATACAACCAAAACTACTAGAAAATAATTCAACATTATATTCATATGTTGTAACAAAGAAAATATCTTGCGTATCGTGTAAAACCGCAAAATAACAAACTCATAGTTCCACAGCTCATACGCCACTGCAACCTTCAGTCAGCATACAATAGAAGTGGGAGAGTTGTGAGCTTCTACGGGTCTGGAATTTCCACAAATCGCAAGAAAGAAGTGGTTGCTCTCCCACCCCCTCTGCTAGACAAGGACAGCACTCTATGTGAGACAAGGACAGTAGAAAACCTGCCAACTTAAACCTCACAGAGTATAGTGGAAAACGTTTCTGAAGCTGTACAGTGAACTCATGCTGAATATCTCTTATTGAATTTCCTGTGTGATGCCATTCATTAGCACACATGCTCATTACAATCCATTTGGTGTAACTGGACTCGTCGGCCATGACTTAAGTTATAAATCACTGCCTATAACAATATAAAACAAAATTCATTAACATGTCTGTAATCCATAAGTGATAATGGAACTTTATGCTCAACCTGAAGAATAACAGGTCACACAACATGGAAGGGTATTTTGGAAGAGGTGATTGGGCTGAGCAGTTTATGTCTTGTCTCCTTAGATGTGGGGATGTATGTGAGAAAATGGAGGTAGATTCTTCTACTACAGACAAAGCTTACCAGGTGCCAAGATTTTCATTTTGGTTTCTATGTCTCTGTCTAATTTTGAGACACTGGTTGGAATCCTTTATGGTATAGTGAAATATTAGCAGTATTAGGAACATTGAAGCAGCTTATTCTTTAATGGTGCAGATTTTGTTTAATATACAAACTTCCTATGTAATAAAAGTTCAAGTTTTGTAGATACTATGAGTAGAATGAAAACATAACTGTTTTTTTCTTTGTTTATAGCTGCAATTGGTTACGTTCTGTGTGCCTGACAGTAATGGTCGAGTTCCTGACATCCCTTTCAGTGAGTGCACTGGATATTGCAAGACTGTGGTCAAATGGTGTGACAGATTTTAGAGAATATCTGCAAGCTGGTGTGCAATGTCTACCCCTAGACCACACCAAATGGCTACAGTTGCTTCATCACAGCAGCACACACTCTTTGACTCAGAATACAATTGTGATATTAATTTTCTTCTGCTGTCTTTCTTTGAAGAGGTAAGTGGTGTATAACTGCAAGTATTATCAACATTACCTTACCACTCTTGCTCAAGTACCTGACCACAGAATCAAGTGTTGTGTTCTGTTGTGTCAATGCTTGCAAGAAACTTAGCTGTGCCATAATGTAGCAATGGTTAGTATGATAGAAGTTGCGACTACATAAGCTTTGGTGCTGTTAGTTGTTGCAACTGTCTGAAGTTATACAATTAAAAAAAGCCTAGGAAACAAAGACGTCGGGGATAATCCCTGTTTTTTCCAACATCCTGTATATTACTGAACCACTTAGTTCAGCAACAGCAATTGGCAGAACATTCTATTAGCACATTGGATTTACCTGTTGACTAGCTGAAAAGGGCAAGACTTGGTTATTAGAGTAGTTCAGAAACTAATGCCTCCTATTTTGCTTTGCTCGTTAAATAACTCTGGAATGTAAAAAGTCTACTTTGTTACATTCACATGATTCTCTCTACCCACTATTGTTTATTTTTATATATCTTCTACAAACTATTCTTACAAAAGTTTAGTTTTCTATCAACTTCATGTTAATTGAGATAACCTTTGCAGAAGTGGTTTCATTACAGATTTCGTTGTAGGTATATGGGGAATAGAGCTAACCAAATCACTAGTCGTGTTTAAAAGTGGGTCAATGTATGTTGATCTTTAAATTCTGTACTCAGTCCATGACATCATGAGAAACAACTGAATAGTGACGGCACTTTAAAAAACAGCAAAGTATTGAAAAATTCAAACCAATAATAATAGATATCTTGGAACTAACTTATTTCAAATAAATTGTATGGCCTTGAAACAAAATTCTCATCAAAATACTGGAGTGCAAGAGAGCTAATGATTTATTGCTAACTGTCCAACATTTTTGGTGTAGTATTTTTTGTCTGTCTCTTATGGTTACCCATTATACATTGTATAAATTTCCTTCTGAAAGATGAGGAGTTTACAGGCTATTCCCCAAAAATTCAAGATATATGTCAAGTAAATATATTAAATATGTGGTATTTTATTAAAAATCGTTTGAGCCATTTTTGAGAAAATAAAACATATTGAAGACTTTTCCATGTAAAGGATAAATCTTTGTGTCACATCTTTGAAAGATACTAAACTTATATACCAAGTTTGATATTTATCTGACCTTTCATTTTTGAATTATGCTGATCTCTCTCTCTCACTCACTCATTCACACACACATCCACCCACCCATGCATGCATCTCACACAGGCACGCATGCACGCATACATTCCTTTTCAAAATGCTTTTTATGATTCAAGGCCTCAAAACTTATATTTAAATCTCAGTATTAAGTTTTTGATGGAATGCAATACTTCCTCTGCCTACTAGGTACTTGGTGGAGAAAGTAAAAAGTTTAATTTTGCATGATTCCCCAGATCTTCTACAGTGCTGGATAATAACAACTTCCTCACTCTATTGCTGGCAGCACTGTAATTGTTTTATAAAATGACTGACATTGATGTACATGTAAGGCAAAAATGCACAGTAAAATTCCTGAATTTGGAAGGTGCAACATTGATTCACATTCATGGTTGAAGAAGATTTATAGTGAAGCAACAATGGATATTAGAAATGTTAAAAGTTGGGTTCATTGCTGTAAGAGATCTGAAGGACAATTTCCATTGGGATTTGTATTTTTATAGCCAAAGTTTAATATTTCATATTTGATTGGGTTTTTGTAAGATCTCCAAAATATTCTACAACTGATTTAAACTTGTTTTAAAACTTCAATCAGTCCTCTAACTTACTATTTCATCTGCTTTCCTCTCAAATGCTAATTCTTTTTGATATGTATTTGCTCCTAGCATTACAATAGTTATTTTATCTTTAAGTGCATTTACTTATTAATGCATATTATGTCTAGTTTTCATAAGGTGTGTCAATATTTTTATTTTCTTTAAACTTCAAACTGTACCCTTTTCTGGAACTTTGTAAATTAAAATTAAAGATAAAAAGAAGAACAATTTAGAATATTTTTACTCTAACATAAATTTCTACAGCAAATGAACTTATTTTTTAGCTGTGCATATGTATGATACATTAAAATGAAATAGGTTTTACTAGAGGTAGCTCCAAAAACTGATTTTGACTGATATTTGTATTTTTTATTAATACTTTAGACCTGAAGTGATGTCAGAATGTTTTCCATCTCTGGTACTCTACCTTACATCCCTTCCCTATGATGTCCATCTACCATTGCCAATAGTGAAAGCACTTTGGTTGAGCTTTGCAGTAAGTACCACCTCAATATCACTTATAACTTGTGCTATTTTAGTCAGAGAGATATGCTGGAAAATATTGATTAATATACCAGTGTTACTTCATTTTTAAACACAGATGCTTTCCCCTTAAAAGGAACTAACATTCTCAACTGCTCAAGCATTGAGTAGAATGAAACAGCTAAGTAAATGTTTTATGGAAAAATGTAGTACATGTTTTACCTACTAACTTCTCCTGCCAAAGCTAAAATTCCATAAGAACAAAAATCTGGCCTCTATCTAATAAACTGCAAAAATTGTGACTGATGCATGTTGGTAAAACAAAAAGAAATATTGAAACCAGAAGGAAATAACACTTTGGATGCATATCCAGCAAACAGATGGACAAATCTGCCATAGCAAACCATTTTTGGACCACTAGCCACGACATCAACCCCAAAGTCAGACTCGTGAAATGCACCACCAATCCAAAAGAACTAAAAGTTTGGGAAAACATACACATAATCAAATGCATGAAAATGGTAATGAACTTTGTAATCCTGCCACTCAACAATCTAAGCAGTTTCATCATGGACACTACAGATGACACCACTGCATCTATGGATCCGAATTCCCATCATGCTCAGTCAGAAAAAAAACTGAGGATGAAAGCAAGCAGTGCTTTTGAAACATGTTCAATTAATTTAAAGTGAAGTTTTAGTGTATCCACCAACTCAAGATTCAATTAAATTAAATGCTTTATGCATCTTTTATTTGTTATTAAAATATGAGGGTCATCTAGAAATTAAGTCCTGATTGTGTCCAGAGATGGCGCCACCAGTCGGATAGGAATGTGCATGCACAGGAGTAGGGAGAAGTTGAGGCAGTATTTCATATCACAACACTGTGAATGCCACAGTGATTGTAATGTAAATTAACATTATTGTATGACAATGATTTTAGATGTTTGTTAACTATAAGCATTGTTAGGAAATAAGTTTACACGGCCTCACTGAAACTGACAATAGGAGTGGGTAACAATGAAGTGATGGGGTGAGTTGTTTATCACTTAGAAGAGACAAACAAATGACGTCAGGGTAGCGTGCCTTTCTTCAGAAATGGAGGAAATATCTTCCCTAGAGCATATGTTTTAGTAATTATGATTGGCTTATAAAACAGACGCTAATGTTGGCATGATTTAGTAACCAATAGCAGCTCTATTATAATGTTTAGGCATATCGGGGTGAGGGAGTATAAATTCTTGAGCCAAAAGCAAGTATTGCGCAGTTCTACAGAATCATTCATGAGGTAAACGTCGCGTAGTTCTAAGAAATCTCTCTCGCGAGTTACACGTTCAGGCAGTTCTAAGGAAGCATTCATGAGGTACACATTACGCAATTCTACAGAATCTCTCACGTCGTAAAGTTAGTTACAAAAATGTGAAGTAAGCGTACGACAGTAATTATATTCAGAAATATAACAGTTTCAGTCAGGCGTGTTTAAAGATTAAAGATGTGAACTATTAATTAAGTGTGATGGCAATAAAAGTGCAAAAACAAATTCTTTTATCAGTGTTATCTTTTAGTAACAGCTCCTTTCCGTTTACACGCCCTGATCAGAGATATTTGCTTGACTGAGTAATAATAGCTAGCTGGAGGACAAAGAACCCAAAATTCAAAATAGTAAAACAATAACAGGTGCTCAGCAAAAAAAGATAACACGAACAGATAACCACGACAAAGTATGTAGGAATAATGCAGTACAGTTTCAGTCTTGTGACGGCAGTGGTTATCGCACAGTGCTTGGAGAAAATGGCTGCTCCAATATTGTCTCCCACTAACTGCGAGACATCTGGCCACAGCATTGACATTCTTACAGCGATACACAGAGAAAGAGGATGAGTTTCTCGACAATATTGTCACTGGGGATGAAACATGGGTGTCGCATGCCACACCAGAGACAACGCAACAATTAATGCATTGGCGGCATAGTGGCTCACCTGCGAAGACCAAGTTCAAGCAGACAATCTCTGCCAAAAAAAATCATGTGCACCGTCTTCTGGGATCGATGTGGTGTTGCCCTGTGTAAGTTTTTACTGCAAGGGGAGACTGTAAATGCTGATTGGTATTGTCAGACATTGCATAAGCTGAGGAGGACAATCCAGAACAAGAGACATGGGATGTTGACAAGAGGCATTATGCTATTGCATGACAATATAAGACCCCATACAGTCAACACCACACTAAATGTGTTGAATCAGTTTGGATGGGAGATTTCTAACCATCCACCCTACAGTCCCAACCTCGCCCCAAGTGATTTTCATCTCTTCCATCTCATGAAGCGTTTTCTGGCAGGAAAATGTTTCCACAATGATGCTGAGATGCAGAATGAGGACTTCGTGGCTTCGGACATTGGCGGCAGACTTGGGCATACAATCAATGGTGCACCATTACTATAAATGCCTCAACAATTATGGTGACTATGTTGAAAAGTAGCCAGTGAATCTATGTAATTATTCCAATAAATATCCCTTATTTAGTGATGATTTTGTTCTCTTTATCACTCATCGGAACTTAGTTTCTGGATGACCCTCATAATTATTATACATTGTATACATAACTTTAGGATATCTCATCACAAGTATTTTTGGATGAATAAGACTAGACTAATTAGCCAGGAAGAATTGCCTAGGGCAAATTCAAATGAAAAGTTGTTTTATATAGGTAGATATAGGTAATACAACAGAGGGGGATGCACTGTGACATACATAGATCTATTCTGACTGAAGTGAAGGAATTAAGGGATGAATTGAAGGAACCACAGTAGGCCATAGAGATATGCAGAAGTCCCTAACAATTCCAGGTTCACAAAGGCCCATCCACTGCTGGAGCTGCCTAGAGAGGGCGCTGAATGACCTGTCAACCAATCAGCCCTCTAGTGTTCATGAGGAGTACTCTTTCCTTTCACAAGCATCTACACCATCTATTTGGCACTGCCATATGCCATAAAACCTAGAAGCACACCTGAATCATGAGAAGGAAATGGAACGAGAGGGAAATGTTGGAAAGGAAATATTGGTAGATGAGAAACCAACATGGGAATGGTACCTGGAACCTCTCGAATGCAAGAAAGTTGCTTTAAATTATTGCTCATAGGGGAAGGGACTAGATAGTATGAACAAACAATTGCCCATGCTGGGTGTAGTTAAGTCAGCCAGTTAATTCAAACAAGAAAGAAAACAAAAGAAAAAATCTGATGTGTTACACTCACATGACTTTCTCTACTCTTGTACAAAATATTTTTACAAATGCTTATTCTCCATATGCTTCATGTTAATCGAGATATCGAGATGTTAATCTTATTGCTAATTTTCTTGTAGATGCAAGGGGAATTGGTAGGCTTTAAGCGATAGTCAAATATTTGAAGAGCTGGTTGCTATGTGGAGTATTCCAATCTCTTTGCATTACCAGGACAAAAAAAATGAATAACAAATTTGAGAAAAAGTAGAAGTATTGGAAAATTCAAGGGAATAACAAGCAATATCCGAAAATGGTTCACTCAACAAAACAAAATGTATATGACATAAATTGTGTATTTTAACGCAATCTACATTTTTGTGTAGTAAACTTTTGTCTTTCTCTTATGGTTTACCACTTATGCAAAAGTGTTCACAATGAAGTATACTTTTGGAGACATTCCCAGAAAATTCGAGATATACATTTTATTTTTCATGAAAATATCTTAAACATATGATATTTTAATCAAAATCATTAGAGCGATTTTTGAGAAAATTAAAATTTTAGAATAATGTTCCATGTAAAGGGTAATCTGAGGTGGGGGGATTTTCTTGAAAACCTTCGTGTCGCATCTCTGGAAGATACTGAACCTAAATACCAAGTTTGGTGTTTATCCGACTGTTCGTTCCTGAGTTATGCTGTTCACACACACACACACACACACACATACACACACACGGACATGTTTCCAAAAATGCTTTTTTTTGGATTCAGGGGGTCTCAAAACATGATTTCCGGTGAAATCTCAGTATCGAATTTTTGGGTGGAATACAATACTTCCCCTACTTACTATACATATTAGAGAAACTAAAAAGAAAAGGGATTGAAATCAAAAAGGAGAACAATAAAATACTCTAACCACAAAATAAACTGCATCAGATCCCTCAGCCTAGAGACAGCATTGAGCTAAAACATTGCCAATACTGATGTATGGTATAAAACTCATCTCACAGTAAAGAATCTATCCACACTAGATAGAGTGAAAGTGGACACTATATGCATAAAAATAGTGATTGGAGTGTCAAAGCCTAATGATCCAGACACTTATATATCTTCTGGCAAGAGAAACCTTCCTCACTGAAGACCTTAAGACACACCTGCCTCTACTCACACCAGTGTCTCAGAAAAACTACTAGCATCATTGAATGAAAAAAGAGAAGAAATATGTCCAGAAAATAATAGCACAGGGGCCATGATCATGGATAAAGGAAACTTTTGATATAAGACACATGTTTACAAGGATGGCAGTTCATGTGTTCCACCATATCATCTGTAATAACACATCATATCATGAACCAACCACTACATGTGAGTGTGAACTACGAGAGCTGTCCCAGAAGTACCCAACCTAATAAAGAAAACATAAAAATTTTGGGAAAAAACATATTTATTTCTTTACATAGTCTCCTTTCAGCTCGATACACCTTTCCCAGTAGTGTTCAATAGCTTCGATGCCCTGTTTATACTGAGAACCATCGAGTTCTGCAAAATAGCCATCAACTGCAGACTCCAGCTCTTCATTGTTGCCAAATGTTTTAGCACCAAACTATTTCTTCAACTTTGGAAATAGAAAATAATTAGAGGGGGCTAACTCTGGTGAATAGGGTGCATGAGGAAGCAATTCAAACTTTAACTCATTGATTTTGGCCATGGCGACAATGGATTATGAACTGATGCAATGTCTTGATGAAACAAAAGTTTTTTTTTTCCACTAAATGCAGACTTTTTTGCTTTATTTCATCATTCAAATGCTGTAATAAGTTTGCATAATACTTACCAATGATTGCTTTTCCTTTTTGAAGATAATCAATGAAAATTATTCCACACACATTCCAAAAAACTGATGCCATGACCTTGCCTGCAAATGGAACTGTCTCACCTTCTTTGGAGCCGATTCTCCCCTTTCAATCCACTGTTTTGACTGTTCCTTCATCTCAGGTGTAAAGTGATGGACCCATGTTTCATCCATGGTTATGAATCAACACAAAAACTTGGCATTATTGCAGCAAAACATCACCAAACACTCGACTGAAACATCTTCATGATGCTGCTTTTGTTCCATTGTGAGTAAATGCAGCACCCATCATGCGCACAGCTTTCCCATGTCTAAATTTTCGGTCAGTATGTGAAGTACAGCACTTCTTGAAATGCCTACGATGTCTGTTAGCTCACGCACTTTCAGTCGTCGGTCATCCAATAACCATTTAGTGGATTTTCTTCACAATTTCTGGTATGGTCACCTCATTTGGCCGACCACTGCGATGTTCGTCTTGGCAGCTTCTATGGCATTGCTTAAACTCTGCCACCCAATATTTTATGTTGTAAACGAAGGAGGAGACTCCCCCAAAGTAGTATCTAACTCAGCTTTAATATTAGTTGGACTAAGACCATTCAAATGAAAGTATTGTATCACATAATGATGACCAGTTTTATCCATGTTTACAAATTTGCAGAGAGCATTCACTATTAATGGCTGCCATACAATTACTAAACGATGTAGCATCATCAAATTTCAGACTTAAGCTTTATAAGGTTGGTACTTTCTACTACAGTCTACCACAACAACCTCTAATCTATGCATCAGGTTGGGTACTTCTGGGACTGCCTTCGTATATAGTCATATATTATGTGATTGCTATGTTCTGGAAATCGGTATTAAAAGAACAAGGACAATAAGTGACTATACAAACCAAAACAGTAGCACAAGTGTGTAATTAAACAGTGCAATCTCTTTCTCTTCCTTTTCCTCTAAACTTATATGGCTATCTGGTTGCAATAAATGTATAATTAATACTCTAACCACATAGAAAAGGAAAACATAATGCTTAAGAGTTAAACTGAAACAAAATATCCAGAATGTTACAGGTCAAAGTCTATATCATGTTAAATGTCATAACACTAAAAGTAGTAAAATATTCTTCATATATCCATGATAACAGAATGTATAATGTTAATAATTTTGTTGTTGTTTCCAATGCTCCCCATATGTGGATTTCTAACCATGCTTGGGCCCTGGGAATATTTCACATATGCCAGGGAGAGGTGAAGGCCTGGAATGGAGTGCCTTAAATTTGCCACTTCATACAGTCCACAGACCCTTGGAACAAGAGCTGTGAATGAAATCACTGAGGTACTCAGCTGCCCCTAAGACTAACAATTAACACATAAATTTTAATACCACAGTTACACACCTCAATGTAGGAACTTTTTAATTTTATAAATTTACTCATGTTGTGTTTACTGAGTTCTGATTTATTTTCTACTATTAAGCTGTACAGTCTCAGTCCATAGCAGTGACTGTGTTCAAAGGAATGGATTGTGTGACTTTTGGCTTCAATTAAAAGCCATAAGAGCTTTTCATCAATATATTGTTTGTTGAAATTTGAAACTTACCAAACAGGATGGCTCAGGTAGTAATATCTGTGGCCCATATTTGGGGGATCCCGGGTTCAAACCCCCAGGACCAACCAATCTGATCAAAGTTTTTTTTTTTTTTTTTTTTTTTTTTTTTTTTTTTTTTTTTTTTTTGTTTTTGTTTTTTTTTGTTTGCAGTTTTCCTTGGTTGTTAGGCAGATAATGGATTGAATAATTTGATCTGCAATTTTTCTTATCATCCCTTTCATTACTACATTTCATTTTCTCTTTCTTCACTGCCATACTAGGCATTGGACTGATCACTCATCCTGGATATGCTATGATCTAGAATTTGCTTGCTCCTCGACAGGCTACTGACCCAAGGCATTGGCTTGTAAGTCCTTGGGGGTGTAAGACCTACAAAGAGGGGGTAATAGTTAAGAAGAAGAGGAAGACATTTGAAACCAATGGTTTAAAAGCATTTTATCATATGAAGGGTAAAGAAAAATTTCTTAATCTTTGTTATTGTTGTTGTTCTTCTATTATTATATCCAGAATTAATACTCTTATACTTATGACAGGTATGTTCCCTGTCATACTCACAACCACTATACACAGAACAAGCAACAAATAAGATGGTTCAGCTTCTAAGCCAGCAAGTTCAACTACGAGATGTTTACACACATAACCCAGCATTACTGTATTGGGTCTTCTCCCACTCTAGTATAGCATCTTTTCTGCAATATCAGGTGGTAAGTACATCTTGCACAGTCAATTTGTTTTTAAATTTAAGATATCTTTAATAAATAAAAAATTAGAACATACTTTTTATTTTTAATGTGAAATTTTTACAAGATAGATTTCTCTTCTTGCCAAGTTCTGCATTCTAGTTTTATCTATCTGTGCAGAAATTATGAATTTATATGCAATGTTCATCAATAAAATCCCAGGACTTCTTTTCGCAGATGACCTAGTGGTAGGATCTATTACAGTAAGCGGTTTAAAACAATCATTACAAGCAATTGATGTATATTGTAAAGAATGGAGGTTAAAAGTGAATCAAGAGAAAACACAGATTGTGGTATTCAAAAAGGGGGGAAAATTAAGCAAATATGAAAAGTGGAAGGGAGAGAATAAAGATTACAGGGTGGTGCGTGACTGTATTTATTTAGGGGTAAAAATAGATGGAGGTAATAAATGGGAGAAACAAAAGAAGTTTGCATTGGCAAAAGGTAAAGGGGCGATGGCAGCAATTTTAAGCTGCAAATATAGAGTACTAATATAAATGTTAAATGGCTGGAAAAAGTTTATGAGATGGTTGTGGAGGCAAAAATGAGTATGGTGTAGAAATATGGGGATTAGATAGAGGATGGGAAAGTATAGATGAGGTGCACAGGGTGTTTTGTAGAGAAATACTAGGGTTACCGAAGGCAATTGTAAGACAGGTAGCACAATTAGAGATGGGAGGGTGGCAACTAAGGGGAAGATAATGGAAAGAGCTATGAAATTTTGGTTCAGAACTTTAAATCTAGGAAAAGTAATGTGTTAAGACAATGTATAGAATACCAAGAGAGTAGTTTAATGAATGATGGATCGGTAAGTAATTTACGGAACATTTTGGAGAAAAATGGGTTAGAAGACATGTGGAGAAGGAGAGAAAATAACGTGAAAATTTTTTGGAAAAAGGCAATGAAAAGACACGAAGATATAGAAATACAAATCATGTTCAGTGAGATTGCCGAAAAGAGCTCATTAGTTTGTTATAGGCCAATGAAAAATACATGCGATAGGGAAAAATATATAGACATAGTAAATAAAGAAGAGAAAGAATCTATTGCATGGGTAAGTACCAGAGCATGGAGGCTAAGAGGGTTAAGACAGGATATTCCTCAGAACCAATGTCTGATATGTGGTAGTAATGAAGACATTGAACACATAGTATTTAAGTGCCAAGGAACAGAAAATTGGAAAAGAAAATTTTTTAATAAGAAGTGGTTGAAGGGGGATAGAAATACACTTATGATCGAAATGATGTGCAAGGACGTTAGGAGCATTGGACAGTTTTTGTGTAAGGTCAAAAATAAATGGCTTTGGACAGTGGATGGAGAAAAGTAAGAGGTAGCATATCTTAGTGAATGTGTGATGGTTAAGTAATCAATAAGTGAAAAGTGAAAAACATGGAAATGGGACATGAAAAAACTGAAAAAAACAAGGTAATTTATTGACGAGAAATTGTAAAATGTAAATAATCTGTAGTGGTTGTCTACAGAATGCGTTGACAGGAAATTTTAAAATGTAAATAAACTGTAATGATTGTCTACTGAATGAGTGGCCAGGGTCAAAGTGCAGTAGACAATCAAATTGTAAAACTCTTAGCACAATATAACTATACATACATTACAATTACTTAAGATGAAACCTACTGCTGTCACTTGTATGTTTTTTAATAAACTTCTAACATTAAAAAATAAAGGCATAAAACAATTTAAAAGGGAACTAAAACGAATGTTTATGTTTCAAGGAAGTTATTATTCAATAGATGGGTTTATAAATTATTAAATTTTAGTATTATTACGCTTTTTGTGGTATACGTAATTAAAGTTTTTGATTAGACAAAACTGTACATATTAGCTTAAGGACAAACTTTGTATGTACATTTTCTTTATCATAGCTTGTAAGAGTAGGATTGTATATAGTTGGAACTTAATGCATTGTATTATGTAACTGAAATGAAATGAAGAGAATAGGTATTTCCAGTAAAATCTTGGTACTTATCGAAGTATTGGTGACATGCAATACTTCCTCTGCTTACTATAGTTAGGTAATAGAGAGTAATAATTGAAATGAAAGCATGTGTTCTGCTAAGCCATAAATGCCTTTCCAACCTGTGAAAATATTAAAATGTTATACATTTAAACTTGGCGGCGCCGTGGCAGAGTGGTTAGACCACTCACCTCCCACCAAGGCGGCCCGGGTTCAATCACAAGGACCTGCATGTGGGATTTGTGGTGGGCGAAGCGGCGTCCGGGCGGGTTTTCTCCGGGTTCTCTGGTTTCCCCCACCATTCATTCCACCAACTGCTCCATCATCACCTTTCCTTTCATCCATTTCACCAACATATCGTTTCATCTACTTCCTTCATCCCATACCAGGCATCGGGCTGATCACGCATCCTGGATGCTCTGTCTGATCCATGAGTGTCTGCTCCTCGACGGGCCTCTGACGCCAGGCACCCACTTGTAAGTCCTGGGGGGGTGTAAGTCCTACATAAGAGGAGGGTAAACTGATAATGAATGAATGAATGAACATTTAAACTTGTAGTGAGATTAAAGTTATTGAGTAACGTATCTCGACTTTGTCCACAAACTAATGTGTAAGCCCTCTTCCATTTTACTCTGTATGGAATTTGGAACCAATATCAGCTGGAAGTACCTATGAAATACTTTTTGCCCTGAAATATGGAGCCACCTGTGTATGATCTGTAGCACATAAGTTTCTATAGTTGTTTTATATATTTTTACAGATGGTGTTGTGGTTAGAAGAAGAGCAAAATGTCAGTAACAGGATTCTTGTGGATCTGATGCTTTCAAGTACTGAAGTCACATTCTGTTTGCTTGTAAGAAACAGTTTAACCACATTTTTCTTAGCTTTAGCAAAGCAAACAAGCATTGTTAAACAGGAGAAAAAGCAGCTGCATTGGAAATTAATGTATAATGTAGAACCAAAACCGTGAAACAAAATAAATATGGAGAATCATTTGAGTTTACGTACACTCTTATTGTTCCATTTTGAAGAATTCAAAGAAGAAAAAAAATTATTTATTTATCCACTGATCATATAGATTGGGATGGATCAATAACAACAATATGCATGTAAAATGTACAAAAGCTAAATCTTGTTGATGAATATTTTCTCAGAACTAAATTCACAGCAAAGCAATGTAATTTAACTGATAGCAAGGGTCATTATAATTAAATTCTAGTTATTTATTTCACAATATTAACAATATTCATTTACCAAAAAGAATGAAGTTTTAGGACAAATATACATGTTGCAGTCTTAAATTTGTTCAAAGGAGTTAGACCCCTCATGTATTTTTTATAACTTTAAACTGTTGTACTTAAATTAATTTTCATACAACTTACAATTGAACCTCACTTATGCATTTTTCTATGTTTCTTGCAGTTATATGTTAAATTTTTAAAGCACCGAACTCTGTGCATTAATATTTAGCTCAACTATATGTTTTTCGGTTATACATTTTCTCATTAATATGTCACATTTTTCTGGTCCCCATGTGTGAAATATATTAATTTACTTACTCATTTATACATTATGTTTATGCTGTTTTAAGATATATTATGCATGATTTCTTTATACTGTATTCTTGCTCTCGCAGCACAAAATGGTAGGCATGTTGGGCGAGACATCAATTTTTTCAGAACTCTAAATAGTGTATTGTGTTTTTTCCTTATTGTTTTGTTTCATTTATTGCTTTCTTATATTAAATAATACATAATTAGTTTGAGGAATAATAAAACAGTTTCAATTCCATAAGAAAGTTTGCTTTTACATTTTCTCATTTATGTATTATTTAACAGCCTCTCTTTGAAAACATATAACTGAGGTCATACTTTTAACATAACAGTTAATGGGAAACACAGTGAAGTAGTTAATATTATTTAAATAAAACTCTAGTGGCAACACACTCTAACTTCACTCTTTCAAGATAATTGCCTTGAACGCGTTTTGAAGGTGTCTTTGAAATGCGTTCAAGGTAATTATCTTGAAAGAGTGAAGTTAGAGTGTGTTGCCACTAGAATTTTATTTAAATAACGAGGTCATACTGTTGTAGGTAAAGTGCAGTTTGTCTTTCTGTGGGTACTTTGGAACTTGAATTAGCATTAGTAATTACGTGTCAAGATTAGACTTCATATATACAATTCATTCTTTAACAAGTACATAAATGTGGCTATGTTAGAACAATGTTTAGTTCCATGAAATTTCATATTTACAGAAATAATACACCTTGGTTAACTACTTAAAGCCAATAGATTCAACCTAAGACCACACTAACATGCCATAATTAACAGTCTATATTCAATGTAATAAGTGTTCTTTTGTTTTAAAATGGTTAGTATTTTACTGTCTGTGTGTCTATCAATTAGATACCAATATCTTTATTTTCTGGAGTAAGTAGCTTCAGTATAGTCCGAATTTTGTGTTACAAAAGTGTAACTCTTATATTACTGTCAACTGTCTAAAAGCATGGGAAAATTTCAACACATATGAATAGCGTATGAACTTGAATGTGTTACACTGGGAGGTATTTTTATTTTGAGCCAAAATACAAATAGAACTAAATTAATTTATGTCCTAAGAACACAATTACCATATATTTTCTGTAATCATACTATATTAGAACAATTTAAAAATTTAATTTTGAAAGAAATAAGCACATGACCGTATTTAACTTGCACTTATTTTATATGATACTCATTCATTTCAGGACGTGCTTCAGGGTGCACCATATGAAATATCTAATAGAGCCACAGCAGTTCTTAAATATGCTATGACTTGTTTGAGCCCATTCCAGAAAGACACCATTAGTGCAATACTTTGGGACACTCTACCTCATGCCTTAGTCACACTAAGTTGTAATAGTAAGCTTGAAAATGGTAAGAACTATTATACTTTAATGAATATTACATTATATATTGTTTTGATACTCGTTCTTTCATATTAGCCATGTGTAGGCACTGTATGGGAAAGGTGAATTGGACTTGAAAAATTCATTGCCAAGGCCAGGAGTTGAACAACAGATCTTTGGCTCCCCATATCAATGCTCTTACTGTTTGAGCTACCATGGCAAGATACCTGTATGTGCATTAAAGCAGAAGATACTTTCACATGGCTAGTGTGAAAGAATAATTATAAAAACACAAATTGGCCTTAATAGTAATTAAGTATAAAGCCTGGAAACGTAAAGCACTTGCAGCACTGCACTTTACCTGTGAGGTATAATAACTCTAATATATGAGATTACTGTGAAAGTTTAGAGATACTTAATCAGATGAGGGGGTTTAATGTGCACACAGGAGCTTTGCCATGGTAGCTCAAGTGGTATGTAAGAGCATCAGCACACAGAGCCACAGTTCTGTGGGTTGAGTTCCAGCAAGTCTTATTCAACTTTCCAAATCATATGTTGTTCTTTAAACCAGGATAAGCAAGCCAGATTTTATAACGATTGCATAATTAAGTTAAATAACAGATCAGATTTGCTTGTGATTTTGATGCAGCATGAAGCTAAAATAATTTGGAATGGGACATCAGCTAAGAGGTTAAAGAAATGAACTGGTGAAGCCACAAATGTGTGTATACTTACATGAGCAGGAAGTGAGGCAGAAAATATATATTACAGTCAATTGTGCTTTTTTTCTCTAAAATTGAGAATGAATACTAGTATGTATAGTATTACAGTTTGTAATATTAAGTGTAGCTATTTTATTCATGATATGAATTATAACAAATTAGGCTTTTTTAATATAACGGAGAAACAAAGGCACATTATTACACTAATTATGGATGTTGTTCATAATCTCAGGTGGTAGCAACATTGGTTCATAATTCTGGAGGTTGAGGTTTCAATTCCCTGCACCCTGATTTTTGTTCTTTCTTTTTTTATGATTTCCATTAGTCACTAGTTAAACACGGATTTAATATTCAATACTAAGTTCCACCCACAGAACATAAAGAAGCAGGTAATAGATGGTACAGGAAGGCAACTACACAAATAAGGTCACACTCACTATGTGTATGTACACAGATAACAACAGTCACATTGGATTGGATTGTCTATGGAGGGGACTCGGTACTGATCCACATAGGGAATATTGTACCTATCCCCACAAGGGGGCATCCCCGGGAGCAAGATGAGGCAAGAGGAGACACTGGGCGGCTGAAACCAGAAGTGACAGCACAGGAATGGCATGGTCCCTAAGTTTCCAGATAGAGACTCTTGGCAGACAGACAAGCAGACCGACGACCCCACTCTGCACAGAGGGAGTCCAATGCCCCTCAAGGCAGCCAGCTGAAGGCCGAGGGACAGAGAGACTCACAAAAAGCATTCTTTTAACCTGCCACCTGGACCAAAACACCATCGCCGACACTTCCAACCCTGAAAGAGACCAACAGATTAAAGATGAAGTGAAATGAGAATAGAGATGAAGTGGAAGGACAGGAAATTCGGGGGATGTGAGAATCCTTCCCAGCACTCGCCTGGGGACCCAGCAAAACCCCTGAAAATACTCATGGGTCAGGAAGATCAGCCATGGTAATCGAACACATGACCTCCTGAATGCGGGCCACAGATGAAACTGCCTGAGACATCCTGCTCAGACATAAGTCACATAATCACAAATGTTCAGTTTCTAATTAAATCAATAGCACCAAAATAGATGGTACATGAAGTCAACTGTACAACTGAGCCCAACTTGCAGCAAGTAACTCAAGCAGAGGTACAGGTAATAGCAGTGATATGACCTAGATATTGAAGCAGCATTAAACAAGAAACACTAGCTGTATTCATCATTTAACACTGTAAAACACTAACATTTAGACACAATGCTGATTTAATAAAATGAAAAAATAAAATGCATGACTGCCCGGTGTTGTGTATTATTCCTGACTGAAGTCATCCTCATTATTGCCTTCCTCCAGGGATATTTGTTTGAACTTAATCAAACATAAAGAGAAACCAAAAATCCTGTACTCACTACCTCATAATAAATATTACATAAATTTACATATTAATTTAAAATGTTTAAATGAAATTATTTTTGTTGCAGCTAACAGTGTGTGCAATCTAATGCAAATAACCAGCATAGCCATTCCTCCTTCTTTGAGTAACACAACAGTAGTGCGCTCAGCTTTCCTGCTATCTAGAATATTGATAAAACTGACATCACTAGATGCTAATACACAGAAGGAGTTCTACATGACTATTGTCAACCAGGCTTTGTTGTTGTTACTCCTTTCTATGGAGATGCAGGATAAGAAAGGTTTGTTGCTGTATTAAGGTTCCTTTTGAAACAAACTTATTCCTTCAGGTTCTTAAAAATGACATATAGTAATCTATGAGGGCTATTTTTTTCTTCAAAATCTGATGGTGCCGCTAGGTGGTTCGAGTAGCAATAGGAGGTAAGGTGTCACATAGTTTGATTGGCTGTCTTCTCACTACTGTCAGCACCACTGCTAAGGCCAACTGGTTAGTTAAAGCTTGGCTACGGAGCCTAAAGATGTCTGCTAGCATAGACTTTCCTGCTAAGTATGAGTTATGCAATGTTATACTTCTACAGGTAGAAGGGAATAACACAGCAGAAACCCACCACAGAATGAGCCGTGTATGGTGAGAACTTTGTGAGCGATGGTGTGGCTCAGGAAATTTAGAGATGGCAGAACATGCTCATAATGGAGGTGGTCAGGGGCAGAAGGTTTTGATCACCCCCTCCCTACAGCCCAGACCTAGCACCGAGCAACTTCCATCTTTCCCTGCAGATAAAAAAGATGGTTGGGGGGACAGCATTTCCACTCCAATGGCACATCACATAGACTTCTCAGGAGGGCGGCAGCATCTATTTTTGTAGAGGGTATTGGAAAGCTGGTGCATAGGTATGACAAATGTTTAAATCTTCATGGTGTTTATGTTGAAAAGTAGTTTATAGTTGTAGTTAATATTTGTTAACAAAACTATTTTGCTATTCACAGCTCTATCAGAGTTTGAAAAAAAAATAGCCCTTGTAAGTTTGATAACTTTTTTGCTTAAGTGCACTAAATTAAAGCACTAAACATTATTATTTCTCTTAGAAATAAGTAATGTGTGATCTGTAAGTAGAACTTGGAAGCTTTGTTATAATTTCTGTACCATCAGTTAACTAAACCATAGCATGCCTACATGCTTCAGGCTTGCCACTCATTTTGTATGTACCTATTTAAACTTTGGTAAATATTTAAATAATTGCATCATCTTTGCCCTAATAAGATCTTAAGCTTGGCGGTTGGTGCCATTCCCAGCATCCCATTAGTTAGTATTTTTACTGGCATTTGACCCAAAACCTTATAGTGAGATTTCACCAAGAATATAAATGATTTCAAGTCCCTTGTTTACTATCCCCCTCCCTACAAAGTTGGATGGATACAACATTTCATGTTTATATAAGATGGCCTTTATGAATGAAAGACAGATATTTTCTGGACATTTTTTCCACCCCAAACTATGCATTACAACAAAAAATGTCTAGTTTATTATATTATATACCAGGTGTTAAAAATAAGTATTCCATATTTTGAGAGGTGGTAGTATGAATGAAAACAAGAAAAAAAAAGTCCAGTAAACATGGGCTGTAAACTACATATCTTAAAAGTTATGAGCATTTGTTTATCTTCAACAACAACAGCCTTTCTACTGCAAGCTCTTTGCTATTATGTATGACCTACAGCAGGCAGTAAACAAATGAGGACACATTACTCTGTTATTATCCATAGATACAGCATGCATTAAACATCTGTTAGTTTTATTACTGTAAATCATATTCACAGTTCTGGGTAAGCGTGACAGATATTCTTATTAGTTTTAAAGGAATCAGTACACTGTACTTATGTTTTTACACTGTAGTCCTACCTTAAAATCTTTGGTATATGCAACCCCAATTAATGATGTATAAACACTACAGGAAGGCTTCATCAGTGCCTACCAGAGCAACCCGTGACCAACTGGAATCTTTCAGAGAGTGCATGGTTCCCTAAGACGTTGGACAGAAGCATGCCTTTACTATTGAATGGGCACCATATTGAACACCTCCTTTAGTAAATTAAATTGAGTTTTTTTATTTATGGATGCTCTTTAACTACTATGGTCCTTAGCGTCCCATTATATATTGGGCATGAAAGACCGATAATTTTGCTCAGAGGCCTCTTTATTAGGCTTGAGGTTCTTTTACATGCCATAAATCTATGACACGGGACCACCTCCTTTAGTGATGGTTCACAAGTGCAGGTCATATGTAATTCTTTTTTATTTATTGTGCTAAGAGTTTTACAATTTATTGTCTACTGCACTTTGACCCTGGCCACTCATTCAGTAGACAATCACTACAGTTTATTTACAGTTTACAATTTCCCGTCAATGCGTTCTGTAGACAATCACTACAGATTATTTACATTTTACAATTTCTCGTCAATAAATTATCTTGTTTTTTCAGTTTTTCATGTCCCATTTCCACTTGTTTTTCACTTTTCACTTATTGATGACTTAACCATCACACATTCACTATAGTTTTCCATTCAAAGTAGACTACATTAGAAGCTATGCTGTTTCACAGTAACAGAATAATGTGTGCTCATTTGTTTAATGCCTGCTATATGTTGTTACTTAACAGCAAAAAGCATGCAGTAGAAGAGATGTTTCAGAGTAGCGAAGATGAACAAGTGCTCATAGCTCTTAAGGTATGCATTTTAGAGCCCATGTTTACTGGGCATATTTTTCGTGTTTTGGTCCAAACTACCACTTCTCAAAATATGAAATACTTTTTTCTTGATCTTATATAATATTTCTCAATGTCTGTGATTAAAAATCATATATTTGAAGAATTGGTATGAACAAATAGAATGTGTATCTGAATTTTCTGTAAATAGTCTATGAAGTTGTCTTTATTCATACTGAATTCTTACATGCAACTGAAAGCCATAAGAGAAAGACAAAAGCTTACTATGAGTAAGTACAATATGTTAAAATATGCAATTCATGTTCATTAAAACTTTATTGTTATCCATGTAAGCTTTTGCATATTATAAGCAGTACACTTTGAAATGTTAAGTAGCTTTCAAGCATAAGATCATGGCTAGCATTTATATTATTCACCAACCTGCGTTTTCAAACAGTTGAATGTAGTCTCAACCTACAACATGCATATTTCAGTGATATTTTTCAACTCTTAACAACTTTTTGTGAATATTTATTATGATTAAAAAGTAGTACATAGAAAAATAAGCTCCTTTACGAATAGGGACAACACTTTGTCCCAGTTTGCTGTGGTTCACTGGTATTGGAATATAGAATACCTGTGTTTACTAGTAGATAAGAGCAGTCCATCAACAGCTCATTCTCTGTCGCAGCACAAACCTTTCACCTTTGAACCCTTGGCCTACGTTGATGTCAATATAGGCAAGTAACCATCAACTCAAAATACATCTATGCTAAGACAAAGTATTGTCCTAGTTTATGAATGTTATATGAAATAATTATGTGAATAAGTGACAATAGCTAGAAAAGCACATAAGAACTTTTTACTAATTCTGATGGATTAACTAATTTTCCTAATATTGCCTTACGATTATTACAAGTATTTTAAAAGTTCACTTAAGTCATAGTTGACAACTGACTTCTCTGTAGAGCTAAATTGCATTCCTCTCTCTTCAAAGGAAGCCCGTTATTCTTAGTGTTTTATTTTCACTTTTATAAATTTCATGCACCCTTTATTTCAGTGTTTGAACTGTATGCAAGTGAACCAAAGTTTTTGAATATGTTACATATGGCATCATCACCATCAAATGAGCCAGAGCTCAAGGTCTTGGCAATTACCTTTCTTTATCACTTGCAGAATTATCACAATAAGGAAAAATTGTCCAAGGTAAGGTATTCATGTTTTCTTCATATGGGAGTGCCAAATGGGAAAATTTAGCCATAGCATTTACCTTACTCTTTCATTTATCAGTGTGAAACTAGCATGAGCATTGATGGAAAACTTCTACTACAGCTATTACATGAAAAAAATCTAAAAATAGCCTCAGCTGGCATACAACTCCTGCATGTACTTCTTCTGGCCAATCCAAAGGTGCCTTTGCTGAAGATTGTTGATGGCATTAATGAATACCTTACAGCAGAATTTATACAGAGGCTGTTCCTTAGTCTGCAAAATATCTGTGCAGTGGTAAGAACTGTTTATAATGATGCATTTTTAAATGAAGTTAGTTTTTTAAATGGTTTTCAAAACATATAGTGCAGAAATAAATATTTTATATAATATAAAAATTTCAAATTTATTTACTTTCCTGTGTGCCAATTTGAATGGATAAGCTTGTTACTAGCCATTGCACCTTTTACTTTTTCTACCATGTATATAGCCCCTGAATCCATAAAAATTATTTTTAGAAAAACGTCCATGTGTATGTGTATGTGTCTGTGAACAGCATAAAACAAAAAGGAAAAGTCAGATAAATACCAAACTTGGTATTTAAGTTCAGTATCTTCCAAAGATGTGATGTGCACACACACACACACACACACGCACGTACGCACGCACGCACGCACATGCATGCATGCACGCACACGGGCCTTTTTCTAAAAGTGCTTTTTTTGGATTAAGGAGGTCTCAAGGCATATATTACCAGTGAAACATCAACAGTGAATTTTTGATGGAATACAATACTTGCCCTACTTACTATATGTAGCAGAGGAAGTAATAGGCCTTCTTCTGGTACCTAAGATACAACTACACAGTCTTTTCAACAAAAATCCTGAAATTAAAAATTTAATATAGACAAGAAAAATAACATTAAAGCTGTCGCAATTTTAGTGACCCCTCTACTAAAAGGGGGGGGTTATAGGGCTTATTACGCTGGTAGTAGTTCTTTTCTTTTGTTATTTAATTTAGTGCTTTTAATTTTTATTTATGTTTTAAATTTTTGTTGTCACTTTTTTTGGTGACACGAATTGGCTTTCTTTATTGAATAACAATAATAATTATAATAATAATTTAATTATCTAGTTTATCAATACATTTGATTTTGGAAATACCATTTTATATGCACTGATAAAATGTACTAATTATGTTTACTAGAATGGACAATAATTTATAGTTCATTTAAATCGTATAAACATTTGATCATCAGAAACAATTTTAATTTCCTTTGAAATTGTTGGTTTGAAGTATCAAAAACTAACAATTTTATTTCTGGTAGTAATTTATTATAAAGTTTAATTCCAAGAAAATATACATATTTTTGAGTCACAATTTTATTTATACTCTATGTATAACAAT
Organism: Deroplatys truncata; assembly: GCA_030765065.1. NCBI lineage: Eukaryota > Metazoa > Arthropoda > Insecta > Mantodea > Mantidae > Deroplatys > Deroplatys truncata. Next base: position 126,044,618 of record CM060980.1, on the reverse strand, counting down.
CCATGTTACTTCTTGTGTTATGTTAATGTATTTGATTGTTTTTAATTGGTTTACACTTATTTATTACAAACGTTATTGCTGTATATGTATGCATGGGGTAGATAGTAAATATTCTTTAATTAATAATGGTTTCCTATCAAGATTCCTTTGCTTTTAGATTAAACATGATTCTAATGCATTTCTTTTGATATATAAGTAATTTATCCATATGTGTTTTAGCAGCAGCTCCACAGATTTCATTCCCATAGATTAAGTGTGAATATATACATCCACTGTAAACCACATTTCAAACAAAACAATATACTCACCCTACCCTGTTTGTATATCTTAGAAATGGTTTTCTTTATAAATAACAACATTCACTACTTCTATTCAAATAGCATTCTTGAGCATTCCAATAGAAGTAGGAATAACATTCACTTACAAGCTGCCAGAATGACAAAACAGGTTAACTCTCTATTACATACAGGAATTCTGATGTATAATTTAATTACAACAAAAATTAATAACGAGCATCCACCAAGGTTCAGAAAGCAGCTAAAGAGGTCTTTAATTGATCACTGTTTTTAGAATATACAAGAGTTTTTTGAGTTCTTTAATTATAAGGTATAGATACCAATGTAAATAGGATCCTTATGTATATATCCTTGATGTATACCAAATGTTAAAAAAAAGTATTCCATATTTTGAGAGGTGTTAGTATTGGACAAAACAAGAAAAAATGTCCAGTAAACATGGGCTTTCAAATGCACACCTTAAGAGCTATGAGGACTTTTTCATTTCTTCTACTGCAAGCTCTTTACTATTACCTACATATAGCCTACAGCAGGCAGTAAACAAATGAGGACACATTACTCTATTATTGACCATGGATACAGCATGCAGTAAACATCTGTAAGTGTTGTTGCTATAAACCGTATTCACAGTTCTGGGTAAGTGCAATGCATACTCCTATTAGTTCTTATGGAATTAGTTTGATTTTGATAAGTTTGTGAAATGCTTTTACACTGTAGTTTTATCTTTAAATCTTTGGTGTATGCAATCCCCATTAATGATGTCTAAACACTACAGGAAGGTGTCATCAATGCCTGCCAGAGCATCCGTGACTAACCTGGAGTGGTGATAGTGCATGATTCCCTAAGACGTTGAACAGAAGCATGTCTTACTATGAATGGGCACTATATTGAGCACCTTTTTTAGCGATGGTTCACAAGTGCAGGTCATACGTAATTGCAAGCAGATTACATTAAAAGCTATGCTGTTTCATAGTAACAGAATAAAGTGTCCTCATTTGTTTACTGCATTCTACAGGTCATATGTAACAGCAAAGAGCTTGCAGTAGAAGAGATGTTTCACAGCAGCGAAGATGAATAAGACATTGAACACATAGTATTTAAGTGCCAAGGAACAGAAAATTGGAGAAAAGAATTTTTTAATAAGAAGTGGTTGAAGGGGGATAGAAATACACTTATAATTGAAATGATATGCAAGGATGCTAGAAGCATTCGACAGTTTTTGTGTAAAGTAAAAAATAAATGGCTTTGGACAGTGGAAAGAGAAAAGTAAGAGGTAGTGCATCTTACTTTGAATGGAAAACTATAGTGAATGTGTGATGGCTAAGTAATCAATAAATGGAAAGTGAAAAAAAAAGTGGAAATGGGACATGAAAAAAAATAAAACAAAAAAAAAACTGAAAAAAAAGAGCAAGATAATTTAGTGACAAGAGATTGTAAAATGTAAATAAACTGTAGTAGTGATTGTCTACTGAATAAGTGACCAGGGTCAAAATGCAGTAGACAATCAAATTTGTAAAACTCTTAGCACAATAAATACTATACTATACTCTTAAGGTATATGCATTTCAGAACCCAAGTTTACTGGACATTTTTTCTTGTTTTGGTCCATACTACCACCTCTCAAAATATGGAATACTTTTTATTTAACATCCTGTATAGTAAGTTATTGAATTGTTAATATTTATGATGCAATTATTTGTAGAAATAGATTATTCCATTGTACTTGACGAAGCCATGAGATTGTAACAAATTTCCAGTTGTGAATAAATCCCCCCTCACATACACACACACATGCATGCACACATGCGCGCATACACATACACACTTACACACAAATTAAATTAAATTGAGTTTTATTTATGGATGCTCTTTATCTGTTGTCCTTGGTGACCTATTCTATGTTGGATGTGAAAGACCCATAATTTTGCTCAGAGGTCTCTTTATCCAACTTGAGATTCTTTTACATGCTCTAAATCTATGACACAGGACCACTGGCTTTACTTCCCTTCTGAAGGAAGTTGTGCTAAGGTTTTCTATGCCTGAAAAAATCCATTTCCCTCTGCTGAGTTTGATCCTGTGACCTCAGCAACTAGAGGCTAGCATGGTAACCACTACACCCAAAGGACGACACGCACATATACATGCGCATGCATGCACACACACAACACCCACATACAGTAGATATATTAGTCTTAAAATGCTAGCATATCACTGTAATTGCTAAAGTTACTTATTAGATACAATGATTTACTGATTTTGTCACACATGGATTCAATATGGTGAGCCCATGTTAACCTTATTGTTTAAAATAAGTCTTAAAAATTGTGCCTCTTCACTTCCACAATGTCATTACTATGTTCTTTCTTACTGGTTTTCTTTAATATATTAAATTGCATCATATTAGGTTTTTTCAAGTTGCAACATAGATTTACGGACTGAAAATAGCGAAACAACTGAGTGCTGGTGTTATTTAACAAAATATGCAGTGGTTGCAGTGTTATTTTTGTTTAGGTGATTTTAAACTATTGTACCCATATCAGGACTAGGTGTAGGTGCTTCATGAAGGTGGGTGGCTGTTCATCGTGCCTCCTCCGATGTAATACTCATAAAACCACGAAAAAGTATGCTTCCAACCTCAAATAATAATCACTCGTACCACAAAGTAAGTAGATGGCACTAAGGTTCTCCTCACCTTCCCCTTTCTCTTTTCATCTTCTTCTCCTGTTCTGGAATACTTTCACTGTTGCTGTATACATCAGTTTATCAGAGCTAATTGCACTAATAGAAACTTGCTGTTAAGTAATTATCTTATCAATTCAAACTGATTCACAGAAAAGTCAGAATGAATTTGATCACTTTGTAGAGCATATAAGTAAAGCTGTATTCTGCGTATAGACAAAAAAAAAATCTGGAAAAACATCCAGCAGCAATAATCTTAAACTTAAAAGAAACTCTGGTATCATAAACAACCCAATATCACTAGCAGAAGTATTTAATGATTATTTTATAAATATTGGAGCGCAATTACCTGGGAAAACAGAGTCAAAAAATTCAAATTTAACGTAATCAACTTCATTTCACTCATAAAAGTTTTTAAAACCAACAGATCCAATAGAATTACTGCCTGTAATTGCTGAACTAAAGCTGATAGTTGATCAACTCCTATAGCTAATATATGCAATGCCTCTTTTGAACATGCAGTTTTTTCAACTTCTTTAAAAGTAGCTAAATTAAAAACTATGTTTAAGAAGGGCAATCAGATGGAAATTTTGAACTACAGACCTATTGCAATGCTGTCAGGTTTCTCAAAAATAATTGAAAAAATATTTTATAAAAGAATATTAAGCTTTATCAATGAGAATAAATTGATATCAGAAACTTAACATGGCTTTAAATAGCAGATCCACAGAAAGTACAATTTTTCAGTCTTTAAATACAGTAATAGAAACCTTAGACAGAAAAGAAAATATATCATGAATTTTCCTTGATTTATCTAAAGTCTTTGATGTACTGAATCATCAACTATCTCTTGTCAAACTAGAGAACTTAGATATTAGAGATACCCCATTACACTGGATAAGCTCATATCTTAAGGATAGGAAATAATTCTAGAAATTGTACATAATATGGATGGATCATTAAACCACTATCAGTCAAAACAGTTTAATTAGGCATTTCACAAGGATCAGCATTAGGCTAATCCTGTTCTTGTTATTTGTGAATGATTTGGAGAGCAACTTGTCAACAAATAAAGTAATATAGTTTGCAGATGACACAAATGTAATTGTGAAAGGAACAAATCAAGAGGCACTTTTAAAGCAAGTAGCAAGAGAAGCTTCAAATTAGCTTAAAAATAATCAGCTGATCGTATACACAGAGAAAACTGTTATAATGCATTTTCGCACTCCTCAGAATAAAACTTTCAAAGAATCCATAGTTCATCTCAATAACATAGAAATCAAAACGTTAGCAACACATAGTTTCTTGGTATTTGGATACAGAATAATGTAAAATGAAACAAACACATCAATACACTAACAAATAAACTTAGCACTATCTGTTACACATTTTTAATGCTAGTAAATAATGTAAATTTTGGAACAATGAGAAATGTTTATTTTGCCCATGCCCATTCAATCATGCAATATGGAATTGTATTCTGGGGGAGTTCACCACAGTATAAAATTTTGTTTAAAGACCAAAAAGGGTTGCTAAGAAGAATGATAGGAGTAAATTGTAGAATCACATGTAGGCCCATCTTTAAAGCACTTCACATCTTACCTTTTCCAAGCACATGCCTTTATGAATTAATCCTTTTTAAAGACAATACTTCACTTGAGTATGTATTTCCAACAAACCAAGAAATTCATAACCATAGTATAGACAAAAATCAGATATACATGCAATGAGAAACAATACAAAACTGTTGACAAATGGAACAATACTGAATGGGCCACATTCAGGAAGTATCGGGTTCAAATCCTGTGGGCCGACCAATCTGACTGAGATTTTTTCATGGTTCCCCTCAGCCGCTAAGGTAAATACCGGATTGGATATTTAATACCACGACCCAAAGTTCCACCTTAAGACTAAAAGAATAGTAAAAATGGAAAATAGCTGGTAATAGAGAATGTTGTGCCATCTATCTACAGACAATGAAAGCATGTAGACGGATGGCACCCTAATGCCATCTGCATGGCACAAAGCAGAAGATCTGGCCGCTATGCGCTAGTGTCTCTGTGGACAAAGCAGGTGATTACAGGGATGAGACCTAGAAGGCTAACTGTCCGCCACAGCTCGATCTAAGAGTTATCCACTAACAGATCCATCAGGATATGACTCTGTAGTTAAAGTGACATAAAATAAATAGAGTAATAATAATAGTAATAATAAATGGAACAATCCATGCAGGTACAAAATTGTATAATAAACTTCCTATCAGTTTGAAGTCAATAAAAGATGTACTACCTTTAAATCAGTACTACTGGCACATTTACTTGATCATTTTTACTACTCAAAGGAAGAATTTCTTAAACAGTGAAATGTATGTTTTATGAATAAATTGTATTCTTTTTTATTTATAATATTAAAATCTGTAAACACCAAAGATTTATTGTATATGTTAAATGTTAATTTGACGTGTCCTTTATCATTGAAACTACCAGTGTAATGTATAGTCTATGATTTACAGGATCAATAAAGCTACTACTACTCCTACTACTGCTACCGCCACCACCACTACTGCAGAGTGTTTCACTGTGTATAACATTTTCCTGTGCCCTTTCCTTAGTTTACAAAAAATAGTGCATATAACATTCATATTGGTCATAACAATTCAAAATACATGAAACCCGTTCAAGATGGAAATGACATGATCCTAAATACAACACTAAAGGAAAAACACACATTTGCAACTATAACCCCTTTCTTTTATGCTTAATACAGACTCAGCACAGGTATGTACATACAAAGAAATCTTATTTGGCTTAATGACCCATTTGCAGTTTCCTCATAAGTATAGCATGTCCCAAAATAAAATAGGTGCATAAAACATTTGCAATTTTATTGGAAGCACAGAATATCCCAAGACAAATGTGTTTTAATACTGCACATTTCCATTTTAAGGAGCTGCAGATGCTTTCCGTTTCCATGTTGAACAGTTTCCATGTTATTAAGGAAAAATTATACATAAAATGTTTAATTTCCACCAAGATCACAACTCTTTTTCAAAACAGACAGAATCAAGCTTTTTTGGTGTCTGATTTGGGCAGGTTTCACTACATACTAAAGAATTTTTATATATTGTTCAGAATTTGCATTTATGATAAGCTTCACTATTGGTAAAAGAATCTTAAATACATAGTGTTTGCCAACAGAAAGAAAGCCCCTGACAGGAATGTGCTACCGTTATCTGTTTGGAAAAAGTGCGACAAGGACAGTGAATGTGTGACAGGGAACGCATGCTACGCAAGGAGTAAAACTATTCAACTGAGCTGTCGTGTGTGTCATAAATGTGTGTAACATAAGCAAGTAGGCAGGGTTCGGACCATGTCTAATCAGCAATTTCCCCTCTGCCCTTCATTCCTTGGGGACTTTCTTTGCTATGGAAGACAGTAGTAAATTGTATTTAGTTATGCAGTACATATTTTCATGTATCAATGTATACTTAGTATATATTTTGTAAACTAGAGAATAATATTAATCAATTTACAGAACTTGGTGAACATATCATTCACGGGCTGGAAGTGCCTTAGTGCAATACTGCAGTTTGTGTCTGTGCATAAGATGGAGATTCCCAACTTGAAGAAACACCTCGCTTCACAACCATGGACTTTTGTGCTGATTCGTCTGACTTTACATTCATCTCTGGCTTTTCAAAATGATAGTTTTCTTCAGTTTATCAACCACTGGATAGAATGTCATCAACCATCTGCACTTTCTTCAAGGTTATTTAATTTCTCCTCCTTTTTAAAAACTGTCTAGATCGTTTGCTTGTGAGATATATAACTTAAAATAATTAAGCACACTTCATAAAGTGTTTTTCTGTTAATTATTCAGCAAATTAGCTAGAGAAAATATTGCATTGAACATAAAAATTTTAAACTGTGACCTCACCAGAAATACAGGTTTTCAGACCTGTGTTTCTAAAATAATTTTTAAAAACTGTCCATGTGACTGTCAGTCTGTGTGAATAGCATAACTAAAAAATGGAAGGTCTTATAAGCACCAAGTTTCCTAACCTGTAAATGCTAAAACTTCACCACATATAAAATATTTTCTAACAAGTTTTGAGGGCATGATGTTATTGAAATATAAACATTTTATTTATATGAATTATGAGTTTTTCCATTTAATTGTATTACTTCACTGTGAATTTCCAACATATATATTAAGAAGCCTATTTATTTTTTAAGTAAAGTTTCTTCCAATGATGCAAGGTGAAGTTTTGTGGGAAATTTCCCCATCAAATTTTTGCTTAATTTTAATTTCCACAAAATGTTTTAAATGATTTTCATTTAAGTATGGTTAGTTTAAATAACATAATAAATTAGTTGTTTAAGTTAAGTTTTATTTATAAAGCCTATTGTATGCTTTTTATTTGTCTGGAGTTTAACTTAGAAGGAACAACTGTTTGTGAAGTATTCTCTGTTTTATTTTTAATGCTTTCAGTGTGAAGTAATTTCTTTAATTTCTTACAAGTTAATGCTAACATGTGTCATCTTGTTTAATAAACAATAGAATAGAATAGAATGCTGTCTAGCTTCTTGTATGTACTTACTTCTTATATGTACAAATTTACACAACCAAATATATTTCTGTGGGCATACAATGTTGGGATGAATAATCCATTAAATCTTATGAAATAATGACAGCTAAATTTTCTGTTTTCTTTCTCTACTATGTTCCATGGAATAACCCCCCTCCCCCCAAAAAGGAAACACAGAGAGAAAGAGGGAAAACAGCATACTTCAAAAGCAAAAGATCAGATGAATACCAACCTTTATCATCCAAAGATGTAATGCAAAGATTTTCAAGAGAAATCCCCACCCCAAAATACCCTTTATGTAGAAAACTTTTCATTATTTTATGTTTTCTCAAAAACAGCCCTAACAATTATAATTAAAATACCATATCTTTAAGAGGATGCTGGAGTAGCTTAGTCACTTTGTTTGCAACTTTCATACTGAGGGTTCATGGTTCAGTTCCTGGCTCTCAGATTATATTTTAAGTGTGCCCCCCAAGCCTTCACTTCTAACTAGCTCGTGTCAAGTATCCCCTATGTCTATCATGGTTGAGAAATCATGATAAAGCTGTAGGTCCTCTCCTTCCACTGCTATCCTCATTATACCCCACCATCAGAGCTGACACTGCATGCTAGATGACTCCATCTATTGAATGGGTCCAGCCATTGCTTGGTGGAACAAGGTTTCCCCAAAGACCATTGACTATGTGGAGAGTGTTGAAACAACAACATAACTGTATCTTTAAAATACTTGCATAACTAATAAACTTGAATTTACTGTGAATAGCCTGTGAAGTTCTGTTCATTCTGAACAAGTTTTTCCATAAAAGATACATAAAAGCTTACAGCGCAAAAATGTAGAGCTCATTCAATTATTTTTCTGTAGCACTAGCTGATTTTCTGGTTACATTTTCAGTTTTTCTAGGTTGAACTGTGATACAGCATCTATAAAGCTTGAAAATATGCAATTCTTGTTTCATTCCACTTGGTTTCATTAGCAATAAGAATTGATTTATAACAGGTTGAACAGTTGCCTTCTGTTTTATGCGAGAACCAAGTCCATAATGCTTAATTTGAGACCATTTACAGTAAAAATGTTATTATGAGTACTATAACATGAATAAAAGAATCACTTTTATATGAGTAAAGTGATTGTATAAAGTTTAATCTTCTATTGCTGAAATTATTTTGTTACATATGCCACTCTTCATCTAATTCCCAAACTGGCTTTTATATCCCTTTCACCAGCAACACAACCAAAGCTGCTGGAATAGCAATACAAAATGGACTGGCCATCCATTCAAAGCCAAATGTCACGAGTTTGATCACAGCTACTACAGTCAAATGTGCCTGTGTAAAAGATGGAGAGGTCCAAGTAAAATTACAGGTATAATGGCATGCATGGATGCTGACAGTTACATTTGGCTGCAGCTGCATGGATTTTCTTATTATTATTAAAAAAAGAACAGTATATTTTTGGAATATAAAACACCTATAAAGAGCTCAATTTTGTTCTGAAGGTTAGTACAGGGTTTTCAAAAAGAAGGAACAGACTTTAAATAATGACAATGAATGACAATAGATGGCGACACACGCAATACATCACTGAATAGAGAAAAGTTCAAAATTTTATTTTATGTGTTCAAAATGAACACCATTTGTTATGCAAGGTCGACCAGTGCTTTTCTGTTTGCATACACAACCATTTTCTACGAATTTATTGATCAGTTGTAAATTTTTTATGATGAGGTGGCTCTTTATTGAATTTACAATGAAATGCATGCTGCATTGAAACAATGGATTCACTCTTTGCATACTGCAGCACACAAAAAGACTTCCTGTGGCATTGCCATTTTCTCGTAAACAAACTCGGGCCGCTGTAGGCACTGAATGGAACTAATAGGTGGGGGCTTAAAACTTTGAACTTTCCTCTATTCAGTTATGTGTCGTATGTGTTGCTATCTATTGTCGTTCATTAAAAATGAATATTTAAAATCTGTTCCTTCTTTTTGAATAACCTTGTATATTACGAAATAGAAAGAAAAAGCACACTAGAAAAGCTAATGAATATGGTACACCAGGCTATAAAGGGTAGAGAAAGTCATGTATGACAATTTAGAGTTTTCTTTCTTCAAATAGTGCTTGTTGCACCTTTGCTGTTTTGTCTGCACCATAAAAGTGCCATTCTGATTTCTGCTTTCAGTCATGTACGAAGAATTGAAAAGGGAACAAGAATGCCACGACCAAGCCAACTCTCTCAGTGTCTGTATACACTGGCTGTTGCTTTATTGAAAGATGATCTTTCAAAGGAAGACCATTCAAAAAGGAACTTCATTTTGGATACTATGAGAAAAGTAAAACCATTAATTTATATTATTGTTGTTTCACACTAACTATGCAATAAGCAGTAAACTGGAAACTTTAATGAACAAAATGGGTTTTAACAACTAAATGTATTATGTTTGTTTTTCTTTGAGTTGTTGATCAGATGTCTATATCTAATTTTTATTATATTATTATACAATTTAGAAGAGATAGAATGCTTCAGATGTAAGCTCGTAGTCATATAGCTGAAGGTCTATAAATTATACTATATTTAGTGTAGCCACTCAAAGAAGTGTATTTTTGTAATTAAATTCCAGATTCTCAGTGCTAAAGCATACTTGTCATATGAAACCACCACTGCACTTCGACAGTACATAAAGAAAAATAATTCTCAGACAAGTTACTTCTTATAGATGGACCTACAAGGTGAGGAATATTTTCATTAAAATAAGATTTTTTCGTCTCCAAAACTGGATAATTACTTTCAGTACAAATGATGCTGTTCCAGATCACATTTGTAGACTTAATCACATTCTTTATGCTTCTTCACTACACTCCTTGTCAACTCATCTATCATTATCATTCCATGAAAATCACGTTAGTGGTCATAAGTGTTTTCATTTATCTGGCTGTGTGTCATGGACTCTGTTAGCTTGTAGGGTTAAGGCTTTCTAGATAAGGAAACGTTGCACTTTTGATTTATACAAAGCAGACAGAAAGTATGCACCCATTTACTAATATCCTGTACATTTTGTGTGTGTCATAACTCAAAAACAAAAGGTCTGATAAACATCAAATTTCATACTTGAGTCAGACACAAGTGAAGAGTTTCAAGAAAATCCACATACTGTAATCTATTATTTACATGGAAATTTTTTACTTTCTCTACTATGTGTAGTAAGTAGGGGAAGTATTGTATTCCACCCAAAAATTTGATACCGAGATTTCACCGGAAATATATGTTTTGAGACCCCCTGAATCTAAAAAAATCTGATGCGTTACACTCACATGACTTTCTCTTCTACAATCTAATTTTACAAACGCTTATTCTCCATATGCTTCATGTTAATCGAGATATCGAGATGTCAATCTTATTGCTAATTTTCTTGTAGATGCAAGGGGAATATGGTAGCTTTTAAGCGATAGTCAAAAATTTTAACGCTGGTTGCTATGTGGAGTATTCCATTCTCTTTGCATGTCCAGGACATAAAAAAATGAATAACGAATTTGAGAAAAAGTATTGGTATTGGTAAATTTAAGGAAATAACAAGCAATATCTCGAAAACGGTTCACTCAACAAAAGAAATGTATATGACATAAGTTGTGTATTTTAACGTGATCTACATTTTTTGTGTAGTAACATTTTGTCTATCTCTTATGGTTTACCAGTTATGCAAAAGTCGTTCACAATGAAGAATACTTTTGGAGACATTCCCAGAAAATTCGAGATATACATTTCATGTCTCATGACATTATCTTAAACATATGATATTTTCATCAAAATCGTTAGAGCCATTTTTGAGAAAAGTAAACTTTTCGAAAAATCTTCCATGTAAAGGGTTGTCTGGGGTGGGGGGATTTTCTTGAAAACCTTCGTGTCGCATCTCTGGAAGATACTGAACCTAAATACCAAGTTTGGTGCTTATCCGACTGTTCGTTTTTGAGTTATGCTGTTCACAGACACACAGACACACACATACACACACACACACACACACAGACACAGACACACACACGGACATGTTTCCAAAAATGCTTTTTTTGGATTCAGGAGGTCTCAAAACATGTATTTCCGGTGAAATCTCGGTATCGAATTTTTGGGTGGAATGCAATACTTTCCCTACTTGATATACGTAGTAGAGAAAGTAAAAAGCATTTTTGGAAACATGTCCTGTGTGTCTGTGAACAGCATAACTCAGAAACGAACAGTCGGATAAACACCAAACTTGCTATTTAGGTTCAGTATCTTCCAGAGATGCGACACGAAGGTTTTCAAGAAAATCCCCCCACCCCAGATTACCCTTTACATAGAAAATTTTTCGAAAATTTTAATTTTCTCAAAAATGGCTCTAACGATTTTGATTAAAATATCATATGTTTAAGATATTTTTATGAAAAATGAAATGTATATCTCGAATTTTCTGGGAATGTCTCCAAAAGTATTCTTCATTGTGAACGACTTTTGCATAACTGGTAAACCATAAGAGATAGACAAAATTTTACTACACAAAAAATGTAGATCGCGTTAAAATACACAATTTATGTCATAAACATTTTTTTGTTGATTGAACCATTTTTGAGATATTGCTTGTTATTCCCTTAAATTTTCCAATACTTATACTTTTTCTCAAATGGGAATTGTTATTCATTTTTTTTATGTCGTTGTCCTGGACATGCAAAGAGAATGGAATACTGCACATAGCAACCAGCTCTTAAAATATTTGACTGTCACTTAAAGTCTACTGTATTCCCCTTGCATCTACAAGAAAATTAGCAATAAGATTAACATATCGATTAACATGAAGCATATGGAGAATAAGTGTTTGTAAAAATAGTTTGTACAAGAGTAGAGAAAGTCATGTGAGTGTAACACATCAGATTTTTTTTATTATTTTCATTTTCTCAAAATGGGTAAATGATTTTGATTAAAACATAACATATTTGAAATATTTATATAAGTTAAATGTATGTTTTGAAATTTCTGTTATTAGCCTATGAAGTCCTTTTCATAATCATTGAAGTTTGTATAATCTTATGTAACTGGAATATTATAGAGAAAAGTTTATCACAGAAAAATTGTAGAGCACATCAAAGTATAAAATTTATGCCAAATAAGTTTCTTGTGTTAGCTGTTTTTGAAATATTCCATGTTGAATAATTACACCTTACCAAGTACGTCATCTGTAGGGCTTGGATGTTTATGTGCTAAAAGCTTGAAAAATATTTGTTATTTATGTGCTGGAAATGTCAAAAATATGTGCTGAAAATATAAAAAAATATGTACTAAAACTGAAAAATATTTAATAGCACCTGAATGCTCAGTTAATATAAATGTACGAGGGCTGATCAATAAAGACTGAGACTGATTTTTTTTTCACAAATATTTATTACTCCATTTCAATGTTGACATGATCTTTTTCAAAGTAGTCCTGCCCAAGGAGCTTTGCCTTTAGTGATGGGAATAAAAAGAAATCACAGGGGGGTAAGACCAGGGCTTTAAGACAGATGCGGCACACAGGTAATGTTGAATTTAGCCAAAAATTCCTGGACTTGATTTGTGACGTGAGGCTGTGCGTTGTCGTGATGAAGTCGCCACCCATTCCGATGATGTTCTGGATGTTTCCTTGTAATGTGCTTCCTCAGTGTAGCCAATACTGACGTGTAGTAGCTGCTGTAACAGTAGTGTGAGGGGGCGAACTGCATGCTGGTAAATCATTCCATTCCAAAACACCAGGCCCACCTTGCTTAGCACAGAGGACTCACCCTTCTTTGAAGTCCTTGAACCACCTAAACACTGTTGCACGAGGTAGTGTATCTTCACCGTATGCTTGCTTCAGCTTTTCAAAAGTTTTAAGGCTGTATGATTTAAACGAAAATAGAATTTTATTGTGCTGTATTGCTCCTCTCGTGTTACCTCCATTTTGTGGTATGCGAAATTCAAGTAGGGTCAACAATATACAACATTACTACCAACCTACCGTTACGAGAGTGCTGTCGCTTATGGACATTATACATGAAACCCTGCTCTTTTCAAGTATTCATGGTAGAGACATAAAACTATCAAGGAAACTACAGAAAAAAATCAGTCTCAGTCTTTATTGATCAGCCCTCGTATGTGTACTCACCCGACATCATTCTGGGAGGGGTCACTAAGTATTGAGGGGTTACAGTGTATGACAACATGCTTACTCAAATTGTCCAGCCTGAATGATTGATGATTGTCATGAAGAAGTGACTTGAGTATGGAAAATTACTGCTCCACATCACAAGAAGTAAGTCTGGCATAATGGAATGTCACTCACACTCACACCAACATTTTCTTTATGTTGTCCACCCAATGTATTTGAAATTTTTTACATTATGCTAAATCCATTATTATTTTCATACACTTCCTTGTATTTTCTTTGTATACCTTGTGCTGCAGAACCAGAGAGAATATTGAGTTTTTCTCCACATCCTGAGCCACTTTAACTTCTCTCAAAAGAATTCATGTTTCTTTATGGAATCACAGAGGAAACACAGATTAGCGGAAATGTATGTTAAGTCATTTCTTAAACTGTGTCGCTTAAAAGTTCTTGAAGAATTTTAATTGAACTGGCATCCAGTTTTCTGCAGAACACTGAAATGCAGCAAGCCATGTTCACAGTGTGTTATTACAGGTGTGGGAGGCAGCTGAGTTTTTGGAGTTTTATTCTGAAAATGTTCAGTTCTTTTGGGTGACTTGATGAATACTTTTTTTCCCTATTAGAAATCAATGTATTGACATCAGGAAACATATTCTATGCAATCCACGCACAACACATGTGACATGAATCATTATATGGTGCAGCATCAGCCAAAATACTATGTATTGTACACTGTCTGGCCACAATGTCTGCATTGTTTCATTAAATAATTGACAACAGTCATGTGGTTTCCAGCAGGCATTTCTTGACAGGTCAGCAGGAAATATGATTTTGAAATTTCAGATCATTCTTCAATATCCTGAAAACATTTCCAATTTTCCTGCCAGTAGAATCTGGGGTTTCACCTATTCTCACCCATTCATTTTATGTTATACATCATAGTTCCTTTGTAACACTTGGAAGGGTAATTTTTTCGCCAAGTTGATTCATCAGGTGTGTCAATATTTGAATGTTTCATCAGGAATGTTTTAAATTTAGGTTGGTTCACTTTTGAAAAGGGTATGTCTGCTGAAACTAATGCTCTACAAAATCCTCACAATACACTGAAAATTTGGAAGATCCTGCTGAAGTATTTTGCATTGGACCACTAATAAAAGGGTTTTGTTTTGTAAGGTGTGAAGTAGCTGCCACATTTTGTTACCACCTAAATGCTGTATTACCTGTGATCATTGGTCTGCCTTTATAGCTTTTCGACAAGGCTTGACAATACACTACTTCACCACCAAAACTGAAAATCCCCTTAAATTCTGCAGCATATTGTTGCAAACAGTAACTTATACTACTTTTCAATTTAGGTATATTCAATCCACTATAAATTTGAACTGTTGATATGTTACTCCCAAACACCACAATGCAACTGGAAGGTGAAGCGATAAGAGATGCTAAGTCATGCACACAGGGGTATAGGAATTCCCCACTCCTATCTATCAGGTCTTAAAGATCAAATATGGGAGTAGTTATGGCGTTTACTGCCTTTCTGCTTGAGCAAGCAAGATGTTCATATTTTCTTTCATGTGGAGGGATACTATAATTGACATGCCAACTCTTGCACTTCTTAATAACAAATTGTGACATGTGGCCTGTGTAATTGAACATTAAATAGATTGTGATGCCTTGTTATAAAGTATTCTTAAAAAGGCTGCTTTTATGCGAGTTTTATGAAATTTATGTGAATATTCAAAAATATTTTTAGATACAAAAATCAGAAACTACATGTTTTTATCTAAAATAAAATCTAAATGTATGCTTCGGTGTGAATATCCAGAAAATTGAACTCAGTTTCAAGTTTATATTACTATACAAACAAGATATACAGGTTTATATTAATAAAATTCTAGTGGCAACACACTCTAACTTCACTCTTTCAAGATAATTACCTTGAAAGAGTGAAGTTAGAGTGTGTTGCCACTAGCATTTTATTAATATTTTAACTACTTCGCTGTGTTTCTCATAAACTATTATGTTAAGATATACAGGTATTTACCTAAGAATCTGAGCCATAGTCATCTGATGGTTGTGCTTGTGATTCTTCCTTTTTTCTTTCCATTGCAGGAGCTTATAAGTAAGTAAGTAATTTATTAATCCAGTAAATTGTCAGGTACAGAAAGAACAATCAATGTTGGACATGTCAAAATAGAATTAACAAAATATTTACAAAATTATTACAAAATTATCATTAAAATATGTATAATACAAAGAATAAAAATTAAAGGTATGATATAAAAGATTGGATATATATACACACATGAAATTAATTATTTTCATTAGGAAATCTTGGATTGAAGCAGTGGTTGATTGTATTTGAGTTTTTTTTTTTTGCTGTATTCTTTTCAAAAATTCTGGTAGGCTGTTATATATCTTTATTCTGGAGTGCAGTATACTTTTTTGGCACAAAAATGTATTATGCTGATGGATATGTAAATTACTGATTTGCTTTGTGTTATACTGGTGTATTTGTTCATTTTTTATGAATGGGGAATTAGTATTGATGTTGGTTTTATGGATAAACTTATTATTTCAAATATATACATACAAGGGAGGGGAAGTATCTCTAGTTTTTTTAAATAGGGGTTTGCATGATGATCTGAAACTAGCCCCAAGCTAGAGCTATCTTCTTTTGCATTATGAAACAAGTTTTACTTGCAGCTGATTCCCCCAAAATATTATACTATATCTTAGCAGAGAATGACATGTGCAAAGTAAGCTGTTCTAACAGTCTCTCTCCTCGTACACCTTGCTAGATTTATGTACAGGCTGTCCCAAGTACTTTGAACCCAAAGCCTGAGAAACTTTGCAGTTTCTACTTTCCACAATTAAACATTTGCATGCTAGTTCTGCATGTTTTATGCAACTGCTTAACTTGAAATCATTTATAGTCAAAGACTATCATGGATAATGCAATGTATGTAGGAGAATCACTTTTTATATAAACTTAACAGATATACATAAATTTGTTATTTATCTGATGTATGTTCACTTCAGAGTTTTGGATAAACTTTTATGATGTGTATCTCCTAACTGATTTTGTTTTTAGTTTCAGCAAGTGAAGAAACAAAAAGCACACTAATAAACAATGGATGAAACTTGAGAAACATAAGCACTCACAGTGTTGCAAAAATCTGAAATCGCTATACTTAAAAGTAGTCGTTTTTAAACTTATACATATGTTGTTAATCTGAAATAATATAAGTGAAATAATGGAGCAGCAGGAATCTGTAATTACTGAATGTGTGTAGATCTTGTGTAGAATTAAACATAATTACAACTTTATTTTAAAATATCCTTTACATAAAGATATGTAATACATAGATCCTGCAAGAACAATACATGTAGAAGAGCTTACATTCTTTTTATCAGTCTTTACATACTTTTTCTTTTCTGTTTTCAGTTATAATATCACAAGTCAGATTATTTTAAAATCATTCATGTTTTAAACTCAGCATATACAGCTGCATATGTAATTGTGAGGCTTTTGTTAAGATACCATGTGAATTGTGCGACAGTGTGTAGATCAATATAAATATGACAGAGTAATAATATTGCAGTGTACATATGTGTTAATATGATCAAGTGATGAGGATGTTATTAAAGCTTATAATATATACTTTGTAAACAATGTAGTTTGCAGAAAGTACTATGATGCATAAAGCAAATCAGAGTTTAATAAATCTTTGTGCTTGTATCTAAAGTGTTTTGCTTATTTTTACACGGCAGCATTGTTAACAATATATGATATGAAGGAAAATTTTAAATATAAATATTTCCACAGTAATCTAAAAGCAAGATGTTCTGTATTTGACTAATATTTTTAAAACTGTTTTAAAATATTTTGCGAACAGTTTCTTTCTTCTGTGTGTTATGACATTCTTTTTCAACACGTTTTAGTAACATGAAAAAATTATTTGGCATATGTATAAGAGTCTACCAAAGTATCAGAAATGGCAACAAACAAATTTTTAAATGTTGTTTGTATGCTTTTTTAAAATGGCTTGCAAACTGGGATAAAAATTAGTTGTATAATAAACTTGAGACATATGCAAAGCATTAGCATTTACAAAATGTTACTACAGAGCTAGATGGCCTAGGCATTAGTGTCTGTGGCTCATATTCAAGTGATCCTGGGTTTAAATTACATGCAATGCCCAATTTGACTGGGAAGTTAGCATGGAGTACCTCAATTAATACTGGATCTTTGGTATAAACCTGACCGCTCCTACGGTGTTGTGTGTCAAAGCCAATGTCGACTTGTTTCCCTCAATCCCCACACCCACACTCACAACAGGTTTTCTGTCTTTCAATCACCATGTATTCATTAGTATCAATAGTCCACTTTCATTTGCAAAGTGGAACGCAGTTATCTTTAGAACAATGCGTATTTGTATGTAAATGTTATTTTAAATACGAATTGGCTCATTGTGTCCATGAAGAATTCATCCTGAAACTTCCTGCAAAATTGTCTCCTTCCAGAACTTCAATTCATGCTCTTGTGAATAAATTTGATACTACTGTCCAAAAGAAGAAGCACTGTGAAGATGTACAGAGTTAACAGAAGAAACATTAGATGAAATGGGTGAAAATTTTGAATGTTCTACAAAAATCACTATCTAAGTAGTACAACAAGTTGATGTTTCAATGACTTCTGCACATACAGCATTTGATACAAGATAAGAGTTAATTTTGTTTTATTTTATGTACAGGTTTACAGTAATACAGATTTAAGAAGCAAAGACAGAATGCTGGGATGGCCAACTGTGGCATCTCATGCTGCCCAGATGCAAAACTCCGTGCAAGTGGTCAGGTTTTATACCGAAGACCTGTTATATAAGCACAGGCTTGAATGTTTCAGTACTGTGACCCAAAGATCCATCCAGATATTAAAGTAAATAGAATGAAAATATTTTATTTATGCGTGAAGGTGATTTTACAACTAATTTCAACTATTGGCAAATTACTCAAGTAGATGGTGAGAGAACATAGCTCATATTTGTTTTGTTGTGTGGGGATGGAATTCTGCCTTCTACAGAGGGCTCGAGTTTGAATCTTGATTGGGGTGAGTTCCCTGGTTAAGCCTTTTTCCAGGGCTTTCTCTTATCATGGGAAGACATGATAAACGTTCGGTAACTCTCAGCTCTATAGATCCTGGGCTCATTTGAGCATTCATTTTATTCATTTCATTAGCCTTATCTGCAGATATCAGCTGCTAAAAGGGATGTTAAACCCTCTCAAAAAGGGGGGAGGGGTTACCATGCAGGTAACATCATCTGTCCAGCAGCACATTAATTGCATTCATAAAAAAATGTAGAGAACGACACTTCCATAATCCAAAAAGTTTATTTTCTGATTAATCAGTATAAATAAAATAGTTGGCACAGGAAAGCGACTGTACCACTAGGACCATGTATGGCAAGTTCCAAACAAGCTGCAGAAAAAAACCATTGCAACACAGCCTCACATAAAAAGGCTAAAAAATAAAATATTAAGTGTGTTAAAAACATCATCCTGGTGTCATGCTTTTATGTTTTCTTTATTATTTATCCTCATCATCATCATTACTGGACAAAAAACCACTGGAATTCCCATTGGATGAATGATTTTTTTCTTGCTTCTGTTTTTAGTATTTACCTTATGAATTAAGAAAAATTAAAGTTAACTAATAAGAAATTGTTTGCACATAACTAGAGTTATTTACTATTTTTAAATAATGAAACTGGCATAAAATTCATATTTCCAAGACAATACAACCACCTCTTTTGTATACCAAATATTACTCCTTGAACTCACAGCCAGGTAAAAGACTCACAAAAATTTGCTTAAAATGTTTGTTTGGGTCCTTCGGGTTAGATACCTGCTCCCTTGAGCTAGTAACAGCCAGAGTTAAAATAAATTCAGTTTATTTGTTACACACATATTCCCAACAGCATTTCTATTCTTTGGCAACAAACAGCTCTTGTTTCTTCCTTGGAATAAGATTCCTCCATGATCTGTACACATCTGATTACAGCATCTGATCTACCACAGGTTCTTCACAAATTGGAATAAGGTTTGCCGTCATGGGCGCTGTCTACCTGCCCTTTGTACAAAGCAGCCTTTGAAAGAATTAAGCCGGACATCTATTTCCCCTTCTTCTAGCTGAAATGAGGGTAAATAAAATGGTTATGTGTTTTTCACATTTAAGATTCATTTTTATATTTTGTTTTCCATTTGTACAGAATATGAAAAGGATGACAAGCAGCTCACTCTTTTGTGTCACAACTTTTTCTACTCTATTGTTTACCTTAAAGAGGGGCCATTGTGATGCAGAGAAAACATGCTTGCACACTCAGATCTGCCTGTGAAACAGCATATAAATAAATGGGAAGGGAGGAAGGCTGGAAGAATGATGACATTCTGTTGTGCGGGCAAATGAGTCAGCGTCATAATAGCTACCAAAATTTAATGGAGAGAATGCAAGAAATTATTTTTCAGTTTGACACTTATAGTGTTATGGATCAAAGTGATTCAAAAGAAATAGATGTTTTTTAAGTAGTTGTGAGCTTGGAGGTCACATTCTTATGCAAGACATTCCAAATAAAAATCTAAAAGTATTAATGATAAATGTTAAACCTAACACTAAACCAAATAAACGTTCAGCAGCTTAATCACTTGCATGTAAACCAGATAATAATTACTCTTACTTTCAACAATCCAGATTAAAATGCTTTCTTAAAATTCAGAAAAAGTTTACTCAGAAAAAAAAAAGAGCAATTGATCATGATTTTTTCTTCAGTAATAAAACTAATATTTTGCTTCATTTATTATAGCAAAATATATCTTTCCCTTATAAAGTTTGAATAAATATTAACTTTATTTTCAAA
This sequence comes from Deroplatys truncata, assembly GCA_030765065.1. Classification (NCBI taxonomy): domain Eukaryota; kingdom Metazoa; phylum Arthropoda; class Insecta; order Mantodea; family Mantidae; genus Deroplatys; species Deroplatys truncata. Next base: position 126,023,995 of record CM060980.1, on the reverse strand, counting down.
GCCATACTCACCTAAATTTTCATAATGTAATAATAATAATAATAATAATAATAATAATAATAATAATAATAATAATAATAATAATAATAATAATAATAATGTTCTAAGGTAATAATACATCTTTATATTCTCTTACCTTTATTTTTACTTTCTCTCCTACGTATAGTAAGTAGGGGAAGTATTGTATTCCACCCAAAAATTCAATACCGAGATTTCACGGAAATATATGTTTTGAGACCCTCTGAATCCAAAAAAAAACATTTTTGGAAATATGTCCGTGTGTGTGTGTCTGTGTGTGTGTGTGTCTGTCTGTCTGTCTGTGAACAGCATAACTTAGAAATGAACAGTCGGATAAACACCAAACTTGGTATTTAGGTTCAGTATCTTCCAGAGATGCGACACAAAGGTTTTCAAGAAAATCCCCCCACCCCAGATTACCCTTTACATGGAACATATTTCGAAAATTTTAATTTTCTCAAAAATGGCCTTAACGATTTTGATTAAAATATCATATGTTTAAGATAATTTCATGACAAATGAAATGTATATCTCGAATTTTCTGGGAATGTCTCCAAAAGTATTCTTCATTGTGAACGACTTTTGCATAACTGGTAAACCATAAGAGATAGACAAAATTTCACTGCACAAAAAATGTAGATCGCGTTAAATTACACAATTTATGTCATATACATTTTTTTATTGAGTGAACCATTTCAGATATTGCTTCCTTAAATTTTCCAATACTTATACTTTTTCTCAAACGGGAATTCATTATTCAATTTTGTTTTATGTCCTGGATATGCAAAGAGAATGGAATGTGCCACATAGCAACCAGCTCAATTGCATAAAACCTACCATACCTACTTGCACCTACAAGAAAATTAGCAATAAGATTAACATCTCGATTAACATGAAGCATATGGAGAATAAGAGTATGTAAAAATAGTTTGTACAAGAGTAGAGAAAGTCATGTGAGTGTAAAACATCAGATTTTTAACATACTGTGTTTCACAATTGTCTCAGACGTATTTCCCTCATTCACTGTACTCATCAGTCAACCACCAGGGAATGCTACTTTCCTACCTGTTCAGCATCGCTACACAGTTGTGAATACCCTGCTCAAAACTGAAGTAGCTAGTTATGATACCTGATCCCAAAAGATCCTGGCATTTGATTGGACAATAAAGTATTAAAATGAAGCAGAAAAAACAATGATATATTTTTATTTGTACATGAATTGTTGGATTAGATTAGTCATCTTTAACATCATTTTCACCCTTCCATTTTGAAGATTATACAGGGGGAAAAATTGTGAAAGAAGAAAAAGCCAATTAAAACATTTGAATTTGTATTTTTATATACATGTTACATCAAAGGATTTAGCATTATTTTAAAATATGCATGCCATTTCCCATATCATTTAATTAAGACAGCAGAATCACTGCAAACTTGGGCCACTAGATGAATGAGAGGTTCTGAACAAGATGTAGTTCATCATGGTATCAGGCTGTCACATTTAAAACTTTGCCTTGGAAAGGCTTAAAGGTGGCATATAAATGGAACGTAAACAAAACCTCTGGATCTTTAAATCAACACACCATTTCCAAAAACTTGTCTACAGCAAAATTGTTGCAAGCAAGCATTTATTTATGTAACAAAAAATGCTTAGCAATGCTTAGGTCATTGTCTCCTGCATAGCCTTTACATATTTGAGCTTATGTTCTTTAGATCAAGTGAATCTTTGTTTAAATGTGGACATTTAATTACTTATAAAGCAACTTATATGTTTCTTAAGAGCAAATAGTGTTGTAATGCAAAAAAATCATTAATGATATGTGAAACTTAAAACTTATCAACTGTAATAAGCTGTTGAAAAAGAGGATGAAAACGAAAATTTTCCACTGGTTAAGAGAATTTACTTTAGCAGAGGATGGCAGATGTTTTGGGTTTGGAGCTGAACACACAGAAACAATTTTACTATCTTCCATCCTGGAGTTGTTTCAAAAACAAAAGTTTTACCTAGAAACTCTAGATTTAAAAATCAATTAAATCAAGTATTTCAACATACAAACAAAGCTATTTTTCTTTCCTTTTTCACTGGACACAATAAACTCTCATTTGAAAAATATTAAAGCAGGGATACTTTAATACAGAGAAGCAATGTGGGTTTTATTAGTATAATAATGGAATTGAACACAGCAAATACTCCAATATGACCATGTGCACAATTTCATTACTGATCTGCATTTTGTGAAACTGCAAGTTTTGAGTTTTTGCAAACATAATTATAAGGGAGGCTTACGCAAAAATAACAGAACATATTTCTTTATGAAGGATAAAGCGTATCATTAACTGATGTTTACATAGATACTTATGCTATACAGAATATGGTTAGAATTACAGCTTTTAAAACTTTTAAAAATAAATGTATGATAATTGAAGGTTGTATGGCAAACACTGAGGCAGTGGGGGCGTTGTGCAAGGAAAATTTGACAAACAATAATAAAAAAGGGTTTAGATATAATAGATTCTCTAAATGGATAATTCATCCAAATAGTATTTTACCTGGTCTGCATAATATATATCTTGGTAACAAGATGGTGAAATACATTCTCTAACACATCTTATTCTATGAACTCCAGTTAATGGGGCACAAGCTGGGCTTTGCTCACAAGCTGACTCAAACTCCCTGAACACCATCTCCTGAAACAAGTAAGGATTTGGTTAAAGAAATAAGAAAGACTGTGCTACAGAAATAATGCTTTATATGTAACTAACGTTTTTGCCTGATTCCTTATATTGGAATTCTGGGAAAGTAAATATTGCTTTTTTGTCATCACAGGCTATAACCCCTACGAGATAGATAACCAGCACCACACTGGTGGCTGCCATGTTGCTTTTCCTACTCTCTAAGTGCTCACAATGTTTCCAAACACACAGCCTTCAGATTTCGATCGAATTTATTGCGAACCAAGTCGCATACTATTTGCTGTTGCAATTCTGGGCTATTACGTTTAGAGCGGCTTGGACGATAAGGTTATGTCTTAATTAGGAAATCAGCTTTTAGTAACTACTACTCAAGCAAAAAGGTTACACGCATTATTAAAAATACACTTTTTGTGAGAAAAGTCTTTATTTTCTATAAAAATTATTTTGTCTCCATTTTATTCTTGGAAGCAATATTTTAATGTATGAATTTCTTTAAGCGAACGCTGTTAGCAGTATTGCAACCAGAACTTCAGATGTTTAATGGCGCGAAAATGCATGCAATCCGTGCTCGATTTAAATGCTTGTACGTATGTTACTAACATTAAAATATAATTTTCGTTGTCGTTGGCTCAATTAATGATTTATTGCTTACAGCTGCACTCTCTTATGTTTAAAACCGAAGCCAAAAATAGAAAAAGAAGCTTGTATTTGGCATCTTTAGGAAAATCTCAGTGGTTATTGATCGTGAAGTATTCTGACGGACCCTGCGCGAGGCTAGTCCCCTCGTGCTTTCGTCCGGGCGACCTCTCACTGGCGGGCAGACTTGTGCAAGGCCACAAACAGACGCTGACGTATTCCGTGGGGTCTGTGGAGACAAGTTGTAATAGTATTACATTTGTTTATATATTACGCTGTGTTTGTGGACTTAAGTGTGTTCTTCAGCAGGCGGTGCAATCAAGTGATATTTGCCGCGGTTTCAATTTAAGGTATGTGCATCTCCACAATGTGCTTTCTGTCATCGGAGTCAATTTTTAAGTACGTTTGACGTTTAGCATGGTTATGTTTGCTGTTGATATATAAGCTCTGTGAATGAGACTGGCGTGGTGGGTGGTAATTAAATGTGTATATTTGTGACTGAAAAATAAATGTTACTTTTATAGGAAACTTTTCCATAGAACGTCACGAGTTAAAGTGCGCGATTTTAATAATTCGTTGTGAGAGTATGACATTTTCTCCCCATGCGCACTCTTTAAATTCATCACCCATCTGACAGCTGCCATGAAAAACTCTCGCGTGCATTCCAACACAGCAAAAAACTATAAACATTAACTGTTTGAAACTTTTGTTGGAAAATAAAATATTTTCGACAATGAATTGTTAGCACCATAGAATACTATAGTTGTTTAAAATTGCAATCAGTTTACCAAAGAGAAAAGTCTTCCACTGCAAGAAAATGTGATACCTTAGCTTATTTGTAGTTATTTCCTGCTCTCTGTAATCCAGTCAGCACATCGCCAAATATTGATAGAATATAAAAACGAACAGTCAGTTAAAGGGCCTCTGTATGGTTAATTTCAAATCGATATGACACTCAAGTGCTAAAATATTGATTTTTTCAGAAAAAAATATTGATTTCTCTTCTTTGAAGAAAAAGTACCTCTGGTATGACTATAATGCAGGACCACAATAATGTTTTTCTAATCTTTTGGAAAACCGTGAAATTTAACGAGTAAGTCAATAGTTGAACTTTAAACAACTTTCCTCACAAACTACGATTTTACTACTTAAGGGTATGCTTTTTAGCAGTAAATATTTTTGAATCTGCCTTAAACATTCACAATAATTACTGAAAAAAACGCTCGTACTAGATTTTTGATCACTCACTTAGAAGAGAAAAGCAAACACAGAAAGAAAGTAATTTTTTATTAAGAAATTTAATATTTTACTTTTGAAATTAAAATTTATTATATAAAAAGGTGAAATGATTTTTGCAGAAACAAATGCACATCTTTATTATGCCGAGTGAAAATCAATACAAAAGATTGAAACCATTGCCTTAAATGTGAATGAAAAAGCAAAGCCCATAAAGGTACAGATTTAAAATTAATTTAATTTATAAAAGCATTTTTTTACATAGAGTTCCAAAGTAAGATAAGCATAACTTCATACTTGTTCTTAACCCTCAAATTTTGGTTCATTAGAAAGTAGTTTCACTTCGTATCAAACCGTTTGTTTTGATTCCTCACATTTGCACGAGATAAATAATGCTACTCCTTGTAAAATCTACGGATATGCGTGTCTTCCATGTTAGTGCTCCAAATATGAAACGCACATCTTCTTTTATATAAAATACAAAATAACAAACTTATCAGAAAGAGTGGTTTCGGTTATTGAAGATAAGCATAAAATATTTATGCTGAATATTTAATATTACATTATCTACCACAACAAAATACCTTGATTAAAAATGTAGATTTTGCAAAATATTAGGCCATTGCAACAGCTTCTATTAACGTACAGCCTTCAGTCGTCATCCGCAGCCTTCGAGGAACGTATAGTACGTGCAGCTATGCAGAATAATTATCGTTTCCTTTATCTTTATTTGTTGTTTATTCCTCTTGGACCAAAGTATTTTTTTCCTTTTTTCTAGCTTTTATCGTAAATTTATTTCTCCACTCTGTTACCTTCAATTACTTACTTTGAAATAAGAATTGCTGAATTTTCAATACCAAACAATGCCTATTGTGAATGCTAACAGTTAATTACGCAACTGCTAAAGAAGGTGATGCGTTTCCTTATATGTGTACAATCAAGCAATAGGCAAGGTTGGAATTTCGATGCAGTAAGGAAACTGCACTATCCTAGTATTCGTATATACATATTTGCACGATCGCGTGTTTACTTGGCCTTACAAAGAATTGCGCGTAAAATTCTATAGATTCTCAGGTTTGGCAAGCTTATCTAACGATGTTGCAGTACCTTGGTGTTCAGCATGTAAGTAAAACCTGTGTATTCTATTTGTCACGGTCTTCAGAAAGGCTCCACACTCTTGAATCCATCGCAATGTCAATTTGTAATAGCGGAATCTTTTCGTTACTCATTTGTTACCATTAAGCCATTATTTAGTATTTAAAAACGTTATTTTTATAAAATGTACAATATTTTAAATGCATTTTTACTTTCTCTACTATGTATACTTATTGTATTCCACCCAAAAATTCGATACCGAGATTTCACCGGAAATATGTGTTTTGAGACCCCCTGAATCCCAAAAAAGCATTTTGGAAACATATCCGTGTGTGTGGTTGTGTGTGTGTCTGTCTGTGAACAGCATAACTCAGAAACGAACAGTCGGATAAACACCAAACTTGGAATTTAGGCCCAGTATCTTCCAGAGATGCGACACAAAAGTTTTCAAAAAATCCCGCTACCTCAGATTGCCCTTTACATGGAACATTTTTCGAAAATTTTAAATTTCTCAAAAATGGCTGTAACGATTTTGATTAAAATATCATATGTTTAAGATATTTTCATGACAAATAAAATGTATATCTTGAATTTTCTGGGAATGTCTCCCAAAGTATTCTTCATTGTGAACGACTTTTGCATAAGTGGTAAACCATAAGAGATAGACAAAATTTTACTACACAAAAAATGTAAATCGCATTAAAATACACAATTTATGTCATATGCATGTTTTTTGCTGAGTGAACCATTTTCGAGATATTGCTTGTTATTCCCTTAAATTTTTCAATACTTTCTCAAATGGGAATTCGTTATTCATTTTTTTTTGTCTTGGATATGCAAGGAGTATTAATCTGTGGCAAAGAGAATGGTGTTGCGCATAGCAACCAGCTATTAAGAGATTTGTGTATGCTTAGAGGCTAGTTATTTTTATATTGCCGTTGCAAATATAAAACAAGGGGAACATAGTAGGCCTTAAGCGGTAGTCAAATATTTTTAGAGCTGGTCGCTATGTGTAAAATGTAATTCTCTTTGCATGCCAAAAGACCCTTTCTGCAAATGTTTATCTCGATTAATATGAAATAGATGGAGAATAAGGGTTTGTAAAAATAGTTATTACAAGTGTAGAGAAAGTCATGTGAGTGTAACACATCAGATTTGTATATATTGTTTACAGAATCTTAGAAATACTACTACTACTACTACTACTACTACTACTACTACTAACAATAATAATAACTAGCCGAAAAAACGTTTTATTGATTCTGTAAGATCTTTCTAATTTTTACCTACTATTGTTTCGACATTATGTAGACATTACATTTCTTTGATTAAACAACGTAATCTATTTTGAAGATGTATTACTAGCTTATATTACACGGTAATATAAACGTGCGGTTTGAGAATTATCCGATCACACCGATTATACCAAACGTAAACATACCTTCTATCGTAAATTTCTTCTTTGCGCAGTGATTTAAAGAACAAAAAATTCTGAGAAGTGGCACAACAGAATCAAAAACTTGTATTGAATCTGTACTGTTATGTTATTTAGAGGCAGTATCCTGTTGCAATCTAAAATTCCCAGTATCAGACTTTTCTTTGGTGCATATTCGTAAACGTGTCAAGTTCCATTTTCCGTACTGTTTTCAGTTTGCAAACAAGTGAACGTCGACATGATGTGAACAAAGCAATTAAACGCTAAGCTGTACGGTTTGTAGAGAATTTGCTTCGTTCTATTACACGTGATAGCATTTAGGTGGAAGTAGGCAACAAATGCATTCACTGAATCATTCCAAGCTATGGGTTTAGCTGCACTGCAGTTGAGTTTAGGGCAGATCGGGCAGCCTGTTTTATTCCAGGAAATAACAAGACCTCTTTACATCGCTTGCTCACCAACTCTTAAACAAAAACACGCACTGCAAATGTATTCAACTCGAGCGTTATTTGGAGGCAACGGAACAGGAGTATTTTATTGGAAGTGATTCATACATATTGTGGAGTTCATGGAAATCGAATGCGGGACGTGCTCTTGAGCTATGCGAATAAAAATGTACAAATATAAGTATGTATATGCAAAGAAAACACAGCCCATGAAAACACTGGAGTAGAGTCAGAAAAATGTGGGTAATTGTGTATTTCAGATTTCAAGCACGAAAAAAGGAAAAGAGGATATTAATTCAACGCAGTTATAGAGAATTTATTATTTCACGATTATTACAAGCACATCTATATAAAGGTCATGTCTTTTTCGGGGAGGGGGCTTTTGGTACAAATGAGCTCGGGGAAGTAATGCTCTACAACCATGCCCGTACCCAGAAAAAAGTTTCGGGAAGGGTTTTCCACAAGTAGATCTAAACTTAACAGTACTCCACACAGTTACCATGTACCTACTCCGTAGTATATAGACGTTACATGGATAAGAAAATTGCTGGGAGACATTATATAGACAAGAAAAACTCACCAGAATGAGGATATTCCGCCTTACAGTACAAAACATGGAGACTACTTCGAAAACCGGGATGTATGGTCGTCTTACCTATATAAGGCGACGATATTAAGTTTCCCTTTTTCTTGTAAATGTGCTACTAACAATAGACCTACTGTTATCTATCGACATTTTCCCATATTGGTTTGCTATGAATTTAAATAAATAAAACCGTCAGAAGTTTCGGGGGGGGGGGGTTGAACCTTAAACCCCCCCCTCTAAATACGGCCCTGTCTACAACCACCTGACAGTAACTCTAAAATAGATGGGAAAAACCAGGCAAAATGATTGTGAATCGAACCCGGGTCCGCACAACTAGTGGCAAGATATTATTCCTTACATTGTATTGTTTTCTCTGCTGACAGTCACACCACGTTACTTTCACACTTTAAATTGTTCTTTCTTTGTATTTTTCCTCCTTTTCAAGTAAGTCTTTCTTTTGTATTCTTCCTCATTTAGAATTGAAGTTTTCCGACGCAGAACTTCCTTAAAGGAATTGCATCACATGTAGATACATGTCTGAAAAATTAGATTGAGCTTTATTTATGGAGCTCTTTAACTACTGTGGTTCTTAGCATCCCATCCAGGATGTGAAAGACTGGAAATTTTGTTTTGTTTATGAGGCTTGAGGTTCTTTTACGTGCCGTAAATCTACGATATGGGACCATCGGCTTTACTTCCCTTCCGAAGGAAGCCATACTAAGGATTTTTACACCCGAAAAAATCTATCGCCTTCCGACGGGATTGAACCCACGACCTTGGGAACTAGAGGTTATCATGGGTACATATCTGAGTCACCCAAAATAAAAAAAAGTTAATTCTGTAAAACATTCTTGCGCGTGTGTGGATAATCTAGCTCAATTTGGAAAATCGTGTACATAAACTTTTGTATTTAAATTCGCATCTTCTATGAACGCAAGACAACGCTTTTCGAGAAATTTCCTCCATCCTAATTTGAAAAACCTGTCAAACTTTTGTTTTATTGAAGTAACGCTTGCGATTTTGGTCAAATATAAGTTTGAGCTATGAGGTGATACGTAAAATAAATATATTTAATTTTCTGTAGAAAGTTAGGCGGCGCCGTGGCCGAGTGGTTAGACCGCTCGCCTCCCACCGAGGCGGACCGGTTTCAATCCCATGTGGGATTTGTGGTGGACGAAGCGGCGTCTGGGCGGGTTTTCTCCGGGTTCTCCGATTTCCCCCGCCATTCATTCCACCAACTGCTCCATCATCACCTTTCCTTTCCTCCATTTCACCAACACTTTGTTTCATCTACTTCCTTCATCCCATACCAGGCATCGGGCTGATCACCCATCCTGGATGCTCTGTCTCATCCATGAGTATCTGCTCCTCGACGGGCCTCTGACCCCAGGCACCCGCTTGTAAGTCCTGGGGGGTGTAAGTCCTACATAAGAGGAGGGTAAACAGATAATGAATGAATTTTCAATTGTTTGGAATTATATAAAATGGAAAACGGTGTAGACAAAAAGTTAACAGAAAAAGTAGCTCTATTTAGAATATATCATTTGTATGAAATAAAATTTCTTTTTCTCTCTGCCGCTTTCTTAGGGTAGAGGAGATATGCCATTAGATCCAGCCAATTTGATATAGTGGTCTAATCTAAAAGTACAAGTTTTGAAGTCCTCTGAAAAATATCAGTTTGTGTGTCTGTTAACAGCACATCTCAAAAACAAACATCCGATGAACATCAAATTTTATTCTTAGTAAGGCATCTTTTAGAGATGTAAAGTGAAAATTTTTGCGTAACTCTCCCCATTTCCCCTCTCAGAGAAGCTTTTCATGGACGAAGTTGTTTTTTTTTAATTTTTTGAAAATGGCTATAACGACTTAAAATATATATGATCGAGATACAGATGTGACAGATGAAATGTACGTAGCTATATCTTTGATTTTTTGTAGGTACATTCTATAGGTACATAGTAAAGTCCTCATTCTCAATGAATCTTGTACATCTGGGAAACCACAACAGACAGTACATTGCTATAGGAAAAATATAGAAACCAATAAAGTATACGGGCTATCTAAAATAATCTGCTTCGTAAGTTTACATGTTAAAGTTTTCCCAGGTTAAAGATTACTTTGGTGCGTAACATGTTTGAAAATATGCGATTCTTCTTTTCGAATTACTAATGAAACTCGGGTTGTGATATAAACAGTTGAATGTTGTTTCCGCAACTTGCATGCGTTGGCTTTTTATATAAATAGCGTAATATATAAAGGATTGCTATGAATTAGAATGACTATTACTATAGAAAAATATAGAGACCAATAAAGTATACGGGTTATCTAAAATAATCTTCTTCGTAAGTTTAATTACTTTCTGAATATTCATTGTTACATGTTAAAGTTTTCCCAGGTTAAAGATTACTTTGGTGCGTAACATGTTTGAAAATGTGCGATTCTTCTTTTCGAATTACTAATAAAACTCGGGTTGTGATATAAGCAGTTGAATGTTGTTTCTGACCTTGCGTGTGTTGGATTCTTATATAAGTAGCGTAATATATAAAGGATTGCTATGAATTAGAATGGCTAGAGAAAGCAATGTGACTGTTAAGTACCAGTTAGTCACTATCGAAAGTAACTTTGCTTCACACTGGGTCGAAATGTACTTGTTTTCAAGCTAAAAGCAATACCGAAAAGGGAATTTGACAGTATAGTGTCTATTTTCCATACGACACTTTCACCAACTGATGCAAGGAGAAGTTGAATATACGGATTTTTAATTTTTTAACAATGTAATGCATATTATACTATAAGTACGAATATACAGCAACATTTGTTTTGTGCTACGTCGCATTTGAATATTTTACGTTTTTAAAGCAATGCGTAGAGAGGAAATGTATGGTCGAAATTTTTGTTTAGCGTAATTAGATTCTTAAAACCTTCTAAATCAAGAAATAAAGCTGTACAACATTCAGTTGACTGGCCCCGTAGCTCAGTCGGTAGAACAATTGCCTGCTGTGCTAGGGGTCCCGAGTTCGATTGCCCGCTGGGGGGTGGGAGTTTTTCTCTAGCCAAGATTATTCCTTATCCGAGTCTGGAAGTATGAATGAGTGTGTATATTATCTAATGATTAAGTGCAAGAAACTCAACGTCAAGATTTACAGGAGTTAACACCATTGCCAATAGGGAATAAGTTCCAAAGGAAAGGCCGCCGATAAGACCAATGCAGTTAAAGGCGGAATGGAGCTAAAAAAATCTGATGTGTTACACTCACATGACTTTCTCTACTCTTGTACAATCTATTTTTACAAACGCCTATTCTCCATATGCTTCATGTTAATCGAGATATCGAGATGTCAATCTTATTGGTAATTTTCTTGTAGGTGCAAGGGGAATATGGTAGCTTTTAAGCGATAGTCAAATATTTTAACGCTGGTTGCTATGTGGCGCATTCCATTCTCTTTGCATGTCCAGGACATAAAAAAATGAATAACGAATTTGAGAAAAAGTATAAGTATTGGAAAATTTAAGGAAATAACAAGCAATATCTCGAAAACGGTTCACTCAACAAAAGAAATGTATATGACATAAGTTGTGTATTTTAACGCGATCTACATTTTTTGTGTAGTAAAATTTTGTCTATCTCTTATGGTTTACCAGTTATGAAAAAGTCGTTCACAATGAAGAATACGTTTGGAGACATTCCCAGAAAATTCGAGATATACATTTCATTTCTCATGACATTGTCTTAAACATATGATATTTTCATCAAAATCGTTAGAGCCATTTTTGAGAAAATTAAAATTTTCGAAAAATGTTCCATGTAAAGGGTAGTCTGGGGTGGGGGGATTTTCTTGAAAACCTTCGTGTCGCATCTCTGGAAGATACTGAACCTAAATACCAAGTTTGGTGCTTATCCGACTGTTTGTTTTTGAGTTATGCTGTTCACAGACACACAGACACACACACACACACACACACACACACACACACACACACACAGACACACATACACACAGACACACACACGGACATGCTTCCAAAAATGCTTTTTTTGGATTCAGGAGGTCTCAAAACATGTATTTCCGGTGAAATCTCGGTATCGAATTTTTGGGTGGAATGCAATACTTCCCCTACTTACTATACGTAGTAGAGAAAGTAAAAACCGTTCAGTTGTTTTAACTTTAGTGAACAATATAACCGCCTACATTTTCGACAGGGTTTCCAATGGTTAATAAAATAGTTTATATTTAATGTAGAACAAAATAAAATGTGAAACTACCAATAACGTGCAATTTTTTTGCTCGTATCAAAATTCCAACCTCGCTTATGGCTCTTCGGTCGTGAACCTCCCTAAGGAAATGCATTACTCTCTTTAGCACTGGTTAATATAGTTTGATGGAAAAGATCATTTAGTATCTACTGGAATAAGTATATGGTATATATGAAAATGAGCTTGGGAAGCTAATTAGTTAAAAAAAAGAGGAAAGTGAGGAATAAAAACGTCAGCCAGACTTGTACCAACAGATATTGAATAAGGATCAACAACGTGAGAAAATTGAGTGTTACCCCAACTACATAATATTTAATGTGCGTTTACATTTTCTCAGGTTGAAATTATTTCATTTCTCCTGGGCTCACGGCTGGCGTTCAAACATAGACTTATTTTGGAACAATAAATTGTTATCTCTAAGTGTGTGTTTTGGTGTCATCTGATATTACCTATACATATGTTTATTGGGGTAAACATGTTGCCTTCATATATGACTACATTCTCTACCTTAAAAAGTAGAGCCAAATTAACGAGAAAAAAGTCTAAGTTTTAATATGCACTTGTATAAAGAACACACGATATTGAAGTTTGCATGTTCTGGCATTTTTAAAGAGTTTTAGATGTATAATTTCTTGAAAATGGAACCGATTTTTCATTTATTCGTATGTATGTGGCGTTTAAAAATAATTTTACATGCATTAAATAGAGCAACTGTTTTGGTATAATGCTTGAGAGTTCGTCGAAAACAGGGTCTGATCTAACGGAGGAAAAGTATTAAAGTAAGGATTTATCAACGCTTTTACTGAAATTTGCAATTAACGCCTCGGCTTTCTCCGTCGGTGTGGATCATATGTGGGTGATATGATCAAATAGTATGCCAAAAAATTGCACTGCTAAGAGCATATAAAATAATTTTCTAAACAACACACGTGAAAAGGTTGAAAAATCATGATATTTTAAAAAGAAATATAAAACGAATAAAAAAATATAGTGAACAATCCCAGAACATATAAACAGTAATAGTTATTTGTTATTTATGCATATTAAATAGATAATATTTTCTCTTAATTTGGTTACTAAAATTTTACAAAGTAAAGGCTAATCTTTCTAGAGTCATTATATATACAATATGGCTATGGACCGAGCAAGTCTTTTGAATGTTGCAAAGAACATTGTATGCATATCAACACACATTATAGAAACCAAATCTGTTTTCTCGTGGTAAATCCAATTAACACCATGAATACGAAATAGTAACTGGTGGATCTTATGCTGTACACTAAAATAATTAAGCCTAATGAGATACATAAAAAGTAGTTACCGTCTGTTTAATGACGTTTTAGATAGTGGGGTGGGGTGGTTTATCTCTCAGGTAAAGCTTTGGCTGATGGGAGGGGTACACAGTATGCTGAACTCGTGCCGCGTGTGGCGTGTACAGTGGATAACAGCCAAGAGTTTTTCACTAGCGCGCCTTTGCCCTTCACTTGCCTCAGACCAAGTAAACACTACCTCCTTCCACTAGCTAAACTCCTACCTACTTGAAAGGGCTCCCCATCCACTAGCTAAAACATCGCTGAACAGACTGTTCTTTTTAAATTTATTTACCAGAAAAAAATTTACAACCCGTGTTTTGCCAAGGGCATATCACAGGATATTTACATATTTCTTACAGTATTTGAACCAAGCGCATTGTAAATCATGTAAAATATCTGTATTTTGTGGAAAAATGTACTTACTATTTTTTTTAACTTCAATGAAGTAACTTTAAATAAAATAATTTTAAAAAATTGCATTAACCCTTTTCTTGGATAAAACAGCTTTTCCGTTTGACTTGGAAATACTTTAAACACACTTACATTAACACATACAAATAAAATAAGATTTCATTTGTTCAGAATAAGCTGGTTTGTTTTCACAGAGCTTTAATTTGGAATTCATTGACTGTTCTATGAGCTAAAATCTTTCAAAGTTATGTGGCTAATGCATAGATGATGTATTCTTTTGTTACTATAGCTTAAAAGCGAACTAACATGGTGAGTTATAAATATAAAGGAACTAAAAACAATCTATTCGCAGCAAGATGGGGTAAAATTAAACAAATTATAGATGGAAGTAAAACACTCAAACCGATGAAGCCTCCAATTAGAGTAGCTATAACTTTTGATTATGTTGCATTAAATGGAAAATAACTTTAGGTCTTACAGCAAACTTAAAAGCAATTAGGTAATTATAATTTTGAAACTTTATATTTGTTATTCAAGATTTGAAAAATAAAGTAGAAGGGTTAAAAATGGTTAAAAATAAATGTCTTTTGTTTTCTCCACCATGATTTAATAGCAATGTATACTAGCGTATGTGATACGCAATATAATGCATCATTTTAGCCCCATTTGACGGGGCTAATGTGATAAGAGGAAATTAATCCATGTTTCATTAGAGCATTAACCTGAAAGTTTTTGAGGTGTAAAAGTCAATAGACGAATTCTGAATTTATGGTTTAGTACTTTTTATTTAGGTTTCTAGTCAGTGGGTTTACAATTACGTTCAAAGGTTGTATCATATTAGCCCCGGTTGACGCTAAATTGCTTTCTTGATGTGTTGATATAGGATGTTCTCGAGAGATTAGGTACAAATGAATCAACTTCCTGCTTTAGTTAAACCTTCTTTAATACGGATTAACAGCCCCGAGGCTGTGTTCTCCCAACTTTCCAGTCACTAAATGTTTCGCAGTTGTTTCGTACACAAAACCCAACACTGACTCTTGCATCCGACTATTTGGAAATTCTTTAAGAACAACCGTTATCCTTTAGAGCATAACCTTAAATAGAGGTCTCCAGTATCTAAGATGAACATCCCTAATAAACGTGATTTTGTATAAATGTATTTTAAAAGATCTAATGTGAACACTCGCACGCCTTTATCTACGCAACACAAATTCACATAGGTACATTTGTAATGTATTATAGTACCGATAACAAAAGCGATGCTTCTATCCACGATTTATTTTTACCTAGGTATGATTTACAATTAGGTAGTAAGGCTTTAGTTCCATACAACATTCGTAAACGATGAAGAATCACAAACTTTCAAGCATGATTTCATATGAACTAAATAACATGTAAATATTAACATAGAATATTTCGGAAACGCCTAACGCTACAAAAATGTATCTTAAGGAGCTCTTTATTTTTCCTATGGTAAGTTTTTGTCTAGGTCCTTTGATTTCAGAGTAATAAAACCTGTACAAAATTTAATTATAATGAAGAGTTCTTCACGGGTTATTCACAGAAAATGGAAGATATTTTTTAGACATACAAATGTGTTAAACATGTACTTTATTTAAAATTGTTAGAACCATTTATTAGAAAATGAAAAATAACGAAAATATTTTATATAAAAGCAAATTTGCCATTTGTTATTAATGAGACTTTCGTTTGTGAGTTATGATGTTCAAAGACAGACAGACAGACAGACCGATATTTAATAAAAATGCTTTGGGGTTTGGTGAACCTCAAAACGTGCATTTTCAATGAAATCTAAATATCAAATTTTTGGGTGGTAGTGAAATTAAACATAGTAAGTTAAAGCTTAAACCAATTAAGACATTAAATGCTAAGGGAAATTAACTATACGAAAGATAAAATAAAATGGAAATCAGGCTCATTGACGCCCAGGGGACAGAGGAAAGACTCCAATTAATGTAATCGTAATTCAGCTTTTCCAACGCTTGTCCTCCTGTGTGCATGAAAAAACGTACGAAATCTGCACTTACGGAGTCGAAATTTTGTATATAAGAAATTAAAGAAAATTGGTTGATATATCTAAAATCGGGTTGAAACCCGTTAAAATTGAGGGTAGTTCATAGCCAAAGTCTCATAAAAAATTATTACTTCAAAGAAAAACGCTCATATACGCAGTTATATTAAGAGGTTTAAACATAATTTGTCGGAACATTTCAAATTGTTGATTGAAATCGTTTCAAAATTAAGTACAGCATATGTGGATACTGTAAGTGGATTTAAAGGGGGTACACGTAATTTACTATGTTACTTATACAATTTTGGTACTTACAATTAGTTATATTTCTAAAAATACCTTTAAGATGACATTTTTTTCTGAAGTTTCGTGGGTAACGTTATGAGTCCTATTTGAAATAAAATTTATAAATATTCCGTGTTTTAAAATATTATTTAAATATAAGAAAATGTAGTATCAGAATTGTCATAAAATAGTTCCTCGAGAATGCTAAGCATGTTTCAATACGAATATATACAATGAAATGAATTAAGGTGAAAAAAATAATTTAATGGTACTTTAAACTGATGCAATTATAAGAATAGCGCAATGTATTATTAAATGATGGTTCTGTTTACATACATTTTTGCATACACCAATTATTACGATAGTTTTCAAGAGTCAGCTGATCGATTGAGGTAATACTTCTTAATAGGCAAATTTATACCGCAAATGCCCAATTCTGATATTCCAGAAGCATCTAAAAGAAAACAAATTACGCACTTTTAAAGGATCTGTAATTGCAAATAAATTCGTGTAAGCAGTTCCAGAATATTGTTAAAACCTCAATTTCCACCTGATAGTACAGTGTTCATGTTGAAACTCATGTTGAAGTCTCAAATGCATCCTCGTAAGTGCAAGGGCTAGCTTTCAGTACCAGCAGGTAACAAACAAAAGTTTTTACGTATTCGCCTTCATTTATTACCTATCAGGTAATTTGAAAAACTTTAGTATCCTGCGTGCGTCATTTGTTTGTTAATACATGTACATCGTGTGCGTCAAAATTGATTACACGCAGAGTTACCAACATATGCTGTTAAATTACGCTAGATATTCGAAAACTCGCATTTTTCCAAACAGAATCTCCAGATTTTGGAGCGTAGATGTCATAATCACTGGACTTTGAAAATAACACCGCTACTCATTTTAGAGAGTTGCAGTGGTGTCCACCCAAAATATTTTACAGCGCAAATATGCTATCATAGTTTTTGATTTTGTAAACCAGAACTTCGATTCTATACTTAAGATTACAATCTAACCTGGGCGATATTTAAAGGCGCAAGTCTTCTATGATAAAAAGTTAAAAAAATGATACGATAAAAAGAATTCTGAAATATTGAATAAAATTATTCCTCATCGTAGTCCTGTTATTACTTTTTTCTGCCACGCACCAAGTAGATAGAGGAAGTATTGCATTCCGTGTACACGTGAACGCCACAGCTCAAAAAGAAATCTCCAATAAATACCAAACCGGATATTTTAGTTCAGTATCTTCCAAAGAAGAATATTTTCAAGAAAGCCCTCCTACTCCAAACTACCCTTTACATGGAAAACTTTTGGTTCTTTTTAATTTTCTAAAAAATAGCTCTAACGATTTTGATAAAAATTCCGTATCTTTAAGATATTTACACGACAAAGAAAATGTATACCCTGAATTTTCTGGAAATAACCCATAGGAAGGAATTTCGTTATAGCTGATAAACCTCAAGAGACAGATAAAAACTTACTACGCAAAAACTTTAAAACACAATAAATTTATTTTGAATAACATTTGTGTAATAAGTATTTCCGAGATTAATTCGTTATTGTTTGCATTTTTCAATAGTTTGTAATTTTTTGGTCCTGTCATATTTAAAGGTTCTCGCGATGTCATGGAAAGTGTGGAATTTCAAGGCCAACATATAGAGATCCGCTTTTAAACATTTGATTATCGCTTTGTTTTCCTGTGTCCCTCTTGTACATATAGGTAACGAAATGTGTAATGAAATTATTTCTGCAAATGTTTATATCGATTAACATGAAATAGACAGAAAAATAAGCTTTCGTATGAAAGTTTGTAGAAGCTATATCAGAATACCGTATAAGCATTCTCACTCTGACCTTGGAATACAATAGATGGTGCGTAGATGTCATAATCACTGGACTTGAAAAAAACACCGGCTGCTCATTATAGAGAGTTGCAGTGGTGTCCACCCAAAATATTTTACAGCGCAAATATGCTATCATCGTCTTTGATTTTGTAAACCAGAACTTTGATTCTGTACTTAAGATTACAATCTAACCTGGGCGATTTTTACTTTTTCTAGCACGCACCAAATAGATAGAGGAAGTATTGCATTCCATCCAAAAATTCG
The DNA here is from genome assembly GCA_030765065.1 of Deroplatys truncata. Taxonomy (NCBI): domain Eukaryota; kingdom Metazoa; phylum Arthropoda; class Insecta; order Mantodea; family Mantidae; genus Deroplatys; species Deroplatys truncata. Next base: position 126,005,448 of record CM060980.1, on the reverse strand, counting down.
GTGTCAATGGGAATACATGTTTGAGGTCTCCTGACTCAACAAATAGAGAAAAGATTCGCGCGCGCGTACATGTGAACAGCACAGCTGAAAAAGAAATCTCCGATAAATACCAAATCTGATATTTTAGTTCAGCATCTTCCAAAGATGAGACACGAAGATCTTCAAGAAAGTCCTCTATCCCAAACTACGCTTTACATGGAAAACTTTTCGTTATTTTTAATTTTCTCAAAAATGGCTCCAACGATTTTCATAAAAATTCCATATCTTTGAGATACTTACATGACAAAGAAAATGTATATCCAAATTTCTGAAATAGCCCATGAAGTCCTCTTGGGCTTCTCTGTCCTCTGGAAGGAAGGAATTTCGTTATAGCTGATAAACCACAAGAGACAGATAAAAACTTACTACGCAAAAAATTTAAAACACAATAAATTTATTTCGAATAACTTTTGTGTTATAAGCCATTTCCGAGATATTGGCTATTATTGGTTTGCATTTTTCAATTGTTTGTAATTTTTTGGTCCTGTCACATTTAAAGGTTTCTTGCGATGTCATGGAAACTGTATGGGATTTCAAGACCAACGAGATCAGCTTTTAAACATTTGATTATCGCTTTGACTTCCTATATCCCCCTTGTACCTATAGGTAACGAGATGTATAATGAAATTATTTCTGCAAATATTTATATCGATTAACATGAAGTAGAGAGAAAAACAAGCTTTCGTATGAAAGTTTGTAGAAGCTATATCAGAATATCTCATAAGCATTCTCACTCTGATGTTGGAATACAGTAAACGAGAATTGGACGTTTAATTACCACATACCTGTGGAACATGCATTTAAAAATCTTGGATTTGTATTTAGAAATTCAAAAGACCTCATTCGTTGTCAAACTTTAATTTCACTTTATAATGTATATGTGAGGTCTAAGTTGGATATCTTTCACCGAACTAGAGTTCTTACTTTCAATATATCAAAATAGAATAGAGAAGGTCCAGAAGAAATTTCTTAGATATTTATTTGTATTTTAAGATTACCAATATTCCAGCATCTACCTGGACATTTATTGTAAGGATTTAGTGACCAAATTTAAATTAATTAAGCGGAGTACCAGAAGAGACATTGAACAACAAGCCTTATTATACAAATTAATAAACAATCCAGTGGATAATCCAACATTTCTTCAATACCTGAATTTTAACATAAATAAATCTGCAGTACATCATTATTTGTAGAATTTAAGAATTCAGTATTATTATGAATGTACCTTATGTATAATAACATATTTATCAAATTCAACCACTTGAATTTTCCCCAGTTTCTGTGTATTTAAAGGGCAACTTTATAAACCTCTTGTATAATTATCTATAGGTTATTCGGTATGGGTGCATGTGTGTTTATGTATGTATTTGTATATTTATATGTTTTACTGTTTCTCTACTTTCTGTAACTGAGAATTACGTTCTGTTTAAATGAATTAAATACATAAATAAGTAAATAAATAAATGATAGTAGAGAAAGCCATGTGAAATATATATAATTTATTTTAAATTAAGCTGGGCGGTGTAAGTTTCAAAATATTAATAGAATTGTCTTCCTTATTTACTACAGTTTGATTGCGTTTAAATTTTTATTATTATTAACGGTTTGTTTATAATCCTCTAGGATTTTTTCTAGGTGGGATAAAATATTTTTCATTGCAAGACTAGTAGCCAAAACCTCTAATTTTGGGGGAAAACTACTAGATACTACTGGCTACACATATACCATTAGCCGTTTTATCTGACGTTGTAGGGTGAATTAAGTTTGAAATACACCGGAACTTAGGAAAAAATGCTACATATGTTTGGCTTAGTAACAAACATTAACTAAATAAAACAATAAACGAAAACTGCGCTTTTCGGGTAATGCAGTTTTATTACTTTCATTGTTCTGCGCATGCTCCCTGAGTTTTAGTTTGCTGTCACATTCTTATATGTACATCATATTTGTGAAAGTAGACAGAAAATCGGAGTAGGTATTGCTGATCTGTTTAACCCCACTATTTTATAAATTCTGGAAATGTTGTGTAGGCTCCGAAGGCAAACGAATTATTTTAGTGTATACAATTTTTAAAATTTGCAACTCCCTTTTTTACCTTATTGCTTAAATTTGCAGTTCCCTCAAAATATTAATAAAAAGCTACCCCGACATTATTACTGAACAAAATAGAGGAAAACGTTTGTCAGGAGAAAAAATCCCATTAAAAGCTGGAAATATTTGGTTGTATCAGCTAAATGTTATCGTGAATATTTATATTTTGAAAATCGGTATTAAAAACGAATCAAATTGGGATCAAATGTTCTAACAAGTTGCGATAGTTCGTTATTGTGGCATATGAAACAATCATCATACCAGTTGAGAAATTTATTGAGGATGTTCGGAATGCATTGGATTCCATCATAGAAATTCTATGAAGGAATACATTGCGACCACAGAAATGCTACGAAGTATTGCATGAGGCAGCGTGAGATTCATGAAGATTCATTGTTCCAGGATTTAGTTGAACTCAGTGACCAGTGTTTTGAATAATGTCACCTGCAACAAAAAGAAAGATAAACTTATATAAAGATTCACTCAACTTACTCTATCCATGACAAATTCATATGTACTATAGTATCCATATAAAAAGTGCTTCTATCCATGTTACATTACAGTATAGGAAAGATTTCAAATAAATATTAAATAGAATTAATTGTTGTTCCACATAAGCCGTGTGTTGGACAAGGTTGGAAAGGTAGAATCAGACGACTGAAAAATTCAATGCCATAACCGAGATTCGAACACGGATCTCCCGGTCTCCGTCCGGTTGCTCTAACCACTGAGCTACCATGACAACATGCCGGCACGAATACTAATGCGAATGAGTTGCAGAATTTAATGTCGTGCCGGCATGTTGTCATAGTAGTTCTATGGCTAAAGCAACCGGACGGAGACCGGGAGATCTGTGGTGCAAATCCCGGCTCTGGCATTAAATTTTTCAGTCGTCTGATTCTACCTTTCCAACCTTGTCCAACACACGGCTTGTGAGGAAGAACAATTAATTCCATTACTTGACCTAATAGTGGTTGAAACTATGAAGCTCGGGACTTAAAGTACTTACAACATTGTAAGTCGCCATTAGGGTATGTCATCTCAATACAATTTGAGATCTCCTTGTGGTTTACCGGAAAAAATGCGAGTCATTGGAGAATTTAATGTCGTGCTGGCATGTTGTCATGATAGCTCAGTGGTTAGAGCAACGACGGAGCCTGGGAGATCCGTGGTTCAAATCCCGGCTATGACACTGAATTTTTCAATCGTCTGATTCTACCTTTCCGAACATTAAATACTTAGTTAATTGCAATATTCGGAAGCAGCATTCAGATGTTTAGTCGTGGCAACGAGCTCTTGCAATGGAAAGAAGGAAGAATCGCAAACTTTCAAGCATGTCCGTCAGATGACCTACTTGAGAACGTGTTAACATGAAACATTTCGAAAACAATTACGAAAAAAAGTGATGTTACATTCATATGACTTTTTCTACCCACTATCACTTATTTTTATCTCTTCTACACACTATCTTACAAAAATTATTTTTGTTATCTCTTCAGGTTAACGTCCGCGGAAACGATTTCATTGCACACCGTTGTATGTATGTAAAGGGGATACAGGAAACTGAAATGACAGTCAAATCCTTAAAAAGCGGGTCGCTGTATACTGTTGTTTAAATTTCACTCTTTGGATGACATCACAAGAAACAAAATAATGGTAATATAGCACTTGAATAAACTGTATGCTAAAGCAATGGGAAAATTCAAATCAATAGCAGCAGAAATTTTATAGGCCAATAATAAAGAAAAAGGACAATGTCTGTGATCTGTATTTTCGCGTAATAAGCGTTTCTATATTTTATGGCTTATCAGTTATTACAAAATAATAAAAAGATCTGATGTGTTACACTCACATGACTTTCTCTACTCTTGTACAAAATATTTTTACAAACGCTTATTCTCCATATGCTTCATGTTACTCGAGATATCGAGATGTCAATCTTATTGCTAATTTTCTTGTAGATGCAAGGGGAATATGGTAGGTTATAAGCGATAGTCAAATCTTTTAAGCACTCGTTGCTATGTGGCGCATTCCATTCTCTTTGCATTTCCAGGACATAAAAAATGAATAACGAATTTGAGAAAAAGTACAAGTATTGGAAAATTTAAGGGAATAACAAGCAATATCTCGAAAATGGTTCACTCAACCAAAAAAATGTATATGACATAAATTGTGTATTTTAACGCGATCTACATTTTTTGTGCAGTCAAATTTTGTCTATCTCTTATGGTTTACCAGTTATGCAAAAGTCGTTCACAATGAAGAACACTTTTGGAGACATTCCCAGAAAATTCGAGATATACATTTCATTTGGCATGAAAATATCTTAAACATATGATATTTTAATCAGAATCGTTAGAGCCATTTTTGAGAAAATTAAAATTTTCGAAAAATGTTCCATGTAAAGAGTAATCTGGGGTGGGGGGATTTTCTTGAAAACTGACTGGTGTTTATCCGACTGTTCGTTTCTGAGTTATGCTGTTCACAGACACACTGACACACACACGGACATGTTTCCAAAAATGCTTTTTTTGGATTCAGGGGGTCTCAAAACATGTATTTTCGGTGAAATCTCGGTATCGAATTTTTGGGTAATTATACTTCCTCTGCCTACTACACCAGATAAATCTGCAGAGAAGCTCTTGCCTCACCAATTTCAACAGTGAAAGAGGCTGTTTAAATAGAAATGGGCGTGTAGAAAGAAGAGGTTTAGTTATGGGGAGAGTTCTGACATATTGACATAGGATTCTAAACGAGATGAGAATAATTTACTGAAACGGAGTTTAATTGACCAAGAATTGACTCTAAAGAGTAGAAGATGGATATGTAACATAAGAAATGTATTGAAACGCAATGATTCAGGTAATATTTGGAGGAGAGAAACAAATACTAAAGGGTTTTGGAAATATGTAAGATCAAGATTGAAAGATATAGAGAAACAAAGCTTATTTACTGGCTTAACAGAAAAGAGATCATTGGTATCTTATGTTGAAATGTTCTGGCGATAGAGGCATATATTGATAAAGTAAACAAGAAAAAGCTGATGTGTTGCACTCACGTGACTGTCTCTACTCTTGTACAAACTATTTTTACAAACGCTTACTCTCTATCTACTTCATATTAATGGAGGTAAACAATTGCAGAAACTATCTTATTGCTAATTTTCTTGTAAGTGCAAGGGGGATATGCTAGGCTTTAAGCGATACTCACATCTTTTAAGAGCTGTTGCTATGTGGATCATTCCATTCTCTTTGCATGTCCAGGACATAAAAAAAGCGAATAACGAATTCCCATTTGAGAAAAAGCGGAAGTATTGGAAAATTCAAACAAATAACAAGGAATATGTCTGAAATGAGTCACTCGGGAAAAAAATGTATATGACATAAATTGTATGTTTTAACGAAATCTACATTTTTTGTGTAGTAAAATTTTGTCTATCTCTTACGCTCACCAGCTATGCGAAAATCATTCAGAATGAAGAGGACTTTCGGGGACATTACCAGAAAATTCAAGATATACATTTCATTCGCCATGAGAATATCTTAAACATATAATATTTTAATCAAATCGTTTGGGCCATTTTTGAGAAAATCAAAATTTTCGCAAAATGTTCCATGTAAAAGGTAGTCTGGGGTGGAGGGATTTTTTTAAAACCTTCGTGACGCACCTTTGGAAGATAATAAACTCAAATACCAAGTTTGGTATTTATCCGACATTTCGTTTTTGATGTATGCTGTTCACAGACACACACACACACACACATGGACGTGTTTCCAAAAATTATTTATTTGGATGCAGGGCACCTCAAAACATATATTTCCGGTGAAATCTCGGTATCGAATTTCTGGGTGGAATGCAATGCTTCCCCTGCTTACTGTACGTAGTAGAGAAAGTAAAAGAGGGCATAGTATGAGCAAGAACTGGAGTAGAAGGAAAATATCAATGAAATTATTTGATATACAGGGGGGGGGGTTATCCATTATATGGAGGAAAGGAAGACACATAATGTTAGATTGTGAAGGAATAAAAAACGTGTGTGTTAATCACAAGTGCTATAAAAGACAGAATATCAGTATTAAACAGAACATTTAGAAAAGAAAGCAAAACTATTTATATAAAGTAAAAAAAAAGTAAGTGGAAATGGACAGTGAAGAGGGAAAGACAATTTAATTGTAGACAGTAATACTTAGATATTAAGTTTGCTTGAATTGGTTTACTAAATGAGTAACTAGGGCCGAATTTTGGTAGAAAAACCAATTATGCAATTTTCTTGGCACTTCTAATTTATTAGGGGAAAATGGGTTGTTTAATGGAATAATAGGTTGGAAATGAGTAGTAATATTGTTTCTTATGTTAATTTATTTCTTTAGAGAAGCTGTTACTTTATATTTATATTCATATAATCAACATGGAATTTATTATTCTGGAATTTATACGTTCATAATGATGAAGGTAGTTTCTGCCCCACGTATGGAAGCCAATTTGAAGAAGGAGAATTGTATTGTATTTCGACTGTTGGGGAGCCGAACTTGAAGTAGTTGCAACCGCACGTATGGTACCCGGTAGCCTTCGCCCCAAGTTTAAAAATATTAACTTTGTATTTTTACTGTTTCTTTAAATCTTATATATTTATGTTTGCCTCGGCTGCGTCAGTATTAATTTGTGGAGACATGAATATCTTAACAAGGCGTGGTGCGGCTGAAGAATGTAGGCTTACACAGATTATAATTTGTACTTCACTCCATTTATTAATTCTTTAAACGATTAAAATAACACTTCACTGATATAGCGAGCTGTGAGATTCTTTTATTAATTACTTGCACTTTTTAACACGTAAACTATTTTCGTCTCACACTGAATACGTATTAAACTTCTCGAGGACGCGTTTCGCGTCTGATTAGTAACGCTGTCTGCTAGCAACTAACTTCTGAATTTGTACAATTTGACCTATTTCAGTTTCTGATTGGCTAACCCTACTCCAATAGAATACTTTCATTTAACTTAAGCTGTTTTATAAACTGTCTCAAAAATTACATTATTGTTTCCAAGAATTACCAGTAGCATTATTAAACTTTCTAATTCATTATTGCCTCAAGGTTACCTCATTGTTAGCAACTTTTAAGCTATTATTCTCACAGCTCCTACATTATAAATTACGTAATACATTCACATAACATTATTAAACATGTGCATAATAATATAAACATTAATACAATGGCTGTTACATCATTTTTATGTTATTTTATACACATATTGCTTTTAAGGCGGGCTGTTATTACATTTTATATTATATAATTTGACTGAAATCATTTTAGTGTTAAAAATACTGCCTCAATAAGTAACATTAGCTAAACCAAATAAACCGGAAGAATATAGACCACGAGGGATTATTAAAACAAAAATTATATAAAAACCTCAGACATTTAAAGTTATCAACCCTAAGTAAATGGCAGAGAAAATAAAATAAATAAGAAATAAATATAGTAAGGAATTAGGGGCATAGTTGAACTTAACATACCCTGTATTTAAAAACAAAATCACTCTTCTTTTAAGCAATTTCCTCATTGGATGTTCCAAATGCTACTCTTGTTCTGGAATACATATATTTGGAATATAATTTCAACGGATAAGCTATTTCCGATTTAATCGTATTAGAACGTTAGTTAACAGTATTGATTTTGCGGAAGTGTAAAGCTTAGGCCGGAAGTTTTTGGTTACCAGTAACAATAATGTAAATACAATAGACAGTCTATGCAAAGCCATTCACATTGCCCCAGACTTGGCGCCTGTGGCTATGCAGATGAGTGTGCTGTGTTTCGAACCGGGTTTCTAATGGACATCTGCTTTATTTATCACTGTATTTATCTTGGCTTGGCAGCATCTGTCCTTGGTACTCTAAAGCTTCAAGCTGTGATCCTCTAATAAGGCGTAGCCCATGCGTGGCAATCAGTTCCTAGCTGCAATAAATATTCGTCATAGGTATTTGTTACTTAAGATCTGTGATTACTGTTTCCTCATTTTAGGTATTACCAGCGGCTATCAAGACTTCGCAAAGGGTAATCGCGGAAATTTAAAATTTTTGTGTTGTGTGTACGGTATGGTCGCGCTCTTTGCGCTAACATCGGCACCTCAAACTCTGCTTAGCTCTTCACCCATAAACTTGTCTATCCCGTGACTGAGAATGAACTGTTGCAAAGTTTCTTTCTGCTCTCAAAACAGTGAAACAAACCGGGCTATTTACAGCTTTAGAAAGAAACTCTGTATGGTGCAGCCGTACTCTAGGATACCGTAACTATGACAGGAAGATATAAATAATTAAATAAAGAAATATAGTCAGATAGAGAAATAATTGCAATAAATACTTTCTGTACATTAAATCAATGTATAACGTAATAAGCCTAAGTTAAAAGATTTGTCCGGAGAAAGCGATCATTAGCGGATTATGTTAAGGAAAGTCATTAGTAACAGCCGAGTAGCGAAGCATTAGCATAAAGGTTCCTGGACTGCAATTAGGGTGAGTTAAAGGCCCCGTGGACAAGGATTTTGTAAATTAGAAAGGGAAGTGAAATTCTAAGATTCGAGCAAGGTTCCGCATAGAAACAGTGTCAGATACGCATGCGTACTCGTGTGACGCTCTTGTGATTATTTAGTTTCATTTTAAGTTGCGTAACGCCCAGTGATGCGCTTGGGTTAGAAAGATTTAGTAGCAATTGCGAGGGATATTTCCGAATATAATTTCTGTAACTTACAGTAACTGACGCTTCGCATAATTATTATTATTATTCTAAAAATAATTTAATTCTTTAATTCAAAGTTGGCGACTCTTTTCAAACAGAATATTTGAGTCAGTATTAAAATTTATCAGCTAACTTAGCTGGTGTTCTTCTTTCACACTACACTCACGCATATCCTGAGACAAAGAACTCATAGCTTTACCACTGTAGCAGCTGGCGGACTAGACAAGCAGAACGAGCTAGGAGATGTCAATATCGCAGACCTCAACAACAAAGCAGGTAACATTAAACGTTATCTAAATTGTTTCAAGCTCGAGATAGCAGCATTAACATTTGAAGCAAAGGGTACTTCTTCAAAATTTCGCACCACGAATGCCTTCATCCATAATATCTGGTAGATTTATAACTCGGTTGTAAATGCAGTAGCGGCTGAATAAGACAGGATTTCATTGGAGGAAAATTATCTTACAATGCTAATCTATGCGATAACCGTCCTCGAAAAAAAAGGCAAGCCACGCGTTAATATAATGAGAGCGGCATAAGCATTATTCCTTGTTTCTCTAGTCAATGCAACGATGTGGCTCGATGTAAACAAAACAAGAGCCCGACTCAAGAGTTGAGATGTCTTACGTTGATGCTTGAAGCGTAGTGATGTGCAAGTAATTTAGAAGTGTAGGTTTGGAGACGAATTTATCATTAAAGGCGTGACGTGTAGTTCGCTTACAACAATGCAAATAAATTACAAACCTACGTCCTTTAATAAGCTTTGTAGGTACGGCTGACTCTTATAGGATGCGTGTTGTATTAGCAAGGGTGGCGAAAACGCTTTCCTTCCGCGAGTCACCAAATATGCAACACGCACTGCATCACTCAGCTGCATGTAAAAAACAAAGGGACAGTGGCAGAGAGAGAACGACACCTACGAGTCAAAATGACTCACGAGTCCCGTTTTCGTCACCTCTGTATTAAAGCATAACATTTTAGGAACCTCAGGCATTCAGATAAGGTGAAACATGAAAATAACGTTGGAGGCAGCAAATTATTGACAGGAAATTTGTGGTAGAAGGGGAACCATCCCAGCATTCGCCTACCGTCCCGAGGAAATCACGAAAAAACCCATGGTCAGAATGACCTGAAGGGGGATCGAACCCGGGACCTCCCGAATGCGAGCCTCAAAATTACCGCGGTATCAGGCGGAGAAGCCGATTCTGGATAGTTTTCAGTTGTGAATTGCATTTAGGAACATGCCCAGGCGCTTTAGAATTTTGTACCAAGTTGGCCAACTTATTACTTTCTCTACTACATAGTATATGTATTGTATTCCATCCAAAAATTCGATACCGAGATTTCATAAGAAATACACGTTTTGAGGCACCCTGAATCCAAAAATAGCATTTTAAGAAAAAGGTCCGTGTGTGTATCTGTAAATAGCATAACTCAAAAACGAAAAGTCGGATAAATACCATACTTGGTATTTAAGTTCAGTACCTTCCAAAGATGCGACGCGAAGATTTTCAAGAAAATCCCCGCACCTCATACTCTCTTTACATCTAAGACTTTTCGAAATTGTTGATGTTCTAAAAATGGCTCTAACGATTTTGATTAAAATACCACATATTAAAGATATTTACATTACAAATAAAATGTACATCTTGAATTTTCTGGGAATATCCTGTGAAGTCCACTTAATTTGAAAGACAATTTGTATTATCTTATATAACTGGTTAACGTTAAGCGATAGACGAGAACGTACTACACAAAATATGCAAATCTCTTTAAAACATGCAATTTATTTCAAATAAGTGTGGAATTTTAAGGCTAGCATATAGCGTCCGGTTCTTAAACATTTGACTATCACTGTTCTCTTTGTATCTATAACGAAATGTGTAATGCAGCTATTTCTGCAAAGGCTTATTTGGATTAAAATGTATTAGAGAGAAAAATAAGCTTTAGTAAGAATAGTTTGTATACGTACGAATAATTTTTTAAGTAATAAGGATGATTACATCTCCCGTTCATTATGTTCGCTTTCTTGAGCGATACACCATTAGGCTCTTAAATGCGAAGAAGCCGTTTAAATAATCCAGAAGACGCGACTTATTTATTTGCACGAGTCTTGCAGCTGCAGTTAAAAGCAGCCATTGCACAAGATGCGACGTAACGAAGTAAAGCGAAGGTTACGCGAGGGACATGTTAAAACAAACCTTACAAGCAGTACGTATGCGTCTCATGAATATTCCAGTAGCTTGTCTTTCAGCATCGGTTTATATATCTTGATTCTGTAGTAGAGAGGACACGCTGAACGTTATGTGAAGTGATACTTTGTGATCCAACGTAAAGTCGTATTAATTCTGTTTTAAAACTGGTGTGGGTGCCTGTCTTAATGAAGTCATTTGAATGCCAACACTTCTATTTTTACTTTCTCTACTACTTATCTATCTAGAGGAAGTATAGTACTCATTGAGAAAGTAGAAACTGCAAAATTTCTCGGTCTTTGGGTTCAAAGTATTTTAAAATGGGAAAACGACATAAATTATATAAACAAAAAGTTAGGTACAGCCTGCTATATGATAAGAATATTAGCAAGATGTACAAGGAGAGAGACTGTTAGAACAGCTTACTTTACATACGTTCATTCTCTGCTAAGATACGGTATAATATTTTGGGGAGGGGGGAGTTACCTGCAAGTAAAACTTGTTTCACAATGCAAAAGAAGATAACTGGGGCCAGTTCAAGATCATCATGCAAACCCCTATTTAATAAATTAGAGATAATCCCCCTCCCTTGTAACTACATATTCGAAATAATAATGTTTATTCATAAAAACAACATCAACACTAATCCCCCCTTCATAAAAATGAATAAATACATCAGTATAACACAAGACAAATCAGTAGTTTACATATCTATCAGCATAATACATCTTTGTGGCAATAAAGTATGCTGCACTCCGGAATAAAGATATACAACAGCCTATCAGAATTTTGGAATACACAGTCTTCCCCACCTTCCTGGAATATTTTTATCCAATAATTTACCATAAAACACTCTTATGCACTGCCGTTGTAATTGCTGTAACAGTGTGACCAGCCTCCCACATATCCACGATACGTCCACGAGTAATTCCACTAGTATACGGCATGACTGGTTCTGAGACAATAAACATGTTTTGGTTTCAATAACACCAGAAAAAGCAAAGGCATCAACCTTCCCTCTTTTTCCCTTTATTGCTGTGTTATCAAGTCACCACACTCTGCGATAGGTAAAGTGTAGGACACGCCTCAAAAAAAAACCCGGAAAACGATACAAAATCCACCGAGGATTTTCTTTGGCGCTCTGTGTACCATAAGTATCTGGATCGAGTGCTAGGTTTTGACAGCACAAGAGTTCAGCGCGTGGTTGCAACATATTAATTCTCAACGATTTTACAACACAAAAACCTAAATTTTGTTACAATTAGGCACTTAGTGAAGAATGTCAAGATAGAAAAACATCTAATGTGTTACACTCACATGACTTTCTCTACTCTTGTACAAACTATTTTTTCAAACGCTTATTTTCCATCTACTTCATGTTAATCGAGATAAACATTTGCATACTCTATCTTATTGCTAATTTTTTTGTACATGTAAGGGGAATATATATTTACAAGAGCAATATAGAATACAGTAGCCTTTAAGCATAGACATTACTCTTAATAGCTGGTTGCTATGTGCAGCACCATTCTCTTTGTCACTGATTAATATTCTTTGCATATCCAAGACAAAGAAATGAATAACGAATTCCCGTTTGAGAAAATAAGTATTGAAAAATTTAAGGGAATAACAAGCAATATCTCGAAAATGGTTCACTCAACAAAAAAAATGTATATGACATAAATTGTGTATTTTAACGCGATCTACATTTTTTGTGTAGTAAAAGTTTGTCTATCTCTTATGGTTTACCAGTTATGCAAAAGTCGTTCACAATGAAGAATACTTTTGGAGACATTCCCAGAAAATTCGAGATATACATTTTATTTGTCATGAAAATATCTTAAACATATGATATTTTAATCTAAATCGTTACAGCCATTTTTGAGAAAATTAAAATTTTCGAAAAATGTTCCATGTAAAGGGTAATGTGGGGTGGGGATTTTCTTGAAAACCTTGGTGTCGCATCTCTGGAAGATACTCAACCTAAATACCTAGTTTGGTGTTTATCCCACTGTTCGTTTCTGAGTTATGCTGTTCACAGACACACACACAGACACACACACGGACATGTTTCCAAAAATGATTTTTGTTTGATTCAGGGAGTCTCAAAACATATATTTTCGGTGAAATCTCGGTATCGAATTTTTGGGTGGAATACAATACTTCCCCTACTTACTATACGTAGTAGAGAGTAAAAACACTAATGCTCTGTCATTCTTTTCAATAAGACTTGCCTTAATCGCTCTGTATTTGAAGCACACACACAGCTTGTATTGGGTGGAGAAATTCCTGTGGATGTCGACAGAAGTTCTTTAAATAAACTTTAAAACGATTATACCCGGCTTTCAGGTTTTTTATGCACATAGACAGGTTAACGATAGACAGACAGACAGACAGACAGGCTGTGCTATAATAATAACGCACCTAACATTTGTCATTCTTACCGTATTCACGAGAGAACGACACATGCAGTGTCCGTACTGGATATAATTCACCATTATCATTCCCTTTAATAAACATAAGATAAAGCAGCGTAACTAATATTGTTTCATGATTTTGTGCTTGTTTTGTGTATCAGATTCCAACCAGCGTGTTTTCATATAGGAGATGACAAGTTCATAACTGCAGCTTATTGCTTAAACAGAGTTTGAGCCGTGCGTTTACTCAGAGCTTAGCAAACTTTAAACTCAACACACAAACACAGCCTCTGGTCTTTTACTTATAATTGCTACTTTTCGCTGCGATGATGTCGGTTGTTATTAATTATCAACATGTCTGACAATTGTGTGGCTGGCGGACATTGCACTGTGCAATTAATTTCGCATTATTTACTTGCTTTGTCAACAGGTGCCCTTTTGTTTGCTTTTGGGAACGTATTTACAAATTCACGCTTCAATAACATTTCGTTCAGCGCTTAGTACACCGATCCGTCTGTTACAAACCAAGAGAAGATCATGCTTAGCACCGAATAATTGCAGTATGTTGGGTATTTAGAGGAATCAGCTGGAACATATGATTCTCTCTACCTTCTATCGTTTATTAGTGGATATACAAACTATTCTTATGAAAGCTTATTTTTATATGTTAATCGAGATAAGTCTTTGCAGAAAAAGCTACATTACACATACAAGAGAATAGCGATAGTCAAATGTTTAAGAACTGGACGCTCTACGCGGCCTTAAAATTCCATACTCTTCCCATACAATCGCAAGAAATAACTGAATATCGACAGGACTTTAAAAGAATGACAAAATATTAATAATTGAACCACTAATAGTGACTATTTCGGAAATGACTTATAACATAAAAATGTTGTTTGAAATAAACTGTGTGTTTTAAAGAGAGATACATTTTTCGCGCGTTTACGTATATCGCTTGGGTATACCAGTTATACGAGATTATACGGAATTCCCTACACATAAATCGGACTTCACAGGTTATTCCCAGAAAATTCCAGATATGCATTTTATTTTTCATGTTAATATCTTTAATATATGGTAATTTAATCAAAATCATTAGAGCCACTTTTGAGAAAATAAAGCTTTCGAAGAATATTCTATAGGGTGTGGGGACTTTGTTTAAAATCTTTGTATCGCATCTTTGGAAGACAGTGAACTGAAATACCAATTTGGTATTTATGCAACTTTTCGTTTTTGAGTTATGCTATTCACAGATGTACGGATACACATGGACCGACCATTTTCTAAAAATGGGTTTTTTTGTGGTTTAGGGGGCCTCAAAACATGTATTTCCGGTGAAATCTATCGAATTTTTGTATTTACTAGAGAAAGTAAAAAAAAAAAATCCCTAGCCATTAGCAGTCCACAACATCCCATACTATAGATAAGAGTTGTTGAGAAGTGAAGTGGCATAGTCTCTTGCTGATAATTTTTCAGGAGAAAGGACTTTGTGTTTCAGATGGTGAAAAATATTGTATTGAGAACCTCAAAGAAATCAAATCAAATCCTGTGGTGCTACAGCCCGCGAAGGCCCTAGGTCTGCCAACAGCTACCGGCTTCACGGCCACTTACATGCGGGTGCGATAAAAGGATGGAGATGTGGCCAGCATCACGCGTCCTTCATCCGGAAATTGGCTCACGAAGAACCTCAAACAAAAATGGTTTTAATCAAAGAAAATTACGCAAATGAATAGTACTCGAGCACAATAAGGAGTCATTCACAATAATGCATACTTATATATATATACGCATAGAAGCATATTTCATGCAAAATGCATACAACATTCGGCATTCAGAAGTCGATTTTTACTATTAACGAGCTCACGCAAAAAAAAAAAAAAACTTTAAGAGCTGCACATTTTCAGACACGCTAATCAGATGCCTCAGCACAGTAAATATGAAAGAATGAAAGTTTACGCCTACACGGACCAAGACATAGCATCTGAGACACACATTTGGGAGTTCCGGGCTCAAACTCCCAGGTGAACGATATCGTGACTAAGGATCTTTTTTGTGGATTTTCCTGCTGGTAGTTGGCAAATTCGGGGTCGGGATGATTCTTATGTATCACGTATTTTTCTTTCCTTCATTCCCTCTGATTTCGTTGAAGAGCCAGGCGGGGTACGGTAGTACGCGGCGAATGTGCTTTGAGAAAGAACTGTTTCTACACTGGCATCGATACCTCCGATCTGTGGCATCAGAAGGACGCTCTGCCTGGATGCACAATCGGGAAACCTTAGGGATACCACTGGGTTGTGCCTACTGATACCAGAACTGGCCGCCTTAGCACCTCCCTCACTTCATCTCTTTCTCTCGGAGGTAAAGCAGGCGCAATGCACCCAGGAATTGGTCGCAGTGCTTAAATCCTCTTCCCTATGTCTATCTATGAACCTAGACGGAAAATGATTAAAATTATTTGAGATAAATGTTACATTTTAAGAACTCCACATTTATATTATTGTAGGTTTTTTTGATAAAAGAGTAAATAAGAGTTTTCGGCTCAACTTTACAATATGTGACGCGAGATTTTTCTACCTCCAACGTCTGTGGCATATTTTTTCGAAGTACAGCTTCACATTCTCTGGTGTAATATGTTTTTCGAATTATTTATTTGGATGATTTTGATGCAGTAATTTGTATCACAAATTACTTAAATGTAAATAATGATTGTAATATGAATATGCATTTTTATGTGACATTGATTTCAGATGTTTATTAATTGTAATTATTATTGGGAAATAAGTTTATACGGCCTTACTGAAACTGTCAATAATAGCGCACAATAATGCAGAGAGGGGGGTGAGCTGTTTATCATTATTGGAAACGAGGAAGTTACGTAATGTTGGCGCGTTTTCGGTGGAAACTTCTGGAATGTGTTCTCCCTAAAGCATGTGTATTCATGGTTTTCATTGGATATTAAAATAGACGCTAATGTTGGCGCGTTTTATTAGCCAATTGCAGTTCAGTTATAATCTTTAGGCGTATCTGGGAGTGGGCGTATAAATAAGGTAGGTTGGAGGTAAAGTCAGTCAGTCCTTCAGTTCGCCGAAAGCATTCATACATTACACGTCGTATTTAGCGTCAGTTCATCAAAAATCTGTGTACACTACACGTCGTCTTCAGTCAGTCAGTTCGTCGAAAGTATTAGTACGGCATACATCGGATATAAATTCACAAGTTACGCGCAGCAGAATTATGAAAGATCTAAAGTATGGTAAAGTTAATTATACAAAAGATTGAAGTACGTGGATTAAAAGTGATCAGTAAGAAGTTATTATAACAGTTTCAGTTTGGCGAGTATCTAGATCAATGTGTAAAAGTGATAGTTAACGTGTTCGACAATAAATGTGTAAAACAAATTTCTTCATCAGTGTAATTTTTGGATAAAAGATTCCTTTCCGTTTACACAACCTGTATAGAGATACGTGCCCAAGCCAACAGGATAATAGCTAGCCGGAGGACATTTGAAATGAAATCAAACAAAAGCTAATACTGACGCAAATTGCTAACACTAGATGGAGCTACAAACCAAACAAATGAATGACGTAACAAGATGGCTTCAACACGTGATGTAAACAAACATTTGTAAGTAATACCGTTACAAATTGGCTCCCATACGTGGGGCAGTTAAAATTATGTAACCAAACAAAACAAAAGCAGCACAATATAAGATCTTCAAGTTCTAATAATTTACGTAAAAACATATTACGTAAGCAAGAATGTTACTACAATTTCTTGTTGAAAAAGATTTGTTACATAATTTAACCCGTATAATTATCTATTTATTTACTTACTGTGCATGTAACCATATAGAAGAATGCAGGGCAGCCAAATTCTCCATCCTGGATCACTCAAAGTAATGCAGCCAATACTTTTTGTTACTAAATTACACTATGTAATTATATGCATTGTTCCTAAATTATACTATCTATGTACACTAAACCTAACTCGTTAATTTAACTAGCCTAGCCTAAACTTTAACTACACCTAATCACTACACCATAGGTTAGACCTGCCTAATGTTTTCCACTAGTTCCTGGAAACGGTCTGCTGAACGGTTCTTGGTGTCGGAATGTCACAAATACTGACAAATGTGATAATCTAGGTGTTCTCTGTATCACTGAGGTAAACCGACAGATCGTCTTATTAAACGGACGAGCCATTTCTAAAAGTATTATTATTCGCAAGAATACCTCCAAGAACATACAAACTTTGCTACTCGCCAACAATAAATTCTACTTCACTGCATGACCATGCTTATAAAGCAATAAAACCCGGGATAAAGCATGGTCAGGACTTCTCAAAAGTGACCGGTTGCTAATCGCTTCCAGATTATTGTGTACATGTACATGTATGGGAATTTTTACTTTCTCTACTACGTATAGTAAGTAGGGGAAGTATTGCATTCCACTAAAAAATTCGATACCGAGATTTCACTGGAAATATATGTTTTGAGACACCCTGAATACAAAAAAAAGCATTTTTGGAAACATGTCCGTGTGTGTGTCTGTCTGTGAACAGCATAACTCAGAAACAAACAGTCGGATAAACACCAAACTTGATATCTTCCAGAGATGCGACACGAAGGTTTTCAAGAAAATCCCCCATCCCAGATTACCCTTTACATGGAACATTTTTCGAAAATTTTAATTTTCTCAAAAATGGCTCTAACGATCTTGATTAAAATATCATATGTTTAAGATATTTTCATGACAAATAAAATGTATATCTCGAATTTTCTGGGAATGTCTCCAAAAGTATTCTCCAGTGTGAACGACATTTGCATAACTGGTAAACCATAAGAGATAGACAAAATTTACTACACCAAAGATGTAGATCGCGTTAAAATACACAATTTTTGTCATATACATTTTTGTTGTTGAGTGAACCATTTTCGAGATATTGCTTGTTATTCCCTTAAATGTTTCAATAATTTTCTTAAATGGGAATTCGTTATTCATTTTTTTGTCTTGGATATGCAAAGAGTATTAATCTGTGGGAAAGGGAATGGTGCTGCACCTAGCAACCAGCTATTAAGAGATATGTATGTGCTTAAAGGCTACTGTTTTCTATATTGCCCTTGTAAATATATATTCCCCTTACATCTATAAGAAAATTAACAATAAGATAGAGTCTGCAAATGTTTATCTCGATTAACATGAAGTAGATGGAGAATAAGCGTTTGTAAAAATAGTTTGTACAAGAGTAGAGAAAGTCATGTGAGTGTAACACATCAGATTTTTTTCAGAGGTTGGCTTATGGTTGTTACAAATAAAGCACATGTTAGTTGCTATGCGAGAAGCAATCAAAGTAATAGTCATCGGTCGTTTGTCTGTTTGCGCATGCGCATTGGAAAACCTTCGGACTTAGAGGATCTCTCGCGTCACATGTTCGAAAGTATCTGTGTGTGGCGTGAACTAAATTCGATGAAAATATTTGAGCAAAAGATATTAAACACTGTCTCATCTCAAAACACTTTTTCCCATACTGACTTAAATTTGCTAGTATGGCAGTTCTTTGCGTATTTCATTATCTTTGCAGTTTATAAAACCAACGCGTACAGAATAATAAATGCCTTAGCACCAAATTTCAGCCAAGATAACCTTTCCTCTAACTGTAAGCATTGCACAGTCTTTAAGCACTAGCTATAGACTTACTTCACGGGTACTGTGCAGCTGGATCATAGTCCAAATTGGCAACACAGCGAACTTAATAACTCATACGGTATTAAAGGAATGCTGTTTTCCCTGGACATTTTTAGAGCTGGATGACAACAGACTACACTGACAGAGCATCAGCCAGCAATTCGAGGTCTTCCACAATTTTTACTTTTCCTATCTGAATATAGTAGGCAAAGAAGGTATTGTATCCCACCAAAAAATTCGATACCAAGATTTCAACGGAAATACATGTTTTGAGGCTCTTGAATCCAAAAAAAAACATTTTTAGAGAAAGGACCGTTTATCTCTCTCTTTCTCTGTGAACAGCGTAACTCAAAAACAAAAAATCGGATAAATATCAAGCTTGGCATTTAGGTTCAGTATCTTCTAAAGATGGACACTAAGATTTTCAAGAAAATTATCCACCCCAAACTACCCTTTCAATGGAAAATTTTTCAAAATGCTTGATCTTCTAAATATGACCAACGATTTTGATTAAAATACCATATATTAAAGATATTTACATGACAAATAAAATGTATATATTGAATTTTCTAGGAATGGCTTATGAAGTCCTCTTCATTCTGGAGGAGTTTTTATTATCTTGTTATAACTGGTAAACATTAAGCAATAGACGAAAACGTACCACCCAAAAGGTGTCGATCTGTTTGAAACAAATTTATTTAAAGTAAGTTTTTTATGTCATAAGCCATTTCTGAAATATCCGTTATTAAAGGCGTTCAAATTGTTCATTTCTTGGTTATTCAGTTGTTTCTCGGAATTGCATAGAAACAGTATGGAATTTAAAGGCTAGCGTAAAGCGTCCAGTTCTTAAACATTTGACTATCGCTGTTCCCTTTGTATCTATAACGAAATGTGTAATGTAGCTATTTCTGCAAAGGTTTATTTGGATTAAAATGTAATAGAAAAATAGCTTTAGTAAGAATGGTTTGTATACCCACTAATAAACGATAGGGGGTAGAGAAAGTCATTGAATGTATCACATCAGCTTTTTAGAAAATGAGTTTACACTTCATTTGCCTTTGTTGCACTCATTTCAAGTGAAAAGTCGACATTGTTTGGAATATTAATTGCACCGTAATGGAATTAAGATTCTCCTTAAATGTTCACTGCAGAAATTGTTAGCTCTGTTCTTCTTGTAACACAGGGTGCATATTACATTATGTGTATGTAACATTATAAAATAAAAAAAGAAAAAAAGAAAAAACCAGCTGTTCATCTTCTCTGTCCATCACATGCATTGTTTGTAGTGCAGACGCATTTTGATTTGACACCGCTGGACTGTACGTCAATTTATAGCGTGCGCCATGATGGGAGAACAAAAACTAACAATTTTTTTACGTTCTCTACTTCTTATCTTTACTAAGTAGAGAGGGTATTGTATTCCACCTAAAAATTCGATATCGATATCTCACGGAAATAAATGTTTTCAGGGCCCTGAATAAAACCAATTCTGTGTTTGTGATCAACAATACTCAAAAACGAAAAGTCTGACAAATGCCAAACTTGATATTTAAGTTTAGCATCTACCAAAGATGCGGTATGAAGATTTTCAACAAAATTCCCCAACTCAAATTACACTTTACATGGAAAAATTTTCGATAGTATTTATTTTTTAAAAAATGGCTCTAAAATTTTGATGAAAATACCATATATTTAAGATGTTTGCATTGATAAATAATATGCATATTTTAAATTTTATGGGAATAGCCTTTGAAGTT
Organism: Deroplatys truncata; assembly: GCA_030765065.1. Lineage (NCBI taxonomy): Eukaryota > Metazoa > Arthropoda > Insecta > Mantodea > Mantidae > Deroplatys > Deroplatys truncata. The sequence goes on along the minus strand of CM060980.1, from coordinate 125,984,525 downwards.
CTCTTCATTCGGAAATAATATTGTGTAAATGGTGAATACAGAAAATACAACTCTTTAAAACGGGCGATTTATTTCAAATAACTTTTTCTATGGCACTAGACATTTCAGAAATATACGTTATTATTGATTTGAATGTGTCAATACTTTGTGATTTTTTAAAATGCTGTTGATATTCATTTGCTTCTCGTGATGTCATGGAAAGAGCATAACATTTCAAGGCCAACTTATAGTGACAAGCTTTTAAACATCTGAATATCGATTCGGTTTCCTCTGACCCCCTTTTATCTACAACGAAATATGTAATGGAACTATTTCTGCAAAGGTTTATCTCGTTTAACATGAAGTTAAACGCAAAATAACCTTTCGCAAGAATAGTGTGCAGAAGCTATATAACACAAATGACAATGGGTAGAGAAATACATGTGAATGTAACACATAAGATTATTTCTAGTAACAAAGTTTTTTCTCGTGGTCACGTAGATAGAATGGAATTTCAAAGCCAACACATAGCGACCCGATTTTTAAAATCTGATTTAAAATCGCTTTAACCTACTGTATTCTTTTTATTACAACGAATGTGAAAATGTTCAATGGAAGTTAACAAGTAGTGTTAACAAGTAGTGGATAGAAGAAACAAATTTTAAGAATAAAGTGAGTAGAGAAGGCCATGCGAATGCAACACATCAGTTTCTTATTTAAGGGTATCCATAGGTGAAATTTATAAACCTTGCTGTTTTTATCTAAATGTTTTCAGAATTTTGCCACATGCCGCTCTATCACAATTATAAGTGTGTTTTAAATTTCATGGAGATAGCTTTAATAGCTTTAGAGAAAACTATTACTTTGCTTTTATATACTACTAAAATTAATAAGCTGTTGCACACGACGAGGAAATCATAATTTTGAAGACACAAACATTCTAACACTTATTTAAATACTAATACACAAAACTGGTAATGAGGCATTTTTTCACTCTTCTGGTTATTTCAGAACTTAAAAAAATCTTTAAGAATAATCTTTGTCAGTGGTCGAATTAATTTTGTCATATCTTGAGCAATTTAAAAGTGTAGAAAAAAACATCTGCCAGTTTTGTAAGTAAGAGACTCATTATCTTTGAGTTTCTGCTAAAAATGTGAACAAGATTGGTTACAAGCTACATCGTATGGAACAGTTTTAATGTGCAAAAGTGTAGGAAAAATCAACGGGATTGGGAGTAAGTGCATGTCATTAGGTAGTGTGCTCTTGGGCATTTAAATAAGTGGTCACGTGCTGAAGCTGTAAAGGTCTATGAGAGCAAAAGCCATAGTATGTTATTGAAGTTAAACATTCAAGGTGTTTTTGGACATAAAACAATCTTTTTATTTATTTATTTTGTTGTTGTTGAAAACGTTGATCAAGTTTCGGAATATTTCAGAAAATTTCTTGAAAATAATCTTGAAACCTATGCATAAACTTTAATAATATAGGTTAAACGCATTGTCCGTATATATATCTTAAACTGTTCATTTGGGTTCTTAAAAGTATTTCCTGCAAAATGTGGAGAATGAGTTTTTTTATAGAGTGCGGTAGTTCTGTCCTAGGTGAAGGTTAGAGAAAGTAAGGTCTGGTGCAGACATAATTGATTAGATCATCTCTGTGAGGCTGCTTACGAAATATGCCAGTGTTAATTAGGGCGATATTAAGCAGCAAGAGAAGCTTAACACTTCAGACTGAGTTAGAAGGCTTAACCGAAAGGCGGTCCATTATTTGCTCTGCACTACATACTTAATCTCGTCTCCAGGGATCACGCTGGAGATTAGCCATTAAAACTGCCTTCAATACCTCGAGGTAGCACCCCACCATCAGCCGCCAAAACCAGACTCTCGCCGCGTGATTAGACAACCTCTTCCACTTGGTTGTTGTGCGGGATTGCTGGCATTGCAGGCGCTGTGCAAGTTTCTTACAGAGCCCATGTTTTCTCCAGATTTAATCCCGATAGTCTCGCCATGCTTCGCATCCGCTTTTCCTTTTTTGCTGCAACTAGGGCATCCGCTGTAATAACATTGCAGTGATGGTATCTTCATATAACGGATGTTGTTGTGGATTTAACTGGTGCTTGACGAATTACAACGTGTGGCACATATGCAAGAACATCCGGGGATGTACACAATGCATAGCACACCGTTGGAATAATGAAAGATTTTCATAGAATTATTTATTGAGGCTGAATATGGAATAATGTTTTACAATACAAAGCTAAGACCGCTTCTGTGGTGTGAGGGTAGCGTGTCTGCTTTACATTCAAGAGGTCCCGAGTTCGAATCTCGGTTAGAATGGGGGTCCCTTACCCGAAAAAATTAATGCTCTATGGATCCCGGCCTCATTTAGGCATTTACCTATTTCATTCATTCGACGTCCGATATGACCTAACCGGTTAAAGGACGCTAACTAAAACAAGAAAAATCTGATGCGATACATTCACATGATTTTCTCTACCCCTAATGCCTATTAGCGGGCATAAAATCTATTCTTACTAAAGCTTACTTTTCTATCTACTATATTTTAATAAATTTTGCAGAAATAACTACATTACATATTCCGTTGCAGCGAATGTCAAATGTTTAGAAACTGGACACTATAAGCTGGCCTTAAAATTCCATACTGTTTCTATGCAATCGCGAGAAACAACTGACTGTTGAAAGGACTTCAAAAGAATGACCAAGAAATTAATAATTTAATGACGGATACCTCGAAATGGCTTATTCCACAAAAAGCTTATTTGGAATAAATTGTGTGTTTTAAAGAGATTTACATTTTTTGTGTAGTAGCTTTTCGTCTATCGCTTAACGTTTACTAGTTGTATAAAATTATATAACATTTCTTCCAAATGAAGTGTACTTCACAGACTATTCCCATAAAATGCAGGATATATATATTATTTGTAATGTAAATATCTTTAATATACAGTGTCTCATGTCTCATCTTTGGAAGGTACTGAACCTAAATGCTAAGTTTGGTATTTGTTCGAGTTTACGTTTTTGAATTATGCTGTTCAGACACATAGATATACACAAATCACAGCTCTGTTTTATACTACCGCGTGCAGTAGCCATTTTTCAACAAAGCTATTACGCTACCAAGACAACAACCATAAACCTCATGGAATTACAAAGAAAGGTTTGTAGTCGCTGTATATAAAATTTGGTCCTTCCACATCATCTCTCTCTCTGTTTATTTTATGATGCTTTAACTATGTGGTCATATCGCGACGGATCTGGTAGGAGTCTCTAGGATCGGTGTGTGGTGACAGCCTTATAGGCTTGCTCCATCATGTGTCCTCGGAGGCTTTAGTGCTAGGAAATTGTACCTTTACTTCTGTGACGGACAAATGACAGCTTCGACACGTATTCACAGGGACCTTGTGCTATGCAACTGTGTCTCTGCGGGACACGTGTCGGACGATAATATTAGGGTGCCGTCTAGTGTACCTATATTCACTTTCTGTGGATAAATGGCAGAGAGAATTCGCTGTTACCATCTATTTTCATTTTTACTATTGTTTTAAAATTAAGGTGGAACTTTGGATCCAATCCGGTATTAAATATCCAATCCGGTATTTACCTTGGCGATTGAGGGAAACCAGTGAGGGAAAAAAAGAGTCAGATTGGTCGAACCACGGGATTTGAACCCGTGACCTCCCGTGTGCGGGCCACAGACACCTGAGCCGTCTCGATTCCAACATCTCATTAAAAAGGGGTTCACTTATTGAACCGCTTATCTTTACTTTAGATGTCTGTTAAGGTGTTAATAAAACATATATAATGGTATAAAAGTAAAAGGACTTTTATTCACGATCATCAGATTGGATAATACCGATGATGGCGACAGTGTTCAAGTATGAACATTATTTGGGTGTAATTTAGTTAATAGATACTAATTTTGTTTAATAAAATCACATGAGCAGCAGCTTTACCGTTCGCTGCATCCCGAAAATTCCAATGCAGATTCTAAATCTTCGCCATTTTCACTATAGGTATTTCACGCTATGCATCTTCAAAGGGTGCAATATGAAGGTTTTTCAACAAATCCCTTCATCCTAAATACCCTTTATACGAAAAAATGTTTAGTTTTCTTTTATTTTCTCAAAAAATGGCTCTAATGATGCTGATTAAATACCATTGTTTAAGATACTTTATGACTAGAAATGTATAACCCTCAATTTTCTGCGAGGTCTACTTCATTCTTCGGAATAAATTTTGACTGGTAAACCGCAGAGATAAACAAAATCTTACAGCATTAAACATGTAGCTATCTTTATTACACACCATTTATTTCAAGTAACTTTTTGTTAAATCAGTCGTTTCTGAGATGTTCGTTGTTGGTGAATTGTTCATACTTTGCCAGGTTTGAAGCGCTAACACCATTCAGTTGTTTCATGCGAAATTATAAAGGTATCGAATTTCAAAGCCTGCTTTTTAAAGACTTAACTATGGATAAATTTCCTGTATGCCCTTTGTACTCATAATGAAATGTGTAATGAAACTATTTCTGCTAACAATTATCTTGATTGTAAGAACGTAGGTTTTCACGGCCGGTGTCACAATTATAACTAATATGATTTTCCGGGCTGTTATGCCGTGGTCTGCTGAAGAAATATTTCCCAGACGTTTCGTCCACAACTGCGGTGGATTGGTTAAGAATAACTGTGGCATTACCCTTGTCCGCTGAGCAAACAATGATGTCTCGGTTGGAGTTCAGCTTCTTTAATGCAGTTCTCTCTTGATTGGTTAAATTACTGGTAGGAGGTTTGGCCTTCTCGAGAACCCTGGCAGATTCCCGGCGAATTTCATCAGCTGCAAGCCTTGGCAGAACTCGTATTCCTGCTTCAATGTGAGAAATGATGTCTTCAACTGGCAACGTTGGAGTGACAACAGCGTAGTTACCTCCTTTAGCAAGGAGTGATGTTTCAGCAGGTGACAGCTGGTGATCAGATAAGTTCACTACCGTGCGGCAGTGGTTGAGAGTAGTCGGCGGTTTGATGGAGGCAGTAAGGCCATCAAACTTCTTCTTGTGACGAGTGGTCATGCTGTTGTGATTGTATGTCATAGAGCTGTAGGTGATTCTGTCAGTGTTGTCCCAATCAAAACTGTGTAGTGAGTTACTTACTTGAAGATGTAAGATGAGTAGTTGACTATTGTTGGCAGAGAGTTGTCGTCTGGTCTGATGGATGCGTTCTCGGAGCAAGGCCCATTCAGAGCGATTGTAAATGCGGTTGGCGGCAGCGGTGGTGAAATGTCGTTTCTGTCGTAGGAATTTAGGAATAATTCCCGAGTCTCGGCAGCGTAGAAGAAAGGCAAGTGAACACAGCAAAGAAGATTTTTGTTTGCGTAGCACTTCCAGTCGACGGATCAGACGGTATGCCTCCTCCCCGTAGAGGCGAGTCATGTAAGAACGTAGGTTTTCACGGCCGGTGTCACAATTATAACTAATATGATTTTCCGGGCTGTTATGCCGTGGTCTGCTGAAGAAATATTTCCCAGACGTTTCGTCCACAACTGCGGTGGAATATTATAATTATCTTGATTATTCCTGAGGTCGCCGGTTCAAACCCGGCGGAGGGTGATGGAGTTTTTCGGGCGTAAAAATCCTTAACATGGCTTCCTTTGGAAGGGAAGTAAAGCCGGTGGTCCCGTGTCGTAGATTTACGGCACTAAAAGAACCTCAAGCCTGATAAAGAGGCTTCTAAGCAAAATTTCCGGTCTTTCACGCCCAATATAGAATGGAACGGACCACAAAAGTTAAAGAGCGTCCATAAATAAATAAATGAGGTTTATCTTGATTAACTCGAAGGATATAGAAAGTAACTTTTTTGCAAGAATAATTTGTAGAAGGTATTTGAAAATAAGCGATAGTAGCCTGAGAAGGTCTTGTGAAAGTAACACATCGTATTTTATACTTCATGCTTTTATACATTAACATGGCATATACACTTTCGTAATTTAATGCATATTATCACGCATTATTCTCCTCTAAACACTCTCGAATAATGTCACTCATGCCATAAATTACTTAACACGTGATTAGTTTATTTCTACCTCAGTAAGCACTAGTTAATTTTGACGTACATACATTTTATTTTCATGATTAAATCATAACGCTATTAACCTCGTAATTACATGATGAATTAAACGTCCTTGTTCAGGGGAAATTGCAAACTCCGGTTCTTCTCTTCGGCTTCGGAATATTTCATGACCTCTAAGCTCGTACCGTTATACTCTGGGTGTGTGGGTTTTGTGAAGAAATAATGAGGTAACACTGATAAAATTTAGTATTAAGGATACAGAAATAGTCTAAAATTGAAGGGAACGTTTTACATAAACTGTCCTTAATTTTGTACAGGTTTTAACATAATTTTAAACAGATTTCTTTCGAAACTAATTGTATAAAATTTCAATTAGCGCTTGAAGATGTTCAAATAAAAGTGTTGCTTTTCTGGAAGTCCTTCATATAAACCACATTTAATTTCGAACACGTTTCAAACAAATGTGAAATGTTTCTAGAAAAAATCCTCAAAGTCATTATAAGTTCAGCTCCGTAGCACATACATACAGTGATGTACTTTAAGATCGTAAAGTTTTAAGAGGTTATCTAAGAAACTAGTTACCTTTGATTACGTACGGTTTTCATTCAACTTAAAAGTGTCCATAGTTTGGCTTAAAACTCACATTTATAACTTTTGAGTTCCGAAATAATGAACACACCTAATTGAACTAAACTCTGATTTGAATTACCGAGCGAGATGGCTCAGGCGGTAATGCCTGTGGCCCGCATTCGGGAGTCCCGGATTCAAATCCCATGGTCTGACCAATCTGACTGAGGTTTATTCGTGTTTTCCCTCAGCCCCTAAGGTAAATACCGAATTGGATATTTAATACCACGATCCAAAGTTCAACCTTAAGTCTAAAACAATAGTAAAAATGAAAAATAGGTGGTAATAGTGAATGCTGTGCCATCTATCCACAGAAAATGAAAGCAGGTAGACTGGACGGCACCCTAATGCCATCTGCAAGCACGAAGCAGAAGATCCGGTTGCTATGCACTGGGGTCTCTGTGGATATGTGACGTGGCATGATGGCATGGTTATAGCGATGAGACCTAGAAGGCTAGCTGCCTTTCTATGTAAAGGCGGTTAGACTGGACGGCACCCTAATGCCATCTGCACGGCAAGATCCAGTTGCTATGCACTAAGTCACTATGTCACTGTGGACACGTGACATAGCAAGTGGCTACAGGAATGAGACCTAAAAGGCTAACTCTCCACCACACATAGATGTAAGGGTTACCCACTAACAGATCCGTCGCGATATGACCATCTAGTTAAACCTACATAAAATAAATAGAGTAATAATAATAATAATCATAATCTGATTTGAATTTTTATTCTCTCATAGTTGGTAGAGGAAGTATTCCAACAACAAATTTTAATATAGAAGATTTCCTGGAAATACACGTTTTGAGGTGCCCTGAACCCTAAAATGCATTATTAGTAAAAGGTTATAGTTGAATTAGACACCGTTTAAGGAAACCAGGCGAAGATTTTTCAATGAAATTATAGATTACTCTTAGCGCTCGTTATTTATTTTCTTAAAAACGCCTCTCTAACCATTTTATTAAATTGTCACTTTTAAAGTACATAAGTATCTCATAACTAATAACATGCATACCTTAAATTTTCTTTGAATAGCCTGAATGAGTTTTTTTATAAGTTAGCATACGTGGAAAACGATAAGATAATTTTACTGTCCAAAAGTGTAAAAGTCATTGATATATACAATTTATGTCAAATGCATTTTTGTGTACCATTAGCTGTTTTCGAAATGTTCGTTGTTACATCATTTAAATTTTCCCAGTTTTAATTATAATACGGAATCTGTAAAGCATTTCACGCGATTCTCCATTTTTTCTGCATGGGTTGTGTTTTGTTTCCGGTATAATTATATGTAATCAAGTCCATGCTGTTTAATTTGGATTATTTCTAGTAAAAATGTGACAAAGTTTGTCAAAAACATGAAGAGAAGAATACCTTTTTATGTGAATAATATAACACGTAAGGGATTAGTTATGTGAAGATTTAATGAGCAGAAAAAGTCGTGCGTCTATGATGCATAAGATTTTTACTTTCTCTACCACTTAAGTACATAGTAGGTAGAGAAGGTATTGCATTCCACACAAAAATTCGTTACCGAGATTTAATCGGAAATACATGTTTTGAGGCACCCTGAATCCAAAAAAGCAGTTTTAGAAAAAAAGTCCGTGCATATCTGTCTGTGTTTGTGTGTTCGTTCCCTGTGTGTCTGTGAACAGCATAAGTCAGAAACGAAAAGTAGTGTAAATATTACACTTGGTAATTAGGCTAAGTACCTTCAAGGAAGATTTCCCACGAAGATTTTCAAAAAAATCGCCCACCCAAACTATCCTTTATATGGAACATTTTTCAAAATTCTTTATTTTCTCATTAATGGCTCTAACGACTTTGATTAAAATACCACATATTAAAGATATTTGTGTTGCAAATAAAATGTATATCTGGAATTTTCTGGGAATAGCCTGTGAAGTCCACTTCAATCGGAAGGAATTATGTATAATCTTGTATAACTGTAAACGTTAAACGATAGACGAAAGCGTATTACACAAAAATGTGGATTTATTTAAAACACGTAATTTATTTCAAATAACTTTTTTGTGCATCAGCCACTTCTGAGATATGCCTTATTAATGATTCGAATTGTTTAATACCTTTTTATTCTTTTCAAGTCCTTTCGATATTAGTTGTTTGTCGCGATTGCATGCAGAGCATGGAAGAATAATTTGTATACCCACTAATAAGTGATAGAGCGTAGAGAAAGTCGTGTGAATGTACCACATCAGATTTTTAACTTCTATTAATTCCACCATCAAGTGTTTTTCTGCGTTCTCTAAGCAGAAAAAACTGATGCAGATTCATAACTGTTTAAATGAATGTACATTTTCTGTTATTGATTTAAAGAGCTTTTAATTCATGTGATAAAACTTCATACGAATACAGAAAATTAAAACATTAAACATTGAAGCCAGCTTTGAGAGCTAAAATATGCATGAAAATTCCCGGAAATTTTACCGGCAGCGCATGCACAATTCATTTATTGAAATATGCAGCATTATGTATTCTTCCGCGTTAGTTAGCTCTCTGTTACTCAACAATATAAATTAATTCTTCTCTGTTCGTTGTATTAAACATGTCGTTCAGTATTTAAAGATAAAAAATTCGGCTGGTACTAACAGGTACAGGTTCGCACGACTTTCTCTTAAGACTATCGTTTATTTCAATATCCCTTCTACAGACTATTCTTACAAAGGCATATTCTTCTGTGTGCTTCATGTTAATCGAGATAAATGGCTTCATTACACATTGTATTATAAGTACAACGGGGATTCAGGAGGCTTAAACGATATTGAAGTACTTACGAGTCAGTTGGAAAATTAAACGTCACACTGGCACGTTGCTATGGTAGCTCAGAATGTTAGAGCAGCCGCACCGTAAACCTAAGATCCGTGATTCAAATCCGGCTTTGGCATTGGATTCTTCATTTAATTCTAACTCCCCAAATTTGTGCATTCTTAACCTTTTATTTATGTTTTAATGTTTATTAACACCCCAGAAAAACACTCTTAGTACCGATTTTCAAAACATCACATAACATGTAAGTTGCACAGAAAGGAGATAGAGGCGAGTGCAATGGAGGGGAGGGAGAATGAAAAGCGGAGAAATGGAAAGGGAGAAAGGGATGGCGAGGGATACAATAGGGAAAGAGACGGAGATATGGGGAAAGTGAGAGAGATAAAGGGAGAAACAGTGAGACGAGAGTGGGGAGACGAAGAAGAATCTTTGCGTATAACGCATTAACGCGAGTAGAGCTGCAACACTCTTTGGCTAGCCATGAGCGCATCAGGGGAAAAAATAATAATGATATGCAAAGAACTATAGCGTTGTCGAACTCATTGTTTCAGCTGACCGCTGTAAGGTCTGTCGTTTAGGAGAGAGGTGTTTATAAACGAATCTGAATTCTGGAATCACGAGTGGGAGACTCTGATTCGGAAATTTATGTAATATTTATATAAGTTTATACATATACAGGGTAGACCATTTAAGCTGATACTATAAAATATCTCCAAAACTAAGCATGTAGAAAGAAATGTTTTAATAAAAGTTGCTTGATATTATGCGGGAAAGTAAATGCCATTAGTCGTGTTTTGTTTGGAGGATGTTGTGATGATCATTTTTGGGTCAATTTAATTTTTTTAAATGGGAACCTGCTTTTTTATGTTGTTTTCTCACTCCTCATAAAAAACTAAACAAATTTGTATAAAGTGCTTTGCAATTGTTCTTACACCAGCAACGAAAATTCTGAATGGCTGTGTACGAAGAGCGCAATGAATGGTTGGACCATCCATGGTTGGTCATTTGAGGGTCAAGTTTGATGCAGTAATTTGTATCACAAAAATGTAAATGTCAGAGTGATTGTAGTGTGAATATGCATTGTTGTGAGACATTGATTTGAGATGTTTGTTGATTGTAATCATTGTTGAGAAGTGGGTTTATACGGCCTTACTGAAACTGACAATAATAGCGTGCAATAATGTAGCGAGGGGGTGAGCTGTTTATCATTATTAGAGACGAGCAAATGACGTCAGAGTGGCGTGTTTTTCTTAGAATTTGCGGGAACATTTTCCCTAGAGCATATGTTTTCGTAATTTTCATTGGATATAAATATAGACGCTAATGTTGGCGCGTTTTATTAACCAATAGCAGCTCGGTTATAAATCTTTAGGCATATCGGGCGAAGGAGTATAAATTCGTGTCAGAGTCAAGTTTCACGGAGTCCAACAGAAGCATTCGTGTATAAGACATCGATGAGTTCAACAGAAGCAGTCATGGTGAACACATCGCACAGTTTATCGATTTGCAGGTTACGCGTAGCAAATTTATGAAAAATCTCTCGTGTCGTAAAGTTAATTACACAAAAAGTTGAAGTACGCGAATTAATAATGTGCAGTAAAGAAGTTATTATAACAGTTTCAGTTTGGCGAGTGTCAAGATTAATAGTGAAAGTGAATAATGTGTTACGACAATAAAAGTGTAAAACAAATTCTTTCATCAGTGTTATCTTTGGATAAAAACTCCTTTACGTTTACACACCCTGTACAAGAGAAGTGCTTGACCGAGAAATCATAGCTAGCCGGAGGACAGTGAACCCAAAATTAAATACAATAACAGGCGCTCAGTAAAAGATAACACGAAGTGACCGCGACAAATTGTATTCCATACGTGCGGCAGATAAACAGTAGCATCTTTCGAACACAAACATTAATACCGCCGCAAGTTACGTTTCGTAATTGCGAACCAAGATTTTTTATTTTGGAAAGGTAGAATCAGATGACTGAAAAATTCAATGCCAAAGCCGGGATTGTTTCGTTATTCCTCATTACAAAATAGACACATTTTTATAAACTATTTTCTCATGAGAAAACAAGATACAAAATGTACGCTCCCATTTAAAAGAATTAAATTGACCCTAAATGAGCACCATAACGACCTCTAAGCAAAACACAACTAATGGCATTACTTTTCCTCGTAATATCAAGCAACTATTGAAGACATTTTTTTCTACAACACTTAGTTTTGGAGATATTGTACAGTCTCAACTTAAATGGTCCACCTGTATATATTTGTATATAATATTTATATAATTTTTATAAATGTGTACAATAATAATAGATATTTGGAAATTTCTAGAAACATACCATCACGGGAAAGAAACCAGCTACATAAAGAGACATATGGAATGCCCATTCAACGGCTAATCTCTCTGTTGCGGCTGAGAAAGTATATTGGCTCCACGTATGGACGCCAATTTGAGAAAGTGATTTGTTACGTTATTTGCAACACGCTTTGGGCGTCAATTTGATGTAGTTTGTATTGAAGGAGTTGTATTATATTTCAACTGTTGGGGAGCCGAACTTGTAGTAGTTGCAACCGCACGTATAGCAAACAGTTTCCGGTAGCCTTCGCCCCAAATGTATTTTCAGGTGGCCTTTGCCCCAAGTTTAAAAAATATAAACTTTGTAATTTGACTGTTTCTTTAAATCTTATATATTTATGTTTGCCTCGGCTGCGTCAGTATTATTGTTAGAGACATGGTTGTCTTGGCAGGGTTGTGGTGCAACTTAGAATGTAGGCTTACACAGATTATAATTTTACTTCACTCCTTTTATTAATGCTTGATGCGATTTAAATAACACTTCACTAATAGAGATTAGAACTATGAGATTATTTTATTAATTACTTGCACTTTTTAACTATTTTCGTCTCACACGAATACGTATAAAATTTTTCAAGGACACTTTTTTCCGTCTGGTTAGTAACGCTGACTGCAACCAACTGAATTGATTTCATTCGCCTAAACTTGTAAATTTCTGTATTTCAAGTCTCTGATTGGCTAATCCTACTCCAGTAGAATACCTTCATTTAACTAAAGCATTTTCTGATTGTGGATTGGCTATTTTTACACTGTCTCAAAATTTACATTATTGTTGCTTCAGTAATGACTAGTAGCATTTAAACTTTCAAATTCATTATTGCCTCAAGGTTACCCCATTGTTACCTCTTTGTTAGCAACTTTTGACCTGTTTCTCACAGCTCCTACATTATTAAATTACGTAATACATTCAGATAACATTTGACGCAGTATTTTATATCACAACAATGTAAATGCCAGAGTGATTATAGTGTAAATACGCATTATTGTATGACATTGATTTGAGATTTTTGTTAATTATAAGCATTGTTAGGAAATAAGTTTACACGGCCTCACTGAAACTGACAATAAGAGCGGGCAACAATGTAGCGAGGGGGTGAGTTGTTTATTAATTAGAAGACACAAGCAAATGACGTCAGATTAGCGCGCTTTTCTTAGAAATGGAGGGAATTTCTTCCCTAGAGCATATGTGTTCGTAATTTTGATTGGATATAAATATAGACGCTAATGTTGGCGCGTTTTATTAACCAATAGCAGCTCGGTTATAATGTTTAGGCATATTGGGGTGAGGGAGTATAAATTCCGTGCCAGAGACGGATAACGCGCAGTTCAACAGAAACATTCGTGCATTACATGTCGTTCAGTCCAAAAGAATCATACAAAGGTTATACGTCGCACAGTTTAAGAGAATCGTTCACGCGTTATACGTCGTGCAATTCTACAGAATCTCTCGCGTTGTAAAGTTAGTTATAAATGTGAAATACGCGAATTAATAATGTGCAGCAAATAAGTGATTATAGTGATATTAGAAAATATAACAGTTTCAGTCGGGCGTGTATCAAGAGTCAATATGTGAAATTAATTAAAAGTGACGGCAATAAAAGTGTAAAAACAAATTATTTTATCAGTGTTATCTTTAGTAACAACTCCTTTCCATTTACACACCCTGTTCAAGAGATATGCTCGACTGAGTAGTAATAATAGCTAGCCGGAGGACAAATAACCCAAAATTCAAACTATTAATACAATAACAGGCGCCCAGTAATAGATAACACGAAGTGACCACGACAAAATGGCTCCCATACGTTGTGCAGATAAACATGAAGCATTTTCCAACTACCAACAAATAATCTACTTCAAATTATTGAACATGTACATATAATATAAACATTTACAATGACTGTGATATACACTTTTTATATATTGTTACATACACATATTGCTTTAAGGCGGGCTGTTATGGAATTTGCATATTATATAATTAGACTGAAATCATATAAGTGTTAAAAATACTGCCTCACGGCATACGTGAGGAGGCGAACCGAAGCGAGTGAAACATTCTTCCTATTGCGAGTAGTCAACTGTTTTGGAAGTGAATTAGCGCGGTTCTCATTTCGAGTCCTGTAGAATGGAAAGGAATGAGTGTGGTACGAGGATAGAGTAGCTAAAAGTTTCGGCTGACTGAATGCAGCATTTAATTATACCTTACAAGTATAAAATAGTTATAGTATACAATGCAATGTAGGAAATTTAGGACATAGCAAATATTGCGAATAAGATTAATGCTATGGAATTATATATAGAAGAAATATCTGGCAGTATTTGCAGTTTTCCTAAATTAAAATCTTTTATATATCGTGATTTCAGAATTAGACCTTGAAAGACGTTCTACGGAGCACTCAAGATAGCAATTTATTTGTCACGAGTTATGTACAAATTACGATGTTTTAAACACACTTGTTAAGAGTTAATTTTGAAAAATTAAAATATAACGGTATTCTTACATGCAAAGGTTAGATTTTGTTTTCCTCTTATGATGTGGCGTATTATTAATTTTGTCATTACCGGACGCACTGTTGTGTTGTATTGGTGCTACCAGACGTTGCATTATGGGTCTCTTTAGTTATATTTCGGCTTATTCGGTCTCTCCTTTTGGCGCGGACCACGCCAAAGGGAGGGATCTGTTTGAAATTATATGGTGTGACGTCAGTCCTGTCTGGCTTTAGTTAGACTCGGTTGGTGGGGCAAGATAGCGTCACTCGAGTGGAAGCGTATAGTGAGATCAAGGTAAAAAAATAAGGCCAGTACAAAAAAGAAAAAGAAACCAAACAAAATACAAATCTCGTGATTTTATTCTTATTTCTTTTAAATGCATGCAGACTCAGAAGATATATTTCTTTAGAAATAGCGGTGTAAAATTTTATCAAATGCAACACTTCCTTACCTTTGGTAAGGGATAGAAGTAGTGAAGGTTACCATTGAAATATGTGATTGACTACACATTGCCAATGAGAGAAATGGTGGCAACAGTAAGGCGCTAAATAATCCTTCCCTGTCTTCTTCACCCCCCTCATGCAAGCTCGTGCATACACACTACTGGACATATATCAACCACAGTAAACGAACTATCAACGCGAGTAGATTAACTTCTTCGCTCCTACTCGGTATGAACATTCTTCTCATCGGTAAACAGTACCTGTATACGCATATGCGGAGTACTACAAAGCGCAGTCGCAGTCATGCACCTCAATCAAGATCGTGTTTATGCTTTCGGAAAGTGAGTTGCCTTTGTTTTCATGGCTTAGAATTATAGATAACATGACACAAGAAATATTTTGGCAACGTTGAACCCATTGTTTCATTCATATAAGCAGTACTATAGAGTTACCTATCTCACGAGAATATTTAAACCACAAAACACCTCCTGAACACACTTTGGGGCGAGTAATCTCTCACGAGAAGGCACTCAAGTGAACTTTCCTTTCCTGGACCAATTTATAACGAAGCCTATGCAACATTTATAAGCTGCGTTCGTTCTTCGCCGAGTTTTTGTTGTCTTGTAACCGGTTTCGTCCCAGCAATACTGGAAACAAGCGAACGGAGGCAAACTTACCGTTGTGGAAGAATTTATTGCTCACCTTAGTCGATTTCTTCCTCCATTTCGTTTTCTTATGGCGAATGTTTTATGGGTGTCTTGTAGCGCGCCCTTTTGAGATATTGCGTGCCTTAAATAAAACATGATTTCATTTCTTTTAAATAATAAAAATGTGTTTACATTGTAAGATACCATGACAGATGTGCTACTTTTGTTTGCATTATTTATGTCCTTTTGTTCAAACTTATTTGTTACTGCATAAAGCTGTCTTGAATTTTTTATCTTATATACTAAGGCCTATTCAGAGCTTGTAGAAAAGGAAGTTAATTCGTTGCATTATTAAGTAATTATTTACAGTTGTTATAAAAATATTAAAAAAATAAACAGAGAAATTATTATGAAAATACGTTACTTATTTCACTACTATTTATCTATGGCAGGTAGAGGAAGTATTGAATGCGACTGAGATTTCACCGGAGTTAGGAGTAGTCAGACGGAGGGGCCTCCAGGAACCGGGGCGCAGCACCGCACGTAGACCATGGCATAAGACCAAGGTAGAACATTTTCTCTCCCTTGGGTGAATATGCTGTTTTTTTCAAACAGAAAGTTATGCTATTATTTAATGCATACAGGAAAACATAAGGACAGCTTACACTGATAAACAAATCCTTATTTTCTCAGATAGCCAGGCTGCACTTAAGGCTCTAAGTAGTCATAAGGTAACGTCAGAACTGGTTTTAAACTCCTAAGCATACTCACAAGCTTGGCAGAGCAGAATGAAGTTCAACTGATCTAAGTGCCGGGTCATAGTGGTATAGAGGGAAATGAGAAAGCTGCTGAACTTGCAAGACAAAGAGCAGCTTCACAATTTATTGGGCCAGAGCCGGCTCTAGGAACATCTCGATGTCGTAAGAGAAGCTATTAAAGACTGGTCCAAAGTAGAACATCATAAAACCTTACTTAAAACTCCAGGAAACCAACATGGTAAACTATTTATTAGAAAATCATTAAGAAAAGAGCTGTAAGCTTACTTAAATGTAAAAGACTTCAGTTGAGGACAACTATTGAGTTTCTCACAGAACATGCTCCTGTGAAAAAACATCTTAACACGATGGGAGTGCGGCACTGTAAGGAGACATGAGAAGCGTATTGTTGTAGGAGTTGTATTATCTTTACGTTGTTTGCCCCACGTTGGGCGCCAATTTGAGAAAGGAGCATTTTAGAAGTTGTATCGTATTTCAACTGTTGGGGAGCCGAACTTGTAGTATTTGCAACCGCACGTATAGTAAACAGTTTCCGGTAGCCTTCGCCCCAAATATATTTTTAAAAATATTAACTTTGTAATTTGACTGTTTCTTTAAGTATTAAATATTTATGTTTGCCTCGGCTGCGTCAGTATTTGTTAGAGACACGTTTCTCTTAGCAGGGTTATGGTGTGACTAAAGAATGTAGGCTTACACAGATTATAATTTTACTTCACTCCTTTTATTAATACTCTACACGATTTAAATAACACTTCACTGATATAGAGAGCAGTGAAATTCTTTTTATTAATTAATTACACTTTTTAACACATAAATTTATTTTTTTTTGTTTCACACGAATACTTATTATACTTCTCGAGGACGTGTCTCGCGTCCGGTTAGGAACACTGTTTGCAGGCAACTGACCTCTGAATTTGTAAATGTTTCCCATTTTCAGTTTCTTATTGGCTAATCCTAGTCCAATAGAATACCTTCATTTTAACTAAAGCTTTTTCTGGTTGATGATTGGCTGTTTTATAAACTGTCACTAAAATTACATTATTGTTACTCCAAGAACCACAAGCAGTACTATTAAACTTTCTTACTCATTATTGACTCAAGGTTACCTCATTGTTACCTCATTGTTAGCAACTTTTAACTTATTATTCTCACAGCTCCTACATTATTAAATTACGTAATGTATTCACATAACATTATTGCACACGGATAGGATAATATAAGCATATGCAATGACTGTTACATAAATTTTACAAATTATTACATACACATGTTGCTTCAAGGCGGGCTGTTATTGAATTTACATATTAAATAATTTGACTGAAATCATTTAAGTGTTAAAAACACTGCCTCAAGGGTAACTTAGATTGCAGAATGTGTGAGAAAAAAACACCGAAACAGCCCAGCACATTCTATTTCCTGTAAGTCTTTGCTTTCGGGAAAATGTTTTTAGATCCAGAAGTATTAGAAATCATATCTGTTATGAGACTGTATTCCTTGGTAAAAGATGCAGACATAATGAATTGCCTTTAAAACGATACAGGTAGCACAATAAGTCCAAGGCTGAAGTGCGTCCGGAGCAATGACGGAAATCTGTATCGTATAAGACAAGACAAGACAAGCACGTAGGCCACAGCAAGCGTTTTGTACTTCCAATGTGACCCTTGGGATGAAGGGGAGGTCGACCAGATCCAGACGATGATGTGCGCTAGCATGGGCGGGGATATCAACATGAACCAATCCTGACGCCGTCTAGTCCTGCTGGAATCACCTGCGACCTGGGTTTGCCAGATGAAGACGAGAAGATGCTCATCAGTCCCGCCAAAGGCCAGACAGAAATCTTCCCAGAGCTCAAAGTCCACACACCAAACGCTGCTGTCTGGTCCTGCAACTCTGAAACAGATGAAAGAAATGGTGGGACAGGAAATTCGTGGTAGAAGGGGAACTACCTCAGCATTCGCCTACCGACCAGGGGAAACCACAAAAAATCCACGGTAGAGTGGCTAGCTAGTCGGGTATCGAACCAGGCACCTCCCGAATGCCAGCCTCATGATTATTGCGGAACCATCTCGTCGGTCGATTTCATCGGAAGTATACGATCTTTTGAAATGGTCGTGTATATGTATGTGTGTGTATGGAGGCGGGAGAGACAGAGAGGACAGCATAACGAAAAAACGTCAAGTTTTTGTATTTAAGATTAAAATCTTCCATTCCAAACTACCAATTCGTAAACGCAGGCAAGATTTTTTGTTTATTTTTATTTTATAAAAAAGCCTCTAAATCACATGTGTGGGAAAATGACGTGAAAAATAAAACGTTTATCTTGAGTTATTTATTTATTTACTTTTTTATAAATATGCTGTGTAGTGCTCATAGCTTTATGTATTGGGAAATCATAAGAGACACACAGAAAATTAATGCAGGACAAATTAAAATCTTGCTAACATATACAATTTATACAAAATACATTTTTATAGCATTAACAATTGAGTGGCTAGGTGGATTAACGGCGTAAAGTACGTTAAGATGTTAGTCCAGCGATTGCTGTTTCTGATTCTCTGTGTGATACTTTATAATACGATAAAGTTTTATTTCCGTATTGCGTTGCTAGAGGCCAGGACAAGCCAATAAACATACTCGTCACGTAAACAGTTAGTCCAAAGAGCAGCGAACATTACAGCTACGCTTAATGAAGATTGTGATGCCATTAGTGATACAGATCAATGAGTATTACCTACAGAAAAGAATTTGTCTCTTATTTGAAAGTAAGAGTGTAGTTAAATTACTAACTCACCCTTAAAGTTGCCTCAAAGTTTAATTTCTGCTCTTTATGCATGTTATAATTTATACTTTCTAATTCATTTACTTAAGCTTCATATTTCGATGTGGTTCCTATATTATGGTACTATTTTACAAGGCAGTAAAATAAAGAAATAACGTAATAGCTTTTAGTATCCCTATTCATTATTATTTTGCATAGGAGCTTTGCAGATTTCTATTCTATGGACTCAGGACTTAAGAGAAAAATATAAGAATAATTGGTATTTGTTTGTATTACAAATGAATGTAAATGACAAATTTCAATGGTACATCAAGGAAAATGGTACTGACACTTAATTAAATACGAATAAATATTTCATTCCATTCAATGGACGAAAACTGATAATGACAAACTTTAAATTCCAACTCACTCGAACTTAAAGTTTTGCAGTTAAGTCATTAGTCCACCTAGACCCTTAATTTCAGATATATAAGCTGGCGTTACTTTGAATTATCTAGTATTTTAAGAAATACGTTTTTAAATGCTAAGTCACGATGTGATTGTTTCTGTCTTCCTGGCTTCCTTATATGCTCCTGTCTAGTTACTCAAAAGGTGTGTATCATGTTTAACAGGAAGTAGATAGAAAAACACTTTTTAATGAGCATTTGTAGATGAGGTATGAAAATAAATTACGATGAGAGAAATGTGATATTCTTACTTTCTCTACTACGTATAGTAAGTAGGGGAAGTATTGTATTCCACCCAAAAATTCGATACCGAGATTTCACCGGAAATATATGTTTTGAGACCCCCTGAATGCAACAAAAAAAATTGGAAACATGTCCGTGTGCGTGTCTGTGTGTGTGCCTGTTAACAGCAAAACTCAGAAACGAACAGTCGGATAAACACCAAACTTGTTATTTAGGTTCAGTATCTTCCAGAGATGCGACACGAAGGTTTTCAAGAAAATCCCCCCACCCAGATTATCCTTTACATGGAACATTTTTCGAAAATTTTAATTTTCTCATAAATGGCTCTAACGATTTTGATTAAAATATCATGACAAATGAAATGTATATCTCGAATTTTCTGGGAATGTCTTCTAAAGTATTCTTCATTGTGAACGACTTTTGCATGACTGATAAACCATAAGAGATAAACAAAATTTTACTACACAAAAATGTAGATCGCGTTAAAATACATAATTTATGTCATATACATTTTTTTTTGTTGAGTGAACCATTTTCGAGATATTGCTTGTTATTTGTTTGAATTTTCCAATACTTATACTTTTTCTCAAATGGGAATTCGTTATTCGTGTTTTTATGTCCCATTAGAGAATGGAATGCTCCACATAGCAACCAGTTCTTTAAAGCTTTGACTTACATTTAAAACCTACCATATTCCCCTTGCACCTACAAGAAAACTAGCATTTACATCTCGATTAACATGAAGCATATGGAGAATAAGCGTTTGTAAAAATAGTTTGTACAAGAGTAGAGAAAGTCATATGAGTGTAACACATCAGATTTTTTAAGTAAGAATAAATTAAACTTCTTAGTAATTACTGTGGGCCTCTGACGAGAAAACGTTTGCGGGGTGTTCTGTTCTCCGGAGGAGTGAGGGGTGGTATTACCACGTGGCAGCTCACGATGATGTCATAAATAGATCTACTATCTACATTAAAAACATCGCGCAACATTAGTATTCCAGCGTGTTTCACTTGGAGCAGTGTATAAGTATTTCCTAGTGATTAATAAGGTTATTTACAATGACCAATAAGAAAGGAAGAACTCTACACGGTCAATCCCAAGAAATAGTTGTGAACGTTGTTAAAATCTGTGACGAGAAAGGAAACAAAAGCAACTGGGCATTCAGCATTACTAGCAGAAGAGCGTATATTTTCTAAGAGGCCGTAATCTTTCTCAGATAGCGATAGAATTGTTGATGTCAACACATTCCTTACAGACACATTCTCGTGAGAGAAACACAGTAGTTCGATTGGGTTGTGTTTACTAAAAGAGGAAAAATTTACCACTTATAACGTTCCAAATTCTCTTCTCAAATCTAATATTACTTTAATTTTTATAATTAAGTAATTTAATTACAATTTAATCCTTTTTTACACTCTTGTAGGAACGTCCACTTTCCTGCTATAACAAATGCCTAATAGTGGCCTTGTTTCAACTGTAGTTTATCTCCAAACGGTTCAGGGATTAAAGCATATGCTGCTATATTTCTTTGCTAATTGGTATCTAATGGGAGAAAATTTGTACATATGTATGTCCAGGATAATCTCAGAAACTAATCAGTGGTTTTAGTGTTTTAAAATTGTGTCATTTATATAATTGTCGTTAACTATTACAGTTATGTATTGGCAGGTTTGTCTTTATAAATGCTGGTTGTCATCTCGTTTTCATTATGTAGAATCTTGGACTGATTGGTTCCAATCTTTAAAATACAAACACATTTACTTGCTCACGAAAATTTTCCAAACTCTGGGTAATGATCCTAATTAAAGGAAAAATTCTCCCTAGAGTTGGAATCAAGCCATAAGCTCCGTTGTCTAAATTTAATGTTTAATATCGATACATTTAATAGAACTGGAAAAGTCAGAACTGTTACTGAAAAAAAAACTATATTTACCACTTCTAGAACCATTCAAAATAATAGGTTTAATTTGGAGCAATTTAGTAAGAGGTTTCGTATCGTAATCTACATTCAATAACACCCCTTTACTAATCTACCTATATTTGCGCCTAGTGTGAAATTTGTTGAAAATGCTTACATTGAAACAAATTTTGGTTCCGTGCGCATATTTTTGGGGTTAATTTTCCGGCATTTCCTTTCGATACTATTTTGTCGCTTTAAACCTTCCCTGTGTATTGCCTTCGGGATATAAATCTTATACAAAGATGTCCTTTTGAGGTAGAAGATGGTAGGAATGAAGCCTGTTCTCCGTTTCATTACTGCAAACGTAATTACTCAGAAAAATAAACTAACTCAGGGGCCAAGAAAGTTCCGTCCTCCTGTGGGCGTCGAAAATGCTCGTATATTACACGGGCGTAATTAATGATTCTGTTACAGGGATTTTAGATGGCAGCAGTCGGAAACGTAATTAAATAGTTCTGAACTCGTTAGAGGTGCAGTAAATCTTGTATATTCCAAAAGACTCACTTATGCTGTACATTCACTTAGCAAGTTGGTCGGTAAACATTGCATTTGGTTAGCAAGTTAAGGCGAATTTCCTGTTATGGATAACAATGCAGTTACTTCACGTACCGTCTACAAGCGTCTTTTCATTCAGCAACCTTATCCTGAGATAAAGTATTAACTTTTATTTACAACCCTAACAAAAAATACTGCTCAACTAAACAGCTTTAAGTGCAAGAAGTACGGCTTTTTCAAATTCAGCTTGTTAAACAGGAACTTTCTCTAAGACGCGCTGTGAATGCCATTCAATTGTTTGGCTCAATGCGGACCCTAAACTTAAATCTCACAATATATTTTCATTTTGATTACACGAAACTGTTTATTGCGATTTCTTGGTAATGGTTTGTAAATAAAATGATGTATGCAACTTGTGAAAGTGGGATTTTTACTTTCTCTACCACGTACATAGTAGGTAGAGAAACTATTGCATTCCACCCAAAAAATTGATACATGTTTTGAGCCCTTTTAATAAAAAAAAAACATTTTTATAAAACGGTCCGTGTGTATGTGTGTGTGCGTGTCTACCTGTCTGTGAACAGCATACCTCAAAACGAAAAGTCGGAGAAATACCAAACTTTGTGTTTAGGTTCAGTATCTTCCAAAGATGCGACATGAAGTTTTTCAAGATGATCCACTACCCCAAACTACTCTTTACATGGAGCCTTTTTCGAAATGTTTTATTTTACAAGAAATGGCTCTAATGATTTGTATTAAAATACAATATATTAAAGATATTTACATGACAAATAAAATGTATGTCTTGAATTTTCTGGGATTACCATTTTAAGTCCTCTTCATTCAGAAGGAAATTTGTATTGTGTTGCATAATTGGTAAACGTTAAGTGGTAGACGAAAATTTACTACAGAGAAAATGTAGATAACTTTAAAATACACAATTTATTCCAAATAATGTTTTTGGGGCATAAGCCATTTCCGAGAAATTAGTTATTAAGGTTAAAGTTTTTCAATATTTAGTCATTATTTTAAAATTCTGTGGATTTTCAGTTGTTTCTGTCCACCAGTTCTTAAACTTTGTCTATCGCTATGTGTAATGCAGTTATTTCCGAAAAGGTTTATCTAAATTTAAACGAGGTAGGTAGGAAAATAAACTATCGTAAGAATAATTTGTGTTTCCACTAAAGAGCGATAGAGGGTTGAAAGTCATGTGAATATAACACATAAGATATTTTTTGCTATGAATTGTGAATACAATTATGTACGCGACTTGTAAAAAGTGGATTATTTTATGCTAGGAGACAGGATGCTTTAAACCGTTGAAAAGGACCTTGCTTAAGCCACAAAGAAATTTTGACACGTGCAAGAAGATACAAGAGGCATTTAAATTTAAACAGAAACAATACAATATACTTCGGAGATAAATCAGTAGGTATACAACCTACACAACTTTTGCCTTTGAAACTTATTTTTATGAAAAAGTCAGTTATATATTAATATTTTACATAAATATTAAAGTGTTCTCTTTAGTACTTTTTAACTGAATAAATATGTAAACTTAGAACTGTGTAATCATAGAATTTAGAATTACATTAGAATGCTGCGTCATTTAAAAGTGCGCTTTTTTACCACCCTTGTCCCTCGTTCCTCATCTACGGAGGTGGATATATTAATTAAAGTTATGTTTACGGGGAGAATAGCTGTTTTTTTCACAAGCTTCGTTTAATAGTTTACACCGGCACTGCAGACCGTCACTGATCGACATTGGCCTCCTCGAAGAAACCGGATTAGCTAGTTCTAAGTGAAGGAAAGGGATGAAAGATGGTAGTTTCACCTTTGAGAGCTAGCATCGCTCCTGCTTTGGGCAGTTGATAACTTCAGAATCATGATGCGATAAGCTATTTTAGCAGTGCGATGAGGCGGGTGAAATTATATCTCCCCTAAGTAACGTAGAAGTATCAACTTAGAGAGGTGAGTTAATTTTAATTAGCAATAATTAAAGCAAGCACATAACTTTACAGAACAGCTTCACTACCTCTCAGTCACTCCTGGTTCCTGCCTCCTTCACCCTCTCAGTGCTCCTTAGCTGACAAGTTGTAGGTAGAGCAATTTATGGACCAACCTAGGAAAATTGTTCGAAATTCTGAAAAGTACATATTATATTGTGCAGTAATCAATTTTAGTGATATTAAGAGAGTTGGGTATATAATGAGCGGACCAAAACCATTTAAGTGCCCGTCAATATAGGAGTAATTTCTTGTCTTCATTATTTTTTACAATGCTCACTCAAACTGATTTTTGCGAAAAAAAAATTGCCAATTACTCTGCAATGTTCATAAAAAATTATCCCTGGAAATTTTCTGAAAAGAAAACATGAGTAATTATATGACTTTTGAAATAATATTTATCAATTAAAATGTGTCTGGTAATGACAATGAAACCTCCAAATTATTAATGTGCCACAATATGGGATTCCTTTCCTAACGTTAGCAGTTGCATTGTTTCGTGTAATAGTAAAATAGTGGCTGCTTTGCACAATAAAGATGGCAAACTACAAAAAACTGTTTACTATTACCAATCGATCGTTTTAGTATTAACGTATCGCTTTGTTCATTAATACAATGGCTTTATTGTTTTCTACTTCCCACGTGGGCGAAAACACAGTGCTGACCTAAAAAGACCAGACTTATTTAATTTCAAACGCAACAATAACCTTTTTTACAGTAATACATAAAACATTCAACAATAATTTCAAACCAGCGTGGGAGTGTAAACATATTTAAAAAAAATTACTTAATAGTATATTATGCAACGAGACTATAATGGTAGTAATTAAAACGCGAGTCATACGAGCTCGAGGTTATGCTCGACCATGTATCTAAATTAAAGGCTTCGTAAGTATTCGTTTGAGTGATGTGTTACAATCCTTATTCCTATATATATGGTTACAACACGATGACCTTGTAGCAGCTGACATTTTCTGAGAACGAATTTATACCTTTTGATATTCTCTAATCCATGAATTGTGAATAGAATTTCTCGTACATCTTTCTTGACTTTTGTGGCAACAAGTTATTGGTAAGATTGAGTGCTTTCGTCATAATTTCTGGGGATGTAAGTTGAATGTCACTGTTACTAGTGTCAGACATTTTGACTTTTTCTAAACTCGCGCTAGTACCGTTGTCGATTGAAACGAGAATAATCGATACTTGCGCTTTCACAATGTTACGTGGCCACTTCTGATTGGTCGAATACCAATACTAATACTTTAACGAACAGGTGTACTTTAATGAGGTCCATTAAAGTACTACTACCAGTCATATAAATACTACATTTTGGATGGTCGAGCATAAGACTCATAATAGGGTTTACAATAAAAAAAAGGCATAGTTAGCAACTAAAGAGTGAAAATTAAAAAAACAATGCTTATAGTTTTCATTCCATTAAGAATGTATTTAGTACATTTAAAATATGAGATATAGATGTTTGATAATTCTATACTGTTCTGTCATGCCAAAATGCGTTTTTAAGTAGTAAATGAATAATCCCCACTTCAATGCTTACCACTACTAATAGTGCTTATATTAGTGCCTATTTGTCTGCCTATTTTAAGCTTTTTATCACTACTGCGCCGAGTTCCATTAATAAGGATAACAGTAATCGTAAAAGAATCGCAATGATGTGTATCCAGCTTAAAGAACTGCATCACAGAAGGAAGGCAGGAATCACAAGTGTGCTTTTCCCGGAACCAAGGAATAACAAGGGGGAAGGAGGCGATAAGGAATTAACCTTCTGCTTTGAGGGTCAAACGGCCGTTGGAAGAGTTCCTGAAATAGCAACAACGCCCTCAAGAAGCACTGCAGCCAAACAAGCCAAGAAGGGGACGAATGTTTATATTGCGAGACCTAACAAAAGACAACAAGAGTTCCTGTCTTTTCATAAATCCAGCTCTACGCCATAATTAAGATTAAAAAGCTTCCCACGTGCTAAAGAAAAGAAGAAGAGATTCGCTTTTTAAATGCCTTCGTCCCACGGCTACAAGTGAATGAGAGTGCATTTGCCTACGAGCAATTTAAAAAAAAAACTTTACCAGCAGCTGAGTTTTCGTCGCATGCCCATTCTGCTTTAGAAGTTACAATTATTTTGTGAGATAAAAGCATCTGAAGTCTTGTCACGCGATTTTTTATTCCCATTGCAGGTTTTCAGGTGCCCTACTTGCAGAGTCCATAGGAAAAATTCTGATGTGTAACGTTCACATGACTTCCTCTACTTTATTAATGGGTATACCGATTATTCTCACGAAAATTTATTTTCCGATGTACTTTATTTTAATCAAGGTAAACCTTTGCAAAAATAGCTGCATTGTAATTCGTTATAGATACAAAGAAAATAGCGATATCAAATGGACGTTATACGCTGGCCTTAAAATTCCATACTCTTCCCATGACATAGCAAGAAAGAGTTGAAAATAGACAGGACTTTAAAAGAATGACTAACTATTAAAAAATTCGAACCATTAACAACGGATATCTTGGAAATGGGTTACGCCACAAAAAGTTATTTGAAATAAATTTGAAGAAGTATTTTATTAGCCCCACGTATGGACGCCAATTTGAAGAAGTATTTTTGTTACGTTATTTTTGTTGTGGGAGTTTGCACCACGCTTTGGGCGTCAATTTGAAGTAGTTTGTATTGAAGGGGTTGTATTATATTTCAACTGTTAGGGAGCCAAATTTGTAGTAGTTGCAACCGACGTATAGTACCCGCTTTCCGGTAGTCTTCGCCCCAAATGTATTTTCAGGTGGCCTTTGCCCCAAGTTTAAAAAAATATTAACTTTGTAATTTGATTGTTTCTTTAAATATTATATATTTATGTTTGCCTCGGCTGCGTCAGTATTATTGTTAGAGACACGTTTCTCTTAGTAGGGTTGTGATGCGACTAAGAATGTAGGCTTTCACAGATTATAATTTTACTTCACTCCTTTTATTAATGCTTGATACGATTTAAATAACACTTCACTGATACAGAGAGCTGTGAGATTCTTTTTTATTAAGTAGTTACACTTTTTAATACGTAAACTTATTTTTCGTCTCACAGGAATACATATTAAATCTCTCGAGGACACTTTTTGCGTCTGGTTAGGAACACTGTTTGCAGGCAACTGACTTCTTAATTTGTAAATGTTTCTCCTTTTCAGTTTCTGATTGGTTAATCCTACAACAATAGAATACCTTCATTTTACTAAAGCTTTTTCTGGTTGTTGATTGGCTATTTTTAAACTGTCTAAAAATTTACATTATTGTTGCTCCAATAATGACTAGTAGCATTTAAACTTTCAAATTCAGTATTGTCTCAAGGTTACCTCATTGTTACCTCTTTGTTAGCAATTTTGACCTATTTATCACAGCTCTTAGATTATTAAATTACGTAATGCATTCACATAACATTATTGAACATGTTTAGAATAATATAAGTATATGCAATGACTTACATACATTTTACAAATTATTACATACACATATTGCTTCAAGCGGGCTGTTATTGCACTTACATATTATATAATTTGACTGAAATCATTTAAGTGTTAAAAATACTGCCTCAAATTGTGTTTTTAAGAGATCTACATTTTTGTGTAGTACGTTTTCGTCTAACACTCAATGTTTACCAGTTATACAATATTATATAAAAGTTTAAGATACCTACACGTTTTATTTGTCATGTAAACATTTTTAATATATGGTATTTTAATCAAAATCATTAGAGCCTTTTTTCAGGAAAGCTTTGAAAGTTGTTCCATGTAAAGGGCAATTTTGGGTGGGGAGATTTTTTTTAAAGTCATCGTGTGGCACCTTTGGAAGGTACTGAACTTAAAATTTGACATTTATCCGACTTTTCCTTTTTGAGATATGCTGTTCACAGACACACACGGACGTTTTTATAAAAATGCTTTTTTTTATTAAGGTGTCTAAAAACATGTATTTCCTGAGAAATCTCGGTATCTATTTTTGGAATACAATACGTTTTCTACATGCTATGTACGTGGTAGAGAAAGTAAAAATGAATCCTCTATCTTAGTTTCATTAGTTAGGATGACTGTCTAGAAATGATTTCAAACCATGCAATATGAATTTATTTACACACAAGGTTCGAAAATAACACTTAAATGGTTATATACCACAAGTAGATTTATGTTCAATAACGCAGTTATATTATGTTTAAAATTGTTGCCTAATGGTGCGCTAAAGTTAATATAAACCTGGGAAAAATTAAGCAAACAAAACATAGGAAAGGTGGAACCAGACTGAAAATCGTAATCCCCTAGCCAGGACATTAAATTCCCCCAACTGACTCACATTTAATGGGGAATTTAATGTTGTGCCGGCATATTGCCATGGTAGCTCAATTGGTTAGAGCAACCAGGCGGAAGCCGAAGATCTGTGGTTTAAATCGACTAGGGCATTGAATTTTTGAGTCTGATTCTACCTTTCCAACCTTATCCTGCACATGGCTTGTGTGAAATAACAATTAATTATAATAAACAAAACGTACTTAAGAAGTTGCTAATGCACGAAAAACATTTTTTAGCGTAAAATGTATATTTTAATGGCCTCCACCTTTCCACCATAAATTGTTGTCTGTCTATTATTTTTCAGTTATATTGTATTCAGCGAAAATGTAAAGTACTTCCCTGTCTATTTGCATAAAAAGTACGAGCAAAATATACATATACAAAATATACATGCGAAATATCTCAAAGGTATATTTTAATAAATATTGATTTTTTTGAGAAAATAAACCGAAGAAAATAAAAACCGCTGAATGTAAACCCTGGTTCGAGTTGAGGGAAGTTTGGTGGCAAATCTTCACCTTGAATCCTTATACGGCGCATGACATTTGGTTTATATTTGGCTTTTCTGCACTGATTAACTATAGTAAGCAGAGGAAGTATTCCACTCAAAAATTCGATATGAGATTTCACTTAAAATACATGTTTGAGGTCCACTGTGTATAAAAAGAAAAAGGTCCGCGCGGGTGTGAACAGTGTAACTCAAGAATAAAATGTCGGGTAAATTTCTAACCTGGTGTTTAAATTCAGCATCTTCAGCGACACGATATTCTCAACAACCCCCAAATTATCCTTTATATGCAGAATTTTTGTTATTTTTTATTTTCTCAAAAATGTCTCTGACGATTTGCATGACGAATAAAATGTATATTTGAATATTCCGCCTATAGTCTGTGAAGTCCTGTTCTGAATGAATTTTAAATACATTTGTGTAACTGGTAAACTTATAAGAGATAAACAACAACTTACTACAAAACGCAGAGTTTGTCAAATAACGGTTTGTTACATTAACCATTTCCGAGATATTCTTCGTTATTAGTTTGAATTTTCAGAAACGTATACACGCACAAGAAGAAGTTTATTATTAGCGATTAAGTGATTAGTGATGAGTGATTAACTGAGAAGAATAAAACACATATGGGTGTAGAAATACATCAGCAGAGCGAAGAATATTTATGGAGCAGATAATGAAGAGCTGTGAACTGAATGTTTGTTACTTTTTATGTTGTTAGACGATTATTGCACTCGTTTCATCAGGTTATTAATCGCTCAAACTGTTCTTTAATGAATAATCCCATATGACAGTATCCTGGGTACTGTAAAGTCAAGACCCTTGATAGATGATGTGGCCCAGTTTTTTGTTTATTTTTTCCCCGGTGCCTTACCCATGTATGTGTGTCTGGAATCGACCAGCTTTCCCTTTCTTAATGACTCATTCTTCATTTGGTGCAGCCTTGCCCACAGGAATTTCATTTCAGCTGTCTGAAAGCCATTTTTCTCCTTCCCTGTACAAAAACGCAGAATAGAAAACTCAGGGAAAGGAGTTGGGAACTATTTCTATACTTCTTAAGGAAAAGACCAAAACGCACTTGTTGAACTCCGCAAGTTTCACGGCTATAACTTAATGGAAAGTGACGATCTCTTTATTTATTAAAACTCTGTTTTGTTACATTCACATAACCTTCTCTACCCAATCTTCCTCAAAGTATTCATTTAAAATTGACCTAATAGTGGTCGAAACTATAAAGCCCGGGACTTAAAGTACTTACAGCATTGTAAGCCATTAGGGATGTCTTATCAATATAATTTGAGATCTCCTTGTGGTTGACCGGGAAAAATGCGAATCAGTTGGGGAATTTAGTGTCGTACCAGCATGTTGCCATGGTAGCTCAGTGGCTAGAGCAACCGGACGGAAACCGGGAGATACGTGGTTCAAATCCCGGCGATTGCATTGGGTTTTTTAGTCCTCTGCTTCTACCTTTCTAACCTTGTCCAACACACGGCTTGTGTGGAAGAACAATTTATTCATATAAAAGTTGTTTTTTTCTCGCCTATTTCATTTTTCTTATGATCGGAGGGGACTAGACACTGCTCCATCGAGGGTATTGTACCTATTCCCCCACAAGGGAGTGCCCCGAGAGCGAGGAGGAGGTGAGAGGAGAGACCGAGCGGCCGGATGCAGAAGTGACTGCATAGCAATGATAGGGTCCCTACAGCTTACAGATTGAGACGCCCCAACAGTCGGACAAGCAGCCGGGGACCTCCGCCTCGCAGCGAGGACCCAATATCCCGCTATGAAAGGGCTGTGCGTTTACCCCGGCAACCAGCCAAAAGCAGAGGGACGGAGAAAGCTCCATAGAGAGCATCCTTTTTCCCTGTCACGCAGCACCGAAACACTGTACCTGACTCTTCCAACCCTGAAACAGATCTAACGGGGTGAAGGATGAATGAAATGACAAATGGAACGAAATGGAGGGATAGGAAATTTGGGGGCTAAAGAAACCACTCCAGCATTCGCTGACGACCCGGAAAAACCCAGGGCGATCGCCGGGGATCAAAACCGTTACCTCCTGAATGCGGGCCACAGGCATTGCCGTCTGAGCTATACCGCTCGGTATCTACAAGTGCATGTTAATCAGATAGATGGTTGCAAAATGGTTTCATTGCACATTTTGTTGTGGGTGCAAGGGCTTAAGCAACAGTCAAAGGATTGATTCATTAATTTATTTATCTTAGGCATCCTTTGTAAATATTGATAATGTTACTACTGCGATTGAAGTCAAAATACATAGTAATAATTAATAACAGTAAGAAGAATACTATTATTGTTCTTCCAGTATTTCCTAATCGTGTTATTAAGAAGTAACTAGTGGGTCGGTATACGCTGGTTTTAATATTCCACTCTTTGCAAGACCACGAGAAACAGTAAGACCTAGGGCAAAAGTTCCCGCTGAACCCAGGGAAGAGGGCGCCATCCGAGTGGCTCTCCCACCCCCGAAGGCTTTTTCAGTAGGTCGGGACCTGAAAATTTAAATCACCCCCAATTACAGGGTGGAAGGGATATGCCACTTGCGGGCGTCAACCCGGGGAAGACTACCGAACAACCTCGGTGGGGCTGACAGCCTACTAGCGGGCCGCCTACCGACTCTCCAGGGCGGTAGCGGAGAACCTTGAGGCGTTTTACAACCCCGCCCGGACAGAAAATCGCCCAGACGTACCCAATCTCCCATGGGTATCGGGAACCACTGCCCCGCCGAGTCCAACCCAATCCAAACAATACCCTCGTGGGTGGGGCTCGGATGTTTGGCCCAGCGTACTTCTAGTAACGTTGGAAGTACCACGAGTGCTCAGGGTACACAGCGCCCGCACCACGGACCCTTACGGGAGACCAGGAGAAACAGGCGAATGACGACTTAACCTTCAAATAATGTAACTATTTTAAAATTCAAATTAATAACAACAAATATCTCAGAATTAGTCAAACCCGTCCGAGCGAGAAGGTACGCGGTAACGTGTAGGCTCGAATTCGGGAGGTCCCGGGTTTAATTCTTAAGCATACAGTATTTCAATCAAGAGGGCCACAAGGACAAAGTCTGAATCCAATCTAATGGTATAAGGGCTGTCCCAGAAGTACCCGACCTAACAAACAAAACACAAAAATTTTGAGAAAAAACTTATTTATATCTCTACATAGTCTCCTTTCAGCTCGATATACTTTTCCCAGCGGTGTTCAATTGCTTCGATACCCTGCTTATAGTGAGAACCGCCGAGTTCTGCACAATAGCCATCAATTGCAAACTCCACCTCTTCATTGTTGGCAAATCTTTTACCACCAAGCCATTTTTTCAACTTTGGAAACAGAAAATAATCAGAGAGGGCTAAGTCTGGCGAAAAGGGTGCATGAGGAAGCAATTCGAACTTTAACTCATTGATTTTGGCCATGGCGATAATGGATGTGTGAACTGGTGCATTGTCTTGATGAAACAAAAGTTTCTTTTCCACTAAATGCGGCCATTTTTGCTTGATTTTGTCATTCAAATGCTGCAATAATTTTGCATAATACTCGCCATTGATTTCTTTTCTTTTTTGAAGATAATCAATGAAAATTATTCCACACACATTCCAAAAAACTGATGCCATGACCTTGCCTACAAATGGAACTGTCTCACCTTCTTTGGAGCCGATTCTCCCCTTTCAATCCACTGTTTTGACTGTTCCTTCATCTATGGTGTGAAGTGATGGACCCATGTTTCATCCATTGTTATGAATCGACGCAAAAACTCGGCTTTATTGCAGCCAAACATCGCCAAACACTAGACTGAAACATCCTCACGACGCTGCTTTTGTTCCATTGTGAGTAAACGCGGCACCCATCTTGCGCACAGCTTTGTCAGTTAGTATGTGATGTACATCACTTTTTGAAATCCTACGATGTCTGCTAGCTCGTGCACTTTTTGTGGATTTTCTTCACAATTTCTGGCGTGGTCACCTCATTTGCATTTGTTCGACTACTGCGATGTTCGTTTTGGCAGCTCGTATGGCCTCGCTTAAACTCTGCCACCCAATATTTTACTGTTGTAAACGAAGGAGCGGACTCCCCCAGAGGAGAGTCTAGCTCAGCTTTAATGTTAGTTGGACTAAGAACTTTCAAATGAAAGTATTGTATCACATAACTATGGCCAGTTCTATCCATGCTTACAGATTCACTGAGAGAGTTCACTATTAATCGCTGCCAAACAATTACTAAACAACGTAGCATCGTCACACTTCAAACTTAAGCTTTATAGGGGTGGTACTTTCTACGATAGACATTTGTTTGAAACAGCAACCGCTATATATACGTCAAATCGGGTACTTTTGGGACTGCCCTCGTACCTCTAGCCTAGGTAGGTATAAAGCAAGACATACTGCTATAATTCAGTGGAATATGCTACCAACTGCCAACATTTCGAAGAAAATATGCTCTATTTTACAAAAAGGTCTTTTGAAAACTATGAAAATTTTTCGGTGAAATGGAATTTAGTAGGTGTGGTTCTCCAGAAAAACATTAATTCAAAGCGAATTTGCACATAATTTTCCGAATGAAACTTCGGAAAACCGAACGGGATGGCCCAGGCGGTAACGTCCGTGGTCTGCATTCGGGAGGTCCCGGTTTCAAACCCAATCTGACCGAAGGCTTTTTTTTTTTTTTTTTTTTTTTTTTTTTTTTTTTTTTTTTTTTTTTTTTTTTTTTTTTTTTTTTTTTTTTTTGCGAATTTCCTCGGTCTTTAGGCGAATGCATCTCTACATTTCATTTTCTTCTTCACTGCCACCAGGCATTGGGCTGAATACCCAACCTGGATATGATTCAAAGTTTGCTTGCTCCCGACAGGCTACTGATTCAAGGCATTGGCTTGAAGTGCTACAAATAGGAGGGTAATTCGAAGAAGAAGAAGAAGAAACTTCGGAAACTCATTTAAGATGCAAGTATTGAATTTTATCAAATTAATAGTATTAATTCTAAAACTTTTTGACTTGCATAACATATTCCCCTCAACCTTTAAAAATTAATCGGCTACCGTTTAAAAATGTGTCACATTGTTGAATACCCCGCCTGTTCTCCCCATATATGAGCATGTTTGAAATTTCTAAATGTTCTTGTTAACCATTTATATCGTTTCCTGGGGTATTCGGTCGACCAGGAAAAAGTTTTTATCGGTCATGGAACGGTTCCAAAATGAAGATACATTGCAGGGTACCTAACCTTAATCCATTTAGGATTCTGAATCTTCTCAACGCCCGGCAAATTCCAGATTACATTCATAATAAGGGCAATTCGCTTTTGTAGAGCCAGTCATTATTTACTGAAATGGGAGCACAAGCCGGGATTGTGAGGTAATTGTTCTCTCTTTCCACACTTGCAAGTACCGAGAGCAAATTCATTTTGATCTCTTTTATTATCATTTCAAGCATCTAAAGTTGTCCATCGATAAAATATCTGCGTAACGCCTAAATGACCTTTATTACCTTCCAGGGCATCTACAAACTGTTATTCTTACATACGCTTACTTTTCTATCCATTTAATTATGATGAATATCTTCCAAGACATACAAGGAAATAGATCGGCTCGTTATAAACTCTCATTATTGCATCAGCACTGTGATTAAAATTTCATTTTGTAAAATGGTCACTTTTTGTCAATGATATACTCTTCTATATATGAGTGCACAGATTCTGACTACCACGTTTAGGTTCTTTGCTCTATAGGATGCTGGGAAGATGCTGTATTTGCTAAACTAAATGTAGTTAGGTACTGGCTGCGAATAATTAAAGGTGATCAAACAACTCCAAGAGCAATATGTTATCATCATCAAATGAACAACATAGAGCATCCAAAATGGTGGGAGCCGGGGTTACAACGGGAATTATCAAACATAGGCTTAAACAATATCTGGCAAAGGGGTAATGAAAATACATACAGTGCCATGAAAAAAGTCAAAAGACGATTCTGTGATATAAACAGGCAGAAAATAGAGTCTGAATGTAGACAAAGATCAATATTGGAGCTACAAAATGAAATAAAAACTAGGTGGGGTAAGGAAACATATATTTTGGAATTAGGTATAAAACAGAGGACTGGAATAGCATGGCTTAGGTTGGGAGGGTGGGAGGGTGGAAAGCTCGCAAGGTTTCTGATGATGATGGCAGGAGGATTTGCCCATTATGCGGGGAACAAGAAGACTGGACGCATATTTTGGCAGCATGCGTGCAGACGGAGGGTATTAGGAAAAAATTATTACCGGAAGTATTTTTGGCTTCCAACAGGCGGAGGGCAGATATGATTCTGAACAATCAAAACTGGCCAAGCTTGGGCACATACTTAATGGAAGTACGTGTACTAAGAGATAAGGTGTTTATCTAAATTTTCGTTAAATATATGTGGTGCTTGAGCACTTTTCTGTGTGTTGTGTTTGCGTGTGTGATTCAGAGTGTTTTTCAATTTTATATGTATGTATATAATGTGGTGATTATAAACATAGTTGTTTCTGGTCGATTCTGCAAGTCACGTATACAGACCAGGTATTTTTCTAGAGAGCATGTACAGTCTTATGACCCATGCGACTGTGTGATGCAATTAATGTAATACTAAGTACTTAATAAATACCACTACTACAATGGCTTAGCCACTTGCTTGCGAGAGTGCAACGGGTCGCGTCGTTTCGTTTCCTTCGGCAGAGCTTTTTGATGTTATGGGTGCTGAGTAATTAATTCTATTACATAAATACACGATTCAGCTTAAATATTTTAGTTGCTTGCTAGCAGAATTCGCAACTCTGGGTCGTTCCTACTCTCACTCTCTCACTCTCTCTTTCTCCCCCTTACTACTCAGCGATAACATCTGAATCTCCATTCGGGAGGTCCCTAGTCGAGTCCGTAAGGCGGGCTATCCCGATCTTAGGTTTTTACGTGGTTTTACCAGGTTGGTAGGCAAATGTTGGAGTGGTTCCTCTTCTCTTGTGAATTTCCTGTCCATCATTTCCTTTTTATCTATTTCACCTTCATTTTCAGGGTTGCAGGACGAGCCGGTGGTGATTGGTACGTGTCGGCGGGACGGTGAAATTTGCTCCCTGGGCACTTGATGACCGATGATGCCCCTTACTTGGGGGGGGGGTGCAACACCGCGTTGCAATTGACGTAGGCAGGTTCGTGGGTGTCACACCGGAATCGTTAGGAATCCTGTCATTGCTAGAGCGCATCATCCGAATCTAGTCGCCCTTCGGGTCTCCCCTTCATCCCTTCCTCCTAGGGGTTACGTGAGGCACAATGGGCCTGCTGAGATAGCCTAAATGTGATGCTGAGATCCAGTGACTGGGGACTCTCAAAATTCTTATTTTATGTCCCCCTTACCTCTTCTATCCAAAAACTCCGGTCTTTCTCCTTTTGTAGCTTTCTCCCCCTCTCACATCGCTTAAATCCCCCGATACTTTCTATTCTATCTTCGATTCCTCACTCGTTCTCTCTGTGTCACCTTACCTCCCTCTCTCCACGTCTCTCTGTGTAATGTACATGTAATGTTTTGAAAATTAGTAATAAAACTGATTTTCTGGTGCTTTAATAAAAGTTAAGACGTAAGCAAAAGACTTAACGTATACAAGCTTGTGCCTTTTCGTTCTGGTTGCATGCGATGGAAATTATACAGTTTCCGTGTACACGAATAATGTTAATGAAACTTTTGTAAACTTCTTAAATACTAATCCTATGAAATGTTGTATATTACGAAACTTGTTAGTAACATTATCCTTATAAGCTTTTGTTATTTAATATTTTAAAAAGGAGTTGGATGTTTTGATTTTGCTCATCATCAGAACTCCTACACCCCTTATAGATAAATTATATGTAGTTTCATAACGATCTGTTTCTCATTTTTTCGTGAAAATGTAAGACTATTTATCTGTGCGTGTGCCTGTGTGTGTGTTTGTGTGTGTAAGAGAGAGAGAGAGAGAGAGAGAGAGAGAGACCAGTGTAACCATAACTCAAATAGCGAAATGTCAGATAAGTAATAAATTTCATAATTGAGTCACCTACCGTTAAGTAATCCAGGCGAAGGTTAAAAAAAATCACCTTCCCAAACTTCCCTTCACATAGAAACATTTTCATTTCTTATTTTCACAAAAATAGCTTCAAGGATTTTGATGTACATATATTTTTGAGATATTAACTTGAAAAATGGAATACAATGTTACATTTTCTATTAATAGCTTTTAAGTTCTTTTCATTATTACAGAATTTCATTCATTGAGAAACCATCAGATACAGAGACGAAAAAGCTTTTCCAAGGAAAATGTAAAGCTGGTTAAAGCCTACAAATGATGTATAAGTTATTATTTTCTTTATTTATTTTTCGTAGAATTAATATTTCTGATAGATTTTCTGCTCTTCTGTTTGAACTTCCGAGTATTTTAGGCGATTCGCTTTCTTTCTCCCATACCTAATATCAAACAGTTGACTGTCGTATCGGCCTTCAATATGCTCTTGTGCGCTTGCAAAAAATGTTTGTTGAAACCCTTTCTGGCAATGTTGAAGTCCAGATTTTTAAGAAATTATTTTTCATTTGGTTTTTTATTTTTACGTTTTCCTTTATCATTGATATCCAAAATTCAATGCGAAAATATTTCGAAATATTTTATATAGATTTCTAGAGATTTATGGTCACCTCTTTTCTAAGAACGGACGGTCTCTTTTATGGCCCTTTCTCTAATGATTAACGCAAAGTACGTAGAAAAACAAGCTTTTGTTTGCATCATTTTTGGAATTAGATATGGAAGTAAATAATACTAAATCAAATAACAGAAGTTTTACAGAAATGTATTATTCCAGTAACTTGGAGCAATAATATGTAATCTAAATTGCTAAGAGGTATTTAAAGATTATAAGTAACAAAAATTATATTTCTACAAGTATAGGTTTAATTGAAGTGACAGTAATTTCCTGTAAACATTCGTCTTGCATACTTGGAAAGTGTATGATAGAAATGTTAAATTTGACGTTTGTACAAAATCCCTATAAAATAACATCCCAACAAACCTACCTGTCGGTTTTTTGACTTAAAGAAAGCTTTCGAAACGTTATTACATGAAGTACTGTTCAAGAATTTGACGTTATGGCTTTGACAAAACAAGTGTGAGCTTCTTGCCCTTTGTAGTAAATATCAGCCTTTTATATAAATGTTGAGCTGTAACGCATGGTGTTCCTTAGGGTCCTGTACTTGGTCCTTTATTTTTTACTTTCTCTACTACGTATAGTAAGTAGGGGAAGTATTGTATTTGACTCAAAAATTCAATATCGAGATTTCACCGGAAATACATGTTTTGAGACCCCCTGAATCCAAAAAAACCATTTTTGTAAACATGTCCGTATGTATGTCTGTGAACAGCATAACTCAGAAACGAACAGTCGGATAAACACCAAACTTGGTATTTAGGTTTAGTATCTTCCAGAGATGCGACACGAAGGTTTCCAAGAAAATATCCTCACCCCAGATTACCCTTTACATGGAACATTTTTCGAAAATTTTAATTTTCTAAAAAATGACTCTAACGATTTTGATTAAAATATCATATTTTAAGATATTTTAATGACAAATGAAATGTATATCTAGAATTTTCTGGGAATGTCTCCAAAAGTATTCTTCATTGTGAACGACTTTTGCATAACTGGTAAACCATAAGTGATAGACAAAATATTACTACACAAAAAATGTAGATCGCGTTAAAATACACAGTTTATGTCATATACATTTTTGTTGTTGAGTGAACCAAGCTATTGCTTGTTATTTCCTTAAATTTTCCAATACTTAT
Source organism: Deroplatys truncata (assembly GCA_030765065.1). Classification (NCBI taxonomy): domain Eukaryota; kingdom Metazoa; phylum Arthropoda; class Insecta; order Mantodea; family Mantidae; genus Deroplatys; species Deroplatys truncata. Next base: position 125,945,721 of record CM060980.1, on the reverse strand, counting down.
TTTCTCAATGGGAATTCGTTATTCATTTTTTTTGTCTTGGATATGCAAAGACTATTAATCTGTGGCAAAGAGCATGGTGCTGCACATAGCAACCAGCTATTAAAAGATTTGACTGTCGCTTAAAACTTAGCATTTTCCCCTTGCAACTACAAGAAAATTAGCAATAAGATTAACATCTCGATTAACATGAAGCATATGGAGAATAATTGTTTGTAAAAAATAGTTTGTACAAGAGTAGAGAAAGTCATGTGAGTGTAACACATCTGCATTTTTTTCCTGGACCCTTCAGTTGTGAACTAACAAGTGTAGCGTCAGCTAATACTGTGTTTTCTTAAGCATTGTAAATTAGAAAGAGGACAATGTCTCGCAAATGTATAAACGATAAAACTTACTTTAAAAACAGGCCTCGTAACAAGACAGAATGAAGAAAGGAAAAAAAGGGGAGGCAATGAGAAAAATTATTGAAATCAATATAACTATTTATAGAAAATAAATCCTAAAACTTTAACTTCATCTATAAATACCTTCCACAATACCGAGATACGTACTCTCTATGCATGTCTTTGAAATACTGACAGGGGAAGAAATATCTATCTGTCTCTCCTTCAGTGAGATATTAATTTAACATCCAATTATATTTTTTTCCTTTGCCTCTTTATAGTAGCCCTCTTTTGTTTCAGTTCTTAGCAGTATCTCATTTGTGTTATTTCTTGGATAAAAGTCTGTCTTGCAGACGAATTAATTAGTTTCTGTAGAAACGATTTTATCACCGATGCTTGCGCTGAGTTTGCATATTGTTCCTTTGTTCTTCTGGTGAAACAAAAAAGTTGTGAGCTACTGCTAGCGGTGATGTGTAATACTTTCGAGGTAGAGGACGATAACCTATGTAAGTAAACCCTTCCGTGCATTTCTAGTGAAATGTTTAAACTCCAAAGAAAATTTTAGTTAAAGTTTGTACAAAGTTTACCTGGCAGTGCTAACAATAACTGCGCAATTTGAACTTCGTAACAAATTGTTTTGTTATATAGGGCCAGGATCAATCTTCACAGAAGCAGCTGAGAATCGCGTGTAAAATTGAGTATTTTAGTGGGCACACAGGATATAAATCATCATATTGACAAGCCTCCTTGGTGTATGGGGTAGTGAGCTCCAAACTCGTTTGTTCTGCTGAGATAACGTTTTTTTTCTACGGATTTTCAGTTTTCCTTGTAAGACAAATGCCAGCGACTTTCAGTTCAGTGGACCCATAATTATTTGAGCATAATTTCACTCTCTACTGACTTAAGTTATTAAAAGGGACGTTAAAGATTAAAAGAAAAAGAAAGGCAAAGAAACTCAGAGGCGACATGCAAATTGTCAACTTTATTACATTTTTGAAATTGATAATGTACACTGATACTGTGGTGATGCTGTCTCCGGTGCGAGGGGACTCGGGTTCAATTCCTGGTACTGGCAGGTGATTTTTACTTGTTGAGAGATCTGATATCACGTGCACTCAGCTTTGTGAGGTATTTGGGAACTAATTGAGAAAATACTTGACGGAAACCGCTTCTGAGAGGTCGGGTAGATGGCCCTTGATATCCTGTGTGGGTGGAGGTAGAGGATGAAGCGACAGTGCAAAGAAACTCAGAGGCGACATGCAAATTGTCAACTTTATTACATTTTTGAAATTGATAATGTACACTGATACTGTGGTGATGCTGTCTCCGGTGCGAGGGGACTCGGGTTCAATTCCTGGTACTGGCAGGTGATTTTTACTTGTTGAGAGATCTGATATCACGTGCACTCAGCTTTGTGAGGTATTTGGGAACTAATTGAGAAAATACTTGACGGAAACCGCTTCTGAGAGGTCGGGTAGATGGCCCTTGATATCCTGTGTGGGTGGAGGTAGAGGATGAAGCGACAGTGCGGTAGGCTCTAGGGCTTTCATGTCAGGAATTTACATCTCGCACGACTACCGAGCATATACTACATGCAAAAATGGTCTGTTATTTACCGACTCTGATAACTAATCCAACATATAAAGTGGAGAAACGAATATCTTAAATTATGCTCCGCCATACGCAACCAACTGAGGAGCTCCGTGCAAATTAAGAAATTTACTTTATTATGTAGGTGGACATTCCCTTCTCTCCCTTCTTCCACTCCAACATTTTCTGCTACACCCACGTCTCCAGTACATTGAAGAACGTTAATTTGTTGTATTGTTACTTGCCCCAAATGTACTTTCCGGTGGCCTTTGCCCCAAAAATGCTTAAAAATATTAACTTTGTAATTTTTGACTTTTTCTTTAAATATTATATATTTATGTTTGCTTCGGCTGCGTCAGTATTTATATTTTTTAGAGACATGAATGTCTTAACAGGGAGTGTTGCGACTGAAGAATGTAGGCTTACACAGATTTTAAGTTTTTCTTCACTCCATTTATTAATGCTTGACACAATTTAAATAACACTTCACTGATATAGAGAGCTGTGAGATTCTTTTGTTAATACTTGCACTTTTTAACACAAACTATTTTCGTCTCACATGAATACGTATTAAATTTCTCGAGGACGCATCTCGTGTCCGGTTACGAACACTGTCTATAACCAACGCGTCCAGTTATGAGCACTATCTACAAGTAACTGAACTCTGATTTGTATCACCTAAATTTGTAAATTTCTGTATTTCAAGTCTCTGATTGGCTATTCCTAATCCAATAGAATACTTTTATTTAACTTAAGCATTTTTCTGGTTGTTGATTGGCTATTTTATAAACTGTCTGTAAATTTACATTATTGTTGCTCCAATAATGACTAGTTGTATTGTTAAACTTTAAAATTCATTATTGCCTCAAGGTTACCTCATTGTTAGCAACTTTTAACCTATTATTCTCACAGCTCCTACATTATTAAACTATGCAATACATTCACATAACATTATTACACATGTATACAACAACATAAACATATACAGTAACTGTAATATACACTTTTTATATATTATTACATACACATATTGCTTTAAGGTGGGCTGTTGTTATATTTTACATTATATAATTTGACTGAAACCATTTAAGTGTTAAAAATACTGCCTCAACATTCATAAACGTTTCTAAGCATTTAAGAAAGAATATTACCTACAAACATTCCTTTTGCTGTAAAGCCCTCACTTTTTTACAATAAAAATCTTTCATAGTGTGAAATTGCTGAAGCTTAGAATGAAGTATCTTAGATAAGGTATCTTTATTGGTTTCAAATCATTGAAGTTAATGCACAAGTATTTAGTGCAGGGTCATTGATCGTACATGCATATTTAAGATACAAGTCGGGTGACAAAATAAACAAGAGAAAAAGAAACCAAAACAAAAAGAAACAAAAAAAAAAAAAGGAAAATAGAGATAAATTACCGTTGACTAACTGAACAAATTTGACCTAGCTTCGCGCACTTTAGCCAAGAAATTGCCCATGTTTTGCCAGTTCCTCTGATCAGCCAGTAGATCCCAATATGCCAATCTCTTTCTTGAGGGACTCAAGAATTTTTCTTTGAGTTTAATTGTTCGCAGGTTCTCCCATTGAGCGCATTCCGCCAAAATATGTATCCAGTCCTCATTCAAATCACAGAATGGGCAGATTCTCCTGCCAGAATCGCCAGTCATTTTCTGTGCCCTCCAACCCCCCAGTCTAAACCATGCAATTCGTGATCTTTCCTTTCTTCCTAAGTTAACTACATATGCCTGTTTACCCCAGTTCAATTTTATTTCATTTGCTAGAATTAGAGAAGGTTTAATGTTTACAATCCGATTCTATTTCCTGTTGGGTGATGTCTCTTAGTCTTCTTTTGACTCCTTTCCATATGTTTTTGTCATTTGTTTCAGCTCTTTGCCATACTGACCCCATTCCTATTCTCGTCAAACCCCTTTCCAAATCAGCTGCCCCAAAACTTAGGAGACAGGTTTTCTCGCTGGTATTTATAACATTTGGATCGTAATGTGGAGTTATCCCCCTGCATCAGCCTCAGCCAGTACTTCGCTGCTTTTATTTTGCAGTGTATTGTGTCTTCATAACATCCCACCTCCCTCAATACCCCCGAATTTGATGTGCCTTGTGAAACACCAAGAGCTCTTTTCCAAAATGCTACCTGTGTTTTATTTACATGCTCTGCTCTTTCCCATCCCCAGATTTCACTTCCGTATACCAAACTCGGCCTTATCATAGAGTTACACATCTTTCTAATGGATCTACAGGTACATCCGGTATCTTCGAGAGGGTACGTAATAATTCATTTAACTGCCCTCGTGCTTTATAGTTAGTTATTGATAGATGTTTGTTCCATTTTCCTCTCATATTAAACATTACTCCTAAATAGGAGAGACGTTTAACGTTTTGTAGTTCTAGCCCCTTGTAATACCATTTTTATCCCTGCCATCACATAGCCATTTTTGAACGCCATTGTTACTTTCTCTACTACGTATAGTAAGTAGGGGAAGTATTGCATTCCACCCAAAAATTCGATACCGAGATTTCACCGGAAATACATGTTTTGAGACCTCCTGAATCCAAAAAAAGCATTTTTGGAAACATGTCCGTGTGTGTGTCTGTGTGTGTGTGTGTCTGTGTGTGTGTGTGTCAGTGTGTCTGTGAACAGCATAACTCAAAAACGAAGAGTCGGATAAACACCAAACTTGGTATTTTGGTTCAGTATCTTTCAGAGATGCGACACGAAGGTTTTCAAAAAAATCCCCCCACCCCAGACTACCCTTTACATGGAACATTTTTCGAAAATTTTAATTTTCTCAAAAACGGCTCTAACGATTTTGATTAAAATATCATATGTTTAAGATATTGTCATGACAAATAAAATGTATATCTCGAGTTTTCTGGGAATGTCTCCAAAAGTATTCTTCATTGTGAACGACTTTTTCATAACTGGTAAACCATAAGAGATAGACAAAATTTTACTACACGAAAAATGTAGATCGCGTTAAAATACACAATTTATGTCATATACATTTCTTTTGTTGAGTGAACCGTTTGCGAGATATTGCTTGTTATTCCCTTAAATTTTCCAATACTTATACTTTTTCTCAAATTCGTTATTCATTTTTTTATGTCCTGGACTTGCAAAGAGAATGGAATGCGCCGCATAGCAACCAGCGTTAAAATATTTGACCATCGCTTAAAAGCTACCATATTCCCCTTGCATCTACAAGAAAATTAGCAATAAGATTGACATCTCGATATCTCGATTAACATAAAGCATATGGAGAATAGGCGTTTGTAAAAATAGATTGTACAAGAGTAGAGAAAGTCATGTGAGTGTAACACATCAGATTTTTTTTTTACTTTCTCTACTACGTATAGTAAGTAGGGGAAGTATTGCATTCCACCCAAAAATTCGATACCGAGATTTCACCGGAAATACATGTTTTGAGACCTCCTGAATCCAAAAAAAGCATTTTTGGAAACATGTCCGTGTGTGTGTCTGTGTGTGTGTGTGTGTGTGTGTGTGTGTCTGTGTGTGTGTGTCTGTGTGTGTGTCTGTGAACAGCATAACTCAAAAACTAACAGTCGGATAAACACCAAACTTGGTATTTACGTTCAGTATCTTCCAGAGATGCGACACAAAGATTTTCAAGAAAATCCCCCCACCCCAGACTACCCTTTACATGGAACATTTTTCGAAAATTTTAATTTTCTCAAAAATGGTTCCAACGATTTTGATGAAAATATCATATGTTTAAGATAATGTCATGAGAAATGAAATGCATATCTCGAAATTTCTGGGAATGTCTCCAAAAGTATTCTTCATTATGAACGACTTTTGCATAACTGGTAAACCATAAGAGATAGACAAAATTTTACTACACAAAAAATGTAGATCGCGTTAAAATACACAACTTATATCATATACAGTTTTTTGTTGAGTGAACCGTTTTCGAGATATTGCTTGTTATTTCCTTAAACTTTCCAATACTTATACTTTTTCTCAAATTCGTTATTCATTTTTTTATGTCCTGGACATGCAAAGAGAATGGAATGCGCCACATAGCAACCAGCGATAAAATATTTGACTATCGCTTAAAAGCTACCATATTCCCCTTGCATCTACAAGAAAATTACAAATAAGATTGACATCTCGATATCTCGATTAATATGAAGCATATGGAGAATAGGCGTTTGTAAAAATAGATTGTACAAGAGTAGAGAAAGTCATGTGAGTGTAACACATCAGATTTTTTTATGTCCTGGACATGCAAAGAGAATGGAATGCGCCACATAGCAACCAGCGTTAAAATATTCGACTATCGCTTAAAACCTACCATATTCCCCTTGCATCTACAAGAAAATTATCAATAAGATTGACATCTCGATATCTCGATTAACATGAAGCATATGGAGAATAAGCGTTTGTAAAAATAGTTTGTACAAGAGTAGAGAAAGTCATGTGAGTGTAACACATCAGATTTTTTTTTGGGTCCTGGTAATGCAAAGAGGGAATGCTCCACATAGCAACCAGCTCTTAAAATATTTGACTATCCCTTAAAGCCTACCAATTCCCCTTGCATCTACAAGAAAATTAGCAATAAGATTAACATCCCGATATCTCCATTAATATGAAGGATATGGAGAATTAGAGTTTGTAAAAATAGTTTGAACAAGAGTAGAGAAAGTCATGTGAGTGTAGCACATCAGATTTTTTTATTAATGTTTACCACCAAACTCCATAGTTTACAATATTCTTCCAAGCTATTAATACCTTTCTGTAGGCCTATGAAGTATCTTGGAAACATGTGTGATTTATGCAGGAAACACCGTGGCCACATTCCCTTCTCTGTGGTAATACGGTCAAACTCTCATATTAAATAATTAAACATGTAATCATGTTTTAACTTCCATACATAGTTCCGAAAACTAAAAATATACCTTTCCTTCGTTCCTAGAAATATAACAATGAAATGTAGTTACTACATCCTTATTAATTAAAAGTGAATATATCCTATCACATCATTTTAGAGTATAGGTTAAAAGTTTATTTTTCTGTCCACTTCCTGTTAAACACGATACATATTGACGAAACCAAGGTATGTCAAGTAGTTTCAATATACATGTTTTGTAGTTACACAGTAACATTGCAGAAAGTGTAGCGGGAAATCGTCGATCCTTGGGTTGATGTGGTCTTCGTCAGTGTTCTTCCTCGACTATTGCTGCTCGTCGGTTGTTGCGTATTCCATTCCTAACTATATCTAATTATTAATTCTCAGGTTATAGTGGGTGAGGTAAGTTTAAGAAATACACTGCAATTTTCCCTTAATAAATGAAGTTTATTCACAATTGAAATAATTATGGGCGGCTAGCTTTTCCCATTATTATAATCCCACCACTTTAAATTAGTCAGGGGCCTAGCTATCTGCACACGCACTCCCACCCTTTTGCATCTGTAGCACCTCGTGTCGACGTGAATTCTTGAAGATCAGTGATAGAGAGAGAGAGAGTGGGCTCTGAGGCCTTGCCTGCCCTTATATACGGGAGCTTAGTGACGCTCACCTCTGCGTTTAAAAATGTAACGACGTTTCCTATGCCCTCAGACCGCGTTACCTTAACATGTATGAGAATGTGTGGCTTCAGATCCGTGCGCTTAACCGTCAGTTCCATATCTCGGTCTCTTTCTTTTCTCTATCTGTCTCTTTCTATTTCTCCGTACCGTTACCGGTTCCCTGCCTGTTGGCTTGGTGAAAGGTACGCTCTTTATGCTTTCCTGGAATTTTTGCTAGCTCGCCCATTTCATACAATCAGCTCTGTACAAACGTTAGATGTTGAATATTTTAACATGTTAGTGAAATAAGGTATTACTGTACAATTCTTATATGTATGGTTCCCCTTTCATATGTACAATTCCTATATATGTATAATGTATCCCCTTTCAAAAGCTAGAGTGGAAGTGAAGTGTTTAAAAATAGCACGACGTATGCTAGCTTTTATATGACAGGCTATTTGAATGGCTGCTGAAAAACAAAAGTATGGTGATTTAGTACTTCAAAAAGTTATGAAGATAATGTAATATTCAAACTAGCAATAGCGAATATGGTTAATGTCACAAACATTTTTATGTGACATAATCTGTACATTTAACGAGATTTACAATTCTTTTTTGTGTAGTAAGCTTGTGTATTCTTTACGGTTTAACAGTTATAAACTTTTAAAATATGCAATCGGAATGAAGAGGACTCGAGGGGGTATTTATAGAAAATTCAGGATAAATATTTTCTTTTTTACGTCACTAATTCAACGATGTAATATTTTGTATCACAATACAACAGCCGTTTTCAGAGTGGAATGCAATACTCAGCAGAGGTATGTGGTAGAAGAAGTAAAATCGTTGCTGGGTCTATTCGCACCACACACGTGTTTTAATCACTAAAGACATTATATTCATCTCCAGTATTCACTTTATATTAATAGAGCAGGAGAATGAGATAAGGTCGTTAAAACATGTGTCCACAAGCATAATTTTGTAGGCCATAGGGATACAATGTTGTGTATAAATACACACAAGGCGTGTTTTTAAAGTAAGTGCCGACAATTTTTTAAAATTACTTTACACCTTACACTACTTCTCCTCTTAGTCACCACGTTATCCACGCACTTGTAACGAGAAACCAGTATTTGTTTGCCTTTATGAAAGAATGATGCCGCCTGTGACGGAAACAAGTCTGCACTTCTTGTTTCACATAATCGTTGTTGAAATGTTTTCTACCAAGGAATTCCTTCAGATGAAGAAACATGAAAATCGTTGGTGCCAAATCTGGGCTTTAGGGAGGGTGTCGAATTGTTCCCAATCAAAAGATGTTATCAGATCTCGAGTTTGTTTGCCTGTATGTGGCCGGACGTTGTCACTCATTACTTCCCCATAAACTTCATACAATTGGCCACGAATGTTTGCTGGCGTAACATTTCTCACATTCAATAAACGAATCACTGATCTGACTTCACAGTTGACGGGTCCTTTGATTGTTTTGAACATCTCTAAACGCTCTAACAACAGAAAACACAAAGTGACTATCGCTCACAGCTGCGTCTGGCTTCATAATGAATGGAGGAAGTGATCGCGCATGCTCAAAAATGCGACTGCATCGCTTCAGCGGAAAAACATTAAAACGGCACTTACTTTAAAATTACGCCTCGTGCATATAATAAATACGTTACAATGTGTTATACTCGCATGAATATCTCTACTCTTGTACAAACTATTTTTACAAACGCCTATTATCCATCTACTTCATGTTAATCGATATAAAAGTTTGCAGAAACCATCGTAATACTAATTTTCTTATAGGTGCAAGGGGAATATGGTAGGCTTTAAGTGATATCCAAATCTTTTAACAGCTGGTTGCTATGGAACATTCCGTACTGTTTGCATGTCCAGGACATTAAAAAAAAACGAATAACGAATTCCAATTTGAGAAAATGTATAAGTATTGGAGAATTCAAAGAAATAACAAGGAATATCTCGGAAATGGTTCACTCGACAAAAAAAGTATATAAAATAAATTATGTGTTTTAACCAGATCAACATTTTTTGGGTGTAGTACAGCTTTGTCTATCTCTTACGGTTTACCAGCTATGCAAAATTCATTCAGAATGAATACGACTTTTGGAGACATTCACAGAAAATTCAAGATATGCATTTAATTTTCCTTGAAAGTATCTTAAACATATGATATTTTAATCAAAATCGTTAGAGCAATTATTAAGAACGTAACAATTTTCGAAGAATGTTCCATGTAAACGGTAGTCTGAGGTGGAGGGGTTTTTTAGTGTTCTCTTAGTGATTATGCTAAGCGTGGCATGTAAATTCAAAAGGAAAAAGAAAGTATGAAATAAAGAAAGAACAATCACGAATGAGAAGAGAGTATGAACCCAAAATGTAGCTCATACACTGCCAGGGAAAAAACACAAATTAAATGTCCATATGCCAGTTTCATCCCTAAACGTATCCACCAGTCTCTGAGAACAGCCGTTGTCATTCCATATTTTTGCGTGAGCATAATGTAATTTCTTTTTTGTAGGCAACTTTGTGCATTCATACAGATTGGGAAACGCACATTAAAATGGTAGCAAAACATGTCCTCTATTTCCCCCCTTCTCTATGGTCGATGACACAAACGTATAGCCCGTAATTATTAATTAACCTTGTGACCCGTCAGACGTTAATTGGAGGGACGAATCAGTACGACCTTGTATTCTTTATCATGAAGTTTAACAGGCAGTCCGTTGAGACCCATTTATTTAAAAAGAGAAAGCGGAAATGACAGTTGTAATTTCAGTTTCAAACCAGTTCTTTCACCATGCGAGCGAAAATATTTCGCGGGAGGTGTTATGAAGTGGAGATAAATTTCGCTTTTCACCCTAAAGCACTTTCCATCCCTGATATTGGGTTATCGTCCTTGCCTTTCCCTTACATCCTTTCCAGGAACACCAAGCTGGAAATTGGTATTTGAAACGATCCAGGCTTTGTTGAAGAGCTTCATCCTCTTTAATTCAAGAGCAGAACTAAGAAAGTCGCTCACCGGAATGGTAAACGTCATTACGAATCACGTCATCCGTAGGTGGGAGCAAAGAATATTGCGGCATGGGGTGATATTTACATTAGAGTTTCTTAGTTTCTCTACTACGCACCTAGTAGGTAGAGAAAGTGTTGCATTCCACCCAAATATTGGATACCGAGATTTCACCGGAAATGCATGTTTTGAGGCCCCCTGAATTCAATCCAAAACGCATTTTTAGAAAAATGTGTGTGTGTGTGTCTGTGAACAGCATAACTAAAAAATCTGATGTGTTACACTCACATGACTTTCTCTACTCTTGTATAAACTATTTTTAGAAACGCTTATTCTGCATCTACTTCGTGTTAATCGAGATAAACATTTGCAGACTCTATCTTATTGCTAAGTTTCTTGTAGATGTAAGGGGAATATATATTTACAAGGGCAATATAGAAATACAGTAGCCTTTAAGCACATACATATCTCTTAATAGCTGGTTGCTAGGTGCAGCACCATTCCCTTTGCCACAGATTAATTCTCTTTGCATATCAAAGACAAAAAAATGAATAACGAATTCCCATTTGAGAAAATAAGTATTGAAAAATTTAAGGGAATAACAAGCAATATCTCGAAAACGGTTCACTCAACAAAAAAATGTATATAACATAAATTGTGTATTTTAACGCGATCTACATTTTTTGTGTAGTAACATTTTGTCTATCTCTTATGGTTTACCAGTTATGCAAAAGTCGTTCACAATGAAGAATGCTTTTGGAGACTTCCCAGAAAATTCAAGATATACATTTTATTTGTCAAGAAAATATCGTAAACATATGATATTTTAATCAAAATCGTTGGGGCCATTTTTGAGAAAATTAAAATGTTCGAAAAATGTTCCATGTAAAGGATAATCTGGGGTGGGGGGATTTTCTTGAAAACCTTCGTGTCGCATCTCTGGAAGATACTCAACCTAAATACCAAGTTTGGTGTTTATCAGACTGTTCGTTTCTGAGTTATGCTGTTCACAGACAGACACACACACGGACATGTTTCCAAAAATGCTTTTTTTGGATTCAGGGGCTCTCAAAACATATATTTCCGGTGAAATCTCGGTATCGAATTTTTGGGTGGAATACAATACTTCCCCTACTTACTATGGTAGTAGAGAAAGTAAAAATGAAAAGTCGGATAAACACCAAACTTGGTATTTATGTTCAGTATCTTCCAAAGATGCAACAGGAAGATTTTCAAGAAAAGCCCCCAATCTCCAACTATCCTTTACATGGAATATTTTTCGAAATTTTTTATTTTATACAAATAGATCTAACGATTTTGATTAAGATAAGGCATATTAGAGACATTTACATGACAAACAAAATGTAGGTCTTAAATTCTCTGGAAATAGCCTGTGAAATTCTCTTCATTTGGAAGGAAATTTATATAAACTTGCATAACTGGCGAGATAGACAAAAAACGTACTAAGGAGAAAGTGTAGCTCTCTCAATATCTCTCAAATAACCTTTTTGTGGCATCAGCTATTTCCGAGATATCCGTTATTAATGCTTCCATTTATTCAATATTTAGTCATTATTTTTAAGTCCAGATTTTTGCGATTGGATGGAAACGGTATGGAAGTTTAAGGCCAGCATATAGTGTCTAATTCTTAAAAACATGACTACCTCTATTTCCTTTGTACCCTAACGAAATGCGTAAAGTAGCTATTTCTGCAAAGTTTTATCTTAATTAAAATGATGCACATAGAAAAATAAACTTTCGTAACACTAATCTGTATACCTACTAATAAGCGATGAGATAGAGAAGGTTATGTGAATGTAACACAGTAGGTGTTTGTTTTTATAATAACTGATTTCCTAATTTACATTCTGGATTAGTGAGTATCTAGTAAATTATATTTGATCTTTGCATCTATCACGCTGGTCAATTACGAAAGAATCAACAAATGCGCCCATCAACATTTAGGTTTCGGGCTGTGTTGCTCGAAGCTATAGACAGTACAGTAAGCGCAAAAATCTCTATGAGCAGCGCCCTTCTTCCAGCACACTGCTGAGGCTTTGCTGTTTTATAGAGAGGTAGGTTGACCTCGCTCCAAAGTACTGCATGACAAACCGATCAAGTGTAGGGAAAAAATATGCATAACAATGTTTACTAGTGATGTTATACTCTTCGATAAGTTTGGCTGCTTTATCGATCTCTGTGTGTTAGAGACAAGGTTGGGGTTAAGACACTGATAAGTGCGCTTAGTCGGTTATACGAATAGTAATGCAAACTTTAGCTTGCCTGAGACAACACTCAAGACGTTTAGGACGACTGGTCATGATAGGCTTAAGGATGTGTGATAACCTTGAACAGGGGTGAGTGTACTAAGCACTGAAAATGAGAAGTATTCTACTCCTCTAGCTATCTTTTTCCTTTTCTCTCTAGGCCGGTTTTTGTCAGTGCACGTTAACGGATACATTTAAGGCTTTTCACTAGCAGACTGGTCGACTTCACTCGGCTTAACAAAGCCGGTTTAGCCACTCTTGCTGACTTAAGAGCAAGGTACGGTAGTAAAAGCAGTTTAACACCTTAAGTGTACGGAATGGCTTCCCTGGGCTTGAACAAGCTACCTGGAGTCCAAACAATTCTCCCTACGTCTTCCATCCCCTTCAACCGTTATCGCTCGCATGACAAAAATTAAGCGCAGTTGGTTCCTTTCTCCACCTCTTGTTTCTTGTTCCAATGTATAGGCATTCTCAGCGATGATGACTCGATGTAAACAGACACAAAGTCGCCGGCTTGTTGTAGGGAGCGATTTTACTACTATCCATTCCAAACCAGAGTTCCCTCTGATGTAAACAGAAACACGTGCTTCGGCTTGTCACGAACCCAAGAATATACTCTTACGCCAACGTAAGTAGTTCCTTAATACATGTATTGTATTATGAAATATTAGAGCAGCAAAGGTATAGAACTGCACATTTTATTGCGGTTAACATAAGAACTCATCGTTAAAGGTAATGGATATATACTACCTCTTAAGAGATTACAAAACATGATTTTAGTCTGCTAACGCCGAGAGCATCTTGCTTGTTAATACCAACCGACATGCACGACTGCCACTCTCTTGCATACACAAGAAATGCAACAATGAATTCCCAGAGGTGCTATCTGAGTACCGAATAAACACTTTGCGTAACACAGGATATATGATAAGCGAACAGTCATTCATAATACACTAACACACATATGCTCAGCTCAGGTCAAATCTTGTGATTTAGTCAGTTGGTATTTGAGCTCACATGGCAGAGGAAGGTGCGTGCAGTGCGAATAAACTGTTCAAACACAGAAGCGGGAAACAGTTAAAAAGTGGCTAAAACAAACAATACTTCATATATTCAACTCACTATTACAAAAATACCCGACACTTGCATTATTGCATATTACGAAACTAATATCGGATTTTACAGGCGTTTCAGTGAGAAGTGTAACGAAAGCGAGCAGGGAATATAAACAGACATAATACAACATAGAAGAGGTTAAAATGTGGGAACTTGCGACAGTGCTGTGGAATTGTGGATAAGTTTGTCATTATTTTGGAGAGTAGTTCTGATTCTAATATGGCAGCTCAGTCATCTTCGGAGAATTCGGATTTGGGTGTTGCACTTTTGCCCGAGGATTGTGATTAACGTAAGTAAAATGTTCATTGTCGCATACTTATAAAATCGATTGTTAACTCAGGTTGCATTTTGAACTATGATTCTCACGCAGGGCGCCTTTTTATAGATTAAATAGTGTTCAACAAGCACGTGGGAAGGGAACAAGCAGCCATTATGGGCGGGGATTGCGAACTACTTTCGCGCGGATAATACAAAGAGCTTGTTTTCAGTGAAAGGCATTCTGGTTTGGAATGGACAGTAGAGACAGTGTATTTGCTTCCTTGATTCAGTGGAGAACAAGTTGGACTCATTTTCTAATGAGGGTTGGACAGGAAAGGGCCTTGGACTGACCCGAAGCGGTTGCGTTGTAAATGCATATTAACAGCCGTTCATTACCTTTAATATACTGTGTTTTTGCGTAAAATTGTAGTATATCATTATGTTGTATGAATATTTATACATGTTTTAGTTTTATAAATAGTGGTTTTAAATAACACTGCTTGGTATTTAATTATACACTGGTGTGCAAAACTTAAGGACGAGATGGGTAAAGTAACACAACAAATGAACTACTTGGTGGAAGTAGATGAAGGTGCGGGCGCATGTTGCCAGAGGTCTCTCACACGTACACAGAAAGTTTGACGTCACATGGCGTGAGTGTAGCGAGCCTATAGTGCCAAATGGGTCTGGTCCCACAACACGGGGCAGTTGACGAAACAGGACAAGACGGTGTGTGGCAATTAGCTAGCTGTTACGGTGCACTGTAGTGGTGTTCTTCATTGCAACATGGCCCTAGACACCATTTGGATGACTTCACACAGGGAAGAATCATCGGGAAACTGGAAGAAGGGCAAAGTGTGACGAGTGTTGCTCAGGAGTTTGGAATTGCTCACAGCATTGTTTCACGTGCATGGGGAACCTTCCAAACCACAGGCACTGCTGTCCCAAGGAGAGGTGGTGGTCGACCACGCTCAACTATAGTAGCAGATGACCGCTACATTGTGCAAAGGCAAGAAGGGATCCACGCTAAACAGGGGTGCAATTGCAACCACATTTAACAGGACAGCTAGGCATGAAATCTCACGATGCACAGTGGCACGGCGACTACACAGAGGTGTCTCTTTGCCCGACGGCCAGTACGTTGTGTTCCATTGACATCCGTACATCGGCGGCACCGTTTGCGATGGTCCCAAGAGCATCAAAATTGGACCAACGAGGAATGGGGTCGCATGCTCTTCTCGGATGAGAGCAGATTCAGTCTGAGTGTTAATTCTCGACGTACTCTCACCTGGCGAGAGGTGGGAACGCGTAATGAACCCAGGAACATCCTTGAACATGATCGTTTTGGTGGTCCGGGTGTTATGGTTTGGGGAAGCATAATTTGCATGGTCGCACCGACCTCCAAATCTTTGAACACGGTACTGGTCAACGCTATTGCGATACTGTACTTCTTCCCCATGTGCGACTTTTTAAGGGTGCAGTCGGCCCTGACTTCATTTTTATGGATGACAATGTGCGACCGCATCGAACAGCACAGTTGGAGGATCTCTTGGAACGAGAGGATATTCGCGAATGGACTGGCCTGCCCGTTCCCCCGATTTAAATCGCATCGAACACGTGTGGAATGCTTTGGAGAGACACATTGTAGCACACCCACTTGCACCAACGACCATCCAGCAGTTGTCAGCAGCGCTGGTGGAGGAATGGAACGCCCTACCACAAGACCTGCTTAATAACTTGTGGCCAGCATGGGAGCACGATGCAGAGCATGCATTGCTGTCCGTGGTGATCATACACCCTTTTAAGCACCATGTATCTGTTTCAGTAAATCTAGAGAGCCATCATATGTCGTATTAGCTTTAGTGTAGCTTATGGTCTATGAATAAAAGTGGCATTTCTGTTCGTCTCATTGCATATTTCGTTTAGTTGCCTACTGTAGCATACCGTAGCAGTTCCCTCTATGTATGATTGAAGTTTCATCGAGCTATGTTACTTGGCAGTGTCACAGCATGCGAAGATTACTTTCGTCCTTAGGTTTTGCACACCAGTGTATAAAGATGAAAATGTACCTATTGGAAGTCAAACCCTAATACACCTGTCTACCAGTGAACTTGAATAATCAGCATAACCAGGCAGAGGGGTTTTAGTAAGTATACAGAGCAATTCTGTTACCACATGGACTATAGGTGACGTCAGGTACCTACTGCGAAGGACACATGCCCCCCTCCCCAACAGCGGTTTCGTTGTGATTGTTCCATTTATTCGCTGCATATACACCAATGGAGAACTGTGGCAATATGCCTAAAGCAAAGAAGAGTTTATACACAAAAATTATCATCATCTATGGGAAGTGTGGCAGGGAAAACTTCGGCACAATTAACCCAAAAGACATTTAAAGCATCATGTTAAACAATACTAATCTAATGAAACACAAGGAACGTGTGACATTAGAAAGGAGCAATAAGGAAAGTCGACCTTCAATCTCCTCAGTCCCAAATTACAATTCAGAATTTTTCAGGATCTGTTTCATACACTAATAAAAGCGGGCATTGCTTTTTAAAAAATGTACGGCTTTCGAAATGGTTGTTTGGTAGCTTTACAAACAAATTACAATAGCTAAACATACATTGCTTTTTTCCTCCTATTACTCCTTAGTCCTGGACTACCTAAGAAGTGGGGTGTGCTGCTTTCAACTGTACATCATATTTGTTTACAGAGAGCACTGCAAGGTCACAAGCGTTTCCAACTTCCCTCGGTGCGTTACTAACTTGATGCTTTACTTACTAAAATTCCCCTGCCTGAGCATAACCCACTTTAAGTCACCTGATTATTCTTCGAACCCAGCCACTCAGAAGAAGACGACCTCTTGTTTTGTTTGCATCGAGTCACCTTTGCTGACCATGACCATACACTTCCAAAACACATTTATAAAATGCGTAAACTAGTTTACTGCGTTTCAAAAAGGAACTTTTTATGTGGATCCGCTGACTAAACCGTTTTACAATAGCTCCAGTTTAAAGAAGGAATAGCTAACGGTCGCTTAGTCAGGCGCAATCACCGACCTATAATTTAAAGACAAAATAAATTATAGAGCGGATGACTAATGGCAGGATAGTATAATTGCGACACAAGTGCGGTAAATGTATAATTGGATAGCAAGGAAGAGTTTTCTACTTCTGAGATTCTCCAATGCACTTAAAGCATGTATATTGCATAGTATTTTTCGAAGATAGTGAATAATAGAAATAGTATTTAAATTAATTACTAACAATATTGAACATTGCTTTCTGTAAAAGGTCACTAACATTAACTTTGGTGGTGAATAGCGATGAATTAAATGCTGCATGAATTAAATCGTAAGTATATATTAACAAATAAAATGCAAATAAAGACCCAGATAATATTTAAATGGTAAAATTTGGCTATGAAGTATGGTTATATTCTATGTCCGCAATAATAACTATAAAAAATTAGGGCATTGATGTAGTTCATGCATATACGTGCAGTAAAGTAGACAAAACACACAGGTTAGTTTACCAGCATTGATTGCAGAAAATTTAACTTTCCACCATGACAGCATGGACTGGAGGTGGTTAAAAATCTTCCGTATTGCATTCACATGACTTTCTCTACTCTTGTACAAACTATTTCTACAAACGCTTATTCTTCATCTACTTCATGTTAATGAGATAAACATTTGCAGAAATTATGTTATTGCTAATTTTCTTATAGGTATAAAGGGAATATTGTAGGTTTTAGGTTTAGCTGGTTGCTAAGCGGACCATTTTAATCTCTTTGCATGTGCAGGACACTAAAAAGACAGAAAAAAAAACGAATTCCCATTTGAAAAAAGTATAACTATTGGAAAATTCAAACAATCAACAAGGAATATCTCGGAAATGATTCACTGGACCCTACTCAAAAAAACTTACAGAGATAAATTGTGTGTTTTAACCACATCTATATTTTTTGTGTAGTAAAATTTTGTTTCTTAGGGTTTACCTGTTATACGAGAGTCATCCAGAATGAACAGAACTTTTGGGAATATTCCCAGAAAATTCAACTTACACATTTCATTTGACATAAAAATATCTTAAACATATGATATATTAATCAAAATCATTAGAGCTATTTTTGAGAAAATCAAAATTTTCGAAAAATGTTCCATGTAAAGGCTAGTCTGGGGTGGGGGAATTTTCTTGAGAATCTTCGTATCAATCCTTGGAAGATACTAAACTCAAATACCAAGTTTGGTATGTATCCGACTTTCATTTTTGAGTTATGCTATTCACAGACTGACAGACATACACATACACGGACATGTTTCCAAAAATGCTTTATTTGTATTCAGGACACCTCAAAACATATATTCGCGGTGAAATCTACGTATCGAATTTTTGGGTGGAATGCAATACTTTTCCTACTTACTATACGTAGTACAGAAAGTTAAAACATTATAGTAGAAAATAATAATTTACACAACAGTTTTCTTTCAGTTCAGCATAGTCCTTTGTTTATTTATATATTTATTGGCAACTAGATATTATACATACAGTCAAGAACATAGTCTTGGAAGAAAAAACAAACAAACAAATGAACGACTTTTCATTAAAATTTTGAATCCTTATTAGCTAACTTTAAAATTTTATGTAATAGCAGTTCGTTTACTTTTTCTGCAGTAAACTTCACAAACTATATTGATTTCGCTGTTTGAACGTTGCTGAATCTCCATAATTTCTCCTTAGTTTCTCGTTACTAATATTATGCATTTACACGCTGTTAAGTAAG
The DNA here is from genome assembly GCA_030765065.1 of Deroplatys truncata. Classification (NCBI taxonomy): domain Eukaryota; kingdom Metazoa; phylum Arthropoda; class Insecta; order Mantodea; family Mantidae; genus Deroplatys; species Deroplatys truncata. The sequence continues at coordinate 125,926,749 of CM060980.1, read as the reverse complement.
CTAAAAAGCAAAGTGTTTATAAATCCCTACGTACATGCTTTTTAAATTTGTTTTTGCTTCAATGGGTGTGAAAGTTTTTAGCTGGCGGCATATTGTTCCGCCTTGTGGAATATTACAACCACCCGCCCTGTATTATAAGCGTTATCCCTCCAAGGTCAATTATTGAGCTCGAACGCTCACAAAGGGCATACACTGTTTTTACTTCGGCCTTTAAACGTTTTCTTTCTTTTTGGGACATGTTCTTAAATTAAAACGGAGAGGGCAATTTATTTATACGAGGTTACATTTCTAACCTTATGCTTCCAGTGGGAATTGATAAGAAAGGTGGTTAATCACCTTGGTGAATGCTCATGTACGACAATACCCATAATTTCCAATTTAAGGGAATATTAAATGATGATATATGGTCAAAATATGATCGGTTTTGCCATTGGAATCATATAAATGTTTGAAGTATTTTATTTATGCATACAGGTTGGACAACTTAAGTTGAGACTGTACAATATCTCCAAAACCAAGCTTTGTAGAAAGAAATGTTTTTGATAAAAGTTTCTTGATATTATGGGAGAAAACATACGCCATTAATCGTGTTTTGTTTGGAGGACGTTATGATGGTCATTTTAGGGTCAATTTAACTTTTTTAAATGGGAACCTACAATTAGGGTCGAGTTGAATTCACTCTAAAATGACATTACAACGTTCTCCAAATAAAACACGACTAATGGCATTTACTTTCCTCCATAATATCAAGCAACTTTTATTCTAGACATTTCTTTCTACAACTTGTGCAGTCAACTTAAAAAAAATGGTCCACCCTGTATATTTAATGCATATTGGTTTATTACACATATTTCAATGTAGTTTTAAATGCCCTAAATTTGGTTTAATAAATTAGAATTCTAGGATGTGCTTTAAACCTTCTCCTCCATATTTAAAATCCTAAAGTACAAAATTGTGAATATTGAATTCAGTAGTTCAAGGTTAATTCTGCGAATAATCTGTTGTGTCTTTTATGATATGGAAAAAACTCACAAAGGTTTTTAGATAGTTAAGAGAACAAATGGCAGTCCACTTTTTGAGCCTTAGTAGTATGAAACATACTACCCCACCGTGGCATCACCCGTAGGGCTGCCACCAAAAGCAACCTTGACATACTGGAATTCATCTATTAATTTTGTCTTACTGTATGGTTTCTGTGTACTGAGAAAAATGGAGAACCTGGAAGCAAAACTGCGATCTTAAGTGTATCTCAGTAATGAAATACAGAGTCGTTTTAGTGTTCTTTTGTGTAAACATTCCATGCTAGGGGAATACCTCGTGCACTGCGACCTACGGGAGGCCTATATAAACGCCCAAGAGGAAGGGATGAAATGAAGGAACCACAGAAGGCTATAGGCCGCAGAGTCACTAACAGTTTCTGGCTCGACGACCCGTCCCACTAGTGGAGGCGCCCAGAGAGGGCGACGAACGACCCGACAAACAAGCAGCCCTCTATGTCCACGGGAACAGTTTTCTTTGAGCAAGCAACCACACCATTTGCCCGGCACCACCATGCGCCACGAAACCTAGAAGCACATCTGAAACGAGAAGGAAACGGAATGAAAGGGAAATGCGTGAAAGGTAATCGTGGTAGATGAAAACTACACCAGCATTTTCCTACCGACCAGGGGAAACGACGAAAAATCCAAGGTCAGAATAGACGGTAGACGGGAATCGAACCCGGGACCTATCGAATACGAGCCTAATACGGTACCGCAGAGCCATCTCGCTCGGTGGAATGAATTATACCTAATCCTTACAATAAGGATGACGAAAAGTGCTTCGCAATTTTGTTTGGAACCTATCTACCGCTCCCCCACAAAAAAGGTAGTCCTCAATACTTCCATTTGTATTGTACGTACTGTTATTGTTTTAGCACTGAGATTCGGGGAAAGAAGGCATTTAGCACCTTCGGTATTACAGCATAAAAATAATGAACCTATCGGCCCACCATTTTCGTAAGTATACAAACAAGATAAACATTTCTAATATTTAGTGAGTTTCGCAGTGAAAAACTCGGGGACATTAAGAGTTAACTGATTTAAACAGATGAGATCACATTTATAGTCGCCTGCTGTTCATTTTATGGACTGAAGCTGAAGGCGCTTATAAAGGTAGCAAATAAAAATACTTCTCAGAAGTCATTTTGGAGACGCTCATACGACGAGGCTATTAAACGTGGAGCGGAAAGCCAAAGCAAACACAGAAAACAAAAGAATAACATCACTAGGAAAACATTACGTGAATTAATACAAAGAAGAAAAAAATCGAGGGACAAATGAAGCAAACAATATGGGAGGGGGAATAGCAAGTAAGTAGAAGCAGAAACAATACTATATTTCTAGAATATATTTTTAAGATTCTACCTCCTGTATCATTTAATTTTATTTTCTTCCTTGGTCTTAAAACATTTATTGCGGCGGAACAACCTTATTGACTTAGAAGAGTAGGAAAAATAATCCTTACAACGCAATTCCATTGTTTGTTTATTGTGCGACGTAAAACTTGGTAAAATAATACGCAACTGAGTAAACGTTTGAGGTGATGCTACTGTGGACTCTTGGATACATGTGAGGGTAAGTCAATAGTTAGTAGCCGTAATGTTTTGTAGTCGAGTATACGTCGAGATAATGCTGTTCCTGCAGCATTATTGTGTTTGTCATATCCTATATGAGGTTTTCCATTCTTGACAATGAACTATTTCAACAGTTAAGTCTTTCATTCCATCGTCACGCGTAAATCGTCCCCTTTCTTTAATCACCAGCAGATGAAAGTACAAAGGTGGCTCTTATTGTGAATGAGAAGCACGTTGCCAATGTCAGGTCTGCAGCAAGCTTGTGCTAATGCCGGCGAGGAGATGATGGCGGATGCACGTACTAGTACTAGTCGGCCACGATGGGAGTGCACTTGGAGGAGGGCACCACTATTTTTGTTGACAATGCGTAACATCATCAAAATACTACGGTGTGAGGGGCAAGGTGATACTGCGAATGTGCAGTTACACAATGAAAACCGTACTACATTTGCAGGCCTCAGCCTTGCTAGTAAATGCAACTCGGAACTACGGACGCTTTCTTTACCTGACTGTGCTTCCGATGCTCCGCCCATTTGTTCCGAAACTGTTTAGTTCCTCTTCCCACCGAACGCACTCATATATAATCTGTCTCAAAAGGAATGATACTCTTGTAAACACGTGCGAGGAAAGCGAGAGAGAGAGAGAGATGGAATGCTCTTATGCCGCTGATTGGTGGAGGGGAGTTCATGGGTGTTTTCTTTTATTAACGCATATAAGAAGTACAGCACTGTAAGTAGTTTTCTAATCACTGCTCAGCGCGAATTAGTTTCGGGGAGAGAAAAGTCTACAAATGTTTAGATTCATTTCTCTGTATCCTGCACAGATGTGTTCTAGGCTCGTGAATTCTGTAAGGAATGCTTACAACGGACGAGTAAATAAGGGCAGAGACATAGATTAAACCGAAGATAGGCGTGTATGTGTGTGCATTGTCGCGTCGGACTCATTATTGCTTTGTAACATGACATTGTTGGGCATAATTATTTCGTTTGGGAGTTTGAATTTCGTCCGGCGCGGCATCTCTCCCCCGCCTCCTGTCAGGGGTGGAGAGAGGAAAGGGGGGCAAGTAGCGTTACTAGCTTCTTCTTTGTTTGGTAGCGTGAGTAGTAGAGAGTTAGTAGCGTGGGCTCAGTCGTATGTGTCTCTTCAGGGCAAGTGGTTGTAGAGTGCGTGGATCGTGTGTGTGGACATCTCCCTCCAATGTCTGTTCTGCAATCTCCTTTGAATGATGTAGTGGCACCAAGGCAACTTTATAATAAACCACAGTAAATGTGAAACTATGTGTATTTTGTATGCATATCTCACCCCTGCTTTAGAAATGTAATGTTAAGGTTCCTGGTCTTCTCGTTACCACTGAGCTACGTCTCCCAATTTTTATGCCGGGGTAACTAAATTTAATAACTGGCTGCAAAACCTTTAGACCTCACCCCGGTATATAACAATATGCAGCCTTATTTTGTATTACTAATGAAATAGTTATATAATACACACGAATAAGTTGTATATAGACTATACTTACGGCCCTCTCGGAACAAAGTAGGTCTTGCAGTGAATGGTGATTCAGATGTTTATCGTGCAGGGCCGCTTCTGATGCTTAAGACTATTTCGCATATTTTACAGGGCCAGAACACTATGGAATTAAAATAGTCAGCTTATCATCATAGAGCAGGGCTGTCGAACTGCCGAAACAAAACACAGTCGAGACAAACCTTTGGCGAGAGACAAAATAATCGCGCATTGTTTCGCGATGCTTAAGAAACACACCCGAAGCATAACCTAATGCTGCTACACGATGATATTAATTCTGTAACACCTAGATTTAACAAGTTACTGGCAATGTCTTACTCCACTTATTGTCAAGAAGTTAGCTTGCTGCAGCTAGTATTGCAAGAGTTATCTGCATACATGTACGTAAATATGTGGCGGGTTGAGTCCGCTCCGCCTTGTTGTTTACAACAGGATCGTTCTTGTCTGGGATAGAGTATATTATGTATTGCGACCATTGTTGTTCTAGCTTGCGGCATCTCCAGTTTGTTTTGCTACTTCACCGAACTTTGAAGCAAATTCAGGAGGTGGACTATCGGGTGTTCAAAAATAATGGTTTTACTAAAAAAGAATTCCATTTTTAAGACGTTCTAGCAATGGTATACCCCCCTCAAAGACATGAATCGATCACACGTTTCCTGCACTACACTTGGTTCGTGCTTCGAAACTCGCGGATCACAACGAACAACTTTATGTCTGCCGTGTTTCACGATTATTAGCTAAGAGAGCTCCTTTTCAGTTTCCTCTTCTTACCAGAAGCTAATCTGCTCCACTTGTATCACGTGATTTCTGCACCCCTCTTAAGAAAACAACAGATATCTGGCACCATGGTGTAAGCTTGTTGTTACAACACTTAAGCCCAGTTCTTTGCCACGTTTATTTCATTGTAGGATTTATTTCCTGCGTTATTATTCATTTTTATCGGTCATGTCGCTTAATGAGCAGCTGAGTTCATAGTGGCACCACGAGACAGGAAGTTAACCAAGATTACTTCTTGAAGCAACCAAACAAAGACTTGGAATGAATGAAAAATCACATATCACCTGTATTTTGTCGGTGAACTACAGTCTAGCGCACGTGTGAAGCTCACATTCGATAGGTCCGGGATTCGATTCCTGTCGGACGGTCACTCTGAACCATGGGGTTTTTCGTAGTTTCCCCAGGTCGTCGTGGTTCCCCTTCTACCACGAATTTCCTGTGCCTTTCCCATTTCCATAATTTTCTTTCACCTGTTTCAGGGTTGTAGGACCAGACGACGTGTGCTGCGGTAGGATGATGGAATTTGCGCTACAGAAAGATTTTTCCCTGGCGCTTTGCAGAACTGTTGGGGTCTCCTTCCTTCCTGGGAGTATCTCGTCTATTCCAGACCCCAGGTTATGCTTAGGGACCCCTCCCTTGTTAAAGCACATCCTCTTCGGATTCTGGTCGCCCTTCGGGTTTCTCAGGGGTCACTTGGAAGCACAATTGGCTTACTATAGCCTATATGGGCGCTGTGCTCCAGTTACTGGAGGCCCCTCCGTTGACTATCCCTAACTCCGTACGGTCTAGCGCATCTATCGTCAAGTACTGAGCAGACCGGTTGCGAGCTTACCTGTTCGGTACATGTAAGCGTGATGGGAGTAACTGAAAGAGGAGCAAAGGGAAAATTTTGACGTCATTCATACCGCAGCGGCGGTTCTGTCAGGTAGTTCTCATTTACCATGGAGGACAGTACGTCAAAGCTTAGGTCAACAACACCAACAAGGTTCAATCCTGCTTGGGAGGAAACACTTTTATCAAAGTTGAAATAGGACAATATTAACAGTGAAGAGTCAATTGATAAAATAAATGAGTCAAATGATGTTAGAAGCCTTCACTTACATCATGGTGGTAAAAGATGGACGATCGTTTCGAGACTTCAAGGTCTCATCATCGGCACAAAAGACGACTGAATCTTGCTTCACAACACAAAATGTATCTGACCCATGTGGACGATTGGAAGGACCTCAGGTGGTAGTTTTCATAACTGCTGAAGGTGAACAAGAAGGCTGCTGTCCCGACATCTCTTGTAGTGTAGTGGAACTAGAAGTAGGATGGGCTCCGTCTTGAACTTTTTTCTTCTGAAGGTGAACCAGAAGGCGGGTGACGTCATCCAACGGCGGAATTTCAAAATTTATAACTTGTAAATTATTTTTAATAATGAATATTTTTTCCCAAGTATCCAACACCACCTGAGGTCCTTCCAATCGTCCACATGGGTCAGATAAATTTTGCGTTGTGAAGCAATATTCCGTCGTCTTCTGTGCCGATGATGAGACCTTGAACTCTCGAAAAGATCGTCCATCTTTTACCACCATGATGTAAGTGAAGGCTTTTAATATCATTCGACTCATTTATTTTATCAGAAAACATTTGAATACAGCACAATATAATGGTGTAAACTGCTTATTTTGTAATAAGATGTTAAACCATATAAAAAGTTTAATTTTCAGCGCCATTATTCGTCTTATGGGAATTATGTGAAACATACCAAAGGGAAGAAAGATCAGCTTTATTGGAACAATTAAAATATATAACTTTGGTGGATGTAATTCCAGTACATTTTATTGTTTTGTAATTTATTTGTATTGCTGAATTTTTTTATGCTAGTCAGACTCACCACTTGTTTATTTTACCTTTGAATATACGAATTATGATGTTTTTAGTATATAATTTATTATTTTTGCTTGTGTAAACCCGTCTATGATGCAGTACTCAAGTTAATCATGCCTCGCCAAATTGAACAGTGCTAATTGATTATATATCACCACCACCACCACCACCACCACCACCACCACCACCACCACCACCACCACCACCGCCGCCGCCGCCGCCGCCACCACCACCACCACCACCACCACCAAAACCAATAATAAAAATGTATATATATATGAGCATTATAGTTCCGTAAAACAGTATGATTATAACACTTGGCATCAATTTGTATTGCAAAGTTACTGCCGTACAGTTACCGGAAACACTGTTTACAAACCGGCCTGCTGCTCAGGGACCAGGGAGCGGAGCAGGTAAAGCCGCCTCCCTAGAGCTACGTATTAGTGATGTCTGGTCTAGCTCATAACCGGTCTTCGGGTTTCGAGTAATACAACAAAGAAAGCTGCTTTAAAACGTAACCGTGTGCTTTTACCGCTTTCTTCCTGTTCTTTTTGCAATTATTTTCTGCAGATATTTGAATTGCTCTTGTTGGTTATATTTATGTAATTCTGTATCGGTAAACATACTAAACGTGAACTGCCTTAGCCCGCTGCAATTTGAAAATGGAGTGTGTATTCTTTTATTCAACTCACTTTTCCCGAGGCGGACACAGGTAGAGGCAAGGTTGAGGCTAGTATTAATGAACGTACAATAAAACCACTGTAAGTAGCAGGTGATAAATCACTGCCTGTTTATCGTAGGTGAGTGACGACGAGAACTGAAAGAGAACAGGAACGGAACATGAAAAACCCGTGCTAAAGTGGTGGTTAAGTGGCTGAAACACAATTTCAGAGCTAAGATATAGGAAACAGTTCTTATGTGTTACATTCGCGTGACTTTCTCGACTCACTCTTATAAAAAGTATTGTTACAAGTTCTTGTTAATCGAGAACACGTTTACCTACTCATTTTGTTTTAGTGATGGCTCTGAAATTCTAGCTCCTTACATGCCCCCCAAAAAACAACACGAAAGCGACTTTACATTTGAAAATTCAAACTAATGCCAAAAATGATATGGGGATTGGTTAACGGTACAGAACTTTTTTATTGGGTATACATTTTGTGGTTTAACGAGATTTGCAGTTTTTTGTGTAGTAAGATTTTGTCTCTTAGGTTTACCACTTGTACAAAATTAATTTAGAATGAAGAGGAATTCCCAGACTATTCCGAGAAAATTCAGGAGATACATTTTATTTGTCATTAAAATGTCTTAAACGTACGTATTTTAATCAAAATCGTCATAGTCATTTTGAAAAAATAAAAAAATAACGAAATAATTTCCATGTAAATGGTCTCGTATTTTGAGGTGAGGAGTTTTCTGGAAAATCTTCTTGTTGCATCCTTGGAAAATGCTCAACATAAATACCAGTTTGGTATATAACCGACTTTTCGCTTTTGAGTTTTGTGCTCACAGACATATAGACAGACACACATACATAGAGATAGCTGTTCTAAAAATTTCTTTTTTGGATTTATTAGTACTTCTATTTACTATACTAAGTAGTAGAGAAAGTAAAAATGCGTATGTGTAACAATTACATAAGTCTACTTGTTAGCCTTTATTTTCATATGTATTCTACAGATCATTCATACAAAAGCTTATATGTTTCTGTTTTCACCACCACCAACTCGGTTCCGTCCTTTCAGCAATTTAGATTGGCCCTCTGTATTCTATTAATCACGATACACAGCATACAAAAGGTTGAGATGTCAGCCATTCAAAAAGAAAAACATTCTTGATATTACATAGTAGCTTTCCTGCGCAGTAGGCTGGAGCGAGTTGCTCTGGTTCTCGGCCACGGAATGCGCCTGGGTTCGATTCTATCCATGATGGTGCGGATTTTAGGTCCTTAATATAGGACCCGGGCCCACTCAGCATCGTGAAGAAAGTGAGGAGCTGCGATAGGCAGCGGTCCTGACCTCGCGAGCCAACTTTCCGGCTGGGAGGTGCGTGATGCTGGTCACATCACCTCCCTGTATCGGTTGGATGATCGCCCACCTCTACCGTGGCACGTGGGCGTGAGGCCGGCAGTCTGCTCTGGCGCCACAGGACTGTTATTATTATTATTATTATTATTATTATTATTATTTACCTATATTAGCTTATGAGAAACAAAAGAGCAGCAACGTACCATTTCAAAGTTTGCTACTTACGAGTACAATATTGCAAAATTCAAACAAACAACAGCTAGTACTTTGCGTGGGTTATTTGTATAATTTTAACTCGCCTGTTATCATACCTAATCACCTTTACGCTGTTCTATTGTGGGTTGATGTGGCACCAGCTATCTATTGTTTGCAGTCGAGTATGCATCTCTTGGGTCAAGGGGTGTCTCATCGGAGGGGATGGTATGATTAGTGATAACAGTGAAGACTTTTCTGATAATTCATTAGAAACCCCAACACACTACGGACATGTAAATACTATGTTCACAGCCTGAATATGTCTATTCCGGCCTTCGCTGAAACTCTACGTACATTCTAAAAAATATCTACGTGATTTACTTTGTCATCGCGTACCATAACTGCTTTATTATTTCCGTACCAACTTAAATTGCTTGTTTAATACTGCTGCAATTTCGGAAAGGTTATTGCAATGAAATAAGCTATTTGGAATAAATGTTATGCTTTAATCAACTCTGCATTTTCTCGTAGCAAGTTTTTACGTATCTTCTTACGGTTTCCCAGGAAATTCAGTTCGTTCCTGTTCTCAGCTTATATGTAGACTATACAGGATGGACTATTTAAGTTGAGATGCTGTAGAAAGAAATGCCTTGAATAAATGTCGTTTGATATTATAGAGGAAAGTAAATGCCATAGTGTGTTTTATTTGGAGGACTCGTGATGGACATTTTAGGATCAATTTAATTTTTTTTTAAAATGGAAACCCCATTTTTATGTTGGTTTTTCACTCCTCGTAAAAAACTAAACAACATTTGTGTAAACACTTTGCAATTGTTCTTACACCAAGGTAAATAACAACAAAAATTCTGAATGGCTGTGTACGAAGGTCGCAATGAATGATTGGACCATACATGCATGGTTATTTGAGTGTCAAGTTATGTTTCGTAGTTGGGAACCAACATTTTTTATTATGTTTCTTTATTCCTCATAACAAAATAAACAGATTTTATAAACCATTTTCTAATGAGAAAACAACATACAAAATGTAGGTTCCCATTTAAAAAAATTAAATTGACTCTAAAATACCGTCATAACGTCTTCCAAACAAAACACGCATTTACTTTCCCTAAAATATAAAGCAACTTTTATTAAAGACATTTCTTTCTACAATGCTTAGTTTTGGGTATGTTGTACAGTATCAATTAAATGGTCCACTCTGTATATTGTATTCATGTCAACATTAAAATATATATAATTCTTTGATCGAAATTAGAGAATATATTTTTGAGAAACTAAAAAATAAAGAAACGTCTTCAATGTAAAGGGTCATCTGGCGTGGGAATGTCTTCGCTTTGCATTTATAAAGGGTAACTTGACTTAAGTGTGAATTTAGTATGTATATGGCTTTTCGTTTTTGAGTTATACAGTTCACAGACACAAAGACCGCGGGATCTGGGCTGACTACTCTCAGCTGCTCACCCTCGGACCCCAGGAATCAAACTCGTGGGGCTTTTACATTAGGGCAGCTTCTATTTTATACTCTGCCACCCTCTACGCGCGCCAGCCCAATAGGGAAAACCCTATCAGGGAAGACTACCGAAGAACCCCCATGGGGCCGACGGCTTACCTAGTTACTGTCTACCAGTTGTCATTCATGGTTGGTGCCGGAGGTCATCTGAGCGTCTCACAACACCACCTGGGCGGAAAACCAGCCAGACGTACCCAATCTCCCATGGGTTTCGGGAACCACTGCCCCGCCGAGTCCAACCCAATCCGAACAGCTCCCTTACGGGAGGGGCTTGAATGTTCGGCCCGGCGTACTTGTAGTAATGCCAGAAGTACCACGAGTGCTAGGGGTCCACAGCGTTCGCACAAAGGCAGAAAATTTCTTCTTTTATTAAAGCCAGCCCAGAACGTAATATATTTCCAGCGAATTTGTATTGGGAAGCTTTACATGGAGTGCTTCATCACAGATACACGCAGAGAAAGCGAAAATATTTTCAGCATCCATACAAACAGAATGATAGGTATGTCGATGAAAAATTCACTTTCGACGATAAAGAAATAAATTGAACTGAGTTTGGTTTTGTTCATGAAACAGAAAATTCGGTGATAAAAGAAGAAAATGCTGCAGCTTTTAGGCTTTGGTTGCTATTCTAGCAAGGAAGACCTTTTAAAGCCATCTCTTACGGCAGGCAGTACACGGGTCATAAACACGTGAACTCCATTTGGGGTTTCTGTGTGAGGACAAAGCCCTTTACCTCATTGCTTTTATTTAACGGAACAAAAGCACGAGGAAGCCTCCCATCATTCCTGATGAAGCACTAGAGCGAAATCGCTGCGGACGCCCACGTCAAGGCAAGACAGAATATGAAGGAAGCATCTTAAGAGAAAGTTGTAATGAGCTACTCAGATGTTGGAGAAGAAATTCTTACTTTCATATTACGAATTACAAACGATTATAAAATATATACTGTGCATGTTATGACAGGAGATGGAAACAGTTTAAGGCGAGGCATCTGTGAAAAAAAATTTAAAGAAAAATACGGAATAAACAGAAGTTATTGAGCATCTATATAAATAATGTAAAACATGATATCCATGGATGTCAAGTAGATAATTATTAACAACAATTATAATGTAATCCAAGATATAACTGGTTTGTAGTCGAATTGTAGGGAAATTTATGTACTTTTATTTATTTTATTTATTTATTTGTACTAGCAATCTTCCTTAGAATATGGCTGTACTTCAGCTCAAGCTGTTATCTTGCCATATTCTACCCACATTACATTCTTTAATTATAACATAAAAATGATAATAATAATAAAATAATAGTAGTAATACCAAAATAATAATCTAATAATATTAATATTATAATAATGATAATATAATTATATAACTTATCATCACATGATGAAATTAATTTACATCTCTTTTTATTGTCCATAACCATTTCTTTTTTACTTTGGACAGGTACTCTTCTACCTTTTTACTGTCTTTGTTAAAAATCTTGCTTAAGGCTACTTTCCTGTCCAGTTTTAACCATTTCCCATTTATAGCTTGCTTTCTCCAATGCTGTGTACCTTTACAATAAAAAATTATATGTTTTAAATCTTCTCTTTCCCCACATATTGGACACTGGTTCTGTGGGAACCCATTTCTTATTCCTGTTAGTCTCCATACACCTGCTCGCACCCAAGCTAACTCTCTCTTTGTTCCTTATTTGAGTTATCCACATACTGTTCTCTAGCCCATACATTTTTATTAATATATATGATTCCAAGGAACTTTTCTTCCCAATGTCACTAAATAAATTTTGTATCTCTATTATCTTCAAACCTCCGCCAAGTTTCTTTCCAAAAACCCTTAACATTATTTTCTCTCCTCCAAATTTCTCTAAGACCGCTATTTTCCAAATAGTGTTTCTTGTGTTCATGTCATTTTAAGTGCACAAAAGTAATTTGTAATTATTTGTGTATAATTGAATGTAATGTTGATGTGAGTTTATGAAAAAATATTTTGTAAATCAGAAAGAGCATGTAGCCAGAGAAGGGAGAGCAAGCGACCTTCAAATTTCTTTTGTTAATAAGAGTGAATCATAGAGCCATTGAGCGTAGCTTCTATAAACAGGGAAAGACGCTGTATATACCAGGTGAGTCAGCTGTCCCTAGGTATTCGTATCTATGCAACCCTCAGTTTATATTCTAATGTGAAAACATTGACCCTTTTAGCAAACAAACAGTTATTGTAGCTCTACCCTTCTATTTGCTACTATATGCAATCCCCATTAATGATTAAAGGCCTGAATGAGAACCAAAGATGTCCGAAAGCCCGGCGTTTCTTGGATATAATGCTTGCAAGGAGACAGGAATGTTTTCCCGAAGAGCGGGGTAGACTAAGTGGGTTCTAGCCGAGCGGTTTAGCTGCCAGAATGTGGTGAAGCAAAGGTTAGCTTGGGAGGTTCGAATCTGATTCAAACATCAAATTGTTTTGATTTTTTTCTCCTTGTGTTTATTTTCTGTATTTTAGTGTACTAATTTATTTAGATTTTTTACTCGCTCTCCTGTGAGCCAAAGACAAAAGAATTAGAAGCAGATAATGGTGTATCTGTTTACCCTAATAATCTGTACCGTATCTGGTGTTGTAAACCATGTCACGTGGTTAGCTTTCATTCTTTTAGGAGCATATCGACGATATTAAATCTAACAGATTTTGTTTCATGTTTAAACCCTATGTTTCATTTCTTCTATTGACAAAGGAGTTGTAAATGTGCTAAGTTCACGGGTAAACAGGATTATAAATTGTTAAAGAGCGTGGATTTGATCAACGAAGTAAATGTTCAAAATGGCGACTCGCTTCATCAATCCACATTTGTGTACGTTGCCGGAGAGACCTTCTTGCATGGTGTAACATGCGCGGTGTAATCTGCCTGCATTCTTCACGTATGAGTGTGCCCGTATATGATTTGGGCTTTACAATCTTCTTCTTTGCGGTAGAATACATGACGATTGTTGTATTTTGTACACACTTATAATGTTATAAAAATGTTATTTATACCATAATATCAAATTATAGGCCCAAAGAGATAAAACAAAAGGTAATAAAAAGTTTGAAATTCACCAGAAGGATTTGAACACGAATTAAAGTGGCAAAGTGTTAAAGCAACCATGCTAATACCATTCTGCCAATGTTACCTTGCGAGTTGAGGTTCATATACGAATTGAACGTAGAACTAGACCCCACCTCAAATCTTTACACGCTTTTCGCAGCGTCATAGAGTTTTGGGCTCGGTTTGGTAGTTTTAATTCAAACAAATAAACTGCATCAGACATTAAAATTACTGTATGACCTGAAATACACCAAGGTTTGTGACATAAGAGAAGTTATCTACCTAATACTTAGCATTTTTTGACAAGGCTGTACAACGTTGACTGACGGCTTAAATCCAATCGGTCGCATTGCGTAGATATGCCATTTTGTTTTCAAATGGTTTTGTCAACCGATACATGTGATAGGTTGTTCCTTCAGCGGCGTTTTCAAATGTGTGCGTGAATGTATGCTAAATAATAAAAGTTTGTAAAATTGGCTAAAAGTGCTACTGCAGCTCCCAGGGTCAGGGTGGGATGTTTTTTGTATCGATTGCATTCTGTCCCGTAAAACACTTATGCAATGGGTTATCTATCCATCCTCTATAAAGTGTTGTGCAAATCAGCCATTAGAAGGCATTCAGAAAGGCGTAAGTAAACTATGTCGCTTAGCACGTTGCATAAATTCAAAAAAATCTGATGTGTTACACTCACATGACTTTCTCTACTCTTGTACAAACTATTTTTACAAACGCTTATTCTCCATATACTTCATGTTAATCGAGATATCGAAATGTAAATCTTATTCCTAATTTTCTTGTAGATGCAAGGGGAATTGGCAGGCTTTAAGCCATAGCCAATTATTTTAAGAGCTGGTTGCTATGTGGAATATTCCATTCTCTTTGCATTACCAGGACGAAAAAAATGAATAACGAATTTCCATTTGAGAAAAAGTATAAGTATTGGAAAATTTAAGGGAATAACAAGCAATATCTCGAAAATGGTTCACTCAACAAAACAAATGTATATGACATAAATTGCGTATTTTAACGCGATCTACATTTATTTGTAGTAAAATTTTGTCTATCACTTATGGTTTACCAGTTATGCAAAAGTCGTTTACAATGAAGAATACGTTTGGAGACATTCCCAGAAAATTCGAGATATACATTACATTTGTCATGAAAATATCTTTAACATATGATATTTAAATCAAAATCATTAGAGCCATTTTTGAGAAAATTAAAATTTTCGAAAAATGTTCCATGTAAAGGGTAATCTGGGGTGGGGGGATTTTCTTGAAAACCTCCGTGTCGCATCTCTGGAAGATACTGAACCTAAATACCAAGTTTGGTGTTTATCCGACTGTTCGTTTCTGAGTTATGCTGTTCACAGACACAGACACACACACACACACACACACACACACACACACACGGACATGTTTCCAAAAATGCTTTTTTTTGGATTCAATGGGTCTCAAAACATATATTTCTGGTGAAATCTCGGTATCAGATTTTGGGTGGAATACAATACTTCCCCTACTTACTATACGTAGTAGAGAAAGTAATGAATAGCGGCAGCTGACTCATCTGGTATATACGACAGGGTCATGTGTATACGTATGTGTTTGTATGAATAAATTTGAGTTCAGTGCAAGACAAGAAACATTTGCGAAGACGTGCAGCGTTAATAGAGGAAATATTTGGCGAAAATCTTGAACGTTCTCCACGAAAATCACTATTGAGGTTAGCACAATTGAGGTTACGGCATTTGTTATGAGGTAAGAGTTAATTTTGTTATATTTTACGTGCAGGTTTAAGGAATAAATATTGCAGAAGTGATGTCGGAGTACTGGCACGGCTTGCTGTAGTATGTCGTGCTTGCTATCCAGACTCCGTACGAGCGGTCAGGTTTTATACTGAAGATCCTGTATAACCAAAGACGGAAAAGAAGAGTTGCACGTTCATATCAGAGATGGAGAGACGAGGCTTTTCTTCAAGAGGACGTAACAGTTCAGTGATGGATTAAACCGTGACGTTGATGATGATGATCTGTGAAAACCTCCACATTTTAAAAGTTTTTCGGCAAAACTTCTACTGCTTTTTCATGAGCTACGTCTGAAAGTTGTAGACAGGCACCGCAGATCGCCACAGATTGACTTTGATTTCCGGGTTGACAAAACCAATTTAACCTCTTCTGATGGGAGGTAAGGCAATTTCAAATACTGAGTGCCTAGCATCACACCCCAACTTTGAAAGAAGGGAAAGGGGCAGGCTGGGATGGAACAAAATCAGTTTTGAGGAGCCGCTATGGGACACCAAGCCCTGAAGTACGATAATGAATGATTCATATATAGACCTTTACTGAGTCAGTTCATGTACTGGCTTTACATTAGTCTCGCTATATCAATCAACTCCATGTTTCCGCAATGTCACGCACCATTAATTTGATTTAATGAGTTTATTTCTTGGAGTTATGCAATTACTGTTAATAACTATTTCTTTTATGTATTTTCAGCTTTAAAGGTATTCTACAATCAGCTTATTTCAACCTCTTCTAGTTTAAAATGCTGTAATGTTAACAAGTTGCTAGAGGGATAGAAGCTTGGTAAGGTGTGCCTCTTTTGCACCAACTTTTTCTACAACGGCATGCAGTGGAATGAACATTGCGGGGAACAGTTGGCAGCATTGTGAAGAGCGCAGATGTGTCGCTAAATGGGGAAAAAGTGAACCCGGCTGTGGATGCGTGAGAAGCCAACTGGGCTTCAAATTAATGCCTGGCTTCACCCAGTTATGTCGTGCCTGTGAAAACTGCCCATAGTAATAAAAGGCCTACATCCTTCAGCTGAACCATAGTAACCTATGTTTATTAATATTTTCTGATTTTTTCTTTCTTACAATTAGATTGCCGACGTTGTGTACAATTGCTTCACACACATACAGATCAGTTCGTTGTGTTGCCTAATATAATAAGCGCTTCGAAAAATCAGACTTTGAATCTAAACCCTGATATATCGGCAACAGTGTAGTTATATCGATCAGTAGCTTTCACCTTTTATAGAGAACCTTTCTCTTCACCTGTTTTTCCTTTGATTCAATATTTGAGCGCACACAGTTAAATCAAACAACCACACAGATATTCTATTCGACCCCAAAACTTGGTATCTGTGCTTCACCGGAAATTTTCCTTGAGATTTCGCGAATAAAAAATGGTTTTAGAAAAAAAATGTCGTATACACGTGCTTGTATGCACACCTACAGCATATCTCAAAAAGATAGTTTTGGATAAATTCGAAATTTTATAACTTACTTGAGGTTGCCGATCGAAAATTTTCAATAATTTCCCCATAACCAAATAACTCTTGCATAAAACTTTCGTTATTCAAAGCTTTCTCAAAAACGGCTGTAATGATTTTTATTAAAACTCCATATATTTTACAGACCTAAGAGCAAACCTTCTGCCGTTGCAAAAAATTAGATCAGTTTGATATACAGTTTATATTGGCAATTTTTTTCGTAACATTAGCCGTTTCCGAAATATTATCATCACATTTTACATGATATCCTGGGATGAATGTGATGCAGCATATATGAACATGTTTAAAATATAAGATTCCTCATTTTCCCCTATAGGGTCATTATTAACAAGACAGAATTGTGGTGAAAACACAAGCATAAAACCAATTTTGAGAATGTCAAAAATAACGGAAACTTTTCCATGTAAAGGGAAATGTGGGGTGGGGAATTTCCTTGAAATTTTTTTTTCAATTTATTTAAAGTCGCACAAACTGCATGGTCATATGCAACTCATCAATTAATTACATTAATTCATAATTAGAGAAACAGTTACATGTTCACAAAGAGAACAGAATATATGATGCAATTGGGTATTCATTTTAACATGGTCAAATAAATATTAATACTGGTATTCAAGTATGAACGAGAAAATACTAAATATTATATAGAAACATTTTATGTTTTGTTAAAAAGACGATATTCTACAGGAATTTCTTTACTTTTAGATAGATCTTCTTGTCGATCCCTGGAAGATGCTTAACTTAAATACTCAATTTGGTGTTTAAGAGACTTTGGTATATGAATTATGCTGTTCACAGACACACACGAACTTTTTTCTAAAAATGCTTTTTTTTTTATTCAAAGTGCCTCAAATCACGCATTTCCGTGAAATGCATTTCCTCACCGCTTTCTATAAAAGCTATGTTTTAATTCACAGAACAACTAAACGTGTATTTAGGATGAAATATGGATATCGAATCCTTGGAGCGTTGCAGTACTTCCTGTACTTACTAATAGTAGGTGTTAGAGTAAGCAAAAGTTATATAAACATACGTATGTCCATAGTGCTTAGGTATTCTCTGAGAGAATTGAATGTCTCACTGTTGGAAAGCCGAACTTTAAGTAGTTGCAACCACGTGCGATACAAAGTTTCCGGTGGCCTTCCCCCCAATGTTCACTTTCCGGTGATCTTCGCCCCAAGTTTACTTTCCGGTGGCCTTCGCCCCAACGTTTAGGAATCAACTTTGTATTTTCATGTTTCTTTAAATATTATATATATTTATGTTTGCCTCGGCTGTGTTAGTATTAATTTGTAGAAACATGTATCTCTTATCAGGGGGTGATGCGGCTAAAGAATGTAGGTTTATACAAATTATAATTTTTACTTCACTCCTTTTATTAATGCTACACACGATTGAATAACACTTCACTGATATAGAGAGCTGTGAGATCATTTATTAATTGCACTTTTAAACCTTATAATATTCTCGCCGTAATGAATTTTCGTCTCACACTGGATACGTATTAAACTTCTCGAGGACGCGTCTCGTGTCCGGTTAGGAACGCTAGCAACTGACTTCTTCCGCTTGAATTTGCACATTGCATCTATTTCGGGTCTCTGATTGCCTAACCCTACTCCAATAGAATACTTTTATTTAACTTTCAGCTTTTCTGGTTGTTGCTTGGCTATTTATAAACTGTTTTAAAATATTATATTATTGTTCCAAGAATTACTAGTTGCATTATTAAACTTTCCAATTCATTATTGCCACAAGGTTACCTCATTGTTAGCAACCTTCTGCCTCTATTATCACAGTTCCTACATTATTAAATTACGTTATACATTCACATAACATTATTATACATGTACACAATAATATAAACCTATAAAATGACTGTAATATACACTTTTTATATATTGTTACATACACATATTGCTTTAAGGCGGGTTTTTATTGAATTTATATATTATATAATTAGACTGAAATCATTTAAGTGTTAAAAATACTGCCTCATCTCATATGTTTTCTTGAAATGGACGAACAGCACAGGTAGCATCATTTAAAATGCTGCACGAGTGTCACTTACTTGCATCTGTGTAGCAGGCTGATGAATATTCTTGCTCGCATCATCCGGCTCTAAGTCTCGGTAATAGTGTCAGGAAGTACCTCGTTATACAGATTCTAGATGCTGTCTGATCCTAGAGACACGACTTCCCTCCTTGTTAGGTAACATTTTTATTTTCCTGAGTAGCGACACAAACTCCTGATGAAGTTAGCTGTGCACGAGCCTAAAATATCATTTGCGGAAGTTAAATTTACCTCAAAGTGTCCAAGTTTGCGGTCAGAGTCACAAAGACCGTTAGAGAGAACTTCGTGATATGCGGACGATATCATGTTCTTGGTTACAGGTTCTCTCCGCTGAAGAGATCAAGGGTGCGTAACATCGGTTTACCATTTGAGAATTGCTAAGCGTGAAAGTTGTATACGTTCTATGTTATAGGTTTCGAAACTCCCTTTAATTTATAAATTAATTACACTATTTGCGTAATTATGGGAACTTTAGTATTCTTAAACAGCATTTCACCCACTATTCGATATCGCGATTCCTTTGGGGATGAAAAAAATTCTTTGTTACATTCACATGGCTTTCTCTACCCTCTATCGTATATTAGCGAATATACAAACTATTCTTACTTAAGCTTATTTTTATATCTACTACATTTTAATCCAAATAAACCTTTGCAGAAATAGCTACATTATACATTTCGTTATGCAGATACAAAGAGAACAGCGATAGTTAAATATTTAAGAACTGGACGCTATATTCATTCATTCATTCATTCTCTGTTTATGTAGGACTTACATCCCCCCAGAACTTACAGGTGGGTGCCTGGGGTCAGAGGCCCGTCGAGGAGCAGACACTCATGGATCATGCAGAATATCCAGCATGGGTGATCAGCCCGATGCCTGGTATGGGATGAAGGAAGTACATGAAACGAAATGAAGGTGAAATGGATGAAAGGAAAGGTGATGATGGAGCAGTTGGCGGAATGAATGGCGGGGGAAACCGGAGAAAACCCGCCCAGACACCGCTTTGTCCACCACAAATCCCACATGCAGGTCCCTGGGATTGAACCCGGGCCGCCTCGGTGAGAGGCGCGCGGTCTAACCACTCGGACGCTATATTCCTGGACGCTATATGCTGGCCTTAAAATTCCATACTGCTTTCACGTAATCGCGAGAAAGAACTTAATGTTAAAAGGACTTTAAATATGACTAAGAAATGAACAATTCAAAATATTAATAACGGATATCTCAGAAATGGCTTATGCTGGAAAAAAGAAACTTATTTGAAATAAATTGTGTGTTTTAAGGAGATATACTTTTTTTTGTACAGTACGTATTCGTCTATCGCTTAACGTTTACCAGTTACACAATATTATAAAAAAATTCTTCCGACTGAAAAGGATCTCACAAGCTATACATTTTATTTGTCATGTAAATACCTTTAATATATTTTAAAATAATCGTTAAGAGCCATTTCTTAGAAAATCAAAACCTTCGGAAAGCCTTCCATGTAAAGGGTCTTCTGGGGTGCGGGGATTTCTAAAACAATTTTCACGTCGCATCTTTGGAAGGTACTGAACCTAAAAGCTTGGTATTTATCCGACAATTTTCGTTTTTGAGTTGTGCTGTTCACACACTCACGCGCGCAGACATGTTTTCAAAAATGTTTTATTCGGATTCAGGGGGCCTCAAAACACGTATTTCCGGTGAAATATAATACCTTCTCTACCTACTATGTACATGGTAGAGAAAGAAAAATATGATGTAATACATTCACATGACTTTCTCTACCCTCTATCTTTATTGGTAGGTATATAAACTATTCTTACTAAAGCTTATTTTTCCATCTACTACATTTTATTCCAAATAAACCTTTATAGAAATAGCTACATTGTACATTTAGCTATAAATACAAAGGGAATAGCGATAGTCAAATGTTTAAGAACTGGGCGCTATACGCTGCCTTAAAATTCCATACTGTTTCCATGCAATCGCGAGAAACAACTGAATGCAGCTATTGTTGTATATATGGATATAGTTGTATTCATAACCAAGTAATGAGCAATTTGAACTTGAATAACGTACATTTCAGAAACGGCTTAAACGGCTTATGCCACAAAAACTTATTTAAAATAAATTGTGTGTTTTAAAGAGATCCACAATTCTAATGTAGTACGATTTTGTCTATTTATAAGTTGACCAGTTATAGAAGGTTATACAAAACTATTTCCGAATGAAGAGAACTTCATAGGCTATTCCCAGAAAATTCAAGATATACTTTTATTTGTCATGTAAATATCCTTCATATGTGGTATTTTAATCAAAATAAAATATAAAAAGAAGTAAAAATTTCGAAAAATGTTCCTATAAGGAGTAGTTTGGGGTGGGCAATTTTGTTGAAAATCTTCGTGTCGCATCTTTGGAAGATGTTGAACCTACATACCAAGTTTGGTACTTATCCAAATTTTCGTTTTTGAGTTATCGTGTTCAAAGGTACACAGACACACTGACATACAGACAGAAGACACACACAGGACATGTTTCCAAAAATGCTTTATTTGGATTCAGGGGGCCTCAAAATATGTATTTCCGGTGAAATCTCGATATTGAATTTTTGGGTGGATTGCAATACTTCCCCTACTTATACGTAATTGAGAAAGTAAAAATGTGTGTGTGTCTTTGAACAGCACAGCTCAAAAACGAAATGTTACATAGATACCAAACGTGTTGTTTGAGTTTAACGTCCCTCAAGGATGCGATACAAAAATTTTCAAGATAATCCCGCTACACCAAACTACCCTTTACATGGAACATTTTTCTGATTTTCTCAAATTTGACTCGAAGGTTTTTGATCAAAACATAAAAATTGTAAGACATTTGCATGTCAAATAAAATGTATATCTTGAATTTTCTGGGAACAGCCTAAGAAGATTTTGTATAATCTTGTATAACTGGTAAATCATGAAATATAGATTAAATGACGTCTCAAAGCGTAAAATCGATTTTCCGCTTTGCTATCGATAGGCATTCCCGTTCTCATTCCGTTCATTATTATTATTATTATTATTATTATTATTATTATTATTATTACTACTACTCTATTTTACGTCACGTTAACTACAGGGTCATGTCGCGACGGACCTGTTAGTGGATAAGTATTGTGAACCAGCATTTAAGCATTGTTTAAATCAGGAATATCAAGATCAACAAACACGATTAACAGGATAATTTTAAAATATATATATATATATATATATATATTGTGTGAGTGAGAGAGAGAGAGAGGGAGGGAGAGAGAGAGAAATTATGCTCCAATTATCACAGAGTGAATAGAGCTTAGTTATTAGACATTCGTCTTTTCAGCATAAGGGAAAATCCCGGAAAAACCTCATCTGAATAACTCACACTAAACCTATTTATCTTATATGTAGTTTATTAGCAGCTTACTTCTGCTTTAAACTCTTTACTATAGTTGAAAGTGATTGGTACTTTAGGATTTACATCCGTTCTAAAGCAACAATGCTGAACCTTTAGGCTTACAGGCCCAAATGAAACATTTGGAAACATATCCATGTGTGTGTGTCTGTCTGTGTGTCTGATTGTGAACAACATAATGAAAAATGAAAAGTAGAATAAATATCAAACTTGGAATTTGAGTTTAGTATCTTCCATGGATGCTACACGAAGATATTCAAGAAAATCTCCTCACCCTAAACTACCCTTTACATGGAACATTTTTCGAAAATTTTGATTTTCTCAAAAATGGCTCTAACGATTTTGATTAAAATATCACATATTTAAGGTATTTTCTTAGCAAATTAAATGTATATCTTGAATTTTCTGGGGATGTCCCCAAAAGTCCTCTTAATTCTGCATGACTTCTGCATAATTGGTAAATCATAAGAGAGACAAAATTTTACTCCGAAAAAATGTAGATCTCGCTAAAACACACAATTTATGTCACATACGTTTTTGGAGCAAACTATTTCCGAGATATTCCTTGTTATTTGTTTTTATTTTCCAATACTTACACTTTTCCCAAATGAGAATTCGTTATTCATTTTTTTATGTCCGGACATGCAAAGAGAATGGAATGCGCCACATAGCAATCAGCTCTTAAAATATTTGACTATCGCTTAAAGCCTACCATATTCCCCTTGCATCTACAAGAAAATTAGCAATAAGATTCTGCAAATGTTTAACTCGACTAACATGAAGCATATGGAGAATAAGCCTTCGTAAAAATAGTTTGCACAAGAGTAGATAAAGTCATGTGAGTGAAACACTTTAGATTTTATATATATATATATATATATATATATATTAGGTACCTTTCCACATGAAAGGGATATCTCCCAGAAAATCGATAACCGCATAATAAATAACCCGCAAGTGTTCAAGAATGTACCCGTTTACACTTATTCTTGCAAGACCAGTGCTTTCCTATGGAAGTGAAACATGAACCTTAAGAGTCATGACATTAGGGGAATCACAGGATGTGAGATGAAGTTCATGAAGAGGTCTGGAGGGTATACATAATTTGATGACAATCGAAATAAGAGATCATGGAAGTACTCAAGCTAAACCTATGATAAAACAATTGGCGTTATCAAAAATACTGGAAAAATCTAGTTAGTAGAATGAACAACAGCAAATTTCCAAAAGAATCTCATTCATATCGACCGAGAGGGAAAAGATCCATCGGCAGACCACACAAAGGTGGACATAAAACTAGACCTTAAAATGCTATTCGGTCTAACACTTGTAACGAAGACGATAATGATCACTAGTCTGCATGATATCGGTTGACTGAAAACTAGTAAGTGATTCTGACTCACGTTTGTATGCTGATTTCAGAACTGCTTTTAGTTTTTTTCTATCACAATTTCATTTAAAAAATATAGAGATATAAAGATATTTCTTCCGCCACTACACATAAATTTGAGCTTGATGAAGCAATTTGTAAGGGCTCTACCACAGGGTAGACCCTGCTTCAAGTACCTTTCCAAGAAATTTTCCTTCATTACACAAGACAAATTAAAGGCTGGTCCTCAAATAAAGAAATTGATGAAGGATGAAAATTTTGAGAAGACAATGAATGAGAGAGAAATAGAAGCATGGACCGCCTTCCGATCAGTTACTGAAAACTTCTTAGGCAATAACAAAAATCCTAATTACAAGGCTATTGTCGAAACAATGTTGGAAAATTTCAAGAAGATGGGTTGTAACATTAGTGTAAAGGTGCATTTTCTGCATTCACATATCGACTACTTTCCAGAAAATCTGGGACATTATAGTGAAGAGCAGGGGAACGTTTTCACCAAGATATTAAGGAAATGGAGAGGAAATACCATGGGAGATGAAATGAAACTATGATGACCGACTACTGTTGGATGTTGAAGAGGGACAGTCATCTTCAAGGAAGCCAAAGAAGAGAAAGTTTGAAAAAAATTAAATGAAACACTTGGGCTTCTTGTTTTGTTAAAATGTAGTCATGAAATAAATTAGGGGAGTTCTTGAGAGTATTCTTAAAATGTTTCTTGAATAAAAACTTAACTTGTGTGAAATGGTATTTGAATACTTTTCTACTTTTCTTTCATTAGTAAAATTGTCAAAATATTACTTATTTTGTATAAAAACCTGACGTGATAGAAAAAAACGGAAGTTATTTCTGGAATCAGAATAAAAAGTTGATTTAAGAACACCTACTTTTAAGAAATCATCTGACAAAAACTTTGAAAATGCAGACTAGTATAATATATTATGAACCCTGATTATATTGCATTAATAATTTGACGCTTTGTTATGTTCATTATTCTTGTGTGTTTTAACACTTGTTTACCTGTTGCAGTTAAAACTCTTCTTAGCTTATTCTATAACGTTAAAGGGCGGTGTCAAAATGTGCCTTTTGAAGTTACAAGTGAGGTTTTGCCTTCCTTTGTGGCTTTTTCCCTGTCGTCCCGCTTTTTTGCTTGCTTCTCACGGCTTCCTAAACCAATTAAAGCTGCGTAAAGGGCAGCCATCTTGTGCCCGGCGAATGTGCTAATGGTCGTGCATGATATTAAATTTTCCGCCATAATTTCCACAAAAGAAAACATTTTCACTTTGAGTAGAAATTTCTCTGCCACACTCGCTGGCGCTAGCTAAACGGTAATGAATGCCATTTGGAACTCCAAG
The DNA here is from genome assembly GCA_030765065.1 of Deroplatys truncata. NCBI lineage: Eukaryota > Metazoa > Arthropoda > Insecta > Mantodea > Mantidae > Deroplatys > Deroplatys truncata. The sequence continues at coordinate 125,901,606 of CM060980.1, read as the reverse complement.
CGTGCAGGGAACTTCTGTACAACTGGTCCCGAAATAAAATTATTGTGTGTACGTTCATTGCTCTGGAAGATGAATGAGAATTGGAGCCTCCGCTATACATGCAAACGAGACTGAAAGAATTAATGACCACCTGAATATCAAACTTCTAGCACGGGACACCTGTAATTCAAGTGTGGCTTTGTTTATAATAAGCTTATGAGGGTGTTTTATAATACGTTTCTGTTTGAAATAACCTAAAAAACTCTTATGTGTTGGATTCACATTACATTCTCTACTCAACAAGTTCTACAATACATTTATTACAAAAGCGATACATGGGTTAAAACGATAGATGTTTAATAAAGTGGATTGCTATGTGATGGCTTTAACATTTTACGTTAATTTCAAAAACAAATAGCAACTTAACATTTGAAAAAATAATCTTGTGTTACATTCACATGACTTTCTCTACCCTCCCTCGTTTATTAAACTATTCTTTCTAAGGGAATTTAAGTAATTGTTCTTCTACACAAGCCACGCGTTGGACAAGATCGGAAGGGTAGAATCAGACGACTGAAAAATTCAATGCCATAGCCGGGATTTGAACCATGGATCTCCTGGTGATCACCCACGGATCATGGACCTAAAGATCGGGACCGGGTCCGCCAACGCAGGACCACACCCTCCAACCCAGGAGAAAACTCGTGGGCCTTTCCATTAGGAGCGGTGCCTATTTTATATACCGCCCCCCCCTGCCTGGTCGAAATCGGGCAAGGACACCTACCCGCAAGGACCCTTCCAAGCAGGGACGGAAGTGGATACGCCACTTACGCGCGTCAGGTCAGCAGGGCGAACCCTACTGAGGGAGACTACCGAACAAACTCGGTGGGGCCGACAGTTTCTAGCTACCGTCTACCAGCTATCCCTCATGGCTAGTGCCGGAGAGTCTCGAGGCGTCTCACAACCCCGCCTGGGTGGAATTAACATAGCCGGGCGTACCCAATAACCCATGGGTATCGGGAACCACTGCCCCGCCGAGTCCAACCCAATCCGAACAACTCCCTTTCGGGAGGGGCTCAAATGTTCGGCCCGGCGTACTTCTGGTAACGTCAGAAGTACCACGAGTGCTAAGGGTCCGCAGCGCCCGCACCACGGCAGTTGAAGGGGTCGGAACCCCCTCCCCCCCTTACGGGGGGATCATGGACCTAATGTATCACAATCCATTAATTGATCTAATAGTGGTTGAAATTATGAAGACTGGGGCTTAAAGTACTTGCAACATTGTAAGTTGCCATTGGGGTATGTAATCTCAATACAATTTGAGATCTCCTGTGGTTTACCGGGAAAAATACAAATCAGTTGGAGAATTTAATGTCGTGCCGGCATGTTGCAACCGGGAGATCCGTAGTTCAAATCTCGGCTATGGCATTGCACTTTTCAGTCGTCTGATTCTACCTTTCCTATTCTTTCTAAAGCTTATTTTTCTATCTACTGAATTTTAATCGAAATAAACTTTTGCAGAAACAGCTACATTAAATTTGTTAGGATACAAAGAGAACGGTGATAGTCAATTGTTTAAGAACTGGACACTATACGGTAGCCTTAAATTTTCATACTGTTTCCATACAATTGCTAAAAACAACTGAATTTTGGCAGGACTTTAATGGCATGACCAAGAAATGAACGAATCAAACCGTTAGTAACGGATATCTCAGAAATGGCTTATGACATAAAAAAACTCATTTGAAATAATCTGTGTGTGTTAAAGAGATCTACATTTTTTGTGTAGTACGTTTTGGTCTATCACTTAACGTTTATTAGTTAAACTAAGTTATGTAAAATTCCTTCCGAATAAACAGGACTTAATAGGTTATTTCCAGAAAATTCAAGATGTATATTTAATTTATTGTACAAACATCTTTAATATGTGGTATTTTAATCAAAATCGCTAAGAGCCATTTTTTAGGAAATAAACAATTTCGAAAAATGCTCCATGTAAATAATAGTTTAAGATGGGGGATTTACTTGAAAATCTTCGTGTCGCATCTTTGGAGGGTATTGAACCTAAATACCAAGTTTGGTATTTATCTGACTTTTCGTTTTGAGTTATGCTATACACACATACACACAAGGACCTTTTACTAAAAATGCTTTTGTTTTGTTCAGGGCTCCCCAAAACATATATTTATTTTTGGGTGGAATGCAATACCTTCTCTACCTACTATGTATGTAGTAGAGAAAGCAAAAAGTAGGTATCTGAAACTCCAAACCAATAACAAAGAATATGTTGGAAATGGTTAATGGAACAAAAAATGTTATTTGACTTATGTGCTTTAAGAGATCTACATTTTTTGTGCAGTATGATTGTGTCCATTACGGTTTACAAATGTCATTCAGAATAAATTGGACTTCACCTTCTCTTCGCAGAAAATTCAAGATATACACCTTATTTATCACGCAAATATCTTCAACATATCGAATTTTAATCAAAATTATTAGAACCGTTTTTTGAGAAAATAAAAAGTAATGAACATTTTCCCAGTAAAGGCTAATTTGGGATGGCGAATTTTCTTAAAAATCTTCATATTGTATCCTTGTTGAACTTAAATACCATGTGCAGCGTGATTAAAGGAACTGTAGGCAGAGTTCTGTGATGAGAGAGTTTTTCTTTCTAGAAGGAACGTTTAAAGGAGAGCGAAAAAATAGGGGAAAGTAGCCGAGCGGAATGACCCGTTGAACCAACACTCTGAGCCCGGATTTTTTCGTGGTTTTCCTAGGTCAGTAGACTAATGCTGTTGTGGATGAATTTTCCTGTCCATCATTTCCTTTTATTTCATATGCACTTCATCACGGCCTGGCGCGGTGGACGGTGGTGTGCGGCGTATGTTTCCAACCCCGTCATGGATCCTTTTACACGAACCTCTCCGTAGTTATTGGGACGAAGGGGCGACCGGGTCTGGAAACGTTAGGACCCCGCTGAACTGAGCTTGCCGCCATCAGATCTGCACGTCCGTCTTACTCTCTCGCCTCATCTCTTCTTCCCGGAGGTTTAGTAGGCGCATTAGCCCTAGCCTTGGCAGCAGTGTTGAAGTTCTCCTGGGTTTCTAACCCTCTTGCAGAAAGTAATAGGATTTATGTATAAAATAAATGATCCCAAACATTTAGAAGTTCTTATCTTTTTTAAAAAGTCTCTCGTATTTATTTCAGGTTGAGAGTAATGATTCTTTGAGTTCTGTAGTTCTGATGTCCCATTTGAAGCGCTTTTGGGACGATTTAGGAACTTAAACGAATTAACGCAGATCATGACACTAGAGTAGGAACAAAAGTTAAAGATATATGAAGGCGGGCTGTACTGAAGACTTCAGCGAATCATATGCTTGTTCCCTCCTACCACCGCTGCTGAATCTGGTACAGGCATCTTATACCCTGAACGAAAAATATGATATTCATCAACTACGCTCGGGTAAATACGAGGCGTATTCCAAAACCAAGGTCTATTACTCATGAGACAAGGTTGTTATTGACAGTAATATGTGCCTACATATATACTTTAGTTTTCCGCCGTCACATCTATATACTTGCTGTAACGCTGCACCAGCTTCTTTCCCTCGGCATAGAAGCCTGTTGCCTGGGACTTGAACCAGTTGGTAACGCTCGTCTTGAGTCCATCGTCGGTTTGAAATCGTTGTCCACCCAGCCACCGTTTCAAATGCAAGAAGAGGAAATAGTCGCTTGGTGCCAGGTTGGGACTATACGGAGGGTGGTCGAAGATTTCCCAACGAAACTCTTGAATCTTCTCTTTGGTGTTGGCAACAGTGTGCAGGCGTGAGTTGTCGTGCAAGAGGATGATGCCAGACGACAGTTTTCCGCGGCGTCGATTTTGGATCGCGCATTTCAGTTTGGTAAGCATTGCACAGTACACGTTATTGTTGACCCAAGGTCCATTAAATCAATCAAAAGGACGCCCTTTTCGTCCCAAAACACGGCAGTCACCATTTTGCCGATTCGTGTTTGGCGATTGTTTACACTTTTTTGGTTTGGGTGAACCGAAACGGCGCCACTAAAATGACTGTTGTTCGATTCTGCGTTGGTGTACGCTATCCATGTCTCGTCGTCCGTAACAATGTGGGAAAACAAACCATCTCCATTTTGTCTATAAAAACTGTCGTGCATTACGCATTCGTTGCTCTTTGTGCTGACCGGTGAGCAGTTGGCACCCACCTCGCACAAAGTTTCCGATATCCAAGCTGTTCAGTGACAATCCTGTAAAGTGAGGTTTGAGCAACATTTGGGAATTCATCAGCCAGACCACTAATCGACAAACGACGATCCCTTCGAAGTTTTTGGTCACTTTCTCAACGATGTCGTCGGTCCAAATACTGGGCCTACCACTCCGCTGTTCATCCTGTACATTTGTGCGCCATTTCGAAATTCTCGACACCAGCGTCGAATCTGATTTTCACTCGTTATGTCCAGTCCATGCACAAGGCACATCTTACGATGGATATCCGCAGCTGACGATCGTTTTGCAAGCAAAAACCTAATCACAGCGCACACTTCACAACTGGCGGGAACTGCGATTGTTGCGGCCAGGAGTTTCTCAGGAGTCGGTAGACAGCGCTGCAGGTGTGAACCATCATTCAGGCCTACTACCCGTTAAATATTGTTCACCGTACCTTAGTTTTGGAATAGGCCCCGTATTTAAAAATATAGATACCAATGTTATAATTAGAATTTCATTTTCTGATCATGACTGTACAAAAGTCCTGTTTCTACGATACTTAGAACGCGAGCTATGTGCCTTTTATGTTCACATGGTTATCGTCAGTGAACATTCATTTAACATTGAAAAGCCCGAAAAACACAACCATTCCTTGTACACAACGCTTTTCTAAGATAAAACCAGTATAGTATGAAAATACAAACCATCCTCTCTTCATAACGCTTATCTCAAATTTAACATACAATGAATGGGTTAATGTTCAGTTCTTTTTCAGAGTAGAGGTGTGTTATTATATTATTAAAGTGGCTTGACGTATGTTTAGTTGTGTTTCAAATTCAAGCTGAAATATAGTGAATATATTAATAATATTATATATATATATATATATATACTTCTCCATTTTCCTGTGTTTGTGATAGAGTATTTTAACATGTCCATTGAAGTTGGGATTTCGATTAACAAACGTGAAGTGATTCACACTCTGGTCAGAAATATTACACTTAATGTATACAACATTTTAAAAATACTCTCCAATCCATCGTGTGCAACGTGTCATTTAATACCATCAAGATAACATTTTAATATTATAAATATTTTTAAGTGTTCTAATACTTAAAACATAGGTACATTTATAATGTTTAATAATACATATTTTATTAGTATCATACAACTATACTCCTGAAAAACCTATAATATTGAACATGGTGATGACTGTCGGTACATGCACGGATTATTCCGATGCGCCGCGCTTTGCATACTCGATTCCCGTTTTCCGCTTCGTGAGCTTTTTGCACCACGCCTCTGTGCCGGAGAATCCACATCAGAAATTTTACATCATAGGAGCACGATGATCCTCCGTGCGAAGAGATATAGGTACAAAGGAAATCGAAAAGGGAAATGCAAATGCAACGAAAAAAGATAGGGAACCTCTGAACTCGAGAATGTAAAGGCAGCAAATGCTTGTGGTAATATCGGATTTAGCAAGACCATTCTTTCCCTTCGTCAGTCAGAGAACCTTTGTAAAAAAACGAGTGTGTAACAGTCACACACTTTTTTCGCTACTACTATTTCATTACAATTCCACAGACGCTGAACTTTATGTTAAAACAATAAAAATGTAGTTTTTGGTGAAGTGCTGGAGAGCACTATCTTAAAACTCGTTGATTTCTTATGGACTCAAATAGTATATGTAAGGAACCCGCGATTACTTATCACATATATGTGATATATTTATTTATTTTTTTGTTTGTATTCCTCCATGGTGTAGTGTTTACCAAGTTAGTCTCTAGTTCCCGAGGCCGCGGGTTCAAACCCGGCGGAGGGCGACGGAATTTTCGGGCGTAGAAATCCTTAGCATGGCTTCCTTAGGAAGGGAAGTCAAGCCGGTGGTCCCGTGTCGTAGATTTACGGCACGCAAAAGAACCTCAAGCCTGATAAAGAGGCGTCTGAGCAAAATTACCAGTCTTTTACATTCAATATACAAAATGGGACGCTAAGGACCACAGCAGTTAAAGAGCGTCCATAAAGAAAACTGAATTTAATTTGAATGCAAAAATGTATTGTTGCTAAAGGGGAATATTTTAAAAAACAATAAAAATGGTTTAACATTTTTATAGCTAATCTTGTTTGATTTTCTAAAAAATTTCAGTGTCGCCCTTGTATTATTGAAAAGTTGTTTAGCCTTTATGTTATAATTAACTACTGGTCTAAAGAGAAAGTATGAAATTTTAAAATATAATTTATTGCATTTATCTAAATTTATTCCAACTTTCCGATAGTTGCTTCATAGTTAATATATTTTGGGTGTCCAGTTTGTGTTGTTACTTCACTAATTTGATTTAGTTCGTTTTCACTGCCGCTTAACTTTTCTTCACGACTTAGCGGCCCAACATGCTTGAAGCTACCTCTTCTCCTTCAGCTTCCCTCCCCGGGGCGTCGAACACAACCCTCTCTAATCTCTCACAGTAGTAGCACTCATTGTATGTCACAACTGCCATCACAAACTCACTCGTAGCATGCACTTTATGACGCATCAGAAACGCTCTCTCTCTGTCTCATTCACTAACGCGCGAGCACGCTCACTTATATACAAAACGGGGAGCTTTTGGAACGTTCGCGGGGCAGCGAAGGGGAGAAGCTTCCAGAAGAACTTCGTTAGCTCTCGAAGTTTCTGGTGTTTACACCATCTCCTTATCTCTTCAACCGACCAGTCGTTCGGTCGGTCGGCGTCTTCTGCGCGATAATTGAGGACCATAGCTGCGTCACAACATGCTTACAGGCTATACAACATTTCCAAGGTCTGAAACACTATTGAGGAAAGCTTAAACGAATGGAATACATCTGCGGATATTTCATACCTTTTTGTATGAATGTCGGGGAATTTTTCTTACATTATTAAGAATATCTCGTGGCTTTATGAAATTACGTTTCTAAGATATAAGGAGACATATACTATTAAAATCTTCTAGATTCAGACCATCGTACACAACCTACCTGGGAGTGAACTTGGATAAGGGTCTAACTTTTCGCGAGCACATCCGAGACGTCTCGGCCCGGGCGCAGGGGGCAATCGCCTCCTTGTACCCGATGCTGAGATCCGGGATGCCTGTTCGGCTAAAGTTACACCTTTTCCTGATAGTCCCCCTCATGCTTTACGTCTGCGAGGTCTGGGGCATGGCCGCAGACAGCTGGCTGCTATGGCTACAACGGGCGCAGAATAGGGGACTTCGGTACATCTACTCTGTCGGCTGCGCCTTCCCCGTGAGACTACTACACGAAGCCTCATCTCTTCCCTATGTGGAAAATGAAATTAGGCGCCGGGCTACCAAATTTTACGCCAGTTTACCAAACCATCGGAGTATCCTGGTCAGATCACTTGGGGATTACGACCCTAGAAATCGGTGTCTTCGGCGTCATCGGGTTCCCCGCATGGCATGCGGGCACACCAGATAACCAAGGAGTTAAACCAACAGCAGCTAAAGCTGAACTCCATAGTAATCCCACTTAAGAGTTGATTGGCCTCAAAATTCAATCCTAGTTAAAGAAATTTATAAACAAACACACACCAGGGTGCAGAAGGGCCGCTGCATCCTAACAGGCAGTTCGAGGAACTATATGCTTCCTCTCTTCTTGCTTACAACCTAAAAACAAACCGTCTTCCTGAAACATCATTTCAAACTGAAATACTCATCCTATGGTTAAACCTTGAGAGGGTGGGCACACAGCAAAAGCACACTCGGGCTAAAACTTAGCCTGCCAGCAGCTCGTCGTCGTCGTCCATCGTACACCCGCTTCCATTTATGCCATCACCGCAGGTTTGGGAGGCAATCCATTGTCCTTCACAGGTGGAATATGTATCTATAGCAAAGAGGAGGTGTGTGCGTATCTGTTTACCTTTTCGCGCATACAGTGATGTCCTGTTTACATGCACAATTCTGGGTTATTTTCATATGATTATATAACTATGAGCAATAGCTTTACTCGTCATCACTTATTATAACCACTTTTAAATAGTAACTAAATAACACCCTGTTTTGAATATATCTCCACGAAAGAATATTTTTAATTGCAACACAATGTAAAGCTGAAATACATGCCCTTTTACTCTAAAAAGGACACATTTACTAAACATAATTGAAATCAGCTGTCAATTCAAATATACAACTAAATAAAAAACTGTTTTACACAATTTCTCCATGATAAAATATTTTTAATGATAACATAATGTAAAACTGAGGTAAATTAGAACTTTTTACTCTCAAAGAGGACAAATTTACTGAACATTATTTTAATAATCTGCCCAATCTCCATTCTTGTCCAATATCTGATTTAGCCAGCTAGGCACTGAATCAGAATTGAACAGATTATTAAAAGAATGTCTAGTGAATCGTTCTCTTGGGAATAAAATGTATAATTTACTTCAGTAAAATATGTTTTTTTCATGAAGATATTGTGCAAAGCAGCGTTTTATTTAGTTAGATATTATAATAAGTGACGAGGTGTAAGGCTATCACTTAAAGTTACATATTCATACCTGAATAATCTAGAATTGTGCACTTAAAACAGGAGCCACTACATGCGCGAAAAGGTAAGCAAGGCATCTCCTTGCTATAGATACACACTACACATGTGAAGGCTAGTTGGATGCCTCCCAAAGCTACGGTGGCGGCATATCTGGAAGCGAGAGTGGAATAATTGGATAATGAATATGAGAGGGGGGAGATAAATGAAAAGAAATGGGTTTTAAAAGCCTCCCATGCAACGCTGGGTAAGCCAGCTAATGATTATATAAAGAAAGGATTTTGTGTCCATCGCAACAACAAAAACTATTCCAGCAATATTTATAATAATATACACTACCGTTTGTGAAAATTGCAACACCAAGAAAGAAATTCCCGAATAACTCCAAACTTGGTGGAAGGGTAGAAGAGTGTGCAAGCAATAAGTGATTAGGTTTGCAGAGAGATGGGGTACACGTAGGCCGAGCACAGCCCTCTCGAGTCGGTCCGACAAGGTCGGTATTGTGCCCAGTGTAGTCAATGCAGAGCTGTCAAACAAGGTAGAAACAATAAATAGACGGTCAGACGCCTCGTCGACGTCAAAGGGAGCCATATTGGCATGTGAGTGAGTTCGAACGGGGCAGAATGATCTGTCTCCGGGAAGCGGGTTTGTCATACCGTGACATTTCGGCTCGTAGAGGGCATGCTGCTACAACAGTAATGTGTGTATGGAAGCAGTGGATAGATGAAGGTCGTACGCAGCAAGAGCGGGTACTGGGCCACAGAACATGACCACAGTACGGGATGACCGAAATCTTGTCTGCATCAACGGTTCCTCGCCGTCTGCTGCAGGTTGGACTGGTTGCATGCATGCCATTGCGTTGGCTTCCATTGTCCAGAAACCACAAACTCCTCCGACTGCAATGAGCACGTGAACACAGTCACTGGGGTGCTGAGTGGCAAAATGTAGTCTTTTTGGATGAGTTCCGCTTCAACGTGTTCGACAGTGCTGGCCGCATACGTGTCCGGCGGTACCGTGGTGAGCGCAACCTGGAGGGCTGCATTATTGAGCGGCATAGCGGACAAATACCAGGTGTGATGGCTTGGGGCGCCATTGGTTACAACAACCGATCTCGCCTCCTACGAATTGAGGGCACTTTGAACAGCAACCGGTACCTAACGGTGGTTGTAGAGCCTGAGGTACTCCCCCTGCTTCAGGCATCTCCACAGGTCACATTTCAACAGAACAATGCCCGGCCACATATTGCGAGGAATGTACAAGCCTTCTTCGAAGAGCGACGAGTACCATTGCTTCCCTGGCCTGCACGTTCGCCTGTCATGTCGCCCACCGAACATGTGTGGAATACGGTTGGTCGGCACCTGGTGTGTCACGGTCCTCCAGTAACCAGTGTCACGGATTTGTGGGCTCGAATACAAACTGCGTGGAGGGAAATCCCTCAGGAACTTATTCAGAACCTTTTTGATTCAATGCTACGGCGTATAGCAGCTCTAATTGCAGCGTATGGAGGCCACACCAAATACTGAATATTAGGGCTCAAAGGTCACGTATAGATTTGGAAAGCTTATCATTTGTCACTTGTCATGTACCTAACCTGTGGTATTAAATACATTGAATACATGGGTTTTCTTCTTAGTGTTGCAATTTTCACAAACGGCAGTGCATGAGAGGAATATTTCTGTGGGTCTTTATGATACTTTCAATCTTCCCATACGGATTGCAAAGTTCTGGAGATGTAAATAAACATCTTTAATTGTGAAAGGATTATCGGAGGTGCCCAGCAGTGTTTAACGAGTTGGATGGCTCAGGCGGTGAGGTCTATGACCCACATTCAGGAGGAACCGGGTTCGATCCCCGGCGCCTGCCCACTCTGACGCGTGTTTTTTGGGGGAGTTTTCCTGGATCGTCAGGCGAATGTTGGAGTGGTTTCTTTCATCCATCGAATTTCCTGTCCCTGCATTTCCTTCCATTAATCATTTCATTTATCCTTCAGCCCGTTTGGTCTATTTCAGGGTTGGAAGAGTCGGCGATGGTGTTTCGGTGCAGCGCGGCAGGGAAAAAGGATGCTTGGCCTTCGGCTGTTTGCCGGGTATAAGGATCGCCTCCTGGAGGGAGCGCATTGGACCCTATGTGGGCAGTGTGCCCGGTCTGCCTGTGCGACTGCTGACTGTCTTTATCTGAAAGCTGTAGGGACCCTGACATTGCTATGCCATCATTCCAGGTTTCGGCCGCCCAGTGTCGCCCTTCACCTCATTCTTTCTTCGGTACAATATCCTCATACCTGGATCGGTGCCGAATCCCTTCCATTTCAGAATCCAATCTATTCCGAGGAGTGTTTAAATAATCACAATAGAAAACGTTTAAACTTTTGTATATGAAGTTTGGTACCGCAGTTATTTAATAACACAAGGCTTCACAGTTTTCACATAGACAACGAAATAGGGGCGAAACAAAGCAAAGGAAAAACTAATTTCTTGGTAGACAAATATCTCAAACGAGAAAGCAGGAAAATGTTATTTAAATACAGAAATGTAGAAGAAAGTGTTTCCAACTTGTATCAACTTGTGTTTATACTTGCACAATGGCCTGCAGGAGAAACAAGGCTGATAAATTACGAATTTGTGTGGCGTGTCGCGGGTTGAATAATGCATCAGGGGCCCGTAGCTATCGGCGAGTCTTGCGGTTAGGAGTTTAAAGGCGTTTGATACCTCGGAGGGCAATTCGTTCTTGTTTCCTTGTTATATCCCGTAACTTCATTTCATTCAGCTCAGCATTAGCATAATCTACGTAATGTTAAACGTGAGGAAATATATGTAAAAAACCAAATCTCAGATACAAGCAAAGTGCTGGAGAAACCAAGATCTCAGTTACCGGATAGCCCTAAGGGATGGAGATCTCATCTTGCTCTATGCTCCATATTTTCAGAGTTAAAATGTACTTACTATGCAGAGTTTACAAAATTACTTTAACCTTTAACTGGTGGCGTGCGGGAAAGGTAACTTTACTGTTGCAAAGCACACTGATAATAAGGAAAAACTACTGGGATGTTTTCTTTTCTTATTAGTAAAATAAAACATAAGTTTTTTCTTAAAATATAAATTAGCATGAATACAAAAATGAGGTTTTCTAGTAAAAGTATTGCAGCAATACTGAACATTGATTATTATTTAAGTATCGTAAACATAAAGCCTAAGTCGAGTAAATCAGTTGAACATTTTGGCCAGGAATCAAGTGCGCAATTAGGATTAAAACGTGTATAGCGTATGTTGGGTAAGGAAGAGCATATAGAAGAAAAGAGAGAAGAACTGAATGGAAATGTGGAAATCTTCATAGTAGTTTCTTTCAATATCTTGTGGATAATTTGGGTACTAAAGCTGTGCATGTCATGATTTTAAGACTGTTCCATAAATAAAATTTAAGGTAATAAATTTGTCCAAAAATTCTCATTTAAAAATACCTGATGTGCTACATTCACTTCCTTCTCCGCCCTCTATCGTTTATTAGTGGGTATACCAAATACTAAAGCATATTTTTCTCTCATTTTAATCCAAATGAAATAGCTACATTACATTTCGTTATAGATACAAAGAGAACGGCGATAGTCAAATGTTTAAGAACTGGACGCATACGCTGACCTTAACATTCCATTTCTATGTAATCGCAAGAGACAACTGAAAATCGATGGGACTTGAGAAGAATGACAAAGTATTGAAAAAATTGAACTATTAATAACGCATATCTTGGAAATGGCTGATGCTACAAACAATTTTATTTGAAATAAACTGTGTGCTTTAAAGAAACATGAAATTTTGTGTAGTACATTTTCGTCTATGGTTTAACGTTTACCAGTTATACAAGATTCTACAGAAGAGGACTTCACAGGCTATTCCCAGAAAATTCAAGATATACATTTTATTTGTCATGTAAATATGTTTTAAATATGGTATTTTAATCAAAACCATTAGAGCCAGTTTTTAGAAGACCAAAAATTTCGAAAGGTGTTCTAGTGAAGGGTAGTTTAGGGAAGGGGAATTTTCTTGAAAATCTTCGTGTCGCATCCTTGGAAGATAATGAACTTAAATACGAAGATTGGAATTTATCCGAATTTTAATTTTTGAGTTATTGCTGCTCATGGACACAAAAACACACACGCACGGACCTTTTTTCTAAAAATGCTTTTTTGGATTCATGGGGCCTCAAAACATGCACTTCCGGTAAAATCTCGGTATCGAATTTTTGGGTGAAATGCAATAGCTTCTCTACCTACTATGTACGTGGTAGACAAAGTCTACTTAATATAAAAGCCTGATATAGTAGATGTTTTATGAACACATTTGCTGTAAAACTCTGAATTTTTAAAACGAATATTTTGAAAACTTCATCGTATATAGCAGTTTTATTAGAACAGTGAATTTACACAATATAAAATTACTATTTTAATACCCACGCAAGCTAAAATTTTCAAACGTGATAAAACATTACGTTATTGTGTGCAATAGCTAGGATAAATTTAAACAAATCTTATGTGTTACACTCACATGACTTTCTCTACTCTTGTACAAACTATTTTTATAAACGCTTATTCTCCATATGCTTCATGTTAATCGAGATATCGAGATGTTAATCTTATTGCTAATTTTCTTGTAGATGCAAGGGAAATATGGTAGGTTTTAAGCGATAGTCAAATATTTTAAGAGCTGGTTGCTATGTGGAGTATTCCATTCTCTATGCATTACCAGGACAAAAAATAAATAACGAATTTGAGAAAAAGTATAAGTATTGGAAAATTTAAGGGAATAACAAGCAATATCTCGAAAATGGTTCACTCGACAAAAATGTATATGACATAAATTTTTTGTGTAGTAAAATTTTGTCTATCTCTTATGGCTTACCAGTTATGCAAAAGTCGTTCACAATGAAGAATACTTTTGGAGACATTCCCAGAAAATTCGAGATATACATTTCATTTGTCATGAAAATATCTTAAACATATGATATTTTAATCAAAATCGTTAGAGCCATTTTTGAGAAAATTAAAATTTTCGAAAAATGTTCCATGTAAGGGGTAATCTGGGGTGGGGGATTTTCTTGAAAACCTTCGTGTCGCATCTCTGGAAGATACTGAACCTAAATATCAAGTTTGGTGTTTATCCGACTGTTCGTTTCTGAGTTATGCTGTTCACAGACACACACACGGACATGTTTCCAAAAATGCTTTTTTGGCATTCAGGGGATCTCAAAACAAGTATTTCCGGTGAAATCACGGTATCGAATTTTTGGGTGGAATACAATACTTCCCCTACTTACTATACGTAGTAGAGAAAGTAATATTATCTTGCTTACTGTGGAGTATCTAAATTTTACAGAGGCATATTTTTTAAGAACAAGTGTTGCTTTTAAGTGTCTATTAACTACTTGCATTCTAATGCTATTACAGCTTAATACTCAGTAACGTTTTATCCGATAAAATAACATTGTTTCAATTATATTCTAAGGCCGTAATTGGTAGATATCCGAGGCACTGCTAAACGTTATTGATCAAAATCAAATACCCGGCGTATGATTGGAATAGTCTAATTAATTCAATGTTCTTCCGTAGCTGTATCATTCCTTCTCCGTAAGAATAATGAAATTAGGGAAAAAGGAACAAAGGAGAGCATGAACGTTTATCGCTTTTTCTCAGGAAGTGTCTGAATCGCGTAGTCCACTTCGTTGTGTAGTGCGTAGCGTGTCTGCTTAGTAAACCGCTGATCCCAAGCACGAAAACGAGCTGAAATGCGTTGCCTTGGTAAGATTTTCTGGGTTTGGTACTACTTTGATATTGGATTATGGTAGAAATAAAAGCTTTTACCTTACTACATCGGGATTTTTTACTATCCACAGTAATCCTTGGTTAATGAACGTTTTGGTGTAGTAGATGTTGCTCCGGGGGGTAATGTAATGTCCACTCACCCTCCCGACGACGACGAGCTGCTGGCAGGGTAAGTTTTAGCCCGAGTGAATTTTTGCTGCGTGCCCACCCCAACAGGGTTTAACCGCAGGATGATTATTTTCAATAGGAAATAGTTGTTAAGGATGACAGTTTTGTTTTTAGATAGTAATGAAAGAAGGAAGGAAGCATGTAGCTCCTCGACAGCTGCCTGTTAGGATGCAGCGGCCCTTCCGCACCCTGGTTTGTGTGTGTGTATTTATCAATTGTTCTTTGGCTGGGATTGAATTTTGAGACCAATCTTCTCTAGGGTAGGATTACTATGGAGTTCAGCTTTAGCTGCTGTTGGTGTAACTCCTTGGTTATCTGATGTGCCTGCATGCCATGCGGAGAACCCGATAATGCCGAAGACGGCGAGTTCTAGGGTTGTAATCCCCAAGAGATCTGACCAGGATACTCTGATGGTTTGGTAAACTGGCGTAGAATTTAGTTGCTCGGCACCTAATTTCATCTCCACATATGGAAGAGATGAGGCTTCGTGTAGTGGTCTCACGAGGAAGGCGCGGCCGACAGAATAGATGGACTGGTAACTGGTAAACCGTAAGAGATAGACAAAATGTTTCTACACAAAAATGTAGATCTCGTTAAAACACATTTTTTTTGTCGAGTGAACCTTTTCCGAGATATTCCTTGTTATTTGTTTGAATTTTCTATGTGTGTGTCTGTGTGTGTGTCTGTATGTCTGTGTGTGTGTGTGTGTGTGTGTGTGTCTGTGAACAGCATAACTCAGAAACGAACAGTCGGATAAAAACCAAACTTGGTATTTAGGTTCAGTATTTTCCAGAGATGCGACACGAAGGTTTTCAAGAAAATCCCCCCACCCCAGATTACCCTTTACATGGAAGATTTTTCGAAAATTTTAATTTTCTCAAAAATGGCTCTAACGATTTGATTAAAATATCATATGTTTAAGATATTTTCATGACAAATGAAATGTATATCTTGAATTTTCTGGGAATGTCTCCAAAAGTATTCTGCATTGTGAACGACTTTTGCATCACTGGTAAACCATAAGAGATAGACAAAATGTCACTACACAAAAAATGTAGATCGCGTTAAAATACACAATTTATGTCATATACATTTTTTTTGTTGGGTGAACCATTTTCGAGATATTGCTTGTTATTCCCTTAAATTTTCCAATACTTATACTTTTTCTCAAATTCGTTATTCATATTTTTTTGTTCTGGTAATGCAAAGAGAGTGGGATACTCCACAGAGCAAAAAGCTCTTAAAATATTTAACTATAGCTTAAAGCCTACCAATTCTCCTTGCATCTACAAAGAAATTAGCAATAAGATTAACATCTTGATATCTCGATTAACATGAAGCATATGGAGAATAAGCGTTTGTAAAAATAGTTTGTACAAGATTAGAGAAAGTCATGTGAGTGTAACACATCAGATTTTTGTTATAAAGTGCTGCCTTGCTATGTATTTAATGAATACCATTTAAGCTTTAATTTGCACTCCGTGAATATCTTCTCACACTACACATTTTACATTTCGCTAACCTGGGCGCTCATCAAGTTTTCCCCTTTGAATTTAACCCTTTCATAGGCGTGTCCTGCACTAGCCGATAAGGTATGGGCTATCAATCACTATAAGAGGTCTGTATGACAAACTGAATGCTCTCACTCTACCTCTTTCTGTTTTAGCCAATACGATCGAGAGCGTAAACATATATTTCGTTTCTACGCCGTTTTGTAACCTTTAGTGCGGTTATTGGTGCAACTATTTAGCAGAAGGAGTGGCGCACCCTTGCACCGTGACCTAAACAACCAATGAAATGACAATGGCTTCGCAAGGCCATGTATATAGACGCGAGGTGCAGTGAGATTTTCTTTGGCGCTCTGTGTACCAATTTGTATTGGAAAGAACATGCATGTGGGCGGCAAGACGCATAAGCCGTGCCTTCAATCGGAAGGAAAGTTTAGTGCAAGAAGTCTAAAAAATATTCCAATAGGAATAAAACGAATATATATTAACAAAAGATGTACATAAATTAAATCTTGAATCTCTGTATGGTCTTCCAATAGCTAAAGGCTTTAAAAATACAATTCAATCTTTCATGAGGAGAGAAAGATTCACGCATCATAGTGTTTGTCGTTCAAATACAGAGGGCACCAACGTAATAATTCTTATATACACTTGTTCAGTCTCAAGTAATCATGTTAATCAACTCTTCTCTTAAGTCTTTCTTTTATTTATATCGGAGTGTGTCTTTCTTCTCAGAAGCCACTTTTTGCACCATGTCGATCAGGAGCGTTTGGTACCTTTTGTTTTCACCAATTAACAATACAGAAATGCTTATAACAAAAATAAATCTTCGGGCTACATTGTTTCGATATCGACAACCTCCTCTTTCGAAGACCAAGTTCACACTGACGTTTGTGCAAACTTGCTTGCAACGTATGGGCGCAGTACGCTCTTCCGTCTTGTTTGTGCAAACTATATCGTGCAAGAAAGTCGCTGCAGTGTGGCCAACACAAGACTTCAACACGAATAATCGCGAATTTCAAACAAATGATAAATAGTTACCTAAGATTTGACCAAGCGGGATGGCTCAACCGGTTACGTCTGAGGCCCGCTTTCGGGAGGTCCCGGGATTGATCACCAGCAAGCGCCCACTCTGGACTATGGGCATTTCGTGGTTTCCACGGGTCGCCAGGCAGATGCTGATGTGGTTCATCTTCTACCACGACTGTCCTTCCTCTCATTTCCTGTACCCATCATGTTCCTTGTCATCTGTTTCAGGATTGTAGGATCAGGCAGCGGTGTTCGGTGGGTTGCGGCTGGGCGGTGGCTTGCACTCTGTAAAGGTTTCTTCCATGGCATCGCTGCGGTACCGTTCAGTTCTTTCCTCAGTGTGGGGCTCCCTCCGGAGGATCCTGGAGGCTGATGGCTTGTGGGCAGGGATCGTGTAGCGTTGGATGCGTTCTATCTGGAAACGTTAGGGACCCCGTTCATGCTTGCTCCCGTTGGCATCCGTATCTGATCGCCGTTTGGATCTCTCCTCTTTCCCTCCCCAGGGTAACGTTGAAAGCAAAAAAGGGCCGACTGGCCTACTGGTGGTGCTCTGCCCCGGTTCCGGGGGCCCCCATGATACCTACCTTCACCTTTACGTAAGATTTGCAGCAAGTCGAGATTAGAGCTTGAAAATACTTGGCTATCTCATTAGATCCGCTTTAAAGCTGCAAGTTTGCGGAGTCAGAATCATTAGCGAGGAATAAAACTGTTTATTGCCACTACGACTGCCTCGTTAGTAACTACTGGAATAAACAAATCGATATGGCTCCCTTACTGTAAGGGTTTGTTTAGTGTAGACGCATATAAGCGGTCCTGTTAATTAACAGCGGTTGAGACCTCGTTGTGATACTTTATGATGGTGGAGTTAGGGCAAAGTTCAGCGAGACGTGTGTCCGGCAAACAAAACACTGCAGCGTTGTCGGAGTGGCTTACATTATGCGTAAGTACATACCTACAAGGGCGCAACCACCAACAGCCTTATCTTTTTACTACGTATTGTAAATAGGAAAAGTATCTCCCTATTGCACTCCACCCCAAAATTCGATGTCGAGATTTTACCGGAAGTACATGTTTTGAGGACTCTTGAATAAGAAAGGAATTTTAGAAAAAGGTGCCTGTGTGTGTTTGTATATGTGTATATGTGAACAACATAACTCAAAAACGAAAAGTCGGATAAATATTAATCTTGGTATTTAGGTTCAGTACCTTTCAAAAATGCGACACAAGGCTTTTCAAGTAAATCCAGACTACCCCTTACATGGTAGATTTTCGAAATTTTTTATTTTCACTAATGATTTTTTTATTAAAATACCGCATATTTAAGATATTTAATTACAAATAAAATGTTTATCTTGAATAGCATGTGAAGTCGACTTCATATGGAAGAAATTTTGTATTATCTTGTATTAACCGATAGATAAAACATACTAAACAAAAAGTGTAGATCTCTTTAAAACACACAATTTATTTCAAATGATTTTTTTATGCCATAAGCCATTTCTGAGATATCCATTCGAATGCTCATTTCTTGATCTTTCTCTTCCTGTCAACATTCAGTTGTTTCTCGCGATTCCATTGAAACAGTATTGAATTTTAAGGCCAGCGTATAACGCCCAGTTCTTAGACATTTGACTATCGCTGTTCCCTTTGTATCAATAACGAAATGTGTAATGCAGCTATTTCTGCAAAAGCTTATTTGGATTAAAATCTAGTAGACAGGAAAATAAGCTTTAGTAAGAATAGTTTTGTATACCCATTGTAGAGGGTAGAGAAAGGTCATGTGAATGTATCACATGAAATATTTTTGTTACTATTCTGCGTTCATTGTCAACATCTCAAACGATATTTATTTGTTTGCACCTGCACTATTGTGAACCCGCTCTCTCTGCTCTATTAAGGAGCACGATAGAGAAAAAGTGGCAGAAATGTATTACGAATCCATTTGGAGTTGATATTAGGGATAGGGATTAGAAGAGCAGGACGATTTCAACACCTTTCTCTATCTCTCTTAAGTAATTGCACTTTTATTTTCGTTTTTCCCTACGTGCCTGTTATTTTCCGTTTTTTTTCACACGTACACTAATTTACGAACATACAAACAACCATGCCTTAGACAGGACTCGAACCTGTAATCCCTTGCCTCATGAAACACCAAAGCTAGAACTTAAGCGAGCGCGGCCATGGGGACCGACATCAGCATTGCGACCAAGACGACGTATTGCGCCTACTAAACCTCCATGAGGAAGGAATCAGGTGAGAGAGTACAAATAACGGTCACATACACTATGTGTTTAAAAGTATCCGGACACTTCAACAAACATACGTTTTTCATCTTAGGTGCAGAATGGGACGCTCCGTGGAACTCACGGACTTTGAACGTGGTCAAGTGATTGGGTGTCACTTGTGTCAGAAGTCTGTACGCGAGATTTCCACACTCCTAAACATCCCTAGGTCCACTGTTTCTGATGTGATAGTGAAGTGGGAACGTGAAGGGACATGTACAGCACAAAAGCGTACAGGTCGACCTCGTCAGTTGACTGACAGAGACCGCTGAGATTTGAAGAGGGTCGTAAAGAGTAATAGGCAGACATCTATCCAGAGCATCACAGAGGAATTCCAAACTCATCAGGATCCACTCCAAGTATTATAACAGTTAGGCGTGAGGTGAGAAACCTTGGATTCCATGGTCGAGCGGCAGCTCATAAGCCACGCATCACGCAGGAAAATGCCAAACGACACCTCACTTGGTGTAAGGAGCGTCAACATTACACGATTGAACAATTGGTAAAACGTTGTGTGGAGTGACGAATCATGGTACACAATGTGGCGATCCGATGGCAGGGTGTGGGTATGGCGAATGCCTGGTGAACGCCATCTGCCATTGTGGTGTTTTTCGTGGAGGGGGCTTGCACCCCTTGTTGTTCTGCGTGGCACGATCACAGCGCAGACCTACATTGATATTTTAAACACCTTCTTGCTTCCCACTGTTGAAGAGCAATTCGGGGATGGCGATTGCATCCTTCAACACGATCGAGCACCTGTTCCTATTGCACGAGCTGTGGCGGAGTGGTTACACGACAATAACGTCCCTGTAATGGACTGGCCTGCACAGAGTCCTGACTTGAATCCTATAGAACACCTTTGGGATGTTTTGGAACACCGACTTCGTGCAAGGCCTCACCGACCTACATCGATACCTCTCCTCAGTTCCGCACTCCGTGAAGAATGGGCTGCCATTCCCCAAGAAACCTTCCAGCACCTGTTTGAAGTTATGCCTGCGAGAGTGAACGCTGTCATCAAGGCTAAGGGTGGGTCAACACCATACTGGCTTCCAGCATTACCGATGGAGGGCGCCACGAACTTGTACGTCATTTTCAGCCAGGTGTCCGGATACTTTTGATCACGTAGTGTAGATGATGGAGTATGCAGCGGGGTCACTAAAATTCCAAAGTGAGCATCCTCGGCTGTCCCTTCGATGTGTCCCTAACCCCACGGACAGATTCAGATAGAAGCTTCCATGTCAAGAAACAGTTCTCCCCTATGCACTTCATACGCCGCACACCATTGTCCATTGCGCCTGACCCTGCAACGCTAAAGATGAAGTGAAATGAGAAGAAATGAGGGATATGAAAACTCGTGGTAGTTTATAATCAAGCCTAAGTATTGCCTACCGATGGGAAAATCAGGAAAAAATCCAAGGGTGGTCGCAACGGAACTTTCCGATTCCGAACCTCAGACGCTACGCCTGAGCCGTCCCACTCGGTGAATTAGTAGGCAACTGTCAGCTGTAAAGAGTGCAACTACTGACTAAAACCAAATGCACTCTTTCTACAACAGGACAATCGGGTTTGGTACCATGTCAAACCTGTACAGACCCAATACAAATGCTTTACGTCTTCTACTACAACACATGGTCACTGCGGTTTGTATTTATCTTTAGTCGAGGAAGCTATAATAAACTTCGAAATAGAAATATAAACTTTCAACAGAAGAATTCCAACCAACTGAACGTGACTGTCGGCTTTACCGTGAAATTGTAGCCGTTTGCACACCTTTTGGCATCTATCGGATTATTAATTTCATTATGGATAATTATTTTCATAGTTGAGTTGTATTGAACTATCGTTATTGATAATTATTTGATAGTTTTGTTGAGGGTTAGAAAGATTTTAGGAAACATAAGGACATTTTAACAAGTATTTGTGTTTCATTTCACGGAAGGAGATCTATTACAAATGCAGCACTTCTTAGCATTTAAATCTCTTTAGGTTGTTAATTCTTTTCTTTTTCTTTTTACAGAACATTAATTGATGAGAACCTTCAGAATCCTTGAAATGTTTAGAGCGATACATATCCGCCTTGTATGCACATATAAAGAGATCCTCCTTCTTTATACATTGCATCCATGTCAGAAATGGGTCCATTTATTGCGAATATAAAAAAAAATCGCCAATGTTAATCATAGTAATAAGAAAAAAACATAAAACCAGAATTTAGAATGATTTAGATTGTCATGAATTCTTAATTACAAATACGGTCTTTTCCTTGGGAAAACTGAAAAAGGAATTTGAACTTGTTCCATGGCCATAATGTTTATTTTGGGGGGGGGGGACTCAAGACATCTCGAATGGAATTCAATGTACAACAGCTGCTCAACTTTGTTACTCGGGCCAAATCGATAATAGCACTAGCCGTTCTTCCACTCAAAGCCCAAGTGTCCTGTATTTAGATAATGTATTTACTAACACTGGGTGTAGATTAGAAGAATGCGACCTCAAGTGAGGGACCAGGTACAGGTACATATCATGAAGGGAAACCGGGGCAGGGCACCGCAACTAGGCCATAACGACTCTTTTTAGGGCGACCAGATCCGGATGACAACATGGACGGAGCCGCTAACGCTTCCAGAATATCCGGTGCCGCCCGGTCCTGCCCACAAGCAATCTATTCCCGGCAGTGCCCTATCGGATGGAGCCCACTCGGGGAGAGACCTAACTGACAATCCCCGGAGCGATGCCAGGGAAGAAACCTCTACAGAGCGCAAGTCACCGCCCAACCACAATCCGCAGGACACCGTCGTCTGGTCCTACAATCCTGAAACAGATGATAAGAAGGATGATGAGTACAGAAAATGAGGGGAAGTAAAGTTGTAGTAGATGAACCACTCCAGCGTTAGCCTGTCAACCCGGGAAAACCACGAAAAACCCATGGGTCAGACCGGGCGGTCGCCGAGGATCTAACGCGGGACCTCCACTGACGTTACCGTCTGAGCCATCCCGCTCGGTGAGAGGCCAGGAGACAAATACTTGTTTACTACTGCGTGGCATGTTACTAACCTAAAGAGATTAATAATTAATACATCTTTATCCCGGGCTGGTATGAATGGTTGAATGAAGTAAATACTGTTTTATAGTAATTTATTTGAATTTAGGTTAAAAAAATAAATCGATTTAATGAAAAATCTGCTATTATATAATCCTCACTATATAAAATTGAATTCCGCTGCGTCAAACGGAATCGACACAGGTTTGTCTGCTCGCGTTGACTCTTTGTTTACATTTTTCGTCTAGCGGAGCTCTGGCTTAGTTTGTTGGCAACCCTGACTGTGTGTGTATGTGTTTGCATGAAGAGAGCAGAAAAATGTTTACGCAGCGCATTCCATTGCTATCATTCTTGTCATTTGCGGACTGTACAGTTTTCCGGGAACGGGAATCGAAATGGAAACAAGAACAAAAAGAGGTTTAAGACACCCGGTTTCTGTTGTGAACACTACAACCAATGAAAGCTTTCCGTATCCCGGGAACGGGAGCAAGAAGATGGGTCAAGTTTCAAGTGTTCATTTTCGGTCGCAGGACGCTTCAGGAGGTCGTGACCAGCAGCGACTCTCTCTAGTAGCAGGCTTGGAAAAACAAATCTGAAATGACTCCTGGCAGACTGCTTTCATTCTCAGTTTCGTTCTTCAGTCGCTTACGGCTTTTAGTGTAACAATCACAAAGGGAAACATCACCGCGTTTTATAAAATATCTAGGTATTGAATTTCATAGTTGTTAAACTGTATTCTAATAAACAAGTTATTGATAGGTAATACACAAACTACATTTAAATGCGAAAAACTTATTTTTCCGCGTAATTATCGATGTTAGGTTCCTCAGGATTCGCTAGATAGCGCTACAGGTGTGAAACGTCATTCAGGCCTACCATCCGTTAAATATTGTTCATCGGACCTTAGTTTTGGAATACGCCTCGTACATCTCAGAAAGCATGGAAAATAATTCAATCTTACTACCAGAATTGTGAAAATTCTATGCATGAAAACTATCTCAAGTATTACCAGTGAAGGCAGGCTGTTGCACGGCTGTCCAGCTCAAGCATAGTCCAGCTTGAGTAAGCCTTTTTTTATTATTTTTTTTTTTGTAGTAGGTGACGATCATTCTCGGAGGCTACAACGTCTGCCGATGCGCATGCTGTTAAGAGCTAAGAGCATCAAATGGGGGCTGCTCGGTGTCAGCAGTAAGGAATCTTGTAAAATTAGATGGGTCGGGTTCCGCTTGAGCACCCCGGTTAGTAACGTTAGTAAGCGTGCTGCCATGCAGGCATGCCAGCGCATCATCTTGATAGCTGGTCGATACTCATGACACGACTTGAGTGGTGCCCAGTGGTTAAAAATATGCTGATGAGATGAAGTGAGTGGTGAGGTTTAGTACGGACTTTGTTAGTATACATGTGCAGGTTACCAAGAATGATGTTCATGTAAGATTTGCGGAAGTATCTCCTCCTGTCCTATGTTGTGGTTTTTAATGCCCGTAGCTCGCGGCTTCCTTTCTGCAGCCTCCGCGAAGACTCTGGGTGTTCGAAGAGGTGATGGTTCTCTGCAATTTTTTATCCTCGGCTAGCTGAAGTTATTACTGAAATTTATCAGAGCATGGACTTTTCCTTGGTAAAGGAAACGTAGATCTCGGGCGTGGTAAAGGAGAGAAAATAGACGTGCTTTAGTTACACAAAGACGACTCCACTGTTTCTTTTATTTAGTTACTTCTGGTAGTACACAACAGTGATATTGTCACCATTAAAACACTGTCCACTGCTGTTGAAACACGGCGCTATGACGCGAAATTTATATACTTAACAGATCTCTTTACTCGTAGCGATTCTTATGTGTGTAGCGAAACCTGTCTTAATTCACTAACTTTTGGCGCGACATCTCTCAAATTTGCGGCAGCATCCTTCCCTGTCTGTAGTTTAGAAGTGACTTCCCCATTTTTGGTCTTAACAGATCTATTTATAGTCGCAGGCTTCTTAATTTCCTATTGGTGCATTTATAGCGCCACTCGACGCGTCTCACTATTTCATATTTATTTACTGGGATCTCATTGGTCCAATTTTAACATAAATCGCGGCTTTTCCTAATTTTACCATTAAGCTTGTTGTCTCCCTCACTCCGGTCACGGCGAATTACTGTACAAAAGGACAAAAGCTCTACACCCTCGCTGAATGAACAATACTCTTGCTACCAGAGAGACATCGTAAAACTCACTTCTTGCCTTCGAAGACACTTTTCCTGCAGCTAAAATATCTCGTCGTGGACAGTATTATAACACAGTGCTTAAATTATTTACATTAAACACTTTATTACTCCTCTAATATTAGTAACCTAGATACAAACATATCATTAAATCACTCTTCTTAAACTACATAAAATAGCTGCACATAGCATAATTTAATTTCACTAAAAATTAATTACTCAAATTATTAATAATTACATAGCTCGGGCTCGGCCTAGAGTTGCCGTTTCAGATTGTGGAGCATTACCGGTTAATCTTCTGTCGGTTCTTCGCAGCTAGTGCCGGTGAAGCAACTTGTGTGCTTATATATTCCTATTTCTCTGCTACAGACATAATGGATTAGAGGGGTCTACAGGATCCTCCAACTCTGCCATAGACTGAGTCTGGGAAGGAGAGTCGAATGGTAAGAGCTATAGGAAGGGGAAGGTTTTGAAAAAGGGACTGATTCGCCCTGATATAGGTGACCGGTCCCTTGTATTTCCAAAGGACTTCAGAATCCCCCGTTTTACAGTCTGGGGACTGCATAAGCGTCCCCAATAGGGGCAGTGTGGTCTCACTAGAGGTCAAGTCGGGGAAGATCTTCACAACTGTCACAAACTTCCATAAGTGAATCACACCAAGCTATTAGCAAATGTCCGTGAGAGATCAGTGCTATGGAGAGGATGGTCCAACAGGAAAGATAGGAGAGTGGACACTTCGGAAATTCTATCTCGGCGTTCATCGTGGAAAAACACTTAAATACCCTCGATCAGATTGGCCGGTTGGCCTCAACCAGCTAAACCCGAAACCTTCTGGACGTGAGTCACAAACCATTACGGTCAAAGCCATTCTGCTATACAATGTAATAGTTTATTTATTTTGCTTCTTCATTTTCACTTGCCTGAATTTAATTAACATACACCAGCGAAACGTATTTTACTTAGTGAATATTTAAGTATTTCTTGGTCATTATAAAGGTATTTTGATAGCTTGTTTCATAATACAAACATTTTAAGTAAGAAAGTTAATGCTATAAAAAAAGAAGGATTCTCTGAACCAGATATTTAATTGTTTAAATGAAGATCATTGTAAATGATGCAAACAAGATCATATATGTAATGTACATGGAATTATTATGGAGAATTAATTTATTCATTTACTGAAAATGATATTTTAAACGAAGCTTAATTTTTATAGATGACTTTAGTGAAACAGATCATAGTGAACCTCTCCGCAAAAAAGTGAGAAAGCAAAGAAAAACCATCTGATGTGTTACACTCACATAACTTTCTCTACTCTTGTAAAACTCTTCAACAAACGCTTATTCTACAAGTTAGTCTATATAAACGTTTGCAGGAACTATTGTATTCCTAATTTTCTTGTAGGTGTAAGGGGAATATGGTAGGCTTTAAGTGATAGCCAAGTGTTTTAAGAGCTGGTTGCTATGTAAAGCATTCCATTCTCTTAGTATATCCAAGACATAAAAAAAGGAATTGAAAAAAGTATAAGTATTGGAAAATTCAAACAAATAAAAAAGAATATCTCGGAAATGGTTCACTGGACAAAACAGATGTATATGACATAAATTGTATGTTTTAATGAGATCTACATTTTTATGTAGTAAAATTTTGTCTATTTCTTACGGTTTACCAGTTATGCAAAATTCATTCAGAATGAAGGGGCCTTTTTTGGGACATTTGCACGGAATTCAACATATGCATTTGCCATTATTTGCCATCAAAGTATCTTAAACATGTGATATTTTAATCAAAATCGTTACAGCCATTTTTGAAAAAATAAAATTTTTCGAAAAATGTTCCATGTAATGGGTAGTCTGGGGGAAATTTCTTGAAAATCTTCGTATCGTATCTTTGAAATATACTGAACCTAAATACACACGGATATTTGTCTAAAACCTTTTTTTGAATTCAGGCTCAAAACATGCATTTCCGGTGAAATCCCGATATCGAATTTTTGGATGGAATGAAATACGTCCCCTACTTACTATACGTAGCAGAGAAACAAAAAACTTAAATTAATGGTTTGTAGAAATTATGGAAGAGCTAGTGTATTACTCCTTAAATTTTTATTAAGGTGTAAGAGGGCTGTCATTATTAGGGATCCAAAATTAAATTGAGTTTCATTTATGGACGCTCTTTAACTGCTGTGGTCTTTAGTGCCCCATTCTATACTGGGCGTGAAAGACCGACAGTTTTGCTCAGAGGCCTCTTTATCAAGCTTGAGGTTCTTTTACGTGCCGTAAATCTACGACACGGGGACCACCAGCTTTACTTCCCTTCCGAGGGAAGCCATGCTAAGGTTTTTTTACGCCCGAAAAAAATCAATCGTTCTTCGCCGGGTTTGAACCCGCGACCTTGAGAACTAGAGACATGGTAACCCCTACACCACGGAGGACGACTTATGAATCCAAGTAGAGGCGGTCACAAAGCGCCTACGATGAAATGCAATTAACAGAAAGTAAACCTTTTTATGGGACAAGCATATTCTCTTACCACCTGTGCCTGAGAGGACTATAATTTGTTTACCTTGATATTACATCTATTTCTCAGGAGATAAAATAGATTATAGCTTGTCAAAAAGAAGCGCGGAAATTCTGCTATACTGGCGGGCACTGATTATTCCTGATACTCTTGAAGGAGTTGATTTTGGTCTTCCGCCTAAGGTGGCTATATCCTACTCGCGTGCCGACTGCCTTGTCTTTCAAACAGTAGCTCATCAAGCAGTTTGTGACGTAAGAAGGAGAAAGTGCATCGTCACCTAAATCAGGAAATTTTTTTTCAATAGTATTCTGACTAATCGTTGAGCATTACGTCAAGGTGAAATGAAAGTAGGAAGTAATAAACAGAACGAAATAAAAGGAGTATGGAAAAGGAGAAGGCTAAGTACCCAATGTGCCTATTACTTAAATCGGATTCCCAAGATGGAACTTATTTTCTTTTACTGCTGAAGTCTTTGGAAAGAGAAAATGTGAACTAGAGGTGCTGTGTTGACTCCCGGCTAGGGTTATTATACATATATCTTCTCTTTTTTATTTATGCCTAGGATTAGTCCCTTAACCTCCTACCGAGCGAGATGGCTCCGTGGTAACGTAAGAGGCTCACATTTGGGAGGTCCCATGTTGGGTTCCCGGCGATTGCCCATTCTGACCATGGGATTTTCGTAGTTTCCCCGGGTCGGTAGGCGAATGCTGGGGTGATTTCTCTTCTAGCTCGGATTTCCTGTTCTTCATTTCCTGTCCCATTATTTCTTTCATCTTCATCTGTTTCAGGGTCGAAGTACCAGGCGACGGTGTTCAGCATGTTGCGGCTGGGCGGTTGATGTGCGCTCACGGACCTGCCTCTAAGTGCTCTCGGTGCAGGCTCCCCTTTAGGGGACCCTCGGGGGTTAGGGGCTTTGGGTGTTGGATGGCTTGATATGGAAACATTAGCGAAACGTTACTCCTACAATAGAATCCATTTCTAAAGGGAAAAATGGAATCTATCATTGTAGTAGTAAAAAAATACTTTAGTTGAACCAATGCTTTAATGATCCTTTAAATCGAATTTGTGCGGAATTTGATTCCCTTGGGAGGCACAGTCTTTTGTTTCATCTTACTTATATTATCCTTTTGAAAACGATTCATTGCCAATTTTAAAATTGATCCTTTGTTGATTTTGAAGTTGATCTGTTGTAATGTTCTTGAAGAGGTTAATATTTATGTAATCCATCCGACTTGCGCATGTCATCCCCCCTTCCCAGAGGTTTCGGGGCCTCACTGTACCTTTACGTTTACCCTTAACCCTCTCCCCCAAGAGTCTGAAATTGTGTGTGTACGAAGAGATACGAGGGCAGTCCCAGAAGTACTCGACCTGACGTATAGATAGCGTTGTTGTTTCAAACAAATAACTATGGTAGAAAGCACCACCCTTATAAAGCTTAAGTTTGAAGTTTGACGATGCTACATTGTTTAGAAATTGTGTGGCAGCCATCAATAGTGAACGCTCTTAGCAAATTTGTAAACATGGATAAAACTGGCCATGGTTATGTGATACAATACTTTCATTTGAGATGCCTTAGTCCAACTAATATTAAAGCTGAGTTAGATTCTACTCTGGGGGAGTCTGCTCCTTCATTTAAAACAGTAAAATATTGGGTGGCAGAGTTTAAGCGAGGCCGTACGAGGTGCCAAGATGAACATCGCACTGGTCGACCAAATGAGGTGACCATGCCAGAAACTGTGAAGAAAATCCATAAAATGGTATTGGACGACTGTCGACTGAAAGTGCGCGAGCTAGCAGACATCATAGGCATTTCAAAAAGTGCTGTACATCGCATAGTGACTGAAAATTTAGACATGAGAAAGCTGTGCCGCGTTCACTCACAATGGAACAAAAGAAGCATCGTGTGGATGTTGCAGTCGAGTGTTTGGCAATGTTTCGGTACAATAAAGCCGAGTTTTTGCGTCGATTCATAACCATGGATGAAACATGGATCATCACTTCACACCTGAGACGAAGGAACATTCAAAACAGTGGATTGAAAGGGGAGAATCGGCTCCAAAGAAGGCGAAGACAGTTCCATCTGCAGGCAAGGTCATGACGTCAGTTTTTTGTGATGAGCATGGAATAATTTTCATTGATTATCTCCAAAAAGGAAAAGGAATAAATGTGGAGTATTATGCAAACTTATTGCAGCGTTTGAATGATGAAATAAAGCAACAACGGCTGCATTTATCGAAAAAGAAAATTTTGTTTCATCAAGATAATACACCAGTTCACACATCCATTATCGCCATTGCCAACATCAATGAGTTAAAGTTCGAATTGCTTCCTCCCTCTCTGATTATTTTCTGTTTTCAAAGTTGCAGAAATGGCTTGGTGGTAACAGATTTGTTAAGAATGAAGAGGTGGTGTCTGCAGTTGATGGATATTTCGCAGAGCTCGGCGGTTCTGACTATAAACAGAGTATAGAAACAATTGGACATCGCTGGGAAAAGTGTATTGAGCTGAAAGGAGACTATATAGAGAAATAAAGATGCAGCATGTCGGTGCAGCGTGGCAGCGAAAAGGATGCTCTCTGTGAAATTTCTCCTTTCGGCTGGTGCCGCGTTCACTCACAATGGAACAAAAGAAGCATCGTGTGGATGTTGCAGTCGAGTGTTTGGCAATGTTTCGGTACAATAAAGCCGAGTTTTTGCGTCGATTCATAACCATGGATGAAACATGGATCCATCACTTCACACCTGAGACGAAGGAACATTCAAAACAGTGGATTGAAAGGGGAGAATCGGCTCCAAAGAAGGCGAAGACAGTTCCATCTGCAGGCAAGGTCATGACGTCAGGTTGTCGGCTGGTTGTCGGGGTATAAGGACCGCCCCCGAGCGGGTGTTGGACCCTATGTGGAGCGGGGCCCAGTTTTAGCTTTCTCCTTTCCTCGGCCTTCGGCTGGTTGTCGGGGTATAAGGACCGCCCCCGAGCGGGTGTTGGACCCTATGTGGAGCGGGGCCCAGTTTTAGCTTTCTCCTTTCCTCGGCCTTCGTCCGGTTGTCGGGGTATAAGGACCGCCCCCTCCGCTTCACAATCCAATCCAATGCTCTCTATTTGTATTTATATATTATATGATTTTACTTTTGAATGTCATCAGGTTTGATTTTTTTTTATTGATTTATTGATATTATAACTTATCGCTAATAGCTGAACTTTAAAAGTATTTTCCGCAAATGATGCTTAATCAATTCATCGCAAAAGCTAAAAAAATTATTTTATCTTCCCTCACCCAAAATTCCTCCAATCCGATGAAGGGGGCGCAAACATTTTAGTAGTTGACAAATTGCATTGTTTATGATTTATTTTTAAGTATTTTGTTTTGTTTTACTGCTTAAGTTTAGCATCCTGGTAGGTCATATTGGACGATGAATGTGTGAAATGATGCTCAAACGCCCGGGGTCCCTAAGCTTAGAGTTACTCGACATTCATCTTTTCAGGATATGGGGACACTCGGAAGAAACCTTATCCGGTAACTCCCATAACCGAGATTCGAACTCGGGACCTGTTGATTATGAGACAAAACTCTACCCCTACATCACAGGTGTTTTATTTTCCAGGCTGGTGTACTGATTCCATTGTTATACGTCTACATGTAATAAAATTAACACTTTTCTGCTGATGTTTGGCTTTGGATAAATAACCGACATGAATGTGAATCATGAACTATCCTGAAACCAAAAATAATATTAAACTATTTTTGTTTGTATGTATGTATGTTCTCTCAAACATGATTACTATGAAATTTGGGATTTAACATAGGACATTATGTACTACTTATGCCATCTTAAATCTTGGTTACTTTCCAAAGCAGGGTTTATTTATCGGGGCGAAGTATGAACTTCCAAGTATATGCTTATTATCGAATTCTGTGAAAAACGGTAATGTGTACATTAGAAACCTCTGCAATAGCCTATAATTTCACATTTTATTTTAACTTCTTATGTTGTTAATGCTATATAGGAATAAGGCAGCACTGGAGTAAAACGTTTTTCATTCTTAAATGCGAGAGTGTTGGCTATTACTTTTTCAGCATTTACATGCCTATTGAAAACATGCCACAATATTGCCTCTGAAATATTTTTAGTTTTATTTCGAAAAGTAAAAACATTGAAACAATCATATAATATATCTTGTATATTTTTACTGTCAAAGATTTTAGAGCAAATCTATTTTAAAGGTATAAGGAGATTTAAAAATTAGAAATTCGCAATCGCAGTTTCCAATAATCCTTTTTGGGTAAACTATAGCAACCACTAAAAATGATGTACAAGTTTTGTGCGCTAAAAATATAGGCATTTAAAACGAATATTTTTTAAATTGTCATCATGTGAAATATTTGGTATAGGGAATAAAATTCAGTTTCGAAACGCAATAAATTGAAAGCTTTTATTATTTACTAAGAACAAAGCTATGATTAAGCTAAATTGATTTAAACTTTTGATTATCCTTACTGTTGCATCTACTTAAGAAGCCATACAAACTTTTCATTATTTAGCATATTTGATATCCATATACACAGGGGGTTGGATTCGATTAGCTACGGAGAGGACTTGGCACTGATCCACTTAGGGGATATTGTACCTACGCCCCACAAGGGGGCATCCCCGGGAGGAAGGATGAGGCGAGAGGAGACACCGGGCGGCCGGAACCGGATGTGACTGTACAGGAATGGTAGGGTCTCTAAGTTTCAGATAGAGACTCCCTGGCAGACGGACTGCCAGACCGGGGACCTTATTCCGCACAGAATAGGTCCAACGCCCTTCAAGGGGGTTCGGATATCCCCAGCAGCCAGCCGAAAGCCGAGGGACGGAGAGAGTCACAAAAGGCATCCTTTTCCCCTGCCACACTGCACCGAAGCACCATCCCCGACTCTTCCAACCCTGAAAGAGACCAACGAATGAAATATGAAGTGAAATGAGAATTGAGATGAAATGGAGGGACAGGAAATTCCGGGGACGTGAGAATCCTTGCCAGCATTCGCCTTAGCAACCCGGAAAAACCCCATGGGTTAGGAAGGTCGGTCACGGAAATCGAATCCACGTCCTCCCGAATGCGGGCCACAACCTGAGCCATCCTGCTCGGTCAGAGGGGGTTAGTTTGACAGCTTTTAATTCTACTTCTTTTAGTGTACCTTTCTTGTTATACAAGGAGAAATACCTTAGTTTCGAAAGCTTAAGAAGTAGTCAATATGTTTGTTTAAACTTCACACTTATTATTTTAATAAAAACAATTTTAATATCGAATCACAAAACTTCACATGAGATAAGCGCTGCATAGAGACAGGGAGGACGAGGAGAGAATGTGAGACAGAGATAGGTAGACGATAGAGAAATATCCCAGTAATAACGCAAATGGTGCCCGCTGTATACGGTTTTTAAAAAAGACGCATAATTCACACCCTGTATAGCCGTGACGGTTTTCAAGGAACGGTTGCTTATTTCAAAAGCGAACAAAGAAACTTATGAAAGTCAGAAAGGCAGGTCTGGTTTGAACATGCCTATAATCGCTGAAGAAAAAAATCAATCCTCCAATAGGAACAGAAATCCAGGCCGTCACAAGAAAAGACAGCTCTAAGCCACGAACTTTTTCTCCGCTCCACTAACTTAAGAACTTTGTGAACACAATGCTGGCCCGGAATAGTTCTTTACTTTAGCACCCTCTCTCTCTTCCTTGATGGCGCCGGTATTTGTTGGAGATACGGCACTGGACTGCGTAAGAGCCTGCCTATTTATATGCGAGTCGTGGGAGGCTTGGAGTTCGGAATTTCCTGCTATATTCAGCTCACACCGTGATTTGTAATTCCTACATGTCCTGGAACTCATTTTCATTACCTTCTGCGTTCCTGCTCACTTTTATCAACCTCTTTGTTCGCTTTTGAAATAAGCAACTGCTGCTTCTACTTGCTATGCCTGACACTGGGTAGGCATCTTATTTAAGCGCCGACATAAATATTTCTAAAAAAAAAATACGTTTATGTGCATATTTTACTCATACGACGATATGGAGGAATATCTTAACTATCGACTTCCGGAATGTGATCATAATTAGATAATTACGTCTCTCCATGCTCAAATACATCTTTATGTAGCGAATATTGTACGTCTTGTTTCCAAATGCGGTAGGTCCAAAACAAAGTGGCTGTTTTATGATTTAGTAAAACACTTAATTAATTAATTAATTAATTTAAAAAGCAGAGGATTTGTATTTTACCTTTGCTTTTGAGGATAGGCATTGTTTTATAATTCAGTAGCTAGTATTAATTGCACGATAAACTGGGATTCCATGGCTTGTTTAAGCATAAAGTGAAAATAAATTGATTTTATTTTACATATATTTTTAACAAAGAAAGTATTATTTATATTGGTTATATTCCTGAAATGGAGGTAATAGGTTATTCTATATCTCACAATACTTTTTAATATTGCACAAGATTATCAACAGCAAACTGATTCAAAACTATTTTTTTTCCTGCTGTGTTCATTCTTATCGGTAATTGTGTTAACTCGTATACAGTTGTCATTAGATTTCTAGCTTTTCTTTGGGTTTTATAAATTCGATCACATACGCATTCACAGTCCCAGACTCTGGAGATGATAGGGAATAACCTTGGCTAGAGAAAAACTCCCACTCCCAGCGTGGAATCGAACCCGGCACCCTTCGCACAGTAAACAGGTGCTAAAGGCCAACCTCATTTGTTTTACTCCCATCATCTTTGCTTCGGTGCGAGGAAATATTCATTTACCTATGATGGCGGTTCGTATATTTTTATAACCTCAAATATTCAGCTGCTTTGAACTCCGTATAATTTCACATATCTGCACGGTTGTGCTTGAATTATGAAACTAATCAAACTGTAGATTAATTATTTGTAAAAGAAAACAACACTTAAAAAGCTAATGTTTTACATTTACATTCACGTGATTTTCTCTAGCACTATCGTTTATTTTTAAGTATTCTACAAACTGCTCCTGCAAAATTTATTTTTCTATCTTACTCATGTTAACTGAGAACAATTTTCATCCCTCCTTTGGTTGTAGTTACAAGAGGGATGCGGGAGTCTGAAACGATAGTCAAATGTTTAAAAACAGAGCCATAAGCTGACCTTGAGATTATTTCTCTTTCCATGACCGTGAATGCTGACAGAACTTAAAAAAAATGAAAAGTACTGAAAAATTCAAAGCAACAACGGATATCTCGGAAATGGCTGTTGTTACATAAACGTTATTTAAAATGAATTTTGAGTTTTAAACATGTCTACATTGCCTATCTCTTATGGTTTACCGGTTATACAAAAGCATACAAAATTCATTCCGAATGAAGAGGATATCAGAGGCTGTTCGCAGAAAGTTAAGGATATGCATTTTATTAGTCATGTAAATATCTTAAACAAATGGTATTTTAATCAAAATCGTTAGAGCCCTATCTGAGAAAATAAAAAGTAACGAAATCTTTTCCGTGTACAGGTTTTTTTGGGGGGCGGTTGAGGCTTTCGTATAGCATCCTTGGAAAATGCTGAATTTAAAATACGAATTGTTTTAATTTTAAGTCGACATAATATTAAAAGCCTTCATTAAGTCGACCTGTTCCCGCTGAAGATGAGGCCATAGATCGTTCATCCTTCTAGACCATCATGATGTAAGTGGAGACTTTTAATATTATGTCGACTTAACATTAAATCAATTTGCTACTTCACTGTTAATAACGTCCCATTGCAACTAAGTTAAAATACGAAGTTTTCCATTTATTCGACTATACTGTTCCTACACACACATAAACATAGGGACGTTTTCTAAAAATGTTTTATTTTATCCAGTAGATGCAATCCATATATTTTTTGGGAGGAGCACTTTCTCTATCTACTATAAGTAGGCATGTCCGTACCCAGAAGCTTTTTTGGGGGGGTTTCCACAAGCAGATTTAAACTTAACAGTACCCCACACAGTTACTACCTATTCCATACATGGATAAGAAAATTGCTTGGATGCATTATATAGACAGGAAAAACTCACCAGAATGAGGATATTCCACCTTACAGCATAAGACATGGAGACTACTTCGAAAACCAGAATGTATGGTCACCTTACCTATGTAAGGCGAAAATATTAAGTTACCCTTTTTCTTGTAAATATGCTACTAGCAATGGACCTACCGTTATCTAACGAAAATTTTCCATATTGGTTTGCTATGAATTTAAATAAATAAAATTTTCAGAAGTTTCGGGAGGGGGGTTTGAACACTAAAAACCGCCCCTCTAAATAAGGCCCTGTAAGTAGGTGCTAGAGAGATTAAAAATGCAAATGATTTTGGCTTCTCCTCGCAGATTTATACTCGGTTATGTAAGGAGGCCAGACAACGTAATATGCGGAAAGACTAGCGGTATCTGATGTTTCCTAAGAGTCCTTGATTCAGATCCAGCTACCATGACGACTATTCATTCAAGCGAATTACACAAAGGTCACATTGTGTACGTGTTTGCAGATGTCTTTTGTCCTTCATATGCAATACACACTATCTTTACTTGTGTTTCTTTGCACGGACGTTCGATTCCCTTAAACAGAAACATTAGGAGGCACGCCGATGTTCCATCTTTAGAAACAGGCGAAATTAGAATGGAATGAGTACTATACACTTCCAAGACCTCGCTGCTGATATGAAAGAATAGCGAAGTCAAGGTAAGAGGTTTAGAAGGCTATGATCGCTTGGAACGTAAAACAGAACGGTCATGTTTCCAATAGATATCCTTTAGTTCAAGACAAAGGACAACAAAGAAACAGATAACAGAGGAAGGGCGAAGGGAGAAAAACATAAGGTCACCGAAATACAAAAGAAGGAATAAAGAAACCAAAAGACAAAAGAAACAAAATAATCTATACTTAACATTTCTGTGTCAGTTTTCAATATCATTACTCTGACTTCCTTGTCGTTCTCTGTGGTCTAGAGGTACCATGCTAACCTCTAACTACCGAGGTGGCGGGTTCAAACACGGCGGAGGGCGATGGCTTTTTTCGCGCGTAAAAATCCTTAGCATGGCTTCCTTCGGAAGGGAAATAAAGCCGGTGGTCCCGTGTCGTAGATTTACGTAACGTAAAAGAACCTCAAGCCTGATAAAGAGGCCTCTGAGCAGAATTATCGGTCTTTCACGCCCTATATAGAATGGGACACTAAGGACCACAGGAGTTAAAGAGCGTCCATAAATAAAATTCAACTTTTTTAGTGGATTCCCTTAATAATCTTTACTTTCTCTACCACGTAACTAGTGAGTAGAGGAAGCATTGTATATTCGATAATGAGGTTTCGCAGGAAATGCATGAGTTGAGGCCCCCTGAATAAAAAAAATAGAATTATAAGAAATGTCCGTGTGTGTGTCTTTAAGCAACATAACTCAAAAACGAAATGCTCGATAAATATAAACTTGGTACTTAATTTCAGTATCTTCCAAAAATGGAAACAGAGGTTTACAAGAAAATCCTAACAACAAGCTACCCTTTATATGGAAAAAAAATTCCTTATTTTTTATTCTCTCATAACAAATTAGGCTTTTGATTAAAATATCATATATTTAAGATATTTACGTGAAAAATAAAGCAGTATCTTGAATTTTCTTGGAATAGCTTATGAAGCCAAAAGAACTTTGTATAATGTATAAAAAATAAAGGTATAGCCAAAACCGTTACACAAATACTTTAGATCTCTTTAAAAGTCGCAACTTATTTAACTTTGTGTGGTCTCAGCTATTTCCAAGATAATATAACCTGAAATTTCCAATAGTTTGGCATTTTTGTGCTCGCTAGTCAGTTGTTTCTCGTGAAATCATGGAAAGGATTTGGGATTTCATGGCCAGTAACATAGAGACCAGCTTTTAAACATTTAACTATCGGTATTCCCACAATTAAATGTACAATGGAACTTTTTGTGCCATGATTTACTTCGGTTAACTTGAATAGATAGAACAGTAAGTTTTTGCTAGAATAGTTGACGCTATGATTAACACAAATCTGTGAT
Organism: Deroplatys truncata; assembly: GCA_030765065.1. Classification (NCBI taxonomy): domain Eukaryota; kingdom Metazoa; phylum Arthropoda; class Insecta; order Mantodea; family Mantidae; genus Deroplatys; species Deroplatys truncata. Next base: position 125,864,281 of record CM060980.1, on the reverse strand, counting down.
GAGACGATAGCACTATTTCTGGATACGCAGTACTCGATACCGATACTGATTTTTGAACTACTGATACTTTCTACTCTTCTTCTTCTTAACCTCCTCGTATGTAGGACTTACACCCCCCCAGGACTTACAGGCGGGTGCCTGGGGTGAGAGGCCCGTCGAGGAGCAGACACTCATGGATCAGACAGAATATCCAGGATGGGTGTTCAGCCCGATGCCTGGTATGGGAGGAAGGAAGTAGATGAAACGAAATGTTGGTGAAATGGATGAAAGGAAAGCCGATGATGGAGCAGTTGGTGGAATAAATGGCGGGGGAAACCGGAGAACCCGGAGAAAACCCCCCCGCAAATCCCACATGCGGGTCCCTGAGATTGAACCCGGGCCGCCTGATACTTTATACTCACTTTATAAAAACTTTAAAAGCGATAGCTTGTTCACTGAATTATCTTCTTATTAGAGTTTTCTACGTATAACCAAAGGTATGCAACCAATTTTGTATTGTATGGTAATTCCGAAATTGCTTGTGTTTGACATTCTCCAATTGGCAGCATGTTTTTTATCTTGATAATGCAACCTGTTGTTAGTCAAGGCTAATAATAATAATTATAATAATAATAATAATAATAATAATTTATTTGCTTCCTGTTTATGTAACTATATTTTGTGTTGAAAATTTATTTTAAACGATTTTCTATCCATATTATGGAAATTAGTAGTACAGTATACTTTTAAGCTACGCTCGAGACTCGAGTTTGACTTATTTAAACACAAACTAACAGATGGAAGGAAAGAACAAATATTTCCATCCGCTGTATTATCTTACGTTCTTCAGTTCTGGTTTGTTTCTGCTGGGTTTGGTCACCGGTGTAGGTAAATGTAATGGCTGAAACCAAGCCAGGCTATTGCAGAAACGTGATTTAGTACGTCAGTTAAATCAGCTTCATTCACAACTCAGTTAACGCTGCACCTCTGCTCATTTCCCCATAGTTTTGCATGTTTTTAATTAGACACAAGAGTGTATGAAATGTTGCATTAGTTTACCCACACGAAACGCAGTCAAGGTCATCCAGCAACTCATTGGAGACACGTGTGAGGTAATAACGTGAAGTCTCGACTCTTTTTTATCCCTTATCTAGTATACGATTAAACGCAACAACTTTTAATAAAGTTCAAGGTTTATCTCAAAGTATTACACATTCTTCGATACCATCGAGTATCGAGATATCGTACGAGGGGCACTATTTATATTTTGAGCATTGCCAACCCTGAATGTTGTAGTTGCCATCTGACGTTTCCAATGGAAAGTTTGGCATTTTTGACCATAATCTACTCTTTGTTATTTGTTTTGTTTACACTAACTTGAAAATTGTGCGTCAACAAAAACATGGAATTAACTGGTGAAAATGTTCGTGCAATGATTTATTACGACTTTCCATCGTGCATTATCAAGACAAAAGTGCATCGATCAACTAACTTCCACATTTGGCGACGAAGCTCCATGCTTTACCATTGTGAAACGCTGGTATAACGAGTTTAATCGTGGCCGTCGTTCGCTCAATGATGAAGTTCGTGAAGGTCGTCCAAAATCAGTTGTTGTGCCAGAAAACATTGATGCTGTGCAAAAACTAATAATGAAAGATCGTCATGTGACATATTGTGAGATTGAGGCAACCCTAGGTATTAGTTGCACCAGCATATATAAAATATGGCATGATTATTTAGCCGTGAAAAAGGTTTGCTCTCGTTGGATCCCACATAATTTGACGCAATCTCAAAAAGATGCTCGTGTCGATTGGTGTACAAAAATGCTCAAGAAATACAATGGCGTATATAAAATTGTAACAGGTGACAAATCGTGGATCTATGCGTATGAGCCGGAACGTAAACAGCAGTCGACTGTATGGGTGTTTTCAAGATGAAGCAAATCCAACAAAAGCTGTTCGCACTCGAAGCACTTCGAAGCAAATGGTCGCCTGCTTTTTCAGCAAAACTGGCCATGTGGCAACAGTGCCTTTAGAGGAACGTAAAACGGTCAATGCCGAATGGTACACAATCATTTGTTTGCCGGAAGTCTTCGGTGAAGTAAGGAAAACCAACAAAAGCCGTAGGATAGTTCTTCATCAAGACAATGCGAGCGCGCACACATCTCGTCTAGCAACAGAGTATTTGAAGGCTCAAAAATTCGAATTGATGGGTCATCCGCCATACAGTTCCAATTTGGCACCCAATGACTTCTTTTTGTTCCCGAACATCATGAATAAATTGCGTGGACAACGATTTTCGTTGGCAGAAGAAGCCGTTGATGCCTTCAAAAATCATGTTTTGGAGGTGTCCCAAGAAGACTGGAATAAATGCTTTGACAAATGGTTCAAACGGATGCAAAAGTGTATTGATCATAACGGAGAATATTTTGAAAAACAATAAAGCAATTTTCAATCAGAAATTGCTTTGTTTTAATTATTAGGCTCAAAATATAAATAGTGCCCCTCGTAGGTATCGAGGTCCCAGCCCGGCACAAACCTAATGAAAACTACGGCTGTTGCTAAATGTGGCAACGGGTGTTGAAAGTAATCTTATTTTCCTGTCATCACTCTTTGAAGCGAGAACGATTTGTGCTTTGTTGTTGATTTATGCAATCCTTTTCTTTTCGTGATTGACTGTCTTTTCACAAACCTTATACAATAAAACTGTTCCAACACTGAAAACACATGGGCAACAAATTCACCAACATAACTGTGAGGTCTACTTTTCAATGGCTGATTGAATTTAGGCATCGTAACTAAATGTTTCTGTCTGCTTTCATGCGACAGTAACTCGCAATCACTATTCGTCAATATGAGTTGCTTCCAATACTCTCTGATATTAGGCAACCCATCTGCTAAACCTTTAGCAGATAGTGAACATTACAACGTGAAGTATGTCCAAGTGGTGTCCATCATCTAGAGTTTTCTGGATGTAATAGAAAATTTGAAAATATTTAAGTTGATTTAAAGGAGGCAAAACTGTCATTTAGTTTAATTCAAATGGAATTAAACAGAAGGCAAAATAGGCAAAATAAAAGTTTGTTCTATCACTTCCAAATAACACAAAACGCGATTATATTCACATAACTTTTGATTTGTTACCGCTCAGTGAAAAGTTATTTTGCCTAACATCCATTTATGACTATCATAGGACCATCTGCATTAGTCAAACAAGGTCTTAAGTGCACAATAGAGATGCAGAGAACGAGTAATACATACAGTAAGTTGGGTTGCCTGCAGGGAGTAGAGATTTGATAAAGTGGATTTTTATTCTAATCTCTCAACTTCCCTTGCTCTATCTCTGGACCATCCCTACTTTTGTCACTTTCGTCTTTATAGAGAACATGCAGCTAAAACATAAAGTTGCCTGCTTATGAGGGGTTTGGATTTTCAAAGGAACTGTTATCATTGAAACTGAGCGTGGTGTGTCGTAGAAGACTTTTGATCTCGGCGGAAGGTGTTCCTGGCATACTTGGAAGCCGACACTAGGTAGGTACGCTGGTGCCGTGGATTCGTTCAAAACTGCGCAGGTATGGTGATTCTGTTTCTTATGGTAGAACAGTGGAGCTGACATGGGAACGAGTGTTGCACGACAATGCCCACCGCATATGACAAAAGTCCGGAGATCTAAAGGGGTTCCTACGAGAGGTCCTCCCGAAATCTCAACCCTCTTATCCTGTGTATAAGATCTGTTCGCAGCATTAAACAAATCTCTCAGGGGACGCCGGTTCGTAAACTTGATTGTGATCTGAGACGCCGTTGTAGAGTTGTTATGCCTCAACCATAGATGTTTTCCCTCTGTACATCACAAACCATTGAAACACTTGCTTAAACCGAAAGGCGAATGTATACAGGCAGTACGAGTATGTTATGTTATTTATTTCGTTCTCTGTTTAAACAATACACACATTATTGGACGCTGCATTAATATTATTGCACACTTACTCGGCTATCGGTAACAATTTTGTTATTACTAACGATTGATTCTACTTTCCATTACAATTTTCTATGCTATACTTTGTATAACATAGAAATATAAAATCCACTTATATATTTAACACTTTCTGATGTATATACGTTTCAATATATTTTGTTAGTTACATATAGGTAATCGTTAACTTAAATGAAATTTAAATTTATGGATCTCTCGGTCATTCTCAATTGAGCTGGATGACTTTTTATTACTAATAGGTTAGTATACTTATTCCAAATAATAAACCACCATAGGAACAAGGACATTTGGTCATCTCAAGCAACTCACTTTATTGCACATTCTAGAATATGTCGCTTAATTCCATATAAACACATGTTCATTTTGGTAGAAGTAATTTATTCTATACAGAATCAACCAGACCAGTAACTTATTTAGAAAAAATAAAAATAAAAAATTCTGATGTGTTGCACTCACATGACTTTCTCTATTCTTGTACAAACTATGTTTACAAACGCTTATTCTCCATCTACTTCATGTTAATCGAGACATCGAAATGTTAATCTTGTTGCTAATTTTCCTATGGGTTCAAGGGGAATATGTAGGCTTTAAACGATAGTCAAATATTTTAAGCGCTGGTTGCTATGTGGAGCATTCCATTCTCTTTGCATGTCCAGGATAGAAAAAAAATCCCATTTGAGAAAAAGTATAGGTATTGGACGATTCAAACAAATAACAAGGAATATCTTGGAAACGATTCACTTGACAAAAAGAAAATTAAATGACTCGAAAAATGTTCCATCTAAAAGTTAGTCTGGGGTAGTCAAGTTAGTCTTGAAAATCTTTGCGTCGTATCTTTGGGAGATACTGAACCTAAAACCAAGTTTGGTATTTATCCGAATTTTCGTTTTTGAGTTATGCCGTTCACAGACACACACACACACACACACAGAGACATTTTTCTAAAAATGCCTTTTTAGAATTCAGGAGGCCTCAAAGCACGTATTTTCGGAGAAATCTCGGTATCTAATTTTTGGGTGGAATGCAATACTTCCCCTACTTACTATACATAGTGGAGAAAGTAAAATTAGGCATTGACATTTTTGAGACGAAACTATTTATAACTAAAGCCATACGAGCTTTCACTTGAGCTTGATTTCAACAATCAGCCATAACCGTAAGTGGGGGTGAGGGTCAAATAGGGCAACATTGGATAGAATTCTTCAAAACATGTGGCTTAGTCAGAAACATTTGTGTTAATTAATACTCTTTCAAATAGAAAAGCATACGAAAAGACAGCCCATCCGAACCCCAGATGTGCAGAAATGCCATTCATATTGAGAGGTGTTACCAAAAGGAAATTAAATTGGCAAAAAAAGTTCAGATGAGTATCGAATGTTTTGTTTTCTTTATTTTTGTGGCTAATGTAATAAGTATAAAAGTTAACAGTGATTACAAATGCTTTACTTATGCTGCAAATAACTAGTAGCTGGTTTTTATATGAGGAAGGTTTTGATATGTTGATGGTGTTAGGCGAATGTCGTACTGCGGTGCCTGCGGTGCCTGTGTGTGTACCCTCAGCGTGCTTGTAAATAGTACGATGTTAGGGCATTTTGCTGCTCGTATACACGCAGCCTAGCCACAACAAAAACAAAAATCTGATGTGTTACACTCACATGACTTTCTCTACTCTTGTACAAACTAGTTTTACAAACGCTTATTCTCCATATGCTTCATGTTAATCGAGATGTTAATCTTATTGCTAATTTTCTTGTAGATGCAAGGGGAATATGGTAGGCTTTAAGCGGTAGTCAAATCTTTTAAGAGCTGGTTGCTATGTGGAGTATTCCATTCTCTTTGCATTACTTTGACAAAAAATGAATAACGAATTCCCATTTGAGAAAATGTACAAGTATTGGAAAACCTAAGGGAATAACAAGCAATATCTCCAAAAATGGTTCACTCAACAACAAAAACGCGATCACAATTTTTGTGTAGTAAAAGTTTGTCTATCTCTTATGGTTTACCAGTTATGCAAAAATCGTTCATAATGAAGAATACTTTTGGAGACATTCCCAGAAAATTCGAGATATACATTTCATTTGTCATGAAAATATCTTAAACATATGATATTTTAATCAAAATCGTTAGAGCCATTTTTGAGAAAATTAAAATTTTCGAAAAATGTTCCATGGAAAGGGTAATCTGGGGTGGGGGATATTATTTAAAACCTTCGTGTCGCATCTCTGGAAGATACTAAACCTAAATACCTAGTTTGGTGTTTATCCGACTGTTCGTTTCTGAGTTATGCTGTTCACAGACACACAGATACACAAACACACACAGACAGACACACAGACACACACACGGACATGTTTCTAAAAATGCTCTTTTTGGATTCAGGGGGTCTCAAAACATGTATTTCCGGTGAAATCTCGGTATCGAATTTTTGGGTGGAGTACAATACTTCCCCTAGTTATTATACGTAATAGAGAAAGTAAAAACATACTTTTCTGTTTTAAAGAGCAAGAACAAATTAAAGCGTTCTCCATGAAAGTTGTTTGTTTTGAAGATCTCTATATAATGGTAACCTAGTGAAAGTATTACACTCCCAATTGTAAAGTGATGTTACACTACTGACCCCACGTCCGGTTATGGAATTGATGAAATAAAATTTAAATGAAAGTTCACGTGTGCTTTAGTAACAAATATTTTTGTCTAGAATGTTTTAATACCGTATTTTCCGAAATAAATAATTGTTATGGCCCGTATGACTCCCCTGGTATAAAACCCTTCCTCCGTACAGTATCTCTACAGCCACTCAAAAACAATGGCCTCGATGTTTATAAGCAAAAGCAAATAAAAAGTATGGACTCTGTTTCTATTTTAGAACACTATGTGTCTTTTCCAGGTGTTTACACGACAGAAAGGCTTTAGATGTAAAAGCCCTACCTCTGGGGATTGAAATTGCTTTCAGCAGCTACTAGCATAAGCAAAACTTTTAGCACAGAGTAGGTGCTTTAGTTCCAGTTTATAGACTACTAATTAAGCGCATGTTCGCTCGCATTTTTATTCATGGAGCACGTAGAATACATAGAAGTGATGGAAAGGTTTTACCTCATTTTTATTCATGGTTTCCCATCGGAAGCGTTACCTTTTCGCGCCTGCGCAGTGTAGCACATTGATTGATTGTGGTTTAGCTGATGGAGATAGCAGTGTGCGCATCTGTATTACTGCATTTACATAGAGTAATGCATCAAAACCGCAGCCGTGTTTTCTCTTTTTGCATCAGGCTTATACGCCACGTGATGCTCTGGTTAACAAAAACTTGCGAACACAAAATGCAGAAGATATCTCTGTTTTATAAACGTGTTTTTAAAACAGTATTCTGATGGGAAACTCGTTGTGAGGAAAATTATTTTTCCATCTCTTTTCGCTCCAGTTTCCATTTTCCTTTATTTATTCTTGATATTCGTTTTTTCTTACGTCATTAATAGTATCCACAGCCCCAAATCCACCCGTGTATTGCATGAAATGTAGATGATGATGATGATGATGATGACGACATGTTGATGATAATTTTCAATCCCAACCACCTTTCCATGCAATTTTTACCTTTTCTACCACAACATAGCAGGTAGAGAAAGTATTACACCCACCCAAAAATATTTAAGTTCAGTATTTCCAAAGATGCGACACGAGTATTTTCAATAAAATCTCCCACCCCAACTACCCTTTACATGGAACCCTTTCAAAAGTTTTGGTTCTCTCAGAAATGGTTCTAATGATTTTGATTAAAACACCATAGATAAGATATTGATATTCCAAATAAAATGTATTATTAAACTTCTTAGAAATGGCCTGTTAAGTTCTCTTCATTCGGAAGTAATTTTGTATAATCTTTTATAATTGGTAAACGTTAAGCGATAGACAAAAACGAAGTACGCAAAAAAGTAGATTTCTTTAAAGCACATAATTTATTTCAAATAACCCTTTTTGTGGCATAAGTCATTTCTGAGATATCCGTTATTAATGGTGTGAATGGTTCCATTCTTTGTCATTCATGAAGTCCTGTCGACATTCAGTTCTTTCTCACGATTGCATGAAAAGAGTACGTTTTTAGGACCAGTATATGGGTCCATTTCTTAGGTATTTGTCTATCGCTGTTCTCTTTGATTTTGTGGTGGTGTGTAATGTCTTGTCACCTTTATCCAGAGTTTGGGTTGGCAACGCCAAGTTATCACCGCACCGTATCGATGTTGGCAACGCCACGTCAGGCTTATTTTGCATGTCTCCACCCCCCCCCCTTCTTAGGGGAGAGACATGCTATGTGCAATTTATCACGAAATGTGTAATATAGCTATTTATACAAAGGTTTATCTCGATTAAAATAAAGTAGATAAAAAAATAAACTTTTGTAAGAATAGTTTTTATATTCATTAATAAATCACAGAGGTATAGAAAGCCATGTGAATATAACACATCAAGTGTTTTCAAAACCGAATCTACACCATAAACAAAAGCAAGACATTCTTGTCACCCCTAAATAATTATATAATTGACATTTTTTTAGGCGGCGCCGTGGCCGATTGGTTAGAACGCTCGCCTCTCACCGAGGCGGCCCGGGTTCAATCCCAGGGACCCGCATTTAGGATTTGTGGTGGACAAAGGGTGGGTTTTCTCCGGGTTCTCCGGTTTCCCCCGCCATTCATTCCACCAACTGCTCCATCATCACCTTTCCTTTCATTTCGTTTCATCTACTTCCTTCCTCCCATACCAGGCATCGGACTGGTCACCCATCCTGGATATTCTGTCTGATCCATGAGTGTCTGCTCCTCGACGGGCCTCTGACCCCAGGCACCCGCCTGTAAGTCCTGGGGGGTGTAAGTCCTACATATGAGAAGGTTAAACAGATAAAGAAGAAGACATTTTTATGAAGCAAATCATGTCGAAAAATCATTTGTAAATCTGCTGTTACGTAAGTTTTCACAATAATCTATATCAGTGGTGGCGAGGCAGTGTGACTCGCAGGCGCAGGCCGTCTATTCATTTGTTTTCCATGTGCTGCTGAGTGGTGTAGTGCGTGTTGCATATTTGATGACTCGAGAGAGAAAGGCACTTTCGCCACCCTTGATCTATATTATCGATTATTTTACTTGGGGTCCCATTAAAACTCTTCTATAGGCTAGAAGATTAAATGTGTGCTCTAAACTATTCTCTAAGAGGGACAAGAGTGCTTTAAAATGCAAAGTTTCAACCAATCGTTTCAGTTGATGCTAAGCGAAATATATATCGTGTACCATTTCAGTTGAGACTGTACAATATACCCCAAACTAAGCGTTGTAGAAAGAAATGTCTTGAATAAAAGTTGCTTGATATTAATGGGGAAAAGTAAATGCCATTAGTCGTGTTTTGTTTGGAGGACATTATCATGGTCATTTTAAAGTCAATTAAATTTTTTTACTTTCTCTACTACGTATAGTAAGTAGGGGAAGTATTGCATTCCACCCAAAAATTCGATACCGAGATTTCACCGGAAATACATGTTTTGAGACCTCCTGAATCCAAAAAAAGCATTTTTGGAAACATGTCCGTGTGTGTGTCTGTGTGTGTGTCTGTGTGTGTGTGTGTCTGTGTGTGTGTCTGTGTGTGTGTCTGTGTGTCTGTGAACAGCATAACTCAAAAACGAACAGTCGGATAAGCACCAAACTTGGTATTTAGGTTCAGTATCTTTCAGAGATGCGACACGAAGGTTTTCAAGAAAATCCCCCCACCCCAGACTACCCTTTACATGGAACATTTTTCGAAAATTTTAATTTTCTCAAAAATGGCTCTAACGATTTTGATGAAAATATCATATGTTTAAGATAATGTCATGAGAAATGAAATGTATATCTCGAATTTTCTGGGAATGTCTCCAAAAGTATTCTTCATTGTGAACGACTTTTGCATAACTGGTAAACCATAAGAGATAGACAAAATTTTACTACACAAAAAATGTAGATCGCGTTAAAATACACAACTTATGTCATATACATTTCTTTTGTTGAGTGAACCGTTTTCGAGATATTGCTTGTTATTTCCTTAAATTTTACAATACTTATACTTTTTCTCACATTCGTTATTCATTTTTTTTATGTCCTGGACATGCAAAGAGAATGGAATGCGCCACATAGCAACCAGCGTTAAAATATTTGACTATCGCTTAAAAGCTACCATATTTCCCTTGCATCTACAAGAAAATTACCAATAAGATTGACATCTCGATATCTCGATTAACATGAACCATATGGAGAATAAGCGTTTGTAAAATTAGATTGTACAAGAGTAGAGAAAGTCATGTGAGTGTAACACATCAGATTTTTTTTAAATGGGAACCTTCATTTTGTATGTTGTTTTATAATTAGAAAGTTGTTTATAAAAATCTGTTTATTTTGTGTGAGGAACAAAATAAAAAATCTGATGTGTTACACTCACATGACTTTCTCTACTCTTGTACAATCTATTTTTACAAACGCCTATTCTCCATATGCTTCATATTAATCGAGATATCGAGATGTCAATCTTATTTGTAATTTTCTTGTAGATGCAAGGGGAATATGGTAGCTTTTAAGCGATAGTCAAATATTTTATCGCTGGTTGCTATGTGGCGCATTCCATTCTCTTTGCATGTCCAGGACATAAAAAAATGAATAACGAATTTGAGAAAAAGTATAAGTATTGGATAATTTAAGGAAATAACAAGCAATATCTCGAAAACGGTTCACTCAACAAAAAAAATGTATATGATATAAGTTGTGTATTTTAACGCGATCTACATTTTTTGTGTAGTACAATTTTGTCTATCTCTTATGGTTTACCAGTTATGCAAAAGTCGTTCATAATGAAGAATACTTTTGGAGACATTCCCAGAAATTTCGAGATATACATTTCATTTCTCATGACATTATCTTAAACATATGATATTTTCATCAAAATCGTTAGAGCCATTTTTGAGAAAATTAAAATTTTCGAAAAATGTTCCATGTAAAGGGTAGTCTGGGGTGGGGGGATTTTCTTGAAAATCTTCGTGTCGCATCTCTGGAAGATACTGAACGTAAATACCAAGTTTGGTGTTTATCCGACTGTTCGTTTCTGAGTTATGCTGTTCACAGACACACACACACACAGACACACACACACACACACAGACACACACGGACATGTTTCCAAAAATGTTTTTTTTGGATTCAGGAGGTCTCAAAACATGTATTTCCGGTGAAATCTCGGTATCGAATTTTTGGGTGGAATGCAATACTTTCCCTACTTACTATACGTAGTAGAGAAAGTAAAAATGTTGGTTCCCAATTACGAAACGTAACTTGAACCTCAAATAACCATGCTTGGATGGTCCAACCATTCATTCCGCTCTTCGTACACGGTCATTCAGAGTTTTGGTTGTTATTTACGTTGGTGTAAGAACAATTGCACAGGTATTTATACAAATGTTATTTAGTTGTTTATGAGGAGTGAGAAAACAATATTCCCATTTAAAAAAATTAAAATGACCTAAAATGACCATCATAAAATCCTCCAAATAAAACACGACTAATTGCATTTACTTTTCCCCATAATATCAAGCAACTTTTATTCAAGGCATTTCTTTCTACAACGTTTAGTTTTGGAGATATTCTACAGTATCAACCTAAACGGTCCACTCTGTATATATAAACTAAGAGAACGTTCCAAATTCTAATATGCAGAAGGAACAGATGCTATTAAACTTCACATGTTACCACGTTCTTTTCAATATTTTTAATTTTATTAGTTTTATAATTTGTTAACGTAATGTTTACAAAATTATTTTAAATGCATGTAGTGAAGCAAATATTTTGGTATAACACCTGAAATTGTGGTCAAAATGAGCGTTGATTTCACGGAGGGAAACAACGTTTTTACTAAACTTCCTCATTAACGTCTCAGTTTTTCCGACTTCACAGTTTAAACCATGGTTATGTCGCGGCCATTGTCTGTTATTATATTAAATTGTTTACCAAATGAATATAAAGCAATTTTGTAAATATCAGATATGAAAACATTGAAAAATCTTTGCAATTTTCAACATATTGACTTTGTCCAGTTCTCCCTGTCACCTAATAATTTTATCTAGTTACAATTTTCACTGTTACTTCACTTTCTTCGCGCCGTAGTAGCCGCGTAACGAAATAGGCATCTTTCAATCTTTCTGATGGTTCACCCGCTGGGAAGTCGATTACAATCCGTCTCTAATCTCTCGCGGAAGCATCACTCAGTGTAGGTCACAACTGCTCGCCAAAACTCACTCGTAGAACCGCACTTGATGCCACATCAGAAACGCACTCACCAGCTCACTTTATATCTCGCTCACTCGCAAACACGTGGTTTGTATAGCCGCTAAAATTTTCAAAATGTTCTGGAGGCGAGAAGAAGGGAAAATTTCAGAAGATTCTGGTTATCTATGATAGCGCTTTTGGGGTTTATGCTGGGCGAGAGCGCTACCGCGTCTACTTATCTCTATTTATCTCTCCAACTTCCCTGTCGTCGGCCGGCGCCAACCGCCCGATAAGCTTGGGCTATAGCCGCTGCGTCAGAAGATTATAGAAATAATAAAATGAAAAATCTAGAAAAACATCAGAACACACTAACTGTAATATTGTTTGTTCTTTCTCTATGTTAAAGATGAGAACTTTCTCTCCATTAAGCTGGAAGCTAGAATTTTTTAAAGTGGAGACCATCGGATGTTTGTCTAAAAGCAAACATTATTAGAATTTCAGTTTTATGATAAATGCAAATTAGATTCCGAAATTTTCAAACAGTTGGCTACTCTGAAACTTTGTGCAAAATGCTGTATATTGTGTCTGGAAGGTCAGGGAGTTAAGCTCAAGAAGAGTAATACAAAGGAAGCATATTTTAGGGGACTCTCCACAGAGAATGCCAGCTGACTTGATGCAGCTGTACTACGGTAGGAGGCGATAGTTTACAGCATGAAAGAACTCCACTAGATGTCGATAGTTGAATGTTGTGACAATCGTCTTCAGACCTAATCTTCCATCCATTCAATTGTAGCACTACATATTATGGTGACATTTTCACTGCTATATGCCATTGACTATAGAATTACGAAACAAGAAGTCGTTCTAAATGCCATTGCGGGAATCTCCAGCATAAATACATTAATTGATGTGAGCAATTTAATGTTTGCGATTTTACCAGTATGAAGGGCTATTCACGATCTATGGTAACAATATCAGACGAGCACAAACTCCGCGCTGAAACATGTGGAACCGAATAAAAGTTCAGCAGTGAGTGTATCACTTGTTTACTCAGTTTTGTGCTCTTGTTCTTGCTGCATCAAAAGAGGCGTGGTTTTACCGTATCCAAGAAAGTGATCTCGTGAGCATTCAACAAAAAAGGTAAGGCCACATGAGGACTTATTCCAAAGGGCAAGAAACAGGAGAATCCACGACCGGTCACCAATCGCACCCCAGAGATAATTTGGAAGGTGAAGGTCCATGCCTCTGGACCAAATCCTGCAGCTCAGAGGGTCATCGCACTGTAATTAGGGATCTCTGTTACTACTGTGAACACCATAATCAACCAGGATTTGAATCTAGGAAAGCCGGGATATAAGCTGTTTGCAGAACGTGCCATTAAGGGCAGAAAGCTGTATGAACGATACCTAGCTGGTGAAAAGTGGATGTTTGTTGTTCTTTTTAGATGAGGCATATGTTTATCTAAGTGACTGCAACAAACCAGATATTACCGACCAAGGAGAGAAAACAATTTGAAAGTCGGGTTTAGAAAACTAACCAAAATTTCCCCAATGGTTTCATGGTAATAGCAAGGTACAGTTACAATGGTAAATTAACCATTCGTCATGTACATAAAATGTGAACATCAACTCAGCATATTATCAGACTAACCTCCTGATACCAATTTTTCATTCAGAAATTCCTGCTCTCTATGGTGCAAATGTAAATTTAAGTCTGGTTGCATCAGGATAGGGCATCAAGTCATATGTCTGCTTCATCCTACAAATGTTTGGAGAACATAAGAGACAGAAATGGGAATACATTCCATACCTTTCAGCGACATCCGTGTTAAGTCATCTGATGCAGCGATGGAGTTTTGTGCATTCGGGTTACTGAAAAGAGCCCTTGGAAGCAGACTGGTGCGAATTTTGGATGATCTCTGGAATGGTGCCAGGAGGAATGGAATAAACTGGACATCCCTGTATTTCGTAGTAGTTTGCTCCAGTGGAAGCTGTGCTGCAGATTGATAGTTCAAGCTAAGGGCTGCCGGATAGAACATCATTGTGGTGGAGGCGTGGGTTTTCATAAGGTAAAGGGATTGTTACCATAGATTGCGAACAACCTTCTGTATTAGACTCAGATGCCGGGTTTTAGTGACATGAATAAAGTGAAAACAAACTTAATGCAATCGAATCTGTAAAGATTTAAATGCACTCTAAGAGTATCATTACTTAGAAAAGTGATTAGTCATTTGGAATAACTCCGGAATATTCACCAATGTCTGCAACTTGTGCTTGATATTGAATATATAAATGCTCTATTGCGCACGTGACGTCATACCGGAGACGAATCAGAGAAACTGACAACCGGTTCTGAATTTAAAATGCTTGAGGTAATATTTTATATCATAACATGCTGTGAATGCCAAAGTGATTGTAGTGTAAATTAATATTATTGTATGGACAGGATTTTAGATGTTTGTTAGCCATAAGTATTGTTAGGAAATAAGTTTACACGGCCTCACTGACTGATAATGGAAGTGGGTAACAATAAACCGAGGGGGTGAGTTGTTTATCACTAGGAAGAGACAAATAAATGACGTCAGGGTAGCGTGCGTTTTTTTAGAAATGGAGAGAATATCTTCCCTAGAGCATATATGTTAGTAGTAGTGATTGGCTGACCAAAACAGACGCTAACGTGGGTGCAATTTGGTAACAGATAGGAGCTATATTATAATGTTTAGGCAATTTGAGGTGAAGGAGTATATATTCTCGAGCCATAAGCAACGTCGCACAGTTCGGAAGAATCTCTCATGAGGTGAACGTCATACAGTCTTGAAGAGTCTTTCGCAAGGTGCACGTCACTGCACGTCACGTAGTCCTGAAGAATCTCTCGCGAGGTACACGTCGCAAAGTTAGTTACAAAATGTGAAGTACGCGAAGTAATTTGTGCGCGGCAACTAAACATTCGTAAATATATTAGTGTCAGTCAGGCGTGTATAAAGATTAAATATCTGAATTATTAATTAAGTGTGACGGCAATAAAAGTGTAGAAACAAATTATTTTATCAGTGTTATCTTTTAGCAACAACTCCTTTCAGTTTACACGCCCTGCTTACAGATACTTGCTCGACTGAGTTATAATAGCAGCAAGCCGGAGGACAATGAACCGAAATTTAAAATAATAAAACAAGAGGCGCCCAGCAAATAAGATAACACAAGATATTGAGAACTGCGACGGGATTGTTACCATAGATTGCGAACAACCCTCTGTATTAGACTCAGATGCCAGGTTTTAGTGACATGAATAAAGTGAGAACAAAATTAATGCAATCGAATCTGTAAAGATTTAAATGTACTCTAAGAGTATCATTCCTTAGAAAAGTGATTAGTCATTTGGAATAACTTCGGCATATTCACCAATGTCTGCAACTTGTGCTTGATATGAGTATACAGATGCTGTATTGCGCACGTGACGTCATACCGGAGACGAATCAGAGAAACTGGCAACCGGTTCTGAATTTAAAATGCTAATGGCTTTACAGACTCCAACTTGAGTTGAATATCACATTTAGTGTGCCATTTATGTGTAGCAATCTGACTTTATTTACCCATCATTATGCTATACATACAGAAAGTATAGCATAATATACAAAACTGTTTGTTTAAAAATGATTTCAAACCATGCAGTACGATTTAGATTCATTAAAATGAAGTGAAACTGTTTGTCACAAGTACACTGTTGTTTATCGTGAACTCATGCGAGAAAAGCAGAATCCCTAATGTTCATATATTCATAGAAAGCGACCACTGTTTACTTTAATCTGGGATGACTTAAACATGAAATAGCGATTATTTCGGAAACGGCTAATGCTACGCAGAAAGCAATTGGAAATAAATTGTATATTTTAATAAGATATTTATGCTTTCTTGAATAAAATTTTTCGCTATCTCTTATCGTTTTACAATTATATGAAATTCAACGAAAGTGAAGAGAATATACATTTTATTTGTGATGCCAATATTCCAAACATATGAAGTTATATAAAAATCACATAAATAGTTTTTTGAGGGGGCGACTGGATTAAGGGGACAAGGTACTCTGAAATGGTCAAAAATCACATTTTTTGTTTTAGGCACTAATAAAATCTCTATTATTTCCAGTTTCTGAAAATATATACTTTTGGGGGGTTAAGAGGTTTTCAAAACATTTAATTACCATTTAAATGCTAGTCTGCATTTCTTTAAAGCTGTCACACCGCTTGCTTTAGTTGGGCCCTCCCCATCCTTTACCACAGTTTCAATTGCATGCAGAATAAGCATTTTACCGGGTTTCGATCCTACGATTCTTGGTTTTGATAGGTTAGCTACTCCTATCGTGCCTTAGACCGCATGGGCATAAATCCCGATGTCAAAGTCAAGTTGCAGATGGAAGCACATTGCAGTGTATAGCAGAATGTTCAATGCACGCACTAAAATTTACCCCATGTCAGTCGAGTCTGTGTTTGTTCAGAAATTTTAAGCGAGAGAAATCTTCTAACTCATTGTGCACGAGGTTGTGGAAGATGGGGGACGTGACCCAGCGCCGCCATATTTAAATGACAAATTTAAAGGGCTTACTAATCGTGTAACATACCATGTTTTATATATATCATTTTAAAGCTAAGGAATTTCGCGGAAATTCACTTCCGGTGTCCTTAATCCTGTACCCATCCTCTTGGCACTCTGACTATGGCGCAAATTTGAATGCTTTTTGAGAAAGAAAGTAACTATTTTGCAAGCGAGAAGAAAAATAGGCGTGGCAGGCATTTAAATTTCCGGGCATGGTTTTTAAAAACGCCTGCCAAACCCTTCAAAAAGGTTTTTATCTCCATCAAACGCATTTAAATGTTTGAATAACATTATAAAGAGTTAATATTTTGCAGAAATAAAAAAACTGAAAATGTAGGCCATTTTGACTAAAACATCTGTCCTGGGTCCCTTTAAGAGAAGGTAATCAGAAAAGCTGAAGCAAACCAGGAATGAAGCTGCAGATGATTATGACCCTGGAATGTACGAAGTGTGTCAGAATTTTAATGTTCAAAATTTAAATTAAGTTTTTTACAAAACAACATTTTTGGATAGTTATGTGCCTTTTTCTCAGAAAGTATGAGAGGAAGAGACCTGAGATTTTTAGTACATATATACAACACATAGTTAAAGTTTCTAAACCACCATCATAATTTATAGTGTATATTAGTGATACTAAGAAAGCAACAATACTGCAAATTTTCTACAGTTTTACTTTTTTGACTTTGCAAATATTTTTTTCAATTTCTAGTGATCTGATATGCATAACTAAATAATTGAGGTTCAGAAGGTAGCTGATTATACTAAGAACAAGTATGCAAAGTATGATTCCTATTGCAAGTGGTATCAGAGAAAACGTTACATGAGTTCACATGTTTTAAGAGTAAATTTTATTATTTTTTTGCTGAATAAAATAATTTTACGGACTCATCTACATAAGCTATCAATGTAAACAAACAACCACTTCAAATAATTTTCATGATTTATAGAATAATTAATAAACAGTTCAGGAAAAACCATTGAGAACTTTAAGAGCAGCGGTAATTTAACACACTTAAGGTGTAATTTCCATGAGTTTAGACTCATCTGGTTTATTTTGTTTAGCTAATATTAGTTATGAGCGTTTAGGAAGACGAAGTTTACTTGTCCCCTTAAAAGCTTCATTTTGTATCCATGAGGTTCTCAAAGTTTAGGATGTATGCGGGTTTTACTTTTATATTTATAATTGAAGAAGATTATTTTATTAGCCCCACGTATGGCGCCAATTTGAAGATTTGTTTGTATTGTAACTTTTTGTAACACGCTTTGGGCGTCAATTTGAAGAAGGTTGTATTGAAGGAGTTGTATTATATTTCAACTGTAGGGGATCCGAACTTGTAGTAATTGCAACCTCACGTATAGTAAACAGTTTTCGGTAGCCTTCACCCCAAATGTACTTTCAGGTGGCCTTTGCCCCAAGTTTAAAAAAAATTAACTTTGTAATTTGACTGTATCTTTAGATATTATATTTATGTTTGCCTCGGCTGCGTCAGTATTATTGTTAGAGACACGTTTCTCTTAGGCAGGGTTGTGATGTGACAAGAATGTAGGCTTACACAGATTTTTAGTTTTAATTCATTCCTTTTTATTAATCCTTGGCACAAATTAAATAGCACTTTACTGTTATCGAGAACTGTGAGATTCTTGTATTTAATACTTGCACTTTTTTAACACGCATACTATTTTCATCTCACACGAATACATAATTAATTTCTCGAGGAAACATCTCGCGTTTGGTTATGAGCATTGTTTAGAAGCAACACGTCTGGTTACGAGCACTGTTTGGAGGCAACTGAATTGATTTCAACCGTCTAAACTTGTAAATTTCAAGTCTCTGATTGGCTAATCCTACTCCAGTAGAATACCTGCGTTTAACTAAAGCTTTTTCTGGTTGTTGATTGGCTGTTTTTAAACTTTCTCAAAATTACATTCTTGCTGCTCTAATAATGACTAGTAGTATTTAAACTTCCTTACTGATTATTGCCTCAAGGTTACCTCATTGTTAGCAACTTTTAACTTATTATTCTCACAGCTCCTGCATTATTAAATTACGTAATATATTCACATAACATTATTACACATGGATACAATAATATAAACATTTGCAATGACTGTTACATACATTTTACAAATTATTACATACACATATTTCTTCAAGACGGGCTGTTATTGAATTTACATATTATATAATTTAATTGAAATTATTCAAATGTTAAAAATACTGCCTCATAATGTATACACAGGCACATGTGCGCGTACCTTTTCCTAAATTTTTTGTTTGTTTTCAGATGACCTAAGAACCTTAATTACCGTAAAATCTCAGCGTGTAAGTTTTGTATGCAATACAGCACTTCGCCTACCTCAGGCAGGTTCAAAAGTAAAACGAGAGTGAAATATTTTCATTTGGCAATAAGTAAATGATTGCTCGTTGCTCGTAGAGGGAAATCCTTTAGAGTAAGTCAGCTGACGCCAGGAAGAGTTAGGCTAATACAGAGAAGTGCACTACTCTACCGTCATTGACTTGAGTTAAGGCAATGAGTCATGTTTATTAGGTTTCATTAAATGAAAGAGGTAGAGGGAGTGTATGTCACGTTTGTAAACAGATACATTGTGAATAGACCTTCAAGGAGACAGTGGTGTTCATGGTCTGTCGTGGGAACGTCCCAGTGACTTGGCGTTTTTCGTACTAGACCTTGAGATGTAGCTTCTAGGGAAAAGAAAAGAGGGAACTTTTTCAATTTTCTGTCTTTATAATGGGAACCACGCTTTCTTTATCTAAATGTAGTAGAGCATTTTATTGCTCAACAGAATACCGTATTATCAACATAAAACTTTACACACGTAGAGTAAGTAGGGGAAGTATTGCATTCCACCCAAAAATTAGGTACCGAGATTTCACCGGAAATACATGTTTTGAGGCGCCCTGAATCCAAATAAAGCATTAATGGAAATATGTGCGGATATATGTCTGTGTGTCTGTCTGTGAACAGTATAACCCAAAAACAAAAATTCGGATAAATACTAAACTTGGTATTTGAGTTTAGTATCTTTCAAGGATGCGACACGAAGATTTTGAAGAAAATCCTCCCAACCAAACAACCGTTTACATGGAACCTTTTTCGAAAATGTTGATTTTCCAAAAAACGGCTGAAACGATTTCGATTGAAATACCATATATGAAATATATTTAGATGTCAAATAAAATGTATACCTTGAATTTTCTGGGAATAACCTTGGAAGAGCTTTTCATTCGGAAGGAATTTTGTGTAATCTTCTATAACTTGTAAACGTGAAACGATAAGCGAAAACTCACCACACAAAAATGTAGATCTCTTTAAAACACACAGTTTACTTAAAATAAGTTTTTCTGTGGCACACACCGTTTCTGAGATATCCATTATTAAAGGATTTTTGTTCAAATGTGCAGTATTTGCCATTCTTTTAAAGTCCCATCGATTTTCAGTTCTTTCTCGTGATTGCATGAAAACAATATGGAATTTTAAGCCCAGCATACAGCGTCCAGTTCTTAAACATTTGACTATCGTGTTCTCTTTGTATTTATAATGAAATGTGTAATGTAGCTATTTTTGCAAAGGTTTATTTGGATTAAATGTAGTAGGTAGAAAAATAAGCTTTAGTAAGAGTAGTTTGTATACCCAGTAATAAAGATAGAGGAGAGAGAAATTCATGTGAATGTATGACATATTTTTAATCTTGGTGTGCTTGCACAGTGTGCTACTGATATATACAGCTCAGTTTGTTGTGTTGGCTAAAGTAACAGGCGCACTAGAGAATCATATTTTCTATCTAAACCTCTGATATGCCTGCTTTAACTCTGCAGACTTCCGGCTTACTGCTTGTAGGCTGAGATTCAACCTGGGTGATTTTGCTGCGTGCCCACCCTCATTAGGGTTTAACCGCAGGGTTATTTTGGGATGGATGTTTAAGGATGTCTTTTTCTAGTTTAGAATGCTTAGATTGGTAAGGAGGTAGTATGCTGCTCCTCAACGGTTACCTGTTAGGGTGCAGCGGTCCTTCTACACTCCTGGTGGGAGTGGTTTTAAAATTCCTCCAATTTTATTGGCTGGAGGAACTGCGCAGCAAGACGTTATAGTAATTGCACGTGTGATGTCGTTCCGCAGCTTTCACCTATAGTTCGTCCCGCTGTACAGTTTCAGCAGAGAAGTTGCCGATTCATCAGGGGTTTAGAATTGGAGTGTCCCTTTTCTTAAGGCTCTCAGAACGCTATCGATGTAAGCGACTAGACGTCACCGTCTAGTACCACATGAAGTCGTGCTTTAAGCTTGCATTGAAAGTGAATGTATATTGTTGGTTAGCGATTTATTTTCGCATTTTTTATCAAATTAACAAATGAAGGTTTTAAAAATGGATGCATGGATGTATTAATGGTAGTATCGATGTATAGAAATAACGACTGTTTTGTGGCTCTGTAGCGGTAAACGGTGCTGTGCGCTATTTGTAGAGCGAAATCGTCGATCCTTGGGTTGTGGCCTTCGGCAGTGTTCTTTCTCGGCTATTGATGCTCGTCGGTTGTTGCTTATTCCATTCCTAACTATATCTAATTCTTAATTCTCAGGTTATAGTGGGTGAGGCAAGTTAAAGAATACACTGCAATTTTCCCTTAATCAATGAAGTTTATTCACAATTGAAATAATTCTGGGCGGCTAGCTTTTCCCACTACTATGACCCCACCACTTTAAATAAGTCAGGAGCCTAGCTATCTGTACACACATTCCCACCCTTGTGCACCAACGTGCATTGTAGCACCTCGTGTCGACGTGAATTCTTGAAGATCAGTTAGAGAGAGAGAGAGAGAGAGAGAGAGAGAAAGTGGGCTCTGAGGCCTTGTCTGCCCTTATATACGGGAGCCTAGTGACGCTCACCTCTGCATTTAAAAATGTAACGGCGTTTCCTATTGGTCCTCAGACCGCGTTACCTTAATATGTATGAGAATATGTTGCTTCAGATCCGTGCGCTTAAGCGTCACTCTGATGCGTTGTGAAGCGGTTCAATATCTCCGTCTCTTTCTTTTCTCTATGTCTCTTTCTATTTCTCCGTACCGTTACCGGTTCCCTGCCTGTTAGCTTGATGAAGGGTACGCTCTACTTAGGATTATGCTTTTTCTGGAATTTTGCTAGCTCGCCCGTTTCTTACAATCAGCTCTGTACAAATGTTGGATGTTGAATATTTTAACATGTTAGTGAATTATATTATTACTGTACAATTCCTATATGTATAGTTTATCCCCTTTCAAATGTACAATTTCTATATATGTATAATATATCTATCCCCTTTCAGCTCCTGAACTACGTGGATGAAACCCTATTGTTAAGCGGCATACCCACCTATTATGATTATTCAAGTTTGCTAAGTTGTAACAAATGCAATGCTTACGTTGAAAAACTAAGCTGTGCTATTGATTAGTTTTCAGAAGCTAATAGTCAGACATGATAATTGTATTTCTCATTCGCAACCAAGCATTACGTCAAACATCTAGCTTATTTATTTGTATTACATAAAACAGCACGCCACAGGGATAATGGGGGAGAATGAAAGTAGTTGTAAGGTCTTGACACTATGAAACACAAATGTAATGATTGAAAAGCTCCAAGACACTTTATGGCGTAATGATAACAAGAAGAAAAGAGCAAATAAATCAGTAAAGTTTTATTTTGTTATACAAGTTAGAGATAATTATAATGATAACAATAATAATAGTGATGGTAACGAGAAACGTTAATTGCTAGCATAGAATGATCAGGTATTCTGATTTTTACTCTATGGTTTCTTAAATTATCGAGAAAAGCGGTTAAGGCTGGCTATTACTGTGTTCATTGCTGGCTGTTGTTAAATACATATCAAAGTAATCTGAAACGTCAAATGCAGTTCTTAAAGGGGTTTACAGTGGAAAATGTATGGTTTCAATGACTTCAAATCAGAAAAGAATTAAACATAGAGACATAAAAATGTTACAATACGTTTAACTCACAGCAACATAACATTCTAGATTTTTCCAAGATGTTGAAATTCCTTCGCTACGACAAAATCCTTTTATTCCTGATTTCGATTTTTTTGGCACATGCATAAACAATTTGGTGGAGGTATCCATGTATTGGCGTACATGCGAACTATACACGATTTTAGGCTTTCTACTTCAACATCTGGTCGGAATTCATGTTGATTCTGAAGTGAAAACGTTCTGCTACATATCTTAAACAAAAACTGCACTTAACTACACCATATACTGAAATAAAGGGGAAACAAACCCAGAGTCCCGTTTCACATAACACATGGTTTATTCTTTCTGCTAGTAGCGACAACATAGACACTGACGTCGGACCAATAAGGACGCGTTGTGCCTCACGTGACATATTTTTAGAATAAATTGTAATTTTATGTTATTATTTTTGTCACTAATATCTTTTTTTAGATTCCAGGTGAAAATGCCGTTCAGACTAGCTAATATGTGAGCATAATAACATTTTTCCAACATAAATCTGATTCTCCAAAGTGTCTAGGCAACAAAAATGGAATGTATATGTCTGAAACACGCTGTACAATATTCACCGAGTTTGGTATTAATACTGCTTTTCATTTTAGAGTTAAGCTGTTCACAGATAGAGAAGCTGGCGAATAAACATAAGCATATTTTTCTATTTTTTTTAAATTCAGTGGACATCAAAACAAGTGCTTCCTTCCGTTGTAACCTCAATATCGAATAGTTGGCAACAGCTTCCTTGCAGAGGTACCAAAGTACAGAGAAAATAAGTATTGTGGTACAGTTACAGACTTCCTCTATTTTCACAATTACCCCTTATATTTATTATTTATTATTTGCAGTATGAGAAGACAAATTCCTGTTTATATCAAAGTGAATTTTGGTTATTAATAGGCCATACGGATAAAAATTAATTGCATATTTTCGAAGATGCTTAATTCTTTGACACAATTTGAGCTGTACATTTTTTATACCTATAATAAGTTTATGTCCTTTTCTTCGGGTTTCTAAAGCCAATAAGGATAAAGAGGACATAAATGCTATTCACAGGAAATCAGCATATTCACTCTTTCTTTTCATGTGAACGTCTCAAACAAATGATGTTTTATTCAAAATATTCAGAGACAATTTTTGAGAAAATAAGAAATAGAGAAAAATATTAAGTAAGGATTGCTTAGGATAGGGAAATTTCCTAAGAATCCTTCCTTGAATTCTTAAAGAGTGCCTGACTTAAGTATGAAATTTAATATTTATTCGGCTTGTTGTTTACACATATATGTGAGCGTATCGTTTCTCTTTTATTTAATCTGGGTCAAGATACCTGGAGAGTGCCTCTATGCTCTGGTGGTTAGCATGCTAACCTCCAAAACCAGAGATTCCGAGTTCGATTCTCGGTGCAGGGTGTGAATTTCTCTTTAGCCAGGGTTATTCCCCCATCCTTCCTAGAGTCTGCAAGTATGGATGAAAGTGTGAATGTGTGCGTGAGTTTAATGTTATAACCAAACGTAATATTGTTACATGTTGGGGTGAAGGCCGAAAAGGTTACCAGAAAATGATTGATTTAGGTCACCCCAACACGCACATGGGGGGCGCAATTCGCTGGCAGCAAAAAGTTCGGACCTTGATTTAGGGGAAAGGCGTGGGTTTTTATATTACATTTAAAGATTACATAACACACATTGCCTGGGATTTATTCACAAAAGCGTTTGGCTTCTCTACATAGTTAACAAAGGAAACATGAAGGGAGATGCCACAGACCGCCACACACGACTGGTTCCAACGACCACTTACTCTTGAGTGACGTTAACTTGCCCCCACCAACCGTGTCTATCCAAAGCTAGACAGGGCTGACGTCATACCAGACAATTTCAAACAGATCTTTCCCTTTGGCGCCAAAAGGAAAGACCGTCAAACCGAAATATAACTAAGGAGACCCAATAATGCTACGTCTGGTAGCAATCATACAGTACAACAGTGCGTCTGGTAATGACAATAAAATTAATATGCCACATTATCATCCCAAAGTTTAACATCACTGTAAAACGAGTCAACATCATTGTCGGTAAGCAATTGTTCCTAAGGTAAAAAGCGGCCGATATATTTCCGAGATATAAAAGCGAGACATATGAAATCTATGTTGGCTCAGGCGAATACAATACTTTCTTTATAGAAGAAATGCTATAACATTTGAATTTCATTATTATCTACACTGAGTGTTGCAAGTTTATCGGGAATTACCAATCGGGAATCGAATGGTTTTACATAAGTAAATTCTTATAAGTCGTATATGCTGCAAGAGTCATGTCTTTTCAACTATTGACGTGTTCTAGTTCCGGGAGTGATAAAGGATGCAAGGAACTAAATTGAGCATTTCTATTACTACTGCAGCTGGCTGCGTGAATAAATCTGTAAACCACAAGCACACAAAGGAATCGCACGCTGAGACGTAGGTAAAGTCGAGACATGAGATCGATATGCAGATTACCAAGAGTCGTCGCCTCCTTGCTTAGTGCATCTCATTGGTATGGAATTCACTTACCGGCTGGGATGTTCACAATTCAGACGGTTTGGAGGCGGTTTAGCTTCTTAGGTCAAAAAGCCAGACACTATTCTAGAGCAGAGAGTGGGAGGAGCTTCCTGCGATATTTACTGGGCTCGAAACTACTTTTATTTCTCTACCGCTTGCCTATAAAAAGTAAAGTATTTGTTCCACTAAAAAAATCTATATCCGGATTTCACCGGAAATAAATGTTTTAAGATCCCCTGAATCCAAAAATAGGCGATTTTAGAAAAATGCCCGCGTATGTGCGTGTTTCTTTGAACAGCACAACTGAAAAACGAAACATCGGATGAATACCAAGTTTCATATTTAAATCAGGATGTGACACAAAGATTTACAAGAAAATCCATATATACCAGGAAAAGTGTTGGTTATGTTGATTTTACACTCAGTTTGGAATGAGTTTTGTATAACTACTAGGCGGTAAAATATAAACAAAAGTTCCTACACAAAAGTTACATCCCTTTAAAAGGCACAATAATGTATTCCAAATAACTTTTTGTAGCATTAGAGGCTTAGTTAAGAGATTTTTAAAAATCATTTTGGTTTGAATGTTTGAGTGCTTGACAGTTCGGTTGTTTCTCGTAATGTCATGGAAACATGGAATTTCAAAGCCAGCATATAGCGACCCAGTTTTTAAAGATTTAATTATTAAAAGTTCTCCGTCTCACCTTCTTTTCTCTTTCTTAACTAATTTTCTCATTACCTTAATAATATTGTTGATTCCTTGCAGGTATCATCACTCTAGTCATCTATCTTCACCGCATCCACTGCCCACATGAGGCACTATGAATGCGCTATCAGGTTGTCCGAGACTGCATCACTTGAACCTTTGGCAATAAATTTTTAATGGCTTTAGAAGTAATTAGATTAACTTAGACTCATATATTTAATTTCACAGCCATTCACCTAATATTTGTTGTATCACATTACAAGTTTATTTTTATTACTACTGCCCCCATTGAAAAAATCTGATGTGTTACACTCACACGACTTTCTCTACTCTTGTACAAACTATTTTTACAAACGCTTATTCTCCATATGCTTCATGTTAATCGAGATGTTAATCTTATTGCTAATTTTCTTGTAGATGCAAGGGGAATTGCTAGGCTTTAAGCGATAGTCAAGTATTTTAAGAGCTGGCTGCTATGTGGCGCATTCCATTCTCTTTGCATTACCAGGACAAAAAAATGAATAACGACTTCCCATTTGAGAAAAAGTATAAGTATTGGAAAATTTAAGGGAATAACAAGCAATATCTCGAAAATGGTTCACTCAACAACAAAAATGTATATGACATAAATTGTTTATTTTAACGCGATCTACATTTTTGTGTAGTAAAAGTTTGTCTATCTCTTATGGTTTACCAGTGATACAAAAGTCGTTCACAATGAAGAATACTTTTGGGGACACTCCCCGAAAATTCAAGATATACATTTTATTTGTCATGAAAGTATCTTAAATATATGATATTTTAATTCAAAATCGTTATAGCCGTTTTTGAGATAATAAAAATTTTCGAAAAATGTTCCATGTAAAGGGTAATCTGGGGTGGGGGGATTTTCTTGAAAACCTTCGTGTCGCATCTCTGGAGGATACTGAACCTAAATACTAAGTTTAGTGCTTATCCGACTGTTCGTTTCTGAGTTATGCTGTTCACAGGTACACAGACACACACACGGACATGTTTCCAAAGATGCTTTATATACATTCAGTGCACCTCAAAACATGTATTTTCGGTGAAATCTCGGTATCGAATTTTTGAGTGGAATGCATTACTTCTCCTACTTACTATACGTAGTAGAGAAAGTAAAACATACTTTATAACTTTAATGGGTTTTCCACAAATGTTTTGATCTTATTTGTTAATTTTGTACATGTAGATTGAGACTTAAGTGAGTTAACTGGTTTTAAATTAAACGTAAAGCTTAAACAAAAATAATCTTCTACTGAGCTTCTGTATATCCACAGTAATTGAGAAGAAATTAAATAATACTGGAGTTAGGTTTTGGACAAGTTTTGGAACCGTAACTGCGCAGAGGTACCTTCGAATGTTAAGTGGTTATGTTGGCTTATGTTGGTCTTGTTCTTCAATCAGTAAGAAACAATCTTTTTTTGGCAATAAGATGATGCACCTGCGCACTACGGAATAAGCGACGTGGATATTTGAAAGAATGCTTTGAAGGGTGGATAGGAAGACGGAGTAAAACTGTTTGGCCGTCGAGATCACCGGGTCTCGTATCACGTGGATTTTAAATGTGGGGGATACTAAAGTAAACTTTTAATTTTACAAAGGCAATAACCCACAGCATTTAGGGTATCTGATTGAACACGTATTGTAACACTGGAGATCTGTGTGACAAGATATGTTGAGGCAGTATTTTATATCACAACACTGTGAATGTCAGAGTGATTGTAGTGTAAATTAACATTATTATATGACAATGATTTGAGATGTTTGTTAATTATAAGCATTGTTAGGAAATAAGTTTACACGGCCTCACTGAAACTGACAATAGGAGCGGGTAACAATGAGCGAAGGGGTGAGTTGTTTATCAATTAGAAGAGACAAACAAATGACGTCAGAGTAGCGCGCTTTTCTTTAGAAATGGAGGGAATATCTTCCCTAGAGCATATGTGTTCGTAATTTTGATTGGATATAAAAATAGACGCTAATGTTGGCGCGTTTTATTAACCAATAGCAGCTCGATTATAATCTTTAGGCATATCGGGGTGAGGGAGTATAAAAAGCTAAAGCCAGAGACAAGTATTGCTCAGTTCAACAGAATCATCCACGCGTTACACGTCGCATAGTTCAACAGAATCATTCACAAGCAAACGTCGCGCAGTTCTACAGAATCTCTCGCGTCGTAAAGTTAGTTAAAAGATGTGAAATACGCGAATTAATAATGTGCGGCAAATAAGTGATAATAGTTACATTCGAAAATACAACAGTTTCAGTCTGGTGTGTATCAAGAGTAATTATGTGAAATGAATAAAGTGTGACGGCAATAAAAGTGTAAAAAACAAATTCTTTTATCAGTGTTATCTTTTAGTAACAACTCCTTTCCGTTTACACACCCTGTTTAAGAGATATGCTCGACTGAGAAATAATAGCTAGCCGGAGCACAAAGAACCCAAAATTCAAACTAGTAATACAATAACAGACGCTCAGCAAAAAGATAACACGAAGTAACCGCGACACTGTGAGTCAATGTTTGAACGATGCTTTATATGTTTAGATAGAATGTAGACCATTTTGAACAATTTCTGTAGGAGAGCATAATTTTTTTTAATAAATCACTAATGCTACATACGCTATGTTTTTTCGGTTAATTGACTTATAGCGCACTGTGTATTCTTATATACAAGTATTGTAATAGTATTTGTTACTTTGATGTTTAAGCAGCAGTATTTATTGCAATTATTTTGGAGGTGTTTCAGCGAAAGAGAAGATTCGACAGGCTTAGCTATGCCACTTTAAGTAAATGCATATTAATACTACGCTCTGAACAAATACATAAAACAAATACAAGATGATTAAACTTATAAGCTCTTGGAAGATGCCGAGAAATAAAATATTAATGTAATGCAGATGAACCATCCTTCCCTAAACAAACAAACAAACAACGTAAATCAAAAGGGAGATCGGGGAGGTGCAGCTCAACCACTTTCCTGGAAGTTGTGAAATTTATATGTATCTACGCCAGGGTTGCCAGACGTCCCGGATTTGTGCTAAAATGTAAGTGCAATTCCTATCCGGGATGGTAAAATTGTCCTGCAGTCTTAGTATTTTGAAAGTTAATAAAAAATACGTTTTCGTTCTGGAGTTGGTAAAACAATTGCTATATTTCTTCATACTGTAAAAAGTAATCCCCAGTAAGTTTTACCTGTTATAATATTTGGTAGTTTGGTACTGACCTACTTATTATTGGTTCATTGGCTACAAATTTGGCGACAGAAGCTCTACCAACAGCGGAAGACAGGTGGCTTGACTCCACGAGAAGCAAACTTTGTGATATAACATCGAGTTTTTCGACACATCTTCCCAGTAATTCTCTTTCCAGACAAGATCGGGTTTTAATATCCTGATTGAGAATGCGCCATACCAAGATCACACACAGTTATCTTCTTTCAAAGAACCAACCACCCATCTGCCACCACTGTAACTTACTGTTAACGACATAATCGTGGAATGCTCACATCACGAATAATGGAGACAGCACTACCAGATACCCAATGATTTACAAACAGCACTCAACTATTCGATGTACCCTAAAATAGTTGAACTTTTAAAAGCGTAAATTGATATAAAAGTAT
This sequence comes from Deroplatys truncata, assembly GCA_030765065.1. Taxonomy (NCBI): domain Eukaryota; kingdom Metazoa; phylum Arthropoda; class Insecta; order Mantodea; family Mantidae; genus Deroplatys; species Deroplatys truncata. Next base: position 125,834,554 of record CM060980.1, on the reverse strand, counting down.
ACAAAGTTCAATCAGTTTGATTAGTTATAGTGTCACAATTATACTAGTTCATTGTAATGTAATTGTAATGTCCAAAACTGCCAGTATGTTAAATAATTTCATTGTTTTATTGTTACATATTTATTTTATAAAAAGCTGTAAAGCCGCGATATGACTTATATGTTAAAGCGACTATAAACTTTCAAAAAAAAAAAAAAAAAAAAAAATTGGCGATTTTCGGAGGTTGGCTAGCCTGGCGGAAATATTGTGCAACAATTTAACAACCCCGTGCCGCTTATTACTTTCTCTACTACGTATAGTAAGTAGGGGAAGTATTGCATTCCACCCAAAAATTCGATACCGGGATTTCACCGGAAATACATGTTTTGAGACCCCCTGAATCCAAAAAAAAATTTTTGGAAACATGTCCGTGTGTGTGTGACTGTGAACAGCATAACTCAGAAACGAACAGTCGAATAAACACCAAACTTGGTATTTAGGTTCAGTATCTTCCAGAGTTGCGACACGAAGGTTTTCAAGAAAATCCCCCCACCCCAGATTACCCTTTACATGGAACATTTTTCGAAAATTTTAATTTTCTCAAAAACGGCTCTAACGATTTTGATTAAAATATCATATGTTTAAAATATTTTCATGACAAATGAAATGTATATCTCGAATTTTCTGGGAATGTCTGCAAAGGTATTCTTCATTGTGAACGATTTTTGCATAACTGCTAAACCATAAGAGATAGACAAAATGTTACTACACAAAAAATGTAGATCGCGTTAAAATACAGAATTTATGTCATATACATTTTTGTTGTTGAGTGAACCATTTTCGAGATATTGCTTGTTATTCCCTTAAATTTTCCAATACGTATACTTTTTCTCATATTCGTTCTTCATTTCTTTTTTGGTAATGCAAAGAGAATGGAATACTCCACATAGCAACCAGCTCTTAAAATATTTGACTATCGCTTAAAGCCTATCAATTCCCCTTGCACTTACAAGAAAATTAGCAATAAGATTAACGTCACGATATCTCGATTAACGTGAAGCATATGGGTAATAAGTGTTTCTAAAAATAGTTTGTACAAGAGTAGAGAAAGTCATGTGAGTGTAACACATCAGATTTTTTTCCTTTTAATTGATATCCGTCAACAATGAAGGATGTTTATTAGAAGCTTGTGAAGTGAACGCGTGATTATTTTGTTGGAAAGCAGGAAGTAAGTTAATAACTGAAATGGATAGAAATTTGAAACTCTAAGGTGATTGTTGCAAAAAAGGCTGTGGGTTTTTTGTATGGTAAACGAAACTGAATGTAGCGATTGGTTAGTATGGAATGTCGACGATAAGTACAAGGCAGTTTGTAAATATTGCCGTAAGTGTTTCTCAGTTGCACATGGGGGACAAACAATTAAATTGAGTTTTATTTATAGACGCTCTTTATATACTTTGGTTCTTAACCTTGGGCGTGAAAGATCGAAAATTTTGCTCAGAGGTCCCTTTATCAGGCTTGAGATTGTTTCACGTGCCGTAAATCTACGACACGGGACCACCGGCTTTACTTCCCTTCCGAAAGAAGTCATGCTAAGGGTTTTTACGCCCCAAAAAATTCCATCGCCCTCCGCCGTGTTTGAACCCACAACTTCGGGAACTAGAGACTAGCATGGTACTGCTAAACCACGGAGGACGACAGGGGGGGCATAATGCACATCTGTTCTTTATTTTGATTTGAGATATCTGGCAACCCTGATCTACGCCCCACGAGCTGGAGTCACGTGAGTCATCTTGTGGCAGCTATCACGTCGTTAAACAGTATTGGCAGTGTTTTCGTGAGGAAAATATGGTTATGGCCGTCCTTTAATAGCCATTTATGGAATGAGATAGGTCTTTGAGACGGCCTTCAACTACGTAGAAACGTGTTTGATGTGCGCAGTAAATGGGACTAAGTTTACTCTAAACTTGCGAAATGTGGACTAACCATGCCTGAGCAAAGTTTCAAGTCAAAACCTCACAATCATTTTAAATTAGAACAAAACTGTTAGTATTGGTGTCGGTTTAGCGTTTACTTTTTCTACCACTTAGCTGTGGTAGGCGGAGGAAGGATTGCATCCAATCAAATTTTCGATATTGCGATTTTATCAGAAATACACGTTTTGAGATCCCTTAACCCATATGGAAAAAGGTGCGCACGTGTGTGTATGTGTGTTACTTGAAATATAATATTTGACATACTGACAGGAAGAATAAATTGTATACCTTGAATTTTTTGTGGATAGCCTGTCAAGACCTCTTCCTTCTGAGCTTTTTATAGCTATAAAATCATACATTTATTTCAGAAAAATGTAGAAGATTTTAAAATATATAATTTGAGCTATATCATTTTTGTGTGTTTTGCTGTCGTTGCTGGAGGGCGGCAGCGGTTCATTGAACAACTAGATCAAAAACACAAATTTCGATAAAGTCAAAACTTTGTTTTTAAGTCCAACATTTTTCAAAAATGCAAGGCGAAGGTTTCTTTTTCGAAATTGTCCGTACCACAAAGAATCATTTACATGGAAAAGGTTTTCGTTATCTTTAATTTTCTCAAAACGGTACATGCATTAAAATTGATGTGTTTCAGATATTGGTATAGTAAATAAATTTCACATAGAGTATACTCCCGGTTATCCGACCTTCGCTAATCGTAAAAAAATAACAAATTGTTGAGCGTTCACGAAGAAGCAGGACCGAGCGGGATGGCTCAGGCGGATGTTTCGGGTTCAAATCCCGTGGGCCGACCAATCTGACTGAGGGTTTTTCGAGGTTTCCCTCAGCCGCTACGGTAAATACCGGATTGAATATTTAATACCACGACTTTCAAAGTTGCACCTTGAGCCTAAAACAATAGTAAAAATGAAAAATAGGTGGTAATAGCGAATGTTGGGCCATCTATCCACAGACAATGAAAACAGGTATACTGGATGGCACCCTAATGCCATCTGCATGGAAGATCCGTGACGAAGCAAGTTGGCATGGTTACAGAAATGAGACCTAGAAGGATAAATGTCCACCTTTCTATATGAAAGCGGCAGTTAGACTGGACGACACCTTGATGACATCTACACGGCACGAAGCAGAAGATCCAGTTGCTATGCGCTAGGGTCCTGGTGGACACGTGACGAAGCGGGTCCTTTCACACCTCAATCCAAGAATTATCAACTAACAGATCCGTCGAGATGTGACCCTGTAATTTAAGCGACGTAAAATAAATAGAGTAATAATAAGAGGAAGCAGGTTTGCGCTTCTGCGGTTACACGAATGATTTTACACTGTCGCCTCTGAGCCAGTATTAGACTGAATTGTCCATAGTCGATTGTTAAAAAGTGAAGCAGCGTAGCATTGTTCGGTTTACAGTAGTGTACATATTTTTATTGTAGACTACTGTAAAGGTTTTACTTATGTACGTACATATCCTTTAGATGGCCTCAAAAGGGAAAAAAGTGTTTATTTCGAATGGAAGAAAAACTGAACGCTTTGAAGAGACTAGACAAAGGTAAAACGTTATTAAAAGTGGCACACGATTATAATGAAGGAAAAACGATCGTAGTAGACTGGAAAAGGAACTGACAGGAGATAGAAAAGTGGTGTTCCGAGCGAGTGGCACATATGCAATTTTTCAAATAATAAATGTATTTTGTCAAGTTTAAATGCCATATGTGTTACTTTCCGCATCATCCGACCTCGATCATCCAACCAGGCGATAGCGCGTTTATGTCGGATAATTAGGACTCTAATGTAATACGTTTTCTGTGAATCCCCGTGAAAAATTCTTATTGAATTTTTTAAACTGCAAAATCAGAAGAGAAAGACAATAGCTGACTACAAAAATGCAATTGCGATTTGTATGAAATATTTTTACTTTCTCTACGTATAGTACTAGGGGAAGTATTGCATTCCACCCAAAAATTTGATATCAGATTTAACTGCACATACATGTTTTTGGGTGCCCTGAATCCAAATAAAGCATTTTTGGAAATATGTCTGTGTGTTCTGTCTGTGAACATCATAACTCAGAAACGAAAAGTCGGAAAAATACCAAACTTGGAACTTGAATTTACTATCATCCAAGGATGCGACACGAAGATTTTCAAACAAAATACCCAACCCAAGACTACACTTTACAAGGAATATTTTTCAAAATTTTCAAATTTTTCAAATGGCTCCAATGATTTTGATTAAAAATCGCATGTTTAAGAGATTTTCATGGCAAATGAAATGTTTATCTAGAATTTTCTAGAAATGTCACCAAATGTCCTCTTCATTCTGAATGACTCGCATTAGTGGTAAACCGTAAGAGATAGACAAAATTGTTCTGCACTAAAAATGTAGAGCTCGTTAAAACACACAATCTCCGTCATATAATTTTTTTGTGCACTGACCCATTTCCGAGATTTATTTGTTATTTGTTTGAATTTTCCAATACTTCTACTTTTTTCTCAAATGGGAATTCGTTATTCGTTTTTTTATGTCTGAACATGCAAAGAGAATGGAATACTCCACATAGCAACCAGCTCTTAAAATATTTGACTATCGCTTAAAGCGTACCATATTCCCCTTGCACCTACAACAAAATTATCAATAAGATAATTTCTGCAAATGTGTATCTCGATTAACATGAAGTAGATGGAGAATTACCGTTTGTAAAAATAGTTTTTACAAGAGAAGAGAAAGTCATGTGAGTACAACATAGATTTTTAATAGTGCACCACGCCAACCTTCTCCATGTGTCTGTGTACCTAAACCAATGTATTGAAATCATGTATAACTAATATGTATCGTAATTAACAAGAAGTATATTCAGTGATGCCCAACTTAAGCTGAACAGGGGAAGGCGGATTTACCTCCATGCATTGTTCGCGGAGCTATGACGTGTTTATGGGTCATGGGTTGTCCAATCTCTAATGTTTGGTTACCTTGTAACGTGTCGTCGGTGAATGAATGAAGGGGAAATGCTTCATAACACAAAACGAGAGATGGAGTAAGGCGTCAATGTGACGTCATTAGTTCATAAGAGACACGATTAAGCTTCACTGAATATATGGAAAAACACATTTTTTGCATCAATAATTAGTTGAAAAGATCTCAAAATAAATGATAACTAGCAATAAAATCGTATAATGGTGTCACTCCAGATTCTTTCACCCTGTAAAGAAACACATAAAAGAAAGTTCACTAGAAGAAGAAGTAAACTACCTTTCCATTTCCCCCATATATACGAAATAGGTGGAATAAATAAAACGAATACAAAGTCTCCTCTAACAGGCTGCTGCTTTTCCTTTCCTATAAATTTTGTCATTTTTATAGAAAGCCTAGGCATAAGTAACCTAAACTTACAAATGGCCTGTGCTTTTATCCTGGCCAGCATTTCAGATCATACGTGATGCATGAAGATGTTATAACCCAATATCTTTTCTCTATCTGTTGCATTTTTGCTCGGAGTTAAAGCTGAGGTAATATTTCTGTGGCTTAAATATTACCCTTGGCGCGATATATACGTGACTAGAGTGCTGTCTGTACTCCTTCAGAAGATGCTGTCACCACATGCGAAGTCATTTTGCAGGAATTGCTTGCCCTTGGAGTATAAAACGCAATATCCCTACCATTTTAGGGAAATCTCGTCGCAAATGTTACAGGGGTGTGTGTATAAACAAAATGAATGAATGAATGAGTGTATTTATTTCTATTTGTTAAGGGAAAATGTGCTACAAAGTGGATCAAAATTCCAGTTTTAGTTTTCCTGTAAAGTGCAATTCTTTCTGAATAGTGAAGTGTATGTGCGTGTGTGTGTTGAATTGCCTTTTAAAATGACTGTGCACTATCCACACCGATTTATGGCTCTGAATTCTCAGTTTGGAATGAAAATTGAAAACTCTATAACCTTTCTTCCAGGATAGTTTTTTGACTATGGTAAATTTTGGTTTACTCCTCAACGTATTTTGGCTAACCTGCCATTCAATTGACTGCAGGTTAGTTCCATTTGTGGCTGCCTAGGAGGTTTATGTGGTCACCTAGTATTGCTTTGTTTACAAGTGCAATTTCTTGGATTTCTAGCAATGTTTCCTTTTGTTGTTAGCCATGCAGAGAGTAAATAAGTTCAATAGTAAGTTCCATGGAAATAACTATGTTAAGTATTCGGGTAAAAACCGTATGGTATCAGTCATGTGTTACAAAAGAAGTTACTATACCAAGTGCTTCTAAAAAAATCTGATGTGTTACACTCACATGACTTTCTCTACTCTTGTACAAACTATTTTTAGAAACGCTTATTCACCATATGCTTCGTGTTAATCGAGATGTTTACCTTATTGCTAATGTTCTTGTAGATGCAAGGAGAAAATAGTAGGTTTTAAGCGATAGTCAAATAGTTTAAGAGCTGGTTGCTATGTGGCGCATTCCATTCTCTTTGCATGTCCAGGACATAAAAAAAATTAATAATGAATTTGAGAAAAAGTATAAGTATCGGAAAATTTAAGGCAATAACAAGCAATATCTTGAAAATGGTTCTCTCAACAAAAAAATGTATGTGACATAAATTGTGTATTTTAACGCGATCTACATTTTTTGTGTAGTAAACTTTTGTCCATCTCTTATGGTTTACCAGTTATGCAAAAGTCGTTCACAATGAAGAATACTTTTGGAGACATTCCCAGAAAATCGAAGATATACCTTTTACTTGTCATGAAAGTAGTTTAAATATATGATATTTTAATCAAAATCGATAGAGCCATTTTTGAGAAAATTAAAATTTTCGAAAAATGTTCCATGTAAAGTGTAGTCTGGGGTGAGGGGATTTTCTTGAAAACCTTTGTGTCGCATCTCTGGAAGATACTGAACCTAAACACTAAGTTTGGTGTTTATCGACTGTTATTTAGGTTCAGTATATTTCAGAGATGCGACACGAAGGTTTTCAAGAAAATCCCTCCACCCTAGATTACACCTTACATGGAACATTTTTCGAAAATTTTAATTTTCTCAAAAATGGCTCTAACGATTTTGATTAAAATAGCATATATTTAAGATACTTTCATACCAATAAAATGTTTATCTTGAATTTTCTGGGAATGTCTCCAAAAGTGTTCTTCATTGTGAACGACGTTTGCATAACTGGTAAACCATAAGAGATAGACAAAATTTTACTACACAGAAAATGTAGATCGCGTTAAAATACACAATTTATGTCATATACTTTTTTTGTTGAGTGAACCATTTTCAAGATATTGCTTTTTGTTCCCTTAAATTTTCCAATACTTATACTTTTTCTCAAATGGGAATTCGTTATTCATTTTTTTTGTCCTGGTAATCCAAAGAGAATGGAATACTCCACATAGCAACCAGCTCTTAAAATATTTGACTATCGCTGAATATCTACCAATTCCCCTTGCATCTACAAGAAAATTAGCAATAAGATTAACATCTGGATATCTCGATTAACATGAAGCATATAGAGAATAAGCGTTTGTAAAAATAGTTTGTACAAGAGTAGAGAAAGTCATGTGAGTGTAACACATATGGTTTTTTGCTTATGTCATCCTTGCATAGGTAGGGTTAGAATGATGGATCTGTCACCTGACAGCTTGTGTGAGGCACTTAATGTTGTAGTCAATAAATACATGGTTAAACAGGCAAAGAAGCAGGATTAGAAAACGTAAGTCTGAACGTAGTTACTGCAGTGGAATAAGGTTACCGAAAAGGGGACACACCTCGCTGAATGGTGGTGTAACCGCACTGAACACAGGAAACATGATATTGAATGCTTGTCAAAGTAGTACGAGTATCATGATTTTGCCATTGGTAAGACTAAGTACCAATGTGTAAACGAATTATGAAGGTTATAAGGGGTAAATGGAATGTGAGGGAATACTGAATATTATTACATGCTGGGGTGAGGGCCGAAAGATTTCCAGCAAATGATTAAATTTTGATCACCACAACACGCACATGGGGGAGCGTAACTCGCTAACGGCAAAGGGACCTGGACCTTGGTGTTTAGATTTAAATGAAGGCGTGAAGTTTTACATTATACAAAAACATTACATAGCACCCGTTACATGGAATTTATTGACAAATGTTTGGCAACTCTACATTAGGCACTTAGGAAAACAGGATGGGGGGAAATGCCCCGAAGTGGAGGACTGACCACACACGCGACTTGCTGCTTCCACTGCTCTCACTCAAGCTAACTATATTCCCTCCCTCCAACCGTGTCTAGGCAAGCCAGCCAGGACCGTTTTCATACCAGACCATTTTCAAACAAAGCCCCCTCTTTGGCGTGTTCCGCGCCAAAGGAGGGATCGTTAAGCCGAAAAAATAGTCAAATGAACCAAATAATGCTATGGACTATGCAACACAACAATGCGTCTGGTAATGACAATGGACTTACTGATGCACCACAATATATTCAGGTCAGAGGTTGCTCGAGGTTTGTGATACGTTAAGATACCTATGGGATGGGACTAAAAGGGTAGTTAAAAGCTTTAGAGTCCAAAGTTTATGGTAATGTAAGTGTAGAAAAAAATAGAATGTATTGAACATGTAAAAAGTTCTGATGTGTTAAATTCACATCGCTTATTAGTGGATATACAAACTAATCTTACAAAAGCTTAATGTTTCTATCCGCTTCATTTTAATCGCGATAAACCTTTGCAGAAATAGCCACATTATATATTTCGCTAAGATATAAAGGGAACAGCAATGGTCAAATGTTTAAGAACTGGACGCTATATGCTGATCTTAAAATTCCATACTTTGTCCTTGCAATGACGAGGAACAACTGAATATCGACAGGACTTTAGAATGACCAAGTGTTGAACATTTCTAACCATTAATAACCGAAATGACTGATACATAAAAAAACTTATTTGAAATAAGTGTGTTCTTTAAAGGGGTCTACACCTTTTGTGTAGTACGTTTTCGTCTATCGCTTAACGTTTACCAGTTATATATTTCATACACAATTCCTTCCGAATGAAGAGGACTTCACAGGCTATTCACAGAAAACTGAAGGTATTGGTTTTATTTGTCATGTAAGTATTTTTAATTTTTGTTTTAATCAAAATTGTTAGAACCATTTTTTAAGAAAATAAAATCTTTCGAAAAATGTTCCATGTAAAGGGGAGTTTGGGGTGGAGGACTTTCTTATACGCCTTGGAGACGCATCTTTCGAACGTACTGAACGTAAATACCAAGTTAGGTCCGATTTTTAGTTTTTGAGTTAATGCAGTTCACATATACGCACACTCACACACAGAGACCTTTTTCTAAAAATGCCTTTTTTGATTCAGGGGACCTCAAAGCTCACATCGAATTTTTGTTTGAATTATAATACTGTTACATATTGGGGTGAAGGCCGAAAAGGTTACCAGAAAATGATTAATTTAGGTCACCCCAACTTAATGTCAATTCAGTTCATTTGTATTCATTCAATTAGTATTTCTGTACTTTTTTTCTGTTGTTTTTCTTTTTCGGCGGGGTCGCCTCATCCTTGTAACTGGGGGAGATGTGGCATAATAATTTCATTGGCATTACCAGACGCACTGTTGTGGTGTATTGTTGCTAACAGACGTAGCATTATTGGGTATCCTTAGTTATATTTCGGTTTGACGGTCTTATCTTTAGGCGCGGACCACGCCAAAGGGAAGGATCCGTTTGAAATTATTTGGTATGACGTCAGCTCTGTCTGCCTCTAGCTAGACACGCTTGGTGGGAGCAAGTTAACGTCACTCGAGAGTAAGTGGTCGTTGGAACCACGGTCCGTGACATCTCCCTTCATCATGTTTTCTTTGTTAACTATGTAAAGAAGCCAAAACGTTTTTGTGATTAAATCCCAGATAATGTGTGTTATGTAATATTTCAATGTAATATAAAAACGCATTCCTCTTGATTTACACACCATGTTCCCGGACGTTTTGCTGCCAGTGAGTTGTGCCCCCATGTGCGTGTTGGGGTGACCTAAATTAATCATTCTCTGGTAACCTTTTCGGCCTTCACCCCAAAATGTAACAATACTTCCCTTAATTATTATACGTAGTAGAGAAAGTAAAAGCTGTCGCAGATGATAAGGGGGTAAATGGGCCAGATGGACAACAAAGAAGGAAATAAATGACTTTATAAGCTATTATGGATTAGCTCTAAGGAGAAACGTTGGAAATTTTGATGGAATGAGAAAAACAGTGTGGTCTGCATTGTTTCACTGTTTCTACTAATACTTACTCCTTCTCAACATGCACTTTGTCCCAAAGGTTGCGTCTCGTGGTGAAGTATAATGTAGCTAAGGAAAGTGGAGAGCAATACGGCCACAAACATCCTCTTCCAGTCGCTGGAATGAAAGCTATAAAGCTCATTTACAGGGATCTTGCTAATCCAAGTCCGCTTTCAAAGTGTGCTCAAAATCCAAAATGAAAGCTTCAACAACTGCGTATGGGAACCTGTTCCCAAAAACCTCTTTGCAGGCATAACATTAAAAAATCTGATGTGTTACACTCACATGACTTTCTCTACTCTTGTACAAACTATTTTTACAAACGCTTATTTTCCATATACTTCATGTTAATCGAGATATCGAGATGTCAATCTTATTGCTAATTTTCTTGTAGATACAAGGGGAATATGGTAGGTTTTAAGCGATAGTCAAATATTTTAAGAGCTGGTTGCTATGTGGCGCATTCTATTCTCTTTGCATGTCCAGGACATAAAAAATGAATAACGAATTTGAGAAAAAGTGTAAATATTGGAAAATTTAAGAGAATAACAAGCAATATCCCGAAAATGATTCACTCAACAAAAAAAATGTATATGACATAAATTGTGTATTTTCATGCGATCTACATTTTAGTGTAGTAACATTTTGTCTATCCCTTATGGTTTACCAGTTATGCAAAAGTCGTTCACAATGAAGAATGCTTTTGGAGACATTCCCAGAAAATTCGAGATATACATTTCATTTGTCATGAAAATATCTTAAACATATGATATTTTAATCAAAATCGTTAGAGCGATTTTTGAGAAAATTAAAATTTTCGAAAAATGTTCCATGTAAAGGGTAATCTGGGGTGGGGGGATTTTCTTGGAAACCTTCGTGTCGCATCTCTGGAAGATACTGAACCTAAATACCAAGTTTGTTGTTTATCTGACTGTTCGTTTCTGAGTTATACTGTTCACAGACAGGCACACACACATACACACAGACACACACACACACGGATATGTTTCCAAAAATGTTTTTTTTGGATTCAGGGGGTCTCAAAACATATATTTCCGGTAAAATCTCGGTATCGAATGTTTGGGTGGAATACAATACTTCCTCTACTTACTATACGCAGTAGAGAAAGTAAAAAACAAATAACGAATTCACATTTGTGAAAAAGTTAAAAGTATTGGAAAATTCAAGCAAATAACGATGAATGTCTCGGAAATGGTTCACTGCACAAAAATAATGTATATGACATAAATTGTGTGTTTTAACGAGATCTACATTTTTAGTGTAGAATTTTTTTGTCTATTTCTTACGGTTTACCAGTGATTTAAAAAACCATTCAGGAAGAAGAGAATTTTTGGGGACATTCCCAGTTTATTTGTCATGAAAATATCTTAAATGTGTTATATTTTGATCAAAATCGTTATTCATTTTTGAGAAAATTTTTTTTTCGAAAAATGTTTCATTAAAGGATAGTCTGGGGTAAGGGATTTTATTGAAAGTCTTCGTGTCGTATCTTTGGAAGATACTGAACCTAAATACCAAGTTTGGTATTTATCCGACTTTTTGTTTTTGAGTTATGCTGTTCACAGACACACAGATTCACACACATAGCTTTTTTCTGAAAATGTTTTTTTTGGATTTAGAGGGCCTCAAAACATGTATTTCCGGTGAAATCCTGACATTCAATTTTTGGGTGGAATACAATACTTCCCCTACTTACTATACGTAGTAGAGAAAGTAAAAATTGTGATGGATGCAGATATTTGTTTAATGATGGTGCTAGCAGCAGTTTACAAGCTGTATGGCAACTTGGAGTAAAAATTTGAACTAACATGCTGGCTGCACTAAGGGAAATTGAACAGTAACGAGTGAACGAAGCTGAAATAGATGCCCAGAAGATGAGAAAATCAGCCAGATCCAGAAAGACAAATATCAGCAAGAAGAAAGAAGACCAGGAGCAGTTAGATCAGGATGACTATGGTGTTGGAGTTTACCAAAAACAAAAACTACATAGAAACATACACTAGAACAACAAAGAACAATAAATCTTAATTAGGTCCACCGGAGAAATACAAAAGATGGAGCTATAGGATTAGAGATGAGTTAATCTTCTTCAAACGATGTATTCGGTGACAGCAGATTCTCTTGAGGTAGGCGGCTTCGAATAACCCTGGTGGTGTGGGTACTAAAACTTCAATTACAATTTGATTTGGTGAGTCAGAACGTTTGCTTAACTTATATAGCTTTTTTCCGCAAATTATTATTGTTTTTTTTAATATTTAGGAACATATTTCTCAAGAATGAGCTTACGTAGAACTTTTTAATTTTTCATGAACCTTAATCTCACGCTTATTTTCAACTGGTAGAAAATTCATGGAAGTAAATGAAGAATTTTCTATTTGAAATAAATATATCTTCAAAAAAATCAAACTTTAATTTTTTATCTTAGCTTATAATTGTTAAAGTACGCAAAATTTGCTACAGTCTGTTGTTGCTGACTTTATATAGTGTATAAATTTGATGAATGTCCATTGCATACGTTCAGTAAAAATTGTTCCGGAGTGGAATGGTGAGTTTCCTTACAAAAAGTTCATAGAATATCAGTATATTTATAAAATATAAAACAATTAAATAAGCATAATGAAAATAAAATATATGGAAGTGTTTGCAAATATACAATTTCACTAAAATAGGTTCAATACCTCAGAACTAGTTTCGAGGAATCATTTCCTCATCGTCAGCTGATTGCAATTGGTTGACTTTCCTTTGATGGTTACAGATGTCTCTTTGTGCGTCTAGTGGTGGTTCTACAAGTTTAGTAATCAAATTTTTGTCCATGGGGATGTCAAAATTCATTAACCTTGGACGAAATTTCCAAAGAAATATTTTCTCCCAAATGTTTAATTCCGTAGGTTTTTGTGCCTGCTTGATAAGTGATACTGTGTCCTCAATTTCATGTCCCTGTATCCAAAAATGTGCTGCAACTGCTGATTTTTCTTCTTCCCTGGATTTGATGTTTCAAAAATGTTCCTTAAGCCTCGTTTCTATGTTACGGTTAGTTTGACCAATATAGATTTGTTCACAATCCTTGCAATCTATTCAATAAATCCCGGATTTTTTATGAACTGTCATTTTTTCTTTTTGGTTTGGATTTATGAGGAATTTTATGCTGAATTTATTTTTTGGGATGAGTGCTACATTGCTATCATTGAAGTACAGTAGAATCTGGCTAATCCGAGGTAATGGAAGGAAGGTACTTAGAATTTGGGATAATTCGACTATACGGAGCACCATAGGAAAATTCATTAAAGACGAAATGAAACCAATAACAAAACAAGGTGAAGTTATTTACTGTAAGTTTTTAAAGTTTTTATTTAGAAATAAAGACAACATGTGTATACATACATGGGGTTATTTTTTTGAAAAAGTCTTTAAGTGTCTTCTGCTTCAGGACACTGAATCGTTTTTGCGCGGCAATGCCACGCTCTCGTTTGAGTATCACGGTGTTGCCTCTGGTTATTGTTCCACATAGCACAATGCCGCCTCCAACACAGCAAAACCCTCATTATGACTCATCTTTGGTGTTCTCTTCTACGTCTTCCTCCTCGCCTTCTTCTGTCGGCTCATTCAACATCTCAACAATTGATGTTTCCGCAATTTCAAGCTGTGCATCACTCTTCATCCCTTCGGTAACCACGCTTTCACTACCACCCGGAAGCTGTGTGATTAGGTGTGTCAGGGGTATATCATCTCCATCAGTATCATCATCGAATTCACTCTCACCAGTCGATTTGCCTTCTAAAATTTTCTTCCACGATTTTACAAGTGTCTCAGGCTCCCATGACTCTGCTAACCAATACATTATGTCCCTCATGGTTACTCGTTTTAGAAAATTCGTGATGTTTCCAGCCTCTACCGTTGCTTGTAGAATTGACTGCAACAGGCAGTGTCAATACTTTCTTTTAAGCATTCCAGAGCCCCCTGATCCATTGGTTGTATAAATTTGTGACAATAGGTGGCAAAAACAAAGCCCGAATTCCATCACACTGCAGTTCCTCTTCCTCTGGATGCATCCAGCGTTGTTCATCAGTAAGATTGCTTTGTTCTTTTAGTTTCCGTTAAGTACTCTTCATAAAACCACTTCTTAAACATTCCTCTGTCCATCCAGACATGTTTCTTGTAAGAGATAGGCAATGCTGACAAGGAAATGTCTTTGAGAACTCTAGGCTTCACGGACTTGCCTATGACGACAAGCTTTAATTTGTGGGTACCTGATGCATTTGATGCAGCAAGTATGTCACTCTTTCTTTACTTTGTTGTGGCCAGGAGTATGATGCTCTTCGCGTAAGGTAAGTGTTTTAGAAGGTAACATTTTAAAGTTGAGCCCTGATTCGTCACAATGTATAACTGATCATTTATGAGGTTTTGACTTTTTATGATTTGTTCAAATATTTTACAAAAGTTCACTGCAGCTTCAGAATCACCCGAAAGCTTTTTTCCACAAATCTCAAGCTGTCGTACACCATACTTAGTTTTCTATCTCTGTAACCACCCTGCACCGCACAGAAATGGTCTTCACCTTCTTTAACTAGTTTCTAAAAAAATAATACTTTTTCTTGCAAAATTGGCCCGGAAATTGGACTTCCCTTCTGTCTTTGTTGACTGAACCAGATAAACAATGCATCGCTATTTTTTTGTATTTGTATTCTGACCTCCTCAAACACTTTCTTTTAAAAGAGTTATCTGAATATTTTGTTGAAGAATATTCTCCAGTTTATCCCTGCTTCGTCGCCAGTCTCCAACTGTTACTTCCCCAACACCGTATTCCGCTGCAAGCTTTTTAATTGTCTCCCCTTTATCCAGTCTTTTTAAACCTTATAATTTTACCTTTAATGGTACAAATTTCCTCTTACATTTAACACTCATTGTTAAAACAAATTAGGCATAAGATGTGCAACCACTTCTAAAGTACTCTATCCACAAGGAAGGCTACAAAATATACTAAAATAAAACATTCCTTTAACTTGACATAACCCTGGCTTGCTGTTTGGTTTGGAAGGGATACTTTTCCTCCCAACAAAACATGCTAATTATTAAGGCTAGCTGCTTTCTTAAAATAGCTGTGAAACAGTTGCAGTCAAAAACTAGTCAGTGTGTTATTATTGCAGCCGAAAAGTATTTCCGGTAGGGAATGCTTGCTACAATGTATGTAGTCAATGTGTTATTATTGCAATTGAAAAGTATTTCCGGTGGAGAAGGTTTGCTACAATATATATACACTACGTGATCAAAAGTATCCGGACACCTGGCTGAAAATGACGTACAAGTTCGTGGCGCTCTCCATCGGTAATGCTGGAAGTCAATATGGAGTTGGCCCACCCTTAGCCTTGATGACAGCGTTCACTCTCGCAGGCGTACTTTCAATCAGGTGCCAGAAGTTTTCTTGGGGAATGGTAGCACATTCTTCACGGAGTGCGGAATTGTGGAGAGGTATCGATGTAGGTCGGTGAGGCCTGGCACGAAGTCGGCGTTCCAAAACATCCCAAAGGTGTTCTATAGGATGCAGGACTCTGTGCAGGCCAGTCCATTACAGGGATGTTATTGTCGTGTAACCACTCCGCCACAGCCCGTGCAGTATGAACAGGTGCTCGATCTTGTTGAAAAATGCAATCGCCATCCCCAAATTGCTCTTCAACAGTGGGAAGCAAGAAGGTGCTTAAAATATCAATGTAGGTCTGCGCTGTGATCGTGCCACGCAAAAAAACAAGGGGTGCAAGCCCCCTCCAGGAAAAACACGACCACACCATTACACCACCACCTTCAATTTCACTGTTGGCATTACACACGCTGGCAGATAACGTTCACCGGGCATTCGCCATATCCACACCCTGCCATCGGATTGCAACATTGTGCAGTGATTCGTCATTCCACACAACGTTTTGCCACTGTTCAATCGTGTAATGTTGACGCTCTTTACATCAAGCGAGGCGTCGTTTTGCATTTTCCTGCGTGATGTGTGGCTTATGAGCAGCCGCTCGACCATGGTATCCAAGGTTTCTCACCTCACACCTAACTGCCATAGTACTTGGAGTGGATCCTGATGCAATTTGGAATTCCTGTGTGATGGTCTGAATAGATGTCTGCCTATTACCCTTTACGACCCTCTTCAAATGTCGGCGGTCTCTGTCAGTCAACAGACGTGGTCGGCCTGTACGCTTTTGTGCTGTACATGTCCCTTCACGTTTCCACTTCACGATCACATCAGAAACAGTGGACCTAAGGATGTTTAGGAGTGTGGAAATCTCGCGTACAGACTTCTGACACAAGTGACACCCAATCACCTGACCATGTTCGAAGTCAGTGAGTTCCACGGAGCGTCCCGTTCTGCTGTTTCATGATGTCTAATGACTACTGAGTTCGCGGATAATGAGTACCAGGCAGTAGGTGGCAGCACAATGCACCTAAGATAAAAACGTATGTTAGTAGGGGTGTCCGGATACTTTTGATCACATAGTGTATATACATGGAAGGGTTTTTCCAGTTTTGACTGGTTCCTAAATAAAAGGAAGTTAATCCTTGCCAAGCAACACACACTCTTGGTAGAGAGGTGCAAAAGTATGTAAATACGTATCAGGGCCGCGTAAACTGATAACTAACCTCTGATTAAAAAAAGAAAAATGAGAGAGAGAATCGTGTCTTCAAGTAGCTCGGATTTAACGGAACCTCGAATTTGCGAGACTACTGTATTTCATTCCACCGATACCTAGATTTCAGCAGAAATACATGTTTTGAGGTTCCCTAAATAAAAAAAACAAAAAGCATTTTTAGATAAAGGCGTGTGTCTGTGAATAGTATAAGTCAAAAACCGAAAAAAATCGGCTAAATACCAAACTTAGTATTTAAGTTAGGCATCTATCAAGGATGCGACAGGAAGTATTTCAAGAAAATTCCTCCACCCCAAAACTACCCGTTTTTGTTATTATTTGTTTTCTCAAAAATGACTCAATCGATTATGATTAAAATACGATATGTGTAAGATATTTGCGTGACAACTTTAGTGTGTATGTTGAATTGTCTGGGTATAGTTTGAAGTTCCTTCATTCTGAATAACTTTTGTGTAATTGGCAAACAGTAAGAAATAGACAAAATCTGACTACATAAAAATTCAAATCTCTTTGAAACACACAATTTATTTCATATATTTTTTGTGGATTTAACCACTTCTTGTTATTAGTTTTAATTTTCAAATACTTAATACTTTTTTCAACTGGAAAGTCGCCTTTCGTTTCTTTCTCGTGGTTATGCAAAGAGTTTTAAATTTCAAAGCCATCGCAGAGCGACTCGCTCTTTAAACATCTCACTATCGCTTTATCTACCGTTTCCTACAAGAAATGTGAATGGAAACTTTATCTGGCTTAGCAAGAAGTACATAGATTCGAGAATGGTTTGTAAATGAGCGAGTAGGGAAAGTAATATGAATGCAACACATCAGATTGATTTTCCAAGATTTTCGTAAACCTCAGGAGGCGCACGAGATAACAGAGTAGGGGCGAGAGTCTGCATACTTTGCGAAGAGAAAGGGAGAGCAGGGTGTATTATGCTAGCTGCTGCAATTCAGGCACTGTAAAGTAGGAATGAACTTGGAAACTAAGTTTGTCACCTGGAATAAATAGCAACAGGTTAGCATGTTGGGACTTGTTTACACAGGAAGACAAATTACCAACCAGCATGCCTTTCTTCTGGGTGCGTGCAGCAAGAAGCATTTGTTTGGAATATATATGCCTTTGGATATTTACTGTGTATACATGTGAGCCAGGATGAGTTGTAAATAATGCAATATGTATAAACATTTATGTTAAACTAGGCTTTCAGTCTATAAATATTAGGATTTTGTCAAGAGATTCATGGAAAATACCTTGTCAATGCTCCGGTATTCCTAGATCCTCCAGCACTAAACCAGTAGGATTTGCACTCTGTCTCTCTGCCCGTCCACGTGTTCATCTGCAGGTGCTGTTTCCAAAATCGAGAGCAAAGCTGCTTTTACCGTGCTGTAAGTAGAAGTTAAAGCCTAATTAAATTTTCTTTACTACTTACCTATACTATAGGTTATATAACGGAGGAAGACACCTTAAGCACTATGATCTACATAGATCTATTGTGGCTACTCTCAGAAGGAAGGAATGAATTGAAGGAATCGCAGGAGGCTACAAACCGCAGGCAGAGAGGCCGTAGAGACGCGCGCGAGTCCCTAGCAGTTCCAGACTCGAAGATCCGTCCCGACTGTTGGACCTAGAGAGAGCGATTAACGACCCATCGACCGAGCAACCCTTAGTATCCATGGGAAGTATCATTTCCTTTGAGAAAGCATACGCGTCGTATGTGTGGCACCGTCATACGCCACAAAAGATGAAAAGGAAATGACATAAAATGGAAATGATGGAACGGAAAGCGTGGTAGACGAGAAACCAGACCAGAATTCACCTACTGACCAGGGAAAACCACGAAAAACCCAAGGCTAGAGTGGGCAATCGACGGGCATCGAACCCGGGGCCTCCTGAATGCAAGCCTCATACGTTACCGCGGAGCCATCTCGCTCGCTTACCTGTAGTAAGTAGAGGAAGTATTGTAGTCTATCATAAATTTCGATATTGTGGTAATGCATGTTTTGAGGCGTCCTAAATAAAAAGAAGGGATTTTTACTTTCTCTACTCCTTGCCTAGTTGGAGGAGAAGATGATGCATACCACCCAAAAATTAGATAACGAGATTTCACCATAAATACATGTTTCCCAAAAAGGAAAAGCATTTTTAATAAAAGATCTATGTGCGTCTGTGTAAAGCATAACTCAAAAACGAAGAGTAGGTTAAATACCAAACTCTACGTATAGTTTCTATACCTTCCAAAGATGCGACATAAAGATTTTCAAGAAAATCCCCCAATCCAAACTAACCTTCCATGGAACATTTTTTGAATTTATTTATTTCCTAAAAAAGGGCTTTAACAATTTTTATTTAAATGTCATATACTAAAGATATTTACATTACAAATAAAACGTATATCTTGAATTTCCTGGGAATAGCTTATTAAGTTCTCTTCATTCGGAAGAACTTTTGTATAATCTTGTATAACTGGTAAACGTTAAGCGATAGGCGAAAATGTACCACATAAAAATGCTGACGTGATACATTCACAGTACTATCTCTACCCTCTATCGTTTATTAGCGAGTATACAAACTTATTTTTACTAAAGCTTATTTTTATATCTTCTAAGTTTTAAATCAAACAAACCTTCCCAGAAATAGGTACATTACATATTTCGTTATATATACAAAGGCAACAGCGAAAGTGAAATGTTTAAGAACTGAAGACTCTATGCTAGCCTTAAAATTCCGTATTGTTCCCATGTAATCGTGAGAAACAACTGAAAGTTGAAAGGACTTTAAAGAATGACCACGAAATGAGCAATTCGAACCATTACTAACGGATATCTCAGAAATGGCTTGTGCCACAAAAAAGTATTTGAAATAAATTATGTGTTTTAAAGAGATATACGTTTCTTACGTAGTACGTTTTTTTATCCTTAAAGTTTAGCAGTTATACAAGATTATACAAAATTCCTGCCGACTGAAGAGGATTTCAAAGCGTATTCTCAGTAAATTCAAGATATACACTTTGTCATGCAATGTACTTTAATATATAGTATTTTAATCAAAATCATTAGAGTAAATTTTAGAAATTAAAAATTTTCGGAAATGGCTCTATGTAAAGGGTAGTTGGGGGTAGGGAATGTTCTTGAAAATCTCCGTGTCGTACCCTTGGAAGATACTGCACTTAAACATTAAGTTTGGTACTTATCCGATTTCTCGTTTTTGAGTTGTGCTGTTCGCAGACACACTCATCAACCCAAACCCACGCGAAATGTTTATAAAAATGATTGTTTAGGTTTCAGGGGCTTCAAAACATATATTTCGGTGAAATCTTGACAACGAATTTTTGGGTGGAATACAATATTTTCCCTACTTATGCGTAGTAGAGAAAGTAAAAATTTAACAACTTTTAAAAACACACATTTATTTCAAATAACTTTTTTATGGCATCAGCCACTTGGAGATATCTGCTATTGATGGTTCGAATTGTTCAGTAATTTGTCATTCTTTACAAGTCCTTTCGATATTCAGTTGTTTCTCGCGATTGCACGCAAAGAGCATGAAATTTTAAAGCCAATACATATTGTCCAGTTCTTAAACATTTGACTATCGCTATTCCCTTTATATCTATTATAACGAAATGTGTAATGCAGTTATTTTAAAAAGTTTTATCTCGATTAAAATGAAGAAGATAGGAAAATAAACTTTTGTAAAATAATTTGTATACACACTAATAAACGCTAGAGCATAGAAAAGTCATGTGAATGTGACACATCAGATTTATATAAAAAGGCTTGTGTTTGTATGTGTATTTTGTTTTTGAGTTATGCTGTTTACAGACCGCAGGCCGTCATTTTTTAAAAACTTTTTTTATTAATTGTTTAAACATTGTTTTCGATGAAATCTCGACTTCGAATTTTTGCCGGAATACAACAGTTCTTCTGCTTACTAAAGGTAGGTTGCAGAGAAAGTAAAAATACACGTGTGCAACGCCATACCACCTCCCCATATTCTATAATTCAAGTGGGACGTTATGTACGAGGGAAGTCCCAAAAGTATCCGACCTGAAGTATATACAGCAGTTATTGTTTCAAACAAATGACTATGGTGGAAAGTACCACCCTTATAAAGCTTAAGTTTGAAGTTTGACGATGCTACGTTGTTTAGTAATTGTTTGGCAGCTATTAGTAGTGAATGCTCTGAGGGAATTTGTAAACATGGATAAAACTGGCCATCGTTATGTGATAAAAAACTTTAATTTGAAAGGCCTTAGTCCTACTAATATTAAAACTGAGCTAGATTCTACTCTGGGGGAGTCTGCCCCTTCGTTTACAACAGTAAAATATTGGGTGGTACAGTGTAAACGAGGCCGTACGAGCTGCCAAAACGAACATCGCAGTGGTGGATCAAATGAGGCGACCACGCCAGAAATTGTAAAGAAAATCCACAAAATGGTATTGGATAACCGTCGGCTGAAAGTGCGCGAGCTAGCAGACATCGTAAACATTTCAAAAAGTGTTGTACATCGCACACTAACTGAAAATTTAGACATGAGAAAGCTGTGCGGAAGATGGGTGCCGCGTTTGCTCACAATAGAACAAAAGGAGCGCCGTCAGGATGTTTTAGTAGAGTATTTGACGATGTTTCGCTGCAATAAAGCAAGGTTTTTGCGTCGATCCATAACCATGAATGAAACATGGGTCCCTCACTTTACACCTAAGACGAAGGAACAGTCAAAACAGTGTATTGAAAGCGGAAAATCGGCTCCAAAAAGGCGAGGACAGATCCATCTGCCGGTAAGGTCATGTCGTCGGTTTTTTGGGATGCGCGTGAGATAATTTTCATTGATTATCTTCAAAAAGGAAAAGAAATCAATGGTGAGTACTATGCAAACTTATTGCAACGTTTGAATGTTGAAATAAAGCAAAAACGGCCGCATTTAGTGAACAAGAAAAATCTGCTTCATCAATATAATGCACAGTTCACACATCTATTATCGCCATGACCAAAATCAATGAGTTAAATTTCGAATTGCTTCCTCATGCACGCTATTCGCCAGATTTAGACCCTCTGATTATTTTCTGTTTCCAAAGTTGAAGAAATGGCTTGGTGGTAAAAGGCTAATCATCAATGAGGATGTGGAGTTTGCAGTTGATGGTTATTTTGCAAAACTCGACGGTTCTCATATAAACAGGGTATCGAAGCTATTGAATATCGCTGGGAAAAGTGTATCGAGCTGAAAGCAGACTATGTAGAGAAATAAAGATGTTTTTTTTTTCTTCAAATTTTTGTGTTTTCTTTGATAGGTCGGGTACGTCCAGGACAGCTCTCATGACTTATAACCACCCACAACTATCCAATTTTAAGTTGTAGTGGATATAAATCAGTTAAAAGTAACACATTTGAAGCCTTTTCTGTAGGATGCCGGAAGTTGTTTGAACAAATTTTACTGCTGCCATATTTAGGTTCATCTTCTGTGTGCCTAATTTGCATGCGCATATCTTTGAGGCCGATGTCAAGCTACGTCACAGTTTTCATTAAAATACGCACCTACATGCTCCCTATGCTTTGACTTACTGTTGGAATGTTCTGCCTTGCTAATGCCCGGACTGAATCTCCTACCGTTACATTCGTAATGAAAGAACGCGCTGTCCCGAGAGACCACGCAGCGGTGACATATTTGGGTAGTCTTATTAACATATTTTAAAGCGAATGTGGGCCGAGAGGAGTGTCTCAGTGGGCACATCAAATTGATGTTCCGAAACCCACAGAAGTTACGTTGGTGTTCACGCACATTCAGAATGCGTAATATATCACTCGGTTTTAAACCACCAGGTACTATAATTCATACCTTCGTTTCCGAAATGCACGCTGCGGTGTGTAGAACATTCCATTAATTCGGGTAAAACTGGCTCCTCTAAAGGAGGTTAAACCTCCACAATGCATTCAAAGGTCCTGATCAACGAAATGGCTTAGACAGTAGCATTCGGAAGGTCATTGGTTCAAATTCGGTATACTTTTTGAATTGACTGGGAGTTTTCATCCATTCCCACAGTTACCAGACAAGCTTCATTGCTTTAAAATAAACAGAGTTGAAGGTTGTTACACGACATCACTAAAATGTTCTTACTTAACGCGTTTCGGGAGACGGTTTTCTCCCATCGTCAGCATGCTTTGAGTAGTCTTCATGTTAATCGAAATAGACATTTGCGGTAACTTATTATTTTATTGCTAATTTTCTTGTAGGTGCAAGAAGAATATGGTAGGCTTTAAGTGATAGTCAAGGCTTTAAGAGCTGGTTGCTATTGGAGCATTCCATTCTCTTTGCATGTCCAGGAAATTAAAAAAAGGGAATAACGAATTCACATTTGAGAAAATGTTTTAAGTGACCAACAATTTTGATTAAAATACCATATATACGAAAAATATTTACATGACAAAATTTTCACTTTTCTGGGAATAGCATAGGAAATCCTTTTCATTCGGAAGGAATTTTGTATAATCTTGTATAATTTGTAAATGTTTAGCGATAGACGAAAACACACCACACAACAAATGTAGATCCCTTTAAAACACACAATTTACTTAAAATAAGTTTTTTTGGCATTAGCAGTTTCTGAGATATCTGTTATTAGACGTTCGAA
This sequence comes from Deroplatys truncata, assembly GCA_030765065.1. Lineage (NCBI taxonomy): Eukaryota > Metazoa > Arthropoda > Insecta > Mantodea > Mantidae > Deroplatys > Deroplatys truncata. Next base: position 125,811,042 of record CM060980.1, on the reverse strand, counting down.
TTGTTCAATGCTTTTCATTCTTTTAAAGTCCCATCAATTTTCAGTTTTTCTCGCGATTGCATGGAAACAGTATGAAATATTAAGGTCAGCATATAGCGCTCTGTTCTTAAACATTTGAATGTCGCTGTTCTGTTTGCATTTATAACAAAATGTGTAATGCATCTATTTTTGCAAAGGTTTATTTGGATTAAATGTAGGAGATAGAAACATAAGCTTTAGTAAGTATAGTCTGTATAGCCACTAATAAAGATAGAGGGTAGAGAAAGTCATGTGAATGTAATCACATCATATTTTTTAAAACATTGTACGCTCCTTCGTAAAATCTTCTAGATTTTTTCGGCAACAAACTACTAACTACCTCACTATCAGTATGCGTTATATCTTTTGGTTCTTAAACATTATCCATTTTGCATTTAAATTCACTATGTAAACAATGCAATCGATATAAATAATAACGTTGCTATGCATATCCTTTCAATCATTCCTAAGTCCCGTATCAATGGTTACAAAGCAGCTCAACGAAATAGTTCCAGCGAAATTCAATAAAAGTAAATGAAATACGACAATAAGTTTGCGGCGGTACTCTGGGTGCTGAGCACCAATTTGGCAGCACTGGATTTGCTGGAATGATCCCGGGTTGGATGCTAGCTCAGGGATTTGCATGGATCTTGGATCTAGGGTTGGTGGTTAATACGACTGATTCATTTTCCTGCCCTTTATTTGACTCCTGATATTTCCTCGCCACACATATACATTTCTTTACTACTGTGCTTCATACTATCGCCCCTAATTGCCGACACATTTGTTTAAGAACCTCCAACAAAATACCATGAAGAAGAAGTGTCCACTAAACTCCCCTGTTTCTTTATAGCAAATTTCCTATCTCCCCATTTCACTATCTCATGATTTCTACCTTCTTTCCTATTGGATGCTTTGGGAACATTGGCCCTTTTCTACATATCTGTTTTTCAGGCGACCTAACGGCACACTAACAACAATTGAGGAGAAAACCAACCCGGTTTCCAGTCTGCTGCTGGCACTGTCTTTTCAACTCACATTCCCGTTTACAGTAATACTCGCTTCCCAGTCTTATTTAATAATACTATTCCTACTGTTATTAATATTTATTTTCCCTTTGGTTATAATTTTATATTTAGCTACGCAGAACGTACTGCTTCAAGTTCCGGTCGCAAAAAAAAAATAGCATATACACCACAGGATCGAAACAGATTTTCCCCTCAGTACATTTGTAGCCTTGGGCTACACATCCCTCGGGCTCTAATCATATACCTCGTGGAAAATCATGTGTTTCCCCCTTAATGTATAATAACTGTATTTTAGAGTGCTTTTATCTTGTATAGATATTAAACAGTGAAGAGATAAATGAATAAAGTTTACATTTTTCGTATGTGAATAATGCTGATAATGAAAGCCTTACAGATGCGTGTAGCCTTATTTTTGTCTGTAAGACTTAATCTCATTTCGCTTGTCCATTAGTTACGTGTATAAATATAAAGAGTTTACTTTCATTCACAATACAGCGTGATTTATGAAGAACTGATACATTTCTTTCTTTAATTATTCTGTTCGAAGTTCACTCAGTGCCCCAATTTTAGCACCAATTTAAGCAGGTTGTTCTGAAGTTTCGGTTTCCTGTCACTAGATGCACATGTTTTATTCATAATTGTTAGTTTATTGTCAGCAACTGTTTCTGTGATTTTGTTCTAGTCAACGTGAAAATGGAGTACGCATTAAATGAACGACTCTTCCTTGTAAAGCAATACTGCATTACGAATTCAATTACAGATACTCAAAGGGCATACCAGAGAGAATTTTGTGTTCGGAATCCTCCCCAAAGAAACACAATACTGAGACTGGTAAACAAATTGGAAACAACTGGACCTCTGGTGAGTGAAAAAGGCAAAACTCTTTCATCTAGGCTTCCCACGCTTTTTGTTGATGTAAGAGCACGACTGGATCAGTTACCCCAAAAAATCATTAAGACGTTTGCCGCAGGAGACAAGGTACAGCTATTCAATGTGTCATAGAGCTGTGAAAATTGTAGGATTACGGTAGTCCATCAGTTACAGTAACCAGATAAGGATAGACCACTGAGTTATTGTCGTTGGTTTCAGGCGTTCATTGTGCAAAATCCTGCCACATTGTCGATCACATGGTTCACAGATGAAGCATGGTTACAGGTATCCGGCTATGTGAACTCAAATAACTCACGCTATTGGGCCAGCAAAAATCCACATGTTATTCATGAAGCACCTATGCACCCGGTTAAAATCGGAGTTTGGTGCGCAATATCCGCACAGAGAATAGTAGGACCAATTTGTTTTAAAACAATGTGAACACTGCGGAGTACCGACGGATTTTCATGGAGTTTGCTGAGTAACTAGACGATGTAGAGCTGAGTCAAGGATACTTTCAACAGGACGGCGCTACATGCCATACATCAAATGAATCCATGGCACTAATTGCAAGTTTCTTTGAACGACTGGATAATTTCCAAGAGCCTGTGGCTACCGAGAGCTCTGGATTTGCATCGCCGGACTTCCTTCTATGGAGTTACTTAAAAGACAGGGTTTATGTCACACGTCCCCAGACATTGCACGACCTGAAGCACAAGATTTCACAGGAGATTCAAGCTATTAAACAGAGTTCTCCAACGAGTGCCAGTAACATGGAACGACGTGTTGAGTTGTGGCTTTGCAGAATGGAGGAAATTTTCAGCATTTGTTATAGAGGTAAATAATCTCCCAAAATTCCTCTGCATTTCACGTATAATAAGTTGTCGCTACCATAACTCGTTTTGAAACAATTAAAGAAATGAATGTGTTAGTTCTTCATAAATCACCCTGTATTTCTACATCATGAAGGTCTGTTGTTATATTGCGATCTAGTTGTGTTAAATATTGGAGGCTGGTTCATGCATAGCAACCTTAATAGATGGTGCAACGTATGCATTACCCTTGACAGTCTACCTGTTGGAGCATAACTTGTGAACCAAGGCCACCAGCAAGCTGCCTTTAGCTGTCCTTGGCTGCAGGAATGTCGTGGTAAGCGATAAGGTCCTTCATGAGCTAGGTGTTATACAATAACTTTACTGTGCGTGATTGCAAAAAGCTGTTAGGAGGCGAGAGGAATATTTGCATATCTGCAGTATTTTTACTTTATCGCTTGCTAATTAGCAAGCCATAGTAACAAGAACAAAAAGGCTTTAAGTTCCTCACTCAGTAGAAAATATTTGTTTATAAATAAAAACGAATGCAGAAAACAGACTTTTACGCTTCGGTGCAGTATACACTGGCAACAATAAGACATTGCAAATTACAGAAACAATATTTTTGTTCCATACCACATCGCGCTCGAGCATTTCACGTTTTTCGTCATTCCGCAGAGACGAAACTTTGGTAGACACTTTTCATGTTGCGTAGGCTAATGATCGAAGCATTCTCATATCACAAAAGATAACACAGCCGAGAAGTACCCGTACCTCCTAGTATCGAATGCTAATTGATTTATTTTAGCACAATTACTTACGTATTAAGTGATCAATACGTCTGTATGCTCCCCATCATGCTGTAAACACAGTTCCATGCCCCTCCATGTTCATCTTGAATGTTCGTGGGCATGTCCGGTGTTATAGTGCGAAATGCATCCTCAACAGCATTGCGCAGTTCTTCGTTTGTAGCATAGCGACGAGCAGATACATGCGACTTATGATTCCCCATAACGAGTTGTCAGGTGTGGTTATTCATTTAGGAACTCCCGCACTGCAAGAGCGCAGTGAGGTGGTGTTCCATCTTGCTGCAACCATATGCGTTCCGTGAGGCCCCTTTCCTCAAGCTCAGGTATTAACCATGTTTGTAACATGTGTAAATAATTTGCGCCATTCACAGTCCCTTCAAAAACGTACAGTCCCAGCAAGTGTGATGTCACTGCTGTCCATGTCATTACGTGATGCGGGTTTCTTTCTAAACCGACTGTGTAATGGGGATTCTCTTTGGCCCAAATCAGTGACTATCAGCCTTAAACGGAATGGATACCATGTGGATATCGTCTCATAAAAACATAACCGGTAATGTAAGAGCCGATACTGCAGCAAAAAAAGCTATAGAACTACCAACACAAGATACTGATATCAAAATACAAGTTACAGTCACACACTTTAAGAAGAAAATACACAAAGAATGACTGACCAATGGATGGAAAACTCTACAAGTAAACTTCATGATGTACGTGGAACTTCAACTCAAGAATACCCAATAAGACAGCTACAGCGGTGAAACCAAATTGTAATAATCCGACTACGAATTGGGCATACCAAACTGACACACTCTTATTTGTTAAATAGAAGCTCTCCACCAATTTGTGAAACATGTAAAACAGCATTAACAGTAGTACATATTATACTAACATGTCCAAATTTTTAAAATCAACGTACTCAGGTTGATATGCTTAAAAATATTTCTGCAGCACTCAATGATGCAACTTTCATCCAGAAAGTAATTATTTTTCTTAAATTAATATCCATCAATACATTTAACCAAATTGTAACCTGTATACATAATGTGTAAGTATTATACTGTAATCCTATAATGTAAACACATGTACATGAAAGGTCGTGATAAAACTAGGAAGTTTAAAACGACCCTAAATAAAACTTGTTTTTTACAAAAATACAATATTTCTAGCATATGAGCTGCGATAAATCGCACATCCATCTAAAAGCGTAATCTTGACACGTTTCACTGCATTCGGAAATTGTGTTAATAAAGCACGGCATGCTAAAACGCGCTCATTCCGGTCTATATCCGCTAACTCGTCTAAGAACGTCGATCGAAAAGGTCTGAGCTTAAGGTCTTTTTACTTTCTTTACTACGCATAGTAAGTAGGGGAAGTATTGTATTCCACCCAAAAATTCGATGCCGATATTTCACCGGAAATATATGTTTTGAGACCCCCTGAATAAAAAAAAATTGGAAACATGTCTGTGTGTGTGTGTGTGTGTGTGTGTGTCTGTCAGTCTGTGAACAGCATAACTCAGAAACGAACAGTCGGATAAACACCAAACTTGGTATTTAGGTTCAGTATCTTCCAGAGATGCGACACGAAGGTTTTCAAGAAAATCCCCCCACCCCATATTACCCTTTACATGGAACATTTTTCGAAAATTCTAATTTTCTCAAATATGGCTCTAACGATTTTTATTAAAATATCATGTTTCAGATATTTTCATGACAAATGAAATGTATATCTCGAATATTCCGGGAATGTCTCCAAAAGTATTCTTCATTGTGAACGACTTTTGCATAACTGGTAAACCATAAGAGATAGACAAACTTTTACTACACAAAAAATGTAGATCGCGTTAAAATACACAATTTATGGCATATACATTTTTTTGTTGAGTGAACCAATTTCGAGATATTGCTTGTTATTCCCTTAAATATTCCGATACTTGTACTTTTTCTCAAATGGAGATTCGTGATTCATTTTTTGTCCTGGTAATACAAAGAGAATGGAATACTCCACATAGCAACCAGCTCTTAAAATATTTGACTATCGCTTAAAGCCTACCAATTCCCCTTGCATCTACAAGAAAATTAGCAATAAGATTAACATCTCGATGCATATGAAGCATATGGAGAATAAGCGTTTCTAAAAATAGTTTGTACAAGAGTAGAGAAAAACAGTGAGTGTAACACATCAGATTTTTTCATGTGATCTCGCATTGTTGTCCTCGGTATACCGAGTTTCAAAGTACGTTTACGTGTCGACTTCATAGAAGATTGTTCAATTGAAGCAGAGACTTCCTCATATGTTTCTTCTCGTGTCTTCTTCCGCGGTCTGTATCTTTAACACTGCCGAAAGCAAAGCACATCTTTCCAAAAGCAGAAGTATTGCTTTTCGCGGTGGAACTTTATTAAATTTTTCCTGGAATGATCCCATAATCTGTCTCATTGTCTGCCCTGTGTGTTGTAGTTCGTGTACCCACACACTTGTCACTAAGCGCCCTTCAATAGTGTAACTATGACCGCTCACATCTGTCAATGCTACAAATTAAAACTCAACTGCGAAAACATGAAACCATGAATTCCAACAATTGATTCCGACAACTAATTCTAGCAATTGATAAGAAGTAACATAGCTACGTAGCATTATAACATTTGTTACTACCAACCTGCATAGTAGCATTTGATATTCACAGGGATACAGGGACTTCTCGCCTAACCTGTATATCTGTTTTCAATTTAATGATATCGTTTCTAAATATATGTAACCAAAAATATTATTAAAGAGTGGCAGTGCCTAATTCTATAGAAAATATAACCTCTACTAATTAAAACATATGTTTAATATAACTGTTGTAGCATTAAAAGAAATTACTTATTCGAAAATTTTGTTTTCTTAGCCACCTGACATGATACCGTAATTTAATACTATTTTTAAACCTCATAGATTTTCTCTACAATACAGGAAATGAGCAGAAAGTTAGAAATATTAAATATAAGTTATTGAACTGTCTGCTGGTGTAATTAAAAAGACTTCTTAGACTGATGGCGAATAGTGAAACTAGTGGTTATACCATCTGTTTTAGAGTAAAAATTGCAGCTCTGAGGTGTGAAAAAGCCAGTTTTGTTGGCTCCAAAAACATACCATGACGTCTGGACTTTAAAATTGGTCACATTTTCTTATAAAGTAAACAATTAAAAACCCATAAACGAACATAAACGCTTAACTTAAAATTTCCCAATAGAACTAGAAAGCTAATGTGAACATTCTGGTCCTCCTATAATTTCATAATATGGGAAAGAATGATCATACTATTCTGCTGTAAGCTACACGGTTTTATTTACGTCCATTTCAGGCAGTATTTTAACACTAAAAATGATTTCAGTCTAATTGTATATATATATAATTCAATAATAGCCCGCCTTAAAGCAATATGTGTATGTAACAATATATAAAAATGTATGCAACAGTCATGGTATATGTTTGTATTATTGTATCCACGTGTAATAATGTTATGTGATATATTACGTAATTGAATAATTGAATAATGTAGGAGCTTTGAGAATAATAGGTCAAAAGTTGCTAACAATGAGGTAACCTTGAAGCAATAATGAATTTGAAAGTTTAAATGCTACTAGTCATTATTGGAGCAACAATAATGTAAATTTTGAGACAGTTTAAAAATAGCCAATTAAAAACCAGAAAAAGCTTTAGTTAAATGAAGGTATTCTATTGGAGTAGGATTAGCCAATCAGAGACTTGAAATACAGAAATTTACAAGTTTAGGCGGTTGAAATCAATTCAGTTGGTTGCAGACAGCGTTACAAACCAGACGCAAAAAGTGTCCTCAAGAAATTTAATACGTATTCGTGTGAGACGAAAATAGTTTACGTGTTAAAAAGTGCAAGTAATTAATTAAATAATCTCACAGCTCTCTATATCAGTGAAGTGTTATTTAAATCGTGTCAAGAATTAATAAAAGAAGTGAAGTAAAATTATAATCTGTGTAAGCTTACATTCTTAGTCGCACCACAACCCTATCAAGACATCCATGTCTCTAAAATAAATACTGATGCAGCCGAGGCAAACATAAATATATAATATTTAAAGAAACAGTCAAATTACAAAGTTAATATTTTTTAAACTTGGGGCGAAGGCTACCGGGTACCATACGTACGGTTGCAAGTACTTCAAGTTGGGCTCCCCAACAGTTGAAATATAATACAACTCCTTCAACACTATCAACTTCAAATTGGCTTTCCATACGTGGGGCTGAAACTTCTTCACTTTAAATATTATCGAACGAAAACCTAACTAGAACTTGGAGGGCGTAGCTATTGACAAGAAATAAAGAATGTCCTCACAAAAGCTACCAATAATAATGCTAAATGTGATCTCCCTATCTCCCTATGAAAAGTGTTGTTATTCTAAGCTTTTAATAATTGCAACATTTGCAACTAAGGCGTTCATTCTTTGATTCATCTTAAAACAGAAAAATCGTTGAAACATAATTTATCTTTATTATGTTTATTTTTTCCAGTTAAACTATTTTCAAACGTGCATGTTGTTTACCAATTAAGACCTTTTCAAAACTATATGCGAAGTTGTATTTTTAAAAGAGCATTGTATATCAAGACCAAAGTTTTATCATAATGCAGGTAAAATAGACTTGGTACGATGCAGTGTGAAACAGCTGATGTGATACATTCACATGACGTTTCTGCCCTCTATCTTTATTAGTGGGTATAAAAACTATTACTAATAAGGTTTATTTTGCAGAAATTGCTACATTACACATTTCGTTGTAGATACAAAGGGAACAATGATGGTCAAAAGTTTAAGAACTGGACCTGACCTTAAAATTCTATACTGTTTGCATGCAATCGCGAGAAACAACTGAATGTTGACAGGACTTTAAGAGAATGCCCAACTAATGAACAATTCGAACCATTAATAGCGGATATCTCAGAATTGGCTTATGCCACAAAAAAGTTTATTGAAAATAAATTATGTTTTTTAAAGAAATTTACATCTCTGTGTTGTGCGTTTTCGTCTGTCGCTTAACGTTTATCAGTTATACAGGATTATACAAAATTCCTTCCGAATGAAGAGGACTTCACAGCTCATTCTCAGGAAATTCAAGATGTACATTTTATTTGTCATGGAACTATCCTTAATACATGATATTTTAATCAAAATCATTAGACCCATTTTTAGAAAATGAAAATTTCGAAAAATGTTCCATGTAAAGGGTAGTTGGGGACGGGGGGTCTTTCTTGAAAATCTTCGTGTCGTATACTTGAAAAATGCTGAACTTAAATGCCAAGTTTGGTGTTTATCCAACTTTTCGTTTTTAAGTTATGCTGAGACACACGCACTCACAGACATTGGATTCAAGGGCCTCAAAACATGTACTTCCGGTGAAATCTCGTATAGAATTCTTGGGTGGAATTCAATTACCTTACCTCCTAGATAGGAGGTAGAGAAAGTAAAATATTTTAATTTTCTTCATTTACAATAAAAATCGGAAATTTGCAATGTATTCCTAATCAAATTTGGACATGTCCAACTCTGGCAAACAAAACCGGACATTTTCAAAGGTTTTTGATTGTAAAATGTAAAAAAAAAATCTATGGAAAAATTATTATTTTTAGTACGATATCAGGAGGTCTAACACAGGTTAATCATAAAAAAGCTACTCGTGTAATTGAATAACTTTGTGGAAAAATTTGTTACATAGATTTGAGATACAGAATTTATTATAATCCAAAACAATAGCAGCTGCAGTAAATATTTCATTCTTTCATTTGTACATATTTTAAGGGACGACAAAGGCATCATATTTAAGCCGGTGTTTTAAAAACGAACTGTCGAGTAAAGCGAAACCTCATTATAGTTTTTTTCTGCTTCCTGGAAAAAAGCATTGTTTTGGAAATGACCAAGTTTGTTTGCAACGTCCACTTCTAATCTAAATTTAGCAAGTTTAATTTACTATGCTTTGGAAACAACATCCACAACGAACCTATAAGTGCAATTTAAATGGTTCGAAACTATATTCGAATTGTCATCTCTTCAGTCTTCAAACATATCCAAGTCATGACATCTTACGAGACACTGCGCTAAGCATATGAAATGAGGTTGGCCATAAACCAGACTTGCTGGACAACCTAGCTCTTTTGTAACGCTCAAGTTGTGCTTGACATAGCTGTCAGCTTCCAAAACAATAAAAGAAAGCCTCACCTGGCGGGCAACACCCAAACAATGTTTACGAGCTTCAATAATAATCATTCCCCCATTGTTTTATACCTATTTTCTGTCTGGCGCAAGAATTTGGTCGAATAATAAACCTGATATATTCGCCTTATCCTTGTAGATGGGTGAAATCATGCGTGATGACGTCAAGATGCCGTCATTTCGATGCTTGGAAGGAAAAATTCTGCAGTTCGTGAGGTTACGTTCCGATGACGAAACCCTTTCAGTTTTCAGACAAAAGCGTCTTGTTTAATAGACCTTGCTCAAGGACAACTAATGCACATGACACTTGATCACCTGACTTGACTGTATTTTTGATGAACGCTTATAGGATTTTTCCTTTAAGAGGTAATTGCGAAGTGGTAATCGGTTAGAACGATTTTTAGACAGATGTATGATCAAACGTTTACAATTACAGGCTTTGATTTCAATTATGACCATAAATTGCTATCAACTCAATTTGCTTACATTTATTTCATCTGTGCTGCACTGTGAAGCCAATGAATGGAAATCGATTATTTTTGATGCTTTCAAATAGATTCAAGACACACAGAGTTTTGTCAAGAAATATGAAAGCATCTCGTGTAATTGAATAATTTGATGAAAATAACCTTGTTACGTGGATTTGAAATACAGAATTTATTATAATCCAAAACAATAGCAGCTGCAGTAAATATTTCATTCTTTCATTTGTAAACATTTTAAGGGACGACAAAGGCATCGTATTTGAGCCAGTGTTTTAAAAACACCCAAATATCCAGTGTTTATCAAAGCAGACTACTACGTGGCATCATATACAGCGTTTATTCAAAAAGAAGGAACAGATTTAAATATTTATTTCTAATGAACGACAATAGATGGCGACACATGCGATACATCACTGAATAGAGAAAAGTTCAAAATTTTATTTTATGTGTTCAAAATGAGCACCTTATGCGAGGACGACCATTGCTTTCCCGTTTGCATGCACAACCATCTTCTACGAATTTATTGTATCAATTGTAAATTTTTTATGACGAGGCGGCTCATTGTTGAACTTGCAACGAAATGCACGCTGCAATGAAACAATGGATTTACTCTTTGCATAATGCATCACACAAAACGATTTTTCCTGTGGCGTCACCATTTTCTCGTAAACAAACACAGCACCTAATAGGCACTGAATGGAACTAATAGGTGGGGCTTAAAACTTTGAACTTTCCTCAATTCAATGATGTGTGAGATGTGTCGCTATCTGCTTTCGTTCATTAAAATGAATATTTAAAACCTGTTCCTTCTTTTTGAATAACACTGTAGTAGTTACTTCTAGTGCCCGCCTCCTTTGTATGGGGGTAGGGTGTCCACTTTCTAACCTAGAAGGCCCCGAGTTCGAATTTCGTTTGTTGATTTAACTGAATTAGGTTTTTCCGGGGGTTTCTTTTAAATGCTCCTTAACTCTGATCTCAGCAAATCTTGGCCTGTTTTAAGCACCATTTTTACCTATTTCATTCAGCGTTCTTTGCGGATCTAAGTTGTTATAATGGTAACGTGTTATCGTTGCGCTCATTGCGTTGGTAGCTCAAGCACTGTATATTCCTCACATCTAAACGTATCTGTCGAGGAAACGTTGCAACATATTGTTCTAATCACTGCCAAATCTAAACACGTGCAGCTATTGTCTAGGAGAATAATTTCTTTGGAGGAAGCGCATTTACTGTGAATCTAACTCTAAGCTATAAGTGCCCGGAAACAAAAAATATAAGCATGTTAACCTTATGAGCGCGGCGATAATACCCAACTGCACGGACAATGTTTTCAGAAATTCTTCTTGCAAATTCCTAGTACTTGTAGGGTGGACTTTCTGAGATGTACAACCATTTCACACCTAGTGTTTTAATTCTTTGACGTCTCCCTCTTCGAGTTCTTGAAAGATGTGCCATCTAACATTCGCTGAGAAATGTGGTTTCAACACCTCTTCTTACAAGGAAAACTCCACTCCTTCGAAATATCGGTTACATTCGGGTCGCAGGGGCTGCTGGAATTCAAACAATTTTGGGCTAAAATGTTCTTTAGGGCTGTTTAGGCGTTTAAGTTCGACCAGTCGGCCTTGCGCTTACCGCGTGAAGGGACGTAAGAATAGGAAAAGCCGGCGACGTCAAAGAGACTAATGAGTGGCTCAATGAACCGAACACAAAAGCCGACTATTTAAAACTTCAACGCTGGGAAGCAGTCGCAAATATCGCTTTGGGAACAAAATTGTTTCAATCTTTGAGAAGCACACCACATCAAGCAGCTAACCTAGCAATCACCAGGCTGGGGTGACCAAATTGGCTTGTGTGCAGGATCGTTGGAATTAACTCCACACGATATTTGCACAATAAATTCAACATATACTATTTGTGGCTCTGCGAGTACACCAGACCATGATTCCTGGTTACAAGTGTGCTTAAATGCGACAGCCTCATAGGTTTACTAGCGTGTAAAAATTCTCGTGGGACAAAATTGCAGCATAAGGCGGCGGTAATACCGGTGTTACTAAATAGATTTAATTCTTTTATCTTTATTCTTACACAAATCTCCTTTTCTCTATCTCTCCGTCCTTCCCTCTGCTCCCGCGCTCATAAGTACTTTCAGAGATAACAAAAATATCATTTATTTTCTTTCTTTTTGTTTTGCTTTCTCTACGGAAGTATTGCATTCGACCCAAAAGTTACAATTCCTAAAATACACATTTAAAGGTCTGTTGATGAAAAAAAGTTAATGTGTTTGTGTATTGTGTGAGTGAGAGGGAGGGAGTAACATAAGAGAAAAGGAAATCAAATGAATGCCACATTTCGTATTTAAGTTCATTGAAGGTTTGCACCTAATTACCCCACCCTAGACAATTCTTTACATGGGGAAAAGTATCTTTTGTTTTTATTTTCTCAAATATGGCCAACTATTTTTATTAAAACAGTATACACTTGAGATACTGGGCTGACTATTAAAATAGTTATATTACACCTTCATTAAGTATGAAGTCCCTTTTTTCTCGTTGAATTCCTTGTAACACACTAAAAGCCATTACAATAATATGTGGAGGTTATTAAATATAATTTATGTAAAGCAACTTCTTCGTAGCATTAGCCGCGTCGTAAGTACTCGTTGCTCTTTATTAATTGAATTTTTTTCAGTTTATGATTTACTTTGGCGCGACTTATACGTAACATATCTGAAAATTTACAATTTTTTTGTTGCTCTCATGAGCTCATTAGTAACAAAGTACGACTGGCTGTGTTTGAGTGTTTGGGCGACTAGTACACGCAGTTTTTTTTTTTGATCGGATATTGTACTTGAATCCATAGCAGTAAATTCTTGCACAATGGAAGTTGAATTTCCTCTGCGGTTGTTTTGAGTTTATGAACAGCGCCGCAAGAGACAAACTGGAGCCAGTCTGTGGGTCAGTGGCACGAACGAACGCCCCCGTTTTCTGCACACATCAATGAACTTGACTCTGGCAACATTATTTCTCCCTGTGAATGGAGTTGTGGACATTGCAGGCTACCCACGTAACTTTCACTTATACAATCCTGTGGGCGAAGTTAAACGACCTTATGATTCATGAACCAAGCTCGTTCCGTCTAAAACCTGTGTGAGTAAACAGAGTGTTACATTTTTTTGGCGATTACTTTTTCTTTTTCTGAAAACATTTAAGTTCTTTATTTCTTTTATACTTTCTCTAGCACGTATCTAATAGGCAGGGGAAGTACATGTTATGAGGTCCCCTGAATCTAGAATTTTTTTTAAAAACGTCCGTGTGCGTGTCTGTATGTGTGATCAGCACATCTCAAAAACGAAGAGTGGGTAAGTACTGAACTTGGTATTTAAGTTCAATGTCTTCCAAAGATGCGACATGATGATTTTTCACAAATCATACTACTCTTTAGGTGGAAAAAAATGGGAATGTTTTATTTTTTCAAAAGTAGCTGTAATAATTTTCATTAAAATGTAATATATTTAAGATGTTTACTTGAAAAGCAATATATACTATATATTTTGTGAGACAGGATTTCAGGAGGTCGGTGTTGGGTGTGGAGAGGTAAACAGAGATAAGCAACGCTCTTACCCATCGTAAACACCAGAAGCGCTATAGACAGATAACAAGAATCTTCTGGAAGTTTCCTTCCCCCGCCTCTAGAACGTGTGTCCAGAATGTTCTGTGGAAGACTCTGTTAGCTATATACACTATGTGATAAAAAGTATCCGGACACCCCCATAAACATACGTTTTTCATCTTAAGTGCATTGTGCTGCAACCTACTGCCTGGTACTCATTATCCGCGACCTCAGTAGTTATTAGACATCGTGAAACAGCAGAATGAGACGCTCCGTGGAACTCACGGAGTTCGAACGTGGTCAGGTGATTGGGCGTCATTTGTGTCAGAAGTCTGTACGCGAGATTATCACACTTCTAAACATCCCTAGGTCCACTGTTTATGATGTGATAGTGAAGTGGAAACGTGAAGGGACATGTACAGCACAAAAGCGTACAGGCCGACCTCGTCTGTTGACTGACAGAGACCGTCGACATTTGAAGAGGGTTGTAAAGAGTAATAGGCAGACATCTATCCAGACCATCACACATGAATTTCAAACTGTATCAGGATCCTCTCCAAGTAATATGACAGGCGTGAGGTGAGAAACCTTGGATTCCATGGTCCAGCGGCTGCTCATAAGCCCCACATCATGCAGGAAAATGCCAAACGACGTCTCGTTTGGTGTAAGGAGTGTCAACATTACACGATTAAACAGTGGCAAAAGTTGTGTGGAGTGACGAATCACGGTTCACAATGTGGCGATCCGATGGCAGGGTGTGGGTACGGCGAATGCCCGGTGAACGTCATCTGCCAGCGTGTGTAGTGCCAACAGTGAAATTCGGAGGTGGTGGTGTTATGGTGTGATCGTGTTTTTCCTGGAGGGGGCTTGCACCCCTTGTTGTTTTGCGTGGTACGATCACAGCACAGACTACTTTGATATTTTAAGCACCTTCTTACTTCCCACTGTTGAAGAGCAATTCGGGGATGGCGATTGCATCTTTCAACACGATCGAGCACCTGTTCATACTGCACGGGCTGTGGTGGGAGTGGTTACATGAGAATAACATCCCTGTAATGGACTGGCCTGCACAGAGTCCTGACTTGAGTCCTATAGAACACCTTTGGGATGTTTTGTAATGCCGACTTGTGCCAGGCCTCACCGACCTACATCGATACTTCTCCTCAGTTCCGCACTCCGTGAAGAATGGGCTGCCATTCCCCAAGAAACCTTCCAGCACCTGATTGAAAGTATGCCTGCGAGAGTGAATGCTGTCATCAAGGCTAAGGGTGGCCAACACCATATTGACTTCCAGCATTACCGATGGAGGGCGCCACGAACTTGTACGTCATTTTCAGCCGGGTGTCAGGATACTTTTGATCACGTAGTGTAAGCGAGCGTTCATAGGAGTGAGAGTCCGTCAGTTATTGAGCGAGTTAGTGGGTACATTTCCGCTGAGACGAAATATGGCGTTCTTCGAATGAGTTTGTGACAACAGTTAGTGTTATCTCAGCGAGATATTGGAAAAGTCCTTGTTCGATTCTCCAGTGATTGAACCGTCCGGAGGAAGAGGCTACGTCATGTGTACTTCGTGATGCAACTACGTCGCGAAGAAAGTGAAGTGACAGGGAGAAATTGAACTAGTTCACATTACTGAAGTGACAGTGTGAACTAAGCGAAGTTCGAGTGAAAGTTCAACCAGATAAAAACAATGTAGTGACATTGAGAACTTAGATCACTGACAGTTGAAAAACTGGACAAAGTAACAATATTTTGAGCTTTCTGGGAATGGCCTGAAAAGTCCTCTTCACTCGGAAGGAAGTTTTGTATAATTTTGTTTAACTGGTAAAGCTTAAGAGATAAAGAGATCATTTATTTCAAATACCTTTTTGGTGTCATAAGCCATTTCCAAGATATTATAAATGTTTGAATTTTGCAATGCTTTGTGTGTTTTATACCTTCCCTACTACTACGTAGAGAAAGTAGGGGAAGCATTGCATTCCACCAAAAAATTCGATACCGAGATGTCACCGGAAATACATGTTTTGAGGTCCCCTGAATAAAAAATTCTTAGAAAAAGGTCCGTGTGTGTCTTTAAACACCATAACTCAAAATCGAAAAGTCGGATAACCACCAAAATTGGTATTTAGTTTCAGTATCTTTCAAAGATGTGACACGAAGATTTTCAAGAATATTCCCCCTTCCCTCACTACCCTTTACATGGAACGTTTTTCGAAAAATTTGATTTTCTCAAAAATGGCTCTAACAATTTTGATTAAAATATCATATATTTAGGATATTTTCATCACAAAATAAAATGTATATCTTTAATTTTCTGGGAATGTCCCTAAAAGTGCTCTTCATTCTGAATGACTTTAGCATAACCGGTAAACCGTAAGAGATACACAAACTTTTTCTACTCAAATCTCGTTAAAGCACACAATTTATGTCATATACATTCTTTTTTGTGGAGTAAATCATTTCCGAGATATTGTTTGTTATTTGTTTGAATTTTTCAATACTTATACTTTTTCTCAAATGGGAATTCGTTATTCTTTTTTTATGTCCTGGACATGCAAAGAGAATGAAATGCGCCACATAGCAACCAGCTGTTAAAGGATTTGATTATCATTTTAAGTCTACCATATTCCCCTTGCATCTATAAGAAAATTAGCAATAAGATAGTTTCTGCAAATGTTTATCTCGATTAACATGAAGTAGATGGATATTAAGCTTTTGTAAAAATAGTAGAAAAAGTATGCGAGTGTAACGCATCAGAGTTTTAAGTTCTATCGGTATTCAGTAGTTTTTTATGTCATGGGAAGAGCAAAGAATTTTAAAGGTCAGCATTTATCGAACGTTTTGAAACATCTGACGATCGATTCGGTTTCTTCTAACACCTTTTATCCAAGCAAATGTGTAATGAAAACATTTCTGCAAAGGTTATCGAGATTAATATGAAATAGACAAAAATAATCTTATGTGATACATTGCTATGACTTTATCTTCTATTGAACTACTGTTACGAAAGCTTATGTCTGTATCTATTACATGTTTTTCCAAATAAACCTTTGCAGAAAATAAATAGCTACATTACACATTTCGTTATAGATACAAAGGGAACAGCGATAGTCAATTGTTTAAGAACTGGAGACTATATGCTGACCTTAAAATTCCATACTGTTTCCATGCAATCGCGAGAAACAACTGAAAATCGATAGGACTTAAAAAAATGACAAGTATTAACAACTCAAAGTTTAATTAGGGATATCTCAGAAATGAATTATGCCACAAAACACATATTTTAAATAAATTGTGTGTTTTAAAGAGATCTACATTTTTGTATAGTACGTTTTCGTCTATCGTTTAACATTTATGTTATAGAAGATTATACAGATGAAGAGGACTTTCTAGACGTTCCCAAAACATTCAACATATACATTTTATTTGTCGTATAAATATCTTTCGTATATGGTATTTTAATCAAAATCGTTTGAGCCGTGTTTTAGAAAATAAACAAATTCGAAAAATGTTCCATGTAAAAGGTACTTTGTGGTAGGGGGATTTTCTTGAAAATTTTATGTCGCATCTTTGGAAGATATTGAAGCTAAATACCTATTTTGGTATTTATCCGACTGCTTAGTTCTGAGTTATGCTGTCACTTACACACACACACACACACACACACACACACACACACACACACACACACACACACACACACACACACACACAGACGGAAATGTTTTTAAAAGTACTTCATTTAGTTCAGGAGGCCTCAAAGCATGCATTTCCGGTGAAATCTCGGTATCATATTTTTGGGTGTAATGCAATGCCTTCTCCACCTAGAGAAGAAAAGTAAAAATAGCGTTTATAGGAATAGTTTGTAGAAACTATATAAACATAAACGATAATGGACAGAGAAAGTCATATGAATATAACACATCAAAGCTTTTTTTACAAATTCTCTAAGTGTAATTTTTGGAAATTTCTGTTCTTCTTTTCCAGAATACATATTTGCCTTTCGCAAAAGCTGGCTTTTGTGCAGTCCATTTGGAAATCTATAGGCCCTCAGCAAATTTGATGTCTTACTTTTTAATATTCCTTTCATAATTCGGGTGTTTGATTTAGCTGGTTAAACGCGTGTATGCCTTTTCCCAGGGAATTTACAATTTATTCTTTGTTTCTGAAAGCGTGTAGCATGGAAATTATGTTTCTTTTTTTCGAGGATAGTGTTTTTCTAATCCATGTCCTGTCCATGCCGTAATGGTAAAATGTTAAATTTCCTGCGTTAAGTGCCCCTAACCTAAACTACTTGCGTGTTTTGCCTAATTTGCATAATCGGTCGCCAGTTCTCCACTAATGTTAAAGCTGGGGACCTTGCTAATGGAACCACCATGTTAAACAGCTGTTAGTAATTAATTTTATTTTCGCTTAAGTACTATTTCTAATATTCAATATCCTCTAGTATTTTCAAAACCTTTCTCGTTATACAAGAATGCACTTATCGCACTTGTATCGCTACATATTATATAAATGTTTAAATTAAATAAAAACCCTTATAGTACTTTATTTTATTTTCTTTCTTTTCAATTTTACATTTTGTATCTTGATATAATTTTTGTATCTGAGTTTAATGAAGACTTTAATCAGTTAATTGGTTTTTTCTAAGAATACCCACGGTTGGATCCCACGTAAACGTTTTATAAAGCTGAGGATCAAGTAGGTCATTAATCCTCTGCCTATAATCCGACTTATTCAATGTGTTACGTTGTGTAGGGTGTTACCCCTTGAAGGTGGCAACCAAAGTACAGGGTTAGTCAAAAAGAAGTAACAGACTTTAAGTATGTATTTCTAATGAACGACAATAGATAGCAACACATAAGACACATCTTAAATAGAGGAAAGTTCAAAGTTTTAAGCCTGCACCTATTCTTCCATTCAGTGCCTACAGCGGTGCTGTGTTTGTTTACGAGAAAATGGCAACGCCACAGGAAAAGTAGTTTTGTGTGCTGAGGTATGCAAAGAGTGAATCCATTGTTTCACTGTTCAACAAAGAGCCACCTCGTCATAAAAAATTTACAACTGATGCAATAAATTCGTAGAAGATGGCTGCATATGCAAACGGAAAAGCACTGGTCGTCCTCGCATAACAAATGATGCTCATTTTGAGCACATAAAATAAAATTTTGAACTTTACTCTATTCAGTGATGAATCACATGTGTCGCCATCTATTGTCGTTCATTAGAAATAAATATTTAAAGTCTGTTTCTTCTTTTTGAATATTGGCGGAAACGTCGGGAGTAAACAATTTTACCCACAGAGACACGGCTTTTCAGCCGGAAGAGCTTACTATTTTATCAATTAACTCCGGCTGTATATCTGTATTTTCTCTCTCATATAATTATTGTTATGAACCGTACATTTTTATTTTGGATAACTATAAAACCCTTCTCATTGCTGTTTTTTCGAATGGATTCCTTTCTGTTGTCGCAGACAGAATTCGCTGCTTGTCGCGTTATGTCTTTAATTCTTCTCGAGTTTGTTCGACTCGTCTCCTTTACTCATTTTCCCAAGTGCCTCACTTTTCCCCCATTTCGCTCTCGAGTATTTTTTTTTCTGCATTTCTTTCGCAATATTTAAAGCTTTTCCTTTCAAGATGACTTTCAAGTTTATGTTTTCTACTCTTCTTTTACACAAATTTCTTCATAAAGTTTTTCTTTTGATCCTTCTTAATAGAAAAGTAAAATCGGAATGTATTAATTTCGTGCCGGGAAGAATTTCAATGACGTTGTTGTTACGATGCTTATATTTTCTTTGCGTCGCGCTTAGCGAAGTGAGAGAAATGAAATAAAAAGTAAAGAGGAAGGAATAAAGTCATCGAAGCAGTAATATGAGCCAAACCTGGGGGTTAACTTCCAGTTAATATTGTAGTAGAGCACCCTTTGTATTCTTTTTCTACAGCATGGAATATAAATAGCTTCAAATATTTTCAGCATTAATCAAGAATATATACTGGGTTGAGCAGCAAATATGCACAGATTTATAAACAGCCTCTACGTAGTATGCTTTTCCAACAATGACATGAGGTTTTAGCTTAAAATTATCAGTTTGATAAGAAAAAATAATATACTTCAGATATTTTTTTCTCTCTCTTTTATTTTACGTCGCTTTAACTCCCTGGTCATATCGCGACGGATCTCTTGGTGGATAACTCTTAGGACGATATGTGATGAACAATTAGCCTTCTAGGTCTCATCCCTGTAACCACCCGTTCCGTCACAGAGACCCTACCGCATAGCTGCTTCGTGCCGTGCAGATGGCATTAGGGTGCGGTCTAGTCCAACCGCCGCCCCCATATAAAGGTGGACATTAGCCTTCTATGTCTCATCCCTGTAACCACCTGCTTCATGCCGTGTAGATGACATTATGGTGCCGTCAGTCTAACCGCTATCCTCACACAGAATGGTGGACAGTTAGTCTTCTAGGTCTCATCCCTGGAAATGCCCTCTTGCTGCGTTACGTGCCCACAGCGCATGGCAACCGGATCTTTAGGGTGACGTACAGTCTAACTGCTTACATTGTCGGTATATAGATGGCGCTATTACCACTTATTTTTCATTTTACTATTGTTCTAGACTTAAGGTGGAACTTTGGGTCGTGGTATTAAGTATCCAATCCGGTATTTACCTTAGCGTCTGAGGAAAGCCACGACAAAACCTCAGACAGATTGGTCGGCCCACGGGATTTGAACCCGGGATCTCCCGAATGCGGGCCACAGACTTTACCGCCTGAGCCATCCCGCTCGGTCACTTCAGATACTACTGTTAACTAAGGATTTACAAAATACAGTATGACTGAAATTGCCTCAAACTGCTCTTTGAAACTACAAGAGAGCTTGTAAGCTAATCCATGCCCCCAAACTGGACTGAGATGAGCAGGAAAGCGTGAAAAAGCTTCGTCAAGCTATTCGGGCTAATTGAAACCAAATTTTCTTAGTATGTCACATTTTTGATGTGTCGGCACCGCTGTGTTTGTCCAACCTATGGCAGTAATAGAAGCTTCTGTTAAATTAAAAGTAAATTGAGTTTTATTTATGGATGTATTGTGAAGGACAACACCAGTTTAAATTAACTGAGAAATTTATTGTGAACTAAGATTTGAGTTATTGAAGTGAGTTGCCGACCGTTTGAGAAGAGGGAATAGACTTATTATGAATCGTAGCAATTGAAATTGTAAATTATTAAACTTGCTAACTCCTGCAGCAGTTACTGTTGTAAATAACTATTGTAAATAAATGAAACTAGAAGCATAACCTGCCGTGAGTCGCCAAAATGTTTACCGGCAAGATCCTTCACGGTAGCCGCTACTCACACAAGTCCGTTATACGAGCAAGTACCGCTGGCGGTACCCGAGAGTGTAACTCTCTGCCCGCTTTCTTATTACTTAAACCACGCCTACATTAGAATTACTGCCACCAACATAATTTTTCACGATCAACGAATACTTAAATCCTACGTGTCTCTTAACTTTGTTACCATGCTGGCCTAGCTAAACTCTCGGATATACCTTTCATTTTAGTTTTTCGGAATTTTGGCCTAGGTGACTGTGTAAGCGTACAGAACTTATTACCTAACTCAATTGCTAATTACCTTCATCTTTCCGGACAAATTCTTACAATCCAAGCTTGTTACATTAATCATTGATTTAATATTCGGAAATTATTTATTGCAATTATTTCTCTTACTATTAGTTCTTTATTTTATTATACATATGTTTTCCCCGTCCATAATTATGGTATCATCATATAAAGCATTAGCTACTCTTTTATTAATGTTACCTACACTTTCACGATATTTTTTCCAGAAATGATCTGAAATAAACAAATATGGATTTGGTTGTATGCAAAATATGGAAAAGACTTGGCCCCCTAGCTCAGTCTTTAGAGTACCTGCCTATTGTACGAGGGGTCCCCGGTAAGATTCCCTGCTGGAGGTGAGAATTTTTCTCTACCAAAATAATTTCCTATCCTCTTCAGAGTCTGAGATTATAAATCAGGGTGTAAATATTTGTGTGATCTAATGACAACACCCAAAGAAATCAGAAACCAACGACAACTGTATACCAGTTAACACCATTGCCGATAGGCAATATGTTTCAAAGGTAAACGCCGTCGATATGACCGTTGCAGTTAAAGGCGGGGTATTGTTTGTTCACAGTATTTTCATACAGTGAAAGGGGGAGCACAAAGAGTTTCCACGCGAAGCCGAGCTGGGTGCGTACAACCGGTTTTTGACATCCCTCTCCACTGACTCAAAAGACTCTGAACGAAGTACAGAAATGGAACTATAAAAATGAAAAACAATGGAAGACGATGTGCGCATATCGTAAGCCAGTTTTTCCTAACAATGAACTCCTGCTGAAAAATCCGATGTGTTACACTCACATGACTTTCTCTACTCTTGTACAAACTATTTTTAAAAACGCTTATTCTTCATATGCTTCATGTTAATCGAGATATCGAGATATTAATCTTATTGCTAATTTTCTTGTAGATGCAAGCGGAATTGCTAGGCTTTAAGCTATAGTCAAATATTTTAAGAGCTGGTTGCTATGTGGAATATTACATTTTCTTTGCATTACCAGGACAAAAAAAATTGAATAACGAATTTGAGAAAAAGTATAAGTATTGGAAGATTTAAGGGAACAACAAGCAATATCTCGAAAATGGTTCACTCAACAAAAAATATGTATATGACATAAATTGTGTATTTTAACGCGATCTACATTTTGTGTGTAGTAAAATTTTGTCTATCTCTTATGGTTTACCAGTTATGCAAAAGTCGTTCACAATGAAGAATACTTATGGAGATATTCCCAGAAAATTCGGGACATACATTTCATTTGTCATGAAAATATCTTAAACATATGATACTTTAATCAAAATCGTTAGAAGCATTTTTGAGAAAATTAAAATTTTCGAAAAATGTTCCATGTAATGGGTAATCTGGGGTGGGGGAATTTTCATGAAAACCTTCGTGTCACATCTCTGGAAGAAACTGAACGTAAATATCAAGTTTGGTGTTTATCCGACTGTTCGTTTCTGAGTTATTCTGTTCACAGACACACACACACACACACACACACACACACACACACACTCATGCACACACACACACGGACATGTTTCCAAAAATGACTTTTTTGGATTCAGGGGGTCTTAAAAGATGCATTTCCTGTGAAATCTCGGTATCGAATTTTTGGGTGGAATGCAATAATTTTCCCTACTTACATACGTAGTAGAGAAAGTAAAAAAGTCGGCAATCGCTTAAGATGCTGCAAACTGCGAGAGGTAAATTTTCACGAATCTCTTCAAAATGGCTAATGCTACAAAATTGTTATTTGATATAATTTGCAATATTTTAATGCGTCTACAATTTTTACTTTCTCCACTACGTACAGTAAGTAGGGGAAGTATTGTATTCCATCCAAAAATTCGTTACCGAGATTTCACCGGAAATACATTTTTTCAGACCCCCTGAATCCAAAAAAGCATTTTTTGGAAACATGTCCGTGTGTGTGTGTGTGTGTGTGTGTGTGTGTCTGTGTGTCTGTCTGTGAACAACATAACTCAGAAACGAACAGTCGGATAAACACCAAACTTGGTATTTAGGTTCAGTATCTTCCAGAGATGCGACACGATGGTTTTCAAGAAAATCCCCCCACCCCAAACTACCCTTTACATGGAGCATTTTTCGAAAATTTTAATTTTCTCAAAAATGGCTCTAACGATTTGGATTAAAATATATATGTTTATGATATTTTCATGACAAATAAAATGTATATCTTGAATTTTCTGGGAATGTCTCCAAACGTATTCTTCATTGTGAACGACTTTTGCATAACTGGTAAACCATAAGAGATAGACAAAATTTTACTACACAAAAGATGTAGATCGCGTTAAAATACGCAATTTATGTCATATACAGTTTTTGGTGTTGAGTGAACCATTTTCGATATATTGCTTGTTATTCCCTTAAATTTTTCAATACTTATTTTCTCAAATGGTAATTCGTTATTCATTTTTTTGTCTTGGATATGCAAAGAGTATTAATCTGTGGCAAAGGGAATAGTGCTGCACCTAGCAACCAGCTATTAAGATATATGTCCATGCTTAAAGGCTACTATATTTCTATATTGCCCTTGCAATTACAAAACAAGGGGAACATAGTACGCCTTAAGCAATACTCAAATATTTTTAGAACTGCTCACTATGTGTAAAATGTAATTCTCTTTGCATGTCAAAATATCGTTTCTACAAATGTTTATCTCGATTAATGTGAAATAGATGGAGAATAAGAGTTTGTGAAAATAGTTTGTACAAGAGTAAGGAAAGTCATGTGAGTGTAACACACCAGATTCTTTTAAAAATGCTTTTGGAGATCAGGGGACCTCAAAATGTGAATTTACGGTGAAATATGTATTAATGTTGTTCTGTTATATACTACATCCTCTACCTACTCTAGATAAATGGTAGATAAAGTAAACTAACCAGAATAGAGATTGAATCATAGTGTTCTGGCTAATACAACACGTCTGGTCAGTTTATTCCATCACGCCCGGGTCTTAGAAGGCATTTAGTGCTTATCCTGTATAGTATTCTCAATGTTCAAACTCATCAACTGATAATGGAAAATGGATTCAGGAAAGTGGAACCGAGTCATTCACCTCAAGGAAAATAAACCACTCGTTCTTAGATTTCGAAGTTACAGGTGCAGGTCTGGACGTAAAGTAAACACATTGAGTATTTACTTGTCAAGGAAACGATATATCTGCAGAATTATCATTTTCACACGAAAGTGTGAATGCCAGGTGTTGTACATATCTTGGAACGGCGCATTTCCTGTGTCCCTGATAGGACCTCGACAACGGCATGCGTGGACACACCTGTCAGGTCACGTGCCACTAGTTTCCGGAACTATCTAGATGACATTCCCATACTACAGGAGGGCCCATTGTCAGATCTTTACCGGGAAAATAGGTGTATTCTGTGACGATGGACCCATCTTCGGTATGGGTCCATTGTAACTGCATAAAGTCTATCGTGCTGTAGTCGGATGAAATATTACTACACGTTACGTAACATTGAGGCAGTATTTTTAACACTTAAATGATTTCAGTCTAATTATATAATATATAAATTTAATAACGCTCGCCATAAAGCAATATGTGTATATAACAAGATATAAAAAGTGTATATTACAGTTATTGTATATGCTATATTATTGTATACATGTACAATAATGTTATGTGAATATATTACGTAATTTAATAATGTAGGAGCTGTGAGAATAATAGGTTAAAAGTTGCTAACAATGAGGTAACCTTGAGGCAATAATGAATTTGAAAGTTTAATAATGCTACTTGTGATTCTTGGAAGCAATAATGTAATTTTAGTGACAGTTTATAAAATAGCCAATCAACAACCAGAAAAAACTTTAGTTAAATGAAGGTATTCTATTGGATTAGGATTAGTCAATAAGAAACTAAAATGAGCAAAATTTACAAATTCAGAAGTCAGTTGCTTGTAGACAGTGTTCCTAACCAGACACGAGATCGTCCTCGAGAAATTTAATACGTATTATAGTTTACGTGTTAAAAAATGCAAGTAATTAATAAAAAAATCTCACAGCTCCCTCTCTCCATATCGTGAAGTAATATTTAAATCGTGTCAAGCATTAATAAGAGGAGTGAAGTAAAATTATAATCTGTGTAAGCCTACATTCTTCAGTCGCACCACTCCCTGATAAGACATTCATGTCTCTAAAAAAGCATAAATACTGTTTCTTTAAATATATAATATTTAAAGAAACAGTAAAAAATTACAAAGTTAATATTTTTTAAACATTTGGGGCAAAGGCCACCGGAAAGTACATTTGGGGCGATGGCATCGGACACTTTTTACCATACGTGCAGTTGCAACTACTTCAAGTTCGGCTCCCCAACAATCGAAATATAATAAACCTTCTTCAAACTGGCTTTCCATACGTAGCAGCAACAAACTTTCTTCAAAATTCATTTATATAATGAATCTTTTACTTACTCTAACCCGCACAGGGTAGGTAAAGAAGGTACGGCATTCCACCCAAAAACTCGATTCCAGATTTCACCGGAAATACATGTTTTGTGGGTCCCTTTATATGTCTGTGTGCATAACTCGAAAACAAAAAGTGGGATAAATACCGAACTTGGTATTAAAGTTCAGTATCTTCTAAAGATGCGACAAGAAAGTTTTCATAAAATGTAACTATCCTTTACAAGGAAACATTTTTAAATATTTTGATATTCTGAAAAATGGCTAAAACGATTTTGATTAAAATACCACACATTAAATATGTTTACATAGCAAAGAGAACGTATATCTTGAATTTTCTGGGAATAGCCTGTGAAATCCTCTTCATTCGAAAGGAATTTTGTATAATCTTATAAACGTCGAGTGATAGACGAAAATGCTACAAAAATTCTCTTTAAAACACTATTTGTTTCAATAACTTCTTTTGTAGCATAAGCCATTTCCTAGATATCCGTTATTAATAGTTCGATTTGTTCAGTACTTGTCGTTCTTTTAAAGTCCTGACAACATTCTCTTGTTTGTTGCGATTGCATGGAAACAGTATGGAATTTTAAGGCCAGCATATAACGTCTAGTTCTTAAACATTTCACTGCGGCTGTTCTCTTGTATCTACAACGAAATGTGTACTGCAGCTATTTCCGAAAAGGTTTATCTCGATTAAAATAAAGAAGATACTAAAATAAACTTTCGTAAGAATAATTTGTGTACCCACTAATAAGCTATAGAGGGTATATGATACTGTAACATACCTTTCGCAACGAAACGTAATGTCACACAACATAAATGCAGTTCATTATTTCTTCTTTTGCTGTAGTTTCATAATCACAGTTTTGCTTTAAAAACTTCGGAGACTTATAGTAAGTTGTAAGTGATAACTTTTGATTAAGGTTATTCAAAATAATTATAAATGAACGGACATTGTGTTAGATTTGGGACATAATTTAACGCAAAAAATACTAATTGAGGCGGTATACGCAAAAATGGAAAATAGGCCTTTCTGTCCTTTATTGCAGAATGCATGGTTTCAACCTTTTTTTTACTTTCTTTACTACGTATAGTAACAGGGGGAAGTATTGAATTCCACCCAAAAATTCGATACCGAGATTTCAACGGAAATACCTGTTTTGAGGTGCCCTGAATCCAAATAAAGCAATTTTTGGAAACATGTTCGTGTGTGCGTCTGTCTATCAGTCGGTAGGTCAGTTCAGTCAGTGAGTAAGTCAGTTTGTGTGTCTGTGAACAGCATAACTCAAAAACGAAAAGTTGGATAAATACCAAATTTGGTATTTTAGTTTAGTATATGGCAAGAATGCGACACAGATTTTCAAGAAAATTCCCCCACCCCAGACTATCGTTTACATGGAATTGTTTTCGAAATTTTTATTTTCTCAAAAATGTATCTAACGATTTTGACTAAAATACCATATGTTTAAACTATTTTAATGACAAATAAAATGCATATCTTGAATTTTATGGGAAAAGCAGTGAAGTATATTCTGAATGAATTTTGTATAACTGGTAAACCGTAAGGGGTGGACAAAATCTTACTACACAAAAATGTCTTGTTAAAACAACAGTTTATGTAAATATTTTGTGACATTAACCATTTCCGAGATAAACTTTGTTATTGCTTTGAATTTTCAAATGCATTGTACTTTTCTCAACTGCAAATC
The DNA here is from genome assembly GCA_030765065.1 of Deroplatys truncata. Taxonomy (NCBI): domain Eukaryota; kingdom Metazoa; phylum Arthropoda; class Insecta; order Mantodea; family Mantidae; genus Deroplatys; species Deroplatys truncata. Next base: position 125,783,406 of record CM060980.1, on the reverse strand, counting down.
GCTATTTTTTCGTTCTTTGTCATGCTCATGCAAAGAGAGAGAATTTCAAAACCATCACATAGCGACCGGCTTTGAAAACATTTGACTATCGCTTTAGATCAATGTATTCTCCTTATACCTACAAGGAAATGTGTAAACGAGTAATGAAGGTTTATCGGTATTAACAAGTGGATAGAAGAATAAGCTGTTGTAGGAATATTTTGTAGCAGAGGGAATAGAGAAACTCACGTGAGTGCTATACATACGGGTTTTAAAAAATTGTTGAGAGGATGATATAGTGTTCATTGGCGGAATGATAAACCAGATAGAATAGTAAGCTAAAAATGGGCATTGTAATACTCTCTGTATAAAGTTATGATGCAATTATCTCAGAAAGACTATTTTTATATTTAGAAAGATTAAATTCAATTTAAAATAGTGTATTTCGCTCTTGTTTGTTAAAATTAATTAGGTAAAATAGTGCCTACGTGATAAGGCTTCATAATAAGGGGCTAAACGTTTCTTTAATGCTTGCAATTTACCAGTATTGTTTTATATTAATAATTTAGACCCAATAAAACAATGAAGCTTACAATAAATACCAAATACACACTAGAAAAATAATAGAAACACTTTAATTTCAATTCTCTAAAAACATTGCTTTTTCTTATGTGCCCCTTTTACGTCACCGCCTCCATTAATTAAGCAGTAGTCAAGGTCGCCTCTCCCAACTCTCAGTATATACAGACGATCAAGTTATCCTGCTGGAAGATGAAGATAAATTAAAAGAATCAGTACACTGTTGTAAAAGTTACAATCTTTAGCTACCTAAATAAAACGGAAAGCAAACATATAGGATCGGAAGAGAAATATCACAGTTAGGATAGTAATTTATAATCAGCCAAGTTGTAAGTTTAACTTATCTAGGTTGTGATATGTCTTTTAATGATGAGCAAGTGAAGAAAAAACGTCATAGATTTCAGTATACATATACATGTGGAACAATTTGAAGAAGATATTGTTCTTGGAGTTTATTTATTTCTTAAACTACACGTATAAACGTCAATTTGAGAAGATTGTTCGTTACGTAATATGCTGTTACGTATGAGAAGCCTATTTGAAGACGTATATTTGTTGTTACGCTCCAAGGTTTTTAAAAAATAATATTAACTTTGTTATTAAACTGGCTCTATAGATATTATTTATGTTTGGTTTTTGCCTCCGCTGCTTCAGTATTACTTTAGAGACACGTTTCTGTTAATCAGGGCGTGGTGCGACAAGAATGTAGGCTTACACAGATTTTAAGTTAAAATTCACTTCTTTTTATTAATCCTTGACACAAATTAAATAGCACTACACTGATATCAGGAGCTGTGGGATTCTTTAATTTAATACTTGCACTTTGTTAACGCGTATACTTAATTTTCGTTACACACGAATACGTAATATTTCTTTAGAGAACACATTTTCAATCTGGTTACTATCAAGGTCTGCAGGCAACTGAACATATTTAAACCGTCAAAACCCGTAAGCTTCTGTATTTCAAGTCTCTGATTGGCTAATCTTAGCCCAATGGAATACCTGCATTTAATTAAAGCTTTTTCTAGCTGTTGATTCGCTATTTTTAAACTGTCACAAAATTTACATTATCGTTGCTCTAATCATCACTAGTAACATTTAAACTCTCAAACTCATTATTGCCTCAAGGTTACCTCATTGTTAGCTCATTGTTAGTAACTTTAAACTTATTACTCTTACATTATTAAATTACGTAATGCATTAACATAACATTTTTGAACATGTTTACAATAATACGAGGGCTGATCAATAAAGACTGAGATTGATGTTTTCCTGTAGCTTTCTTGAGAGTTTCCTGTCTCCACCATGAATATTTGAAGAGAGCGGGGTTTCATGTATAATGTCCATAGGCGGCAGCACTCTCGTATCGGTAGGTTGGTAGTAATGCTGTATATTGTTGACCCTAGTTGAATTTCGCATACCACAAAATGAAGGTGACACAAGAGGAGCAATAAAATTTTGATTTCGTTTAAATCATACAGCCTCTGAAACTTTGGAAAAACTGAAGCAAGCATACGGTGAAGATGCACTACCTCGTGCAACAGTGTTTAGGTGGTTCAAAGACTTCAAAGTAGAGCGAGTCCTCTGTGCTAAGCAAGGTGGGCCTGGTGCTTTGGCTTCTGCTATGACTGAAGTCAACATCAACACAGCTGCTGTGATTGTTGTTCCCACTCACACCGCTGTTACAGCAGCGTACTAAACGTCAGTATTGGCTACACCGAGGAAGCACATTGCAAGGAAACATCCAGAACTTATCACAACAACGTGCGGCCTCACGTTGCAAATCAAGTCCAGGAATTTTTGGCTAAATTCAACATTACCTGTGTGCCGCATCTTATAGCCCCAATCTTGTCCCTTGTGATTTCTTTTTATTCCCATCTCTAAAGGCAAAGCTCCGGGGCATTCGATTTGAGAGCACTGAAGCACTGCTGAAGAAAAATGAGGCGATTCTCAAAGACCTGACAAAGAATCGCCTGTACCATGTATTCGAGGACTGGCAGAGACGCTATAAAAAGTGCATTAAAGTAGGAGAGGACTACTTTGAAAAAGACCATGTCAACATTGAAATGGAGTAATAAATATCTCTGAAAAAAATTAGTCTAAGTCTTTATTGATCAGCCCTCGTATAAGCATATGCAATGACTGTTACATACATTTTAAAAATTATTACATGCATATTGCTTCAAGGCGGGCTGTTATTTAATTTACATATTATATAATTTAATTGAAATTATTCAAGTGTTAAAAATACTGCCTCAAATTCGATGAACAATTGTAAAATTACCGTAGGCTACTGTAGACTATCATAAGTAAGCGTAGATTACCGTAGAATTATTGGTCAGTTAAGATCCTACGCAGGTTAGTTGAGTTGCATACCTATCAGGCGTTGCCTCATATCGATCGCTTTGTTTATGTTTGAAGTCAGTGGTTTACTACATTCCTCTAGAAACCGGAAGCGGTGAACTTTGATCCTTCTAGAAACTGAGTGAGGGTATACAAAGGGCCGCTTAACCTACACCAACGTTCTTCAGCATGCCTCTTCGTTCGGAAGTGTGGGAATTGTACAATACAAGGAACATCGAAAACAAAACAGAAGCAACTTGTAAGTATTGCGGAACCGTATATCATAATGCAGTGGCTACTCGTCTACGAGATCACCTTCAGAAGTGCAAACTCTGTCCACAATCTATGAAATGTGTGGCTCAGGGACCCTTACAGATATCAGGAAAAATTTCGAGGACCATTCCTGAAAAAATCAATGAACGTCGATGTCTACTATGTCTGCGACCTCACCTGATGAGCAACCTAGTCTCTCGAACGCCACATCATCGGCTTCATCGGGTACTCCTACAACAGTTTCTGACAGAGACGTAGACGAAGTCGTCGCCAGAGCTGTTTATGCTTCATGAGCCTCGTTATCAAGCTAGAGACTCAGTACTGGAGGAAAGTTTATCATTTAATTCGTCCTGGCTACGAACCACCTAACACCATGCTATGGGCACAACATTTCTCAACACTGAGTATCAGCGTGTTCACGTTGTTATCACAGATAGGATTAAATGATCAAATGCTCTCGCTTTAATTTCTGATGGATTGAGAGATGTGTGCGGACACCAAGTGATTAATTTCATTGTCGCGACACCAGAACCATTTTCTTCAAGAGTATTCGTCCTGTTGAGCGCAGAGAAACAGCAAAATTTGCCACCTCAAGCCTTATCACAGTAATTCAAGAGATAGGGGGAGAAAAGTTCATAGCGATGATCACTACAATGCAAGAAATATGCAGGCTTCCTGGAGAATAGTGGAGGAAAATTACATGCATATAACCTGCGTAAGATGTGCTACTCTTAGCATCTATCTCCCAGACAAAGTCATCATGGCTATACCTGTACTCCAGGAGCTATTCCAGCTCAGTAAGAAAACAATCAAAGCATTCAAATACAGTCATATACCTCATGCTCTGTTGTAAGCGAAGCAGAAAGAAAAGTACGGGAATTCGGCAGTAACTTACTTCCCTCACCAGCTCGTTGGGCTAGAGCTTTAATAGGTTTTGAGAGTCTGATAATGAAAAAAGAGATTATTCTATAATCCATTGTTCCTACTTCAGTTCGTTTCGATAAGACAGTAAGAAGTGCTGTGTTAAAGGACACATGGGAGAAACTTGAACAAGCAAGTCGCTTACTACGATGAGTGTCTACTGCCATCATCACCCAACTTGAGGCAGATAATGAACTACGCCCTGTTCATCACTTTACTAAAATTGCAGTACAGGTGGACCTTCCAAAAACAATAGCTCAATGGTATCTTCAGAATATCAGCTATGTATCGGCAGTTACAAACAGAACACAATTCATTGCAAGTCTACGCATTCTGCGCCAAATCTGTTAGATCCACGGATGAGGCACTAGTCTAAATATGAAAGCCGTGCATTTCAGTTCATCAGCTTTTTGTGTCAATTGTTGGGATATGAAAGAGGACGTATGTTGGCTAATGTCGCTGAATTCAGAGCTTGCAATGGTCTCTTCTCCTCAGATGGTGTGTGGGCTGCTGCTGAACATGTTTTGCCTTGTACCTGGAGAAAGGATTGTGTAGCACTCAGCCGCTGAGCTATCTCGCCTGTAAACTTCTCAGTGTACCACCATCAACAGCTGCAAGCAAGCGCAATTGGTCGGAGATGGGAGGATCCATAGTAAAATAAGAAAAGGCTTTCTCCTGCAACAACCGAAAAGTTAGTTTCCGTGCAGTGGAACTCACATTATACGGAATACAATGAAGCTGTGTCTTCTAAAACTTTTGGAGGCTCCACTGAGTATACTACAGATCAGATCGAAGTCACTGATAGTGATCACAGCAATGTTATTTTGAACCGAAACGTGCAATTTTTATTTTGATCACAATGGCCAAAGTCATAGTCACAGTTTTTGGTGATCATCTTGTTTGAATTTCTCATTAATTTTCTTAATTCGTTGTATTTTGTGTTATGTTTCTTTCCCTCCTATGCTACAAATACTACGGATAATCCCACCATCTACTATGACATTTATGTACTGTACCAAACCGAGCCGTAGTTTTGGTAGAGTGCACCTCTACAACGTAAAGTAGGAGAAAATAGACAACTTTTTATGACAATGAAAGCAAAACCTGGGTGAGTAAAACAAACTAACATAACATAACACACCATAACATTTTACTCTGTAGACCGTATAGTGAGTTAGACCAGCTTAAAGAAGCTAGTCTACCCTAGGACGTAGATTACGTCATAAATACATAATTACATTGTGTACTTGTATGTAAATAAATTGTAGTTCTTATGTAGAGTACGTTAGGACTAATTTTTTTTAAAACAATATTATTATTTATACTTAATGTATTTATAAAATCCAGTAACGTTTTATAGTCAGTTATTTTTTTGAATGAAAGAAATTCTCCTCTGTATATCTTTTCAATGCTAACTAGAATGTATTTTTATTAGTTTTCAGTTCCTTGATATATGATGGAAGTGAATTAAATAATGCTATACCATTGTAGTAAGCCCCTTTTTGGAATACTTGTAGGTTATTGCTTGGCCTGTGTAAGTCCTGCCCATTTCTGGTGTGTTTGCTGTGTATGTCCGAATTTTTTATAAACATTTCTGGGTGGCCAACCACGGTTAAAAGTACATCTAAAATATACTCACAGGCTAATGGTAGAATTCCAAACGCTTTGAATAGTGGTTTACAATGAGTTGATTGCTTTACACCTGCCATTATTCTTATTACCTTTTTTTTTTTTGCAAAAGAAATATTTTTTTGCGTCTACTGAATTTCCCCAAAATGTTATTCCATAAGTATTAATTGAATGAAAATAAGCATAATATACTGTTTTAGGATGCTTTTATTTGTAAAATGAGTTAATTATCTAATTGAAAACATGCAGAGCTTAATTTCCGTAGGATGTAGTCAATATGCTCTTTCCAATTCATATTATGATCTATAATAAGACCAAGAAATTTTATGCTACAAGTTTCAGTAATTTAGTTGCCCTCATTTTCAATTATTATATCTGAAATACTTTTATATTTTGTGCGAAAATTCATATACTTAATTTGTTCAAAGTTTATATGCATTTTGTTACTATCGAACCAATTATTTAGCACGCTGAAAATACTGTTGGATAACTCTGTTACTGTTGTGTTCTTTAATTATAATACTTGTGTCATCTTTAAAGAGAACTGGGTGAGCATGTTCATTTATTACTCTGGGGAGGTCGTTGACATATATTAGAAACAATAATGGACCAAAAATCGAACCCTGTGGAACACCATGCTTTATTTCTAACCATTTGGAATGTATTTTGGAATTATATGCAGAATTTATTATGACCTTTTGATGTGTTTGATAGGTAAGATGCAATCCATTGATATGTTTTATTATTAATGCCATAATATGACAATTTTGAAAAGAGTATGTTATTATTTACACAGTCAAATGCTTCTGATAGATCACAGAATATTCCTAGTGTGTTACATTTACTATCAAGTGATTTCAAAATTTCATTCGTTAAGTTGAAAGTGGCATCATTGGTTGACATGTTCCTTTGCTAAAACATTATTTTTAATTAGGTGGTGACATATTCGTTTTAACATAAGTTTTTCAAATACTTTGGAGAAATCAGTTAGTAATGATACTGCTCTATAGTTCGACAGTTGTGATTTTTGCCCTTTCTTGTATAGTGGTTTAACTATAGAATATTTTAGCCTGTCAGGAAAAGTCCTTGTTACAAAGGAGAAGTTACATATATGAGTTAAAGGTGTGCTAATTTTATCGGCCCATAGTTTTAATATCTTGGTAGTTATTTCGTCATAACCCGATGAATTCTTGCTTTTGAGAGATTTTATTGTCTTATTTACAATAGTACTCGTGGGTACTATTTCTTTACAATTAGGCTGTTCTAAGGTTGCTTTTTTTCAAATATGAAATAGGGTTCTCCACATGTTGTTTGGACTGTAACAGTAAATTTTATACTAACTGAATATAATACTCATTAAATAATGTTGCTATTTCTTGTGGTTCTTTTGTGGTGATCTGATTTACTGTATTTTCTTTTATTTGATTTTTTGTGTGACATTTGCCAGTCTCTTTTCTTTGTAATTCTCCATATTGCATTAGGCTTGTTATTTGAGGACTCTATCTGCTTTTCATAGCAGAGGTTTTTTTAGCTACATTTATAACCTTTTTTAGAATTTTACAATATTCTCTATAGTGTTGTCTATATTTCTCACAGTTGCTTCCTCTAGTAGCCATGTAGAGTTCTCTTTTGTATTTGCAGGATATCTTAATACCTTGTGTTAACCAACCATTTCTAGGTGTGTTAATTTTCTTTACATGAGATGGAAAACTTGAGTTATGAATCAAAATACAACCATTCGAAATGAGGTTCCACAGATCAGTGAAACCTCTCAAGTGTACACATATATTATATAATATACAGAGTGGACCATTTACGTTGAGACTGTACAATATCTCCAAAACTAAGCGATGTAGAAAGAAATGCCTTGAATAAAAGTTGCTTGATATTATGGGGAAAAATAAATGCCATTAGTCGTGTTTTATTTGGAGGACGTTGTGATGGTCATTTTAGGGTCAATTTAATTTTTTTAAAATGGGAACCTACTTTTTATGTTGTTTTCTTACTCCTCATAAAAAGCTAAACAGCATTTATTTAAATCAATTTGCAATTGTTCTTACACCAACATAAATAACAAAGAAAATTCTGAATGGCTGTGTACGAAGAGCGCAATGAATGGTTGGACCATCCATGGATGTCGTTTGAGAGTCAAATAACGTTTTATAATTGGGAACCAACATTTTTAGTTTATTTTCTTATTCCTCATCACAAAATAAACAGCTTTTTATAAACAATTTTCTACTGAAACGGAAACTGGAAGATCCGTGGCTCAAATCCCGGCTATGGCATTATATTTTTCAGTCTGATTCTACATTTCCAATAGTGGTGATAATTTATAATATACGTTTGTTTACTTTTTGTAACCGATATTCCATGACAGCAGTTTTTAATTTATGTTCTACGTACCTACACCCAAAAATTCGATGTCGATATTTCAATGAAAATACACGTTTTGAGGCTCCCTGAACAAAATGCATTTTTAGAAAAAACTTGACTGAATGTGTGTATGTGCATGTGTGTATGTGTGAGTGAGAGGGAGGGAGAGAGAGAGATCAACATAATAAATTAATAACACTAAAACGAAAAGTTCGATAAATACCACATTTGGTATTTAAGTTCAGTTATGTTTCAAAGATACGATACAAATAAAATGCACCATCCCAAAATACTCTTTACATGGAGAAATTTTCACTTTTTTATTTTTTTGAAAACCGTTGTAATGATTTTGATTAAAATACCATATATTTAAGACATTTAGATGTTAAATAAAACGTTTATCTTGAACTTTCTGTAGATAGCTGTAACACCCGTCTATTCGGAAATAATTTTGTATAATTTTCTATAACTTGTAAACCATATGAGAAAACGCAGAACACGGAATTCATTTAAACTGTAGCATTAGCCATTTCCAAAATATTAGTTATTATTATTTTATACTCAATACTTTTGTAAGTTTTAAGTGATGTCAGTACTCACTTGTTTCTCGGAGTGCCAGAGAAAGAGTGTGGAATTTAAGATGAATGTTCTTATAGCGACTAGGTTTAAACATTTTACCATTCGGTTTCTTCTGTCCCCCTTATGCATATAACGAAATGTACAATGAAACTATTTCTTTAAAAGTTTATCTGAATTAACATGAAGTCAACAGCCTAAGAATGGGGTGTTTGCAGAAACTATATAAAACAAGCGGTTGTAGAAAGTCGTGTGAATGTGACACATACGATTTTTACACAAATGTTTTTGTGATACAACTGTTTGTTGTTAGGTCTAGCCTGCGAATGTCTTTATATTTCCTCTTAAGCTTTTTATGTCCATCCTGAAGCGTATTAATCTTCTCACGGCTGCCAGCGCTCCCTAGTTATTGCCAGAAAGGACATTTTTAGCTCCATCTCGGATTCTCTCCATTGCAAGATGTTTTTATTGTGTCCTTAAAATTTATTGTAGACAAAATCCCTCACGTATATCTTGCTTGTCTTCTGATCCAATAAAGCACAGCCCCTAGAGACCGGGGCGGCTATCGCTTTCTTTTGTTCAGTTGCATTACTGCAATCCACCAAAGGGGATTCTCACCCTTGCTTTTTACTGTCACTTTCAATTGTTTGACTTTATAAGCAACAGTATTGTAGGGGAAAACCGTATAAACCAAGGTTTTTGACTGCAGAAGCCCTTCTGGGCCATCTTTTGTTTATGGAAAAGTTAGTCGCCCCACTTGCCCTGCAGTTCTTTTGTACATCCCTAGAGAAAAATGAAGCGCTTGAAATCACAGTGGGGTTACTGAGTAATAAATGTTTAAAGCTAATAGGCTGTAACATTTAACAAAACACAAATATTAGCGAGGGGTAAGGAATAAGGTATGCATCAACTGATGTATACTGGAGTGCACGGAAACGTGCCGATACTTTTGTTTCCCTATAATGTTATTCTTTACTTAATATTGGCAGAAACTCCTTATCATTTGTATTCCACATCAGCAATGGGTGAGCCAAGTTTGAATTCAAGTCCGAAGCACACGCATTAGCTCAAATATCAGGACTAGGTGAGGGGCGAAAGGGGGGGAGTGCGGAAAATTTCATGTGAGTGACTGGAGGGCATACTTCGCCACGACTGGCCTCTGGGTGAGTCCGTCTCACACCGGTGTGATTAAAAGTCTTGCACACAAGCATTAATCTATGAACACAGCGGTTTCAGGCTCAGGGGCGAAATAAAAGGCGGAACTAAAGTGTAAAGAGTATGAACTAACAGAGGGGGCTCCGGAAACCGGGGCAGAGAACCGCATGCAGGTCAGTTTGTGCTTCTACCACACCTCCACTCCCGGGAGGAATGAGAGGAGAGACTCGAAAGGCGACCAGATCCAGGTGACGACGGGAGCAAGCACAGATCCCTAACGTTTCCAGATGTAACGCATCCGACGTCACTAGGGCCCGACTACAGTGCGCAAGGCACCGTCCAGTCGCAACCTGCCAAACACCGCCACCTGGTCCTACAACTCTGAAAGGTATTACTGGGTAGATGATGGGCACAGGGAGGAGAGTCGTGGTAGAAGACGAACCACCCCAGCATTCGCCCGACGACCCGGGGAAATCACAAAATACTATGGGATAGACTGGGCGGTCGCCGGGAATCGAACTCGGTACCTCCCGAATGTGGGCCACAGAGGTTGCCGCCTGAGTTATCCCTCTCGGTAAAGGGAGAAGTAAGTCAAAAATTAAGTGGAGTGTCAGAACAAAGCAAGGGGTGCGAACTGGGCGGTTTAGTATTTCCTTAACTTCATAAGCCGCCCCGTATTATATCGGCACGATTACATGCACTAGGATGGCTCTCGTGGTAGCGGTTTAGGCTGCGTACGAGAGTTCTTAGATTCGATACTGGTTATACCGGTTACTTAATATTTATTTTTTCGCGGTTTTCCCAGGCGATAGACGGATGCTGGAGTGGATTATATACCTACCGTTATGGATTTTCCCGTCTCTCAACTATTCTTATTTCATTTCCTTCCATGGTTTGCAGGATCAGGCGCGATGGACGATGATGTGCAGCTTTGAGGAGAGAATTGTTATTTCGTTAGCAAGGAACCTTCTGCCCGATTCCGTCTGTGCGGATAGGATGACATTGATGGGGCGAGGGTTGCCAATCTAGTAGTTCCCGAATTTATACTTTACCGCCTCATCCCTCCTCAGGGAGGTTTAGTAGATCCAATAGCCTAGACTTACCCGCGGTGCTGAAATCTCCCTTTCTTCTAATCCGATTAAAATAATTATACAGTCGGTAAAGAAAGTATTCCTAAAACACAATAAACAATTCTCCCAGCCACTAACGGGGAGATTTAATATGTGCAAAAGAACAAATCACAATCCTATTATGTGTTCTGATTGTTTTCAGTATTGTCATTTTATGAGTGTTATAATTTGTTTAAAAATGCATAAACGCAACGTTTATATGTGGTGATAATTTCAAAACTAATTTACATGTACGTAGTGGGTAGATATTTTTATGTTCTATCTCAAAATAAATATGACCGATGTACAATTTAAACTTAGAAAAAGTTAAATTTATTGTGTGTGTGAGACGTTATGAGACGTGGTGTATCTGTTACGTACCTTGATTAATCGGCTGCTCTCTCTCTCTCTCTCTCTCTCTCTCTCTCTCTGAGGTTGTCGTCGTCTTCGTTTCCGTCGTGGCTGAAGAATCTCATAGTAATTTACTAGATGGTCCTCGGGTAGTCAGTTGGTTAGAGCTACGAGTGGTAAATTAGATCCAGAGGGTTGTAGCACAAATTCTACCTACTAAATATTAACACCATAAATTTGAAGTTTAAGAGACGTGAATTTATTAGGTCACACTTTCTAGTCACTGTTGAAACACACGCACAAACGTGAAAAGAGTAATAACACTTATAAACAACAGTTACCTATTATAATCTGTATGAAACGAAAAGGAATCTGAAGCAGGCCGATGGAGCGCCAGCAGGAGCGCTGCGTTGGCAGATGGTTTGTGAGTGTGACAGAAAGAAACGAGACGCAGCGTGAAGCAAGATACGGCCAGTGTAGCATACACATACACCTCGATCACTTGGCGCGGAAATCCAGCGGGTATGCTTTCATCATTGTTAAACACTTAATTAAAACCACTACACTTATAACACTAACTTTGAAACTTTAAGCTTATGTAAAGAATACGTTTGCGTGTAAAATGTAAATTACAAGCAACAAATTTCGAACTGAGGTTGACACGTCTTCACTTCTCGGAACTCAACTACTCTAAGCTCTTGCAAACAGACCGAACGTAAACACAACACTGCTGATGGTGGTGTACAATGAAGTAGGTAGTATCTTTACGTTATTTGCCCCAAGTTTTGGGCGTCAATTTGAAGTAGATTAGTTTCTGCCCCACATTTTGAGAGCCAATTTGAAGTAGATGTTGTATTGTAGTTCAACTGTTGGAGAGCCGAACTTGAAGTAGTTGCAACCGCACGTATGGTAAAATGTTTCCTTTAGCTTTCGTCCAAAAAATGTTTAAGAAAATATTAACTTTGTAATTTTGACTGTTTCTTTAAATATTATATATTTATGGTTGCCTCGGCTGCGTCAGTATTATTTTTAGAGATGAATTTCGTACAGGACGTGATGCGGCTGAAGAATGTAGGCTTACACAGATTATAATTTTTAATTCACTCCTTTTTATTAATTCTTGACACGATTTTAATAACACTTCACTGATATAGAGAGCTGTGAGATTATTTTTGTTAATTACTTGCACTTTTTAACATGTAAACTATTTTCGTCTCACACGAATACGTATTAAATTTCTCGAGGACGCGTTTCGCGAATGATTAGTAACACTGTCTGCTAGCAATGCGTCCAGTTATGAGCGCTGTCTACAAGCAACTGACTTGATTTCTACCGCCTAAATTTGTAAATTTCTGTATTTCAATTTCTGATTGGCTAATCCTACTCCAATAGAATACCTTCATTTAACTAAAGATTTTTCTGGTTGTTGATTGGCTATTTATAAACTGTCACAAAAATTACATTATTGCTTCCAAGAATCACAAGTAGTATTGTTAAACTTTCAAATTCAGTATTGCCTCAAGGTACCTCATTGTTAGCAACTTTTAACCTATTATTCTCACAGCTCCTACATTATTAAATTACGTAATATATTCACATAACATTATTCAACATGTATACAATAATATAAACATTTACAATGACTGTAATATACACTTTATATATTGTTACATACACGTATTGCTTTAAGGTGGGTCGTTATTATAGTTTATATTACATAATTTGACTGAAATCATTTAAGTGTTAAAAATACTGCCTCAACAATGGTTAAGGTTTTTCAGCAACCCTTATAAATATCTGCTTTGACGCATAACTAAAGAACCAAACTTCGCAGACACACGGTTTTTGAACAGTCTGATTCAAACATTTTTACGCTTACTCAGCTATAATACTATAAATGATGGGTTTTGCAATTAACAGTGCAATTGAAAAGTAGAAATCGTAGCCTACAGCGAAACCAAGCGCCACTTGAACTAGGCAACTTCGCTCTAGCGCTATTGTCTCAGTGACTATCACCAGCGTTATCTAGCTCCGTCTCTGGTTCCTTCTCGTTTTGTACAGATTATACTGAACACTTCCACAGGTCTGAATATTAAAATACGATAATATTCCGTTGAAATAGCGCGAGAGTAATTAACCTCTTTCTAATCTCTTACCACGTATGTACTTAACACAATCAATTAATTACTCTTGCTTTACATTTTAGGCGCGCTTTTATCCTCACGAGTGACGTGGGTTTTGCTTTGAGGCAAATAACGAAGTGCCGTGAATGTTTATCTATCCATGGGTTTATATAGTTTTTCAAGTTGCTGCTCTTATTTAAATTGTAATTTTTCTATTGGCTGTTCATTGCCAATAATTGAGGCAGTATTTTTAAACACTTAAATTATTTAAGTCAAATTATGTAATAAATATAAATTCAATAACAGCCCGCCTTAAAGCAATATGTGTATGTAACAATATATAAAAAGTGTATATTACAGTCATTGTATATGTTTATATTATTGTATACATGTGTAATAATGTTATGTGAATGTATTACGTAATTTAATAATGTAGGAGCTGTGAGAATAAAAGGTTAAAAGTTGCTAACAATGAGGTAATAATGAGGTAACCTTGAAGCAATAATGAATTAGAAAGTAATAATGCTACTAGTCATTCTTGGAGCAACAGTAATGTAAATTTTGAGACAGCTCATAAAATAGCCAATCAACAACCAGAAAAAGCTTAAGTTAAATAAAAGTATTCTATTGGATTAGGGATCAGAGACTTGAAATACAGAAATTTGCAAATTTTGGCGGTAGAAACCAAGTCAGTTGCTTGTAGACAGTGCTCATAACAGGACGCGTTGCTTGTAGACAGCGTTTCTAACCGGACGCTAGATACGTCCTCGAGAAATGTAATACGTATTCGTGTGAGACGAAAAATACTTTTACGTGTTAAAAAGTGCAAGTAATTAATAAAAAAAATCTCACAGCTCTCTCTCTCTCTCTCTCTCTATATATATATATATATATATATATATATATATATATATATATATATATATATATATATCAGTGAAGTGTTATTTAAATCGTGTCAAGCATTAATAAATGGAGTGAAGTAAAATTATAATCTGTGTAACCCTACATTCTTCAGTCCCTGCTAAGATATTCATGTCTCTAAAAATATATAAATATGTCGCAGTCGAGGAAACTTTTTACCATACGTGCGGTTGCAACTATTTCAAGTTCGGCTCCCCAACAGTTGAACTACAATACAACTCCTACTTCAAATTGGCTTTCCATACGTGAAGCAACAAACTACCTTCTTCACAGTTTTCTGCCTTTCGAAGTTTTGGAGAGCTACTTTTATGAATCTCATTCTTTAAATCAAAGTCACATGATTTATACCATTCTAAAATACCCTTCTTAGTGAAAAACCGAGCGTCCACACTAAGGGTAGAATTCATAGCCTCGCTTATTTCAAGAAAGTTCTTAAGCAGCGATTTTCAATACAAGGTGCTACTCTTTCAGGCGAATAAGGAAATGCTCCGCTTATATGAATAATGAAAGCCGACGCCATCTTACATCAACTGCCTACAACGAAGGTTAACGATAATATCAATTTCGTGGAGTATATGGAATTTCATAACGAAATTGCACTGCGCACTAATTAACGAATTTGCGTGATTTCAGAATTCACTTGAAACCCATAGGGATGCTGAATTTAAGAAGCGATATCGGTTTACCAAAGTCGCTGTTGTAATAATCTAGTGCCGCTGCTAAACAACGTAACCTTAACAAGCAGAGGTTATGAAGTCGCAACATGAGACACCTTACTTAAAAAAATAATATATAGAATCTCAGTGCTATGACACTATCCATATGTTTTCTGTTCAGACGTTTTCCCATTTATATTGTCCAAAGTCCTTAGGTCTCTAGAAAACGAGATTCCGCTGCACTTATTCAGAATCATTTAATAAAATCCTAAAAATAAAATGCTGAAATATTTCTGTAATAAATAAAGTACATCTCTGCAGTGCTTTTGTGGATAAAATTGCCTATTTGGCATAATTACCACCATTGTAATGGATCACTTAACAAGTCACACGTCTTTACCATTAATTCGCAAATATACGTTAGGTTATCCAAATCTTGAACAGAGATTTACCGATTTCGCGAGTAAAACCGCTGTTAAAGCTAAACATAGTAAGTTGCTTTTCTGATTACTGCTAGAAGGTGTGGTAATTGCATTTGTGATTTATTTACATGCATGCACATACACAATGTACATATTGTAAATGCTAGCTACTAACACTTTACGCTAGAAAGTAAGGCTTTCAGTTTTAAAACAGTCCATGAGTGAATACCACTTAAGACCAGTACATCACGCAGCATCCGATTGCCTGAATTGTACGATGTCTCTGTATCTCAGCACTAACTGTTTTAGTTGGTTTCTTTCTTGCTCCTTTTGACACATTTTCGACCTAACTAATGTAACTGTAGAACTTTTACTATAAACTCTTAACTAAATTTACAATCTACTTATTTTAAACGAAAGTTAACTAATTAATAAATGTATCATTTAAAACTCGCAAACTTCTACCACGTGCTCAGCATCTGTTGTGAATAAAACAACGAAAATGAAAAATGGCGGCTGGCTATGTGGTGACCTGCATGTTCGTTTTGAAGAGGATATTTTATAAGCTCCACGTATGGATGTCAATTTGAGAAAGATGGTTTGTTACGTTGTTATTTATTAACACCACGCTTTGGGCGTCAATTTGAAATAGATGTTTGCTTCACGTATGAAAAGAGTTTGTATTCGTTGCAACCGCACGTGTAGTAAACAGTTTCCGGTAGCCTTCGCCCCAAATGTATTTTCAGGTGGCATTTGCCCCAAGTTTAAAAAAAATATTAACTTTGTAATTTGACTGTTTCTTTAAGTATTAAATATTTATGTTTTCCTCGGCTGCGTCAGTATTATTTTAGAGACATGGATATCTTGGCAGGGCGTGATGCAACAAGAATGTAGACTTACACAGATTTTAAGTTTTAATTCACTCCTTTTTTATTAATCCTTGACACAAATTAAATAGCACTTCACTGATATCGAGAGCTGTGAGATTCTTTTATTTAATACTTGCATTTTTTTTACACGTATACTATTTTCGTCTCACACGAACACGTATTAAATCTCTCAAGGACGCACAAGCAACACATCCAGTTATGAGCACACTCTGCAGGCAACTGAATAGATTTCAACCGTCTAAACTTGTAAATTTCTATATTTCAAGTCTCTGATTGGCTATGTTTACTCCAATAGAATACCTGCATTTGCAATGATTCCGCTGTTTGACTGAGTTAGGGAACCCCGGCCAAACGAAAAGGGAAGCCCTAACGAGTGCCGTAGGGGAAAACAAAAGGAAACCAGAACTCTCAAAAATATACTACTATTGATAAGTTTGTTTTTGGGTACTTTAATGATAATAATAAACAAACATTAATAACCAGAACCGTAAAGCAACCATAAAAGAATAACTGTAAAACAAAAATGGCTTAAAGAGTAAAGCAACCAAAACCAATTGAGCAGAGCAGTAAAGGCAAGTTTTAAATACAGCAAAATTAAGTAAATCCAAAATTTCAACAAACCAAATCAATTTAGAAAGTTTATAAAACAAGGCCACTATAAACATCAGACCAAAAAATTTAATTATGTTTAGCTAGTCAAAGACTAGCTAAGAATGTTGAACAAGACCGAAACAGACTTTAATGAAATTCAGGAAACCGAGAGCTTCAAAGTCCAGCTAAGCTAGATGTAGATAGCTTTACAACCCAACCGTTTTCAGTTACAAAGTTCAGCATAAATGGGTTCAGCATAACTGGGTTTTAACTGCAATTACTGCTCTCATAATTTACACAACAGAATATCTGTAATTTTGAATTAACTATGCATTTTCAAAGTGCCCCAAAATATGTAAAGCTCTACTCACAAATTTCTACTTATATTGCGTCTTGCCCTCCTTTTATCAAACTATGCAATTTCAGACGACAAATGCCAAAAGCTTTTCTCACAAATTTCACACTACTGATGCTTTTTACCTTCATGAATCAAAATATGCATTTTCAAATTGCACAACTGTGTAAAGCTCTTATCACAAATTTTAAACTAATTATACACTGAAAATCACGTACTGAAAATATAACTCAACTGGAAAAGAAACAAAACACACTAAACCTATGAACAACTCCAAGAGCCAGTCACTTTACGAACTCTTATTTTCAAACACACGTAACGTTTTCCGCCCCAAAATTCACTCACCATTACCAGGACATAAAACTGATAATAAAGCCTACCTTTACATAAGGTCGATCCACCGAAAATCACAAAGACGTTCCTTAAAAATTCATTACAAAAACTTCCACCATCCGCATGAGTAGTTGCCGGGCAGAGAGCTATCCCTGCAATGCGGACAGAAATCCACCACTCAGCGCGTACGGCCAAAGCACATGCCACGTCAGCAACCCACAGAGGAAAAAAAAAGAGAGCACCAAAGAGAGCGTTAAGCAAAGGGGACAAGCAACGTAAAGTGACTGGCTGGATGTATAATACAGATACAAAACATAAAAAGAACACATAACAGCACAATAGCCCCCCCCAATCTGCGAGCTTGCGAGAAGAAAAAAAATAACCATTTATAGGAACTCGAGGAAAGGGAACAATAAGTAGCCAAAAGGGGAAACAACTAGGAAAACAGAAGGAACATGCTACACTGTAAGTAGACGAAGAAGGTAACTCCACACATACAGTCCGCAAACTTCAGTAGCTGACACTGAACACACAAGGAGAAGACCATAATTGAGGCAAGCAAACCCCAACAGTATATATCCCACGACGTAGCAACCGGGCAGCCATCCAAGGTGATGAAAAACTTAAGTATATAACTCCCAGGAACAGTCACAGGCGAAAATTTGCATCATAATTTTGGCAGCAATATTAAGCGGACAAGCCGCTAACCAGGAGTATAGATTTTTCTTTACTAATAACGTCGACACTGCAGACGGATGACGCTAAGGCAGAAACTGAAGCGGGCCAAAACATGTATAAAGTTGTCAGGATCCGGAAGAGGAGGCACAGGCTTCAGTATTTTAAACCACCAAATAGCGTCCGACGGTGAAATTCCCACGTAGGACCACCCGGCTGCACACACCACGAGAGCAGAAGAAACTTGCACAGCAGTCAGCACATCGCAACTCAGAAGGACCAGAACGTGTCCCCACAGAGTAGCACGAGGAAGGAAAAAGGGATGGTAGCCGAGAAGGATAAGAATTTGAAACATAATAAAACAAAGCAGCAGAGGGGGCTCACAAAGCAAAATATAAACTTACTTATACAAACTAAATCATCGTCAATCAATTATAATTTTATAGACATATAAATACTGAATTTCACAATAAACCATGTGCATTTTTAAATTAGACAAGTATAGCATTACAATTATAGAACAAGAATTAAACATGGTATGCAATGAAACAGCTATGAGACATAATGCACTATATAACAGCTATGTACAACAAAATAATAATTCACTTGCCCCGACCCCACACAAACTATAACTGGGGAGAGGCAGGTGAACAGGGCATACCGGCAGGGCATCACCGGTGTGGAAGCATGAAAATTTTCCCAATAAGAACAATTTAATTAAGCTGACACCCACTGAAATTAAGTGACCTTATAAATATATATAATTATAATTTAAAATATTACCCCCAAAAATTAAAAAAAGAACAAAGGATATTAAATTCGAGCCAAATTTATAGGAACACAAAAGGTCACTCAAAATAACAGGATCAACAGCAAAGGTAGGCTCTGCGCAACAGCTAAATATCCCCGCAAGGGCGAATGGAAATGAGGCAAAACTTTCAGAATTAGGTAACCATACATGTTACCATATTTATCTTGCACACTGACTTGAAAAGGAAATCATAAATTCCTCCAAAATATTCAGGAACTCGCAAGTGACTGACTCTTGAATAGCCCTAGCACACGGACATAACCATACATTTTACGGGCAAACTGTAAAAGTTGGCAAGTATGCAATAGTGATATTCTCATGAGTCAAAGATCTGAAGACAAATCACTGGAGATCTATATGCTAACATCCGAAAAGATACCATTACTGTAGGAGGAAAGGAAAGTATAATTGGGAGCTTTCATGAATATGGAAGGGATAAGAAAGGATGATTGGGAGAGGAATGGGACAGGATTTATCCCGGTTAAGGGAATGGGACAAATCAAGAGCTCGCATGGGGCAGGATCGCTAATTCCTGAAAGTGAGTCACCCATCATCAGGACAATGCCAAGTGACTCACTTGCTACCCCGAGTTATACAATTTAAGCTGAGACAGGTGAGCGCGGCGCCTGCAGGAAGAAGACAATTCTTGCAAAAGAACAGACACCCCCTTATAAATTCTGAGAATCTTAAACGGGCCAAGATAGCGGGGAGCTAACTTGGCGGCAAACGCATCTGCTTTCGAGGACTGAGGATAGTTACGGCACATAACAACATCTCCCACTTTGAATGGGGAGGGACGACGGGACGCATCGTATCGCTGCTTTCTCATAGAGTGGCCTCTACGCAGATTATTCAAGGCAGCCTTCCAATTAGTACGAATGGTATGCGGAGAATTGTCAGCCGGTAATAAATCATTTAACGCCCACAAATTAGCCAAAGGAGACGCAGGTTGGTAGGCAAATAACAATGAAAACGGCGTCGTCTTATGAACCTCATGTCTCGCAGAATTGAAAGCAAACTGAAGTTGCTTCAAGTATTTATCCCAGCAATTGTGCTGCTGGTGATGATAAGCAATTAAAGCGGACTTAAGGTTACGGTTGACCCGTTCCGCTAATGAGGGGTTAGGGTAATAAGGGGTAGTAGTAAAATGCTTAATACCCCAATCAAAACAAAAGGAACGAAAGAGACGCGACTTAAATTGCGAACCGTTGTCAGAGACCAGATATTGAGGAGCACCAAAAGATCCAAATATTGTTCCAAGTTCCCGAATAGCAAGGCAAGCAGTAGCAGCACTCAGAGGTGAAATCCATACGAACTTTGAGAAAGCATCAGTAACCACCAATGCAAAAATATTTCCCTGAATAGAACGAGGGAATGGTCCGATAAAATCCACAAATAGTTTCTCCATGGGCGCGGAGGGAACCTCCGAAGCCAAATATCCCCAATTTGTGGCCTGCGCGGGTTTGGACAATGCGCAAATGCGGCAAGACTTAACATGCTTTCTTACATCGAAATCCATGCCCCGCCACATAAATTGTTCACGAATTCGATTTCTGGTTTTGGCAATGCCTAAATGACCCCCGAAAGGAGAATCGTGAAAATAACTGAGAATCATGGGAATAGCTGCTTTCGGAACTATGACTTTATAACGCCGATCAAAACTAGCTCTTCCCATCAAAACACCCTCATGAATCTTATAATCCTGCAGTGAAACTCCCGATTTAATTTGCTCAATAATTGAAGCCAACCCAGAATCGGTAAGTTGAAGTTCAGGTATACTGACAAACATTTCAGGAAATGCCGAAAATGAGAAACTCTCAATCTGAGTATCCGCAGGAGCATCCAAAGTCTCGAAATAAACACACTCCTCAGTAGGTTCGGAAAATACCCGGGTAAGAGCATCCGCAATACAATTTTCTGAACCTCTGATAAAGGAAGGTGTAAACTTAAAGGCACCTATCCGGACACCCCAACGCGCAAGACGACCTGTCTTCCTTGGGACAGCTAACGCCCACGTTAAAGCCTGGTTATCGCACTCTAAAAAGAAATGCACATGTTCTAAGTACACCCTATACTTCTCCAATCCAAAAAGCACCGCTAAGGTTTCTAATTCATATGTAGAAAATTTACGTTCTTCAGGAGATAAAGTACGCAAACTATAATAAACGGGACGACGACCCTCAGGAAATTCCTGCAACAAAACAGCCGCTAGCGCGCTAGCACTAGCATCCGTCTGTAAAATAAAGGGCATAGCAAAATCTGGAAAAGCCAAGACAGGAGGGTTTGAAATAGCCTCTTTTAGATCAACAAATGCCGCTTCCTGCTCCTCGGCCCACGCAAAAGTAACCCCTTTCCTACGTAAGCAATTAAGAGGTTCCGCCCGAGTAGAAAAATTTGAAATAAATTTAGAGAAGAAGTTAACCATTCCCAAAAATCGAGCCACCTCACGCTTATTCTTGGGTGCCGGAAAATTTCTAATAGCCTTAGTGCGATCTGGGTCTATGGTAATACCAGAAGGGGAAACCATATGGCCCAAAAATGATATTTGAGAGGTAGCAAAATGAACTTTAGACTGCTTAACTGATAACCCGGCGCTCTGTAGGCGACGAAAGACCTCACGTAAATGAACAAGATGTGAGTCAAAATCCTCGGAATATACTACAAGATCATCTAAGTAATGGTACAAATATTTAAATTTTATGTCCGAAAACAAATTATCCAGCAAACGAGTGAGGACTTGCGCGCCCGTAGCCAAACCAAATGGGACCCTATTGAATTCATAAAGGCGCCAGGGGGTAGCGAAAGCTGTTAGATGCTTGGAATGTTCAGCCAAAGGAATCTGATGATAAGCATTGTTCAAATCCAGGGTCGTAAAAACGCGAGCCTTCGAAAAATGATGAGCAGCTGTATGCAAATCGGGCAAAGGGGTACTTTCAATAAGGATTCTTTTGTTCAAGAGACGATAATCTATGACCGGTCTAAAATCCTGATCTCCCTTCGGTACTAGAAATATGGGGCTGCTGTAATTTGAAGTAGATGGTCT
The DNA here is from genome assembly GCA_030765065.1 of Deroplatys truncata. Classification (NCBI taxonomy): domain Eukaryota; kingdom Metazoa; phylum Arthropoda; class Insecta; order Mantodea; family Mantidae; genus Deroplatys; species Deroplatys truncata. Next base: position 125,761,292 of record CM060980.1, on the reverse strand, counting down.
AATAACCCCTTGGTCAAGCATCTTCTGTATTTTCTCTTTTAATATAGCCATCTTCGGTGGTGTGAGCTTATATGGAGATAACTTGACCGGAGTAGAATCAGTTAACTGAATTTCATATTGAGTCAAATGAGTGACCCCTAAAACATCTGTAAACAATGAATCAAATTCCCCAACTAAATGCTCTATTTGCTTTGCCTGTTCAGGGGACAAATGAGACAGAGAAGAAGTTGCGCAATTTTGGGTTACCAAATTAATATCTCCCAAAGTTAAAGGGGGCCGAGATGGTTTAAAATCCCTCACAAAGTCCAACTTTATCCGGGGAGCAAAATGAAAAGCGATCTGCCTAGTGGAAAAATCAATAGCCATCCCAGTTCTTGACATAAAATCGGCACCTAGGACACATGCATAAGGAAGCTTGGGAACGACAAAAAAACTATGTTTCCACGTAAAACGTGGGAAACGTATAGTACATGATACCTTTTGAGTAACTTGAAAGGCCTGACCATTGACCATCAAACAAACCAACTGACACGTGGTTGCACGCGACATAATACATGGTAAATTTAACCTAAGCCAATCAAGCTGAATCAAAGAGACAGAACTTCCGGAATCTAATAACGCCAATAAAGGCAACTTCTCAAGAGAAACTTGAACTAAGGGTTTACCCGAAAACGGATAACCACAAATACGCCGAGACAAACAAATGGTCGACTTAACCTTCTGGCGTCATAAAGGTCGAAACTGTCGCCCCTGATTAGAAACACGAAGAAAACCCCGATTCACGGTCCTCCTATTGGGACAATTTCGTCGAACATGGCCTTCCTGACCACACTGAAAGCATTTAATAGTGGCCCGACGACCAGAAACCGGAACAATGGCCGAAGAAGGAGCTGATACAGTGGTATTAGGAGTTGCTAATGAGCCCGGAGGCTCTGACAGACGCAGCCTATCAACAAGCATAACTTCATTGAGTTTAGGTACCAATGCTTCCAACTGCTGCAAATTTGACGGCCGAGGTCCTAAAACCAAAGCCGACCTGACGACTGGATTGAGTCCTGATAAAATGACATCACAAATTTCCGCTTCCGTATCAGGGAGCACCAACACTAAAGCAATTTCCTTAACCCGAACCATATATTCTGTAAACGGTTCCGTTAGACCCTGAGGACGAAAATATACGTCTTGCATTATCCTCGTGCATTCCCTACGTGGAATGAACATGTCTAATAGGGCCAAATGAAAGCGAGTCACAGGCTCGGCCAAACCAGCACACCGCATTAAGAGGTCCAAAACTATCCCAGACACCTTGACAGATAATAATTCTATCACTTGAGCCGTGGGTACCAAAGAACGCTTAGCCATTAGCGTCAATCGAACAAGAAAATAGAGAAACTGTAAAGCCGATGGTACATCAACAATGTCGTTTAACTGAAAGCCCTCCACGAATTGTTGGAGGGGATGAGCGAGTCTAAGTGGCCGAAACGCAGATACCGCAATCGCAGGCTGAACCACATCCGACAATCCTTGATTATACAAGGGAGACGCCCCAGTGTCATTCTGTGTAGTCCCAAAATCTTCCTCCACCTTATGGGCTAATTCCTTAAACTGATCCTTTAACTTTTGCAACGCTATACAAGACTGCAAAGTAGGGAATCTCTGTAAGACATAATCTAAATAGAACAAGTAATGCCGAATTCTAACTTGCCACCGGAGCAACTGTGCCTTAGAGGGAGAATCCTCGCGCCCAAAATCCATTAAATTATCCTGAATCTCTGCTAAGGCCAACGAGCAAGTGGCCTCACACTTAGTCACTATCACGTGATCAATAGAAACAGTAATTATTGGAGCATCCTTAATTTGTCGAAAAACATCCAACATAATAGCCACTTCAGTTGTCCTAGAACATTGACCTCCACGTACAACCAACTCTACCCACAATTCACCTTTCCGTAATCTGTCCACATTACTAACCGATACCGCCATCTTGATACTACGGATATGGTACAAGTAAGAAAATGAGAACCGGAGAATACAGAGCAAACAACAAACCCAAAAATATTCCCTAACCAACACAGACAAATCAATTAACCACGCTCTGCTACCAGTAATTTGCAATGATTCCGCTGTTTGACTGAGTTAGGGAACCCCGGCCAAACGAAAAGGGAAGCCCTAACGAGTGCCGTAGGGGAAAACAAAAGGAAACCAGAACTCTCAAAAATATACTACTATTGATAAGTTTGTTTTTGGGTACTTTAATGATAATAATAAACAAACATTAATAACCAGAACCGTAAAGCAACCATAAAAGAATAACTGTAAAACAAAAATGGCTTAAAGAGTAAAGCAACCAAAACCAATTGAGCAGAGCAGTAAAGGCAAGTTTTAAATACAGCAAAATTAAGTAAATCCAAAATTTCAACAAACCAAATCAATTTAGAAAGTTTATAAAACAAGGCCACTATAAACATCAGACCAAAAAATTTAATTATGTTTAGCTAGTCAAAGACTAGCTAAGAATGTTGAACAAGACCGAAACAGACTTTAATGAAATTCAGGAAACCGAGAGCTTCAAAGTCCAGCTAAGCTAGATGTAGATAGCTTTACAACCCAACCGTTTTCAGTTACAAAGTTCAGCATAAATGGGTTCAGCATAACTGGGTTTTAACTGCAATTACTGCTCTCATAATTTACACAACAGAATATCTGTAATTTTGAATTAACTATGCATTTTCAAAGTGCCCCAAAATATGTAAAGCTCTACTCACAAATTTCTACTTATATTGCGTCTTGCCCTCCTTTTATCAAACTATGCAATTTCAGACGACAAATGCCAAAAGCTTTTCTCACAAATTTCACACTACTGATGCTTTTTACCTTCATGAATCAAAATATGCATTTTCAAATTGCACAACTGTGTAAAGCTCTTATCACAAATTTTAAACTAATTATACACTGAAAATCACGTACTGAAAATATAACTCAACTGGAAAAGAAACAAAACACACTAAACCTATGAACAACTCCAAGAGCCAGTCACTTTACGAACTCTTATTTTCAAACACACATAACGTTTTCCGCCCCAAAATTCACTCACCATTACCAGGACATAAAACTGATAATAAAGCCTACCTTTACATAAGGTCGATCCACCGAAAATCACAAAGACGTTCCTTAAAAATTCATTACAAAAACTTCCACCATCCGCATGAGTAGTTGCCGGGCAGAGAGCTATCCCTGCAATGCGGACAGAAATCCACCACTCAGCGCGTACGGCCAAAGCACATGCCACGTCAGCAACCCACAGAGGAAAAAAAAAGAGAGCACCAAAGAGAGCGTTAAGCAAAGGGGACAAGCAACGTAAAGTGACTGGCTGGATGTATAATACAGATACAAAACATAAAAAGAACACATAACAGCACACATTTAACTAAAGCTTTTTCTGGTTGTTGATTGGCTATTTTTTATAAACTGTCACTAAAATTGCATTAATGCTTCAAAGAATCACAAATAACATTTAAACTCTCAAACTCATTATTGCCTCAAGGTTACCTCATTGTTAGCAACTTTTGATCTATTTCTCACAGCTCCTACATTATTAAATTATGTAATGCATTTACATAGCATTATTACACATGGATACAGTAATAAAAACATATACAAAGTAATATACACTTTTTAGATATTGTTACATACACATATTGCTTCAAGGTGAGCTGTTATTGAATTTACATATTATATAATTTGACTGAAATCATTTAAGTGTTAATAATACTGCCTCAGTTTACACATTACTTCGCGCATCTGAGTGGCTGTGAAACAGCTGAACCATGTTGCCACATGTCCTTCGGAAATAAGAAAGCGTTTAGCGCTGAGCATATAGGTACCATCTATGTATGCGTTTTCTTTATGAGAAGGAAATACTTATTGCTGAAGCATCTCCTTTTCACATAATCGATGACTATAAATTCGATCCTTAGTTTTTCTTGCGCTAACAGAATACAAAAGCTCTTTGTATAGAGCTGTTGCTTTCCTTTCACTACTGCGTAGCAAACGCATTTGGTGGTGGAAGTATCCCTTGACAATTCTTAGCTTGTACAACAATATATACATGAACTTCTCTTATAACTAGCATATAAATTAGGAAAACATGATAAATAGCATTGCAATAAAATAATAACAGATAACGAAAGGGGTGGCAAAATAATATTGTTACAACTTCGATTTTTCATTCGGAAGTTTTCCTCTCCATCTCATCTGTCTGCCTAACCACGTCCCTTCCTCCCGGAGGTCACACAGACAAACAGGTCAACTACTGTCCATTGTGCTGGAAACATCCGTCGTCCACAGCCCTTCTTTAAATTATACTTTTTCTCACTGTCCACTTGGGTACTTTCTGAAGATTCCCTCTCTTTGCCGGAGCAATATCCAGCCCTCCGGCACACTCAGTAGCATCATGAATGAGCAAGCTGCAATAAAACTTTGTTGCCCAAAACATTGTACTTATTTAAGAAATGCAAACTGCAGAAGTGTCTTTGGTTCACCCTGTTGGCACGTGTTTGCAGTAATGCGGTAGAAACTGCAGATAGAGAGAGGATATTGCACGTGTGTTTTATTGATGTCCGTTTCAGCGAGTCCCTGGCTGTCCACTTCTTTTCGCTTATTGGAGTCATCCTTCAAACTTGACTTTCAACAACTGGCGAGGGGGACTGTGTTTGCTTTGGGAGATGGTAAAAGGAAAATCCATTTCCGAGATGACGCAAGTCTTTGGGATCGTTTTCTCAGAATTTGGATTACACTCAGCTCAAAGAAATGATGCACTTAGAGCTATGTTTAAAAGTTTGAATTGTCTTTCACAATTATTATTTAAACAAACAACTCCGTCAATTATTATGTTCCACTACCTTAAAGTAATATATGAAAATCAGCAAGCGCTTTATATGCTCTTGAAATACGTTTTAATGCAACTTTAGTTAGTACCTTTGTATATTTAGAATTTTATAACCAGTAATAGTTTCATTTTTCACTATGTTTATGTAATAATAAAATTAAATCTGTGGCACTATAGGTCTTGTGTACCTCGGTCTACCAACCCGGCTGCCGACCTCACGCCCACATACACAAGGCAAAAGTGGACGATCATCCAGTCGATACAGGGGGATGCTGCGGTCCGCATCATGCTTCATCCAGTCGGAACGTTGGCTTGCATAACCTATAGTGCTATAGTAGCCACTCAAATGCATCACGATGATGAGTGGGCACCGATCCTATGCCTGTCGAAAAATCCGCACCCCCATGAGTGCGCTCGAACCCACGCGCTTTCCGTGGTTGGGAACAGGAGCACCATGCCAAGGTGCAGGACGACCCCCGCCCATTCACACACACATACGCACACCACACATAATCTTTACTATATTGCTCATTAATAGAAGACAAAAAGCCCTAGTCAGTAATTTAAAAAAATTGGTTAGATTCCACTCTTCTCCATTAATTAGAAGAAATACATTGTATGTTTCAACTAGAGATGAAAATAAGTGGAAATGAAAAACAAGGTGTTACACAGCTAAGGTAGACGAAGACGACTACGCAACTAAAGACACCTAAACAGCGCATTACAATGACTGCATTCAGCTCCCTCCAAAGAAACTATTCCACGACCCCAAAGTTCATTTCGATGCTTCATCAATAACAACCAAATGTATGGAACAGAAAGGCTATGAAAGGGGATATATCATACCTATATAGAGGAATTGTACATATGAAAGGGGAACCATACGTATAAGAATTGTGCAGTAATACTTTAATTCACTAACATGTTAAAATATTCAACATCTATCATTTGTACAGAGCTGATTGTAAGAAAAGGGCGAGCTAGCAGAATTCCAAGAAAGCATAAGGAGCGTACCTTTCACCAAGCCAACAGGCAGGGCACCGGTAACGGTACGGAGAAATAGAAAGAGACAGATAGAGAAAAGAAAGAGACGGAGATATGGAACTAGCTTCACAACGCTCCAAGATGGCGCTTAAGCGCACGGATCTGAAGCCACACATTCTCATACATGTTAAGGTAACGCGGTCTGAGGGCCAATAGGAAACGTCGTTACATTTTTAAACACAGAGGTGAGTGTCACTAGGCTCCCGTATATAAGAGCAGGCAAGGCCTCAGAGCCCATTCTCTGTCTAACTGACTTCAAGAATTCACGTCGACACGAGGTGCTACAGATGCACGTGGGTGCACAAGGGTGGGAGTGCGTGTGCAGATAGCTAGGCTCCTGACTAATTTAAAGTGGTGGGATTATAATAATGGAAAAAGCTAGCCGCCCATAATTATTTCAATAGTGAATAAACTTCATTTATTAAGGGAAAATTGCAGTGTATTTCTTAAACTTGCCTTACCCACTATAACCTGAGAATTAATAATTAGATATAGTTAGGAATGGAATACGAACCAACCGACGAGCACCAATAGCCGAGGAAGAACACTGCAGAAGACCACAACAACCCAGGAATGACGATTTCCCGCTACAGCTACTATCAACTAAGCGTAATGTAGGGCACACAGAGCCTGAAATATTCCAAAGAGTCTAAAGAAAAATCATAACGACAAATCTGACAGTTGAAGGATGTCAAATAAGCCTTTACACACTACTCGATTTTCTTTAGTTTCAGTAAATATTGTGTTAGCTTTCTATGTTTATTGTTATTATTACTATTCGGAGCAGAGAAGCTTCATGTACGACGGATGTAGGAAAATGTCTTTCAAAAACACAAAAGGTGAAACTAATCTTAAGTAAGGTCAGGAAAGCAGCCTATAACTCGACAGTTCTTTGTCGTCCTCCGTGGTGCAGTGGTTACCATGCTTAGCCTCTAGTTCTCGAGGTCGCGGGTTCAAACCCGGCGGAGGGCGATGGATTTCTTTTTTCTAGCGTAAAAATCCTTAGCATGGCTTCCCTCAGAAGGGAAGTCAAGCTCGTGGTCCCGTGTCGTAAATTTATGGCAAGTAAAAGAACCTCAACCCAGATAAAGAGGCCTCTGAGCAAAATTTCCGGTCTTTCACGCCCAATATAGAATGGGACGCTAAGAACCACAGTAGTTAAAGCGCGTCCCTAAATAAAACTCAATTTAATTTCGATAGTTCTTTAGCAAGTTAAATAGGGCAAATATTTCTTTTCTGTAAATGTTCTTTACGAAATCCTTTTGTGGACTAATCATATGAAATAAAGTAACTTCTCCTTTAAGGCATGTATGAATTATACTTAGTCGTGTTGTACACAATGTTTGTTACTAGTGTTCATTTTTATTTGTTACCACTAGTTCTGCGACTCAGATGTAAGGTATTTTCCACGTTATTATATTTTTGAGTTTTATAACATATTCACACTTCCGTAATAAGCAGTGATTATTATTATCTGTTTTATATTTTGTTATAAATAACTTTGATGCTTTAGCACAATGCATGCTCATAAATGCAATAAAACTAATACCTATTAAGGGGACAAGGTATTCTGAACACATGGAAATTACATCTTAAGTGTGTTAAATTACCACTGCTCTTATTTCTCAATAGTTTATTTTGAAATTTTTATTAATTATTCTATAAATCATGAAAATTATTTGAAGTGGTTGTTTGTTTGCATTGATAGTTTATGTAGTTGAGTCCGTACAAATTATTTCATTCAGCAGAAAAATAAGAAAATTTACTCTTAAAACATGTGAATTCATGTACCTTTTTCCCTGATACTACTCGTAATACAGAATCACACTTTGCATGCTTGTTCTTAGTAGAATCAGCTATCTTGTGAACCTCAATCATTTAGTTATGTATATCAACTCACTAGAAATTGAAAAAAAAGTATATGAAAAGTCAAAAAAGTAAAAAGGTGAAAACTTTGCAACGTTTTTGCTTTCTTAATATCACTAATATACATTATAAAATTATGATTGTGGTTCAGAAAGTTTAACTATATGTTGTATACATGTACTGATCATTTCAGCTCTCTACCTCTCATGCTTTCTGAGAAAAAGGTGCATAAGTATCCGAAAATGTTTTTAGAAAACTGAATTTAAAGGTTGAAATTAAAATTCTGACACACTTCGGTACATTCTAGGGTCATAATCATCTGAACCTTCATTCCTGGATTGCTTCAGCTTTTCTGATTGCCTTCTCTTGGTCCTGGCCTCCTTTGTTAATTGCTGAACTGCTCACTGGGCATCATATAATCGTTCGTTGTTGAAAGATACAAAAATGTTATAAAAAGGGGCGTTGCATGACAGCTTTAAAGGAATGCAGACTAGCATTTAAATGACATTTAAGTGTCTCAAAAGCCTCTTACCCCCCCTCCCAAAAGTATATATTTTCTGAAACTGCAAATAATAGAGATTTTATTAGTGCCTAAAACCAAAAATATTATTTTTGAGCATTTCAGAGTACCTTGTCTCCCTAAAGAGATAATGAATGCTTGCCTGAGATTGACTCTATTACTGGGGAGTTGAAAAACTTGATCCATTTGGCTGCGTGCGTTTTCACAGCTAATGCCTCCGTAACAGTGGATCGTGGAGTAGAGTTTCCTGTGCGACGTTTCTTTCTTTTTATTAATATCCTATATCGAGCTAGTTGAATCTTCTTTTTGTAACAATTTTATGCTATGGAAATAGGTTTTCTGCAGTAATCTTGTGGTTGAAATGGTAACATTTGAAACTGACCCTAAGATTGGAAAAAGGCGAGGTAAATACACTTTCTGACAACTGCTTTAAAAAGAATAAAATAGAAATAAAGATAAATAGAGTTAGTATTTACAACTATATAAATAAAGTAAATTATAAAGTTTTGAATGAATCTACTGATATTATTTTTGTTTAAACCGAACTTCAGTATATTCTTGGTTTAAACGTCATTTCATACAGAATAATTGAAGAAAATGGACTCATTCTGTTTGATTAATACTCTTTTTCTCTGTTGTTACAGGTAAGAAGCTTTTCTCAAACAACAAAGGCATCTAGGTAAGAATCACTTGTGAGATATTTGCCGAGGAGGATAAGTAAATTTTTTATAACAGAAGAGATATCAAGGAATAACGTATGGTTATAATCGGCAGCTAGCTGGGGCAAATGACATTGCTCTTTTGAATTAAATACACAGTCGTATAGCTCTGTAGCAAAAGGGACTGTCCTGTTTTGCCGCCGTGCTAGTGCCACCAGAATACAACCTTGACATACCTGCTCCATAAGTATCAAGGAAATAAAATTGTAGAATTTCTCTTATTTTTTAATCCTATATTCTGCACTTTCATAGTAAGCTTTGGTCAACTATTATCGTTTCAAAATATTCGTGTTATACTAGAAACATGTGCATGAAAATGCTTCTCTATTGGTTAAACATTCTAGAGACGTAACCACTCTTTTCGATGACAATATTTCAGATACACTACTCATTCATATTGTCCCGGTGGAAAGCAGAATTTCCTGCGTCAGTTCTGGTAACCTAACCTACCAGCGTGTTTGGCCTATGTTACTGCACATATATGCATGAATATATTAACTCCTCTAACTTTTGATATATTAATTATTGCAGGCATGGAATATAATAGGATTTCCTAGTTGAATTTTACCATTTAAGCCTTAACTGGATCTATACTTCATTTTTATTCGTTAACGATTTAATTCATGCAGCCGCTAAGTAGGGCTGCAAGTTATTGCTTTTTTTAAGGTCAACAACCAGGCGTGGATAATCGTTCGCCTCCTTGCCACTAAGATTAATTTTGGTGGCTTTAATATTGGAAGTACCATGTAAAATAACTGTTGGTAAATTATTAATTTTATTTTCGTGTAAGTACTATTTAAATTATTCACTCGTCGAAGAAACTAGTATGCAATACACAGGCGTTAAGTGGATTGGAGAAACTCAGAAGTAGAAAACACGAGATTTTGTCTCGTATTTTCAAACTCTTCCTCGTTCTCCATCACACTTGTATCGCAATATACTATTTTTCTAAACGCTTTAGTTATGCAGACATTATCTAACCTTTATGAAAGATAGGATAGCAGAAAATTGAGTTATCCATGAAACCTAAAATTCCTTAGCAAGCCAAAGTTTCTTTCGGGGCTAAACAAAAATGCATGTACATTTTACTTTATTAATCTAATAAAGTTGCTATGAACAATTTGGAGATACCATAGGTTTTCACACTAGCATATAAATAAATTTAGCACTGTTCTTTAGACAGTTTGAATACGATTTAAACATTGTTTTAACAAATAAAAATCTGATGTGTTACATTCACATGGCATTCTATACCCACTATTGCTTATTTGTGGGTATATAAACTATTCTCACAAAAGTTTATTTTCCTATCTACTTCATTTTAATCGTGATAAATCTTTCCGAAAATACCTGCAATACCCATTTCGTTATAGATACAAAGGGAATGTTGAATGTTAGGGTAGTTTGGAGTGGGGGGATTTTGTTGAAAATCTTCGTGTCGCATCTTTGGAAGATATTGGACCTAAATGCCAAGCTCGTTTTGAGCTATAGCACACAGGACCCAAACACGAACATGGACATGTTTCCAAAAATGCTTTATTTGGATTCAGAGGGACTCAAAAACACGTATTTCTGGTGAAATCTCGGTATCGAATTTTTGGGTGTAATGCAATACATATATATTTAGTAGAGAAAGTAAAAAAAACTGTATAGTGTATAATTATATAGCGCAGAAAACCTTTGGGAAGTTAGGATAAACATTGTCAAAGATGGCAATTTCGCTCGCATTCCCTGCCCCACTCCAGAACTGAAAACCAGATGGTTTAACTGAATCCTAGCGTTAGTAAACGAATGAATTTTTATTTTACTCATACAAAATAATGATTTGTAAAATTATTAATTCATATTGAACAAAATTTCTAAATTTTGAGATTGTTTTTACTTTTAATAAAACAGATATACGTATGTAGGTGTTCCATTAAGCCCATCCATTTATAATAAAGCAGCAATTCATTTTAGTTGAGACGTGTGGTATTTGTGTTTCACGTTTCCAGTATAATACTGTTAATTTTGAAGCTTGTTTACATTGCTCTGTTTTTATTTAATTTTCTGTAATAAATGAACAGCGACCTCTGCACGTAGAACGTTCTGGACAGAAGTGATAACGAAATTTGGTTTCATGCAGTGAAAGTGCTTCATTTGTCTGCGGTATCTGCAGCACGTCACGATGACGTAAACACAGACTCGGTGGCGAAACGAAATTTACAGGAAACCACACACCTGCGACGTCTATTTGTGCTACTCTATTAAATTGATGTTCCTACGGCAAAAATTGGTGCAGCAGGATCATAAACTGTACACCTTGTTCCGAAAGCTAGAGTGTGAGCTGGAAACACTAGAAAGCCCGCACAGGCTAATGTAAATAGGGCTGTAAAAATAACAAAGTTTCAAACAACGCTTTAATTGGATGATAAATTTGAAATAATTCACTTCAAATACACTTTCTGTTTTGATGAATAAGTGAATGGAAAATACTGTCGGAACAAAATTCTTTATATTAAATACAACTATAGAAACATAAAGTTTCGTAAAAAGATATAAAAAGCCTTTCGAAAACGAGTTAAACATTATTTATTCTAAGAATTTTTTATTATAATTATAAACACATTTAAAGCCATGTATTAATTTCGTAGGTACTTAATTTAATAAGTAAGCCTCAAATTTGATTTGTTTCACAGAAAGTCTGAAATGTATTATTTCTACACTACAGTGCATACTTTTTATCTTCCACCGCTTTCTTACTGGACCCGCGCACCTCGATGGCTAGCTGTACGAGCGCCAGTTTGTGGCATACACACTCTTTGGTAATATGGCTGGTTGTCTGGCTCCTGTGTTCGGTATCGAGTTTTAATGCAGGATGAGGCAGTGTTTTTAACAATTAAATGATTTCAGTCAAATTACATAATATATTGATTGAATAACAGCCCGCCTTAAAGCAATATGTGTATGTATCAATATATAAAAAGTATATATTACAGTCATTGTATATGTTTATATTATTGTGTACATGTTCAATAATGTATGTGAATGTATTACGTAATTTAATAATGTAGGAGCTGTGAGAATAATAAGGTTAAAGTTGCTAACAATGAGGTAACAATGAGGTAACCTTGAGGCAATAATGAATTTGAAAGTTTAATAATGCCACTTGTGATTCTTGGAAGCAATAAAGCAATAGTTAAATGAAGGTATTCTATTGGACTAGGATTAGCCAATCAGAAACTAAAATGGAGCAAAATTTACAAATTCAGAAGTCAGTTGCTTGTAGACAACGTTTCTAACCGGACGCGAGATGCGTTCTCGAGAAATTTAATACGTATTTAGTGTGAGAAAAATAGTTTACGTGTTAAAAAGTGCAAGTAATTAATAAAAAAATCTCACGGCTCTCTCTCTATATCAGTGAAGTGTTATTTAAATCGTGTCAAGCATTAATAAAAGGAGTGAAGTAATTATAATCTGTGTGAGCCTACATTCTTCAGTCGCACCACTCCCTGCTAAGACATTCATGTCTTTAATAATAATACTGACGCAGACGAGGCTAACATAAATATATAATATTTAAAGAAACAGTCAAAATTACAAAGTTAATATTTTTTAAACATTTTTTTGGGCAAAGGCCACCGAAAATTACATTTTTTGTGGGGAAGGCTACCGGAAACTTTTTACCATACGTGCGGTTGCAACTACTTCAAGTTCGGCTCCCCAACAGTTGAAATATAACACATCTTCAAATCGGCTTTCCATACGTAGCAGCAACAAATCTTCTCAAGAAACTGTGTTGCGCATAGTGTTAATCTTCGTTTCTCTGTATGCTTTTGTTTTTTCAATAATGCTTCATGTAGTTACTTAATGTAGAACCAATAATTTGCATTTGTTGTAAATTTATAAGATAAGTATTACCTCTGTGGAAGAGAATTTCAAGAAGGTTGTTCAGGCAGATAGTACTGTTAAACTTTCTTACTCATTATTGACTCAAAGTTACCTCATTGTTACCTCATTGTTAGCAACTTTTAACTTATTATTCTCACAGCTCCTACATTATTAAATTACGTAATACATTCATATAACATTATTGAACATGTTTACAAAATATAAGCATATGCAATGACTGTTACATACATTTTACAAATGATTACATACATATATTGCTTCAAGGCGGGCTGTTATTGAATTTATATATTATATAACTAGACTGAAATTATTTAAGTGTTAAAAATTCTGCCTCAGGTTTTGAAGCATTTCCCCTTTACTCAATCACTGACAGCTGGTCGCAATGGCATGTTACAGGGTAACCAAACATTAGAGTTGGACAACCCAAGACACATGGATGCGTCATAGCTCCACGAGGTAAATGACGGGGATAAATCGGCCCTCTCCTGTTTCTCTTAAGGTTGGGCATCACTGTGTAGCCTATGGACCTACACAATGGTATGTGCATTTTACAAATAGAGGGTGCACACAAGTGATAATAGGGGTTTTAAACTTATATTTTCTCTTTACAAATAACAGGGTACTTTTGAATCATAACTTAAATTGAAGAATAACTGTGGAAACTTAGCTCTATATGCTCAGAGTTTGTTTTGTAATCATGATAACGAAAATAAAGCATGGCAACTTGTGTGCAAAGAGATTTAGCGTCTTAGAATTCGCGAAACATAATTCAGTATTTACATATAGTTCAGCGGATGTGTAGGCAAAGATATCGTGTTAATCATTTTCGTAGGTGGTACCATCATTTCCAAACGATGGTATCTTATCGGAAAGAGCACCGGACGACCGAGTCCAGAACTACCAACAATGACTGTGGAAGGAGATAAGAAAAGGTGCTACTGCTACCTGCAGACCTATTTGAGATGAGACGTGCCAACGCTAGTGTGGTAAGAAATGGGCTACAGACCGTGTCACACATTGATCCCATATTGAACACTTGTAATTTGTAATATGGTATCTTCCACAGTTTCTCTTAAATTTAAGTTATGATTCCAAATTATATTCTGTACCTATAATCATGTGTGTACAGTCCTATAGAACACTAAGCATCGCCATACTGTGATATCTCGTTATTTTTGTAAGAAAAATCACTGTCTTTTGTGTATGCTAATTATAATGGCCATTAGAAAGACTCGCCTCACTCGAATCTATTCTAATATGAGTTGACTTTTCCAATTTATTCTATAGTTACTCATCTGGTAAGGTTAGTTTTAAAGTCTATGTACTTAACACAATTTCGAGAAAAAAACTAGAATTTCTCTCGGACTCTCTTATTTTTACTTTCTCTACTGCGTATAGGGGAAGTATTGCATTCCATCAAAAAATTCGATATTGAGATTTCACCGGAAATACATGTTTTGAGACCCCCCGAATCCAAAACAGGCATTTTTACCTTCTCTACTACGTATAGTCAGTAGGGGAAGTATTGTATTCCACCCAAAAATTCGATACCGAGATTTCACCGGAAATACATTTTTTCAGACCCCCTGAATCCAAAAAAAGCATTTTTTGAAACATGTCCGTGTGTGTGTCTGTGTGTCCGTGTGTCTGTGTGTCTGTGTGTCTGTCTGTAAACAGCATAACTCAGAAACGAACAGTCGGATAAACACCAAACTTGGTATTTAGGTTCAGTATCTTCCAGAGATGCGACACGCTGGTTTTCAAGAAAATCCCCCACCCCAAACTACCCTTTACATGGAACATTTTTCGAAAATTTTAATTTTCTCAAAAATGGCTCTAACGATTTTGATTAAAATATCATATGTTTAAGATACTTTCATGACAAATAAAATGTATATCTTGAATTTTCTGGGAATGTCTCCAAACGTATTCTTCATTGTGAACGACTTTTGCATAACTGGTAAACCATAAGAGATAGACAAAATTTTACTACACAAAAGATGTAGATCGCGTTAAAATACGCAATTTATGTCATATACATTTTTTTGTTGAGTGAACCATTTTCGAGATATTGCTTGTTATTACCTTAAATTTTTCAATACTTATTTTCTCAAATGGGAATTCGTTATTAATTTTTTTTGTCTTGGATATGCAAAGAGTATTAATCTGTGGCAAAGGGAATGGTGCTTCACGTAGCAACCAGCTATTAAGAGATGTGTATGTGCTTAAACGCTACTGTATTATATATTTCCCTTGTAAATATATATTCCCCTTACATCTACAAGAAAATTAGCAATAAGATAGAGTCTGCAAATGTTTATCTCGATTAACATGAAGTAGATGGAGAATAAGCGTTTGTAAAAATAGTTTGTACAAGAGTAGAGAAAGTCATGTGAGTGTAACACATCAGATGTTTAGAAAAATGTTCGTGTGTGTCTGTGTTGATCCAGCATAACTCAAAAACGAAAAGTCGGATAAATACCAAACTTGGTATTTAGATTCAGTATCTGTTAAAAATGGGACACGAATATTTTCAAGAAATTCCCCCAACCCATACTACCCTTTACATGAAATCGTTTTTCGAAAATGTTGATTTTCTAAAACATGCCTCTAACGATTAGCATATGTTTAAAATACTTTCATGGCAAATGAAATGTATATGTTGAATTTTCTGCGAATGTCCCCAAAAGTCTCCCTCATTCTGAATGACTTTCACATAATTGGTAAACCGTAAGAGATAAACAACTATTACAACACAAAAAACGTAGATCTCGTTAAAACACACAATATATGTCGGAAAGGTAGAATCAGGTGACTGAAATATTCATTAAATTTTTCAGTCACCTGATTCTATCTTTCCAGCCCTGTCCAACACACGGTTTGTGTGAAAGAACAATTATTTCCACATTTACATTCTTTTTAATTTTCCAATTTTTCTCAAATGGGAATTCGTTATTCGTTTTTTATGTCTTGGACATGCAAAAAGAATGACAAGATCCACATAGCAACCACCTCTTAAAAGATTTGACATCGCTTAAAGCCTACCGTATTCCCCTTGCACCTACAAGAAAATTAGTTATTAGATAATTTCTGCAAATGTTTATGTCGATTACATGAAGTAGATTGAGAATAAGCATTTACAAAAATAGTTTGTACAAGAGTAGAGAAAGTCATGTGAGTGTAGCACATAAGATTATTTTTTAATTTTATTTATTCAATGTGGCTTCAACAAAATCAAATTTCGACTACAGTACGTTTTACAATTCCTTACATTAACAAAGATCAATACTTTCTTGAAGAAAACTCTTATTGTAGATAGAGAAAGAACGGTATTCCACTCAAGCATTCCATATCGAGATTCCAATGGAAATACATTTTTGTGGTCCTCTGAATGCAAAACCGTTTTTAGAAAAAGTTCCGCGCGCAAGTGCGTCTGTATGTGTGCTTATGTTTCTTTGAATAGTGTAACTAAACACGAAAAGCCAGATTCAAGCTAGTTATTTAAGTCCAGAATCTTTTATGGATGAAATTCGAAGATTTTCACAAGAAAGCCCCCATCCCAAACTACCATTTACATTGAAAATATTTGTTATATTTTATTTTCTCAAAAACGGTTCTAATGACCGTGATTAAAATACCATATTTTAAGATTTTTGCATGTCAAATGTATATATTGAATTTTCTTTGAAGTCCAGAGACACACAAAGCCTTATAACACAAAAAATATAAGCGCATCTCGTGTAACACACAGTTACGTCAAATTATTCTTTTGCCTATTTTCGAAATAATCATTGTTATTAGTTTGAATATTCAAACTTTGTACTTTTCTGAGGTGCTAAGTCGCCTTTTGTTTGGTTCTTGTGAACTTCAAAGCCAGCATATAGCGACTTTTTTTCCTTTCTTAATTTCATTTTGAGATTTGAGTATCCTGTTTCCTCCTTGTACCTGCAAATAATCAATAAAATCTGGATTAACGGAAATTAAATAGAGTTTTATTTATGGACGCTCTTTAACTGCTATGGTCTTTAGTGTCCCATTCTATATTGGGCGTGAAAAATGAAGTAGGTGGTTGCTTCAAATATGGAAAGCCAATTTGAAGTAGAGTTATATTGTAGTTCAACTGTTGGGGAGCCGAACTTGAAGTAGTTGCAACCGCACGTATGGTACCCGGTAGCCTTCGTCCCAAATTTAAAAATATTAACTTTGTAATTTGAATGCTTCTTTAAATATTATATGTTTATGTTTGCCTCGGCTGCGTCAGTATTATTTTTAGAGATATGAATTTATTGACAGGGAGTAGTACGGCTAAGAATGTGGGCTTACACAGATTATAATTTTACTTCACTCCTTTTATTAATGGTTAAATAACGCTTCACTGATATAGAGATCTGTGAGATTCTTTTATTAATTACTTGCACTTTTTAACACGTAAACTATTTTCGTCTCACACGAATACGTATTAAATTTCTCGAGGACGCATCTCGCGTCCGGTTAGGAATACTATCTACAACCAACGCGACCAGTTATGAGCGCTGTCTACAAGCAACTGAACTTTGAATTTGTAAATTTTGTTATATTGCAGTTTCTGATTGGCTAATCCTACTCCAATAGAATACCTTCATTTAACTAAAGCTTTTTCTGGTTGTTGATTGGCTATTTTATAAACTGAAACAAAAATTACATTATTGCTTCCAAGAATCACAAGTAGCATTAAACTTTCAAATTCATTATTGCCTCAAGGCTACCTCATTGTTAGCAACTTTTAACCTATTATTCTCACAGCTCCTACATTATTAAATTACGTAATACATTCACATAACATTATTACATGTATACAATAATATAAACATATACAATGACTGTAATATACACTTTTTATATCTTGTTACATACACATATTGCTTTAAGGCGGGATGTTATTATATGTTATATTATATAATTTGACTGAAATCATTTAAGTGTTAAAATACTGCCTCAAAGACAGGAAATTTTGCTTACAGGTCTCTTTATCAGGCTTGAGGTTATTTTGTGTGTCGTAAATCTACGACACGGGACCATCGGCTTTACTTCCCTTTCGGAGCCATGCTAAGGTTTTTTACGGCTGAAAAAATCCATTGCCCTCCACCGGGTTTGAACCCGCGACCTCGGGAGCATGGTACCACTAGACCACGGAGGACGACTCTGGATTAACGTGGCGTAATATGGAAGAATAAACTTTTCTAAGAATACGTTTAGGAGGGTGGAAAATCGTGTAAAAGATTTTTTGTTTAACTTTTCCACGATTTCTGCAAAACATATTTGTCAAGCTTGAACTGTAATATACAATTATCTTCTTGGCAACGATGTCACACGAAACCTAGCGAATTTTAACAGTTTTTTCTCCGTCGCTGTTGTTAATGTTGAATGAGTTCTTAACGAAGTCTTTTTTGACTTCTCTAAAATGTTCAGTCCGATTGCTGCGCCAACTGGTGCGTGGTATTGATATCTGTTGTTGCATGGGGCTTTTTCAGGAAAACATTAAACTGTTTTATGCACTCGTGTGAGAATAAAATAAACCAGTGCTGCATTAAGGCAGGCACAGGCTACAGTTTATGTACCCACATTATAATTACCATACGCAGTCAAGAACGCTGTAGAGCTGCGGTTCGAGCCCTTTTCGGATGCACTCTACGGTAACCGCCTATCATCGCTTGTGTATATGCAAACGCCTCATTAAGTGATGTTCATGATCACAAAACCGCGTCGTTTGGCGTTCATCTCGTCGTCCAAACTACAGGCATGGAGAATAATCCGTTCGCTCTTTTATTTGCAGATACTTTGTATCACAACATACAGTCCGACACAAAACATTTTCACGTGATATGGAGTCATAAAAATAAAAATCATAAATAGGAGGTATGATTTTAGCATTCGATGCTAAAAAAATCCTGAGATATCTACTTTTTCAAGCATTTAAATAAAAATAGTATGTTGCAGTATGAGTGTGCAAAGTGCAGTATTATAGAATGGAGAAGAAGCATCTATTTCTGAGATTCTGTATGCGTTTCAACACATGTATTGTAAACTAGCCTTTACAAGCGTGTCTTATTATTTTACTTGCCCATTGTCACCTCGTATTCTCGGTAGTCAATGCTGCTAGTTCAAGAAATATAACTGCTACAATGGCTTAGTGAGATATACAGGGCGATTTATGAAGAACTGACACATTTCTTTCTTTAATTATTCTGTTCGAGATTCACTCAGTGCCCCAGTTTTGGCACCGAATTATGCAGAATGTTCTGGAGTTTCCAGTGTCTGCCACTAGATGCGCAGATGTTCATGTTTTATTCATAATTGTTAGTTTTATTGTCGGCAACTGTTATTGAAATTTTGTTCTAGTCAACGTGAAAATGGAGTACACATTAAACGAGCAACTCTTCCTTGTAAAGCAATACTGGATTAGGAATTCAATTTCAGCTACTGAAAGGGCATAATTTGGTGTTCGGAATCCTCCCCAAAGAAACACAATACTGGGACCGGTAAACAAATTGGAAATAATTGGATCTCTGGTGAGTGAAAAAGGCAAAACTCGTTCATCTAGGCTTCCCACGGTTGTTGTCGAGTAAGAGCACGACTGGATCAGTCACCCAAAAAATCATTAAGATGTTTGTCGTCAGAGACCTAAGAAAAGTGCAGGCCTAAAGCCGTATAGGATTACAGTGTCCATCAGTTACAGGAACCAGATAAGGATAGACGACTGAATTATTGTCGTTGGCTTCAGGCGTTCATTGTGCAAAATCCTGCCATTGTCTATTACGTGGTTTACAGATGAAACATGGTTCCATTTATCCGGATATGTGAACTCGAATAACTCATGCTATTGGGCCAGTGAAAATCCACATGTAATTCATGAAGCACCTATGCACCCGGTTAAAATCGGAGTTTGATGCGCAATATCCGCCCAGAGAATAGCGGAACCAATTTTTTTTTAAAACAACGTGAACACTGCAGAGTACCAACGGATTTTATGAAGTTTGCTGAGTAACTAGACGATGTAGAGCTGAGTTAAGGATATTTTCAGCAGAACGGTACCACAAGCCATACATCAAATGAATCCATGGCACTAATTGGAAGTTTCTTTGACGACCGGATAATTTTCAAGAACCTGTGGCCACCGAGATCTCTGGATTTGACATTGCGGACTTCTTTCTATAGGGTTACTTAAAAGATAGGGTTTATGCCACACGTCCCCAGACATTGGACGACCTGAAACACAACTTTACACAGGAGATTCAAGCTATAACCAACAGTGTCCTCCAACGAGTGCCAGTAACATGGAACGACGTGTTGAGTTGTGGCTTTGCAGGATGGAGGAAATTTTCAACATTTGCTATAGAGGTAGATAATCTTCCAAAATTCCTCCGCATTTCAGGTATATGAGTTGATGCTAGCATAAGTCGTTTTGAAACAATTAAAGGAATAAATGTGTCAGTTCTTCATAAATCACTTTGTATAATATAGGAGGCTTTGTGTCAAATTATTTAATAGTTGATGTCATGAGTAAAGTGGATTGTTTGAAAATAATAATAGTATGGTCTATAATAAAGATTCAGTATTTCACGAAGAGTTTGAAGTCAGAGACGTATATTATGAAGACGCAGATATTGAAGATGCGTTTAAAATTGGGTTGTATTTTACTTCCCCCCAATGTATATTTTATGTTATTACAACCACCAAATTTATGCTGGTAGACATGGGTTTCCTTGGAAACGAATTCATGTGTTGGAATTCTAAATTTCCTTCCGTGTATCATTGGGAAGACATAGAAAAGGCACGATTCTGCAAAATCCGTCATTCAGAGTTGAATAATAAAGCCTGATATACACTGATGTGCATAAAAAGTGGCCCTTTCCTAGAACGCCATAGTGTTTTTTCCTCCGTAAGGTTTCCATCTCTAGGTAACCAAGCCGGTATATCAGTTCTCTGTGGCTAGCCTGAAAAACAATACATGGTCATACAAACTAACCAATGAACGATATTCATAATCTATATGGAATGAAGGGGTGATTCGGATACAACCCTATGAAAGAGTTTCGCTACGATTGGTATATTCGCTTCCATTTATGCCGTTACCGTGGCTTTGGGAGCTTTCACAGGTGAAATACGTATCTGTTTACCACTTATGCTTGCAATGGCGTCCTGTTTTACTTGCACAATTCCAGATTATTTACATATTGTTAAATGCTGGGTAGAGACCTAAAGGTTTCCATGAAAAATTAAATTCGTTTTTAGTACCCAGCACGTATATTGAGGGGATGCATACTCACTTGGGTGCGGAGGCCCGAAACATGGTGAGGAGGTTAAGAGGAAGGCGTGGGTTTTCACTATACAAAATCCATAATACAAATATACTTTCACGTACCTAGATTTATTTATCAACCGTTTGGACTCCCTGCATTATTAAACATGAAAGGTGAGGGGGGATGTTCACCGATCCAAAGGCCGGATTGCACGCGCGATCGGCTTCTCACGGATTCCTCAGCAACGCAGACGCTATATCCCCACCACTCGTGGCTAGAAAAACTCCCAGCCAGGAGTGACATCATCCCAGACGAAAACAAGAATATATCTGGTAATGTCAATGGAAACAACAATATGTCTGGTAATGACAATGAAACCCCCAAATTATTAATACGCCACAATATGGATGCATAATTTGAGCAATGTCTTTACTTGTCATCAATTTATAATAACCACGTTTAAATATATAACTAAATAAAACGGTGTTTTACACAATATCTCCACGAAAAATATTTTTAATAGCAACATAATGTAAAACTAAAATACAATAAACTTTATACTTACAAGTAGCACACATTTACTAGGCATTATTTAAATAATCTGCCTAATCTCCATTCTTGTCCAATACCCGATTTAATTGCCTAGAAGCAATAGCCTACTCGTCGCCCTCTGGGAACATCATGAAATGTGAGAACATTTGCATTTAAAGCCATAGTTTTCCAGCAAAAATGTAAGTAATTCAGTGCCGCGGCTAAATCAGGTATTGGATAAGAATGAAGACTGGGCAGATTATTAATATAACGTCTAGTAAATGAATCCTCTTTGATAGTAAAACGTTAATATACTTCAGCTTTACATTATAGTGTCACTAAAAATACCCTTTCATGGAGAAATTGCGCAAAACAGTGTTTAATTTAGGTACATTTAGATCGAACAGATGATTACAACAATACCTAGTAAATGTATCTTGCCTTGAGAGTAAAAATTATAATGTATTTCAGTTTTACATTATGTTGCCATTAAAAATATTTTTCGTGGAGATACGGGGCAAAGTTTTATTTAGTTATATATTTAAACATGGTGATTATAAGTGATGACAAGTAAAACTATTGCTCAGTGCAAGTAAAACAGGACGCCACTACATGCGCGAAAAGGTAAACACACACCTCCTCCTTGCTATGGATACATACTCCATCTGTGAAGGCCAGTAGAATGTCTCCCAAAGCTGCGGTGAGTGCATAAACAGAAGCGAGTGTATACACAAGGAAAGACTAAACCAATTATAAATAATCCGGCCCTCCAGAGGGAGGGATGAAATAATTATTTGCATATGTAGTTAAACTGAACAACAGTTCCACATTTACATATATGAGAGCTTTCATCAGCTACATGGAGAAGAAGGGTAAAGTAGTTGCTGCTACTAAATAACAATAAGAAAATCGAATTAAGAAAACGGCATGAAAATACAAGGTTTCACTTGTAATGTTACCCTTCGGCCAAACTTTGCGGGAGGTAAAGTACCCTGCCAATTCAGTGGCTAGAATTATGCTCGGAAAACAGAGGTAGTCAGTTAGTAGGGGGCGTGGCTGGATTTTGTCAGTACCAACATAAACAGCTTCGTTGCAGTTGGGCCATATTTTATGCACGCCACTAACGCAACTCTCACACACTATTCTTACCAATTACAAATTCAAATATTCCGTTATTTACACTAATATATAAACAAGAAATATAACAGTACTTTTTCGAAGGTATCTCGAAGCTACTCATTCGATTTGAACCACTTCTTCAGTGGCAAATAGTTTAAATCTTTGCGACTAATAGGAGATGTCTCTTTTATTTAAAAATAAAATTATTATTTAGACGAAATATTAATGTCTGGATATCAATTCCGACTGTAACGTTCCAAGGCCGTCTTGGCCTTCCCGGGTTGGTCAGTGCCGTTAAGTAGTTAATATAAATTTTACCACGATAGAAAGCATCGATGTCCGTCTTTAAATTGAAACATCTATCTGATTTTTTCGCGAAATAGAAGTGTTCAGACATAGCCATTTGCTCTCTAATTCTGAGTTCTCTACTTCCGTTCTTAAAGATATTATACAGTGCTTTTCCTTCACGCTATGGCCATCGCATGGCTCTCGCGCTGGCCGCCACAGCTCGGACTCCCGCCGAAACAGTTATAATATCCCGCAATAGCCTCATGCTCTCATAGTTACAATGATAATAAGCTCATACCTTATCATAACAGACGTTGGAAATGTTGTTCCACACATATCTGGCATCTTTCATTTACATTCGAAAGTTCAAAGTCTGGAATTGAGTGTGTTTCTCGCCTGGTGTTTTCTTTTAGTTCTTCCAAGGTATACAGGTTTGTTGCATACGCCTTATATTTCAAGTGACCATCAGAGTCGGGTAAATTTCTGTAATTTGATTTTGCGAAATGATAAGAGTAATTGACTCACGCTTAATGTTCTTCTCTGACGAAGCATGGTTCCATTTATATGGCTATGTTTCTTTGTAAAATAACAGATATTGGATTACAGAGAAACCCGATTTTACACACGATATTCTTTTGCCCGACGCGAAAATTGGTGTGCAGTAAATGCATACAGACTAGCAATAATAATAACAAGCAATAAATGCACGAATGTTATAATCACACCAATTTTTGAACAGTTGACCGACGTTGAATGTCAGTCTGGAATTTTCCAGCAAGACTCCGCTATGGGGAATACCGCTGATGAGTCGTTATTTTAAAAAAGGAACGATTTAAAGATAGGTAATTAGTAAAGAATTATGGCCCTCGCAATTTAACCAATGCTATTTTTATCTAGGGGACAAAGTATGTGCAACAAATCTCCATACATTGGAAGACTGAAAGAAAATATCAGGCGAAAAATTCACTCAATTTTGGATACTGAACTCTCGAGTGTCAATGAAAATTTCCTGAGAAGTTGCTAGAAATGTGTGGATAGAGGACAACATTTCCAACTTCCCTTATAATAAGGATGTGCTTATTATCATTTTAATTGTTAACTATAACTATAAGAACGTAAAGGGACATTTACTGTTCGCCAACGGAAAGAAAGTCCCTGACAGGAATGTGCTAACCTTATCTGTTTGGAAAAAGTGCGACAACGACAGTGAATGTGTGACGGAGAACGCATGCTATGCAAGGAGTAAAACTATTCAACTGAGCTGTCGTGTGTGTCATAAATGTGTGTAACATAAGCAAGTAGGCAGGGTTCGGACCGTGTCTAATCAGCAATTTCCCCTTCATTCCCCTGGGACTTTCTTTGCTGTGGAAGACAGTACCTCTTTCGGCGGTAGATCGAGCCGAGGCGGCCGGCGCGCGTGCTTGCTTCCGTGTGGTGGCCGCGCTGTGAGGGAAAAACGGTGTTTACCGTACTAGAGGAACGGTATATGCGTGAGCTTGAGATTATGTTCAGTTTTGGTGACTTAAGGGTACTCAGAAGCTTCAGATTCGTTAAGAAAGCTGTCGATGAGCCAGACTAATAGGACATTAAAGAACCCTGTATTAAATTCTGCATTAGGAGTATACTGTTTCCATGCAACCGTGACAAACAACTGTGTAATTAAAGGCTGTGTAATTACTATATATCCTTCTAGTATGGGAAAACTTAAAAAGAATGTTTTTTAAAGCGTTTAAATTTATGAAAATTTACTTGGCATATATAGTATATACATTATCTGTGGCAAGGTTTGCATGTATGTCATAAAGAAGTTACAGTATAATATGAATATATGCCAGGACAGAATAGTATTGGTGGACATTTGAGGAACTTCCCGCCAAGTTATTACAACATAATACCACGCGAATCCTGAGTGTGATTAAAACTTTCAGACAGATGTATAGGAGGGTAAAAAGGATTTTTGTCGGGTGTACATCTTCCGAACGAAGTTCAGTCAGCGGATTCTTTTATTTGGTGCGAGTGGCAGATGCGCTTCTGGAATTGGATGGAAATAAATTTCCGCCCCAGAATATTGCACGTTTGTGAAACGAGATAACATACTGTCTCCACCGCATGCAGGGGTCACGAACATCGACAATTCTCTAACAGGAGAAAGAAGTGATTGGATCTCGAGCAATAGCTTCATGTAAATGTGTTTTATGAGCTGAAAACTCCATCGGCGATGGCTTCTTATTGTCTAATATTGTGCCATGTTATATGTACTCCATCGCGGTATATAGGCACTTCTCTTTGTATTGAAAAGAAAGATACAAAGGAGGACAAAAAGCCTTTTAGTTTAATCTTATTAAAAATAAAAGCAGACTGCTGCTGTGGTCGAGTGGTCAACGCTCTAGCCTTTTAACCCATAAGTCCTGAGTTCAATTACCGGGGCAGGGCCGGAGAGAGTTGTTCCCTATCTCCCCAAGAGTTCGGAAGTATGAAAGTGGGAGTGAATGTTAGTGTTTAATAGATAAAAATCTGATGTGTTACACTCACATGACTTCCTCTACTCTTGTACAAACTATTTTTACAAACGCTTATTCTCCATATGCTTCATGTTAATCGAGATATCGAGATGTTAATCTTACTGCTAATTTTCTTGTAGGTGCAAGGGGAATTGGTAGGCTTTAAGCGATAGTCAAAGATTTAAGAGCTGGTTGCTTTGTGGCGCATTCCATTCTCTTTGCATGTCCAGGACATAAAAAATGAATAACGAATTTGAGAAAAAGTATAAGTATTGGAAAATTTAAGGGAATAACAAGCAATATCTCAAAAATGGTTCACTCAACAAAAAAAAATTCATATGACAAATTGTTTATCTTAACGCGATCTACATTTTTTGTGCAGTAAAATTTTTTCTATCTCTTATGGTTTACCAGTTATTCAAAAGTCGTTCACAATGAAGAATACTTTTGGAGACATTCCCAGAAAATTCGAGATATACATTTCATTTGTCATGAAAATATCTTAAACATATGATATTTTAATCAAAATCGTTAGAGCCATTTTTGAGAAAATTAACATTTTCGAAAAGTGTTCCATGTAAAGGGTAATGTGGGGTGGGGGATTTTCTTGAAAACCTTCGTGTCGCATCTCTGGAAGATACCGAACCTAAATACCAAGTTTGGTGTTTATCCGACTGTTCGTTTCTGAGTTATGCTGTTCATAGACACACACAGACACAGACACACAGTCACACACACGGACATGTTTCTAAAAATGCTTTTTTTTGGATTCAGGGGGGCTCAAAACATATATTTCCGGTGAAATCTCGGTATTGAATTTTTGGGCGGTATACAATACTTCCCCTACTTACTATACGTAGTAGAGAAAGTAAAAACTAATAAAACCAAGAGAAACCTCGCATTTCAGCGAGCTGTATGTAAGCTTCCAAATCCAGAGGTTCCGTGTTCGATTACCGGTACAGCCGGAGAATTTTTGTTTGTCCAGAATTGTCCTCTATCCCACAAAGAGACAAAAAGTATGAAAGTGGGAGTGAATGTTAGTGTGCTTAATAGTTAAAAACAGATAAACCAACGTTAAGAAACCCTGCATATCAGCGATCAGTAACATCACCAGTAAGACTGCCTGTGTGGTCTGGTGGTTAGTGTGCTAGCTTCCAAATACATGGGTCCCGGGTTCGATTATTATATATCATTTTGAGGTGCTAGAGTAATTACTAATTTATTATCCGTTATTCCTTATTTAGGAATTGAATTAGTACAATGAGTATGAGGAACCGGTACAGGCGGAGAATTCTTCTTTGGCCAGAATTGTTTCCTAATTCCCAAAGAGTCCGGAAGTATGAAAGTGGGAGTGAATGTTAGTGTGTTTAATAGTTAAAAACTGATAAAACCAAAAGAAACCTGCATTTCAACCAGGAATAATACCATTACTTGTTTCTGAAGTCAAAGTCTCCGATAGGAAACAATAAATTGAATAAAACATCTGTGTTACATTCACATGACTTTCTCTACTGTTTTCCGCTTATTAGTGCGTAAACAAATTATTTTTACGAAAGTTTATTTTCCCATGTACTTAATTTAATGGATATAAATATTTCCAGAAATAACTGCACTACACATTTCGATATAAATACAAAAGAAATAGCAATAGACAATTGTTTTAGCACTGGGCGCTATACGCTGGGCTTTAAAATTCCTTACTGTTTCTACGCAATCGCAAGTAACAACTGAAAATCGACAGGACTTGAAAAAATCTGTTGTCTTACACTCACATGACTTTCTCTACTCTTGTACAAACTATTTTTACAAACGCATATTCTCCATATGCTTCAAGTTAATCGAGATATCCAGATGTTAATCTTTTTGCTAATTTTCTTGCAGATGCAAGGGGAATTGGTAGGCTTTAAGCGATAGTCAAATATTTTAAGAGCTGGTTGCTATGTGGAGTATTCCATTCTCTTTGCATTACCAGGACAAAAAAGTGAATAACGAATTCCCATTTGAGAAAAAGTATAAGTATTGGAAATTTTAAGGGAATAACAAGCAATATCTCGAAAATGGTTCACTCAACAAAAAAATGAATATGTCATAAATTGTGTATTTTAACGCGATCTACATTTTTTGTGTAGTAAAATTTTGTCTATCTCTTATGGTTTATCAGTTATGCAAAATTCGTTCACCATGAAGAATACTTTTGGAGACCTTTCCGATTCTTCTATAACATTCAAAAGGGAGCATGCTAAAATCAAAGCCAGTAAAATGCTGAACTATCTTTAAGCTGTCAACTTCAAAGCTGTTCCTGGATTAATCCTCATCAAACTCCTTTCCTTGTTGAGTGAGTTGTTTGGAACCATTTTCATTCTCTGCAACGCTTCTCCTCCGGAAAGCATGTTGATTATATAAGTTTCTCAAACAGAAGCTTGTTACCGCTTGGCATCTGTTGATCGCTGACAGCTTGTTAAGTCGGCTCTGAAACATTTATCTGCGGGGTTTCCCAAGATTTGTAGCTGCCCGAGATGGAGATGAATGTGAAGCTGTTGAACTACTCGGGGTTGCTCGGGTCAGGTCGGCTTATGTCGGCTTGTCGGTATGGATGATTGATGTCCTGCAGCGATTTTTGTGGGATGAAGGGGACCAAAACCTGCATCAATGGGGTCATGCTGCCCTTTTGGATTATCAACCAGTGACTCACAACATTACAAAAAGTGCAGTCGTGTAACTGGAGGAGGTACAAATGTAAGGTGTCCATTTTCCCAGGAGGGGAGTTATTTATGACCCAACACTTGACATTCTGGAAACTTTTGACAGGTATGCATTATTCATTGAGCTGCCATGCTACTTTTCCTTTCTTGTTGAGTACAATGAGATACCTTACAGATCGAAGATGGCCAAATATCCGTGCTAGAATCAATGGTTAAGGTGAAAAAAGGCAGTATTGATCCCTGTGTTCACATCATTCATTTTCATCATTGCTTTGTTTTCCTAAAATAATATTTGACCTGAAGATTAGATTTATTCGGTAGTACAGTTGATAAGTTAGAAATTAAGAACCGTCAGGTTCTAGAGATTATTATTTAAACGTGGTCCTGGGTGACCTAGCAGTTTGCTTCTCTCAGTTGCTTACTCTGCGTCGGTCCTCGCAATCCTTGCTTAGAAGACTGCGCGGGGAGATGGACTAGCTGTATCTGTTGGTTGCAGTCCCGGGTTCAATGTCCGCGGTGTTATAATCGACCGCGGTGCAGTGGTAGGTGCAGGAGAAGCAATGCTGTAATGATAAAATGCACTGTACCTGCTTTTTGCTCCCCGTCCGACGTGGCTTCGTCTTCCTCAGCAAATCTCCGTACAAAGGTGATTAAACTATAATGTGGTTTAATTCTCGCTGTTGCTGTGGCTAGTTGCTCTCAGCGGAGATATACGCATGCGCATCAGGACTGCAAATAAGCTCATTGACCTCGGTAGTGGAACTAAGAAATTCTGAGCAGAATTTACTAGTCATCATAGTGTTTGATTTACTGCAATTTATTATCACTTTTTACTTTTTCTACTAGGTATAGTAAGCAGGGGAAGTGTTGTATTCCACCCAAAAATTCGATACCGAGATTTCACCGTAAATACATGTTTTGAGACCCCTTAAATCCAAAAAAGGCATTTTTGGAAACATGTCCGTTTGTGTGTCTGTGAACAGCGTAACTCAGAAACGAACAGTCGGATAAACACCAAACTTGGTATTTAGCTTCAGTATCTTCCAGAGATGCGACACGAAGGTTTTCAAGAAAATCCCCCCACCCCAGATTACCCTTTACGTGGAACATTTTTTTAAAATTTTGATTTTCTCAAAAATGGCTCTAACGATTTTGATTAAAATATCATATGTTTAAGATATTTTCATGGCAAATGAAATGTATATCTCGAATTTTCTGGGAATGTCTCCAAAAGTGTTCTTCATTGTGAACGACTTTTGCATAACTGGTAAACCATAAGAGATAAACAAAATTTCACTGCACAAAAAATGTAGATCGAATTAAAATACACCATTTATGTCATATACATTTTTTTTGTTGGGTGAACCATTTTCGAGATATTGTTTGTTATTCCCTTAAATTCTCCAATACTTATACTGTTACTCAAATTCGTTATTCATTTTTTTTGTCCTGGTAATGTAAAGAGAATGGAATACTCCACATAGCAACCAGCTCTTAAAATATTTGACAATAGCTCAAAGCCTACCATATTCCCCTTGCATCTACAAGAAAATTAGTAATAAGATTAACATCTCTATATCTCCATTAACGTGAAGCATATGGAGAATAAGCGTTTGTAAAAATAGTTTGTACAAGAGTAGAGAAAGTCATGTGAGTGTAGCACATCAGATTTTTCATTCTAAAACACTGAATAATGTTCTTGTTCACTCAGAACTCTATATTGGACTCCTGAATCACAATGCTATGTTTATTAATATGTGACAGTCACACCTACACTTCGACATAAAATGGACACTATTTGCGCACCAACTTTGTACGGATTAGCGTGGATTCCAAGTCTGTAACTGCAAATCAACTCCTATATTTGGGGGTAAAAATTGACTATTTATAGGATACGATCCTCAACTTAGGATTTAAGGATTTGATCTCTCATTGGAGCAATTTTCGCGGCTCTCTCAGCGTGATTAAATATTACTTCATTTATACATATTCTGATTGGTTAGTATATATCACGTGACTCTTCCCGGGCTTATCTCGATAATTTTCCGTTCTGGGTTACATTTACCTCACTCCATACTTCTCGAGCGGAGACAAATAAGATCATAAAACCTTACCCTCGATTCTAATACAGAAGATCCCAAATTTCTCTGCACTTGGGAGCAATATATTTTCTACAAAACTGCAGAATTTAAGACATCCTAAAACTAGTGAAACTGGTACATTACATATAAGACAAATATTACATTACACAAAAATGACTATTTACACGGTATTCACATTTCACATATATATGCTCTATATATCAAATTAATCATTAAATTAATTGACACATTATGAAATTAATCAGGGCACATTCTGTCTCAAATCATAGTCAAATATGTAATAAAAATCTAAAGCAGATATTAGTAAAAGGGCTGCAAATAATTTGTAAAACTTGTTAAGGAATAGTAAAACGGAAATCCGATAAAATGGATGGGGAAATTTGATACATTGTATATTTATCCTGTATTGTGTATCACAATTATTAATGTATTATTGTTTTAAAACACCATTTGTGTCATCAACTTTGCTTGAACATTTATATATTTTAAATTATTAATTAGAATTGTGTTTATTGCTATACCGGGAGATAAAAAATTGAATAACGTTGAAAATACGTTAAATAAAGTGATCGAAAAACATTGACTTCACAATACAAATGTTGTGATAATACAAAATATGTAACAAAAAGCAAAGCGGTTTATGTGTTTTATGTATAATATAATTGTAAATATGTTATTCTTATGAATATGTTATTTATTCCATACAATAATTTTTAAATTATGTGGATTTGTTTTATGGTCGATACAAGTAGACAATAACTTAAAAAAACTCTGATGTGTCACACACACATGACTTTTTCTACTCTTGTACAAACTATTCTTACAAACGCTTATTCTCCATATGCTTCATGTTAATCGAGATGTTAATCTTATTGCTAATTTTCTTGTAGGTGCAAGGGCAATATGGTAGTATTTAAGCGACAGTCAAATCTTTTAAGAGCTGGTTGCTATGTGGCGCATTCCATTCTCTTTGTATGTCCAGGACATGAAAAAATGAGTAAGAATTCCCATTTTAGAAAAATTATTGGAAAATTTAAGAGAATAACAAGCAATATCTCGAAAATGATTCACTCAAAAAAATGTATATAGCATAAATTGTGAATTTATGCAAATGTCGAGATATACATTTTATTTGTCATGAAAATATCTTAAACATATGATACGTTAATGCAAATCGTTAGAGCATTTTTGAGAAAATTAAAATTTTCGAAAAATGCTCTATGTAAAGGGTAATCTGGGGTGGGGGGATTTTCTCGAAAACCTTCGTGTCGCATCTCTGGAAAATACTGAACCTAAATACCAAGTTTGGTGTTTATCCGACTGTTCGTTTCTGAGTTATGTTGTTCACAGACACACACACGGACATGTTTCCAAAAATGCTTTTTTTTTTTGGATTCAGGGGTCTCAAAACATATATATTCCGGTGAAATCTCGGTATCGAAGTTTTGGGTGAAATACAATACTTCCCCTACTTACTATACGTAGTGGAGAAAGTAAAAACAAGATTTTTATAAACCAGTTGTGGATTAGATGTGAAAACAAACGATAGGAAGCGATGTAATGGTATGAGATACGAGTACATCAAAGGTTCTATGCATAACTGGCAATTTATTCATTTATCTTAGTGATATTCCATCGTCAGCAATCTCAAACGATGAATTGCTTCGTAACTGTCAGAAAATTTCGAAGGAAGTGTTGAAAACTCCCTGAAAGGAAACAAGTTATTTATTGGAGTTTTATTGCGCTGTAAGGTAATGTTAGTGTAACCGTTTCTCGACGACTATTTCGCGACAAACAGACACAAACTGTCGCGGTACCATAAACACAGCAACGGTCTCGCTTGTAAAGCCATTACTCTTCATTTGCAGTCGTGACAGGCAGCTTTTCGGACTTTTTTATATTCGCAGTTCATTCATCGTTCCAGTGCACAATTATTTCGCTAGCGTTGCAATTCGCAGAGAATCCCGAGGGAGTTCATATTCAGTGCGTCGAGCTTGATGACCTGCCACTTTCAAAATGACAGTCATAATGCAACCGCGGATATTTTATTGTTAACCTTCATATAATAATTCCCGACCCATTGTGTAGCAAAACCGCAGCTGTTCCACTTGTTAGAATGTCTCGCACTGTTATTTTATCAGAGAGAACTCGACAAAACATGACGGCCAAAAGGTTAAATATTTATTCGAGAACCTCTTTGTATATGTCGTTCGTTTTGATTACTCTATGGTAACAGAGCGCGAAAATCGCGTATTCTGGTCATTGCAATACAAGGGCTTCATCAAGTACTAGCTCAGGCAGCAATAATAATCACAGCTGCGGTCTGTTATGATTTCTCCAAAAAGAACTGGGGATTATTGCAGTCCTACAAATACACCGAGAATTACTTTTAGGAAAAACAATAGTTTTAGGTGCGTTCACTCCTGTGTGTTTGGAGCAACTATTTTGTCTGTCCATCACCAGTACGCATGTAAATGAGTCAGGGTGGCTGCACGTATGGGACTGAAATGTTATCGGGTTAGAAGAAAATCTGTCGACACAAATTTGGATGACACTGATGTGAAATTCAAAATAGTTTACATCAAGAGCATCCTAAAGGGCTATACTCCCACTTACGAATTTGAAATTTTATATATAC
Organism: Deroplatys truncata; assembly: GCA_030765065.1. NCBI lineage: Eukaryota > Metazoa > Arthropoda > Insecta > Mantodea > Mantidae > Deroplatys > Deroplatys truncata. The sequence continues at coordinate 125,728,204 of CM060980.1, read as the reverse complement.
AGGGTTCTGAAATGCGTTTATAAGGAAATTTCAAATTTGGTTGAATGTGATATGAAATTAAACTGGAAACTTTCTTAAAAATTTACAGACAGCTTCGAATAGATAATGAGCAGAATAGGTGGCTTACTCGTGTTCTCTTTAGAGGTTTAAATTAGATCTACAGGCATCTTAAATAAGAAATTAAACATAAACTTAGCGCTGCTCTGAAATTGTTCTTCCACACAATCCGTGTGTTGGACAGGGTTGGAAAGGTAGAGTCAGACAAATGAAAAATTCTGGGAATGTCTCCAAAAGTGTTCTTCATTGTGAACGACTTTTGCATAACTGGTAAACCATAAGAAATAGACAAAATTTTACTACACAAAAAATGTAGATCGCGTTAAAATACACAATTTATGTCATTTACATTTTTTTATTGAGTGAACCATTTTCGAGATATTGCTTGTTATTCCCTTGAATTTTTCAATACTTATTTTCTCAAATGGGAATTCGTTATTCATTTTTTTGTCTTGGATATGCAAAGAGTGTTAATATGTGGCAAAGAGAATGGTGCTGCACCTAGCAATCAGCTATTAAGAGCAATGTCTATGCTTAAAGGCTACTGTATTTCTATATTGCCCTTGTAAATATATTTTCCCTACATCTACAAGAAAATTAGCAATGAGACAGAGTCTGCAAATGTTTATCTCGATTAACATGAACTAGATGGAGAATAAGCGTTTGTAAAAATAGTTTGTACAAGAGTAGAGAAAGTCATGTGAGTGTAACACATCAGATTCTTTTTACTTCCTGTTAAACATGGTAAATGTTGGCCAAAATGGTTTCAATACATACCTCTATTGTAGCTACACGACAGGATACAAGAGTCTAGGATGACATTCAGAATAATAAAACGCAGATTGCTACATACTGTAGCGGGTAATCGTTTTTCCTCTGGTTGATGCCCTCTGCTGCAGTGTTCTGGTCTCCGGCCACCTTTGCGCAGCGGCTGATTATTTCTCCATTCCTAATAAATTATCTAACTAATTTAACTGATCTCAGGTTTTCGTAGGTGTGCCAAATTAAAATACACTGCATTTCCCTTAAAATGCGATTCATTATCAATAAAATACTAATCGGCGGCTAGCTTTTGCCATCTTTAACAATTCGCATCACAATAATAATAAATTAGCAGCCTAATCTAACTGCACACACTTCCTCACCCATATGCACACACGTGCATCCGTCATTCACAGAGTATCACTGAGTGTCGAAGAGATTGTATAAGAGAGTGAAAATCTGGGGCCTGCTTCCCCCTTTTATACCCAAACCTAGTGACGCTCACCTTCACACCTTAAAAATGTAACGACATTTCTAATTGGTCCTCAGACCGCGTAACCTTATTATGTATGAAAATTTTCTGCTCCAAAACTTTTCGCACACGCATCCAGTGACGCATCCGGAAGTAAATTCAATATCTCTGTTTCTTTCCTTTCTATATCTGTCTCTTTCTATTTCTTGGTATTCCTTCAAAGTCCTTGCTCATTAGCTTGGTGAAAGGTGGTGGGATCTACCTAGAATTATCTTTTACCTGGAGTTAGCTATCTCACCGCCCCTTACTTATCTAAGTTACAATGTGCTTTGTACATCTCTAGGCTGCTAAATATTCTAACATCTTTCTTGCTGAATTGTGTTACTATGTACAATTCTTGTTTGATATTGATTCATGCGTCTATATGTATATGTATATATGTGTGTGTGGTATATCCCCTTTCAATACATAGATAACTTGATTTTGCACACCTTTTCAGGACTTCACAAGGAATAAGAGTACGGTCATATCATTTTGGAAATGTGTTGCTTAAAATATTAGAAAATTCAACCAAGCAAGAGCAAATATCTAATAAACGAATATCGTTACAAAAGTGTATTCAATAGTAGTTGCATTTTTGTTCTAAATTTCTCTAGTTCTTATAGTTTTCAAGTTATGAATAAAATTTTCCTATAATTATCAAAATGAAGCGGATTTCACAGGCTTAACACAGAAAAGTAACGCTATACAGCTGCTTCGTTATACAAATATCTCAAACATATAGTATTCAAATCAACATTTTTTAAAATTGATTTATTTTAAGTCCGGTTAACTCACAAAGGTTTATTCGCGACTCTTACATTAATACAGTGGTGGTTGAACATTAATAGATTTCTAGAAATATACATACATAATGTCATTTGGTAATAAACAGTTAATGCTTTTCTTATGTGAAAAATACAATTAAAGAACAGTTATAATTATATTACAAACTTCATTATACATTGTATATATTGTAAGAACATTATAATCTTTTTATACATTATTGAATCATTTAGACAGCTATATTATTTGGAATATTATATGTTTTCCTGTGTGGGTTATAACGTTTGCATTCTGCGAGTACATGGGAAACTGTCAATGGAGTTTTGAATGTCGAACACTGCGGCTGAGTTTCTTTGGTTATCAGATAGGAGTGTGTCCAATTCTTAAGCGGGTAATAATAACTTGATGTTTCCTTTTTAAGTTTGTAAAAACACATTTGTTGTTTGAAGATACCATTACCGTAAGCAGCTTGTTTCCCTGATTTTAAGACCATATTTTTTCCAGAATTAATGGTTCTGGTTTGGATGTGTAGGGCTAAGTCTGAATGGCTTTTTATCTCTGTATTAAATGTTGGTTTTTGGATGGCCGCTTTAGCTGCTTCGTCCGCTCTCTCATTGCCTTGTATTTGTTGGTGCGAAGGAATCCAAAACAATATCCATTGCATGGTTATATGACATCTGTATTTCTTGGGTACATTTGTTTTCTGTGTGTATATTTAATCAAAATTGTTAGCCACTTTTAAGAAAATACAAAGTAACGAAAATGCTCCGTGTAAAGGACAATTGGGGCGGGAGAATTTTCTAGAAAACCTTCGACTGGCATGCTTAAAGAATGAATTTACTTATATGTGTAATTTAGTATTTATAAGTCTTTTCGTTTTTGAGTTATGCTGTTCACAAACACGAACATACACAAACTTTTCCTAAAAATGCTTTATTGCGTTTACTGGAGTTCAAAACGTGTATTTACGGTAATATATTACATATTTGGGTGGTAAGCAGCCTATAGGTGTATGGTACACAACGTAAACAGAAGAGAAGGCAAATAAAATACGTGCAATTGTGGGTTCATGTACAAAGAGCGCCAAAGAAAACCTCACTGCACATTATTTATCGTTGTACGTGGTCTTGCGAAGCCACGGCCATTTCATTGGTTGTTTAGGCCACGGTGCAAGGGTGTGCCAGACCTACTGCTAAATAGTTACACCAATAACCACAACAAAGGTCACAAAATGGCGTAGAAATGAAATATATGTTTACGCTCTCGATCGCATTGGCTAAAAGAGAAAGAGGTAGAGTGAGTGCATTCGGTTTGTCATACAGACCTCTTATCGTGATTGGTAGTCCATACCTTATCGGCTAGTGCAGGACACGCCTTTGAAAGGGTTAAAATGTAATGGGAAAACTTGATGAGCGCCCAAGTTAGCGAAATGTAGAATGTGTAGTGTGAGAAGATTTTCAAATTAAAGCTTGAATGGTATTCATTAAATACATAGCAATACTTTATAACAAAAAATAAACATAACTGTATTCTCACAATGATATCAATGCTTGTTGCTGCATAGAAGCAAACATAACTAAATAATTAATAAATAAAACAGTATGTTTTCCCTCTAATTGAAACTATAATTGGTTAATATACCTTTACTGACCTATTACTGATCGTAGGAATTCAACACAATTGTATATAAAAAATAACTTAATTGTATTTCCATAATATGTATGTCATATTCGGTATACATATACATATTTATCTCTAGTTTCTAAACATGATCAGTGAATTATAACAAAAGAGCAATTTGCATTTAGTAAACGAATATCATCATCTGCGGATGTTTCACGGGGAGCGCTCACATTCTGACGAGTATGTAGACCGTCTTCCCCACTTTCCTGGAATATTTTTATCAGTAATTTACTATAAAAACACTTTTATGCACTGCCGTTGCAATTGCTGTAACAGTGCAACCAGCCTCCCACATACCCACGATACGTCCACGAGTAGTTTCGCTAGTATACGGCATGACTGGTTCCGAGAAATAAACCTGTTTTGGTTTCAGTAACAACAGAAAAAGCAAAGGAATCCACCTCCCCTCTTTTCCCCCTTATTGCTGTTTTATCAAGCCACCACGCTCTGCGATAGGGAAGGTGAAGGACACGCCTCAAAAGACCCCAGAACACGATACAAAATCCGCCGAAGATTTTCTTTGGTGCTGTTTGTACATGCTATTCATAGTTTCTAGAGACACAGATATATTGACACTGTGTAGAGGTAAAGTAAAGACGTATATTCCTAAGTTGAGGACAATCTCAATAGATGAGGATTGCTGTTCATTAGAGAGACAGCTTAGTGCTAGCGTCTCATGAGGTACTTGTCGTCTGTAGGACAAACACTCAAGATACTCCTATTTAAGTGCCAGGAGATATTTGCATATGCTAATGTAGGACATACAGTATGGACCATTAGCTTGATTACTTCCTCAGGTATCGTATGTGGAAAACCAATAACTGTTTAATGAAACGTCATTGCTATACGAAGAAAAACGTAATATTGAAATATGTCTACTTCTTCAAGTTTTGTAAACATTCAGGATGTGTAAGAAAATAACTAACAGTTAAATAACTCATTGGAGTGACAGCTCGGGAGGTGTCCACAATCACCCATCCTCTGCTTCCACACAGAATATTGGGCATTAAAGGTAAAGAAAGATACGGAAGAACGGAGGGGGCCCCGAAACCGGGGCAGAGCACCGCACGCAAATCAGTCGGCCCCTTGTGCTTCTACCTTGAATCCCAGGAAGGAGGGATGAGGGGGAGAGATCAAGGGGGTGATCGGTTTCGATGACGACGGCGCAAGCATAGACGGGATCCCTAATGTTTCCAGATTAAATGCTTCCAACGCCGTTCGAGCCCACTCTATAGCACCCCGAGCCTCCAAGAGTCCCCCGAAGGAACTCCCAGCTGAAAGTACCCAGAGGCGGGCTACAACCGAGCAGTACCTGGACCATGTCAGGATGAAACTTCCACAGAGAGCACAGACACCGCCCAGCCGCAACTCACCGAACGCCGTCGTCTGGTCCTACAACGCTGAACCAGATGATGGGTACAGGAAACGAGGGGCAGAAGATGAACCACCCCAGCATTCGTGTGCCCACCCGGGGAAACCACAAAAAACCATGCGTCAGATTGGGCGGTCGCCGGGATCAAACATAGAACCCCTCGAATGCGAGTCACACGCATTACCGCGGCGCCATCTAGCTCGGTAATGTGGGCAGAGGGAAGTACTTAAGAACATTATGTGGTCAGCATGCTAGCCTGACTCCGATGTTTTAAGTGCGCTTTTCTGACAAAAAACACTGATTCTCAATAAGCTAGCTTAACAATTGTTCCCCAATGAGGCTTAGTGCTTTTCGTTCCTGAACACCCAGCATGAGAAAAAGTACATATGGCACCGGTACCGAGGATCAAACATGGGTTTGATAACATCATATTACGGAAAGAACAACCACATTACACTGTCGTACAATTACTTGTAAATCGTCGTGCTAAAATGTTTCACTATAAAGAATACTTCTATAAAACATTACACGAAAGTTTCAATTTAAGTAAGGTCCAGATTTCAATTCTTTAAAACTATCTTATTTTCATTTATTACATGAAATTAATGTTTCTATATTAAATGTAATTTCAGTCCTTTTGAACCTAAATCACAGTTTCTCTCCTTAAATGGCTCCTATTTTTAAATACCGTGCAGCGAGGACACATCATGTTACTGAGCTTTCATCTCCAAAATTGCTTTGTATGATTAATTAGTTATGTATTGTACGTTATCATAATTAGAATGATAAAACACTTAACTTATATACAGCCAAGGTAAAAAAATTAAAAGTTGCCTTAATTTACAGACAGCAGAAGACAGAGGACAACAAAAGCATAATCATTTGCAAACGGGGTAGCGGTAGGTAGCGGTCTGTAGGTCACGAAAATCAATAATGGCGCTGACCACATGCATCAGCTGGATGCGCCAACCTCTGCTATATGCATAATGGCATAAGGTCGGCAATCAATGTCTTCAAGGGCTGCCGTGCCGCGGATTTGACTTTTGACTATGTAAAGTGTTTACAGGATTGCATAAAGCATTGTGTGCAACTCACGTATAATCTTTGTAGTGTCAGCTGTGGATATGAATTCAAGAGAGAATTTCTCATAGTATAATAAAGGTGAATTTTCAATTTGAATGTTGATTGACAGATGATATTTTTATTTTCTCTACCCCGTCATTTCAAAAATGCATGTTTTGAGGCCCCCTGAATCCAAAATAGCGTGTGCGCGCGCGCGTGTGCGTCTTTAAATAGCATACCTCAAAAACTAAAAGTCGAATAAATACCATACCTGGTATTTAAGTTCAGTATTTTCCAAAGATGCGGCACAAAGATTTTCAAAATGATACCCCCATCCCAAAATACCTTGTACTTTTTCGAATTATTATATCAAAAATGGCTTTAACGATTTTTTATTGAAATATTATATTTCCCTGAAAAATAAAACGTATATCCTAAAATTTCTTGGAATAGTATTTGAAGTTCTCTTTATTCGAAAGGAATTTTGTGTTAATGATAAACGTACTTCATAAAAAATGTAGATCTCTTTAAAACACGTAATTTATTTCATATAACTTTGTATATCATAGGCATTTCCGAGATATCCATTATTATTGCTTTCATTTTTTAGGTTGTGTCGCCTTTTAGTTGTTTCTCGCGATGTCATGGAAAGAGACTGGAATTATATGGCCAGCATATAGCGACTTGCATTGAAACATCTGACTATCCATTCGTTTCCTCTATTCCCCTACAACGAAATGTATAAACTATTTCTAAAAAAGTTTATCTCGATTAATATAAATGTATACAAACATAAGCTCTCGTAAGAATATTTGTGGAAGGTATATAAAAATAAAGGAAAGCGGATAGAGAAAGTTATGTGAATGTAACACTTAAGATTTGTGTAGCTCAGATTTCAATGGGATAGGATGGTTCCAAGTGCTACGAAAGTAAATAGACATTCGGTTCCAAAACACTAAAATAGGCTGACAAATATTTATAAGCGCTGGATTAATTTCTGTAGCGCATTTTGAGAATAAAAGCACGAATAGCTAATAAAAACATTAAGGAATGACTAATCTTGATGCCCGTACTCTTGTGATGTATCGCGATGTTCTCGTAGACTGGAATATGATGATCGTGTATCTGTATTCTTGTGTGTGTTAGTATGTTGCAATTATTATTTTATAATTGTGCCTTGGCTGCTGTATTTTGAGTCGGAGAGCAATTGTGTCTTGTCAGGGCTAGGTATGGAGAATGTTAAAATAATTTGCACACACGTAGTCTGTTAATTATTTTACTTGTATTTTAGATAAACCACCTGCAAACATTCACAATTCACTACCACCTTTGTCATGTTAAAATGTGTATAACTGGTAGACTTTAAATACGTAGTTTTAGCGTCTATTTAGAGACAAGCTTCTGTTAGCGTTCTTTCCAAACGTTTTCTTAACGTATATATTTGAATTATAGGCATGTATCAATGTACCTGATTGGTGCTACTATCCAATAAAATCCAATAAAAGTTTAAGTTTTACACACACATATACACACAGACTTCCATTGTCTTGATTATGAATCCAAGGTTCGTTACATGCTTACATAGATACTACTGAATTTCTCGTAATTTTTATTACTGGTTATATAGCTAACAATGGCCTTTCCGTCTCATGCCATATTTTATATGTTATAGCGTTATATACGCGTTCTCTACCATGTGTGTATTATGAATATATGTGTTTTTAACATCCTCTTAATTATTATACGTACAATATTATCAAAGAAAATACATAACACGTAAAACTTAGAACAGAACATTAAAGAAAGGAATTATTAATGTGTTGATGCTGAGAAGCTGTGAATTGATATCGTATTACATTAATGAGTTATCTATTAGTTTTTCCATGCTAATACTGTATGTTACTTCATGTTTTAGACATTTCCTAAAGTTTACCTTTCGAAATGTTTTGACAAAGCAAAATCCTAGAGAGGTTGAATTTTTTCCTTGCTGTATTAAAAACGATAAATCAGAAAAGTGTATAAAACAAAAAGTTACACAAGATACTTTATCCAAGAGCAGTAACACTGGTAACAAGTATAGGATTCTTATATAAATGAAATTCTGTTGAGCCCATTTGAAATCATTTGGAGCTTGGTCAACAGTAAGTCTCTTAGTATTAAGGGAGGAAGTGGTTTTTTTAGTGTGAAGGTCTGTAGCACTTGAAATATAATTGCTCGTTATTATTTTACGCGGTATTAAAACGCACTTTCAGTTAGGTTGAACATGTAAAAATCCCTTTTTATGTAGGTAGCTGAATGAGAGATGAACACAAAGCTTTATTTATCTGATCACTGAAATGCTGCGATGATTTTTTTTTAATGTATTTTCCGTCTTTTTCGATTCTTTTAATTGAAAACCTGTGCGAGTGACAGGCAAATTAATGAAAAATGTAGGGGGCAAGCTAAACCGTTGTGACTGGAATGGCCAAGTATATTGCTGGGTTTAACAGCAAAAATCTATAGTAATTAATAATCATGTTGATGAACATGTAAATAAAAAATGCACGCATGGCTGCTAACAAAGAGATTGGAATCCATTGTTGCAAATAGCGTCTGGCGTTGCTCTTCCAGCGATAGATGCGCTTTCGTTTTGTCTCAATGGCACTTCTAGGAAATTATTTCAGATACACATGTTTGCAACGCGACATTAAAAAGTAATTTTAGTGCATTTATTATGGTTCTAGCGTTGTTGTTGTTATTATTATTATTATTATTATTATTATTATTATTATTATTATTATTATTATTATTATTATTATTATTATTGCCGGTTTGCCATTATTACCTAATACAGGATGAAGTGTGAATCGCAGACAATGCTGGGTTTCATTTTTATACAGATTTCTCTATTAATTAAAATTTCACGTACACTATAGAAAGTGATTCTCCTATTAACGTTATGTTATTGACGACGTGTTTTTGCTTAGCAATTGTGTGAAATTTAGCAACATAGATGCATGTTGCGTGCATATGTATGCTTGTTTCAAACATAAACATGTCCGATTTGAGTCAGTTTTTGTTGTTGATTAGGGAAAAAAGAAGCATCGTGAAATTTCATTGATGTTTTATAAATACTGTATGTCTTATATTCACATGACTTTCCCTATCCTCTATCGTTTATTAGTAGATATACAAATTATTCTTTCGAAAGCTTATTTTTCCATATACTTCATTTTAATCGAGATAAACCTTTGCAGACACAAAGGGAACACGATAGTCAAATGTTTTAGAACTAGACGCTATACGCCAACCTTAAAATTCCATGCTTTTTCCATGTAATCGCGAAAAGCAACTAAATGTCGACAGGACTTGAAAAGAATGACAAAGTATTGAACAATGCGAGCAATTAATAACGGATAACTCGGAAATGGTTTATGCCACAAAACGTTATTTGAAATAATTTGTGTGTTTTAAAGAATTTCCGGTTATCCTTCTTATCGATTGTTATTTATTATCATTAATTGTGCAGCATAAATGGCAAAGGATAACTGGACCACATAAACTTACCCAACTCAAAGTAACCACTGGGTGGCTATTGTTCTGGTTAAATAGAAGTGCTATAGCTGTAATCACTAGAGTAGGCTAGTTACGAGGTCAGCGAAGGGGTAGTAAAGAAAATGTAAAGAACTCACTAAAGTAATGTGACAGTGGGATAAAAATTAAACATGTTAATAACAATGGATTATAATACCAGGGCTAAAAGTAGGGTTTTATTTTACTCGTAGGATTGCAAAACACGGCCTACGACTTCGTTTCACAAACATTCCTACTCGCAAAATATAACCCTACTTTTAACTCATGTGGTAAATACTATTTTTACTTTCTCTACTACGTATAGTAAGTAGGGGAAGTATTGTATTCCACCCAAAAATTCGATACCGAGATTTCACCTGAAATACATGTTTTGAGACCCCCTGAATCCAAAAAAAGCATTTTTGGAAACATGTCCGTGTGTGTCTGTGTGTCTGTGTCTGTCTGTGTGTCTGTCTGTGAACAGCATAACTCAGAAACGAACAGTCAGATAAACACCAAACTTGGCATTTAGGTTCAGTATCTTCCAGAGATGTGACACAAAGGTTTTCAAGAAAATACCCCCACCCCAGATTACCATTTGCATGGAACATTTTTCGAAAATTTGAATTTTCTCAAAAATGGCTCTAACGATTTTGATTAAAATATCATATGTTTACGATATTTTCATGACAAATAAAATGTATGTATTGAATTTTCTGGGAATGTCTCCAAAAGCATTCTTCATTAACTGGTAAACCATAAGAGATAGACAAAATGTTACTGCACAAAAAATGTAGATCGCGTTAAAATACACAATTTATGTTATATACATTTTTTTTTTGAGTGAACGATTTTCGAGATATTGCTTGTTATTCCCTTAAATTTTTCAATACTTATTTTCTCAAATGGGAATTCGTTATTAATTTTTTTGTCTTTGATATGCAAAGAGTATTAATCTGTGGCAAAGAGAATGGTGCTGCACCTAGCAAACAGCTATTAAGAGATATGTATGTCCTTAAAGGCTACTGTATTTCTATATTGCCCTTGTAAATATATATTCCCCTTACATCTACAAGAAAATTAGCATTAAGATAGAGTCTGCAAATGTTTATCTCGATTAACATGAAGTAGATGGAAAATAAGCGTTTGTAAAAATAGTTTGTACAAGAGTAGAGAAAGTCATGTGAGTGTAACACATAAGATTTTTTAGACAGTGAATTTGTGAAATATCAATAACAGTATATTGATTCCTGAAACTAATAGAGATCACGTTTAGAATGCGGTTCTTGAAACAAGAGAAATTACATTAAAAAAGCGAGTTGACAGATGTTATATCAGGACATAACGTGTGAAGAATTATGGACTCTCTTACCCTCAGCCAGCATGGACTCGTGCTGGACTAGATACAATCACCTATAGGTTTTAGAAAGCTAACTTGAAGATCATTAAAGATGTTTTGCTTGGATATACAGCGAAATGCAGGCACATTAACAGGTTTTAATGAAGGCATCATTGTGTTGATTCCTAAACAGACAGTTGCAATGGAACTAAAAGTGTTTCGCTAGGAGTCATTTTCAGTGAAATTATTTTCAATATGTTTTGTGTTACACGTCCAAAGTATCGATTAAATGCTATATGATATTACTTTCTGAATTTTTTGGGTAAGTACTAGTGTTATTCTTTCTGCTGCTTCTGTATTTTCACCTGGTTCTACTATTTCAGTTTCTTCTAAATTCATAATTTCCGCAATTTAATCTTTATGTAGGTTAGATAGGCAAAAGAATAACGTTTTAGATCAGCACAAGGCTGCCAATATAACATACAGGTTAACTCTACAATGAACTGCGATAAATCGAAGTATGACGATTTGTATTGTGAGCAGATAATGCGTATAATGAAAAGTAAAACCTAATCAAACCAAGTCGAGTTATTAAACACGTGCAAATACAAAAGCTAATTGTGATGTGATTGGACTTGAAACCAAAATCGGCCACAAAGAAGATTATCGCACCAAGTGCAATAATCTAAAGCTTTTAGCTCGTGCTCACTTGTTTGAAGTTCTACTTTTAGGTCGTGCTGTTCTAAAAAGACACATAAAGCACGAAACAACAGCAAACTTTATAGAATATAAGGTTGTACTCTACTGTACTAATAAAGAAAATAAATGCAATGCAGCATTGAATGATGAAACAAAGCATTATAAAATATACCCAAACACCATAAAGAATGTGCTTGGCTCTCTTCACAACCCCCCTTCCGGATTCTGACCTGAACCTTTTAGCCTTATTACCCTTCTCGCTATTCCATGTGTGCCGGTAGCCTCCGGCATGCCCATTGCGGATAGTCGGCATGATTTTCACCATACAGATTTCACATGAATCTCTATGCTCATTTACCAGCCATTGCTCAATAAAGCGGTCATTAGGGATTGTTAGTTTTTTTGTTTTGGAGAGAATTCCCTATTATTTGGGGCCATTCATCATCCATGTAGGGGCATGGTAAAGAAGGCGAAGCACGGATTCTGAAGTGTAGGTGTATTTCTTTCTTCTCTGTACCACATATTTTTAGAGTTACGCCCTGTCCTACAGACAGTGGTCAAAGTGAGAAGTGTTTACATCCATTCGCATATCTGTAAGTACGTTAATCTAAGTTTATGTCATAGGAATTTCAAAGTTTATTTTGATCATCTTGGGATCTACTTCTGGCAATGGTCAGAGATGAAATACAGCAACGTCTCATAAGTTATTGGACCAGTGATAAAATCTTTATGTTTGAAAATTTCACTCATAATAGAGAATACACAATTAAATTGCTGCAGTAGTTCTTAATAGTTTCAGTTAGAGGTGTGTTTTACCTGCAACGACAGAAATCAACATCACAACACACTTGATGCAAGTATTATCTTATTATTTTGGAAATAACATAGTACACTACTAATTAGAATGAGTTAGTTATGGTGTTAGAAATGACAATAATGTCCCACATTCCTTTAAGTATTGAAAATAACATGTAACGCTTTTAGGAAACTCCTCCCCACAACCAATGGGTGCTTGTGTTGCTTAGATGCCTTCAAAAAATTCTACTCTACCAATTCATTTTTTATGAAATTAAAAATTAAAGATATCATAACACTGTTATACGTTTAATGTTTCTTTAAATTGTTCTTGTTAAACAGCTTAAGGGAAACTAAAAGTCCTAACCCGCCAATGTTAAATCTGCTAAATTAATGACCCATTATCTCAGAAACAATTTAACATATCATACTGAAATTTTTACACAATGAAGGTGAATGTCTTATAAGCTTACAGATATAGTTTTATAAAGTAAATGTATTTATTAAAAGTGATAAAATAGTCCATTGTTATAGCATCTTCGGATTAACACTTGGCAACACTGTAATTTTAAAATTGAGGCAGTATTTTTAACACTTAAATAATTTCAGTCTAATTATATAATATATAAATTCAATAACAGCCCGCCTTGAAGGAATATGTGTATGTAATAATTTGTAAAATGCAAGTAACAGTCATTGCATATGCTTATATTATTGTAAACATGTTCAATAATGTTAAGTGAATGCATTACGTAATTTAATAATGTAGGACCTGTGAGAATAATAAGTTAAAAGTTGCTAACAATGAGGTAACAATGAGTTTGAGAGTTTAATAATACTACTTCTGATTATTGGAGTAACAATAATGTAATTTTATTGACAGTTTATAAAATAGCCAATCAACAACCAGAAAAAGCTTTAATTAAAAGAAGGTATTCTATTGGATTAGGAATAGCCAATCAGAGACTTGAAATACAGAAATTTACAAGTTTAGGAGGTTGAAATCAGTTCAGTTGCCTGCAAACAGTGTTCCTAACCAAACTCAATAAAGGGTCCTCAAGAAATATAATACGTATTCGTGTGAGACGAAAAATAAGTTTACGTGTTAAAAAGTGCAAATAATTAATAAAAAGAATCTCATAGATCTCTATATCAGTGAAGTCTTATTTAAATCGTATCAAGCATTAATAAAAGGAGTGAAGTAAAATTATAATCTTTGTAAGCCTACATTCTTGTCGCACCACAACCCTGCCAAGACATCCATGTCTCTAAAACAATAATACTGATGCAGCTGAGGCAAACATGAATGTATAATATTTAAAGAAACATCAATTACAAAGTTAATATTTTTTTTTAAACTTGGGGTAAAGGCCACCTGAATGTACATTTGGGGAGAAGGCTACCGGAAACTGTTTACTATGCGTGCGGTTGCAACTACTACAAGTTCGGCTCCCCAACAGTTGAAATATAATACAACTCCTTCAATACAAACTACTTCAAATTGATGCCCAAAGCGTGGTGCAAATAACACAACAAAATACCTTCTTAAAAATAACCAGCAATAGGTAGTATTAACACCAAAGAAGATTAAAAAGAGGACTTAGTTTTCTTTAACATCCTAACATTTTATTTAGTTATCTTCAATAGTTTCTGAGAAAAGGGTCATTAACAACAGAAAATGTCATTCACAGAAAAAGCTTACAAGGCAAAAACGGTAATAACAAGCTCGCACATATTTATAAAGAAAGAAAACACACGCCTTAGCAGTGGTGCCAATTTGTAGAGCAAAACTTCTCCATAAGTTTGCCTCTCTACTACAAAGTGAGTAAATGTTTTTTTTCCTGTGAAGTGGCGAAGAATTCACAGTACAAAATGTCACAAACAGTACCAGTTTTAAAAGTATTTTTAAAATCCTATAAGTATTTCGCCTATAATGATATGATATATATCAAATTAAAGAGGAAATTCAAATCTATAACGCTGTAGAAAAAATATACATTTTAATTTTTTGGCGATTTTCGCCATTTAGAATCCTTCTTAATAAAGTTAATGTTTGGGAACCGAGCTCTTTAGCCGATCCCTTAGGGATTTCTGGTTTAAACTTGAATTCCTCCAAGTGTTCTGGAGAATGCGGTCAGTTCAGCACTACACCGAGTACTTTAATGTGAAAAGTAAGGGAAGTTAATAGCGTCCCAAGGAAATGGAAGAGAGAAAGAGCCATAAATAAATGTTAAAGGTTAGGAGACTCAGGACAACAGAACAATGGCGAGGCACCCATACAGCAGGCGCCCTTGCCCTGAAATATGGAATTGAAATGGCATCGATTCGCAAGGAAAACTTGCCTTTGATGGCGTGTGGCAATGTACGCAGCCTTTTAAACGAGGGCAAAAGGGTTGCAACTGGTATAAGGCACGCTGCAGGGTTCAAAAGCGAAACATCGCATTTGTGAGGTTAAAGGGGAGAGAGTCGGCGCTGCCGTTTTCAAAGATGAAACTAAAGCCGCAGATACGAGTCCATTTAGTTGGATTGTTCTGGTTGCACACATTCATCCACAAGTCCACTCTGATCCATCAAATCCCTCAAGCAAGTCGTTCAAGCACTCGGTTTAACTGGTCGTCTATTCAGTCAACTTTCTCCCAGCAGCTTAAAATATTCAATATGTTCGTTGCCTGATCCACTTGTTAATAATTTTGTTCAGTCCAATACCCACTGACTCCGCTAGCAAGAACATTCCATTCATCCATCAAATCTTACCAAACGGTTTTCCAATAGTTTCACTAGCATAATTCGATCCAATCACCGAGTGTATTCATACAGCCGGTCGCACTATTAAGGTGTATTCCATATAGCTTTGCCTGTATTTCTTAACGGTCACATACACAAGTCACCTCTCATTGGTGTAAAGGTTGTTATGCGGTACAAGTTTGGTCTATATTTTACATAATCATTCATTTTAATATATTCGAAGAGAATTGTCAAATTTGCATTTTCGTAACCGTATGAATCAAATGTACTACGTAAGCGAGTTAATGCATCTGGAGTGTATGTAAATTCTTACCATGAAATAGATGTGAGGACCCCTTGTTTCAGACCTGCCTCTCAGGATGACGATAGCATCTACAAGGGCAATCCCAGAAGTACCCGACCTCTTGTAAACATGAATAAAACAGTATGTGATACAATACTTTCATTTGGAAGGTTTTAGTGCAACTGATATTAAAGCTGAGTTAGTTTGTACTCTGGGGGAGTCTGCTCCTTCGTTTACAACAGTAAAATATTCGGTGGCTTCGTTTAAGCGAGGCCGTACGAGCTGCCAAGACGAACATCGCAGTGGTCGACCAAATGAGGGGACCACGCCAGAAATTGTGAAGAAAATCCACAAAATGGTATTGGATGACTGTCGACTGAAAGTGCGCGAGCTAGCAGACATCGTAGGCATTTCAAAAAGTGCTGTACATCGCATACTAACTGAAAATTTAGACATGAGAAAGCTATACGTAAGATGGGTCTGCGTTTATTCACAATAGAAGAAAAGCAGCGTCATGAGGATGTTTCAGTCGAGTGTTTGGCAATATTTCACTGCAATAAAGCAGAGTTTTTGCGTCGATTAATAACCATGGATGAAACATGGGTCCAACACTTTACACCGGAGGCGAAGGAACAGTCAAAACAGTGGATTGAAAGGGGAGAATTGGCTCCAAAGAAGGCGAAGGCAGTTAGTTCCATCTGAAGGCAAGGTCATGGCGTCAGATTTTTGGGATGCGCATAGAATAATTTTCATTGATTACCTTTAAAAAGGAAAAGCAAGCAATGACGAGTATTATAGAAACTTATTGCAACGTTTGAATAATGAAATTAGCGAAAAAGAAAGTGTTGTTTTATCAAGAGAATACACCAGTTCACACATACATTATCGTCATGGTCAAAATCAATGAGTCAAAGTTCGAACTGCTTCCTCATCCATCCTATTCGCCAGATTTAGCCCCCTCTGATTATTTTCTGTTTGCAAAGTTGAAGAAATGGCTTGGTGGTAAAATATTTGCCAACAATGAAGAGGTGGAGTTTGCAGTTGATGGCTATTTTGCAGAACTCGACGGTTCTCACTATAAATAGGGTATCGAAGCTATTGAACATCGCTGGGAAAAGTGTATCGAGCTGAAAGGGGACTATGTAGAGAAATAAAGATTTTTTTTGCCAAAATTTTTGTGTTTTCTTTGTTCGGTCGTATCATGAGTCATGGCAGAGTGTCTTGTTGGCCCGAAAATAAGCCACCCTAGCATATAAGCCGCACCCTTAAAATTCGAGGGAGAAAAACGAAAAAGAAAAAAACAATTGTCACGAAAATAAACCGCATCTGGATTGAGGCAAGAAAAATGAGTACACACGTTTATGTTGTTGTACTTAAATGTACGTAAACATTTTACCTAGCATATGGTACATTATATCGGCCATTATCATATTTTGCGTTATTCACTTTCACTGTTTTCTTCATTACTATGGTCACTCCAAAAGTTTTGAGAGTGGAAGCAATAAAATATTAAAAATTTAGATCTGACCATTGCATATTTTCAAAATATTCTCCGTTGCATTCTGTATACCGTCTCATGCTTTCAAACCATTTTTGAAATTCTGGACGCCATTCTTCTTTGGAGAGAGTGCAAATACAGTAAGCAGTTACTGCGGCTTCAAGCGACTCAAAACGTTGACCTCGAATTTTTTCTTTCATTTTGGGGAATAGAAAAAAGTAGCATGTGGCCAGACTGGACTGTAGGGAGGATGGGACAAATACCTAACTCGTACGGAAATTAGTTTGTTTCTTGTTCAGTGTGGGCAGAGACATTGTCATGGTGCAACAAAATTTCACCCAGAGCAGTTTTAGGACGCTTTTTTCTCAGTTAATTGAACACTTGTGGCAGTTATTTTGTGGTGTATCATCTGGCAGTAACAGTCTTTTGTCCCTCAAGCGGAATCGTCACAATGTGACCATTTGCTGAGAAGGAACAGATCATCTTCTTGTCAACACTTCTCGTTCCGTTCACTTTTGTTGGGGGATCTTCCCAGACCGATGACTGTCATTTAGTTTCTGGATCATACTGTTAAGTCCGCTTTCATCACCTGTTACAATGTTTTTGGATTTTCTTCCGTTGAATTTTTCGATGATTTTCTGGCAGCATTGCACACCTGCTTGTTTCTGCTCATTTGCGAGGTGGTGGGGAATCCAGCGACTGCAGAACTTCCTGACGTCGTTTTTCTTTCAGGATTGTTTGCACTGCTACCGGTCGAATATTTGGGACTTCTAGAATCTGACCTAATGTGCAACATGCGCTATGCTTTCACCACATTTTCATCCATTGTTGTTGTAGCCGCCGTCCTGCTCGTTGTTCATCTTCGAGGGAATCCCTTCCTTTTCTAAACTCTGCATACCATTGATAAATGATGGACTGCGAAGGACAACGACCCCCAAATACCTACACGATGCAGTCTTTCAAAGCATTCTCTCTCCCTAAACCGACTTTAAAGTATAGCTCGGAAATAATGTCTCTTGAGATCCACCCTAGTGTATGGCGTAGCAACACCTGCTATACATACACAAGTGGTGTTGATGATATACTTCATTGTTAGAGCCCGCCCAGACTTGCACATGTTGCTATCTGAACTTCAATCTGAAGTTAGGAAACGTTGTTTTGGCTTACGACTACTCATTGTTGCCCATTCTCAAAACTTTCAGAGTGACTCTCTTATTCTTCCATAATACGTTATCCTCGCTGTTATCCAGCGCATTCCATAGAAGCTTATGAAATAATATACAATCTTAACGCCAAAATGCCGGTAAAAGTTTGTATTGTTGCGTAATAGAATGGCGCCAGTTTCAGTTAGCTATCTTGTTGCAAACGTGCAAAGATTTTAACAGCAAAAATATGTGAAACCGAGGTAGTGATTATAAGTCGCAACCTGACTTTTTGCCGTTGGACCAAAAGTGTAGCTTATTTTCGGGCCATTATGGTATTTAGCTTTTATTGCCTGTCCTTGCAGTGCACAGGACTTGTACATCGCCATTCAAAGTTGTAGTTACTCAGTGGCTAATTTATCTCATGTTGCCCAATCAAACTTGCGTAAATGCAGCCAACCAGTTTGATTACTTATAGCATCTATTTTAGTAGACAGAGGAAGTATTAAATTCCACCCAAAAATTTGATATCAAGCCCGGAAATAAATACTTTGAGGTACTGAGATGAGTTACCTGCTCTTCTGAGTGATGGTTGTGGCCGTATTGAATGTGGATCCTCTGCTTCTCGTTCTCCGTTGCTGAAGTCCAGTTTGGAGGTCCCTTCAACGGCTGTGATGTTCTACTCGTGCGTTTTCCTGTAATTCTGCCTCGACTAGCTGCTTCTTGGTGACAGGATCCTGTATTCTGGTTCCTTGGTAAAGGAAGTCATACATTTACAAGGCGAGTGACCGATCAAGAATTTAGGCACGGTTTCAATTAACTCACTTCTATCAACACTTGAGCGTTGAAATTATAATCTATGAAACTAACTTTTCACCCTTTATAAGCTCTTTACAATGCTACTTGACTGTGCACTTTGTTTTCTGTCCTCACCCACCTAATCGGACTGTTTTGCGTTCTTGAAACAAGGCGCCAGAAATAATTTAGAATTTCTGCTTCTAATACGGTGAACATATACAACCTTCGTAACGATAAATACTTAAAACGTCGGCGTATTTTAGTTACTCAATCTACATCTTATTTGTGAGGCAGTATTTTTAACACTTAAATGATTTCAGTCTAATTATATAAATTATAAATTCAATAACAGCCCGCCTTAAAGCAATATGTGTATGTAACAATATATAAAAAGTGTATTTTACAGTCATTGCATATATTTATATTATTGTATACATGTGTAATAATGTTATGTGAATGTATTACATAATTTCATAATGTAGGAGCTGTGATAATAAGAGGTTAAAAGTTGCTAACAATGAGGTAACAATGAGATAACCTTGAGGCAATAATGAATAAGAAAGTTTAATAATGCTACTAGTCATTATTCGAGCAACAATAATGTAAATTTTGAGACAGTTTATGAATAGCCAAACAACAACCAGAAAAAGCTTTAGTTAAATGAAGGTATTCTATTGGACTAGGATTAGCCAATCATAAATTAAATTCAAGCAAAATTTACCAATTCTGAAGTCAGTTGCTTGTAGACAATGTTCCTAACCGGACTCGAGATGCGTCCTCCAGAAGTTTAATACGTATTTTGTGTGAGACTAAAATAGTTTACGTGCTAAAAAGTGCAACTAATTAATAAAAAAAAACTCACAGCTCTCTCTCTCTCTCTCTCTCTCTCTCTCTCTGATTATATATATATATAATCACTGAAGTGTTATCGTGTCAAGCATTAATAAAAGGAGTGAAGTAAAATTATAATCCGTGTAAGCCTACATTCTTCAGTCGCACCACTCCCTGCTGACATTCATGTCTCTAAAAAAATATAAATACTGAATGTATAATATTTAAAGAAACAATCAAAATTACAAAGTTAATATTTTTTAAACATGTTTGGGGCAAAGCCCACCGGAAAGTACATTTGGGGCGGAAGTTACCGGAAACTTTTTACCATGCATGCGTTTGCAACTACTTCAAGTTCGGCTCCCCAAGGTTTGAACTACAATACAACTCCTACTTCAAATCGGCTTTCCATACGTAGCAACATAACTTCTTCATTTGATACTTGCAATATTTCCTGGCAAATTTGTTTCACTTCAGGCGTAACGTGTTTGCTTAGACGAGGTCCTTTAAGGGATGTCCCAAATGTTTCGTTCACTTATTGGATACAATTTTTGCGTTCTTGAACGCCTCTAGTTCTTACGTAGTTCTGTTCTACACTTTATTGGCTGATCCTAACATCATATGGCTTATTTGTAACATGGCAAGGTTCTTCCCCGAATATATGCTGTATCTTTCCTTCCCCTTGAACTTGGTCACGACAAATGACTGAACGAAAGTACAAAAGATGTAAGTTTACAAAATATTCTCTTGCGAGCTAGCGTTATAAAACGCCAACTTTCCTCGTTGGATGCATCTTTTTTGTATATAAAACTTGTGAATCGGACAGACGGGATGATACTGACAATTTTTAGAACGGCATGTTTCTAAAAACCAATGAAAGCTTTTTTATACCTCACAGCTACTTTATAATGTTTTACGAGTTGATTGCCATGCACTTTGTTCGATTTTCTCTAAAAGTTTGTTAATTATCATAATTTAAAGATTTTGTGTTAACCCAAAAATGAATTTGACTAGCGAACATTCTAAAACTATGATTTTTTAGGATTTTAAATCGCCATTAACGCCTAACAATGAAGATCGGCTTAGGAATGCATTTGACGAAGAACCCACCTAAGGCAGCAATTTATAAGAGTACAATGGTATATTGAATATATAAATTTCAAACAATAATTTCAATAGAGATCTGGTTTTTCTTAGGCGGCACTTGAAATTTGATTTGGAATATCGTTAGTGGCGATGAATCTTGGATTTATTGTTAGATCCTGAACAGAAAAGTCAATCGTCTTGATGGGTCTTTCGAACAGAACCTAAGCCTACAAAATGCCGACGAATTCGCAGCGCTGGTAAGAATATGATCGCTAGTTTTTTTGCTTTCTCTATTACGTATAGTAAGTAGGGGAAGTATTGCATTTCACCCAAAAATTCGATACCGAGATTTCACCGGAAATACATGTTTTGAGACCCCTTGAATCCAAAAAAAAGTATTTCTGGAAACATGTCCGTGTGTGTGTCTGGGTGTGTGTGTGTGTGTGTGTGTGTGTGTGACTGTGAACAGCATAACTCAGAAACGAACAGTCAGATAAACACTAAACTTAGTATTTAGGTTCAGTATTTTCCAGAGATGCGACACGAAGGTTTTCAAGAAAATCCCCCACCCCAGATTACCCTTTAGATGGAACATTTTTTGCCAATTTTAATTTTTTCAAAAATGGCTCTAACGATTTTTTTTAAATATCATAGGTTGAAGATATTTTCATGACAAATGAAATGTATATCTCGAATTTTCTGGGAATGTCTCCAAAAGTATTCTTCATTGTGAACAACTTTTGCATAACTGGTAAACCATAAGAGATAGACAAAATTTTACTACACAAAAAATGTAGATCGCGTTAAAATACACAATTTATGTCATATACATTTTTGTTGTTGAGTGAACCATTTTTGAGATATTGCTTGTTATTCCCTTAAATTTTTCAATACTTGTACTTTTTTCTGAAATTCGTTATTAATTTTTTTTGTCCTGGTAATGCAAAGGAAATGGAATACTCCACATAGCAACCGGGTCTTAAAATATTTGACTATCCTTTAAAGCCTATCAATTCCCCTTGCATCTACAAGAAAATTAGCAATAAGATTAACATCTCGATATCTCGATTAACATGAAGCATATGGAGAATAAGCGTTTGTAAAAATAGTTTGTATAAGAGTAGAGAAAGTCATGTGAGTGTAACACATGAGATTTTTTTCTAAAACGGGTCATATTGCTACCATAGTATGAGAAGATAGACGTACCATTACTATCGATTGGTACATGTATGTTTACTGTAAATTATTTAAAAAGTACGCGAGAAACGTCCAAAAGAAAAAACAATATTACATCATGACAACCATCGTCACATGCAGGAAAACTAACATCTGAGTGTCTGGATGCCCTAAAGGTCAGCATCATGGGTCCCCATGGACCCTAGGTACCGTTGTAGTCCTAGGGAGTGTAAACCCTACATACGAGGAAGTTAAACCAACTAAGAATAATATTAATACAAATTATTTTAATAAGCCCAGGTAAAACTACACAAAATACTTAAGAGACTTTTTTTGTTTTCTTTGAATCCATAGGTCTCTCATTCTTTGGCTTTGGGCTTTCTTTCTCTCGTCTATCCATGTTGATCCAGCTTTTATTCTTCGGTTTGTTCTCTTGGTCAACTTGCCACTTATGCACTTTGATTCTAGGAATAACTTCTAGGGATGTTTAGGATATGTTTTTGCGTAATTCATACCAATTTTAAGTCATTTTTTTTACTTCATCCATCTACTTGTAGTATCTAATTGTGTTTTATTTCCGTTTTTGTAGAATTCCTTTTATTTATTTTGTGAGCCTTTTTTGGGCTCATTTGTTTAATATGTCATAAAATTTTAACCTTCGTTTTCTAATGTCACTGTGAACAATGCCTGTTTTATTTCATGTTCACTCTGGTTTAATTACAGTGTTATAATGTCTTAATTTTGTGTGCTTAGACATCCACCTTTTATTATAGATGTTTTGAGTAAGCCCATGTACTGTTTCCATATTTTGACTCCTACTTATATTAACCTTAGTTTCGTTTCATTTTCCTGAATTATTTAAACTAGGTATTTCAGTTGTGAAACTCGTTTAATTCTTCTATATTTGGTTTGCATGTATTTAGGTGTTTCTTTATTGCAAGAAATTTGTTCAGTTTTTTCTAAGGATATCTGCAGACCATTTTATCCGCTATTTCTTTCAATAGTTCAGTTTGTTTTTGAGATGTTACGATGTCACGAGTGAGGTTTTCTATCATCTGCATATGCTAGGCAATCTATCCTTAATTTTACTCTGCCTAATATAATCGGATAATTAATTTTGAGAATTGTTTTAATATATAAGATATTAGTGTGAGATAATAATTGAGGCAGTATTTTTAACACTTGAATAATTTCAATTGTATTATATAATATATAAATTCAATAACAGCCCACCTTGAAGCAGTATGTATGTAATAATTTGTAAAAATGTATATAACAGTCATTGCAAATGCTTATATTATTGTAAACATGTTTAATAATGTTATGTGAATGCATTTATGTAATTTAATAATGTAAGAGCTGTGAGAATAATAAGTTTGAAGTTGCTAACAATGAGGTAACAATGAGGTAACCTTGAGGCAATAATGAGTTTGAGAGTTTAAATGTTACTAGTCATGATTAGAACAACGATAATGTAAATTTTGTGACAGTTTAAAATTAGCCAATCAACAGCCAGAAAAAGCTTTAATTAAATGCAGGTATTCTGTTGGACTAGGATTAGTCAATCAGAGACTTGAAATACAGAAGCTTACGGGTTTGGACGGTTGAAATATGTTCAGTTGCCTGAAGACCTTGGTAGTGACTAGATGGAAGATGTGTTCTCTAAAGAACACATCTTCCAGATTACCAGACATTGAGGCGATCAAAGTAGAATACGACGCAAAGGACCACAGCAGTTAAAGAGCGTCCAGAAATTAAACGTCCATAAATAAAAAAGAAACAAAAAAAAAAACCGACATACCAGGCAATGAGCTGATCGAAGTAGAATACGACGCTAAGGACCACAACAATTAAAGAGCGTCTATAAATTAAAAAAAGAAAACGCCATACCAGGCATTGAGCCACCAATGCAGAATAGGACGCTAAGGACCATAGCAATTAAAGAGCGTCCATAAACTAAAAAAAGAAAAGAAAAAGAAAACACCATACCAGGCATTGAACCGATCACCTATCCTGGATATGCTGTGATCAAGAGTTTGCTTGCTCCTCGACAGACCCAAGACATTGGCTTGTAAGTCCTTGCGGGTGCAAGTCCTTCAAAGAGGAAGGTAATCAGTTAAAAAATAAGAACAGACTTTCCAAACTGCGCTAGTTAATGCTATAAAAACTGACACACTCTCTATAAAACGAACATATTTAATTTTTCTTTACATTAAGAATCTCCTTAGAGGAAGGAAAAATAATACCTATCTCTACAAAACCCAAAAACCAGAAAGGTAAATCTTTGCGTATCTGTAAGAAACATTGACTCGCAATGTGGACATACGCGACGGCTTTACCTGCAGGAACATCATCTCTTGTTTTATAACACGTACGAAGGCGTTTGATGCCTGACCTTAATACGTTTACTGCCGCAGGTTTCGCCTTTAACGGATAAATCATCTTTAAACCTAAAGCCTGTAACAATGCGGTTCGATAAAGTAGGTGCTTGAAGCATGTCGAGCGCTCAGCGATCGTCTCTTATCCATTTAATCTAAATTAATGCAAGAGGCAAACCCTTTGTGGCTTCTAATCTCTCTAAATAAGCGTGCCTAATCACAAATGTGGGATGCGGGCTGCTTTTGGTGTTCATACTCTTCAAGACTGTTTGGTTAACGGTACGCTTTTAATTAAAAGTAATGTCTTTCCGTTTCCAAGGAGATAACTTGTCTTTTGAACAGGTTGTGCTTGCTGTTGAAATAGAGATAATTTTATTTTTACTTTCGGTGCCAGGCACCTAACTATAGTACGTAAGAGGTAATGTATTCGAGCCAAAAACTCGATGACAGATTTCACCGTAAATACATGTTTTAACCCTCACTGTATGAAAAAAACTTCTCTACCAAGTACCTAGTAAGTGGAAAAGTATTGCATTCCACCCAAAAATTCTATATCAAGATTTCACGGAAATATTTTGTGAGGGCCCCTGAATTAAAAAAGGCCATTTTTAGAAAAATGTCCCAGTATTGTCTGTGTGTATGTAAACAGATTAACTCAAAAATGAAAAGTCAGATGAATACTAAACTTGTTATTTAAGTTCAGTGTCTTCCACGATGCAATACGAAGATTTTAAAGAAAATCCTCCCACCCAAACTACGATTTAAATGGAACATATTTCGAAATTCTTAATTTTCTAAAAAATTAAAATACCACACATTAAATACATTTACATGCCAAACACAATGTATATCTTGAATTTTCTGGGAATAGTCTGTGAAGTCCTTTTCATTCGGAAGGAAATTTGTGTAATCTTGTACAACTGGTAATGGATAAAAATATAGTACACACAGAAATGTCGATCTCCTTAAAACACACAATTTATTTCAAAGAACTTTCTTTGTGGCATGAGCCATTTTCGAGATGTCCGTTATTAATGGTTCAAATTTTTCAACACTGTGTCTTTATTTTAAAGGCTTGCTGACATTCAGTTATTTATCGCGAGTGCAGGCAAAGAATATACACAGTGATTTATGTATAACTGACACATTTATTTCTTTAATTGTTTGAAAACGAGTTATGCTAGCAACAACTTATTATATCTGAAATTCAGAGGAATTTTGGGAGATTATTTACCTCTATAGCAAATGTTGAAAATGTCTTCCATCCTGCATAAGGCACAACTCAACACGTCGTTCCATGTTACTGGCCACTCGTTGGGGACTCTGTTGTCAATAGCTTTAATCTCCTGTGTTGTGCTTCAAATCGTCCAACGTCTGAGGACGTTTGACATAAACCCTCTCTTTTAAGTAATTCTATAGAAAGAATCTGGCGATGTCAAATCCGGAGATCTTGTTGTTCACAGGTTCTTGGAAATTATCCGATCGTCAAGGAAACTTGCAATTAGTGCCATGGATTCATTTGATGTATGGAATGTAGCGCCGTCCTGCTGAAAATACCCTTGACTCAGGTCTACAGCGTCTAGTTGTTCAGCAAACTCCATGAAAATTCGTCGGTATTCTGCAGTGTTCACATTGTTTAAAACAAATTTGTCCCACTATTCTCTGTGCGGATATTGCGTACCGAACTCCGATTTTAACCGGGCGCATAGGTGCTTCATGAATAATATGTGGATTTTCGCTGGTCCAATAGCGTGAGTCATTTGAGTTCAAATAGCCGGATAAATGGAACCATGCTTCATCTGTGAACCATGTGATGGACAATATGGCAGGATTTTGCACAATGAACGCCCGAAACCAAGACAATAATTCCGTCGTCTATCCTTATCTGATTCCTGTAACTGATGGACAACCGTAATCCTATATGGCTTTAGGCCTGCACTTTTCACAGCTCTCTGACACATTGAGTAGCTTTACCCTGTCTCCTGCGACAAACGTCTTAATGATTTTTTGGGCAACTGATCCAGTTGTGCTCTTACATCAACAACAACCGTAGGAAGCCTAGATGAACGAATTTTGCGTTTTTCACTCACTAGAGATTCAGTTGTTTCCAATTTGTTTACCAGTCCGCATTGTTTCTTTGGAGAGGATTCCGAACATCAAATTCTCTTGCTGTTTGAGTAGCTGTAATTGAATTCGTAATCCAGTATTGCTTTACAAGGACGAGTCGTTCATTTAATGTGTACTCCATTTTCACGTTGACTAGAACAAAATCTCAAAAACAGTTGCCGACAATAAAAAAACAATTGTGAATAAAACATGAATCTAGTGGCAGGCAATCGAAACTTCAGAACATTATGCTTAATTTGGTGCTAAAATTGGGACATTGAGTGAATTTCGAACAGAATAATTAAAGAAAGAAATTTGTCAGTTCTTCATAAATCACGCTGTATGAGGCCAGCATATAGCGTCCAATTCTGAAACATTTGACTATGGCTATTTCCAGTGCATTTATAACGAAATGTGTAATGTAGCTATTTCTGCAACGTTTATCTCGTTTAACATGAAGTAGATAGAAAAATAAGCTTTCGTAAGATAAATTTTGATACCCATGAATAAATGTTCCAATGTGAATGTAACACATCAGATTTTTAGTAAAAGGTCCGTGTGTGTGTGTTTGAACACCATAACTCTAAAACGAAAATTTGGTTCATACCAAACTTGGTATTTAAGTGCAACACTAAGATTTTCAAAGAATTCTCCCAATCCGAATTACCCTTTACATGGAACACCTTTCAAGTTTTTGTATTTTCTCAAAAATGACTAATATTTTGATTAAAATATAATGAATTTAAGATATTTTCATGGAAAATAAAATTTCTGAAATTCTGGGAATAGCCTGTGAAGTTCCGTTCATTCGGAAGGATTGTTGTATAATGTTGTACAACGGGTACATCATAAGAGGTATACAAAAACGTAATACACAAACATTTTAGATCTCTTTAAAATTTGTGAGATATCCCTTATTATTGGTTTGAATTTGTCAATACTCTGTCATGTCCATTAATTCAGTTATTTCCCGCGATTTCATGGAAAGAGTATATATTTGAAGTCTAGTGCATAGCGGTCAGTGTAAATATTTAACTATCAGTGTTTTAAATATTTAAATATCGCCATTCTCTTTGTACATGTAACAACATGTGTAATGAAACTATTTCTGCAAACGTTTGTCTGAATTAATTTGAAGGAGATAGAAAAATAAACTTTTTCAAGAATAGTTCGTAAACGATAAAAATACGATGCTGGGTACAGAAACACATGTGAATGTAACACACAAGATTTTTGTGTGCTGGTTTTGAGAATTTTATTTCCCTTTCAGGTATTCATTTTGCATTTTAGTTTTCATAAGGAAATGCGTTAATAAATTTTAGATTTTAATTCCATCAATAACTTTTTACGAGACCAAAGGCAACAGAAAATAAACTTGAATATCTTATGATGATAAGTATGGCTTTGAAGACTTTTATTTAATTTTCAGTAATTAAAAACGGGATGCTGTACTTAAGCCCGATTGTAGCTGTCATGAAGATAACTTATGTTGGAGATTTTTATAAAATACAACACTGCGTAATTAAGGAAATGTAGAATCATACCGAAAAATTCAATACCACAGCCAGGATTTGAACCACAAATCTTCAACTTTTCGTGCGTTGCTCTAAGCAACTGAGCTACCATGGCAACATGTTGGCAGGAAATTAAATTCCCTAATTCCCAATCAATGATTGACCTAATTGTGGTAAACTATGCAACTTGAGACTTACGAGATTGTAAATCGCCTTTGGGGTATGTTGTATCAAAAATGAATTCGAGAACGCTTTGCGATTTATCGGAAAACATGTGGATCATTTGGGGAATTTAATGTTGTTTCAGCATGTTGCCATTGCAGTCGGTTAGATCAAGTGCACGGAAAGTCGAAGTACCATGGTTCAAATCATGGATGTGGTATTGAATTGTTCAGTTTGTACTATTTTGTACTCCCCGTATAATACGATGGCGCATGGAACATTAAAAGTTCGACAAGACAAGAACAAGGAACTTCATGAATGTGCTCTTCAAGAAGTAGGGCAGAAGTTGACAGGCCTGCTGAAGAGTGCGCCAAGTCCTACCGCGCCGATCGCCTGAGGTGACGTCAGCGCCATACCTCTCCTCCAGCCGGTTCCGTCGTGCATGTGAAAGTCCCTGGTAGGTAGAAAGGGGAAGCCAGAGCGGGCACCTCGTAGATATTAACTCTGCAAATTTTTTGTTTCGACTTCATTTAATTCATAGTATGTTGTAACTTTTCTAAATTTACTGTTTGGGATGCCCATACGATGTTAGGGGGAAGCTTAAGAACATTGCGTGGAAGTATTATAATTTCAATTGTGTCAATTTAAAGCTAGCAACAGAAAATGTTCGATAATCTTTGAAATGTTTAATAATTTTAATGTATTTAAATTGTGGTTATTTAAATTTGAATTTGTAGTCAAATGCAGAGAGGCACATTAGAACATAAAATCTTACGCATGTACTCGTGCCATGTTATATGATTGTCAGTTTTTTGGTAGATTTATATTATATTGTGAAACTTATAAGAGTTGAGTTTATTAAGGGTATTATTTGACAGTAATTGTTTGTGATATCCTGTGTTACGCCTTTAAGATCTTACACCCTTAGGATATTTGGCTCAGTACACCGCAATATGAGTTTTAGAAGGCAAATAGTTAAGTATTTTGATAGTTATTTCTAGTATTAACCTTCACCATTTATAACAGGTATTACTTAGTCTTCCACTATGAGACTTAATAAAAATCTGATGTGTTACACTCACATGACTTTCTCTACTCTTGTACAAACTATTTATACAAACGCTTATTCTCCGTCTACTTTATGTTAATCGAGATAAACATTTGCAGAGTCTATCTTATTGCTAATTTTCTTGTAGATGTAAGGGGAATATATATTTGCAAGGGCAATATAGAAATACAGTAGCCTTTAAGCACATACATATCTCTTAATAGCTGGTTGCTAGGTGCAGCACCATTCTCTTTCCCATAGATTAATACTCTTTGCATATCCAAGACAAAAAAATCTGATGTGTTACACTCACATGACTTTCTCTACTCTTGCACAATCTAATTTTACAAACGCTTATTCTCCATATGCTTCATGTTAATCGAGATATCGACATGTCAACATTATTGGTAATTTTCTTGTAGATGCAAGGGAAATATGGTAGCTTTTAAGCGATAGTCAAATATTTTAACGGTGGTTGCTATGTGGCGCATTCCATTCTCTTTGCATGTCCAGAACATAAAAAAAATGAATAACGAATTTGAGAAAAAGTATAAGTATTGTAAAATTTAAGGAAATAACAAGCAATATCTCGAAAACGGTTCACTCAACAAAAGAATAGTATATGACATAAGTTGTGTATTTTAACGCGATCTACATTTTTTGTGTAGTAAAATTTTGTCTATCTCTTATGGTTTACCAGTTATGCAAAAGTCGTTCACAATGAAGTATACTTTTGGAGACATTCCCAGGAAATTCAAGATATACATTTTATTTCTCATAAAAATATCTTAAACATATGATATTTTAATCAAAATCGTTAGAGCCATTTTTGAGAAAATTAAAATTTTCGAAAAATCTTCCATGTAAAGGGTAGTCTGGGGTGGGGGGATTTTCTTGAAAACCTTCGTGTCGCATCTCTGGAAGATACTGAACCTAAATACCAAGTTTGGTGCTTATCCGATTGTTCGTTTTTGAGTTATGCTGTTCACAGACACACACACACACACACACAGACACACACACACACAGACACACACACACAGACACACACACGGACATGTTTCTAAAAATGCTTTTTTTGGATTCAGGAGGTCTCAAAACGTGTATTTCCGGTGAAATCTCGGTATCGAATTTTTGGGTGGAATGCAATACTTCCCCTACTTACTATACGTAGTAGAGAAAGTAAAAATGAATAACGAATTCCCATTCGAGAAAATAAGTATTGAAAAAATTTAAGGGAATAACAAGTAATATCTCGAAAATGGTTCACTCAACAAAAAAAATGTATATGACATAAATTGTATATTTTAACGCGATCTACATTTTTATGCAGTAAAATTTTGTCTATCTCTTATGGTTTACCAGTTATGCCAAAGTCGTTCACAATGAAGAACACTTTTGGAGACGTTCCCAGGAAATTCAAGATATACATTTTATTTGTCATAAAAATATCTTAAAGCTATGATATTTTAATCAAAATCGTTAGAACCATTTTTGAGAAAATTAAAATTTTCGAAAAATCTTCCATGTAAAGGGTAATCTGGGGTGGGGGGATTTTCTTGAAAACCTTCGTGTCGCATCCTTGGAAGATACTGAACCTAAATACCAAATTTGGTGTTTATCTCACTGTTCGTTTCTGAGTTATGCTGTTCACAGACAGACACACACACACAGACAGACACACACACAGACACACAGCAACACAGACACACACACGGACATGTTTCCAAAAATGCTTTTTTTGGATTCAGGGAGTCTCAAAACATGTATTTCCGGTGAAATCTTGGTATCGAATTTTTGGGTGGAATACAATACTTCCCCTACTTACTATACGTAGTAGAGAAAGTAATACGGTGCAGGTCTGACTCAACCTTTCCATCTGTAGCCTACACACGGCATATGTGCAAGAACAATGAATTATCATTGCATAATTTAGCCTTAGAATGAGTTGTAAGAAAGCAGTTAATAATTGGTTAAATGCTATTGATCCTATGTAACATTTCACGAAAGTGTTGTGTTGGGTGTGTTGACAGTGAGGGAATAAATGCTTATAGCCGTGTATAGTAAATTAATATGGAGTAAGTTTAATCGAGCGGGATGACTCAGTCCGGTAACGTCTATGGCAGGTATTCGGTAGGTCCCGGGGCCGAAGGTTTTTTCGTGATTTTCCTCGGTCGCTAGGGTTCGATAATTTGATCCGCGATTTTTTCTGTCATCCTTTTCATCTCTACATTTCATTTCTTTCTCCTTCACAGCCATACCAGGCAGTGGGCTGATCTCTCATCCTATATGCCATGACCCACAGTTTGCTTGTTCCTCGACAGGCTACTGACCCGAGGCGTGGGCTTGTGAGTCCTTAGGGATATACATTCTACAAAAAAGAGGGCAACACATTAAAAAGAAGAAATTCATAGGTCCAATAAGTAACGACAGAACTACAATTTAAAGAGAAGTTTTCTTATAATTCAGTATTATTACGTTTTAGTTTTAATTTTGACTTTTTACCTCCAAAAAGTGAGTTGATGTAGAAGGGCTTTCCAGTATTTGAAATTAAACGGAATAGTTTAGAACAATAGCTGGAAAATCTGCCCAAGTGATCAAAGGCTTAGGCGGTAGTAGATGCGCTAGTCATTCTGGCCTTCCTGGCCGCTAGCGAATGTTGAGATGAATTTACCACAAATCATTGAACGCTCTCTCTCATTTCTTGCTATGTTATGTTTTGACTCAAAGAGTCAGGCGGTTTGGATTGGTGATGCACAGTGTGTGACTGAGTTGCACCAGAGAAAACGCTGCCCACTCTTATATTGGCTCTTTTGAGAGGGTCCCTTAAGACAAGGCTCAACCTGTATCAGCTTGTTGTTTATGAAAATGTCAGGGACATCCCAGGCCCCTTTGTCTGCGCAGTTCCATGTCCTTATCTCGCGGAGTCTGATGGCCACAAATGACGTTACGTGTATGCTAAATGTTACAGTCCCTAGCTTTAAATATTGAAGGATACAGTAGAGGATTGCATTTAATAGAGTATTATTATACCTATAACAATATCGAACTCTGTCCAAACACTGTCGTAATTAATAATGAAACCTAATGAATAATGTTGAACAAATTTAATGATCACTTGTAAACACGATTACCAGCAGGATAGAGAGAAAATGGTGAAAGGGATTATAATAAGTTCCTTATAACTGACTCCGTGGTAACGTGTGAGGCTCGCATTTGGGAGATCGCGGATTCGATTCCCGTTGGCGCGGTCTCTCTGATTTTGTGTAGCACAGCGGTTGGTAAGCGAATGCTAGGATGGATTGCACAATGCAGCGAATTTTCCTTTCCCCCCATTTCGTGTCATTTCATTTCCTTATCATGTTTCAGGATCGAAGGATCAGGCGAGGAGAGTTTGTTTTGAGAAACTGTCTATGCTGGTGTGTATTGGCTCTCAGAGAGAACTCT
The DNA here is from genome assembly GCA_030765065.1 of Deroplatys truncata. NCBI lineage: Eukaryota > Metazoa > Arthropoda > Insecta > Mantodea > Mantidae > Deroplatys > Deroplatys truncata. The sequence continues at coordinate 125,695,372 of CM060980.1, read as the reverse complement.
CTTTGGGAGAGAGGCCTGTGGAGTCTCGCCGGCGTCGGCATGTAGCATCTGAGACGTTAGGTACCCCATCTGCGTCGAATCTAGTCGGCTTCTGTGTCCTTCGCTTCACCCCTTCCTCCTGGAGGTTTCCAGAAGGTTTCCATATGCTTTAATGTGCGCTTTACTGCTTCCTGATAACCATATCCATGCTCCTTATTAAGGGCAATGCCTCACGACAACGTGGACAAAATACGCAATAGAGACGGCCACGCGAAGGTCGTTATAATCGCAAATCAAAATGTAATCAATTATATATTTATGCTATGGTAGCGCTGCTACCTGCATTGTTAGGGGAATTATGTTCGCTCTTGGTACCGGCATGGCGATTTTCCCTGCTGGGAAACTAGTATGGAGTTGACTCATCCTTGGAGAGCAATTGTGGACCCCCTGGCAGAACTCCCAGTGGCACATAAGCGACCACGGTACAGGACATGCTTACCACATGTTACTGCTGCTACTACACTGCGTGTGAGCAGAGAACCATCGTGGGTCTTTTGTTTAAACTAGTTAAGTAGGTAGTTAAAGTCAATAATTTATAACGATTAGATGAGGCAGTGATAAATGCATAATTCAACTGGTAACATATGGATGAATTAAATACGTTTATAATCAAGAACAATAGCTAAATTTCAATTTAAAAATTGACTTCTGGCGGTGATTGGCAAGGATTTAAAGGAGGAAAAGTTAAACCAGTATTAGAAACTAGGAAAAGAATAAAGGTCCAAGGATCCCTTGTAGAAGACTTCAGAATAGTCCAATTAAGATGGTTTGATCATATGAAGAGGGTGCCAGATGACAGTCTGTTAAATAAGAATTAATGAAATTTAACAGAAAATAGGGAAACGAGAACATCAAAACTAACACAGTCCAAAGGAATAATTACAACTTTGAGGGAAAGAAGGCTGGAAGAGGGGCCATGAGTAAAGAAAGACAAATAAGGATGTTCTATGCAGTAGTAAAATTGGTGTAGGAAGATGTCTAAGACATTATTATACCTCGAAACGTAAATAAATGTATTTAACGGTCAGAAGATAGACTGAAACGGTAATATAACAGGTGGAAGGAGTATTGATGTCATACTTAAACCAGGGAGACGTCTCATTGAATGCATTGAAAATATTTATGATCAGTTTACTTCTACGAGTATCTTTCATAGATATTTCGAAAACTGTTTGGAAAGAGGAAACGTTTGGTTTCACCTCACTGGTGAATGAAAATTATTTCGTGGCGTAGGTCATGTTTGCCTATAACAGAATCTGCGGTGAGATACTGAAAGCACACTGGAGTGCAAAACATAAGGACTAAAGTAATCTTCGCGTGCTGTGACACTGCCAAGTAACATAGATCGATGAAATTTGAATCCTACATACAGGAAACTGATACAGTATGCTACAGTAGGCAAATAAACGAAATATGCAATGAGACGAACAGAAATTCCGCTTTTATTCATAGACCATAAGCTACACTAAAGTCAATATGGCATATGATGGTTCTCCAGATTTACACAAACAGATACATGGTGCTTAAAAGGGTGTATGGTCACCACGGACAGCAATGCATGCTCTGCATCGTGCTCCCATGCTGGCCACAAGGTTGGTAACTAGTTCTTGTGGTAGGGCGTTGCATTCCTCTACTAGCACTATTGACAACTGTTGGATGGTCGTTGGTGCATGTGTATGTACTGCAATACGTCCCCCCAAAGCATTACACACGTGTTCGATGGGATTTAAATCGGGGGAACGGGCAGCCAGTCCATTCGCCAAATATCCTCTAGTTTCAAGAGATTCTCCACCTCCATAATGTTGCGCCCACGTAACATTATGCCTCCCTAAACCATAACACCCGGACCACAAAACGATTATGTTCAAGGATGTTCCTGGGCTCATTACCTGTTCCCACCTCTCGCCAGATGAGGGTACGTCGAGAATCACTACTTAGACTGAATCTGTTCTCATCCGAAAAGAGCACGCGAACCCATTCCTCGTAGGTCCAATTTTTATGCTCTTGGAACCATCGCAAACGATGCCGCCGATGTGCGGATGTCAAGGGAACACAAGGTACTGGCTGTCGGGCAAAGAGACCACCTCTGTGTAGTCGCCGTGTCACTGTGTATTGTGAGATTGCGCGCCTAGCTTTTCTGTTAAATGTGGTTGCACCCGCTGTTTGCCGTGGATCCCTTCTTGCCTGTTGCACAATGTAGCGGTCATCTGCTCTGTAGTTGAGCGTGGTCGACAACCACCTCTCCGTAGGACAGTAGTGCCTGTGGTATGGAAGTTTCCCCATGCACGTGAAACAATGCTGTGAACAATTTCAAACTCCTGAGCAACACTCGTCACACTTGCCCTTCGTCCAGTTTCCCGATGATTCTTGCCCGTGTGTATCATCTAAATGGTGTCTACGGGCCATGTTACAATGAAGAACACCACTACAGTGCTCCGTAACAGCTCGCTAATTGCCACACACCGTCTTGTCCTGTTTCGTCAATTGCCCCGCGTTGTGGGACCAGATCCATTTGGCACTATAGGCTCGCTACACTCACGCCATGTGACGTCCAACTTTCTGTGTACGTGTGAGAGACCTCATGCTCCCGCACCTCCATCTACTTCCATCAAGTAGGTAGTTCATTTGTTATGATACTTTATCCACCTCGTCCTTAAGTTTTGCACACCACTGTATTTGGGTCTGTAACACAACAGCGATTTATTAGCTATGGTTAGTTGTATTTAGTTCTCAAGACAACTCTTTCGTTCATTTGCAGATTCACTTGCTTCTCTAGGTATTCAACAAAAGAAAATGTATAGGGTTACAACATATAACAAAACTTTAATACAAGGAACTAAAACACGTATCTTACTATTAATATCTTACTATTACCCGAATGTACAAAATAGGTAAATCAAAGCGACGCAACAAAATGTATTAGTTATGCATTTGAGAAACGTGTTTTGGTGCTTCACGTATGGTAAGCCGATTTGAAGATGTATTATATTTCGGCTGATGGGGAGCCAAACTTAAAGTAGTTGCAACCGCACGTAAGGTAAAAAGTTTCCGGTAGCCTTCGCCCCAAGTTTAAAAACATTAACTTTGTAATTTGACTGTTCCTTTAAATATTATATATTTATATTTGCCTCGGCTGCGTCAGTATTTTTTTTTAAAGACGTGAATGCCTTAGCAGGGAGTGGTGCGACTGAAGAATGTAGGCTTACACAGATTATAATTTTACTTCACTCCTTTTATTAATGCTTGACACTATTTAAATAACACTTCACTGATATATATATATATATATATATATATATATATATAGAGAGAGAGAGAGAGAGAGAGCTGTGAGATTTTGTTTTATTAATTACTTGCACTTTTTAACACGTAAACTATTTTCGTCTCACACGAATACGTATTAAATTTCTCGAGAACGCATCTCGCGTCTGGTTAGGAACACTGTCTACAAGCAAACGACTTCTGAATTTGTACAATTTTGCTCCATTTCAGTTTCTGATGGGCTAATCCTAGTCCAATAGAATACCTTCATTTAACTAAAGCTTTTTCTGGTTGTTGATTGGCTATTTTATAAACTGTCACAATAATTACATTATTGTTTCCAAGAATTACAAGTAGCATTATTAAACTTCTTACTCATTATTGCCTCAAGGTTACCTCATTTTTAGAAACTTTTAACCTATTATTCTCAAAGCTCCTACATTATTAAATTACGTAATACATCCACATAACATTATTACACGTGTATACAATAATATAAACATATACAATGACTGTAATATACACTTTTTATGTATTTTTACATGCACATATTGATTTAAGGCGGGCTGTTATTGAATTTATACATATATTATATAATTAGACTGAAAATCATTAAATGTTAAAAATACTGCCTCACATTCCACAGAGTTCAAACAAAAGACATTATAAAACTTTATGTAGAAGCTCTAAGTAAGCTTGCATAGATATGATTTCCTAAAAATCTGATGTGTTGCACTTACGTGATTTTCTCTACTCTTATACAAAGTATTTTTACAAACGCTTATTCTCCATATGATTGATGTTAATCGAGATGTTAGTCTTATTGCTAATTTTCTAGTAGATACAAAGGGAATTGGTAGGCTTTAACTGATAGTCAAATGTTTTAAGAGCTGGTTGCTAGGTGGAGTATTCCATTCTCTTTGCATTACCAGGACAAGATAACCGAATAACGAATTCCCATTTGGCAAAAAGTATAAGTATTGTAAAATTCAAACAATTAACAATGAATATCTCCGAAATGGTTTACTCCACAAAAAACGTAGTGACATAAACTGTGTGTTTTAACGAGATATGTATTTTTTTTGTAAGCAAATTTTGTCTAACTCTTAAGGTTTACCAGTTAGACGAAAGTCGTTCAGAATAAGAGAGCTTTGGGGACATTTCCAAAAAAATTCAAGATATACATTTTATTTGTCATAAAAATATCCTAAATATATGACTATTTAATAAAAATCGTTAGAGCCATTTTTAAGAAAATCAAAATGTTCCATGTAAAGGGTAGTCTGGGGTAGCTATTCACTCTGAATAACTTTGCATAACTAGTACACCGCAGGTGATAGACTAAAGTTTACCACACAAAAAATGTAAATCTCGTTGAAACACACAATTTATGTCATATAAATTTTTCTTTTTTTTGTGGAGTGAACTATTTCCGAGAGAGTGCTTGATATTTATTTGAAATTTCTAACACACACTTTTTCTCAAATGTGAAATTCGTCTTTTTTGTGCTGAAAACGCTCCACTTAGCAGGCAGCTCTTAATAGATTTGACTATCACTTAAAACCTAGCAATTCACCTTGCACCTACAAGAAAATTAGCAATAAGATTAACATCTCGATTAACATAAAGCATATGGGGAATAAGTGTTTGTAAAAATAGTTTGTACAAGTGTAGAGAAAGTCATGTGAGTGTAACACATAAGATATTTACTTTCTCTACCATGGCAAACACGTGGACAAAAATAAGAGTCCTACACGGCACAGCACCTTGTTTACACCATATGCAATAGTTGTGTAGCCGCTACAGCAAGTTGTATGGCATTATTAAACATGCTACCTTACATGTGGCTTCTCTGTAGCGCTGTGACGGTGTACAGTACTTATGTGGATAAGACCGCAGGTTTGCTTTTCGCATGTACCAAACACTTTTTACTTTCTCTACTACGTATACTAAGTAGGGGAAGTATTTCCACCCAAAAATTCGATACCGAGATTTCATCGGAAATACATGTTTTGAGACCCCTGAATCCAAGAAAAGCATTTTTGGAAACATGTCCGTGTGTGTGTGTGTGTCTGTCTGTGAACAGCATAACTCAGAAACGAACAGTCGGATAAACCCCAAACTTGGTATTGAGGTTCAGTATCTTCCAGAGATGCGACACGAAGGTTTTCAAGAAAATCCCGCACCCCAGACTACCTTTTACATGGAACATTTTTCGAAAATATTAATTTTCTCAAAAATGGCTATAACGATTTTGAATAAAATATCATATGTTTAAGATATTTTCATGACAAATGAAATGTATATCTCGAATTTTCTGGGAATGTCTCCAAAAGTATTCTTCATTGTGAACGACTTTTGCATAACTGGTAAACCATAAGTGATAGACAAAATTTTACTACACAAAAAATGTAGATCGCGTTAAAATACACAATTTATGTCATACACATTTTTTGTTGTTGAGTGAACCATTTTAGAGATATTGCTTGTTATTCCCTTAAATTTTCCAATACTTATACCTTTTCTCAAATTCGATTCATGTTTTTTCCTGGTAATACAAAGAGAATGGAATACTCCACATAGCAACAACCTCATAAAAAATATTTGACTATCGCTTAAAGCCTACCAATTCCCCTTGCATCTACAAGAAAATTAGCAATAAGATTAACATCTCGATTAACATGAAACATATGGAGAATAAGCGTTTGTAAAAATAGGTTGTATAAGAGTAGAGAAAGTCATGTGAGTGTAACACATCAGAGTTTTTATTCTTTTAATAATGTTTATTAACACAGTGACTACTATTTTCGATATACTCCATTTCATACACTGCATTTGGTAAACTTCGTAATTGAATAGTTACTAAGATGTAAATTAGTGGCTTCACAATTTCATCATGATCACATATCTCTATCTCATTGGCTATCAAAGAACAGTCTAAGGTTTTTTTGCAGCTTGACTATACACTGAACAGTGCGCTGTACGGGGTAATACTTGAGAATGTTTTCCATCTGTGAGGGTAATATATCCTGTTGGAATTGTTGAATTCGCACAGGATTCTAGGCACAAATTCAAGAAGCCTGGGATGTTATAGGTTCTCTTGCATGTTACTACAGGGATTAAATTCATCCATAACCCGAAAATGAAAGCAGTTATAGGTGCTCAAGGTTCATACACCCGATATTAATTTTCTTTATTTTTTTGTGTTTTAGTTTTAGAAGACAGTAGTGTATTTGCATCTATTTCTTTAGTCATTTAAAGTGAGTATTTTTGTAGAATTATGTCTTAGTTATGGTTGGATATACCTAAAACTTAAAATACTAAAATTATATTAATGAAACATTATATTCTACACATCCATAATAAAATTAGCAATATAAAAATAACAATAAGTAATGCAAAATTTAAGCCGAGTAGCTTATGAGCGCAAGCGATACCTTCTTAACCTCTCGGCCAACGAAACGTTTTTCCATGCTCTGTTTTCAGTAGCTTATAAGCGTTACTACCGAGAAACACCGTTATAAGGTGTTAACGCTCACAGGGCAGAGACCATTCTACAGTTTCTGTGCGTGAACACAGTTGTTACGAAGGTGCACGAAGCCCTCCGATCGTCAGATGGAATCTTGGGTCGATATCGAGATTTCACCGGAAATATATTTTTTGAGACCTCTGAACCCAAAAAAAAGCATTTTTAGAAAAAGGTCTACGTGTGTGTGTCTGTGAACAGCATGATACAAAAAACGAAAAGTCTGTTAAATACCAAACTTGGTATTTATGTTCAGTACCTTCCAAGCTAGCGGCATGAAACTTTTCAAGAATTACCCTTTACATGGAACTTTTTCTGAAATTTTTCATTTCCTAAAAATGGCTCAAACGAATTTGATTAAAATACCATATATTAAAGATATTTACACTACAAATAACATGTATATCTTTAATTTTCTGGAAATATCTTGTGATGTCCACTTCATTCGGAAGGAATTTTCTATAATCTTATATAACTGTTAATCGTTAAGCAATAGAAACGTACTGGGTTCACCAAAATTGTAGATCTCTTTAAAACACACAATTAGTAGCAAATAACTTTTTTGTAGCATAAGCCATTTCTGAGATATCCGTTATTAATGGTTCGAATTGTTGTTTCTTGGTCATTCTCTTAAAAGTCCCTTCAACATTCAGTTGTTTCCCGCGATTGCATGGAAACATTACGGAATTTTAAGGCAGCATATAGCGTTCAGTTCTTAAACATTTGACTATCGCTGTTCTCTGTGTATCCATAACAAAACGTGTAACGTAGCTATTTCTGCTGTTATAGGTTTATTAGTTTGTATACCCACTAATAAACTATAGAGGGTATAGAAAATAATATGAGTGTGTCACAGATTTCTAAAGAGCGTATCGCTATGTTATGGCTTTAAAATTCCATGCTTTTGCAAGACTATGAGAAAAATTTAAATAATTGTGTGCTTTAACGAGATCTATATTTTTTGTGTAGTAAGAAATTGTCTATTTCTTACGGTTTACCAATTACACAAAGTCACTCAGAATGAAGATGACTTCATAGGATATTCACAGAAAACTGATTATAATCTACATTATTCGCCATGAAAATATCTTACACATATAGTATTTTAATAAGCAACTATTAGAGCCATTCTCAAGAAAATTAAAAAAAACAATGAGGTTTTTTAAGTAAAAGGAGAGTTTGGGGTGCGGGATTTTCTTGAAAATCTTCATGGCGTATCCTTGGACCAAGTTTGGTATTTAACGATATTTACACAAACATATACAGACCTATTCTAAAAGTGGTTTTTTTATTCAGAGAGTCTCAAAATGCATATTTCCGGCGAAATCTTGGTGTCGTGTTTTTGGGAGAAATGCAATACTTCTCATACTTAAAGAGGTAAACAATAGAAAAAGTAAAAATAACTTATGCGCTTTCGTTATGACACATTAATTCAAATAAGGAGTGATTAAGGCAAGTCCTATTGAAGTGTGGGTAAAATATTAGTTGTTATCTTGATTTTCATCCTTAAGTGTCTAGTTTCGCCACAATTTACGATTATTGTTTTGTATAAATTGTCATTTTCTTGAGATTGCATGCACGCGCAGAACTCTTATTCTGCCAGGGCCTCCCAACCGGTACAGCTAACATTATATGTTTGTAATAATAAAAACTAAAAAGTTTAAGGTTATGGTGCTGTAAAATTTATGAATTTACAGAATTGTGAACTGCTTTAAATGGCAACAACTTTAAAGTTCTAAAGGACGCAGTTCAAAAGGGAAACCAAGGGAACAAAACAGCGGAGCAAATTACAATGTCCCTCGAAACTCTACTTACAGTTTTATAATTGAATATTACTCAAACGAATACAACACTCTTAATTTACACAATTGTTTTCTTGCTTATCCTTGGTGACGTAGGTTGGAAGGCAATTGGGGCAAGAATTTCTAAACTCGAAAAAAAGTGCTACTAAATACATTTAGAGCTCCAGATGCTGTCTTAAACATCGGTTCTATTCAAGCTAAAATAAATAGCTACCAATAATTCCGAATTTTAAATTAAATTGACAAACTACGTCATTAAGAGCCGATTACTGTAGATGAAAACAAATCTGTTCTCTAGCAATTCAAAAAATACATCCTAAGCCACATGAAAGCAATTCTTGGGTAAGCTTGCTTAGAACTGAATACCTTTTGCGCTTGAAAGTATAACTATAGTGTAAAATAATTCATCCTGAACCCCATTTGCGACAGTATTAGTAGCACACTAGTGCAGTAAAATGGTAAAACAAAGTACCTGCGTGTAAATGGCACTTCAGGCTGTCAAATCTGAAAACAAGAAGACATTTTAGGTAACATGTCAGCATCATTTGGAAGGCTGCAAATAACACGACCGTACAATCCCAATTAATACAATGTGCCACGCTTAAAACACCTATTGAAAATATTCATAGCTGTTGAAGGGAGTGTATTTAATGTCTGATTAAGATACGTTTTAGCTAGTAGGATGTCTCAGATAAAGCTTTAGTTGGTGGGAAGTGTATATAGTATGCTGAACTCGTGCCGCGCGTGATGCGTTCAGTGAAAAACACTATCGCGCGTCTTTACCCCTCACTTACCTCAGACTAAGTAGATACCATCTCCTTCCAGTAGCTAAATCCCTTCCTTTTTGGATTGCCTCCCTACCAACTAGCCAAAATGCCGCTGAACAAACAGTAATTGAAACGTAACATTTTCTGACCCAATTAGAACTGTTATTTTAATATTGGACAGATGCATTTCAGCATGCGTACCATTTTTAGCAAGGTGATACCAAGCCTGTTGCCAAGCTCATATATTCCTTAGCATATCATTAATGCTGTTTTGAATCACAAAGGAAATGTTGCATCCACTGATGTTCTATACTCATTTAATTATTTAGGATCAATGATAATGGTGTTTTGAAGGAAATTAGAAAGAGAATAGCAGAAAGTAATCGACGTCTCCATGTTCTCAACAATTTAATGAAAGCTAGATATATATGGAAGAAGGTAAAAATAAGACTGTATAAGGTGATACTCAAACCTATTGTGACATACGGAAGTGAAACTTGGGTGTTAACAGAGCGGGCAAAAAAAATCCTGATGTGTTACACTCACATGACTTTCTCTACTCTTGTACAAACTATTTTTACAAAATCTTATTCTCCATCTATTTCATATTAATCGAGATAAACATTTGCAGAAACGATCTTTTGACATGCAAAGAGAATTACATTTTACACATAGCGACCAGTTCTAAAAATATTTGTCAATCCCTTAAGGCCTAGTATGTTCCCCTTGTTTTGTATTTGCAAGGGGAATATAAAAATACGGTAGCCTTTAAGCATAGACCTATCTCTTAATAGCTGGTTGCTATGTGCAGCACCATTCTCTTTGCCACAGATTAAAACTCGTTGCCATCCAAAACAACAACAAAAAAAAATGAATAACGAATTCCCCTTTGAGAAAATAAGTATTGAACAATTTAAGGGAATAACAAGCAATATCTTGAAAATGGTTCACTCAACAAAAGAAAAAGGAATATGACATAAATTGTGTATTTTAACGCGATCTGCATTTTTTGTGTAGTAAAATTTTGTCTATCTCTTATGGTTTACCAGTTATGCAAAAGTCGTTCACAATGAAGAATACTTTTGGAGACATTCCCAGAAAATTCGGGATACACATTTTATTTTTCATGAAAATATCTTAAACATATGCTATTTTAATCAAAATCGTTAGAGCCATTTTTGAGAAAATTAAAATTTTCGAAAAATGTTCCATGTAAAGGGTAATCTGTGGTGGGGGATTTTCTTGAAGACCTTCGTGTCGCATTTTGGAAGATACTGAACCTAAATACCAAGTTTGGTGTTTATCCGACAGACAGACACACACAGGGACATGTTTCCAAAAATGCTTTTTTTGGATTCAGGGGGTCTCAAAACATATATTTCCGGTGAAATCTCGGTATCGAATTTTTGGGTGGAACACAATACTTCCCCTGCTTAGTATACGTAGTAGAGAAAGTAATAAAACTTGCAACATGAGAAAGGAAGATATTAAGAAAGATCTATGGACCAGTATGTGATGATCGAATCTGGCATATTAGAACAAATAATGAAATAGTAGTACAATATAAAGATATGGATATAGTGAAAGATACAAAAATTAGAAGACTTCAATGGCTGGGCCATCTGATAAGAAAGGAAGACACAAGGATTCCTAAAATCACATTAGAAGCAAGACTGGATAATAAAAGGAGAATTGTAAGCCCAAAACTGAAATGGATAGATGATGTGGAAGATTATTTGAGATCAATGGGTGTGAGAACATGGAGAAGGAAGTCACAGGATCGAGTCGAATGGTGGTATATCATTAGGGAGGCCAAGGTCAAACTTTAAGGACTGTAGCGCCAGAGGAGGAGCAGGATGTTCTATACACCTGATGTTTACGAAACCTCATTAGAAAGAATCCAAACGACAGATTTTCGGCTTGTATTGAGGCAGTATTTTTAACACTGAAATGATTTTCAGTCTAATTATATAATATAAATTCAATAACAGCCCGCCTTAAAGCAATAGGTGTATGTAACAATATACAAAAAGTGTATATTACAGTCATTGCAAATGTTTATATTATTGTATCCATGTGTAATAATGTTATGTGAATGTATTACGTAATTTAATAATGTAGGAGCTGTGAGAATAATAGGTTAAAAGTTGCTAACAATGAGGTAACCTTGAGGCAATAATGAATTTGAAAGTTTAAATGCTGCTAGTCATTATTGGAGCAACAATAATGTAAATTTTGAGACAGTTTAAAAATAGCCAATCAACAACCAGAAAAAGCTTTAGTTAAATGAAGGTATTCTATTGGAGTAGGATTAGCCAATCAGAGACTTGAAGTACAGAAATTTACAAGTTTAGGCGGTTGAAATCAATTCAGTTGCCTGCAGACAGTGTTTGTAACCACACGTGATGCGTCCTCGAGAAATTTTAATACGTATTCGTGTGAGACGAAAATGGTTTTACGTGTTAACAAGTGCAAGTAATTAATTAAACAAAATCTCACAGCTCTATCTATAACAGTAAAGTGTTATTTAAATTGTGTCAAGGATTAATAAATGTAGTGAATTAAAATTATAATCTGTGTAAGCCTACATTCTTCAGTCGCAATACAACCCTGCCAAGACATCCATGTCACTAACAATAACACTGACGCAGCCGAAGCAAACATAAATATATAATATTTAAAGAAACAGTCAATACAAAGTTAATATTTCTTTTAAACTTGGGGTAAAGGCCACCTGAAAGTACATTTGGGGCGAAGGCTACCGGAAACTGTTTACTATACGTGCGGTTGCAACTACTACAAGTTCGGCTCCCCAAGAGTTGAAATATAATACAACTCCTTCCATACAAACTACTTCAAATTGACGCCCAAAGCGTGGTGCAAATAACGTAACAAACAATCTTCTCAAATTGGCGTCCATACGTGGGGCTAATAAATATCTTTCTCAGTATAATAGGTTGGAATGCATTCGATCTTATCGTTAGAAATGTTTTGCTTTAATACTTAACAGTTTTCGACAACAAGTTAAAACTTTACATTATTCTATCAGTCAGGAATAAGATCGTGTCTTCTTCTTCATCCGACCAGGTGTTAATCCATCAGGCGTGTTACAATCTCAATAAGAAAGATACCTTCCATCTCTTCTTGGGTCGGCTGTGTGATCTCTTTCCCCTAAGAATGTACTGCATAGCTTGGGAATGCGTTCTGGGCCCATCCTATGCAGATGTTGTCTCCAGTTGTTCTGGTAATGTTGTATGTATTCCAGGACTGCTTGCATCTTTATTCATTCATTATCTGTTTACCCTCCTCTTATATAGGACTTACACCCCCAGGGCTTACAGGCGGGTGCCTGGGGTCAGAGGCCCGTCGAGGAGCAGACATTCATGGATCAGACAGAGCATCCAGGATGGGGGATCAGCCCGATGCCTGGTATGAGATGAAGGAAGTAGATGAAACGAAATGTTGGTGAAATGTATGAAAGGAAAGGTGATGATGGAGCAGTTGGTGGAATGAATGGCGGGGGAAACCGGAGAACCCGGAGAAAACCCGCCCAGACGCCGCTTCGTCCACCACAAGTCCCTGGGATTGAACCCGGGCCGCCTCGGTGGGAGGCGAGCGATCTAACCACTCGGCCACGGCGCGCTTGCATCTTTAGCTCTTTTAAAATAAACTCATCGGTCTTTAAATCCCATTTAGTGTAACCAGCAGTCTTTCGCAAGGCTTTCATCTCTGCAGCAGTTATTCTGCTTCTGTCGGTCCAAGCCTACAACATAGCATAAGACAGGTCTTGCTAAGGTTTCATAAAGTCTTAGACGAGTGTACTGTTGTACTAACGCTGATTTGAAGACACTATTAATATTTATACTATATTATTGAACTTTAATATTTTATAGTTTATGTCATTATGTCAACTTCAACAAATAACAGTTTTCATCCAAGGTTTGAAAATTCTTTTTACTTTCTCTACTACGTATAGTAAGTAGGGGAAGTAGTGTATTCCACCCAAATATTCGATACCGAGATTTCACCGGAATTATATGTTTTGAGGCCCCCTGAATCCAAAAAAAAAAGAATTTTTGGAAACATGTCCGCGTGTGTGTCGTCTGTGAACAGCATAACTCAGAAACGAACAGTCGGATAAACACCAAATTTGGTATTTAGGTTCAGTATCTTCCAGAGATGTGACACAAAGGTTTTCAAGAAAATCCCCCACCCCAGATTACCCTTTACATGGAACATTTTTCGAAAATTTTAATTTTCTCAAAAATGGCTCAACATTTTGATTAAAATATGATATATTTAAGATCTTTTCATAACAAATAAAATATATATCTTGAATTTTCTGGGAATGTCTCCAAAAGTATTCTTCATTGTGAACGACATTTGAATAACTGGTAAACCATAAGAGGTAGACAAAATTTTACTACACAAAAATGTAGATCGCGTTAAAATACACAATTTATGTCATATACATTTTTTTGTGGGGTGAACGATTTTCGAGTTCTTGCTTGTTATTCCCTTAAATTTTCCAATACTTACCTATACTTTTTCTCAAATGGGAATTCGTTATTAATTTTTGTGCTGTTAATGTAAAGAGAATTATATCTAAGGATTCTCTTCTATTTGAAGTTACATATCCGTGTGGAAGTTCTTTCAAATTTTTACTTTCTCTGGTACGTGTAATAAATAAGGGAAGTATTGCATTCCACCCAAGAACTTGATATAGAGATTTCAGCGGAAATACAAGTTTAGAGGCCCCCTGAATCCAAACAAAATTTTAGAAAAGGTCCGCGTGTGTGTTTGTGTGCTGTGAACGGCATAACTCAAAAACGAAAAGTTTGATATATACCAGACTTGTTATTTGGGTTTAGTATCTTTCAAAGATGCGACACAAAGATTTTCAAGAAAATCCCCCCCACTCTAACTACTCTTTACATGGAACATTGTTAGAAAGTTTTGATTTTCTCAAAAATGGCTCTCAGGATTTTAATTAAAATATCATATGTTTAAGATACTTTTACGACAAACGAAATGTATATCTTGGATTTTCTGGGAATATCCCCATAAGTCTTCTTCATTCCGAACGAATTTTGCATAACTGGTAAACCGTAAGAGATAGACAAAATTGTACTATACAAAAAACGTAGATCTCGTTAAAACACATAATGTATGTCATATACTTTTTTTTGTCGAGTGAATCATTTCCGAAATATTCCTTGTTATTTGTTTGAATTTTCCAAAACTTATGCTTTTCTCAAATGGGAATTCGTTATTCACTTTTTTATGTCCTGGTTATACAAAGAGAATGGAATGCACCACATAGCAACCAGCTCTTAAAAGATTTGACTGTCCCTTAAAGCCTACCATATTCCGGTTGCACCTACAAGAAAATTAGCAGTAAGTTAATTTCTGAAAATTTTTATTTCGATCAACGTAAAGTAGATGGAGAATAAGCGTTTGTAAAAACACTTTGTACAAGAGTAGAGAAAGTCATGTGAGTTTAGCACATAGAAATAATGTCGCATATATCGTAGAAATATGTGTCGCATCTGTCATCCAGTACAAGGCATGCAAATAATTTTTCATCTCTTTCTCAAGGAGGCCCAATGATTTTGCATTGGTTCAGCCTATTTTTGCGTGCCAGTTATAGTGAAACTCTTTCATAGAGGCAGTATCCGAATAACCCCTTCATTTCACATCGATTATAACGTCGTTCATTGTTCGTTTTTACGTCCTTGAATCGTTTTCCAGGCCAGTCACAGTTACCTAAACATAGAAGCCTTACGGAGGGTAAAGCAAAGTTGGAATCTAGGGGAATGGGCCATTTTTATACACATCAATGTATATCCTTCGTTTCTGCCGACCAAAGAGAGACATGATTTACTGTTATATTGTCCATTGTCCACCTTTAAAAAACCTGATGTTGATACTCACATGACTTTCTCTACTCTTATACAAACTATTTTTATAAAGGCTTATTCTCCGTTTACTTCATGTTAATCGAAATAAACATTTGCAGAAACTTATAGCTAATTTTCTTATAGGTGCAAAGGGAATGGAAGTGACAGTCAAATCTTTTAAGAGCTGGTTGCTATGTGGAGTATTTCATTCTCTTTGCATGTCCAGGATATAAAAAAAACGAATAAGGAATTCCCATTTGAGAAAAAGTATAAGCATTGGAAAAATTCAAACAAATAACATGAAATATCTCGGAAATGGTTCACTCAACAAAAAGAATGAATATGACATAAATTGTGTGTTTTAACGTGGTCTACATTTTTTGTGAAGTAAAATTTTATCTCTCTCTTACGGTTTACCAGTTATGCAAAAAGCATTCAGAATGAAGACGACTTTTGGGAATATTCCGAGAAAATTCAAGATATAAATTTCATTTGCCATTAAAGTGTCTTAAACATACGATACTTTAATCAAAAGCGTTAGAGCCATTTTTGAAAAAATCAACATTTTCGAATAATGTTCCATGTAAAGTGTAGTCTCGGTTGGGGGAATTTTCTGGGAAGTTTTCGTATTGCATCTTTGAAAGATACTGAACCTAAATACCAAGTTTGGTATTTATCCGACCTTTCGGTTTTGAGTTATGCTGTTCATAAACACACAGACACACACACACGTGCCTGTTTCTAAAAATGCTTTTTTTATTCAGGGGCCTCAAAACATGTATTTCCGGTGATATCTCATATCGAATTTTTTGGTGGAATGCAAAACACTTTGTTGTTTATTCATTTCTCAATATCGACATTTATGACAACCATGACCTGCAGTACCAACCCTAACTACATTTATTTCTCTTTGGCATGTATATTTCAAATTATAATAGTCTTATATTAGTGTTTTAAGCTGGATACACTGTATTAAAGCTCCACAAAGCTAACGAAACTGTTTCTGAAGTAGTTTAAAAATGCAATAAACATTAATTTGTTTACATACACTTAGCAATACTGTCCTTTGAAGAAGTATATTTATTACGTTATTTATTTTAGCACCAGTATGGACGCCAATTTGAGAAAGGAGTATTTTAGAAGGAGTTGTATCGTATTTCGACTTTTGGGGAGCCGAAGTTGTAGTAGTTGCAGCCGCACGTATAGTAAACAGTTTCCGGTAGCCTTCGCCCCAAATGGACTTTCAGGTGGCCTTTGCCCCAAGTTTAAAAAAAATATTAACTTTGTAATTAACTGTTTCTTTAAATATCATATATTTATGTTTGCCTCGGCTGCGTCAGTATTTGTTAGAGACACGTTTCTCTCAGCAGGGTTTTGGTGCGACAAGAATGTAGGCTTACATAGATTATATAATTTTACCACTCCTTTTATTTAACGCTTGATACGATTTAAATAACAGTTCACTGATATAGAGAGCTGTGAGATTCTTTTATGAATTACTTGCACTTTTTAACACGTAAACTATTTTTCGTCTCACATGAATACGTATTAAATTTCTTGAGGACACTTTGTGCGTCTGGTTACAATCACTGTCTGCAGGCAACTGAAATGATTTCTAGCGCCTAAACTTGTAAATTTCTGTATTTCAAGTCTCTGATTGGTTATTCCTACTCCAATAGAATACCTTCATTTAACTAAAGCTTTTTCTTGTTGTTGATTGGCTATTTTTAAACTGTCTCTAAAATTGCATTATTGCTTCAAAGAATCACAAGTAGTATTGTTAAACTTTCTTACTCATTATTGCCTTAAGGTTACCTCATTGTTACCTCATTGTTAGCAACTTTTAACTTATTATTCTCACAGCTCCTACATTATTAAATTACATATTACATTCACATAACATTATTACACATGGATACAATAATATAAACATGCAATGTTACGTACATTTTACAAATTATTATATACACAATTGCTTCAAGGCGGGCTGTTATTGAATTTATATTTTATATAATTAGACTGAAATCATTTAAGTGTTACAAATACTGCCTCACCTTCTACGTTGTTATCTAATTATGTACGTCAACAAAAGTTACAATTGTTCAAACATGAACTTAGTTAACATATCCCAATAAAAATGAACTTATTCTTAACCAAAACCAAGGAAGGAAATAGGTTTCCTGAGTCTTTTCTTTCTCTTATGTTTCTTTTTTCTCGCAGTTATTTGGTTTAACAAACTTTTGAAACATAAGAGACAGATAAAAGTGTTTATTTCTCTTTTATTTAACTTAAGAAGAAGAAGTTGAAGTTTCCTTCTCCATATTTTATGCTCTCTGTGTGTTGAAACCCTGCTGTATTCCCGCGGGTGAACTACGGTGCTCTGATTGTACCAGAAACTTAATATTACGTGCTTCATAAAAGTTACCAAGAGGAATCCCTTTCCTGGCGAACTAATTACAGCCTTGCGGCCTATCATCTTTTACAGTATCATTTCTCCTTAACGAAGTAGCTTATTAATTAACATTTAATGCCTTCCACGAGTTTCGGGAGTAAGTTATATTACACGTAAACCGGAAGTGCTTGTTAATTAAATGATGCAGTTTTATTATCTAGTGGTAATGTAAAGCGAGCCACAATATTATCCACAGTTTCGTTGCTTGTGAATTTATCCTGAGAATTGTATCGCTCTTTAAGTGCTGTGGTCCTTAGCGTCTCATTCTATACTGGTCGTGAAATTTTGCTCAGAGGCCTCTTTATCAGGCTTGAGGTTCTTTTACGTGCCGTAAATCTACGACACGGGACCACCGGCTTTATTTCCCTTCCGAAGGAAGCCATGCTAAGGATTTTTACGCCTGAAAACATCCATCACTCTCCACCGGGTTTGAATCCGCGACCTCGGGAACTAGAGGCTAGCATGATAACCACTATACCACGGAGGACGAATAAAATGAAGACATCAAATAATGCGTCTTATGAAATGTGTTTCTAACGTATTAATCTAATAAATCTGATGCGTAACATTCACTATTCACGTTTAAACATTTTTTTTAAATGATTCTTACAAACACTTAATTTTCTCTCTACTTTACATTAATCTACGCAAACATTTTCAGAAATGGTTTCATTACACATTTCGTTGTGGCTAAAAGTAGGATACAGGCGATTGAAATAATAACCAAATATTTAAAAAATGGATTACTGTGGATCGTTTTGAAATTCCATATTCCTTACATCACATTCCAAGAAACAAATGAAAGATGGTTTAGCCTTTCAAAGGGTGTCAGCTGTTGGAAAATTAAACCAATAATAACGAACATATAGAAAATGTCTAATGCCACAAAGTAAAATACTTTACATAAATATTGCATGTATTAACGAGACCTACATTTTATTATAGTAGGATTATGTCTATCTCTTACGAACCAGTTATTCCGAATTCTGTCAGAATGAAGCGAACTACATAATATATACGCAGAAAATTCAAAATGTACATTCGTTGGTCATGCGAATATCCTGAACAGATGGTATAAGAACGGTCATATCAGACGATGAATGAAATGGTGCTCAAATGAGCCCGGGGTCCGCAGGGTTTCAAATTACCCGACATTTACCTTTTCAGGATAAGGGAAAAACCCCGGAAAAAATCCATTTTGAGAAAATAAAAAATAATAACTTTCTGTATGCAAAACAGTTTGGGGTAGCAGCATTTTATGTTTTGCATCCTTGAGAGATGGTGAACTTATATGCAACTTCGTTATTTATCCTACTTTTCGTTTTTGACTTACGCTGTTCTCTCTCTCTCGCTCATACACTAGCCCGCGCACACACAATTGAATTTTTCGAAACTTTACATTTTATAAAATACTTGGTCAAAATTGTTTCACTTCTCGCGATGACATGAAAAGAGTAAGGCATCTCAAACCCAGCATAAAGTGATCCACTGATTAAAGATTTCACTATAGCTTTAGCCTCCTCCATTCCCCTTTCTACCTACAAGGAATCCATTTATGCAATCCCTTATTTGGAGTAACATGAAGTAAATAGAAAACATAAGGTTTGGTCAGTATAAATTGCAGAAGAGATATAAAAAATTCTGATTTGACACATTTACATGACATTCTCTACCTTTTATTGTATATTATCGCGTATAAAACTATTGTTACTAAAGCTTATTAGTTTCTCAACTATGTATAGTAAGTAGGGGAAGTATTGTATTCCATCCAAAACTTCGTTACCGAGATATCACCGGAAATGTATGTTTTGAGACCCCCTGAATCCAAAAAAAGCATTTTTGGAAACATGTCCGTGTGTGTGTCTGTCTGTGTATCTGTGTGTCTATGTCTGTGAACAGCATAACTCAGTAACGAACAGTCGGATAAACACCAAACTTGGTATTTAGGTTCAGTATCTTCCAGAGATGCGATACGAAGGTTTTCAAGAAAATACCACCACCCCAGACTACCCTTTACATAGAACATTTTTCGAAAATTTTAATTTTCTCAAAAATAGCTCTAACGATTTTGATTAAAATATCATATGTTTAAGATATTTTCATAACAAATAAAATGTATATCTTGAATTTTCTGGGAATGTCTCCAATAGTAATCTTCATTGTGAACGACTTTTGCACAACTGGTAAACTATAAGAGATAGACAAAGTTTTACTACACAAAAAATGTAGATCGCGTTAAAATACACAATTTATGTCATATACATTTTTTTTGTTGAGTGAACTATTTTCGAGATATTGCTTGTTATTCCCTTAAATTTTCCAATACTTTTTCTCAAATGTGAATTCGTTATTCATTTTTACTTTCTCTACTACGTATAGTAAGTAGGGGAAGTATTGCATTCCACCCAAAAATTCGATACCGAGATTTCACCGGAAATACATGTTTTGAGACCTCCTGAATCCAAAAAAAGCATTTTTGGAAACATGTCCGTGTGTGTGTCTGTGTGTCTGTGTGTGTGTGTGTCTGTGTGTGTGTCTGTGTGTGTGTGAACAGCATAACTCAAAAACGAACAGTCGGATAAACACCAAACTTGGTATTTAGGTTCAGTATCTTCCAGAGATGCGACACAAAGGTTTTCAAGAAAATCCCCCCACCCCAGACTACCCTTTACATGGAACATTTTTCGAAAATTTTAATTTTCTCAAAAATGGCTCTAACGATTTTGTTTAAAATATCATATGTTTAAGATAATGCCATGAGAAATGAAATGTATATCTCGAATTTTCTGGGAATGTCTCCAAAAGTATTCTTCATTGTGAACGACTTTTGCATAACTGGTAAACCATAAGAGATAGACAAAATTTTACTACACAAAAAATGTTGATCTCGTTAAAATACACAACTTATGTTATATACATTTCTTTTGTTGAGTGAACCGTTTTCGAGATATTGCTTGTTATTCCCTTAAATTTTCCAATACTTATACTTTTTCTCAAATTCGTTATTCATTTTTTTATGTCCTGGACTTGCAAAGAGAATGGAATTCGACACATAGCAACCAGCGTTAAAATATTTGACCATCGCTTAAAAGCTACCATATTCCCCTTGCATCTACAAGAAAATTAGCAATAAGATTGACATCTCGATATCTCGATTAACATAAAGCATATGGAGAATAGGCGTTTGTAAAAATAGATTGTACAAGAGTAGAGAAAGTCATGTGAGTGTAACACATCAGATTTTTTTGTCTTGGATGTGCAAAGAGTAATCTGTGGCAAAGGGAATGATGCTGCACCTAGCAACCAGCTATTAAGAGTAATGTATATGCTTAAAGGCTACTTTATTTCTATATTGCCCTTGTAAATATTCCCCTTACATCTACAAGAAAATTAGCAATAAGATAGAGTCTGCAAATGTTTGTCTCGATTAATATGAAGTAGATGGAGAATAAGTGTTTGTAAAAATAGTTTGTACAATAGTAGAGAAAGTCATGTGAGTGCAACACATCAGTTTTTTTATACCTACTACGTCTTAATCCAAATAAACCTTTGCAAAACTAGATATTTACACATTTCGTTAATTAGACACAAAGAGAACAGCGATAGTCAAATGTTTTAAGAACTGGACGCTATATACTGGCCTGAAAATTCCATACTGTCTCCATGCAATCGCGAGAAAGAACTGAATGTTGGAAGGACTTAAGTATGACCAAGAAATGAATAATTTGAACCATTAATAGCGGATATCTCAGAAATGGCTTATGGCACAAAAACGTTATTTGAAATAAATGGTGTGTTTTAAACAAATTACATTTTTTTGTGTAGTACGTTTTGGTCTATTGCTTAACATTGACCAGTTATACAAGATTGTACAGAATTCCTTCCGACTAAAGGTAACTTCGCAGGTTATTTCCAGAAAATTCAAAATATAAATTTTATTTGTCATATATAATATTTTAATCAAAATTGTTAGAGCCATTTTTTGAAAAATCAAAATGTTCGAAAAATGTAAAGTGTAGTTTATAGTGGGGATTTTCTTGAAATTGTTTGTGTCGCATCCTTGAAGGATACTGAACTTAAATACCAAGTTTGGTACTTATCCGACTTTTCGTTTTTGAGTTACGTTGTTTTTACAGACACACACAGACATACACAGACATGTTTCCAAAAAGTCTTTATTTGTACTCAGGGGGCTCAAAACACGCATTTCCGGTGAAATTTTGATATGGAATTTTTGGATGAGTGCAATACCTTCTCTACTTATTATGTATGTGGTAGAGAATTCGTCTATAAGGTGAAATAAATACCTAAACATGTTTTCACTCAAATGATTTTGAATAATGTAAATAACACAAAACAGTTGTGTTAGTCATTTTTAGTTTTTCTCGCATGTACCTATAGCTAGTACCGAGGGAGGTGGCGCCGCGGTAACGTATGCGACTCGCATTCGGGAGGCTCCGGGTTTGATCCCCAGTGACCGCCCACTCTGATCCTGCGTTTCTCGTGGTTTCCCCGTGGTTGGCAAGCAAATGCTGGAGTGCCTTTTATCTCTAACACAATTTTCTTTCCATAATTTCCCTTTCACTCAGTTTCCTTTTCATCTTTCAGGTGTGCTTCTAGGTTTCGGTGTAGCGGTGCCGGACAGATGGCTGCATGCTCAATGAAATGAGTATTCCCCATGGACACCAGAAGCTGCTTGAATTGGTGGGGGCATTTTTCGCCATCTCTCAGCGCTGCAGCAGTGGGACGAGTCTGAGAGCTTAGAAATGTTAGGGACTTTCGCGCGTCTGTGTTGCCTGTCTGCCTACGGCCTGTAGCCTGCTGTGGTTCCTTTACCTCATCCTGGGGGGGTGGTAGGCGCAATAGATCCGTTAAGTGGCAGTGCGCGAGGTGTTCGATATTGAGATATCTCTGGAAATACACGTTTTGGGGTCTCCTGGATTCAAAAAGGTGGTTTTAGAAGAGTGTGTATGTGTATGTTAAGAGCATAACTCAACAATCGAAATAGCCAATAAATCCCGAATTTAGTATTTAAGTCCAATACTTACAAAGATGAGACGTGAACATTCCGCAAAATACCCGTTAGATTAAACATTTTTAGATTTTGTTTTTAATTTTGCAGAAACGACTGAAACGAGTTTGATTAAAATACCATATGTTTGATTCAATCTTGGAATAGCCTGTGAGGTACTCCTCATTCAGAAGGAATTTTGTATGCTTCTACAATAGTTAAACATTACAAGACACCGAGCGGAATGGCTCAGGCGATAACGTCTGTGGCCCGCATTCGGGAGGTCGTGGGTTCGATTTCGGTGGCCGACTTTCCTGATCCATGGATTTTTGAGGGTGTTTCCTGGGGTCGCTATACAAATTCGGGGTGGTTCATCTACCACGACTCTCCTTCCTCTCATTTTCAGTACCCATCTTCTTCCTTGTCATCTGTTACAGGGTTGTAGGACCAAGTGACGGTGTCCAACATGTTGCAGCTGGGCGGTGACTTGCGCTCTGTAAAGGTTGCTTCCCTGGCGTCGCTGAGGTACCGATCAGTTAGCTCTCCTCAGCACGGGGTTCCGCTCCTGGAGGTTGGTTGCTTCTGGGCAGGGACCATGCGGTGCGGATGCGTTCTATCTGGAAACGCTAGGGGTCCCGTCCATACTTGCGCCCGTCGGCATCGCCCTTCGGGTCTCTCCCCTCATCTTTCTTTCCCAGGGGTCACGTTGGAAGCACAATGGGCCGACTAGCCTGCGTGCGGTGTTATGTCCCGGTTCCGCGGGGCCCCTCCGTGATACGTACCTTTATCTTTAATACATTCGGTATCTACTACATATGCGGTAGAGAAGTAGCTTACGCTTTCATAAGGACAGTTTGTAGAAGCAATATAAAAATAGTTGATAGAAAAAGTAATGTGAATGTAACACATCAGATTATTCTTCATAACTCACTTGCAGATATGCTGTTATAAGCAAGCGAACTGTAGCAGCGTTGCGGCGCATGTAGCAGATTCATTGCCCCTCATTCTCTACTAATTACGTCACGGCATTTCCTACCGCCGCAGGATTTTTTTATTTGCATTAAAGGGGTGAATAATGCATATCCCTAATGGTGTATGCGAGGATTTTCATTAAACCGATAAAAGGGAATGAAATATTGTAATCGGCGTTCTCTTTGATGTTGTACGGGCGTTAATTTTACACAAACCTCGTGACCTCTCTCTCTCTCTCTCTCTCTCTCTCTCTCTCTCTCTCTGCATTGAACTCTTCCGGAAGAAGCTTAGTGAACCTCTTTCCTGCTGCATTCAATCCATCCAGTGCTCATAAGTGAGGTTTCATTGAAACATTCCTTTGCAGATAATCACGCAATAAAACAGTCACGCAACTTTATCCACAACTACAATTTGAAAGGGGTTCTTCAAATTTATTCATAAAATAAAACTGAGACCCCCTGAATCCAAAAAAAACATTTTTGGAAACATGTCCGTGTGTCTGTCTGTGTGTGTGTCTGTCTGTGAACAGCATAACTCAGAAACGAACAGTCGGATAAACACCAAACTTGGTATTTAGGTTCAGTATCTTCCAGAGATGCGACACGAAGGTTTTCAAGAAAATCCTCCACCCCAGATTGCCCTTTACATGGAACATTTTTCGAAAATTTTAATTTTCTCAAAAATGGCTCTAACGATTTTGATTAAAAAAATCATATGTTTAAGATATTTTCATGACAAATAAAATGCATATCTTGAATTTTCTGGGAATGTCTCCAAAAGTATTCTTCATTGTGAACGACTTTTCATAACTTGTAAACCATAAGACATAGACAAAATGTTACTACACAAAAATGTAGATCGCGTTAAAATACACAATTTATGTCATATACATTTTTTTTGTTGAGTGAACCATTTTCGAGATATTTTGCTGTTATTCTCTTAAATTTTCAATACTTATTTTCTCAAATGGGAATTCGTTATTCATTTTTTTTTGTCTTGGATATGCAAAGAGTATTAATCTGTGACAAAGGGAATGGTGCTGCACCTAGCAACCAGCTATTAAGAAATATGTATATGCTTAAAGGCTACTGCATTTCTATATTGCCCTCATAAATATACATTCCCCTTACATCTACAAGAAAATTAGGAATAAAATAGAGTCTGCAAATGTTTATCTCGATTAACATGAAGTAGATGGAGAATAAGAGTTTTTAAAAATAGTTTGTACAAGAGTAGAGAAAGTCATGTGAGTGTAGCACATCAGATTTTTTATTTCAGCTAATTGATTTTAACGTGTAAAATGCTTTACGTCGAAGCCTAAAATCGCAGTTTAACATTTTTATTACTTTCTCTAGAGAAACTATTGTATTGAACCCAAAAATTAGATATCGATATTTCAATGGCAATGTACGCTTTGAGGTCCTAAGCATAAACATCTGATGGTTTGCATTCACATGACTTTCTCTACCCTCTATCGTTTATTATTGGACATAAAAACTATTCTTACTAAAGTTATTACTTTTTTTTCAATCTACACATTTTAATTCAAACAAACCTTTGCAGAAATAGCCAATTACACATTTCGATATAGATACAAAGAGAGCAGCGACAGCCAAATGTTTAAGAACTGAACTCTATATGCTGGCCTTAAAATTCCATACTGTTTCCATGCAACTGCGGATACCAGTGAATGTTGATAGTACTTTAAGAGAATGACCAAGAAATGAACAATTCGAACCTTTTAGGGGATACTAAATGGTGGAAATTGAGTCTACATCTGTCATTTTGCACTCCGTATTCTACATCACTTCAGAGAAAAACTCATAACTCTTATACTCTCTGCAGTAAAGCGTGTAATATTCAAGCAAAGCCGTTTCAATTCAAACTAATTTATTTAAGTATAGTCAATGCGTAGAATGCCACAAATTATTCATTATAGAAAAATTCCTTGAAATACAACTATCATTATAGCAGCAGTCAGAGAAAAAGTACGGTATTAAAAAGTTAAATTTCTAGGGCCCATTCTAGAATACGTTGAAACAAAGCATTCCCCCAGAGTAATGAATTCTTTGTACTACAAATAAACTAAAAGGAAATTAAGTAAGGATTTAATACACCTCTAAATGAAACTAGTAATTCTTGTAGCTCAGAAAGCACTGGATATATTCACATACAAACCTAAGAAACGTTAAGAAGTTACAATTGAAATACTTTAAGTATTTTTGCTTTGTCCTTCTCACACAATGTTCACCATTTTAATTCAATACACCACGTGCTGATATTTCAATATGAACTCGCTTCCAAAAATTTAACTGCCGTTCCACACATAAAAGAAAAGAATTTTGACTTTACTTACACGGAAAGAATGTATATAATAATTTAGACAAGGCCAAAAAGTGTGGAGAGGGCCGCTCCCAGACACAAAGCTGAAGAAGTCTTTCTCCAGTCGTCGTCGAGAACTAAGTCAGTCACACTCTCCCTTCTTGGTCGGGGCGTCTGCGCACGGGAAGATCAATTGACGATGACGTCGACACTGCTTGAGCACTATCTATGCTGGCGGAGAGGGCGTAACCTGGCGAGTGCTGTTGGTATTTAGTGCAGCCGGTTACTGGATTGTTACTCGGGTTACCAATCTGGTTACGAGCCGGGCCGAAATTGTAGTCCATAATTCCAAAGACATAATTCCATCTCTGCTAGAACAGCTATTGCTTAGAAGGGCCATAATTGGCTCTCAAGCGGTAAATTTTGGTTGAAATTTTAGGAGGAATTACGCTCAAAGGGAAAAAGCCGAAATATTTTGGACATGTCCAGAAGAGAATCGGCACACAGTTGAGGAAAATGAAACAGCAGCAAGGCAAACCTCCACTATCTGGTGGCGAAACTATCAGGGTTCGATTTACAATTCATTAACAAGCTGCAAACCTATTGGGTTGTCTCATAAGTTCGTTCGTTTTGTTCGCAAGATCCATCTATAGCGCCTGAAAACCCTGAAACCTCTGTACACTCAAGTTATCCTAGTTGCCTAGCACTTAGACTTAGAGAACAACAACCAGACTCACTATTGGATATGTCGGTACGTATTTGTGATTGACGTTGGATAGAACGGCGTGAACTGGTGTTTACCAAGTATGGAAAGCAAAAAAGAACATTTCCGACATCGTATGCTCTGTACTATCGTAAGGCTAAAACCACCTCACAATGCCGGCAGAAAATTTGTTCTGTTTACGGGGAAGATGCAGTAACGAAGCAAGCATGTCAAAAGTGGTTTAGTCGATTTCGAGCTGGGAATTTCTCCCTAAAATAAAATCTCGGTCTGGACGGCCAATGGTTACGGATGTGGAAAGACTTCATGAAACGATAGTCAACAATCCACGAATTACAACTCGGGTGTTGGCATTGGAGCTGAATTATCTCGTGCTACTGTAGCCAGGAACTTGGCAATATATTGTTGACAAATAAATATTTATACTGCAGAAAATAAACAGTTTGTTTACAAAACCTAACTGCAGTAGTTTTTATCTTTTGAACTACCTTGTGTTTGAAGTTTGTAAACGGAAAGTTCGGCAACTACGCTGTCGTAGCTATGCTACGGGTGAGGTGTGTTCCCAGGTGTTCTTAGTGATTGAAACGTAACGAAAAGCGAACGAGCTTATAAGACAACCCTATATTGTGTCAAAGCCATGAGAGACAATGTGGGCAATTTGGAAAGTATGATGAGAGCAGTCTGGGCCACATATTTTCACACTACTTCTTCTGATTCAAAAAAAAAAAAAAAAAAAAAAAAAACACTGCACATGTATTTGGTCAATCGATGCAAATATCTTTAGGCTGAAGCTTCAAGCACTATTAGCGATTATCATCATAGAAATTCAATAGATAAAGCAGTGATGTTGGCCATAAAGCCACTGTAGGAAAAATAGCCTATTCACAGTTGTTGGTAAAGTGTATCCAAGACAAGAAACACAATGTTAATGAATGTTTTA
Source organism: Deroplatys truncata (assembly GCA_030765065.1). Lineage (NCBI taxonomy): Eukaryota > Metazoa > Arthropoda > Insecta > Mantodea > Mantidae > Deroplatys > Deroplatys truncata. Next base: position 125,667,659 of record CM060980.1, on the reverse strand, counting down.
ATAACACTATATGGTCTCGCATGCCATAGCTATATTTGTAGGAAGAAAAACTTTGGAATTAGGGGTGTATGATACTTTGCTAACCTTCAACATAGGTAGTGAAAGTGGGTAAAAAAACAGCAACCATCCTAAGAGAACTCGACTTGCTGAGGGTGACAAAAGCAGAACTGACCATGCAAAATATGACCAAACAGGCCAGATCTGCAAGAAAAGCCAGACTTCAACAAGAGGATGCTGAGGAGGCCCAGAATTACATACCATGTGGATTCTAGGAGTATTATATAGATTTCTTCATATATATGCGAGTTTATTTCTAAGTTTTTCCTTTAAACAACATTTTCTCGAATTAACAAATTAACATTTTCTGAGAAAAATGACCCGTTTTCTCAGAAACAACTGACGATATTTCACTAAATTTTTAAGGTAATAATAGAAACACCTTGATACTTTTATGGAACTACATTGGTAGTAATAAGATGGTTGGTTAATTTTTAAAATATTAATTCTGACACATTACCAAAAAAATCCACCATTCGGAAAAAAATATATCTCATAATAAAAACTTTATAATATGATTCTAGTCCGGTAACCTTTTAATATACGTATCTACTATATCTTAAAAAAAATCTCACCATGATATCTTCAATAGTTTCTAAGATAAATGGTCATGGAGTTAGCAAATTTAATATTGGTGGGATAGGGCTTTCAATCTTCCCTTAATAACGGAATCTCAGAAATGGTTTATGCCACATAAAAGCTATTTGAAATAAATTGTGTGGTTTAAAGAGATCATTATTTTTGTGCAGTACTTTATCGTCAAGCACTCAACCTATACCAGTTATACAACATTATATAAAATACCTTCCGAATGAAGAAAACTTCACACTCTATTTACAGAAAATTCAAGATATACATTTGTTATAAGCTATGTAAATACCTTTAATATATAGTAATGTAATCAAAATCGTTAGAGCCATTTTTAAAATTAAGGATTTCGAAAAATGCTCCAAGTAAAGCTTAGTTTGGGGTGGAGCAATTTTCTTGAATCTCCGTGTCGCATCTTTGGGAGGTACTGAACCTAAATACCAAGCTTTGTATTTATCCGACTTTTCGTTTTTGAGCTATGCTGTTCACACACACACACACACACACATACACACACTCAACGTTTTCTAAAAGCCTGATGTGTTGCACTCGCATGACTTTGTCTACTGTTGTGCACCTATTTTTACAAATGGTTATTGTCCATCTACTTCATGTTAATCGAGATAAACATTTGCAGAAACTATCTCATTTCTAGTTTTCTTGTAGTTACAAGGGAATATGTAAATACAGTAAACTTTAAGCGATAGTCAAAACTTTTAAGAGCTGGTCGCTATGTGGATTGATCAATTCTGTTTGATGAATTCCCATTTGAGAAGAAGTATAAGTATTGGAAAATTCAAACAAATAACAAGGAATATCTCGCAAATAGTTCACTCCACAAAAAATATAAAGAAATGTATACGACATAAATTGTGTGCTTTAAGGAGATCTACATTTTTGCATAGTAAATTTTTGTCTATCTCTTACGGTTTAGCAGTTATGCAAAAGTCATTCAGAATGAAGAGGATTTTGGGGGACATTTACAGAAAATTCAAGATATACATTTCATTTGCCGTTAAAATACTTTAAATTAATGATATTTTAATTAAAATCGTTAAGAGCATGTTTGGAAAAATCAAAACTTTAAAAAATGTTTCATGTAAAGGGTAATCTGGGGTGGGGAATTTTCTTGAAGATCTTGCTGTGGCTTCTTTGGAAGATAGTAAACTCAAGTACCAAGTTTGGTATTTATCCGACTTTTCGTTTTTGAATTATGCTATTCGCAGACTGACAGGCAGACTGAAAATGGACACACACACGGACATGTTTCCAAAAATGCTTTATTTGGTTTCAGGAGGCCTCAAAACATGTATTTCCGGTGAAAACCCGATATGGAATTTTTGGGTGGAATGCAATACTTCCCGTACTTATTATACATACCAGAGAATGTAAAAGGCGGTTCGCTTTGTGATGGCTTTGAAATACCATGCTCTTTGTGTTACGTCGAGCAAAAACGAATAGCGATTTAACAGTTAAACAAAGTATGAAGTATTTGACAATTCAAACCAATAAAAAAGAAAATCTTGCGATTGGTTATTGCCGAACAAAAGAATATATTTGACATAAATTGTGTGTTTTAACTTACTACACACTACTACTTTTGTGTAGTAAGTTAGGGCGTGTCTCTTAAGCTACTTGTACACGTTCAAATGTTTGTCAAATTTGCGGTGGTTTACTTCAAAGTTATTTATAATTTGTTGAGCCCCACGTTTGGGAGCCAATTTGAAGTGGTATACTTGTAATATTATTTATTTGTGTTTACTCCACTTGGTGAAGCCATTTTGTGACGTGATTCTTTGTTAGGTTTGTTAGCTCCATCTGGTGTTAGCAATTTGCGGCAGTATTAGTGTTTGCTTGAAAGAATGCTACTGTTATTTTATTTAATTTTTGGTTCTCTGTCCTCCGGCTAGCTATGATCTTTTTGGTCGAGCACTTCTCTTTATACAGGTTGTGTAAACGGAAAGGAGTCTTTTGTCCAAAGATAACACTGATGAAGGAATTTGTTTTACACTTTTATTGTCGAACACAGTCACTATCACATTTACACATTAATCTTGACACTCGCCAAACTGAAACTGTTATAACAACTTATTTACTGATCATTCTTAATTCGCGTACTTCAACTTTTTGTGTGATTAACTTTACAACACTTTAGATTTTTCATAACTCTGCTACGCGTAACTTGTGAATCGATAGCCGACGTGTACTTTACAAATATTTTCGGTGAACTGACGGATTGAAGGCGACGTGTAGCATACAAATATTTTCGACGAACTGACGGGTTCTATCTCTAACCTAGCCCTTTTTATACTCCTACACCCCGATATGCCTAAAGATTATAACTGAGCTGCAATTGGCTAATAAAACGCGCCAACATTAGCGTCTATTTTTATATCCAATGAAAATTATGAATACATATGCTCTAGGTATAATGTTCCAGCAATTTCTACAAAAAAACGCGCCAACATTACGTAACTTCCTTGTCTCTAATAATGATAAACAGCTCACCCCCTTGCTGCATTATTGCACGCTATTATTGTCAGTTTCAGTAAGGCAGTATAAACTTACTTCTCAACAATAATTACAATCAATATACCTCTCAAATCAATGTCACATAAAAATGCATATTCATATTACAATCATTCTTTACATTTAAGTAATTTGTGATACAAATTTCTGCATCAAATTCAAAACATTACAAGACTTTTCAGGAGTTGTAACAGCTTCACAACTTTTCTTGTCAAATTGCTTCCAATACTTTTAAAGTCTGGAAAGCAAATAAAGGCATGCTGTAAACGATCAAAGATTTGACAACGATTTGATGCCTTTAGCCAATGAAATGCGAGTATTTACAGTGCGTCACGAAATCTGCAACATGGCGGAAAGCGAAAAGTAAAACAAAATGGCTATTCAACCAAGGTATGTTGCATACGAACTGATTAGGTTATACATAACCAGTCATGTGCGATGTCTAGACTCCGTGAATTACCACAAGATGGAGCAGATGAAACCGATTATGAAGAAATAATGGCCAGGCAGATTTTCGAATTAAGTATACATTAATGCAATGTTATATAGTGTGGTTAACCTGTCAGTTGGTGCTATTTTCATTGTATTCCATAATCGTAATGTAATTTCATTGGAAATAATACGTAAAAGTGCTACAAAATATTAGTAAAGAACAGTATTTCATTGCAGAATGTTATACCGCGACGCAAATACTAAATTGCTTTATGCGCGATAAAGTATTTTTCAGTTTGAAAAGAAGACAGCTTTTAAATACACATTTATAACATCGTCAGGTCTTGTCCAATCTTGTCACATATTGAAAAATGTTTTATAATTTTTCTTGTAAACTCTTGAATTGAAAAAAAAGCTTGATCGTGAAAAGGGGGATTTACGGTTTAGAAGTTATAGAAAAGTCATTCAGAATAAAAGGACTTCACAGGTTATTCGCGGAAAATTCAGTATATAGATTATTTCTCATGAAACTCTCTTAAGCATATGGTATTTTAATCAAAATTGTTACAGCCATTTTTGAGAAAATCAAGAATAACGAAACATTTTACTTGTAAAGCATAGTTTGGCTTTCGTGTTGGTTGATTTACTTGAAATTCTTCGTTTCGCATTACATATTGTCTCTGAAAAAATTTTGCAACCCCATTCCAATACTCTTTTTTTACTTTCTCTACTACCTATAGTAAGTAGGGGAAGTATTGTATTCCACCCAAAAATTCAATACCGAGATTTCACAGAAAATACATGTTTTGAGACCCCCTAAATTCAAAAAAGGCATTTTTAAAAACATGTCCGTGTGTGTGCATAACTCAGAAACGAACAGTTGGATAAACACTAAACTTGGTATTTAGGTTCAGTATCTTCCAGAGATGCGACACGAAGGTTTTAAACAAAATCTCCCCACCCCAGACTACCCTTTACATGGAACATTTTTCGAAAATTTTAATTTTCTCAAAAATGGCTCTAAAGATTTTGATTAAAATATCATATGTTTAAGATATTGTCATGAGAAATGAAATGTATATCTTGAATTTTCTGGGAATGTCTCCAGAAGTATTCTTCATTGTGAACGACTTTTGCATAACTGGTAAACCATAAGAGATAGACAAAATGTTACTACACAAAAAATGTAGATCGCGTTAAAATACACAATTTATGTCATATACATTTCTTTTGCGGAGTGAACCGTTTTCGAGATATTGCTTGTTATTCCCTTAAATTTTCCAATACTTATACTTTTTCTCAAATTCGTTATTCATTTTTTTATGTCCTGGACATGCAAAGAGAATGGAATGCGCCACATAGCAACCAGCGCTTAAAATATTTGACTATCGCTTAAAGTCTACCATATTCCCCTTGCATCTACAAGAAAATTAGCAATAAGATTGACATCTCGATATCTCGATTAACATGAAGCATATGGAGAATAAGTGTTTGTAAAAATAGTTTGTACAAGAGTAGAGAAAGTCATGTGAGTGTAATACATCAGATTTTTTTTCTTTTTAAGTTACACTTCAGAGGCATAAGACTGAGTACTTTCAGTCTATCAGGTCACTGCAGAATGTTGCTTCAAACATTTAAAAACACGAAAAGTTTGAAAATCTACATGTTGTTAATCTTGAGATGGTAGCTTGATCATTATGAATCGTAACACATAATCCGAAACCTTCAGTCGCTTAGCAATTTATAGTTATGTCGTCTCAGCAGCTGTGTGACTACCTTCACTTCTCCTCTAGCACTTATCGCAGTGGTAGCATTGATTATGATTTACTTCAATGGAATGTTTCAGGCACGAACACAACTGGATTGCAGAGGTGTTTGTCGACTTTCTTCACTGACACTGTTGATGTGGATTGATATTTTCACGTGAAAAAGGTGATTATGATTTCAGGTAGCGGAGGAGAACTTCGACACTTAAGGACACATGCAGGCTTATTGTGATTCTGGAAACCTCTGGGAAGAAGGGTGAAGAAAGGGATACAGGTCGCAGGCGGGGTCCCTAACGTCTCCAGATGTTGGTTCCTGACGCAGGCAGCATCTCCCACACAGGCCTTTTCTCCTCACGATAGGTACTTTTGAGGACCATCGCATACCGAACACCAGGGCAGAATGTTCCTCAAAAGCAAATTCCAGCCCTGCAAGTCTCGTTCGCCGTCCACTTTGATCCTCCAACCCTGAAAAAGGATGATAATGATGATAATAATAATAATAAAAATAGCGATAATCCCGTGGCGCTACAGCCCATGAAGGACTAGATCTACTAACCAAACTGCCACCCACTTACGCTATTAGAGGTAGACGATCATTCAACCGATACGGGGAGGTGATGTGACCAGCATCATGCTTTCCCTAGCCGGAATGTTGGTCTCCATACCCGAGATCGCTGCCTATCGTAGCTTCTCAGTTTCCTCACGATGCTGAGTGTGCAAAAATCGTACACCAAGGATTTAAAATCCGCATCCCCATGGGCGGGTTCGAACCCGGACGCATTCCGTGGCCGAGAACCAGAGCTCCAAACTCTATCCCACAGTACTACGGCGGAGGACTCTGAAACATGAAAGGGAAATTAAATGACAGGAAAATAATCCACCGTAGCATTCACCAACCAATTAGGGAAAACCGCGAAAAATACCAAGACCTGAGTGGTAGATCCTACGGGAATCAAACCGGGACGTTCCCGCATAAGAGGCTCACACATTACCGCGTAACCTCTCGCTTGTTCAGAAATATGGTTAAATTAAACCCTGTTGGGAAGACTTTAGTAGCCCAACAAGCGAGACGGTGATAGTGGCGGTGATGAGATAACGAGAGTGGTGAAGAATGTGATGATGGTGGTGATAATGACGGCTACGACGGCATGATGATACGTATCGATAATGCTAGTGATGTTGATTATGACGGCGCAGAAGTTATGGTATAAGTGATAGTTACGATGACGACGTCGAAGATGATGTAGCGGGAAAGCGTTGGGCGTCACTTGTAGCGGAAATCGTTGCTCCTCTGTAGTGTCCTGGGCTCCGGTTACCTCTGCTTAGCGGCTGATGATTTCTCCATTCCTAATAAATTACCTATCTAACTAATTTCATTGATCTCAAGGTTTTCGTAGGTGAGGCAAATTAAAATACAATGCATTTCCCTTACAATGTGATTTATTATCAGTAAAATGTATGGGCGGCTAGCTTTTCCCATTTTTAACAATTTCCACCATAATACTAAATTAGGAGCCTAATCTAACTGCACACGCTTCCCCACCCATATGCACACACGTGTATCCGTTGTCCAGAGAGATTGAGTGTCGACGAGATTGTATAAGAGAGTGTGTAAGAGAGTGAAAATCTGGGGCCTGCTTCACCATTTTATTCCTAAACCTAGTGATGCTCGCTTTCGCGCCTTAAAACGTAACGACATTTGTAATTGATTCTCAGACCGCGTTAGGTTATTATGAATAAAATATTTCAATGCTAATGGCGTTGACAAATAATTACTATTTTGCTGAAAGCAGTCACAGAAGGCAGGTAATTTTACATAGTCTTGCTTCAAAGTTTATCACATGAAACCAAGAAAAAGTAGCTCGGTGTCAACGTTTTCTTGAAATGGAAAACCGTAACCTCCTTTAATATGAACAATACCGTATTTACAGGACTATGACGTACATAAATACATAGAAACTATATCCAAAGAAAGTAATTTGCAGCAAAGGACTAGAAACACCCTATGATCCCATCTTATGGGGTTACTCAGCTGCCCATATATACCACCGTAAATAAAATATGTATATCTATGCGGATGTATGCACATATTTGTAAAACGACAAACTCGAAAAAGAATAATTTTCCAGTTACACAGCTGCCTGTATAAAGGCGGTAGAAGTCATCGAAGTAAGCAAGGCTGTTACGTGGAATTCCTTTCACTTGGCTAATTGCTGAACTTTAACGAGACTAACGAACTGAAGTCTGTGTGAAGCTTTAAGGCGCGATAGCATTACGAACTTTTGCTTAATTAGCATGAAAAATATCTGAAGTGCCTATAATGTCTTAAATTGAAACATATAGAACACCAAGTTCAAAACTCCTTTATTTTTGATATGGCTCTTCCTAACATTGGATTTTATTCTGCGAAATAACGCTGTGAAATTCTTTGCAAGGAAATTATATTTTGTTACTTTAGCTTATAGTTATAATTAGAGAGTCGGGGAAAGGTTTGTAGCTAGAATGGATTAGAGTAGATGCTTATACTGTGAAGATATTAGTTTAGTTACTAGCAGAACCCGCAGTTATGCTTAAGCTATCCCATTTTTACTTTCCCTACTACGTATAGTAAGTAGGGGAAGTATTGCATTCCACCCAAAAATTCGATACTGAGTTTTCACAGGAAATACATGTTTTGAGGTGCACTGAATGCATATGACGAATGAAATTTATATCTTGAATTTTCTGGGAATGTCTCCAAAAGTATTCTTCATTGTGAACGACTTTTGTATAACTGGTAAACCAAAGAGATAGACAAAATTTTACTACACAAGAAATGTAGATCGAGTAAAAATACACAATTTATGTCATATACAGTTTTGTTGTTGAATGAACCATTTTCGAGATATTGCTTGTTATTCCCTTAAATTTTCCAATACTTATACTTTTTCTCAAATGGGAATTCGTTATTCATTTTTTTTGGTCCTGGTAATGCAAAGAGAATGGAATACGCCACATAGCAACCAGCTCTTAAAATATTTGACTATCGCTTAAAGCCTACCAATTCCCCTTGCATCTACAAGAAAATTAGCAATAAGATTAACATCTCGATATCTCGATTAACATGAAGCATATGGAGAATAAGCGTTTGTAAAAATAGTTTGTACAAGAGTAGAGAAAGTCATGTAAGTGTAACACATCAGATTTTTTGCCGAATCTCTCTTATTTTCCATTCTATTTCCTTTTCTTTCTGCTTTTCTATATTTTACATCGTATCTGTTAATTTAGCGTTCCAGAACTTAATAACAACGTTTCTGGGATATTGTTAAAATTAAAATAATTCATTTAATATACACTGCCGTTAATAAAAATTGCAACACTAAGAAGGAAACGCATCAATTCAATAAATTTAATACCACAAGTTAGGTACATGGCAAGTAACAAATGATACACTTTTCAAATCTATACATGACCTTTGAGCCCTAATATTCAGTATTTGGTGTGGCCTCCATGCGCTGCAATTAGAGCTGCTATACGCCATTGATATTGAATCGAAAAGTTTCTGAATAAGTTCCTGAGGGATTTTCCTCCACGCAGTTTGTATTCGAGCCCATAAATCTGTGACACTAGTTACTGGAGGACCATGACGCACCAGGTGCCGACCAACCATATCCCAGACGTGTTTGATGGGCGACATGTCAGGCGAACGTGCAGGCCAAGGGAAGCAATGGTACCCGTCGCTCTTCGAAGAAGGCCTGTACATTACTTGCAATTTGTGGCCGGGCATTGTGCTGTTGAAGTGTGGCCTGTGGAGATGCCTGAAGCAGGGGGAGCATCTCAGGCTCTACAACCACCGTTAGGTACCGGTTACTGTTCAAACTTCCCTCAATTCGTAAGAGGCGAGATCGGTTGTTGTAACCAATGCCGCCCCAACCATCACCCTTGGTGTTTGTCCGCTATGCCACTCAACAACGCAACCCTCCAGGTTGCGCTCACCACGGTACCCCGAACAAGTATGCGGCCGACGCTGTAGGACACGTTGAAGCGGGACTCGTCCGAAAAGACTACATTTTGTCACTCAGCACCCCAGTGACGTATCCACGTGCCCATTGCAGTCGGGGGAGCTTGTGGTTTCTGGACAATGTAAGCTGACTTAAGGACATGTATGTAACCAGTCCAACCTGCAGCAGATGGCGACGAACCGTTGATGCAGACAATTTCACACCTGTTGCAGTGCTCCAACGTCGAGTCAACACTGTGGATGAAGCTGTATGGCCATGCGGACAAGATGACGGTCATCCCGTGCTGTGGTCATAATCCGTGGTCCAGTACCCGCTCTTCGCTGCGTACGACCTTTATCTATCCACTGCTTCAACACACGCATCACTGTCGTAGCAGCATGCCCTGTACGAACCGAAATGTCACGGAATGACAAACCGAATATTCTGCCCCGTTCGAACTCGCTCACATGCCGATATGGCTCTCTTTGACGTCGACGAGGCATATTGGCACTCACATTATTGTTTCCACCTTGTTTGACAGCTCTGCACTGACTACACCGGACGCAACACGGACCTTATCGGACCGAAGGGCTCTGCTCGGCTTACTTGTACCCCATCTCTCTGCAAACCTAATCGCTTATTGTTTGCACATTCTTCTACACTTCCACCAAGTTTGGAGTTATTCGGGAAATCCTTTCTTGGTGTTGCAATTTTCACAAACGGCAGTGTATATTTTAATGTAATAAAGCTAATGGAGAAAATACCAATAATAATAGTAATTTAATTATTATTTATTTATTTAACACCAGATACTACTCGGACACGATATGATTGCGTGTGGTAGGAAGAGGAACTAAATGGTTACGAAATAGGTGGGTGGGGTATCTGAAGGGCAGTGATGTAAAGGAAACATCCGCAGTTCCGAGTTACATTTACAAGCGCGGCTGAGGCCTGCGAATGTAGTACTGTTTTTCATCATGCAACTGTACATTCCCATACCACCTTGACCCTCACTCCCCTCTGATTCCCATCCTTGATTGTAAAAAAAAACAGTGGCGCCCTCCTTCGAGCGCATTCATATCGTGGTCGACTTGTACATTACAATGTAGATAACATACCAAGGGGCTTACAAACTATTCAAATGTTGCTTACCTAAAAATGTTTCCGGTCCCGATACATCATAACTCTAGGTTGTTGATGTATTACAGACCAAACCATATCGGTTACATCACTCCCATTGCTTATTCTGACAGAAAACATTTACTAATCCTTAGTGTCTGAATTCCTTTCTCCTGTACTAATTGTCATCTATCCCCAAACTTTGCTCAAGTATTCTACCATCGTTTTTTAATAATCCTCTTTAGTGCCTAAAACATTTGTTCCATTTTACTTACCATATCTGTTAATACACAGTTTTAATAATAATAATAATAATAATAATAATAATAATAATAATAATAATAATAATAATAATAATAATGCGCGTAGAAGAATTTCGCATGTTTGATCTCAACAATTGCATACACCAGCCGCCACTGCCTCTAGTAAAGCAACCTGTGTAAAAACGCGGACTGAGCGGTTGAAGCACAAACCACAAGAGCATATGCAATGCAAAAAATTGCGGTTCCCACAGGACAAAATAAGCCACCGTGTGTGGAGAATTTGCTTTGTGGCGGTTTAAAAACATTTCCAAAGACCACTGTAAGCTTATTTCTTACTACAAACAAAATCCTTAGAATTCAGTACAAATATGTATTTGTTTCTATAAAACGTGAAATCCCTCTCATTATAAAAACAATACTTGCAGTTGCCTGTGGAGAAAGATTAAATTTCAGATAACATAGTTATCTAGGAGGCCTCGAGGGTACGCAAGGGCGAACACAATAAAATCCAAATATTTTATTTTATAGAGAAATGTATTCTAAAAACAGCGCATAACAAACCCTTTTTACTTCTCTAGTAAGTTCTTTATCCGTCATTTGTGATTTCCCAGGTCCCGATTTAAACGCGGTGGAGAGAGATTTTTTTTTGGGGGGGACGTAAAATCCTTTGCATGGCTTCTTTTGGAAAGGAAGTAAAGCCATTGGTGCCGTGTAATATTTATTTGCACGAAAAGGACCTTATATCTTAAAATTTGAGATCCCTAAGCAAAGTTGTTGGCCATTTTACGCCCAGAGTGTCCTGCTTCTCTCTTGTAGCGCTATCCATAGGCGATGGGCTAATCATGCATGCTAGTGGCGGAATCAGTGACTGTACACATTCACCTGATTACAGAAAAATCTGCTAGGGTGTCCCTATAAGCCAACGGCATGACAGGAAGCTTAATTAAGCCAACCAGTTAGGTAAAAGGTATGTATCAGGACGGACTCCCGGCGGTGACCGGCGGTTGCGTCCCGCGGACAGTTTTATACGTCAGTTGCGTCTCTGGATTTTTGGGATCATGCGTCAGTTGTGTCTCTGAAAGATTTGAATTGTTAGCCCCAGTATTTTCAATTCCTGTCACAAGCATTTCCATTCCCATTTTGCAAACTTGATTGTCTGTAACATTTAAAATTTAAAACCCACAAATGAATGAAATGTTGTTAGATTACATTGCGTTATGCATAAAAATCTAAGAACTAAACACGAGTTAACAAAAAAACAAAGAATTTGTATGGTTGAAATAGTAAGTAGGTTAAAAATAAAGGCTTTCCCTTCTCACTTTTCGACTCCACGGTTCGTGGACAACTTAGAATGAGAACTATCACGTATGTCCAGTTTGGTCTAAGTAGCAAGCGTTCTAAACAATGCTTTGTTGTCTCTCTTCACAGAACGAGTTCTATAGTGTTTGGCTGTGTCTTATCGAAGAACCTAAACCTACACAAGCAGGTAACTAAGGACGCAACTGACGTACTGATTTTTCGTAAACAGTTTACGTGGACGCAACTGACAGCCCCGCTCCTGGAACCGGATAGAGCACCGAACGCAGGCCATTCGGTCCATTGTGCTTCCTACGCTACTCCTGGGAGGGAGCATGAGGGGAGAGACCCGAAGGGCGACCAGATACGGATGCCGACGGGCGCAAGCATGCACAGGTTCCCTAACGTTTTCGATAGAACGCATCTGACGCCGTACGGTCCCTGCCCACAAGCCACCAACCTTAAGCGTCCCTCGTAGCGGACCCCACGGTGAGGAGAGACCTAAATGAGCGGTACCGCAGGGGCACCAAGGAAGAAACCTTTATAGAACGCAAGCCACCGCTCAACCCAGTCCATCCCCCGAACACCGTCGCCTGGTCCTATAACCCTGAAACAGATGATAAGGAAGATGATGCGTACAGGAAATGAGAGGAAGGAGAGTTGTGGTAGAGGATGAATCACCCCAACATTCGCCTAGCGACCCGGAGAAACCACGAAAAACCCATGGATCAGAGTGGGCGGTCGCCGGGGATCGATCCCGGGACCTCCCGAATGCAGAACAAAGACGTAACCGCCGGAGCCATCGCGCTCTGTAACCGTTAGGTACCTTAGATCTCAAAAGTTCTTATCGAGAGTTCATCGAAAATACGTTTTTGTATCTCCGAAACTAGAAATGAGATGTTTTAGAAATAGTATGGGTGTGTATGTGTGTCTGTAAGTCACTCTGAAGAAGAATATTAAAATTCAAAAACCAAAAACCTTACTTCACATCAATTTATGGTAACTTTTAAGAATACAAGGTGAAAATTTCAAAAAATTCTCCCCTTAAACTACTCCTTAAATGGAAAAGTTTGAATTATTTTTACTTTCTCCAAAATGGATCTAATGATCTTGATTAAGATAACGGTGAGGTATTTTAATCATATTCAGATATTCTAATATAAAATGTATAATCCCAATTTTCTATAAATTGTCTTCTAAGGCATTTTCGTTCTTGTTGAATTGTAATCCACATCTAACGGCGAAGCTTTAAGAGAAAGACAAAAGCTTACTAAAAAATCTGATGTGTTACACTCACATGACTTTCTCTACTCTTGTACAAACTATTTTTACAAACGCTTATTCTCCATCTACTTCATGTTAATCGAGATAAACATTTGCAGACTCTATCTTATTGCTAATTTCCTTGTAGATGTAAAGGGAATATATATTTACAAGGGCAATATAGAAATACAGTAACCTTTAAGCACATACATATCTCTTAAAAGCTGGTTGCTAGGTGCAGCACTATTCCCTTTGCCTCAGATTAATACTCCTTGCATATCCAAGACAAAAAAATGAATAACGAATTCCCATTTGAGAAAATAAGTATTGAAAAACTTAAGGGAATAACAAGTAATATCTCGAAAATGGTTCACTCAACGAAAAACATGTATATGACATAAATTGTGTATTTTAACCCGATCTACATTTTATGTGTAGTAACATTTTGTCTATCTCTTATGGTTTACCAGTTATGCAATAGTCGTTCACAATAAAGAATACTTTTGGAAACATTCCCAGGAAATTCAAGATATACATTTTATTTGTCATAAAAATATATTAAACATATGATATTTTAATCAAAATCGTTAGAGCCATTTTTTAGAAAATTAAAATTTTCGAAAAATCTTCCATATAAAGGGTAATCTGGGGTGGGGGGATTTTCTTGAAAACCTTCGTGTCGCATCTTTGGAAGATACTGAACCTAAATACCAAGTTTGGTGTTTATCCGACTGTTCGTTTTTGTATTATGCTGCTCACAGACACACAGAAACACACCGGAAATGTTTCTAAAATGCTTTTTTTGGATTCAGGGGGTCTCAAAACATGTATTTCCGGTGAAATCTCGGTATCGAATTTTTGGGTGGAATACAATACTTCCCCTACTTACTATACGTAGTAGAGAAAGTAAAAATGTACAGCTTAAACTGTATATTCATATTTTTATGTGTTATCTTAATGTTGTGTTACCTCATTTTTATTTACTTAAAACGAATATGGAACTCCAGAATTTACCTTGAGAGAATATGGGGATTAAAACTGATTAAAATAAAATACCATTGAATTTTAATTTTCATTAAAAGTCCCAGATGGAGGTCGAAATTATAAGTTAATTACAAAAAGAGTGAAAAAAAGAAAGAAATAAACAAATAAAGAAAGGTCAGAAAAAAAATCAGGTTAAAGTGGTGAAATCAAACCACTAAAACGCATAGGATTTTGACTGATGTTAGCAACGTTTGGTCGAAATTCAAGGATTTCTATCCCGGATTGATTACTTGTTACACAATTGAAATAGACCAAAAGTGAGGTATTGTGTGAAAAGAAAGCTTCTGAAGGTTACATTCACATGAATTTCTCTACCATATATCGTTTATTGGTGGGTATACAAACCATCCTTACTAAAGCTTATTTTTCTATGTACTACATTTTAATCCAAATAAACCTTTGCGATATAGCTACTTGTCACATTTCTATTGTGGCGCTGATGACCACAGTAGTTTTGTGCTACTCAAACAGCTACCACCACCACCACCACCACCACCACCACCACCACCACCACCACCACCACCACCACCACCACCACCACCACCACCACCACCACCACCACCACCACCACCACCACCACCACCACCACCACCACCACCACCACCACCACCACCACCACCACCACCACCACCACCACCACCACCACCACCACCACCACCACCACCACCACCACCACCACCACCACCACGACCACCACCACCACCACCACCACCACGACCACGACCACCACCACCACCACCACCACCACCACCACCACCACCACCACCACCACCACCACCTGATTGTTGCCACGACTTAAGAGAATGAATTGAATGTATTGAAGAATTCGAACCTTTAATAACGGATATATCAGAAATGCCTTATGCCAGAAAAAAACTTATTTGAAATAACTTGTGTGTTTTGAAGAGATTCTACATTTTTTTTGTTAAGTACGTTTTCGTCTATCACTTAACGTTTATCAATTAAACAAAATTATACAAAATTTCTTCCGAATGAAGAGGGCTTTGCAGGCTATTCCCATTAAAGGTATACAGTTTATTTTTCATGTAAATATCTTTAATATGTGGTATTTTAGTCAAAATTGTTAGTCACTTTTTTAGAAAATCAAATATTTAGAAAAATGTTTCATGTAAGGTGTAGTTCTTGTGGCAGGATTTTCTTGAAAATCTTCGTGTAGCATCTTTGAAAGGTACTGGACCTAAATACGAAGTTGAGTATTTATCCAACTTTTGGTTTTTGAGTTATGTCGTTCAAAAATACAAATTTATACACACGCATAGGACCTTTTTCTAAAAGGGTTTTTTTTAGTCAGGGGTCCCTAAAACATCTATTTCCAGTGAAATATCGAATTTTTGGATGAAATAGAATACCTTCTGTAACTACAGAATACAATGTGATATACAGAATGACATTGAAAATGAATAATGTGTAAATATAGCACAAGATTGTTACGCATAGGATTTTTTCATTGTTTGAGTGGGATTATTTAACTGAGGGACACCGCAGGTAAAGTTTGTGTTAAAACACACACTCAATGCCTTTATCAGCTTCAACTCCTTTTCACCTTAAAACACGGTTTGATACGTCCCTTGATGTGCTCGCTAATAGGCAAAGACGTTTATTTATGCAGGGTGGAAGGCAGAACTAATCTTACGTGGGAAAGGAAGGGAGCTAGCAGACCACTGAAGCGTTATTTTTGTTCACGTGATGGTGGTAATAACGGCAAGTGTGTTGAGTGGGAATCGATTTCCAATGTAACCGCCAGGTAGCTGTTAATAATTGATGGAGCACTAAGTATGCTTGTCAACCAATTCAAACACACGGCAGGACTTCCCATTTGTTCTTGCTCATCCTCTTCTGTGTCATCTTGCTGTTCCAAGTCACGATTATTGGCAGTTCACCATATCGACACGGATATACCACTAGTCTTATTAAAGGTAACTTTATGTAAGACCAACAGTAAAGAACCACTCACAAATAAAATTAAGCAACTACCAAACGACGTAAAACTTAAGCATAAAGTTACCGTCATTCACAACGACAAACAGTAATTACCAGACGCATTGTTGTGCTGTATTGTTGCGACAGTCATAGCATTATTTGATCTCCTTAGTTATATTTCAATTTGACGGTCTTTCCTTTTGTCGCGGACCACGCCAAAGGGAAAGATCTGTTTGAAATTGTCCGGAATGACGTCAGCCCTGTCTGGCCCTAGCTGGACACGTTTGGTGAGGGCAAGTTAGCGTCACTCGAGAGTAAGTGGTCTTTGGAACCAGTCGCGTGTGGATGGTCTACAGTCTGTGGCATTTCCCTTCATCCTTTGTTAACTATGCAGAGAAGCCAGACATTTTTATGAATAAATCCCACGTAATGTGTGTTATGCAATCTTCAATGTAATATAAAACCCACGCCTTCTTCTTAAATTTTACACATCAAGGTCTTGGATATTTTAATCCCAGTGAGTTGTGCCCCCCATGTGCGTGTTGGGGTGACCTAAATTAATCATTTTCTGGTAACCTTTTCGGCCTTCATCCCAACATGTAGCAATACACAGCAGCTAATCGTAAGAGAGCAAGAAACAGCTTAGCTAATATGGCGGCTTGCAGAGCGACCACTTACAGTATACACGACAAAAGAGGTTATGCACACGTATCAAAATAAACAAGAATTAACTATCCGGCTATAGGATGTAAAACTCACAAAAAAGCACTGCCTATTTTGGGGGGAGGGATGGAGTATAGGTAGGAAATTTAGAGAGGTTGTAAAGGTAATATGTAAGTAAGGTAAAGGATAGTGGAGTACCACGTTAGCACCTCCGCTAGTATAAGGTCATGTAAGATCGTACACTCGCTTCCATTTATGGTGCCACCATAAGTTTGGGAGGCATTCTACAGGCCTTCACAGATGGAATATGTATCTGTAGAAAGGAGGATGTGTATGTATCTACCTTTTCGCGCATGTAGTATAGGAATCATCTGTCCAATCTAAATGTGCAGCTAAATAAAACACGATTTACACAATCTTTCCATGAAAAAGTATTTTAATGACAATATAATGCAAAACGGAAGTATATTATACTTTTTATTCTCAAGAGAATACATTTACTAGACATTATTTTAATAATCTGTCCAACACCTACCAATAACTGATTTAGCCGCGTAGACACTGAATCACCATCGCCCTCTGGGAACAGTCATGAAATGTTTATATAAATATATATATACACACATACATACATATATACATACATACATACATACATACATACATACATACATACATACATATGCGGTAGCGAGCAACCGGATGAAAGCCTACTACGACCACCAGCCCAACAGCCAAGGTTTCCAGCAAGGTGATTTGGTTTGGCTGTATCGCCCTACCCGGACCAAGCTCCAACAACCATGACAAGGACTGTACCGCATGGTGAAGAGGATCAATGATGTAATGTACCACATCCAGAGGCTGCCCCTAGAGAAAATGGTGATGGTACACCTAGACCGTCTAGCCATGCCCTGAGGAGGGAGCAGTGTAACCGCGTGCGCGGCGCTACCTGCGGCCGGCAGTGGCTTCCGGCCGATACCAGGATGGGGCCCGCGATGGCTCCTCGGAACAATAGTGATTGTAGAATAAAAAAAAGCCTTTCTTTGCCGCTTACCTGATCTGGAGCGTTGTTTCGGCATGTTCTTGTGGGTTCCCTTTCTAGACCCTTCTGCTTTGTATGCGGGATCTATATAAGGGAGACTGCCCACGCCGAGTTAGTCAGTGTTGAATTCAGCCGAGTTGAGCACTGATAGAAGTGACAGTTCAAGTGGACAGTGCAGTTTAATTGTGAGTTGTAAGTCAGCAGTCAATTGTGAGTCGTGCAGTGCAGCAGTTCAGTTGTGATTTGATTCGACAGATCACTTGATATTCCTAGTGTGCCAAATTGGACAAGTGTAACGTTTGTGTTACATTGAGTGCCTAGTGATAAATCAAATGTGTTTTCCCAGTAACTAGTGTTCTCATTTGTTAAAATAAACCGACAAGCAATTGCAAATGCTGTTAACTATTGTGGGCACGTGAGCTATGCTACCGTAGAGCGAGGTCATCCAAACGGATACATGTTACGATCAGTACCGTCGGCCTCCAGTCGTGTCATTTAGGGGAAATAAATGAGTAAGGTGGTATTAAAGTTAACATTTTGGTCTCATTGCTTTGTTCTACTGTTATAAGGTAGAATAGGTTGGTGTTATTACCGTGAGGATGCAACTGAAGTTGTCGAGAGTGTCAATGGATTGCTTGTGTATTTAAAAAGTAAGAGCTGATGCTGCTGTGCTGTTGTAAAGGGCACCAAAATTGTGCAAGTATTTTATTTCAGTTTTATTTAAACTTTTCTACTATAGTGAAGTGAATCTTTTACATGAATTAAGCAATTGTGAGTAAAGTAGCTACACCGTTTTAGTTCACGCAACGTTAATGCAATTAGTAAGTGTATTTCAAAATATGTTCTGCAATATAAATGTAACGAATTATTGCATTTAAAAGAATTATATATTAATATCTACAATGCAGTAACAGCAGTTTAATACATGTATGCCATTAACCTGACAGTGTGCGTGGCTTTGAAGCTTTATGTAGTGATGCATCCTCTAATCTCCGAAATTCTAACATCATCTAATTTTTTTGGAAGTGCATATTTTTAACCACTTTGAAGAAGTTATTTTGTTATATTGTTATTTGCCCCACGCTTTTGGAGCGAATTTGAAGAAGGTATGTTGCTGCTACGTATGGAAAGCCAGTTTGAAGATGTATTATATTTCGACTGTTGGGGAGCCGAACTTGAAGTAGTTGCAACCTCACGTATGGTAAAAGGTTTCCGGTAGCCTTCGCCCCAAATGTACATTCCGGTGGCCCTTGCACCAAGTTTAAAAAATATTAACTTTGTAATTTGACTGTTTCTTTAAATATTGTATATTTATATTTGCCTTGGCTGCCTCAGTATTTATTTTTAGAGACATGAATGTCTTAGCAGGGAGTGGTGCGACTGAAGAATGTAGGCTTACACAGATTATAATTTTACTTTACTCCTTTTATTAATGCTTGACACGATTTAAATAACACTTTCCTGATATATATATATATTAGTAAAGTAGTATATATATATATATATATATATATATATATATAGAGAGAGAGAGAGAGAGAGAGAGAGAGCTGTGAGATTTGTTTTTTATTAAATACTTGCACTTTTTAACACGTAAACTATTTTTGTCTCACACAACATATGTATTAAATTTCTCGAGGATGCATCTCGCGTCCGGTTAGGAACACTGTCTACAAGCAACGCGTCCAGTTATGACGCTGTCTACAAGCAACTGACTTGATTTCTACCGCCTAAATTTGTAAATTTCTGTATTTCAGTTTCTGATTGGCTAATCCTAATCCAATAGAATACTTTCATTTAACTTAAGCTTTCTTTCTGGTTGTTGATTGGCTATTTTAAAAACTGTCTGAAAATTTACATTATTGTTGCTCCAATAATGACTAGTAGCATTATTAAACTTTCTTACTCATTATTACCTCAAGGTTACCTCATTGTTAGCAACTTTTTACCTATTATTTCTTCAGCTCCTACATTATTAAATTACGTAATACATTCCGATAACATTATTGAACATGTTTACAATAATATAAACATATACAATTACTGTAATATACACTTTTTATATATTGTTACATACACGTATTGCTTTAAGGCGGGCTGTTATTATATTTTATATATTATATAATTCGACTGAAATCATTTAAGTGTTAAAAATACTGCCGCAACTGAACTGGCAACATTCTCCGGTTTTCTTCAATTTCTTACAAAAACACGTTCATTATTATTAGATTTTATTTTCATAACTTTTTCTGCAATGTTTTGTTGTTTCTTTCACCTCTTATTCCAAAAGAAATTCATGGTTCTCTTCATAATCAACACCTCTTACATAAATTTACAAATTGAAAAGTATTTCCCATTTATTTATGTTAGTGTAGTACATAACATTGCATGATACACATTCGCAAATTTTTTAACAATGTATGCTTGTGAAACTAGTTTCGTAAAAAAACACCCTCAGTTATAAACGTCACAACTTCCGAAATTTGTATAATAAAGCACTATTATTAATTTTCTATTATAATAGTTTCATGACTAGCAAATGCTAAAACTTGCCTTTAGAAAACTACAATACTGTCCCTTCTGGCATTAATGAACACATATTAACGCATTTATCCTGTCCATAAATAGTTTATTGCGATTTTATAAAATATGAATAAATATACTTACATCAGGGAAGCCAAAAGGATATTTTATACAGTGATAGAGTGGTATTGGCCCAAGGTTCGGGAGGTCGACGACGGGCAATTGGAAAGATAAACAGAGATAAGTAGCGATCTCGCTCAGCGTAAATACCAAAAGGTCTATCGTCAGATAACCGGAATATTCTGGAAGTTTCCCTTGTCCCCGTTTCCAGAACACTCTAGAATGTTCTATGGAAATTTCCAAACGGGTATATAAGTGAGCGCTCTCGCGAGTTAGTGAGTGTGTTTCGGGTGCGACAAAAAGTGATGCTCTTCAAGTGAGTCCGTGACAACTGTTGTGACGTGCAGTGGATGCTACTACTACGAGAGATTAATGAAGTCTTGTGTTCGACTCCCCAGCGGGTGAACCTTCCGGAAGAAGAGGCTATGTCGTGCGTATTTCACCGCGAAGAGAGAGTGAAGTCTTCTTCTCCTTTCACGGGTTAAGCCTACTGAGCTGTTCTGGCCTCAGTCCCATCCTATATCCATATTTCCTTTAGGTTTGTATTGCAAGGCTCTCTTTGGAATCCTTGTTTCTTCCATTCGTTCCAGATGTTCCATTTTTGTTGTTCTATTTTATCATTTACTGCAAAAATATTCAGTACTTGTCGAATAATTTCATTTGGAATCCTGACTAACTTAGCGCCGCCTATAACGACTCGTAAAAATTTCATTTCCACTGCCCGGACATGCCTAAAATCTTTCTATTTCTAAGGCTAGGATTCACTATCATACAGTAAGACCGCAGCGCCATCACTTTATAAAATTTCATGTGTTCGTAAATTTTTTAATGTTCTGCTTATGGTGCCACATATACTCTAATATCTGTGTAAGTTAATACCTGTATCCTTATCCTCCTTACAAATAATATAGCTCCCTAAATAAGTGAAGTGCTGAACTTGATCCAAAATCGGGTCTTCAATTGCAATTTTGCTTCGCATTGGGTATTTCCATGAAATGCCTTATTTATTGCTATCTTAAAGTGATAATCATTTCCAGTTAAGTTTAAAAGATGGATTGAGAGAGTGAAGCGACAGAGAACATTTTAACTAGATCACATTAGAGGTGACGGTGAGAACTGTCAAGGGTCACAATATAATAAAATTGGGCACATTTCTGCGAGATCTGTACGTTTCAGTTTTCGTCGGTGACGACACTGGCACGTTGCTACTCTCTGGTGTAAAATTCAGTAATATAAAGAAAAAAATATCCTATTTCCACTATCACATGACTTTCTCTACCCACTCTTCTAGAAATTATTCATACTACTCGTTAATTGAGGTAAACGTTTGCAGAAATGGTTTCATTAAACATTTCGTAGGCTGAAGTGATGGCGAAGTCATTATAAAGCGGGTCGCTTTACGCTGGCTTTGAAACTCCGTGCTCATTCCACGACCACGAGAAACAAACAAATAGCGATTTAACACTTGAAAAAAAGTATAAAGCATTTAAAAATTCAAACCAACGAATATCTCGGGAATGGTTAATGATGCAACAAATTTTATTAGATATAAAATGTGTGCTTTAGCTAGATCTGCCTTTTTTGGAAACAGTTTGTTTATTTCTTATGGTTAGCAGTTACAAAAAATAATATAAAAATCATTCATAATAAAGAGGACTTGAAAGGCTATTCACAAAACTGCTAGAGACACATTTTATTTATAATGCAAATTATTTGAAAACTATGTCACTTTAATGAAAATTGTTAGAGCCATTTTTGAAAAAAATAAAAAATAACAAAGAATTTTCCATGTGAAGGATAATTTGGGGATGTGAAGGAATTTCCTTGAAAATCACGTCGCGTCTTCGGAAGATAGTAAACTTGATTTAAAATTTTTTTGAAAATTATTTGTTAGTATTTATTAGGGAACTCAAAACATGTATTTCTGGTGAAACTTTTTAATAGAAATTTTAGATGGAAAACAATAGTTCCTCTTCTTACTGCATGTAAACAGCAGAGAATGTAAAAGGTTTTTATAAATTAAATTACTACTACTAATATTATTATAATTACTATTATACATTCTAATGTCCACCCTAACCTCAGTAACATCATATGGGGCCTTAAGAGTCGTAACCTGCAATTTGGAGAACACTGCCCTAGAGAACTGCAACAGGTAGTTTAGCATAGGTACGTGTTGTTAGACGATTTCACTAAGCCAGTTAGCGTCAGATAAAAGGAAGCCCTTTAAAAGCGGGTGGTTGAGTGAGTTTATGGCAACACTACGGACATTATTAACGGCTGTTTCCCAGCGCCTCTGGTCGATGGAATCAGTTATCTGCGGTTCACGCCTCCAAGTGTTTAATACCATCCTTAATAAAGTGTTTTACCCCTTTGTGCTTGTCACAAAATAAAGAAGTTACCTCTGCATCAACGCTATAGTCTTTTGTTTGTCCCACAGCTGTACACTGGTACACCTCTGATTCCGGTTGCGCAATAATCCGGCTTCAGCGAGTGTACAGACACGGAAGTTGCTGGCAGTAGAGAGCGGTTTCTGTAACTATACGTGAGACCTTGCACCGATAGAGTAATGCACACAAGAACAGAGACAACACCCGTTGTCTTCCGGAATTAATAAGCTCCTGACAAACGTGAACTGCAAGAAATGTTACTATAACAAAAAATCTGATGTGTTACACTCACATGACTTTCTCTACTCTTGTACAAACTATTTTTTCAAACGCTTATTCTCCATCTACTTCATGTTAATGGAGATAAACATTTGCAGACTCCATCTTATTGCTAATTTTCTTGTAGATGTAAGGGGAATATATATTTACAAGGGCAATATAGAAATACAGTAGCCTTTAAGCACATACATATCTCTTAATAGCTGGTTGCTAGGTGCAGCACCATTACCTTTGCCACATTAATATTCTTTGCATATACAAGAGAAAAAAATGAATAACGAATTCCCATTTGAGAAAAGTATTGAAAAATTTAAGAGAATAACAAGCAATCTCTCGAAAATGGTTCACTCAAAAAAAATGTATATGACATAAATTGTGTATCTTAACGCGATCTACATTTTTTTTCTAGTAAAACTTTGTCTATCTCTTATGGTTTACCAGTTATGCAAAAGTCGTTCACAATGAAGAATACTTTTGGAGACATTCCCAGAAAATTCAAGATATACATTTTATTTGTCATGAAAATACCTTAAACATATGATATTTTAATCAAAATCGTTAAAGCCATTTTTGAGAAAATTAAAATTTTCGAAAAATGTTCCATGTAAAGGGTAATTTGGGTTGGGGGGATTTTCTTGAAAATCTTCGTGTCACATCTCTGAAAGATATTGAACCTAAATACCAGGTTTGGTGTTTATCCGACTGTTCGTTTCTGAGTTATGCTGTTCACAGGCACACAGACATGTTTCAAAAATGCCCTTTTTTGGATTCAGGGGGTCTCAAAACATATATTTCCGGTGAAGTCTCGGTATTGAATTTTTGGGTAGAATACAATACTTCCCCTACTTACGATGCGTAGTAGAGAAGGTAAAAAGAAAGGAACAGATACTTGTTTTATCCTTAGGTAGTGAACCAAAACAAACCTAATCACCACAACAGTCGTCAAGGCTCTTGTCAGTTGCGCGCGTAGGAATAGTTTCTGTGCATATATACATCATGAGTCTTCTCATCCTGCGGATTGGCAAGTAAGCAACCCTGCATTTTATAGACGATACTGACACCCCACACATCAGCCCGCTGATTAAGGCTACGGTGGTGCTCCTTGTTAAAGTGCTCTAGTGGCGAAATGGTTAATGTGCTGGAAAGTCATGGTGAAGGTCACAAGTTCCAGTCGTGCCTACGAATATTAGATTTTTTTATTCATTTTTTTGCATTTATTTATGATGTTCATTAAAACATATTCTAACAAGTAACAATTTGTGTTTTAATGAAATTTACATAATTAAACTAACTAAGTGTGAGGCAGTATTTTATATCACAACATTGTAAATGCCAGAGTGATTGTAGTGTAAATTAGCATTATTGTATGACAATGATTTGAGATGTTTGTTAATTATAAGCATTGTTAGGAAATAAGTTTACACGGCCTCTCTGAAACTGACAATAGGAGCTGGTAACAATGTAGCGAGGGGGTGAGTTTTTATTAATTAGAAGAGACAAGCAAATGACGTCAGAGTAGCGCGCTTTTCTTTAGAAATGGAGGGAATATCTTCCCTAGAGCATATGTGTTCGTAATTTTGATTGGATAATAACCAATAGCAGCTCTGTTATAATGTTTAGGCATATCGGGGTGAGGGAGTATAAATGCTGAAGCCAGAGATAGGTATTGCCCAGTTCAACAGATACATCCACGGGTTACACGTCACCCAGTTCAACAGAATCATCCACGGGTTACCCGTCGCACAGTTCAACAGAATCATTCACGGGTTACATGTCGCACAGTTCTACAGAATCTCTCGCTTCGTAAAGTTAGTTATAAAATGTGAAATGCGCGGCAAGTGATTATAGTTACATTCGAAAATATAAGTTTCAGTCGGGCGTGTATCAAGAGTAAATATGTGAAATTAATGAAGTGTGACGGCAATAAAAGTGTAAAAACAAATTCTTTTATCAGTGTTATCTTTAGTAACAACTTTCCGTTTACACACCCTGTTCAAGAGATTTGCTCGACTGAGTGATAATAGCTAGCCGGAGGACAAAGAACTCAAAATTCAAAATAGTAAAACAATAACAGGTGCTCAGCAAATAAGATAACACGAATGATACCGCGACAAGTGATACGACACTTCCATGCCAAACTATCAGTTTTCATTAAATTTACTAAACACAAAAAGTACCTTCAAGTGCAGGATTTGAATCTGAGACTTTTACCACTGAAGGCCAACGCGGACCTTTTTATAAAAATGCTCAAAACATGTATTTCCGGTGAAATCTCGGTATCGAATTTTTGGGTAGAATACAATACTTCCCCATCTTACTATACGTAGTAGAGAAAGTAAAAAGTTACCAGAAGAATGGAAACAGTAGAAAACATGCTAACTCAACTACTGTACTTTAGAATTATAGGTCATAGGTATTAAATGCACCAGTTCTCGTGTGGATAATTCACTGAAGTGAAACTGAAATGTAATAGGCAATTTTTGTCTTTTATTGTTCAAGCCATATACGTTCTTAGCTAGTAAGACAAGCATGAACAATCGATTATAAATAAACATATGTACACTACGTGATCAAAAGCATCCGGACACCTGACTGAAAATGACGTACAAGTTCGTGGCGCCCTCCATCGGTAATGCTAAAAGTAAATGTGGTGTTGCCCACCCTTAACTTTGATGACAACGTTCACTCTCTTAGGCATACTTTCAATCAGATGCTGGAAGGTTTCTTGGGGAATGGCAGCCCATTCTTCATGGAGTGCGGAACTGAGGAGAGGTATCGATGTAGGTCGGTGAGGCCTGGCACGAAGTCGGCTTTCCAAAACATCCCAAAGATATTCTATAGGATTCAAGTCAGTACTCTGTGCAGGCCAGTCCATTGCAAGGATGTTATTGTCGTGTAACCACTCCGCCACAGCCCGTGCAGTTTGAACAAGTGCTCGATCATGTCTTCAACAGTGGGAAGCAAGAATGTGCTTAAAATATCAATGTAGGGCTGCGCTGTGATCGTGCCACGTAAAACAACAAAGGAAAAACACGACCCCTCCAGGAAAAACACGACCACACCATAACACCACCACCTCCCAATTTCACTGTTGGCACTACACACGCTGGCAGAAGACGTTCACCGGGCATTCGCCATACCCACACCCAGCCATCGAAGCGCCACATTGTGTACTGTGATTCGTCACTCCACACAACGTTTTGCCACTGTTCAATCGTGTATCGTTGACGCTCCTCACACCAAGCGAGGCGTCGTTTGGCATTTTCCTGCGTGATGTGTGGCTTATGAGAAGCCGCTCGACCATGGAATCCAAGGTTTCTCACCTCACGCCTAACTGTCATACTACTTGGAGTGGATCCTGATGCAGTTTGGAATTCCTGTGTGATGGTCTGGTTAGATGTCTGCCTATTACTCTTTACGACCCTCTTCAAATGTCGGCAGTCTCTGTCAGTCAACAGACGAGGTCGGCCTGTACGCTTTTGTGTTGTACATGTCCCTTCACGTTTCCACTTCACTATCACATCAGAAACAGTTGACCTAGGGATGTTTAGGAGTGTGGAAATCTCGCGTACAGACTTCTGGCACAAATGACACCCAATCACCTGACCACTTTCGAAGTCCGTGAGTTCCACGGAGCGTCCCATTCTGCTGTTTCACAATGTCTAATGACTACTAGGTCGCGGATAATGAGTACCAGGTAGTAGGTGGCAGCACAATGCACCTAAGATGAAAAACGTATGTTTGTGTGGGTATCGGATACTTTTGATCACAGAGTGTACATTTGTATTTCCAGACTCTGAAGTTACTAGGCGTGGCGAAAATGCCTTCATGCATCACATCACCTAGCACATAAAGTAAATTGAAATGAAGGGGTTGCTGCTCTGAAGGGGAAACGGCGGAGCGAGTCCAAGTGTAATCTTGATTCACCTTTTTGCCTCCCATGAGGTATTTTATTCTGTTGTCGTTATTTTACCCCAAATGTCAACATTATAACACACAATGTGTCTCTTTTATTAACTGTTGGAGACAACTGCTTCTTGGAATGTGAGTTTGCTCTTTATTCAAATTAATAAATTTGCTTGAAAATTATGTATTTCCAAGCATATGAATGGAATCTGCATCATCATCTACTACTGGGATTAGCCCCTTTGCCCTGTTGCGACTCATGAAAAGTCATCCATCCGTCTCTGAAGAGATCTGCCAATATTTGTTTTTGTCCTTTAGGTTGGTGCTTCGGCAGGAACTTTTAGAGCATAAAAGATTAAGATCTACGAAGTAATGATTATACAAAAGCTAAACTACTGCTGTGAAAACTGGACCCTGAATAGAATAGACAAAAGGAAAATTGAATCTGCAGAAATGAGATCTCTGGCTCAACTCGTGGAGTAAGAGGTAGTGGCTGGTGTTCATTATATATATAATTGTTTATTTTAAAATCCTTTGGTGAAACATTCTGCCATTGTTTAATGTCTTCATCTATATATGAGGTGGCCCTAACAAGCCGTCCTTTGCTGTTTTATGTATCCCGCATACATAGGTGTAAGAGAAGTTGCCGCATCTTGCTGTTCAATGGGGCAGTGCAGGTACAAAGCGAAAAGTCACTGGGTGGTGCTGCTGTCTGCAAGTGTTTACGTGGTAGTTTCGTACTGATAAGCATCGCGTGGTCGCCTGCATACAGTTCGAGCCAAGTCATTCAGACAAAAAGATAACGTTCACTAATAACGAACACATAGATATGGTTACGCACCAAAATGCAACCAAGGCTCCAAGACTGGGTTCTGAATATTTTCAGTTGCGGCGTCTGTCTTTGCGCACGTTTTTTATTTTTTTTTATGCACTGAAATAATATTAAGAAATGATGGACCATTCCAGGTAGAACGTGGGCCTCAGAGGCCCTTACATCAATTTGTCTGCCAGGGCGGGCATGCTTTGGACATGCTTATTATGAATAATGCATTAATAGAAAATAATTTAATTCTAACGAACCTTTAAGTGTACATAATATAACAAAAAAAAATAAATTTTGTTTAATCTTGTTAACTTTGCGGCACCAGTTGGTGCTATATAGTTATACTGATTCTAGATTAACTGTCATGGAACTAAATGAGTTAACACGTGTGCTCAGGTTAGCGTCAAAAGTCAATCCTGAATTCTTGTTAATGAACGAATTGCTTATTACGTAACCGATAACACCCCCACACACATAGGTACTCTCACATTCAAACACCATATTGGGTATATCGTGAAATGTTTTTGAGTCAGTCGGTAATCGAACCCGGAATACCTTATATAATAGGCAGTTTCTCTAGCGAATGAGTTCTGGAACCAGTAATAGCAGTTAAAGTGTTCGTTTCAAGCATTGGTCTTTCGTTTAGTGGTCACCTCTTTGTATGGAGTCCCATTTGTCGTTCTGCTTAGGCAAACCTTTTGGCATCTGCGATGTCCGGTATAAACTAACTTCAATTAGGACGGATTGTGTGGGTCACCTGGTATATATACTAAAAAGTGCTGTTTCACATCTTGATCCACCGCTGTTCTCACCAGTTTGTTTTGCTTTCTCCATTGTTGATTTTTATCTTTGTTTTAAATATAAACTTTGAATAGTTTTTATTAAATGATCGGGATAACCTTTCTTATCATTATGGATCATAATTTGCTCCGAGCACACAATCAAAATACAAATAAGCAATTAAATTCTCTTCACTTTAGGATTAATTGTTCCACGATGAAAATAGCACCCGAGCAAAATCGCCGTACCCCAACTTCTATTTATTTTTCTCCTAGAAATGAATAAGATATTATCAGTTTACTTGGAGTTTGCTAATCTCAGTGGATTTTTATATGACGCTTCAGCTTGGCACATAGTTTTCATAGTGAGGTCAAGTTGCAAGTTGGTGGCAGGAGCATGGGCGATGCCATGGTGAAGTGTTGCAAGGTACGCTGTCCCTCTGTAGAAGGGTCATACTGCTACGTATCCTTTGGTTAAAAATGGGCCGTGGTTTGTTCCTGCTAGCAACTTCTTGCTTTCATACTTTCGTCCCATGCTACGAAAGCCACCACGGGTTAAGCGTGGCATTTAATTTACCTGATGTGATAGTGAAATCTATGTATTCTCATCTGTGTTGCGTGTTCTTCTCAAGTACCGTATCTCTGATATAAAGAGAAGTCTTAAATAAGTTTTGATAAACA
Source organism: Deroplatys truncata (assembly GCA_030765065.1). NCBI lineage: Eukaryota > Metazoa > Arthropoda > Insecta > Mantodea > Mantidae > Deroplatys > Deroplatys truncata. The sequence continues at coordinate 125,638,175 of CM060980.1, read as the reverse complement.
TTCAAGATCCACAGGATACGAAAAAAAAGTACTTTAAAATTCATGTTGCTCTCAAGCATTTTGTAAAATATTAATTAAATGGCAGTTTTGTGAATCTCCTTTAGCCACAAGCCATTAGAGGTTTACTATGAAACCACATGTTTGACCACGACTGCTGTATCCTGAGGCAAAACGCGCCCCTACCGCAGTTTTGTGGCTTTGTTCATCAAACCCTCTGCTATGAGTAATTAAGGTAAAACAAATCTATGCACACATGTGGGGCTTGATTTATACACACATATAGGGTTCGGACAGGTGGTACAAAGCCACTTTGACATGCGTTGGATCTGTATGTAAGGGGAGGTACACCGGAGAAAAATGTCATGTACTGAACTATAAAGGAAGTTTTCTTTGTAGCTTCATGTAAAGCTGGCTACATCAAAATTTACTTAAAAATTTAATGAGTGGGGTAAGAAAGACTATATTAAAGGACATAAGGACGTGAAATTATCCCAAAGGACCACTAAGCCTGTTAAGAACATTTAATAGTTGGTTTTATAATTCATGGATCATACATTATAGATTTACTACAGCCAAAAAACTAAAAATTGCTGAATGGAGTAGAAATATCAACAGACCAAGAATTGCATTCTTGGGTATGCAGAAACCTAAGATTCAACCAAGGCACGGAAAAGAGAGAGAATGAAGAAGTGAGGCAGATGATGGAAATGGAAAAACCACAGAATTGAGAAAGGAATTTTACAATGGTATACCCAAAAAGGTAACAAACCATCTTTTGTGTTAAAATCATACGAATTTCTCTAACAATTACACTTAATTTTAATAGTACTTCTACCAGTTATTAATTAAGCATCTCTTTTTCTGTTTCATGTTCAAAATAATAACTTTTTGCAAAATTTAGACAACTTCACAAGCTACCCATAGAACATTCAAGATCTATCTGAAACATATTCTTAGTATTTTAATCAAAATTGTTGGATCAGGTTTAGAGAAAATTAAAAATAAAAAAACATTTTCCATGTAAAGTGTAGGTTGGAATGCTTTAAGTGTGACTTAAAATATGAACATTTGTGTTTTTCTTTTTTGACATATGCCGTTCAGTAACAGACGAGTTCTCTCTCTCTCTCAACAACCACGGACTGTTTTTATTTTTGTTTCAGTGGACCTTAAAACGAATAGGATAGAGATGAAATTTTCGTATTGAGTTCTTGGGTGGAATTCAGTACTACTTCTATCTAGTACGTAACAGAGAAAGTTGAAACGCTACCGTTTCCATGTAAAGGGTAGTTTGGGGCGTGGGGAATTTGAGGAAAATCCTCCTGTTACATTATTGAAAGATGCTGGACCTTAATGCAAACTTTGGTATTCATCCAACCTGCACCATTGGGTTTTTCCCACACCCGAGGTGTTAAAGATTTAGGAGCTAGGAATTGAAAAGAATCACCGGCACATATGTTAACAATTTATTATAAAGTTTTGCATTTGATAACAATTCCATCAGCTTGCTTTAACATTTTAAAGGTTATATGATTTACAAATAATGTGCTGGGAGACAATGTAATGCACTCTTTCACCTTTTTGTAATTTAAGCTGCCCTACAAATCGAGAATATTTCTGAAACAGCGACTAATACAATGCAATGTTACACGAAGTGAAAAATATAAATGCTTCTCCCGTAAATGTGAATTTAGAAACACCAAGAGTAAAAAGGTTAAATTTTGTAGCTTACCAAACAGTTGAAACTAATTTAAAAAAAAGCCAAAAAGCTTACTCTTGGTGGTTTACGCCAAATCTCGCCGTCAAAAAACCAGAACACAAGTCTGGGTGCTTCCGCTGCCTGCCCAGGAGTTGCTGAAGTTGGCCACGTGTGTAATGGCGGTGCCGTCAATGGCGTGAAGCAAACCAGCCAATGATAACTCTGCACGACGCTTTGAGTTGCGGAATGATGAATTACGTCATGCATGACGACATCTATCTCGAAGCTTCGATATTAACGGTTTCTATCGATGACCCACGTCGTCATTTCCGAAGCATTGGGCCGTTCTTGAGCTGGTTGCATAATCCATGACCAAGGGGGAGGGGGAAAACGGCAAAACCTTTGTAAGTTTTTTTCTTTAATTTGTATGCCGTCTTTAACATCTTGGATCATATCGGTGGCTTTTTACCTTTGGAACAATTCCTCATCGGCAATGATTCAGTTTACAGTGGTGTTAACCTTTGGGTTGGTATTACTTTTGGTTATTATGGTACATCATATTCACACATTATCACACTTCCAGACCTTAGGGAGGATAGCGAATAATCATGAATAAAGAGCAATCCCCATCCTCAACAGGGAATCGAACCGGGACGTCCAGATTTGGACTTTAGCATGGCAATCACCAGGCCACAGAAACAGTTCACCAGATACATCCCCTAGTTTTTGTTCTCTCTCCCTATCACCCCTTTATTCGTATCTCTCTCTCTCACTCACCTCTTTTTGAGGTAGGACCCAGAGAACCTGATAATGTGTATTTTCAGTGAAATCTCGTCGTCAAATTTTTGAGAAGAATGCAAAACAATACTCTACCTACCATAAGTGAGCGGTAGAGAAAATAAAACTAATGCACAATATGGGTTGCTGTACTAATTGTCATTCCTCTCCGGTGAAATCCTATAGGAGATGAGAACTTTACCCAGAGAGTTTCTTCCTGTCAGCACACAGAGCCACAACACCAGAAAGAAAGACAACGCCAGGATGTATTGTTTGGCAAGGTTTTGTTCGCAACTAACTTCTCGCAGATATGTGGGAGGGCAAACTTCTTTTTTCCTCTACCTTTCAAACTTTCTAGCAAAGAGAACAGAGTCAACATACAAGGAATAAAGATTTCCAATACACTTCGCCCAAGTTCTTTTACAGCAGAACGAATTAGTGGGCGTCTTGTTTCTTCGCTTTGATGTAATCTGCAGTGTGCTGACATTAGTCGGAAATACCACTTGAAATTCGTAAGCTATCAATAATATACTCATGTATTCAGATATTATTTAGCTGCTGTAAATAACTTTTTAGAGATAATGACCTAAAAGTAGAACTTCTAACACAGAGCACACGAGCCAAAAGCTTTGGTTCCAAGTATGAGGCAGTATTTCTAACATTTAAATAATTTCAGTCTAATTAAATAATATGTAAATTCAATAACAGCCCACCTTGAAGCAATATGTGTATGTAATAATTTGTAAAATGCATGTAACAGTCATTGGATATGTTTATATCATTCTATCCATGTGTAATAATGTTATGTGTATACATTACGTAATTTAATAATGTAGGAGCTGTGAGAATAATAGGTTTAAAGTTGCTAACAATGAGGTAACCTTGAGCCAATAATGAGTAAGAACGTTTAACAGTACTACTTGCGATTCTTGGAGCATTAATGTAATTTTAGTGACAGTTTATAAAAATAGCCAATCAACAACCAGAAAAAGCTTTAGTTAAATGTAGGTATACTATTGGAGTAGGAATAGCCAATCAGAGACTTGAAATACAGAATTTTACAAGTTTAGACGGTTGAAATCAATTCAGTTGCCTCCAAACAGTGCTCATAACCAGACGTTTTGCTTGTAGACAGTGATCATAACCAGACGCGTGATACGTCCTCGAGAAATATAATACGTATTCCTGTGAGACGAAAATAGTTTACGTGTTAAAAAGTGCAATTAATTAAATCGTATCAAGTATTAATAAAAGAAGTGAAGTAAAATTATAATCTGTGTAAGCCTACATTCTTAGTCGTACCACAACCCTGCCAAGTCATCCATGTCTCTAAAACAATAATACTGACGCAGCCGAGGCAAACAAAAATATATAATATTTAAAAAAACAGTTTAATTACAAAGTTAATATTTTTTTAAACTTGGGGCAAAGGCTACCTGAAAATACATTTGGGGCGAAGGCTATCGGAAACTGACTATACGTGCTGTTGCAACTACTACAAGTTCGGCTCCCCAACAGTTGAAATACATACAACTCCTAAAACTAACTTTTCTCAAATTTGCGCCCAAAGCGTGGTGCAAACAACGTAATAACGTAACAAAACTCCTTTCTTCAAATTGCCGTACATACGTGGAGCTAATAAATCACCTTCTTCAAACTTACACCCAACGTGGGACAAATACGTAAAGATAATACATCATCTTCAAAATGTTTTCCACATGCAGCAGCAACAAATCTACTTCAAGTTCAACTTTGGTTTCACGTCCAATCACATGGCAATTACCCTTTGTATTTGCACATGCTTAATAACTCGTCTTGGTTTCATTAGGTTTGACTTTTCATTATGCCTTTTTGTATGATTAATTCCTCATGGTGATCTGACGTCTGACGTCTCGCTTTTTAATGTAAATTCTCTTATTTCAAGAACGTGTTCTAAATGTCATATCTGTTAGTTTTAGGAATTAATTTAATATTATTGTTACTTTACAAATTCGAGCGCTGTCTAAAATATATTACACTATGTGATTAAACGTATCCGGACATCCCCCCCCAAACATACGTTTTTCATCTTAGGTGCGCTGTGCTGCCACTTACTGCCTGGTACTCATCCGCGACCTCAGTAGTCATTAGACATCGTGAAACAGCAGAATGGGACGCTCCATGGAACTCACGGACTTCAAACGTGACCAGATGATTGGGTGTCACTTGTGTCAGAAGTCTGTACGCGAGATTTCCACACTCCTAAACATCCCTAGGTCCACTGTTTCTGATGTGATAGTGAAGTGGAAACGTGAAGGGACATGTACAGCGCAAAAGTGTACAGGCCGAGCTGGTCTGTTGACTGACAGAGACCACCGCCAACATTTGAAGAGGGTCGTAAAGAGTAATAGGCAGACATCTATCCAGACCATCACACAGGAATTCCAAATTGCATCAGGATTCACTCCATGTACAGTTAGGCGTGAGGTGAGAAACCTTGGATTCCATGGTCGAGCGGCTGCTCATAAGCCACACATCAAGCAGGAAAATGCCAAACGACGCCTCGCTTGGTGTAATGAGTGTCAACATTACACTACCTTTACAAACGCTTATTCTCCATATGCTTCATGTTAATCGAGATATCGAGATGTTAATCTTATTGCTAATTTTCTTGTAGATGCAAGGGGAATTGCTAGGCTTTAAGCGATAGTCAAATATTTTAAGAGGTGGTTGCTATGTGGATTATTCCATTCTCTTTGCATTACCAGGACAAAAAAATGAATAATGAATTTTAGAAGAAGTATAAATATTGGAAAATTTAAGGGAATAACAAGCAATATCTCGTAAATGGTTCACCCAAAAAAAATGTATATGACATAAATTGTGTATTTTAACACGATCTAAATTTTTTGTGTAGTAAAATTTTGTCTATCTCTTATGGTTTACCAGTTATGCAAAAATCGTTCACAATGAAGAATACTTTTGGAGACATTCCCAGAAAATTCGAAAAATTCATTTGTCATGAAAAGTCTTAAACATATGATATTTTAATAAAAATCGTTAGAGCCATTTTTGAGAAAATTAAAATTTTCGAAAAATGTTCCATGTAAAGGGTAGTCTGGGATGGGGAGATTTTCTTGAAAACCTTCGTGTCGCATCTCTGGAAGATACTGAACCTAAATATCAAGTTTGGTGTTTATCCGACTGTTCGCTTTTGAGTTATGCTGTTCACAGACACACACACACGGACACACACACAGACATGTTTCCAAAAATGTGTATTTCCGGTGAAATCTCGGTATCGAATTTTTGGGTGGAATACAATACTTCCCCTACTTACTATACGTAGTAGAGAAAGTAAAAAATGATTATGGCTTTAGAGTGTTCGTATTATTATTATACCTACAGTGAAATGGGTACGTGTATAATGAAATGTTATCTCTATTAACAAGAAGTAAATATAAGTATAAGCTTTTATAAGAATTTTGTGACACAATTACGGCTGAGCTATTAATTGAATCGCGCCGAGTGGCCGGTTGAACAACTAAGTAGCGCTCTCATGCAGCGTGAACACCAGAAATTCTAATATTTCCCTTCTCTCCGCCTCTCGATCGTTCTAGAATTCCATGGAAAATTCTAGCGGCTACTTAAGTGAGCACGCTCGAGAGTCAGCTAGATAATGAGATAGTGAGTCGACATTAAGTGTTGTTGTGTGAGTGTGGTTGTGATGTTAGTTGCGACGAACAGTGATTGCTGCAGACATTGAAGAAGTCTTGTGTTCCACTTCCCAGCGAGTGAAGCGTCCGGAAGAAGGGGCTGCTCACCACATGCGAGAACTACCTAAGTGGCCACGACGGTGGGAACTGAACTATATCTCAATGGTGAAGTGACAATAGTTAGCAGGGAGTAATATTGATGCAACGTATAAGACTTTTCTTTTCTTTCATATAAACTCATTATTATGACTTATGATGTAAACATTTGCTGCATTAAGTAATAGCTACTTCAACGCCGATTTCGCAAGCAAATTCCAGTTTGAACCTTGGCATAAGAAAACATCGTCTTAGATATTCACTCATAAAGTATATGGGGTGGGGAATAGGTCTTGGTATAATACAGTAATTATTGACAGGAAGATATAAATAAGTATATAAAGAAATGCCAGTAGGATAGAGAAATAATTGCAATAAATTATTTCTGTATATTAAATCAATGTATAATGTCATAAGCCTAAGTTGAAGATTTTATCCTGAGAAAAAGGTCATTAGCGCGTCATGTTAAGGAAAGTCATTAGTAACAGTCGAGTAGCGAATCTGTTAGCATCAAGGTTCATGAAATGCAGTTAGGGTTGAGTTCAGTACGTTTGCAAAGGCACGTAGGCAGGAATTCTGTAAATTAGAAAGGGAATGATTATTCTGAGATACAAGCTAGGCACCGGATGGAAACAGTATCATATACACTTACGTAGAGCTTTAAGATTGGATTGTGTGAGTAGGAACTTGTTAGGGGTAACGCTAGGTAAGCGGAGCTTAAGTTAAGAAAAGAGCGTGCTTCTAAATCAGAAATCTTACATGCTTACTAAATCATGTGACTCACTGGTGCGTCGGTTCTTATGATTACTCATGTGGTAGCTAGTTTCATTTTAAATTGTCTAGCGTATAGTGACACACCTGAGAGAGAAAGATTTAGCGGTTAATGTGAGGGATCTTTCCGAGAGTAACATTTCTGCGACTTACGGCAACTGACGTTTTGCTTCATTATTATTATTATTATTATTATTATTATTATTATAATTATTATTATATCAATAATGCAATTCTTCAATTCAACAGTCGGCAATTCTCTTCAAAGAGAATGTTTGATTCAACATAAAATTTACCAGCTAACTAAACTGGTGCTAACCTTTCACATTGCACTCACACATGCCCTGAGACAAAGAACTCATAGCTATACCACTGAAGCAGCTGGCAGACCAGACGAGCTAGGAAGTGAAGACATCGTAAACTCAACAACAAAGAGATGACAAACTTTATCTAAACTGTATTCACTCTTAGACTGATCCGCCCCAAAACAAACCCACGTGACCAGAGCACCGTGATACGACACGGTATCAATGCGCATTGGAAAGTAGTCCCATGCTAATAATCTAAATTTTGGAATGAATTTATTCTTAAATGGTATAATATTCTATACAAATACCTGACAGTTTAATTAACACTGATTTATATTGTTAAACAGGGCTACAAGTCCCAACATGCAATTTGAATGAGCACCACGGTGAATTTGCTCTCGCATCTTCATCGACTTACATAAAACATAAGCCGGCAAACTATCGACTAGTGGCGAAAAAAAACAACTATGTTGGGTGTTTATTATAAGTTACGTGAGAAATATCCAACTCTTCCCGTGAAGGAATTGGGGAAATTAGCTTCTGAGTTTACCGGTGTTTCGAGTACAAGTATAATCAGCGCTCGTAAAGAAAAGTCTGAAACGGAAAAGTGTTACACCCGAGAAAAAAAGAAAGCGTGTGAAATACGCGATACAAGAATGTGAGGATTTTATAAAGAAAGTGCACAATTACGTTTTTTAAAAATGTGCCGCCAACAGTTATAAAGTGCGCTTCCAGAGAGCGAATTAAATGTAAGTTATCGCATACCAGTTATTTTCCTTTTCGCTGTCCCTTTTAGAATTAACTATCATTATATGCGCAAACTTTTATTTTGCTGTAAATTATCACCTTTAACCCCTAACAAAATATGCTAGTCACCGTTTTAAGTTATCTGCTCTTTTTGCATTTATGTACCGCGTGTACTTGCCACAAATAGTCATGAAAGTATGACAGTATTTCTGGCGCGAATTGGCGGAAGGATTCATTATAACGGTGCACGGTTACCTGCGTTTGTTTTGACGCGGATCAACCTAAGAGTGATTACAGTTTATATACACCGTTTGTGAAAATTGCAACACCAAGAAAGAATTTCCCGCATAACTCCAAACTTGGTGGAAGTGTAGAAGAGTGTGCAAGCAATAAGTGATTAAGTTTGCAGAGGAATGGGGTACACGTAGGCCGAGCAGAGTCCTCTCGTGTCGGTGCGACAAGGTCAGTTTTGCGCCCAGTGTAGTCAGTACAGAGCTGTCAAACAAGGTGGAAACAATAAAGTGAGTGCCAGTATGCCTCGTCGACGTCAAAGGGAGCCATATCGGCATGTGGGTGAGTTCGAACGGGGCAGAATGATCGGTCTCCGGGAAGCGGGTTTGTCCTACCGTGACATTTCGGTTCGTACAGGGCATGCTGCTACGACAGTGATGCGTGTGTGAAAGCAGTGGATGGATGAAGGTTGTAAGCAGCGAAGAGCGGGTACTGGATCACGGAACATGACCACAGCACGGGATGACCGTCATCTTGTCCGCATGGCCATAATGGACCGTAGAGCTTGATTCACAGTGTTGGCTCGACGCTGGAGCACTGCAACAGGTGTGAACTTGTCTGCATCAACGGCTCGACGCCGTATGCTGCAGATTGGACTGGTTGTATGCATGCCATTACGTCGGCTTCCATTGTCCAGAAACCACAGGCTGCTCCGACTGCAATGGGCATGTGAACACCGTCACTGGGCTGCTGAGTGACAAAATGTAGTCTTTACGGACGAGTACCGCTTCAACGTGTCCCACAGTAATGGCCGCATACGTGTCCGGCGGTACCGTGGTGAGCGCAAGCTGGAGGGCTGCATTGTTGAGCGGCTTAGCGGACAAACACCAGGTGTGATGGTTTGGGGCGCCATTCGTTACAACAACCAATCTTGTCTCCTACGAATTGAGGGCACTTTGAACAGCAACCCGTACCTAACGGTGGTTGTAGAGCCTGAGGTACTCCTGCTTCAGGTATCTCCACAGACCACATTTCGACAGAACAATGTCCTTCCACATATTGCGAGAAATGTACAAGGCTTCTTCAAAGAGCGACGGGTACCATTGCTTCCCTGGCCTGCACGTTCGCCTGACATATCGCCCATCGAACATGTTTGGGATATGGTTGGTCGGCACCTGGTGCGTCACGGTCCTTCAACAAACAGTGTCACGGATTTGTGGGCTTGAATACAAGCTGCGTGGAGGGAAATCGCTCAGCAACTTATTCAGAACCATTTTGATTCAATCCTACGTCGTATAGCAGCTCTCATTGCAGCGCATGGAGGCCACTCAAATACTGAATATTAGGACTCAAAGGTCATGTAGAGATTTGTAAAGTTTATCATTTGTTACTTGCCATGTACTTATCTGTGGTATTAAATTCATTGAATTCATGCGGTTCCTTCTTGGTGTTGCAATTTTCACAAACGGCAGTGTAGATACTTCGGGATAGCAGCTCAAAATTTGAAGCAACGGGTACGGCTTAAAAATGGTCGTACACGAACGGCTTCAGATCATACACGGCCGTAGATTTCTTAAATACACTAAACTCTGTGTTGACATACATTCATCTATCAGCGATAAAAGTGACAGTTCATGCCCAACATGGGCACATCGTTTTTTATCCTGCATTGCGCTGTTTAAGGGACAAGGTAGTCTGAACACATGGAAATTACACATTAAGTCTGTTAAATTACCACTGCTTTTAAAGTTTTCAATGGGTTTTCTTGCTATTTTTACGAATTATTCTATTAATCATGGAAATTATTTGAAGTGGTGGTTTGAATTGATAGCTTATATAGTTGAGTCCGTAAAAGTATTTCATTCAGCAGAAACAGAATAAAATTTACTTTAAACAGGTGATTCCTGTACCTTTTTCCCCGATACTACTTGCAATACAGAATTACACTTTTGCATGCTTGTTCTTAGTATAATCAGCTATCTTCTGAACCTCAATTATTTAGTTGCATGATCAAAAAAGTAAAAATATGGAAAATGTTCAATGTTGTTGCTTTCTTAATATCACTAATATACATTATAAAATTATGATTGTGGTTCAGAAAGTTTAACTATGTGTTGTATACACGTATTAAAACTTTCAGCTCTCTACCTCTCATACTTTATGAGAAAAGGGACACAAGTATAAAAAATTGTTGTTTTGAGAAAACTGAATTTAAAGTTTGAACATTAAAACTCTGATGCACTTCATTACATTTCAGGGTCATAACCATCTGCACCTTCATTCCAGGTTTGCTTTCTCTTGATCCTGACCTCTTTTGTTAATTGCTGAACTGCTCGCTGGGCATGATATAGTCGTTCGTTGTTGAAAGACACAAACTGTTCTAAAAAGGGGCGTTGCATGGCAGCTTTAAGGAATGCAGACTAGCATTTAAATGGTATTTAAATGTCTTAAAAACCTCTTAACCTCCAAAAAGTATATATGTTCTGAAACAGAAAGTAATAGAGATTTTATTAGTGCCTAAAACAAAAAAAAATGTTATTTTTGACCCTTCTAGAGTATCTTGTCCGCTTAAAGTAGATGGCAAGCCTGGAGAAGGAAAGGCTTCTATGGCATGCCATTACTACCTTCCTCAGGCACTAATAGGGAAGTTTGTTTTATCTTTGTGGTCTCGCCGAGCCAGACTTCTCGCAAGTTGGTGCCATCAGTTAAGTTGTATCGATTGCTTTGTCAGCAGTATCATGTGACGTCATGCTTAAACTTGCTGATGCTTCTAGCACGCGCGCACGCTTGTAGTAGCAGATCCCAAGACTTGATTAACCGGCAAAGTGAAGAGTAACACTTGCTGCTGCTATAACATGTTGCTTTACTCTCACAAAGGCCTCTTTTTCTTATTTCTTTCTCTTCGCGTTACCTTTAATCAGCACAAGAAAAAAATAATCTGTGTTACATTCAGATGATTTTCCCTAAATATTCTTTGAAAAACTAGACATCAAGACATTGAGTTTGAAACGGAAGTCGGTGGTTCAAATTCCGGAAGGACCGTGCTCCCTGACAGAGGTTTTATTCCAGGTCTTCCTCGCTCTTCATAACTGGCAAATGCCGGGGTGCTACCCTAAAACTTAGGCCAGGAACACTTTCATTTCATGTATTATCTGTGTCCATCGTCATGTGCAGTAAGAACGGCAGTAAAACACAGCGATGTACTTCAACAAACTTTTATTACAGAAGCTTATTCTCCTGTCTTCTTAATGTTAATCAAGATAAACATTTGCAGAAATGGTTTCATTGTACATTTGCTTCTAGGTAAAGGGGGGGATTAAGGGCTTAAGCAAAAGTAAAATTTGAGGCTGTGTTTTTAACACTTAAATGATTTCAGTCTAATTATATAATGTATAAATTCAATAACAGCCCGTCTTAAAGCAATATGTGTATGTAAGAAGATATAAAAAGTGTATATTACAGTCATTGTGCATGCTTATATTATTGTATACATGTTCAATAATGTTATGTGAATGTATTACGTAATTTAATTAATGTAGGAGCTATGAGAATAATAGGTTAAAAGTTGCTAACAATGAGGTAACCTTGAGGAAATAATGAATTAGAAAGTTTAAATGTTACTTGTGATTCTTGGAAGCAATAATATAATTTTAGTGACAGTTTATAGAAATAGCCAATCAATAACCAGAAAAATCTTTAGTTAAATAAAGGTATTCTGTTGGATTAGGAATAGCCAATCAGAGATTTGAAATACAGAAATTTACAAATTTAGGCGGTAGAAATCAAGTCAGTTGCTTGTAGACAGCCCTCATAACTGGACGAGTTGCTTGCAGACAGTGTTTCTAACCCTACGCGAGACGCGTTCTCGAGTAGTTAACACGTATTCGTGTCACACAAAAATAGTTTACGTGTTAAAAAGAAGCAAGTAATTAATGAACGAATCTCACAATTCTCTATATCAGTGAAGTGTTATTTAAATTGTGTCAAGGATTAATAAATATAGTGAAGTAAAAATTATAATCTGTGTAAGCCTACATTCTTATCCGCACTACTCCCTGCATAGAAATCCATGTCTCTAACAATAATACTGACGCAGCCGAGGCAAACATAAATATATAATATTAAAAGAAACAGTCAAATTACAAAGTTAATATTTTTAAATTTGGGACGAAGGCTACCGGGTATCAGACGTGCGGTTGCAACTACTTCAAGTTCGGCTCCCCAACAGTTGAACTGCAATATAACTCCTACTTCAAATTGTTTAAGAACGAGTCGTTATGTGATGCCTTTGAAATTCCGTTCTCTTTGTACGAACACGAAGGAAAAGTATAATTATTTAAAATTCAGAATTTCTCTGAAATGGTTAACGACAAAAAAACTTATATTTGTGTACCTCTTACGGTTTAGTCATTACACAAAAGTCATTCAGAATGAAAGGACTTCACAAGCTATTCCCAGAAAATCAAGATATGCATTTTAATTTTCATGAAAGTAGCTTAAACATATGTATTGTTATCAAAATCGTTTAGAGACGCTTTTTGAGAAAATAATAAATTACGTAAAATCTTCCATGTAAAGGGTAGTTAGGGATGGGAGAATTTTGTATTGAAAATCTTCGTGTCTCATTAAACATACAGAATTTAAATACCAAGCTAGGTATTCAACAGACTCTTTATTACTTTCTCTACTACGTATAGTAGGTAGGGGAAGTATATTGTATTCCACCCAAAAATTCGATACCGAGATTTCACCGGAGATACATGTTTTGAGACCCCCTGAATAAAAAAGAAGCATTTTTGGAAACAGGTCCGTGTGTGTGTGTCTGTGAACAGCATAACTCAGAAACGAACAGTTGGGTAAACACCAAACTTGGTATTTAGGTTCAGTATCTTTCAGAGATGCGACAAGAAGGTTTTCAACAAAATTCCCCCACCCCAGATTACCCTTTACATTGAACATTTTTCGAAAATTTTAATTTTCTCAAAAATGACTCCAACAATTTTGATTAAAATATCATATGTTTAAGGTATTTTTATGACAAATGAAATGTATATCTCGAATTTTCTGGGATTGTCCCCAAAAGTATTCTTCATTGTGAACGACTTTTGCATAACTGGTAAACCATAAGAGATAGACAAACGTTTACTACACAAAAAATGTAGATCGCGTTAAAATACACAATTTATGTCATATACATTTTTGTTGTTGAGTGAACCATTTTCGAGATATTGTTTGTTATTCCCTTAAATTTTCCAATACTTATACTTTTTCTCAAATGGAAATTCGTTATTCATTTTTTTTGTCCTGGTAATGCAAAGAGAATTGAATACTCCACATAGCAACCAGCTCTTAAAATATTTGACTATCGCTCAAAGCCTAGCAATTCCCCTTGCATCTACAAGAAAATTAGCAATAGCATTAACATCTTGATATCTCGATTAATATGAGGCATATGGAGAATAAGCGTATGTAAAAATAGTTTGTACAAGAGTAGAGAAGGTCATGTGAGTGTAACACATCAGATTTTTTTTGTTATAAAGTACTGCCTTGCTATGTATTTAATGAATACCATTCAAGCTTTAATTTGCACGCCCTGAAAATCTTCTGGTACTACACATTCTGCATTTGGCTAACCTAGGCGCTCATCAAGATTTCCCCTTAGCCTTTAACCCTTTTAAAGGCGCGCCCTTCACTAGCCAATGAAGTATGGGCTACCAATCACGATAAGAGGTCTGTATGACAAACTGAATGCACTCACTCTACCTCTTTCTCTTTTAGCCAATACGATCAGGAGCGTAAACATATATTTCGTTTCTGCGCCATTTTGTAACCTTTGGTTGGATATGGGTGTAACTATTTAACAGACGGAGTGGCGCACCCTTGCAACTTGACCTAAAGCAACTAATGAAATTGCTATGGCTTTGCAAGACCGCGTACAAACGGTACATAATGTGACATAGACGGGAGGTGCAGTGAGATTTTCTTTGGAGCACTTTATACCATCCACGAGGCTTCATATAAGATACACCTAGCGAAAATGACTAGTACTGTACAAGAACATGTTTGGTTTACATCTGACACGCCACAAACAGGTTTTACAATCAGAGACAACGTAATGGATTTAATGTTGACGCATGTAGTGCAGCAAAAACGTTTCTGCGACTGCTTGTTCCTATCCTCAAAATACGTTTTTGTACCACGTTTCTACTCTACAGCTTTCTGCATTTTGTTCTTCAGCACCCAATGTATTGTATTGCATTACTTTTCACTGTATTTTATTATGTATTATTTGCATTTCTGGAGTATGAAAGGGGAGGTCAGATGCTCTTTGCTAACAGAATAAATGAATTAGGAATGGCACCTCGAGACCTTCAATATTTCGATACTCTCGATACTCGAAGGTAACGAAGTAGCTCATACTTTGAGCTAAACCTTCGATACTTTTAAATTTTTAAGTTTTTCATTACTGAAACTTCAGATTAGCTTTATGCTAGATAAGGAATGAACGGAGTCGAGACTTCATGTTATTATCTCGCACATATTCCTAAAGAGTTTCTGGACTATAGTTCTTGATAGACCTTGAGTGCGAGTCCGGTGGGTGAATGAATGCAGCATTCATAGGCTCTTGTCTAAATGACAACATGCAAAACAATGGAGGAAAGAGTAGAGGTACTCATGTAACATGCAGCGTTAACTGAGCTGGGAATGAAGCTGATTTAGTTGATGCACTAAATCACATTTCTGCAATAGCCTTGGTGACGTACTCTCATGTATTACATTTACATAATCTGGCGACCAAAATCTGTGAATTCAACAGAAATAAATAACTTAAGACATGAAATAATACAGCGTATGGAAATATTTGCTGTTTCCTCCCATCTGTTTGTGTTTACGCAAGCCAAACCTTTGTATTAAATATGTATATGCTGATATATGAGGGTGGATAGTTGGAGCCTTAATCCACAACATTGCTTGTTTCCGAATGTTATAGATTAATTACTTATTACTGGCAAAAAAAATACATATGTTATATGGTAGTTGTGAATAGTGGTAGAATGATGTAACATACCGATTATCGCTAGTTGTTTGAGTTTATATATATATATATATATATATATATATATATATATATTAGCTTATATTTTCAAGATTGCAGAATGAAGAAGAATTGCTAGTATTTGTTTTCCTATGGATATAAAATCCCTTTAAGGAAAGTTTTCACCACAAAATATACAGGGTGATTTATAAATAACATTTCTTTCTTTAATTATGCTGTTCGAAATTCACCCAATGCCCCAATTTTAGCACCAAACTAAGCAGAATGTTCTGGAGTTTTAATTGCCTGTCACTAGATGCGTAGATGTTCATGTTTTATTCGTAATTGTTAGTTTTATTGTCGGCAACCTTTTTCGAGATTTTGTTCTAATCAACGTGAAAATGGAGTACACATTAAATGAACGACTCTTCCTTGTAAAGCAATACTCGATTATGGATTCAATTACAGCTACTCTAAGGGCAAGCCAGAGAGAATTTAGTGTTCAGAATCCTCCCCAAAGAAATACAATACTGGGTCTGGTAAACAAATTGGAAACAACTGGATCTCTGGTGAGTGAAAAAGGCAAAACTCGTTCATCTAGGCTTCCCACGGTTGTTATTGACGCAAGAGCACGACTGGATCAGTCACCCAAAAAATCATTAAGACTTTTTGTCGCAGGAGACAGGGTACAGCAACTGAATGTGTCAGGGAGCTGTGAAAAGTGCAGGCCCAAAGTCGTATAGGATTACGGTTGTCCATGAGTTAGAGGAATCAGATAAGGATAGACGACTGAATTATTATCGTTAGTTTCAGGCGTTCATTGTGCAAAATCCTGCTATATTGTACATCACATGGTTCACAGATGAAGCATGGTTCCATTTATCCGGCTATGTGAACTCAAATAACTCACACTATTGGGCCAGCGAAAATCCACATGTTATTCATGAAGCACCTATGCACGCGGTTAAAATCGGCGTTTGGTGTGCAATATCCGCACAGAGAATAGTGGGATCAATTTTTTTAAAGCAATGTGAACACTGCAGAGTACCGACGGATTTTCATGGAGTTTGCTGAGCAACTAGACGGTGTAGAGCTGAGTGAAGGAGATTTTCAGCAGGACGGCGCTACATGCCATACATCAAATGAATCCATCGCACTAATTGTATGTTTCTTTGACGACCGGATAATTTCCAAGAACCTTTGGCTACCGAGATCTCCGGATTTGACATCGCTGGACTTGTTTCTATGGGGGTTTCTGCGTTTACGCCACACGTCCCCAGACATTGGACGACTTGAAGCCAACATTACACAGGAGATTCAAGCTATTGGCAAGAGAGTCCTTCAACGAGTGGCCAGTAACATGGAACGGCGTGTTGAGTTGTGCTGTATGCAGGGTGGAGGACATTTTCTACATGTGCTATAGAAGTAAATAATCTCCCAAAATTCCTCTGCATTTCAGGTATAATAAGTTTTCGCTAGCATAACTTTGAAACAATTAAAGAAATAAATGTGTCAGTTCTTCATAAATCAGCCTATAGATACATAAAAGGAAAGCAAAGAAAGTATATTATTTTTTAATATTGCTTAATAATAGGGGATTAACCTGCGGCATTATCAGGATAAAACTTGTTGCTATTTGGAAAAATGTCTAGCCCTAACAATTTCGGAATTAGCATGAAATACAAAATTGGTTATACACGTTTATACACAGAAAACTATCAATAAGAACACAATTCAGTGTACAAACTATCGCCTTTACAGTTTTTATAAAGTATCGAGAGATAGTGGTACCGTCTCATCACTAAAATAAGTGTATGTCAGACTTTAATTTTTAATTTAATGTTTGCTAAAAATAATTCAGCAGAATTGGCACATTTAGAAGCTTATATAATCGAAAAGAAAAAGGTTCTAAAACTGCCACTGGGTAGAGTGACGTCAGAAAGCGCGAATATTCATTACAGCAATCTTTCCTACTACCGATGAAGAGAGCAAAGCCCGAAAAATTACGTCTACGTTCATATATTTTGTATTTCGCTAGATCTAAGATCACGTTTGACCCAAACCACAATATCATGCCGTTCTGTCTCTATGACACGTCTATTTCATCGAGAGCGCGAGGAATCGGAGAATAAGTGAAATAAAGACTTGAGATAGATAATGTCGCTTTAATTATTTTCTGGCTTTTGTCAGTTTGTAATTAATAACTAAAGAAAAGGAAGTTACAAATATAGATTTTTCCATTCCATTTTCTGATGTATTTTTTTCGCTCATTATTAATTAATAATCACACGAAGAACAGGAGTGAGAAATAAAAGATAGATGACACCTGTGTTTTGTCTTCAGCTTGTTGCATCATACTCCTCTGTAGCATCTTTTTTGAAAAAATATTCTCTTGTGATAAATCCACAGAGTTTTTCTACTCTTGTACAAACTATTTTTACAAACGCTTATTTTCTATCTACTTCATGTTAATCGAGATAAACATTTTCAGAAACTACCTTATTGTTAATCTTCTTATAGTTGCAGGGTGAATAAGGTAGTCTTTAAGCGATAGTCAACTTTTTAAAGAGCTGGTTGCTATGCTTTGCATATCAGGGGACAAAAAAACGATAGGAATAACGAATTCCTATTTGAGAAAAAGTATAAGTATTGCAAAATTTACAAATAACAAGGAATATTTCGGAAATGGTCACTCCACAAAAAAATCTATATGACATAAATTGTGTTTTATCGAGATCTACTTTTTGGTGTACAAAAACTTTGTCTATCTCTTACGGTTTACCAGTTATGCAAAAGTCATTCAGAATGAAGAGGACTTTTGTGGAGATTCCCAGAAAATTCAAGATATACATTTAATTTGTCACACACACATACACAGACGTACATATGACCTGTTTTTAAAAATGCTTTTTTTGAATTCAGCGGGCCTCAAAGCATATATTTCTGGTGAAATCTCCGTATTGAATTTTTGAGTGGAATGAAATACTTCCCCTACTTACTATACCTACGTAGTAGAAAGTGAAAATAACAACAGTAGTGTCAATAATCAATCATTTTTATTTTATTCTAAGGATATTCGAGGATTACGAGAACTGCAGGTAGTTTTACAATAAAGAGTCAGCGTGTTTGGCAAGGTAAGGAATGAAATATGTTGAGGATAAAATAAGAAAACCTTAAGAATTATATACCGTTATAAAGGAGATGTTTACCGTAGAGCGGAAGGTTGTGGAATTTCGTTACCAATAAAGAAATAGCATTTTCTGAATAGTTGGGTAATACATATTTTTATTACAGATTATACTATGGTAAATATTGCAATCTGCATTTAATATTTAAGAAGACTTATTTGTCGCAACCGGGAGGTCATCGTTCAAATACCGTGTACCGACCTATCGATCTGATAATTTTTTTTCCAAATAGTTTCTATCAAGTGAACACTGAATTTATAAATTTAACTTTATAGTTGTAGCCTCTATATTCTTCCCTCTCTTTTAGGCATTCAAGACGAAGGTTTTTATGTAATTCCGACACAAAATAATCATTTACAATAATTTTTTTGCGGTTTGTTTATTTTCCCAAAGTAACCAACGATCTTGATTAAAATATACATGTCTGATATACTGCCATGGAAAGTAAAATATTCTATTTGATTTTTCTGTAAATATCATATAATTTCGTCATTCTCATTGAGTTTTGTATGACTGGGTAACCATAAAAGAAATACCCTTGTGTGAAAGAAGGATTAATTACCACGTAAATCTTATTAAAATACTCAGTTCATTTTAATGGCATTAACGGAAGATGTTATTCGTTTAATTTTCTCCATGTTTGAGCATTACAGACAAAAAATGTTAAATGGTTGTTGTTTCGTTTTCCACGAGAAGAGCTGATAATATCATGGCTAGCATTTTCAAAATTCTCAGTGTTGCGTCGATGTATAAAATGCCTTTCTGAAATATTTGCTAATTGACATCACTTGTAACGAATATTTAACCTAACTGATATGGAACAAATAGAAAACTAAGTTTACATTAATGAAATAACTATAAAAACAAATGTTAATGAATGAGAAAGTTTTTGTGAATGCTTCACTTTTATACTTTACTTTATTTCTATTGTGTCCTAGTAAATAAGCATTTATTGATCCCAGTATTTTAGTAGATTAATAAAAACGAATGTACCTAATATTCGAAATTAAAGACGAACAGGAACGTAAGAGCATGGTCGTGAAGAAGATGTGGTCCGCACCTCTCGAGCAAATCTTTCTTGAGTTCCTCTTGGTCCAGCTCTTTATGAGCTCCTGTGCACAAAGTGGCACTTAAGACAGTAGTACTCTCCAACTCTCCGCCTCTAAATGTCTCTAATATTGAGTTGCAATGGGAAAACTTTGTGTCCTATATTCCTAACTTGTGTTTTAATGTTGTCGGAATAGCGACAGCTTCTCTGAAATACGATTTTGTTTCCGAAGTAAGCGATTAAACGGTTGAAACTTCGTATCAATACTGCATCATGAAAAGGTAGTGATAAATCTGCAGTGATTATGTTGACTATTCTATTCTACGCCGCGTATTTGATACTGACCAATAGCGTTTAGTAATGCCTGGGTATCGACTGAGGCAGTATTTTTAACACTTAAATGATTTTAGTCAAATTATATAATAAACAAAAGTAATAACAGTCCGCCTTAAAGCAATATGTATATGTAACAATATATAAAAAGTGTATATTACAGTCATTGTATATGTTTATATTATTGTATACATGTTCAATAATGTTATGTGAATGTATTACGTAATTTAATAAAGTAGGGGCTGTGAGAATAATAGGTTAAAAGTTGTTAACAATGAGCTAACAATGAGGTAACCTTGAGGCAATAATGAGTAAGAAAGTGTAATAATGCTACTAGTCATTCTTGGAGCAACAATAATGTCATTTTTGTGAGTTTATAAAATAGCCAATCAACAACCAGAAAAAGCTTTAGTTAAATAAAGGTATTCCATTAGATTAGGAATAGCCCAGCAGAGACTTGAAACACAGAAATTTACAAATTTAGGTGGCAAATCAGTTGTTTGTAGACAGCGCTCATAACTGGATGCGTTGCTTGTAGACAGTGTTCCTAACCGGACGTGAGATGTGTCCTCGAGAAATTTAATACGTATTCGTGTGAGACGAAAATAGTTTTACGTGTTAAAAAGTGTAATTAATTAATACAAAGAATCTCACAGCTCTCTATATCAGTGAAGTGTTATTTAAATTGTGTCAAGGATTAATAAATGTAGTGAAGTAAACATTATAATCTGTGTAAGCCTACATTCTTCAGTCGCACCACAACCCTGCAAAGAGAAACATATCTCTAACAATAATGCTGACGCAGCCGAGGCAAACATAAATATATAATATTTAAAGAAACAGTCAACATTACAAAGTTAATAATTTTAAACATTTTTTGGGAGGGCAAAGGCCACCGGAAAGTACATTTGGGGCGAAGGCTACCGGAAAGCGGGTACCATACATGCGGTTTCAACTACAAGTTCGGTTCCCCAACAGTTGAACTAGAATACAACTCTTACTTCAAACTGACTTTCCATACGTGAAGCAACAACCTACCTTCACGACTAATCACGATCGTTTATGTCATAATGTGCTTTGAAGGATGCCAGCTCGTTCCTGAACCTTAATTGTATCAGTGTGTACTTAAATCCAATAAACTTCAGTTTCCATTGCTGAAAATCAGCAAATTCTTTCAGCTTTCAACTTTAAAAATTGAGTTTTTAATCAATGTACATCAAAATAGTTTTAGTTTCCAAATAAATTATGTTCTTGAAAAAAATGTCTATTGTATTCTGATTTTAGCCTACGTTAATTTTGAGTTAAATATTATATCATAAACACTGTTGGTAACATTGATTAGTATTTGGTAACACAATCAATTGTTCGTTCGACATTATTCCGTATCTGGGTAATGCTGTGAAATGTTACAAAACTTACGGTACCGTCGTAGACACCTTTACGAAGTGACTTATCCTTTCTGAATGTCACAGAAGCGCATAATAATTCGTAATGCACCAATTGCTTAACGTTTTCAGGGCATTCATGAAATATATTGCGAGTTTTATTCAGTTTTCACAAGCATCATATTTTTAGCAGAACACACATCTCAAATGCGACAATCATGGTGGCGTTGCTGACGTGATTCTGCTGCCAACATTGCAGTGAAAAATTAGCGGAAGGTAATATGTGCTGGCAGCATCTGAAAGGGAAATGGAATACAAACAACGAACTTGCCGGTTGCTACTTATTTAGGACACTAAGCGACCGAGGGATGTTTGTTTTTAGAAGGTGAGGGTACAGGAGCGCTTTCGCAATGAAGATGGAAAACACGCACTTACAAAGTTCATTTTATTTGTTTAATGGTACTAATACAGAGAATGACTTTAATGCACTTATTCTTAACATGTTTAAGGTCTGAAAATCGGTAGTATAAATATTCCTATAAATATTAATTGTTTAAATTCATATGAAATTTTATAGTTTATTTATTATATTTTAAATAATTTAACTATTAAAATATTGAATAATATTCTTTATTTTTAAAAATGAATAAGTTACAAACTTAATGTTAAGATTATGTCTTGAAATCATAATAAATAAGGCATCATAATAGATAATCATAATAATAAAGACGAACCTTATTAACTTTTTTACTCATGTTAAGAGAATGGCCAAGAAATCAACAATACGAACCCTTAATAACGGTTATTTCAGAAATGGCTCCCCTGTCTGACTCCGAGGATGACGGTGTTGCGGTCCCTCCGCCTTCTGCGTCACATCCTTCTGTTCCTTCCGGGCCTCCTCGGCCGCGTCGTTCTAAAACATTATTTGAAATAAATTGTGTGTTTTAAAGCGATCTACATTTTTTTGTGTAGCGGATTTTCGTCTATCGCTTAACTTTAGTTTTTATTAATGGACGCTCTTTAACTGTTGTGGTTCTTAGCGTCCCATTCAATATTGGGCGTGAAAAACCGGTAATTTTGCTCAAAGGCCTCTTTATCAGGCTTGAGATTCTTTTACGTGCCGTAAATCTACGACGTGGGACCACCGGCTTTACTTCCCTTCCGAAGGAAGCCATGCTAAGGATTTTTACGCCTGAAAAAATCCATCGCCCTCCGCGGGGTTTGAACCGGCGACCTGGGGAATTAGAGGCTGGCATGGTAACCACTACGCCACGGAGGACGGCTTATCGCTTGACGCTTATCAGTTATGTAACATTATAAAAACTTCTTCCAAATGAAGTGGACTTCTCAGGCATTCCCATGAAATTAAAACATCTTTAATATATACTATTTTAATAAAAATCGTTAGGACCATTTTTTAGAAAATAAAACATTTCGAAACCATTTCCTTGTAAAGTTAGTCTCGGGTGGGGGAATTTGTTGAAAATCTTCGAGGAAGGTACTAAACCTAAATAACCAGTTTGGTATTTAAGCGACTTTTCGTTTTTGAGTTATGCTGTTCACAGACGCACACATACACAACTTATTGAATATGTTTTTTGTTATTCAGGGGACTTCAAAACATGTATTTCCGGTGAAATTTCAATATCGAATGTTTGCGTGGAATGCAATACTTCTACATACGTAGTGAAAAAAGTAAAATTATCGAAAACTTATGTGGCTAACTCAGATAATAAGGTCTACGTTATCAATGTGAATAAATTACGAAATTTTACGTGGGCTAAAGATTATCAATTAAGCGTTTTTACTTTCTCTACTACGTATAAGATATTTTTATGACAAATGAAATGTATATCTCGAATTTTCTGGGAATGTCTCAAAAGTATTCTTCATTGTGAACGACTTTTGCATAGTTGGTAAACCATAAGAGATAGACAAAATTCTACTACACAAAAAATGTAGATCGCGTTAAAATACACAATTTATGTCATATACATTTTTTTTGAAGGAACCATTTTCGAGATATTGCTTGTTATTCCCTTAACGTTTCCAATACTTATAATTTTTCTCAAATGGGAATTCGTTATTCATTTTTTTTGTCCTAGACATGCAAAGAGAATGTAGTGTGCCACCAGCTCTTAAAATATTTGACTGTCGCTTAAAGTCTACCAATTCCCCTTACACCTACAAGAAAATTAGCAATAAGATTAACATCTCGATTAACATGAAGCATATGGAAAATAAGCGTTGTAAAAATAGTTTGTACAAGAGTAGAGAAAGTCATGTGAGTGTAACACATCAGAATTTTTTTTATTAAAACTTGAGATTAAATTAAAAAATAAATTAGTGATTTAATTCTTAGAAAATGCATTGCAAAGTGAAATGTATATTATTTTAATGTTGTTATTTTAATATAATTTTAGCATAAGTTGTTGTTGCAAGCAATGTACAGGTTTTGTTTTAAGAAGAATTGCAAATTCAGCTAAATCTTGATAGAAGCAGTGCTGAAACATTAGTCCAGAAATAAGGACAGGAAATCAAAGTCCCTTTTAAACCAGTCTAAAGTCACCCATTATACTCCTAATAGTTACTGCGCTTATTCTGTTCTTTGGGTAGATTATGCTTACTACACACGACATGGCTCTTAGCCTAGATTTTAAAACATGTTCATGGCTTTTGTTTCATGAGGCATAGCGATGGAGCTCTTATGGCTCTATGTTTGTGTTTTTCCTTTATCTGCTTTTATGTATTTATCTTACCCCTCTTTGGTGTTTCTTCGTATTTCTTGTGCAATTTTTGTCAGTGCTCTCCCAAAGGGTCAAAAGCTAGTCTGACACTTCGATTTTTAGATCTCCCATAGGAAATGACATATACTTTCTTTAGGACTTATCCAGGTAAAAGCAAAAGGATTTACTAAGTCCCTCCAGATTCGGGTACTCACCTCTCAAGTCAAATGATCGCCTTTTTGACCTCATACTTTTCTTCTTTCAGGTTTACCGATTCTAAAATCCCCTGGCCAAGGCTTCATTGAAGTTCTTTGCGGTGTTTAATAAGTCTGTGACATTAACAGCGAATTAAATTAAAGTTAAATGAGTATTTCTTGAGCTTTTCTTGACATTGCAAGAAATATTTCTGCATTTTAATCTTCCCTTTGTCTGTAAATACACATCGTTCTTATCCATTCTTCTGTACTCTAACATTAAAAGATTTCGAAAAATCTTTATTACTTTCTCTATCCTTAGTAGGTAAAGAACGTATTGTATTCCAAAAAAAAAAAAAAATATTCGATATAGAGGCTTCATCACAAATCGTTTTCAAATGCATTGAACATTGAAGATTCTAGAAAGAGCCTGACCAATGAGTAGAACGCCAAGAAAGGAGAAAACAAAACCATCCTTACATACTTATGAAGTTCAGATAAATCACTAGTGATGGGGCGATACGACTATTTCTCGATATTCGATACCGATACTGATTTTTGAGCACCGATACTCGATATTATAGACACTTATGAAAAACTACGAAGCCCTATTCACTGAATCATGTTCTTATTAGTTTTTTGTGCATAAACGCCAATTTTGTATTTGTGCTTATTCCGAAATTGTACCTGCTTGACATTCTCCAATGGCAGCAATTTTTTTTATCTTGATAATGCCGCAGAATATATATCCCCTACTGTTAGTCAAGGTTAATAATAATAATAATAATAATAATAATAATAATAATAATAATAATAATAATAATAATAATAACGGATTGCCTATCCATATTACGAAAATTAGTAAGCTCTGAATTTGACTCGCAGAAAAACAAACTAACAGATGGAAGGACAGAACAAATATTTCCATGTGCTGTATTATCTTACGTCTTAAGTTCAGATTTGATTCTGCTGGATTCACAGATTTTTTTTCACTGGAATAAATAAAACTGGCATTTTCATTGCTAGTAATCAGTGAATCCCACATATTAATTTTCAACTAAACTAACTCATACTTTAAAATATAGTTATAAGGAACGTGACTTTAAATTTGTCCTATGTAATGACCCATCTTACTGAATTATTATAGACTTCCGCACGTGTCTGTCGCCTATCTGCCTGCGGCCTGTAGCCTCCTGTGGTTCCTTCGCTTCATCCCTTCCTCGTGGCGGTGGTAGCCGCCATGGATCTATGTAGGTCTAAGTGTGCGAGGTATCACCCTCCGTTTTGTAAACCTATAATCTATAATGGACCTCTTGAAACTAACGATAGTTTTTAAATCGACCAAGAAATGTTCTGTAGTCCAGATACTCAACATATTCATTATAGCGATATTTAATGAAACAAATGCTTGTCGTTATTTATATTCTTGTATTTTTATTGTTTCAGGTGAGACTTTTCCTCCCCTTGTGTACAACAGAAAGCAGTAAGTCGGCCAGTGAAAGAGTAAGTTGTTTCCGAAGTTTCTTTCAGCGCTTCGCAACGTTTTATCTATTTCAGAAATTTCATAAAGTAACACAATAATAGGATGTCACCTTTCTCCTAAATGAAATGTAAGCTAGCGCGATCCGTTGTTGGCGGAATAAAGGATTATGCTTTTTCAAATAATAATTCTATCTACTTACAAGGTATTTATTTAGAAAATGTGTTCTTTAAATCTATAATTTTCTGTATAGCGGTAAAAAATATACGTAATTACATACACACAGACTGAGAATGTAGAACCTTCTCTTCTTTTTAAGTATTTCAATTGCGCAAAATTAGATTACATAATCACTAGAATCGCTAGAATCTGACGCAACACTGATCAGGAAAATAGTGCACTGTGTAAGATGAAGAAGTGCGTTATGTATTCTAAAGTTAGAATACTTTCTCATTTATAGATAAACGCAGAAAATAAGTTTTAAAAGGTTTTGCTACTATTCAAAAGGATTACATTGCTTCTTTAGTCATATAAATGCGTATTTTCATCCTATTTATCGCTTAGTTATTCCGCTTAACTTATTCTAATAACAAGTGCACGAGCTTAGTTGTTCCATACCTGGGACGCCAATGGTCCGAACCACGCTCTGCTACCACCTCTATTTGAGAGTGTACAATTTGAAAGTTTTTTTTCAAGGTTATCAGAATACTTGCAGAGGTAAGGAAGATGGGGTCCTATTAAAAACGTACAATTATGTTTCTTTTAAAATGATAACCTATATTTGTATTTGACCTGATTGCTCCCTAAGCATTATTAGTTCAGGGCTAGTGGTTACACGAGTGTGTTAAATACTTAATTTACTTACTATTCAAATTCAGCGTAACAGAAAATGATATTTGTACTATTTTTGTTTTCATATCTTTTTAGAAGTTATCCTCCGTGTATGCAAACAATTCTATGAGAGCATTTTTTAAAATAAAATTTATATTCAGCTGCATACATTTTCTCCTATATGTAGAAATAGCACAAAAAGAAAACATTTGTTGTAATTTCTGTGAGAAGAAACGCAGACAAATTATCTTACGCCCACCTCCATGCCTGCCTCATTCAAAAGTTCCCAAGTTTGAATCTCGGTTAGGGTTACTTATATGGTTAAAGGTTTTTCCGAAGTTTTCAGTTATCGTGAAAAAACGTCGAGTAAATCTAAGATATATGAACACAGGGTTCATTATCACCCATTTCATGCATTCACCACACGTTTTAAATTTCTAGGATACAGTAACTAGTGCAAGTATTGTATTTCAACCAAAAATCCGATGTCGAGATTTCGCCGGAAATGCTTATTTTTATGCCTCCTGAACTCAAAAAGGTTTTTTTCGACGTGCACGCGGTGTGGATAGCGAAAATTTGGATAAACACCAAACTTGGTACTTAAGTTGAGAATTTGACAAGGATGAGACACGAAACTTTTCAATAATTCCCCCATCCCAAAATACCCTTCAAAAGAAAAAAGTTAGATTTTTTTTATTTTCTCAAAAATGACTAACGTTTAGATTAAAATACCATCTATTTAAGACCTTTACCTGAAAAAATAGAATTATGTCCTAAGTTTTATGGAAATAGCCTGAGAAGTACTCTTCACTTCGAAGTAATTCTATGTACTTTTTTACAAGGGGTAAACTATAAGAAATAGAAAAAAACATAGTATACAAAAATGTATACCGTTTTAAATCATACAATTTATTTAAATTAGCTTTTATGTAGTATCAGCCATTTCCGAAATATTCGTTAATATTGGTTTGAATTTGTTTAATATCATGTTGTCATTTTCTTAAAGTGTTGTCGATATTCAGTTGTTTTTTGTAATGCCATGTTTGGAGTATGGAATTTCAAGGTCAGAACATACCCACTAGCTTTCAAAATCTGACTATCCTTTCGGATTCCTCTATCCCCTTGTATGTACCGACAACGAAATTTGGAGTCCAACTATTGCAAATGTTAATTTCGATTGACATAAAGCAGCTGGAAATATAACCTTTCGTAAGAATAGTCTATAGAAGTTATATAAAAACAAACTGCTTCGATAGTGTGTAGAGAAAGTTATGTGAATGTAACGCATAAACACTTTATATTCTACTTGGTTTTGCAAACTCTACTGGGTAGCATATAAAAGGTTATATATTTGCTGTTGAAGACCGTCGCGTGAATACTTTATTCCCTTATGATTACTCTTTTGGCAAAATGGAAGTTCATTGTTACGTATTTGGCAGCAAACCTGACACAACGTTTCATAAGTTCTGTTATTAAAGCCTTTGTGTTAGACAGCTATTATGTAACTCCAAAATAATATGGTAGTATCGAAAGTCAAAAGAAAATACGCAGGCTACATGAGAATTTTGGGTATTGTATTTCACTTCAAAGCTGCATTACGCAACGTTTTGTGAGTTTAAAATTTATAAACCAGAGGGCAGAGAACTAGGGTAGTAAAGAACTCTGTTATATGTCACACGCAACAACTGGCACGTCATTTTATGCCCGTAAGTAAATTCTGGTTAGCAAACACACAAAATGTAACGGCCTCTGCTTTGGAAACGCCAACTAAAAACAATACATGATAATGATCGTATACATATGAACGTATGTTCATTAATCCTAAAATCTCGCTACGGACGTGTTTTTGAAAACATAACTACAAACATTATGTACCTGCATCCATTTTCGGCTCTAATGGAGATACTGTTACACAAACATAATGTCGGACTGCTTAATTAGTCTAGAATAACAGGAGTAATGTTAACAATAACATAAACTATGGCGTCTCTAAAGCATATCATGGACATAAACCTAATACGGAAATGCGCGTGTTGGAATACTACAAATGTGAAATAACAGAAGTAATAATCCGGTGGAAATCTGATACAACTACGAGTAGCGTATAAAAGGTGCCCAAGAATGACGTTATCTACATTATAATATAAGAGCTTGTTTCCAAAAGGTATCAAATGCACCACAACAAATTTTACAGGAAATTATCTAATGTATCATATTCACATGACTTTCTCTACTCATCCTTCAACGAAATGTTCTTACCAAAACTTATTCATGTTAATCAAGATAAACAGTTGTAGAAGTAACTTTATTATATATTTCCTTGTAAGTACAGTGGTAATAGGGGAATACGATAGGCTTAAACGATAGTCAAATCTATTAACAACTAGTTTCTGTTCAGTTCTATTTGAATAACAGGGAAAAAATTCTGATGTGTTACACGTACATGACTTTCTCTACTCTTGTACAAACTATTTTTACAAACGCTTATTCTCCATATGATTCATGTTAATCGAGATAAACATTTGCAGAAACTATCGTATAGCTAATTTTCTGGTAGGTACAACGGGAATATAGTAGGTTTACCAGTTATGCAAAAGTCATTCAGACCATGAAAGTATCTTAAATATTGATATTTTAATCAAAATCGTTAAAGCCATTTTTAGAAAATCAAAATTTTGAAAACTGTTTCCTGTAAAGAGTAGTCTGGAATGGGGGATTTTCTTGAAAACCTTCGTTCACATCTTCGAAAAGTTATGGATCTAAATACCAAGTTTGTGATTTATCCGACTTTTCGATTTTGAGTACTGTTCACAGACACACATACGGACCTTTTTCTAATTTTTTTTTTGATTCAGAGGGGCCCAAAACATGTATTTCCGGTGAAATCTTGGTATAAAATGTTTGGGTGAACAACAGTACTACTGTACATGTTGTTTACTACTATGTACATGTTATAAAAAAGCGTGCGTTAATAAGATCTACATTCCTCTGTAGAAGATTTTGTCTATCTCTTACGGTTTACCAGTTATGCAAAATTCATTCAGAATGAAGAGGACTTCACAGGCTATTCCGGGAAAAGTCAAGACATACAATTCATTTGTCATGAAAATATCTTAATCATATGGCATTTAATAAAAACTGTTGGTGCAAAAACATAGCAAAATCTGATGTGCTACACTCACATGACTTTCTCTACTCTTGTACAAACTATTTTTACGAACGTTTATTCTCCATATACTTCAGGTTATTCGAGATATCGAGATGTCAATCTTATTGCTAATTTTCTTGTAGATGCAAAGGGAATATGGTAGGTTATAAGCGATAGTCAAATCTTTTAAGCGTTGGTTGCTATGTGGCGCATTCCAATCTCTTTGCATGTGCAGGACATAAAAAAAATGAATAACGAATTTGAGAAAAAGTATTAAGTATTGGAAAATTTAAGGGAATAACAAGCAATATCTCGAGAATGCTTCACTCTACAGAAAAATGTATACGACATAAATTGTGTATTTTAACGCGATCTACATTTTTTGTGCAGTAACATATTGCCTATCTCTTATGGTTTACCAGTTATACAAAAGTCGTTCACAATGAAGAACACTTTTGGAGACATTCCCAGAAAATTCGAGATATGCATTTCATTTTTCATAAAAATATCTTAAACCTATAATATTTTCATCAAAATCGTAAGAGCCATTTTTGAGAAAATTAAAATTTTCGAAAAATGTTCCATGTAAAGGGTAGTCTGGAGTGGGGGGTTTTTCTTGAAAACCTTCGTGTCGCATCTCTGGAAGATACTGAACCTAAATACCAAGTTTGGTGTTTATCCGTTCGTTTTTGAGTTATGCTGCTCACAGACACACAGACAGACACACACACGGACATGTTTTTAAAAATGCTTTTTTTGGATTCAGGGGGTCTCAAAACGTGTATTTCCGGTGAAATCTCGGTATCGAATTTTGGGGTGGAATACAATACTTCCCCTACTTACTATACGTAGTAGAGAAAGTAAAAAATCTGAGGTGATTGCTTTTCAATTTTGATAAGCTATATTGATGATAATTATTATGATTAGAACAGCAAACATGTTTTGAAATGAATAAACTTTAATAATGTATTCAATTTTATAGTGATAATAAATAACTCTTGGGACAGCCCCGTTCGTAATACTACATTATTAATGTTAACATCTACCACATTCAATTTTGTAGTTCCCATTGAGAAGGCTTCTTGCAATTAATGTGCTGGGAGGCTAATAAGAGATTTGAAGGTTTTGTTAGCTTCCATAGGCTATTGAGACATTAACAAACTCTCATTTAGCAGTATGATTATAAGTTCTGAGTTATTAAAACAGTGGGTATGGATAATATAGATGTTCATTATTATGATGAAAACAGCAAACAGGCTACATGTTTTAAAACATATAATTTTAATAATGTATTCAATTTGTAGCCATTCTAATTTATTTTTGTGTTCCTCCATTCATGGATTATTTCATGCCAATATCTAATTTTGTTGAGAAAGTGTATCCTGGAAGCTCAGCTGGTTAGAGCAACCGGAGAAAAACCGAAAGATCCATGGTTCAAATCCCTGCTATGGCATGGCATTTTTCAGTATGATTCCACATTTCCACCAATGTATCTGTAAGTTTAGAAGTGCTGCTACCCACACGGGTACCGAGGTCGTTGAGGCCTAGACTCGTGCAGGGGGGTCCGCGATTTAAATCACCCTGGACCGACTGACATGATTTTTTTCTAGGTTTTCCTTTGTACTGAAAGTGGCAAATGCCTTGGAGGTGTTTCCGTCCCAAACTTGCTTTCCTAGTTATTATTTCATTGCGTGTATCATCAATATCATGCCTGTGGTGACGTGTGTAGTAGGAATGGACATTAAACACTGCTTAGAAGTGCTGCATGTCTTGACCGACATCACACAAGGACTGTTGATATTTAGCAGTTTGTAGGTATGATTAGAATTGACTAGCAACACGCTTTCCTATTTCATTCCTTTTCTCCACTCCATGTGTACGGTTCTTATTGTATTTAGTGACACTTTGTATCGTACAGGATAAGTATACAGGGTGGACCATTTAAGCTGACATTGTACAATATCTCCAAAACTAAGCGTTGTAGAAACAAATGTCTTAATAAAAGTTGATTGATGTTATAGAGGAAAGTAAATACCATAAGGCGTGTTTTGTTTGGAGGACGTTATAATGGTCCTTTTAGGGTCAATTTAATTGTTCTAAATGGGAACCTACAATAGGGTCACATTAAATTGACCCTAAAATGGCCATTTACAACGTCCTCTAAATAAAGCAGACCAATGGCATTTACTTTCCCCACAATATGAAGCAAATTTTATTCAGAACATTTCTTTCTCCAACACTTAGTTTTGGAGATATTGCATTACGCTGGGGTGAGGCCGAAAGGTTTTGTAGCTAAAATGTTAAATTTAATTACCCCGGCATAAACATTAGGGGACGTAGCATCAGTGGCAACCGAAAGGACCAGAAACCTAGCTGCACAAAGCTAAAGCAGACGTAGGATACTTATAACATAATACACATAAATTCACATTTAACTCTGGTTTATTGTAAAGTTACCTTGGTGCCGCAACACGCACGCTTACACACCACACACTCTGAAGACATACACTAGTCTCGCGCTACTAGATTGACCCACGCTATCAGACAAAGAGGCTCGTCCCTCAACTTGCCCTCACACCCCCCTCCCCCGACTAGGAGGTGGGAGGGAAATGCTACGTCGGACATGAATTCAAACACACAAACGAAATAATTAGTTCAACAATGTCATTCTACACAGCAATAATGTGACCGACGCGACAATGCACACACATACGCTACATTTCCCTCCACTCGCCGAAAAAAGAAAGAAAAAAATGAATAATACAAAGAAAATATAAACATAATTGAACACACAAAGATTACAAAGAAAAAGCCCTCATGAATTCTCACCGGGATAATGATTCTGTTTTAACAATGAAGTAGTCACACAGGAACCCCCGCGCCCCAGCTCGTAACTCCTCGTCTGTATGTACACAGTGTATCACGACATACTGTTTGAGAATGAGGCAAAAAAACCGCTTTGTTCGGTAGCTTTTCCCACCACTTAACCACACCCGCCTCTCAACTTAAATGGTCATCCTGTATAAATAAAATCATAAGTATGTCCAGAAAATTAAAGCAAAGTCTACTTGTTATTGAAAAATTGTTATGAAATCGGTCAAACTAAATTCCAAAAGGAAAAGGGAATTGAATATTTAATTTTGGATATAGCAGCTTATATGCTAATCTTCTGGTGCGTGCTGAATCAAATGCTTATTGATTTCCAGATGCAGATTCTGAATTTATCTGTGTTAGAGTTGTAACATATAACATTTTAATTCAACTTAGATTCCGTGGTTTTATGCAAGGTTGTTATTGTTTGTGCTCCTTTTTGTGGTAAATATATAGATACATAAAGCCCATAGTTTGATAATGTATTTATTCATATCTAAAATCCACACTGTTAACGGATTTTGACTATACCTTTTACAGGAAGCGTTTGTCACAAGTTAGAAAAATCTGATGTGTTTCACTCACATGACTTTCCCTGCTCTTATACAAACTATTTTTACAAACGCTTATTCTCCATATGCTTCATGTTAATCGAGATGTTAATCTTATTGCTAACTTTCAAGTAGATGCAAGGGGAATTGGTAGGCTTGAAGCGCTAGTCAAATATTTTAAGAGCTGGTTGCTATGTCGAGTGTTCCATTTTCTTTGCAGGACAAAAAAATGAATAAAGAATTTGAGAAAAAGTATAAGTATTGGAAAATTTAAGGGAATAAGAAGCAATATCTCGAAAATAGTTCACTCAGCTAAAACAAGTATATGATATAAATTGTGTATTTTAACGCGATCTATATTTTTTGTGTAGTAAAATTTTGTCTATCTCTTATGGTTTACCGGTTATGCAAAAGTCGTTCACAATGAAGAATACTTTTGGAGACATTCCCAGGATATTCGAGATATACATTTCATTTGTCATGAACATATCTTAAACATATGATATTTTAATCAAAATCGTTAGGGCCATTTTTGAGAAAATTAAAATTTTCGAAAAATCTTCCATGTAAATGGTAATCTGGGGTGGGGGAATTTTCTTGAAAACCTTGTGTGGCATCTCTGGAAGATACTGAACCTAAATACCGAGTTTGGTGTTTATCCGTTCGTTTTTGAGTTATGCTGTTCACAGACACACACAAACACACACACACACACACACACACACAGACACACACACGGATGTTTGCAAAAAGCCTTTTTTTGGATTCAGGGGGTCTCAAAACATGTATTTCCGCTGAAATCTCGGTATCGAATTTTTGGGTGGAATACAATATTTCCCCTACTTACTATACATAGTAGAGAAAGTAAAAATTGCAGAAACTATATTATTGCTAATTTTCTTGTAGGTGCAAGGTGAATATGGTAGACGTTAAGCGATAGTCAAATCTTTTAAGAGCTGGTTGCTATGTGGAGCATTCCATTCTCTTTGCACATCCAGGACATAAACAAAAGAATAACTAATTCGCATTTGAGAAAAAGTATAAGTATTGGAAAATTTAAACAAATAACAAGGAATATTTCGAAAATGGTTCACTGGACAAAAAAATGTATATGACATAAATTGTGTGTTTCATTGAGATCTGCAATTTTTGTGTAGTAAATTTTTGTCTATCTATTACGGTTTATTGGTTATGAAAATTTCATTCTGAATGAAGATGACTTATGGGGACATATCCAAGAAAATTCGAAATATGCATTTCATTTGCCATGAAAGTATCTTAAACACAAGATATTTTAATCAAAATCGTTGTAGTCAGTTTTGAGAAAATCAAAATTTTCGAAGAATGTTCCATTAAAAAAGAGTAGTTTGTGGTGGGAGATTTTCTTGAAATTCTTGTTGTCGCATCTTTGAAAGATACTGAATCTAAATACTAAGTTTGGTATTTTCCGTATTTTGTTTTTCAGTTATGCTGTTCACATACTCAGACACACACAGGGATCTTTTTTCTAAAAATGCTTTTTTTTATTCAGGGGACCTGAAAATATGTATTTCCGGTGAAATCTGGATATAGAATTTTTGGGTGGAATGCAATACTTCACCTACTTACTATACGTAGTAGAGAAAGTACAAAAGCAAAGCAAACCAGCTAACAGCTAATCAAAACAGAGAGCTGATAAACGAAATATCAGGCTTTCTTGTTATTTTTCTTTCTCTTCTTCAAGTTTAAAACTTATTAACACTCCAGAAAAAAAAACCGTGTTATCAGTTGTCGAAACGTCAAGGTATGTAAGTTTTACAGAGAGATGGAAAGGGAGTGGGAGGGAGATTGCGGGAAAGAGACAGGGAAATAAAAGAAAGGGAGAGTTAAAGGCCACGTAGGAAGAGAGAGTGAGAAAAAGGAAAGAGGGAGTGAAAGATAAACTCCGTATTTAAAACAATAACGGGCAAAGCTGCGGCGTGTGTTGAATAACTACAAATACCTGGGATGTAGAATAATTCAAAAGTTCACATTCAACTTTTGTTTTCCTTTTTCGTGTTTGATTTCTGTGCGTTCTTTTCTATTTATGTACCTATATTACACACGCACATACATAACATATATCTTTTGACACCGGGGAGAGAATGTGTACCAATGGAGAGAATGCAGAGAAACGGAAAGAATAGCATCAGCAACGGAAGTACACATAAAGGCTTATTGTACATTCGGAACCTCCGGGAGGAAGGGATGAAGCGAAGGACACAGAGGGCTACCAAATCCGGGTCGGCAAGCTCGGAACCAGGTGGGGTCCCTAACGCCTCCAGATATTAAATTGTGACGCCGGCAGGACCGCTCACACAGGCATCCCTCTCCCCACGGAGAGGTCCCGCTAGAGGTACGTCACACACCGGACGCCAGGTCAGACAGTTCCTCCACCGCTACATGCCTCGCCCGCCTGATCCTTCGAACCTGAAGCATGATAAGGAAATAAAATAGGAAATGAGGGCAGGAAAATTTGCTGCATTATATAACCCCCACAGCGTTATTCTACCAACCGAGACAACCGCGAACAAAGCCAAAGTCGCAATGGCCTGCCCAAAGGGAATCGAACCCGGGCGAGCCCCACACTACCGCGCAGCCATCTCGCTTGGTAACGGGGAGTACTTCCATTTCTAGATTCCAATAAGGAACGCTGACTGGCGCAAGCTGGAAGTTTATTAGAAAATCCGGTAGAGGAGGTTAACTGCTATGAAGAAGGGAAAGGGGAGAAGGGTGCACATGGCTGATGGTCAAACACCGTATGTGCACAATATTGATTTTGTAGCTCTTATTTCATGCTAATATGTGTTTCCTCTTTGTTTAGTATTCAATAATGTTATGCTAGTCTACTATAAGTTTTTACCCGTTATGTTTGTATGTAGTTACCAAATAATTACGTATTAAGTCCGTAAAGGTTTGGTAAAATTTAAGCGTACGAAAAGCATCAATGACCAATTATGTTACGTTGTTTTTGCAAGTACAATATGAAATTGATTGGCAATAAAAGTCCTATTCTTACCACTTCACTAGAGAACTAGAATCAGCAAAGGTATTACTGACGTCACCTAATGCTCTGTTTTCCAATAACTGTAGTTGCTTAGCTAAAACTGACCAAATACTGATCATTGGTACACACAATTCCAAATATTCTTTAATATGTTTAAGGTAAGTGTTGTACACATGCTGAAGAATCATTAAAAACATTATCGAAACACTTTATATTAACGTAGTTGGATCTAAGTGATTAAAAACTATTCTTATATAGAATTAATTGTTCTTCCTCACAAGCAGTGTGTTGGACAGGATTGGAAAGGTAGAATCAGGCGACTGAAAAATTCAATGCCATAGCCGGGATTTGAAGCACGGATCTCCCGGTCTCCTTCCGGTTGCTCTAATCTGATTCTACCTTTCCTATTCTTATATACCCTGTGCTATGATTATGTAACATACCCTTATTAAAGCAACTGTGATAACTATTTTAAATATAAAGCAACCAAACTATAAACGAAGTAGTTAGGATCAATTTATCTGACTTCATAAAGCTGTGCCTTTCTTCCGAGAGTAAGATTACATAAAATTTGAATATATTTCTTTTGGAGTCTAAATAGCTTTATTGTACCAGATGGCCCAAGCAACCGTCCTCGCGGTTTCATGTTTCCGGCATATATAGGTGTAAAAGAAGTTGCCGCAGCTGCTGTTCAAAGGGGCAGTGCAGTGCAAAGCGAAAGGTCACTGATGTAGTGCTGCTGTCTGAAAGTATTTACGTGGTAGTTTCGTACTGATAAGTCGCCTGCATGCGGTTTGAACCAGGTCATTCAGACAAAAAATAACGTTCACCAATAACGAACACGCAGATATAGTTACGATCTGTGCGAGGACGCACCAAATGCAGAGGCGTGGGGGCTGTGTTCTGCACATTTTCAGTCTTCTACGCACTTTTTTGATATACAGAAAAAATATTAAGAAATTATGATACATTCCTTTCTTCCCAGTTAGCGAATTCTTCAGTTTGCGAAGAGAAAGAAGTCGCTCGGATCTGGTGGGTGAAGTAGTAGCTCATAGGCCAATTCCACAAATTTTGCAATAGTAATGGCTGACTTGTATGCGGGTGCATTATCCTGGTGATAGAGAACATTTTTATTCACCAAATGCGGTCGTTTCTTTAACAACTGATCTAGCACTGCGGCAAAATATGAACCTGTGATACTTTTACCTTTCTCCAGGTAGTGGATGTCTATCTCCCCTTGTGAATCCAAAAGGACAGTTGCCATGATTTTTTCCTGCCGACAGAATGATTTTCGCTTTATTTGGAGCATGTTCGCCGAAGGAAATTCACTGCTTTGATTGTTGTTTGGTTTTAGATTGATAGTAATGGATATAAGTTTCATTAACTGTGATATGATGCCGCAAAAACTCATTTGGGTTGCGCTGGAACATGTTCAAACATCCGTGTGAAATGGTCTTCAATTCCGCTTGTTCTCAACTGTGAGCAGTCGCGGCACCCATCTTGCTGACAGCTTTATCATGCCCAAAAATTCGTGCAGAATGTTATACACCCGTTCAATCGAGATGTATACGGTCTTGGCTATGCCACAGATTTTAACTCGACGGTCTTCCAACATAATATCGTGAACTTTGTTCACCTCAACCGGCCGTCCTGTGTGCACGGCACCCCTGGTGCTCGAACGGCCACATCGAAATTCTGTGAACCACTTGTAAACCATGCCATTTGATGCAGCAGCGTCCCCATAAAACTTGTTCAGCCTTTTCTTCCGTCTCCTTCACCGTCTTACCACGCAAAAAGTAGCGCTTTATCAGAACACAAAATTCACTTTTCTCCATTTTCTATGAAGCAACACACATCTGCTTATTTTAGACGCTCTCAAAAATGTTCTAAGAAACAAATGACGACGAATTTATACGATTATATCCAGAATAGATGTAAGACTTGGGTGCAAACGCTATCTCTGTCAAAGCCATGGACTAATCAATCCGCCCTCGTAAGTATAATGAAAACAGAATTTTGCTTATTCTTGTTGACTTTTCAGCACCACTGGTGCCATATAGTTGTACTGATTGTAGATTAACTGTCATAGAACTAAATGACTTAACACGTGTGCTCAGATTTGCATCAAGCGGCAAAATTGAATTCTTGTTAATGAGCGAATTGCTTATTGAATAACCGATAACACCCCCCCACATACACACACACATAGGTATTCT
The DNA here is from genome assembly GCA_030765065.1 of Deroplatys truncata. Lineage (NCBI taxonomy): Eukaryota > Metazoa > Arthropoda > Insecta > Mantodea > Mantidae > Deroplatys > Deroplatys truncata. The sequence continues at coordinate 125,599,822 of CM060980.1, read as the reverse complement.
CACATTCAAACAGCAGTCTCTGGGCATACCTGAAATGTTTGGTTTAGACAGCTTTCTGGAACCCAGCCGGGAATCGAATCCACAAAACCTCATATAGCAGGTAGTTTCTCTACCAAAAGAACTCTGGGACCAGTAATAACAGTTAAAGTGTTCATTTTCAAGCATTGGTCTTTCATATAGCGGTCTCCTCTCTATCGGTCCCCTTTGCAGCTCGGCTTAGATAAACTTTTTGGCATCCGCGTTATCCGGTATAAACTAATTTCAAATAAGGACGGCTTGTGTGGTCCATATTAAATTACTTCAGCCAATTAAAAAGCACGTCCATATGGATAAGAACCGGTAGGATGGTTCTTCTTGAGTACTATGAGAATCTTAGGCATAATATCAATTTAGTTTTAAAATATACCATATCTGTTGCGAATATTCAGCGTGACTGAGGGCATGTACTGCGCTACTGGCAGGTGAGAAAATGAGGAGGCGTAGTAAATATCTGCTTATAGCGAGAAAGCTCAGCTTTGAAAGTGCATTGGATCGACTTTCTCTACCAATGATAAGTTCAGATATAATCATTATGCAATATACTATTCGTATAAAAAGTTACTTCTGTACTCTCGTTACGTTACTCACAGGAATTATTTCAAATTAAGTAACAAGGTTTCAACATGCGGAAATAGCATTCAAATGTTTATCCGCGGTTACAAGCCGGTGCGGTAGAAAGAGAAGAGGAAAGAAGGGGTAGGAGAAAGGCGCAACGTTTAGGAAAAGTCTAAAAGGCAACACGCAGTATTTGAAAATACTAAACGGAATGAAAAAGAATTATCTAATACAGATTGTGTATTTTAAGCTCTCTATAGTTCTCCAGTAGTAATTTTTGCGTATATACGAGGGTGGATTGATAATATATGGCTTTGACGAGAGATAGCGTTCTAATCACAGGTTTCTTGTTTGCACCCAAGTGTTACATCTATTCTGTGTATAATCGCGGTTGATGAAACTTGGACCCATTATTATCAACCTGAAACCAAACAACAATCAAAGCAGTGGATTTCCTTCGGCGAACCTGCCCCAAAGAAAGCGAAAACCATTCCGTTGGCAGGAAAAAACCATGGCAGCTGTCCTTTTGGATTAACAAGGGGTGATAGACATCCACTACCTGAAAAAGAGTAAAACTATCACAGGTTCATATTATGCCGCAATGCTAGATCAGTTTCGCAAAGAACTGTTACAGAAACGACCCCATTTGGAGAAGAAAAAGTTCTCTTTCACCAGGATAATGCATCTGCACACAAGTCAGCAATTGCCATCCCAAAATTTGTGGAATTGGGCCACAAACTGCTACCTCACCCACCATATTCTCCACATTTGGCTCCGAGCGACTTCTTCCTCATGGCAAACCTGAAAAATTGTCTCGCTGGGAATAAATTCACGTCCAGTCAATACATCATATCAGAAACAACCTCATACGTATTTTGTAGACTTCGAAAAATCATATTGGAGAAACGTTGGACAACGTGTATTGAATTGAAAGGAGTCTATGTTGAGAAATAAAGTTGATTTTTTGGAAAAAAATTGTTATTTTCTTTAAAAAGTCACTGACTTATCAATATGCTTTCGTATAAATATTTCCTTGACTATCACATACAATCATACAAAATGCAATCAAATAAAGGGAAGTTTACAGGATATTTAACCAAATTCAAGATATATGTTTTATTTGTCACATCAATTGTTAAACATGTGGCAATTTAAACCAAATCCTTAGAGTCGTTTTTGAGAAAATAAAAAATGAGGAATATTTATCCATGTAAACGGTAGTATGGAGTGGGTAGATTTCTCTTAGGACTACAAGCTGGAATTTATTTATTATTTTATACTTTATTTGCTTCATTAAAATATTCGTGTCACATACATAGAAGTTGCTAAAGTTAAATACTAGATTTGGTATTTAACAGGGTTTTCATTTTGAGTTACGTTGTTCGCACACGCATAGACGCACACGCACATACACACACACGGATATTTACCAAAACTATTCTTCTGTGTTCAGGATGTCCCAAAACGTGTATTTCCGGTGAAATCTAGTTACTGAATGTTTTGTTGGAGTATAATATTTTCTCTTACCTACTATAAGTAGGTAGTAGGAGAATTAAAAAGTGTACGCATTCAGAGAGATGTTTGATATATGCTGGTTACCTTATATTTTTGGGTTTTTTTATTTCACTATGCACTATGAAGTTTATTTTTTCTTCTTCTTTCGTTTATGTAATCTATAATCATTATAGATATACTAAAATGAATGAAAGGAATACCTTAGATTGTGTTGGTATAAAACTGTTAAAACCAATATCTCATCATACATATAATTGTATAAGTGACATATATGCATAACTTTGTATGTGGCATCTTCCCTAACAATTTTAAATTAACATTAGTAAGACAGTTGACCTGTGTCCGTTAATTACTCTTAACTATGGAACAATACGTGTATTTTTGTCATATAAAGATAAACTATCTTCTTCAAAACGAAATTATGAAAGGTAAGTCTACAGAAAATATTATGTAAGTTTTGAAATTATGTCAGCCGTTGTTTAGACAAAAATCTCGGGGGTTGTATTTTTCAACAAAAGCTTTCGATTGCGTCTATCATTGAACAAGTTAAATCAGCTAGGTATTCTGTGTATTTTCAATTATGGTATTTTGTGTTACATCAAAATTAGAAGCGATGTTGTCGAAATTGCTAAATGCTTTTCCCAGATTTATTCACTTGATAATGATGTACCTCAAGGATCGGTCCTTGGACCTCTTTTATTTCTTCATGCGTTAGCGGTGTGGATTTACAAACACAAGCAGACTTTTTAATTACAATATATGATGATAACATGTTTGTAATTCTGAACGTTAAAGTCGATGAATTGTAAGAGTTATAATGATGGAGTCTACACAATTAGTTACGATTCTGTTTTAATTGTAATAATGGTTTTATAAGTACAGAAAATTATGTTTAATTCTTAGGACTATTTGTAATCTGTAAAAAGGATGCACAGATAGAGTATGTATTTACGAATAAACAAACAAACAATTTAACAATGCCTAATTTGGAAAGGCAGGATCACACTGAAAAATTCAATGCTATAGCCGGGACTTGAACCACGAATCTTGACTTTTCGTACCGTCGCTCTAACCAAACCGACTTAACATGGCAACATGACGGTACAACATTAAACTCTCCGATTGACTCAGCCGTTCTCATATTCATTTTGAGGTAACATGCCCCAATGGCCACTTACAGTATCATAAGTAGTTGATGTCCCGGGCTTCTGATTTACTTTAAGGTGCCTTAGATTCGGACAGTATTTTATTTTTATTATGCTTTATGCTTTATTATGTTTTATCCTACAATATTTTAATTCGAACTCAAGCAACCAAAATAAAATAGCTTTTACAATACAGTAAAGTTTATTAAGAATTATTTTGAAATAATAAAAAGGGAGTCTTTAGTAACATTTCAAAACAATTCAACATTTTAACGAATACATGCATATATACTCGTACCTTAAAATGTGTTATGGGTTTTGGAAGTAATGTTAATGTATTCAAATCTACTTACTGTATAAAAATAATTTTGTTTACGTTTCAAAAAATCTAGTTTTATATCGGCCCTTTGCGGATTAGCTAAATAGGTACCTGCTTCTCTTTCAAGTTTAAATTGTAGTCACATGTTTAAGGAAGAGTTAAAATTGTACATTTGTAATAAATGCTTTTATAATCTTGATTGAAGTGTGCATGATAGAACATTGAAGTATACCAAACAGTGTTATAGTGTTTACAGTGTTTCTGCGGCCACGATATGAGTGCGCTAGTGTTTTTGTTGATAATGCCTGATGTCATCAAGGCTAGGGATCAGAGTGGCGTGAAGTCCAAGTACAGTTGCAGAACGAAAACAGTACTATATTTGCAGGCCTCACCCTCGCTAGTAAGTGCATTTCCGAACTGCGGATTTTTTTTACCTGACCGTCCTTCCATTGCCCTGCCCACTTTTTCCGTAACTGTTTACTCTATATTCACTCTTAGGTAGATCCGCACCAAAACAAAACCTAGGTGACCAGTGCACCGTTGTAATGTATTCTTCCGCCATTCGCGGCAGAAATACTGTCATTTTCACGACCATGTGACAGAGTACAGGCAAAGAGAACATGGTCCGACAACTTAAACGATGACTAACATACTTGTTAGGGTTGAAGGTGAAAAGACTGATAATTGCTACAAAATAAATGTTTGGACATATAATAATGGTTAATTCTAAAAGAAACAAGCTAAATAGAAAGTAACAGGTATACGATATCTTACAATTATTCGCTTTCTGGAAGCGGCACTTTTATTAACTCAGCGGCTCATTTTTAAAAAAGACATTGTATATTGTTACTGAATTGCATTCTTTTCCCATTCTTGCATCGCGTATTTCTAACGCTTTCCGTTTTAACCACTTTCCCGTTTCAGATTTTTCTTAAACGAACACTGTTTATACTTGTACTCGAGCACTGGTGAACTAAGAAGTTAATTTCACCACTTCTTTCACGGGAAGTGTAAGATATTTCTCACATAACTTACAATAAACTTCCAACCCTATTGTTTTTTCACCACTAGTCAATGGTTTGCCCGATTATGCTTTACGCAAATCGACGAAAACGCAAGAGCAAATCGCCGTCGGCCATGATACTAAACAGAAATTGCTGGTTTCTGGCTACAAACAATATTCTGAGCATACCCAGATGTCAGGCACATATATTAATTGCATGTTGGGACTTGTAGCTCTGTTTAAAGGTACAAATTAGGGTTAATTAGACTTTTAGGAATTTGTATAGAATATTATACCATTTAAGGATAAATTGATTCTAAAATTTAGATTATTAGCATGGGGCTATTTTCCTGCACGCATTACTACAGTGTTGTACCACTATGCACTGGTCACGTGCGTTTGTTTTGGCGCGGATCAACCTAAGAGTGAATGCAGAGTAGTTCCTCTTCCCCACCGCACGCACTTATATCGTGGCCGACTAGTACTTGTAAATAATCGATGGGTTAATGCGTATTTTATACGGTTTCTGTCGATACATGATTATATTAAAGCAGTGACAGTTTCCAGTAATTTCACTTTTACAACTGTAAACAAAGCCTCAAGCTTACTAATAATATTCAACAGGCTTCTGATTTGTTCAATCCTGAAATATAGCAAATAAGCAATTTAACAAATTAAAACTGCAAGCTTAGCCTGCAGATAGCTCTTCACTTATTGAAATGTCAAATTCGTTGCATCTGCATCTTTTTATCAGTCTATTATAGCGTATAGCCGTGGGATAACAATTACATTTAATCAAGCAGAACTGAAAAAAAACTTTCTGGAAGCTTAAAATGTGTTAATAAATTTCACACAGCAGTACATAAATTTGCTGAAATTGCTTACAGTTATAACATCCGTCTGGAAGAGACAATTCAGACCACCAGAGGGCATAGCTGTGGACCTGACGTGCACAGGCAGACAAAACATTTAACTTCCTTTGTAGGCATTTCTAGCTTCATCTGGATGATTGTATTAGTTAATTACTTTGTGCACAAGGGCGACCTCAACCGTGCAATTGGCAAGGCAGATGTTTCTACAACTGCCTTAAGCATCCATTAAAATATCTAGTTTCTTTTTCCGAATGGTTTATTTAAGTCAGCGTTCTAAAACAGATGAGTTGTAGATACACCATAAAATGGAAGAAATTTAAAATTCGCCAGAGATAAACTTGTTTGGAAAATATTTTTTTTGAGAAATGGGAGTTTTACTGAGTCATTAAAAGTTTAGGGGCACTGTTATTTCTATCATGAGTGTTCATCAATTGTAATGTGATATTTTTAACACCGTGTTAAATCACATATGAACATGTATTTTAGTACAACTTTAAATAAAAAACTCTGCATTCTATAAAATCAAAACCCAAATTTGTCTGGAAATTTTCCATACACCAAAATACAAGCATGCATTTTTTTTAACATGTTTATCATCTGCCTAGAGAAATTTCACTGGAAAAGCATGTTCTGAGGTCCTTAAATGTGGTATGTGAGTAAAAGTGTGTTTGTGTGTGTGAGAGAGACAGAGAGGGAGAGAGCAGAATAACTCAAAAAGCAAATATTGGACGAATACCAACATTTTTGCCTAATTCAGTGTCTTCTAAGAATGAAGCAACAAGATTTTTAAGATTACCACGTACATGGGAGAAGATTTATTATTTTTTGTTTCCTCAAGAACGGCTCTAACAGTTTTAATTAAAATGTCATATATTTAAATATATGATACATGTATTTATTGAATTTTTGGTGAATAACTAGAAGTATGGATAGCTTTAGAAATTAATTTACTCTCCGTCATTCCTCTGATCTCTTCCAACAAAAATACATTTTCAACATTTCCTTATTTAAGCTATAGATTGTCAAATACCTACAATTCATTGTGTTGAACGTTTGTTTAATTAATTACTTCAAATAAGGTCTATAGATCATTACAATATCCAAAGTGCGTCAAATAATATTTTGTTCCTAGTGTTAACGGTTTTCAAAATGTTGTAGAAAAGCTATGCTTTTCCTAAATGTGAGCGTAATCTAATGGGCATGTTTGAAAGTTTCCGACCATTTACCCTCCCCCCTTTCCTCTTTCTTTCCATTGCAGCAGCTTGTTACCATGAATAAACGTTTGAATGCTGTTCCCTTATGCTTTATGTAACCAAGTCCAGTTGCTTAGTTTAAAGCCACTGTTAAGCAAAAATATATTGTGAATAACGTAAGATCTATAGAAAAATAGGTTTTTATAATGATGTAATATATAGCGGTTATATATCAGTTTGTCATTGGTAGAGGAAGTTATATGAATGCATGATATAAGATTTAGTTTGCATATATTTATGTGTTTCCTTTTTACTAAACAGTGGTTCAGCCAATTGCTATGAACCTTGGTAAACAAATGTATTTAGATCTTGCTCAGAGAAGCACCTGCTTCCACATTTGCGACACCAAGCTTATTCCGAATTTCATGTTTCCTGGTACACAAAATACAGCTCATATTTTGATTAACCTCATGTACAAGAGTTCGTCCTCCAGCTGAGATGGTATCTTAGATTCTCAATCTTTATACATGAGTTTTGAAAAATAACTTAGATGCCTATTTGAAACCAGTTTTAAAACAACTTCTGGTATCTGAAAACTCTACTACTTAAATCCCTTTTTATTTCAGACACCGAAAACCCCCAAATCTATATGTTAAACAGCCTCTGTATAAGAAGAGAGAGAGAGAGAGGGAGGTGGGGGAAATAGAAAGGCAATGACTCCTTATCAGGATGAAAATTCAACAACCACTTGCTGGAAATACTTTCATCAACACGTCTCTAGCGATTTTTAATAAAACATATTTTTTGATCGACCACACTATAATACTCTGATCACATGTGCCTTAACTGAATTATTATGGCATACATACTTCAGCGACTCATTATGCTCTTACTCGGCAGAGTGCACCCCCTATCGCCCAAGACTTTTAACACATTCAAAGCAGAAGTCCACTGCAATCGATTCCCCAGATAAATAATTAAATATTTGTATTTCAAAAAAAATAAATCTTTCATTGTAATTTTAATATTCTAATAAATTGAGTTAATTTCCTTTGCTCCAATGTGTTACTTTCACGTTACCTACCAATCAATAAGTACGGCGTGGACTCAACAGTACTGTTGCACTACACGCAAACACGCTCAAGGTTCTGCCATCAGTACTACATCCGATCAGCATTTAATTACTCACACTTAACAAGGTAAGATCTCTTTAGAAATCTGAAGTTTTGAAATTATAGCTTTTTACTTATGACGCTCTTTAACTACTTATGATTCTAGGCATTCCATTATATATTGGGCGAAAAAGACCGGCAATTTTGCTCAGAGGTCCCTTTATTAGGCTTGAGGTTACTTCACGTACCGTAAATCTACGACACGGGACCACCGGCTTTACTTCCCTTCCGAAGGAAGCCATTCTAAGCATTTTTATGCCAAAAAATGTAGGGTGGTCGACCAAAAACAGTGACATGCAACTTGAGTATAATAGTAATTAAGACGCTCGTATAAAAATTACGAAATTCGAGTCTTATGCCTTTATTACATAATATACCTGATCCACTACTGTCATGAAATATATATTTTTGGCATACCTAGCTACCTAAGTACTGGTTTCACTCTCAGTAGTGAATTAAAACGTTTTAATCCATTGCTGCAATGTTTTTATTTCATTTCTAAAATTAGACATAAAGTAGTGCTAATTAACAGAACAAAAGTGTCAACAATTACACAACATAGAATAGAATGTTTAACATAGAATGATATGTGCACAATGACGATAGTCTGCATTTAAACATCTTTTTAATTTCTCTACTACGTATAGTAAGTAGGGGAAGTATTGTATTCCATCCAAGAATTCGATTTCACCGGAAATACATGTTTTGAGGCCTCCTGAATCCAAAAAAAGTATTTTTGGAAACATGTCGGTGTGTGTGTCTGTCTGTGAGCAGCATAACTCAGAAACGAACAGTCGGATAAACACCAAACTTGGTATTTAGGATCTTCCAGAGATGCGACACGAAGGTATTCAAGAAAATCCCCCCACCCCAGATTACCCTTTACATGAAACATTTTTCGAAAATTTTATTCCCTTAAATTTTCCAATACTAATACTTTTTCTCAAATGGGAATTCGTTATTCATTTTTTTTTGTCCTGGTAATACAAAGAAAATGGAATACTCCACATAGCAACCAGCTCTTAAAATATTTGACTATCGCTTAAAGCCTAGCAATTCCCCTTGCACCTACAAGAAAATTAGTAATAAGTTTAACATCTTGATTAACATGAAGCATATGGAGAATAAGCGTTTGTAAAAATAGTTTGTACAACTGTAGAGAAAGTTATGTGAGTGTAACACATCAGATTTTATTAAGAAAGAACTGCCTATTTGGACTTAGTCTGCCTTTTTCAAGTCACTATTTAGTTTTCCCTTGCATATAATAGTACTCCTCTCTTCTGGTTGCTCTCAGGATGGTGTCGAACTGAGGATTCTCTTCTCCTCGCATAGACAACTGTTACTTGACCGCAAGCTGTTAAAACTCGCTGAAGAAACAGCAGAACAGAATTAAATCGAAAGCAAGCTAGCGATCAGCCTTATTGTATCTAGAAGATATGCACAAAGGGAGGGGAATTCTGGAGATTTTTATCCGCGAATCGATAAGAGTTCCGGATAGTTCAATAAGCTGAGAACACCTGCCTCTCTCACTCTGGTCAACCAACTGTACGCCAGCCAGCACCGAAACCATCCCCTGTCCAGGGTGAGGCTGCTGCAGCCATATGCATCCGCCATAATACTTTCTTATTTTACTAATTAACTCTTCGAAATTTCGTCGAATGTTTAGTCATTCAGTACCAACAACACAATTAAAGTAAATATATTTCGGTGGCCCACAGGGGCTCTTAGATCCTAACGTTTCGCCGTCTACTGGGTCCAGCTAGGGCGTAGAAGTGTAGCATTTCCATCAACTGGTTCCCCCTGAAGATGATGGACTAATATTTGCCGAGCTCCTTGTAGATCACGGCCTAAAAGCCCAGAGGTGGTACCCTTATTGTGAAAACAGACCTTGTGCGATTATTACTTGTGTTGTAGTTTTATTCATGCGATTATACGCACTGTAGGCAAGTCATAAGTTAATGAATCATTTGTTTTGTTTCATATAATATATTTTAAAAACATCACATGCGTACATGCCGGGGTGAAGGCCAAAAGGTTCCCAGCAAATTACTAAATTTTGATCACCCCAACACGCACATGGGGGAGCGTAGCTCACAAACGGCGAGAGGCCGGGACCTTGGTGTTTAAATTCAGATGAAGTCGTGGAGTTTTGACATTATACAAAAATATTATGTAACATATATTACCTGTAATTTATTGATAAATGCTTGGTGACAATACGTTACACTCATGGAAAGTAGGATGAGGGGAAATGTCTCGCAGTCGAAGACTGGCCACACACGCGACTTGCTCAGATGACACTAACTGTATTTCCTCACTCTCCAACCCTGTCTAGACAGACAGCCAGCCAGCCAGGGTTGGCGGCATACCAGACGGAAATTCAAACAAACCCTTTCTCTGGCGTTTTGCGCGCCAAAGGAGGGATCGTTATGCCGAAAAATAACCAAAGCCACCCAATAACGCTGTCGACAACGCGAAACAATAATGCGTCTGGTATGACAGTGCTTACTGATACGCCACATCATGCCATACTCAGATATAGGTATGAGATAGATATTGAGAATAGGATGAGAGTGGGAGGAAGAGGGGGTTGAAGAAACACCGAAGGTATCCCTAATGGAACTGTGGATTCTGCTAGTTACAAAGTAAAATGTAAACATAACATTTTTTCCACAGATTTTTCTTCTTTAAACTAAAGTCCTTTGAGGTATATTATATAAACGTTTAATGAAACGGTATGAACGTTTTTTATAACTTCCAATCTTGTGTAAATAAACGGATGTTTAACGTGTATAATGAGCTACCATGAAACCAAACATATCTTGCTTTATATCTCAATAGGTCAACCGATTGCTATGAAAGCTGAAAATAGCACATGCTGTGCACAAAGGCTAAATTATATCTTAGTACCTTCATCAAAGGGGATGTTGTTTATTACCGAGTTTTGTTAGGAATTTTACATAACTAACGTTTACCAACGTTGCTGATATCTTTTATTTATAAAACGTCCATATGATGCATATTTAAGGAGTTACGATACGAGTTATTATTTGCTATACAAACAAGCTAGTGTTTGGTTGAAGAAGGTTATTATAACTTTACGTTATTTGCAACACGCTTTGGGCGTCAATTTGAAGTAGGTTGTATTGAAGGGGTTGTATTATGTTTCAACTGTTGGGGAGCCGAACATGTAGTTGGTTGCAACCGCAGTATAGTAAGTAGTTTCCGGTAGCCTTTGCTCCAAGTTTAAAAAAAATATTAACTGTAATTTGACTGTTTCTTTAAATATTATATTTATGTTTGCCTCGGCTATGTCAGTATTATTGTTAGAGACACGTTTCTCTTAGCAGGGTTATGGTGCGACAAGAATGTAGGCTTACACAGATTATAATTTTACTTCACTCCTTTTATTAATGCTTGACACGATTTAAATAACACTTCACTGATATAGAGAGCTGTGAGATTCTTTTATGAATTACTTGCACTTTTTTAACACGTAAACTATTTTCGTCTCACACGAATACGTATTATACTTCTCGAGGACACATCTCGCGTCTGTTTACAAACACAGTCTGCAGGCACCTGAACTCTAAATTTGTAAATGTTTCTCCTTTTCAGTTTCTGATTGGCTAATCCTACACCAATAGAATACCTTCATTTAACTAAAGCTTGTTCTGGTTGTTGATTGGCTATTTTATAAACCGTCACTAAAATTATATTATTGTTGCTCCAATAATGATTAGTAGCATTATTAAACATTCTTACTCATTATTGCCTCAAGGTTACCTCATTGTAGCAACTTTTAACCTATTTCTCACAGCTCCTACATTATTAAATTACGTAATACATTCATATAACATTATTGAACATGTATACAATAATATAAGCATATGCAATGACTGTTACATACATTTTACAAATTATTACATACACATATTGCTTCAAGGTGGGCTGTTATTGAATTTATATATTATATAATTAGACTGAAATTATTTAAGTGTTAAAAATACTGCCTCATGGTAAATCATAACATTACATACTTAAGTATTTAAAATTTCCTCACAGTGCAGTTCAGAAAGCATAAAAAACTAAAGAATAAGCAGATCAAGGAAATCAAGATGTATTTGATTCGCATGTTTTAACTTTCAAACATATTACTTAAAAATCTGATGTGATACCTTCACATGAGTTTCTCTCCTTCTATCTTTATTAATGGGTATACAAACTATTCTTACTAAAGCTTGTTTTTATATTTACTCATTTAATTCAAATAAACCTTACACAAATTAGCTACATTACACATTTCGCTATAAACACAAAACCAACAGCGATAGTCCAGTGTTTAAGAACTACACGCTATATGCTGGCCTTAAAGTTTCATACTGTTTCCATGCAATTGCGAGAAACAACTGAAAATCGATGGGACCTTAAAAGAATTACAAATACTGAACAATTCGAACCTTTAATAACAGATATCTCAGAAACGGCTTATGACACAAAAAGCTTATTTTAAGTAAATTGTGTTTTTAAGAGATCTACTTTTTTGTGTGGTACGTTTAACGTTTACAAGTTATGCAAGATTACACAAAATTCCTTCCAAATGAAGAGGACTTTCTAGATTATGCCCAGAGAATTCAAGATATACATTTTATTTGTTATGTAAATATCTTTAATATACGTTATTTTAATATAAATCATTAGCGTCACTTTTTTAGAAATTCAAAATTGCTCCAGGGTTCGTGTCGTATCCTTGGAAGATGCTAAATTCAAATACCAAGTTTGGTATTTATCCGACTTTTCGTTTTTGAGTTATGCTGTTCACGGACACACAGATACATACACGGCCATGTTTCCAAAAATACCTTATTTGGATTTAGGGCGCTTCCAAACATGTATTTCTGGTGAAATTTCGGTATCGAATTCTTTGGTAGAATGCAATAGTTCCCCTGCTTACTATATTTAGTAAAGAAAGTAAACATAGGACCTTTTTAATAAACGTGTACATTTTAATGATTTAAGAGCAGTTTTTGTTAGTGAGGAATACTGCTTCATTCACCTAAAATAATTTTTCTCTGTGTTATAACTACTAAATTAAACCAAAAGCTAATAAAACAGCATAGTCGTAATATATTTACGCACTAATCCATGGCAACGTGCCAGTGTTCTGAATGTATGTGCAGATGCCTTCTCCTCCAGGTGCATATTTGCTTTCAATTCTACGATTTAATATTTAATCCTCAATATATTATTTGAGGCACCTTTCCTATTTTTAATCTACAAACAGTTCTGTTCGTACTAATTTGATTTACTAGAAAATATGATTCACTTTAGCTTACGTAAAACTCATTAAAAATTTATGCGATGGACAAAGAGCTTGTGAGTACTACATAAATATGGATAAGACAGCGCAAAACGTTATTACTAAAATAACATTGCTTTCAAAATATTACAAATGCATTATTTAAAAAAAAGAAGAAAACGTTCCATATGCGCCAGCATATAACCAGTAGTTTTGCGAATATTAATTTTGCGTTTTACTTTTTACTACTTACCTGCATATGTTAGAGAAAGTACCACAAAAAATATATTTGTATTTCATCAGAAATACACGTTTGGCGACCCACTGAACCCAAAAAAGCAATTTCAGAGAAATATCCGCGTGCACGTGTTTAAGTGAAAAGATAGATAAACACTAAATTAAATTTTTCAGTCAAACAATATTTAAACAGCCGAGGATTTACAAGAAAATTATCCCGGCCCAAACTATCTCTTTTTGAAGAAATGTATGGTATTTTTCATTGTAACGATTTTGTTTGAAATGCCATCAGTTATAGATACTTGCATGAATAATAAAATGTATATTGTGATGAATTTGGACCTTCGCCTCGTGGATAGCGGGCGTGTCCTTTAGCCATAGCCGGCGCATGTTTGGTTGGAGAGAGAGGGCATAACCCGGCGGCGTAAAAGAGTGTATAAAAACGAGCGTTTACGCCGCTCCCTTTCAGATGATCATCACCAGGTGTAGTGGAGGCGAGGCTACACAAAAAGAAGAAACAAAAAAACAAGAAAAGGTAAAAGAAAAAAGACAAGAAAAAGAAAATCGGCACCAGGTTGTTGTTAATGTAATGTACAGTGCTTTGTGCCCTTAATCAGCGAGTGCTTCTAAACTACAGAGCGAGAGGAGTCCTGTGTTCGATTGTAAGATAGAGGAGGAGACCTGCGTTCAACAATGAAATGAGCAATCCAGGAAAACAGAAAAGGCACCACTACTCGCTAGGAAAAGGTGAAGAGGACTGGCGTATAACTGGATGAAGCCACAGTCTCTAGGTATCGTTTAGTGGTGAATTAAATGTCGGAATGGGCAGGTATTTTTTTAGGTAGCCACTGCAGTTGAAATGTTAAACCTTTATATCTTCTCTTTGGCCCGGTAGTTATTTAATAACATGAAGGTTACAAAGTTTTCACATAGTAGAGAAATCCCTAACAGGAATATACAACTAGATAAGTGTAAAATCTAGTACATATGAAGATTCCCCATTTCCAGGCCAGCAGACTAAGCATTTTGGAAATGGCACCTAGCTTGTAATCAACGAGAGGAAATAATATTCTCTGTTATTAATCATAAAATATTTTGTTGGCTAATTTCTGATGTAATTTTCTCTGTTTACACAATAATTTAATCGACTTTATATTTTGAGATATTGTGTTCACAGGCAACTCAAAACGTGTATTTCCGATGATTTAGCATACGCTGGTAATGAACTGGATTAGAATACACAGAGGTAATACCAAAACGTTCTTAATACGCTTATTACGGGATTTTGGCATAAGTATAGAATGCATACTGTGCCGTTATAAGAGTTCTGATTGTTTTGTTTTGCTGTGTCTTCTGTTTTCTCGGTTGCTAAATCGTGATCATTTGTATATACCGTATATGAATTATCATTGCATTATTCAAATATGAGGATAGAAGCTTAATACGGGATGACAATGGCATTGTCACAGGAAGCGATAATATGACAAAGCTGGCCACAAAATAGGGCATTTCCGGAGATGGATTCCTGTAAGTAAACATTTAATATTGTATTAACAAAGCACACCCTAGCTGCAATACCTGAAAGCTGTGTGTAATATAGGACAGTCTGGCGTAAAATATATTCCCCATTTTAAAATAAGTTGCTTTAAGCTGCATAATATGTTGAAAGTATCTTTATTAACAAAACGTAAAGACTTATACGATTAACGAATTTATATCTGTGTGATACCTTCGGTTTTTCAAATTACTTTTTTAACTTATAAATTATGTGGCACGTATTAATGCCATATAGTTGTGATATTTATAAGTTAATTGTCATATTCTATACACATAATTGGGAACTGTGTTCAGGTATCTTCGCACTAGTGGCAATCCTGAAATATGGTTGGTTATATGAACGAATAATTATGGAATAAATGATTATACAACATTCAAGCACGTACAGATTCACACATAAACATGAACATTTATTATTATTATTATTATTATTATTATTATTATTATTATTATTATTATTATCATCATCAACATCATCATCATGCAGAAAGGTCCTTTATCTCTTTATTTTTTTCTCTGCTCCAGTCATTTAGCCCTTACTTTGCGCACGCAATGACCATGTGACGCAGATTCAGCTCTCTTGTTCGTTCCATTTCAATACTATCTA
This sequence comes from Deroplatys truncata, assembly GCA_030765065.1. Classification (NCBI taxonomy): domain Eukaryota; kingdom Metazoa; phylum Arthropoda; class Insecta; order Mantodea; family Mantidae; genus Deroplatys; species Deroplatys truncata. The sequence goes on along the minus strand of CM060980.1, from coordinate 125,584,309 downwards.
CCCGATTTGAGACCATGCGGTTGCATTACTTCTTTAGTTTAACTTTACCGCTGAATCCTATGCCGTTTTGCACAGTTCAGAAAATTATGACCAGAAGCTGTGATTCTGCCTTAGAAGATATATTTAGCATTAGAATCATCGACCCAGATTAAAACTTGGGTAATATGGCAGCTATGCTAGTACCTAACGTCGCTATTAGGATTATAGCTCCTCACTGCATGGGGAAGGGCAGTGTGATCGCCACGCTCCTTCCTGAACGGAAGCGAGAAGCTCAACCGACGGGAGAAAGAGAAAAGTCAGAGACCAGCGTGGCACAGTCGCCGATAGATGACACTTCAACATGGGACTCTCGAGCAGCGAATTACAGCCTACGTCTAGTAGTTATGGCCTTATCCGAAATTCAACCTTAAATTTGTTTTAAGTAGAAATACATAAATCTATATTAACAGGCGTACGTGCATATAGTCTCAAAAAGCATAGTTAAATGCGCAGGGAAGCGAAGGTTATAACAACTAGTAAAACACAACTACATTATTCTGAAATTGCAACTTCGTAATTCTCTGTTGATTAAAATTTGTAAGAAATCTGTAGGTAGAATCTTTAAGAAGGGGCACGTGTTAATTTGGATATTTGTAGTAGTATACGTAATCTTTTGGGGAAGTTGAGTTGTTGAGAATACTTTAGTTATTATTTCCTCTTTCCCATTTTATGCACAAGGAAGTTGATGTCAAACTAAATATATATATATATATATATATATATATATATATATATATATATTGAACATTTATTGCTGTTAATTTCTTATATGATGAAAACCATACTAAAACGATTTTCTTCTTAATGTTATAAAGTGGGTGGAATCTAACCTTAATGTTTATACGAACACAGTAAATCAGACTGAAAGTTTCTTCTGCACAGTCATTTTGAAACAAGTAATTTACTTTCATTACCTCATTCCACGTCTTTGCCATTTTAGGCCAGTAAGTTAATCCGTTTTATAGCGATTTACCCTCGGCATTGTGATTTGAGTTATGAAGTGTTAAATACACTACATCGCAGTGCAAACTATTGTCACCCTGCACATCCTGTTTGTTCTGCTCTGCAATCACAGAAAGTCAGTAAGAGTCGCGCTAAAATTTATCAGAGTTATCAGAACTTAAAGGAGATGAGCGATACTTGTATAAAATGCCATAACAAGAAACTTTACTGTATAAATAACGAAATCGTGTCTGTATCCTAAATAAAGGCTAAAATATGGATCATTCAGAGGATACGCCGTATAATATAGAGCACATGAATGTTCTCTCCAGGGAAGAAGAAACCAAACTGAATTGCAGAATACACAGGTGAAATGAGACAACGCTCCGAAAAAAATAAATTGAGTTTTATTTAGGGACGCTCTTTAACTGCTGTGGTCCTTAGCGTTTCATTCTGTATTGGGTCTGAAAGACCGGAAATTTTGCTCCGAGGCCTCTTTTTCAGGCTTGAGCTTCTTTTACGTGTCGTGCTTGAACCCGCGACCTCGGAAACTGGAGATTGCTCCGAAGGATATATACTTCGCTAGTAGTGCAAAGATCAACCAGTACAATTTGAAAATCTTCTGGTTCAGTTCCGTCCCTAACGTACCTCTTTAGCACTAAAATTAAACCTCATTTGTGGTGATGTATATTTTAATTGACTACTATGATAACCTAATCTAATACCTGGTCCCTAGTAGCTAAGTTAAATGTGAAGCAAATTGAAGCAAGTTTCATCAATCTTCCAAGGCAATCAGCGCTAGACAAATGCGAGGTGATAATGAAACAGAATCTATTACCTCTGTCCCCTGCAGCAACATTTGAATGGCGAGGGAGGGGAGGAGCAGCATTATCATTGCACGCAAAGTGGTCATTATCACATACAAGCCATTCTCTCTGTATACTTCTCTCATGTGCTTCGGTTGTACATGGATTTTTATTCCTTCAGCGTCGTAAATGAAACCTTTATTCAAATCCACTTGTGACGAACGGTGGTTTAAGTTTAGTTTATTTAAGTTTTTAAATAATGGAAAGACATAATCAGCACATCTGATGTGACATATTCACACAAATTTTCATAGTCGTCAAAATTCACATAGCAAATACCTTATATATTTTAGTATTAATTAAAATGAATTAAAATGATTTAAAATTAAGCATTTACACTTCTTGAAAAGGAGAAGAAAAGAAGAAGTTTACAGTCAATAAACGTGGAAAGATACGTATTTTAAATAGTTTTAAGAAATAGTAGAATTTAAAGACTACATTGAAAAAAATCTGATGTGTCACACTCACATGACTTTCTGTACTCTTGTATGAACTATTTTTACAAACGCTTATTCTCCATCTACTTCATGTTAATCGATATAAAAATTTGCAGAAACTATCGTATTGCTAATTCTTTTTAGTTCCATTTATACCCCGCCTTTAACTACATTGGTCTTATCGGCGGCCTTTCCTTTGGAACTTATTGCCTATTTGTAATGGTTTTTCTTGCACTTTGGTTTTTAATAACTAGATCACACACACATTCGCACTTCCAGACTCTGGAGAGGATACGGAATAATCTTGGTTAGAGAAAAAAATTCCCACTCCCCAACCGGGAATCGAACCCGGAACCCCTTACATAACAGGGAGATGCTCTACCGACTGAGCTACGGGCCTAGACCTTCTAATTTTCTTGTAAGTGCAAGGTGAATATGGTAGGCTTTAAGCGATAGTCAAATATTTTAAGAGCTGGTTGCTATGTGGAGCACTCCGTTCTCTTTGTATGTTCTTTTTAAACAGTATAAGTATTGGAAAATTCAAACAAATAACAAGGAATATCTCGGAAATGGTTTACTCGACAAAAAAAAGTACATGATATAAATTGTGTGTTTTAAGCAGATCTACATTTTTGTGTAGTAAAATGTTGTCTTACGGTTTACCGGTTATGTAAAATTCATTCAGAATGAAGAGGACTTGTGAGGATATTCCCAGAAAAATCAAGATATAAATTTGATTTGCTTGAAAGTAAGTAACTTAAACATATGATACTTTAATCAAAATCGTTAGAACCATTTTTAAGACAATCAAAATGTTCGAAAAATGTTCCATGTATAGGGTAGTCTGGGGTGGGGGAATTTTCTTTAAAATCTTTGTGTCGCATCTTTGAAAGTTAATGAACCTAAATACCAAGTTTGTTATTTATCCGACTTTTTGGTTTTGAGTTATACTGTTCACAGACACATGGACACACATCTACACAGAAGGACCTTTTTTCTAAAAATGATCTTTTTATTCAGGGAGCCTGAAAACATGTATTTCCGGTGAAATCTCAGTAATGGTTTTTTGGGTGGAATGCAATACTTCCCCTACTTGCTATACGTAGTAGAAAAAGAACTATACTACCGCGAATAAAGATATTTATGTCAGGAAGCAATATGAAAAGCTTCAGCCGATAGGGAACTTATGTAAACGCTACAACCTTATAGTTTAATTCTACAAAGCAACACGCTTAAGGGTTTTCTTATTTACTGGTCTTTTGCATTATCACCATCGCTGTAGAACATTCTCATCGCGAAACGACGGAGTTCACGGAGAATATCCCCAAGAAACAGAGGCAACATGAAATCTTTGCTACAAATCTTCACTACAGATCTCATTTCAACACTTTATTAGCTCCTCCTCCAAGAAGATTCTACAAAATATCCTTCTTCTTTAACGGATTACCCCTCTCTTTGTAACACTTACACTCCCAAAAGCTAACAAGACAATGCCCTGGCTCAGAAGCCTGTCGAGGACAGACAAAAGCATATCCAGGATGGGTGATCAGCCCAATGCCTTGTATGGTGGTGGAGAAAAGGGAAATGAAAGATAGTGATGAAATGGATGATAGGAACATTTGAGGATCAAATTATACAACCCAGCATTTGCCACGTGACCGAGGAAAACTGCGAAAAGTTCTTCAGCCTGATTGGTGACCTCCCGAATGCCAGATACAGACGTTACAGCTTAAGATCCAGCTGGGTGAAAATAATATTTATTCTTATTATTATGATTATTATTATGATTATTATTGTGCCTTTCGCCATTTGTCTCCCCCTTAAATTATTTGAAATTATGGAATTTAGTGTTTTCAGTTGAGTATTCCCTTAAAAAGCTTCAGACACAAATAACTTGTCCACCCAGAGTTGTGACTCCAGCACTCTATCCTAAAGACAAACCGGAAACAAAACCGTTAAAGAAGTTATCTTCTAACAGTTTTATGTTACTGCATAAATGTTACTCAAGTGGAAGACGCGATTACTATCACACCTTCATATAAAGCACTTTACAAACAGTCCCAGAGAACGCAGTGGGTACCACTCTTCATTCTTTTCTCTCATTGTTAAGCTTGTGGGCTTGCTAGGGGAGGAAAAACAGAATTGGACCTTCAGTCGGTTTGCTGAGTCTGGGTACAGACATCTACAGCAGGATGGAAAGTTTATGGTCGACAGAATTGGTGTGGCAGTTCCAGGATATTTTGTGTGGCTTAATTTCTGTCAGAGTTATATTCCCTCGTGTTCATGTTGACTTTGGTAGGCGGTCTGCTGTGAAAGGGGTGGAGTGCTCGTGCCCTTTGTACTTGTTTAAAGTTAAATCTTCAGTTTACTTTCGGACAGCGAAGTGATTACATTAACTTCTTAGTCTGCATTTGAAATGATGAACTGGAGTGTCACTTATACTTGTTTAATAAGTTTCAAGGAATTTTAAGCCTATTTTTGACAGTGACATCCAATAAGGAACGATGATGCATGCAAGCAGTGTAAAAGACGCGTGACACGAAGAATTTAGAAAATTGTGACGAGAGGAAGTGTATGTAGGGAAGGTCATGTGTTGGGAGCACTTGTAACATTTATTATATTTCTTCCTACCTAACGAATCTCGTTATTTTTACATTGAACATGAGATGTAGCCGAATATTACACTCACTATCTCCACTTCCTAAGACTAAACATCCCACATTAGGAAACGATACGAAGTCTTCAATGTAATCTCTAATGAGGCTATATTGGAGTCTCATTAGAATCTAAGTCTCATTAGAAAATGGTTTATAAAAAGTGTTTATTTTGTGATGTGGAATAACGAAACAAAATAAAAAAAATAGTTCCCAAAAACGTAACTTCACCCTCAAATAAACAACCATGGATAATCCAATCATTCATTATGCTCTTCGTACACAGCCATTCAGAATTTTCGTTCTTATTTACGTTGGTAAGAACAATTGCAAGGTGTTTTATACAAAATTTGCTTAGTTTTTTTTATGAGGAATGAGAAAACGGCATTCAACATGTAGGTTTACGTTTAAAACAATTAAATTGACCCTAAATTGACCACGACTAATGGCATTTACTTTCCCCCATAATATCAAACAACTTTCTTACTTTTTCTACTACGTATAGTAAGTAGGGAAGTATTGTATTCCACCCAAAAATTCGATACCGAGATTTCACCGAAAATACATGTTTTGAGACCCCCTGAATCCAAAAAAGGCATTTTTGGAAACATGTCCGTGTGTGTGTCTGTGAACAGCATAACTCAGAAACGAACAGTCGGATAAACACAAACTCGGTATTTAGGTTCAGTATCTTCCATCTTCTTAATTTTCTCAAAAATGGCTCTAACGCGTTTGATTAAAATATCATATGTTTAAGATATTTTCATGACAAATGAAATGTATATCTCGAATTTTCTAGGAATGTCTCCCAAAGTATTCTTCGTTGTGAACGACTTTTGCATAACTGTAAACCATAAGAGATAGACAAAATTTTACTACACAAAAATGTAGATCGCGTTAAAATATACAATTTATGTCATATACATTTTTTTTTGTTGAGTGAACCATTTTCGAGATATTTCTTGCTATTCCCTTAAATTTTCCAATACTTATAATTTTTCTCAAATTTGTTATTAATTTTTTTTGTCCTGGAGAATGCAATACTCCACATAGCAACCAGCTCTTAAAATATTTAACTATCGCTTAAAGCCTACCAATTCCCCTTGCATCTACAAGAAAATTAGCAATAAAATTAACATGAAGCATATGGGGAATAAGCGTTTGTAAAAATAGTTTGTACAAGAGTAGAGAAAGTCCTGTGAGTGTAACACATCAGATTTTTTTGAAGAAGTTTCTTTCTACAACGCTTAGTTTTCGAAATATTGTACACTCTCAAATTAAATGGTCCAAACTGTATTAATATCAGATCTTCTTACAAATTACTCACTAAGTTGAATCCATTTCCAATTCATTAATAAAAAAAATTTTGTCATCCTCTATGGTCTAGGGGTACCATGTTAGCCTCTAGTTCTCAAGGCCGCGGTTTAAATCCGACGGAGGGCGATGGATTTTTTCAGCCGTAAAAATCCTTAGCATGGCTTCTTCGGAAGAGAAGTAAAGTCGGTAGTCCCGTGTCGTAAATTTACGGCACGTAAAACAGCCTCAAGCCTGATAAAGAGGCCTCCTAACAAACTATCGGGTCTTTCACGCCCAATATAGAATGGAAGTGTAAGAACGATAGTAGTTAAAGAGCGTCCATAAATAAAACTCAATTTAATTTTGCGATAAATGTTGCTGGAAATAGCTTAATTTGGGTAATAATACGGTAATATACCTTTTATAGTCTAAAACGACACCGAGTGTTAGTCGATATTTATATGCTATCCAGGATATTACCTACTCTTTGCATGAGCAGATGTGAAATAAAAGAACTACCAGTTAATATTTTATTGCTTAAAATGTGAAACAATTCAAGCTAACAAAGCGAATATTTTGATAAGGTAAAACTCTTAAAGTATTTATTTAACGTAAACTGCATATCGTATACAGCACACGCGCAAGCACACACAAAGAAAACAAGATTTACATATATTTCATATATCAACCGAATAAGTTAAAATTTGACACATTAATTCATATCATTATAGCTGTGTTCGAATAAATAATAAATAGGGAATTTCCCCATTTAAGGGACTTTTTATAGTTTGGTTAGTTTCCTTAAAATTGCATATAATCTCTTAAAAAGCATTTGACATGGGTGTGAAATTTGTATTTTTATACTGTTCGTTTTTTGGGAGTTTGATTTTTCACTCGGATGCTTCGAATGGTCTTATTCCCGGGCGCGCTGTTTCAACGCACCCTGTTTCCGAAGACGAATGATTTAGGTACTCGAAATCCAAAATTTTAGAAGCAAAGCACTACATGTCAGCCTTGAAGTTCCACAATCTCTCCATTACATCGCGATAAACTTTTTTTTGTAACACTTTTGATAAAAGTGTTGAAAATTCATATGCCTTTTGGACATATTTCTTTTTGCTTTCTCTACTACGTATAGTAAGTAGGGTATAGTATTGTATTCCACCCAAAAATTCGATACCGAGATTTCACCGGAAATATATGTTTTGAGACCCCCTGAATTCAAAAAAAGCATTTTTGGAAACATGTCCGTGTGTGTATCTGTGAACAGCATAACTCAGAAACAAACAGTCGGATAAATACCAAACTTGGTATTTGGGTTCAGTATCTTCCAGAGATGTGACACGAGGATTTTCAAGAAAATCCTCCCACCCCAGATTACCCTTTACATTTAACATTTTTCGAAAATTTTAATTTTCTCAAAAATGGATCTAACGATTTTGATTAAATATCATATGTTTAAGATATTTTCATGACAAATGAAATGTATATCTCGAATTTTCTGGGAATGTCTCCAAAAGTATTCTTCATTGTGAACGACTTTTGCATAACTGGTAAATCATAAGAGGTAGACGATGTTTTACTACACAAAAATGTAGATCTCGTTAAAATACACAGTTTATGTCATATACATTTTTGTTGTTGAGTGAACCATTTTCGAGATATTGCTTATTATCCCCTTAAATTTTCCAATACTTATACTTTTTCTCAAATGGGAATTCGTTATTCATGTTTTATGTCTGGTAATATAAAGAGAATGAAATGCTCCACATAGTAACCAGCTCTTAAAATATTTAACTATCGCTTAAAGCCTACCTTCCTAGCACCTACAAGAAAATTAGCAATAAGATTAACATCTGGATATCTCGATTAAATGAAGCATATAGAGAATATGCGTTTGTAAAAATAGTTTGTACAAGAGTAGAGAAAGTCATGTGAGTGTAACACATCGGATCTTTATTATTGGTATTTTGGTTGACATGGATTCAAATTAGGAATAGAGATAACATAATAAAAAGTAACAACTATTAAAACATTCAAAATAATATTATAGTGTTATACAATTTATTCTATTCGACTTCTATCTACCTATATTGAAATGTATAATGTAACCATTTCTGGAAAAGTTTATCTCAATTAATAAGCAGTAGATAGAAAATAATGTTTCTTAAGAATAATGTGAAGAAGTTGTTTAAAATTAGAAGATAGTGGGTAGAGAGTCATGTGAATGTAACATTTAAGGTGATTTTTACTTTCTCTACCACGTGCATAGTAGGTAGAGAAGGTATTCCACCCAAAAATTCGATACCTATTTCAATGGTAATACACGTTATGAGGGCCTCCGAATCCTCCCCCCAAATTTTTTTTTAGAATAATATAATATGTATGTATGTATGTATGTATGTATGTATGTATGTATGTATGTATGTATGTATGTATGTATGTATGTATGTATGTATGTATGTATGTATGTATGTATGTATGTATGTATGTATGTATGTATGTGTGTGCATATGTGTGTGCATATGTGTGTGTGTGTGTGCGTGCGCGAGCGCCTGTGATCAGTATAACTCAAAAATGAAAAGTCGGGTAAATACCAAACTTATTAATTAGGTTTAGTACGTTCCAAAGATGTGACAAGAAGGGTTTCAAGAATACCCCCACTCCAAACTACTTTTTACATTGAACATTTTTCAAAATTGTTGATTTTCTAAAAGAAAATGGCTCTACCGATTTTACTAAAATACCATATATTAAATATACGAGTATTTACTTGACAATTAAAATGTATATCTTGAATTTTCTGAGAATAGCCTCTTCATTTGGAGGGAACTTTGTTTAATCTTGTATAACTGGTAAACTTAAGCGATAGACGTAAACGTAGTACCCAAAAAATGTAGATGTCTTTAAAACACACAATTTAATTCAAATAAGTTTGTATGTGGCATAAGTAATTTCTGAGATATCCATTATGAAAGGTTCGGGTTGTTCATCACTTGATCATGTTTTAAAGTTCTGTCAATATTCAATTGTTTCTCGCGATTGCATGGAAACAGTATGAGATTTTAAGTCCAGTGTATAGCGACCAATTCTTAAACATTTGACTGTCGTTATTCTCTTTGTATCCTAACGTAATGTGTAATGTAGCTATTTCTGTAAAGGTTTATTTGGATTAAACTGTAATAGATAGGAAAATAAGCTTTAGTGAGAATAGCTTGTATACCGAATAATAAATGACAGAGAGTAGAGAAAGTCATATGGATGTATCATATCCGATTTTTTTTCTCTACTATGTATAGTAAGCAGGGGAAGTATTTCATTTCGCTCAAAAATTCGATACCGAAACTTCACCATAAGTACATGTTGTGAGGTGCACTGAGTCCAAAATGATGCAGTAATTTGTATCACAAATTATTTAAATGTAAAGAGTGATTGTAGTGTGAATATGCATTATTGTGTGACATTGATTTGAGATGTTTGTTGATTGTAAGCATTATCGAGAAGTAGGTTTATACGGCCTTACTGAAACTGACAATAATAGCGTGCAATAATGTAGCGAGGGGGTGAACTGTTTATCGTTATTAGATACGAGCAAATGACGTAATATTGGCGCGTTTTTCTTAGAATTTGCTGGAACTTTTTCCCTAGAGCATATGTTTTCGTAATTTTCATTGGATATAAAAATAGACGCTAATGTTGGCGCGTTTTATTAACCAATAGCAGCTCGGTTATAATCTTTAGGCATATCGGGGTGTAGGAGTATAAAAAGGGCTAGGTCAGAGTCAAATTCGTCCAGTCCATCGGAAATATTTGTGCATTACACGTCGCTGAATACATCGCACAGTTTATCGCTTCGCAGGTTACGCGTAGCAGAGTTATGAAAAATCTCAAGTGTTGTAAAGTTAATTACACAAAACGTTGAAGACGCGAATTAAGAATGAGCAGTAAATAAGTTATTATAACAGTTTCAGTTTGGCGAGTGTCAAGATTAATATGTGAAAGTGCAAAATATGTTACGACAATAAAAGTGTAAAACAAATTCTTCATCAGTGTTATCTTTGGATAAAAAACTCCTTTCCGTTTACACACCTTGTATAAGATAAGTGCTCGACCAAAAAGATCATAGCTAGCCGGAGGACAGTGAACCCAAAATTAAATAAAATAACAGGCGCTCAGTAAATGATAACACGAAGTGACCGCGACAAATTGTCTTTTATACGTGCGGCAAATAAACAGTAGCATTCTTTCAAACAACACTAATAGCGTCACATATTTGGCTCACCAATGTGGGGCTAACAAATAACAAACCATAAATACCGTCACAAAATAAAGCTTTTTTGGAAACATGTCCGTGTGTGTGTCTGTGGGCAGCATAACTATAAACGAAGAGTCGGATAAATACCAAACCTCATAATTGAACTTACTACCTTTCAAGGATGTGACACAAAGATTTTCAAGAATATCCCCCCTACCCAGACTACCCTTTACATGGAACATTTTTTGGAAAATTTTGATTTCCTCAAAATTGACTCTAACGATTTTGATTAAAATATCATATGTTTACGATGTTTTTATGACAAATGAAATACATACATTGAATTTTCTGGCGTTTTCATTCTGAATGAATTTTGCATAACTGGTAAATCGTAAGAGGTAGACAAAATTTTGATACACAAAAAATGCAGATCTCCGAGAAATTCTTTGTTATTTGTTTGAATTTTCCAATACTTATATTTTTTTCTCAAATGGGAATTCGTTATTTGTGTTTTTATGTTCCGACAAGCAAAGAGAATGGAATGCTCCATATAGCAACCAACTCTTAAAAGATTTGACTATCGCTTAAAGCTTGCATCGCTTATTCCCCTTGCACCTACAAGAAAATTAGCAATAAGTTTCTGCAAATGTTTATCTCGATTAACATGAAGTAGATGGAGAATAAGCGTCTGTAAAAATAGTTTGTACAAGAGTAGAGAAAGTCATGTGAGTGCAATACATAAGATGTTTTAAAACTTATATGGCGATTAAGTAGGGAGATCAGTAATATACCTGTATACTTGATCACTGTGACGTTTATCCTATACAGTTCTTTCTTGAAAGAATAAACAAAGATTGTGAAAGACAAAAGTCGCAGTCAATGTTAAAATCTGTCCTTGTGAGTTATGTTTATGGTCGATTAACTGAAATTAAAATCATTTAACTCTCCATTGTCAATTCAGAAGGCGTGTTAGAGGACTCTGGGGTACTTTACATTACATTTACAATTCGCCTCGAAATTCGGTCTCTTGTTAAGTTCCCAGTAGAGGTGATTCAATTTCTTTAATGCTTCCTTTATCAGAAGAGCGACATCCTTTGTTCAGAAGCTCCCTCCATTTCGCAGCTACACTTCGCCACGCTTACTGTACATTACAGTGCATGCACCTCCCTAAATGTAACACTTACTGGCTTTCTTAGATACCTACAGATACATTTTTCCTGCATGACCATGCGAGCTGAAGAGCTAGTTTTTTTTACACTCGCTAATAAGTTCCAAGTTTTATTAAAACGTTACAAAACATTCATCTTTTGTTGAAAATACTAGCTCAGACGTGAAGAAGAAATATTTTCGTTATCTTTTTGCTCTTTCTCCTGCTGTTTTTGTCAACTTAGGAAGGGGAAAAACAAACAAACAAAACAAGAAGGCTGGAAAGAAAATGGGAAAGATCAGAAATCTGATGCCCTCATTTATACGCCTTTCTTTTTATGCACATTTTTAATGATCTTGACCCTAACAAGTTTTTAAACATATTTCTTCAAACCAAGCAGGCCCTAAGTTACCTCCATGGTTTGGGAATAGCGATTTTGGGTAACCACAATTCCTTTATTGCTGACTTGAGGATGTCAAATTTTCAGAAAAAAAATTCTTTATGTTACTCACAGGACTTTCTCTGCTTACCATCGTTTCTTCTTAAAAAGTTTATTTTTATAACTACGACATATTAATCGAGATAAAATTTTGCATAAATGATTTTATTCCATATTTTGTGGTAGGTACAAGAGAGATACAAACGTCTGAAGCGAAAACTTATGCAAGTTACCATATGATGGATTTGAGATTCTTGTATACTCTTTCCATTACATCGCGTGAAACAAAAGAATGGTGACTTGGCGCTTCAAAGAATTTAGGGTTGAAAAATTCAAACTAAGAGAAATCCAATATCCCGGAAATATCTTATATCCCCAAATAATTGGTTGGCATACATTGCTTATTTTAAGAGATTTTGTATATTTTTTGTAGTTCATCATTATACAAAATTAAGTCACAATTAAAAAATCCATATAAATAAATTAACTTGAACCTAAACTAAAATATGTATATAATACTTTGGTCATAATATGTCTCCAAGTGTTTTGAATTGATCCAAGGAAGTTGAAAATTATCAGCTGTGTTTATTAAAACTATTCTTCAAATAAAATATAACGTACTTATTATAATCAAATGCAATGCTCTTATATTTGTACTCACTATCCAATAGAATTTCGGTTGCTTAAAAATAAACCACAACAGTGCATGCTGAATTTAACGAACTAACATCGACAAAGTAAATGGGACCTATGCACGGTCTCATAAGTAGGGGTTACAATCTTATTATAAGAAAAAAATATAAAAACTCTGCAAGTGCATACAGGTTTGTCGAACTTCTGTCTTCTCTTGTTTTATGCAATAAAGATTTCGGCCATTGCTCCGGACGCACTTCAGCCTTGTGCTATCGTTTTAAATCCAATTCATTATGTCTACATCCTTCACCAAGGAATACAGTTCGAAGCCTTACTACTAATCATTCTTTGATCTGATTAGTTAAAAAAAGCCTCTGGTTGAGGTCTAATACATTCTTACATAATTGGTCCATATAGCATGTTGTATCTGTATGTGGAACAATGAAATTTTCTTGCTACCTTGTCCTTTAATTGTCTGTTATAATTAACACTGAAAAATATAACATTCATACAGCGACTTCTTATCTCTACCACTTTGTTTCAATTCAGAGTTATTGCTGAAAGGTCGTATTTATCCACATCATGTATGTGCATCACATGTACATTCAAGTGCTAAGGCAACAGTCAACTGTTTGCAAAAAAAGAAAAGAAAAGTAATACTAACTAAGCGTTGGTTTTAATTACATTTACACTTTTCCAATAACAAGTCTTTAGTATATCGTGCCGCAGCGGCCATGCCCAAGCTTATCGGGAGATCGCTTGATTTAGAGCGGTCGAAGTGAATAAGTTAATTGCTACTTACCAGCGTAAACACCGTGCGTGCTATCGGGAGATAAATAGAACTTTCTAGAAGCTTTATCTCCCCACTCCTCCAGAAAGTGTGACGAAATAGTTCTAGAATGTTCGAGATCCTTCTGTGGAAGACTGCAATGCCTATATAAGCGAGCGCTCTCGCGGGCGGTCAATAAATCGCGAGTTGAAAGCGAGTCGATGCGACAGAGTGTTGAGCCTGTGCGAAAAAGTTAGCGACTGCATTTATGGCACGACGCGAGTTGATGACTTGTGTCGTACAGCGAGTGCTCTGCAAAGCGACGGACTATGGAGGTCTTGTGTTCGACTCCCGAATGAAGTGAACCGTCCGGTATGAAGAAGTTACGTCACGAAGGAAGTGAAATGAGAAAATTGAACTAGTTCGCCTTAGTGAAGTGAACTTCCAAGGAAGATGAACTACATAAAAACGAAACAGTGACAGTGAGAAATGAGTGAAAATTGAAAAACGGGACAAAGTCACAATATTTTCACAGAAACATAAAATTTCAGAGTAATAAGAAGTATTTTAAAAGTATGATATTTTAGTCAAACTCTCTATGTGCCATTTTTAAGAAAGTAAACATAAAACAGTGAAGTAGTTATATTTCTGCCCCGCGTATGGAAAGCCAATTTGAAGTTAGTTTCTGTTGTTGATGTTAGCCCCACGTTTGGGAAGCCAATTTGAAGTAGATATTGTCTTTATGTTATTTGCACCACGCTTTGGGCGTCAATTTGAAGTAGTTTGTATTGAAAGAGTTGTATTATATTTCAGCTGTTGGGGAGCGGAACTTGTAGTAGTTGCAACCGCACGTATAGTAGTTTCTGGTAGCCTTCGCCCCAAATGTATTTTCAGGTGACCTTTGCCCCAAGTTTAAAAATATTAGCTTTGTAATTTGACTGTTTCTTTAGATATTATATTTATGTTTGCCTCGGCTGCGTCAGTATTATTGTTAGAGATATGGAAGTCCTGGCAGGGCGTGATGCGACAAGAATGTAGGCTTACACAGACTATTATTTTACTTCACTCCTTTTATTAATACTTGATACGATTTAAATAACACTTAATTGATATAGAGAGCTGTGAGATTCCTTAATTAATTAATTACAATTTTTAATACGTAAACTATTTTCGTCTCACACGAATACGTATTATATTTCTCTAGGACGCATCATGCCTTCGGTTACAAACACTGTCCGCAGGCAACTGACTTCTGAATTTGTAAATGTTTCTCCTTTTCAGTTTCTGATTAGTTGATCCTAGTCCAATAGAATACCTTGATTTAACTAAAGCTTTTTCTGGTTGTTGATTGGCTATTTTATAAACTGTCACTAAAATTACATTATTGTTACTCCAAGAATCACAAGTAGTACTGTTAATCTTTCTTACTCATTATTGACTCAAGGTTACCTCATTATTACCTCATTGTTAGCAATTTTTAACTTATTATTCTCACAACTCCTACATTATTAAATTACGTAATGCATTCACATAACATTATTACACATGGATACACTAATATAAGCATATGCAATGACTGTTACATACATTTTATAAATTATTACATACAAATATTGCTTCAAGGCGGGCTATTATTGAATTTACATATTATATAATTTGACTGAAATGATTTAAATGTTAAAAATACTGCCTCAACAGCCTTTTGTTTATAAGAGCGAAATTCCTTGAAAATCCTTACATCCTCAGAAGATTCCTGACTGCTCTTCAGAGACATACGAGAGTTGCACAGAGAAACGCGCTCCAGGCCTCAAACCGCTAGTGAAATATCGATATCGAATTTTTGGGTCGAATGTAATACTCCCTCTACCTTAGGTAAGAGCTGGAGAAAGCACAAATTCCTGTGCCGTTGCAAGGGTAGCATTAGATGCTTTGATAAGAGCTAGCCAGGAATAAAACTGCATAGTTTCTCCTCAGTCATCTCATTTCCTCTTTTGGCAGAATTCTCGACGAATGCCTGGTTGCAACATTTCGTTCGTGCTTGCGTAGCTCTAGTTTTATCCGGCGCTACCAACAGCTTAGCAGAAAAAGGCCTTCTCCATTTAACCCCTCACCCCATTGAAAGTTAATCCCTTCTGGGAGGACGTGAAAAAGACTGCGAGGGAAATTTCTCCATTAGCAGTTGGTCCATTGATTTCTGTGTCGCCATGACACACTTGCAGCTGTTGCTTGCTACCACTAATCAATAGAATCCTTGTTCACTCTCACAGCCGCTACCTAAATTCGATAGCAGCATGGGTGTCAATATACGACTTACTCCTGTACTAAAAACTCCGAGGTATGCCTTCCCAGAGATTATGAAAACAAGTGAGTAAAGTTGTCTTGTTGATTTGTGTTGATTCGGAAGTTTCGGTAAACTACAGATTTATGGTAAAATAGGCAAATAAAATTATAGAAAAAGTAAAAGTCAAGCACCCGCTTGTAAGTTCTGGGTTGTAAGTCCTACATAAGAGGAGGGTAAACAGATAATGAATGAATGAATGATCTAATCTTATACATCTTTTAGTTTTTCTCAGAAATTTCATTTCACATCCTTGCATTCTGCTTTCAGTCTTTTTGTGTTATTATTGTTATTATTATTATTATTATTATTATTATTATTATTATTATTATTATTATTATTATTATTATTATTTACTTTTTAAACTGCACAAAATGTTGTTCTATTGTTTGGATTGGTCTTTATTTAAATGTTTTACATTTGATATAAAAGCTTATTCGGGAAACAGTTTTCAATCTTAATGCATAATGCCCTCTAACGATTCATGTAAGGAAAGACATTCATGATTCTTAAAAATAACATTTTGTTTGAAAAAAAATATATGTTAATACATAAATTCTCTCACCTTCTGTCTTTCTCTCTCACTCTCTCTCTCTCTCTCTCTCTCTCTCTCTCTCTCTCTCTCTCTGCACACCATGCATACGTTCTCACGCGCGCGCTACAAGATAGGTTTAAAAGGTCCCTGGAAGTTTTAATGGTAGAATGTTACCACTTTACTCAGACAGAGAGAAATGACAATTTTTAAAGTAATAACAGCTAAAACTAGTCGCAAACTAGTCATCGATAGGTCATTTTATACTGTTGGAATCCCATATATTTATTGAATTATTCAAAGAGAAGTATTATTGATTGTAAGTATAGCTAAAACTACAACTTTTGGTAAAAAATCGCAAATGTTTAATAAATTATTCTGTCGAGAGAAAAAAAATACACTTAAATAAAACTGAAGGGCATCGACTATGAAATTTTCTGTTTTTGAAATACCTACATTTGTCAGTTATTAACAGCTAAGGAATGATACTAGGTATATCCTTATCGATATCAAATTAGTAACATTTCAAGTATGCTAAGCGCATGCATAATTGATCTGCATATAAACTTTATTTGTATCAAGAAACTTCAAAATAAAAAATACCAAAATTTTTATAAATGTATTGTATTAGTATCAAAAAACCCAAATTTTTTATTTCTTAATGAACCTTTGGTTGAAAATTTCCCACAGTCTACTACTTCCTATGTCCAGTCAGCAGCTCTCAATATACCAAAAGTTTCTTGGAAATAATTTTTTCTCACTAAGCTAAAGAGAAAGAATTGATGGTCTGCAGCCATGAGAATTCTATTGCTCAAGTCCAATTGAAAGTCTACAAAAGGAACTAGATGAGCCACCTCTTGGAATACGCAGGGAATATTTAAGTATTAAATATGCAATTAAAATAGCTGCTTTACTTAATACTGTGGTTCACAAATATGTATTCTCTGCAAAATCTCAAACAAACTTAAAAGCTCATTTAATTCACTTCCATTTCATGGTCATATTGAATATTACTTAAAGAAAATACAAATAAATTTACCTAAGATGACAGCAATTGGAAATTATGAATCTCCTCCTTGGAACCTAAAAACACCTGCTTTGAATCTAGAGATGGAACAATATAAAAACGAACAGACTGCCACCGCTGTTTATCAACAACTCTTTGATGAAATTTCTGGAACCGGCTATGACTTTAAAAAAATATTTAGAGATGATTCAAAATTCAACATAGAGTAGGAAGTGCAACCGTCCTCCAAATGGAATTCACATAGAAAGATTGCCTGATTACTTCTCAATTTATTCTAGTGAGTTATACGCTGTAAACAAGCGTTTTCATACATTACAGAATCCCATAAACATTTATACGAGGTACGTCCAGAAAGTAAGTTCCGTTTGGTAATAAAATTAAATTGTGTACAGATACAGAAAAAGTATTTATTGCACAAAATTATACAACTCTTAAACTACTTTTCCACATAACTGCCGAAATTTTGCAGGCATTTGTCATAGCGTGGCACAAGTTTTTGTATACCTTCTTCATAGAAGTTTGCCGCCTGTGTCTTCAACCAGTTGGAAACATTTTCTTTCAGCTCTTCGTCATTGTTGAAGTGTTGACCGCCAAGGAAAGACTTGAGATGTAAGTACAGATGAAAGTCGCTAGGAGCGAGGTCAGGGCTGTACGGAGGATGGTCAATCACCCCCAGCCAAATCCCTGTAGGGGGTTTTGAGTCACATTTGCAGTGTGTGGTCGTGCGTTGTCGTGAAGAAAAACACCTTTTGACAGCAATCCTCGGCGCTTATTCTGTATTACGCGGCGCAATTTCCTAAGTGTCTCGCAATAAACATCTGCTTTGATTGTTTGACCACGCGGTAAGAAATCAATGCGGTAAGATGCCTTTCCAGTCCCAGAACACTGTGCACATCATTTTTCGAGGTGTCAAGATTTGTTTCGGCTTAACCTTTGCTGGGGATGAAGTGTGCCTCCATTCCATTGATTGCCGCTTACTTTCAGGGGTGTCGTAAGAAATCCAAGTTTCATCTCCTGTGACTCTGTCAGAAATTCTTCGCCGCCTTCATCATAACGGGTCAAAAACTGAAGTGCACTACCCATCCGGTTTGTTTTGTGTTGCTCAGTAAGAATGTTTGGTACCCAACGAGTGCAAAGTTTACGAAATTTCAGTTTTTTGGTAACAATTTCATGAATTAGTGATCGTGGGATTTGGGGAAATTCCATGCGAGAGCACTAATTGTAAACTTGCGGTTTTCCTGGATCTTGACATCAATCGCGTGAACCAGTTCTTCTGTAACCAAAGATGGACGCCCACTTCGTTCTTCATCGTGCACTTCACTACGTCCTTCATTGAACTGTCAGACCCATCTTCTCACCATTGAATCACTCATCGCATTTTGTCCGTAAACTTCGCAAATTTACCGATAAATTTCAATTGGTTTCACTTTCCTAGCATTCAGAAAACGAATCACAGATCTGATTTCACAAGCGGCGGGATTTTCAATGAACACCGACATTGTAAACAAGCACAACAAAGCGTACGTGGCTGACAGCGATCTCAAAATGGCGCACGTTTCTTCTCCTTGATACAGAGCGTCTACCGCGCATGTGCGGAACTGCGATCGCAGCGCTGCAGCGAAGAGAAATTGAAACGGAACTTACTTTCTGGACGTACCTCGTACATATTTTTTCTGATTCAAAAAGTGCTGTCTTAGCCACTCAAAATATACACACAGAAAACCATGCAATGGATAAAGGAAGACAAGTGATTTTGTTTTGGTTTCCTTCGCACCAACAACTACGAGGCAATGAGAGAGAGAGCGGACGAAGCAGCTAAAGCGGCCACCAAAAACCAACATTTAATGCAGAGATAAGCCATTCACACCTAGCCCTATACATCCGAACCAAACTCATTACTTCATGGAAAAAATATGGTCTCAAAATCAGGAAACAACTTATTGTAATAGGATCTTCAAACAACAAATGTATTTTTACAAACTTAAACAGGAAACATCAAGTTATCATTACCAGCTTAAGAACTGGACATACAAAGATGACACACTCCTATCTGATCACCAAAGAAACTCAGTCGCAGTGTTCAACATGTAAACCTCCATTGACAGCTTTCCATGTACTCACAGAATGACAATGTTATAACCCACACAGGAAAATATGTAACATTCCAAATAATATTAGCTGTCTTAATGATTCAACAATGTATAAAAATATTATAATGTACTTACAAAACATACAACTGTATAATGAAGTAGAATTTTATTGTAACTTGTTTGCAACACGCTTTGGGCGTCAATTTTAAGTAGTTTGTATTAAAGGAGTTGTATTATATTTCAACTGTTGGGGACCCGAACTTGTAGTAGTTGCAACCGCAGGTATAGTACTCGGTAGCCTTTGCCCCAATTTTTAAAAATATTAAATTTGTAATTTGACTGTTTCTTTAAGTATTAAATATTTATGTTTGCCTCGGCTGCGTCAGTATTTTTGTTAGAGACACGTTTCTCTTAGCAGGGTTGTGGTGCAACTGAAGAATGTAGGCTTACACAGATTGTAATTTTACTTCACTACACTTCACTGGTATAGAGAGTTGTGGGATTATTTTTATTAATTATTTACACTTTTTAAGACGTAAACTTATTTTTCGTCTCACACGAATACATATTATCTATATTTCTTCAGGACACTTTTTGCGTCTGGCTAGTAACACTGTCTGCAGGCAACTGAACTCTAAATTTGTAAAATGTCCTGCTTTTCAGTTTCTGATTGGCTAATTCAACTCCAATAGACTACCTTCATTTAACTAGCTTTTTCTGGTTGTTGATTGGCTATTTTATAAACTGTCACTAAAATTACATTATTGTTACTCCAAGAATCACAAGCAGTACTGTTAAACTTTCTTACTCATTATTGACTCAAGCTTACCTCATTGTTACCTCATCATTAGCAACCTTTAACTTATTATTCTCACAGCTCCTACATTATTAAGTTACGTAATATATTCACATAACATTATTGCTCATGGATACACTAATATAAGCATATGCAATGGCTGTTACATACATTTTACAAATTATTATATACCCATATTGCTTCAAGGCAGGCTTTTATTGAATTTACATGTTGTATAATTAGACTGAAATTATTTAAGTGTTAAAAATACTGCCTCAATAATGACATTTGAAACGATTGTAATATAATTATAACTGTTCTTTAATTGTATTGTTCACATAAGAAAAGCATTATCTCTTTGTTACCAAATGATATTATATATGTATATTCCTAGAAGTCCATTAATGTTCAATAACCACTGTGTTAACGTAAGAGTCGCGAATAGACCTTTGTGAGTTAAAGTGACTTAAAGTAAATAACTTAAAAAAATCTGATGTGTTACACTCACATGACTTTCTCTACTCTTGTACAAACTATTTTTACAAACACTTATTCTCCATATGCTTCATGATAATCGAGATGTTAATCTTATTGCAAATTTTCTTGTAGATGCAAGGGGAATTGCTAGGCTCTAAGCGATAGTCAAATTTTTTAAGAGCTGGTTGCTATGTGGAGTATTCCATTCTCTTGGCATTACCAGGACAAATAAAAATGAATAACGAATTTGAGAAAAAGTATAAGTATTGCAAAATTTAAGGGAATAACAAGCAATTTCTCGAAAATGGTTCACTCAAAAAGTATATACATGACATAAATTGTGTATTTTAACGCGATCTACATTTTTTGTGTAGTAAAATTTTGTCTATTTCTTATGGTTTACCAGTTATGCAAAAGTCGTTCACAATGAAGAATACTTATGGAGACATTCCCAGAAAATTTGGGATATACATTTCATTTGTCATGAAAATATCTTAAACATATGATATTTTAATCAAAATCGCTAGAGCCATTTTTGAGAAAATTATAATTTTCGAAAAATGTTCCATGTAAAGGGTAATCTGGGGTGGGGGTATTCTCTTGAAAGCCTTCGTGTCGCATCTCTGGAAGATATTGAACCTAAATACCAAGTTTAGGGTTAATCCGACTGTTCGTTCTGAGTTATGCTGTTGACAGGCACACTCACGGACATGCTTCCAAAACTGCTTTTTTTGGATTAAGGGGCCTCAAAACATATATTACCGGTGAAATCTTGGTATCGAATTTTTGGGTGGAATACAATACTTCCCGTACTTACTATATGTAGTGGAGAAAGTAAAAAGAATTGATGGTTTAATGTCTCGGTACTCAATGATACTATGCAATGTAAACCAGTGCATCTACACCACGGAGGCATGGCGGTACTACGCTCGTAGCGGTAGAGCGCACTCGTTTATGCTAGGCTTAACCCTTGTTATGAATAACAGTACGGCTGCATTTCTTAACCTGGCTGTTGGAGCAGAAAATTCTTGACAGTGTTTTGAGTTTTCTGTGTCAAACTATAGTGTTTTCAACTCATTAATGCAAACTATTTGTTATTTCCACTATTCAAGATATTGTAGCTATTCGGTATTTACTCTCGGTTTCTTTTAGAATTCAAATCAAAACCGTTTCGGATAAAAATATTATTCTATAACGCTTCAGCTTGTTTAAAGGCTTAATTTCAACAGTGAGTAAAACACTAGTTGATGCATTAGTTCTGTTTAGAACGAAGTAAAGCGTATTACATTAGCTTTGGCATTATGTGTATGACAATCCTCCGAAACACGATTTGCCATCATTAGTAGTTCTATAATTTGAGGTTAAATAGCTTACCTGAAGCTCCAGGTGCTCTATATAGAATTATGTTTATGCCATTGTGTGGATTTAGTCTTTATCTGTTTTATTATGTACCTACCATAGCAGTTTAAATACATATTAAATCTAAGTTCATATTCTAGACAGTAAAGAATTTATTTTAAATTAAATTTTAGGATATGCTCCTGAAATTTACTTTTACTTTATCGCTTATGCATACCGAGCTAAATGGCTCCGCGGTAACGTGTGAAACTCGCATTCGGAATGTCCCGAGTTCGATTCCCGGCGACCGTCTACTCTGAACATTGGTTTTTCGTGGTTTCTCCGGATCGGTAGGCGGATGTTGGGGTGCTTCCTCTTCTGCCACGACTTTCCTGTATCCAGAATTTCTTCCATCGTCATCGTTTCGGGGTTGAAGGACCCGGTGTTCGGCGTGTTGCGATTGGACGGTGAATGTGCACTTTGTGAAGGTTTCCTGCTCAAGGACACGTCCTCCGGGTGATCATGGAGCAGATTCCTCTTAAGAGGACCTCCAGGGGGTTCGGGGCTTATAGGGGCGGGCTTGAATGGCGTGGATGCGTTCAATCTGGAAACTTTAGGGACCCCGTCCATGCGCACGTTGTCTCCCGCTTCTAGGTACCCTTTGGGTCTCTTCCTCATCCCTATCTCCCAGTGATCTCGTGCGAATCACAAAGGGCCACAGTGGTGCCCAGGTTTTGGTGCCCCTCCGTAATATGTACCTTTATCTTTACCGCTGACGTTTAATAAACAGAGGAATACTACATTAAAAACCCAGATTTTACCAGAATCACACGTTTGGGCCTATCTGAATCCAAACACAGTATATTTATAACATAATGTATCTGTGAACAGTATACCGACACGAATACAAGAATGGGAGATCCGCGGTTCAAATCCCGCCAGGACCGTCCTCCATGACTGAGGTTTTATGCAGGTTTTTTTGTCAATCCTCATTACTGGCGAATACCCTAAACTTAGGCCTGAGACTTTTCCTTCCCAAAGTTCCTTTCCCAATTATCATTTATTTCTGGTTTCATCAGCGTTCACTGCCTTTGGTGCCGTGTGTAGTAAGAGCAGGCGTTAAACACTATCAACAGCACAGCTCAAATACGAAAAAAACAAAACCTACAAGGCTACTTAATTCAGATATCGTATAAGAATGCTTGATTGCGAAGATAAAACAAATAAACAAAACAGTCCTCCCACCCCGAACTACCATTACGCTGGACATTTTTGATACTTTGTAGGTAGAGGAAGCATTGTATTGCACCCCAACATTCGATGTTGAGATTTCACCGGAAATACATATTTTGAGGCTCATTGAATCCAATAAAAGCATTTTAGAAAAATCTCTCCATCTATCATCACTTGGACTAATGAACTTCTGTATCTACGCACTCAAATTTCTACCAAGGAAATAATATACCCACCCTAAATAACCCCGTATGCTGAGTATGAGTATGATAGCAGGGGAGCAGTAGTGCTCTTCACTACGACCTTTACAGATCTATTACACGTCCTAGTATTATAATCGCTCGTAATGAATTGAATCAGACTCTGGACTGTAATGGTTGAAATATCCTCCCAAAATAGACTCCCAAAATGCGAGTTATTTGGTGAGCAAGTGCTGGGCAGTCACACAATAGATGGGCATCTGGCACATCTGCCTGTTGACACCGTATCCAGAGAGAATTCTCTTGCTCTCCTATCCTGTGGAAGTGCCTTCTAAGGGGACGGTGTGCTGTCTAGAGGGCTTTTAGCTGTTCTCACATCCTGCTACCTCTAATCTCCGTATGAGAGCTTTAGAGAGCCTGATACTGTACAGATGAGTTCCAGTTCTTCTCATGTTCTCTGAGAAACCAGTTCCCGATAGCCAGCTTATCCAGTCTTGATGACAGCCCCAGTACTGGTCCAGGTCCAATGAAAGGTTGCTCAGTTCCCTTCTTAACAGCTTCATCTGTTATTTCGTTGTCCAAAATTCTCACATGCCCCGGCATGAGTTGTTGGTAGCTAGTGTCGCGAGGGACTATTTGAAGTCCAAATTGGACTTAACTAAGCGTTTATCGAGGACCTTCAGGCCTGCCTCACTAGCTGAGAGTACAAGAATTTGTCTATTACTACAGCGACTTCTTGTAATCTCCCAAGACTACTAAAATAGTAACTAAATTTGCCTAAAATCCGTAGCATATTCTCAAAGGTAAATCATAGCTTGATACCATTCTTATAGAGTCCAGCCCCTGTCCCAAATTGGTTTTAGAGCCATCAGTATACCATATTGGGCCTTCATTTTCTTCAGGTTTAACCTGTCCTTCTCATTCACTTGTTCAGAATAAGAGAGAGTGAAAGTTTTGTCAAGCAACAGCTTTGGTTTCAAAATTTGGTCCTCATCCTGAGTACCCTAAAGAATTTTTTGTCCCAGGGTAGTTTGAGGTGATATATGTGTCCATCAAGAGGAACTTAATTTCATGCTTCAACTTACGGAATGCCCCAAAGATCTCTGCCTCGACCCACGTGTGTAAGGGGGCGAATTCCAATAGCATTCCCATGGTTTCAGTGTGGATAGTTTTGAATGTACACTTAATGGCAGTACAAAACACGCTTTGTAGCTTGCTAATTTCGATTCTGCATGCTTTAATTTAACTCTGGCCATCAATACAATGCAGCCTAAGAGAAAAGGGTCTAACCATTGTGGTGTATATCCAATACATCACTTGGATTGTAGTTCCCATGTATTGCCAAATAGAGTTCTATAAGTCCAAAAGATTATGTAAGCTTTGGCAACCAAGTGATCTTAATGGTCTTTACAAGTCATTTTATTGTCTAAAGGAAGACCAAGGTATTTGACTTGTAATCAATATGATATAATCTTACCAAATAGAGTAGGTTCCTTTAAGATTCTGCTAAATGAGCAATACCGCTGTTTTACTTGGATTCACAAAGCTTGGTTCTGTTGCACCATGTCTGAGCATTTCAGAGTGCAAATTGAAGCATCTTAGCAACTCCTTCCTGCAGGCAGCCCCTGGCAACAATATACTAAGCGTCTCCCCAAAGACATTTAAGGCTAGTTCCCTATTGATTAACTTGAAATGTATCCACATACAAATAGTCGCTGGTAAATCATATCTAATTACTTCATAGAAAGTCCTAAAAGCTACCGTCTATATCGAGAAATGCACCAATGGCAATCTCTTTGGACGCCAGTGACTTCTCTATAGCAGACATTACATAATAAAGCGCTGTTTCCGTCGATTTCCCATACTTACAGGCAAACTTGTATGTGTTAGTGCGGCATTATACTGTTCCTTAAATGGCTATCAACCAATCCTTCTAATCCTGTAAGAAATAGGAAGAAAGGATATTGGACGGTATGCCTTCGCCCCTGTGTAACTGGGACGTCCTGGTTTGGGTATAAAAGTCATTAGAGTTTGCCTCCATGCCTGTGGAACGTACCCAAAGGCATAGCAATGTCTGCAAATTCTGCAGAGCAAAGAGTGAATGGAATCAATTCCCTTTAACAGCAATTTCGGAAAGATTAAATCACGCCCTGCTGACTTAAATGGTCCAAATGAATTGATAGCCCATTTGACTTAGTTATAGTGGTTATCCCTTTGATCAGGTTCCAGTCTTCCCCGTCACAACACGCGCGTGATATACAGCTTGATTTGCTCCCAATCGATTGGTTGATCACCGATTACCTTTGAATCTGGAAAATTGCTGTTAGCTAACTGCAATAGCGTTCAGATTGAGTATAACTGTCATCATGTAGTTTAATGGTAACATTTACCTTATTAACATTTCAGCCATACATTTGATGGTTCTTGAGCTAGTGGCAATATCTTCTATTCCCTGGCAGTGCAGTCTCCACGAATGTCTTTTGCTTTACGGGTGACTTTGTTGTAACTGGTTAGTGCCCATATTTCAGTTCATCTGGAACGTTTGAAACGTCTCCTTGCTTTCTTCCTAAGTTCTCTGGACCACCAAGGAGCCGGCCTTGGTTAGCAAGCGACCTTAGCCTCACAATTGTGATAGTAGAATTTGAGAATGGACTGCTGCATGGGCCAACTCCATATCCAGTACCAACTTGTGTATTCCCGGTACTAATGCTGAAAAGTCCTTTTGTAGCCATTCCAATCAGTAGTCATTGGGTTCCTATATGTCGCAAGATTAATAACCTGAGACCTAATCTTAAAGCGGATGCCGAAACATCTGATGATGATACATGCTAGATAGAAACTAGGTCTTCGTCAAGTATAGTCCCAGGCGGTATGTCAATGACTTTCCATGTTTGAGAAGTAACAAAGGTAAGGTATTTAGCTTTCTACTTACAAGTAGTCAGTTTTTCTCCTCTTAGATTGACGTCGGCGCTGTCCCATAAAATATGGTAAGTGTTGGTATCAGTCCCTATGATGAGCTCCTTATTTATCTTGTCGCAGTGACTCACGTAAGTTCTTCACCGCCGGCGACGGCAAATTAGGTTCATCATAAGGTACATAGGTACGCTGATAACACTACGGCTGCTTTCTTACCCCCACCAAGGATGTTTCCACAACTGCCATATCTCTAGAGCAGTACTTTACATGCAGCAATCACTTAATCAATTCCCTACACAGATGCAGGTTCTTGGTTTATCACAGCCCCCAGTATAGCTTACTCCCCTTGCAGTATCCTTGTACAGCCAAGATTCCTGCATGAGTGTTACATGAATGCTTTTCCTCTGCCAGTTTTTGCATAAAATCTGAACTACTTTCATAGTGAGGTTAACTCGGTACTTTTCCTTATACCATTACAAATAGAGGGTCATGCTTCCAGATCGCCCAACGAATGTTCGTCACCTGTAGTGTGTAGCCTGTTCATCGTTTTGCCCATCTCTTTATCTGATGATTGATCTCTCTCCACTGGAGGGTCACTATAGTCCCTTTATAGTTTTAGTGTTTCCACAAAGTTCCCATGAGTACCGGGTAAATAAGGGTCACCCAGCACAGAGCCCCAATTAAGCTGGAAAGGTTTTCTGGTGTTCTGTGGAGGTCGTTCAAGGCACTGTTTTCAACTACTCCAGTTCTACATTCATCGGCATGATGCATTTCCACTTTGGATTGAGTAGACCAAAGTCCATATACAGAATGGTTCTCCAGCTGGAAACATTATCAAGGTTCTTCAATTGGGAGCCCCTGGGTTGGCTTTTGAGATGTTTAGCCCTTTTTTTTGTCTGGTACCTCCTCTGTAGTCTCCCTGATATTGGTAACTCTACTAGTGGTATCTCCTTCAGTACGGCATATATGTTCACAGGTATACGGAAGCTCCCCCAATCAACTGCAAGGTCCTGCGGCTTCTGTTGGGTAGTCCCTGCGTATTACAGTTTATTTAAGATACTTAAATGCCTAAATTTTCTAGGAATGAAATTTGTATAACTGGTAAACTACATGACTTAAGAAAGCTTACTGTAGAAACAATTTATTTCAAATAACCTTTTTCTGGTATCGGCCACTTCCGAGATATTCGTTTTTATTTGTTACCATTTTTCATTACTTCTTCATTGTTTGAAGTAATGTCCCCATTCACTTGTTTCGCGCGAATATAAAGTATATCGAATCTCAAAGCCAGCCTATAGTGACCCGCTTTCTAAAAAGTTGACTAATTTTTCAGCCTTCTATATCCCCCTTATATCCATAACGAAATGCATAATGAAACTACATCTCCAAACGTTTATCTCGATTAATATGAAGGAGATAGAAAAAAGTCTGATGTGTTACATTTGAGGCAGTCTTTTTAACACATAAATGATATCAGTCTAATTATATAATATAAAATATAATAACAGCCCACCTTAAAGCAATATGTGTATAATATAATATATAAAGTGTATGTAACAATCATTGTATTATGGTTATACTATTATGTACATGTATAATAATGTTATGTGAATGTATTAAGTAATTTAACAATGTAGGAGCTGTGAGAATAGAAGGCGTAATTTGCTAACAATGAGGTAACAATGAGGTAACCTTGAGGCAACAATAAATTAGAAAGTTTAATAAAGGCTAGGAAAAATTCTTGGAAAAATAATGTAATATTTAAAACAGTTAATAAATAGCCAATCAACAACTAGAAAAAGCTTAAGTTAAATAAAAGTATTCTATTGGAGTAGAATTAGCCAATCAGAGACTTGAAATATAGTAAAAAGTACAAATTTAGGCTGTAGAAGCCAGACGCTACTAGGCAGCGTTCCCGAGAAGTTCGATACATATTCAGTGTGAGACAAAAATTCATTACGGCGAGAATAAAATAAAGTTTACATGTTTAAAAGTGCAATTAATAAAATAATCTCACAGCTCTGCAGTAGAATATATCAGTGAAGTGTTATTATTTAATCGTGTGAAGGATTAATAAAAGGAGTGAAGTGAAAATTATAATTTGTGTAAGCCTTCATTCTTTAGCCGCACCACCCTTGCTAAGAGATACGTGTTTGTGCAAAAATACTTATGCAGCCGAGGCAAACATACATATATAATATTTAAATAAACATTAAAACTACAAAGTTGATTTTTAAACGTGGAGGCGAAGACCACCGGAAAGTATATGTGGGGCGAAGGCCACCGGAAAGTTTGTATCGTACGTGGTTGCAACTACTTCAAGTTTTGGCTCCCCAACAGTGGAACTACAATACACAACACACCTAAAATTCACATGACTTTCTCTATCCACTAGCGCTTATTAGTGGATATACAAATTATTCTTATCAAAGTTTATTTTCCTATCTTCTTCATCTTAAAAGAGATAAAACGTTTCGGAATAGCTGTATTACATGTTTTTTATAGATATAAAAGGAATAGCGATAGTTAAATGTTTAAGAACTGGGCGCTATGTACTGGTCTTAAAATGCCATGCTCTTTGAGTGCAATTCGAGAAACAACTTCATATCGAAGGCACTTGAAAATTATGATAAAAGTATTGAAGAATTCGAACCATTAATAACGAATATCTCGTAAATGGCTTATGCCACACAAAAAAGCTTATTTGGAATAAATTGTATGTTTTAAAGAGAACTACATTTTTTGGTAGTACGTTTTCATCTATCGCTTTACCAGTTATACAGGATTATATAAAATCCTTTGTGAATTAAGAAGACTTTACATGCTATTCCCAGAAAACTCAAGATATAAATTTGATTTGTCACGTAAATATCTTTGATATTTTAATCCATATCGCTAAAGCCATTTTTTAGAAAATCAAAAACATCGAAATATGTTCCAATGTAAAATTTAATTTGGATTTTCTTGAAAGTCTTCGTTTCGCATCTTTGGAAGATACTAAACCTAATTACCAAGTTTGGTATTTATTCGACTTTTCGTTTTTAAGCTATGCTGTAACAGTCACACACATACGAACCTTTTTCTAAGAATGCGTTTTATTTATTTAGGTGGCTTCAAAACATGTATTTCCAGTGAAATCTCGTTACTATGTACGTGGTAGAGAAAGTAGTAGTAGTAGAAGCACTTTTATTGTAAACAGTTTCAGTCTACTCTTGTACAATACACCAATTGCATGGGCCTCATTGCCATACATGCTTTTCCTGTCCCTATAATCTAACACTGTGTGTATAATACTAAATATATACTCACTATATATACACATAAGTATGTACTAATATGTACTATGAACAAACATAATGCAGGAAGAAACAAAAAAAAATAATAATGAATTACAATTAAATTACAAATATATACAGTGCTCCGACCCTTAAGAACTCGCTCTTATGTACCATCCCCCCTCTTCCGTTCACCAGGGCAATTGACCTCCTTTGCCGAATCTTAGACAAAAAAGAGCTCATTTTATGACCGCTCGCGTCCAACATTACATCCAAGCAGGCCCTTACCGGACCCCAGAAGCTGTGGTCGTAAATATTGTTTTCTTAGCAATATAAGCGACTAGAATGTAACACAGAAGCTATTTTTTATGTTTGCTCTTCCCGATGACATTCAGAAAGCGGTTTAAAACTTATTAGAATGCTAAAAATAATTAAAATAGGCAGCATTAGTGGTTCTAACTTGAAACGTATTGAATTACAACAAATTTATCATTTGTGTATATCCTTATTTGTAGCTTTAAATCTAATTGTTGTGAGGCAGTATTTTTAATACTTAAATGATTTCAGACAAATTATGTAATATAAATATAATAACAGCCCGCCTTAAAGCAATATGTGTATGTAACAATATATAAAAAGTGTATATTACAGTCATTGTAAATGTTTATATTATTATATACATGTTCAATAATGTTATGG
Source organism: Deroplatys truncata (assembly GCA_030765065.1). Classification (NCBI taxonomy): domain Eukaryota; kingdom Metazoa; phylum Arthropoda; class Insecta; order Mantodea; family Mantidae; genus Deroplatys; species Deroplatys truncata. Next base: position 125,553,911 of record CM060980.1, on the reverse strand, counting down.
AATATATTACGTAATTTAATAATGTAGGACCTGTGAGAATAATAGGTTAAAGTTGCTAACAATGAGGTAACAATTAGGTAACCTTGAGGCAATAATGAGTAAGAAAGTGTAATAATGCTACTAGTCATTCTTGGAGCAATAATAATGTAATTTTTGTGACAGTTTATAAAATAGCCAATTAACAAGAAAAAAGCTTAAGTTAAATAAAAGTATTCTATTGGATTAGGAATAACCAATAAGAGACTTGAAATACAGAAATTTACAAATTTAGCCGGTTGAAATCAAGTCATTTGCTTGTAGACAGCGCTCATAACTGGACTCGTTGCTAGCAGACAGTGTTATTAATCAGACGTGAGATGCGTCCTCGAGAAGTATAATACGTATTCGTGTGAGATGAAAAATAGTTTACGTGTTAAAAAGTGCAAGTAATTAATAAAAAAATCTCACAGCCCGCTCTCTATATCAGTGAAGTGTTATTTAAATCGTGTCAAGCATTAATAAAGGCAGTGAAGTAAAATTATAATCTGTGTAAGCCTACATTCTTCAGGCGCACTACAACCATGCAAAGAGAAACATGTCTCTAACAATAATACTGACGCAGCCGAGACAAACATAAATATATAATATTTAAAGAAACAGTAAAATTACAAAGTTAATATTTTTTAAACATTTGGGGCAAAGGCCACCGGAAAGTACATTTGGGGCGAAGGCTACCGGAAACCGGGTACTATACGTGCGGTTGCAACGAACTTCAAGTTCGGCTCCCCAACAGTTGAACTACAATACAACTACCATTCTCAAATTGGCTCCCAAAGCGTGGGGCAAATAACAACGTAAAAATAACAATACAACACCACCATAAAATTAACAACTTCAAATTGGCTCCCAAAACGTGGGGCAAATAATAACGTAAAGAAAATAACGTCATCAGTTGCCGAGTGTACACAAAAAGCATTTAAGGCGCCATTGGAGAGTAACTTGTATGTTATTCTCGTAAAAGTAGCTGTTTCCTTATGAAAATCGTGAAGATGCGGAAGAGGGTACGTAACGAAGCAGTTTTCTTGGCTTATACAGCAGTAGCTGCTGTTGAAGAATGCTTTAAGGAATATAAATTTGATCCCAAGTTCTGTAACTGTTGACCTCATTTCCCAATACACTTACACGCCGTAAAGTCGTTTGAAAAACGGAAGCATGCCGCTACCTACACTTTTCTCGAGTAGGTAGATTTGTTCAGTAGGGCACATCCATTACCACTGATAATTATTCTTTCCTAGTGCACTTCATGAATTGGTTCTAATGAACACGAGCTGTATGCGCGGTGCCAGGAAAAAGACGAAATTACATTTCCGGTAGGTTAGCCCCGGACAAAGGGACGGAAAATCGTTACCACGTACACAAAAGGACAAGTTATTCTCTAACCACTGATGGAACGGCATAAACCAACTTCATCGTGAGGAAAGGGCATTCGACATTTCTCAACTATCACGTAATTAATTTTGTAGATGTAGACATCGGGGGAAAATGGATATATGTTGCATACTGTTGATACTCAGCTTCCTTCTCTAAACAGCGTTTCTCAGCAGTAGAAATTAACGCCAGTGACTGCAAGTCCTTATAAGGTTATATAGCACAGTGAAAGGGGTAGGATCTAGAGATAATTGAAGTAGTAATAGTAGTAGTAGTAGTAGTAGTAGTAGTAGTAGTAGTAGTAGTAGTAGTAGTAGTAGTAGTAGTATAGTAGTAGTAGTAGTAGTAGTAGTAGTAGTAGTAGTAGTAGTAGTAGTAGTAGAAGTAAATGCAATTGTTCCAGCACTACAAGCCTGGGGCCTATTTTACGTTTACAATTCTTTTAAATTGTAAACTTTGTTTGTAATTTGTATAAATCTGCTTCACAATGGAAGTTCGTATATTTCAAATTTTCAAACAAGTTTAAATACCTACAAATAAATTTTTTTTAGAATTTTCGAGTGTTTTGTTTCACAATCAAACAGTAGTTTCACACGTTTGTATATTGTATTTGTAAAATAAGCGGTTTATCTAACAAAAATTCTGATGTGATACATTCACATGACCTTCTCTATCGTCTATCCTATGTTAGTGAGTATACAAACTATTCTTACTAAATCTTATTACTTTCTCTACTACGTATACTCGTAGTAAGTAGGGGAAGTATTGTATTCCACCAAAAAAATCGATACTGAGATTTCACCAGAAATATATCCTCTGAGACCCCCTGAATCCAAAAAAAGCATTTTTGGAAACATGTTCGTGTGAGTGTGTCTGTGAACAGCATAACTCAGAAATGAACAGTGGGATAAACACCAAACTTGGTATTTAGGTTCAGTATCTTCCAGAGATGCGACACGAAGGTTTTCAAGAAAATCCCCCCACCCCAGATTATCCTTTACATGGAACATTTTTCGAAAATTTTAATTTTCTCAAAAATGGCTCTAACGATTTTGATTAAAATATCATATGTTTAAGCTATTTTCAAGACAAATGAAATGTATATCTCAAATTTTCTGGGAATGTCTCCAAAAGTATTCTTCATTGTGAACGACTTTTGCATAACTGGTAAACCATAAGAGATAGACAAAATTTACTACACAAAAAATGTAGATCGTGTTAAAATACACAATTTATGTCATATACATTTTTTGTTGAGTGAACCATTTTCGAGATATTGCTTGTTATTCCTTTAAATTTTCCAATACTTATACTTTTTCTCAAATTCGTTATTCATTTTTTTGTCCTGGTAATGCCAAGAGAATGGAATACTACACATAGCAACCAGCTCTTAAAATATTTGACTATAGCTTAAAGCCTACCAATTCTTCTTGCATCTACAAGAAAATTAGCAATAAGATCATTTCGATATCTCGATTAACGATATGGAGAATAAGCGTTTGTAAAAATAGTTTGTACAAGAGTAGAGAAAGTCATGTGAGTGTAACACATCAGATTTTTTTATACTTACTACGTTCTAATCCAAATAAAACTTTACAGAAATACTACATTACAGATTTCATTATAGATACAAAGAGAACAGCGATAGCCAAATGTTTAACAACTGGACGCTATACACCGCCTTAAAATCCCTACTATTTCATGCAATCGCGAGAAACTGAATGTTGAAAGGACTTTAAAGAATGACAAAGAAATGAGCAATTACGGATATCTCGGAAATTGCTGATGCCACAAAAACTTTTTTGAAATCAATTATGTGCTTTAAAGAGATCTACATTTCTTGTGTAGTACGTTTTCGTCTATCGCTTAGCGTTTGGTTTTATTACAAGATTATACAAAATTGCTTCCGAATGAAGGCGACTTCAAAGTCTATTCCCAGAAAATATAAGATATAAATTTTATTTGTCAAGTAAATATCATTAATATATGTTATTTTAATATAAATTTTTACAGCCATTTTTTAGAAAATCAAACATCTCGAAAAGATGTTCCATATAAACGATAGTTTGCGTTGTGGGAAATCTTATAAATCTTCGTGTCACAACTTTAGAAGGTGCTGAACCTAAGTACCAAGTTTGGTGTTTATCCGACGTTTGGTTTTGAGTTATTCTGCACACACACACATACACACGCACACACATACACACACGTGGACGTTTCTAAAAATGCTTTTTTTTATTCAGGGGGCCTCAAAACATGTATTTCCGGTGACATTTCGGTATCGAATTTTTGGGTGGAATGCAATGCCTTCTCTACCTGCTATGTACGATTTGAGAAAGTAATAGTTTAAGGCTTGAAATAAGCTATATTTAATATTATATGAGCCAAAAACAAAACAAACGAAAACGTATACAATTTTTGAGTAAGAGCGCAGCAATATATTACTGAAAACTACATAAGATGCTAATTAGAAGCAATTTCGGTGTTTCAAATAATGATGCTATTCATACAAGGAAAGAAGAAGACGTAAACATGTTAGTCTCAGAATAGATTAATGACTTCACATTTGTTTATGAACACAATGAGAGTTCTGAATGAACCCTTTGGCAATGGAATTGCTATTTATAAGGTATTAGACATAAGATTCAGCGTGCAACAGACACAAGTGGAATCGTAACCTCAAGTCGCCCTACGTGGTGCAGTGGTTACTATGCTAGCCTCTAGTTTTTCGGGCGTAAAAATCCTTAGCATGGCTTCCTTTGGAAGGAAAGTGAAGCCGGTGGTCCTGTGTCTAAATTTATAGCACATAAAAGAATCTCAAGCCTGGCCTCTGAGCAAAATTTCCGGCCTTTCTTGCCCAATATGTAGAATGGGACGCCAAGAACAACAGCAGTTATAGAAGGCCCATAAATAAAACTCAATTTAATTTAATTTTCGTAACCTCAAAACAATTGTATGTTGCTTTGCACTTTGCACTGGATGGGAAATGACAATTGCAGACATATGACAATGTGGCTATTAGTTCGTTCGTGCTTAATTATCTCTAAAATAGCAATTTCATTTCTGACCTTAAATGAGGCCATGTTGAACCTAAAGTGAGAGTCCCAATCAACACAATGTATAAAGTAATAAAGCATATTCTTCTTCTTCTTCTTCCTCTTCTTACTTAATGATGTCCTGAGATAGCTATATTCCCTTTAACGTCTATATACCAACAATATTGTATTATTCATTACATTAAGTTCTTATTATTATGTTTTGTTTGTTCAATATCAATCCATTTACTATTCATTCACACTAATCGCTTCATTTATCTTTAATATAATTAAAACTATATCATGCTTCTTTTTCTCGTTGTTTTTTTTCTTTTTTTTTGCTACTTTTTTATTTGCTTATAAGTCTTGGTTTTATTCTTGTTATGAACGCATACATTATTTACTTTGTTAAAGATGTTTTTTGTTTCGTCTCAAATGGGTTTATAATTTCTTATATCACATTTCCACTTTAAAAAATTTCACTTTTACCTTCAATAATAATATCACTTTTATTAAGTAACTTTTACTTTGGTTGTAGCTCAAACTGCTAGGAAATTAAAATGTATTTTTGGATGATATTAGATCTAACATTTTCTTTGAAGCAAAATCTTGTAGTTTTAATTTAAGACAATTCCTTTTTCCAACTTTTACCACTCCATCCTTAGTGCTGATTTTACGAAATTTGAACAAATCTTGTTTATTACACAATATTTTATTTTGTAAATTTCGAAAACCAAGTAAATCCAATCCAAATTATTTTTCCCCTTCAAATTTCTACAACTTAACAAAGCATATTCAGCAAAGGGCCTATTAAATCAAGGTCATTAGCATAGCCAATATACTACAATGTGAAAACTTCTAATTACGTGTTCTCAATAACTGACATCTTTTAATATTCAAAATCAATCAAATATCTTTATATAATGTCTTTCTGATTAAAGAAGAAGCACATAATACTTATTGAATTGCTAGAAGTATGGAGATTTAAGCATAGACATTTAGTGGTTTTTGTAATGCGTGTTTGATGACGCTCCGAAACGGGAATACAACAGAACGCGCATGATATTTATGTTTATCAATTGTTTGTCTGGATTTGTGAAGGTCATCAAACTTTACAAGTTAACAGACGGAATTTACAAACATTTGTAATCTTTCCCTTGTTATATGTAAATTGTAAATATTGTGAAACAAGGCCTTGATATCACAAATATATAACTGATAATGCACAATTCACATTTTTCTAAGATTAAAGACAAATGAGAACAAAACCTCGGTTTCAAGGAGGGAAAAGCACAAGAAATGGAACTGAAATGCTGAACTACTCAGATAATTTTAAACAAATGTATAATGGCATTTGTGGATTTGGAAGAAATACTTGAAAAGGTGTACTGAAAGAAACGTATGGACATTCCGATTCTACTACTGCTATTAGCATTTTTTTATTGTTCATTTATATCGCGTCTTTACTGTAACGGCCTTATCGACGGCCCTTTGAAACATATTGCCTATCGCCAATTTTTTTAACTCGTATACAGTTGTCAATGTTTCTTTTTCTTTGAATTTTATATATTAGATCATACACACATTAACACTTTAATTCATACTTCCAGACTCTGGGGAAGACAGGGAATAATCTTGGCTAGAGAGGAATTCCCAACCTCAGCCGGGAATCGAACCCGGAACCCTCGAACAGCAGCGCGTGCTCTACCGACTGATCTACGGGACCAGGCCTAGTAACTTTTGAAAACTGACGTATTTTAGCGAGCACCGTCTGGCGTACGACTTTGAGCTTTCTCTTAAAATAGTTTTTCTCGTTGCATCATTATAATTCCGAAATATTCGTTGTAATAGATTTTAAGTATGTTTGAAAATATCAGATTCTCCATTTCAATTTCTCTATACATATCTATAGTAGGTGGAGGGAATATTTGTTCCACCCAATAATTCGGTATTGTGATTTCAGGGAAAACAGGCTTTGAGAACCCTGAAACCCCCAAAAAGGTTCACGCACGCGTGTTGTAAACGGTATAACTCAGAAATGAAATGCCAAACTTGGTATTTAAGTCCAGCAGCTCCCAAGAATTCATCTGATATCAAGATTTTTGTGAAATTCCTCACACCAAACTATACACACAAAATACTGTAATTTTTTTATTTTCCCCAAAAGTGGCTCCAATTATTATGATGAAAATGTCGCGTAATTTGAAATTTTTACATGGGAAATGAATCAGGTATCTTGAATTCTCTGTGGCTAGCTTGTGAAGTTCCCATCATTCTTACTGAATTTTGTACAGCTAAGAAACCATATTATATATCTATACAAACATTTACTTAGACCTCATTAAAATATACTGTCTTTGTCGAGTAATATTTTTGTATGGGTAGTCGTTTTGTAAATATTTCATGGTGTACATTTCAAATGTAAGAGCGTCATCTGACGGAAGCTCTTGGAAGCTTTTTCTTTTCCTTCTCAAGAATCCGCTACAATGACTTCTGAATTTACTCCTCGGTGCTTCCGATGAACATTTGAGTATTGTCTTTGCATGTTGAATATGGCTAGGTATTTATCGTTTATTTCGAATGATTTGTAGACAGACATGAATTCTGGGTGACGTAATTTGGATACAAAAATCTTTTTTTAATCAATCTGTTGTATACAGGTTGGGCCATTTAAGTTAGGACTGTAGAATATCTCCAAAACTAAGCGTGTAGAAAGAAATCCCTTTAATAAACGTTGCTTGATATTATGGGGGAAAGTAAATGCCGTTAGTCGTGTTTTGTTTGGAGGACGTTGTGATGGTCATTTTATAGTCAATTTATTTTTTTAAATGGGAACCTACCCTTTTTATATCGTTTTCTCACTCCTCATGAAAAAATAAACAACATTTGTGTAAAGTACTTTGCAATTGCTCTTACACCTACGTAAACAACAACGAACATTCTGAATGGCTGTGTACGAAGAGCGCAAAGAATGGTTGGACCAAGTTGGACATTTGAGGGTCAAGTTACGTTTCGTAATTAGGAACCAATATTTTTTATTTTGTTTGCTTATTCCTCGTCACAAAATAAACAGATTTTATACACCATTTTTAATGAGAAAACAACATACAAAATATAGGTTCCCATTTTAAAAAAATTAAATTAATCCTAAAATAACGACTAATGGTATTTTTTTCCCCATAATATCAAGCAAGTTTTATTAAACAAATTTCTTTCTACAACGCTTAGGTTTGGAGATATTGTAAAGTCTCAACTTAAATGATACACCCTGTGTAAGGTATGTCTACAAATTTGTGATGGTTACAGAAAGTAATGGGAGTGTATAACATCAAACTTTTTCTGTATGGACTGTTTGAAGTAGGTTGTTACTTCACGTATGGAAAGCCAATTTGAAGTAGGAATTGTATTGTAGTTCAACTGTTGGGGAGCCGAACTTGAGGTAGTTGCAACCGCACGTATGGTACCCGGTAGCCTTCGCCCCAAATGTACTTTCCGGTGGCCTTTGCCCCAAAATGTTTAAAAAACATTAACTTTGTAATTTTGACTGTTTCTTTAAATATTTATTTATGTTTGCCTCGGCTGCGTCAGTATTTATGTTTTTTAGAGACATGAATGTCTTAGCAGGGAGTGGTGCGGCTGAAAAATGTAGGCTTACACAGATTTTAATTTTACTTCACTCCTTTTATTAATGCTTGACACGATTTAAATAACACTTCACTAATATAGAGAGCTGTGAGATTCTTTTGTTAATTACTTGCACTTCTTAACACGTAAACTATTTTTGTCTCACACAAAATACGTATTAAATTTCTCGAGGACGCATCTCGCGTCTGCTTAGAAACGCTGCCTACAAGCAACGAACTTCTGAATTTGTAAATTTTCCTCCATTTTAGTTTCTAATTGGCTAATCCTAGTCCAATAGAATACCTTCATTTAACTAAAGCTTTTGTGGTTGTTGATTGGCTATTTTATAAACTGTCACAAAAATTACATTATTGCTTCCAAGAATCACAAGTAGCATTATTAAAATTTCAAATTCATTATTGCCTCAAGGTTACCTCATTGTTAGCAACTTTAACCTATTATTCCTACAGCTCCTACATTATTAAATTACATAATACATTCACATAACATTATTACACGTGTATACAATAATATAAACATATACAATGACTGTAATATACACTTTTTATATATTTTTACATACACATTTTGTTTTAAGACAGGCTGTTATTAGATTTTATATAATATAATTCGACTGAAATCATTTAAGTGTTAAAAATACTGCCTCATGTTTAGTAACAAAAAATGATTTTAGATATGAACGTCTTGCATATTGCATAATATGAAACCATTTCCAGCCAATAATGTAGCTTGAACAATCAGTTTTTCTATGCTTAGTATAATTTTTAAGGGATATCTGTGAAATAAAAATGAGTAGAAAATTGTGTGAGTATATTACACAAGACCTTCTTTCCCCACAAACTTTCGGTTGTAATCCGAAATTTAACATGCTTTTAAAATTGTACAGCTATCGATATATACAAGTAACAGAAAATCGCAAATAGGAAAACTTTGTTCTATCCAATACAAAAAGACAGTGGATGTGGGAAGGGGAGCAGTTATTTGTATAAACGAAAATTAACTAGGTTCCTGAGCGAGTATGATTGTAGCTACCGAACAAGCTGGCTACATATAGCGCTGGTCGATAATGCGCACAAAACAAATGCCTAATGAAACATAAGCATCATGTTTCAACATTATCGTTTTCAGTAAATGAAAGAAAACTGAGATGACCCTTGTACCAGAGTCAGTGGAATGTTGTAACGTTTGCTGTTACAAACGTAACGCGAGAGCACTAAGGGGGCGATGTATAGTTGAGCTCACGAATTTCTGAAAATATTGGGTAGATGAATATGATACTTTTGTTTTTAAATCCACAGAAGAAAAATTAAGATTATCAAAATATAATACTTTACAGATTGTTTAGTTCCACATATACAGGGTGAGCCAAAAAACTCTGAACCGCCTGCGGGGGTTTTTCCTGTCCGCGTCCTCGACGCACGTTGCCGTCTGCAGCTATCATAGAAAGGCGCAGATGAAACCATGCAGCATTTTTAAAACTACTGTTAAAGGCTTTACTTACCAACTTTATGAAAGGAGATGCTGAAACTGGCCACCGTCGTTGTCCATACATTTTTGGCACCTCTTTTGGAAACTATCCATCATGGAATTTTTGGCGGGAATTTTCCAAGCGATGTCCGAACGCCGTCTTTTAGATTTCTTAGCCTGAACACTTCCTGTGGCCTGAAATTTACTGTAAAGTTCATGGATTGTTGTACGGCCTGGAACTTTTACACCTGGAAATCTGTCTGCTAATCGTACCTTCCATTGACGAGCTGACCAAGTTAACACATACGAATCATAAATAAACTCACGCTGTACAGTAGAAAACACATACTGAGCTATGTACTTTGTGACTAACTACAGGACAAAATAATAAATAACTCATAATTGCTGAACCACATCACATCGCCCTCAACTCAAAACTGCACTTAACACTGCACATCAAAACCACAACAGCGTGACTTTGTTTATAGCAGCAGTGCGTTATCATGTTTTTATCATATTTACACACGCCCAGTGGAAAAACACCGCGCAGCCGGTAATGTTGTTCATAAAATACCCCTCCGGGGTAACTTGGGGCAGTATTTTTAACACTTAAATAATTTCAGTCTAATTATATAATATGTAAATTCAATATGTGTATTGTCTTGAAGCAATATGTGTAAGTAATAGTTTGTAAAATGTATGTAACAGTCATTGCATATGTTTGTATTATGGTATCCATGTGTAATAATGTTATGTGAATGTATTACGTAATTTAATAATGTAGGAGCTGTGAGAAATAGGTCAAAAGTTGCTAACAATGCGGTAACAATGAGGTAACCTTGAGGCAATAATAAGTTTGAGAGTTTAAATGTTACTTGTGATTCTTGGAAGCAATAATGTAATTTCAGTGACAGTTTATAAAAATAGCCAATCAACAACCAGAAAAAGCTTTAGTTAAATGAAGGTATTCTATTGGATTACGAATAGCCAATCAAAGACTTGAAATATAGAACTTTACAAGTTTAGGCAGTTGAAATCAGTTCAGTTGGTTGCAGACAGTGTTACTGACCAGATGCAAAAAGGTCCTCAAGAAATTTAATACGTATTCATGTGAGACGAAAATAGTTTTACGTGTTAAAAAGTGTAAGAAATTAATTAAAGAATCTCACAACTCTCTATATCAGTGAAGTGTTATTTAAATCGTATCAAGTATTAATAAAAGGAGTGAAGTAAAAGTATAATCTGTGTAAGCCTACATTCTTAGTCGCTCCACAACCCTGTTAAGAGAAACGTGTCTCTAAAAATAATACTGAAGCAGCCGAGGCAAACATAAATATATAATATTAAAAGAAACAGTAAAAATACATTTGGGGCGAAGGCTACCGGAAAGTTTTTACCATACGTGCCAACGTATGGTAGTACTTGTAGTAGTTGCAAACAACTACTACAAGTTCGGCTCCCCAACAGTTGAAATACGACACAACTCCTTCTAAAATACTCCTTCTTCAAACTTAAAACTTAAATTTTAAAAGACAAACCCACACACCCTGGAAGAATTAAAACAAAATATCCGCCAGGAAATTTCTCAAATTTCTCAAACTGCAAGTTTCTAACAAATGAGGATCTTGATATGAAAAACAGATTTGGGGAATTTGTGTTACTCAGATATATATCACATTAAGTAACTATCTAAACGTATTAAAATGTTTATGAATAATTGCTGATAGAAGGGATTAGTAAATAAACTATTTCCTTTTAAATATGTAACTCTTATTACAATAGACTTGTAATAATTTTCTTTTAAATTAAGAGGGAGAAGGTATTAGAGAAAAACTGATTTCTGTTAAATCCTTATGTGTACGATTTTCATTTCCACTCTGTATAACATTCTGAAGGATATTATTAATGTGATGTCTGATATTCAGATTTCTAAAAGTCATTTTCGCCTGTTTTTTTTAATTTCTCTACTACGCATAGTAAGTAGGTGAGGTATTACATTCCACCCAAAAATTCTATATCGAGATTTCACCGGAAATACATGTTTTGAGGCCCTAAATAAAAGCATTTTTGAAAAAAGATACGTGTGTGTCAGTGAACAGCATAACTCAAGAACGAAATGTCGGATAAATATCAAACTTGGTATTTAGGCTAGTATCGTTCAAAGATACTTTCAAAGATACAATTTTAGAAAATTTGGGTTTTTCTCTAACATTGTTCAAACGATTTTGATTAAAATACCATAAGTTCAAGATACTTTCATGCCAAAAGAAATGTATATCATGAATTTTCTGGGAATGTCCCCAAAGTCCTCTTCATTCTGAATGATTTTTGTATAACCGTAAGAGATACCGAGAGAAAAGTTTACCACACAAAAGTTAGACCTCGTTAAAACACACAATTTATGTCATATACATTATTTTGTCGAGTGAACCATTTCCAAGGTATTCCTTGTTGTTTGTTTTTGTTTGAATTTTCCAATACTTATACTTTCTCTTAAATTGGGAATTTGTTATGTCCTGGACATACAAAGAGAATGGAATTCTCTACATAGCAACCAGCTCTTAAAAAGATTTGACTATCGCTTAAAGCCTACCATAGTTCCCTTGCACCTACAAGAAAATTAGCAATAATATTAATATCTCAATATCTCGATTAATATGAAGTAGATGAAGAATAAGAGTTTGTAAAAATAGTTTGTATAGGAGTAGATAAAGTCATATGAGTGTAACACATACGATTTTTTATTATATGCTTTTTCAGTTTATTGTGATTTCTTCATTCATATTCAAAATTCCTATTTAAGACATTTCTAAGTATTTTATACTGATTTGCAGATTCTTGGTCCTTTTTGGTTTTACTAAGGACAAGTATTCCATTTTAATAAATTTTTGTCTCTGTAGAAAGTGTATTATTCTTGAATTTATTGCACGGGTGGGTACATAGTGCATGATAAATAATTATAAAAGCAATCTTGAGAGTGATGATCTAATTCTTGTTGTAATTTACTTGGTCGCCTTTTTTCAATTCTCATCACTCGGTCTTTGAAGTTGTTGGCCACAGTAATGTTTTCGGGAAGCGTCCTTCCCATCTGCAACATGGAATGTCGACATTCCATGCTGATGTTGTGGCCAACAACATCAAGAGCCGAGTGATGAGAATTGAAAAAAGTCGACCAAGTGAATATACACAATGCTACAATATAGCGCATGAGCGATAGCAAACAATTGATATAAAAAGACACATGCTAACTGCATACAAAAATGTAACACATTTGTAAATATGTAACTTTGATTTGGCATAGGCATGGCAGAAACATAGGCGTAGAGGTACGCGTGACGTCAACGTTTCCAAGACAACTAGATCTATTCATATTGATTGCCATCAGTATACAGGATAAAGTAAATACATTTTAAGAGAAATGTCTAATCATTTTTTGTTTGTTTGTTCCATTTTTATGCCGCTTTTAACATCTAAGGTCGTATCAGCGGCGTCTGCCTTTGGAACAATTGTTTATTAGTAATGATATTCACTCGTTTGTTATTGTGTATCTTTGGATTTGTTTACTTTATAAAAATTAAGTACACAGACATTCACATTCTCACTCATACTTCCAGACTCTAGAGAGGTTGGAAATAATTCTGGCTAAAGAAAAGTTTCCATCCTCCAGCCGGGAATGGAAACCAGAACCTCTAAATTTGAAAGCTAGCATGGTAAACATCAGACCGCACTGGCCTAATCTTTGCACTTAGACTTGTAACTTTTCTCACTAGCTTTTGTTGTTTCAATAATTAACACACACACACACACACACTCACACTCACACACACACACACACACACAGGGTTATTACAAAAGAAGTAGACAACTTTGAAGTTCTATGAAGCAAAACTAAGTATGATATCAACATAAATTTCGTGGTGCTATGTTAGAAAACGTTTGAAGTTCGCTATGGTAGCTCTGTAGTTGATAATAATGTAAGCCATTGTTGTTGAAGATGCAAAAGTGGCGAATCCTGTGAAAAAGCATATTATGTGCTGGAAGTTGCTAAAACAAATTCTGTAACTGCTGTCCAACGACATTTCAGAACACGTTTCCGGAAAGCACCACCGACTAGACAATCGATCTATGATTGGCACGGAAAGTTTGAGACAACAAGCTGTGTGTGCAAAGGAAAGAGCCCGGGAAGACCACGCGTAACCCAAGAGGATGTTGAACGCGTTCGTGGTGTTTTCGCAAGATGTCTACAGAAATCGACAAGGGCAAGCTTGGTGTTGCAAAATCCACAACCAATTATATGGAAAATTTTGCGAAAGTGACTAAAACTGATTCCTTATAGGTTGCAGTTCTTGCAGCAACTTCATTAAGACGATAAAGTCAAACGTCAAGATTTCTGCATAAAATGTTGCGACGTAATGAAGAAGACGATGGCCTCAGTGAACGAATATTTTCAGTGATGAGTCACTTTTTCACTTGAGTGGAAGAGTGAATAAATGAAATGTTCGAATATGGGGAACTGAAAAACCAAGGGCTGTAGTGGAACATGTGCGGGACTTTCCCAAAATTAATGTGTTTTGTACGGTATCCCACACCAAGGTGTACGGCCCCTTGTTTTTTTTTTTTGCAGAAAAAGCAGTAACAGTACCTGTATATATCGATATGTACCAGCTTTGGTTGAGGAAATGTAAAGGGAAACCTTTATCTTCCAACAAGATGGAGCACCACATCACTGGCACACAGATGTTAGACTTTGCTTGGATGAAATTCTACCACAGCGTTGGATTGGCCGTCTGAAGACGGCAATAACTCTTTGCAACGTTGACTACCGAGGAGTCCCGATCTCACGCCGTGTTACTTTTTCCTTTGGGGATTTCTCAAAGACAGAGTTTTTGTTCCTCCACTTCCACGCTGTTTAGATGTCATGAAGGAATGTATTAGAAGAGTGGCAAGTGTCGATGCAGATATGGTACATCGCGTTTGGGATGAACTTGATTATCGTCTTGATGTGTGTCGTGTGACGCAGGGTTCACACTTTGAACATTTGTGAGTTCACACACTAAACTTCAAGATTTCCTCTACACGACAGTGCAAAGAGATTCGTTATATTATTAATAGTTATGGATTTATAAAACATTGAAAGAGTCTATTTCTTTTGTAATAATCCTATATATATATAATATGTGTGAGTTTGTTTCAAGTTTAACTAAAACATATTAATTTCTGAAATATTTAAAAACATTTTGCATAATTTATGACCCCATTCTCTCTGAAACTACTTGAAGCAGAGGGTTAGATATATTCCGTATATAAGTAAAATCAATTTTACATCTAATTTTTAAGAAAAACTACTTATTGTTAGAGAATACTTTACGCTGGAGGGTATAATAAAGAGAAAACAAAGGAATAGAATAACGAATGAAATTTAAGATGTGCAGCTCAATTTAATGCATTTTTGGAAAACAGTCATTAGTGCAAAATCCTTCGGTTAGACCAGATCAATAAAAAACTTTTCTTTAAAAAACACATGAAGTGCTAATGATTTCGATGCAAATATTGCAACTTACTAAACCGAATATATTTTCAATCAGCAGATTACAGTCTCATGTGAAAACATCGTCCGTGTCATGAAACAATTTTTTCTATAGCGGATCTTCCTCTCATATATCATTTGCTTTGCATAAACTGATATAAATGAAAACAAACGACATATATAATTAAATGCCAAAAGAGATAAGTTTGAATTAAATGAATAATAACACAGAAACTAGCTACATAGTCCCTAGTGTTATAATCAGAAATTTATTACAAAGAATTTGGACTATAAATTTGAGGATTTCAGCTGACCGACAGCCCAGGCTGTTTCTAAGTGTTAAATGTTTAAAGCTCCGGATGAGCTAGACTATTCGTAATTAAAAGGCCCCATGGGAAGCATTACTTTCTCTATCACGTACATGGTAGGTAGAGAAGGTATTGCCTTCCACCCAAAAATTCGATACCGAAATTTCACCGAAAATGTGTATTTTGAGATCCTCTGAATCAAAAAATGTGCATATTTAGAAAAAGGTCCATGCGCGCGAGTGTCAAAACGAAAAGTTGGATAAATACCAAACTTGGTATATAAGTTCAATATCTTCCAAAAATGTCATACAAATTTTCTGAAGAAACTCCTCCACCCCAATTGCACTTTACATGAATTTTTTCGAATTTGTTTATTTACACAAAGACTCCAACAATTTTCATTAAAATACTTACATATTGTCACGAACTGACTGAGGAGATCCGTATTGTAATTATTATTTTATATTAATTGACATTATCTTATTAACCCGTCACAAGTTTCTAAATTCATATAGAATCATATTTAATATTCTTAATTCTGCTCAAGTCTTAGTAAATTGTATATATGACAGGAAATAGTGGCCTGCTACTTCCCTTGACATTTCCAAGGGATGTCACTATGACATCATTTCCTGAGGAGTACGTGTCTTTCTGCAGGCTCTTAGCTGCACTTTAAACCGCGTTACGTCACATAGAATGTTCTAGAACAGTGACGTATCGAGTTAGGATTGGCCGCTATATTTCAAACCCAGTACGGTGGCAGACCGTATTTGGTAATAGCTGCCACGGTATTAAAATGAACCACTCTAGGGTATTCAACTCTATATAAACAAGCGCTTTAGCTCTGCTCGCGGGGACTTTGTGTTGTAATGTGGCCGGGACCGCTATGGTACACGTTGACGGCCGCTGCACGGCCGCTCCGGATGGTTTCACTTGGCACCACTAGCGGCTTGACAAAGTCGTGTTGAGTATTGGCTCTCCTCATCCACGACGAGACGTTTCTCAAGGTAAGCATTATAAAATAAATTGTTAATAATAATGTTAGCTAGTACCATCACATCCCTGATCTTGTAAACCCAACTATCGCTGGGTAGAAATGTAACTCTTTAGACATAGTCAGATAGCTCTAGCCAAGCGTTTTAATGATTGTCTCTACCTCTGCAATCTCTCATTTAGCTATTCCCCACAGTGTCACAACTTAGCACGTGACAATATTAAATACATGTACATGACAAAATGTATATCTTGAACTATGTGCGAATAGCCTGTAAAGACCTTTTCTTTCGGAAGGAATTCAACGTAATCTTGTATATATGAATCAAACAAAGGATTGAGGCATCCGAGATGAATTTGCTACTTCCAATGGCTGGATATAACTCTGCTGGATCATCAAAGTAATGAGGATATAAGGAAAGAATTAGGAATTACAAATATAGTAGAAATGATGGAAAATAAAAGAGATGAATGGTACACGACCTTCATAGAATGGATTTACACCATAGTCCTCTCCAAGTATTAAATTACTGCCCAAATGGTAGGAGAAGTATAAGAAGACCCAAAAAAACGATGGAGAGATCAGCTGTAACTCTGTGCAGCCGGAACGGATCTTAAGTTTACGATGATTGTATAAATGGCAAACGCTAAGTGATAGACGAATATACCTACTGCACAGAGAATATAGATCTCTTTAAAACACACATTTTATTCCAAATAACATTTTTGTCACGTAAGCCATTTTCTAAATATCCTTTATTAATGGTTTGATTTGCTCAATACTATGTTATTCTTGTTAAGTCCTGTTGACTTTCAGTTGTTTCTTCCGATTGCAATGAAACAGTATGGAATTTTAAGGCCAGCATATAGCGTCCAGTTCTTAAACATTAGCCTATCGCTGTTCCCTTTGTATCCTAACGAAATGTGTAATATACATAGCTATTTTTGCAAAGGCTTATCTCGATTAAAATGAATTAGACAGAGAAATAAACTATAGTAAGAATAGTTTTCGTATACACTAATAAATTGTAGAAGATAGAGAAATCCAAGTGAATGTAACACATCAGATTTTTGTTATTGAAAACACCAGGTTTGCTTAAATCTCTTTGGCCTTCTTAAACCACTAATTACTTAAGGGTAGGGGATTCATAAATATATAGCTTTAAATTTAATATGCGTTTATTTTGTAGTAGAAATAATACGATAGCACTAGTAGAACCTATTAAAATGAATATTTCCAGAAATAATTCCAAAAGTAACTTTTTAGCACTTTATACATATAAAAACGTAAATTTATACCCATTGCAGACAAATCTTAAATGTGGTGGCAGTTTCCCCATAAAATCTTAGCATATAACTGTTTAAAAATCTATTCATCAGGGTTCGTGATTTGTTTCCTGTGTACAAACTAACGGACAGAAGGATAGATGAACAAACCAATGATAATAGGTGCCTGTGGTAACGAACGCATCTAAAATGCAATAGATCGTAGGAAACAATGGTTATTTGAAAATCTGTACAAAAATCTAATGTGCTGAGCTTCAGATATGACGAAGGCAAGCGAGTACAGGAACGGAATTTGTAGAGTTAAAGTGAGAAATAACCTCTGCCGTACTTCTTGCACAAACTCATTTCTTCACACAAAAGATGCCATCAGCAGTTAGGTAATCGAGTTGTTGAAACGCCTTACAAGTTGAAAATCGTTTAATGATGTAAAGGTTAACCACTGTTTTGTTAGCTCTCGTCAACTGTGGTATTATTTTCTTGATTTATTGTAAAAGTAATACACTTAAGCAACACCGGTGCTTTTTCATGTATTGATTTACACACAATATCATTCTCAGTTACTTTTCAAACAATTTTTTAATTAAAATATTTTTACGCGGGTGCAAATTAGGATGTTGTATGGGAAACGTATAAGCACAGAGAATATTGCACCTTAGGCCGATTCAGAGGAAACAGATAACAATTGCCTTAATAAGTACGTGACAATTTTTACTTTGTCTACTAATTATAGTAAGTAGGGGAAGTATTGTATTCCACCCAAAAATTCGATACCGAGATTTCACCGGAAATACATGTTTTGAGATCCCCTGAATCCAAAAAGAAAGCATTTTTGAAAACATGTCCGTGTGTGTGTCTGTGAATAGCATAACTCAGAAACGAACAGTCCGATAAACACCAAACTTGGTATTATGGTCCTGTATCTTCCAGAGATGCGACACGAAGGTTTTCAAGAAAATCCCCCACGCCAGATTACCCTTTACATGGAACATTTTTCGAAAATTTTAATTTTCTCAAAAATGGCTGTAACTATTTTATTTTAAAATATCATATGTTTAAGATATTTTCAGGACAAATGAAATGTATATCTCGAATTTTCTGGGAATGTCTCCAAAAGTATTCTTATGTGAACAACTTTTGCATAACTGGTAAACCATAAGAGATAGACAAAATTTTACTGCACAAAAAATGTAGATCGCGTTAAAATACACAATTTATGTCATATACATTTTTTTTGTTGAGTTAACCATTTTCGAGATATTGCTCGTTATTCCCTTAAATTTTCCAATACTTATACTTTTTCTCAAATTCATTATTCATTTTTTTGTCCTAGTAATGCAAAGAGAATGGAATACTCTACATAGCAACCAGCTCTTAAATATTTGACTATAGCTTAAATCCTAGCAATTCTCCTTGCATCTACTAGAAAGTTAGCAATAAGATTAACATCTCGATATCTCGATTAATAGGAAGTAGATGGAGAATAAGCGTTTGTAAAAATACTTTGTACAAGAGTAGAGAAAGTCATGTGAGTGAAACACATCAGATTTTTTGCAGTAGTTCTGCGCCCTGATAGAAAACGTCAGCATTACTAAACATTAGTATATAAATGTTGTATTACTCTTAAAATAAAAATTAAATTAATTTGAATATGGTTATCATCTGTATATACGTATTTTAATTACATTAACTGCATATGAACGAAAGCGTATATCAATGACATTTGATTACAAGAGTAATTATCGCATCAGAAGCTATAATCATCATCTGATAATTATTCCTCCTTCGTCATTTTCTTCCGAAACCAGGAGATTGAAAACAAAATAGCAGCTTTAAGATCTGTTCAAGTTTCGTGCACTTGATTAGATTGTTTTAAAATAAATACTCTTCCAGAGAGTTTGCATTTTATTGTTGTGTGTATTTTATCTTTATTTTTGGGGTTAGATATTGTTTCTAATTTAGCAGCTGGTACTTGTGGTACAATGCCTTCGTTTTACGCCAAGGCCGCGGGTCGCGCGAATGCGTGCTCCGCACAGTGTACTACAATGCGGGGTTTTCCGTTCCGTAACTCCCGCGTTACTTACGAATGTAACGTATATGTAATGAGTATTCACCTTGTTATAAGTGTTGTTGAAAGTGGTATCCTCTGTCCGAAGATATTCTTGACATGATGAAATTACCGTTCTTGTGTAATTTTCATAATTTCTTCTTTTATATAGTCTTTATGTTCGTCTATGGTGTGAGGATTGTTCCTATAAGCTTTATTTTTAGCGTTTAGTGATCCCGTTGTTCTAAATTTATTGTCCAAACATCTCACGGCCTCTACTCGGAACTAGATAACCAGGAAGTTTCTGCTGAAATTGTCTACATACCTGTCTACATGATTCAGTTTTCACGTATGTATCATCTATAAAAATTCGCTGTTCAAACGTGAATTTGTTGGCAGGCATTTCCGTGGTCTAATAACAGAATAACATTCCTAAGGATATCACACACAACGCACTCATCGTTGAAACACTTCACAACACGAAGGCAAAGCAACAGCTGAGACAGCTCACAGTTGATAAAAGTACTCTTTAAACGTCCTGCGTGCTTCTGCGATATGGCGTAATACTGAGGTTACTGTCGTCTTGGTCAATACGCATATAAGGCGGTTGTAGCCTTGGCATAAAACAAAAGCAGTGTAAAATACACAGCTTATCCAATGATTTGTTTTTAAATAGAACGTTAACTATGCAATGGGTGGCTCTAATAGATAGTGAGCAGTAAGTTGGGTGGCGTACCTTTGCAGAGTCTGCATGTCCATGGGAGGGGGTAACATTGCGCAACTGATCGCGGGGTCAAACCCGGCGGAGGGCAATGGGTAAAATCCTTAGTATAGCTTCCTTTGCAAGGGAAGTAAAGCCGATAGATTTACGACACGTAAAAGAACCTCAAACTTGGAGGCCTCTGAGCCGATCCTTCACGCGAAAAAGCCGAAGCCCTTTATTGTGATTAGCTCTTCATTTGTACTATCATGGAGCGGCCTCGATACGGAAACAACGAATTAATTGATATATTCTTAGTGTTTGGAAAGTGTCAAGGCAGACAAGCAGAGTACATTATAGTCAAAGGCTTCCAGTTAAACGACTGGACTAATTTCCATGAATAGGAAGAGAAATGCAGAATCATGGTCGGCAGCAGGCGTCAAATCGGCCACTACGCGTGCTGTTGTAAATACCGTGAGGGAAGCTGCAATCGCTCGTAATAACTGCACATGAGCAGGAGGCTCTTTTTTTGAACGTATTCTTTGAGTTTCCAGTGCATCATAATCAGGCAGAGGGGTTTTAGTAAGTAAACTATCAAATTAGGAACGCCCTGAAGGTTAGTGGCGAGAGAAGTGGAAGCGCTTGTGTTCTTGCAGTTCTCTGTTACCAAATATGATATACAGTTTGAAGGCACTACACCCTACTTCGATAGCAGGTAGACCAGAGTTAAAGAATATTAGAATAAGAAAAAAAATCTGATGTGTTACACTCACATGACTTTCTCTACTCTTGTACAAACTATTTTTACAAACGCTTATTCTCCATATGCTTCATGTTAATCGAGATATCGAGATGTTAATCTTATTGCTAATTTTCTTGTAGGTGCAAGGGAAATATGGTAGGTTTTAAGCGATAGTCAAATATTTTAAGAGCTGGTTGCTATGTCGAGTATGCCATTCTCTTTGCATTACCAGGACAAAAAAAATGAATAAGAATTCCCGTTTGTGACAAAGTATAAGTATTGGAAAATTTAAGGGAATAACAAACAATATCACGAAAATGGTTCACTCAACAATAAAAAATGTATATGACTTAAATTGTGTACTTTACGCGACCTACAATTTTTGTGTAGTAAAATGTCGTCTATCTCTTATGGTTTACCAGTTATGCAAAAGTCGTTCACAATGAAAAATACTTTTGGAGACATTCCCAGAAAATTCAAGATATACATTTTATTTGTTATGAAAGCATCTTAAATACATGATATTTTAATCAAAATCGTTAGAGCCACTTCTGAGAAAATTAAAATTTTCGAAAAATGTTCCATATAAAGGCTAATCTGGGGTGGGGGATTATCTTGAAAACCTTCGTGTCGCATCTCTGGAAGATACTGAACCTAAATACAAAGTTTGGTGTTTATTCAAATGTTCGTTTCTGAGTTATGCTGTTCACAGACAGACAGACACACACACACACACACGGACATGTTTCCAAAAATGCTTTTCCTGGATTCAGGGGGCCTCAAAACATATATTTCCGTGAAATCTCGGTATCGAATTTTTGGGTGGAATACAATACTTCCCCTACTTACTATACGTAGTAGAGAAAGTAAAAAAAGACAATGAATGTTTAGCTATTGATAGTGAACAATAAAGCTATTGAGATTTAATTAAGGCATTAATATATAGAAATCTGAGTTACATTGTCTTTTCTTCTACATCGAAAGCTATAAATTGATTTAAAAAACACAGATCCTCGAAAAATTCTGATGCATAGCTTGGAGCTGAGGGGGTTGAAATACACTTTCCTCATTGTTCCTCTCTAATAATGTCAGTTTTTCCTTGTGCCTCATTGGTTGTTTAACCTTATGTTTCAAACGTCCTTTGAGCTCTAATGTTGCACCTGATAGTTTCGCCATTTGCGTCTGAAATGTTCCATGCCAAGTTTCGCCACGAAGGATGCTTATTGTGATGATGTTTTCGATATATGAACTCTTCTTTACTTCAGACATATTGCCACAGTGGCAACGAAACCTCTGTTTAATTGGGTAGGATAGGAGTGTCCGCCAAATACCTTACGTCACCTATAATCCATAGTAACACGATTGCCCTGTTTACTTATTAAAACCCCTCTGCCTGATCTTAATAGAAGCCCGCAGCGACGGAGAATAGTTCACTCAACCCACTGCTCAGTATCTATACGAGACACCCAGCAAGCGCGCGCGCACACACATAAATGTTCTCTATTTATAATATTGTTCCTGTTGTCATTCTACATTTCTATCATGGGGAGGTATGGCATGAAAGCAAGCAGCAGGGAAGCCATTTGCAATGTTCGCTTTATGAATGACTGGTAGACAAGGGTAGGAGCATATCTTCTCTCTTTGGGCTGGAAAGGAGCTCCCCGATCTAAGGTTTCACAGGATAAAAAAACCAAGTTCTTGACTGTTTTAGTTACATCAGGGCGTGCACCTTTAGGGCAGCTGTCTGAAGTTTTCTTCCCAAGTTTTCCTTCACACTGAAAGACTGTTCGTGAGTAACTTAAAATGCCGAAGTTTGCCCGACGCTTTTATGGCACTAAAAACTACTTCCATCGTTCATAGACCCCTTTTCGATTTTCGGGGGGAAATATTTTTCCTTGGCGAAAACTCCCCGAGCGAAAGAATTCACCTCAGCAATCGATCACAAGTCATCTTCCGGAGTGAAGTCCCTACTTTTCTGAGTATATTTATTTTTGTTTCATTCCGATATGTTTTTGTTTTGTTTGCTTTCACACTTAGAGAAAGTGAGCCTGGGGCAGATGGAACAGAAAAATGGAAATAAAACAAATAAAACATTCTATATCTGTGTATTGCAAGAAACGGAAGTTTTAAAGTAGGTCACGTAGTAACACACACCACATACTTGTTACTTCTATCTTAGGCAACTCTTCAGACCAGAAATACAAGTAAATAGGTTGGAATAACACAAGCTCAGTTGCTATGGTTTTGGATTAACTGTTTTTTTTATTCCATGGTTGATGTAATGCAATCGATTGCGACTTGATTACGGGGTAATTATTGCTTCCGAAGACATGATAATCACCCGATAATTATACCTCCTCCATAATTAAACGTATTTTTATGCAGCGAATTTCGTCTGTCATTTGTTTCCGATTGCGAAGGACTAAAGCAAATGACAGCTTTAATATTTGTTCAATCGTGATGCATTCAGTAGTTTGGAAACGTAGAATCACACTGAACTACTCAATGACATAGCTGGGATTTGAATCACGGATCTTGGACTTAATGTGGCGTTACTCTAACCAAATAAGCCATCGTAGCAACATGCCGGTACGACACTTAATCCCCCAAATGACTAAAAACCACAAGGCATTCTCAGATTCATTTTTTGAGATAACATACCCCTACGCTTTGCATTTTTACTTTCTCTACTAGGTATAGTAAGTAGGGGAAGTATTGTATTCCACCCAAAAATTCGATACCGAGATTTCACCGGAAATATATTTTTCGAGACACCCTGAATCCAAAATAACATTTTTGGAAACATGTCCGTGTGTGTCTGTGCCTGTGAACAGCATAACTCAGAAACGAACAGTCGGATAAACACCAAAATTAGTATTTAGGTTCAGTATCTTCCAGAGATGCGACACGAAGGTTTTCAAGAAAATCTCCCCACCCCAGATTACCATTTATATGGAAAATTTTTCGAAAATTTTAATTTTATCAAAAATAGCTCTAACGCTTTTGATTAAAATATCATATGTTTAAGATACTTTCATGACAAACAAAATGTATATCTCGAATTTGCTGGTAATGTCTACAAAAGTATTCTTCATTTGAACGGCTTTTGCATAATTGGTAAACCATAAGAGATAGACAAAAATTTACTACACAAGAAATGTAGATCGCGTTAAAATACACAATTTATGTCATATACATTTTTTTGTTGAGTGAACCATTTTCGAGATATTGCTTGTCATTCTCTTAAATTTTCCAATACTTTTTCTGAAATGGGAATTCGTTATGCATTTGTTTTGTGTTCTGGACATACAAAGAGAATGGAATGCGCCACATAGCAACCAGCTCTAAAAAGATTTTACTATCGCTTAAAACCTACCATATTCCCCTTGCACCTAAAAGAAAATTAGAAATAAGATTAACACCTCGATTAACATGAAGCATATGGAGAATAAGCGTTTGTAACAATAGTTTGTACAAGAGTAGAGAAAATCATGTGAGTGTAACACATCAGATTTGGATTCTGCTAATGTAACGTTTTACCTCTTCTTTTGAGGTTAGAGGTGTTTTCATAACTCAGGAGGTACAATACACGGCAACCTGGTGATTGTTTTTAAACAGCACGTAACGGAAGTTACTTTTGTTGTAACTATTTTATAATACTGACGCAATGCCGTGGTTAGACAGCATGTGAGATTTGTGGTGGACGAAGCGGCATCTGGTTGCGTTTTCTCCGGGTTCTCCGGTTTCCTCCGTGGTTCATTCCACCAATTGCTCCATTATCACCTTTCCTTTCATCCATTTCGCCTTCATTTCATATCATGTTCTTCCCTCAGTCTCATCTATGGGCTGATCCCCCGTTCCGGGTCCTTTATTCTCTGATTCAATCTTTGTCTGCTCCTCTACAGGCCTCTCAGACTAGTCACGCTTGTAAGTCCTAGGGGTGTAAACCCTATATACAAGGAGGGTAAACCGACTAAGTAAGTATAATGCTTACATTGTTTATATCGATTTATTCGTGAAATAGTAACAACAAATATCATTGATGTTTTAGGTGGTATCACATAACTCAGTCGATAATTTCAGAATGTTGTGATAATATCTGCGATAATTATTTATTTTTAAAATGTTTATATTATATAATTTTTTGCTTATTGATTACGAGCTAACAAGATATATAGTATATTGAGTTACTCTAAGGTTATAGCATAATTAAAATGTGCATCAGAGTATAGGCTATTATTTAATAAGCTGAGGAACTTAAAAAGTAAATTAATCTTCGCAAAATTATGTTTATATATATATATATATAATAATATTTAAGACACAATTCTGTCCACCTTTTGTGGAATTGTCCAATTAGCAGGTATCACCATAAAAGTTTTCACCTTCTTTCAATAAATCTCAAATGCATGGAACAATGCGAACCTCAATCTTATTTATAAAGTTTTTGGTTATTGTTACTGCTGCTTCAAATATCAAACTTGAGCACTTAAAGGTACAAGTACTTTTATTGTTGCAATCAGAAACTGAGTAAGTGTACAGGTTATGTTCTCCCCTGATATCATACGAAAACCTCCCACTTTTATATTTTAACAATTTTTTTTTCAATTCCACAAATTACAGCCACTGAACCTCTCTTGTTGTTGTGAAGAGAGCTTTCCTTTTGAAGAATTTTGTACTGAATACGCCTTCTTTTTGTCATATGATATGTTTCCCCCCTCTCTTTTGTCGGCTGAGCCTGATTATTTTTCTTGAGAGTTTCCTTTCTTATGTTACTCGGAGACAAGATTCCTCCCTAGTTTCTTTTTTTAAAGCAGAAACAGTATTCATATTTTACTGTCGGCTGTTATTCTCAAGAAAACAATTTCCACTTCGTCACTCGCGATGTCTTCCGCTTCTTGATAGACGTCAGAGAGCGTATGTAAATCGCACTTCGCAAAAAATTTCTTTGATGCAACTATAGGTAAAACATTTCAATGCGATACATTCACATGACTTCTCTACCCTATAGCACTTATTAGTGAGTACACAGATTATGCTTACAAAAGTATATTTTCCTATCTTCTTTATTTTAATCGAGATAAAACTTTCCGGAAATAGCTGCATTACACATTTCGTTATATATACAAAGGGAATACCGATAGTCAAATGTTTAAGAACGGACGCCATATGCTGACTTTAAAATTCCATACTCTTTCCATGCAATCGCGGGAAACAACTGAATGTTGATAGGACTTAATGACTAAGTCATGAACAATTTGAACCATTAATAAGGATATCTTGAAAATGTCTAATGCCACACACAAAAAAAAAATTATTCGAAATAAATTGTGTGTCTTAAAGAGATCTACATTTCATGTGGAGTACGTTTTCGTCTATAGCTTAACGTTTAAAAGTTATACAAGATTATACAAAACTCCTTTCAAATGAAGAGGGCTTCAAAGACTATTCCCAGAAAATTCAACATATACATTTTATTTGTCATGTAAATATCTTTAATACATAGTATTTGAATCAAAATTGTTAGAGCCAGTTTTAGAAAATAATAAATTTCGAAAAATCCTCCATGTAAAGGGTAGTTTAGCTGGGAGTATTTTCTTGAAAATCTTCGAGTAGGTCTTTGGAAGGTACCGAACCTAAATACCAAGTTTAGTATTTATCTGACTTGTTTTTGAGTTATGCTGTTCACAGACACACGAATATGTTTCTAAAATGCTTTCTTTATATTCAAAGGCCTCAAAACACGTGTTTCCAGTAAAATATCGTTATGAAATTTTTGGGCGGAATGCAATATCTTCTTTGCCTTCAATGTACGGGGTAGAGAATGTAAAAAGAGCTGAGTATCGGGAATGTGGTAGTTCGTTGAGATATAAATTTGTTATGTTTTAATGAAATAGTCACCAAAATAATTTTTTTTCACATAAACCCTTAGAGACCTTAGGGAAATTATTTAAAAGTTCTTTATTTGTTGTTAGTATGTTCTGTTTATTTATCTTTCTTAACTGTTCTTTGGGTAATATAATAGGGCATAACTGTATCGTAATACGATTCACTGTTGTTTTGTTGGTGGTATTTCATTTAGCATGCTATATTTGAATGTGTTCATCTTACTTTTTTCGTGCAACGATGTTTCCTTGTAGTGCTTTTTTCTTTCTTATATTTTTGTGGTTTTTTGATCTAGCTTCAGTATAAAAAAGCATATACAGTCTTTTGGAGTGCGATTGATTGATAAGGATCAATGTAGTATATTTATTTTAATAAATATACTTATTCAGGCATTCATGCTTAAAAGTCGTTCTAAGCTGGCACAAAGTCTAAACCAGAATATAAAATTATTATTTTAAGCACCTCGCTTCTGACGCGTGTGCACGGTTGCCATACAGTGTAAAGGTGTGTAAAATAAATATTTTTCAGCAAAAGTTCCAACCATTCCAGTTCTTAAAAATACTAGGTTCCAAATAACCCTTCAAAATAACAGCCAAGTACGTTCACGAATATTAAGGTATTACCGTAACCGCTAAACGTGCTTGGTCCACTGTAAAATGCTACTTGCTTTACTCGCATTCTTTGCATCAAATCGTGATTATTATCATGGTTTCGGAGGACGATGCTCCCCTTCCTTATTTCGTACCCCTTCCACCATGCACGCGCAGATTCGTATAGTTATTAACAATGCATCTATATTAATTTATTGTTCTTTCACGCCTTCCGTGTGTAGGTTAAAGCTATAAAGTTACAATCAGACAGAAAAATGTAGCATCATAACTTAAATTTGAGGACGACTTGCGATTTACCGGTTTACATTTCAGTCGGTTACAGAATTCAGTGTCGACGTGTTGTCATGACAGCTCAGATGGTTAGAGCTACGGAACGGTATATATACCATATATATATATGATTACACCTCACTTAACTCATATTCGCCTTCATAGTCATAAACATCTTGCATCAGTTTCCAATGTGCTTATGATTATATATTTCAAAACGGCATCTCGGGTAGTAGCTTTGCGCATACTGACACGGGCAGTCATGGCCGTTAAGGCACGGAATAGTGAACGGGAGGTACCGTGTCCGACTCAACCGTCCCCTCTGATTGTGGTTTTACCTGGCCGGTAGGCGAATGGTGGGGTGGTTTCTCATTACCATCATTTCCTTTCATTCCATTTCCTTCTCATCTTTCAGGTGTGCTTCTAGATTTCGTGGCCAATGTTGCGTTAATAGTACATATTTGATAGGCGGAAATCAGCTCTTTGATTAATTCCCCATCCCCTGCTGCCACTCAGCGTATACCAGGCGTATTCCAAAAGTAAGATCCGGTGAACAATATTTAACGGATGGTAGGCCTGAATGACGTTTCACGCCTGCAGCGCTGTCTACCGACTCCAGAGGAACCTACCGCAGTGTTTCTGTGACGCAGTAGCCAAAACCAAAGAAAAGATTCAAGAGTTTCGTTGGGAACTCTTTGGCCACCCTCTGTACAGTCCCGACCTAGCACCAAGGAACTATTTCCTCTTTTTGCATTTGAAATGGTGGCTACGTGGACAAAGATTTCAAACCGACGATGAACTTAAGACGAGCGTTACCAACTGGCTCAAGTCCCAGGCGGCAGACTTCTATCCCGAGGGGTTAAATAAGCTGGTGCAGCTTTACAGCAAGTGTATAGATGTGAACGGCGATTATGCGGAAAAGTAAAGTATACATGTGGGCACATATTACTGTCAATAATAACCTTGTCTCATGAGCGATGTTGTTATTATGACCAAACGGACCTAGTTTTGGAATACGCCTTGTATATTTTCTATTATTTGTGTTAAGCTACTTGTTTATTGACCAAAACAAAGTGATAGAAAAATCGATCTGGGCGAGCAGTGACACATTAAGTAGATGTGCTCGCCAACATTTGCATTTTATCTATACTGATCATATACTACTGCTTGCCCGGATAACTCCTACTTTTTGCCTCCTCATTGGTTGATTAGGACTGAAGCAACTCGAGAGAAATATTCCGCGAAGGTTGCACAATGTACGTCTACAATATGAGTAACACTTGGTTTGCATTAATATTTGGTTATCTGCAAAACCACCGGCTTGTGCCTTTTTTACTTTCTCTAATACGTATAGTAAGTAGGGGAAGTATTGTATTCCACCCAAAAATTCGATACCAAGATTTCAACGGAAATACATGTTTTGAGACCCCCTGAATCCAAAAAAGCCTTTTTGGAAACATGTCCGTGTGTGTGTCTGTGTGTGTGTCTGTCTGTAAACAACATAACTCAGAAACGAACAGTCGGATAAACACCAAACTTGGTATTTAGGTTCAGTATCTTCCAGAGATGCGACACGAAGGTTTTCAAGAAAATCCCCCACCCCAGATTACCCTTTACATGGAAGAGTTTTCGAAAATTTTAATTTTCTCAAAAATGGTTCTAACGATTTTGATTAAAATATCATATGTTTAAGATATTTTCATGTCAAATAAAATGTATATCTTGAATTTTCTGGAAATGTCTCCAAAAGTATTCTTCATTGTGAACGACTTTTGCATAACTGGTAAACCATAAGAGAGAGACAAAATTTTACTACACAAAAAATGTAGATCGCGTTAAAATACACAATTTATGCCATATATATTTTTTTGTTGTTGAATGAACCATTTTCAAGATATTGCTTGTTATTCCCTTAAATTTTTCAATACTTATTTTCTCAAATGGGAATTCGTTATTCATTTTTTTTGTCTTGGATATGCAAAGAGTATTAATCTGTGGCTAAGGGAATGGTGCTGTCCATAGCAACCAGCTATTAAGAGATATGTATGTGCTTAAAGGCTATTGTATTACTATATTGCCCTTGTAAATATATATTCCCTTTACATATACAAGAAAATTAGCAATAAGATAAGAGTCTGCAAATGTTTATCTCGATTAACATGAAGTAGATGGAGAATAAGCGTTTGTAAAAATAGTTTGTACAAGAGTAGAGAAAGTCATGTGAGTGTAACACATCAGATTTTCTTATATTTGTCTCCTGCATTGAAAAACTTTCTTAATGTTTTTAATTTGTTGAGAATATAGAAATAAGACATAAAAATAAGCGTTCTATAGAATGTATGGCTTTCACTACTTTTATTTCTTACAGCTTCAACTTCTTTGTTAGTTCATTAATGATCCATTAAATAAGTTCTCAGCAACAATTTTAATGAAGAAAACTCAAACCTCAGGGTTACTAATCTGTGAACCGGGAGGGATGGCACAGACGGTTACCCAGGTGAATACTGGGTGGTTCATCTTCTACCACGACTCTCCTTCCTCTCATTTTCTGTATCATCTTCTTCCTGATTCAGAGTTGTAGGACCAGAAGACGGTGTTCGGCGAGGTGCGGCTGGGCGGTGGTTTGCGCTCTGTAAAGGTTTCTTCCTTGGCGTCGCTGTGTTACCGCTCAGTTAGGTCCCTCCTTCGCTCCGGGGGACCCTGGAGGTTGGTGGCTTGTAGACAGGGACTGTGCGGCGGCGGATGCGTCATATCTGGAAACGTTAGGGACCCCATTCAGCTTGCGCCCATCGGCATTCGGATCTGGTCGCCCATCGGATCTCTCCCCTTATCCCTCCTTCCCAGGGGCCACGTTGTAAGCACAATGAGCAGACTGGCTTGTGTGCGGTGCTCTGCCCCGGTTCCGAGGGCCCCTCTGTGATACGTGCCCTTAACTTTTACTTATCTATTAAGAATTAAGTGGAAATTTGTGAAAACCAGTCTCTGTGTTAAAATATGGAATAACACTGAAATCAATTTAAGCCCAGAAACTGCAGACCATAAGTCTATTACAGATAAAAGTAACATTAAAAAGAAATTAAAGTTAGCATTTTTCGTCCTAGCTCCTGAACAATTAAACCCACAGCTCCTTATTGGAGTAGATAACAGCTTCTTTCATCGTAGTTATCCCAATATTAACATACCAGCTGACTGCACTTCAGATATCCGGCCACATGTATGTCAAGGTAGTGAAAGAGGTGCCCATAGCTTTGTAATTAAGCACAGGATGTGTCCGTGGCCATATTCCTTTACTCACTTTATTGAACGCGCTTTGAATTCGTGGCAGTAATTTGCGATTCATCAAGTATGGGTTGTAGCACTTTTAATTTTGTTCGGTGTCATTTTGAAATAGCTTCTGGGGCCAGTCTTTGAGTAAAGGAAATGAGATTTGCTTGGATAAGGGGACGCTCTATACTAAAATTACAATTCTTGTCAAAAAAGTATTGCCTCTTTGCCATGAGAAAAATTTGTATTTTCAGACACGAAAGGTTTTGACTCTAATCCAACTAAAACAGGGAAGAAAATATCGCAGTATAGAAGCCATCCTCTTAGGAGGTAATTCAAGACGAATAAGATGAATGAAAAATTATAATATAATTTTAGTCTGTAAACGCTTATTTCACAAAAAGGAAAGAAAATGATTTTACGTAAATTTCATCGTTGTGATTCACATACAACCAATTAAAGCAAGTTTTTATTGACGTATATGATATGACAGCAACCTTTTTTTATCTTCTCTTTATTCTTTAAGCACCTTATTTGGCCACAATACAGTTTTTTTAGTTTGTATAATTTGTAATTTACGCTGGAGTTGCGACGGCACAACAGCGGCCTGAATACCGACCCTACACGCCTCACACAACTAAGATATCTCTTGCCACCACGGTATCATTCATTCATAAGTAATCAATGGTGCACGTGAGGACAGCTGACGATCTGTTTATCCGTCAGTCGAAGTTAATACATCGCTCCATATTTGTGCAACGTCCATTAGTGTTTGCGGAAACCCTCATTATGCAATTCTGCATTTCTGTGTCCGCATTGTAAAGTTGAGTGTCTAAATTCAGCTTTGTTTATTCTTGTGTGTATTCAACTTTAATTTTACTGCATCCATGATGGTTCTCCAGTTCAAAGATACCGGCCAAACTCGGATACTGCGCCTAATGTGGTATACACCGCTTTAGAAGAAAATTCCAATTCTGGTTCACGTAATATAGTGTCATCAGCTCAACAGTCATCGCATACGTTGCAGGAAGCTTCTTTACACAGCTCTGTCTCTGGTACAACTGCTGATACTCCTGTAAGTAAACCACTACTCCAGCTTTCTCAAAAACAGTTATCACATCCATCTAAATCAATTGACAATAGTGTACTGAAAGATGATGACAGCATGGTAGGTTTTGTCAGCTATAACCGCCAAAGTGTACGAAACCAACGCTCTACAAAAAAATGTCATTGTGGGCCAAATGTGGTGAATATGGTGATTGTTGTAGTAATTCGAACTTAAATTCCATAACTTTGGCTATCGAAACTGCGCAGCTGTGCACTCCAGCATTGTCTTGATAGAAGAAATCTTTTTCTTTGCCAATCGAGGACGTGTTTTCTCGATTTCTTCGCTCAACTCGTGCATAATGACGCATAATCTTTCCATTAGTCGTCCGTCCTTTCTGTAAGTAATCGATGTAGATTATTCCGCGTGCATTTCAAAAACTTGTGGACATCACCTTGTCAGCCGATTTCACCGTCTTCGCCTTCTTCGGAGCCGGTTCGCCTTTAAAAGCCCACTGTTTCGACTGTTCCTTTGTCACTGGAATGTCGTAGACGTAGGGTATCCACGTTTCATTCACAGTTATGTTCTGACACAGTAACTCGTCAGGATTGCGCCATAAAAGCGCAAAACCAGCCTCCATATCGATCACACGATTGCGTTTATTCTCTACTAAGAGCAAACACAGCTCCCATTTTGTCGAGATTTTTGTCAGCCTTGATTTAAGTGCAAAATTGAAAGCACTGTACCTTGTGATATGCCTGTGGCCTCAACTATTTATCGACTTTTGATTCGTGGATCACTCAAAAACAAATCCTGGATTTTATCAATCATTTCGGAGGAAGTCACTTCCACTGGACGTCCCGAACAATGTTCGTCATTTATGGACGTGCGGCCACGTTTAAACTTATTTACCCAATTGTTAATGGGACAAGGTAGTCTGAAAACATGGAAATGTGTTAAGTGTGTTAAATTGTTCTCCATTTTTTTCCTGAAATTTTTATGACTTAATCTATATATTATGACAATTATTTCAAGTGGTTGTTTGCATTGATAGCTTATGTAGATGAGTCCGTAAAAATAATTTCTTTCAGCAGAAATTTAATAAAATTTACTCTTAAAACATGTGAATTCATGTACATTTTTCTCTGATACTACTTGCAATACTGAATCACACTTTGGCATGCTTGTTCTTAGTATAATCAGCTATCTTCTGAACCTCAACTATTTAGTTATGTATATAAGTTCGCTAGAAATTTAAAAAAAATTATTTGCATAATCAAAAATGTGGAAAATTTTCAATGTGGTTATTCTCTTAATATCACTAATATAGAATATAAAATTATAATTGTGGTTCAGAAAGTTTAACTATGTGTTGTATACATGTACTGAAAACTTCAGCCATCAACCTCTCATACGTTTTGAGAAAAAGTCACAGAAGTATCCAAAAATGTTGTTTTTAGAAAACTGAATTTAAAGCTTGAACATTAAAATTCTGACACACTTCAGTACATTCCAGGGTGATCATCTGCACTTTCATTCCTGGATTGTTTCAGCTTTTTTGATTGCCTTCTCTTGGTCCTGGTCTCTTTTGTTAATTGCTGAACTGCTCGTTGGGTATGATATAGTCGTTCGTTGAAAGATACAAAAATGTTTTAAAAAGGGGCGTTGCATGACAGCTTTAAAGGGATGCAGATTA
Source organism: Deroplatys truncata (assembly GCA_030765065.1). Lineage (NCBI taxonomy): Eukaryota > Metazoa > Arthropoda > Insecta > Mantodea > Mantidae > Deroplatys > Deroplatys truncata. The sequence continues at coordinate 125,519,984 of CM060980.1, read as the reverse complement.
GCATTTAAATGGTATTAAGTGTCTTAAAAACCTTTTAACCCCCAAAAGTATATATTTGCTGAAACTGGAAATAATAGAGGTTTTATTAGTGCCAAAACAAAACAAAATGTGATGTTTGACCATTTCAGAGTACCTTGTCCCCTTAACAGTCGCAAACAGCGGAACAGATGTGTCATGAACTTCAACCAACTCGGCTTTGATCTCTTTCGGTATTAAGCCTTTTTAATAGAAAGTTTAATCACCGCACGAAAGTTGTATGTTTTCTTTTACCTTTCTAAACAAGCATAATTTTGTTCTTTCAGTCGCCTATGACAGTGAAACCACATGATGGATACAACTGAATCGATAAACGCAGTCTAGTGAGAGCTGTGGCTTACTAAAAGAAAACTTTTTTTGAAACTACGAGGGCTCTCTCAAGGATTACCAAAGTGAGACAGTATTTTTAACTGACAGTATTATACTTTTAATAACCACATAATGTAAAACTTAAATACACTATACACCTTTAGCTCTTAAAGAGTGTCATTTACTACACATTATTAGAATCATTTTTACAATCTAAATATACTACTAAATAAACACCGTTTTGTAAAATTTCTCCCTTAAAAAGTATTTTAATAACAATATACTGTAAAAATTGAAGTAACTATACCTTTTACTGTCAAAGAGAACACATTTATTATAAATTATGTTAATAATATGTCCAATACCTGATTAAGTTGCCTAGGCTCTAAATCACTTAGGTGCTGGAAGAACTCTGACTATACAAATGCTCCCACATTTCATTAATTAACACTTAAATGATTTCAGTCAAATTACATAATATGTAAATTCAATAACAGCCCGCCTTGAAGCAATATGTGTATGTAATAATTTGTAAAATGTATGTAACAGTCATCCCATATGCTTATATTATTGTAAACATGTTCAATAATGTTATGTGAATGCATTATGTAATTTAATAATGTAGGAGCTGTAAGAATAATAAGTTAAAAGTTGCTAACAATGAGGTAACAATGAGGTAACCTTGAGGCAATAATGAGTTTGAGAGTTTAATAATACTAATTCTGATTATTGGAGTAACAATAATGTAATTTTAAAGGCAGTTTATAAAATAGCCAATCAACAACTAGAAAAAGCTTTAATTAAAAGAAAGTATTCTATTCGATTAGGAATAGCCAATCAGAGACTTGAAATACAGAAATTTACAAGTTTAGGAGGTTGAAATTAGTTAATTTGCCTGCAAACAGTGTTCCTAACAAGACGCAAAAAGTGTCTTCGAGAGATGTATTCGTGTGAGACGAAAAATAAGTTTACGTGTTAAAAAGTGTAATTAATTAAGAAAAAGAATCTCACAGCTCTCTATATCAGTGAAGTGTTATTTAAAGCGTGTCAAGCATTAATAAATGGAGTAAAGTAAAATTATAATCTGTGTAAGCCTACATTATTGTCACGTCACAACCCTGGCAAGAGATACGTGTCTCTAACAATAATACTGACGCAGCCGAGGCAAACATAAATATATAATATTTAAAGAAACAGTCAAATTGCAAAGTTAATATGTTTTTTAAACTTGGGGCAAAGGTCACCTGAAAGTACATTTAGGGCGAAGGATACCGGAAACTGTTTACCATACGTGCGGTTGCAACTACTACAAGTTCGGCTCCCTAACAGTTGAACTATAATACAACTTCTTCAATACAAACTACTTCAAATTGACGCCCAAAGCGTGGTAAAAAATAACGTAACAAACCACCTTTCTTCATACGGACTTATTGAACGGCCTAAGTATAAACTGAAATACACGTGTTAACATCAAGTAGCGACCCACGAAACCTTAGAGCTTGGGATTCATATATTCTGTAATCGATAAGCTCATTTAAAACTTTATTTCCTGTGGTACAATCCTTAATATACACACTGTTATGCACACTGACACTACACACAGTAGCTTCCACTGTCGATTGAATCGATGTACTTACCTACTTAGACGGCTCATTGTCCGGTGACGCGACGAACGCGGCGGCGTTTCCACATTGCCTGTTCTCGCTTATGTGCTCTAAATTGGACTTGGTTACTTTATTCCAAAGTATCTTTATATCCAAATTCAGGCTGCACTGAATATTTGTCACCTGATATTAAAGGCTGCGAAATTCCTAGCTAAAACAAAAAAAAATCTGATGTGTTACACTCACAATGACCTTCTCTACTCTTGTACAAACTATGTTTACAAACTCTTATTCTCCATCTACTTCATATTAATCGAGATAAACATTTGCAGAAACGATCTTATGACATGCAAAGAGAATTACATTTTACACATAGCAACCAGTTCTAAAAATATTTGACTATCGCTTAAGGCTTACTCTGTTCTCCTTGTTTTGTAATTGCAAGGACAATATAGAAATACAGTAAGTAGCCTTTAAGCATAGACATATCTCTTAATAGCTGGTTGCTAGGTGCAGCACCATTCTTTGCCACAGATTAATACTCTCTGCATATCCAAGACAAAGGAAATGAATAACGAATTCCTATTTGAGAAAATAAGTATTGAAAAATTTAAGGGAACAACAAGCAATATCTCGAAAATGCTTCACTCAACAACAAAAAATGTATATGACATAAATTGTGTATTTTAACGCGATCTACATTTTTTGTGTAGTAAAATCTCTTATGGTTTACCAGTTATGCAAAAGTCGTTCACAATGAGAAATACTTTTGGAGACATTCCCAGAAAATTCAAGATATACATTTTATTTGTCATGAAAATATCTTAAACATATGATATTTTAATCAAAATCGTTAGAGCCATTTTCGAGAAAATTAAAATTTTCGAAAACTCTTCCATGTAAAGGGTAATCTGGGGTGGGGGGATTTTCTTGAAAACCTTCGAGTCGCATCTCTGGAAGATATTGAACCTATATACTAAGCTTGGTGTTTATCCGACTGTTCGTTTCTGAGTTATGCTGTGCACAAACACACACAGACACACACACGGATATGTTTCCAAAATGCTTTTTTTTGATTCTGGGGGTCCCAAAACATGTATTTCCGGTGAAATCTTGGTATTGAATTTTTGGGTGGAATACAATACTTCCCCTACTTATCATACGTAGTAGAGAAGGTAATACTGTAATGAAATATGTTGTTGTTTTCTAATGTGCTGCATTTGACACCAACATCGTTAGTAATCTTGCTCTCCAGAACTTTGAGGGTCCTGAAATCTTCACTTTGTAATGCCAGGCAATTCTTCAGATGGTATTTGTCCATATCTTCTTATGTATTACATAAGATGCATCTAGAAGATTGAAAATGTTGACCCGATGCAAGCTTTTTGGCTAGGTAGTCATGTCCTGTTATTAGCCTGAATTGTGTGACTGCTGTTTCTCATAGCAGATGTGGTATGGTGTCTGGATTTTGCAACAGACATTTCCAGTTTTAGTTTTGTGCTGCTGCTCGGAGTCTTGTGTTGTTCACGGCTTGAATTGCTTCTTTCATAGACGTTTTATTGAAGTGTATGATTTGAGTTTAGAGGTTGGTAATTGTTTTATAAAAGATCCTTTCTTCGCGAGGAAATCTGCTGCTTCATTGTTAGGGGTTCCGCAGTGGGAGCGTGTCCACTGGAGTGTAACAAGTATACTGGAATTGAGGAGTTGTGAAATAATACTGTGCCATTCTTTTGTGTTAGAGGATATTGGTCAACAAGCTGTTTGTATAGCTGATCTGGAGTCGGAGAAGAATACTATTCTCTGGAGTATGTCTTTCCTTGCTAATAGATTTTGGAGGGACACTTTTATGGCATGCATTTCACCATCAAAATTTGTTGTGCCTTTTCCTGCATGTTGGTAAAAGACAAACAGAAAACATTTTCCACCTGCTCCGGCACCTGTATTTGGGCCTGTGAGTGAACCGTCTGTATATACATGAAGACAGTATTCTGAAGGGTACAATGTGTGGATAGTTTCTAATGTTATTGACTTTAAATAATTTACATCATACCGAAACTATTTGTCCATTTTTCCTCTAGCAGTAATAACTTCACTGTTCATTGGTACTTGCAGTGCTCTTTCTAACTCATAGACTTTCTCAAAAAACGTAACTTGAGAGTTCAGGTTTTTATTAGTGTAGCCTTATTCCTCCACGTATCTTTAGGGAGTCTTAGTAACAAATATATACACATAACGTACTCTAAAGTGGCGAGTGGAAATAAGCTAAGTTGTTTTTTGTTTTAATTTGACTCTATAACTAAGGAAGTTAAGGAAAAATCCTTTTCTTTTCGAGTGTTCGAAGTCGAGGCCCAACATAATATATATTCATGGAAGATTTTATTTGTCCTTTTTTGGTGTCTTTCAATTCGTTATTTAGGTTTTTGCTTATTGGTTCTTTTTAGCCTTTTTTTGTAATTAACGTGCAACTTCACCTTCTTTCAACTACATCCTTAATTTTTCTCAATTCTGACAACAATACTTTATTGAAATTAACATAACAGTCCAAAAAATCTGATGTGTTACATCACATAACTTTCTCTACTCTTGTACAAACCATTTTTACAAACGCTTATTCTCCATATGCTTCATGTTAATCGAGATGTTAATCTTATTGGTAATTTTCTTGTAGATGCAAGGGGAATGTGGTAGACTTTAAGCGATAGTCAAATATTTTAAGAGCTGGTTGCTATGTGGAGTATTCCATTCTCTTTGCATCACCAGGACAAAAAAAATGAATAACGAATTCCCATTTGAGAAAAAGTATAAGTATTGGAAAATTTAAGGGAATAACAAGCAATATCTCGAAAATGGTTCACTCAACAAAAAAAATTATATGACATAAACTGTGTATTTTAACGCGATCTACATTTTTTGTGCAGTAAAATTTTGTCTATCTCTTATGGTTTACCAGTTATGCAAAAGTCGTTCACAATGAAGAATACTTTTGAAGGCATTCCCAGAAAATTCGAGATATAAATTTCATTTGTCATAAAAGTATCTTAAACATATGATATTTTAATTTAATCGTTATAGCCATTTTTGAGAAAATTAAAATTTTCAAAAAATGTTCCATGTAAAGGGTAATCTGGGGTGGGGGGATTTTCTTGAAAACCTTCGTGTCGCATCTCTGGAAGATACTGAACCTAATAGACTTATAGACTTCTATTCCGAGCAGTTGCTGTGTGGTATAAAGGTTTGTGCTCTCGTTTGTCGATTTCTCACCAAAATATTACCTACCTTATTAAACCTTAAGTGGGTTAAATAGATTTTAATTATCTCATGTGCATTCGGATTGCCAGGTTATTTGTGCAACCTTCACAAACCACAAGAATGCAATAGCTACAATTAAGAATAAATAGACTTGGATATGTCATATATTTACAGAATATACTGTCACACAACTTTACGGTAAAACCCCTACTCGTGTAGCGAGACTTGTAAAAGGTAAAATTACACACTGGTGTATACAATGAAACAACATATCGGTTATGGTGGTGTTATTTAAATGATGAGAGGACAGAAATAAAAAATTATAACAAATTCTGAGCGAATGTTCATGGATGTAATGCGTTTAAAATCTGTAGGATTTAAGAGTAGTTTATTAGATGAATAGTTCCTTATAACGTCTAATACTATAGAGCGCGAGACATAAAATATTGCGAACGCACCTATAACTAATGCTATGTGAACTAGCTGGATTCTCATCTTCCAGTTCAGCGTTTTGGTTGTTGTTACCAGGTGATGTGGTTAAATAATCAACCAAGATATACATATCGCGTGAGTCTTCTCATCCTGCGGATTCGTAACTAGACAACCCTGTATTTTACGGACGATGCGAAATGCTGGTGCTGACACGACATTCACCTGCCCGTTGATTAGTGCTACGGTGGTGCTCCCTGTTAACGTGCCGTGCTAGTGCAGTGCTTAGCATGCTGTAAAGTTATGATGAAGCTCAGAAGTTCAAATCACGCCTGCGAATGAATTAATTTTTATTCATTTCTTGCATTCATTTCTAATGTTCATTAAAGCATATTCTAACAAGTAACAACTTGTGTTTTAATGAAATTCACATAACTAAACTAATTAAGCGAAACGACACTTCCATGCCAAACTACCAGTTCTCGTTAAATTTATTAAACATAAAAAGTACCTTCAAGTAGCAGTATTTGAACTGTGTACCTTCAATACTGAAGACCAACGCGCAGACTGTTGCACTACGCGCGCAAGTCGCTACATACCTATGCGGTGCAAAGCAGTCATTTCGGCCGAAATTGATACGACGCGATGCAATGGACAGTGTTTACGGCAAAGTTTGTACAACGCCGGAACTGCATAACTTCTCAATCCGCAGGAAGAAGACTCACCAGGTGTATATAGGGTAGTTAAATTATATTCGAACCCACTAGCGGCCTCTCTCTACTGCGCGAGACAGCCGGTAGTCGCCGGGGAAATTACGCCGGCAGAGGCGGACTAAAATCCTTACCTTATAATAGATGCTGGAAACGTTGACTTACTGCTCTCAAACAGGCGGCATATCTCGTGTAAATATTCTCACTCACTCTCCAAAGCTCAGCCACAGGAATTCTTGTGATGAAACGCCCCATTATGGTCAGAAAATTGGAGTGTGGTGTGCGATAAATGCTAGAAGAATAATAGGGCCCATATTCTTTGATGAAACAATAAATGCGGAGCGATATCAGAAGTTAATTCTGAGGCCATTTTGCAATCGCTTGACAGAAGAAAAGAAATCGTATGGTTGGTTCCAGCAAGATTCTGCAAAAGCACATACGGCTGCCGAATCATTACATGAAATAAGAGAGGTGTTTGATGACAGAATAAGTACTGTTGATTTGTGGCCTCCTCGTTCTCCTGACCTAACGAGTTGTGATTTTTATTTAAGGGGTTTTTAATAGACAAAGTGTATCATTCCAATTCTCGCACACTACAGGAAGTCAGGAAAAACATTGTGCAAGAAATCACAAGAATTCCTGCTGCTGAGCTTCGGAGAGTGAGCAGAATATTTACATGAGATATGCTGCCTGTTTGAGAGCAGAAGGTCAACATTTCCAGCATCTATTATAAGGTAAGGATTTTAGTCCGCCTTCGCCGGCGTAATTTCCCCGGAGACTGTGGGCTGTCTCGCGCAGTAGAGATGAGGCCGCGAGTGGGTTCGAATATAATTTAACTACGCTATATTAGTTCACTTTACGACACGCATCTTAGTGCCATGTAGTTGTGCTCATTAAGATGGTGAATGTGTAATATTGAATGACTAGGAACATCTGTTCAGGCATCTGCCCAGAGACAGTCGTGATATGGGTTATTAAATAACTGGAACACATTCACAAATATATTTATAATTCCAGACTCTAGGAAGGATAGAGAATATTCTCGGCTAAAGAATACTCCCATCCTGTACCATGATTCGAACCCAGACCCTTTGGATTTGGAGGCTAGCATACTAACCACCAGACCACAGACAGTCGTAAAAAATATTAGTAATCATAGTTTGAATGCCCATTCCTATTGATTATATATTCCCTCTAACAAATCTTTGATGTATGTTATTAGTTATAGTTTTCGATCCAAATCCTGTCGGGTTACTGCGACATTTTATACTCACAAAAGTTGAGAATGACGTGTCACTCAAATTGACGAGAAGATGCCTATTATCGCGACTGAGTGAGGTGGTTTTTCTGTTCTTGTTTTCCCTGGGTGCGTTATTAGGTCTGGTTTATTTTGGGTGCAATCAATAAGGTAAGCAAAGCAAAGTCGACAGGCAGCCGTTTATCGAGTTGGCAGGTTATTAACGGCTGTACCGATAGTGGCTTGTTCCTTCCAGCGCCTTCTGCAATATTAACGCTCTATCTCGCTAGGAAGTTCATTAAAATTGTGCTTTTGAGAGAGTCTTTTAGGATAAAATATGACGTGTTTTTTATTTGTAGGCAGTGATAACGAAAGCATATCCGAGAAGTGGACTTCACAGATTCTTTCTGTAAAGTAAACAAATCATATGATTTATAAGTCGATGTAATTGCGTATTATGTGTGTGTGATATTTGTAGGCTCCTACATCCTTGCACCGATTTTGATCGAATCAGGCACACATTTTCTTTTGAAGAAGAGTAAAAATACTCTGGGCTGGTATCACAATCCCCCTTCCAACGTACGAGATTGAAAAATATTCAGCAGGGGACAATTTTGAGGATTCTCATAACGAATGACCGTGTTTGTACTTTCTCTACTACGTATAGTAGGTAGGGGAAGTATTGTATTCCACCCAAAAATTCGATATCGAGATTTCACCGGAAATATATGTTTTGAGACCCCCTGAATCCAAAAAAGCATTTTTGAAAACATGTCCGTGTGTGTGTCTGTCTGTCTGTGAACAGCATAACTCACAAACGAACAGTCGGATAAACTTGGTATTTAGGTTCAGTATCTTCCAGAGATTCGACATGTAACATTTTTCGAAAATGTTAATTTTCTCAAAAATGGCTCTAACGATTTTGATTAAAATATTATATGCTTAAGATATTTTAATGACAAATGAAATGTATATCTCGAATTTTCTGGGAATGTCTCCAAAAGTGTTCTTCATTCTGAACGACTTTTGCATAACTGGTAAACCTTAAGAGATAGACAAAATTTTACTGCACAAAAAATGTAGATTGCGTTAAAATACACAATTTACGTCATATACATTTTTTTGGTTGGGTGAAACATTTTCAGATATTGCTTGTTATTCCCTTAAATTTTCCAAAACTTATACTTTTTCTCAAATTCGTTATTCATTTTTTTTGTCCTGGTAATGCAAAGAGAATGGAATACTCCACATAGCAACCAGCTCTTAAAATATTTGACTATCGCTTAAAGGCTGGCAATTCCCCTTGCATCTACAAGAAAATTAGCAATAAGATTAACATCTCGATTAACACGAAACATATGGAGAATAAGCGTTTGTAAAAATAGTTTGTACAAGAGTAGTGAAAGTCATGTGAGTGTAACATGTCAGATTTTTTTAATAAGTTTTCTAAATAAAAGTATAAATACTTAGCTTTCTTCATTCTCATAGGGACCATAATGCAAAACACCCGGCCCCAATGAGGATGGAGTTGAAAGATTTTGAATGGAAGTCAGTAGGAGGATTTGCAGAACCAGTGGGAAATTTCATATGCATATTCTTTAGGGCAAGAGTAAAAATATTATTGAGGTGCTATCATAAAGCATCGGTAATGGATGAGGGGCGAAAAATATTCGCTAAAAACAAATTTTGAGGTTTTTAATCATGAGCGGACGCATTTTTCAATGTAAAATAAAAATATGAATCATGTATAGACAGTTTTTATTTTGTTTTAACTTATGGACCCTATCTAGCCATTTGATGAGAGTGTTAAGCATTTAATTACACACACTACACAAGATGAGATCTTTTTGTGAAAGCTCAAAGCTTTCAAATTATGGTGTGGTCAACCAAAAAGTCGTATAGTGGTATTAAGACACTCGTATGAAAATTACAAAACTCGCTACCGCTCCTTTCATAAACATACTCGCGTCTTAATTACTACCATTATAGGTTTGTTGCATAACATACTGTCTTGAACTGATGTGCATTTAAAAGTATAATAATGGCATTTTATTACATTTAATGATATAAATACACCACATATAGGTACAAGCGCAATATGCGTTTATTGTAGGTGAAAACTGTTCGGGGTAGTGCTAAACACTTCCCTCATAAACAGACTGCTCCTGTTGGTCTACATTGTTTCTAAATCTTGAAACACTCTCACAATCTCCCTTGCACTCTACTTTTCAGACTTTGAGGGAAATAAGAAATGACACTAATTAAAGAAAACCTCCCGTCTAGGCAGGAAGTCATACGATGGGTACTGTTTATATTTTGAGCCTAATAATTAACACAAAGTAATTTCTGATTGAAAACTGCTTTATTGTTTTTCAAAATATTCTCCTTTATGATCAATACATTTTCGCATCCGTTTGAACCATTTGTCAAAGCATTTATTCCAGTCTTCTTGAGACACCTCCAAAACATTGGTTTTGAAGGCATCAACGGCTTCTTCTGCCAATGAAAATCGTTGTCCACGCAATTTATTCTTGATGTTCGGGAACAAAAAGAAGTCATTGGGTGCCAAATCAGGACTGTATGGCGGATGACCCATCAATTCCATTTTTGAGCCTTCAAATATTCTGTTGTTAGACGAGATATGTGTGTGTGTGTGTGTGTGTGTGTGTGTGTGTGTGTGTGTGTGTGTGTGTGTGTGCTCGCATTGTCTTGATGAAGAACTATCTTACAGTTCTTGTTGGTTTTCCTTACTTCATCGAAGACTTCCGGCAATCAAATGGTTGTGTACCATTCGGCATTGACCGTTTTACGTTCCTCTAAAGGCACTGTTGACACATGGCCAGTTTGCTGAGAAAGCAGGCGACCATTTACTTCGAAGTGCTTCGAGTGCGAACAACTTTTGTTGGATTTCCTTCATCTTGAAACACCCGTATAGTCGACTGCTGTTTACATTTCGGCTCCTACGCATAGATCCACGATTTGTCACCTGTTACAATCTTATATACGTCTTTTGAGACACCGTCATTGTATTTCTTGAGCATTTTTGTACACCAATCAACACGAGCATTTTTTGAGATTGCATCAAATTATGTGGGATCCAACGAGAGCAAACCTTTTTCACGGCTAAATACTCGTGCAATATTTTATATATGCTGGTGGAACTAATGCCTCGGGTTGCCTCAATCTCTCAATATGTCGCATGACGATCTTTCATTAGCTTTGCACAGCATGAATGTTTTCTGGTACAACAACTGATTTTGGACGGCCTTCACGAACTTCATCATTGAGCGAACGGCGGCCACGAGTAAATTCGTTATACCAGCGTTTCACAGTGGCAAAGGATAGAGTTTCGTCGCCAAATGTGGATGTTAGTTGATCGATGCACTCTCGTCTTGATAATCCACGTCGAAAGTTGTAATAAATCATTGCACGAACATTTTCACGAGTTAATTCCATGTTTTTTTTGTTGACACACGATTTTCAAGTTAGTGTAAACAAAACAAATGACGTTCTATTGACAAAATGTTTGAAGTAGATTATGGTCAGTCAACTTTCCATTGGAAACTCACATGGCACCTACAACATTCAGGTTTGCCAAGGCTCAAAATATAAATAGTACCCCTCTACGCTGAATCCTATATCGCCAAAGCACTCTATGTAAGCCTATATCCCAGTAATTAAATATTTTGTGGAAACGTATTTATTAACAAAACTTATACTGACTTATACAGTCGAAAGTGTTGGAGTTTCCCTCTTCATTGTTATATGAAATTCGCTAAAGGTGGATTAGTCGTACTTATAGCCTGGTACACTCGCTTCCATTTATGCCGTTCCCGCAGCTGGCCTTTACAGGTGAGTATGTATAGCAAGGAGGAGGTGCGTGCATCTGTTTACCTTTTCGAGCATGCAGTGGCATCCTGTTTTGCGCGCACAATTCTAGATTATTCATATATGAATACATAACTTTGAGCAATAACTTTATTTGTCACCACTTATATATAATACTATGTTTAACTGCATAACTAAATAAACCATATTTTTCACAATTTATCCATGAAAAATCATGTTTAATGGAAATATAATGTAAAACTGAAAAACATTATGCTTTTTACTCTCAAATAGGACACATTTACTAGGCATTGTTTTAATAATTCGTCGCCTCTGGAACACTGTCCTGAAATGTGAAGAAGTTATTTTGTGGTGGTGTTGTATTGTATTTCGACAGTTGGGGAGCCACACTTGAAGTAGTAGCAACCGCACGTATGGTAAAAAAGTTCCGGTAGCCTTCGCCCCAAATGTACTTTCCGGTGGCCATTGCCCCAAATATTTAAAAAAATTATTAACTTTGTAATTTTTGACTGTTTCTTTAAATATTACATATTTATGTTTGTCTCGGCTCCGTCAGTATTTATTTTTAGAGACATGAATGTCTTAGCAGGGAGTGGTGCGACTGAAGAATGTAGGCCTACACAGATTATAATTTTACTTCACTTCTTTTATTAATGCTTGACACGATTTAAATAACACTTCACTGATATAGAGTGCTGTGAGATTTTTTTTATTAATTTCACTTTTTAACATGTAAAACTATTTTTGTCTCACACGAATACGTATTAAACTTCTCGAGGACGCATCTCGCGTCTGTTTAGGAACACTGCCTACAAGCAACTGACTTCTGAATTTGTAAATTTTGCTCCATTTTAGTTTCTGATTGGCTAATCCTAGTCCAATAGAATACCTTCATTTAACTAAAGCTTTTGGTGGTTGTTGATTGGCTATTTTATAAACTGTCACAAAAATTACATTATTGCTTCCAAGAATCACAAGTAGCATTATTAAACTTTGAAATTCATTATTGTCTCAAGGTTACATCATTGTTACCTCATTGTTAGCAACTTTTAACCTATTATTCTCACAGCTCCTACATTATTAAATTACGTAATACATTCACATAACATTATTACACATGTATACAATAATATAAACATATACAATGACTGTAATTGTACACTTTTTATATCTTGTTACATACACATATTGCTTTAAGGCGGGCTGTTATTAAATTTATATATTATATAATTAGACTGAAATCATTTAAGTGTTAAAAATACTGTCTCATATGTGGGAGCATTTGTATAGCCAGAGTTCTTCCAGCACCTAAGTGATTCAGAGCCTAGGCGACTAAATCAGGTATTGGACAAGAATGGAGATTGGACAGATTATTAAAATAATTTCTAGTAAATGTGTTCTCTTTGACAGTAAAAAGTATAATTACTTCAGTTTTTACATTATATTGTCATTAAAATACTTTTTCAAGAAATTGTACAAAACGGTGTTTAGTTGTATATTTAGATTGTAAAAATGATTCCAATAATGTGTAGTAAATGACACTCTTTAAGAGCAAAAGGTATATAGTGTATTTCTGTTTTACATTATGTTGTCATTAAAAGTATATTTTCGCGGAAATATTGTGAAAATATGGTTTTATTTAGTTATACATTATTTTAACACGGTTATTATAACTGATGAAGTGTAAAGCTATTGCTCAAAATTGTATATTCATATGTGAATAATCTAGAACTGTGCACATAAAACAGAATACCACTGCATGTGCGAAAAAGTAAACAGATACACGCCGTACATACCTGCGAAGGCCAATAGAGTGCCTCACAAAGCTGTGGGGACGGCATAAATGGAAGCGAGAGTATACAATAACCCTGAGAACGGAAACGGAAACTAAAGGAAAACAACATGCAACATTTCTGTTCACACTATGAATGCACATCGATGACTATCGGTAGAAAACTGGAAAATCCATTATGTGCATTGGGCTTCTCGTCAGATTCCATTTCATAATGTAGATTAACCAACGTCATATGCGATAGAGTTGATATTTTTTAAGCTCAGAGTCACTGTTATTTCTGACTCCTCTAGTATTTTACTAGGCGTCACTACTTTATTAATAGCGTACATTGAAGTTATTTGTTGTTATTATTATATTGTCACGATACGTATGCGAGGAGCTTCTGATTATTGAACTTATTATTATATATGAATTTATATCGCTTTTTGAACCTGTCACAATTTTCTAATTTTGCACAGAATTGTATTTCATAATTTTCTGGCTTGTCTGAAACTTTGTTACGCTGTGTACGTGACAGGATATAAGTGGCTTACCCCATCCTATGATAGCCATAGTGGACTTTACCGCTGACATCACGTCCCGGATAGAAACTCATAGAATAATGTTTCATAATGTGGCATTATGCAAATTCCAAGATGTCACGCGTCTCTAGGATAAGCCTGGAAATCCACGTAAATCGTGGGTGGTGGCACACCATATATAGTAAATGCTGCCGTCATAATTCGGAGGCCCCGGTCGGAAACTAGAGCAGATATAAGCGAGCGCTCTGAGCTCCCCCTGGTCGCTTTGTCGTTGGTATCTCGTCGAGAGACGTCTGTGACTTCGGTCCGCTTGCTGCAGGACCCAGCTCCTCTAAGACGATATCGTGCTATTTCCTTAAGGTAAGCCCCGATGGGAAATATTCTAAGATATCTCCTTTATTGTAAACTTAGATAAGCAGGCCCTTAATACTTGTACACCAAGCATCTCATACACATTCGGCTAATCAGTAAAACATAATATGAAGAGATAATTATTTGCTGTTGATACAATTCATAACCCTGCTCTACCTCCTTTTACTACACCCCCAAGTCACATCCAGGGAGGCTGTGACAATATGTTGTTCTCCAACGCTCAATTAATGTGAGCGATTCCGTACGGTTTAATTTTACCAGCTTGCGACTAGAGAGTATCTATTGGTTGTTTTAGGTCTCGGTCGCCTTGAGTAATTTCTACAGTAAAGACTTCAATATGCACAAAATGGTTCTATAATGCTGCTCCGGGAAGATAACGAAATAGCTATAACTTGACCAAGTGTTATTTCCCATTTCCAGAAGTCGATAAAGCTTTCTGTTAATTGTGAACACTCGCATTGTAATACATGTTCTTTAACTTTGTCGTTCCCGTTTCCGTTCCCGGTTGTTTTTGATAGTGCTTAAAGCCCACTCTTATTACATACCGCACCATAAGCGGTGATACATGAAATATAATGATTAGAGGGCAGATTAGAATGACCTGGTCCGTGTTTTCAAGTTACGGATGCATAGAGCATAATACCTTGGCACGTGTTCCCTGGGTACAGACGGTGGATAAAGAAGTATACTGAGTAGGCATGATGTTCCGCTTCGTTTGCACCTATTACCTACATCTTGCGATATCGAAATTAATTTCTCAAGATATAGCTTTTAAATGAGAGACGGAGAACGTCCACTTTGACAAATTCCACATGTACATTATTTTCCACTGCAATGCACAAACTATTTAGTGTTTACTTTACATATTGTAAAATGTAGTGTTCCGTAACGGAATAAAACATTAACAGTTGTCATGTACAGCACAGTATATGCATTCTTTTGATACGTGTATGGGCACTGCAGACACGCGCCCGTTGTTTACATCTGGACTCACCCTCTCTCCTTCAAAGTAAACAGACTACAGTACAAGGTAAGATAACTTAATAAAAACGGTCACTCTGATCCGCCCCTAAGTAATGATAATTGGGAAGGAAACTTTCTAGGCCTATGTTAGGGTGCCTCCCCGACATTTGCTGGAGAAAGTTCAGTCAGGAAGGACAGTCCTGGCGTAATTTGAACCTCAGACTGGTTATTGTTGTGAAACCAGCCTTAAATCAGTAACATTACTTACGCCAAGCCTGTATATTAATATAAGGTTTAGATAAATATAAACCAGTAAGTAAGTAGCCCAGTGAATTATTACAAAGACTCATGCCAATTCAGCTCTGAAACATTTCAGTTAATGGAGAAGTTCCTGTCATATAACGCAGTACAAATAAGTGACTTTGTTTTGCCGGTCCGTTAATTTCCGTTCCAGTCTGGGAAACCAGAAAAAGGCCGCGCGATAGCTATCGAAGATCGGAAATGGATTGTGGACATGAAATGTTCTGTCATTATACCGTTACCCCTTCCCAAACACTTACAATGACGTCAGGCGACAGTCTGCTATAACTGTTGCGTGACATCCAAAGTGCGATGTGCGGGAACAGGGGTGTAACGCATAAAGTTTCAGCTCCTTGTTAGGTAAAGGTGATAAAACACATCTCACTCCATAGGAAGTGGATTAACCTCATTTACCAAGGCCGTACACGCACGTATAGGTCGCGCCACGGATTTTGGCATGTGAAAATTTTAATGGAAAGCTACGATGCGAGTCATTTACCGTATAGATGTATGGCACATACGGGGCTGCAGCTCGAAGAATGGTGTAAGTTCATATGTTGTATACGGTGGAAGGAACTGGACAGAAGGAACCACGTGCTACTTGCAAGGGAGGTATTGAAAATCAGAGGAGTGGCTGACTGAAGGTCATATGGCAATATCCCTGGCGAGACCTATACAGAAATAATCGGACAATATAAACAAGTTACTGCATTTGAGAGACGAGACTAGACAGCAAGGGCACGACTTCCGTGCACCTGCTCAATGACGAAAGGTCCTTTCATTGTTAATAGCATGGTTCCACTATTTTCACGAGTAAATAAGGGATCGGTTATTGACATATGAAAGCAAATATTCAATTTGAGATAATGTGGAATAGGTGATTCAACCGTTTTTATTCACGGCACACTATCCTATGCAGCGAGCTCCCGCGGCTCGCTAACGTATGTGCTGGCAACAATGCGAGAGCCTCGGTCAAGCTAGAGCCATCTTTATTTACAGGACCAGGCACAGTATCATCATGCATGGTGTTGACGTCACGGACATATTCGGTACCAAGAGTTTTCAATAAAGAGAAGTATTTATTTAAAACTCATTTCACCTATACGGTACAATGTCCCTTTCTAAGAGTATAGTATTACCTGAAATGCTAAACTGCCCAGTAATCGCAGCATAGTTGTGCGTCAAAGTAATTACAATTTGGATTCAGGAAATGTAAATGATCATATATATATATGATATATATGGTTCTAGGATGGTATTGGAGCGATTGAATCATTAGGGTTTAGACTCACGGATTCTACAAACTAAATAAAATTGAGTTTTATTTATGGACGCTCTCTAATCATTATGGTTCTTGGCGTCCCATTCTCTACCGGGCGTGAAAGACCGGAAATTTTGCTCAAAGGCCTCTTTAACAGGCTTGAGGTTCTTTTACGTGTCGTAAATCTACGGCACGGTACCACTGGCTTTACTTCCCTTCCGAAGAAAGCCATGATAAGGATTTTTACACCTGAAAAAATCCATCGCCCTCCGCCGGGTTTGAACCCGTAATTCATGAACCAGAAAGGCCCTCAATATTGGCAACGCTCCCATAACATATTATGTGAATTTTATTAAAACACAAACTGTTACTTGTTAGAATATGGTAATCCACTTTCTAGTCATTCGGAAAGAAAACATGATTTGCTAGAACGTTCTCGAAACATGAACAGAAATGAATAAAAAAAATCTGATGTGTTACACTCGCATGACTTTCTCTACTCTTGTACAAACTATTTTTACAAACGGTTATTCTCCATATGCTTCATGTTATTCGGGTTATCGAGATGTCAATCTTATTGCTAATTTTCTTGTAGATGCAAGGGGAATTGGTACGCTTTAAGCTATAGTCAAATATTTTAATAGCTGGTTGCTATGTGGAGTATTCCATTCTGTTTACATTACCAGGACAAAAAAAATGAATAACAAATTTGAGAAAAAGTACAAGTATTGAAAAATTTAAGGGAATAACAAGCAATATCTCGAAAATGGTTCACTCAACAAAAATAGTATATGACATAAATTGTGTATTTTAACGCGATCTACATGTTTTGTGTAGTAAAAAATGTTCTATCTCTTATGGCTTACGAGTTATGCAAAAGTCGTTCACAATGAAGAATACTTTTGGAGACATTCCCAGAAAATTCAAGATATACATTTCATTTGTCATGAGAATATCTTAAACATTTGATATTTTAATCAAAACCGTTAGAGGCATTTTTGAGAAAATTAAAATTTTCGAAAAATGTTTTATGTAAAGGGTACTCTGGGGTGGGGGGGATTTTCTTGAAAACCTTCGTGTCGCATCTCTGGAAGGTACTGGACCCAAATACCAAGTTTGGTGTTTATCCGACTATTCGTTTCTGTGTTATGATGTTCACAGACACACACACACACACGGACATGTTTCCAAAAATGCTTTTTTTGGATTCAGGGTGTCTCAAAACATGTATTTCCGGTGAAATCTTGGTATCGAATTTTTGGGAGGAATACAATACTTCCCCTACTTACTATACGTAGTAGAGAAAGTAAAAAAACTCATTTATTTGCAGGCGTAATTTGAATTTCCGACCTTCACCCCGACTTTCCAGCATAGCCATTGCGCTACTAGAGCACGTTAACAACGAGCGTCAGCGTAGTCTTAATTAGCGGGCTGGTGAATGCTGTGTCAGCACTTGCATTTCGCATCGTCTGTAAAATTCAGGGTTGCCTAGTTACCAATCCGCAGGATGAGGAGACTCACTTGGTCTAGTTACATTCTATAACATTTATCACAAGACCGCTTTCCACGCTTGCATAGGCAGATAGCAAAAATAATGAGTGTGTTTGGTACGATATACTAGTGTGAGTAAATTTTCTCTATTATAAAAATATATAAAACCAACTAGAGATTACAATCAAGTGACAGTCTTTTGAAGGCAGTATGTTGACTCCACTCAAGTGGGTCTCATGTTGCAGACATTTCACGCCTCATTGTACAAACAAAAAGGTAATAAAATTCTGTAACCAAGTATTTCACGTAAATGTTTTCTATTTATATAATAATAATAAT
Organism: Deroplatys truncata; assembly: GCA_030765065.1. Lineage (NCBI taxonomy): Eukaryota > Metazoa > Arthropoda > Insecta > Mantodea > Mantidae > Deroplatys > Deroplatys truncata. The sequence goes on along the minus strand of CM060980.1, from coordinate 125,501,519 downwards.
AATAAAAATTATATTCTGTTTTGTCTGTGCAACTCTGTTTTTGCAGTTTCTGTGCGTGTAAATAGTTATTTGTCGCATATACTGTACATATAATACCATTATTCAGATGTAATACGTTATTTTATAAATTTCTTTTGGGTATTGCAATGGCACTTTCATTTATTTTAAAACAAGGTACAGTGTAAGGACTACCGCCACTGCAGTAAATCCTTCAGGTACCCCTATTCAATTACTGCATGCGCCCTAGCTCGGAGGGAGGTGTCAGAACAGCTCTCTCTTGAGCACGGCTGGACTAGAACATTTTTATAAAAAATCTCTTCAACAACTTTCACCAACACAAAACCGTGAGCTTCTAAACTCGAAGCCATACAAGTTCACTGCTATCCATGGAACTTTATAAAGGAGAGTCGGGTACATTTCTGTAACTGAATTTTGAGAAATATTCTTGATGGAGCCTAATGAGATGCAAATTCAATAACATTCTATGTCGAAGCATGGTTTCGACACAGAATAACCGACTTGGAGCACAGAGAACCCCAAATCGATACAGAATACCTCATTACATAATGAGAAAATCGGGCTATGGTGCGCGGTAGATCCATACAGAATAATATAGCGAGTATTTGTTTGTGGACACATAAATGCAGCAACTGGTCGACACTAAATGTCGATCTGGATATTTTGAGCAAGATTATACCATAGGGTAACTACAAAGTCATTAAATTTCATTCAGAAAATGTTCAAAACTGCGTAATTAGGAATACTTTATGGTGAACAGGGTTACGGTGCCATGGGAAACTTGTAAAATAAGCGTATAGATCAAAACCCGCATATTAGAAAAAACAGCAAGAAAACATCAGCAGAGAAATTAGCTCTATGTCGGAAGCTGAACTGTAACGCGTGTGACTATTTCCTAAAAGGGTTCCGGAGATGTGTGGATGCAGGAGGAGGGCATTTCCATCTGTTGTTGTGATAAGAGGGGCGTATTTTCATTGTAATTGTAAAGTGAGAGCCTGAAACGTTTCAGAGATGGTGATTTCAATGCGGGGATATTTTATCCGATTCCTCTGGACTAAGAGCTTTGCTTACCGTAATCAGACTCGCCGCGCTACGGGACAACTCGACTGTGAAAAGCCCCATACGGTTTTTACTTTCTCTACTACGTACAGTAAGTAGGGGAAGTATTGTATTCCACCCAAAAATTCGATACCGAGATTTCACCGGAAGTACATGTTTTGAGACCCCCTGAATCCAAAAAAAGCATTTTTGGAAACATGTCCGTGTGTGTGTCTGTGTGTCTGTCTGTGTGTGTGTCTGTCTGCATAACTCAGAAACGAACAGTCGGATAAACACCAAACTTGGTATTTAGGTTCAGTACCTTCCAGAGATGCGACACGAAGGTTTTCAAGAAAATCCCCCCACCCGAGATTACCCTTTACATGGAAGATTTTTCGAAAATTTTAATTAACTTAAAAGTGGCTCTAACGATTTTGATTAAAATATCATATGTTTAAGATATTTACATGACAAATAAAATATATATCTTGAATTTTCTGGGAATTTCTCCAAAAGTATTCTTCATTGTGAACGACTTTTGCATAACTGGTAAACCATAAGAGATAGACAAAATTTTACTGCACAAAAATGTAGATCGCGTTAAAATACACCATTTATGTCATATACATTTTGTTTTTGAGTGTACCATTTTCGAGATATTGCTTGTTATTTCCGTAAATTTTTCAATACTTATTTTCTCAAATGGGAATTCGTTATTCATTATTTTGTCTTGGATATGCAAAGAGTATTAATCTGTGGCACAGGAAATGGTGCTGCACCTAGCAACCAGCTATTAAGAGATATGTATGTGCTTAAAGGCTACTGTATTTCTATATTGCCCTTGTAAATATATATTCCCCTTACATCTACAAGAAAATTAGGAACAAGATAGAGTTTGCAAATGTTTATCTTGATTAACATGAAGTAGATGGAGAATAAGTGTTTGTAAAAATAGTTTCTACAAGAGTAGAGAAAGACATGTGAGTGTAACACATCAGATTTTTACTTTCTCTACTACGTATAGTAAGTAGGGGAAGTATTGCATTCCACCCAAAAATTTGATACCGAGATTTCACCGGAAATACATGTTTTGAGACCTCCTGAATCCAAAAAAAGCATTTTGGAAGCATGTCCGTGTGTGTGTCTGTGTGTGTGTGTGTGTTTGTGTGTGTGTGTGTGTCTGTGTGTCTGTGTGTCTGTGAACAGCATAACTCAAAAACGAACAGTCGGATAAACACCAAACTTGGTATTTAGGTTCAGTATCTTCCAGAGATGCGACACGAAGGTTTTCAAGAAAATCCCCCCACCCCAGACTACCCTTTACATGGAAGATTTTTCGAAAATTTTAATTTTCTCAAAAATGGCTCTAACGATTTTGATGAAAATATCATATGTTTAAGATAATGTCATGAGAAATGAAATGTATATCTCGAATTTTCTGGGAATGTCTGCAAAAGTATTCTTCATTGTGAACGACTTTTGCATAACTGGTAAACCATAAGAGATAGACAAAATGTTACTACACAAAAAATGTAGATCGTGTTAAATTGCACAACTTATGTCATATACATTTCTTTTGTTGAGTGAACCGTTTTCGAGATATTGCTTGTTATTTCCTTAAATTTTCCAATACTTTACTTTTTCTCAAATTCGTTATTCATTTTTACTTTCTCTACTACGTATAGTAAGTAGGGGAAGTATTGCATTCCACCCAAAAATTCGATACCGAGATTTCACCGGAAATACATGTTTTGAGACCTCCTGAATCCAAAAAAAGCATTTTTGGAAACATGTCCGTGTGTGTGTCTGTGTGTCTGTGTGTCTGTGTGTCTGTGAACAGCATAACTCAAAAACGAACAGTCGGATAAGCACCAAACTTGGTATTTAGGTTCAGTATCTTCCAGAGATGCGACACGAAGGTTTTCAAGAAAATCCCCCCACCCCAGACTACCCTTTACATGGAAGATTTTTCGAAAATTTTAATTTTCTCAAAAATGGCTCTAACGATTTTGATGAAAATATCATATGTTTAAGATAATGTCATGCGAAATGAAATGTATATCTCGAATTTTCTGGGAATGTATCCAAAAGTATTGTTCATTGTGAACAACTTTTGCATAACTGGTAAACTATAAGAGATAGACAAAATTTTACTACACAAAAAATGTAGATCGCGTTAAAATACACAACTTATGTCATATACATTTCTTTTGTTGAGTGAACCGTTTTCGAGATATTGCTTGTTATTTCCTTAAATTTTCCAATACTTATACTTTTTCTCAAATTCGTTATTCATTTTTTTTATGTCCTGGACATGCAAAGAGAATGGAATGCGCCACATAGCAACCAGCGTTAAAATATTTGACTATCGCTTAAAAGCTACCATATTCCCCTTGCATCTACAAGAAAATTACCAATAAGATTGACATCTCGATATCTCGATTAACATGAAGCATATGGAGAATAGGCGTTTGTAAAATTAGATTTACAAGAGTAGAGAAAGTCATGTGAGTGTAACACATCAGATTTTTTTATGTCCTGGACATGCAAAGAGAATGAAATGCGCCACATAGCAACCAGCGTTAAAATATTTGACTATCGCTTAAAGGCTACCATATTCCCCTTGCATCTACAAGAAAATTACCAATAAGATGACATCTCGATATCTCGATTACCATGAAGCATATGGAGAATAGGCGTTTGTAAAAATAAAGAGTAGAGAAAGTCATGTGAGTGTAACACATCAGATTTTTTAGTAGTGTTTACACCAGTTCTTACTACATACTATACCACCGGTGGTAGACACTAAAGATATATTAAATGAAATTATAATTGAGAAAAGAAATTTGGGAAGAAACGTTCCGGCCCTGAGTTTAGGGACCTACCCAGTATTTTCCAGCTAGAAGGACTGAGGAAAACCTGAAAAAAGCTTAGTCAGGGAAGACAGTCCACGAACCTCCCTTCGCGAATCTGTGCCTTAACGGCTTCGACTACCCGCGTCGGTTGCACCGTACAGGTAAAGCTAAGTGACGGTCGAGTATGTTTACTACACCTCGATTAATCAATAAAATGAACAACACATGTGAGGCAGTATTATTAACACTTAAATGAATTCTGTCTGGTTATATAATGTGTAAATTCAATAACGACCCGCCTTGAAGCAATAGGTGTATGTAATATTTGTAAAATGTATGTAACAGTCATTGCATATGCTTATATTATTGTAAACATGTTCAATAATGTTATGTGAATGCATTACGTAATTTAGTAATATAGGAGCTGTGAGAATAATAAGTTGAAGTTGCTAACAATTAGGTAACAATGAGGTAACCTTGAGGCAATAATGAATTAGAAAGTTTAAATGTTACTTGTGATTCTTGGAGTAACAATAATGTAATTTTAGTGGCAGTTTATAAAATAGCCAATCAACAACTAGAAAAAGCTTTAGTTAAATGAAGGTATTCTATTGGAGTAGGATTAGCCAATCAGAGACTTGAAATACAGAAATTTTCAAGTTTAGACGGTTGAAATGAATTCAGTTGCCTCCAAACAGTGCTCATAAGCAGACGCGAGATGTGTCCTCGAGAAATTAATTACGTATTCGTGTGAGATGAAAATAGTATACGTGTTAAAAAGTGCAAGTATTAAATAAAAAAATCTCACAGCTCTCGATATCAGTGAAGTGTTATTTGATTTGTGTCAAGGATTAATAAAAAGGAGCGAATTAAAACTTAAAATCTGCGTAAGCCTACATTCTTGTCGCATCACGCCCTACCAAGATATCCATGTCTCTAAAATCATACTGATGCAGCCGAGGCAAACATAAATATAAAATATTTAAAGAAACAGTTTAATTACAAAGTTAATATTTTTTTAAACTTGGGCAAACGCCACCTGAAAATAAATTTGGGGCGAAGGCTACCGAAGCTGTATACTATACGTGCAGTTGCAACTGCTACAAGTTCGGCTCCCCAACAGTCGAAATACGATACAACTCCTTCGATACAAACTACTACAAATTGACGCCCAAAGCGTGGTGCAAACAACAAAGACAATAGCTACTTCACATGTCAAGTATTGCATTACGTAATATGTGTTGATGTGGATTCTATTACCGAACAATTACTATCGTGTGCTGAATGACCCTGAGCGATAACTGGAGTAGATGGTACAATCTGTCTGTATGGGTTGTCGTGGAATTCACAGTTACGAGTTGATACGAAGAAAATAAAACAAGACATTTTTCAAAATGTACCATCAGATAATGAACTGCAGCATCGGGAAATTGTAAGAATTCAATAAGGAGTATCTCGGAAATGGATAATGAATTTAAGGATGTTAAGATTTAATTCTCACTTTGTAAAGATTTTTGATTATTATTTAATTGTATACCAAATAAATCTTCTTTAGTAGACCTAACATCTTTCTATAATAAGGTTCTGTTTATAGAATGCAGAAGACATCACAAGCTACGCAGAAAGGTTAGCACATAGTACATTTTATTTGTCAAGCCAATATCTTAAAAATATAACGTTTTAATAAAAAATGGGAGACAGACTTTTGAGAAAATTCAAAATAACGCATATTTGTTCATGTAAAGGATTGTTTGAAGTAGAAAGTTGTTTAAAATCTCCGCCTTATATCTTGGAAAGAGGATGGGCGTAAGCACTAAGCTTAGTTTTTTATTTGATTGTACGCACACAAACGGATCTTTTTCTAAAACTGAACTGTTCTTTGTTTTGGGAGATCTCAAAAGACGCTCTAGTATGGAATTTTTAGGTCGAAAACACTATATGCTCTATTTATGGGCAGAAAAGTATAGATAATAAAGACGCATTTAAACCTGGTAAAGTCAAAAGGAAAGTTCTATCCCTATAACACTCCATTATTAAAGTAAATAGGCGAAAAACCGCGGGCAAATTTGGTTTTAAAACTACCACCAGAAAGTCTATAGGGGTGTCGACTATTGGCCTTATACGGCGGTAGATTTTGTAAATACGGGTCTGTCATCACATACAGTAATTTACACTGGGTATGTGCATCAAACCAAGTAACTGTGACGAGCTAATTCAAACTAACTGAAGAATACAGTAGCTCCAGAAAGTATTCGTTTCCACCTAAAACATTTTAGCTGCCAAATTAACCGCCAGAAAATTCTAATTCCTTTCTGCACCACGTAGGTGGAGAAATTGTTGCATTCCAGCAAAACATTCGATGTCGAGATTTCACCAGAAATACATGTTTTGGTGTGCTCTGAATAAAAAGGCATTTATAAAAATGGTCTTGTCTATGAATAGCATAATAAGACCAATGTCGTAAAATACCAAATTTAGTGTTAAGCTTAAGGCCTTCCAGGGATGTGACACGAAGATTTTCAAGAAAATTGCCTCACCCCATGGAAAATTTTGCGAATATTTCTTTCTCAAAATGGGTTTAATATTTTTATTAAAATGACGTATATTTAAGGTATTTAAATTACAAATAAAAAGTATACCTGGAAATTTCTGGGAATAGTCTCTAAAGCCTTCTTCATTCGGAAGGAATTTTGTATAATCTTATATAACTGGTAAACTATGAGAGATAGACAAAATCTTCCTACACAAAAAATGTAGATTTCCTTAAAACACACAAGTTATTTAAAGTCGCTTTTTAGCATCAACTATTTCCGAGATATTTTACTAATATATTATTATTATTATTATTATTATTTTTATTATTATTATTGGTCAAGGTAATAATGATATTATTGGTTTCAATGTTTCAATACTTTGTTCTTTTTTGAAGTGCTATCCTATTAAGTTGCTTCGCAAAGTCATGGAAAGGGTATGGAATATCAAGGCCGGTGTATAGCGATCCGTTTTAAAACACTTAACTATCGTGTCTCCTGTTCCTCTTTGTGCCCATAACGAAATGTGTAATAAACCATCTTTATCTCGATTAACCTAAAGTAGATAAGAAAAAAAAACTTTTTAACAGTAGTTTTGGGAAGAGACTGTAAATAACAATAGATAGAGAAAGTCATATGAATGTAATACGTCATATATATTTTTTTTCGGAAAAACCAAATGATAATACAGTTTACGTGTTTTGGCGTTTTTTGAGACTGTTCATCTTATTATTTTTGTAATGTTATTTGAAAATTGCACCGATTTTTCAAGTTTTTCGTGTGCGATATTTACAAAGCTACTTTACATGCATTTATAGAGTAATTGTTTTGAAATAATACTTAAAATTAGGGTGAAAATGGATTTTGGTGTAACGGAGTGAAAAATGTAAAAATCAGGATTTATAGACATTTTTCTAAACTAGCCAGTCAATTAGGGAATTTAACGTTGTGCCGGCAGGTCATTTGCAACCGAAAGAATCTTGGTTAAAATCTTGGTTACGACTCGAGTTTTTCAGTCTGATTCTACCTTTCAAACCTTGTCCTACACACGGCTTGTGTGAAACAAGAATTACGTTTCTCAGTAGTGTCTCCCATTTTACTTCACAAATTTATTTCTCCGTTGATTTAATTCCTATCGGTGATATCAGATATTAAAAAATATATATCTTTAATAACGGCATATAAAATGATTATCTAAACACCATATACAAAAGCTAAAAAATATTTGCAATTGTTAAGGGATTATAAAATGAAACATCTGGAAGGACGGAACTGATTGTAATATCGTTTCTTCTCTCTGCTGAAATGAAAAATGAAGAAATGAAACAGAATTTTCGCTCAGTTGGTTTGTCTCCGAGCATTTCTTAAGTTCAGGTGTTTACTTTTGGAGTCACTATATATCACTGATAAATTATGGTATTGATACATGGGGACTGGATAATGGATGGGGAATCGTAGACTCAGGGCACATCGTTTGGCTTACCAATTTCAACAGTGGAAGGATTTGCTCAAATAGAAATGGAATGAGTAGCAAGAAAAGGTTTAATTATACAGGATGTTTCAGAAATACTTTTACAAACTTCGGGTATGGGTTCCTCACAACTGTTCTCTTAGAGTGAACTAAATGATCTAGTACGTCATTTGAATTTGTCTTAAGGAATCTGCAGAGTTACTAGGCTCCCGTCTTAAAAAATAAGAATCTTCTGGAACCAGGAACACATTACTCATGGTACAGACACAGAGAACAAGGGCTAGTTCCTTTTTTCTCACAGATCGAGTTCTTGATTTACTGTAATAACGTAAAGGAGTTAATGCACTTTTATGAAATTGAACATGATCTACTCAGTGAAGACTTTTTATAGATTCATCAAAGAGGAGCCTGAAAGACGTGTTACTGCATAATGAGAATGTGCATGGGTCCATTCCTGTCGCACATTCAGTTCAAATGAAAGAGACAGTTGAAAACATGAAGATACTTTTAACAAGTATCCAATACGAGAACACAAATGGCGTAATTGCGGTGATTTCAAAGTTATTGGAATACTATTAGGACAACAAGCTGGGTTCACAAAAATGCCTTGTTTTCTGTGCGTATGGGACAGTCGGGTAAAGCAAAGACATTAGAGTGTGAAAGTATGGCCACAGCGGAGAAACTTGTTGCCTGGAACTAAAAACCGAACCGCTTGTAGAGAGACAAAAGATATTGCTTCCGCCACTACACATAAAATTGGGCTTGATGAAGGAATTTGTAAGGGCTCTACCACAGGATGGACCCTGCTTCAAGTACCTTTCCAAGAAATTTCCCTTCATTACACAAGACAAATTAAAGGCTGGAATTTTTGTTGGTCCTCAAATAAAGAAATTGATGAAGGATGAAGATTTTCAGAAGACAATAAATGAGAGAGAAATAGAAGCATGGACCACCTTCCGATCAGCTACTGAAAATTTCTTAGGCAACAACAAAGATCATAATTACAAGAGCATTGTCGAAACAATGTTGGAAAATTTCAAGAAGATGGGTTGTAACATGAGTGTAAAGGTGCATTTTTTGCATTCACATATCGACTACTTTCCAGAAAACCTGGGACGTTATAGTGAAGAGCAGGGTGAACGTTTTCACCAAGATATTAAGGAAATGGAGAGGAGGAACCAGGGGAGATGGAATGAATCTATGATGGCCAACTACTGTTGGATGTTGAGGAGGGACAGTCATCTTCAAGGATCTGCAAGGAAGTCAAAGAAGAGAAAGTTTGAAAATAATTAAATGAAACACTTGGGCTTCTTGTTTTGTTAAGATGTAGTCATTAAATGAATTAGGGGAGTTCTTGAGAGTATTCTTAAAATGTTTCTTCAATAAAAACTTACCTTGTGGGAAATGGTATTTGAATACTTTTCTACGCTCATTAGTAAAATTGTCAAAACATTACTTATTTTGTGTAAAAATCTGCCGTGATAGAAAAAAACCGAAGTTATTTCTGGACTCAGCATAAAACCTTGATTCAAGAACACCTACTTTTAAGAAATCATCTGACAAAAAGTTTGAAAATGCAGACTAGTGTAATAAACGTGTAATGTAGCTATTTCTGCAAAGGTTTATTTGGATTAATATGTAGGATTAGAAAAATAAGCTTTTGAAAGAATAGTTTGCATACTTACTAATAAACGATAGAGAATAGAGAAGGTCATGTGAATGTATCACATCATTTTTTATTTAGCGATAGAGCAGCCTAGGATCTTCACATACATGCGCGAATACAGTGATTTTTTACGTTTTGATGTTACAAAATAGCTTGCCTATCGACCATATTTCGTACACGAGGCGTTTTCATTATGCACAACTGCAGGCCGAGTGCAGTCAGGCGAGACAACAAGAGCTTTTTCAATTGTTAACTATTGGGGTATTATTTCCTGAAAGGTCACACACAATATGGGCCATTTCTGATCTCCAACATTTGTCATATGCGCGTCTAGCAACATGGATGAGGCTGGGTATTTTATTGGTCTTCATATCGGTATAATTTCATAAAAGCTAACCAAGCGTATGGATCTGGTATACCTTTGTGCTTATATACTCGTATGCTACTGTTAAATTGCATGATGTGGGTAATAGTATGCATAATAACCAGCACCTCCGGTTAGTGTGATAATACAAGGATTAATACATTCTTTCAGTTAATACAATAACATACTTAGAGTTACTCTGTGAGTTGTGGTAAGCCAAAGCAGGTCTTCCTATCTTTAGATTAAAGTTAATCTTGGTTCAGATACAAGGGCGGTTCGAAAAGTAACGCACAATAATTTTTTTACAAAAAAGTTTAATAGTTAAAACAAGAACAAAAACACAAATGAACTTACACTTTTTACCTACTTTTCGACATAGTGACAAAGTTTCTCAACGCATTTCTCCCATCGTGATACCAGTTTCAGTATGCCCTGTTCGTAGAAGTCAGTTTCCTTGGAGTATAGCCATCTGCGGACTGCTGACTTCACTTTCGCATCTGTCGCAAAGCGTTGGCCGGCCAGGAATTTCGTCATGGGACCAAAAAGATGAAAGTCCGACGGTGCAAGATCCGACTGTATGGTGGATGCTGGAGCACCTTCCAACCAAATTTGGTGATTTTCTGACGAATAGCAGCAGCAACATGGGGGCGAGCATTGTCGGGAAGAATTTTGACATCGTCAGCATTCATGTTGTGGGTTTGTCACGAAGGGTACGACGCAACTTCACCAAAGTTTTCATGTAGGCTGCAGAATTCACATTGGTCCCGTGTTCAGCAAACAAGACAACACCATGCATACACCAGAACACCATCACAAGCACTTTCCTAGCAGATTGGGTCACTTTGAATTTTTTTTTCACTTGGGAACCAGCGTGTTTCCATGCCTGCTTGGTTTCGGGCGTGTAGTGGCATGCCCCCGACTCATTACCAGTGACGATCCGTTTCAAAAAGTCATGCCCTTCTACGGTGTACCGCGTTAGGTGATCCAAGCTGGTCATCATTCCCTGCATCTTGTGGTTGTCTGTCAGGTTCTTAGGCACCCAGCGAGCACTAACTTTACGAAATTTCAACGTGTCATAACAATATCATACACTACACCATAGGAAATATTGCGATAAGGTTCGCAGTTGCACACGCCGGTCGTTCAAAATTGCCGCCTCAATGCCTCTGACATACTGCGGGGTTGCAGCTGTTACCGCCCTCCCAGAGCGTGGCGAGAGGTTCACACGGTTCTCTAGGAAGAATGTATACCACCTGGAGACATTGCTGCGGCCCATACAATCATTCCCATACACGCCACGCATGTCTCTGTGAAATCACTCGGTTTCTGCCCTTTGGCCCACAAATATCAAACCACACCTGACTGCTCTTCACACGTGGACGTAGTAACATGCGCGCCATCTTTGTTGCGTAGTTCACCTTCTCTCTCTAGAGCTGCACAGAAAACAAAAATATTCTCTGTAGTGAAAACTTCAAACTATATCTGTGTGAAATTGCAACATTCCAGCTGCAATACCAAGGCAGAAAAAAGTATTGTGCGTTACTTTTCGATCCGCTCTCGTAGTAACGTGTGCATACAGATGTTGCTACGACATACGCTGGGATTAGAGTTGCGCTCGACCAAAACTACAGTACGGTAGCATAGCACATAAATGCCGTAATAAATGGTAGGATTACCGGTAGTATTGGTGTCATTGGTAGGGAAAGAAACATAACACAAAAAACAACTAAGTAAGAAAATTAATGAGAAATTCAAACATTATGATCACCAAAATCTGTGATCATGACTTTGGTCACTGTGATCAAAATAAAAATTGTACTTTTCGGTTCAACATAACATTACTCGTGATCACTATCAGTGTCTTCGATTTGAACTGTAGTATACTCAGTGGAGCTTCCAAAAGTTTTTGAAGAACAGATTTATTGTCTTCCATATAACGTAAATTCCACTGCAAGGAAACTAACTTTTCGGCTTTGAGGAGTAAGCCTGTTTCTAATTTTACTGTGGATCCTCCCGATGCGCCGATCCTGCTATGTTCAACGCTTCGGTTTCTGGAGGAATCTAGTAAACCACTGACCTCAAACGTAAACAAAGCGATCGATAGGAGGTAACGCCCGATAGGTATGCAGCACATCTAACGTACAGGTAACGCGGGTGGGATCTTAACTGACCAATTCTACCAGGAAAATTACCGCAGTCTATGCTTACTTATGATAGTTGAGAAAATTGTTTTCTTTACGTTATTTGCACCACGTTTTGGGCATCAATTTGAAGTAGGTTGTATTTCAACTGTTGGGGAGCCGAACTTGAAGTTGGTTGTAACCGCACGTATAGTAAACAGTTTCCGGTAGCCTTCGCCCCAAATGTGCTTTCAGGTGGCCTTTGCCCCAAGTTTAAAAAAATATTATCTTTGTAATTTGATTGTTTCTTTAAATATTATATATTTATGTTTGCCTCGGCTGCGTCAGTGTTATTGTTAGAGACACGTTTCTCTTAGCAGGGTTGTGATGCGACAAAAATGTAGGCTTACACAGATTATAATTTTTTACTTCACTACTTTTATTAATGCTTGACACGATTTAAATACCACTTCACTGATATAGAGAGAGATGTGAGATTCTTTAATTAATTACTTGCACTTTTTAACACGTAAAGCTATTTTTCGTCTCACACGAATACGTATTAAATTTCTTGAGGACACTTTTTGCGTCTGGTTAGTAACGCTGTCTGCAACCAACTGAACTTCTGAATTTGTAAATGTTTCTCCTTTTCAGTTTCTGATTGCCAAATCCTACTCTAATAGAATACTTTCGTTTAACTAAAGCTTTTTCTGGTTGTTGATTGGCTATTTTATAAACTGTCACTAAAATTACATATTGCTTCCAAGAATCAGAAGTGGTATTGTTAAACTCTCAAACTCATTATTGCCTCAAAGTTACCTCATTGTTATCAACTTTTGACCTATTTCTCACAGCTCCTACATTATTAAATTACGTAATATATTCACATAACATTATTACACATTGATACAATAATATAAACATATACAATGACTGTAATATACACTTTTTATATATTGTTAAATACACATGTGCTTTAAGGCGGGCTTTATTTAATTTATATATATATATATATATATATATATATTATATAACTAGACTGAAATCTGTTAAGTATTAAAATACTGCCTCATAATCTACGGTAGCCTACTGTAGTTTTACAACTCTAGCATTTCCGTGTTATAATTTACGATGAATTTAAAGTCGGTTTAAGAGAGACAGACTGCCTTGAAAGACTGCATCTAGCATTTGGGGATCTTTGCCCTTCGTAATGCACGATTTATCGATGGTTTGCAGAGTTTAGAAGAGATTCCTCGAAGATGAAGACCGCGCAGGACGGTCGCTACAACTACAACGGATGAAAATGTGATGAAAGCAGAGCGCATGGTCCGGGAAGATCGTTGCCCTAGTATTAGATTCAAGAAGCCCTGAATGTTTAACATCGTAAGACGTGACGAAAGTTGGATATACCAGTATGATCCAGAAAATAAGCGACAGTCATCGGTCTAGATCTTCCAGGAGAGGCGAGCAAGAAGTGTTGGCAAGAAGATGAATTGTTTGTTCTTCTCAGCTAGTGCCATATTGTGACAATTCCGCTTCAACGGCAACACCTGTCCCTGCCAGATGGTACACTACAAAATATCTGCCACAAGTCTTCAATGAACTGGGAACAAATTGTCCTAAGGTTGGTCTGCGTGAAATTTGTTGCACGACGACAACAACGCCTCTGCCCACACTGCACTAGAAGCAACCCAATTTCTCCACGAGTCAAATGTTTGTGCCATCCACCCTACAGTCTAGATCTGGCCCCATGCGATTTTTTACTACTCCCCAAAATAAAAGAAAAAATTAGAGCTCAGTGATTTGAGACACCTGAAGCTGCAGTAACTGCTAATAAAAAATGTGTTTGCATTCTCTCCAAAGAAGAATGGCGTTCGGCTTTTGAAAACTGATGTGAAAGGAAGGGACGATATATAGAATGCAATGGGAAATATTTTGAAAATATGCAATTTTTAAATTTTATTGCATTCATTCTCAAACTTTTAAGAGTAAACCTCATATTTTTTTTTATTTTACAGTCCTGAATACTATAATTTATCACTCCAGCGAAGATTGGCCGGCCCTCGTAGCCGTGGTCAATGGAGTGTGTAGCTTCGGCGCTCCCCCAAGCTGAGGGTCGCAGGTTCGAGTCCCACCATGGGTGTTTTATGTGTGAAATTGCGGTAATAAGCAGTAATGCAAAAACAGTAATGATAAACTAAGTAACCAAGGGAAGTTTAAAATAAAAGAAGAAGAAGGTGTAAAAATAACGGATTAAAATAAATTAATAGTATGCCTATTATCACATTTATCACTAGTATTGGTTATTTGGTAAAATAATCGCTTATTATACTTATTAATCTATTTATCAAATTAATGATATACCTACCTTCAACCACATATACCTACAAATAGTAGCAAATGTATATGCAGCATTAAATTTCAAGTGCGTTTGTTTTGCTCACTAATAAAGGAGCTGAAAGCTAATAAAGGGCTGAATTTATGAATTCCCGTAACTTTTAAGTCAGTGTAAAAATTTTTGTGATAGCGATAACCAATTTGTAAAATTCCAGCTTTATATGTTACTTAATTATCTGCCTATTAAATACTAGCTGGCTGCCCGACGTTGTACGGATAGCTTTTTCAACTAGAATGACGGATTAATTTAATTTATCTCTCCCGTTCTTTATGAACTTATTGTAAAGCATCTAGAAATGTTTGTGGCGAATTCTCCCCGTTACCTTTTATATATAATTATAATTTCGTACTGGACCGGTTATTCTTAATAAAGGATGAAAAAATCCCTTGATGTTCACGCAAAAGGATGTGAAACATTGGCAAAGAATCCAACTTCTTTAAGCCCCAGGTTTCCAAGTTCTGGAAATTCTGCGTATCTCATTCGTAAGCTTTGTCGGTGGAACAGTCAATGGCACATCAATTTAAACATTGACATTAATGTGAATAATGTTATAAAATTGTAAATACGTTTAATGTAATGGAGGCTAGCTAGTCGTGAAGGTGAACGTCAGGTACATGACCCTAAGCGGTACCAGGCAGAGAAATCTTCGGGACAACATAAAGCACAGATCTAGTTTTAGATTGAGAGAGAGGGAGATAGGCAGAGGTTAGAAGGAGATCGGAGAGGCTTGGACACAAATGGAAAGTTTTGACACGTCATAAGGAGAAACATGAGGGAAAATGTTCTCATAAGACGCTAAGGTGATCAACCAATCACCTTAGCGCTTTAAAATAGTTAAGAGAAAAATAGTATCATTTGCAGAGTGTATAACAGACAGAGCACCGATATTCTCACGATTTCGTGTTATAATATCGTCAGCGGGCGAACTTCACGCCACTTTAGTTTTTTATTTCGTTTTTTTTTTTAAATTTATGGACGCTTTTTAACTCCTATGCTTCTTAGCGTCCCAATCTTCGTTGGATTTATTTTGCTCAGAGACCCCTTTATTCGGATTGAGGTTCTTTTACGTACCGTAAATCTACGACACGGAAGCACCGGCCTTACTTCCCTTCCGAAGGAAGCCATGCTAAGGATTTTACGCCCGAAAAAATCCATCGCCGGATTTGAACCCGCAACCTCGGGGCGCCACTTTGGTGACGGGGCGTTGAAGAAGCTGTTAGTAATTTAGGAAAGATAGAGAGTTAGAGTGGGAAGTACAGCTTAACAGACAGGCCCCATAATAAGCTACCTGCGAATAACTATTGATAAACTACAGTTAAAATGAACCCAGACTTCTTATTTCTTCTCCTGTTACGCCCTAAATAAAATTTAAGAGTATAGGCCAACACAGAAGTGTTGTAGGGACAATTCCTTACAGCACATCAATAACACCCACACCAGAAAGGAAGACAACGAGCAGCGGAGAGGTCCGTCGCAATCGGTTGGAATGGTCGAGTAACTTGTTATATAAATACAGTAGGTGACATTTTAAACGTTTTTGCTTTTTAATTGTTTAATAACATAAAAGCTTTATATAATAAACCAGAAGTATTGTTTATTGTGATGTTGTGTAGTATTTAAAGTTTGAGTTGGGTCTCAGCTGAAGATGGGAGAAACAAATCTCTCGAAAGCGCTCCTACGATAACAACTAGCGCATGTATGTGATGTGAATCAACATTTTCCAACTCAAACTTTAAATAAAAACATAAAAGCTACATAGCTTTCACATACTACAGAGACATTTAACATATACTACGAAATAAATGTGAAGTTGGTGAATTTGTAAATTCCGTACGCCCAGGCCACGATGTTAAGCTCTGTCTGTGACCATAGAGACAAATAAACTTCTCAGTTGTTACTTTAAAAATCTGATGTGTTACACTTACATGACTTTCTCTACTCTTGTACAAACTATTTTTACAAACGCTTATTCGCCATATACTTCATGTTAATCTTATTGCTAATTTTCTTGTAGGTGCAAGGGGAATATGGTAGTATTTAAGCGATACTCAAATCTTTTAAAAGCTGGTTGCTATGTGCAGCATTCCATTCTCTTTGTATTACCAGGACATAAAAATGAATAACGAATTCCAATTTGAGAAAATAAGTATTGAAAAATTTAAGGGAATAACAAGCAATATCTCGAAAATGGTTCACTCAACAAAAAAAATGTATAGGACATAAATTGTGTATTTTAACGCGATCTACAGTTTTTGTGTAGTAAAATTTTGTCTATCTGTTATGGTTTACCAGTTATGGAAAAGTCGTTCACAATGAAGAGTACCTTGTAGACATTCCCAGAAAATTCAAGATATACATTTTATTTGTCATGAAAATATCTTAAACATATGATATTTTAATCAAAATCCTTGGAGACATTTTTGAGAAAATTAAACTTTTCGAAAAATGTTCCATGTAAAGGGTAATCTGGGGTGGGGGATTTTCTTGAAAACCTTCGTGTCGCATCTCTGGAAGATACTGAACTTAAATACCAAGCTTGGTGTTTATCCGACTGTTCGTTTATGAGTTATGCTGTTCACAGACACACAGACACACACACACACACACACACACACACACACACACACTCACGCACGCATAGACACGGACACGGAAATGTTTCCAATAATGCTCTTTTTGGTTTCAGGGGGTCTCAAAATATGTATTTCCTGTGAAATCTCGGTATCGAATTTTTGGGTGGAATACAATACTTCCCCTACTTACTATACGTAGTAGAGAAAGTAAAAATATCGGTTCACCTATCCTAAAGTTAGCAATTTTCTCTCATTTCACAATTTACTTAGCATGTCCTGCTAATGAAGTTAATTACAACATAAGTATATAGGAAATAAAACAAATATTTTTTACTTGAGCATTATTAAAATATTTTGGCATTGGTATCGCACGCTTATCATATCGTTATAACCAGATTCGATTCACTTTAATTGTGCTGTGTCTTAATTGCTAAATCGTGACCAGCTATATATTTACTGCTGTGTAGTAACAACTGTTTTCTGCCCATGGCATTCTCAACTAAAAGTCAAGGTTTTCTTCACCAGCATGCTGTTTTATAGCGTCAATGTGTTCGTATTCAACCTCAAGGGCTTGTAAATCCTTTTAGTAATTTATGAAATGAAATTAGAGCTATTTGTGAAAGATTTGAGATTTTCAATGGTGAAAGAATTATCAAAATCGGTACTCTACATACACCACCCACACATACACATTTTCTCTCTTTATGATACTAACACAGATTTATTTTGTACAAAATCTTGCATTGGCTTTGAAGTGTCATGGAGTAATATTCCTTTTTAAATCCTGAATTTAATTATTTAAACATTAAGTTTCCTTATTTTCAGTTTTTTGTATACATATTTGTATATGCAGTTTAGGCGCAATAAATCCGAGTTTTGGTGCCGATTAATTACTGTAGGTGAAACTTGGATGCACCATTATACGCCCGAAACAAAAATACAGTCCAAACAGTGGACTGCAAAGGGGGAACCGGCTCCAAAAAAAGCAAAAACTGTTTTTTCGGCTGGGAAAGTGATGACTACTGTTTTTTGGGATAGTCATGGAGTTATTTTAATCGATTATCTTTAAAAAGGAAAACCCATTACAGGAGCATACTACGCATCATTACTTGACAAGCTGAAGGCAGAACTTGCGGAAAAAGGCCACATTTGCAGAAAAAGAAAATCCTGTTTCACCAAGACAACGCACCGCCTCACACCTCAGCGGTTGCAATGGCGAATATCCACGAATTACGGTTTGAACTGCTGGACCATCCGCCTTACTCACCTGATCTAGCCCCAAGCGACTTATTTTTGTTCCCTCATCTGAAAATTGCGCTCGCAGGACAGAGATTTTCGTCAAATGAAGAGGCAATCACCTTCGTGAACAATTATTTTGCAGAGGAAAACGCCGAGTACTATTTGGACGGGTTACAGAGATGGTAGCATCGCTGGGAGAAGTGTGTGGTGATACAAGGAGACTATGTTGAAAAATATAAAAAAAAAATCTGAAAAAATGTCTTGTATCTTTATTAGGTCGGAAACTTTTCATACCACCCTCGTAGGTCAATATGCTTTACATCGCTTAAATATATTCTTTGATCCAACATGTCTCCAACATATTTATGAATATTAAACATAATTTTTTCATTAAAGTTAAAGCACCATTGGTATACAAGGAACAATTCATATGTTAAAAATACATATTTGAAACAAAAAAATGGAAAGGAAGACTTACTCACTGTCCGTTTCAACATTTTACTACACTTTTAAAAATGACAGAATGAAATAGTATATTATGCAACGAGACTATAATGGTAGCAATTAAAACGCAGGTATTATTATTATTAACCGAGCGAAGCGAGATTAATAATTATTATATGAGGGTTTTAATCACCATTATAGTCAAGTTTCATACGACTGTTTATGGTCGACCATGTATCTAAATTAAAGGTCTCATAAGTATTCGTTTCTGGTTTGAGTGATGTGTTACAATCGTTATTCCTTTATTTATGGTTACAATACAATGACCTTGTAGCACCTGTGTCAAACAAAGTTGCTAGCGTTGTGATACGTACTACGTAGAATAATCGATACTTAAGCTTTCACAATGTTACGTGGCCACATCTGATTGGTCGAATACCAATAGTTTAATGAACAGGTGTATTTTAATGAGGCCAATTAAAGTACTGCTACCAGTCGTATAAATACATTTTCGCATGGTCGAGCATAAAAGTAATAATGCCACATGACTTACATGTTAAAATCTAACATTTAGTAATTCTGTCCTTTTTTTTTAAAAAAACTCAGCTCACTGTTCCCTTAAGACTGTTGTTGCCATTGTGGAAACCAAAGTCCATTTCTAGGCAGATATTTAAGGTGTTAGAGTGACTTTTTATATCTTATATGAAAGTAAGGTATCTTATT
Organism: Deroplatys truncata; assembly: GCA_030765065.1. Lineage (NCBI taxonomy): Eukaryota > Metazoa > Arthropoda > Insecta > Mantodea > Mantidae > Deroplatys > Deroplatys truncata. The sequence continues at coordinate 125,482,079 of CM060980.1, read as the reverse complement.
TGGAAAAGATAATGAAATCCATGCGAGTGTCCCACGTGTATTTTTACTTTGTCTAACAGTACTTCCAGTAAGTAGAGGAAGTATTGTATTTCACCCAAAATTTCGACCCCGAGATTTCACCTGACATACATGTTTTGAGGTCCTCTGAATACAAAAGTGCAGTTTTTTTTAGATAAAACATATTTGTGACACGAAGATTTTCAAGAAAATTCCTTCAGTCCTAACAATCCTTTACATGGAAACGTTTTCATTATTTTTGATGTTCTTAAAAATGGGTCTAGATACCAATGTTAAAGATATTTTCATGACAAAATGTTTATTTGAATGTTCCGGGATTAGCCTGGAAGTCCTCTTTATTCTGAATAAGCTTTTTATAACTGGTAAACGGTACGTAATAGATAAAATATTACTACACATAAATGCAGATCTCGTTATGTCAAATTAAATTCTTGTACCATTAACTATTTCCAGATATTCTTTGTTATTGGTTTGAGTTGCCATTTATTTATACTTTTATCAAGAGGAAAATGCTATTCGTATTTATCTCCTGGTCATGCAAAGAGAACGGAATTTCAAAGCCACCACGTAGCGATTCGCTCTTAAAATATTTGACTATGGCTTAAGCCCTTATTCCCTTAATTCCCTTGTACAAGGAAAAATTCAATAAAATCATTTCTGCAATTGCTTATTCCAGTTAACATAAAGTAGATAGAACAATTATCAACCAATCAGTATTGTGTCAGTTGTGTCAAAGATTTTTTAAATGTTGTTAAAAAGAATTGCGTCAGTACTTTGAAAGTAGTCATTTACTCACTCCTGATCAGTTTGGATTTAGTAAAGGTCATTGCACAGTTGATGCTCTTATAGAATTTACATGTTTTTCAAATATTGAGAGAGGTAATAATTCGCTTTCTATGTTACTAAGGCATTTAAAACTCTTTCACGTGAATTATTGTTAATTAAACATCATTTTATGGTTTAGATGATTATAATTTAGAGCACTATAATTAGCTCTGATCTTAAGCTGCTTTAATATGGTGTCCCTCAAGGGTCTATTTTAGGCGCCTTGCTCTTTATAATGTATGTTAATGACCTTCTTTCGAATATAAAAGAAGACTATCTTACTACGTTAATGTATGCTGATGGCGTTGCTTCAAGTGTGCCATGCCCAAATATGGATCTTTCTCAAAGCAAACTTGAAGGTTCCTCAGTCAAAATTATGGAATGGTATAACTAACAACCTAAGTTTGAATCCTAATAAAACAACTGATATGAGGTATAGTTTTAATCCTGTGAATTATGATAAATCTACTTCTGTTTGCTTTTTAGGAGGTGTTCATCTTCAATTTAATTTACAGTGGCAACCTCACATAAAGTATCTTGCTGGTAAGATTATCAAAGGTATCCTATGCCCAGAAACGTGGTTTACTTAAAAGCTCTTTCACTGGTATGTTCTGGAAATGTACAGTGACATCTTAGTTATGGTTTATTGCTATGTGGAGGCCATTCCTATGCTAAAATTCTGATGTGTTACACTCACATGATTTTCTCTCTTGTAAAACTATTTTTATAAACGCTTATTCTCCATATGCTTCATGTTAATCGAGATGTTAATCTTATTGCTAATTTTCTTGTAGATGCAAGGAGAATTGGCAGGTTTTAAGCTATAGTCAAATATTTTAAGAGCTGGTTGCCATGTGGAGTATTCCATTCTCTTTGCATTGCCAGGACAAAAAAAATGAATAACGAATTTCCATTTGAGAAAAAGTATGAGTATTGGAAAATTTAAGGGAATAACAAGCAATATCTCGAATATGGTTCACTCATCCAAAAAAATGTATATGACATAAATTGTGTATTTTAACGCGATCTACATTTTTTATGTTGTAAAAGTTTGTCTATCTCTTATGGTTTACCAGTTATGCAAAAGTCGTTCACAATGAAGAATACTTTTGGAGACATTCCCAGAAAATTCGAGATATACATTTAATTGGTCATAAAAATATCTTAAACATATGATATTTTAATCAAAATCGTTAGAGCCATTTTTGAGAAAATTAAAATTTTCGAAAAATATTTCATGTAAAGGGTAATCTGGGGTGCGGGGATATTCCTGAAAACCTTCGTGTCGCATCTCTGGAAGATACTGAACCTAAATACCAAGTTTGGTGTTTATCCGACTGTTCATTTCTGAGTTATGCTGTTCACAGTCACACACCTAGACACACACACACAGACATGTTTCCAAAAATATACGTATTAGAGAAAGTAAAAATATTCTTACTTTGCAAAGAAAAGTCGTTAAGAATTATCTATGATGACTCACCTTTATCTAATTGTATACCACTCTTTATTAAAGTTCATATTTTAACTCTCCCATCAGTCTTTATCCTCTCAGGTCTTATGTATGTTAAGAACAACATTGGTAGATACATTCAGTGCGCTGCTATACATTTGGTTTAAATTTCCTTAGTGATAAAGTAAATTCTTAAGATTTTATTATAATATGTTGTTAAAGAATGACCAGAGAAAGTCATGTAAATGTGACCGATAAGATTTTTCATTAGGTAATTTTAGGAGAAACGAAGCATTTAAGTAGACTCGATGAAGTGTAACTCTTCTATCTTCGGGAGGGAAGATTGGGCAGCATATTTAGAAGATGCCTATGTATAGATTAAACAAACGAAATGAAAAAGGTACAGTCGTTATGGAAGCTAAACAGTGCTGTAATGAATTCCCTTCCCAAATCCGATAACCTCCACTTTACGCTTAAGCGAAGCATAGCTTTGGAAAGGATATAGGAGGCTTTGGAGCGAATATCCAAAGGCCGAATGTGCTTCTACGTCATTGAGAAAAAGCGCTTTGAAGCAATACATTTCCTGTTCGGTGTACCTTCTCTATAAAATCTCTGGAGAGTGAAGCAATGAGCCAAGAAATCCGTTTCATCTTTGGTCGTTAGAAACTTCCGACTGGGTGAACGAACGAACGTGTCTTACAATTGGTTTGCTCGTTAGAACCAGATTGTACAGTAGCTCCTGAATACAAAGAAACATATGCCTTACTTTATTATTAGAAGTTACTTTCGTTCAGCTATCCTTTGCACCAACTCCAAATAAAGTCTTACCTAAATCTAATACGATAATACACATTTTTTCAGGTACAGTACCTGAATAGATGTGGTATATTAATTTTATTGTTATTACCAGACGCACTGTTGTGGTGTATTGTTACCAACAGAGGTAGCATTATTGGATCTCCTTAGTTATATTTCGGTTTGACAGTCTTTCCTTTTGGCACGGACCACGCCAAAGGGAAGGATCTGTTTGAAGTTGTCTGGTATGAGGTCAGCCCTGTCTGGCTTTGACTAGACACTTTTGGTGGAGGCAAGATAGTGTCACTCGAGAGTAAGTGGTCGTTGGAACCAGTCGTGTGTGGTCGGTCTACGGTCTGTGACATCTCCCTTCACCCTGTTTCCTTTGTTAACTATGTAGAGAAGCCAAACGTTTTTGTGAATAAATCCAGCAATGTACTATATGTAATCTTACAATGTAATATAAAATCGCACGCCTTCCTCTTAAAATTATACACCAAGGACCCGGTCTTTTTGCTGCCAGCGCGTTGTGCCCCCATGTGCGCGTTGGGGTGACCTAAATTAAATCAATTTCTGGTAACATTTTCGGGCTTCGCCCCAAAATGTAACAATAATACACCTTTATTCAGGTACAGTACCTGAATAAACATACATATATTTACAGAAAACAACATTATTTCTCAAGAAAGGTCCTTTGGTCTTAGCTTATAATGTTCCTATATATTGGATGTTGCCAATGGCATGACGATGTAAAACATGCGTATTATTAAAATATTATTAATTTTATTGCGACAGAGAAAGAATTTATTTAAAAATTCTGCTTCCTTCAGGTGAAGGCTGCTGCACACAAAGCTTACCACACTGCAGAGTATTAAAATAGATACATAACTAATTACTACTAAAACAAATTAAAAATGCACAAACAGCATATGTGCGATATAAAATTGTTGTATAATTTCTGACACATAATTGAATTCATAAATAACACATCTAAAATTACAACAGTAATCCCTAGAAATAGACATAAAACTGTTTAAAACCTTGAGATATTAAATGCCGTACAAATGATATTTTAATATGAGAAGTGACCTTTTAATCATTGTAAATTGATTAGGAATAAAGAACACTCTTAAAATTCAGACCACTATTACTTTCTCTACTACGTATAGTAAGTAGGGGAAGTATTGCATTCCACCCAAAAATTTGATACCGAGATTACACCGGAAATACATGTTTTGAGACCCCCTGAATCCAAAAAAAAAAACATTTTTGGAAACATGTCCGAGTGTGTGTGTGTCTGTGTGTCTGTGTTTGTGCCTGTAAACAGCCTAATTCAGAAACGAACAGTCGAATAAACACCAAACTTGATATTTAAGTTCAGTATCTTCCAGAGATGCGACACGAAGGTTTTCAAGAAAATCTCCCTATTCCAGATTACTCTCTACATGGAACATTTTTCGAAAATTTTAATTTTCTCAAAAATGGCTCTAACGATTTTTATTAAAATATCATATATTTTAGATACTTTCATGGCAAATAAAATGTATATCTTGAATTTTCTGGGAATGTCTCCAAAAGTATACTTCATTGTGAACGACTTTTCCATAACTGGTATTCCATAAGACATAGACAAAACTTTACTACACAAAAAATGTAGATCGCGTTAAAATACACAATTTATGTCATACATTTTTGTTGTTGTGTGAACCATTTTCGCGATATTGCTTGTTATTCCCTTAATTTTTGCAATACTTATACTTTTTCTCAAATGCGAATTCGTTATTCATTTTTTTTATGTCTTGGACATGCAAAGAGAATGGAATGCGCCACATAGCAACCAGCGCTTAAAAGATTTGACTATCGCTTATAACCTACCATATTCCCCTTGCATCTACAAGAAAATTAGCAATAAGATTAACATTTCGATATCTCGATTAACATGAAGTAGATGGAGAATAAGCGTTTGTAAAAATATTTTGTACAAGAGTAGGGAAAGTCATGTGAGTGTAACACATCAGATTTTTATAAATAACGGATTCTTTTATAGATCATTTTTCAAACATTTTCGGTCATCAAAATCTGAGCCCTGATAATTACACTTCTTATCAGCTCTGTCTCTCTGCCTCTTCCTCTCTTTCCTTTTTAAATGTACATTATTTGTAATCCTCTCTGGCCTCACTTAAAAATCTAAGGTGGTAAAGCTTATTTTCATACAATTTTGTTTGAAATATCCAACGTCTCCGTGTAGGCACATCTACACAAATCCGCAGGCAGCACCCCTCAATATAACCCTGGCAACACAGCCTCCATGTCAACATCAACACTACCTAGTGCGATTGTATCACAACTCGGCTGGAGTGTCGTTGTGTATGTGACGGACTCTGAATGCGGTGTTCTACAGATTGCGAACTGGAGCGACTAAAAATAAAGAGAAAAAATATCGAAACACCTACTCAATATACCTACCGTGGGTTCGAGTGTGTCGCGAGATGTCGATAGAAAACAGGTGTTACTCTCGCAATAACTGTGTTGCAAATCCTCTTTCCGAATGGGAAGCACTTTATATTTTCAGTTCTTTCTGCCACGGAGCGAAATAAAAAAATCTGATGTGTTAAACTCACATGACTTTCTCTACTCTTGTACAAACTCTTATTCTCCATCTATTTCATATTAATCGAGATAAACATTTGCAGAAATGATCTTTTGACCTGCAAAGAGAATTACATTTTATACATAGTGACCAGTTCTAAAAATCTGATGTGTTACACTCACATGACTTTCTCTACTCTTGTACAAACTATTTTTACAAACGGTTATTCTCCATATGCTTCATGTTATTCGAGTTATCGAGATGTCAATCTTATTGCTAATTTTCTTGTAGATGCAAGGGGAATTGGTACGCTTTAAGCTATAGTCAAATATTTTAATAGCTGGTTGCTGTTCCATTCTCTTTACATTACCAGGACAAAAAAAAATCTGATGTGTTACACTCACATGACTTTCTCTACTCTTGTGCAATCTATTTTTACAAACGCCTATTCTCCATATGCTTCATGTTAATCGAGATATCGAGATGTCAATCTTATTGGTAATTTTCTTGTAGATGCAAGGGGAATATGGTAGGCTTTGAGCGATAGTCAAATCTTTTAACGCTGGTTGCTATGTGGAGTATTCCATTCTCTTTGCATGTCCAGGACATAAAAAAAATGAATAACGAATTTGAGAAAAAGTATAAGTATTGGAAAATTTAAGGGAATAACAAACAATATCTCGCAAACGGTTCACTCAACAAAAGAAATGTATATGACATAAATTGTGTATTTTAACGCGATCTACATTTTTCGTGTAGTAATATTTTGTCTATCTCTTATGGTTTACCAGTTATGAAAAAGTCGTTCATAATGAAGAATACTTTTGGAGACATTCCCAGAAAATTCGAGATATACATTTTATTTGTCATGACAATATCTTAAACATATGATATTTTAATCAAAATCGTTAGAGCCGTTTTTGAGAAAATTAAAATTTTCGAAAAATGTTCCATGTAAAGGGTAGTCTGGGGTGGGAGGATTTTCTTGAAAACCTTCGTGTCGCATCTCTGAAAGATACTAAACCTAAATACCAAGTTTGGTGTTTATCCGGCTCTTTGTTTTTGAGTTATGCTGTTCACAGACACACAGACACACACAGACACACAGACACACACACGGACATGTTTCCAAAAATGCTTTTTTTGGATTCAGTGAGTCTCAAAACATGTATTTCCGGTGAAATCTCGGTGTCGAAATTTTGGGTGGAATACAATACTTCCCCTACTTACTATACGTAGTAGAGAAAGTAAAAATATTTGACTATCGCTTAAGGCGTACATGTTCCTTTTGTCTTTTATTTGCAAGGGCAATATAGAAACACAGTAGCCTTTAAGCATAGACATATCTCTTAATAGCTGGTTGCTAGGTGCAGCACTATTCCCTTTTCCACAGATTAATACTCTTTGCATATCCAAGACAAAAAAGAAAAAGAATAACGAAATCGCATTTGAGAAAAAGTACAAGTATTGGAAAATTTAAGGGAATAACAAGCAATATCTCGAAAATGGTTCACTCAACAACAAAAAATGTATATGGCATAAATTGAGTATTTTAACGCGATCTACATTTTTTGTGTAGTAACAATTTGTCTATCTCTTATGGTTTACCAGTTATGCAAACGTTGTTCACAATGAAGAACGCTTTTGGAGACATTCCCAGAAACTTCAAGATATACATTTTATTTGTCATGAAAGTATCTTAAATATATAATATTTTAATCAAAATCGTTATAGCCATTTTTGAGAAAATTAAAATTTTCGAAAAATGTTCCGTGTAAAGGATAATCTGTGTTGGGGTGATTTTCTTGAAAACCTTCGTGTCGCATCTCTCGAAGATACTGAACCTAAATACCAAGTTTGGTGTTTATCCGACTGTTGGTTTCTGAGTTATGCTGTTCACAGACAGACAGACACACACACAGACACACACACGGACGTTTCCAAAAATCCTTTTTTTGGATTCAGGGGGCCTCAAAAGATGTATTTCCGTCGAATGTTTGGGTGGAATGCAATACTTCCCCTACTTACTCTACGTAGTAGAGAAAGCAAAAACTAACATAATAATTACAAAAATCTGATGCGATACATTCACATGACTTTCTCTACCCTCTATGTTTATTGCTGGGTATACAAACTACTCTTACTGAAGCTATTTTTCTATCTACTACATTGATCCAAATAATCCGTTGCAAATATAGCTACATTACACATTTCATTATAAATACAAAGACAGCAATGTTTAAGAACTGGATGCTATATCCCGGTCTTAAAAATTCCATACAGTTTCCATGCAATCACGACAAACTAAAAATAGATGTGACTTCAAAAGAACAAGTTTTGAGCATTTCAAACCTTTAATAACGAATATCTCAGAAACGGTATATGCCACAAAAAACCTGTTTTAAATAAACTGTGTTTTAAATATATCTACTCTTTTGTGTAGTACGTTTTCGTCTATCGCTTAACGTTTACAAGTTCAAGATTATACAAAAGTCCTTCCGAATAAAGAGGGTTTCCTAGATTATTCCCAGAAAATTCAAGATATACATTTTATTTAATGTGTAAATATCTTTCATATGTAGTATTTTAATCAAAATCGTTGTAGAATTTTTTTAAAAATCAAAGGTTTTGAAAAAACGTTCCATGTAAAGGGTAGTTGGGATGGGGAATTTTCTTGAAAATCTTCATGTAGCATCCCTGGAAGATACTAAACTCAAATACTAAGTTTGGTATTTATCTAACGTTTTGTTTTTGAGTTATACAGTTCCCATACAGACATACGGACATAATTCCAGAAATTCTTTATTTGGATTCACGGATCTCAAATTATGTATTTCCGGTGAAATCTCGGTATCAAATTTTCCCCCACTTACTACACTACTATAAATGGCAGAGAAAGTAAAGGTAACTTAAAAACTGAGAGTTAGCTATTATTTATTAAAATTAAATTATTAAAATTAGCGTACAGAAGGTTGTAAATTAATGTATAAATGAATATCTGCTATAAAAGTAGAAAAATTAGGTATCAGAATAATGAGATAGTTTGGAAATTAAGTAAAAATGTATATTTGTTCATATTCCTTTTGAAAAATCTAAAAATAAAATTAAGAAAATTATCTGTTAAGGTATCACTAAACTGTATCAGTAACTCTTTTATTATTAACTAAATTAATTTTGAATGAAGAGAACTTCACAGCACGACACAAGGACAAAAACAATACCAACCTGGCTGTACACATTCATTAACGCGAAAAAGGGAAAACTGACTTGCCTCATCCCTAGCTTCGGACAAGAATTCATTATAGCAATTATACCGCTAACGTAACAATATCCAGTCCTCCACCCGCAGGCAACTCTTTCCAGACTAAACATTAAATAGGAACACTTTTTTCCCCCCAAAAAAACGAGTAAAGAATTGTTTAATAGTGTTTGAAAAGCAATCCTTATGTAAAACGCCAATCATATAAAATAAAATGTATATACTCAATGTATACGCAAGGAAATTATTTAATAAAGACGCAAATGGTAAGAAAAGTCAAAATAATAACTTAAAATTGAAAAAAAAATGCTCTTAAATAGAAAGTGGCATAAAATGAACAAAATTACCTAATAAATATACGTTTTCGTAATTTGGGAGCCATGTTAAGGGTTTTGAGTATATGGCAATGCCTATGATTAAACAATGATGTCATCAGAATTCGTGCCTTGGTAATATACTGGTGTCGAGCTCTAGCCCAAACATAACTACCATTTAAACTTTAGCAGGTGCGTAGCTGAAAATGTAGACTATGGGAACAGATGGCGGAGCAGTAATACGCTTTAAAATTTCACAATCTACGTACAATTTATTATGAAGGAAATTCACAGAGTTTTCAGTCTTACAATGTTTAGAGTCACCGAATGCTTTGCTGATCTACTGGAAGTCAGATTTGACAATAACTTCTAACTACATGGTCTAAATTTAACAATGTATATGTCTCGCACAAATGTCCAAGTTCTTAAGCACCAAAAAATAACGACATAGCAAAGTCGGACAACCTGAGAAGCAAATGAGGCAAACTCAGGCAAAACTAAAACCAGGAGCCATGCTGGATATCAGTTTTGTTCAAGACACACAAGGAAGTGGGTGTTAGCGAAACTATGAACTACAAATAATTCGAAATTTGAGGCAGTATTTTTAACACTTAAATAATTTCAGTCTAATTATATAATATGCAAATTCAATAACAGCCCTCCTTGAAGCAATATGTGTATGTAATAATTTGTAAAATGTATGTAACAGTCATTGCATATGCTTATATTATTGTATCCATGTGTAATAATGTTATGTGAATATATTACGTAATTTAATAATGTAGGAGCTGTGAGAACAATAAGTTAAAAGTTGCTAACAATGAGGTAACAATGAGGTAACCTTGAATCAATAATGAATAAGAAAGTTTAACAGTACTACTTGTGATTCTTGGAGTAACAATAATGTAATTTTAGTGACAGTTTATAAAATAGCCAATCAACAACCAGAAAAAGCTGTAATTAAATGAAGGTATTCTATTGGAGTAGGATTAGCCAATCAGAGACTTGAAATACAAAAATTTACAAGTTTAGACGGTTGAAATCAATTCAGTTGTCTGCAGACAGGGTTACTAACCAGAAGCAAAAAGTGTCCTCAAGAAATATAATATGTGTTCGTGCGAGACGAAAAAATAGTTTTACGTATAAAAAAGTACAAGTAATTAATTAAAGAATCTCACAGCTCTCTATATATTAGTGAAGTGTTATTTAAATTGTGTCAAGCATTAATAAAAGGAGTGAAGTAAAATTATAATCTGTGTAAGCCAACATTCTTAGTCACACCAAAATCCTGCTAAGAGAAACGTGTCTCTAACAAATACTGACGCAGCCGAGGCAAACATAAGTATATAATATTTAAAGAAACAGTTTAATTACAACGTTAATATTTTTTTAAACTTGGGCAAAGGCCACCTGAAAGTACATTTGGGGCGAAGGCTACCGGAAACTGTTTACTATACGTGCGGTTGCAACTACTAGAAGTTCGGCTTCCCAACAGTTGAAATACGATACAACTCCTCCTAAAATACTCTCTTCTCAAATTGCAAACACGTTGGCAAATCACCAATGTAAACAGGGGCTCTGTTTATCTCTGTGGTTATTTCACAAGCCTATGCTGACTTAATGTCAACATCGATCAACAATTCGTTACATAATGACATGAAACAAACAACTCTGTTTATCCCAGATTCCTCTGACATGACTTCGTAAAGTTAAATAAATCTCTTTCGGAATGTAGTTTCCCATTTCTTCTCCTACTTCACGGTCTAGGCTTCAACCCGCTCCGCCAAATTGCTATCGCCATCGTTTCTTTGGTCTACGTGGTTTCCTTTTCCTTTGTGGGTGATAAGTTAAAACTGTCTTACGTAGCCTGTTGTCTGACATTCTGTCCAAGCGTGACTTCCAGTTTTCTTCATACGTCTTTATTATGCAATCTTATTTCTCTACTTTTTAGTTCTTCGTGACTGTTTATATTAGTTTTGCTTTCTAGTTTTATATATCTTGCTATAGATCTCAGGAATCTCGTTTCTGCTGCTTGTATATTTTGCAAATGTTGATTTGTATTGCTCCATGTTTCGGATCCATATGTAACGGTAAATATTGCCAGAGACATAGAGTTGAATTATCGAGTCTGGTCTTTTTCTAATGTTCGTCTTAACGTTCCAGTTTCTTTCCGTGTTTCCCATTTTATTACATGCAAATATGAATAAATTATGAAATAATAGTTCATTCTGTCTTCCACACGCTGCAACATTTGTGGTGATTTTTGGGTGCATTTGGGAAATAAGATTAGACAAACAAATTGTTCTAATATGGAATACAGCACACTACATTAATAATAATAATAATAATAATAATATATACAGGTTATTAAACAAGAACGAACAGACTTTACATATTTATTTATAATGAACGACTATAGATAGCGACACATTCGACATATCATTGAATAGAGGAAAGTTCAAAATTTTAAGCCCCACCTATTAGTTCCATTCAGTGCCTACAACGACGCTGTGTTTTTTTGCGAGAAAATGGTGACGCCACAGGAAAAGTCGTTTTGTGTGCTGTATTATGCAAAGAGTGAATCCATTGTTTCATTGCAGCGTGCATTTTGTTGTAAGTTCAACAACGAGCTGCCTCGTCATAAAAATTTACAACTGATACAATAAATTCGTAGAAGATGTTTGCATATACAAACGGAAAAGCACTGGTCGTCCTCGCATAACAAATGGTGCTCATTTTAAACACATAATGTAAAACATTGAGCTTTTTCCGCTATCTATTGTCGTTCATTAGAAATAAATGATAACTCTGTACTGCTTATATGTAACAAGAATAAGAATTTTATTATTGTTGTTATTGTGCGTTAACCTTAATAAGTGTATGTTGGAAACGAGTACATCCAATATGTTCAAATGCAAAATACGTCGAGAGCTTCTTGAATATTCCCTATGCACTGCGCGTGCGTGGGACGACCGAGAAAGCTTTAAACGGTTTTCAAGAGTCAATTGGGCTCGAGAGTGTGACAGTATTTTATGTGAGGCGCTCGTCTAATTTTAGTTTCCCTTTAGGGAGACTAACCCAGGCAAAAGATTACAATAGAATATTTACAAATAAAAATGTCGACAATATTACATACAACCATGATTTATAATTTCACTGTCTAACCTTTCTGTTGCATCCTAGACATCTCGGAATACTGCTAGTCCAAATATCTGAGTTTACGTTCCTTAGGTAGCGGCCTATTGTCACAGATAGTCTTTTTTTCCGTTGTTTATTTTATAGCCTCATTTAACTTTTATGTCGTCCTCCGCTCTGGTTCCGGAGGTCGCTTGTTCAAACACGACGGAGGGTGATAGATTTTATTGGGCATAAGCATCCTTAGCATGGCTTCCTTCGGAAGGGAAGTAAAGCCATTGCTTCTGTGTCGTAGATTTACGGCACGTAAAAGAACCCTCAATCCTGATAAAGAAGCATCTGAGCAAAATTACCAGTCTTTCTCGCCCAGTATAGTATGGGACGCTAAGCACCACAGCAGTTAATGAGCGTCCATAAATAAAACACAATTTAATTTTTATTTAACTTCTATGGTCATATCGGAGGCTTTGATTTGAGAAACAACTCATTGACTGTATGTTCTTAAACTTTGGTCTTTAATTACTTTTTTTTAACATTAAACATACTGAAATTTACTTGCACGTGCATATTTCTAGGATAGGGAAAGATTCTAATTAATAATGCCGTGACGTGGTCGCTGGAGCGTTTGACTTCTGTGCTCCGCCCAAGTGTCGCGGGTTTGAGTCCCAACATCAGCAGGGGTATTTGTGTGTCTGTTCAACAATAATTGCGGTAATAAGTGGTAAACAGCAAAACAGAGAAGACACGGAAATAATAAACAGTAAACAACAAGGGATCGTTAAAAGAAGTAAAGACAAATTTCCCCGCCTCGGCCGGAAATTGAAACCAGGACCTCTGGGTTGAGAACCCATAACCCTCATCACTTCAGTGACTGGCGATTGCGTCCCGAAGTCAGTTTTATACGTCAGTTGCATCCCAGTATTTTCAATTCCTGGCACAAACTACATTTCCCTTCCCATTTTGCAGACTTAGGACTCTCTGTACCATTTTTAATTTAAACCCCACAAATGGATGAAATTTTGTTATGTTTTGTTAGATTACAGTACTGAACACGAGTTAACAAAAATAAACAAACAATAACAAAGAATTTGTATGGTTGAGACATTACAGGTAGATTAAAAGTGTTGCTTGTGGCATTTTCACCATAAAATGTTGGCAGTGTCGTCACTGGGTCACTGGTTATAAGTACAGCATGCAGTAATTTAGTTAGTCTCACTTACATTTTCAATAGCTTTCCTTTTAAGTTTATTGCTTTCTTTTTGTCTGTTTATTAACACTTAGTCTGGTTTGTTGTGGTTATGTTCTTGATTGCTTTCAACGATTTCATTTTTAACATTTAGCTGTATGAAACACTTACAAGATTTCATGCAGCACACCCAACGCGAAATATTGTCCTGCAGATGCTTGTGATGTCCAAATTTGTAACCATGGATCACAAATAAAGGCATCCCCTTCTCACTTGTCATCAACTCCATGTCTCGTGCACAATTGAGAATGAGAACTATAACGTATGTCCAGTTTGACCTTTATGCTGTATATGACGTAGCAGAAAGCGTTCTAAACAGTGCTTTGTTGTGTCTCATCGCAAAATGCGTTCTGTAGTGTTTGGCTGTGTCTTATCGAAGAACCTAAACCTACCCAAGCAGGTAGCTAAGGACGCAACTGACGTTCTGATTTTTCGTAAACATGTCTACGTGGACGCAACTGACAGCCCCGATCACTTGACCACATACACAGTCCAAATAGTCTTGTGACGTGGTTGGCTTAACAACAGTCATTTAGGTAGCAATCATAACTATAAAATACTCGAGCCCCATTTTGCTGATTTTCCAAGTTTTACCTATAAAATATCTTTCCTGTTTGTTGCTTTTATCCGTAAAAATCACAAGATGGTTAATTTAAAAGTGTCAATTGTCATTATTATCCAGGGAGTCGTCATTTGGATTTCACATTACCTCTAAACCTGTATCATTAGTAACAACGAGATTACAGGAAGCTGTTAAATTTGTCATGATGCATTTCTGTGCTGCAGAGAGATCAGAAAGAATATGTGGCTATCTTCCCTTACTATCTGACTCATTAGGGCGTTTGATGTACATTAGCAGTACGTATTGGTCCCAAAAGGATTACGTCAGACGATAATGAATGTCGCATTGCCGCAAATCACATCATCACATTAATCTAAATTGAATTTGCAGGTACGAGCTTTGTGCCGAATGATTTAGCCAGACAGAACATTATCGCTGTGATATGTCACTGATAAGTACACCGTTTTCTCACCGCATTGCTGTGTTCGAGATGAGAGAATTCGTTTGTTTAATGGAAACGCAACTACAATGAAAATAAGAGCAACGAGTTTAATATTCCAAACGTGAACCTCAGGTTAGTAATTACATGCAAATATGGATATACGGATTTGTTTGTACCTTTGTATTAATCCTTAGTCACACTCTCATTATGCAATACTATTTCACATAATCCGTTATATATTATAGCATTCACGTAAAAACTGATTTTCCATCCATGTTAAGTTACTCCCAATAATCTTTACTTTCACTACTACATCGTAGTAGATAGAGAAGATATTGCAATCCACCCAAAAATTCGATACCGAGATTTCACTGGAAATACATGTTTTGAGGCACCTTGAACCCCAAAAAATCATTTTTAGAAAAAGGCTCGGGTGGTCCGTGAACAGCATAACTCAAAAACAATAAACTGGATAAATACCAAACTTGGTATTTAGCTTCAGTATCTCTTAAAGATGCGACATGTAAATTTTTCAAGAAAATCCCCCCTTTCAAGCTACTTTACATGGTACATTTTTTATTTTCTAAAAATTGGCTCTAACGATTTTATTAAAATGCCATTTATTAAAGATATTCATATGACAAATAAAACATATATCTTGTATCTACTGGGAATAGCCAGTGAAGTCTGATTCATTCGGCAGGAATTTTGTAGAATCTAGTATAACTGGTAAACGCTAAGCGACAGACTAAAAGGTACTACACAAAAACTAAAGATTGTTTTAAAACACAGAATTTATTTCAAATAACGTTTTTGTGAATCTATCATTTCCGAGATATCCGTTATTAGTGGCTCGAATTGTTCAATACTTAGCCATTCTTTTAAAGTCCTGACGAGTTTCAGCTGTTTCTCACCATGTCATGGAAAAAGTACCTGTGGAATTTTAAGGCTAGTGCATAGCGTCCAGTTCTAAAACATTTGACTATCGATATTTCCTTTGTATCTATAACGAAATGTGTAATGAAGTTATTTCCGGAAATGTTTATCTCGATTGAAATGAAGTACATGAAAAAATAAATTTCGTAAGATTAATTCTATACACACTAATAAGCGATAAGATTTTTTTACTAGAAATAATCTCAAAATAGACTTGGTAGCATCGCAGGATACAGAAGGCGAAACACAACTTTTAGCATACGTTGACCGTGAACACAGGAGGGAAAAAATAATCTTGTCAAATACTTCATAGATGATGAAAATTCAACCTGGTAAAACTTAAAAGATACAAAGATGAGCTTTACGCTCACGCTACGAAACAAATCTACATAAGCTGTATTTTCAACGAGAACCTATTTTTTTCTATATTAAGATATTTTTATGTCTTATAGTTTACCGGTGATACAAAAATTATACAAATCTAATTCAGAATGAGGTGGACTTCATTGGCTATTTACAAAACATTTAGAATATACATTTTATTGCTGATATAAGTACATTAAACATATGATGTTGTAATCAAAGTCGTTAGAAAAAGTAAAATATAATGAACGGTTTTCCACATAAAGGTAGTCGGTGAACTTAAATACCAGTTTCCTATAACGACTTTTCGTTTTTTAGTGTGCTTCTCTCTCTCTCTCTCTCTCTCTCACCATTTTCTATAAATACTGTTTTGGGCCCAGTAGATTTCAAAACTGTATTTCTGGTGAAATCTCGATATCGAACTTTTTGAGTGGAGTGCAATACTTCCTCCACCTAAAGTATGTGGTAGAGAAAGAAACCAGTAATCTAAAATATAATTGAACAATAAGGCGATCCCGTAATGTAGAATTGTTGCTTACACATCGAATACTTTAGCCATAACACAGTTGAAGCAGGAAAATACATAAATAATATTATTACGCAGAAGAATGATGGCATTCAGCTGCTTGAGAAGTTATGAATAAACCTAAGGCCTGTTTAATAATAGAAAATGAATCGTGTATTTTTCATACTTCAATACTTTAGCTATAACACAGAGTTTCACCACAGTTGAAGCAGAAAAATATTTAAATAATAACATTACGAAGAAAAATGATGGCATTCAGCTGTAGCTTGAAAGTTATGAACAAACCTAAGGCTGTTAATAATGGAAAATTAATCGTGTATTTTTCACCTGTTAATGTAAAATCCAAAGAACTAGATATCTATAATTTCTGGAGGTGTAAGAGCTTTTTAATTAACCAGTTGTTTTTATCTGATGCAGCCAGTATTTCGAACATACCTACCACTCTTGAGGTTACCTCATAGAATAATCTCAGCGAGTGACGTTAGAAGAGCACATTTCCACTCCACAGGACTGCCTCTTCCAGGGAAAGCGTTGTCAAGATAGTGTCACACGTTTAAGTCGACATAGGTAGCAAACATATTAAACTGGGAACACAAGAGCTTTGTCAAACAGATGGAGTTTTATAAGAGGGCTTAAAACTGGCAACTGAAATTGCATAAGCTACATGGCTACCTTAGAAAAAAATCGGAAGTGTTACATGTAGTGGGTATATAAACACTATTTACTAAAGCTTGTTTTTCTATATACTTCATTTTAATCTACATAAACCTTTGCAGAAATAGCTACATTGCACATTTCGTTATAGATACAAAGGGAACAGCGATAGTCAAATGTTTAAGAACTGGACGCTATATGCTGGACTTAAAATTCCATACTGTTTCCATGCAATCCGGAGAAACAACTGAATAATGACAGAGTGACCAAGTAATGAACAACTCGAACAGTTAATAACGGATATATCAGAAACGCCTTATTCCAAAATAAAATGTTTGAAATATATGATGTGTTTTAAACAGATGTACATTTTTTGTATAGTTTATTTCCGTCTGTCGCTTAACGTTTGCCAGTTATACAAGATTATATAAAATTTCTTGCTAATGAAGGGGACTTCATAGGCTATTAACAGAAAATTCAAAATATAGGCTTATTTTCCATGTAAATATGTTTAATATATGGTATTTTAATAAAAATCCTTAAAGACATTTTTTAGAAAATATAAAATTTCGAAAAATGTTCCATGCGAAAGGGAGTTGAGAGTGGGGGATTTTCTTGAAAATCTTCGTGTCACATCTTTGGAAGATACTGAATTTAAATACCAAGTTTGGCATTTATCTGATTTTTCATTTTTCAGTTATGCTATTCACAGACACACGCGAGCGCGAACAAACACACAGACGGACTTTTTTTTCTAATAACGCTTTTTTGGGTTCAGGGGCCTCAAAACATTTATTTCCGGTGAAATCTCAACATCAAATTTTTGGGTGAAGTATAATACTACTTCCCCTACTTTCTACGATAGTAGTAGAGAATGTAGAATGCACATTACTTTCTCTATCCACTATCATCAATCTTTTTATACCTTCTACAAAGCATTCGAGCAAAACCTTATTTTTCTATTTACTTCATAATAAGTCAGATAAAACTTGCAAAAATACGTTTCGTTGTAGCACATACACTACATGATCAAAAGTATCCGGACACCTGGCTGAAAATGACGTACAAGTTCGTGACGCCCTCCATCGGTAATGCTGGAAGTCAATACGGTGTTGGCCCACCCTTAACCTTGATGATAGCGTTCACTCTCGCAGGCATACTTTCAATCAGGTGCTGGAAGGTTTCTTGGGGAATGGCAGCCCATTCTTCACGGAGTGCGGAACTAGGAGAGGTATCGATGTAGGTCTGTGAGGCCTGGCACGAAGTCGGCGTTCCAAAACATCCCAAAGGTGTTCTATAGGATTCAGTTCAGGACTCTGTGGAGGCCAGTTCATTATAGGGATGTTATTGTCGTGTAACCACTCCGCCACAGCCGTGCAGTATGAACAGGTGCTCGATCGTGTTGAAAGATGCAATCGCCATCCCCGAATTGCTCTTCAACAGTGGGAAGCAAGAAGGTGCTTAAAATATCAATGTAGATCTGTGCTGTGATCGTGCCACGCAAAACAATAAGGGGTGCAAGCCCCCTCCAGGAGAAACACGACCACACCATAACACCACCACCTCCGAATTTCACTGTTGGCACTACACACGCTGGCAGTTGACGTTCACCGGGCAATCGCCATACCCACACTCTGCCATCGGATCGCCAGATTGTGTACCGTGATTCGTCACTCCACACAACGTTTTGCCACTGTTCAATCGTGTAATGTTGACGCTGCTTACACCAAGCGAGGCGTCGTTTGGCATTTTACTGCGCGATTTGTGGCTTATGAGAAGCCGCTCGACCATGGAATCCAAGGTTTCTCACCTCACGCCTAACTGTCATACTACTTGGAGTGAATCCTGATTCAGTTTGGAATTCCTGTGTGATGGTCTGGATAGATGTCTGTCTATCACTCTTTACGACCCTCTTCAAATGTCGGCGGTATCTGTCAGTCAAAAGACAAGGTCGGCCTGTACGCTTTTGTGCTGTACATGTCCCTTCACGTTTCCACTTCACTTTCACATCAGAAGCAGTGGACCTAGAGATGTTTAGGAGTGTGGAAATCTCGCGTACAGACTTCTGACATAAGTGACACCCAATCACCTGACCACCTTCGAAGTCGTGAGTTCCACGGAGGGTCCCATTCTGCTGCTTCACGATGTCTAATGACTACTGAGGTCGCGGATAATGAGTACAAGGCAGTAGGTGGCAGCACAATGCACCTAAGATGAAAAACGTATAGTTGTGGGGGTATCTGGATACTTTTGATCACATAGTGTACAAGAGGGTGAAGCTATACATATAGGTCGATCTTTATGTGCTGGTGTTGTAATCTCACACTCCATCATACATCGGAGAAACAACTGAATGGTTACAACACTTCAAAAATACAAGTATTCGGAAAAATTCAAACCAATAACAACGAATATCGCGGAAACAGCTCATGCTACAACAAAGCTTTTTGTATTTTTTGTCTATCTCTTATGGTTCCACTTCTACAAAAATTATATGAAATCCCTTCTGAATGAACAGGACATCACCAGCTCCATTATCATTTCCCATGTAAAGCGTTCAATGGGAAGATAATTTTGAAAAATCTTCGTTTGTTTGTTTAAGTTTGTATATACCGATATTACTTTTTGTTCTAGAGCTATGCTGTTTACAGATACACACACCGACACGAGTGTGGAGGTCATTAAACCACGCCTCGAGAACGAGAGGTCTGCGGTTCAAATCCCGAGAGGATCGTCCTCCCGAATGAGGTGTTTTCCTCAGTCCTGATAACTGACAAGTGCCGGGGAGGCACCCTAAACTCAGATTAGAACATTTTCTTCCCAAATCTAATTTTCCAGTTATCATTTCATGTATCACCAGTGCTTGCCGATGTGTTTCTAAAATTGGCGACTTCAGAACGTGTCTTTCCTGTGAAATCTTGATGTCAAGATTTTGGTTGAAATGCAAAATATCCACTACCTGGTAGGTAGTAGGAAAGTAAACGTAAAGGTACATACGAATGGAGGGGCCTCCGCAACCGCAGGTAGGACGTAACGGTGCTTTTTGCTTCTACCATGAACCCTGGGAGGGAAGTATGAGAGGAGAGACCCGAAGGGCGACCATATCCGGATGAACGACGCGCGGAAGCATGAACGGGGTCTCTAATGTTTATAGATCGAATGCATCCACGCCGCTTATGCCATCCACAAGCCACTGAACCCTCCGGGATGGGGCCCACTCGGAGGAGACCTAACTGTACAGTCCCGCAACGACGCGCCGAACCTCATCACCTAGTCCTACCAGATGGCAAGGAAGATGATGGGTACAGGGAATGAGGGGCAGGACAGCAGTGGTATAAGATGAACAACTCTAGATTCGCCCGTCGACCCGGGGAAACCACGGAAACCCATGGGTCAGAGTGAGTGGTCACCGGCGATCTAACCCGGGATCTCCCTAATGCGACCGCACACGTTACGGCGGCGCCTCCTCGATCACTGGTGGTAGAGTAACTAAAAATACTTATTTTTGGATTCAGGGGTCTCAGAACATGCATTTCCAATGAAATCTCGGAATCGAATAGGTGTATAGCTATGTGGCAGAGAAAATAAAACGAGTGTTTTTCGAGACTTGGGACTTGGATCGTCCTTGTATAGATTCTAAAACCACGCCGAACAGAGTGCACTAAACATGTGAGGAAATATCGTGCATTCAGTTTAATTCGGTTATTGGTGGTAAGCATGCTTTTAGTGACAAAGCTTTACCAAAATAGCAATCGCACTTTGCTTTAATGCACTTCATCATTATCAGACTTTAGTGTCTTATGCGCACACGCCGTTGCACTTTCAACTCAAACACCTGCATAAGTTCTAAAGTGCTATTACTGAGTTTATATCTCTCAACGGTTACCTCCATTGAACTTCTTCCTATAAAGTGACATATCAAACGTTCCATTCGTAGCAACATAAAGACAGATTGAATAACCAAACATAAAACGCCGAATGAGCTGCAGTTTAGATTTTGTTATTCTTATTTAAGGTAGAACAAGATTAGAACTATTATCGGGTGATAATGTAACCTATCCAAATGCAAACTCGCCGCATGTAATAATAATAATAATAATAATAATAATAATAATAATAATAATAATAATAATAACATTGTAATTAAACCAGACTGCCTCTACGGCCAGAAACATTAATTTTGAACAGAAAAGATGTTATTGAAATATTGTAAATTGCAAAATTATAAGCCATAGTGAACAATACAGACTCAGAAATAAAAATATATTAAAAATATATACAGATATTCACAGTGACATTATAAAATAAAAGTTAACATTTTATGGACACATTAAACGAATGAACTCAAACGGCTCACAAAACAAATAATGGAATTCTACGAAATTAGAAGTAAATCAGAAGTGGATTGATGAAATAAAAAGAAAATTAAAATTTGCAGAAATTACGCAAGAAGATATCTTAAACAGAAATATCTTTAGAATTAATCTGTATAAGTGGCAAGCTGAGAACAAACTGAGGGAAAAAGCTGCAACAACATGGACGGACGAGAGATAGAAAACCCACAGCCAAAGAATGAGAGAACTATGGATTCAAAGAAAACAAAGAAACGCTATTTGCATAGTCCTACATGGACTCATTCGCAAAAAAATAATACTAACTGTAATAAGTAATAAATCTCCTATTTAGAAATTAAAAATCTTTGTATGTTACCAAGTTACATAAACGTTTCTTATTCTCTAGTATTGTAGATCTAATTTAAATTGAGTTTTATGTAGGGACACTTTTAACTACTATGGTCTTTAGCGTCCCATTCTATATTTGGCGTGAAAGACTAACGGAAATTTTGCTTAGAGGCCTCTTTATCAGGATTACGGTTCCTTTACGTGCGTAAATCTACGACACGGGACCACCGGCTTTACTTTCCTTCCGAAGGAGGCCATGCTAAGAATTTTTACGCCCGAAAAAATCCATCGCCCTCCGCCGGGTTTGAACCCGCGACCTTAGGAACTTGTAAATCTACTTTCATTAATATGCCCTTAGTAATAATCTGATCTTTATCCTCTTAGGTACTATTAATATCAAATTTCTCTTCTACTAAAACAGGAACTTGAAACATCTGGTCCTTGTTGTAACTGGCTAACGCTAACGAGTTCCCTATTGTAGTTACATCTTGAGAAGTACGAACTACCCTGAATAAAGGGGATCAGGGAGTGAATTTTTGGCCAAACATGGCAAAATTTTAAACATATGACACAACATTTAAACCGATGGCGGATAGAAATTTTAAGACTTACATCATGCTAGAGTTTAATTTGTTTTTCTAATAGATTTTTAAACATTTCGTTTCTGATCCAGTTTTAATGAAACAGTTCATGCATGATCTACATAGTGAATTGGGAATTTAAATAGACCAACAGTCATTTGAAAGTCCTCCTTTATCGCTAGGTGTATTCTCAAGTTGATTTCTGTCAACTGAAGTTTGCGACTCGTAGTGTGTTTGGTGATTAATTATTCATTATGACTGCATACCTTATGACAGCGTATTTTTAATTTCTCTATAAGTATAGTAAGTAGGAAAAGTTGTATTCCACCAAAAAATTAGATGCCAAGATTTCACCAGAAAAATATGTTTTCAAGCAGTCTGAACCCCTTCTCCCAAAGCATTTTTGGAAAAAGTTGCGCGTCTGTATGTGTGAGACTGTGTGAGCCTGTGAACAGCATAACTCAAAAACGAAAAATCGGTTAAAAATCGAACCTGATATATAAGTTCAGGATTTTCCAAGGATGATCTTTCAAGAAAATCCCCCCTAGTCCAAACTAGCCTCCATATGGGAATTTTTTTTCGAAAATTTTGATTTTCTCAATAATGGTTCTAACGTTTTGATTAAAATACTATATGTTTAAGATATTTACAGAAAAGTAAAATTTATATCTTGAATCTTCTGGGATAGCCTCTGAAGTCCTCTTCATTCTGAATGACTTTTGCATAACTTTTGGTAAACCGAAAGACATAGACAAAACGTTATTGTATATAAAAAAAGTAGATCTCGTTAAAGCACACAATCTATGTCAAACAATTTTTTTTTGCGTTAACCACTTCCCAGATATTCCTTTTTATTGATTTGCGCTTTAAAATACTTATACGTTTCTAAAATTGGAAGCTGTTATTTGTTCCCCCCTCACGTTGCCATGCAAAGAGAACGGAATTTCAAAGCCATCACATAGTGACCAGCGTTTAAAAGATCTGACTATCCTTAAAGCGTAGTGTATTCTCCTAATCCCTTTGTACCTACCTACAAGGAAATTATGCAATAAGACTATTTCTGCAAATGTTAATCGATTAACATGAAGTAAATGGAAGAATGGACGTTTGTAAGAAACGTTTATACAAGTGTGAGTAGAGAAAGTCATGTAAGTCAGATGTTTCTTATATCAGTTTATCTAGGAGACGTTAGTTCCCTGCTTCAAAGATCTGTTTACGTTTTGTTTGTCAGAATGTGTGGCTGATAGGATAGGGTATCAAACGGAGGAGGTTCCCAGCCATTGGAGCACTGCACTATAGGTACAGCATTTCAATAGGCCCATTGTGTCTTATGTGACCGGAAGGAACGGATGAAGGGGAGACCCGAAAGGGATTTATGCGCTTTAGCAAGGACGGGGTCCCTAACGATTCCAGAGTTACGCCAATCCTTTTGCCGGTGCGAGCCTATCTGCGCCATCATCAACCCAGAGTTCTGGGAACAAGCCCACCAAAAGGGGTACCAGCCAGCTTCTCCAAGCGTTAAGGAGAAATCCTTTACACAGCATTCACTTTCTCGCCACCACGCATCAATCACCTTACGCCTGTTCTGCAACCCTAAAACACATGAAGGTGAGACAGATAGAAGGAAATGATACACAGGAAACTTGTGGTAGAAGAGCAACCGCCCCAGCATTTGCCTATCGACCTGGGAAAACCACGAAAACATCGAGCGTCATACGTTACCACCTCATTCGATATATGTGTGATTGAACTCTTTGACACCCTGTACAACAGAAAAGTATACCTGATATTTGCCACACAAGTTTGAAGCAAATATATTCAGAAGTTTATGCGTAATGAATGTTCGAGGTGCTGTCCCCTTGAATAGCAAAATATGCATACTGCTATGGCCGTGTTTGACTTAGGCATCACCGTAGCACAAACGGCTTGAACCAGGATGTGCAGTTAATTTATTGTTGCCGCTGCTGCTGTCCGTTGGGATTTACATATTATCTCACGATTATGCATAACAATGGCTAATTGATACTTAGTAATTAATTATGGATGTCGGTGCCGGAATGCAATGCTGATAGTTGGGGGCTTTAGGCTTCCGTTCTCCAATAATATTTCTTCCGCTTCTTGTTGAACGGCTGTTAACTTCATGTACTGGCAGTGATGGCAGATAAACAAGAAAACCCATTTTCTCCTCAGAACTGAAACAAGTGCTCCTTTTCTGCATATAATAAGGGCAGCATGGGGTATACGTCATACTACCCCAAATTTGTTTAATTTATTTATGAACTAACAACTGATACACATTACATATATAAGTGATAACATATTTAACATACAGGTGAATTATGTAAGTTGAGACTGTACAATATCTCCAAAACTAAGCCTTGTAGAAAGAAATTTCTTGAAAAAACGTTACTTGATATTATGGGGGCAAGTAAATTCCATTAGTCGTGCTTTGTTTGGGGAACGTTATGATGGTTATTTTAGGACCAATTCATTTTTACTTTCTCTACTACGTATAGTAAGTAGTGGAAGTATTGTATTCCACCCAAGATTTCACCGGAAATGAGACCCCCTGAATCCAAAAAAAACACATTTTTGGAAACATGTCCATGTGTGTGTCTGTGAGCCTGTGAACAGCATAGCTCAGAAACGAACAGTCGGATAACACCAAACTTGGTATTTAGGTTCAGTATCTTCCAGAGATGCGTCACGAAGGTTGTCAAGAAAATCCCCCACCCCAGATTACAGTTTACATGGAACATTTTTCGAAAATTTTAATTTCCCAAAAATGGCTCTAACGATTTTGATTAAAATATCATATGTTTATGATATTTTCATGACAAATGAAATGTATATCTCAAATTTTCTGGGAATGTCTCCAAAAGTGTACTTCATTGTGAACAACTTTTGCATAACTGGTAAACCATAAGAGATAGACAAAATTTTACTACACAAAAATGTAGATCGCGTTAAAATACACAATTTATGTCATATATATTTTTTTTGGTTGGGTGAACCATTTTCGAGATATTGCTTGTTATTCTCATAAATTTTCCAATACTTATACTTTTTCTCAAATTCGTTATTCATTTTTTTGTCCTGGTAATGCAAAGAGAATGGAATACTCTACATAGCAACCACCTCTTAAAATATTTGACTATCGCTTAAAGCCTACCAATTCCCCTTGCATCTACAAGAAAATTAGCAATAATATTAACATCTCGTTATCTCGATTAACATGAAGCATATGGAGAATAAGCGTTTGTAAAAATAGTTAGTACAAGAGTAGGGAAAGTTATGTGAGTGTAACACATCAGATTTTTTTAAATGGGAATCTGTATTTTGTATGTTGTTTTCTCATTAGAAAATGGTTTATAAAAACATGTTTATTTTGTGACGAATAAGGAAACAAAATAAAAAATGTTGGTTTCGAATTACGAAGTGTAATTTCACCCTCAAATAACCATCCATGGATGATCCAACCGTTAATTGCGCTCTTCGTACACATCATTTAGAATTTTCGTTTTAATTACTTGGTGTAAGAACAATTGCAAAGTGCTTTATACAAATGTTGTTTAGCCTTTTATGAGGAGTGGAAAAACAACATAAAAAGGTAGGTTCTGATTTAAAAATATTAAATTGACCCTAAAATGACCATCATAACGTCCTCCAAATAAAACACGACTAATGTCATTTACTTTCCCCCATAATATCAAGCAACTTCTATTCAAGGCATTTATTTCTACAACGCTTAGTTTTGGAGATATTGTACAGTATCAAATTAAATGGTCCAGCTTGTATATACCAAATATAACAACTGATATTGTAGTGTGTATGTGTGTGTGTATTCTCACGCCAGACACAGTATTGTGTCGTTGGCAACAGTATTGTTGGGGTTTTCTTTCGGCTTTGGGTTTAAGTTCGTCTGGCGTGGCGACTCGCCACCTTCTGGCAGGCGATCCTAGCCTGAGGTGGAGAGTTTGGGGAAGTGAGGTTACTTCTTTGTGTGCTGTGTGTTGAGCGTCACGTTTTGGTCGAGTGTTGAGTCTGAAAGGTGAGTGTGAAGTTGTGTGAATGTAGCCTCATGTGTGTAGCATCTCCCTTCACTTTCTTCCTTTTTATCTTTTATGTGTGTTGTAGGGGCAACGTGCTTTTACTGAATAAACCTCAGGTAATGTGAGTAATGTGAACTTCTGTGTATTTTGTTATAATTATACCACGCCTGCTCTGGAATGTGTTGTTTAAGATACTGGTCCTCTTGCTGCCTCTGCAGCTGTGCCTCCCAATGTGCATGCTGGGATAACTAAAATTTAATATCTAGCTGTAAACTTTTACCCAGGTGTATAAGTGTAACAATATACATTATTTACCTAGAGGTTCTGTGTGTGCACCTCGTTAATAACATAACTAAATACGACGCCATCAGATGAGAGGTTTCCGGAAGATACCTTATGTTTCCACATGCTGCTGCCACAGCAAACCTCAGTTCGGTCCGTGTTTGGTAGTGCTGCTTGCTGACTTTTTCTTAATACTACCCTACAAAGTGTTATCTGGGATGATCAAATCAGGACTCCTTGCTGATCAGGTCAAGAGGGCTCGTACTGCCTACAATCCACATCCAACCCACCTGCTTGGGAACATTTGTTAAGACATTTTCTTAAGATATGCAGGGGTGAGGCTCTGTCTTGCAGGATTATAGCGTCTGCTATTGCAAGTGCTATGAGCAGTAGATTTACCCATTGCTGAAGCATGTCTTCGTATGATTCTGTATTGACAGAACCGCCAGAAAATAAGATTAAATAAAGTGGTCCATCGGCCCAATCATGAAGTGGTTGAAATATGGATTGTGCTAGCCTAAAGTATAACGTTGCGAGATCTGGAACTTGCCATCACGTGCAGAAGGGTGAGGCACTATTTTAATACCTGAATAATTTCATTATTATTTTATATTAAAGTAAATTCAATAACAGCCCGCCTTGAATAATATGTACATAAAATTATTTAAATTGTATGTAACAGTCATTGCAAATGCTCATTTTTATGGTAAACATATTTTAATAATGTTATGTGAATGCAAGAACTGTGAGAATAATAAGTTTTAGGTTGCTAACAATGCGTAATAATGAGGTAATTGTAGCAATAATGTGTTTAGAATTTGAAATGGACTGGTCATGATTAGAGCGACGATGACGTAGTTTCAGTGACAGTTTTAAATTAGCCAATCAACAGCAAAGAAAAGTTTTAAGTCAGATGCAGACAAAATATTGGACTAGAATTAGCCAATCAGGGACTTGTAATACCGAAGCTTATAGGTTTTGACCGTTGAGGTTACTCAATTGCTGGTGAGACTTAGTAAAGTTTAGATGGGAA
The DNA here is from genome assembly GCA_030765065.1 of Deroplatys truncata. Taxonomy (NCBI): domain Eukaryota; kingdom Metazoa; phylum Arthropoda; class Insecta; order Mantodea; family Mantidae; genus Deroplatys; species Deroplatys truncata. The sequence goes on along the minus strand of CM060980.1, from coordinate 125,454,331 downwards.
AATGTGTTCTCTACGGGTGATTAGTAAAAACAGATATACGAGCTAAGTAAATGTATAAAAGTTTCTCACAGTTCTTTAAAAGTGTAGTGATTTATAAATAAAAGAAGTTAATTTAAAAGTTTAATTCTGTGATGTCTACAATAATTGTCATACCGCACCCTATCCAAGACACATGACTCTAAAGTAAGACTGACGCCGAGGCAAATTTAAACAGTAGTAATATTACGTAAGCATAAAATACAAACCGACGCCCAAAAGCGTGTTACAAACTACATAAAGCATCTATCATTATATAAATAACCTTCTTCAAGTTTACGTAAAAACATATATTACGCAACAGCAGCAAATCATCAAGTTGGTTTCCAAGCGTGTAGCTAACAACAACAATAGTAAAACTTCAACAGTAGAAGAAAACAACTACTACAAGTTGGCTCCCAACTGCGGGGCAGATAAAATAATTTATGCATTTATATTGCGTAACAACAGTTGAAGAACATACCTACTTCAAGGGAATCTTTGAAAAAGCGCAGAACAAGAATTGCGCCAAGCACCACAGCAGCTTTACTTATTTCATTAGCATATAGTAGTGATAATTACTCAACTATTTTTTTTTAAATAGCGTTCGATTGATGTATGGGACACTCAAATTTCAGCAGAAAGTTTCCACATGGACTTTATTGGTGACATCTCCACACATGTCTGCACGTTGACGCAGGTTTCCATTCTTGTCACGCGACTTCCCGATCTTTCACACTCCCTGTTTCAAATGCACGCTTTTTCCATTGTAATAATGCCATTTTCGGGGGCGAAGCAACTCCAAACCGTGTCACGAACCAAGTTATAACGCCGTCATCGTCATACCAAAAATATGGTGAGCCCATCCTGCGACAACCAAACACTGTTCGATAAGCTATATATATTCTTGTGTCGACTTCTATGGCCAGTCTTCTCATTCAAACTATATCACTCAACAACACTTTCACCGGTGGCTCAGCATTCACAGTACTCACTTTTCTCTTTGTTAGAATTATGAATAGCGCGATTAATTGCAAAACATTAGGGGTAACGTGACTAGGGCCAATTCGGTGCATATAAAGTCGTCGAAGTTAATCTGAAATCAATGCACAGATAATGCATACCAATTTCAGTTTAATTAACTATAGGGCAAGTCTCGTAATTCAGTTGGTGGAATACCAACTGCCGACTGTGCGAGGGGGCCCAAGTTCAATTCCTGGCTGGAGTGGGAAATTTTCTCTAGCCAATTTTATTCCCTATCTTCCCCAGAGTCTGGAAGTATGAATGAGACTGTGTGATCTAACGTATACAACACAAATAAAAAACAGAAATCCAGTGACAACTGTATATGAATTAACATCATTGCCAATAGGCAAAATGTTCAAAAGATAAAAGGTCCCCAATATTGTTACATGTTAGGGTGAAGGCCAAAAAGGTTACCAGAAAAATTACTAAATCTTGATCACCCCAACACGCACATGGGGAAGCGTAGCTCAGAAACTACAAGAGGACCAGGGCTTTGGTGTCTACATTTAGATGAAGGCTGCGGCGATCACCTCCTCATCCGTGCTGTTAGGCTTACCTTGATGCTTCTCCCGTTGCTTCCAGAAGTTCTCAGTGGGTTGGTTCTCTTCAATTTATCCTCGGCTAGCCTCAGTAATTTTTCTTAAATTATATGGGAGCATGGACTTATCCTCGGTAAAGGAAAACGTAGATCTCGGGTGGTGATATAGGAAGACATAGACTTGCTTTGTTTATGAAAAGATGACACTGCCGTTTCTTTTTATTTAATTAACACTCGTAGTATACAAAACTGGTATTGCCGCTGTAAAATACTGTCCACCGCTGTTAAACTCTGGCGTGGATATGGCACGAAATATAACTATTCTTATTGTCGCTTTCAGAGTAGCGGATCTTAAGTGTGTTGCTAAAACTATTTTGATTCCCTGTTTTGGCGCGATATCTCACACATCCTGCAGCATCTCTCCCTGACCACACATGACAAAAACTGCCTAATAAAATGCAATGCTAACTTGACATGACAAAGCTGACTTGATTCCCTTTTTGGCGCGATATCTCACCCATCCTGCAGCATCTCTCCCTGACCACACATTACCAAAAACTGCCCCGAATTTTCCCTAAACAGATCCATTTATAGTCTCAGGCTTCTGAGGCTGCTTCCTTTCCTATTGGTCCATTTTTAGCGCGACTCGACGCGTCTAACCATTCCAAATAAACTTTCAGGGATCTCATTGGTCCAATTTTAATATAAATCGCGGCTATTCCTACATTTACCGTTAGGTTGTCTTTCTCGCTCACTTGGTCACGGCGAATTATCAAATAATGGGACAAAGGCTCTACACCCTCGCTGTAGGAATAATAGCACTGCGACCGAAGAGAGGTAATAAAACTAGGTTTTCTGCCTTCGAAAGCACTATTCCTGTAGCTAAAACATTCCCTCGTGGACAGTATTTTAACATAGCGCTTAAATTATTTACGTTAAACCATTTATAACTCTACTAATATTAATAACCTAGATAGATACATAACGTTAAATCACTCTTCTTAAAATATACAAGCAGTATGAGAAAAAGATATTTACATAGTACGATTTAACATCAATAAAAGTTAATTAATAAATTATCTGTAATTACAGTTCTTGGGCTCGGCCTAGAGTTGCCGTTTCAAATTGCCCTGTTCTGGAAAAGAATAAATTTTTTTAGCACTTGAAACAATTTTCTTTTACAGAATAATTCCTCTGATTATGGCCTTTGTTGTTTTGTTTTGTTGACAGAGACCCTTCGCTATACCTGTTCATTCACAAGGGTTCTGCCAAACCAGTGGTGTTTATATTTGGGTCATTCACTCTACACTTTGTTATGGTTGACCCCCTCTCTCCCTTTTAAAAACAGGTTTCCGAGAGACATTCTTATACGCAATACATTTCCCGCACACGAATAACTTGTGACGCAAACAAATACTCTAATACCCAATTTAAGTTCTAAAATTAAATCTATTTACATACATGTTGGTACATAATTATTATGCATTTATTTATTTCCTTATGTCCTTATTTATCGGGTGTATTACCTTTACTATTTGTTCATAGGGTTGCTAGCTCATTTCGAGTAAAACTAACCTGATTATTTTCATTACATTCTTCACCCTTCTCATTCTCTAAACATCTGTACGGTTTGAGCAACTGTTTATGGTATCTCCCTACGATCTTGGAATTCTTTATTTCTTGTAACTCAAATGTATCCGAGCCAAAAATGTTAATCACCCGGTATGGACCTTTAAATAAATTTTCCATTCTATGATACCTCTTTTTTTTTATAATTAATAGAACTAATTTATATGTTTAAAGAAAACTGTCAGCATATTGCTAGCATACCAACCAATTCATAATTTACAAATATTGCTAAATATCCAAAAAAAAATAATAAATATTCTGACAATAAAAGCTGCTTTAAACCTTAAGACAAACTTATTCAAACAGAAAGAAACTGAAACATATTAATGGCAAAGGTGTTTCTTGTTCTTCTTCACTATCACTAATGAGCATTTAATACTCAAGTCTCTTTAGTAATGCAAAAAATATTCTCCACAACTGCTTAAGATAACTCATTAATTCACATGTGAAAGCTCTCCTTTCCAGGCACTGTAGAGTCAGGATCAATGATATTATGTCTTTTTTTTTTTTAATTTGAATGCTGGATTTTTTTTATATCCATACTAATTCTGCAAGTTCGATCAACCCTTTCTTTCGCTTCCTTGTTTTAAATTCCTGCTTTCTTTTCTGCGCCCTTTTTAACATTCTTTCAAAAGCTTTCTTTAACGTCTCTTCTCCCGTTAGTGTTTTCGGATCTTTAGTTTCTAGTATCTGTAGTAATTTCCCTTCAAGTGTTTCTATTAACTTCCCCTTCATCAGCTCAACTAATTTCCCCTCTACATTCTTATCTTGTTCACTTAAGTTTCTTTCTAAGCCCTTACTCTGCTCATTTGATTTCCCTTCTAAATTCTTATCTTGTTCCCTTACGATTCTTTCTAAGTCTTTACTCTGCTCATTTAATTCTCCTTCTAAATTCTTATCTTGTTCCCTTACGATTCTTTCTAAGTCTTTACTTTGCTCATTTGATTCTCCTTCTAAATTCTTATCTTGTTCACCTACGATTCTTTCTAAGTCTTTACTCTGCTTACTTACGATTCTTTCTAAGTCCTTAATCTGCTCATTTGATTTCTCTTCTAAATTCTTATCTTGTTCACTTACGACTCTTTCTAAGCCCTTACTCTGCTTACTTACGATTCTTTCTAAGTATTCATTATTCTCATTTGATTCCCCTTCTAAATTCTTATCTAGTTCACTTACGATTCTTTCTAAGTCATTATTATTCTCATTTGATTCCCCTTCTAAATTCTTATCTTGTTCACTTACGACTCTTTCTAAGCCCTTACTCTGCTTACTTACGATTCTTTCTAAGTATTCATTATTCTCATTTGATTCCCCTTCTAAATTCTTATCTAGTTCACTTACGATTCTTTCTAAGTCATTATTATTCTCATTTGATTCCCCTTCTAAATTCTTATCTTGTTCACTTACGACTCTTTCTAAGCCCTTACTCTGCTTATTTACGATTCTTTCTAAGTATTCATTATTCTCATTTGATTCCCCTTCTAAATTCTTATCTAGTTCACTTACGATTCTTTCTAAGTTCTTACTATGTTTACTTAAGATCTTACCCCGTTCATCTATTATGCTTTCTAAGTTCTTACCCATCTCGTCTATCTTTGTGCTCAAATGTTGAAGCAATATTAGCAGCTGGTTTTGACCTGCGTCAATGACCTGCTCAATCGGTGATTGCCTTTCTAGCCTAACTCCTACTTCTGCTGCACCCATATTTTCTCCATCTGTTGTTATGCTGACAATAGCCTCCCCATTCGGTTCTTTTAAATCTTCCCTTGACCTACTCATGGTTCCGTTAGCAAGTTCTACCTCCCTAGTAATGACTTTACCCCCTCTCAATAACATGTGTTCACAAAACTGAATCACTACTCTGCATGCCTCTTTGTTTGTTTTTGAATAAATGTTCTAACCTGTATTTTTTTCAATGTTAACTGATGCGTTCCGGGTTCGAATCCTGGTGAAGTTCTAGAAGCGATGTTCTCAGCCGTTTTGTTGTCCCACGTAGGTAGACTAGAAGTTCGCGTTGTAATTTTGTTCTGCTGTGCCCCTTTCCTCTGAAGATTCTTCGTCTGTTCGTTGTTTTCTCGTCCTCCGTTTATGTTGGTCTTCCCTTCGAGCTCCACGTTATGGCGCCAGTTTGCGGCGATCACCTCCTCATCCGTGCTGTTAGGCTTACCTTGATGCTTCTCTCGTTGCTTCCAGAAGTTCTCAGTGGGTTGGTTCTCTTCAATTTATCCTCGGCTAGCCTCAGTAATTTTTCTTAAATTATATGGGAGCATGGACTTATCCTCGGTAAAGGAAAACGTAGATCTCGGGTGGTGATATAGGAAGACATAGACTTGCTTTGTTTATGAAAAGATGACACTGCCGTTTCTTTTTATTTAATTAACACTCGTAGTATACAAAACTGGTATTGCCGCTGTAAAATACTGTCCACCGCTGTTAAACTCTGGCGTGGATATGGCACGAAATATAACTATTCTTATTGTCGCTTTCAGAGTAGCGGATCTTAAGTGTGTTGCTAAAACTATTTTGATTCCCTGTTTTGGCGCGATATCTCACACATCCTGCAGCATCTCTCCCTGACCACACATGACAAAAACTGCCTAATAAAATGCAATGCTAACTTGACATGACAAAGCTGACTTGATTCCCTTTTTGGCGCGATATCTCACCCATCCTGCAGCATCTCTCCCTGACCACACATTACCAAAAACTGCCCCGAATTTTCCCTAAACAGATCCATTTATAGTCTCAGGCTTCTGAGGCTGCTTCCTTTCCTATTGGTCCATTTTTAGCGCGACTCGACGCGTCTAACTATTTCAAATAAACTTTCAGGGATCTCATTGGTCCAATTTTAATATAAATCGCGGCTATTCCTACATTTACCGTTAGGTTGTCTTTCTCGCTCACTTGGTCACGGCGAATTATCAAATAATGGGACAAAGGCTCTACACCCTCGCTGTAGGAATAATAGCACTGCGACCGAAGAGAGGTAATAAAACTAGGTTTTCTGCCTTCGAAAGCACTATTCCTGTAGCTAAAACATTCCCTCGTGGACAGTATTTTAACATAGCGCTTAAATTATTTACGTTAAACCATTTATAACTACTAATATTAATAACCTAGATAGATACATAACGTTAAATCACTCTTCTTAAAATATACAAGCAGTATGAGAAAAAGATATTTACATAGTACGATTTAACATCAATAAAAGTTAATTAATAAATTATCTGTAATTACAGTTCTTGGGCTCGGCCTAGAGTTGCCGTTTCAAGGCGTAAGGGTTTTTGATAAAAATACACAAATATCACATCCCACACATTACCTGTAATTTATTGATAACACATTTGGCGAATCTACATTGCACACAGGGGAACAAAGGACTGAGGGGAGATACCTCGCCACACGCGACCTGTTTCTTACACACTCGCTCACAAAGTGACGCTCACACATTCAAGTAACTCTAACTCTATTCCCCCTCTCCAACCGTGGCTAGGCACGCTAGCTAGCCAGAGTTGGCGTCATACCAGGCGGAGGCTCAAAACAAAGTCTCTGGCGTGGTCGGCACCAAAGGAGAAGGCTTGTTCAGCCGAAACAAATAGTCACCCAATAATGCTGTCGACAATGCGACACAATAATGCGTTTGGTATGACGATACTTACTAATTTGTCACAATATTATACTGCAGTTAAAGGAGGGGTAAGATGAAAAACAAAATGACATCGAGTGTGAATTTGCTTATAGCATGTGACAGCGTTTGTTTATTTTCATATATGCTTTTACAATTTGAAAAAAAGGAATAATTATAGTTACATTTTCTAAATTTGAGATCTTGTCATCAAGCGAAGAAATTTTAACAGAATACACTTCCCTGCCTTGTCAAAGAGAATATTACTAAGAGGGCGTTTTAAGCTCTGCCAAACATCGCATCCTCCTAACTTGATACTATGAGATTATCACTTTTTAGGAGCCTTGATGAAACACCTGAAAGAATTTATTTTCACCGAGTTTGAACACCAGAAGCATTGTTCAGTGTTGCCAACGACACTTCTGAAAAATCTTGTGTTGCATTTACTGACTTTCTTTGCACTTTCTTTATTATTTAAGCTTCTATACACTGTTCTTACAAAACTTTATTTTTATATCTACTTCATGTTAATCGAAATAAACTTTGCAGATACGAGTATAACTTAATTACACATCTCGTTGTAGATACAAGGGGTGCACAGGAAACAGAATCGGTGGTCAGATGTTTAAAAGCTAGTCAGTACACGCTGGCTTTCACATTGGTTCTTTCTATGAAATTGCGAGAAGCAACTAATTAACGAAAGCATTTTAAAAACAACGACAGTTTTGAAAAATGCACACAAATAATAACTCATTTCTCGGAAATAGCTAATGCCACAGAAAAATTTATTTGAAATAAATTCTGTGCTTCAAATCTTTGTTCAGTACGTTTTTTGGGGGGCGTATAACATTAAATTTAAGATGAACATTTTATTTGTCCTTAATACCAGAATAGGTTTGCTACATCCACCGCTCTTCCTCTAATTCTAAAACTCTTTCATATGGCACCACAACGGAAGCGTTTCGAATAGCCGTGATGTTAAAGCGAGACCAAAATGGTCTCGGCTCTCCATTTAACGCCAAACGTTGCTAGTTCGAATCCCAGCGACTGCAGTAGAATGAGCGTGGTAAAGGACGGGCAGGGCCCAAGTAAAATAATTGGTGTGATGGCACGGGTGGATGCTATGGGGCTACATTTGACTGCAGTTGAATGGATTTTACTTCTTATTAAATAAAAACTATTAAAAACATTTTTACAATATATAAAATAGGTATAAATAATATATAATTTATTGTTGAAGGTTAGCATAATGTGAAATTTTAAAAACAAGCCATTAAATCTAAAACCTTAGCAAAATACCCTTGTATCAAGTATGATACACCAGCCTATAAGGGGTTAAATATACATTTGGAATTTTTATCAAAATCGTTTGTCGTTTTTTAGAAAAAATAACGAAAGCATTTCATACAAAGAGTAGTTGGGGTTAGGAATTTTCTTTAAAATCTTTGTGTTGTATCTTTGGAAGATATTTAAATATCAAGTTTGCTACTCATCCAACGTTTCGTTTTTGAGTTATACTTTTCACACACACACACACACACTTGTACAGATACACACAGGAGACTATAAAAATGTCTTTTATGTGTTCCGGGGGCCTCAAACATGTATTTCTGGTGAAATCTCGACGAATGTGTTGGTAGAATACAATACCTCTTCTACTCACTATAAGTACGTAGTACTGTGGAGAAACTGCTACCCACTTGGCGCAAGTTCATACAGAAGGGAAGCTACATCGAAAGGATGAATTTTTCTACCGCTTGTAAATTATGTAATTATGCAGGGGAAAAGGAAAAAGCTTAAATCAATAGTTGTGGGGCTGAACCTGTTGGTAAGAAGCGAATTGCTGGCTATCTCAAATATCCGAAAGAACGGATTGCATAATAACTAAAACATCTTTGTCTTATATAAATGTGTATAATTGTCATCTCTCAAGCAATGTAACCCACGCCTCTCACTTGTCTCTCCACTGAGAGAGGAACTAGTGACTTGTGCCTGTAACTGACAGGGGCAGCAATATCTATTATGGCGTCCAGAACTACGATTCCACTCAGGTGTAAATAGACTGCCGTTTGTGAAAATTGCAACACCAAGAAGGAAATGCACGAGTCCAATGAATTTAATACCACAGGTTAAGTACATGAAAAGTAACAAATGATAAACTTTTCAAAACTATACATGATCTTTGAGTCCTAATGTTCAGTATTTGGTGTGGCCTCCATGCGCTGCAATTAGAGCTGCTATACGCCGTGGCATTGAATCAAAAAGGTTCTGAATAACTTCTCGAGGAATTTCCCTCCACGCAGTTTGTATTCGAGCCCACAAATCCGTGATACTGGTTACTGGAGGACCGTGACACCAGATGCCGACCAACCATATCGATGGTTCGATGGGCGACATGTCAGGCGAACGTGCAGGCCAGGGAAGCAATGGTATCCGTCGCTTTTCGAAGAAGGCTTGTATATTCCTCGCAATATGTGCCCCGGCATTGTCCTGTTAAATGTGGCCTATGGAGATGCCTGAAGCAGGAGGAGTATCTAAGGCTCTACAACCACCGTTAGGTGCCGGTTGCTGTTCAAAGTGCCCTCAAATCGTAGGAGGCGGGATCGGTTGTTGTAACCAATGGCGCCCCAAACCATCACACCTGATGTTTGTCCGCTATGCCGTTCTACAATGCAGCCCTCCAGGTTGCGCTCACCACGATACCGCTGGACACATATGCGGCCGTCACTGTAGAACACGCTGATGCAGGACTCGTCCGAAAAGACTACATTTTGCCACTCAACATCCCATGACGGTGTTCATGTGCCCATTGCAGTCGGAGGAGCTTGTGGTTTCTGGATAATGGAGCCGACGTAATGGCAGCATGCAACCAGTCCAACCTGCAACAGACGACGACCAACCGTTGATGCAGACAAGTTCAACCTGTGCTCCAGCGTCGAGCCAACACTGTGAATGAAGTTGTACGGCCCGTTATGGCCATGCGGACAAAATGACGGTTATCCCATGCTGTGGTCATGTCATGTCCAGTACCCGCTCTTCGCTGCCTACGATCTTCATCTATCCACTGCTTCCACACACGCATCACTGTCTTAGCAGCATGCCTTGTACGAGCCGAAATGTTACGGCATGTCAACCCCGCTTCCCGGAGACCGATCATTCTGCCCCGTTCGAACTCACTCACGTGCCGATATGACTTCCTTTGACGTCATCGAAGCATACTGGCACTTACTTTATTGTTTCCACCTTGTTTGAGAGCTCTGCACTGACTACACTGGGCCGCAACACTGACCTTGTCGGACCGACACGCGAGGGCTCTGCTCTGCCTACGTGTACCCCATCTCTCTGCACACTTATTGCTTACACACTCTTCTACACTTCCACCAAGTTTGGAGTTATTCGGGAAATTCTTTCTTGGTGTTACAATTTCCACAATCGGCAGTGTACAAGATGTATTCTTTCGAGAAGTATGGTGTCTATATTTAATAGAGTGAAGGTGACATTTTTGTGAAATCGTATGAGACGAGATATGCTTCCTGTGGTCTCGGAGACTAAAGCTCTGTGTTCCAAGATCGACTTCCACTAGAAACAGCTTAGTCACTTTATAATTTGTTTTCGTGCTAAGCTAAGGTAATGCATCAGTGAGATTTTGTAAAAAACAGGAATCCTTTTTTTTTCTTTCTTACACTTTTATTATACTTATAACTTGCACTTTCATTATACACAACTGGTTTTTACTTTCCCTACTATGTATAAATAAAATATATAGCTTGAATTTTGTGGGAATGTCCCCCAAAGTCTTCTTCAGCCTGAATGGTTTTTTCGTAGCTGGTAAATCGTAAGATATAGACAAAATTTTTCTGCACAAAAAATGTAGATCTCGTTAAAATGCACAATTTATGTCATATACGATTTTTCTGTGGAGTCAACCATTTCCGAAATATTTCTTGATGTCTGTTAGAATTTTCCAATACTTCAACTTTTTCTCAAATGGGAATTCATTATTCGTTTTTTCTTTTAAGCCCGGGACATGCAAAGAGAATGATACCAGCTCTTAAAATTGTTGACTATTATTTAAAACCTAGCATAGTCCCCTTGCACCGACAAGAAAATTAGCAATAAGAATGTTTAGCTTGATTTACATGAAATGTATGGATAGTAAGCGTTTGCAATAATAGTTTGTACAAGACTAGAGAAAGTCATGTTATCGCAACACATAATATTTTTATATAAAAATCTGATGAGTTACACTCACATGACTTTCTCTACTCTTGTACAAACTACTTTTACAAACGCTTATTCTGCATATGCTTCATGTTAATCGAGATAACAAGATGTTAATCTTATTGATAATTTTCTTGTAGCTGCAAGGGGAATTGGTAGGCTTTAAGCGATAGTCAAATATTTTAAGAGCTGGTTGCTATGTGAAGTATTCCATTCTCTTTGCCTTACCAATACAATAAAATGAATAACGAATTCCCTTTGAGAAAAAGTATAAGTATTGGAAAATTTAAGGTAATAAGAAGCAATATCTCGAAAATGGTTCACTCAACAAAAAAATATATGACATAAATTGTGTATTTTAACGTGATCTACATTTTTGTGTAGTAAAGGTTTGTCTATCTCTTATGGTTTACCAGTTATGCAAAAGTCGTTCACAATGAAGAATACTTTTGGAGACATTCCCAGAAAATTCGAGATATACATTTAATTTGTCATGAAAATATCTTAAACATATGATATTTTAATTAAAATCGTTAGAGCCATTTTTGAGAGAGTTAAAATTTTCGAAAAATGTTCCATGGAAAGGGTAATCTGGGGGAGGGGATTTTATAGAAAACCTTCATGTCGCATCTCTGGAAGATACTGAACCTAAATACCACGTTTGGTGTTTATCCGACTGTTCGTTTCTGAGTTATGCTGTTCACAGACACACACACACACAGACACACACACGGACATGTTTCCGTAAATGCTTCTTTTGGATTCAGGGGGCCTCAAAACATATATTTCCGGTGAAATCTCGGTATCGAATTTTTAGGTGGAATACAATACTTCCCCTACTTACTATACGTAGTAGAGAAAGTAAAAATGTTGAAGCACCACGTTGAATTTTAATATAAATGTTTCTTAGTTCCTTTTTTTTCGGAATTTTCCACTTTTCAAAATTATCCTTGGAACACAGTTTATAACTTATTAGCTTGAAATTTTCAGGAGAGTATCAAGAATTATGGATTTAAACATTAGTTATAAATATGAAATGGTTTAGACGAAATTATTTTCTATAACTCAAATTGAAAAAGTTGAAAACTCTAATAACCTGTGAAGAAAATATATAAATTAGTTAAAATTAAGATATGCCTGTACAACAACTTCTTTATATTTATTTGTATGGTAGTGTGGTGTAAGTTTGAGGGACGTAGGAGGATTCAGAGACCCTTAGAACTCTTTTGTGCTATTCCTGACGCCCAGTATGGGAGCTTACGGGCACAAATATTCATGCCCATGGCGGGATTCGAACCGTAATCCTTTGCACCACAGAGTGTTGAAGTCAAACGCTCCAGTGACCGCGGCTACGCGGGTCGGTTTTGTGTACTAAATTTAAATTAAAAATTTGGTAGCAATAGGATAAAGTGAAATGTCCAAGGGGGATTTCATATTACCAAATCAAAAAGTAATTATTTTGAATAAAATAATGAATATCTTAATAACAGTTTGACCAGCCCAATATAATTTTGTGTTCACTGTATGGTTTATTTTCCAAGTGTATGGTAAAGAAACCAGAGCTATAAGAGGAAATTTTCACAGATGCAGTGGCTTAGGAAGGATAGGGCTAAAAGCGGAGGGGACTTAGCACCCCGACCTATGCAAATCTTTTGTGCCTAGGCCTCTGAAAGGGCGCCCCCGGGAGGTAGGGATGCAGTGAGAACAGATATAGGACGGCCGGATCAGGAGGCACGACGGGCAGAGGTCAGGGTCTCTACCTTTTAAAGATCTGTACTCCCCGGGCACTAGGTGGTGCAGCCGGCCCCTCTACCACCTGTGGGATTACACATCTCCTGGGAGGCCCGGAACCCAGAGACCAGTCGGGAGACGAGGGTTGCCATGCAATGCCGAGACCTCTCGCCGACACTTGCAACCCTGAATGAAACCAAGCAGCTGAAAGGTGAAGTGAAATAAGAGTGGAGAAGAAATGGAGGGGCAGGAAATTCGGGAAATCTAAGGATCCTTCCCAGAATTCGCCTGGCAACCCGGAGAAACCCCCGAAAAAACCCATGGGTGAGGAAGGTCGGCCACGGAAATCGAACACACGGCCTTCCGAATGCGAGCCACAGACCTTACTGCCTGAGATATCCCGCTCCGTATACAGTGCCAAGAGTTTGATATTGATAGGAAATATTACGGATACTATCTTCAGTTGTTTAATAAAACAAAACCGGTTTCATAAAATCAGTAATTTTGTCCTGAACATTCTTCTTGTAATGCTAGCGAGCAGCTACATCACGTCACCGTTTGATATGCAGTATATCTGTTGGTGTTGATTCCTGCTTTGTTTCACCAGATGCAAGGCAACTAAAAAAAATGTTTTGTAACATTAATAGTGCCATAATTCAGCAATTCCCGTTAAGATTTGAAAGCCTTTTTACCTCTAAGGATTTTAAATGGGCTTCGACAGCCGTTACTCTGGGCTAAAGGTTTCGAGTTTCTGTTCAGTGCTTATTACAACACGTGTTCTTTTTGCTGACATCTTAAATAAACCACACTGACCGACACCAGCAGTAAAATAACAGTGGGCCTCCGTTTTGAATGTGTGTGCAAGCATATTAATAGTAAAATTTTCTTGGAATGTGGGGTTGACGCAGTATTTTATAGTGATTGTAGTGTAAATTAGCATTATTGTATGACAATGATTTGAGATGTTTGTTAATTATAAGCATTGTTAGGAAATAAGTTTACACGGCCTCACTGAAACTGACAATAGGAGCGGGTAACAATGAAACGAGGGGGTGAGTCGTTTATCAATTAGATGAGACAAACAAATGACGTTAGAGTAGCGAGCTTTTCTTTAGAAATGGAGGAATATCTTCCCTAGAGCATATGTGTTCGTAATTTTGATTGGATATAAAAATAGACGCTAATGTTGGCGCGTTTTATTAACCAATAGCAGCTCTGTTATAATGTTTAGGCATATCGGGGTGAGGGAGTATAAATTCCGTGACAGAGACAAGTAACGCGCAGTTCTACAGAATAATTCACAAGGCAAACGTCGCGCAGTTTAAGAGAATCATTCGCGGTTACACGTCGCGCAGTTCTACAGAATCTCTCGCGTCGTAAAGTTAGTTAAAAGATGTAAAATACGCGAATTAATAATGTGCGGCAATTAAGTGATAATAGTTACATTCGAAAATACAAACGTTTCAGTCGGGCGTGTATCAAGAGATAAATATTTGATATTAATGAATTGTGACGGCAATAAAAGTGTAAAAAACAAATTCTTTTATCAGTGTTAGCTTTTAGTTTATTTTATCTCTCAATCACCCCAATTAAATATACTCCACAATAAAATAAAATTATTTATTTTAACTTAATTAATTAATCCTTTCCGTTTACACGCCCTGTTCAAGAGATTTGCTCGATTGAGTAATAATAGCTAGCCGGAGGACAAAGAACTCAAAATTCAAAATAGTAAAACAATAACAGGCGCTCAGCAAATAAGATAACACGAAAGATACCGCGACAGGGTAAGGAATGAGGATTAACTACATAGAATACCAAGTACCTATATTGAAATTTAGGGTCACATCAAAGCAACATTACCAGCGCGAATTTGATTACGTCATTCTTTTCGTTCATTTTTCTTACTTTTGTTTTTCCTTCACCGTTTCGGTTAAATGGAGTTTTACTGTATAACAAAAATCTTATGTGACACATTCACGTGACTTGCTCTATCTACTATTGTCGCTTTTTATATAACTTCCATAAATTACTCTTACAAAAGCTTACTTTTCTACCTACTTCATGCTAATCCGAGAAATGTTTAATAAAGATAAAGTTTCATTACACATTTCGTTGTTGGTACAAAAGGAATACGGGAGGCTGAAGTGATCGTCAAATGTTTAAAAACGGGTCGCTTTGAATGCCTTGAAATTCCATATTATTTCCGTGACTACGGAAACATTTGAGTAATGACAACGTTTTAAAGAATGATACGAATTGAGAATTTCAAACCAATAACAAAGCATATCTTGGAAATGGCTATTGTCATTGAAAAAGTTATTTGAATTAACGATATATTTAAAACAGATATTACGGGTTTCGTGTACTAAATTTTTGCTTATCTCTTATGCTTCCCCATTTATACAAAATTAAACAAAATTCATTTGAAATGAAGAGGCTATTCTCAGAAAATTCAAGATACTATAGTACATTTTATTGTAAAATAAATCTCTTAAATATATGGTATTCTAATAAAATCGTTAGTCATTTTTGAGAAAACAAAAAAGTAACGAAACATGATATGTAAAGACTACATTGGGATTGGGGGAGTGTTCTTGGAAATCTTGATTAACACAACTGATGAGCCATAGGGTTAAATGACCTCGGCATGAGGTAGCCTTCGGAGAGTAACGCTGTTTGTAGTTCACTCTAACATTGTTTGGAATGGTGTACCTGATGAGGGTTTAATGTTATGTGAAACTGTCTGGTGATTGTGTTTACTGCGTATAGTTATCATGGTGTATACTACAGATCAGCGTGTGTTTATTGCGTTAAGTTTTGCTCTCACGTAGTCGCCTATGGGCTGTCAGTTTGGATTTGTACACAAATTCTCTGGTGTCGCCGTTCGTAACTAATCCACAATTTATACCTTTAGATTGTTAGACAGATCGGACCTGTTAGACAAAAAGAAACATAGCCAGCCAACAATAACAGTAAAAAATAGACAAGTTAGGTACTGTTGTGAAAAGAAGTACAAGATAATCACTGCGTCGCATTACGTGTTCTTGATTATACAGTAGTTGACTGGCAGGCTTAAATATCAAATTTTTGCAACAAATCGAATTAGAATACGGTGCCCGGCGTGCGTTTTCCAGTTTCGGCTGCAATTTGGCTGAGTTCCAACGAGTTCAACAGTTTCTATGCTTACATAGTATTCATTTGAACACCTTTTATAACGAAAAGTAAGTGTAACATATAACGAGCGAGATGGCTCCCGTGTGAGGCTTAATTCGAGAGATTCCGGGTTCGATTGTCATCGACTCTGACCTTAGGTTTTTCGTGTTTTTTCCTGGACGGTAGGAGAATGCTGGGGTAGTTTCTCATTTACTATCATTTCCTTTCCATCGTTTCAATTTCATTCTGCTTTTATCATATTTCAGATGTTTCTAGGTTTCATGGTGTGTGAGGGTGTCAGACAGGTGGGACGGATGCTTGTTGAAAGTATGGAGTACGCTTCGTGTACGCTACAGGACTGCTTGGACGACGAGTTCTTCATCGCCTTCTCTAGGCAGCTCCAGTAGTAGGACGGGTCTTCGAATCTGGAGTTGGAGACTTTCACCCCCAGTTGATGATCACAATAGGTCTAAGTAGGTCGCAGTGCGCAAAGCGTCCCCCTCCGTTGTATAACCTATAGGGGAAATATTGTATTCCACCCAAAAATTCGATACAGAGATTTCACCGGAAATACATGTTTTGAGACCCCCTGAATAAAAAGAAAACATTTTTGAAAATATGTCCGTGTGTGTGTCTGTGTGTCTGTGAACAGATAACTCAGAAACGAACAGTCGGATAAACACCAAACTTCTTATTTAGGTTCAGCATCTTCCAGAGATGCGCCACGAAGGTTTTCAAGAAAATCCCCCACCCCAGATTACCCTTTACATGGAACATTTTTCGAAAGTTTTAATTTTTTCAAAAATGGCTCTAACGATTTTGATTAAAATATTATATGTTTAAGATATTTTCATGACAAATGAAATGTATATCTCGAAATTTTCTGGGAATGTCTCTAAAAGTATTCTTCATTGTGAGCGACTTTTGCAGAACTGGTAAACCATAAGAGATAGACAAAATTTTACTACACAAAATATGTAGATCGCGTTAAAATACACAATTTATGTCATGTACATGTTTGTTGTTGAGTGAACTATTTTCGAGATATTGTTTGTTGTTCCCTTAAATTTTCCAATACTTATACTTTTTCTCAAATTCGTTATTCATTTTTTTTTTGTCCTGGACATGCAAAGAGAATGGAATGCGCCACATAGCAACCAGCGATTAAAAGATTTGACTGTCGCTCAAAGCCTATCATATTCCCCTTGCATCTACAAGAAAATTAGCAGTAAGATTAACATCTCTATTAACATGAAGCATATGGAGAATAGGCGTTTGGAAAAATAGTTTGTATAAGAGTAGAGAAAGTCATGTGAGTGTAACACATCAGATTTTTTTTAATTAGTTATGCTGTTTAACACACACACACACACACAAGCACACGACTTTCTTTCTATAAACATTTGTTTGGTTCACGAAACCTCAAATCTTGAATTTGTAGTGAAATTGCGGTATCGAATCTTCGGTTAAAACGTATATACATATTTCGCTTTTCTTAATACTTAACCGGTAGAAAAAGTAAAGTCTGACAATTTAAGGTGGACTGCTGTCTTAAAAGAAAACAGTTGTAAGTAACTGAAACAGTATAACCTTTGCCATTGTTCTGCTATTAGCGCACTAAGCTTAACATTAGTCAGTTATTTATCATTACGCGTGGAACTGCATTGCCTGGGAGATTACTGAGTGCGTTTATATCACTAGACATGTTTGAGGTTATCAATAAGAACACAGTGCGTAATTCAAAACCTCGAGCGGTATTTGAGTATTTCACGAATTCAGTCTATTGTTATTATAAAATACACAATATTTAAATGAATACTTAGGTACATTCACCGACGGGATGGCTGAGGCGGTTACGTCTGTGACCCGCATTCGAGAGGTCCCGGGATCGATCCCCGGAGACCGCCCACTATGACCCAAGGGTTTTTCGTGGTTTCCCCATGCCCCAGGCGAATGCTGGGGTGTTTCATCTTCTACCACGACTCTCATTACCTTCAGTTAGGTCTCTTCTCAGCGTGGGGCTCCGCCCCGGGGGGTCCCTGG
The DNA here is from genome assembly GCA_030765065.1 of Deroplatys truncata. NCBI lineage: Eukaryota > Metazoa > Arthropoda > Insecta > Mantodea > Mantidae > Deroplatys > Deroplatys truncata. Next base: position 125,436,347 of record CM060980.1, on the reverse strand, counting down.
AAGTTGGTGGCTTGTAGGTAGGGACCGTGCGGTGTCTGGAAACATTAGGGATGCCTGTGCTTGCGCCCGTCGGCATCCGGATTTGGTCACCCTTCGGTACTCTCCCCTCATCCTTCCCTCCCAGGGGTCACATCAGTGTACAATGGGCCGACTGGCTTGCGTGCGATGCTCTTCCCCGGTTCGGGGGCCCCTCCGTGATACGTGGTGCGTTCTATTTAAAAACAAATTGCCACATATTATACAGTTATTACCTGGGTTATGAAACCATACCTAATCACAGGCCTAACGACCAAGGTAAACTGCTACATTAACAAATAAAAATGCTAGCTCTTTGGCAACGATACTTATAAAAACAAACTAATTAAATGCATAAAGTTTCACCAAATCGTAAAGCTACCATTTTGTTTGAATGTCCCACAATCGGGAGAAAGCGTACTTATCGGATAACGATTATCAATTCTCTTGGATATTCTCCTATAATCAACCGAGTGAGATGATTCCGCGGTAACGTGCGAGGTCCCGAGTTCGATTTCCAAGCGACCGCCCACCCTGACCATGGAGTTTTCATGGTCTTCCCGGGTCGGTAGGTGTATGCTGAGGTGATTCCTCTTCTACCACGTTTTTGTTCCTCATTTCCTGTACCTATAATTTCCTTCATCATCATCGTCTGTTTCAGGGTTGAAGGACCAGACGACGGCGTTCGGCGTCTTGCGGCTGGGCGGTGTAGGTCTTTGTAGAGGTTTCTACCTAGCGTTCGGCCGGATTGCTCAGCTACGTCGCACCTCGAGTGCTCTCGGGCGAGTGCCCCGGATGATCAGGGCTTGAGGGGCTACAGATGCGTTCGAACTGGAATGGTTAGGGACCCCGTCCATGCTTGCTCACCCGGATCTAGTCGCCCTCTTGGCCTCTCCCCTCATCGCTCCCTCCAAGGGCCCATTGACCTAGGTGCGTGCTCTGCCCTATTTGTGTGCGCCCCTCCATAGTATGCACCTTTTAAGTTTTAATGTATAAGCAAGTCATGATTTGTTAATATCAAAGGCCCTCTTAAACACTATTGCTAGTGATATGTTGCACTTAAACGCTTTAAATAAAACTAGAAGTGTAAAACATACCTGCTGATTTGCAACGCATGCATATTGAAGTTCACGCTCTTTAAAACTGATATTCATTTTATTTAGCGTATAACATTGGTAGTTAAGAGGCATTCACAGTCAGTTTTAGCGTTGCTACTTTGATATTGCAATTAGATCGCGTAATGCGTAAACAAATGCGGTTTTTGTATCTCATTACCACTAATCTGTACAAAACCGTGTTAAATGAGCACGGTGTCACGATCCGTTGGAACCTGCAATTAGATTTAATCTATATGCTGCACTTTCAACGTTGAATTACGTTTATAGTGCAGAAAGCGCTAGGATCAAGTGCTTTGTATAATCATGCATAGAGCAACAATACACGGTGCGCTGCGTTCAGTCTTTCACTAAGTGTATTAAGCTTTTCAGTTGATTTCAAGTTCTGGCCTTCGCTGCTACAAGAATTTTTATATCAGTTACTAACGTGGCCAACATTACAGTTTTTTTCACTTTAATAACAGAAGGAAGTGTTAAATATGAAGTGATTAAATTCCATTAATTGGATGTAAGAAATATGGTTTGTAAACAAGTACACTGCTTTCTCTACCAGTTAACAGCTAGTAATTTAATCACCACTCATTTAAAGAACTATTTTTCTGTCTAATTTACGTGAATCACCACAAATGTTTACCTAGAAGTACCTTCATTTAGAAATTGGGCTTAGCTGCATGCAAGCTACAAAACAAAACAGCTGTTGATATTACTTGTCAGTTTTAATTACTAATGAGATTGTGCAGAAAAAAAAGAAGAATCAATATTTTCATAGTAGTCACATAACAGTTTAACTTGTGAAAGGTTAAATGGTGTACATCAAATATTTATTTCGGAAACGGCAAATGCTACGAAAAAGTATTTGACAAAAACTATACTACCTGATCAAAAGTATCTGGACAACTGGCTGAAAATAACGTACAAGTTCGTCGCGCCCTCCATCGGTAATGCTGGAAGTCAATAGGTCGGTGAGGCCTGGCACGAAGTCGGCGTTCCAAAACAACCGAAGGTGTTCTATAGGATTCAAGTCAGGACTCTGTGCAGGCCAGTTCATTACAGGGATGTTATTGTCGTGTAACCACTCCGCCACAGCCCGTGCAGTATGAACAGGTGCTCGATCGTGTTGAAAGATGCATTCGCCATCCCCGAATTGCTCTTCAACAGTGGGAAGCAAGAAGGTGCTTAAAATATCAATGTAGGTCTGCGCTGTGATCGTACCACGCAAAACAACAAGGGGTGCAAGCTCCTTCCAGGGAAAACACGACCACACCATAACACCACCAACTCCGAATTTCACTGTTGGCACTACACACGCTGGCAGATGACGTTCACCGGGCATTCGTCGTACCCACACCCTGCCATCGGATCGCCACATTGTGTACCGTGATTCCTCACTCCACACAACGTTTTGCCACTGCTGAATCGTGTAATGTTGACACTCCTTACACCAAGTGAGGCGTCGTTTGGCATTTTCCTGCGTGATGTGTGGCTTATGAGCAGCCGCTCGACCATGGAATCCAAGGTTTCTCACCTCGTCTAACTGCCATAGTACTTGGAGTGGATCCTGATGCAGTTTGGAATTCCTGTGTGATGGTCTGGATAGGTGTTTGCCTATTACTCTTTACGACCCTCTTCAAATGTCGGCGGTCTCTGTGAGTCAACAGACGAGGTCGCCCTGTACGCTTTTGTACTGTACATGTCCCTTCGCATTTCCACTTCACTATCACATCAGAAACAGTGGACCTAGGGATGTTTAGGAGTGTGGAAATCTCGTGTACAGACTTCTGACACAAGTGTCACCCAATCAGCGTCCCATTCTTCTGTTTCACGATGTCTAATGACTACTGAAGTCGCGGATAATGAGTACCAGGCAGTAGGTGGCAGCAAATCACCTAAGATGAAAAACGTATGTTTGTGGGAGTGTCCGGATACTTTTGATCACATAGTGTAGATGTTTTAATGAGCTCCGTGTTCACTCGGTCAGATTAAAAGCGGCCGTCTCTTGAGGGGTTAAGTTTTTTCAAAGTCCCTTCGAGTGAACGCTCGGTTCATCAACTTCTGTGCGTCACTTTGACTAACACAAGCCCCAAGACACTGACCCGCGCTACTTCTACACCGTGCTTGGTGTGGTTAAGCTACTTGACGTCTACGCAAGCAGATAGAGTTCGACTCTGGTTAGCAGTTTGTTATCTTGAGTCTTTACAACTCATTTTACTATAATATAGTCAAATAATATTGCTTGTGTTACTTCATTTTGCTTACCAATATAATTACAATGATGATGAAGTTTGTGGTTATAAAAGTAAATTCACTGAGTATGAAATCTCCTCCCGACCGATAAATAATGTCGTGGTTACCATCTACCGGTAGGACGGACTACTAATTAAATGCCACACACCCACATATAAAAATGATGAAAACCTGTTATATTTTTACTCATGTATTTTAAATGAAAGGGGAAAAAGGTTGAGTTTTTTTTTTAATTATGGACGCTCTTTAACTGCTGTGGTCCTTGGCATCCCATCCTATATTGGGCGTGAAAAAACGGTTATGTTGCTCAGAGGCCTCTTTATAGGCGTGAGGTTCTTTTACGTGCCGTAAATCTACGTTACTTTCCGAAGGAAGCCATGCTAAGGACTTTTACGCTCGAAAAGATCATCGCCCTCCGCCGGGTTTGGACTGAGTTTAGAGCATCTGGTAGGCTGTTGGGCTTGTTCCATGTTTCTCTGTGTTGTACATAGCGACGGCAGGCTGTAAGGAGATGATGAACTGTGAGTTTACATCTGCAGAGGTCGCACACAGGAGGAGGGTCACGGTTGAGGAGATGTTTGTGCGTTATAGAAGTATGTCCAATACGTAATCGAGTTAATACAACTTGGTCTTTGTGTTGAAATGATAATGTTGAAGTTTGGGCTCGGAAATGTAGACATCGTGTTCCTTCTAGATGTGGCTTTCCATGTTTGTCTCCATTGATTAATGCAAGTCTTTTTGGTGAAGTTGATGAAGTCCGTCTGTGGGATCTTGATGTCCTGAGGGGGACGTTTGGTGGCTTCTTTGGCTGTCTGGCTGATAGAGTAATTTAACTTAATGAATATTTTTGTTATAACCCTCAGTCTTAAAATAATTTTCCTGTTAAATTAAATTAAATTGAGTTTTATTTATGGACGCTCTTTAACTACTATGGTCCTTAGCGTCTCCTTCTAAATTGGAGGCCTCTTTATCAGGTTTGAGGTTCTTTTACGTGCCGTAAATCTACGACACGGGACCAACGGCCTTACTTCCCTTCCGAAGGAAGCCATGCTAAGGATTTTTACGCCCGAAAAAAATCCATCGCCCTCCGCCGGGTTTGAACCCGGGACCTCTGTAAGTAGAGGCTAGCACGGTATCCACTACACCACGGAGCACGACTAATTTTCCTGTGACAACAAAACAAGCTTATAGAGAAATTATATTACCGAAAGGAGACTGACAACCTTTATACGTTGTGTACTGTGAGATAATTACAAAATGAGAAAATGTCTTCTTTTTTTTTGCTCATACTTTTATTCTGTAATAATGATGATTACGGCAGTGAGTTATCTATTTAATCTTCATTAGAAAAATATACGTAATTTTGTTACTTTTTATTCCAAGAAGAATCACGTAAACATCTGAAATTAAAGTACATTGATAACAACGCAACATCTATGGGTGTACAAAAACAAACGAACCGCCAATATCAGTAAATGCATGCTGTCTTATTCCGTAATGCAATCGATTCAGAGTTCATGGGAATAAAACAAATGACCAGGAAAAAAATTATCACTATTGGAATATTTCAAATGCTTACACTAAATGTTAAAATAACCGCAAAACATTGTTCGCGTGGGTATAATTTAATGCATGTCAACATACTTAAAGAACATAAATTAAAAATAGCGCTACATATTGCAAAAATCCTCTTTTCTATTTATCTTTCTAAGGTTAGTAGCCCAAATGTGCTAAAATATTTGTAATTTATTGCCTTGGTGTTTATTTCTCCAGTTCATAACCTCTCAGTTGATTAATTTCCTGTTTCGCAGCTTCATCAAATTGTAGTTTGAATATAAAGCCTGTTTCATTGCATACATGTTAGTTAAGGAACGTGGAGTAATAACTGTCCAGTGATAATACAGTACGGTCCTGAATTATCCACATAGAATGACATCTGACAATTTGTAGCACGTGATTAGTCTATGACTGGTGCATGAGTGGAATGTTCTTAGGTAATCCCCCGAGATGTTACGAATTTATTTAATGAAACGCGTAACCTCGAGTGGGATTTACTAAAACTATTCTGGGAATAAAATTAACAGATTGAATGAATAGTAATTATTTTCTTAAGCCTCTTGTACACGATCAAACTTATTTTCAATTCAATAGTTTACAAGAAAAATTGTGAAATGTTTTTTCCATATGTGACAAGATTGGAAAAGACATAGCAAGACCTGTGAAGACTTGAAAATTTCAAAAATGTGTATTTACAACCTGTCTCTTCGCCAAAACAAAACTCTTCAGAACACATTGATAATTTATCACGCTCAAAGCAATTAAATTTTGGCGTCACAGTATAACAATTCGCAATGAAATACTGTTCTTTACTAATATTATGTAGCGTTTTCACGAATTATATCCAATGAAATCACTTTCAGTTATAGAATACAATGCAAATAACACCAACCGGTAGGTTAACCACCTATATAACATTGCGTTACATACTTAGTACGGAAAACTACCTGGCAAATATTTCTTCATAATCGTCTTCGTCTGCTCCATCCACGGAGCTCTCTCGATGTACAGACATGGCTAGCTTGTGTATAACCTAATCAGTTCGATACGACATACCTTGGCCAGGTAGCCATTTTTGTTTACGTTTCGTTTTCAGCCATGTTGCAGATTTCGTGACGCACATCTTAATACTCGCATTTCATTGGCCAAATCCATCTTAAACGTGAACTTTAACCCTAGAGGAAGTGAATTAAACCATAAATAATGGCAGATTGATATTTGAAAGTATATTTCATAAAATAATTAACAAGCCGAATTTCTTTCTTTTAGTGACCTGACACTTCAATATACAAACCATTACAATTAACAAACCCTTCTTCGTTCACCATTCTTTACATGCTTTACGGCTTAAATGCTTTACATTTAATTACAATAGTTACAAAATTGCTTCCTGCTCTCACATTTACTGATATGTTTCAGACCCCACAATAAGTCTATAGATCCGACAATCTATCCTTTCCCGGTGAAGAATTACTAAAAGGAATTTTGAATATGTTAAGCCGAAAATGAATTTAGAATTACCGTGCTGAATGCTTTCTATCTAACTGTTGTCCTGTTGTTTTTCTCGCAATCTCGCTCGTCGTCGAAGACAGACAGGCCAGCCTGTAGACAGCACCCTTGAAGAAAGCTGGGCGTGATCCAGCGCCTGCGCAGGCAACGACCACAATCGCCTGACGTACTGCTTGAGTCAAACCAACTTCGCCCATTCTTGTTGTTGTAGTCGACTCGTTGAGAATTACTACGCTAGTCGTTTCTCTTCTGTTGCCGTACATGACCGCTTTCCTTTAGTACAGCCCCGTCGCCTACTATATATTTCTCCGGGGAGGGTCAATTTGGCACACATCAAATCATTATGAAATCTTTGATCGTTTAGAGCATGTCCTTATTTGCTTTCAACACTTTCAAAGGCTTTAAAAGTATTGGAAGCAATTTGACAAGAAAAGTTGTGAAGTTGTGACAACTCTTGAAAAGCCTTGTAAAGTATTGAATTTGACAAAAATTTGATCGTGTACAAGCGGCTTTACCTGTATTGTTTAAAATTTAATAAACATTGTATCAGCTGTCAGATCACGGCATACTGAATGAACAATCAAATGTGTTACGGAATAGGCACTAACCAATGCTACCAACCGTGGGAATAAGAAATATTTAACCTCAAAATAAGCTAAACTCAGAACACAATAAAGGCATTTTTTTTCAAGAACAACCTTTATTTGGAAACACACTGAAACTGATTAAAAGTACAATAATTGGATGACGTAGCCTATTCATCTATGCTTATGATGCTATTACGGCTCAGTAGCAACTTTAACCGATAAAATCGCATATTATAAGATAATCGACCGCCATTGGTCGATATCCGAGGCAGTACTAAACGTTATTGGTAGTAGCGGCTCGTGAGTATACATTTTGGATGTTCAAAATTATAGTCAGACAGCCTTGAAAATGTGAAATACCATTCACTGTGTGGTAGTTATGACTGTGAACACATTGATACCATTGTAACCGCTCCTTACAACAACAACAACAACAATTATAATGTACACTGCCGTTTGTGAAAATTGCAACACCAAGAAGGAAACGCATGAATTCAATGAATTTAATACCACAGGTTAGGTACATGACAAGTAACAAATGGTAAACGTTTCAAATCTATACATGACCTTTAAGCCCTTAGATTCAGTATTTGGTGTGGCCTCCATGTGCTGCAATTAGAGCTGTCATACGCCGTGGCATTGAATCAAAAAGGTTCTGAATTCGTTCCTGAGGGATTTCCCTCCACGCAGTTTGCATTCGAGCCCACAAATCCGTGACACAGGTTACTGGAGGACCATGACGTACTAGGTGCCGACCAACCATACCCCAGACGTGTTCGATGGGCGACATGTCACGCCAGGGAAGCAATGGTACACGTCGCTCTTCAAAGAAGGCTTGTACATTCGTCGCAATATGTGGCCGGGCATTGTCCTGTTGAAATATGGCCTGTGGAGATGCCTGAAGCAGGGGGAGTACCTCAGGCTCTACAACCACCGTTAGGTATCGGTTGCTGTTCAATTTGTAGGAGGCGAGATCGGTTGTTGTGACCAGTGGTGTCGCAAACCTTTACACCTGGTGTTTGTCCGCTATGCCGCTCAACAATGCAGTCCTCCAGGTTGCGCTCACCACGGTTGCGCCGGACACTTATGCGGCCATCACTGTAGGACACGTTGAAGCGGGACTCGTCCGAAAAGACTACATTTGCCACTCACGTGCCCATTGCAGTCGGCATGCACGCAACCAATCCAACCTGCAGCAGATGGCGACGAACCGTTGATGCAGACAAGTTCACACCTGTTGCAGAGCTGCAGCGTCGAGCCAACACTATGGATGTAGCTTCGCGGTCCGTTATGACCATGCGGTAAGATGACGGTCATCCCGTGCTGTGGTCATGTTCCGTGGTTCAGTACACACTCTTCGCTGCCTACGACCTTCATCTATCTACTGCTTCCACACACGCATCACTGTCGTAGCAGCATGTCCTGTACGAGCCGAAATGTCACGGTATGACAAACCCGCTTCCCGGAGACCGATCATTCTGCCCCGTTCGAACTCACTCACATGCCGATTTGGCTCCTTTTGACGTCGACGAGACATACTGGCAATCACTTTGTTGTTTTCACCTTGTTTGACAGCTCTGCACTGACTACACTGGGCGCAACACTGACATTGTTGGACCGACTCCAGAGGGATCCGCTCGGCCTACGTGTATCCCATCTCTCTGCAAATCTAATCACTTATTGCTTGCACACTCTTCTACACTTCCACCAAGTTTGGAGTTATTCGGGAAGTTCTTTCTTGGTGTTGCAATTTTCACAAACGGGAGTGTATAACTCATCTAACGAAAGAAAGTTTTATTTTATGCTTGTTGTGTGCATAATTAAGTTTACCTTGTTAGGGCAAGGATGAAGTAATGTATACATTAAATTGTAATTTACATTATGGATGATATGGAGAAAGCGGGGAAGTTTCCATGCTTGTGCAGGTTACCTACTACTGTTATGGTGACTAACCGCTGATGTAGTGTGCTACCACCTAGTGACATTGACGTAAATGTAGTGACAGTATGGAAACAGATTGCGGGAAACGCTTCGCGCGTTAGTGCACTTCTTCACGTGTGCAAAACCTATATGTATTTGATCCCCTAAAATAATTACTTCGTACCAGTTGCGCATGCTGTCGCGGGAATCGGCTCGTGTTATCTTATTTGCTGGGCGCCTGTTATTGTTTTATTATTTTAAAATTTGGGTTCTTTGTCCTCCGGCTAGCTATTATTACTCAGTTAAGCAAGTATCTCTGAGCAGGGCGTGTAAACGGATAGGAGTTGTTACTAAAAGATAACACTGATAAAAGAATTTGTTTTCACACCTTTATTGCCGTCACACTTAATTAATAATTCACATCTTTAATCTTTATACACGCCTGAATGAAACTGTGGTATTTCCGAATGTAATTACTGTCGTATTAGTTGCCGCGTACTTCACATTTTTGTAACTAAATTTACGACGTGTACCTCGCGAGAGCTTCTTCCAAACTGTATGACGTGCACCTCACGAGAGATTCATGCTTATGGTTTGAGAATATATACTCCTTCCCCTCGAAATGCCTAAACATTATAATAGAGCTGCTATTGGTTACCAAATCGCGCCAACATTAGCGTCTGTTTTGTCAGCCAATCACCACTACTAACATATATGCTCTAGGGAAGATATTCCCTTCATTTCTAAAGAAAGGCACGCTACCCTGACGTCATTTGTTTGTCTCTTCTTAGTGATAAACAACTCACCCCCTCGGTTTATTGTTACCCACTTCTATTGTCAGTTTCAGTCAGGCCGTGTAAACTTATTTCCTAACAATGCTTATGGCTAACAAACATATAAAATCCTGTGCATACAATAATATTAATTTACACTACAATCACTCTGGCATTCACAGTGTTGTGATATAAAATATTGCCTCAATGCACAGAAGCTCCTTAAAACGTGCACAAGTAAAATATGCTAACAACTGTGTTGTTACGTTTCTTTGAGTGCAGAGTCGTCCGCCGTGGTGTACTGGTTACCATGCTAGCCTCTAGCTCCCGAGGTCTCGGGTTCAAATCCGGCAGCGAGCGATGGATTTTTGCGGGCGTAAAAATTCTAGCATGGTTTCCTTCGGAAGGGAAGTAAAGCCGGTGGTCGTAGATTTACTGTATGCAAATGAATCTCAAGCCTGATAAAGAGGCCTCTGAGCAAAATTTCCGGTCTTTCACGTCCAATATAGAATGGGACGCTAAGGAGCACAACCGTTATAGAGCGTTCATAAATAAAACTCAATTTTTCATTGAGTTTAGAGGCTTAGCACGGTAGAATCAAACGCCGTAGATTTTAAACTACGGCTATACGTTACGTTTAATAATATTCAAAGCAAAAATAACCAATAGATTCGTAAGGTGTCAAAACTTAGTGTGTTCACGTTCTCCTGTGTTCTTAAGCAGCAGCCGCCACTGGTCAGTATCAAATGTGCGATGAAATGGAATAGGCAGTATAATTCGATTGCAAACATTCAGTCAAGCAACAATTAACTCCTTGATTGGCTGAAACGCATTCAGGTGTGTTTATTTTGAACAATTTCGCCTGAGGATGCAGAACGGCAATACCTCAGGTATGAAATTTGGATTTTGTTCACTTTTTCTATCCGAGTTATACTATTCAGACAGACAAACCTTTTTGGGGTTTCATGGGATATCAAAAAATGTAAGCCTGATGAAATATCGGTATCACAGTTTGGTGGAACACAACACTACGTCTCCCAACTATACACAGGACTGTTAATTCACTCATTTTGGCACAAATATCAGGAAACTGACAAAACTAATGCTATAAATACAGTGTTTCTTGAGAGAGCAATGCCAAAAACCCGATCTCTTTTACTAAAATTGGAATCAGTGTCAATTATAACCCATAGAAGCTGCATACAAAGCTCTGAAAATACCAGCTCTATAATTCACACAAAGGGAAGCGCAACTCGAGATAGGAGTAGCACATTAACAAAGCTAGTTCATGATTCAGTGGAGTTTGACTGTAATTATATTTCTGTTGTGACCAAACGGACGTTTGTCATCAATACGTCAAACACAACAGTCGCTCAAATGAAACGATAGGAGCTCGCAAACAAAGTTTTGCAGGTTATGGCCAGCTGACATACATTAACGTTATTCCAGGACGAATTGTTTTGTCTTCATAACAGGCGGCTGCGAGAGAGGTGTAAAAGAACTTCCTGTCTCTAGGGACGTCTATCGCTGTACGTGATATCTTGTGCATACGCTGGAATGGACTAAGGGACGTGTTTAACTTCCATCCCTTCATTCACGACACGTGAGACAGCTCGGAAGTAATCGATTGGAAGCAAGCTGGAGGGTATATTCCATTTTAGAAGTATTCCAATTTTTGGGGAAGCATATGATGACAAAATTGGAGAAAGGCTTTACGTCACATTCCTGTCATTTTTCAAGTAATCCTAAATGAATGTACCTATCTCAAGCGTGGCCAGAAGCGGAGATTTCGGGCCATAATAATAATAATAATAATAATAATAATAATAATAATAATAATAATAATAATAATAATAATAATAATAATAATTTTATTTGACATAAGGAACAATAGCACAATACAGACAATAGTCATTGTCAAAATACATTATAAAATGATGTCTCCTGCCTCTGTGGTGGCGGGTAGCGTATCTACCTCACATTTAAGAGGTTTCGAGCTCAAAATTTGATTAGGATGATATACCCGGATAAGGTTTCTTTCGAGGTTTTCTCTTATCCTGTGAAGACGAATGTTGGGTAACTTTGAGCTCCATGGCTCTGGAGCTAATTTGAGCATCATTTCATCCATTTCATTCATTCATAGTCTAATATGACCTACCAGGTTAAAGGATCTTAAACTTTAAGGGGAAAAAAGTCACTATTTTCATCTCCATGTTAAAAATTCCTCAAGAGAATAGAGGAAATTGTCTAGTAAGTAGTTGTATAGGGTCTTTCAACAAGAGTCTCCAATCTTGGAACTTAAATAAAACACGTTCTATAAATGATAGAGGTTTATTAATTTTTTTTTATTTTGGAACATAATTAATGTCATTACGTGTGAAAGAGAACATCAGTTAAGTGACCGCCGCGAATTCGTTGGATTGCGCGTATACGGTTGACCCAATTTTCAATGACAGAAGAACGTAAATTAGGCCAACTTCACAAATAACACGCGTGATGTTATTCATAAGATCATTTACTGTTTCTGGCTTTTTGATATAAATTCGAGATATAACATAACCCCACAAGAAGTAATCCAACAGCGTTAAATCACATGACCTCGGGGGCCAGTTAACACCACCACGGGAAATGATGAACCCTCTGAGCTTCCCCTTCAAAATATCGATAGTTTCCAGAGTAGTATGAGATGTGGCACCATCTTGCTGGGACCAGATGTTTCTGAAATCCATACCATCCAATTGAAGCCAAAAGTAGTCCCTTATAAGAGTCCGGTATCTTTATCCATTGATAGTTAGAGCTTCTCCATCTTCATCTTGGAAAAAAATATGGACCAATGATTCCACCATACCAAACTCCATACCACACAGTAACCTTTTGGAAATGAAATGGTCGTTCTTGAATCTGCATTGGATTGTGTTTACTCCAATAGCGGCAATTTTGTTTGTTAACACAACCATCCATCCAAAAGTGGCTTCGTCGCTGAAGATGATCTTTCGACAAAAATCCGGGTAGGTTTCCAATTGCTCCATAGCCCAGTCAGCGAATACACAGCGCAACCTATGGTCATTTGGCTTTAGTTCTTAAGTTAACACCATTTTGGTAAGCGTGAAACTTCCATATGCGAAATTCGCCAAGTTGTGGTCGGCGAAAGCCCCAATTCCTGCGCTCGACAAGCAATTGATTTCCGTTCTCGCGTACACTCTCACGAACGGCGTCTATGTTTTCGTTGGAGCGCTTACGTCGATTACGTACAGGCGTTTCTTTCAAATTTATCGATCAAACGCCGAATCGTTCTCTCGCAGGGACAATTATGCACATCGTAAACTTCACTCAATACACGGAAGGTTTGGCGAAAAGATGATCGATTTTGATAATACATTTTCACAATTTCTGCGCCTTGCTGAATGCTTAACGTTCCATGGCTATTTATCAATAACAACTGTAACCACATGAAAAAATGACTGCTGTAACTCAATAACAACGGTAGCTAACACGTGTTAAAGATAGGATACTCTTGTTGAAAGACACTATATAAGCTAAATTTAAAAACTATTTTAATTGTTTGCTCTATCTGAATTGATAACTTATTACATATTTTGATCCCAAGTAAATATTACCACTTTGCGTTTTGCTTAACCTTACAAATAGTATATCAGTATAATTTCTCAGTCTCACTCGTGGTCATGGTTATCACTTCTTAATAAGTAATTCCTTGACGATTTATGCATGTGAACTAAAATTGTACAAATTATTCACAGTTAAAATTTCTCAGTCTATAAATGTGACCTGCATGGCGCCTTTTCATGACAGTTTTATTAGTTCTTTTGCAATATTAACATATCTTTGATTCTTTTACTTCCACACCACGAAGTTTCACCGCATTTAATTGCAGATTGAAACACAGAAATATATTCAAATAATGGAACGGTATACCATTTCTTAAATTTCGAAGTAAATATATTATCTTAGAAAATTTGACTGTTAATGTATTAATATCAAAGTTTTGTTAATTCTTTATGCGCATATATGTTCCAAAACTTTAGCACAAGTTTCCATCCTACGCTTACAATTGGCTGATACTGATTGCAAACTAAAATCCATCTGAATCGTCTTATTTTCATTAAATAATTTAGCTTTAAACCATTCCAAAGCTATCTCCATGGTGGCAACCATATCTGTAACTAAGCTAAACTTCGTGTCATTAATTAAAGATTCGGTAAATCATTAATAGTGAAGATGTAGTATTTTTACTTTCTCTACTACGTATAGTAAGTAAGGGAAGTATTGTATTCCACCCAAAAATTCAATACCAAGATTTCACCGGAAATATATGTTTGAGAACCCCTGAATCAAAAAAAAGCATGTTTGGAAACATATCGTGTGTGTCTGTCTGTGTGTCTGTGAACAGCATAACTCAGAAACCAACAATCGGATAAACACCAGACTTACTTGGTGTTTAGATTCAGTATCTTCCAGAGATGCGACACGAAGGTTTTCAAGAAAATCCCCCCACCCCAATTTTACCTTTATATGGAGCATTTTTCGAAAATTTTAATTTAATTTTTTCAAAAATGGTTCTAACGATTTTGATTAAAATATCATATGTTTAAGATATTTTCATGACAAATGAAATGTATATCTCGAAATTTCTGGGAATGTCTCCAAAAGTGTTCTTCATTGTGAACGACTTTTGCATAACTGGTAAACCATAAGAGATAGACAAAATATTACTACACAAAAAATGTAGATCGCGTTAAAATACACAATTTATGTCATATACTTTTTTTTTGTTGAGTGAACCATTTTCGAGATATTGCTTGTTATTCCCTTAAATTTTTCAATACTTATACATTTTCTCAAATCATTAATTTTGTTGTTGTCCTGGTAATGCAGGCGACGCCGTGGCCGAGTGGTTAGACCGCTCGCCTCCCACCGAGGCGACCCGGGTTCAATCCCAAGGACCGGCATGTCTGGGCGGGTTTTCTCCGGGTTCTCCGATTTTCCCCCGCCATTCATTCCACCAACTGCTCCATCATCACCTTTCCTTTCATCCATTACACCCACATTTCGTTTCATCTACTTCCTTCATCCCATAGCAGGCATCGGGCTGATCACATCCATACTGGATGTTCTGTCTGCTCCTGGACGGGCCTCTGACCCCAGGCACCCGCCTTTAAGTCCTGGGGGGGTGTAAGTCCTACATAAGAGGACGGGAAAACAGATAATGAATGAATGTCCTGGTAATGCAAACAGAATGGAATACTGCACATAGCAACCAGCTCTTAAAATATTTGACTATCGATTAAAACCTACCAATTCCCCTTGCATCACAAGAAAATCAATATATCAATAAGATTAACATCTCGATTAACATGAAGCATATGGAGAATAAGCGTTTGTACAAGAGTAGAGAAAGTCATGTGAGTGTAACACATCAGATTTTTGTTGTAGGAGTTGTATTGTTATTTGTCCCACGTATGGAAGCCAGTTTGAGAAAGTTATTGTTTCACGTATGGAAAAGCCGATTCGAAGTAGGAGTTGTATTATATTTCAACTCTTGGGGAGCCGAACTTGTAGTAGTTGCAACCGCACGTATGGTAAAGTTTCCGGTAGCCTTCGCCCCAAATGTATTTTTACTATTTTTTTTTAAATATTATATATTTATGTTTGCTTCGGCTGCGTCGGTATTTGTTAGAGACACGTTTCTCTTGGCAGGGTTGTGATAAGACTAAGAATGTAGGCTTACACAGATTATAATTTTTACTTCACTCCTTTTATTAATGCTTGATAACGATTTAAATAACACTTCACTGATATAGAGAGCTGTGAGATTCTTTTTATTAATTAATTACACTTTTTAACACGTAAACTTATTTTTCGTCTCACACGAATACATATTAAATCTCTCAAGGACGCACAAGAAACGGACCCAGTTATGAGCACTGTCTGCAGGCAACTAAATTGATTTCAACCGTCTAAACTTGTAAATTTCTGTATTTCAAGTCTCTGATTGGCTATTCCTAATCCAATAGAATACCTTCTTTTAAGTAAAGCTTTTTGGGGTTGTTGATTGGCTATTTTATAAACTGTCACAAAAATTACATTATTGTTACCTACTCAAATAATCAGAAGTAGTATTATTAAGCTCTCAAACTCATTATTGCCTCAAGGTTACCTCATTGTTACCTCATTGTTAGCAACTTTTAACTTATTATTCTCACAGTTTTTAAATTCTTAAATTACGTAATACATTCACATAACATTATTGAACATGTTTACAATAATATAAGCATATGCAGTGACTGTTACATACAATTTAAAATTATTACATACACCTATTGCTTTAAGGTGGGCTGACATTGGACTTATATATCATATAATTTGACTGAAATCATTTAAGTGTTAAAAATAGTGCTTCAATAGAAATAAGAAATATATGAGGTCCAGTATGAACCTTGGATGTAGTAGCCTTGAGTTACATAGCTTTTTATTATATTTATAAATGATTTTAGTTATTAACATTGTTTATGGTTAGGCAAAATATAAACCATCTAATTTTTACCACTAAAGCCATAAAGCTTCAATTTATTAATAAAGACTTCATGATTATACAATCAAACGATTTGCTTAAGTCAGAAAATATTGCACAAACATAATCACCGTTTTCAAAATTCGTTTAAACACGGCATTAAGATTCTTATTGTTGATTATATACCGTTTACTAAATTATTTTACGAAACACTGTAATAACTGAAATAGGTCGATAACTTGAAGCGTCTTGGAGAGTATCTTTTTCATATACCGGAAATTTCGCTTTATAATACCTCCCATGTTTACAAGCTTACTATAAAATTTATGTTTTGGGGTATGCATGACTTTTTCAAGTTATCATTTAAATTTCATCCATCGCCCCAAAAACAGGTGACCCCTGTTTGTTGAGTTGCCGCGGATGTTGCTAATAATTTTCACGAAAGCAAATTGTTTGAAGCACTTCACTCTACCCTCTAGCGGATAACTTTCAAAGTAGCTTTTCATGCAACCAGAGCTGTGGTTATCTTTTGTACTTTAGTAGGGTGATCATGTTTATACTTTGCTACTGAACGCTGGTATCAGCTCTTTTTACACTGGAAAGTGAACATGAAGGGTTCTTTTTTCTGCTTAGTCGGCAGTTGAAATTCCTTTTAAAAAGATAAGGTTTACAAAAAGTCAATATATAGAGACCATTGCTCAAATTGAAATGCAGAGAGTGGGGAGAAAAGGAGTAATAATGGAGAGAGCTCTTAAATATTGGTACAGACTATTAAATTTAGAAGAGAAGAACTTGTTGAGGCAGTGTTTGGAATTTCAAGAAAGGAGCTTAAAGAAAAATGGTTGGAGTTATAGTATACAAACCAATTTGGAAAATAGTGGTCTGGGAGAAATTTGGAGAAGGAGGGAAAATAATGTTAAGGGCTTTTGGAAAGAAGTTAGGCGGAGGTTTGAAGATATAGAGATACAAAGTTCATTTAGTAACATTGGGAAGAAAAGTTCCTTGGAATGATATATATTAATAAAAAATATATGGGCTAGAGAACAGTATGTGGATAACTCAGATAAGGAACAAAGAGCAAGTATAGCCTGCGTACGAGCAGGTGTATGGAGACTAATAGGAATGAGAAATGGGTTCCCACAGAACCAGTGTCCAATATGTGGGGAAAGAGAAGATTTAGAACATATCGTTTTTGATTATAAAGGCACACAGCATTGGAGAAAGCAAGCTATAAGCGGGAAGTGGTTAAAACTGGACAGGAAAGTAGCCTTAAGCATGATTTTTAACAAGGATAATAAAAAGGTAGGAGAGAAAAAGTAAAGTAAAAGAGTAAAGTAAAAAAGAAATGGTCATGGAGAATAAAATGAGATGTGAATTAGTTTCATGTGATGTTAAGTTATCTAATTATATTATCATTATTATAATATTAATATAATTAGATTATTATTTTGGTATTACTACTGTTATTTTATTATTATTATTATTATTATTATTATTATTATTATTATTATTTTTATGTGTATTTAAAAAATGTAATATGGGTAGAATATGGCAAGATAACAGCCTGGGCTGATGTATAGCCATATTCTAAGGAAGATTGCTAGCACAAATATCCATTCATTCATTCATCATCTGTTTGCCCTCCTCTTATGTAGGACTTACACCCCCAGGACTTACAAGCGGGTGCCTGGAGTCAGAGGCCCGTCGAGGAGCAGACACTCATGGATCAGACAGAGCATCCAGGATGGGGGATCAGCCCAATGCCTGGTATGGGATGAAGGAAGTAGATGAAACGAAATGTTGGTGAAATGGATGAAAGGAAAGGTGATGATGGAGCAGTTGGTGGAATGAATGGCGGGGGAAACCGGAGAAAACCCGCCCAGACGCCGCTTCGTCCACCACAAATCCCACATGGGATTGAACCCGGGCCGCCTCGGTGGGAGGCGAGCGGTCTAACCACTCGGCCACGGCGCCGCCTTGCTAGCACAAATAAATAAATAAATAAAATAAATATAGACACCACAACTAAGGTAGGGGAAATTTATTGCTAAACTGAAAACAATAGCAGTTGTGTACAACTTATTCTCATTAAAACATTGCAATCCCCCCAAATATTAGATTCTTGCAAGCTCTCGTCTAACGTGATCTAAAATATGGCAACAGCAGATAGTGAATACTGTTGTATTCGTCACCTCATGTAGTTTCTGCTTCTGTCTTCATCTTGGAGGTTCAACTGAGTGCACGGTCAGGCTCACTTTAGGTTACCCGGATATGTCCTTGAAACAAAAGAAGAGGAGGAGTTAGCTGAAGCACAGTGGATTACTGCTCTATTCCCGACAACTGAACTGGTTACTACAGTAGCTGCTTTAAGAGAAAGGAGGTTGGGAGTTAGGAGTAGTCAGACAGAGGAGTCTCTAGTAATTGGAGCACAGCACCTCGCATAGTGGACTTCCAACTTCACCCCTCGGAGGAAGGGATGAAGGGGAGACCCGAAGGGCGATCGGATTCGGACGACGATGTGCGCTAGCAAAGCTGTGATATCTAAGGATTCCAACATGACACCAATGCTGACGCTGGCTAGTTCTGCCTTAGCCCACCGCAACCTGGGGGTCCCGGGAAAAGACGAAACATTCCCAGGAAGGAATGGGTCCACAGCAATTCCATCAAAAATCCGGGAGAAATCTTTACAGAACGGGAATTCCACTGTTCTGCCTCGACATATCAACCGCCGTCGCCTGGTCCTACAACCCTGAAACAGATGAAGTGAAATAGATTAAAGGAAATGATAGTGACAATGCTATGGATAGAAAATTCGTGGTAGAAGGGGAACAACCCCAGCAGTCGCCAACTAACCCGGGGATACCACGAAAAAATACGGTCAGAGTAACCGACCGAACGGAACCGAACCCCTCCCGATGCGAGCCTCACATGTTACCATCTCGCTCTGTCAGAGAAAAGTTGTACGAAATTCTTTTTTCCAATTTTTCGTTGTAATCTTAATGGGGTAGCGCTTTTATTCTTAGTAGGCTGGAATAAACTTAAGGTAATGAGTGGATCGGAACATTAATAGCTTCTGTGGCATTATGTTATATTTAAAGCTCAATGTCCAGACCTGTGTCTTACAAACGAGCATTCTAAATATACTAAATTATGGCGTTATAGTGCAACACTTGGCAGCTTTTTACTTTCTCTACTACGTATAGTAAGTAGGGGAAGTATTGTATTCCAGCCAAAAATTCGATACCGAGATTTCACCGGAAATATATGTTTTGAGACCCCTGAATCCAAAAAAAAGCGTTTTTGGAAACATGTCCGTGTGTGTATGTCTCTCTCTCTCTCTCTCTCTCTCTCTCTCTCTGTGTGTGTGTGTGTGTGTGTGTGTGTCTGTGAACAGCATAACTCAGAAACAAACAGTCGGATAAACACCAAACTTGGTATTTAGGTTCAGTATCTTCCAGAGATGCGACACGAAGGTTTTCGAGAAAATTCCCACGCCCCAGACTACCCTTTACACGGAACATTTTTCGAAAATTTTAATTTTCTCAAAAGTGGCTCTAAGGATTTTGATTAAAATATCATATGTTTAAGATATTTTCATGACAAATGAAATGTATATCTCGAATTTTCTGATAATGTGTCCAAAAGCATTCTTCATTGTGAACGGCTTTTGCATAACTGGTAAACCATAAGAGATAGACAAAATTTTACTGCACAAAAAATGTAGATCGCGTTAAAATACAGAATTTATGTCATATGCATTTTTTTTGAGTGAAACATTTTCGAGATATTGCTTGTTATTCCCTTAAATTTTCCAATACTTTTTCTCAAATGGGAATTCTTTATTCATTTTTTTATGTCCTGGACATACAAAGAGAATGGAATGCGCCAGATAGCAGCCAGCTCTTAAAATATTTGACTGTCGCTTAAAGCCTACCATATTCCCCTTGCACCTACAAGAAATTAGCAATAAGATTAACATCTCGATATCTCGATTAACATGAAGCATATGGAGAATAAGCGTTTGTAAAAATAGTTTTTACAAGAGTAGAGAAAGCATGTGAGTGTAACAATACGGGGGCGACGTTGAAAATTTTTAGAATGCCATGTTTCTACAAAAAAATGGAATTTGTTTTTCTTTAACAGCTACTTTCTAATGCTTTACGAGTTGATTGCCATGTAGTTTGTTCGATTTGCTCTAATAGTTTGTTAATTATGAAGATTTAAAGATTTTATGTACACCCAAAAGTGAATTTGGCTAGAGAACATTTACGAGCTATGATTTTAAATCGTCATTGACGGATAAATAAAGTGAAAATCGGCGTATAAATACAGAAGAAGCCCATCTAAGGCACCATTTATAATTGGTACAGAGAGTTCGAAAGTAATCGGGTTTTCCTTAGTGAAGAATTTCGCGAAGGACACCCAAGAACTGCTGTTACTGATGGAAATATTGCCTTGTACGAGCAATGCTTGAGCAAGACCAACGGACATCTTATGAATTTACTCATGGGACATTGGGCACTGGCATGACTCAAATCCAAATATGTTACATCAACACTTAGACACGAGAAAAATTTGTTGTCGATGGATTCCACATAAACTGACACCTTACAAGAATAACAACGTACTGATTGGTGCAGAGAAACTCTGAAAAAATTCCAAAGCGGCACTTCAAATTTGGTTTGGAATATCGTTACTGCTGATGAATCGCGGATTTATTGTATAATTCTGAAAAGAAATGTCAATCGATTCAATGGATCTTTACAACAGAACCTAGGCCTAAAAAAGTCCGACGAATTCGCTACGCTGGTAGAAGATAGTTGCTGTTTTTTTCCTTCTAAAACGGGGTATATTGCTATTATAGCATTAGAAGATAGACGTACCGTTACTGCGGATTGGTATTACAGCAATGTTTTAAAAAAGTTCGTGAAAAACGCCCAAAACAAAAAATGTTACATCATGACAACGCATCGTCCCATACAGCAAAACTAATAACTGCGTATCTAGATGCCCTAAAGGTCAGCACCATATACCTTCTACTATACAGCCCTGACCTAGCACCTTGTGATTTATTTTTATTTCCGAAACATTAAGGATAAAATGCGTAGAATCACTTTTTCGTCATCAGATGAAACAGTGGAACTTTATAAAAACCTGGTTTCTGAAGTGCATCAGGCAGAGTGGCATCATTGCTTTAAGGACCGGTTTATTGAGTACAAAAATGTATTGATGTTAAAGGGGGATATTTTTAAAAAACAATAAAATGATTTAAAGTTTTTAAAAACAATCTCTCTTGATTTTCTAAAACTTTTCTCGTACGAACATGTTAGAACTATCATAGGGGATACATGTTTGATTTTAAAAGAACGTTTAGATTCTCGTGTTCGACAGAACTAATAACATACTGAAATTATTTATAAATAACAATACATGTTACATCTTACACCGCATACTCTGGGATAAACCATAATGCTCTTTTTTGCCTGGAATTATCGCGCAAGCGGCATGCGGTGGAATGAGGTAAGCAATTATGGTATGCCAAATAGCCTTAAGCATAAGTGCTTTATTTTAAAAATGTTGTTTCCAAAATGAATTAACTTGGTTTATTAAAATTAAAAAATAGAAATTATTTGATGAAAACATGTTAGTCCGCCATGCTTTGGTTAATTTATTACTATGACAGATTTGTTTTCGTTACGAAATAACATTAATCCTGTTGTTACATTATAATAAAAATAATGATAATGATGATGATAATAATAACAATAACAATAAATAACATTAATCCTATTGTTACATTGAAATAACAATAATGATAATGATGATAATAACAATAATAATAAATAACATTAATCCTGTTGTTACATTGTGATGACAATAATGATAATGTTGATAATAATAACAATAATAAATAGGTAAAATGAATGCTGTTGTTACATTTAAATGACAATAATGATGATGATAATAACAATAACAATAATAATAATGACGATTATTTTTGTCGGGATGCACTCAGCCTCGTTAGGTCCGTGAGGGAACAATTGAGGAGCTACTTGATTGAAAAGTGGCGTCTCCAGGTTGAGGAGACCACATATACCGGCCAGGAGGGACCTGGGGCGCTAAGCACAACCCACCCTCCAGTACTGCACCCACTCATGACGCCTGCTGTGGGCATGCAGCAACCGCGCGGTAGGCCTTGGCCCGGCAACAGGCTGTTGCGCCACGGAATTTTGTTTATTATTATTATTATTATTATTATTATTATTATTATTAAGTTTTAAAATTAACAATATTATTTCCTAGCACTTTTTCTAATACAATGTGATTTTAAATGGTTTTCCACAATAACCTCTAAAGTTCTTTCTTGTACGTATCTGTCAGCGAGCACGTTACTGTCTAGCAGTGAACGAATTGTTTCCGCACACTTGGAGAAGAAAGAAAGAAAAGGGGGAAAAAAATCGCTGCACAGCTGTGAACATCGAGCACAGTTCATGCCTGCCTGATTCATTGTATCGTTTTCTTCCTGCAGGTTTATTTCTTTGCGCGTTGCTTGTTAATTGTTTCGCGATATCCATGCATTTAACTCACCCACCTCTTGACATTGTGATATTTCTAGCAAGCGTAGAAGGGCACGTCATTGACGTGTTGGGAATGAAACTCCACGGCAACACCTGACCTTGATGACGAAATCTGTTCTCCGAGGTCGTATGAATATTGCATTTCCCAGGGCCACGGTACCTGTTTCAAGGTCGTCGGTTCCCCCTATTTGGAATTCCAAACTGCAAGTGTCACCCATTGTTATGCAGCCTGCACTTCCCGCCTTCTTCTCTTAGAAACAGAATCTTAGAAACTCTAGAACACGGTCTTCTGGAGCGTCCCTCAAGCTTTTCGACAGGTGGCTAAGTCTTTTCGTATATAGTGAAGCCTTTTTCCTACCTACTCATGAGGGAGTTAGTGGTAAGTGATGACTCTTCAGGTAGTGATGCAAGGAAGTCCGAATCGCTGTTACTTTGTAAGATATTTATGATGTAAATACAAATATAAGTACCAGTAATAATAATAATAATAATAATAATAATAATAATAATAATAATAATAATAATAATAATAATAATATATAGCATATAAAAGGGAGCCAATGAATTCGTCGAGACATAAACAATCATGTCCATTATCAGTATAACTCAAAAGCGAAAACTGGGTTAAATACCAAATATTTTACAAAGATACAAGAAGATTTTAAAAATAAATCTCCCCACCTCATGCTATCTGTTACATGGAAAAAATCCCAATTAATTTTTATTTTTCAAAAGAACATTAACGATTTTTACTTTCTCTACTACGTATAGTAAGTAGGGGAAGTATTGTATTCCACCCAAAAATTGGATACTGAGATTTCACTGGAAATATGTTTTGAGACCTCCTGAATCCAAAAAAAAAATCATTTTTGGAAACATGTCCGTGTGTGTGTGTGTCTGTGTGTCCGTGAACAGCGTAACTCAGAAACGAATAATAGGATAAACACCAAACTTGGTATTTAGGTTCAGCATCTTCCAGAGATGCGACACGAAGGTTTTCAAGAAAATCCCCCACCCCAGATTACCCTTTACATGGAACATTTTTCGAAAATTTTAATTTTCTCAAAAGTGGCTCTAACGCCTTTGATTAAAATAGCATATGTTTAAGATATTTTCATGACAAATAAAATGTATCTTGAATTTTTTGGGAATGTCTCCAAAAGTATTCTTCATTGTGAACGACTTGTGCATAACTGGTAAACCATAAGAGATAGACAAAATTTTACTACACAAAAAATGTAGATCGCGTTAAAATATACAATTTATGTCATACACATTTTTGTTGCTGAGTGAACCATTTTCAAGATATTGCTTGTTATTCCCTTAAGTTTTTCAATACTTATACTCAAATTCGTTATTAATTTTTTTTGTCCTGGTAATGCTAAGAGAATGGAATACTCCACATAGCAACCAGCTCTTAAAATATTTGACTATAGCTTAAAGCCTATCAATTCCCCTTGCATGTACAAGAAAATTAGCAATAAGATTAACATCTCGATATCTCGATTAACATGAAGCATATGGAGAACAAGCGTTTGTAAAAATAGTTTGTACAACAGTAGAGAAAGTCATGTGAGTATAACACATCAGATTTTTAAAAAAATGTCACATGTTTAATATATTGACAAGAATGCAGTAGATAAAGTGGATCGCTATGTGATGACTTTGATAGTCCATGCTCTTTGCATGACTACCAGAAAAAATTAGCAGTGACTTGTCGCTTGGAAAATGGAGATGGTTAATGCTACAAGCATTTTATTTCATTTAACTTTAACGTCATCTACATTTTTAGGCTATCTCTTAATGATTATCAGTTAAACAAATCATTTAGAATGAGGAAGACTTCACAGGTTATTCCCAAAAATTTTGTAGCGGTCCCTACGTGGTAGGCCCCCACTAAGTTGATGATGATGCACCGTAGAGAGGTGATGGATGCTGTGTTACGTACCTGTAGGTCGTCTTGATGCCCGTACTCTTGTGATGTACCATGAAGTTCTCGTATTCTGGAATCTGATGATTGTATATCTGTATTATTGTGGGTGTTAGTATTTGTAATTATTATTTTATAATTATGCCACGGCTGCTGTATTTTGAGTCGAAGAATCAGGGTTAGGTATGGAGAATGTTAAAATAATTTACACACACGTATTCTGTTAACTATTTCACTTGTATTTTAGATAAACAACATGTAGATATTCACAATTCACTATCACCTTTGTCATTTAAAAATGAGTAACTGGCAGACTTTAAATACGTAGTTTTAGCGTC
The DNA here is from genome assembly GCA_030765065.1 of Deroplatys truncata. NCBI lineage: Eukaryota > Metazoa > Arthropoda > Insecta > Mantodea > Mantidae > Deroplatys > Deroplatys truncata. The sequence goes on along the minus strand of CM060980.1, from coordinate 125,411,252 downwards.
TATTTAGAGACGAGCTTATACACGGCCTTCCTGCTCGAAGTCTGACAAGCTTCTGTTAGCGTTCCCTTCAACCGTTTTCTTACCGTACGTATTTAATTATAGGTATGTATCAATGTACCTGATTGGTGCTACTATCCAAAAAGAATTTATGCTACATATGCATATGTTTACAGACTTCCATGACTTAATTATGAATTCAAAGGTCATTACATAGACGCTACTGCATTTCTTGTAATTTTTATTACTGGCTAACAATTGCCTTTCTCTCTCATATTATGTTTTATGTGTTAACGTTATATACTTGTTCTCTACCATCTTTACATTATGAATATATGTGTTTTAACATCCTCTTGATTATTATAGGTACAATATAAGACGTAACACGTAAAACGGAACAAAATATTAAAGAAAGAAATTATTAATGTATTGATGCAGAGAAGTTGTGAATTAGATATCTTATTACATTAATGAATTATCGTATTAGTTTGTCCGTGGCTAGTACTGTATGTTGCTTTAAATTCAAATACACATTTCATTAGGCATGCAAATATCTTAAACATATGGTATTTTGATCAAAATCGTTTGGGTTATTTTTGGAAAAAATAAAAAATAATGTAAAAATTGCCATGTAAAGAATACTTTGAGATGGGAGATTTTTTTGTAAATCTTCATGACGTATCCTTGGAAGAAGCTGTAGTATTTATCCAACTTATCGTTTTTGAGTTATGCTGCCCACACACAAACCTTTTTCTAAAAACGTCTTTTTCTGCATTAATGAAACATCAAAACATGCACTTCCCGTGAAAAATCGGTATCTTTACTGAAGGTAAAGAAGTAAAAATAGGAATATATGAGAAATTCCATCTATCTCATTTTTCCCTTAAATAAACCAGAGGTCTGTTTTGAGACATCGCATTATATACGTGGGTTACCTTTTCTTCCAAATTGGAGAGTGACTTGTAAATTCGCGAGGGTGTTCCGAAGTGTGTCATCATCACTGTAATAAATGTACTTAAATTTTCAGAGCCCTGCCTAAGCCTGTAGTACATAGCGGAGTCGCTTCATCCTTCGCCAAATCACATGCGGCTTAAATTGAATATTGCCATGCAAATTAAGTCACCGCCTGGCGGTGTAATTACAGCCCGCTGCCTTCTTCTTGCAGTCGCTACCATGGCAACAGTTTTCTTCTGTGTAATTATGGTGCCCTAGGGAGAAGGCTGTCGCCGCCGCCACCACAGTTCTTCACTCACAGCAAACTCATTTCAATATGCATCACAGAACATGCCTAAAGAAGCAAATTTAACAAATAGCAGCACTCCCATAACGCCTATAACAAAGGAACAGACTTTTAGTCTAATCCTCCTGGAGTCAGAAGGAAACTAAAACATTTTATGTTACAATCATATGCCTTTCCCTGCTCACTCTACAAACAGGGTGCAGGGTATTGGTCGGACGGGACAACTCGCGCGTTGCAATGTACGGGAGATATTGTGGCGTATTAGGTAGTTAGTAGCTATTGTCATGCCAGAAACATTATTGCATCGTATTGGCGACAGCACTGTTGGGGTAATTCTTTCGGCTTTGGACGCTCTCCAATCCGAGTTAGCGGGCCTAGCGAGGTTTGGAGAGGGGGAATAGGTTAGCGTTACTTTTCTTTGTAGTGTGTTAGCGTTACTTTGGTTTGAGAGTTGAGTGAGCGAGCGGTTGTATGTGGAGAGTGTGAATGTAGCCTCGTGTGTGTAGCATCTCCCCTCATTCCACTCTTTATCTCTTTTGTGTGCGATATAGGGGCACCGTGTTTTTATTGAATAAGCCACAGTTAATGTGATTAATGTGAATTCTGTGTACTTTATTATAAATATCCCACGCCTGCACTGGAATGTAATGTTCAAAGTTCTGGTTTCTCTCGCAGTCTCTGCAGCTACGTCTCCCAATGTGCATGCTGGGGTAATTACAATTTAATATTTTAGCTGGAAACCTTTCGGCCCTAACTCCAATATGTAACAATGTATTGCTATTACCTCCCCCAGGACGAAGGGATGAAGTGAAGGAACTTCAGGAGGCTACAGGCTGTAGACAGTCAGGCCATAAATATGTGCGGAAGTCCAAAACAGTCCCTGCCTCGAAGAGCCGTTCTGGAGCTGACCAGAGAGGGCGATGAACAACAAGTTCAACCAAGCAGCTCTGTAGTGTCCTCGGAGTATTCTTTCCTTTGAGCAAGCATACGCACCATCTGTCCCGCACCACCCTATGCCATGAAACACCTAAAACATGAGGACGAAACGGGATGAAAATAAAATTATGGAAAGGAAATCGCAGTAATTGAGAAACCATCTCAGTATTCGCCTACCGTCCACGAAAAACCTAAGGTCTGAATAGGCGGTCGATGAGAATTGAAACTCTACTGCTTATTATTTTTATGCAAGCTTATTCTTGTATTTACTTCTTATTAAACGTTTGCAGAAATATTTTTATTACAAACTTTGTTGTAATTATAAGACGTATATAGTAGGCTCAAGCGATAGTCAGATGTTTAAAAAGCGGTTCGTTATGCTATGGCTATGAAATTACATGTTCCTTGATGGCCACTAAATCAAACGGAATAGGGCTTAGTACTGAAAAAAGTATAAAGTTTTTAAAATAGAAAGAAAGAAAGAAAGAAAGAAAAAAAGACAGACAGACAAACAGAAAGAAAGAAAGAAAGAAAGAAAGAAAGAAAGAAAGAAAGAAAAATCAAGGGATTTGTTAATGTTACCGCAAATTTTATTCGTATAAATTGTGTTCTAATGAGATCGAATTGTGTCGTTCTAAGTTTATGTCCATCGTTTATGGTTTACCAGTTATTTAAATTTATGCAAATTATTTCAGAATTAGGAGATGCTCATAGGTTATTAGTAGGAAATTCAAGTTGACTTTGTCATGCAAATATCTTTAGCGTATAGTATTTTAATAAAAATCATTAAAGCCATTACACAAAAAAAAGTAAAAAAAATAAAAGTAAACGAAAAATTTTCTATGCAAAGGATAGATTGAATTACGGATTTTCTTGAAAATTGATATTTATCCGAGACTCTGTTTTTAGGTTATGCTGTTTACATACACACGTACACATGTACATTTTTCTATTTTTACTTTCTCTGCTACGTATAGTAAGTAGAGGAAGTATTGTATTCCACCCAAAAATTCGATACCGAGATTTCACCGGAAATATATGTTTTGAGACCCCCTGAATCCAAAAAAAAGCATTTTTGGAAACATGTCGTGTGTGTGTGTGTGTGTGTGTGTGTGTGTGTGACTGTGAACAGCATAACTCAGAAACGAAAAGTCGGATAAACCCCAAACTTGGTATTTAGGTTCAGTATCTTCCAGAGATGCGACACGAAGGTTTTCAAGAAAATCCCCCCACCCCAGAATATTTTTCGTAAATTTTAATTCTCTCAAAAATGGCTCTACCGATTTTGATTAAAATATCATATGTTTAAAATATTTTCGTGCCAAATGAGATGTATATCTCTAATTTTCTGGGAATGTCTCGAAAAGTATTCATCATTGTGAACGACTTTTGCATAACTGGTAAAGCATAAGAGATAGACAATATGTTACTACACAAAAAATGTAGATCGCGTTAAAAAACACAATTTATTTCCAATAACTTTTTTGTGGCGTCAGCCATTTCTTAGATATCCGCTATCACTGGGTCGAATTGTGGTCTAAAATCCTTTCAACATGCAGTTGTTTCTCGGGATTGCATTTTAAGGCCAGCGTATAGCGTCCAGTTCTTAAACATTTGACTATGGCTGTTCTCTTTGTACCTATAACGAAATGTGTAATGTAGCTATTTCTGCAAGGGTTTATTGAATTAAAATGAAGTGGATAGAAAAATAGTTTGCATACGAAATAATAAGCGATAGAGGTTAGAGAAGGTCATGAGAATGTAACACATCAGTTTTTGTTCAGTATATATATTTTTTTTTGTAAAACAATGAATAAATAAATTATAAAATGCATGCTTGAACCTTTAGATAGCACATTTTAGTTTATGTATACCTAGTTGCATATAAATCAGACAAACCTGAAACGTAAAAAATATAAAAGTGAGAAAAAAAATACATACAGAAACGGTCCAGTGGTTAAAAGGGAGCGCAAGTGAGATTTAAACGTGTAAAATGTTTGGCCAAAATGATTCAGAGGTGTCTAAAGAATATATATATATATATATATATATAATATAATTAAAAAATCGAAAATATTTTCACCTAAAAACTCCAGTTTACTTAAGATTTGCAGGTTCTAACTGTAGGTTTTTGCCCATGCTCAGGTGCCGAGTCTTCTACAGATGACACAGCTGTGTTAAGAACTATTGGACGTATTCTATAGGATCCTGCTGAAACTTGATAGAAGGATATAAATATATTTTTAGTAATTAGAAGCCTTAGACAACTATGGCACAAAAACTGATAGAAAACTGATGGACACGGAATGTTTAGAAAACATGGGACCATATCAATGTGTAGAATGTGTCTAGAACCAATGAAACGGCGAAACATATTGTACTAGAGTGTGACGCCAAGAGTGACAAAGATGTCATATTTTTTAAGCTACTTGGCAAACAGATTTTAAATTTAATCTAGTGAACAAAGTACTTCAACTAACCTTGGATATACATCTTCATTATGGTGAAATACACAGTAAACATCTGATTTCAACCTTGCTATTCTATTCTAGATCTATTACACTGTAAGTCCAAGTGAAATGTTTCCTGCGCAGAAAAGCTTTATTCAGGATTATCTATCAATGACAAATACTGTTTTGACAGCTACTTTCTTGTTCTCTGAAGCTAAACAGGTGTACTTCAGAGAAGCGTATTTGATAAAGTACTTATTTGCATAAAGACACTTTGCTTTTGTCCCTTCAATTGAATGTTCATGTCAAAGGCTCATATCCTGGAATAAAGACGTAAGCATGCGACAGACAGAATCAAAGGGGTTGTATTAAAAGTAATAACAAAAAAAAGGAACCTACAAGAAAGTTCAAAGAAAAGACATAACAAAGGAGCGGTGGAACGAAGGAAAACTCCTTCAGATTACACGAAGGAAATAAGAAGATGAAATAGGGAAGGGGAAACGTAGCAGAGCGTGGTTCTAACTGATGTGTGTAGGAAGTGAAACAAAAAAAAGTTGAAAGAAATATCGCCTCGCGTGTTACGTAACCCTCCTTCCTGATTCGTGCATGAATGGATTGTTCTGCAGACTTACGTACTTGTATCTACCAACAAGAGGTCTAGGCATTTTTCACTAGAGACTGAACGATATTATTTTCATCGATCCCACGAGATGTTACAAATTTATCTGATGGAACTCATAACGTCGAATGGGATATATTAAGACTACGCCATAGATAAAACGTAACAGATTATACGAATAATAATTACTTTCTTGCTTTGTTGTTTGAAATTATTATTATTATTATTATTACTGTATTTATTTTACTCGCTTTAACTAAAGAGTCATATCGTGACGGATCTGTTAGTGGATAACCCTTAGATCGTGGTGTGGCGGACAGTTAGCCTTCTAGGTCTCATCCCTGTAGCCACTCGCTTCCTCGTGTCCACAGAGACCCTAGTGCATAGCAACCGGATCTTCTGCTTCGTGCCGTGCAGATGGCACTAGGGTGCCATCCAGTCTAACTGCTGCTTTCATAAAGGCCGAAACTTAGCCTTCTAGGTCTCATCTCTGTGACCGTGCCATCTTGCTTCATCACGTGTCCACAGAGCCGGCAAATAGCAGCCGGATCTTTTGTATCTGCCGTGCAGATGGCATTAGGGTGCCGTCCAGTATATCTGCTTATTGTCTGTGGATGGATGGCACAGCATTCGCTATTACCACATTTTTTGTGTAGTAATATTCTGTCTATCTCTTATGGTTTACCAGTTATGCAAAAGTCGTTCACAATGAAGAATACTTTTGTAGACATTCCCAGAAAATTCGAGATATACATTTCATTTGTCATGGAAATATCTTAAACATATGATATTTTAATCAAAATCGTTAGAGCCATTTTTGAGAAAATTAAAATTTTCAAAAAATGTTCTATGTAAAGGGTAATCTGGGGTGGGGGGATTTTCTTAAAAACCTTCGTGTCGCATCTCTGGAAGATACTGAACCTATATACTAAGTTTGCTGTTTATCCGACTGTTTTTCTGCTGTTCACAGAGAGACAGACACACACACAGACACACACACACACACACGGATATGTTTCCAAAAATGCTTTTTTGGATTCAGGGGGCTTCAAAACACATATTTCCGGTGAAATCTTGGTATCGAATTTTGGGTGGAACACAATAATTCCCCTACTTACTATACGTAGCAGAGAAAGTAAAAAGAAAGAAAAACATACAGGACTTCTGGTTGACAGGACAAAGCAAGGCTTGGTAACACAAATGACGGAAACACTGTAAGATTTTTTTAGAGGAGCTTCTATTTCCGCAGACATTACAGGAATATGTGTAACTCTAATATATTGTTTTCGCGTAATATTGGAAACACTTTCTTGTGGTTATGGCATGATAAAACGGCATTCGGTAAATATGCGCAGGGCACAAGGGCATCATACCTGAGCAAATACAAATGGTACTATATGCCTGTAACCCTACATAAACTTTTGGTGTATGGAGACGAAATCATTGGATAGTGCATATTGCCTATTGGTCAACTTTCTAGGAAGCTCAAGAGGCGAGGAATTAGGACTGTAGATGCTTCAAAGAGATCGTACCAGGAAAACTGCAAGAAAAGAAGCAAGCACTGATCTTTTCCACACACTTCTAATTTCTTCTGACCCTAATATTGGCAGCATTGGAAAACCAAGAAAGAGCAAATCTGCAACAATTTCAATTGTAGTGCTGCAGTTGTTGTCACAGTCCAGTGTGCTCCCTTCTGCCGAAACAGATGACAGCGAGGGTCTGCATCTCACTACTAAAGTGTGAAGAATTATATCAAAATATACTATGTTATTTAATAATTAAATTAATAAAAAATAGGCTTCATAATTAAATTTAATTTCATAATAGCTATAATCTACAAATTGATTTTATTATTAACATATTTTTTGGGTAACTAATTATTATTTATACTTCAGTGAAGCAACACTTCACCGTAATACTAAATAGAAGCGGTTAGGTTTCGAGATATGATATTTAGCCGCCTAGATTTACGAAATTACGCACTGTGCAATATTAGGTATGAGAAAATAGTTAACCTAAAATAATCTAAAATCAGAAAACAATACACACAGCTTTTTTTTCAAGTACATTACTTACTACTGTCTCTACTACTTAGAGCAAGTAGAGGAAGTATTGCAGTCCACCCAAAAATTCGATACCGAAATTTCACCGGAAATACATGTTTTGACGCACCTTGAATCCAAATAAAGCATTTTTACTTTTCCTACTACGTAAAGTAGGGGAAGTATTGTATTCCACCCAAAAATTCGATAGCGAGATTTCACCGGAAATATATGTTTTGAAACCCCCTGAATACAAAAAAAGCATTTTTGGAAACATATCCGTGTGTGCGTCTGTGTGTGTGTCTGTGAACAGAATAACTCAGAAACGAACAGTCGGATAAACACCAAACATTGTATTTAGGCTCAGTATCTTCCAGAGATGCGACACGAAGGTTTTCAAGAAAATCCCCCCACCCCAGATTACCCTTTACATGGAATATTTTTCGACAATTTTAATTTTCTCAAAAATGGCTCTAACAATTTTGATTAAAATATCATATGTTTAAGATATTTTCATGACAAATGAAATGTATATCTCGAATTTTCTGGGAATGTCTCCAAAAGTATGCTTCATTGTGAACCACTTTAGCATAACTCGTAAACCATAAGAGATAGACAAAGTTTTACTACACAAAAAATGTAGATCGCTTTAAAATACACAATTTATGTCATCTACATTTTTTTTGTTGAGTGAACTATTTTCGAGATATCTCTTGTTATTCCCTTAAATTTTCCAATACTTTTTCTCAAATGGGAATTCATTATTCATTTGTTTATGTCCTGGACATACAAAGAGAATGGAATACTCCACATAGCAACCAGCTCTTAAAATATTTGACTATCGCTTAAAAACTACCAATTCCCCTTGCATCTACAAGAAAATTAGCAATAAGGTTAACATCTAGATTAACATGAAGCATATGGAGATTAAGCTTTTGTGAAAATAGTTTGTATAAGAGTAGAGAAAGGCATGTGAGTGTAACACATCAGATTTTTTAAATGTGTGTTTGTGTCTGTGAACAGCATAACTCAAAAACTAGACGTCGGATAGATATCAAACTTGGTATTTGAGTTTAGTATCTTCCAAGGATGCGACATGAAGATTTTCAAGAAAATATCCCCATCCCAACTACCTTTACATGGAACGTTTTTGGAAAGCTTTGATTTTCTAAAAAATAGCTTTAATGATTTTGATTAAAATGCCGTGAATTAAAGAAATTTATATGACAAATAAAATGTATATCTTGAATTTTCTAGGAATAGCCTAGGTAGTCTTCATTCGGAAGAAATTTTTAATAATCTTGTATAACCTGTTACACGTTAAGCGATAGGCGAAAAGTTATCAGGCAAAAAAATGTAGATCCTTTTAAAACATACAAATCGCTTGAGATAAAATTTTTGTGGCATAAACCGTTTCTGATATATCTGTTATTAAAGTATGAAATTTTAAGGCCAGTATATAGTGCTCAGTTCTTAAACATTTGACTATCGCTGTTCTCTTTGTATTTATAACGAAATGTGTAATGTAGCTATTTTTGGAAAAGTTTATTTGGATTAAATGTAGTAGATAGAAAAATAAGCTTTAGTAAGAATTATTTTGCATACCCACTAGTAAAGATAGAGGGTATATGGTATGGAAAGTCATGTGAATACATCACATCAGACTTTTCTTAAGGACACTATTTGAATGGTCATTAATTAAAAACACAATTGCATGATGTCTATTAATTACTGTATAATGATACTATTATGGTTCAGTAACGCGCTGACGTTCTATTCGAGGAGAGATTTTCAAAAAAGGTCTCAAAATCTCCCCATCCCAAATCTCCCCTTTACATGGACTTTTTCGAAAATTTTGATTTTCTAAAAAATGGCCTAACGATTTTGATTAAAAGACCATATATTAAAGACGTTTATATCAAAAATAAAATGTTTATCTTGAATAGCCTAGAAAGTCCTCTTCATTCGGAAGGGATTTTGAATAATCTTGTATAGCTAGTAGATAAACGAAAGGGTACCATGCAAAAATGTAAATCACTTTAAAACACACAATTTACTTTAAATGACTTTTTGTGGCATAAGCCATTTCCGAGATATTCTTTGTTAATAGTTCGAATTCTTCATTACTTGGTCATTCTATTAAAGTCCTGTCAACATTCGTTGTTTCACGCGATTGCATCGAAACAGTATGGAATTTTAAGGCCAGCATATAGCGTCCACTTCTTCAACATTTGACTATCGATATCTCCTTTGTATCTATAACGAAATGCGCAATGTAGCGATAAACGATAGGGGGTAGAGAAAGTCACTGGATTGCCACATCAGAGTTTTATTGTAGCATTGAAACCGTTGATTTCTCTGTCTTGCCATGCTTAAAGATTAAAGCAATAATATAAGATAATCTGCATCTGTCAATGTTGGACATATTCGGCCCCGACTAATATACTATTATAGGTTATGACATCTTCATGCACATTCACATATCACGTCTACAAACTGTGACATTTGAGTCGTTAAATATCCAGTACGTCACGTCCCTACACTGTTGCGGTAGGTGGCAGGGCCATACACTACAGGGATTACCCAGTGGTTCGTGGTTTTCTCCATCTACCCACAATGCATCCATCCGGTGCACAACATGTGACGTTTATACCGGATAGTACAGGCAGGTTCCTATACACAGTTCCATATTGTGATTTGTTCAGGTGGAAGATTTCCAGCATTGACAAACCTAGATGAACTGTTTGTATATTTGAGATGTTCAGTATTATAAATGGCCCTAAGGAATTTGTTGAGTGGGTTTGTAGTGAGTCAGCTTTATTACTTCCACTCTACCCTTACATTAAAGAGGTATCTCTAAAATGATTTCAAAATACGGGGTTATTCAGAAAGAAGGAACAGACTTTAAATATTTATTTCTAATGAACGACAATAAATGACGACACCTGCAATACATCACTGAATAGAGAAGAGTTGAAAATTTTATTTTATGTGTTCAACATGAGCACCATTTGTTATGCGAGGTCGATCAGTGCTTTTCCGTTTGCATACGCAACCATCTTCTACGCATTTATTGTATCAATTGTAAATTTTTTATGACGAGGCGGCTCGTTGTTGAACTTAAACGAAATGCACGCTACAATGAAACAAAGGATTCACTCTTTGCATAATGCAGCACACAAAACTACTTTTCCTGTGGCGTCGCCATTTTCTCGTAAAAGAACAACACCACTGTAGGCACTGAATGGAACTAATAGGTGGGGCTTAAAACTTTGAACTTTACTCTAATCAATGATGTGTCGTATGTGTCGCTATCTATTGTCGTTCTTTAAAATTGAATATTTAAAATCTGTTCCTTCTTTTTGAATAACGCTGTAGGTAATGCAGACTTTGTCACATGCAGCATACGGGAGTAAAACTTAGCTGTCTATACCAGAAGTGGTTTTGATTGTCGTGGGCTCATGAAATAAATGGATGCTAAAACACCAAAGACTTCCAATTGAGGTGTATCTGTGAACTGCGACACTCATAAAGGAAAGTCGGATAAAATATGCGAAACTTGGTATTTAAGTTCAGCAGCTTTTAACGAGACAACGCGAAAATGTTTACCGAATTCCCTCTACCGTAAAATATCCTTTACATAGATATTTTCTCAAAAACGTGTCTTTTGTGAAGTCCTTTTATTGAAAAAGGGGAAAATACGAAAACTTGGTACTGATAAAATGCAGAACTCAGTAAGATATATGATTTGTAATCAATAACGCTTTTGAGGACATTTTATTGTAAGCTTTTTTTCCGGGCTGAAGCCTAGATTGTGAGAAATTACCATTTTTACTTTCTCTACTACGCATAGTAAGTAGGGGAAGTTTTGTATTCCACCCAAAAATTCCATACCGAGATTTCACCGGAAATACATGTTTTGAGACCCCTGAATCCAAAAAAAGCATTTTTGGAAACATGTCCGTGTGGTGTATGTGTGTCTGTCTGTGTGTCTGTCTGTCTGTGTGTGTCTCTGTGAACAGCATAACTCAGAAACGAACAGTCGGATAAACACCAAACTTGGTATTTAGGGTCAGTATCTTCCAAGGATGCGACACGAAGGTTTTCAAGAAAATCCCCCATCCCAAATTACCCTTTACATGGAAGATTTTTCGAAAATTTTAATTTTCTCAAAAACGGCTCTAACGATTTTGATTAAAATATCATATGTTTAAGATATTTTTATGACAAATAAAATGTATATCTTGAATTTTCTGGGAATGTCTCCAAAAGTATTCTTCATTGTGAACGGCTTTTGCATAACTAGTAAACCATAAGAGATAGATAAAATGTTACTACACAAAAAATGTAGATTGCGTTAAAATACACAATTTATGTCATATACATTTTTTTTGTTGAGTGAACCATTTTCGAGATATTGCTTGTTATTCCCTTAAATTTTTCAATACTTATTTTCTCAAATGGGAAATCGTTATTCATTTTTTTGTCTTGGATAAGCAAAGAGTATTAATCTCTGGGAAAGGGAATGGTGTTGCACCTAGCAACCAGCTATTAAGGGATATGTATGTGCTTAAAGGCTACTGTATTTCTATATTGCCCTTGTAAATATATATTCCCCTTACATCTACAAGAAAATTAGCAATAAGATAGACTCTGCTAATGTTTATCTCGATTAACATGAAGTAGATGGAGAATAAGCGTTTGTATAAGAGTAGAGAAAGTCATGTGAGTGTAACACATCAGATTTTTCTTTTATTTGAGTTCATGTCAAACAAAAACTTACTTATGATATAACCAGCTGGCTGTTGTGGTGGTTCCGAATCACGCATGTAACTATGTCCCTAAAGACTAATTCGAAACCTTTTTACCTAGAAATTCCTGCGAGTTTTTGTGAGTGTGTTGAACATGATTGACCTGAAATGAATTGAAAAACAAACTTTTCTGATTAATTTGTAGAAATGGTATGGAATAGTAGTTGACAGTCTGTGACAATCACACATGCATCCATACCGTGCTGAGGCAGGAATGGTAGCCGAGGTTCAAATGAAAAAGCGTTGTATTGACACAGGTGTAGGTATAGCGTTTCAATTGTTTATTAAAAGAGAGCGATTTAGAAAAAAAAATGAAGGTAATAAAAACAGGCATTATATCAGTAACATGACAGCTACAATAGTTTGACCTAAAGCCATCCCTGCGGCTGCAAGCAAAGCTTTTGATGTGTGACGGGTCGTCAGCCGGTAAATTTATGTTCCCTTGGTGATATCGTTTGCAATTTCATTACTGTTTGTGTTTGTTAGCATGCGCCGAGTTTTTGTGATTCTCGCGCTGGTGATATTATAAGCTTAAAATAGGATTAATTAGCATTACTCTCTCAAAATTATGATAAACATTAATACTTCTGTAGTTTTAGGGTCAGGTTTAATATATTTATGAAGCTATACGTTGGTACCTACGCTTATTGCTTAAAATCTGCAATTTCTACATTTATGTAAAATAAAAGGCCCACCACAGACCTTTTGCTCTCTCTACTATGTATAGGAAGTGCGAAAATAATTGTATTTAACCTAAAAAACCAGATTTCATCGGAAATATATGTTTTGAGGAACCTTAACAAAAAAATCTGATGTGTTACACTCACATGACTTTCTCTACTCTTGTACAAACTATTTTTACAAACACTTATTCTCCATATGCTTCATGTTAATCGAGATAAACATTTGCAGAATCTATCTTATTGCTAATTTTCTTGTAGATGTAAGGGGAATGTATATTTACAAGGGCAATATGGAAAAACAGTAGCCTTTAAGCACATGCATATCTCTTAATAGCTGGTTGCTAGGTGCAGCACCATTCCCTTTCCCACAGATTAATACTCTTTGCATACCCAAGACAAAAAAATCTGATGTGTTACACTCACATGACTTTCTCTACTCTTGTACAAAGTATTTTTACAAACGCTTATTCTCCATCTAGTTCATGTTAATCGAGATAAACATTTGAAAACTCTATCTTATTACTAATTTTGTTGTAGATGTAGGGGAAAATATATTTACAAGGGCAATATAGAAAAACAGTAGCTTTTAAGCACATACATATCTCTTAATAGCTGGTTGCTAGGTGCTGCAACATTCTCCTTGCCACAGATTAATACTCTTTGCATATCCAAGACAAAAAAATGAATAACGAATTCCCATTTGAGAAAATAAGTATTGAAAAATTTAAGGGAATAACAAGCAATATCTCGAAAATGGCTCACTCAACAAAAAAAATGTATATGATATAAATTGTGTATTTTAACGCGGTCTACATTGTTTGTGTAGCACAATTTTGTCTATCTCTTATGGTTTACCAGTTATGCAAAAGTCGTTCACAATAAAGAATACTTTTGGAGACATTCCCAGAAAATTCAAGATATACATTTTATTTGTCATAAAAATATCTTAAACATATGATATTTTAATAAAAATCGTTAGAGCCATTTTTGAGAAAATTAACATTTTCGAAAAATCTTCCATGTAAAGGGTAGTCTGGCGTGGGGGGATTTTCTTGAAAACCTTCGTGTAGCATCGCTGGAAGATACTGAACCTAAATACCAAGTTTGGTGCTTATCCGACTGTTCGTTTTTGAGTTATGCTGTTCACAGACACACAGACACACACACCGACATGTTTCCAAAGATGCTTTTTTTGGATTCAGGAGGTCTCAAAACATGTATTTCCGGTAAAATCTCGGTATCGAATTTTTGGGTGGAATGCAATACTTCCCCTACTTACTATACGAAGTAGAGAAAGTAAAAATGAATAACGAATTCCCATTTGAGAAAAGTATTGAAAAAATTTAAGGGAATAACAAGCAATATCTCGAAAATGGTTCACTCAACAAAAAAAGTATATAACATAAATTGTGTATTTTAACGCGATCTACATTTTTTGTGTAATAAAATTTTGTCTATCTCTTATGGTTTACGAGTTATGCAAAAGTCGTTCACAATAAAGAATACTTTTGGAGACATTCCCAGAAAATTCAAGATATACATTTTATTTGTCATAAAAATATCTTAAACATATGATATTTTAATAAAAATCGTTAGAGCCATTTTTGAGAAAATTAACATTTTCGAAAAATCTTCCATGTAAAGGGTAGTCTGGCGTGGGGGGATTTTCTTGAAAACCTTCGTGTAGCATCGCTGGAAGATACTGAACCTAAATACCAAGTTTGGTGCTTATCCGACTGTTCGTTTTTGAGTTATGCTGTTCACAGACACACAGACACACACACACACACAGACACACACACCGACATGTTTCCAAAAATGCTTTTTTACTTTCTCTACTACGTATAGTAAGTAGGGGAAGTATTGCATTCCACCCAAAAATTCGATACCGAGATTTCACCGGAAATACATGTTTTGAGACCTCCTGAATCCAAAAAAAGCATTTTTGGAAACATGTCCGTGTGTGTGTCTGTGTGTGTGTGTGTCTGTGTGTGTGTGTGTCTGTGTGTGTGTCTGTGTGTGTGTCTGTGTGTGTGTCTGTGAACAGCATAACTCAAAAACGAACAGTCGGATAAACACCAAACTTGGTATTTAGGTTCAGTATGTTCCAGAGATGCGACACGAAGGTTTTCAAGAAAATCCCCCCACCCCAGACTACCCTTTACATGGAACATTTTTCGAAAATTTTAATTTTCTCAAAAATGGCTCTAACGATTTTGATGAAAATATCATATGTTTAAGATAATGTCATGAGAAATGAAATGTACATCTCGAATTTTCTGGGAATGTCTCCAAAAGTATTCTTCATTGTGAACGACTTTTGCATAACTGGTAAACCATAAGAGATAGACAAAATTTTACTACACAAAAAATGTAGATCGCGTTAAAATACACAACTTATGTCATATACATTTCTTTTGTTGAGTGAACCGTTTTCGAGATATTGCTTGTTATTTCCTTAAATTTTCCAATACTTATACTTTTTCTGGGCGGCGCCGTGGCCGAGCGGTTAGACCGCTCGCCTCCCATCTAGGCGGCCCGGGTTCAATCCCAGGGACCTGCATGTGGGATTTGTGGTGGACGAAGCGGCGTCTGGGCGGGTTTTCTCCGGGTTCTCCGGTTTCCCCCGCCATTCATTCCACCAACTGCTCCATCATCACCTTTCCTTCCATCCATTCAACAACCTTTCGTTTCATCTACTTCCTTCATCCCATACCAGGCATCGGGCTGATCACCCATCCTGGATGCTCTGTCTGATCCATGAGTGTCTGCTCCTCGACGGGCCTCTGACCCCAGGCACCCGCTTGTAAGTCCTGGGGGGTGTAAGTCCTACATAAGAGGAGGGTAAACAGATAATGAATGAATGAATGAATTATACTTTTTCTCAAATGCGTTATTCATTTTTTTTATGTCCTGGACATGCAAAGAGAATGGAATGCGCCACATAGCAACCAGCGTTAAAACATTTGACTATCGCTTAAAAGCTACCATATTTCCCTTGCATCTACAAGAAAATTACCAATAGGATTAACATATCGATATCTCGATTTACATGAAGCATATGGGGAATAAGCGTTTGTAAAAATACTTTGTACAAGAGTAGAGAAAGTCATGTGAGTGTAACACATCAGATTTTTTGGATTCAGGAGGTCTCAAAACATGTATTTCCGGTAAAATCTCGGTATCGAATTTTTGGGTGGAATGCAATACTTCCCCTACTTACTATACGTAGCAGAGAAAGTAAAAAGAAAAATTAGGAAAAGGTCCATGTGTGTGTGTGTGTCTATGAACAGTATAGCTCAAAAATGAAAACTCGAAGAAATACCAAACTTGGTATTTAAGTTCAGTATCTTCAAAAGATGCGACACGAGGATTTTCTAGAATATTCCTCATCTCCAACTACCCTTTACATGGAAAATTTTTCGAAATTTTTTATTTTCTAAAAATTGGCTCTAACGGTTTTGGTTAAAACATTAAATATTAAAGATATTTACATTATAAATAAATAAAATGTAATCATGAATTTCCTTTAAAGTCCGCTTCATTCGGAAGAAAACGTTCGTTACTGGGTTATGCTGTTCACAGACACACACACGGACATGTTTCCAAAAATGCTTTTTTTTTTGATTCAGGGGGCCTCAAAATATATATTTCCGGTGAAATCTCGCTATCGAATTCTTGGATGGAATACAATACTTCCCCTACTTACTATATGTAGTAGAGAATGTAAAAACACAGACATCCGAATTTGTGGAATTGCTTGACACAATTCCACCTTACATCAGTTTTTGTAGTGAAGACTGCGGTTTAGTTATTTCATTTATTTTAGCTCTTAGACTTCCTTTACCTATAACTATACCTTCTCTAGTAATGCTGTAGAGAATTTTAAGAGCAAAGAAACATATCTATCCAGCAATTCTTTAGATTAGCATATTCGGACAGGTACAGGCATGCAAATATGTAGGCGATAAAACTTTACACAGGGTATAAATGAATGTGTTATAGGGTATAAACCCTGTATAGGTAATAGGTAGATGGGTACTTTGTGATCATATTTTTTTAATAAATCTATGGCCGGAGGAACTTTGCTTACAAGCTAGAATCTCTGAAATATGTACGCAAACGTATGCACTATGCATCACAAAATTTAGGAAAGAAGTAGAAAAGAAAACTGAAATACTTTAAATAGACAGATAAAATTGTAGTTCAAGATGACTTCTGGCAACTTGGATACATTTTGTGCACCGCCTAGTTATGGGATGTCGAACTCCTGATAAGAGTATTAATTCTGGTGTACGGTGTGTCCGTGGACGTTCACAGGGGCGTTTGTTAGGGCCTAAGCTGTCTGTTCCACTTAATCGCCTCTCCAAACTTGGAAACATGGTGTGGGCTGGGTGACGCCTGTTGGAGTAACGCTGATAATAGAGCCGACGAGGCTCTCTTGCATTCCTTCGAGCTTTCCTGTAGATAAAAAGCATCTTCCTGTACTCTGCATTTGGGCACAAGACCACCATTATTCGTTCCCTTTGAAAATAGGCACATACAAGCATGAAACTACCGGGTATTCGGTATAAAACCTGACCGTTTGTACGGTGTTGTGCGTTAGAAGCAATCCCCACTGACTTCCCCTACTCCCCGCCTCACGACAGGCTTTCTGTCCTTCAGTTGTGACGTTGTCATTAACGTCAGTATATTTGTATGTAGATGTTATTTTAAATAGGAATTGCCTCGTCGCATTCGTGAAGTTTCCTGCACAATTGCCCCCTACCAGAACTTCAATGTGCCATCGTGTGAATAAATTTGAGACTACTGTTACAGTGCAAAGAAGAAACACATGCAAAGAAGTACAGTGTTAACAGAAGAAATATTATATGACATTGGCGAAAATCTTGAACGTTCGCCACGATAATCACTATCGAAGTTTGCACAAGATGGGGTCTGTACATGCAGCATTTGCTATGAGATAAGAGTTAAACTTGTTATATTTATGTACAGGTTTACAAGAATACGAATTTGAGAAGCGAAGACAGAGTGCTGATACGGCTGGTTATGACATGTCATGCTACCCAGACGTAAAAGCCCATACGAGCGGTCAGGTTTTATATCGAAAACCTGTTCTAAGCAGAATAATGCCACGAACAGTACTGTTACCTGCAGGCTGTGCCTATCAGATTATGTAGTACACTGGTAAACAATTATTGTTAACTAATAAGGACGGCATCCACAATTTGCCGCGGAGTCTAGGATTAGTATTTCTCCCTATTTTGTCGCTGTAGAGTTCCTGGACATGGATTATAAACAGAATATAATGCCATGGTATGCATCTAACATCGAGGCTTTTTACATATATTTTTACTTTCTCTACTACGTATAGTAAGTAGGGGAAGTATTGTATTCCACCCAAAAATTCGATACCGAGATTTTATCGGAAATATATGTTTTGAGACCACCTGAATCCAGGAAACATGTTCGTGTGTGTATCTGTGAACAGCATAACTCAGAAACGAAAAGTTGGATAAACACCAAACTTGGCATTTAGGTTCAGTATCTTCCAGAGATGCAACACGAAGGTTTTCAAGAAAATCCCCCCACCCCAGATTACCCTTTACATGGAACATTTTTCGAAAATTTTAATTTCCTCAAAAATGGCTCTAACGATTTTGATTAAAATATCATATGTTTAAGATATTTTCGTGACAAATAAAATGTATATCTTGAATTTTCTGGGAATGTCTCCAAAAGTGTTCTTCATTGTGAACGACTTTTGCATAGCTGGTAAACCATAAGAGATACACAAAATTTTACTACACAAAAAATGTAGATAGCGTTAAAATACACAATTTATGTCATATACACTTTTGTTATTGACTGAACCATTTTCGAGATATTGCTTGTTATTTCCTTAAATTTTCCAATATTTATACTTTATCTCAAATGGGAATTCGTTATTCATTTTTTTTATGTCCTGGACATGCAAAGTGAATGGAATGCTCCACATAGCAACCAGCTCTTAAAGGATTTGACTATCGCTTAAAGCCTACCATATTCCCCTTGCACCTATAAGAAAATTAGCAATAAGGTTAACATCTCGATTAACATGAAGCATATGGAGAATAAGCGTTTGTAAAAATATTTTGTACAAGAATATAGAAGGTCATGTGAGTGTAACACATAATATTTTTTACTCTACATTCTTATAGTGCAGTTATGGTTTATTACAAATATAGTAAGACTTATTAGAGGAGACAATTTTTTTTGCTGGAGAACTGAACAGCGTTTGCAACTCCACTGTTAGCATAACTGAGGATGGAAATATTATACATACTACGACTTGCTAAATGTCACAGGTTTCAATCAAGTTATGCACCTGAGTAAAAGTTTCCGTGATTTTAAATTTGTGTACTGATCTCGGATATACTTTTTTTCCGGTTAATGTTGTGGTGGCGTGATGCTCGGGTCTCCCGTGGTCTGATCAATAGGGACACCTGTGTACCGTAATATTTCGCTCGTCATGAATATCGCCAATATTTTACAGTCGCGACCAACCGCAACCACTCTGTGAATTTATCACCAATAGCTACTGCAGGGAAAGTATTAATCCCTTTTTGGCCTTTGTCTTTGTGGCAATTTAGTTTCCTGGGGTTATTAGGATGTTGCATAAGCACCTTATTTTTCTTTACAAAGGGTTGAGCGCGGTAAAACAAAGGCTGGAGAAGCGGACGGCACCAATATCGGAAATCGGCGGCAATTATCGTTTTCAGGCAGAACTTCATTCATCTAGCCACCTTAATGCAGATGTATGCAGCTTGAAGCCGTTTATCGAGACCCAGCAGAGATAATAATAATAATAATAATAATAATCAGAATAATAATAATATACGATCGAATTCAAACATAACGACAAAAACATGCCGAAAAGAGATAAAGGATATAAAGAGAATCAATTTATAAAATAAAAAGACGCCCGCTCTGTAAATTCATACTAGAAAGGGGTTTTGTTGAAAAGGCAGAAAAGCAATTTTTGTTTTTCTCGAAACGAAACCAGATGTATCTACCTGCTATCGGCGACAAGAAGTCTACCGGAAGTTTCGCTTTTGTACTTTGGCTCGGACGTGTAGTTTACAATGGTTTCAAAGCTTAGCAGGGTCAGAAAGTATACGTGTCTTATCTACGATCTAAGAATATTCGTGGGAAGATTTTAAAACTCAAAATAAGCTGTAAGAAGCAGACGTGAAAGTTGTCAAGTGGGGGTAGCCAATAATAAAATCATGAAACAAAAATGATAGCCAATCCAAAGATCGCGTATACATCACATGATACGTTTGAACTTAAAACGGAACGAAACATAAGAAAGGTGGGGGAAAATTCTAAGTTTGGCGAAAGGCGTGAAAAAAGGAAAAGAAACGCCGAGCCACATTCCGGTACAAACCTAACCACGAGGACGGTTGATGAAACAAAATAAGAAGAAAATAATCAGAAAGTTTGAAGTGTGAAAATGAAGTAGTGAAATCTAGGCAATTCGAGGGCTAGTCGGAGGAACATATAAGTAGCGACTTCGAAAGTGATAACAATAATAACAGTGGTTTTAACGACGAAGGTGGCGGGTCAACCAGATAGGAATCTTCGTAACAAAATAAAGAAATAATACCTCAATCTTCGCCGGCAGTATTATTAATATCATCAAAGCAGTGTCACCACCCCTGAAAACCAGAACCTCAGCTCTACCAAAACAAATTCCTAATCCCTGCCATCCAACAATCGAACCCGGGACTCTTGAGTCCCCTGAAGCGACAGCAAGGAACAACACAGATGTGTCAAAGATCAGCGTCAAGCTCTCTCAGCGTTATACCTCTTCATTTTAGTCTTATATGCTTTGTTATTTATGATTAAGTTTAATTCTAGAGTAATACTACATAAAACATAAGATATGACTAATTTCTAGCACTACCCTAAATGAGAAAATCTCGTGTTCAGGGAAAGATCAAATAGGCGTACATGGCGCACAAACATACAAAATTGCTAAGTAGTAATGAACACATAAATATTTATGGAACAAAAGCAATAAGAAGTTAACGTTAATTTTAAGTCATACAAGCTAATTTTGTTATACAGATTCTTTAGTAACTAACACTAAAGTTTGAAAGTGAAGCAATACTTATAATACTAAATTAATTACATGAGTGTATTAACTGAAAGTATATTATACAAAAATAATTTTTGTTATTGAAATTCCTTCCTTGAATTCTTTTAATAACATCCGTAATTTAAAAATGCTACAGTGCAGGAAATCTGTGTGTTTTTATACCATTATGTTGTATAACCTTGAACTGTGGTAGAAGGCTGCAGATGTTAATCATTTAGGAACAAACAAACAAACACAAAAACTCATATTATTTAGTTTGTAAATATGCCAACACAACGGGAATTCATAATTAAATAGAATACTAAAATAAAAGAGATGGTTTGTGTTTACGCAGGTCAAACTCGGGTCACGGGCATAGCTTGTAGGTATACCGCACGACTAATTTCCATAGCTAATATGAATAGAAAATCCTTTGAAAGGAAGTCTT
Organism: Deroplatys truncata; assembly: GCA_030765065.1. Taxonomy (NCBI): domain Eukaryota; kingdom Metazoa; phylum Arthropoda; class Insecta; order Mantodea; family Mantidae; genus Deroplatys; species Deroplatys truncata. The sequence continues at coordinate 125,389,904 of CM060980.1, read as the reverse complement.
CATCACAAAATGTAGTTAAATAAAAGGGATAACAAAGAAATTATTATTAATTATTATTAGCCTTGATTAACGATAAGGGTATTTAACCTGTGGCATTATGAGGCAGTATTTTTAACACTTAAATGATTTCAGTTAAATTATATAAGATATAATAACAGCCCACCTTAAAGCAATATGTGTATGTAACAACATATAAAAAGTTTATATTACAGTCATTGTAAATGTTTATATTATTGTATACATATGTAATAATATAATGTGAATGTATTACGTAATTTAATAATGTAGGAGTTGTGAGAATAATAGATTAAAAGTTGTTAACAATGTTGTAACCTTGAGGCAATAATGAATTTGAAAGTTTAACAATACTACTTGTAATTCTTGGAAACAATAATGTAATTGTTGTGACAGTTTATAAAATAGCCAATCAACAACCAGAAAAAGCTTTAGTTAAATGAAGGTATTCTATTGGACTAGAATTAGCCAATCAGAAACTAAAATGGAACAAAATTTACAAATTCAGAAGTTAGTTGCTTATGGACAGTGTTCTTAACCGGACGCGAGATGCGTCCTGGAGAAATTTAATACGTATTTTGTGTGAGACAAAAATAGTTTACGTGTTAAAAAGTGCAAGTATTTAATAAAAAACAAATCTCACAGCTCCCTCTCTATATCAATGTAGTGTTATTTAAATCGTGTCAAGCATTAATAAATGGAGTGAAGAAAAACTTAAAATCTGTGTAAGTCTACATTCTTCAGTCGCACCACTCCCTGCTGAGACATTCATGTCTCTAAAAAATATAAATATTGACGCAACCGAGGCAAACATAAATATATAATATTTAAAGAAACAGTCAAAATTACAAAGTTAATACTTTTTAAACATTTTTTTTTGGCAAAGGCCAACAAAAGGTAAACTTTGGGCGAAGACCACCGGAAACTTTTTACCATACGTGCGGTTGCAACTACTTCAAGTTCGGCTCCTCAACAGTCGAAATACAATACAAGACCACCATAACATAACCTTTCTTCAATTATCAAGATAAAAAAATTTGGGCTGGCCCCGCAGCTCAGTCGGTAGTGCACCTGCCTGTTGTGCGAGGGGTCCCGGATTCGATTCCCGGCTGGGGGTGGGAAGTTTTCTCCGCCCAGATTATTCCCTATCCTCCCCAGAGTTTGGAAGTATGAATGATAGTGTGAATGTATGTGTGATCTAATGATTAAAACCCAAGCGAATACAGTTAACAGCACTGCCTCAGGCATTAAGTTCCAAAGAAAACCTACCACCGATAAGACCAACGTAGTTAAATGGAACTAAACAAAATTTCTGCCAATAGGAGAATACAAAAAGAAAAAACAATTTCGCAATTAGCATAAAATAAAAAATCTCACATGACTATCTCTATTCTTGTACAAACTATTTTTACAAACTCTTATTCTCCATCTATTTCATATTAATCGAGATAAACATTTGCATAAACGATCTTTTGACATGCAAACAGAATTATATTTTACACATAGCGACCAGTTCTAAAAATATTTGACTATCGCTTAAGGCGTACTATGTTCCCCTTGTTTTGTATTTCCAAGGGCAATATAGAAATACAGTAGCCTTTAAGCATCGACATATATCTTAATAGCTGGTCGCTAGGTGCAGCACCATTCTCTTTGCCACAGTTTAATACTCTTTGCATATCCAAGACAAAAAAATCGGATGTGTTACACTCACATGACTTTCTCTGCTCCTGTACAAACTATTTTTACAAACGCTTATTCTCCATATGCTTATGTTAATCGAGATGTTAATCTTATTGCTAATTTTCTTGTAGGTGCAAGGGGAATTGGTAGGCTTTAAGCGATAGTCAAATCTTTTAAGAGCCGTTTGCTATGTGGAGCATTCCATTCTCTTTGTATGTCTAGGACATAAAAATGAATAACGAATTCCTATTTGAGAAAAAGTATTGGAAAATTTAAGGGAATAACAAGCAATATCCTGAAAATGCTTCACTCAACAACAAAAAATCTGATGTGTTACACTCACATGACTTTCTCTACTCTTGTACAATCTATTTTTACAAACGCCTATTCTCCATATGCTTCATGTTAATCGAGATATCGAGATGTCAATCTTATTGGTAATTTTCTTGTAGATGCAAGGGGAATATGGTAGGTTATAAGCGATAGTCAAATATTTTAACGCTGGTTGCTATGTGGCACATTTCATTCTCTTTGCATGTCCAGGACATAAACAAAATGAATAACGAATTTGAGAAAAACTATAAGTATTGAAAAATTTAAGGAAATAACAAGCAATATCTCCAAAACGGTTCACTCAACAAAAGAAATGTATATGACATAAGTTGTGTATTTTAACGCGATCTACATTTTTTGTGTAGTAAAATTCTGTCTATCTCTTACGGTTTACCAGTTATGCAAAAGTCGTTCACAATGAAGAATACTTTTGGAGACATTCCCAGAAAATTCGAGATATACATTTCATTTCTCATGACATTATCTTAAACATATGATATTTTCATCAAAATCGTTAGAGCCATTTTTGAGAAAATTAAAATTTTCGAAAAATGTTCCATGTAAAGGGTAGTCTGGGGTGCGGGGATTTTCTTGAAAACCTTCGTGTCGCGTCTCTGGAAGATACTGAACCTAAATACCAAGTGTGGTGTTTATCCGACTGTTCGTTTTTGAGTTATGCTGTTCACAGACACACACACACAGACACACACACACAGACACACACACACAGACACACACACACACACACAGACACACACACGGACATGTTTTCAAAAATGCTTTTTTTGGATTCAGTGGGTCTCAAAACATGTATTTCCGGTGAAATCTCGGTATCGAATTTTTGGGTGGAATGCAATACTTCCCCTACTTACTATACGTAGTAGAGAAAGTAAAAATGTATATGACATAAATTGTGTACTTTAACGCGATCTACATGTTTTGTGTAGTAAAATTTTGTCTATCTCCTATGGTATACCAGTTATGCAAAAGTCGTTCACAATGAAGAATACTTTTGGAGACATTCCCAGAAAATCCGAGATATACATTTCATTTTTCATAAAAATATCTTAAACATATGATATTTTAATCAAAATCGTTAGAGCCATTTTTGAAAAAATTAAATTAAAATTTTCGAAAATGCTCCATATAAAGGTAAAATTGGGGTGGCGGGATTTTCTTCAAAACCTTCGTGTCGCATCTCGGGAAGATACTGAACCTAAATACCCAGTTTGGTGTTTATCCAACGTTCGTTTCTGTATTATGCTGTTCACACACACAGAAATACATAGACACACACACCGACATGTTTCCAAGAAATGCTTTTTTTTTGGATTCAGGGGATCTCAAAACATATATTTCCGGTGAAATCTCGGTATCGAATTTTTGGGTGGAATACAATACTTCCCCTACTTACTATACGTAGTAGAGAAAGTAAAAACTGGAAAGAAAACTGGATTTACGGGGAGGAAGAAATTAAAAATGTTAAACATTTCGATTACCTAGGAGTAAGGTTTGATATGGGTGAAAAATGGAACAAGAACATGAAGTTTATAAAACACAAAGGCATTGGACAACTTTCTGAAGTATTAAGGATATTGACCCGGGTATCAGATAAGGCAGTAAAAATACTACAGACCATGTATGAAGCAATGGTTAGGTCCTCATTACTATACGGCAGTGGAGTGTGGGGATGGGAGAGGGTGGATAATGTAAATAAAATACAATGCAATTTCTGGAAGCGCATTCTAGGTTTGGGGAGGGGTACCTCAAACTACGGAGTTCTTCGTGAGGCAGGATGCTGGGAAGATGCTGCATTTGCTAAACTAAATGTAGTCAGGTACTGGCTGCGAATAATTAAAGGTGATCAAACAACTCTAAGAGCAATACGTTATCATCATCAATGAACAACATAGAGCATTCAAAATGGTGGGCGGCGGGGTTACAATGGTAATTATCAAAAATTGGCTTAAACGATATCTGGCAATGGGGTAATGAAAATACACATAGTGCCGTGAAAAAAGTCAAAAGACGACTCTGTGATATAAACAGGCACAAAATAGAATCTGAATGTAGACAAAGATCAACATTGGAGCTACAAAATGAAATAAAAACTAGGTGGGGTAAGGAAACATATATTTTGGAATTGGGTATAAAACAGAGGACTGGAATAGCATGGCTTAGGTTGGGAGGGTGGAAAGCTCGCAAGATTGTTGATGACGATGGCAGGAGGATTTGCCCATTATGCGGGGAACAAGAAGACTGGACGCATATTTTGGCAACATGCGTGCAGACGGAGGGTATTAGGAAAAAACTATTACCGGAAGTATTTTTGGCTTCCAACAGACGGAGGACAACATGCTGGGACTTGATTCTAAACAGCCAAAAACTGGTCAAGCTTGTGCACATACTTAATGGAAGTACGTGTACTATGAGATAAGGTGTTTATGTAAATTGAGGCAGTATTTTTAACACTTAAATAATTTCAGTCTAATTATATAATATATAAATTAAATAACAGCCCGCCTTAAAGCAATATGTGTGTGACAATATATGAAAAGTGTATATTACAGTCAATGTATATGTTTATATTATTGTATACATGTGTAATAATGTTATGTGAATGTATTACGTAATTGAATAATGTAGGAGCTGTGAGAATAATAGGTTAAAAGTTGCTAAAAATGAGGTAACCTTGAGGCAATAATGAATTTGAAAGTTTAATAATGCTACTTGTGATTCTTGGAAGAAATAATGTAATTTTTGTGACAGTTTATAAAATAGCCAATCAACAACCAGAAAAAGCTTTAGTTGAATGAAGGTATTCTACTGGACTAGGATTAGCCAATCAGAAACTAAAATGGAGCAAAATTTACAAATTCAGAAACCAGTTGCTTGTAGACAGCGTTTCTAACCAGACGCGAGATGCGTCCTCGAGAAATTTAATACGTATTTTGTGTGAGACAAAAATAGTTTACGTGTTAAAAAGTACAAGTATTTAATAAAAAAAACAAATCTCACAGCTCTCTCTCTATATATCAGCGAAGTGTTATTTAAATCGTGTCAAGCATTAATGAAAGGAGTGAAGTAAAATTATAATCTCTGTAAGCCTACATTCATCAGTCGCACCACTCCCTGCTAAGACATTCATGTCTCTAACAATAAATACTGACGCAGCCGAGGCAAACATAAATATATAATATTTAAAGAAACAGTCAACATTACAAATTTAAAATTTTTTTAAACATTTGGGGCGAAGGCTACCGGAAACTTTTTACCATACGTGCGGTTGCAACTACTTCAATTTCGGCTCCCAGAAGTCGAAATACAAAATAACTCCTCCTAAAATAATACACCTTCTTCAAACTTGGTTTTCATACAGAGCAGCAACAAACCTTCTTCAATTTGACGCACAAAACGTGGGGCACACAGCGTAAAGACAATATAACTTCTTCAAACGTTTCTTTAAATATATGTGGTGCTTGAGCACTGGTGTGCATGAGTGTGTGTGTGTGTGTGTGTGTGTGTGTTTGCGTGTGTGATTCAGAGTATTTTTAAATTTTATGTGTGTGCATATAGTGTGGTGATTATAAAAATAGTTGTTTTCTGGTCGATTCTGCAAGTCACGTATGCAGATCACGTATTTTTCTAGAGGCATGTACGGTCTTATGGCCCATGCGACCGTGTTATGCAATTAATGTAATACTAAGTACTTAATAAACACCACTACTACTAATAATAATAACAACATAATTCAGGGAAAAAGCTATCGCGTTTACAGCTCTTTATAAATTGAGTATCGAGTATCGATGCTAAAAACAGTATCGGTATCGAATATCGAGTATCAAGAAATAGTGGTATCGTCTCATCACCAGTTTTATCTAATGTTTATTGTCAGTAGGTTTCCCTAGCCCCTTTAAATTTGAAATAACCTGCCATTTTAATACAGTTTTAGTTCGCTGTCATACAACTAAAAGTTCGGTAGACATTACAGTTACAAGTTATTAAATAGAATGCATGGAATGAGTCCCAATCAATATATCACAATAACCTATTTGAATATATCATATTGGCCCCATAAATTTGATTGATGTAGTCAATGAATTCTAAATTTAAGAGTCCTGAAAACCAGACTGAATAAAGTTCAGTCTTTTGTTATTCGTATACATCAATGCATAAGTGTATTATCTTTATCCAAGAAAAGTGATAATACAGTTTCCATTTCTCGTCTTCAAATTTTTTATCTAAAACAACTTTTTTATTCTATTTTATTTCACGTCGCTTTAACTCCTTAGTCATATTGCGAGAAGCTGTTGGTGGATATCTCTTAGAACGATATATGGTGGACAGTTAGCCTTCTAGGTCTCATCCCTGTAACCCCTGATTCATGCTGTGCAGATGGTATTAGGGTGCCGTCCAGTCTAATGACCAGACAGCCTTCAAGGTCTTATCCCTGTAACCCCTGCTTCATGCTGTGCAGATGGTATTAGGGTGCCGTCCAGTCTAATGACCAGACAGCCTTCAAGGTCTTATCCCTGTAACCCCTGCTTCATGCCGTGCAGATGGCATTAGGGGCACCCAGTCTAACTGCTTACATTGTCTGTGGATAGATGGCATAGCATTCGCTATTACCACTTATTTTTCATTTTACTATTGCTTTAGACTTAAGGTGGAAAATTGGGTCGTGGTATTAATATCTTTGGCGACTGAGGAAAACCACGAGAAAACCTCACAGATTGGTCGGCCCACGGGATTTGAACCCGGGACCTCCCGAATGCGGGCCACAGACTTTACCGCCGGAGCCATCTCGCTCAGTTGAAGCAACTTCTTTGGGATTAAATATTAAAAAGTAAATGTTTTGTTGTATCGCATTAGATTCATATTTTTGAATGTATCACAAAAGCCCCGACTGAACCTAAAAGTTAACAAACATTCGAAAGGTTTCCTCATTTCTGAAAGTTTAACTGTCTGATTTTCCTCTATTTTGAACGCCACCTTTCATTAATCAAGCGATTTAGGGCCTCTTCTAGCGTGGCCGTATTGCCACGTAGCGTCAAAGTAAGGTTTTTGAACGCACTCACAAGGTGATAAAACCCTTTTGTTGAACCTCACGGCCTGGAATTCTCGGCCAGCGAGTTTGGGATTACTTGTACTTTGACTACATTCGCACGCACCAGTGCTTATGAGCCTTGTAACAGCACGTTAGGGAATTCGCGGCGGTGCCACATGGGAAGGTAATCTTTCAGCTGATTTACACTTGTGATTTGCCAGAATATTCCAGGTACTCATGTACGACAGTAGTCCCAGAAGTACCCGACCTGACGTATAGATAGTGGTTATTGTTTCAAACAAATGGCTATGGTAGAAAGCACCACCATTATAAAGCTTAAGTTTGAAGTTTGACGATGCTACTTATTTAGTAATTGTTTGGCAGCCATTAATAGTGAACTCTCTCAGCGAATTTGTAAACATGGATAAAACTGGCCATCGTTATGTGATACAATACTATCATTTGAAAGGTCTTAGTCCAACTAATATTAAAACTGAGCTAGACTCTACTCTGGGGGAGCCTGCTCCTTAGTTTACAACAGTAAAATACTGAGTGGTACAGTTTAAGCGAGGCCATACGAGCTGCCAAGACGAACATCGCAATGGTCGAGCAAGGAATTGAAGAAAATCCACAACATGCTGTTGGATGACCGTCGGCTGAAAGTGCGCGAGCTAGCAGACATCGTAGGCATTTCAAACAGTGCTGTACATCGCATACTAACTGAAACTTTAGACATCAGAAAGCTGTACGCAACATGGGTGCCGCGTTAACTCAATAGAACAAAAGCAGCGTCGTGAAGATGTTTCAGTTGAGTCTTTGGCGATGTTTTGCTGCAATAAAGTCGAGTTTTTGCGTCGATTCAAAACCATGGATGACACATGGGTCCATCACTTCACACCTGAGACTAAGGAACATTCCAAACAGTGGATTGAAAGGGGAGAAGAGCCTCCAAAGCGGGTGAGACAGTGCCATTTGCAGGCAAGTTCATGGCGTCAGATCTTTTTGGATGCGCGTGGGATAATTTTCATTGATTATCTTCAAAGAGGAAAAGCATTTAATGGCGACTATTATGCAAACTTATTGCAGCGTTTGAATGATGAAATCAAGCAAAAACTGCCGCATTTAGCGAAAAAGAAAGTTTCGTTTAATTAAGACAATGCACCAGTTCACACATCTACTATCCCCATGGCCAAAATTAATGTGTTACAGTTCGAATTCCTTCCTCATGCACCCTATTCACCAGATTTGGCCCCCTCTGATTATTTTCTGTTTCCAAAGTTGAAGAAATGGCTTGGTGGTAGCATATTTGCTAAGAATGAAAAGTTGGATTCTGCAATTGATGGATGCTTTGCAGAAGTCGACGGTTCTCACTATAAATAGGGTATCGAAGCTATTGAACATCCCTGGGAAAAGTGTATTGAGCTGAAAGGAGACTATGTAGAAAAATAAAGATGCTTTTTCCCAAACTTTTTATGTTTTCTTTATTAGGTATTTTTCTGAAAGGTAGTTATTTAGTTGCATTAATAATTTCATTTGTCTCACACAAAAGGTTTGATTGCTATGGAAGCAGTATAATTCTAAATGGGGAGCATTTTGAGCAACTTATTAAATAATTAAAATGTTATTTGTTACAGTAGTTGTATAAATTGTGGAGAAAATTGTTAAATAAGTCAACAATTAAACTTTTCCTTTAGCATCCAAACCATTTGTATGAAACAAATGAAATTGTTAATCCAACTAAATGAGATAACTAATCTTTCGGAATAGCTATTAATAAATAATATGTGTGTCTGTGTGTGAACAACAGCATAACTGAAAACCGAAAAAATGGATAAATATCAAACTTTATAAACCCAGTGTATTGCAAGAATAGAAAAATATTTGGCACTAAATACAAGCATTCCCATTTATTAATGTCCTCATTTTCTATTTTCCCAAAGATGGCTATAAGAGTTTTATTAAAATATCACGTTTTTGAGATATGAAGTGCGCAATAAAAGCTGTAATATTTTGAATCTTCTGTAAAATAAATTTATTTTTCATCCAATTAACTGCGAATGATAAACAAAAAGTTGTTTTAGAAAAAAATAGTACTTGTGGATTTAAGTGGCGCAGGCCTAGTTTGGTGGTCACCACTGAACGTTTGAAAGGGCAATTTCGTCTCATTTTCCACATGCGTTTACGACAAATAAAAGACTACTTGTATAAAAGCTGACTGTTCTTTCCTCATATTGTATGTGGTATGAAGGAGAACTTTGCTGTTGGTATTTATCTTCCTTATCATAATTTTATATGCCATCCCGCTTTCTGGTAACTGACAAACATTGCTCGTAACAATCAAATGTAACAATACGCATGTTGTAATTTTGTAAAGGGAGTTGCACTTTCTGCTGTACCTGAGATCTAGAGAGAGATCTAGAGAGAGAGATGCTGTACAGTAAATCTAGACTTGTGTCTGCTTCCTCCCAATGCTAATCCGAATTAACATGCGTGATACTCACGGAATCGATGAAATTCAATATGTAGAGGAGTAATGAGGAGTTGATTTAATAGGAGATGCAGGAATTTTAACCACCCACCCAAACTAGTTGCCTCGTTACGTAGCAAACTCTGGCGACATTTTGAGACAGCTTCCACCAATGTAAAGGAACGCATGCGAGCGAAGGGAGCGTGGTTTGGTGTAACCACTAATTAACCTAAATTTATTGCAAAATGTAACATTGAAACAAAGCCGTTTCAATTCGAACTAATTTAATTAAGTAACATCAGTACTTGGAATGCCACAAATTATTCATTATAAAAAATTGAAGTAGAACTATCATTATAAGCAGCAGTCAGAGCAAAAGTACAGCAAATAATTACTAGAAAAGTTAAATGCGTTGAACAAAGCATTCCCCAGAGTAATGAATTCTTTATATTACAAATAAAGTAAACGGAAATGAAGTAAGGATTTAATACACCTCTAAATGAAACTAGTAATTCTTGCAGCCCAGAAAGCACAGGATATATTCACATTCAAATCTCAGAAATCTTAATAAATTACAATTGAAATACATTAAGTATTTTTACTTTGTCCTTCTCGCAGCATGTTCGCCATTTTAATACAACTTAGCGCTACTGATATTTCAAGATGAAATCGTTTAAAAAACTTAACTGCCCCTACATATACCAAAACAGAATTTTGAACTTTACTGACGCCGAAAGAATATGTATAATAATTTAGATCAGGCCGAAAAGTGTGGAGACGGCCGATCCCAAACACAATGCTCAAGAAGTCTTTCTTCACTCGTCTCCGAGAACTAAGTCAGTCATACTCTCCCTTCTTGGTTGGAGCGTATCGCTCGAGGGGCACCGGGAGGATCAACTGATGATGTCGTGGACTGCTTGAGCGCAGTCTATGCTGGCGGAGAGGACGCAACCTGGCGAGTGCTATTGGTACATATATGGTGCAGTTGGTTACTGGCTTGTTACTGGGGCTGCCGATCTGATTACGAATAGGGGCCGATAATTGTAGTCCATCATTCATTCCAAAGTCATTAAGTAATTGCGGCCATCTCTGCTAGAACAGCTCCTCTTTTGAAGAAGAGTCATACTTGGCTAAAAAAAAAAGAAGTTAAAACTAACCTAATATCCCGTGAATCAGAAACCTAAGCTTATATCATAAACATCGTTAAGGATTGCAGGCTCGCTCTGTTTTCCTTTATTATGCTTATTCACTCATCCTAAGTAATTCATATTATTTCAGATGCGTGAGTGTTATTAGTAGGTATAGCGATCGCGGGCCTATAGACAAGCGATCGCCTGTATGTCTCGTTTCTATCCCGTAGTGTTACTGTAAGTCCCATTATTACTTTCAAAGCCACCTACATACAGTAAGCGAGAGTAAGTAGTGTATTCCACCCACAAATTGAACATCGAGGTTTCAACGGAAATACAATGTTCTAAGGACATTGAATAAAAAAAAATCTGATGTATTGCACTCACATGACATTCTCTACTCTTGTACAAACTACTTTACAAACGCTTATTCTCCATATGCTTCAAGTTAATCGAGATGTTAATCTTATTGCTAATTTTCTTGTAGGTGCAAGGGGAATATGGTAGGCTTTAAGCGATAGTCAAATCTAAGAGCTGGTTGCTATATGGAGTATTCCATTCTCTTTGCATTACCAGCACACAAAAAATGAATAACGAATTCCCATTTGAGAGAAAGTATAAGTTTGGAAAATTTAAGGGAATAACAAGCAATATCTTGAAAACGGTTCATTCAACAACAAAAATGTATATGACATAAATTGTGTATTATAACGCGATCTACATTTTTGTGCAGTAAAATTTTGTCTATCTCTTATGGTTTACCAGTTATGCAAAAGTCGTTCACAATGAAGAATACTTTTGGAGACATTCCCAGAAAATTCGAGATATACATTTCATTTGTCATGAAAATAACTTAAACATATCACATTTAAATCAAAATCGTTAGAGCCGTTTTTGAGAAAATTAAAATGTTCGAAAAATGTTCCATGTAAAGGGTAATCTGGGGTGGGGGAATTTTCTTGAAAACCTTCGTGTCACGTCTCTGGAAGATTCTGAACCTAAATACCAAGTTTGGTGTTTATTTTTACTGTTCGTTTCTGAGTTATGCTGTTCACAGACACACACACACACACACGCACAGACACACACACACGGACATGTTTCCAAAAATGCTTTTTTTGGATTCAGGGGGTCTCAAAACATATATTTCCGGTGAAATCTCGGTATCGAATTTTTGGGAGGAATACAATACTTCCGCTACTTAACTATACGTAGTAGAGAAAGTAAATCTTTTTAAATATAACAAAATTTACTTCAAATAACCTGTTTTGTGACATCAGTCATTTCCGAGATATGCATTATTATTGGTTAGAAGTTTTTAATATTCGTCATCTGTTTAAAGTGGTGTCGCTAGTCAGTTGTTCCTCGCGATGTCGCGGAAATCACATGGAAGTTCAAGGCCAACGTATAGCGATGTGTTTTTAAACATTTAGCTATGGCTATCCCCTTTCTACCTTTAGCAAAAGTCTAATGAAACTATTTATGCAAATAACTCTCTTTTAACTTGAAGTAGATAGAAGAGTAAGCTTCTGAAAGAATAGAAAAGGTACATAGTCTGAAACTGACTACAGATTATAGATGGTAGTTCAGTGGTTACACCAAATGCGTGGAGAGGGAAGATCCGTAGTTCAAATCCCGGCTATGCCTTTGAATTTTTCAGCCTGATTCTACTTCACCACCTTAGCTACACATGGCATGTTTGAAAGAAGTATTAATTATAAGTTTGCAAGAATAGATTGTAAAATTGTATAAAAATAAAGATAGTAGGTGGAGAAAGTCATGTGAATGTAACATAAGAGTTGTAATGTCGCTACACTTTTGGTTAGATGTTCAGGTAACCATCCAGGAAGAATGTGCCTTTTACACGCTACGGTGCATTTTCATTCGTACAATTACAGCTGAGGTAATACGATAGAAAACAGCCTGCCATTTGCACAATAATTGGATAGTGGGCGTTGACTTTATAAACGAATTACCTAAGGTTGGATTGACTGGGCGTACGGTATAATAAGCAAGTGGGCAGCGCCGAGCCCAGTAGGAGAGTCTGTTCCATAAGCCGAGGGCACAGTTTATTCGAGGGTGCATAACAGAAACTCGATATCCCAACTTGTACTTGTCGAGGTGGATCTTAGCAATACACACACTTTGTCCTACAGTGTGAGATGACTCAAGCATTGCGGAAGTCGCTGATTCAAATCCTATGTACTGACCCATCCGATGAGGATTTTTCATATTTCGTTCAGTTACCAGTTAAACATCAGACTGGGTGTTCAGTACCACAATCCACTGCTTCAACTACAGAGCAAAAGAGCTATAAATAAACTAGATGATACAAAAATGCGATTCAACAACTAAGCTATCAACAACTATCGTAGCATATAGGGATTGTTAAGAGCTGCCATATTGTTTTCCATTGTTAATACTGTGGCATATTAATTGTATTGTCATTACCAGATGCACTGTTGTACTGTATTGTTGCTACCAGGCATAGGATTATTAGGTCTCCTTAGTTATATTTCGCGGACCACACCAAAGAGAAAGATCTGTTTGAAATTGCCTGGTATGACGTCAGTCCTGTCTAGCTCTGGCTAGACACGGTGGTGAGGCAAGTTAGCGTCACTCGAAAGTAAGTGGTCGTTGGAACCAGTCGTGTGTGTCCGGTCTACGGTCTGTGGTTTCTTCCTTCATGCTGTTTCCCTTGTTAACTATGCAGTGAACCCAAACGTTTTTGTGAATAAATCTCAGGAATATGTGTTATGTAATCTTCCAATGTAACATAAACCCCACGCCTTCACCAAGGTCCCGGACGTTCTTTCTGCCAGCGAGTTGTGCCCCCCCCATGTGCGTGTTGGGGGTGACCTAAATAAATCATTTTCTGATAACCTTTTTGGTCTTCACCCCAACATGTAACAATACTGTGGGTTGGGTAATATCCGATACTGTTCGTTACATACAGAAGATTAGAAAAAGGTGTCATGTTACCTCGCTGGACGAACAAACAGTTCAGAAAGAAATCACGTGACAATGGGTGCAAAGGGACGCGGAACTTTACTGCAGTAATAAGGCAGTTGCAGAAACACACATGAAACACGCGTGCCAGAACTTGGTTAATGCAAATTTTGGGGATTCTGAGTCTTCACCCTTGGGTTTTAATTAATAACTCGTCACGAGTTACAAAGGTATCTAAAAGAATAAATAGAATCATTTACACCATATTTTTTCCCAAGGTTTGTTCGTATGCCTCTCCCTCGCCAAGCATGCGCTCTTTACTTGTAGGATACCCCTTTCGAGAAGTATGCTATAATAGATCAGCAAATTTCTCAAGCAAATTGCAAGGAAAGACGACTACGCAATTAACAAAACTGCAGAATACACCTTCCGATTAAATCAATGACAAACTAGATGCCACGGATAGCTACACCACTAAGGACACATGCCAGCAACTGATTCAAGCAGATTCTGCAGGAATATGTTTGGCACACAATGAATAATCTACAGTGAGGCCCAACCTCGTCTCTTATGAGCTAATGACGTCACATTGTCGCCTTACCCCACTTCTTTCGTTTTGTGTTATGAATCTTTTCTCTTTCATTCACTGGTGGCAGGTCACAATAGCATGTTACAAGGCAACCAAACATTGGAGTTTGGACAACCCATGACCACATGAATACGTCATAGCTCCGCGAACAATGCGTGGGAGTAAATCCGCCCTCACCCATTTCACTAAGGTTGGGCATCGCTGATCATCGACATGAAATACTCTAAAGTTACCATCGCAATATAACCTGTATATTGATACCAGGTTCAAAAAGAAAGAAAATAAAAAGCATACTAGTTTCATTATACATTTCATTGTAGGCACAAATGAGATAGAGGAAACTGAAGCGACAGTCAAATGTTTGAAAGTGGATCAGGAAGAATAGTAGTAATATCAGTTTTTAATTTTAACACAAATTTTACTTTTAACCTTATTTTATTTATGAGAAAGTAATATCTGTAATTTTTATTGATCTGATTTAAGTTTATTTGTATTTTATTTAAAGTTGATTTTCCTATTCGCTGGTTTTGAAATTTCATACTCTTTCCGTGGCATTGCGAGAAAAAAATTAATAGCGACAGTATTTTAAAAGCTGACGTATTGTAAAGTCAAAATCAATAAAAAGGGATATATTGGAAGTGGCTGTCATAAAAAGTTTATATGGAATAAATTGTGTTTTAAAGTAATGTACCTTTTTATGTGGTATATTTTCTCTATGTTATGGCATACACGTCATACAAAATTATACAAAATTGTTTTCGAATGAAGAGGATATCACAGGCTATCCCGGGAAAATTCAAAATATACATCATATGTGTCTGTAAATAGTTTGGGGTGGAGATTTTTAGAAGTTACTGAATTACATACCAAGTTTGATATTTATCCGACTTTTCTACTTTGATTTATGCTATTCACACGAGCCTTTTTCCCAAGAGATGTATTTCCACTGAAATCTGGGTATCTTGCCATTTTTGAGTGGAATGCAATGCTTATTCTGCCTACTAGGTACGTGGTAGAGAAAGTAAAACTACGATTACAAATTTAAGAATCATCCATGTCACGGAGGGTAGACAGGCAGATCGTTTCCTAGTATGTGTGGGATGTCAGTTACTAATACACTCGAAAAGTCAAAATAGATCGACAACACCACTTTGGAGAAAACTAAATGTTTGCTTATAATTATGTTTTGGTTTCTACTGGCATAAAAGAGCACCATATAGATACGCAAAACTACTTGACATCCTATGATTCATTTATCCATGAGTTTGTGGAATAATTTCATTGAACAAGTATCGCTGACGTGCATAATATCATGCTATTTCTAATTTGCTGACTATGATAGTTCCTCGTTCGAAAGTAGAGGCAGAACCGAATCGTTTCACATTATTTATAGATGATAATGGATGACAGACGGTTATTGCTTCGTTAATCTGCTTAGCTTAATAAATCTATGGATTCCCAGTTATAACTATATCATTGTAACTAGTTCAATCGGCCTGGGAAGTCCGGTCCGTTGATAACGTAACATAACATGTCATTTCAATCCGTGGATCCTGTAGTGAGTTTGACCAGTCCTAGAACAGTTAGTCTAACTCTAGGATGTAAATTACGTCATAAATTACATACATTTATGAAACAGCCACACACTTCGTATTTACAATTTCTAACTCGGGTCTCGTAGCTAGTAGAGGAAGTATTACATTCCTCCTAAAACTTTGAGACGGCTATTTCAACGGTAAATCACGTTTTGAAGTCCCATAAAAAGCATGTTTTGGAAAAAAAGAATTTTGTGTATGTGTGTGAACAGGATTAACTCAGAAAAGAGAGTCGGTTAAATACCAAACTTGGTAGGGGAAAGGTCCCTATATTGAACCACTTGAGTCTAATTAGTAAATAATAATTATATTTTCAAATCAAAATTTTCAGAAACACAAGCGTTAAAGTGAAAAATTTTTGTGTTATAAATATCCTCAACACAATTTAAAATTAATACAATTATCAAGTAAATAACATTTAAAAAGTGAGATGGTGTAAATCGGTTCAAATTAGGAACGTGGTCCTTAAATTGAACCACCCGTGTCTTAAAATGAACCACAAACTTTTAAGTTTAAAAGTATTTTTATTAACACAAAATACACATATTTTATTGTACATTCAAAACAAATGTGCTATCAGCAACAAAAGTAGAGTCCAAAATTGTGATAAGAATAGCAATTTCCTTGAACATTTTGAATTTTTATATAATGACAATCACTTGGTTTTTGGAATAGGTATTATTTGCAAATATAGTGCTTTTACTAATTTTTACTCTCATACAGAAGAGTCCAATTATACACAGTCTTCAAAATAAAACACTTTCTTCTTAACACTAACTTTTGCACACTTTTGGTGAAGCCATATCCTACAACTCACACAGTGGATCATATCCATAATTTCAGACAATTCACATATTTATGTCATCCACTGTTTTAACATAATTTTTTTTAACTTAGCATATTATGTGGATATTTATTCACACGATATACTATTCGCAGTTGAGCAATATTAGAACTTCAATAGGTTTTCTAATTGGACCAGTTCAATATAGGGTTCAAACAGTGGTTCAATTTACGAGCCACGCCATTTTGGAAGCTTTAGCATCTATGTGACTAGGAGAGACGCTGCTTGAAGAAACGTAGGCATGAATATTGTTGCTAAATAAACACTTCATAACATGTAATATATATATATATATATAGATCATCTCAAACTTGCCTAATTGGTTGTATAACCTTATCTAGATGAGTCAAATATTACTTCTGAAGCACCAAAAACACACAACACTTCATACAACTGAAACAGCTCAGAATGCAAAGTCAACAACTCCAAGCTTTCATAGCTGTACACGCTACGCTTCTGCTAGGATTATGGTGCCATCTGTCGAACAGTTTGGAAAATATCGGGGCGGTTCAATTTAAGAGGCGGTTCAAATTAGGGACCTTTCCCCTATTTAAGTCTAGCATCTTCCAAGGATGCGGCACAAAGATTCTCAAGAAAATCTCCCTAACAAAAACTATTCTTTAAATGGAAAAACGTTTTTTTATCTTTCATTTTTTTCAAAAATGTCTAACGACTTTTATTATTATAATATTTGCATTTAGAAATAAAATGTATATCTTGCATTTTCTCCAAATAAATCTTGATGCCCTCAATGGCTTAGATCTTGTTAAAGCACACAATTTATGTCAGAATTTTGTGATGTTAGCATTTATGAGACATCCTTTGTTATTGCTTTGAATTTTCAAATACTTTTACGATAATCGCACTCAATATGCAATTAGCCAATGGCAGATAGCGTAAGCTAGTCAGTTGGCCAATCAAAGCAGCACTACACGACAGTAATTCACATTCGATTACCTTCACTGTAGTATTTCATGATGGTGCACTTGTTTTTAATTTGTATGAACGTAGTGAGTGAGATCACGTAGGTTACGACTGCAATAATATCAACTGAAAATGCCGCGCATTGGGAGTCAAAATATTGGTAATATACTCGTAAAAGCAGCTGCATTTAATTTAACGCCAGAAAACACAAAGAAAAAACTCTGATGTGTTATACTCACATTACTTTCTCTACCCCTATACATCTTATTGGTAATTTTCTTGTAGGTGCTGCAAGGTGAAAATGGTAGGCTTTAAGCGATAGTCAAATATTTTAAGAGCTAGTTGCTATGTGGAGCTTTCCATTTTCTTTGCATTTCCAGGAAATAAAAAGCTGATGTGTTACACTCACGTGACTTTATCTACTCTTGTAGAAACTATTTTTTACAAACGCTTATTCTCCATATGCTTCATGTTAATTGAGATATCGAGATGTCAATCTTATTGCTAATTTTCTTGTAGATGCAAGGGGAATTGCTAGGCTTTAAGCTATAGTCAAATATTTTAAGAGCTGGTTGCTATGTGGAGTATTCCATTCTCTTTGCATTACCAGGGCAAAAAAAATGAACAACGAATTCCCATTTGAGAAAAAGTATAAGTATTGAAAAATTTAAGGGAATAACAAGCAATATCTCGAAAATGCTTTACTCAACAACAAAAATGTATATGACATAAATTGTGTATTTTAACGCGATCTACATTTTTTGTGTAGTAAAATTTTGGCTATCTCTTATGATTTACCAGTTATGCAAAAGTCGTTCGCAATGAAGAATACTTTTGGAGACATTCCCAGAAAATTCGAGATATACATTTCATTTGTCATGAAAATATCTTAAACATATGATATTTTAATCAAAATCGTTAGAGCCATGTTTGAGAAAATTAAAGTTTTCGAAAAATGTTCCATGTAAAGGGTAATCTGGGGTGGGAGGATTTTCTTGAAAACCTTCGTGTCGCATCTCTGGAAGATACTGAACCAATTTTCAGAATTCTGTACGGGGAGAAATTATAACATTGACGGCTCAGTTAACAACAAAGAGATTGTTTCCATTCTTCAGGACCAACAAACATGGTTGGCGCTAAACTAGATAAGTTTATAATAAGTTTTTCGTGTGTTTTATAGCCGAGTAGCACTCTTAATACTCGTGTTACATGAGAATTTAATTTCAGTTTCAAACTCATGCATCTTTTCATAAAAGAAGCATCATCATAAAAAGAAGCATTCGTTAACCTCAATTAAATTGTAAAACTATCAGTACTAGTGCTACTACTGTTGATAGTTCTTATACTTTATTCAAGTGGTAAGTTACTACTTTACAATATAGAATCAACTGAAAAACGTAATGCCACAGCCGGGATTTAAACATGGCTCTCCTGCTCTCCGTGCGGTTGCTTTAACTATTCAGCTACTGTGACAACATGCTGGTGTGGCATTGAATTCCCCATTGACTCAAGTTTCCCAGACAGACCACCACGGCATCTCACTAGAGATGCGACCTGCAATCCCAAGTATTTTGGTGCTGGGTGTTTATGGGCTTCTTTTGGAAAGTTTGTTGACTCTTATATTTAAAACTTTCCAAGACCAGGCTAAAGTCTCTAAAAAGTATAATTAATTTCACTACTTGTTTGTTTTTACTTTCTCTACTACATATAGTAGATTCGATATCGAGATATCACCGGAAATACATGTTTTAACACCCCCTGAATAATAAAAAAGAATGTGCAGAAAAAGGTCCTTGTGTATGTCTGTGTGGATTAGTATTTAAGTTCAGTATCTTTCAAAGATGCGACAATAAGATTTTTAGAAAGATCCCCCCACTCCAGACTACTCTTTACATGGAACATTTTCCAAAAAAAAATTTCTAAAAAAGTGGCTCTAACAATTTTGATTAAAATATCATATATTTATGAAATTTTTATTACAAATAAAATGTATATCTTGAATTTTTTAGGAATATTCCCAAAAGTCCGATTCATTCTGAATGACTTTTGCATAACTGATAAACCGTGAGAGATAGACAAAAGTTTTCTCTACAGAAAATGTAGAGCTCATTAAAACACACAGCTTATGTCATATACATCTTTTGTTTTGGAGTGAACCATTTCCGGTATATTCCTTGTTATTTGTTTGAATTTCCCAATACTTATACCTTTTCTCAAATGGGGATTCATTATTCCTTCGTTTTTATGTCCTGTACATGCAAAGAGAATGGAATGCGCCACATAGCAACCAGCTCTTAAAATATTTGACTATCGCTTAAAACCTACCAATTCCCCTTGCATCTACAAGAAAATTAGCAATAAGATTAACGTCTCGATATCTCGATTAATATGAAGTAGATGGAGAATAAGCGTTTGTAAAAATAGTTTGTACAAGAGTAGAGAAAGTCATGTGAGTGTAACACATCATATTTTTTTCTCGTAGTCATGCAGGGAGCATGGAATTTCATAGCCATCACAATGACACGATTTTTAAAACAATGACTATTCCTTTAGCCTACTCTATTTTTCTTATGCCTACAACGAAACATGTAAAATATGTAAGTAAGGTTTATCTCGATTAACAATAAGTAAATACAAAAATAGGTATTTGTAACAATAGCTTGTAGAATAAGGAGTAAACAAATTTACGTGAATACCATACCTGAGTTGTGCATAACTTGCATTAATATTATAACAAATATGAATTCGAGTTACTGCAAAAATACACTATATTCATCATTAGGCACTTATTGTAGCCAAACGTTACAATTGAGTCACTTTGGCACACATTCAGAGTGCAACACAACTGATCCGTCAAATCAAATCACAACTGAATGCTGAACTGCACGACTCACAACTGACTGCTGGGCTACAACTCACAATTTGACGGCACTGTACACTTGCACTGTCCACTTTTCACTTCGTCACTTCTAACAGAACTCAACTCAACTCAACTGCCGTCCGACGACGACATGCTGGCGGACAGAGTGCAACACAACTGATCCGTCAAATCAAATCACAACTGAATGCTGAACTGCACGACTCACAACTGACTGCTGGGCTACAACTCACAATTTGACGGCACTGTACACTTGCACTGTCCACTTTTCACTTCGTCACTTCTAGCAGAACTCAACTCAACTCAACTGCCGTCCGACGACGACATGCTGGCGGGTAGAGGGCAACCCGAAGGTGTCTACCTGCTCTAATTAGGGCTTAACCACGTAGTGACGGAATGAGGGGTTTACAGGATGACTGGTGATATTTAAGTAGGGGAGTGAAAGGAGGTAGCAAACTTTGCTCCTCAACGGTTGCCGGTCGTGGTGCAACGGCCCTTGTGCACCGCTGGTGTTAGGTAATTTTCCATGCTATTAATATAGGGGTAGTAAATTTAAAAAGTCCAAGCTACTCTTGGAAGGATTGTAAAGAAGCTCAGCCTTAGCTGCTGTTGGAAGTGCTCCGTTGTTACCGGATGTGCCGACATGCATGCGGGGAAGCCGGTGACGCCTCAAGCGGTGTGTTCTGGGGTTATAATCCCCAGGAGACCGAACGAGGGCGCTACGATGGTGTGGCAACTGGTCGCAAAATTTTGTGGCCCGGCGCCTAATTTCATCCTCCACGTAGGGAAGAGATGAGGCTTCCTGAAGCAGTCTCACGGGAAAGGAACCGTATATAGAATAGATAGCCGGAAGGCCTCTTTCTGCACCCGTTGCAGAAGCTACAGACTGGAGTCTGCAGCCATACCCCAGATCTCGCAGGCATAAAGTAGGACGGAACTATAAGTGCTCGAAAAAAGGGTAGCTTAAGCGGGACAGGCATCCCCGATCTCAGCATGGAGTACAATGAGGCCGTAGCCTCCGGATGTGTCCCTCAAAAGTTAGGCCTCTATCTAGCTTAACTCCTAACTAGGTAATAGCATTCATCCATTCTAGTATCTCCTGAGATAGGTGAATGTTGGCAAGTTTGCGGGAAAGCGGCGCTTGGTAAAGAGAATGGCGTAGCTTTTTGCTGGATTTATGAATAACCGCCAACGCTTGCACCACTCTTGGGGAAGGCGGAGGTGTCTCTGCAAAGGATTGAAGGCTCTGCGTGGGTTTTTATCTGTACAATGCAGCATATTGTGCCATATTGACGGGAATGAACAGTTCGCTTATATAGGCCCCGCTTACAAGCGGAACGTTTGAGAACAAGAACCTACCAGAACATGCCGAAACGGAGGTTCCGGAACAGGTAAGCGGCACATTAAAAAGCTTTCAGTCCACCCTGCTTACTGTTCGCCAACGAAGAGAAAGTCCTTGACAGGAAGGTGCTGTCCTTATCTGTTTGGAAGCAGTGCGACGACGAATGTGTGTGACGGTGGATGCATGCTACGCAAGAGGTAAAACTATTCAGTGGGCTGTCATGTGTGTCATAAATACGGGTACCATAAGCAAGTAGGCAGGGTTTGGACCGTGTCTAATCAGCAATTTCCCCCCTGCCCTTCATTCTCCGGGGACTTTCTTTGCTGTGGAAGACAGTATTGTTTCCGCTCTCGCTATTGCTCCGAAGGCCTACGTCCCCACCCAAGTGCTGGCGGCCTGCAGGTATTGCGCGTGCGCGCGGCCACGATATGCCAGCTAAAAAAAGCTAACTCCACTTAGGAACTTAGAAAACACCGACCTTCTCTGCATAAGGTTGTGGGCTCTATCCTGAAATATAGTATTAAACAAACTGCATGTGAGTAGATTTTCTGACATTAAATGAAGTCCTGCAGTTTCGAAACGCTGGATATCTCTTGACTCACATTTTCACACATTTTCAGTTTCTTTGTAAACTATGTTTATGATAAGAAGGATTAGAAAGAGGAAGAGATTTAAATTACAGATTAGTCTTCCTTCTTGAGCCAGCCTTTACTTTCCTGAAATATCAGCTATAGTAGAGGAAGTTTTGTACGATACTTGACACAAAAATTCCACAGCCCGTGAGAAACGTAGCTCAAAACTAATCTTTAAGTCAGGCATACTCCGAAGAAGAAAAGTGAATTTCTTCAGGAATGTCCCCCCTACATTTAGTTTGATTATTTGAAGAAGAATGTTTTCTTTGCGTTATTTGCCCCACGTATGGCCAATTTGAGAGAAGATGGTACTGAAGGAGTTGTATTATATTTCAACTGTTGGGGAGCCGAACTTGTAATTGGTTGCAACCACACGTATAGTACCCGCTTTCCGGTAGCCTTCGCCCCAAGTTTAAAAAAATATTAACTTTGTAATTAAACTGTTTCTTTAAATATTTAATATTCATGTTTGCCTCGGCTACGTCAGTATTTATTTTAGAGACATGGATATCTTGGCAGGGTTGTGATGCGACAAGAATGTAGGCTTATACAGATTATGATTTTACTTCACTCCTTTTATTAATACTTGATACGATCTAAATAACAATTCACTGACATAGAGAGCTGTGAGAATCTTTTTATTAATTAATTACAATTTTTAACATGTAAACTTATTTTTCGTCTCATACGAATACGTATTAAATTTCTTGAGGACACTTTTTGCGTCTGGTTAGTAACGCTGTCTGCAACCAACTGAACTCTGAATTTGTAAAATTTCCCCCCTTTCAGTTTCTGATTGACTAATCCTAATCCAGTACAATACCTTCATTTAACTAAAGCTTTTTATGGTTGTTGATTGACTATTTTATAAACTGTCATAAAAATTACATTATTGTTACTCCAAGAATCACAAGTAGTACTGTTAAACTTTCTTACTCATTATTGACTTAAGGTTGCCTCATTATTACCTTATTGTTAGCAACTTTTAACTTATTATTCTCACAGCTCCTACATTATTAAATTACGTAATATATTCACATAACATTATTGCACATGGATACAATAATATAAACATATACAATGACTGTAATATACACTTTTTATATATTGTTACATGCGCATATTGCTTTAAGGGGGGCTGTTATTGAATTTATATTATATAATTAGACTGAAATTATTTAAGTGTTAAAAATACTGCCTCATATTTCAAAAAAAAGGTTCTAAGGATTTTCATTAATGTATGTTTGGGATGTGTTAACAAATACAACGCACAGTGGCATTTGGAACGATGTAAAATAAAGAGACTGTAATAATAGAAGCACTGGTGTTTATATTTCTGTAATTCACAAACACTTCCTAGCAGAATGGGAATTATGTTTGGCATTGATACTGTACAACAAAAGTGAATATTTATCAACAACTAAAACTAAACAACACCATATCTAGCAGTCTACAACAAACTAAGCTGACATTTCCTAAGTTTATAACATTGTACCACGTATTGATTCCATGCAAAATTTAATATCGCAGTTTTACCGAAAATCACACCATTAGATTCCCTATCCCCTCTCATCAAAGGGTTCTGAGCAGCAAACCTTAAAAACAAAAATTAAGATAATTACCAAAGTTTCAGGAAGCAAGGCGAAGATGTTCGCTAACTTATCCAATTAAAAAAAAGCCTATTACATGAAAAAGAACCTTTATGTTTTATTGCGTGTTATTTTATATACCGCCTTTGACATCTGAGGCAGTATTATTAACATTTAAATGATTTCAGCCAAATTATATAATATGTAAATTCAATAACAGCCCGCCTTGAAGCAATATGTATGTAATAATTTGTAAAATGTATGTAACAGTCATTCCATATGCTTATATTATTGTAAACATGTTTAATAATGTTATGTGAATGTTTTACGTAGTTTAATAATGCAAGAGCTGTGAAAATAATAAGTTAAACGTTGCCAACAATGAGGTAACCTTGAGGCAATAATGAGTAAGGAAGTTTAAATGCTTCTAGTCATTGCTAGAGCAGCAATAATGTAAATTTTGACACAGTTAAAAAATAGCCAATCAACAACCAGAAAACTTCTTCTTCTTCTTTATCTGTTTAACCTCCTCGTATGTAGGACTTACGCCCCCCAGGACTTACAGGCGGATGCCTGGGGTCAGAGGCCCGTCGAGGAGCAGACACTCATAGATCAGACAGAATATCCAGGATGGGTGATCAGCCCGATACCTGGTATGGGAGGAAGGAAGTAGATGAAACGAAATGATGGTGAAAGAGATGAAAGGAAAGGTGATGATGGAGCAGTTGGTGGAATGAATGTCGAAGGAAACCGGAGAATCCGGAGAAAACCCGCCCAGACGCCGCTTTGTCCACCACAAATCCCACATACGGTTCCCTGGGATTGAACCCGGGCCGCCTCGGTGGGAGGCGAGCGGTCTAACCACTTGGCCACGGCGCCGCCAACCAGAAAACGCTTTAGATAAATGAAGATATTCTATTGGAGTAGGATTAGCCAATCAGAGACTTGAAATACAGAAATTTACAAGTTTAGAAATCAAGGTTGAAATCAATTCAGTTGCCTCCAAACAGTGCTCATAACCAGACGTGTTGCTTCTAGACAGTGCTCATAACCAGACGCGAGATGTGTCCTCGAGAAGTTAAATACGTATTCGTGTGAGACGAAAATAGTTTACGTGTTAAAAAAGTGCAAGTATTTAATAAAAGAATCTCACAGCTCTGGATATCAGTGAAGTGCTATTTAATTTGTGTCAAGGATTAATAAAAAGGAGTGAATAATACTGACGCAGCCGAGGCAAACATAAATATAAAATATCTAAAGAAGTAGTCAAATTACAAAGCTAATATTTTTAAACTTGGGGCGAAGGCTACCGGAAATGTTTACTATACGTGCGGTTGCAACTACTTTAAGTTCGGCTCCCCAACAGTTGAAATACAATACAACTCCTTCAATACAAACAACTTTTTTCAAATTGGCGCCCAAAACGTGGTGCAAACTCCTACAACATTACACCTACTTCAAATCGGAGGTCATATCGGCGGCTTTACCTTTGGAGCAATTACCCATAGCAATGATGTTCACTCGTTTATTATCATAATTTTATCTTTCGGTTTTCTATTTTTAAACATAATTTCTCACACACATTTACACTCTCAATCATGATTAAAAAAATTCCCATCCTCCAACCGGGAATCAAACCCAGAACCTCTGGATTTGGGACCACCATACTACAGAGGCAGTCCTTTTATTTTTCTTAAAACGGCTATATGGTTGCTGTTATAAGTTACATGTCTTAGAACCTGGCATTGAAAATACAAATTTTATCTGAATCTTATGTTAAATAACTTAGAAATCGTGAAATATGGATAGAATATTAATTCATAAGATGTAGAAATCATTAAAATATGCAGTTTTTTTTCAAATAACTTAAGTTTCCAAAATATTTCCCAAGGATCGCTTGTATTTTCCAATATTTTAACAAGAATATATTAAGCTCCTTCCTTTGTTTCATACCAGCAAATGTTTCAAAGCCTCCCGTATGTTCAATGACCTTCGGAGAAACCTCGCTCCACCAAGTGACAGTGTCCGTTATAGAGTAATGATGGGGATAATATGAAAGACAGGTTTTATATGGACTTTTAACCGTTGGGTTTTGGCTTATAAGGTGAGGGCGTGACTTGATATGGTTGACTTAAAATCGTTGCCCTAGAGCCGGAATCGAACTACGGATCCTCAGCACAACAGCCTCGAACGAAGCCAATGAGCTACCATATTCGGCAGAAGGTTGAGGCTATTTGTATCTGGGTGACTAATAATGTAATATTTTGACGAATATTTTAACTAAAAGTTCATATACATAATTTGTGGAACAACTAAGAAAATGAATAATAGCTGCTAGAAATATCGCATAATTGAAAGACAAAATATGGTACCCATATCTGAAATTTGGTAAACAATTTCAAAAAATTAAAAATTTAGTTTTTATGTTCAAAACATGCTTCGAATCCTTAGCTTCAATTATATGTTATGCTTTATGCTCCCAGAGCCCTTAAAAGCTTCAACATGTGACCATTTAAATGCCCAAGAACACACGGCCTAATGGCGTGTATTACTTCCAATGCCTTTTACTCGACTTGGATTTTTCTTACACTTTTGAGCGTTAAAAGTGTTCCATATAATATAGTTTGTAACCACAATTTTTCAGCAGAAACTAAAACATGAACTTAAAAATAGCATGGGTTTTTGCTACGATTTTAAATTGCTAAAGGTATGGCATAACTAATTTGACCACTGAGGAGAAATTATTAAAAATATTATATTTTAGGATTTAAAAGGCATTTCTGAATCACCAGAAGAGTGAAAATTTTTATATAAGTCGGTTTTAGCATTTAAGTAATGTGGTAGAATTTTTTAAACATTACCATTTCTGCATCCTATGCAACAGTTAATTATATAATAAAGAGCATAGACTGTTTGGAAATGGATATAGTAGTTTTAAATGAGACAAAAAGGAAAGGACAAGAACTGGTTGGGAATTATATCCACTTCTGGAGTGGAGTACCAACATCAGAGAGAGCCAAATCCGGGATGGCTGTTTTAGTGAACAGAAAATGGAAATCTGGAAAAAAAGGAAAAATGAAGAGGTGAGACAGATGATGGATATGGACAAAGCAGTAGTATGGAGAATTGAAAGGCGGGGTCTTCAATGGTATGGACATTGAAGGGAGGATGATTTGTGGCCTAAAGCCTTTTTAGAATGGTCATCTCGTGGAAGAAGAAAGCGAGGTAGACCAAGAGCAACCTGGGGAGGACAGGTTCATAGAATGATGAAAGATCGGCCTGGAGAAGAATGACTTGTTCAATCGGGAAGAATGGCAAATAGGAATACAGGACAACTGCTGAAGAGTGGAGAAGCCCCTAAAATTAAAAAAAGTAAATATAATAAACGTAAAAATATTTTTTCTCAAAAACATTTTTTCTCTTATAATTGTGGTAGAGTGGCATGTGAAAGAAGTCTGGTGTATTACATTCACATAATTTTCTCTACAGTCTATAATTTATTAGTGGGTATATAAATTATTCTTATGAAAGTTTATTTTTCTAACTAATTCAATTTAATCGAAATAAACCTTTGCATAAATAGCTACATTACATATTTCTCTATAAATGCACAGGGAACAGCGATAGTCAAATGTTTAAGAACTATACACTATATGCTGGTCTTAAAATTGCACACTCTTTCCATGACATCGCAAAAAACAACTGAAAAACGACGGGATTTAAAAAAACTACAAAGTTTTGAAAAAAAATCAAACCATTAATAACCGATACCTCAGAAATGGTTGATGCCACAAGATTATTTTAAATAAATTGCGTGTTTTACAGAGATATACAGTTTTACTTTCTCTGTCCGTGTGTGTGTGTGTCTGTGAACAACATAACTAAAAAACTTGGTATTCAAGTCAATATCTTTTAAAGATGACGCATAAAGATTTTCAATAAAATCCCCCCCAAACTACCCTTTGTATGGAACATTTTCCGAAATTCTTTTATTTTCTAAAAACGGCTCTAACGATTTTGAATTAAATACCCTATATAAAAGGTATTTGGATGACAAATGTAATGTATATCTTGAATTTTTGGGGAATAGCATATGAAGTCCTCTTCATCCAGAAGGAAGTACAACTGGTAAACGTTAAGCTATAAACGAAAACGTACTACACAAGTAATGAGTAGTATTCATCTCTTTAAGTAAATAATCTCTTTGAGACACACAATTTATTTAAAATAATTTTTTGTGGCATTAGCTGTTTCTGAGATATCCGTTATTAAAGGTTCGAATTGTTCACTACTTGGTCATTGTCTTAAAAGTCCTTTCAGCAACAGTTCTCTCTTGCGATTGCATGGAAACAGTATGGAATTTTAAGGCCAGCATATAGCGTCCAGTTCTTATTTGACTATCGCTGTTCTCTTTGTATCTTAATGAAATATTAAATGTAGCTATTTCTGAAAAGGTTCATTTAGATTAAAATCTAGTAGATAGAAAAATAAATTTTAGTAAGAAAGGTAGAAACAGACGAGTAGGTTATTTAGGAGAGATCGAGCGCAGTTTTTTGCGTTTATATGGGAAAGGATAGGGAAAACGAGGGTAGATGCGACGGTTCAAAGAGGAAAATGCGTTTATATGGGCGAGATAGGGAATACGAGGGTTGATGCTAGGCTAGACAGTGGTAGAAGGAGGGGGAATGCGGTTTATATGAGACAGATAGGGAATACGTGGAGAGGTGCTAGGCTAGACGGAGGCTGAGGAGTAGAGTATGGTTTATATGAAAGGTATAGGAAAACGAGGAGGGGTGTTAGGCTAGACAGAGTTGAAGGGTAGAGCATGTCTTGTATATGAGAGAGGTAGGGAACAGGAGCAGGGGTGTTAGGCTAGACAGAGGTCAAGAAGTAGAGTATGGTTTATATGAAAGGTATAGGAAAGCGAGGAGGGGTGTTAGGCTAGACAGAGTTGAAGGGCAGAGCATGTCTTGTATATGAGAGAGGTAGGGAACAGGAGCAGGGGTGTTAGGCTAGGCAGAGGTCAAGAAGTAGAGAATGGTTTATATGAAAGGTATAGGAAAACGAGGAGAGGTGTTAGGCTAGACAGAGTTGAAGGGCAGAGCATGTCTTGTATATGAGAGAGGTAGGGAACAGGAGCAGGGGTGTTAGGCTAGGCAGAGGTCAAGAAGTAGCGTATGGTTTATATGAAAGGTATAGGAAAACGAGGAGGGGTGTTGGGCTAGACAGAGTTGAAGGGTAGAGCATGTCTTGTATATGAGAGATGTAGGAAACAGGAGCAGGGGTGTTAGGCTAGACAGAGGTTGAGAGTAGAGTAGGCGTTTATATGTATGAGAAGTATAGAACAGGAGGAGGGGTGTTAGGCTAGACAGAGGTTGAGGAGTAGAGTATAGTTTATATAAGGGCATAG
Organism: Deroplatys truncata; assembly: GCA_030765065.1. Taxonomy (NCBI): domain Eukaryota; kingdom Metazoa; phylum Arthropoda; class Insecta; order Mantodea; family Mantidae; genus Deroplatys; species Deroplatys truncata. Next base: position 125,360,477 of record CM060980.1, on the reverse strand, counting down.
GAAAACGCGGAGAGGTGTTAGGCTAGACAGAGGTCGAGGAGTAGAGTATGATTTATATGAGAGGTACAGGGAAACGAGGAGAATCGCTAGGCTAGACAGATAGTGAAGCAGTAGGAATATGGACTTATATACAGGAGAGATAGGGAATAGGAGAGGAGGTGCTAGACCTTGAAAGCGACTTTAGACGCGAACTTAGTGGAAAACTGATTCACGTCAATGTCCTTGGCATGCCCATCACGTAACCCATTCAGGGAAAAAGTGACCAGCAAAGGGAAAAAGGTGACCAACAAAGGGAAAAACGTGACCAGCAAAGGGAAAAAGGTGACCAGTAAAGGGAAAAATGTAACCAGCAAAGGGAAAAAGGTGACCAATAAAGGGAAAAAGGTGACCAGCAAAGGGAAAAATGTAACCAGCAAAGGGAAAAAGGTGAGCCATAAAGGGAAAAAGGTGACCTGCAACGGGAAAAGCTAACCCGCTAACACTAACAGATAAGTATTTCAGATAGTATTGCAAGAGGATGACTGGATCACAGCAGTGTATGATTTCACAGGTAATTCAGCTAGTATCGTATGTATTTAGGCTAATTCGTCTAGTAACACAGGATAGATTCCAGATGCTAACTGCATCATGGCTCTGCATGATTTCATAGATAATTCAGCTAGTATCGTAGGTATTTAGGCTAATTCAGCTAGTATCACAAGAGGATAGATTCTAGGGTTGGGTATAGCATAGTTTCATATTTCACAGGTAATTCAGAGGGTATCGTAGGTATTTAGGATAATTCAAGTAACATAGGTGTTTAGAGTAATTAAGCAATCATTACAGGAGGGTAGGTTCCAGGGGTAGGTTATAACCTAGCTTCGTATTTCACAGATAGTTCAGGTAATATCGTAAGTATTTGAGGTAATCGACAGAGCTTCACAGATATTATTGATAATTTCGATCAGAGGTTTGTATCACAGCTATTTAAGGTAAATGCAGATGATTCAGGTTGTATCAATGGTATTTGAGTCATTTTAACAGGTAATTCAGATAGTATCACAGGTGCTCGTGCTAATTTAGAGCAGGAATTCGTATCAGAGCTAGTTAAGGTAATTTCACATGATTCGGATAGTATCACAGGTATTTAAATCATTTTCACAGCCAATTCAGCTAGTATCGTGAGCATTTAAGCTAATTCAGCTAGTATCACAGGAGGCTAGATTCCAGAGGCTAACTGCATCATAGCTATGCATGATTTCACAGCTAATTCAGCTAGTATCGTAGGTATTTAGGCTAATTCAGGTAGTATCACAGGAGGCTAGATTCCAGGGTTGGGTATAGCATAGTTTCATATTTCACAGGTAATTCAGAGGGTATCGTAGGTATTTAGGATAATTCAAGTAACATAGGTGTTTAGAGTAATTAAGCAAGCATTACAGGAGGGTAGGTTCCAGGGGTTGGTTATAGACTAGTTTCGTATTTTACAGATAGTTCAGGTAATATCGTAAGTATTTGGGTAATCAGCATAGTTTCACAGATGCTCGTAATAATTTCGATCAGAGATTTGTATCACAGCTATTTAAGGTAAATGCAGGTGATTCAGGTTGTATCAATGGTATTTGTGTCATTTTAACAGGTAATTCAGATAGTGTCTAGGTATTTGGGCGATTCAAGCATCATAGGTGTTTAGAGTAACTCAGCTAGTATCACAGGTGCTGGTGCTAATTTAGAGCAGGAATTCATATCAGAGCTAGTTAAGATAATTTCACATGATTCGACTAGTATCACAGGTATTTAAGTCATTTTAACAGGTAATTCAACTAGTATTACAGGGACTCATGGTAATATAGAGAGTAATTAGATTATAAACATTTCTCATCCTACGTTACAACAATTTATATACTTTTTTCTAAATCTTACAAACTTATTATATGTTAAACAGTTATTGTACGATGCGGAGAGGGATAAACTGCATATTGGTTCACAAATTGAAAAGCTTTGCGTCAACATACCTTTATTTAAGTTCGTTGTAGATGTCTCTCCCCTTTTATCTAGGCTTGAGACTAGCACTAGGATTGCTCCTAATGGCAGGGTTACCACCTTCCCTTCCATCTTCTTCCTTCTTCATCAGGCGTCTGCTAGTTGCATACACAGCACACGGATAAACTTCATTTTTAAGATTGTAGACTCACGAGAAAAATCTTCATATTCAACTTACATTCTCTTATGCACCACTTGTAATGCTGTAATGTCCATAGGCGTATGTCGTTATACCTTCCTCAGCAATAATTCTTTTATCATCAAAGGGATTCAATGCAATTTTATTCACTTGCACCGTGGTAACAGCATGCTTTCGTGATAGGATTAGATTCATGGGCGTTCTGATGATTTCACAGGTTTTAAGACAGTCTGTATAGCTGTCAAACGAAATGTACTGCTTAATAGCGCTACGTTTTATACCTTTAATCTTTTTTATCATTGAGCCTTGAATATCTAAGGCATACATCTTAGGTCGTAGTCCAACAAAGCGTAGGATGATTTTGCTATTAGCCTCATCTTTAAATTTTCCCAATACCTTCATGTTCTGAGTATAGTTGCATATATGATTGACAGGGTAATCAGCTGTATCCAGATGCTCAAGAAAACGTAGCTTGTCCTGGTACACATCTTCAGTTGTTACACGATGAATGAATGAATCAGTGTCCATATACATAAGCTTCAGGTTTCCAGCTCCATAATAAGGCAACAACACGTCGTAATGGTAGTTATACATTAATGTCTTGGAGATGTCCAACACACTCATTCCAATGTATATGGGCTTGTTGAACACAATCTGACGAGAGGCCATATGTACAGCAGCTAGATTAGCAGCATATATCGTCCTGTCGATAAACGTAGGCTTGGCGATCAACTTCTCTAGAGTCTTCTCATTGGTCACCAGTCGTATATCCACACGGCTACGCAGGTTCTCCATAGTTTTTCCAAACATGGCGTTGTTAAAGAGCTTGAAGAGATCCTTCTCGAAGTCATTTGCAGCTTGTTGTCGTAGCCTGTTGTTAAATTCCACATAAGGTTTCAACCACCGAGACTGTAGGAATTGTAGCACATGATGGATTTTTGTTAGCCGTAGTCCATGACTAAGAGCCTGCTTCAAAGCCATGTAATGCACTACATACTTCTTTCGAGGTCCAAGATGAGGTATCAGTTTCTTTGTAGAAGCTTCCAATGGTTTCATACACTCAGGCAGGAAAGGTAAATCGTTGTGTAGATCGTGAAGTTCTGCAGGGTATTCGATATCAACTTCTAATATGTACCCATGAGGATCATCTTCTTGTAGTGTTTCTAAGTTGATTTCTTCAGGCGAAACCCACTGAAATCCACCAAAAGGAAGGGCGTGACACATTGCCCACCCATATTGGTTATTGGCGTCCTCATATGTGATAAATTGGGTCGGTCTCGACGGATCAAACTTCTCCATATACGTGTTATTAGCCTCAGCATACCGATGGGAAACTTGACATAAACCTCCTCTTATACCTGATTCCACCATGAGTAGTTGATCATAATCTTGTAACAGCTCCAGATTAATTCCTGTATACAACAACATGGCGTCCCATGTAAGTCCTGGAGAGCTAAAATAATGGGAAGGATCGACTTTGTGTGTTTTAAGGGTTTGATCTCTGAACGTCTCAAAGACATCGGCTAGGAGTAGTACATCTGAGGTTAAGTAGAGATCGCTGTACTCTCCCAGGTTTCTTACATTAAACAGCTCCCATACATTTCTAGCATGATCGTAGTCAGCATCACTAATTTCTTCTTCATTTAATCTATTGTAGAAGGAGTCCTTAGGAGGCAAGCAGGTCTCGTTCAAAACATCCCAGGAAGTGACGTAATCATAGGGAAATACGCCCTTACGGGTCATCAACTTCAATTTGTCTTCTCCAAAGTACTTTAGTGTTTAAGGATATGAGGTTAGATTTTTTACCAACTTATCCAAGCTTGTACTGAGGAAACGGAAGCTGTCCACAAATCGAAGCTTTATATCTCCTACATACTTGGTGAATGAGATATAGCTTTCTTCAGAGTTAGGAATTACCTCCACACGTTCACTTGTACAACCCAGCTCCTTAACAATGAAATGAGAGTCATATCCGCTAAGGTTATGCATGAAGACTGGTATATATTTAGGTGTTTTACAGGCTAAATTACATTCATTATGAAGACTTCCACGATATTCACCGCTGATGTGATCATGATCGCGTACTTTATAGTTCTCTTCTGTAAAGGGTTTTCCACACAAGTAGCATGTCGTAGAAGACTCAAAATCCTTTTGCTGTTGATCCGTGAGCTTCAGAGGCTTAGCAGATTTGTATACGTCATCAATAATTTTTGCAAGAGATGTCAGGTACAGCATAAACTTCTGAGCAGCATCAGCACCACGATACACATAGGGTTGCTTAGGAAGACCAGTTTCGAGATGTTCAACACTGGATGTAGGCTTCACGTAAACACAGAAGCTCATTGGTGTGTGCTCTTGATAAGGGGTTGTATAGGAAGTTTCAGGATTGGGTATACACGTATAGCATGGAGTGAGAATACTCTCAAAATCAGCATAGATGACATAAGGTACTTTCAGCATCCTCTCAACATTTTTAAACTGTACATTTGATTTCTCCTTGCTAGGCATAACTACCCTTGCAACACCATGTTGAATACAGATGGCTGCATGTTCTTGTAGTTTTTCCAGTCCACTTCGTCCATATCGATTATCAAAATGTGTAAAGCAGCGCTTGCATGTATAAACCCGTCCATTATGGCTAGTTTTCTGACATCGAACGAGTTTCTCAAAATTCTTGATATATACATAGTGATGTTTTCCACTGCTGTCACTCAATAGTAGCAGGTCGCGATGTTCAGGTAGTTCAATATCAGCAACCTTTATCGGATACACTTCATGCTTCTCATCCAGCCCGAAAACGTTAATAGACATATTGTTAAGCTTCTCAAATTTAGGTATTTGAAAAAGTGGAGTAGGGTAGGAAACACAGCTGAAGTCGTACTTGTCTTGAAGTTGTTTGTATTTGCTCACACGTTGCGCATCCTTCTCAACGAATCTAGCTAATACGGAGTACATGAAACATTTCTCGTCGCTAAAGTTCTGAATGTTTATACACGCTTCTTTAGCTCCGACAGATGACGGTAGTGGTATGTAGCTACTTCCTCGCAACGGGTTGTACTTGTTGATACGAAGTCGAACTCCTTCCACAGTAAGCAAAGCCCAGCTGCTACCCTTAAGCTGAGACTCCTCCATTTCAGTCACCAATTTCTTGAATTTCACTTCCATCGTTGACTCCAGATCTGTTTCTAGGAAAACAGGATGATTCCGTGTTTTAAATGTTTTGTCACAGGTTTCTCCAATACTGTTAACAAATCGACACTCAGCCAGCAGATTAATTTAACACTCTTGTGAATACCAAGCTCTTTATGCACAGCCTGGATTATGCGTTGTTTTGCCTCTTGCAGATACATATTTAGGTCCTTAGCTAATTCGCATCGTATAAAATACGATTTCAATCGTCCTTCGAATGAAGTTTCGTATTCTTTCATATCACAGTCCTCCATTGTTGACAGCAACTGATGTTTAGTTGGCTCTAATCTTCTTTTCTTCTGAGGGCTGCTTATTTCACATATATCTTCGTGTCGCTGTACCTTATAACAATCTTTGAAGGTTACATTACAATGTTTACATTTGAAGAGCTTCTTGCAGCTCATCTCGTGTCTTCTCTTGTCATAACCTCGGAGGAACTTCTTCCCACATTTTCCGCATGCATATCCAGTAGCGCTTGGAATAATATCCTTATACGCTGAGTTATTCATCTTCATTCTTGATGTAATAACGTATTAATCACTGATCAATGAAATGAAGACCTCTTCACCTTGACACCACTTTAGAAAGCTGATTATTCTTGGAGAGAACACAATGTTAACACCTCAAGACTAATTAGCGCAATGAACTCCAATGCCCTAGATCACCGTATTTATAGAGGGAGCACGAGCCTTTTAGATCAATCATAAACTCGCTCCATAGCTACCTGTATATGTTTGCTCCACACATATTAACCTCACCCCCCAGAGTCAGGATGTTTATGACATCACACCCAGAGACAGGATGTCTGGCAGTATCAAACACGTTTAAACTCGTCTCGTAACTACCTGTATGTGCTGTCACACCAACAAGAGAAGTATTCCCACACGCTCATTCAGTCAAATGTTCCATTCAAAGCCTACCATCACCCATTACACCAAAGCTAGTACAATCTCTATTATCAAAATACTTAAAAGTAAAGGCTTAAAAGGTAACGTAGAAGATTTTCCCCCTTATTTACTTAAATGTGTGTATATACTACATTATTTCATGTTTTCATTCCCTTTTCAATTCTTCCTTTCCATCTTCTTCTAGAAAGACCATTAAATTTCACTACAATCACGAGCAAAGCAATTTTTCCAGAGTTTCACAGATTCTAAGCTTCTAGAATCGAACCCGGTAATAGTTTTAATAAATGTATTTTTAGTAATTTAGCTCCCTCGCATCAGCATCTACCATTTAATCTTTACTCGAACCTGATAGGATTCATAGGCTTGAAGATATATGAAATCACCCCTTCGGGATTCGATCCGAGTACTTTAAAGTACTTTTTGTCATAATAACGATATTTAGAGACTAGGTACTCTGTTTACGGTTTACTTGACGCATCTATCTAAACTAAATTACGAGTTATTAAATTTGCAAGTAAATTCCATTAAATCAGTATTCGAACCCAGAACACCAGGAACAAAATAATCTATAATATTAGCATGACATGTTAAACAAAGCTGTGTGCAGTTACGCTATCAATCTAAGTGATATATTCTAGTGTACAGAGGAAAATTAAGGAACTCATTAAAAGATGGGGGAATCGAACCAAGCATAACTGATTGACAATTATATACAGCATTAATTACCTATTATAAGGGCTATCAATCATGCTTTGGTTCATCCCTCTATCTCTCTTAGTTTCCGAGATAATGAAGATTTAAAATTAAGAATCGAACTCAGGACACCAGATCCCCAAATATAGATCCGCAAGAAACTACCTATTAATATTAATGTAATAAAGTTTACTTGACGTCTTTATCTTAAGTAGTTTAGGAGTTATTAAATTTATAATTAAATTACATTTTATCGGTATTCGAACCCAGAACACCAGAAACAAAATTATTTATAAAATTAGTTTGCTATGTTAAAAAGAGTTGTATACAGTTACGCAATCAATCTAAGTGATATATTCTAGTATACAGAGAAAAATTAAGGAAATCATTTAAAGTTCGGGATTCGAACTAGGGACAACTGATTGAAAATTATATACAGTATTAATTACACATTACAACAGCTATCAAACATGCTTTCGTGCATCCCTCTACCTTTCTTAGTTTCTGAGATAATTGAGATTTTTAAATTAAGGATCGAGCCCAGGACACCAGGTACCCAAATATACATTCGCAAGAAACTACCTAATGCTTTAAATGTAATAAAATTTATTTGGCGTCTTTATCGTAATTAGTTCCCTGAGTTATTAGAAGTTGAATTTGTAATCACTCGTAGGATTCGAACCCAGGCATCCCGGCCAACTCGGATTAATATCTCAAGGACGCGGCGCATTCCAAAGAATTGATTAGTTTTTATCCCATTGTTCTATCTCTTTTCATTCAGGAGATATAAGCGATTAATCAGTAGGGTAGAAATGACAATTCTGGCGCAGTAAATTGATGCATGGAATGCAATTAATATGCAAATTATCCCCCTCCCACTAATTAGCCACACCCCATCATTTCCCCCTACTGATTAATCGCTTATATCTCCTGAATGAAAAGAGATAGAACAATGGGATAAAAACTAATCAATTCTTTGGAATGCGCCGCGTCCTTGAGATATTAATCCGAGTTGGCCGGGATGCCTGGGTTCGAATCCTACGAGTGATTACAAATTCAACTTCTAATAACTCAGGAACTAATTACGATAAAGACGCCAAATAAATTTTATTACATTTAAATCATTAGGTTGTTTCTTGGAAATGTATATTTGGGTACCTGGTATCCTGGGTTCGATCTTTAATTTAAAAATCTCAATTATCTCAGAAACTAAGAAAGGTAGAGGGATGCACGAAAGCATGTTTGATAGCTGTTGTAATGTGTAATTAATACTGTATATAATTTTCAATCAGTTGTCCCTAGTTCGAATCCCGATCTTTAAATGATTTCCTTAATTTTTCTCTGTATACTAGAATATATCACTTAGATTGATTGCGTAACTGTATACAACTCTTTTTAACATAGCAAACTAATATTATAAATAATTTTGTTTCTGGTGTTCTGGGTTCGAATACCGATAAAATGTAATTTAATTATAAATTTAATAACTCCTAAACTACTTAAGATAAAGACGTCAAGTAAACTTTATTACATTAATATTAATAGGTAGTTTCTTGCGGATTTATATTTGGGGATCTGGTGTCCTGAGTTCGATTCTTAATTTTAAATCTTCATTATCTCGGAAACTAAGAGAGATAGAGGGATGAACCAAAGCATGATTGATAGATCTTATAATAGGTAATTAATGATGTATATAATTGTCAATCAGTTGTGCTTGGTTCGATTCCCCCATCTTTTAATGAGTTCCTTAATTTTCCTCTGTACACTAGAATATATCACTTAGATTGATAGCGTAACTGCACACAGCTTTGTTTAACATGTCATGCTAATATTATAGATTATTTTGTTCCTGGTGTTCTGGGTTCGAATACTGATTTAATGGAATTTACTTGCAAATTTAATAACTCGTAATTTAGTTTAGATAGATGCGTCAAGTAAACCGTAAACAGAGTACCTAGTCTCTAAATATCGTTATTATGACAAAAAGTACTTTAAAGTACTCGGATCGAATCCCGAAGGGGTGATTTCATATATCTTCAAGCCTATGAATCCTATCAGGTTCGAGTAAAGATTAAATGGTAGATGCTGATGCGAGGGAGCTAAATTACTAAAAATACATTTATTAAAACTATTACCGGGTTCGATTCTAGAAGCTTAGAATCTGTGAAACTCTGGAAAAATTGCTTTGTTCGTGATTGTAGTGAAATTTAATGGTCTTTCTAGAAGAAGATGGAAAGGAAGAATTGAAAAGGGAATGAAAACATGAAATAATGTAGTATATACACACATTTAAGTAAATAAGGGGGAAAATCTTCTACGTTACCTTTTAAGCCTTTACTTTTAAGTATTTTGATAATAGAGATTGTACTAGCTTTGGTGTAATGGGTGATGGTAGGCTTTGAATGGAACATTTGACTGAATGAGCGTGTGGGAATACTTCTCTTGTTGGTGTGACAGCACATACAGGTAGTTACGAGACGAGTTTAAACGTGTTTGATACTGCCAGACATCCTGTCTCTGGGTGTGATGTCATAAACATCCTGACTCTGGGGGGTGAGGTTAATATGTGTGGAGCAAACATATACAGGTAGCTATGGAGCGAGTTTATGATTGATCTAAAAGGCTCGTGCTCCCTCTATAAATACGGTGATCTAGGGCATTGGAGTTCATTGCGCTTATTAGTCTTGAGGTGTTAACATTGTGTTCTCTCCAAGAATAATCAGCTTTCTAAAGTGGTGTCAAGGTGAAGAGGTCTACATTTCATTGATCAGTGATTAATACGTTATTACATCAAGAATGAAGATGAATAACTCAGCGTATAAGGATATTATTCCAAGCGCTACTGGATATGCATGCGGAAAATGTGGGAAGAAGTTCCTCCGAGGCTATGACAAGAGAAGACACGAGATGAGCTGCAAGAAGCTCTTCAAATGTCAACATTGTAATGTAACCTTCAAAGATTGTTATATGGTACAGCGACACGAAGATATATGTGAAATAAGCAGCCCTCAGAAGAAAAGAAGATTAGAGCCAACTAAACATCAGTTGCTGTCAACAATGGAGGACTGTGATATGAAAGAATACGAAACTTCATTCGAAGGACGATTGAAATCGTATTTTATACGATGCGAATCAGCTAAGGACCTAAATATGTATCTGCAAGAGGCAAAACAACGCATAATCCAGGCTGTGCATAAAGAGCTTGGTATTCACAAGAGTGTTAAAATTAATCTGCTGGCTGAGTGTCGATTTGTTAACAGTATTGGAGTAACCTGTGACAAAACATTTAAAACACGGAATCATCCTGTTTTCCTAGAAACAGATCTGGAGTCAACGATGGAAGTGAAATTCAAGAAATTGGTGACTGAAATGGAGGAGTCTCAGCTTAAGGGTAGCAGCTGGGCTTTGCTTACTGTGGAAGGAGTTCGACTTCGTATCAACAAGTACAACCCGTTGCGAGGAAGTAGCTACATACCACTACGGTCATCTGTCGGAGCTAAAGAAGCGTGTATAAACATTCAGAACTTTAGCGACGAGAAATGTTTCATGTACTCCGTATTAGCTAGATTCGTTGAGAAGGTTGCGCAACGTGTGAGCAAATACAAACAACTTCAAGACAAGTACGACTTCAGCTGTGTTTCCTACCCTACTCCACTTTCTCAAATACCTAAATTTGAGAAGTTTAACAATATGTCTATTAACGTTTTCGGGCTGGATGAGAAGCATGAAGTGTATCCGATAAAGGTTGCTGATATTGAACTACCTGAACATCGCGACCTGCTACTATTGAGTGACAGCAGTGGAAAACATCACTATGTATATATCAAGAATTTTGAGAAACTCGTTCGATGTCAGAAAACTAGCCATAATGGACGGGTTTATACCTGCAAGCGCTGCTTTACACATTTTGATAATCGATATGGACGAAGTGGACTGGAAAAACTACAAGAACATGCAGCCGTCTGTATTCAACATGGTGTTGCAAGGGTAGTTATGCCTAGCAAGGAGAAATCAATTGTACAGTTTAAAAATGTTGAGAGGATGCTGAAAGTACCTTATGTCATCTATGCTGATTTTGAGAGTATTCTCATTCCATGCTATACGTGTATACCCAATCCTGAAACTTCCTATACAACCCCTTATCAAGAGCACACACCAATGAGCTTCTGTGTTTACGTGAAGCCTACATCCAGTGTTGAACATCTCGAAACTGGTCTTCCTAAGCAACCCTATGTGTATCGTGGTGCTGATGCTGCTCAGAAGTTTATGCTGTACCTGACATCTCTTGCAAAAATGATTGATGACGTATACAAATCTGCTAAGCCTCTGAAACTCACGGATCAACAGCAAAAGCATTTTGAGTCTTCTACGACATGCTACTTGTGTGGAAAACCCTTTACAGAAGAGAACTATAAAGTACGCGATCATGATCACATCAGCGGTGAATATCGTGGAAGTCTTCATAATGAATGTAATTTAGCCTGTAAAACACCTAAATATATACCAGTCTTCATGCATAACCTTAGCGGATATGACTCTCATTTCATTGTTAAGGAGCTGGGTTGTACAAGTGAACGTGTGGAGGTAATTCCTAACTCTGAAGAAAGCTATATCTCATTCACCAAGTATGTAGGAGATATAAAGCTTCGATTTGTGGACAGCTTCCGTTTCCTCAGTACAAGCTTGGATAAGTTGGTAAAAAATCTAACCTTATATCCTTAAACACTAAAGTACTTTGGAGAAGACAAATTGAAGTTGATGACCCGTAAGGGCGTATTTCCCTATGATTACGTCACTTCCTGGGATGTTTTGAACGAGACCTGCTTGCCTCCTAAGGACTCCTTCTACAATAGATTAAATGAAGAAGAAATTAGTGATACTGACTACGATCATGCTAGAAATGTATGGGAGCTGTTTAATGTAAGAAACCTGGGAGAGTACAGCGATCTCTACTTAACCTCAGATGTACTACTCCTAGCCGATGTCTTTGAGACGTTCAGAGAGCAAACCCTTAAAACACACAAAGTCGATCCTTCCCATTATTTTAGCTCTCCAGGACTTACATGGGACGCCATGTTGTTGTATACAGGAATTAATCTGGAGCTGTTACAAGATTATGATCAACTACTCATGGTGGAATCAGGTATAAGAGGAGGTTTATGTCAAGTTTCCCATCGGTATGCTGAGGCTAATAACACGTATATGGAGAAGTTTGATCCGTCGAGACCGACCCAATTTATCACATATGAGGACGCCAATAACCAATATGGGTGGGCAATGTGTCACGCCCTTCCTTTTGGTGGATTTCAGTGGGTTTCGCCTGAAGAAATCAACTTAGAAACACTACAAGAAGATGATCCTCATGGGTACATATTAGAAGTTGATATCGAATATCCTGCAGAACTTCACGATCTACACAACGATTTACCTTTCCTGCCTGAGTGTATGAAACCATTGGAAGTTTCTACAAAGAAACTGATACCTCATCTTGGACCTCGAAAGAAGTATGTAGTGCATTACATGGCTTTGAAGCAGGCTCTTAGTCATGGACTACGGCTAACAAAAATCCATCATGTGCTACAATTCCTACAGTCTCGGTGGTTGAAACCTTATGTGGAATTTAACAACAGGCTACGACAACAAGCTGCAAATGACTTCGAGAAGGATCTCTTCAAGCTCTTTAACAACGCCATGTTTGGAAAAACTATGGAGAACCTGCGTAGCCGTGTGGATATACGACTGGTGACCAATGAGAAGACTCTAGAGAAGTTGATCGCCAAGCCTACGTTTATCGACAGGACGATATATGCTGCTAATCTAGCTGCTGTACATATGGCCTCTCGTCAGATTGTGTTCAACAAGCCCATATACATTGGAATGAGTGTGTTGGACATCTCCAAGACATTAATGTATAACTACCATTACGACGTGTTGTTGCCTTATATGGAGCTGGAAACCTGAAGCTTATGTATATGGACACTGATTCATTCATTCATCGTGTAACAACTGAAGATGTGTACCAGGACAAGCTACGTTTTCTTGAGCATCTGGATACAGCTGATTACCCTGTCAATCATATATGCAACTCTACTCAGAACATGAAGGTATTGGGAAAATTTAAAGATGAGGCTAATAGCAAAATCATCCTACGCTTTGTTGGACTACGACCTAAGATGTATGCCTTAGATATTCAAGGCTCAATGATAAAAAAGATTAAAGGTATAAAACGTAGCGCTATTAAGCAGTACATTTCGTTTGACAGCTATACAAACTGTCTTAAAACCTGTGAAATCATCAGAACGCCCATGAATCTAATCCTATCACGAAAGCATGCTGTTACCACGGTGCAAGTGAATAAAATTGCATTGAATCCCTTTGATGATAAAAGAATTATTGCTGAGGACGGTATAACGACATACGCCTATGGACATTACAGCATTACAAGTAGTGCATAAGAGAATGTAAGTTGAATATGAAGATTTTTCTCGTGAGTCTACAATCTTAAAAATGAAGTTTATCCGTGTGCTGTGTATGCAACTAGCAGACGCCTGATGAAGAAAGAAGAAGATGGAAGGGAAGGTGTTAACCCTGCCATTAGGAGCAATCCTAGTGCTAGTCTCAAGCCTAGATAAAAGGGGAGAGACATCTACAACGAACTTAAATAAAGGTATGTTGACGCAAAGCTTTTCAATTTGTGAACCAATATGCAGTTTATCCCTCTCCGCATCGTACAATAACTGTTTAACATATAATAAATTTGTAAGATTTAGAAAAAAGTATATAAATTGTTGTAACGTAGGATGAGAAATGTTTATAATCTAATTACTCTCTATATTACCATGAGTCCCAGTGATAATAGTTGAATTAGCTGTTAAAATGACTCAAATACCTGTGATACTAGTCGAATCATGTGAAATTACCTTAACTAGCTCTGATACGAATTCCTGCTCTAAATTAGCACCAGCACCTGTGATACTAGCTGAGTTACTCTAAACACCTATGATGCTTGAATCGCCCAAATACCTAGACACTATCTGAATTACCTGTTAAAATGACACAAATACCATTGATACAACCTGAATCACCTGCATTTACCTTAAATAGCTGTGATACAAATCTCTGATCGAAATCATTACGAGCATCTGTGAAACTATGCTAATTACCCAAATACTTACGATATTACCTGAACTATCTGTAAAATACGAAACTAGTCTATAACCAACCCCTGGAACCTACCCTCCTGTAATGCTTGCTTAATTACTCTAAACACCTATGTTACTTGAATTATCCTAAATACCTACGATACCCTCTGAATTACCTGTGAAATATGAAACTATGCTATACCCAACCCTGGAATCTAGCCTCCTGTGATACTACCTGAATTAGCCTAAATACCTACGATACTAGCTGAATTAGCTGTGAAATCATGCATAGCTATGATGCAGTTAGCCTCTGGAATCTAGCCTCCTGTGATACTAGCTGAATTAGCTTAAATGCTCACGATACTAGCTGAATTGGCTGTGAAAATGATTTAAATACCTGTGATACTATCCGAATCATGTGAAATTACCTTAACTAGCTCTAATACGAATTCCTGCTCTAAATTAGCACGAGCACCTGTGATACTATCTGAATTACCTGTTAAAATGACTCAAATACCATTGATACAACCTGAATCATCTGCATTTACCTTAAATAGCTGTGATACAAACCTCTGATCGAAATTATCAATAATATCTGTGAAGCTCTGTCGATTACCTCAAATACTTACGATATTACCTGAACTATCTGTGAAATACGAAGCTAGGTTATAACCTACCCCTGGAACCTACCCTCCTGTAATGCTTGCTTAATTACTCTAAACACCTATGTTACTTGAATTATCCTAAATACCTACGATACCCTCTGAATTACCTGTGAAATATGAAACTATGCTATACCCAACCCTAGAATCTATCCTCTTGTGATACTAGCTGAATTAGCCTAAATACCTACGATACTAGCTGAATTATCTATGAAATCATGCAGAGCCATGATGCAGTTAGCATCTGGAATCTATCCTGTGTTACTAGACGAATTAGCCTAAATACATACGATACTAGCTGAATTACCTGTGAAATCATACACTGCTGTGATCCAGTCATCCTCTTGCAATACTATCTGAAATACTTATCTGTTAGTGTTAGCGGGTTAGCTTTTCCCGTTGCAGGTCACCTTTTTCCCTTTATGGCTCACCTTTTTCCCTTTGCTGGTTACATTTTTCCCTTTTCTGGTCACCTTTTTCCCTTTACTGGTCACCTTTTTCCCTTTGCTGGTTACATTTTTCCCTTTACTGGTCACCTTTTTCCCTTTGCTGGTCACGTTTTTCCCTTTGCTGGTCACCTTTTTCCCTTTGCTGGTGTCTTTTTCCCTGAATGGGTTACGTGATGGGCATGCCAAGGACATTGACGTGAATCAGTTTTCCACTAAGTTCGCGTCAAAAGTCGCTTTCAAGGTCTAGCACCTCCTCTCCTATTCCCTATCTCTCCTGTATATAAGTCCATATTCCTACTGCTTCACTATCTGTCTAGCCTAGCGATTCTCCTCGTTTCCCTGTACCTCTCATATAAATCATACTCTACTCCTCGACCTCTGTCTAGCCTAACACCTCTCCGCGTTTTCCTATGCCCTTATATAAACTATACTCTACTCCTCAACCTCTGTCTAGCCTAACACCCCTCCTCCTGTTCTATACTTCTCATACATATAAACGCCTACTCTACTCTCAACCTCTGTCTAGCCTAACACCCCTGCTCCTGTTTCCTACATCTCTCATATACAAGACATGCTCTACCCTTCAACTCTGTCTAGCCTAACACCCCTCCTCGTTTTCCTATACCTTTCATATAAACCATACTCTACTCCTCAGCCTCCGTCTAGCCTAGCACCTCTCCACGTATTCCCTATCTGTCTCATATAAACCGCATTCCCCCTCCTTCTACCACTGTCTAGCCTAGCATCAACCCTCGTATTCCCTATCTCGCCCATATAAACGCATTTTCCTCCTTGAACCGTCGCATCTACCCTCGTTTTCTCTATCCTTTCCCATATAAACGCAAAAAACTGCGCTCGATCTCTCCTAAATAACCTACTCAGACGGCTAAAAAATTCAATGCCATAGCCGGGATTTGAACCACGGATCTCCCTGTTTCCATCCACAGAGCTACCATGGCAACCTGCCGGTACGACATTGAATTCCCGAACTGATTTGCATTTTTCACGGTAAACCACAAGGAGATGACATACCCTAATAGCGACTTACAATGCTGAAGTCCGGGGCTTCACTGTTTCGACCACTATTAGGTCAATTAATGGAACTAATATGTCATCTCAATACAATTTGAGATCTCCTTGTGGTTTACCTTGAGAAATGCGAATCAGTTGGAGAATTTAATGTAGCACTGGTATGTGGCCGTAGTAGCTCAGTGGTTAGAACAACCGGACGGAGGTCGGGAGATCCGTGGTTCAAATCTCGGCTCTGGCATTGAGTTTTTTCAGTCGTATGATTCTTCCTTTCAACCTTGTCCAACGCATGGCTTGTGTGGAAGAACAATTAATTCCTTTAGTAAGAATAATTTGCACACCCACTAATAAACGATAGTATGTAGAGATAGTTATATGCATGTATCACATCAGATTTTTTTATAGTACGCTTTCGTCTATCGTTTATGTAAAGGCTATTCCCTGAAAATTCAAGATATACATTTTATTTTTCATGTAAGGATCATTAATATACGGTATTTTAATCAAAATAATCGGAGCCGGTTTTTATAAAATAAAAAATTTCGAAAACGTTCCATATAAAGGGTAGTTTGGGGCGGGGGATTTTCTTGGAAATCTTCGTGTCGTATTCTTAGAAGGTACTAAATTTAAAAACTAAGCTAGGTGTTTATCCGCCTCTTCGTTTTTGAGTTATGCTGTTCAAAGACACATACACACACGGACCTTTTTTATAAAAATGTTTATTTTGGATTCAGGGATCCTCAAAACATGTATTTCCGGTGAAATCTCGATATCGAATTTTTGGGTGGAATGCAGTACTTACCTTTTCTACCTGCACTTACGTGGTAGGGAAAGTAAAGAATTGAAACTGAAATATTTAGAATTTTCACCTATGGGTACTCTTGTTCTATTAGAAAACCAGAGGAAACGAAAATGGTATCCCAAGAAGAGCACTAATGTTTAAATCAAATTATCCGGCAGGTAACTTTCGCTTTTCCCCACAGCTTTGCCTGGCTTCTACACTTGTGGTTTGAAAATTCCCTACGTCTGCTGTACGCCAATTCAGTAACTTTCAAGTTAGACAGATGAGTAACTAAAAATAAGCAGCCACAGATGCAGTAGATCAAATCGACGACTTAAACTAATTTTGCAAGCTAGGAAATGACATAATGCGGTCTTGTAATCGTATAAAGAGCTAAAATGGCATTACATACGGAATTTTGAACGTAAGCTGTTTCTGGTAATTTGTGCATGTGGAACAATTGAATAACGGTTCGCCTTATGCCGAGAGAGAGCATCAAGTCCATTCAGAGTGGGGAACATGGCCGGCCTGTTGTATTGATTCATTGCACTGTGCGTGCGAGCGAGCGCACTATGGCTGCCTGCCTGCCTGCCTGGTCTTCCGATTCTCTTGCAAACTAAACTATTCACCGCAGAATCCACAAGCTATCTGTTTGTGTCAGTGAATGGCATCACATCGTATCTACAAACTCGAAACTTGGGAGGTTGCGGTCAGGCTATCTGCAAACCAAGAAAATGATATATGTTTTCTGTTTATGATCTAAGAGCATACAACTTTGGTGTGGTAACGACACTGAAGTTGAGAGAGTTTAATTACTTTCTCGAACTTGGAGTAAAGTCCCAGAAACTTACACTAATAAAAACTCATATACTCATTCTAGAGGACATAGTTGGCTTTTCTCCAGACCATCTCATAACCTCATAACATGTACCATTTCTTTGGGCCCCTTTTTGTAAGGCTGAATAACTCAAAAAAGTCACTAAATGAGGTGTTGTTTTTTGGGGGGGGGCTCCATTTATATGCCACTTTCAACATCTAACGTTGGTTCACTCATGGGGGGGATGGGGAATAACTATGTCCAAAGAAGAATTCCCATCCTCCGGCCGGGAATCGAACCCGGGACCTCTAGATTTGGAAGCTAGCATACTAACCACCAGACCACAGTTTACAACTACACTTTTACATTCTTCACCACAGAGCTAGGAAGAAAGAAAGGAAAAAAATCTGATGTGTTACACTCACATGACTTTTTCTACTCTTGTACAAACTATTTTTACAAACTCTTATTCTACATCTATTTCATATTAATCGAGAAACGATCTTTCGTCATGCAAAGAGAATTACATTTTACACATAGCGACCAGTTCTAAAAATACTTGACTATGGCTTAAGGCCTACTACGTTCTCCTTGTTTTGTATTTGCAAGGGCAATATAGAAATACAGTAGCCTTTAAGCATTGACATATCTCTTAATAGCTGGTTCCTAGGGGCAGCACCATTCTCTTTTCCACAGATTAATACTCTTTGCATATCCAAGACAAAAAAAGAATAACGAATTTCCATTTGAGAAAAAGTATAAGTATTGGAAAATTTAAGGGAATAGCAAGCAATATCTCGAAAATGGTTCACTCAACAACAAAAATGCATATCACATAAATTGTGTATTTTAACCCAATCTACATTTTTGTGTAGTAAAATTTTGTCTATCTCTTATGGTTTACCAGTTATGCAAAAGTCGTTCACAATGAAGAATACTTTTGGAAACATTCCCAGAAAATTCAAGATATACATTTTATTTATCATGAAAGTATCTTAAACATATGAAATTTTAATCAAAATCGTTAGAGCCATTTTTGAGCAAATTAAAATTTTAGAAAAATGTTCCATGTAAAGGGTAATCTGTGGTGGGGGGATTTTCTTGAAAACCTTCGTGTCGCATCTCTGGAAGACACTGAACCTAAATACCAAGTTTGGTGTTTATCTGACTGTTCGTTTCTGAGTTATGCTGTTCACAGACACACACACTGACATGTTTCCAAAAATGCTGTTTTTGGATTCAGGGGGTCTCAAAACATATATTTCCGGTTAAATCTCGGTATCGAATTTGTGGGTGGAATACAATACTTCCCCTACTTAGTATACGTAGTAGAGAAAGTAAAGAAAAGAAAAATAACAGAAGCATTTCAAAATCCAATTAAACAGATCCAAAATAACATTCATCTTACTTTGCACTAACGTGATAATTGGAGTATTCTATAACCGGCTCGAAAAGTATAGCTCTCGAGTACAGAATCACCTCGTGCATAATTCTAGCCATATGATTGTCAGGTAACTTACCTGCCCCAAAACATGTTCTAAGGGTAACACTGTAAGCTATATGTTTATATTCTCACTAGCTGAGTAGCGTTAAGGCATACTTTGGTCATTTGACACAAAAATAAAATATAATAATAAAATAGAAAGGCTTCAAAGTTAAGGACTTTTTTTGTTCTTTTATTATACTATAGCTTGTAGTTCAAGGTTACACTAGCGTTTTCTTAATATCGGTCATTTGTAAAACATCTAATGGTTAAATTCTCCAGCTGGCACAGTTATGTTGCCATAGTAGCTCAGTTGATCAGAACAGCGACACGGAAAGCTGAAGATCGTGTTTCAAATCTCGGCTATGGCAATGAGTTTTTTAGTCCGATTCTACCTTTCCAACTGCTGACATGTGTGGCAGAACGGTTGATTAATATTTTACGAGCTTAGTATGTAGAAGCTATATAAAACACACGATGGTGGTTAGGGAAAGTCATGTGAATGTAATACTTCAGTTCTTTACGCAAAGTTTGCCAAGTAATCTTCCCTTAAGGCAACATGTACACTCGCGTGCATAAAATTTGGTATAAAAATAATAATTAGGGAAGGTATTGTATTCCAACCAAAAATTTGATACCGAGATTTCACCGGAAATGCATTTTTTGAGGCCTTTTGAATAAAAGAAAGCATTTTTAGAAAAAGGCTGTGTCTGTAAACAGCATACTCAACAATCAAAAACCAAACTTGTATTTAGGTACAGTACTTTCCAAAGATGCGACACGAAGATTTTCAAGAAAACCCCCCACCGCAAACTAGCCTGTGAAGTCTTGTATAACTGGTAAACTTAAGCTTTGGACGAAAACGTACTGCATCAAAACCTAGATCTCTTTAAAGCACATTTATTTCAAATAACGTTTTTGTGGCATGAACCATTTCCGAAATAGTACATTTATTAATGCTTCGAATTTTTCAATGCTTAGCCCTTCTTTTAAAGTTCTGTAGATTTTCAGTTGTTTCTCGCGATGTCATGGAAAGAGTATAGCGTCCAGTTCTTAAACATTTGACTATCACTATTTCCTTTGTATCTATAACGAAGTGTGTAATCTAGCTATTTCCGGAAAGGTTTATCTTCGATTAGAATGAGGTAGACAGTGAAATAAACTTTCTTAACAATAATTTGTATAACCACTAATAAGCAATAGACTGTAGTGAAAGTCATATGAATGTAAAACAGAACTTTTTCATTCAGATTGTGTGTATATATAATTTACTTATTGCTACTTGTATAGCGCAATTCCTCCAGGATTCTTTCAGTTACGTCCCTGGGGCGTCACTCCAGCAAACGACGATGTCTTGCGTCAAGTAACTTTTTCGTCCTGAGATTGCCGTGTGTGCACAACACGGTGCATCACGTTACGCAGAACAACCTCTCAAACGCCTCTGAAAATCCTGCTCAGGATGAGCGGTACGAATATAAGAGAGATCATTACCTCAGCCTTATGAATATTCCATGTCCTTGTTTTTTTGTTTTTTTTTTTCCTGCGCAAGTGGGCTGGGAGCGTGTCTCGGCAACTGAAACTCTTAATATTATCTTTGTACTTAAATGGAAAAGAATACTATGTGCTACTTTTGATATACATGCAAGGGGTATTTTTGGGACAATGATGACCTATTGGAGCATTGGTTCTCAAACTACCGCTAAGAGGAAATTTCTTTATGCTGTTTCAAACCAAAAACATACCAGGCAATAATTTAGAAGCATTTTCCCCAAAAGCTGATATCGATGCAATTGGAGCTTAAAACCTGTTTCTAGCAAGTCTTTATTTCTAAATTTTGTCTGGAATGCAATAGCCAAACTAACATTGTTTTTAAGAATAATTTACGGAATAAGTAGCAAAATAAATGAACGGGTTCAACCAAGAAAGAAAAGTTTCCACATTTTGGCCGAAATAAACTGATATAGCCACTTGTTTCTGCAGCAAAGCTATACCTTTTTCATTATAAGTTGAAAGGAGAAGTAAACAAAACTTAAATGTATCACTCCGCCCGAGCACATAGCAGCACCACGTGGGGGATGATGGAAACTATAGTTGCTTCAGAGAGTATATGTCGCAGCTTGGGAATCATTGGTTTTTAAACATTGTATGATTATTCCTATATTTTGCCTTACGTCCTAAACTTCTAACATATATACTAAGAGTAGACAAATAAAAGTTGTAGATACCTGAACAGTTTTGCATCTGTGGTTAATGGTACTGGATTAAACTGCTCTTAACTTCGGGCTTTAGAAATCATTCATTTAATGACTAATATTACTGCTTTAAACCTCAATGAGTCCACAAGTTAAGAAAATGATTAGCACTATAGGTTAGAAAACTACAGAGAACAAACACGACCCAAGCAACCCCAGCAACAACTCTGCATCACTAACACAGAAGGTCAATTATTGCTAAATAAAGGTGGGTACGTTTCACAGACTTTGTTAAAAGCATTTATCGCAATTGTCTTCTTTTGATTTCCCGCGTTTATGTTTTTCCACAGTGGCAGAGGATTCTAAGCCATGACTCTCATTTTCTTAACACGTTACGAAACTACACTGACGGCTTATCCGGAAACCGGAAATGAACTGCAGCGCCTGCGCAGAGTCTCTTAAACCTTCTGCTACAACGGTTCATTTAGCACGAATATAACCACACAATGTTACGATCTGAACCGAACTGTTTTATGTGGAAGAGATGACATGCTAAGCGGAAAAAGTTATAGTTTGCCCACCACCAATGAGGTGCTGTCTTGTCACGTGGTTTTGTTTACAACTCCTTTAAATTTAAAGTGAAACCACTTTAGTACGTGTTTAATAATAGCAATAAATGTTATAATTATCAATCAAAGGTATATAATATCTTCAACACACCGTGCATTTTTTGTGTAAATACATTTTAATGTGTGATTATCTATTCTAAATCCTTGTGTTCTTTCTTTGCAGGTAAGTGTCAACAACACTGATTGGCAGTCTAAGGTGGTCTAAACAACAGTAAGAAATGAAGTGCTTACTATAACTTATTAGTAGGGTTCTTATAACCTAAAATCACCATAATATGCAAAATAAAATAAGTTGTTATACTCTAAACTTTAAAAAATAAACACAGTAACATAAAAATATGACCTAGCAGTATTACGATGAGGTAAAATTTCGGTTGTAAAATAAATTAATAACAGAGTATGACGACGGATTACTTATTTAACAATAAAATGCCCACGAGAAGCAAGCTAAACTATGAAATCTTATATTGCAGTATACTTGTTTATGTTATTAAAATTATCAATAGATAGTTAACTATGCTGTGATGTTGCTTATTTTTACTTCAATGTATTAGCCACGCGTTCCAATTTGCAATGAATACCTTGTGCAAATTTTCAAATAAATATGGCCTATATATTGTTTTCCCTTGTTTACCCAGATTATCATTATATCATTATGTGTTTTACCGCTTATTACCAAAGTTACACAAATTACACACACATACACCCATGCCCATGGCGGGAGTCGAAACCGCGACCCTCAGTTTGGATGAGCGCCGAAGCTATACACTCCAGCGACCACGGTTACGAAGGCCGACAATATTTAAAATGAAAAAAAAACACCATTTGAATCTAATTCTAAGAGAAAACTTTTCACCTAGCAAATCATTGAAATGGAACATAATGTAAGATATTCCTTTGTTTTTTGTTTTTTTGTAACGCTTTTTAACACGAATGTCACACGATTCAATTTAACCACCTGTCGAAAACACTTTCTTGCCATATCGAGACATAAATTCTTGTAATTTTACTCGAATACATTTTTTCACTTTTTGTTTAACTATGCTGCACACACTTCCGATATAAACAAGATTAAATAACACAACGAGACGCGTCTAGTTTGTATTCTGGTGCCCAAATTATAAAGGAAAGGCTTAAATACCTATCTGCTTATAGCGTAACAATAGACTACACAAACTTAATTATACATAGGCGTAAAGTCCATACTGTGTATTCAAATGAAATACGGCAGGAAGAAAGATTTTTACCATTTTACGGGAAACAAACTGCGATGTGTAATTCGAGAAATTTAACAACCCAAATGAACAAAGAATAAATAAATTGCATGAGTAAAAATATGTTGAACATGACAACTTACTTATTAAAATATGCTTTATCAGCAAGAAATTGCCATATATGCACAAATATATTACTATAATTTGATAAGTTTTTTCATAACAAGCATTTAAGTATATTTAAGGAACATATCAGTCTTACCAACTCGATTATGAAAATCCTAGCTCTAATTATCAGTAGCTTTTGGAAATAAAGCTATGAGTAATTCATTGTTTGAAAGAAACCACTAAAATACAATGTGTCCAAGAATTAGCGAACTAACTCTACAGCAGCATA
Organism: Deroplatys truncata; assembly: GCA_030765065.1. Classification (NCBI taxonomy): domain Eukaryota; kingdom Metazoa; phylum Arthropoda; class Insecta; order Mantodea; family Mantidae; genus Deroplatys; species Deroplatys truncata. The sequence goes on along the minus strand of CM060980.1, from coordinate 125,336,731 downwards.
TTCCGCAAGAAAATTAGAAACAAATCTATTAATTTTCTAAGTTTAACAGTTCTCGGGTTATAAACGTAAGATAACCAAATCGAACGCGTGAATGTCTTACTAACCCCGCGCCAGAATTTTCCTGCTACGATGTCACTCGACCCTTCAACTTCTTCTGCCACATAGTCCCTCTTAACCAGTTGATCAAGCTAGTTTGTCATTAATTTGCAAAACAAATAAAAAAGCTTAGTACACCTCTATAAGATCTACCCTATACTTGTTTATCGATAGTATATTATTTGTCACAATAACGCTTTTATTAACCATAATTAGTTTTACACGAACCTATTATTGAAAGCTGTAACTTTACTCTATAAAATCAGACTATATGAAGTTACAGGGGCAATCCTAACAGAACTACATACTCTGTATTCACTCTTAGGTTGATCCGCGTCAAAACAAACCACACGTGACCAGTGCACCGCTATAATGTATCCTTCCGCCATTCGCACTAGAAATACTGTCACACTTTCAGACCATGTGGCGAGTACAAGCGGCACGTAGTGCAAAAAAGAACAGAGTCCTTATTTCGACAACTGAAACGGTGACTAGCATATTCTAGGTGATAAGGTGATAAGATTGATAGTTGCAACAAAAGAAACGTTTGCACATATAATAATAGTTAATTCTAAAATAAATGAGCGAAAAATAAAGTAACAGGTATGCCATAACCTAATTTATTCACTCTCCGGAAGCGGCACTTTATTAACTGTTGGCGGCTCATTTTAAAAAAGAAATTATGCACTGTTACACGAATTGCATTCTTCTTAAAATCGCTACATTCTTGCATCGCCGCGTATTTCATATGTTTTCTTTTTTTTTCCGGGTGTAACCACTTTTCTCGTTTCAGATTTTTCTGCACAAGCACTGTTTATACTTGTACTCGAAACACCGGTGAACACAGAAGTTAATTTCACCATTTCTTTCGCGGAAAGTGTTGGATATTTCTAACCTATAATAACGTTTCAGCACTATTGTTTTTTCACCACTAGTCAATTGTTTACGCGACTAATGCTTTACGTAATTCGACGAAAACACAAGACCAAATACATCGTCCGCCATGATACTAAACACAACTGCTGGTTTCTGGCTGTAAACAGTATTCATCGCCTACCCGGATGTCAGGTGACTCATACAAATTGCATCATGGGACTTGTAGCTCTATTTTACGCTATAAATCAGCGTTAAATAAAACCTTAGGTATTTGTATAGAATATTATACTATTTAAGGATAAATTCATTATAAAATTCAGAGATAAGCATGGGACTACTTTCCTGGGCGCATTATTACCGTGATGCACCACGGTGAACTGACCACGTGGGTTTGTTTTGCCGCGGATCAACCTAAGAGTGAATACAGAATAGTCATAAATGTTACCTTGTTTGTTTACATACGCGCATTCTCTCCATTTTCCCCTCGGTTGACAACAGCAGCTGCTTGTTCTCATACACAGTTTTCTGTGTCACTGGCGAATATAAATAACTAGAGAAGATATTTTCGAAAACTGTTAATTTCCAGAAAATAATATTCAGTGGTACGCTTTTGCTTGCTTCCTTTCAAAGAGTGCGTAGAACTTGACACATTTTGAGTGTTTCATTGGTACTGGGAATATTTTAGTCAATATGAAGTGACAGATTGTCATAAAACTTCATAAACGTATAAGACACATTTGTCATGAAGCACAATAATCTCATTACGGTGATTTTAATTCCATTCATACGGATATGTTAAAGCTTGTGACAAAATTCATAGCTCGGATTCAATATCCTCTGCCTTTTCAACATTATTCTGTCACGTGATATCGACGATATTACAAGTTGAATACCCCGGATGTGCGCCGTTATTCATTTAGCGTTTTAACGATTTTCACGGCCCATTTTTTATCGGGACAGACTTCACACTTCATCATTTTAACCATTGTATTAACTCGGTAGAGCGGGTGTGCTATCCATCATACGCTTGATAAAATCTCGAAACGTTCCTTTACCGAGCGCCACAGTCGCTATTTTAAAATGCCTACTACATGACAGAAATTAACAGTGCGTTGGTTGCTTATGGGCTTTGCTTGTAAGGGTATTTGCAACGTATTTATTTAATTCATTCTTAGAAACATACTAAAATAAATTTATTACTCACAGAAAATAAACTAATGTATTGTAATATAACATTATTTCACACCGACACGGGTGGTCGAGGTCGTTGAGAGATGGAGTCGTGAACGGGTGGTCCACGATTCAAATCCCAGGACCGTCTTAGTTAGGAGATATAAGAATAGAAGTGTTCTTATCCTCTCAGACAGTCAAGCTGCTCTTAAAGCACTTGAATCACCATCAATAAAATCAAAGCTCATTTCAGAATGCCGGGAAGCCTTAATGACACTGGTTGAACACAAGGTTAAACTTATGTGGGTGCCAGGACACACAGGTATACCAGGCAATGAGAAAGCAGATGAAGCAGCCAAGATTGGAAGCGAAATCCCATTTTTTGGTCCGGAGCCTGTACTGGGGGTGTCCTACAGACCAGTGAAACAGACTACTAAATGCTGGGCTCAAGCAGAACACAATAACAACTGGAACTTCATTGAGGATTGCAGACATTCAAAGTTGTTTATTATAGACATGGATAACAGCAGGGCAAAATACTTGCGCGGTCTTAGTAGAAGAAGACTTGCATGGGCAACAGGATTCATTACAGGACACTGTGCCCTAAAGTTTAATCTATACAGAATGGGATTGTTTAACAACCCTATCTGTAGTAGATGTCTAGATGTCTGTTATGTGATTGCCCTGCTCTTGCGAATCAAAGAGCAAGTATTTTTGGCAATCACTTTCCAAAGATAGATGAACTATCGAAAGCCTCAGTTAGCAGTCTGGTTAAGTTCATATCGAGCAACAGACTACTTAACTGATGAAAGGGGGGATGCGCAATAGATCTTAAGGTCGCAGTGCTTGGGCATAAAACTCACTCCTTTTCAAACTAGAACTAGAACCGTCCTAGTTGACAAGTTTTTTCCAGGTTTCCCGTAGTCTTCGAACTGACAAATGCAGGGAAGGTACCCCATCTTAGGCCTTCCATCCCAAATTTTCTCTATCAATTGTCTTTTCATTTGATGTTTCATCCATGACCACTGCCTATGGTAACGTATGTAGTGACAGTGGGCTTTAAACATGGTAAGGAAGATCCCTTATACTGGCTTGTACAACCTAAAGTTGGCAAGTATAATTATTTATATATAGATTTTACAAAATACTCTTGCAAATGCTTATTTCTCTATCTGCCTAACATTAATCGAGATAAACGTTTGCAGAAATAGTTTCATTTCACATTTTGTTATAGGCACAAGAGGGATACAGGAGGTGATAGGCAAATCTTTAAAATGTTGGTCGCTATATGTTGGCGTTGTATTTCATAATCCTTCCTGATATGGCGAGAAATAACTGATTGGTGACAGTGTTTCAAAACATGACATATATTGTTACTGAACGAATATCTCGTAAAGGACTGATGCCACAAACAAGTTATTTGAAATAAAGTCTGTGTTTAAAGAGGTCCACATTTTTATTGCAGTAAGTTTTTGTTTTTCTCTTATAGCTTATTTACAAAATTATACAAAGCTCATCTAATGAACAGGACTTTGCCAGAGTATCCAGAATATGCATCTAATTATGTAAATGTAAGTACCAAATTTGGTATTTTAAGAAAAATCGTTATAAACATTTTGAGAAAAAAAACAACGAAGCACTTGCACATAAAGGGTAGTTTGAGGTGGGATTTTCCTGAAAATCTTCGTGTCACATCCTTGAAAACATAAAGAAAACATTTGAATACAAAGTTAGGCGTTTATACGAAGTTTTTAGCTGTGCTAAATGAAAATTAAATTTAATTTTTTTATGCACGTTCTTTAACTACAGCGGAACCCCAATACCCCTCCTAACTTCTCCTTTCTACTCCACGCTTAATCCTATCCTATTCCCGAAACCCCCCCCCAAAAAAAAACCGATCTGGTCATTCAGCATCCTGAAGATGGGAGAGATGTACGCTCCCGAAACGTCGATGTACCAACATCACCTCACCTGGCTTGAAGCCCGAGAACGTCTAGACATATGGCATTTTAATCACAATCGTTAGAATTTTTCAGAAAATCAAAAATTTTGAAAAGTTTCCTATGTAAAGAGAGTTTGGGTTGGAGGATTTTCTTGAAAATCTTCGTGTCGCATTCTTGGAAGATGCTTAACTTTCATTGCCTATGCTAGGCTTCAACTCCATAGGTACCGGTTTCGAATCCAGACTGAAGGGTGGGAATTTTTCTTTTACCGGATTATTTCCCAATATCTCAAGAGTCTGGAAGTATAATGGCTGTGCGAATTTAATGTAAATATAATAAAATAATACCAACTCAAATATTAACACCACTGTAAGCGAGTAAACATCATTGATGAGAGCAATTGTTACAAAGGTAAAACGCCGCCGATATGCCCTTAGCTATTATAAGAGGGATATAAATGGAAAAAGAAAAAGATTTTGAATTTCAATGCTAAGTTTGGGATTTAACCGACTTTTAGTTTTTAAGTTATGCTGATCACAGACACACACACATGCAGTCAGACGGACGGACAGACAAAAGCACACATAGACATGCGTGCACTCGGACCTTTTTCTAAAAATGCTTTTTTGGGGGTTTAGATGCCTCACATGTATTTCAGATGAAACCTCGGTATCAAATTTTGGGTGGAATGCAATAGCGAATGTAAAAATTACAGCGTGTCTTTAATTAAGTTGTACAAATATAGTAGAGATATGTATTAGTGGTATCTATTTTGAATAACTTTAAAGCATAGAGAAGTAATTTTCCTGAGCGTGATATTAACAACCAAGTAAAACATTGTTCTCCGTAATGCTTATTTGACTAAAATAACCTCATACCTTGAAAGAGAAGTTTCCTGAACTAAATTGTCAACCATTTCACGCACATGGTTCCCTGCTTCTAGGTGGTGCTAGCTATGAGCGGGAGCTAATCACCTACCATCAAGCGCACCTAGTGGCAGAATCAATGACTGTAGAATTTCCCCTGATTATAGACATTACCGGTCCCTATTAACGTACGCCAATGGCGTGTCAGGAATCTACTTTTAATTTTCCCTCAAGCATTTAAAATTAAAATGAATTTTTGAGATATATTTTAAGGTTAAGCAAGACTCGTTTATAATGCAATGTTGGCGTTTAGTTAACTAATGCTGTGAGGTTAGCGTGTCTGACTCATAATCCGGAGGAGCCGAGAAGTACGAATCTCGATTGGAATGAGGTACTTTATTTAGCCGGTCCTCGTAGCTGTGGTCGCTGGAGTGTATACCTTCGGCGCTCCGCCAAGCTCAGGGTCGCGTGTTCTAGTCCCACCATGGACATGGGTGTTTCTGTGTGTTGTGTAATTGCGGTAATAAGCGGTAAACAATACAGTCAAACACAGTAACAATAAATGGTAAACAAGGGAACTTTAAAGTGTATATACAGAGTGAGCCAAAATACTCCGAACCGTCTGCGCGGTGTTTTTCCTGTCCGCGTCCTCGGCGCTCGTTTCCGTCTGCCACCATCATAGAAAGGTGTGAATGAAACCATAAAACATTTTTAAAACTACTTTTAAAAGCTTTACTTACCAACTTTACGAAAGGAGATGCTGAAACTGGCCACCGTCGTTGTCCATATATTTTTGGCACCTCTTTAGGAAACTATCCATCAATCGCCATAGTTCAGGTTGAGAAATTACTTGGCAGATATTTTGTTTTAATTCTTCCAGGGTATGTGTGTTCGTGTGCTTGGTTTATACACTTTATGTTTTAAGTTACCCCGGAGGAGTATTTTATGAACAATATTATCGACTGCGCGGTGTTTTTCCACTGGGCGTGTGGAAATATGATAAAAACATGATAACGCACTGCTGCTATAAACACAGTCACGCTGTTGTGGTTTTGCTGTGCAGTGTGAAATGCAGTTTTGTGTTGACGGTGATGTGATGTGGTTCAGTTATTACGAGTTAGTTATTATTTTGTCCTGTACTTAGTCACAAAGTATATTATAGCTCAGTATATGTTTTCTACTGCACAAAGTGTATTTACTTATAATGCGTATGTGTTAACTCGGTCAGCTCGCCAAGTGAAAGTACGATTTTCAGAAAGATTTCCAGGTGTAAAAGTTCCAGGCCGTACAATAATCCATGAACTTTACAGTACATTTTAGGCCACAGGTGTTCAGCTTAAGAAATCTAAAAGATGGCGTTTGGTTCTTACCAAAGAAACATCGGTCATCGTTTGAAATTTCCCCCCCCCAAAAAAAATTCGATGATGGATAGTTACCTAAAGAGATGCCAAAAATGTATTGACCATGGCGGTGGCCAGTTTCAGCATTTCCTTTCATAAAGTTGTTAAGTAAAGCCTTTAAAAGTAGTTTTAAGAATTTTGTATGGTTTCATCCACGCCTTTCTATGATAGCAGCAGATGGCAACGAGCGCCGATGACGCGGACAGGAAAAACACCGTGCAGGCGGTTCGGAGTCTTTTGGCTCATCTTATATATACCAGATGAGTCGGGTGCTCCTAGGTATTCGTATCTATGCAACCCTCAGTTTATAGTCTAATGTGAAAACATTGACCCTTTAACAAACAAACTGTTATTGTACTCTGCCCTTATGTTCGGTACTATACGCAACTAGCATTAATGATTAGAGGCCTGAATGAGAACCAAAGAGCTGCAAAAGCCTTAAAAAATTACAGCGTTTCATGGATATAATGCTTGCAAGGAGATAGAGGAATGTTTTCCCGAAGAGCGGGATATACTACGTGGATTCTGGCCGAGTGGTTTAGCTGCCCGAATGTGGTGAAGCAAAGGTTAGCTTCGGAGGTTCAAATGTGATACAAACACAAAATTGATTTGGCGTTTTTTTCTCTCTTTCTCTGTGTTTATTTTCTGTATTTTAGTGTACTAATTTATTTATTTTTGTTACTGGCTCTCCTGTGAGCCGAAGACATAAGAATTACAATCAGATAATTGTGTAGTATGTTTACCCTAATAATCTGTACCGTATCTGGTGTTGTAAACCGTGTTACGTAGTTAGCTTTCATTCTCTTGGGCGCACATCGACGTTATTAAATATAACAGTTTTTGTTTCATGTTTAAACCTTTGTTTCACTTCGTCTATTAGCAAAGGAGTTGTAAATGTGCTAATAATAATAATTGTTAAAGAGCGTGGATTTCATCAACGAACTAAATGTTCAAAATGACGACCCCCTTCATCAATGCACATTTGTGTACGTTGCCGGAGAGACCTTCTTGGATGCTCTAACATGCGCGGTGTAATCTGCCTGCATTCTTCACATATGAGTGTGCCTGTATATGATTTCGGCTTTGCGGTGGAAAACATGACGATTATTCTATTTTGTACACACTTATAATGTTACCAAAATGTTATTTATATCAAAATATCAAATTATAGCCTCAAAGAGATAAAACAAAAGGTAATAAGGAGTTTGAAATTCATCCGAGGGATTTGAACCCGAATTAAAGTAGCACAGTGTTAAAGCAACCATGGTAATACCATTCGGCCAATGCTTCCATGCGAGCTCAGGTTCCTATACGAATTAGTAATCGCAGAACTAGAGCCCACTTCGAATCTTTACACGCTTCTTGCAGCGTCATACAGTGTTTTGAGCTCAGTTTGGTGGTTTTAATTCAAACAAATAAACTGCATCAGTCATTACAATTTCTGTATGATCTGAAATACGTCATAGTTTGTGAAATAAGAAAAATTTTCTAACTAATACTTCGCATTTTTTGACAAGGCTGTACGTTGACTGACGACTTAAATCCAATTGGTCGCACTGCGTAGATCTGCCGTTTCGTTTTCAAATGGTATTGTCAACCGATGCATGTGTTAGGTAGTTCCTTTAGGGGCGTTTTCAAAGGGTTGCAGGGATGTATGCTAAAGAATAAAGGTTTGTAAAATTGGCTAAAATTACTACTTTAGCTCTCAGTGTCAGGGTGGGATGTTTTTTTCATCGTCATGCATAGCGATTGCATTATTTCCCGTAAAACATTTATGCACTGAGTTATGTATCCCTGCTCTATAAAGTGTTACGCAAATCAGCCATTAGAAGGAATTCAAGAAAGGCGTAAGTCACATATGTCGCTTATAACGTTGCATAAATTCAAAAATAAATAGGCGCAGCTGACTCATCTGGTGTATATATATCCTATTGTCATTTCATAGCAATTCATCGTTTTTCCTTCTCCTGAGAAAGAATGCGCTTTTGCTGGTTAGATCCCTATTTGTTGTAATCATTGAGTTGGCAACAATTTTTTATAGTATCTGATTTGTTAAAATAATGTGTTAATTCAATATGAATATCTAAATTACACAGATTTTAATATAACTAAAAGGATTCACAAATTTGCCAAGTCATTAGACTGAATATTTGCAGATAGACTGTATTACACGAGTACAATTTTAATTTGCATGAAATGGTAGGAACAAAAAAGCTGTATGTTGTGATTGTAATTTTGTACCTTTGTTCTAGAATTTGTAAGTAGTTTGAGGCAGTATTTTATATCACAACACTGTGATATGACAATGATTTTAGATGTTTGTTAGCCATACGCATTGTTAGGAAATAAGTTTACACGGCCTCACTGAAACTGACAATAGAAGTGGGTAACAATGAAGCGAGGGGGTGAGTTGTTTATCACTAAGAAGAGACAAACAAATGACGTCAGGGTAGCGTGCCTTTCTTTAGAAATGGAGGGAATATCTTCCCTAGAGCATATGTGTTAGTAATTATGATTGGCTGACAAAGCAGACGCTAATGTTGGCGCGATTTAGTAACCAATAGCAGTTCCATTATAATGTTTAGGCATTTCGGGGAGGAGTATATATTCTCGAACTACAAGCATGTTTCACGCAGTTCCAAGGAATCATTCACGAGGTATACGTCGCGTAGTCTTGAAGAATCTATAGTGAAGTGCACATTATACAGTTTGGAAGAATCTCTCGCGTCGTAAAGTTAGTTACAAAATGTGAAGTACACGGCAACTATTACCATAGCAATTACATTCGGAAATATAACAGTTTCATTCAGGCGTGTATCAAGAATAAAGATGTGAAATTAATGAAGTGTGACGGCAATAAAAGAGTAAAAACAAATTCTTTTACCAGTGTTATCTTTTAGTAACAACTCCTTTCCGTTTACACGCCCTACTCAGAGATATTTGCTCGACTGAGTAATAATAGCTAGCCGGAGGACAAAGAACCCAAAATTCAAAATAATAAAACAATAACAGGTGCCCCGTAAAAAAAGGTAACACGAACAGATTACCGCGACAAGTTTGAATTTGAAAAGAAGCTCGTTAGATATATTAAGTGAAACTGGTGGTATAAATTCACAGTAAATAAATTTTTGTGTTCTTGAATTTTGATTATGATTCGGTTAAAAAATTATAAGGACAATATCTTCAGTTCAGCATAATTTCCAAGATTTATTCTGAAAACGGTCTTACATCTCCCAAAATTGAAATTGTAGATAGCCATGATTAAGAAGAAGTATTGAATGAAGTCTTTCCCAAATTGTAAGAACTGTGTGCTAATTTTCTTTTATTGCGGCAATTATCTCACGGGACCTATAATTTGTTTTTGCCAAATATATCTTTTAGTATACACAGATGATAACCCTACATGATATATATAATTAATTTATCGGAAAATATACGGCTTATTATAAGCACTAATAATCTCTTTCAATGCCGTATAGCTCTTTAAATTCTACGTCACGAAGAGCTGTAATTTTCCATGCAAATGGAAAGCAAATGAATGCCTCAATTTCAAAAGCTCTGGTTATTCCACTACACACACAGACTGACGCCAAATGTGTCTCTAGCGAGGAGTAACTAATCCTGTGGTAAATACACGCTGTTAACGGTATAACATTTGAAGAGTGAATGAATAATTTTACAACCCTGCCATATGAAAATGCCACCAACTCCTCTCTTTTGCATACATTAGTACTAATAATGTTTACAGATTTTATATGAACAGTATTATACTGCTATTTTAGTAACACCTTACAAATGCGTGTAACATTTACAAATAAAATCAGGTATTTTGTTTTCAAGTATGGAAATAATTAAATATCGGTTATTAACTTTCTTCGTTCTTTTTCTCTTCCTGTGCACTTTTTTCTTTCTTTACTACGTATAGTAAGTAGGAGAAGTATTGCATTCCACACAAAAATTCGATACCGAGATTTCACCGGAAATACATGTTTTGAGGTGCACTGAATGCATATAAAGCATTTTTGGAAACATGTCCGTGTGTGTGTCTGGGTTTGTGTGTGTGTGTGTGTGTGTGTGTGTGTGTGTGTGTGACTGCGAACAGCATAACTCAGAAACGAACAGTCGGATAAACACCCCGCTTGGTATTTAGGTTTAGTATCTTCCAGAGATGCGACACAAAGGTTTTCAAGTAAATCCCCCCACCTCAGGTTACCCTTTACATGGAAAATTTTTTCCAAAATTTTAATTTTCCCAAAAACGATTTTGATTAAAATACCATATATTTAAGATACTTTCATGACAAATGAAATGTATATCTCGAATTTTCTGGGAATGTCTCCAAAAGTATTCTTCATTATGAACGACTTTTGCATAACTGGTAAACCATAAGAGATAGACAAAATTTTACTACACAAAAAATGTAGATCGCGTTAAAATACACAATTTATGTCATATATATTTTTTTTGTTGAGTGAACCATTTTCGAGATATTGCTTGTTATTCCCTTAAATTTTCCAATACTTATACTTTTTTCAAATGGTAATTCGTTATTCTTTTTTTTTTGTCCTGGACATGCAAAGAGAATGGAGAAAAGAGAACCACCTCTTAAAATATTTGACTATCGCTTAAAGCCTAGGAATTCCCCTTGCATCTATAAGAAAATTAGCAATAAGATTAACATCTCGATATCTCGATTAATATGAAGCATATGGAGAATAAGCGTTTGTAAAACTAGTTTGTACAAGAGTAGAGATAATCATGTGAGTCTAATATATCAGATTTTTTCTTCGCTGTTTGCTTGACATTTGTTACACACAACATTTTTCATATGGTTTGTTATAAGGATTAAAAATTCATTCTACACTGAATTGACGATCATATCTGTGGATAGAGTGTAGACATATCTAATGGAAAAATGTAGAATAAAATAATCTGATGTGTTATATTCAGATGACTTTCTCTACTCATTATCGTTTATGTTATACAGCTACTACAAATAATTCTTACGATAACATACTTTTCTGTCTGCTTAACATTAATTCAAATACATGTTTACAGAAATATTTATCATTGCACTTTTCGTTGTATGTGCACGGTAGACAAAGAAAACTGAATCGATAATCAGGTGTTCAAAAGTGGCTCCTTGTAATATGCTGCCTTTAAAATTCCATAGTCTTTGCATGAAATCGCGAGAAAGAAGCGAATAGGTACAGCACTTGAAAAGATTGCGAAGTATTGTACAATTCAAACCAATAATGAATATCTCAGAAATGGTTGATATACAAAAGCTTATTTGAAATAAATTGTGCGCTTTAAAGAGATCAGAGAATTAACTTATTTTATGCAATAAGTTTTTATCTATCTCGTATCATTTAGCCGGTGTACGATTATACAAAATCCCTAATGAATATAGTGGGCTTCACAGGTTATTCTCAGAAAATTCCAGCCATGTAAACATATTTGTTATATAAACATGTTAAATATTTTAATCAAAATCGAGAGCTATTCTTTATAAAATCCAAAGTTTCCAAAATGTTTTCCATTTAAAGGGTAGTTTGGATGGGAAGATGTTATTGTAAGATTTGGGGGATTTGGAAGATACTGAACTTGGTATTTATCCCACTTTTTGTTTTAGAGTCATGCTGCTTACATACACGCGGAAACACACACACACATATATACACATGCATGCATACGAACCTGTTTCTATAAATGTTATTCTCTTGAATTCAGGGTGCCTGAAAACATGTATTTCCGTAGAAATCTCTGTATCGAATTTTTAGGTGAAATGGAATACTTTCTCTACCTACAAGGTACGCAGAGCATCAAAGAAAATCTTCGGCGGATTTTGTATCATTTTCTGGGATCTTTAGAGGCGTATCCTTCACTTTCTTTATCTATCTCAGAGCGTGCTGGCTTGATAACACAGCAATAAGGGGGAAATGGGGAGGTTGATGCCTTTGCCTTTTCTGGTCCTATTGAAACCAAAACATGGTTATTGTCTCAGAACCAGTCATGCCGTATACAAGCAAAATTTCTCGTGGACGTATCGTGGGTATGTGGAGGCTGGTCACACTGTTACATAAATTGCAACGGCAGTGCATAAAAAGTGTTTTATAGGAAATTACGTGATAAAAATATTTCAGGAAAGCGGGGAAAGATGGTCTACATACTCGTCAGAAAGTGGGCAGCTGTAGATGATGGTGTTCGTTTACTAAATGCAAATTACTCTTTTGTTATAACTGAGCGATCACGTTTAGAAACTAGAGATAAATATGTATATGGTTTATCGAATATGACATAAATATTATGGCAACTAAATTAGGTTATATTTTTGTCTATAATCCTGTTGTATTCCTATGATCAGCAATATGTTGGTCAAGGTATATTAACCAATAATAGTTTGAACTATAGGAAAAACACACTGCTTTATTTGTTTGTTTGTTTATTTATTCTTTAGTAATCTTTGCTTCTATGCAGCAAGAATACAGTTCTTTTATTTTTTGTTATAAAGTGCTGCCTTGCTATGTATTTCATGAACACCATTCAAGCTTTAATTTGCACCCCCTGAAAACTTTCTCACACTTTCTCACATTTCGCTAACCTGGGCGCTCCCGTAGCTTTTAACCCCTTAAAAGGCGTGTCCTGCACTAGCCGATAAGGTACGGCTATCAATCACGATAAGAGGTCTGTATGACAAACTGAATGCACTCACTCTACCTCTTTCTCTTTTAGCCAATGCGATTGAGAGCGTAAACATATATTTCGTTTTGTGACCTTTGTTGTGGTTATTGGTGCAATTAGTTAGCAGAAGGACTGGCGCACCCTTGCACCGTGGCCTAAACAACCAATGAAATGGCCATGGCTTCGCAAGGCCACGTACAACGATAAATAAAGTGACATAGACGTGAGGTACAGTGAGATTTTCTTTGGCGATCTTTGTACATAGTAGAGAAAGTAAAAAATGAAAACGTAATTATTTACAATTATAAAGTTTTGAAAGTTTATATTAAAAATGTCCATTGAAAGAATTTTGGTGATTAATTTGTACCATTCATGGCTTCGAACACAAATGAGATCGTGTATACAGGTGAGTTGGGTATACCAGAACTCGAACGGTGCCTCGCTCTCAGTCCGTTCGATTTGGTATACCGAACGAGTATGTCTTTCATTTCCTGTTCGAACGCCCAACGTGACTAGACGCAAGGGGAGGACTCATTTGTTTGCTTTACTGGCGCTGTTGCCGCAGGGTGCCCTCTGCAGCCTGAATTCTCGTGACAGTCCCGTAGGAGTCAAACAACACAAGTGAAAACGATTTCTTAAAATTAAATAAAGAAGTTTTATCAGTTAGAACATATACCCAGAAGAAGTGATGTATAGAAGCGCTTTGGGGTTATTGTCGAGAAAACGACATAATAATAGTAATAATAATAATTATAAGCTATCAAGTATTCTGAATCTTACTTCTAAGAAAACTTTCTTATTGATTTATCTTTGTACTGTTTGAGATTTTGTACTAGGTATTTATAACATTAAGGTACTGTTAAGTATTATCAGTTTTCCGTTAAGAGATCTTTGTCATTACTGGTTTATTTTCAGGTTTGTTAATTTGTATCTCGTTAAACCAAACGCAAGTTTAGATAAAGTAATAACTTTTGAGTAAATTAACCTTAATTTGTGTTAAAGCTAGGTAGTAGCATTGTGCAGTTTAAATAATAATCATTATTTAATTTATTGTATTATATATAATTTGCAATGTGGATTTAACCAAGTGTTTATAGATATAACTATGAGTTTCCCCCGTTCTTACAGAAGTTCGGAATCAAATTGTACATAAAACTTGTATGACATTCGTTTTGAGCAATTTCAATACATGTTTTACTTAGGCGTAAATTAAAATTGAGTTTTATTTATGGAAATAAATATAACTGCTATGGTTTCGTTTAAACACTTTAACTGCTATGATTCTTAGTGTCCCATTCTATACATTGGCCGTGAAAGACCGGAAATTTTGATCAGAGGCCTCTTTATCAGGCTTGATGTTCTTTTATGTGCCGTAAATCAACGACAATGCTTGGGCGTAGGTAATGACAGAATAGTATACGACAAAATGGAATTTGTGTAAGTTCATGTAGTAAAGGAAGTTATGCCGTAACAGTAAGTACATTCGTAGAAGCAAAGTCAAAAATGCAATAATCTGGCATGTGATATTGCCATTAATTTGCCTAAAGCACTGAAGCAATACGCCTATGAAGGCTATGGTGTAAATTCTGAATGAGCGAATACTCGAACGAGTAAGTGCCCATTTTCCACGAGAGGGGATATGAACCAGAAGCTCGACCATGGTTCGGTATATTCGTTGCTGCTTTTCCAACAAATTGGGCTCGAAGAAAGAACGATTCTCATTGTGTACTATATGAAATAAACGAGTAAAACGCATGCCCTTCACAGCTCTAACTTGTACCCATGTTGCCTTTTATTAAGTAATTTACAGTGCTTTATTCTTACATTGCGGGCACCGTACGACGGTTTTTACATTGTAAGAACTAAAATAAAACATCAGGCGAGTGTGAGGCAGTATTTTTAACACTTAAATGATTTCAGTCAAATTATATAACAGCCCACCTTAAAGCAATATGTGTATGTAACAAGACATAAAAAGTGTATATTACAGTCATTGTATATGTTTGTATTATTGTATACATGTGTAATAATGTTATGTGAATGTATTATGTAATTTAATAATGTAAGAGCTGTGAGAATAATAGGTTAAAAGTTGCTAACAATGAGGTAACAATGAGGTAACCTTGAGGCAAAAATGAATTTGAAAAGTTTAACAATACTACTAGTCATTATTGGAGCAACAATAATGTAAATTTTGAGAAAGTTTATTAAATAGCCAATTAACAACCAGAAAAAGCTTTAGTTAAATGAAGGTATTCTATTGGACTAGGATTAGCCAATCAGAAACTGAAATAGGGAAAATTGTACAAATTCAGAATTCAGTTGCTTGTAGACAGCACTCACAACCGAACGTGTTGCTTGTAAACAGTGTTTACAAGATGCGTCCTCGAGAAGTTTAATACGTATTCAGTGTGAGAGAAAAATAGTTTACGTGTTAAAAAGTGCAAGTAATTAATAAAAGAATCTCACAGCTCTCTATATTAGTGAAGTGTTATTTAAATTGTGTCAAGTATTAATAAATGTAGTGAAGTAAAAATTATAATCTGTGTAAACCTACATTCTCAGCCGCACCACGCCTTGCAAAGAAATCCATGTCTCTAACAATAATACTGACGCAGCCGAGGCAAACATAAATATATAATATTTAAAGAAACAGTCAAATTATAAAGTTAATATTTTTAAATTTGGGACGAAGGCTACCATACGTGCGGTTGCAACTACTTAAAATTCGGCTCTCCAACAGTTAAACTACAATACAACTCCTACTTCTGTTTGGCTTTCCATGCGTGAAGCAAGAACCATCTTCAAATTGCTCCAAAAGCGTGGAGCTAATAACAATACAACAAAATAGCCACTTCAAGTGTGGCTGAAAATTTCCAGAGAAGATATCAGAAATGTGTGGATAGAGAAGGAGGACATTTCTAAAATCTCTTATGACAGGGAATGTGCTTATTAACATTGTAGTTGTAACTATGACAATGTGACGCGGTTGCGAGAAGTATGGAAAATCACTATTTATATGCTTACACGCCTTATGTTTTTACCTTCTGTACCACGTACACAGTAGGTAAATAAGGTATCACATTTCACCCAAAAATTTAATACTGAGATTTCACCGGAAATAATTGTTTTTGACGCCCCTTGAATCCCACCTAAAACATTTTTTAGAAAAAGTCCGTGTGCGTGTCTATGAGCAACATAAATCAAAAACAAAAAGCCGGATAAATACCAAACTTGGTATTTGGTTCAGTTACTTCCAAAGATGCAACACGGAGATTTTAAAGAAAATCCTCCACCCAAAACTACCCTTTACATGGAAAATTTTTCAAAATTTTTTATTTTCTAAGAAACGGCTCCAACGATTTTGATTAAAATGCCATATATAAATATATTTACATGACAAATAAAACGTATATTTTGGATTTTCTGGGAATAGCCTGTGAAGTCCTCTTTATTCGGAAGGAATTTTGTATAATCTTGTATAACTGGTAAACGTTAAGCGATAGACGAAAACGTACTACACAATGTAGATCTTTTTAAAACACGCAATTTATATCAATTGCTAAGACCTAGTCCGTTATTAATGGTTCCATTTGTTCAATACCTTGTCATTCTGTTTTTAAATCTCATCGATTTTCAGTTGTTTCTCGTGATGTCATGGAAACGGTATGCAGATAGCGTCCAGTTATTAAACATGTGACTATCGCTGTTCTCTTCGTATCCTAACGAATGATTAATGTAGCTAGATTAAAATGAAGTAGATATAAAAAGAAACAATCGTAAGAATAATTTGTGTTCCCCACTAATAAACGAGAGGGTAGAGAAGGTCATGTGAATGTTTCACATAACAGCTTTACACTATGAGCTATATATTGAGGATGTACCCAATATTTGAAATTCTGGCTCTGAATTCTCAACTGAAAGCGTTGTCATTTATTTGCAGCTATTCGCCAATAAACCCACTACTTTTATGGCTGTTGCTAATCCGAGCACAGAAAGGGGGATATGAGAAGCAAACTTAGCTGTGCACCCACCAAACAAATATATTCCTTTGTAGAACACAGTAATGTACTACCATTTCCATGATACTAGAGAGACCTCTACTGTCATTTTGAATAAGGCTTGGAAACTTTTGCTTTATCTAAATGACCACTGAATTAGGCAGAGTAAAGAGGGGAGGGGGAAAAATTTGCGTTTGCTGTTAGTACAAAGAGAGAAAGTGTTCTCGGAAAATTCAGAACCATAAAACACTGCGAGAAATAATCCACATTTCTGTTTTCCACTGGCTTTGTGCATGTTCTGTTTTCCTTTCGTCGTAAACTTCGCAGGAAATGAAATTGAGTATCATTACTAAAGGAATTTCATACAAGTTAGGACTTTTCTTTGTTAGTATTTCCTCTTTTGCCTTCTGTAAAACACAGCTTTCCTATGAGCAGAAATAAAATGAATTCCAGGCAAACGAAAAAGAAAATAATTTAGGATATCCTCAGCAAAGACGAGTGCAATATTCTGGTGAAAAAGGTTTATGACAACGTAGCAGTTGTAATCACTCCTGAATGCCCCTTACTAAAGGCGGTGTATCAATTTCATAATCATCACAAAAAAACTGATGTGTTACACTCACATGACTTTCTTTACTCTTGTACAAACTATTTTTACAAACTCTTATTCTCCATCTATTTCATATTAATCGAGATAAACATTTGCAGAAACGATTTTTGACATGCAAAGAGAATTACATTTTACACATAGCGACCCGTTCTAAAAATATTTGACTATCGATTAAGGCGTACTGTGTTCTCCTTTTTTGTATTTGCAAGGGCAATATAGAAATACAGTAAGTAGTCTTTAAGTATAGACATATCTCTTAATAGCTGGTTGCTATGTGCAGCACCATTCCCTTTGCAACAGATTAATACTCTTTACACATCCAAGACAAAAAAATGAATAACGAATTCCCATTTGAGAAAAGTATTGAAACATTTAAGGGAACAACAAGCAATATCTCGAAAATGGTTCACTCAACAGAAAAATGTATATGACATAAATTGTGTATTTTAACACAATCTACATTTTTTGTGTAGTAAAATTTTGTCTATCTCTTATGGTTTACCAATTATGCAAAAGTTGTTCACAATGAACACTACTTTTGGAGACATTCCCAGAAAATTCAAGATATACATTTCATTTGTCATAAAAATATCTTAAACATACGATATTTTAATCAAAATCGTTGGAGCCATTTTGGAGAAAATTAACATTTTCGAAAAATGTTCCATGTAAAGGGTAATCTGGGGTGGGGGGATTTTGTTGAAAACCTTCGTGTCGTATCTCTGGAAGATACCAAGTTTGGTGTTTATCCGACTGCTCGTTTTGAGTTATGCTGTTCACAGACACACACACGGACATGTTTCCAAAAAGGCTTTCTTTGGATTCAGGGGGTCTCAAAACATGCATTTCCGGTGAAATATCGGTATCGGGTGGAATACAATACTTTCCCTACTTACTATACGTAGTAGAGAAAGTAATATATTTCGGGGATCAGTCTGAAATTAATATAATTGCGCGAAATAATAGCAATTGTTGGTTTCTTTAGTTCCATTTATACCCCACCCTTACCTACCTTGTCTTTCGGCAGCCTTTTCTTTGGAATTTATTACCTATTGGCAATGGTGTTAACCTGTATTCTTTTGTTGTTGGGTTTATTGTACTTTTTGGGTTTTAATCATTATATAACACACACACTCTCATTCATACTTTCAGACTCTGGGGAGGATAGGGAATAATCGTGGCTAGAGAAAAACCCAACCCCCGACCGGGAATCGAACCCGGGACCTCTCGCACAGCAGGCAGGTGCTCTAACGACTGAGCTACGGAACCAGCTTGTTTGTTATTATTATTACGTAAAATTATTACATTAATTAATCAATTACTATTATTATTATTATTATTTTATAGAAGCAACACATATTCCAAGGTACGAATTTTCAAACAATAGTTACCTCAAAATTTGTTATGAAGATAAATTACACACTACAAAATGTATTCAATAATTTCATTAAATACATATTATAATATAATTTATATATAAGAGAGCCTCACGTGATGGGAGGGTTATACAAAATTTTATTTTGTAATTACTGTGTACATAAAATCTAATGAGTATTTCACTTTCATTACGTCATACTGCTTTCGGCCAATTAAAATCCAAGGAAATGTTTAATGTGTAGTCTTGGCTGTTTATCGCTACAATTGTATCGTTTGGTGATTGTCACTTACATTGCTTTAATTATGTGAACAAGTGGTGGTCATGAAGGTAATTAACATGGGTTTCTATTTGAAAGTAAATTTACTTAATATGATGCTTTATTTGAAAATAGTGACTGTAAGAGCCGTTTTATTGTTTATTAGTTACAGTGAATTACTCGAACTAAATCAAAATAATTTTGATTTTCACTAAATAAATTGATATGTGAGTTTGTCATTCGTAAATCTTTAGATAAAATAAAAAACTTTAGAGAAACTACTCAGGCATTAACATGAATTAAAATCAGATACAAAAGGTTTAACTAAAGAAATATACAATACGGAAGTATAAGTCTACAAACTACATGAAAAACAAAAAATGAAATGCAAGTAAAGAAAAAAAGGAGATTAGTAATTTGAGAAGAGATTCCTTTTTAATGACTTTATTGAATCACTATGCCAAATTATTCTAGACAGCGTTACATAAAATTACTCTGGTTAGTAAAACCTAAAAGCAAAAGTTAAGGGAAGAATAAAAATGTAAAAACAGTTCAAAAAGATAATAAAATGAATCAGAAAAACATTGAAAAATTAGAAACAATTAGAAATTAGCTTTTAGGAAAAAATACGATAAGAAATTGGAGGGTTCTACAGGATGAAAGTATCAAAATCGAAAACAAATACGAAAAATGAACTATAAAATCATTAAGGGACGCGACAAGAAAGTGTAGATGGCAGAAAAAATGTACTAAGGAACTAAAGAGAGCAGGTATGAAAACTAAACAACAAACAAATGATATTCTGACACATTCACATGAGATTTCTCTAACCACTCTTCTAGGAACTGTTCTTAAAGAACTTCATTCTTCTGTGGACTTAATGCTAAAACATTTGCAGAAATGCTTTCACAACACATTTCGTTGTAGATAAAGGAAACATTTAGAAATACAGATCACTGTAGCGATCACCAAATCTTTTAAAAGAGAATAACTGTGTGATAACTCTGAATCTCTATGTTCCTTATATTCCCACAGAAGAAAATTAATAGCTACTTATATGTTTAATATAATTTTGTTTCAACAAGACCTATAATTTTTATGTGGTTAAATTTAGTTATTCTCTTATGGTTTGCCAGTTATCAAAATTATGCAAAATTCACATACAATAAGCAATTTTTCACAGGCTATTCGTCGAAAATGCAAGATATACCCACATTTTTGTTATGAAAACATCTTAAACATATGGAATTTATTAAAATCTTTTGAGGAAACAGAAAATAACGAAACATTTTCCTTGTAAAGGACAGTTTTGATGGGGGAATTTTCTTGAAAATACTCGTGTCGCATTCTTGGAAGATGCCTAACTTGGTATTGACACCAAGTTTGGTATTTAACTGATGTTTCGTTTTTGAGTTATGATGTTCAGAGATACGTGGCCACACTGACCTCTTTAAAAATGGTGTTTTAGAAACAGGAGACTTCAAAATGTGTACTTTCAGTGAGATCTCTATATCGAATTTTTGTTTGGAACACTTTTCCTCTACTTTCTATATGTAAGTAGCAGAGAAAGGAGGAAAACAGAGGTGCTATAAGAAAGAGGAAAGTTTGAAATTAGCACAAAAATGGCATAAAAGCGTAAAGGAAGGAGGAGAGAGCGGAAATAAAGAAAATAAATATTTAAATTCAAGGGAATGGGGCAGGAAAAAATATGGGATTAAGAGGTTAATAAAGAAATGTAGTTAAAAGGACAGGCATAAAGGAGAAACAAAAGAAATAGCTGCAGAAAAAAGTTGATGTCATTGGAAGGAAGGAAAATAGGCAACAAATAACATGAGATGAGAATAGAGTTGAAAATACAGAGTGGCGAGAGAGACAGAATTTAAAAGATTATAATTGGAAGGAAGGCTATGTACAAACAGCGACACAGCGACTGTCGTTACCACGATACCAAATATAATGTTATCAGGCAGTAGCTAGGGAGTGTTCATAACAATACAGGCGAGTAATGATGGAATCGACAGGTACATACCTCACATTAAATATACCCCTCCCACCTCGCCCGCTACCACTGCACAGCAAACAATAATGCGGATGCTGCTGTGGTTTATTGGAATGCTGAGGCGTGTTTGCTTTCACATGCAAGTGTTTTGTGTTGAGCTGTCGATAAGGTTCTACCAGCAGGATTTAAGCTAGACCTATATCTACATCTAGCATTTTACATCCTCATACTAATTTTTGACAACACGTATTCCTGGTTGCTAGGACATAAACACCAACCAACTTCTTAAAATATAGTAAATGTTAAATTTTATTAGGTATGCACAAAAGTTGGCTATACATTGTAACGATTATAAAAGTAAAGGGAGAGCTGGTAATTAGTTATTTACTAACGGGGACAGAAAGTAGCTATTCACTCAGTAACGGTTACAATAGTAATGGTGACAGAATGTAACTAATTACTTAGCAACGGTTACAACAGTATCGGGGACAGAAAGTAAATATTTACTCAGGAACGGTCACAGTAGTAATGGTGACAGAAAGTAACTAGTTCCTCAGCAACGGTCGCAGTAGTAATGGTGATTGAATGTAACTAATTACTTAGTAACGGTTACAACAGTAACGGGGACAGAAAGCAACTATTTACTCAGATAGTTCACAACAGTAATGGTGACAGAATGTAACTAATTACTTAGCAACGGTTACAACAGTATCGGGGACAGAAAGTAAATATTTACTCAGGAACGGTCACAGTAGTAATGGTGACAGAAAGTAACTAGTTCCTCAGCAACGGTCGCAGTAGTAATGGTGATTGAATGTAACTAATTACTTAGTAACGGTTACAACAGTAACGGGGACAGAAAGCAACTATTTACTCAGATAGTTCACAACAGTAATGGTGACAGAATGTAACTAATTACTTAGCAACGGTTACAACAGTATCGGGGACAGAAAGTAAATATTTACTCAGGAACGGTCACAGTAGTAATGATGACAGAAAGTAACTAGTTCCTCAGCAACGGTCGCAGTAGTAATGGTGATTGAATGTAACTAATTACTTAGTAACGGTTACAACAGTAACGGGGACAGAAAGCAACTACTTACTCAGCAACGGTCATAACAGTAATGGTGACAGAAAGTAACTAGGTCCTCAGCAACGGTCACAACAGTAATGTTGACAGAAAGTAACAAGTTCCTCAGCAACCGTCACAACAGTAATGGTGACAGAAAGTAACTAATTCCTCAGCAACGGTCACAACAGTAATTGTGACAGAAAGTAAATAGTTCCTCAGCAACCGTCACAACAGTAATGGTGACAGAAAGTAACAAGTTCCTCAGCAACCGTCACAACAGTAATGGTGACAGAAAGTAACTAATTCCTCAGCAACGGTCACAACAGTAATTGTGACAGAAAGTAACTAGTTCCTCAGCAACCGTCACAACAGTAATGGTGACAGAAAGTAACTAGTTCCTCAGCAACCGTCACAACAGTAAAGTTGACAGAAAGCAACTAGTTCCTCAGCAACCGTCACAACAGTAATGGTGACAGAAAATAACTAGTTCCTCAGCAACGGTCACAGCAATAATGGTGACAGAATGTAAGTAATTACTTAGTAACGGTTACAGCAGTAACGGGGACAGAAAAGAACTATTTACTCAGCAACGGTCACAACAGTAATTGTGAAAGAATGTAACTAATTACTTAGCAACAGTTACAACAGTATCGGGGACAGAAAGTAAATATTTACCCAGGAACGGTCACAGTAGTAATGGTGACAGAAAGTAACTAGTTCCTTAGCAACGGTCACAACAGTAGTGGTGACAGAATTTAACTAATTACTTAGTGACGCCTATAACAGTAACGGAGACAGAAAGTAACTATTTACTCAGCAATGGTCACAACAGTAATGGTGACAGAAAGTAACTAGTTCCTTAGCAACCGTCGCAACAGTAATGGTGACAGAAAGTAACTAGTTCGTCAGCAACGGTCACAACAGTAATGATGACCGAAAGCAACTAATCAGATAGTAACGGTTTTAACAGTAACAGGGACAGAGTAACTATTTACTAAGCAACGGTCACAACAGTAGTGGTGACAGAATCTAACTAATTACTTAGTAATGGTTACAACAGTAACAGGTACAGAAAGTAACTAGTTCCTCAGCAACAGTCACAACAGTAATGATGACAGAAAGTAAGTAATTACTTAGTAACTGCTATAATAGTAACGGGGACAGAAAGCAACTACTTCTTCAGCAACGGTCACAACAGTGGTGGTGACAGTAACTAGTTCCTCAGAAACGGTCACAACAGTAAGGGTGACAGAGAGCAACTAGTTCCTTAGAAACGGTAACAGTAAGTGACTATTCAACCAGTAATCGCATTAAAAGTAACGGGGCAGAACATAACTAGTTACCCAATAACAGTCACGAAAATAACGGGGCTAGAATGTCTGTAATGGCTAGAAAATTCCGACCGCATAACAAACATAAGAAACAGGCACAAGTTTGCTTCATCTTCTTTTCTTACTAGAAAACCGCGTTGAAGAAGAGTTCTTAGATGTAACTGGCAGGCGATTTCATTTAGGGAAGGAGCCAATAAGACAAGGTCTGTCCTTCAATATTACCCTTGTCAATGTTTTGCTTTTACGAGCAATTACTAGGGCAGAAGAAGACAGGAAAGAGAAGCTTTACAATAAATGTGGCAATAGACAGAAATATTCACTATAAAGTTTCCTGCCACTCTGTGGTAAGTGGGGTCAGGCAAGGCTGGGGTAAGGTTTTCTACTCGTCAAACCAACAGTACTATTAAACCTGAAAAAACAGTTTTCTTACTTGCTTTAAAAAATCACATGATATGTTGTGCAGAGAGAGACAACGAAAGAGACGCGGGAGAGAGAGAGCAAGAGAGACAGAAGACCCTACTAATTAGCACAACAATGCGAGCGCAGCTGCAGATTCTGCCAGTAATGTGATCCCATCTCGGCACCATCCCTGCTGAATTTCATAATAATTGACTCACTGGTTCTTGAGTTATAAAGTAACATGCGCTTATCAATCTATTTAGAGACAAAACCACATATATACTGTAGGCTTTGTTCTATGAATCTAAACTGTACAACTGTTATACAAGCAATGTTGTGGAAGGTTGTATTATTTCCGGCTGTGTCAGATAGACTCCCGACGACATGCGGCAGAGCCGGAATTAAAGGCATGAGTCAACATTTCAATAACCCTTGTTTGCACAGGAGGAAGTGCAAATAGGTTGGCTACAACTCGCAGCACCATTGGAAGGACGAACTAAACACCCCGTTGTGTGTACCCACCGTCTCTTGTGATCTCTAAATGAGAAATTAAAATACTAGATTTTAATTTCATCCGTTTGCTATAACACGTACTAAACATGCTCAGCCGAAAATTGCCTGGAATCCTTAGCCCGGATGTTGTTCAGAGAAACGAAAGCTCTAGAGCAGGTATCATCATACGGTGTTCACAGCTGAACGGTGATTTTGTGCTGTCACTGCTGTCCAATGGTGGGTTCTTGACAGGTTGAGTTATGAAAAAGGATCTTGTATGACAAATAATATAGGAAAATGTATTGTTAAATTTAGATTATTATTATTATTATTATTATTATTATTATTGGTGTTGGTGGGTATTAAAAGTTGTATGCCATCACGTTTTTCACACAAAATGCAGGTTCATTTTTAGAAAAATATATTCTAAATTCAAATGGCTCTCTCTACCCAACACTTTTTACTTTCTCTACAACGTACTAATAGAGAAGGTACTGCATGTTTTGAGGCCCTCTAAATACAAAAAGAATTTAAAAAATGGTCCACGCTTGCGTACCATGCTTTGAGCATAACTCAAAAAGACTAACTCGGATAAATACCAAACTTGATATTTAGGTTCAGTAGCTTCCAAAGATGCGACACAAAGATTTTTAAGAAAATCCCCTTGTGTAACTACTCTTTACATGGAGCATTTTTCAAAATTTTTGATTTTCCAAAAAAATGGCTATAACAATTTTTTAAAAATTCCATCGTCAAAGATATTTACAAGATAAATAAAATGTATATCTTGAATTTTCTGGGAATAGTTGAACGATAGACGAAAACACACTACACAAAAAATGTAGATCTCCTTAGGATCCGCAATATATTTCAAATGTGTAATGTAGTTATTTCTGCAAAGGTTTGTCTGAATTAAAATGAAGTAAATAGAAAATTAAGCTTTCGTAAGAATAATTAAGTATAATCACTAATAGACCATGGAGGGCAGAGAAAGTCTTGTGAATGTAACGCTTCAGGTTTTTTTCAGATGTTCTACAAACTATTCTTATGCAAGCCTATTTTTCTACCTCACGATAATCAATTAAATCTTTGATGATATAATTTAATTACACTTTTTATGTTGGTACAAATGTATAGTCAGGCGTTCTCACTTTAAAATTCCATACTCTTTCCATGACCTCGCGAGAAACAAGTGAATAGTGCCAGGATTTTAACAAAACTTACAAAGGTAATCGTATATAAAGAAACCAAGATTAAGGGGTATCTCGGAAATGGCTGATACCACAGAATTTATTTCAAATAAACTGCGTGTTTCAAAGACATCTACATTGTTTGTGCAGTGCGTTTTTGTCTACCAATTAAGCTTTACCACTTATATAAAATTATATAAAACTCCTTCTCAGAAAATTCAAGATATACATTTTATTTGTCAAGTAAATATGTTAAATATTATGTTGTATGTAAAGGATAGTTTGGGGTGGGCTGATTTTCTTGAAAATCTTCGTGTGTTATCTTTAGAAGATACTGCACTTAAATACCAAGTTTGGTATTTACCGGGCTTTTCGTTTTTCAGTTATGCGGTTCACACACACACACACACATACATACAAAGACTTTTTCTAAAAATGCTTTTTTTCTTAATTCAATGGTCCTAAAAAGGCAAAAAAAGGCAAAATCTCAATATGGAATTTTTGTATGGAATTAAATATCTTCTCTACCTACTAGATACATGCTAGAGCAAGTCAATTATAGCATTTTCCTTTAATAATAAATGTATCTATTTGTTTATTTAATTGCGCACATACTGAAGTATGACAAGGCATTGAGCCCAGGCTCTTTGCTCGTCATACCCACCCATCATAGGCATTTCTACATATTTTTTAATTCTTTATAACTATAAAAAATGCATTAATAGCTAGCAAAAATTTATGTTAATTCTGATTCCTTTTCTACAGAGTAGTTCAATTTTCTCTTAACTTTACTTTAAAACTAACCTAAGCTTCTGCGATCCTTTCTAAAAATCCCCTTAACGCTGTTTTTCTATCCAGCTTAGTCCTTTCTGCTCCAGAAATTCCTTCTTCCATAGATACGCTCTTTGGCATTCAAATACTCCACTATATACTCCAGATCTTTCTTCCTTCTACAAATCGGACACTGACTCTATGGGATGTCCTTTCTTACCCCTCTTAATCTCCAAATACCAGTTCTTAACCTCGCTATTCCCTCCCTTTGCTCATTATTTACCTTATCAGTGTATGTCTCGCTTTCCCATGTTTCCTTCAAAATAAATTAATCAGAGCACTATCAACATCATTATCATCATGAATTTTAGGTCAATAATATATTGCGGTCTTCCCGGATCTCGAAAGTCCATTTGGTTCATTTTAAAACTATCTTTGTTATACTACTCTTTGGCTGTTTGGTCACAAGTAGTTTGTTGTTGTCCTCCGTGATGTAGTGGTTACCATGCTAGCCTTTAGTTCCCGAAGTCGTGGGTTCAAACCCGGCGGAAAGTGATGCAGTTTTTCGGACGTAAATGGTTTCCTTCGAAAGGGAGTAAGAGAAGGTAAAAGAACCTCAAGCCTGATAAAGAGACCTCTGAAGTAGGTTGTTGCTTCACGTATGGAAAGCCAATTTGAAGTAGGAGTTGTATTGCAGTTCAACTGTTGGGGAGCCGAACTTGAAGTAGTTGCAACCGCACGTATGGTACCCGCTTTCCGGTGGCCTTCGCCCCAAGTTTAAAAAATATTAACTTTGTAATTTTTGACTGTTTCTTTAAATGTATATTTATTTATGTTTGCCTCGGCTGCGTCAGTATTATTGTTAGAGACATGGATTTCTTAGCAGGAAGGTGTTGCGACTGAAGAATGTACGCTTACACAGATTATAAGTTTTTCTTCACTCCATTTATTAATGCTTGACACGATTTAAATAACACTTCACTGATATAGAGAGCTGTGAGATTCTTTTATTACTTGCATCTTTTAACACGCAAACTATTTTTTTTGTCTCACACGAATACGTATTAATTTTCTTGAAGACACTGTTTGCGTCTGGTTAGTAACGCTGTCTGCAACCAACTGAATAAATTTCAACCGCCCAAACTTGTAAATTTCTGTATTTCAAGTCTCTGATTGGCTATTCCTAATCCAATAGAATACCTTCATTTAACTAAAGCTTTTTCTGGTTGTTGATTGGCTATTTTTGTATACTGTCACTAAAATTACATTATTGCTTCCAAGAATCACAAGTAACATTTAAACTCTCAAACTCATTATTGCTTCAAGGTTACCTCATTGTTACCTCACTGTTAGAACTTTTAACCTATTATTCTCACAGCTCCTACATTATTAAATTACGTAATACATTCAGATAACATTATTACATGTATAGAATTATATAAACATATAAAATGACTGTAATATACAGTTTTTATATATTGTTACATACACATATTGCTATAAGGCGGGCTGTTATTGAATTTTTATATTTATATAATTAGACTGAAATCATTTAAGTGTTAAAAATACTGCCTCACCTCTGAGAAAAATTTTCGGGCTTTCACACCAAATATAAAATGGGACGTTAAGGACCATAGTAGTTAAAGGGCATCCATAAATAAAAATCAATTAAAAACATAAAAATATGTAAACAAGTTATTTGTGTAACTGTATCTTTTTGATTTAGATACTATTGTTTTATTGTCTTGTTTTTCTGTTTTAATTTTTGCCACTCAAAGTACATGCGATGTGTCTTCTCATCCTGCGGATTGGTAACTAGGCAATCCTGCATTTTACAGACGATACAAAATACAGGTGATCATATCGCATTCACCGGCCCGTCCAATTAAGGCTACGACGTTCTTCACTATTAACATGTTCTGCTACCGCAGTAGTTAACATCCTTTAAAATTGCGGTGAAGGTTTGGAGTTCAAATCACAGTTCGAAATACTTGCGTTTTTTATTTTTTCTGCTTAGTTTCGAGAACATTCTATAAAAGCCAGTTTTCTTCCCGAATGCATAAAACATTCTAGACAACTATGTTTATATTCCAGTCGCTCGTGCTCACTGTGGAACAATATTTCGAATATCTGCACATGTTGTTAATATTTGATGAAGCGTAGCAGGATACAACAGAGGTTTCTGCAAAGGAGACTACACATTTGTACGAGTTTAAAACGGCTTACTAGAATCAGGAGCAGTACATAAGACATCACATCCACGAAGACTGTCACTGACTTTGTCAATCAGCATCCGCATTGTAATACAAGGGACATTAACAGGCATTTCAATGTGAGAACGGAGTATGTTAGGAGTTGTATCGTATTTCAACTGTTGAGGAGCCAAGCTTGAAGTATTTGCAACCGCACGTATGGTACTAGGTAGCCTTTGCCGCAATTTTTAAAAATATTAACTTTGTAATTTGACTGTTTAAGTATTAAATATTTATGATTGCCTCGGCTGCATAAGTATTTTTGTTAGAGACACGTTTCTCTTAGTAGGGTTGTGGTGTGACTAAGAATGTAGGCTTACACAGATTATAATTTTACTTCACTCCTTTTATTAATGCATGATACGATTTATATAACACTTCATTGATATAGAGAGCTGTGAGATTCTTTTATTAATTATTTGCACTTTTTAACACGTAAACTATTTTTTGTCTCACACGAATACGTATTAAATCTCTTAAAGACACTTTTTGCGTCTAGTTAGTAACGCTGTGCAGGCAACTGAACTCTAAATTTGTAAAATTTTCTCCTTTTCAGTTTCTGATTGGCTAATCCTACTCCTTCATTTAACTAAAGCTTTTTCTGGTTGTTGATTGGCTATTTTATAAACTGTCACTAAAATTTACATTATTGTTGCTCCAATAATGATTAGTAGCATTATTAAACATTCTTAAATACATTATTACCTCAAGGTTACCTCATTGTTAGCAACGTTTAACTTATTATTCTCACAGCTCTTACATTATTAAATTACGTAATACAATCACATAACGTTATTACATGTATACAATTATATAAACATATAAAACGACTGTAATATACACTTTTTATATATTGTTACATATACATATTGCGGGCTGTTATTATATTATATAATTTGACTGAAATCATTTAAATGTTAAAAATACTGCCTCAAATGTTAGTCAATCTTCGGCATGGAGAATGCTACATAATGCAAAGTTCCATACTTATGAACTTCAACTACGCTGTGTTATTCACAGACGAACAGGATTCCATGGTATAGGCCAAGTAAATCGGCACATTATGCACTACTACAACACTATAAATGAACATGGGATACGATATGCGGCTTGCGGATTTCAGATCCGATGGGTCCTCAACGTTTGGGCTGATGTATTCGGTGACTATTTGATATAACCGCATTTTTTTATGATGGTCGGCTCACTGGAGATCTATATAACAAGACTGATCTGAAACTTCTTCATTTACTCCTCTCTCTCTCTTTCTCTCTAATTTTAAGGATGTCTTCTACACACCTACATCCTGGTATTGTTTTGATGGTGCAATACGGATTCAACTGTAGGATATTTGATTCCCTCTCCCTTCCCTTCTGAGGCCAAGCATGCACTGTGTAACGTATTACTTTAATGATGGTTCGTTTAGTTGATCACCTCTGCTATACAGAAAACTGTAGTCAAGTAACGTTTTCTGACTGGGTTATTATGAATCATAATATATGTATTTATTCCTATATTTAACTGTTTAGTATTTATTAAAGTAATTAAAAGATATTCTCTATGTAAATTAAAATACACTACGTAATCAAAAGTATCCGGACACCTGGCTAAAAATGACGTACAAGTTTGTGGTGCCCTCCATCGGCAGTGCTGGAAGTCAGTATGGTGTTGGCTCACCCTTAGCCTTGATGACAGCGTTCATTATCGCAGGCACACTTTCAATCAGGTGCTGGAAGGTTTCTCGGGGAATGGCAGCGCATTCTCACGGAGTGCGGAACTGAAGAGAGGTATCGATGTAGGTCGGTGAGGCCTGGCACGAAGTCAGCGTTCCAAAACATTCCAAATGTGTTCTATAGGATTTAAGTCAGGACTCTGATTAGGCCAGTCCATTAAAGGGATGTTATTGTCGTGTAACCACTCCACCACAGCCCATGAAGTATGAACAAGTGCTCGATCGTGTTGAAGGATGCAATCGCCATCCCCGAATTGCTCTCCAACAGTGGGAAGCAAGATGGTCTGCGCTGTGATTGTGCCACGCAAAACAACAAGGGGTGCAAGCTACCTCCAGGAAAAACACGACCACACCATAACACCACCACCTCCGAATTTCACTGTTGGCACTACACACGCTGGCAGATAACGTTCACCGGGCATTCGCCATACCCACACCCTGCCATCAGATCGCCACATTGTGTACCGTGATTCGTCACTCCACACAACGTCTTGCCACTATTACATCGAGTAATGTTGACGCTTCTTACACCAAGCGAGGAGTCGTTTGGTATTTCCCTGCGTGATGTGTGGCTTATGAGCAGCCGCTCGACCATGGAATCCAAGGTTTCTCACCTCACGCCTAACTGTCATAGTACTTGGAGTGGATCCTGATGCAGTTTGGAATTCCTGTGTGATGGTCTGGATAGATGTCTGCCTATTACTCTTTACGACCCTCTTCAAACGTCGTCGGTCTCTGTCAGTCAAAAGACGAGGTCGGCCTGTACGCTTTTGTGCTGTACATGTCCCTTCACGTTTCCACTTCACTATCACATCAGAAACAGTGGACCTAGGGATGTTTAGGAGTGTGGAAATCTCGCGTACAGACTTCTGACACAAGTGACACCCAATCACTTGACCACGTTCGAAGTCCGTGAATTCCACGGAGCGTCCCATTCTGCTGTTTCACGATGTCTAATGACTACTGAGGTCGCGGATAATGAGTACCAGGCAATACGTGGCAGCACAATGCACCTAAGATGAAAAGCGTATGTTTGTGGGGTGTTCAGATACTTTTGATGACATAGTGTATGTGTCGCAAGTTATACAGTATATTTCGCTCTATAAACTGTAAGTCTATGAAACGCATGGGTTTTTGGTGCGGTCTTAAAATATCATTGGTTTACTGATTTCCGATCTCTTATTGAATTTCAATATTTATTGTTGCTGACCATGGAATGGAGTGGAATGAGAAGCGGAGGTGATTTCCGCAGTGATCTAGGAATTCTGGACATTGTACTGTACACCCCTCACAAGGGGGTGCCCCGGGAGGAAGGAACTACGTGAAGGGAGATACCGAATAGCCGGAACCAGGAGTGACTGCACAACAAATGACAGGGTCCATAAAGTTTCCATAGATAAACGCCTTGGCAGACGAACGGGCCGACCGGGGACCCCACCCACATTCCTTATACCCCGACCGGGTGAGGCCGGGGGACGGAGACGGTTCACACAGGGATCCTTTCTCCCTGCCACGCTGCACCGAAACTCCATCGCCGACGCTTCTAAGCCTTAAACAGACCAAACGGGGTGAAGGGTGAATGGGATATGTAATGGAATGAAATGGAGTGACAAGAAGTTCAGAGGATGTAGCGATCCTTTCCAATATTCATCTGGGGGCCTGGGGAAATTCCTAAAAAATCTATGTGTCGGCCACGGGAATCGAGCCCACGACCCTCCATATGCGGGCCGCAGACGCAACCGTGTGAGACACACCGCTCGATCTGTTGTTCATACTAAACGTTTTGGTGACAGATGACGTGTGGTTTATTAAGAAATACGGGTAATTCATACTGGTACGTAACTAGAAATTTTGTTATCGTTTTACAAAATATGTTAAATAGTATTATCGTACACTACATATTTTGTAGACATTATAGGTAATTATAATTATAACTGCAATAGAATCATATGGCCCTAACGCCAGTGACTTCTGTAATCTGTATTAATTCTCGAAGCACTACCAAACTTGTCAGCTCTTGTAATATTGCATATGTAAGTTAGTTCTGTAACAACAAAGACAATTGGTAGTCAGTGAAGTGAACTTTAAGGGCCATTCACAAAGAAACATTAACACGAAGACAAAAACGTATAACACGAACATAACATTCTCCTTGTCATTCACATGCCAACAAAACTTTAGCGTCAAAACAAGGTAATTAAAGTGTGAAAGCGATGTTTAACGATAATACAGCGCTGCATTATATATTACTAGGGGCTGCATATTATAACTCAAACACATATTGTATTATTGTTTTATATATTATATTTTTCCGTACATGAAAGAAAATGGAATAGTTTATAACCTACAAAGTTTCACATAACGTCAAAAGACATCATAGTAATAATAATTAAAACATATTTAGTTCATGCGCAATCTATTTCTAAATATTTTGTTTTAACAAATAATCTTTATAACATTTATGCTTTTTGTCATAAAGACAACTATGATTTTCGAATGAAATAATTAACTTCTCACTAAATGACCCCATTTCTCCTCTTTTATGTTTCTGTGCAGTGCGATAGCGTTATTTTTCTCTCGGATTCGATTAATGCAAACTTAAAATCTTGGAAGGTTGGCGTTAGCGTCTGGCGATAATCATGTTAACGAAAATAATTTTGAATGGCCCCATTTTTAACCTGGCCTCAAGCTTTTGTGTTCGTGTCTCATTTGGGTTAATGTTTCTATGTTACTGGGCCCTTGAGTAATCGCAGTTGATGGCAGGTACAAATGTTACTTAAATTGTGATCTTACTATTTCTTCAACTTGCATTAGCATAGAAAAAAGTGTATGATACACATTCGTAAAATATTTTATCACTAGGTTGAAAAAAATCTTTACGAACCTGTAGGTACCATAATAGTATATTGCGATACAAGTGTGGTAAGTGCATCAGAAATGCAGAATAGGAAGAGTTTGAAAATACCAAAAGAAATCGAGTGTTTTCTACTTCTAAGTTTCTCCGTTGCACTTAACGCATGTGTATTGTATACGTTTTTTCGATGATGGTGAATCCATGCATACTTGTTGACCTTAGAACTATCAATAACTTGCAGCTCATAAATATATAAATAGAACTAACAAATAAAAAGGAAGTAAAGTTCCAGGTAATACTTAAATGGTAAAATTTGACTAACAAATATGATTATATTCCATGTCTATAATAATAAATGTACCATACGTGTGCCGTTTTGCAATTCCCCTCCACTACAGTCCAGATTATTATGACCAGCATGGATGATCCTAATTCAGAACATCACCAAAGTTTTCCTGGACTTATCAGCTACGTGAGCTTCCTGATGTTGAAACTGCGATCAGGCTAGAAAGAAAGATCGCTGCTTGGGGAAGGGCAGTACGATTGAACCTCCCCTCCCCAGCTCGAGGTGAGCAGCCCGACCGACAAGAAAAAGAAGACAGCATACGCGAGCCAGCCGGCGATATACACAGCACAACGTCGTGGTCTGATTATTTCGGCTTAGTCAAAACTTAACTCTAACCATCTTTTCGTAAGCAGAGAACACGAAATTTAACTTAAAAAGCGCACTTTTGTGTAGTTTTGTAACGCCACAATTATATACGGAAAGAAGCGAAGGCTTTACAAAAAATATGTTTAAGATGGTGGTTGTAAATTGCTAGGAAAAATTTCCAAAGGGAACGAGTTAAATATTTTAATAGCAGATAACGAATTAAATATTTGTAGCGCCACATATTATCTGTGAATGTGAATTATTAGAAGCTATTTAAGACAATATTTTAACGTAATTGTTAAATTTATAAAACAGTGAAGAAGTTAAAGTGAATTTTTAAACAAATACGTTTACACAAAGTTTGAATTTTGTACTGCAAAGTCATTGAGGAAAATTCTGTCGTTACCTCATGTCACATTCTTGTCATTCTAGGCCTGTCAGCTAACTAATTTAAGAAAATCCACCCTCAGAATTGTAATGTGATTTAATTTCTCTAATTTACACAGAGTAACTAGTTTGGTAAAATTTTAAAAGGCTCTTCATTAAAAAACACGCCTTACAAAGGTTAGAGGATTTAAGGACAGCTCATGCACATACGTACACTAAAATAGTCAAAACATGCAAGTTGAAGAAGGTGTTTTGTTGGAGTTGTTTATTTATTTAGCTCCACTTATGGACGCCAATTTGAAGTAGAATTGTTCTTTACGTTGTTTGCTGCTACGTATGAAAAGCCGATTTGAAGTATGAGTTGTATTATATTTCAACTGCTGCGGAGCCAAACGTAAAATTCGTTGCAACCGCACGTATAGCAAACAGTTTCCAGTAGCCTTCACCCCAAATGTATTTTCTGGTGGCCTTTGCCCCAAGTTTAAAAAAATGTTAACTTTGTAATTAAACTGTTTCTTTAAATATTTAATATTTATGTTTGCCTCGGCTGCAACATTATTATTTTAGAGACATGGATATCTTGGCAGGGCGTGATGCGACAAGAATGTAGGCTTACACAAACTATTATTTTACTTCACTCCTTTTATTAATACTTGATACGATTTAAATAGCACTTTACTGATATAAAGAGAGAGAGCTGTGAGATGCTTTTATTAAATGCTTGCACTTTTAACACGTAAACTATTTTTTTACTCAAAATAGTATAAAATCTCTCAACGACGCATCACGCATCCGGTTGCAATCACTGTCTGCAGGCAACACGTCTGGTTATGTGAAATGTTTGGAGGCAACTGACAAGATTTCAACCATCTAAACTTGTAAATTTCTGTATTTCAAGTCTCTGATTGGCTAATCCTACTCCAATAGAATACCTGCATTTAACTAAAGCTTTTTCTGGTTGTTGATTGGATATTTTTATAAACTGTCTCAAAAATTTACATTATTGCTTCCAAGAATCACAAGCAGTACTGTTAAACCTTCTTACTCATTATTGACTCAAGGGTACCTCATTGTTAGCAACTTTAAACCTATTTTTCTCACAACTCCTACATTATTAAATTACTTAATGCATTCACATATCATTATTGAACATGCTTACAATAATATAAGCATATGCAATGACTGTTACATACATTTTACATATTATTACATACACATATTGCTTCAAGGCGGGCTGTTATTGAATTTACATATGATATAATTTGACTAAAATTATTTAAGTGTTAAAAATACTGCCTCAAGTTACGTTAGGTTACCAGCACTGAATGTAGTAAATTCAGCTTTCCACCATAACAGCATGAACGCGAATAGTAACAAAACACATTGTGGTTGAAAAAGAACTATTACAGTACTAGTTTTCAATTTGAATCACGCGTTATACTCGTCTGTTCTAAGCACTCTCACTTCTGGTAATTAAATTCTACACATGAAACATAACAGCATCGTGCTTCCCTTTGTTTAAAATTAATTACATTTCAGATTAAGGTACAACCTGAATTGCTCAAGATAAGAACGCCAACAACTTGCCTATGAAATATGTTGTACGCTGATGAGCCGGCGCCTTGCCGATAAGAGTATTATCGTGGAGAATACAGCGGCTGGAGCAAGATTTGGGTCTACCTGTCACAATGGACGGATCTTCTAGAATCCTCTTTCACGTCGCTTCTCTAGAGATCCTTATTGTTGAGATCCCGTCAGATGTTATTCGTGACTGCCTCATAGAAATGTGGCAGAAGTGTTCGACCTCGTTCCCCAGAGTAAGATCTCGTTCAAGCCTCCCTTATTGTTAAGCGTGCAGTTGAAGGCTTCATTGCTTTATCTGCAATGCAGTCGTGAAGATGGAAGTCGGACAAATGCTCAATTAACCGTATTCCATTCGCGTCAATCGAAGGTACATCCGGGTACAGGAGTATACATAATGTAACTGACAGACTTTTATTATGCATATAATCGCAATCCTAAAAGAAAACTGCAGAATTATAGTTAGTAGTGGTGGTGGTATTTGTTAAGTATTTAGTATTACATTAATTGCATAACACAGTCACATGGGTCATAAGACCGTACATGCTCTCTAGAAAAATACCTGGTCTGTATACGTGACTTGCAGTATCAACCAGAAAACAATTATTTTTTTTTATAATCACCGCACTACATACATACATACATATAAAATTGAAAAAAACACTCTGAATCACACACTCAAACACACACACACACACACACACACACACACACACAGTCGCGCACAAGTACTCAAGCACCACATATGTTTAAAGAAAAATTACATAAACACGTTATCTCTTAGTACACGTACTTCCATTAAGTATGTGCCCAAGCTTGGCCAGTTTTGGCTGTTTAGAATCATGTCCCAGCATGCTGTCCTCCGTCTGTTGGAAGCCAAAAATACTTCCGGTAATAGTTTTTTCCTAATACCCTCCGTCTGCACGCATGCTGCCAAAATATGCGTCCAGTCTTCTTGTTCCCCGCATAATGGGCAAATCCTCCTGCCATCATCATCGACAATCTTGCGAGCTTTCCACCCTCCCAACCTAAGCCATGCTATTCCAGTCCTCTGTTTTATACCTAATTCCAAAATATATGTTTCCTTACCCCACCTAGTTTTTATTTCATTTTGTAGCTCCAATGTTGATCTTTGTCTACATTCAGACTCTATTTTCTGCCTGTTTATATCGCATAGTCGTCTTTTGACCTTTCTCACGGCACTGTGTGTATTTTCAATACCCCTTTGCCAGATATCATTTAAGCCAATTTTTGATAATTCGCGTTGCAACCCCGCCGCCCACCATTTTGGATGCTCTATGTTGTTCATTTGATGACGATAACATATTGCTCTCAGAGTTGTTTGATCACCTTAATTATATCACAAGGAACGTATGAAATGCGTTATTTTCATTTCTTTACATAAAGTAATTGCACATAATTGGGATAAAATAAAATTGAGAAAACGAAAGCAGTAACATTTTAGCGAGAGAGAGCTGTGACTGGTAGAACTTCCTGATTATCTTATACGTATTAATTATTGCTTCTCGAGAGAAATAATCACTGCAACTTGTTAATCAACAACAGATAAATCATTACAAAAATGCCTTTATTTGGACACATTTTTAAGAGAATGTAGTTGTTTATTACCAAAAACATGCATTTTAATTTTACTATCACTCATCGAAGATACAGAAGGTATACTTCAAAACAAAACTTTGAAATTGAGGTTTTATTAAAAATAAATATTTTGAGGTCCTTTGAATAAAAGTAAAAACGCATTTTTAGAAAACGATCTTGCATGTATTTGGTGTGGGTGCGCATACTTGCATTGTAAACCTATGAAGGATCAAAAAAATTTTTTTGAAGAAAATGTACCGATTGCAGACTACTCTTTACATGCGAAGATTTTTGTTATCTATTTTTCTTTCTTATTGAATTGTATATAATGTTATGTAACCAGAAATAATAATAATAATAACAATAATAATAAGCATAAAAATAATTCAGAAAACATACATAAAACTTTGGGACGAATGAGCCTGTGGCAGTATTTGCCATTTCCGAAATATTCTCATTGTTGATTTGAAATTTCCAGTACGTTAGCAATATTCTTTCCAATGCCTTGTAAATGATTCGAGCGTGCAATCTCAGAACATGAGGCAGGTATGCTACCATACTACATCGAGAGAGGCTTACATGCGCTTGTGTGCCTGCTGTAGGATATGTATTGAGGGTATTTCTGGAAAAACGCATGTTTATTAACAAAAAAGGGTAATAAAACGGACGGGTGTATGAATAATAATTAGTAGAATAGATACGAAAATACACGATAGTGGGTGGAGAAAGTCGTACGAATACAATACGTTTTATTTTTATTTTTGAAATTGTACTAATGCACGCACAATTGGGAGCAGAAGAAGTGGCTCATAAGGGAAGGAGGGAATTTCAGTAGGATTGAAATGGGTAACTTCGTCCTCTAGACTTGATTTACAAGCTCCTTATTCCGTTCCAAATAATAGGCGGAGCTTATCACTGCCAATAGTCTACCTATGCTCTTACTACCTGAATATAGTTAATATTAACAGGATCAAGATAGTAGTCCATCGATTACTAGGGCCCCAAACAGTGTGATTATCCAATAATAATAATAATAATAGATTGTAGATTCTAGTAACCAAAAGTTCTATATGTATTGCTATTAGCCAATAGGGTATGGCAGATGACCTCTAAACAGATGGCAGGACAAGTTCTAACATCTTGAAGTCGGAACAGGCCAGATTACATTATAAATTATAGATGCTGACATCGAAATAATATCCTCTTGGTGGCAATAATTAGATGGAATAAATAATCTTAACTTTGCTTCCTTGTCCGCTTCAGAACAAACAATTAACATACATATTGTGATGTGCATTTCAGCTCTGCAAGTAACTCATTTCTCACCCAGCTGTCCCTCTACAAGGCGAGTTGCTGATCATATTACTTTGGGGTAACCGTATGTAAAAACAAGAGGAATCAGACTATAGTTGATTAAGATATTTTTTCTGACCCCTCCTGTGTTTCTCACCGGGCATAACATAGTTCATTGGTTCATGTTTGTTTCTAAGGATTTGTTTCAAGCATATCGTAGGGAGGCGGGCTGGGTACAATGTAACGTTGATTTGATAAGTGTGGAAGAGTATTGCGACCTACGGGAATCGTCCACTTTTTCCTTTCTTCAGACTTCTCGGAAAAGGTCGAAGGAAGTGTAAATTCAGGTTTATCTGTGCAAAGGAATAAAGTAGTTTTCTTAGTGAACTGTATGGGCATTCAATTTGCTTAGGTTCGAGTGAAAACAAAGGAAGGTACATGATTATCATTCTTTTGTTAGAAGTCTCGTCGCAACTGCTCTGTGTGGGACAGTGGCAACGCAGCGTGTGGGATGGACGGATATTATTTTCCAGAAACTGCGGTAATAGAACTGGCCTCCCGCGGGGATTAATTATTGTCATACTAAAGGGTAGTGGAGCGGAAGAAACAACAAGAAACGTCATCAGTAGCACGGAGACTTTGCTGTTGCGAAATTGGAAATGGCTGACGAAATGAGGAAGGTAAACCGTAAGACGGAAAGTTGCGGAGCAATAGCTTGTGGCGTAATGGAAATTAAGTAAATGTATACGGAGAAGTTGTAGCAGTACGAGAAGCAAATAAACCTACAGTTACGCTGTGCTAAATGTGTTGCCTAACAAAGAAATGTTAACTCATAACGAAACAGGTGAGTGTAATGGAATAAACGAATAAATGGAGAATAAACGGAGGCATTGATATAGCAGTGATACAGCAATGTAAGGAGAGGAAAGTAATTGCAGGAAATTCCCACTTCTTCTTCTTCTTCTTCTTTCTGACAGGGATTAGGCCAATCTGCCTATTCCGGTCTCTGCCCATCTTAATCTAGGTCTTCTTGGGTCTCTTCTACCTATTGATCTATAATTGAATATCCTTTTTGGGATTCTTGAATTATCCACTCTGTACAAATGTTCTTCCCAATTTCTCCTGTTTTCTATAAGTTTATCTTGTATTGCAAATATATTTAATTTTTCCCGTATTTCTTGGTTTCTAATTTCGTTTAGTGTAGTGTATCGTAATAATGACCTTAGAAATTTCATTTCAGTAACCTGTATGCAGCTATTATTACTTTCTCTACTACGTATAGTAAGCAGGGGAAGTATTGTATTCCACCCAAAAATTCGATACCGAGATTTCACCGGAAATACATGTTTTGAGGCCCGCTGAATCCAAAAAAGCATTTTTGGAAATATTATCTTCCAGAGATGCGACACGAAGGTTTTCAAGAAAATTCCCCCACCCCAAATTACCTTTTACATGGAACATTTTTCGAAAATTTTAATTTTCTCAAAAATGGTTCTAACAATTTTGATTAAAATATCATATGTTTATGATATTTTCATGACAAATGAAATGTATATCTTCAATTTTCTGGGAATGTCTCCAAAAGTATTCTTCATTTTGAGCGACGTTTGCATAACTGGTAAACCATAAGAGATAGACAAAATTTTACTACACAAAAAATGTAGTTCGCGTTAAAATACACAATTTATGTCATATACATTTTTTTTTTGAGTGAATCATTTTCGAGATATTGCTTGTTATTACCTTAAATTTCTCAATACTTATTTTCTCAAATGGGAATTCGTTATTCATTGTTGTTTGTCCTGGTAGTGCAAAGAGAATGGAATACTGCACATAGCAACCAGTTCTTAAAATATTTGACTGTCGCTTAAAGTTACCAATTGCCCTTGCATCTACAAGAAAATTAGCAATAAGATTAACATCTCGGTATCTCGATTAACATGAAGTATATGGAGAATAAGCGTTTGTAAAAATAGTTTGTACAAAAGGAGAGAAAGTCATGTGAGTGTAACACATCAGATTTTTTGTCGTATTACCTAGGATTCGCTGCCAAACAATAATACATTACTTTATAAAACCTGAGTTGAGCGTTGACCATTGTTGCTTTTGGTATTCTTCTTATAGTACTGCAGATTAGCTGATGTTTACTCATTTTATTATATATGTCTCTGTCAGTATCAAATGAGAGTTCATATCCCAGATAGTTGAAATATTGGATTTGTTCTCAGATATTGTTCTCCAAAATAATTTTTATTCTTATTGGATATTTACCTTGGAATGCCATTGTCTTGGTCTTAGGAGCAGAGATCTAAAAATTGTATTCTTTATATATCTGTGAAACATATAAGTTGCTTTCTGAAGATTCTCTTATGTGTTTTTTATAATTACAAAATCATCTGCATAGGTTAAAACATTTAAATTCCTTCCCCTTATTAGTATTCCAACTGGTGCACATCCTTTTCATCGTCCATATAGATATTAAAAATAGTAGGTGATAATACACACCCTTGTTGACCCCTTGGTTAGTTATCGTGTATTCTCCTTTAAAATGTGGTTTATTGAGCTTAAAACAGGTGCCTTGGTATAGACTTTTTATACATTTTATTATATGAATGGGGCATTCCATGTTTCTCTAATATCCCCCATAATTTCCGCCTATCAACTTTATCAAATGCCTTTTCTATGTCTATAAATGTCAGATATGCGGGTAAATTCTATTCTCTCCGTTTCTCTATTAATTGTGTCATTTTAAATATATTGTCGCTGCTAGATCTTCCTTCTCTAAATCCACATTGTTCCTCCAATAATAAAGTCTCCACAATTGGCTTTAATCTATTGTTTAATGTTCCTGCGTAAATTTTATACGTTGAATTTAAAGAAGATTATTTCATTAGCTCCTCCTATGGACATCAATTTGAAGTAGTTGGTTTGTTACGCTCCACGTATGGAAGTCAATTTGAGAAAATATGTTTTGTTGTAGGAGTTTGTACCAGTTTGAAGATGATGTATTATTGTTCAACTGTTGGGGATCCGAACTTAAAATCCGTTGCAACCGCACGTATAGTAAACAGTTTCCGGTAGACTTCGCTCCAAATGTATTTTCAGGTGCCCTTTGCCACAAGTTAAAAAAATATTAACTTTGTTATTAAACTGCTTCTTTAAATATTTATGTTTGCCTCGGTTGCGTCACTATTATTGTTAGAGACACATTTCGATTAGGCAAGGCGTGATGCGACAAAGAATGTAGGCTCACACAGATTTTAAGTTTTAATTCACTCCTTTTTATTAATCCTTGACACGAATTAAATAGCACTTCACTAATATCGAGAGCTGTGAGATTCTTTTATTTAATACTTGCACTTTTTAACACGTATATTTATTTTTCGTCTCACATGAATACGCATTATGGCGGCGCCGTGGCCGAGTGGTTAGACCGCTCGCCTCCCACCGAGGCGGCCAGGGTTCAATCCCAGGGACCTGCATGTGGGATTTGTGGTGGACGAAGCGGCGTCTGGGCGGGTTTTCTCCGGGTTCTCCGGTTTCCCCCGCCATTCATTCCATCAACTGCTCCATCATCACCTTTCCTTTCATCCATTTCACCAACATTTCGTTTCATCCACTTCCTTCATCCCATACCAGGCATCCTGGATGCTCTGTCTGATCCATGAGTGTCTGTTCCTCGACGGGCCTCTGACCCCAGGCACCCGCTTGTAAGTCCTGGGGGTGTAAGTCCTACATAAGATGAGGGTAAACAGATAATGAATGACAAAAATGAATAAGCATTATATTTCTCTAGAGGACGCATCTTGCATGCGGTTACTATCACGGTCTGCAGCCAACTGACTTGATTTCAACCGTCTAAACTTGTAAATTTCTGTATTTCAAGTCTCTGATTGGCTAATCTAAATCCAATAGAATACTTTCATTTAACTAAAGCTTTTTATGGCTGTTGATTGGCTATTTTTAAACTGTGAAAATTTACATTATTGCTGCTCTAATATCATTTAAACTCTCAAACTCATTATTGCCTTAAGGTTATCTCATTGTTACCTCATTGTTAGCAACGTTTAACTTATTATTTTCATAGCTCCTACATTATTAAATTACATAACATTATTGAACATGTTTACCATAATATAAGCATATGCAATGACTGTTACATACATTTTACAAATTGTTATATACCTATATATAGCTTCAAGGCGGGCTGTTATTGAATTTACATAGTATATAATTTAATTGAAATTATTCAAGTGTTAAAAATACTGCCTCAAATTTAATAATTTAATACCTCTGTAATTTTAGGGTTTATTTCGATCTGGTTTTTTTGAAAATGGAGGTTACTGTAGCTTCTCGCCATGTATCAGGAATTCTGACTGTAATCCAGCAAGTATTAAATAGATGTAGAAGACGCAATTTAAGTAGTAGTCCCCCATTCTTTATCGGTTTACTCCCTTGGTCCTGGTGATTTTGTTTTTTTTTGCTTCTTCAGAACTGTCTCTAGTTCCTCTAATGTTAATAAATCAATCAATTCCCACTTAGATTTATAATCAAACTTCAACAGATGAAGGAAATAAAATATTAGCCTACAATGGTACTTCTACCATCTAAATTGTTTTTGGATACCTAAATGCATTATTGTCTTTAAAAAACAATTTATCTCTAAGTCTTAACCTACTTTTACTCCTCTAGCACCACTTGTAACAGGTAGAGAAAATATTGTCTTCCACCCAAAAGTTCTGCACCCAAATTTTACCGGAAAAAGCATATTTTAGGGTAAATATGGGGTCATCTGAATCCAATAGAACGTTTCTATGAACAGCATAACTAAAACAATTAGATAAATATCAACTTGGAACTGAAGTT
This sequence comes from Deroplatys truncata, assembly GCA_030765065.1. NCBI lineage: Eukaryota > Metazoa > Arthropoda > Insecta > Mantodea > Mantidae > Deroplatys > Deroplatys truncata. The sequence continues at coordinate 125,292,984 of CM060980.1, read as the reverse complement.
CAGTGTGGCATCATGGATGCAATACAAAGATTTACAAGAAAATCCATTCAATAAAACATTGCTTGTTATTTATTATTTTCTCAAAAATGGCTTTACGCTTTTGATTAAAATAACGTCTTTAATGAACACAAATTCTCTGTTGTGTGTTACTACTGAATTTAATTATACTTCATATGTTTAATACAAGTTTCCTGCACGTGTTCACTTACTTTTGTTTCCAAAATGATGTTGTTAGCGGCCACCTACATGTCACAAATCAGCAGGGATTTCTGCACATTGATGAAGGGCCTCCAAAACAGGTATTCCTGGATGCAGTGCATCCTTCATGCTTCCCTAAAGGTAAAAGTCCAGGAGTGTTAAATTTGGTGCACATGCTGGATACTCAATTGCACCTCCTCGTCCTATCCAGTTTCCCCTGCAGATTCTCGTCCAGGAAAGCCTGCACGTCTTGATGCAGAGTGGGAGTATCCCCTCTTGTTGATAGAACTCACTGATTCCATAAGTGCACGTATAGGTGGTAATATTGATGTGCTTAGTTTTCCTAGATACCTTTGTCAATAACTGTAACTCAAAGAACAATGGTCCTATTAAAGCCCTAGATGACGATCCACAGTAGACATTCATCCCCAGTAGACATGAACGTATGGGTTTCTAGTAACACAATCATGGATTTTCACTGTTCCGTTAATTTGAATTGGGCCTCATCAGGCCACAAACCCTTCATCTTCATTTCCCATGTTCTGAAACCATTCGCAAAGCTCAATTCAGCGACCAGGATGTCGTCATTTAATACGTGCTATAATCTTAGTAAGTGTACTTTCCACTTAGCGGCTTTCAGAATGCGTTGTACACTTACACTACCTACCCCTGTCTCAAGAAATACATTGTTAGCAGACTTCTAAGTGACGTTGCAAAGTTTTCTAGGCGAAAAGAATGACTTCTAGTTTTACGAGGATTTCCGGATCTGCCCTTGTGAACATCACGAATGGTACTATGCGTTTCAATTGTCAAGGATGTTGGAGGTTGTGTTGCACGCTGAACTTCAACGACATTTTCAAACTTTAACCACCGCTATAAAGCTTCCGTTGCTGAAATGTCAAGCCTGCTTCGGCCATTTTAATTCACTAGCATATGCCACATGTTAGCCTTAAGTTCACAAGTGTGCCGATATAAGTATGTTGAAAAAACACATTGCATATTCCAATGATATTTAAACACAAATCTTAAAACAAATCTGTTACATTGTTTGTGCACATTTTACAAACGTATGTTTAAGATATTTGCATGACAATATGTAGTGTATAGCTTAAGTTTCCTGCGGATAGCCTGTTAAGTCCTCTTCATTTTAACTTAATTTTTGTATAATTTTATATAACTGGTAAACATAAGCTATAGAAAACACCTTATTATACTAAACATGGGCTATTATATGCAAATTATTGGAATAAGTTTTTTGTAGTATTAACCATTTCCGAGATATTTATGTCTGTTTCTTTGAATTTTGCAGTGCTTAATTATGTTTTTTAGAACTGCCAAATCACTATTCTGTAGTTCCTCCTGATGTGCTAAAAAGAGCAGAATTCAAAGCCAGCAATTAGCGATCCATTTTTACTTTCTCTACAACGTATAGTAAGTAGGGGAAGTATTGCATTCCACCCAAAAATTCGATACCGAGACTTCACCGGAAATACACGTTTTAAGGCCAATTGATTCGAAATAAAGCATGTTTGGAAACATGTCCGTGTGTGTGTGTCTGTTGCGTCTGTGAACACCATAACTCGAAAACGAAATATCGGATAAATACCAAACTTCGTATTTAAACATGTTTTTCAAGAAAATCCCCCATCACAAACTACCCCTTACATGGTACATTTTTCGAAATTTTTTATTTTCTAAAAAAAATGGCTCTAACGATTTTGATGAAAGTACCATTTATTATACATATTTACATGAAAAATAAAATTTATATCTTGAATTTTCGGTAATTCTTCACGAAGGACTTTTGTATAAACTTATATAACTGGTAAATGTTAAGCAATAGAAGAAGACGTACTATACAAAAAATGTAAATCTCCTTAAAATACACAATTTATTTAAATAACCTTTTTGTGGCATAAGCCATTTCTGAGATATCTGTTATTAAAAGTCTTAATTGTTCATTTCTTGGTCGTTTTCTTAAAACTAGTGTCAAAATTCAGTTGTTCCTCGTGAATGCATGGAAACAGTATGGAACTTTAAGACCAACATATAGCGTCCAGTTCTTAAACATTTGACTATCGCTGTTCTCTTTGTATCTATAACGAAATGTGTAATGTAGCTGTTTCTGCAAAGGTTTATTTCTATTAAAATTCAGGATAGAAGAATGAGCTTGAGTAAGAATAACCCTTATACTCACTAATAAGCGATAGAGGGTAGAGAAAGCCATGTAAATGTATCACATAAATTTTTTAAAGATTTTCCTATCTGTAACCTTCTGTATCTCCTGTGTACCTATGACATATGTATTGAAATCATTTTTACAAACCATTTTAACTAAATTAACATTTAGTAGATGGAAGAGATATTGAAATAAACGATAGTGGGTAGAGAAATCCATAGGGATATAATACGTAAGATATATTAAACTATGAGTTTATTTCCAACACAAAAGTGGAACTAATATGTCTTAAAACCAAACACCAGCATGGCTTTTACTAAAATCTTTGGCTTTTAATGTTGATGATTGCCGAATTTATAGAAATACAATGAAACAGTATTTATGCAGAAGTAAAGTCATTCTATGGAAGCTCTTAAAGGTTTTTTTGATTCTGTATATTCGTTCTTAAATAACACAACGATTAATCATACTTTCGCTTTGACTTGCTTCAACGGCGGAATAGTAGTTTTGCTATAGACATAAGTCTGCAATTCCATTGCTTTTGTGAAGTTTCTTGCAACATGATTGTGGAATTGGCATCTCGCATGCCCCATTCATCCTATTAAATAACAATGTTGCGTAGCACATTATTTCTTCTTCTTTAAACTAATACAATAGACGTATTGGATTCTGGGTGAGAAACGATTTTCAATAGAAGTTTGCTGTATGTTTCTTATATGAAAAATGGTTAATAAAACACAAAATGTGAAGATAATGCATTTAACTTATATTCGAAATTACAGCTACTAGTGCACGGTTCCAAGAAAAAGCGTTTACCTTCCTGGATCTTGTTTAATATTGCACGCAAATCATTACACTAGTCCCGTACAGACACGCGCCTGATAGGATAGTTTAACCACAAAACAGCTCAGTTATGCATTTAGCTGTACTAAATGGAGCCTTGGGTGTTCTATTTGGAGAACAGTGCAATTGTTTTGTGTTTCTTTAAATACGAACTAGGTATGTTGTTCACGTAATCTAATTGTGGACCGAGTGAAATGGCTCAGCGGTAGCGTCGGGAGGTACCGGGTTCGATTTCCGGTGATTAACCATGTTTTTTATGGTTTTTCCTTGTTGACATAGGTGCCTACTGGAGTGGTGTTTTCTACTACGGTTTGGTACAACACATCAATTGGCTCCGGGGCTGTGGTTCGGTCGGTGTCGGATAGATGACGCATCGGCTTGCGATTTGGAACTTCTGGGTAAATTGTCATACTGTTTCCCTCGTTTGTGTCACTTTTGCCCGCATTAGGTCTTACGCTGCTCTAACGTAATGCTGCCAACATATGAATAATGCCACCGAAGCCGGTAAGATACTCAGCCTCAAAGCGTAGCCGAGAGATTGAGGGCCCTCAGCCTCAAAGCGTAGCCGAGGGATGTTTTTTAGAAGGAGAGGAGTGCAGCAAGTTGCAACTGCGAAGCGACGACAGAGCGTAGCCCAGGGATCTGCGTGTCTAAAACTCCAATGATTCACGTTCACAAAACAACAGCACATCGCATATTCAGTGCATTTCACTGATTATTTAGGTTGGCAGTACCCACTTTGCATGGAAAAATGGCTACGTTTGTTTCCTTCCTAACGCTATTTGCCTATATAAATAAAACACTTAAAACGGGTGGGTAGGTGGGTACTAGATATTGGAGAGACCACGTCATGTTCTAAAATCACTCCTAAGGTAAGTAATTTCATTGCTTTTTCACTTCCTTATTCCTAATTTAGGTGGGCAAAAGAAAGACCTAATGCGGGCAAAAGTGACACAAACGAGGGCAACAGTATGACAATTTAGCCGGAACTTCTTCCTAGCCCTGCTAGAGACAAGGCCTATCGAGTCGCCATACAATTAATTTTCTTCTTAGTTATTTTAATAAATAATTGAAATATACTTCTAATTTGGTTTCAATTGATATAAATTCATTTATATTGTATTTAAAACTAATTTTTATTGCTTTTTTATATATTTGAGTTCTGCTAGGTCCCATTAGAGGGGAGTCTCCAAGTATCTCTCCCATGGCCGGTTGTCAAGGGTGGAACTGTTAGGGAACTCTGCGCGCCTCTGTCGACCTGCGCCGGTTTTACTCTGCAACCAACATGTCCCCTGCGCTTCCCTCACCTTATCCGTTCCTTCCGGAGTGTACGTACAAAAGATCACTGGAGGTCGATGTGTTAGGCGTCCTCTCCGTTTACTAATCTTATCCTATCCTAATCTAATTGTGAAGAATTACTTTAGTTGCTCAGGAGGCTTATTGCTATTAATTAGCGAAAGTGCCTAAGATATTTGAATTTAAATAATGTCCTTGTTTTGACAGAAGACAGTTTGCAGCAACTGTTTTAGAATAGCATCAGTGATTTCATTGCATAACAACTCTTCCTTAAATCTCTAATTATTTTCAGCATTTATAAAAAACGCATTAAGTTTCCAGAGAGGGTTTATCTGCTTTAACACATACTTTACAATGATTCTTTACGTTCTTTCTTTTCTTACCGGGGTAGAAAAATGTGCGCTCGCTGAAGGCTGCTTTAAGAATGAAAAAATGCTGAAGGGTATCGGATTCTCTGAGGAAATTAAGTCGTGAACGTTTGGAAGGTAACCACTTTGTGACATTTTGTTCCTTATAAAATATCTTTATCTAATATTTACGAATAAGCAACAGGGCTATTCCTGCCTCTGCCCACATTTTGTTCCTTCGTCCAGTGACTTATTTACAGATACCCTTTATATTTTCTTGCTTATTTTTTCCCCATGTATTTTTTCTGTATTTATCACTTCCTGCACCTTATCTACAAAATCAAAACATACTTGATTGGAATTGTATTATATAATTTAAGTGTGGGTTCTTTTCTTCTCTGCTTTAATTTCATTTATTTTGTTAAACGTTTAACAAATTCATTACAAACAAAACTTTTTACGTTAAAACTTTATTACAATGGTGTATTTTAGTTTGTATTTAAAGCCCTGGTGATTTGAATTGAACGTTAGTTAATTTTATCAAGGAAAATAGTACTTTTTAAAAGCATATAAAAGGGCGTATTCAAGGACACAACATCCATGCCCTGGAAATTGTAGCTACAGTGATTTCTAGGATGCATTCCTTCCCAAAGTAGCAGAGAAAAAACATATGATACTACAGTTTACGTGTTCTGGTGTTTCATTTTTCAAAATGTTTCATTTCATTAGTTTTATGTTTTTTTTTATAATTGCAACGATTTTTTCAATTTTTCATACATGGTGATTACAAAAGTCTTTATGATTAGTAAAACTAACTTTTTCTATATTACCTGAAGTTGTGGGAAAAGGGCTTTTGATCTGATAAAACAGAAAACGTGTCAAAGTTAGGAATTATCCACGATTTCATTGAACTGCCACATTATCAATTTTTACTACATAAAATTTTTATTTTTCTGTCAGATTAAATAATGTCTTTGATATTACTCTACTAAAGGCTAATAAAATAATGTTTGTAAATACCACACATGGAAAGTGAAAAAATCGGTGCAATTTTCAAATGAAAATCTGCAAAAACCCAGTATACTCAACTCTAATATTATTTGTACTTTCTAAATATTAAAATTGAGAATTTTTTCTCCGTTTATTTGACTGCTATAATTTTTAAGTAAAAAAGAACAGTACTTTTCTAGTGTCACTGTATATATCACACGTATAACGAAAATAAACCAATTTAAATCAACACTAACTAAAATCAAAGCTAGATAAATAATAAGGTGATTAGCCCTAAACAGAGTGTGATGTTGAAGAAGTAAATAAAGTGACTGATTTACAGAAATATTTATACCAACACAGCATTTCCCTAGTGACCAGCAAAAACCTGAAAGAAGATGTTTTCAACCGGCACCTCCCGAACTGCAGACGTTAAACCAACAAAGCAAGCTTCACCAATGAAAACTTGGGTGTAATATATGATATTCTGCTTAGTATTAAACATTTTTGCTAAGTTTTCACCCAATGAAATGCATATAACATTATTTGCGTTTCGCAGGTAGGATTGTTTTCATGTTGTGACGAAACATAGCATGACAACTGTTTCATATGTTTTGTTTAAGGGGAATCATTAATGTTAAATTTCTAAATTTTAGCTGCATTTTCTCAAATATAATATAAAATGTAAGTATATCTTCCAGAATTCTCAAGGAGACCAAGAATAACTAGAATGTTTTAATGTTATTATACCAGGTAGCCCAACCGCGCCGTATTTGCCGTGTACAGGTAAAAGTTGCAGAGCTTAACGGGGCAATTCCAAGTAAACACAGGTCAGTGGGGAACTGGCGCATTAACTACCTGAAAACCAACAACCACCGCCACCGACACCGCTACCACCGCCACCGCTGCTGCTGCTGCTGCTTATAAGAAGGGAAAAACTGACAGTGAAACAAACACTGTGTGCTCTCATGTTTGTTGCTTATAGTCTGGAACGTTAGATAAAACACTGTAAACACAATTAAAAATAGCTATGAGTGGATACGGAGAGGTCAAATAAAGATATTTTAATTATTTTTCCGTCTAAAAAGTGAATTTATTTCCTCGAAAATAGAGCCGGTATAACTAAAGTGGAAAATATTCTAAGACCTTTTGGCCTATTTTTGTCTATCATCACGGAAAGTACCTCTAGTGCAAACCTGGAAAACGCCTCTCAATGAGCGCGATCCGCTCATCGTCTTTGCCGATAACCAAGAGGCGTAGAACAAATCTTGGCTAGTAGATCACCTGTCTAGGTGATTGAGGTCCCATCTCGATACCCGGCTGGAGGTGAGAATCTTTCTCTAGCCAAGATTATTCCCTATCCTCCTCAGAGTCTGGAGGTCTGTGTGTGTGATCTAATGATTAAAGCCAAAAGTTTGCTATAAACCCAAAGAAAAGAGAATATGAGTTAACACCGTTGCCTACAGGCAATAATATATTCCAAAGGAAACTCCACTAAGACCATTCAGTTAAAGGCGGGATATAAATGGAACTTAAAAAAAATACGTAGCTCGCTCATGTTAATTCGCCAGTTCCCTACTGAGCTGTGTTTACTTTGAATTGCCCCGTTGAGTTCTGCAGCACTTTTAACGCACGAAAGGATATCTACACACTTCAAATACGGTGCGGTTGGGCCACCTGGTATAGAAAATTGAACTTATAACAATATTTTAAATGATTTACTTTCTCTGCTGCTTATGTATAGTAAGAAGATGTACATATTGTATTCCAGTCAAGAATTCGATGTCGAGTTTTCACCGGAAATATATATTTTGAGACCCATGTAGCCGTTTTGGTGCGAAAATTTTTAAGCCCTGTCCTTTTTTTTCAAATGTTGATGCTGTTATCTCGAAGTTGCAACCATTTGGATAACGTTTAATGTTATCTGCTTTGTTGTTAAGTTCTACTAAGTCGTCACCTCCTAGCTCGTTTTGTGTTGTCTAGCTTGCCAGCTGCTACAGTGGTATGGTTCGTAGTTCTTTGTCTCACGTATGCGTGAGTGTAATGTGAGAGGATAACACCAGTTTCCAGTTAGTTGATAAACTGTAATGTTGACTAAAATATTCTGTTGAAAAAGTCGCCGACTGTTGACGTAAAGAATTAAATTATTTCTAGAATAATAATGATGCGAAGCGTCAGTTGCAGTAATCGCAGAAATATTACTCGGAAAGATTCCTCGAATTACTGCTAAATTTTACTCACTCAAGTCCGCCAGTATGCGCTACACAACTAAAAATGAAACTAAATACTAAATACCACACCACATGAAGCTTCGCACGAGTAAGTCACACGATTAAGTAAAAGGTAAATCTGAGTTAGAATGCAGTTATTTTCTTAACTTAACCTTTCTTAACTTAACCTCCACCTACCTGTCACTACCCCTACCAACGCTCCTCCTTACGAGGACAAATCTTTAAACTCTGAGTATGTGTATCTGGAATTGTTATGCCGAATCTCAGAATTTCATTCACTCACTAATTACAGAATTCCTGCTTACAGGGCTTTACAAATGTACTAAACTAAACCCTAACTGCATTCCAAGAATTTTTAGGTTAAAGTATGACTCGCTAATTACCTTTTACTCCGGACAAATCTTTGAAATCAGGCTTATTACATTATACATTGATTTAATACAGCGAAATTATTTCGAAAAATTTCTAACTTACTACCACTTCTTTATATAATTATTTATATCTTTCCGTCAATAATTACGGCATGAACCCCTAAATAAAAAAAAAGTTTTAGAAAAAGCACGTTCTGGGCGCGTGCGTTTTCTGTAAACAGCATAATTCTGAAACGAAATGTTCAATAAATACCAAACTTGATATTTAGTTCAGAATCCTCAAAGGATGCGATACGCAGATTTTCAAGAAAATCTCTCACACAAAACTGTCCTTTACACGATAAAGTGTTCGATTTTTTGTTGTTGTTGTAAAATGCATCTAACGATTTTATTAAAATACCATATACTTAAGCTGTTTACACGATAAATAGAATTATATATTGAATTTCTGTGAATTTTCTGTGAAAGTCATCTCCTTTCGGAAGGAATTTTGTATAACGAGTAATAAGAGATACAAATAAAAAACTGCAGAAAAAATGTATATCTTTTATAACAAACAGTTTATTTAAAATAACTTTTTTGTAGCATCAGCCATTTCTGATATTCGTTGTTAATAATTTGTCATTGCATTTGTTTTTCACGATGTTATTGAAAAACTATGGAATTTTAAGACCAACATATAGCGTCCAGCTTTTAAACATTTGACTACGATTCGGTTTGCTCTATCCTCCTATATCAAATTGTGTAATGAAACTACTTCTGTGAAGGTTAATTTCAAAATAAAATTAAAAATCTGATGTGTTACACTCACATGACTTTCTCTACTCCTGTACAATCTAATTTTACAAACGCTTATTCTCCATATGCTTCATGTTAATCGAGATATCGAGATATCAATCTTATTGGTAATTTTCTTGTAGATGCCAGGGGAATAGGGTAGCTTTTAAGCGATAGTCAAATATTTTAACGCTGGTTGCTATGTGGCGCATTTCATTCTCTTTGCATGTCCAGGACATAAAAAAATGAATAACGAATTTGAGAAAAAGTATAAGTATTGTAAAATTTAAGGAAATAACAAGCAATATCTCGAAAACGGTTCACTCAACAAAAGAAATGTATATGACATAAGTTGTGTATTTTAACGCGATCTACATTTTTTGTGTAGTAAAATTTTGTCTATCTCTTATGGTTTACCAGTTATGCAAAAGTCGTTCACAATGAAGAATACTTTTGGAGACATTCCCAGAAAATTCGAGATATACATTTCATTTCTCATGACATTATCTTAAACATGTGATATTTTCATCAAAATCGTTAGAGCCATTTTTGAGAAAATTAAAATTTTCGAAAAATGTTCCATGTAAAGGGTAGTCTGGGGTGGGGGGATTTTCTTGAAAACCTTCGTGTCGCATCTCTGGAAGATATTGAACCTAAATACCAAGTTTGGTGCTTATCCGACTGTTAGTTTTTGAGTTATGCTGTTCACAGACACACACACACAGACACACACACACACACACAGACACACACACGGACATGTTTCCAAAAATGCTTTTTTTGGATTCAGGAGGTCTCAAAACATGTATTTCCGGTGAAATCTCGGTATCGAATTTTTGGGTGGAATGCAATACTTCCCCTACTTACTATACGTAGTAGAGAAAGTAAAAAGACAGAAAAATAAGCTTTCGTAAGAATAGTTTGTGAAAGCTATACAAAAATAAATAATAGTGGATAAAAGTCATGTGAATGTAACACATAAAATTTTCTGTGATAAAATGAAATGACGTTTCTTATTTCCTGAGAAAGTGTAAAAATAATACCAACATATTAGGTAAAAATACTGAAGAAAATGCTGTTAACACTTACTCAACAACTTAAGTTATCAACCAAATCTGAAATAAATCTATCGCAGGCTACCATGACTCATTTATAGTATTAGAAACATACTACAGTGATAGAGGATGCTTTCATAAAAATAGCTACAATGGTTATTGAGAAAACGCTGTCTAAACATAAGGTTTCATAAATAAAATATGGATTAACAACAGGGTGATAATAATTAATACTGATTCGAACCATTTAATAATGACTACTTATCCATGGATATCACCATGGTAATGACATTCATTACCACACTGAGTGCGATATGTAATTCATTACCGCACTCACGGTAATTAATTAATATACTTGCACATCGTGCTTACTTCACTCACCATTTACTTAATGATGTGGAAATGGGGGTGGTGTGGAAACTGCTACTTCAATATCTGAAGGGATAGTTTCTTTAGAGCCGCTAATTATTCATAACGTGTTAATCCACTTTGCTTGATTCCAGATATGCTATATAGCATTTTATTGATATCGTAAACAAATTAATTGAGTTACATTAGTTATTTTGTTGCTAGACCAATCTTACTACGAGGGCAGTTCCAGAAGTACCCGACCTGACGTATATATAGCGGTTGTTGTTTCAAACAAATGACTATGGTAGAACGTAACACCCTTATAAAACTTAAGTTTGAAGTTTGACGATGCTACGTTGTTTAGTAATTCTTTGGCAGCCATCAATACTGAACTCTCTCAGCGAATTTGTAAACATGGATAAAATTGCCCATCGTTATGTGATACAATACTTTCATTTGAAAGGTCTTAGTCCAACTAATATTAAAGCTGAGCTAGATTCTGCTCCTTCGTTTACAACAGTAAAATATTGTGTGGCAGAGTTTAAGCGAGGCCGTACGAGCTGCCAAGACCAACATAGCAGTGTTCGACCAAATGAGGTGACTACGCCAGAAGTTGTGAAGAAAATCCACAAAATGCTATTGGATAACCGTTGACTGAAAATACACGAGCTAGCAGACATTGAGACATTGTAGGCATTTCAAAAAGTGCTGTACATCGCACACTAACTGAAAATTTAGACACGAGAAAGCTGTGCGCAAGATGGGTGTCGCGTTTACTCACAATGGAACAAAAACAGCATCGTGAGGATGTTTCAGTCGAGTGTTTGGCAATGTTTTGCTGCAATAAAGTTTTTGCGTCGATTCATAACCATGGATGAAACATGGGTCCATCACCTCACATGAGACGAAGGAACAGTCAAAACAGTGGTTTGAAAGGGGAGAATCGGCTTCAAAAAAGGCGAATACAGTTTCATCTGCAAGCAAGGCCTTGGTATCAGTTTTTTTGGGATAATTTTCATTGATTATCTTCAAAAAGTAAAAGCAATCAATAGCGAGTGTTATGCAAACTTATTGCAGCTATTGAATGATGAAATAGAGCAAAAACGGCCGCATTTAGCGAAAAAGAAAGTTTTGTTTCGTCAAGACAATGATCAGTTCACACATCCATTATCGCTATGGTCAAAATCAATGAGTTAAAGTTCGAATTGCTTCCTCATGTACCCTATTCACTAGATTTAGCCCCCTCTGATTATTTTCTGTTTCCAAATTCTAATAAAGGGCTTGGTGGTAACATATTTGCTAACAATGAAGAGGCGGGGTCTACAGTTAGTGGATATTTGCAGAACTCGACGGTTCTCACTATAAACAGGATGTCGAAGCTATTGAACATCGCTGGGAAAACCGTATTGAGCTGAAAGGAGACTATTTAGAAAAATAAAGATTTTTGTTTCCAAAATTGTTGTTTTCTCTTTGTTAGGTCAGTACTTCTGGGACAGCACTCGTATGATCAAGTGAATAACATTAACTAGGCTGTGGTTTACATTGAATCACAGAGGATCACAATGTTTAATTATACTACTGTTAGAAGTCAACGATCATACCATGAACGCAGATAATGTAAGTAGCCATAATTAAATGATCGCGGATAAGATATTGTATGGAACAATGGGATATGAGTATAATTACCACTCTCATGTAATTACAGAACTCAGCTTACGCCTCGATCTTGCAGAACTTATTCGAGCGTTAATAATGTTCATATATTATTGCGTAAATAATTTTTAAATAGGACTTATGAGGCACAATTTAAAATATTATCATAATCCTTCCTTATGCAGGTTTAAGCATTGAAAACGCATAAAACCTATTTTTAATTTTTTGTACAAAGTCAATGTACAGACTTCCCGTAATTAAAATACGAACATTTTGGATTCATATATCGTTCAGTGAAAAGTATAAAATATATGACGACAAAAAGTTACTGCAACATTCAGATTCTCTTCTTCTCTCCAATTCTCAGCTGAAGTGGAAGTAAAAGGAAGTAGTACACCTGCTGGAGAAGAAAGTGGGTAGATGTTATCAAACTCTGCACGTTTCTCACGCACTTTTTTGATGACGGTGTTGTTCCCGACTAAATTGTTTTATTGCTGCTGCACCTCCTCGCCCCAAATTTCGCCGTTACCTTTGGTCATAAACTGCTGGCCTTTGTTCAGCGTACTTTACTTGATTGCATAGTTCTTTCATCTGGAGCTCTTGGGGAGATCACGTCGAGGAAATTGCTGCTGTATAATATTGCATGTGTTGTCAGACCAACTTTCTACTATTGCATTACATTTGAACATTTTTATGGCAGGGAACATGTTTGCGTGTATACAAAAGGGAGCATTTGTACACTTAGGTGTACCAGGCGGCCGAGTTAAACTGTGAGACAAATGTTCCCATACAATACTGTGGTTTATTTAAACATGTTTTAAAGGAAGAGAACAACAATTTTTTCATTAAAAACTTTAATTAGAAAAACAATTCTAGGGGCGCATGACACCAAAAAGTAGAATTATAAATTATTTATTTAATTATTGAAAATTCTAACCCTTCATTTAGAAACCATTGGATTGCAACTAATATTTTCTCATAAAATAAAAATGAGTATAATATGAAGAAGGTTTTTTTATTCTTGATTTCACACCACGTATTGCGCGAGATATGCTTCTTGGAGTGTTCGACCCAAGTACGATACAAACTATTTCCGGTGGCCTTCGCCCCACTTTTAAAAAAATCAGCTTTGTATTTTAATGTTCATTTAAATATTATATATATGCGCCTCGGCTGTGTCAGTAGTTTTTAGAACACGTATCTCTTAGCAGGGGTGGTGTAGCTAAAGAACAAGGCTTACACAAGTTATAATTGTAATGTACTTTGTTTATTAATCCTTCACATGATTAAACAACACTTCACTGATATATCCTACTGCAGAGCTGTGAGATTGTTGTTAATTGTACTTTTTAACACGTAAAATTTATATTATTCTCACCACAATGAATTTTTATGTCTCACACTGAACACGTATCGTACCGATCGGGTACGCAGTCTTGTAGCGTCTGCCTGGGTATGCAGACTGTATAACGTTTTTATTCCCATCTCTAAAGGCAAAGCTTAGGGGTATTGGATTTGAGAACTATGAAGCAGTGCTCAACAAAAGTAAGACGATTCTCAAGGACCTGACAAAGAATGGTCTGCAGCACGTGTTCAAGGACTGGCAGAGACGCTATAAAAAGTGCATTGAAGTAGGAGGGGACTACTTTGAAAAAGATCATGTAAACATTTAATTGGAGTAATAAACATCTGTGAAAAAAATCAGTCTCAGTCTTTGTTGATCAGCCCTCGTACTTATATTACTTAATTGTATGAATGTATCCAATATTTCCTAAGAAATCTAGAATATCCTATTTTTTTCTCTTACTAAATAGTAAGACTCAGTTGTTTTCCCACGAATACTCTGGAATGAAACAATTGAGTTGATAACGTTTTACTGTCAAGTGTTTTGCAGGCAAGTGGAGTGTTCGCTGTAAGCAGTGTGCATCACGGAATGTGTCTGATGGCGCTGGATAAGATCCAAGAATGGTGCATAATTTGGTGCGAGATTTACGTAGTTACGAGAGAATTCCCAAGACGAGGAGCAGTCAGCGGCCTCAGTGTTATCGACCGGCATCGCTCCGACGTTTCCCCTTTCGTCTCTCCCTTCATGAACTACTTTTGTACCAAGTTTGGGGTTTCTGCCTTCAAAGGAAATCGGGTTATGATGGACTTGCAGTTCAGTCCTACTGCCCCTGTTCTGTTCCAGGTCAAGTCTACAAGTGTAACTTTCACACAGCACTCCTCAAATTAAGATGGGCACCTTCACAAAACTTTGCCATCACAAAATCTAAAATTCTCAAAAAATAACTTTATGAATGACACACGCTATTTTAAGTATTTATGATATCAAAAACGGAATATTTAATTATAAAAATGTGATGCACAGCCTTATATTTTTCGGAATATTTTTTAATTTAAGGGGATAAGGTACTCCGAAATGGTCATGAATCACATTTTTTGTTTTAGGCACCAATAAAATCTTTATTATTTCCAGTTTCAGAAAATATATACTTCTTAGAGGTTTTTAAGACATTTAAATTCCATTTAAATGCTAGTCTGTATCCCCTTAAAGCTGTCATGCAACGCCCCTATTTTAGAACATTTTTGTGTCTTTCAACAGCGAACGACTATATCATGCCCAGCGAGCAGTTCAGCAATTACCAAAAGTGGCCAAGACCAAGAAAAGGCAATCAAAAAAGCTGCAGTAATCCAGGAATGAAGGTGCAGATGATTATGTCCCTGGAATATACTTAAGTGTGTCAGAATTTTAACGTTCAAACTCTAAATTCAGTTTTCTCACTTTCAGCATTTTTGGATACTTATGTACCTTTTTCTCAGAAAGTATGAAAGGTAGATATATGAAATTTTCAGTACATGTTTACAACACACAGCTCAACTTTCTGAACCACAACCATAATTTTATAATGTATATTAGCGATATTAAAAAAGCAATAACATTGCAAATTTTTCATATTTTTAGTTTTCAATTAATTTTTTCCAATTTCTGTTGTACTGATATACCTAACTAAATAATTGAGGTTCAGAACAAGCATGCAAAAGTGTGATTCTGTATTGCAAGTAGTATCAGAGAAAAAGGTACATGAATTCACATGTTTTAAGAGTAATTTTTATTATTTTTCTGCTGAATGAAATAATTTTTAAGGGCTCAACTACATAAGCTATCAATGCAAATAACCACTTTAAATACTTTTCATGATTTATAGAGTAATTCATAAAAAATTCAGAAAAAAACATTTAGAACTTTAAGAGCAGTGGTAATTTAACGCACTTAAATTGTAATTTCGATGTGTTCAGACTACCTTGTCCCCTTAAAGGCATGAAATTTTATAAAAGAAGTCCAAAGTGCTTAAAATTATTTTCATTTCTGAATGAATTACAACGGTATAAACAATATTTACCTTACATTCAGGCGGATTTAGAATTCAGGAAAAGCATCAGTATTTTAATATGAGTCCCTTATTTTGTATTAGTATGACATCTAGTATTTATTTAGGTATTGATTCGTTATGACAGTTGAAGCCACTACACCTTCTGTTCTGCCACATACGAGAATCAAAGTGCTATAACAACATACAGTGATAGTATACAGAATTAATGATACTGTTATTGCGTAAACTGTATTAATATTGTAAAGAGAGGAAATTGTGTGTCTGTATGTCTGCGTGAGTTATGTATCTGTAGGGCAATTTTACCACTTAAATGATCACTAAGAGACTAAAAACTGTTTACAAAACTTCGATAATACCAGAATATGAACATATCAGCTTTGGCTTTTGTGGAGAATGACGTGGAGTAGATACTAATTGTTTCCAACGCTTTCCATACAGTCAATGACCTTCGGGGAAACTTCGTTCCACCCATTTATTAGCCGAAGGCACCCAGAGGGTGGTGTCTATTGCCTCCAAAGTTAGCATGACAATGAAGATAGTATGTAACGTGGAGACTTACAGATTTTACCGTGGATTTCGAACCACGTTGAGCTTTGGATTACTTCACATGAGTAGAAAATAGTCGCTGTTACTCCTAGAAAACGTATGCAAAAGTAGTACCAAAGCCGCACATATTTCATTACAAGCATTTTGGCAATTGGGAAGACACTGAAAAAGAAAAATCAATTTAAGCTTATAATGGTACAACATGTGTGAGATATTTATAACTTTAGTGAACGCTTTATTCTACTATCGTAGATGTACATAAACCTATACACAGAGTAAATTTTATTCTAATTCTGCAGATGTGTATAATGCAGTTTCTGTGTAACCAAAACCTTTTAATAATACTTACGCAAGAAAGATTTGCTTTATTTCCAGTACACGTTATAATCGAGTTAATTGCGAGCTAATGCTAAAAATTAAACAAGGAAAGAAAATTGAGTCCAGTGACATCAGAAATGGATCAACCTATGTAAAATAACTGATAAAATTGTCGTTCTGGATGGTTAGAGGCTGTATCTAATTTCCAAAGGGTTTAAATTGATAGCCTAAGATGGAGAATGCATACATTCATCAGTTTGGTGAAGCCTCTCGAATCCTAAGCCAAAAGGAGGGAAACAATGGGAAGATATTGTACCCAGAGATCTTAAAACATGCAAATGACAAATCGGATTGTACTGATTAGAGATCGCTTGGGATGAAGTTGTAGAGAAAAGTATATGTAGATATTTGAAAATTCAACAATAGTAATGAATATCTCGGAAGTGGTGAACGCCATAAAAATTTTTATTTGGCACAAGTTGTGTGCTTTAACGAAGTCAACATTTTTGTTACAGTTAGATTCTTACGGTTTACCAATTATAGAAAACTCTTTCAGAAGGAAGGGGACTTTACAGGCTATTCTCAGAAAATTCAAGATATACATTTTTTTTGCTATGAAAACATTTTAAACGCTTGGTGTTTTAATCAGAATCGTTAGAGCCATTTTGAGTAAATCAAAAGTTAACGAAAAATTATCCATGCAAAGGGTAGTGTGGTTTGGAGAGGATTTTCTTAAAATTTTACGTGTAACATCTTTGGAAGATACAGAACTTAAATATCAAGTTTGGTATTCATCGGACTCTTTGTTTTTGAGTTATGTAGATCACAGGCACACACACACACACACACACACACATTCACGGATATTTTTCTAAAAATGCATTTTTTGTGTTCAGGGGGTCTCAAAACATGTATTTCTGCTGAGATCTCGTATGAAGTTTGGGTGGAATACAACACTTCCTCTACTTACTGTAGATACGTAGCAGATAAAGTAAAAATGTTTTAAAAATACTAATACATACAGGCCAGAAGGCCTAATCCAAGCTGTCTAAGAAGGACAAGAAAAAAGAAGAAATTAACTAATGTCATGCACAAAGCACAGGAGATTGTCCAAATACTGTCTTTGCAAGAGGTCCACTGTTTCTTCTAAGATAAGGGTGCTGTGACGTAACGTCAGCTAGATATGATGAAAATAGTGTAGGATCGCCCTATGTCGCAGAGGGTGGTAAGATACAATTGCTCGTGACTGCCCCGCTGGGGGTCACATGGCGGAAGTCACGGGGGTGCAAAGGAGCCACAGTTGGAGGCGTCCGTGTGGTCCGTCTAAGACCACCAGCTGTGGCAAATTTACATCCCCTACAGCACAGCTTGCTTTACATCAGTATGATAAACAGCTGATGTGTTATGTTTGTTTATCGATTTAGAAGCGAGAAATTGTGAGCTTAGAGTCCTTGCCAGGAATGTATAATCTCTATCTCCATCACTACGAGCTACCATTTTGAAGCATGCAATGCCTATTGTTCAATATAACGAACATGAATGTAAAAATATGATTTATTACATTCACATGACTTTCTCTAGCCATACCGTTTTATTTAATACAGCTTCTAGAAGCTCTTCTTATATACACATTACTTTCTCTACCACGCACATAGTAGTTAGAGAACGTATTGCATTCCACCCAAAAATTCGATACCGGAAATATATGTTTTGAGGTTCCCGGCATCCAAAGAAATAATTTTTAGTAAAAGGTCCGTGCGCGCGCGTGTATGTGCGTCTGTGCGTGTGTCTGTGAACAGTTAAACTTGGTATTTAGATTCAGTACCTTCCAAAAATGCGACGCGAACATTTTCAAGAAAATCCCCCTACTGCAAACCACTCTTTATATGAAATTTCTTCAAGATTCTTGATTTTCTAAAAAAAAATGCCATATGTTAAAGACATTTACATCACAAATGAAATGTATATTTTAAATTTTCTGGGAATTCATATTCACACACACATACTTTTTTAAAAAGTGTTTTCTTTGGATTCAGGTAATTTCAAAGCATGTATTTCTGGTGAAATCTCGATATTGAATTTTTGTGTGGAATGAAATACCTTCTCTACCAATGTACGTGATAGAGAAAGTAATATACATATAAGAAGATTTTGTAGAAGCTATATAAAAATGTTGTGTTGTGTTACATTCACATGACTTTCACTACCCTCTGTCGTTTAGTGGGCATACATATTATGTTTACGAAAGCTTATTTTTCTTCTACTTCATTTTAATCCAGATAAACATTTCCAGAAATAGCTACATTACACATTTTGTTATAGATACAAAGAGAACAGCGATATTCTTGCATATGCTGGCCTGAAAATTTCATATTGCTTCCATTCAATCCCCAGAAACAATGAAAATCAATTGAAGCTGAAAATACTCATAAGATATTGAACAAGTCAAACCGTTAATAACAGATATCTCGGAAATGGCTCATGCCACAAAAAAGTTGTTTGAAATAAACTGTGTGTTTAAAAAACATCTACTTTTTTGAGTAGTACATTTTCTGATATAGTTTAACGTTTGCCAGTTGTACAATATTATACAAAATTCCTTCCGAATGAAGAGGACTTCACAGACTATTCCCAGAAAATTCAAGATATACTTTTATTTTTCATGTAAATATCTATAATATGTAGAATCTTAATTAAAATCTGTAAGAGCAATTTTTCAGAAAATAAAAAATGTCGAAAAATCTTCTATGTAAAGGGTAGATTTTGGTGCAGAGATTTTACTGAAAACCGGCATGTCATATCTTTGGAAGATACTAAACTTAAATATCAAGTTTCGTATTTATCGGACTTTCCGATTTTTAGTTATGCTGTTCACAGACATACAAGGAACTTTTTCTAATTTTGTATTTATTCAGGGACCCTCAAAACACATATTTATGGTTAAATTTCGATATAGAACTTTTGGGTGTAATGCAATGTCTTCTGTACCTACCATGTGCGTGATAGAGAAAGTAATAAACAAACGGCGCCAACGAGGAAGGATACGTGACTGAAAACAGGTAATTGTGAACAAGAGTATGTGAGTGCCAGTACACGGCAATTGCGAACAACATAAACAAAGTGCGTGACTGAATGCATGGAACACTGTGTTTACCTGGTGAAGGACAAGGAGAAAGTCTCCCCATCGCCAGGGGAAAGTTCAAAGTTGAAGTCCAGAAGTCCGACTTCAGAATAAATAGTCACGTTACACGTAGCGTGCATGGTATCCATAATCTTCGACGGCCGCTGGTACTTCGGCGCACAGTTGGCATTTGCACCCACACACTGCACATGTTGATATCGCAGTTCCTGTGCCTACTCCGCATCATCGGCCACGCTCGCCCCACCTTCGCACCTGGTATCAATGCTTAGAAATAACGTTCCTCGCTGGTAGAGTGACTGGATCCCAAGGCGAAAAGTATCTCTTTGTATTGTAGCATGTATGTGTGGTTCATATACGAATACCATGAAATATATAATGTATGTAAGAATGCAATGAGGGGTGTTTTGTAATTCTGTATAAGTGCAAGTGTTGGGAAATAACACTTGAAACTACAAAGTATATGCAAGAGGGACAATCTGATCTCTTACGCAAAGAACAATTATATCACTTATTACAGGGCCATGCAGTCAAATCCCTAAGTTAACAGGCTGGAGATACAGCTGAGGTTTGGGGTTTGCATATGTATGTATTCTCTTTGAGAAAATATTATGTAACGTTATTCTAGAACATTCTAGAATATTTGAATGTATGTACTTATACCGTGCATTCGTAGATCGGCCGGACTGTTCCGCAGCAGCATTGGACTGGGTGAGGAGTGGCGCACCTGCCATAAGAGAGTAGCGCTGTAGCTACCGAACTTTTAACGTTATTCACTGATGGAGCATGGGTTCATCATCAAGGTCATGTTTCTACTCAGAACAATAGATACTGGGCTGCCGAAAATCCCCATATTATTCCTGAAGTTCCTCACTACTCTGCAAAAGTTGGTGTTTGGTGCGTAGTGAGTGCGCGTAGGGTTATCGGTCCCATATTTTTCGACACAACAGTTGATTCACACGTTTATGTAAATTCAATTTTAAATGCATTTTTCCGGAACTAACAAGAAATCAAAGATTGTGTGGCTGGTTTTAGCAGAATTCAGCTACAGCGCACACTGTAGCGAATTCTATGCATGAATTACGAAGTGTGTATGGTGATAGAATAATTAGTCGAGGATTGTGGCCACGTCGTTGCCCTGACCTATCTCCATACGATTTCTGTTTATGGGGAACGATAAAGAATAAAGTGTATGCGTTAAATCCGCACGCGTTACAAGAACTGAAGTGACATCACGAGAGAAATACAGGCAATCCGTGAACACTAACTTTCGTTGCGAGTTGACCAGAATTGTTTTCGGAGATATAAGGAATGTCTTAGCGTTGAAGGTCATCAATTTCAACATCTGTTGTGATGCAGATAAGCCTAATGTAAGTTAGTGCAATAGTGTTCCGTACCCATGACATGCCGGTCGTTTATGTGTAACTCTGGCGGAAGGCGCGCCTATCCTCACCCAGTCCAAGGCCGCCGCTGAACGGTCCTGCCAATCTACGAACGCACTGTATAAATGTTATTGCTGGCTCTCAGAATTATATAAATAGTCTTAAAAGGGCAAGTGTGGGGAAACTCACATAAGAGAGGTGTCATTCCACATGACACTACGTCAGTTATTTTATTAAATTTTCTTCTGTCTCTTTATTGCGTTTAGTTTCTGAAACTACCCAAGCAGCTCCTCTTCTCCTTGAGTACGACTTAGCTTGAGCACCTAACCAACTACTATCTTTAACATTTCAGTCTTTAAGGTATCAATTCAGATAGCTGAGAGCGTTTCAGTATACAGCCTTTCAATATTTCAATAAACTCACTCTTGTGGCAGTACCTCGGTTGCTGCATTTTCCTTTTAGTTAATATTTCATTCACATTCTGCTAGTATAGTGCTTTCTGGATTTTGTGAAATAAGTCTGTGTTTCCTTCCTGATTTTTACTTTCTCTACTACGTATAGTAAGTAGGGGAGGTATTGTATTCCACCCAAAAATTCGATACCGAGATTTCACCGGAAATACATGTTTTGAGACCCTCTGAATCCAATTTTTTTTTGGAAACATGTCCGTGTGAAAACACGAAGGTTTTCGAGAAAATCCCCCCGCCCCAGAGTAATCTTTACAAGGAACATTTTTCGAAAAGTTTAATTTCTCAAAAATGGCTCTAACGATTTTGATTAAAATATCACATGTTTAACGTATTTTCATGACAAATAAAATGTATATCTCGAATTTTTTGGAATGTCTCCAAAAGTGTTCTTCACTCTGAACGACTTTTGCATAACTGGTAAACCATAAGAGATAGACAAACTTTTACTGCACAACAAATGTAGATCGCGTTAAAATACACAAGTTATGTCATATACATTTTTTTTTTGTTGAGTGAACCGTTTTCGAGATATTGCTTTTTATTCCCTTAAATTTTCCAATACTTATACTTTTTCTCAAATTCGTTATTCTTTTTTTTATGTCCAGGACATGCAAAGAGAATGGAATGCGCCACATAGCAACCAGCGCTTAAAATATTTTACTATCGCTTAAAACCTAGCATATTCCCCTTGCATCTACAAGAAAATTAGCAATAAGATTGACATCTCGATTAAGGTGAAGCTTATGGAGAATAAGCGTATGTAAAAATAGTTTGTACAAGAGTAGAGAAAGTCATGTGAGTGTAACACATCAGATTTTTACTTTCTCTACTACGTATAGTAAGTAGGGGAAGTATTGCATTCGACCCAAAAATTCGATACCGAGATTTCACCGGAAATACATGTTCTGAGACCCCCTGAATCCAAAAAAAGCATTTTTGGAAACATGTCCGTGTGTGTGTCTGTGTGTCTGTGTGTCTGTGAACAGCATAACTCAGAAACGAACAGTCGGATAAACACCAAACTTGGTATTTAGGTTCAGTATCTTCCAGAGATGCGACACGAAGGTTTTCAAGAAAATCCCCCCACCCCAGACTACCCTTTACAGGAACATTTTTCGAAAATTTTAATTTTCTCAAAAATGGCTCTAATGATTTTGATTAAAATATCATATGTTTAAGGTATTTTCATGACAAATGAAATGTATATCTCGAGTTTTCTGGGAATGTCTCCAAAAGTGTTCTTCATTCTGAACGACTTTTGCATAACTGGTAAACATAAGAGCTAGACAAAATTTTACTGCACAAAAAATGTAGATCGCGTTACAATACACAATTTATGTCATATACATTTGTTTTGTTGAGTGAACCGTTTTCGAAATATTGCTTGTTATTCCCTTAAATTTTCCAATACTTATACTTTTTCTCAAATTCGTTACTCATTTTTACTTTCTCTACTACGTATAGTAAGTAGGGGAAGTATTGCATTCCACTCAAAAATTCGATACCGATATTTCACCGGAAATACATGTTTTGAGACCTCCTGAATCCAAAAAAAGCATTTTTGGAAACATGTCCGTGTGTGTGTCTGTGTGTGTGTGTGTCTGTGTGTGTGTGTGTGTCTGTGAGCAGCATAACTCAAAAACTAACAGTCGGCTAAACACCAAACTTGGTATTTACGTTTAGTATCTTCCAGAGATGCGACACGAAGGTTTTCAAGAAAATCCCCCCCACCCCAGACTACCCTTTACATGGAACATTTTTCGAAAATTTTAATTTTCTCAAAAATGGCTCCAACGATTTTGATGAAAATATCATATGTTTAAGATAATGTCATGAGAAATGAAATGTATATCTCGAAATTTCTGGGAATGTCTCCAAAAGTATTCTTCATTATGAACGACTTTTGCATAACTGGTAAACGATAAGAGATAGACAAAATGTTACTACACAAAAAATGTAGATCGCGATAAAATACACAACTTATATCATATACATTTTTTTTGTTGAGTGAACCGTTTCCGAGATATTGCTTGTTATTTCCTTAAATTTTCTAATACTCATACTTTTTCTCAAATTCGTTATTCATTTTTTTATGTCCTGGACATGCAAAGAGAATGGAATGCGCCACATAGCAACCAGCGATAAAATATTTGACTATCGCTTAAAAGCTACCATATTCCCCTTGCATCTACAAGAAAATTACAAATAAGATTGACATCTCGATATCTCGATTAATATGAAGCATATGGAGAATAGGCGTTTGTAAAAATAGATTGTACAAGAGTAGAGAAAGTCATGTGAGTGTAACACATCAGATTTTTTATGTCCTGGACATGCAAAGAGAATGGAATGCGCCACATAGCAACCAGCGCCTAAATACTTGACTATCGCTTAAAACCTACCATATTCCCCTTGCATCTACAAGAAAATTAGCAATAATATTGACATCTCGATATCTCGATTAACATGAGGCATATGGAGAATAAGCGTTTGTAAAAGTAGTTTGTACAAGAGTAGAAAAAGTCATGTGAGTGTAACACATCAGATTTTTTTGTCTTGGATATGCAAAGAGTTATAATCTGTGGCAAAGGGAATGGTGCTGCACCTAGCAACCAGCTATTAAGAGATATGTATGTGCTCAAAGGCTACTGTTTTTCTATATTGCCCTTGTAAATATATTTTCCCTTACATCTACAAGAAAATTAGGAATAAAATAGAGTCTGCAAATGTTTATCTCGATTAACATGAAGTAAAAGGAGAATAAGCGTTTGTAAGTATAGTTTGAACAAGAGTAGAGAAAGTCATGTGAGTGTAACACTTCAGATTTTTTTTCGTACACTGTCGTGTAAAAAAAGTAAACTATTCCCAAGATCATCATAGTGGCTTTCCCTCCGTAATGTTTCCCTTTTACGTAACCCTTTCACGTAACCTTTTACGTAACCCTTTCACGTAACCTTTCACGTAACCAACTTTTGATCCACTCAGCTGGTATCAGTTCTCAATGTGACTGGCCTGAAAAACAATATAGGGACATACAAACTAATCCATGAACGATGTTTATAATCTATGCGGAATGAAGAAGTGATTTGGATACCATCCTTATGAAAGAATTTCCATGCGATTGGTACACAAGGGAAGGCTAAACCAGTCACAAATAATTTGACCTTCTAGAGGAAGGGATGAAGAATTATTTGCATACATCGTTAAAATGGACGACAGCCACTACATTAAATATTTGAGCGCTTTCATCAGCGACATGGAGACGAAGGTTAACGTTGTTGCCGCTACTAAACGGCAACAAGAAAACCGGCATTAAGAGAACGGTAATGTAACATTAAAATATGTGGTTTAAGTTGTAGTTTTTACTTTTGTTATTATTATTATTATTATTATTATTATCTATAATTAGTAGAAATTAATTACACTTTTACACACCTTAGCCTGGTTTTGGCAAGTTTTTAATATATAGTCAACTGAAAAATTCAATGCTACAGGGGATTTGAGCACGTTTCGCCCGCTCTCCGTGCGGTTGCTCTAACCATTGAGCTACTGTGGCAACATGCCGGTGGGACATTGAATTCCCCAATTGATTCAAGTTGTTTTCCGGACAGGCCTCTAAGGCATCTCATGTTCAAATTCTGGCTGTGGTATTGAATTTTTCAGTTGACTCTGTGGCAGTAATTTGTATCACAATAATGTAAATGCCAGAGTGATTGTAGTGTAAATAAGCATTATTGTATGACATTGATTTGAGATGTTTGTTAATTATATGCATTATTAGGAAATAAGTTTACACGGCCTCACTGAAACTGACAATAAGAGCGGTTAACAATGAGCGAGGGGGCGAGTTGTTTATCAATTATTAGAGACAAGCAAATGGCGTCAGATTGGCGCACTTTTCTGTACCAATGGCGGGAATATTTTCCCTAGAGCATTTGTGTTCGTAATTTTGATTGGATATAAAAATAGACGCTAATGTTGGCGCGTTTTATTAACCAATAGCAGCTCTGTTATAATCTTTAGGCATATCAGGGTGAGGGAGTATAAAAAGCTAAAGCCAGAGGCAAGTATTGCCCAGTTCAACAAAATCATCCACGCGTTACACGTCGCTGAGTCTTAACAGAATCATTTAGATGTTAAACATCGCTTAGTTCATCAGAATCGTTCGCGAGTTACACGTCGCAATTCTACAGAATCTCTCGCGTCTTAAAGTTTGTTATAAATGTGACACACGCGAATTTATAATGTGCAGTAAATAAGTGATTATAGTGATATTAGAAAATATAACATTTTCATTCTGGCGTGTATCAAGAATCAATATGTGAAATTGAATAATGTGGGACGACAATAAAAGTGTAAAGACAAATTCTTTTATTAGTGTTATCTTTGAGTAACAACTCCTTTCCGTTTACACACCCTGATTAAGAGATGTACTCGACCGAGAAACAATAGCTAGCCGGAGGACAATGAACCCAACATTCAAAGTAGTAATACAATAACAGGTGCCCAGCAAAAGATAACACTAAGTGACCGCGACAAATTGGCTCCCATACGTAGTGCAGATAAACATGAAGCATCTACCAACTACCTACAAATATAATCTACTTCAACTCTACATTAAAAACTTGCCAAGATCAGGCTAAGGTCTGTAAACATTATAATTAATTTATATTAATTATATATATACAATAACAAAAAATAAAACCTCAAAAACCCATATACCCAGCACTGAAGTACTTTGAAGTAGAATAGTATTTTAGAAGGAGTTGTATTATATTTAAACTGTTGGGGAGCTGAACTTGTAGTAGTTGCAACCGCACGTATAGTAAACAGTTTCCGATAGCCTTCGCCCGAAATGTACTTTCAGGTGGCCTTTGCCCCAGATTTAAAAAAAATATTAACTTTGTAATTTTGACTGTTTCTTTAAATATTATATATTTATGTCTGCCTCGGCTGCGTCAGTATTATTATTAAAGACATATTTCTCTTTGCAGGGTTATGATGCGACAAGAACGTAGGCTTACACAGATTATAATTTTACTTCACTTCTTTTATTAATGCTTGATACGTTTCAATTAACACTTCACTGATATAGAGACAGCTGTGAGGTGTTTTTACTTTCTCTACCACGTATAGTAAGCAGGGGAAGTATCGCATTCCACCCAAAAATTCGATATCGAGATTTCACCGGAAATACACGTTTTGAGACCCCCTGAATCCAAAAAAAGCATTTTTGGAAACATGTCTGTGTGTGTCTGTGTCTGTGTGTGTGTGTGTGTGTGTGTGTGTGTGTGTGTGTGTGTGTCTGTGTGTCTATGAACAGCATAACTCAGAAACGAACAATCGTATAAACACCAAACTTGGTATTTAGGTTCAGTATCTTCCAGAGATGCGACACGAAGGTTTTCAAGAAAATCCCCCCACCCCAGACTACCCTTTACATGGAACATTTTTCGAAAATTTTAATTTTCTCAAAAATGGCTCTAAAGATTTTGATTAAAATATCATATGTTTAAGATATTGTCATGAGAAATGAAATGTATATCTCGAATTTTCTGGGAATGTCTCCAAAAGTATTCTTCATTGTGAACGACTTTTGCATAACTGGTAAACCATAAGAGATAGACAAACTTTTACTACACAAAAAATGTAGATCGCGTTAAAATACACAATTTATGTCATACACATTTCTTTTGTTGAGTGAACTGTTTTCGAGATATTGCTTGTTATTCCCTTAAATTTTCGAATACTTATACTTTTTCTCAAATTCGTTATTCATTTTTTTATGTCCTGGACATGCAAAGAGAATGGAATGCGCCACATAGCAACCAGCGTTAAAATATTTGACTATCGCTTAAAACCTACCATATTCCCCTTGCATCTACATGAAAATTACCAATAAGATTGACATCTCGATATCTCGATTAACATGAAGCATATGGAGAATAAGCGCTTGTAAAAATAGTTTGTACAAGAGTAGAGAAAGTCATGTGAGTATAACACATCAGATTTTTTTTGTCTTGGATATGCAAAGAGTATTAATCTGTGGGAAAGGGAATGGTGCTGCACCTAGCAACCAGCTATTAAGAGATATGTATGTGCTTAAAGGCTACTGTATTTCCAAATTGCCCTTGTAAATATATATTCCCCTTACATCTACAAGAAAATCAGCAATAAGGTAGACTCTGCAAATGTTTATCTCGATTAACATGAAGTAGATGGAGAATAAGCGTTTGTATAAATAGTTTGTACAAGAGTACAGAAAGTCATGTGAGTGTAACACATCAGATTTTTTTTACGTCCTGGACATGCAAAGAGAATGGAATGCGCCACATAGCAACCAGCGCTTAAAATATTTGACTATCGCTTAAAACCTACCATATTCCCCTTGCATCTACAAGAAAATTAGCAATAAGATTGACATCTCGATATCTCGATTAACATGAAGCATATGGAGAATAAGCGTTTGTAAAAATAGTTTGTACAAGTGTAGAGAAAGTCATGTGAGTGTAAAACATCAGATTTTTATTCAATACTTGCACTTTTTAACACGTAAACTATTTTTGTCTAACATAAAATACGTATAAAATTTCTCGAGGACGCATCATGCATCCGGTTACAAACACTGTCCGCAGGCAACTGACTTCTAGGTTTGTAAATTTTGCTATATTTCAGTTTCTGATTGGCTAATCCTGCTCCAATAGAATACCTTCATTTAACTAAAGCTTTTTGTGGTTGTTGATTGGCTATTTTATAAACTGTAAATTACATTATTGTTACTCCAAGAATCACAAGTAGTACTGTTATACTTTCTTACTCATTATGACTCAAAGTTACCTCATTGTTAGCAACTTTTAACCTATTATTCTCACAGCTCCTACAGTATTAAATTACATAATATATTCACATAACATTATTGCACATGGATATAATAATATAAGCATATGCAATGACTGTTACATACAGTTTACAAATTATTACATACACATATTGCTTCAAGGCGGGCTGTTATTGAATTTACATATTATATAATTAGACTGAAAGTATTTAAGTGTTAAAAATACTGCGATAGCAGATTGCCACTGAGATTGTCATCTTGAATGAGATGCCTTGGAGGAGAGCGGGAGTTCCGTGTTCAAATCCCGACTGTGGCATTGTATTTCTCAGTTGACTCTATATTAAGTTATAGTGTTACCCTTCGGCAGTTCGAAAATACTTTTGAGGAGGTAAATACCTTGAGAATACAGTGATTGGAATTATGCTCGATAAACAGAGGCGGTCATGCTGGTAGAGGGTGGGGCTAGATTTTGTGAGTACCAACAGAAACAGCTCGTTCCATTATGGGCCACATTTTATGCACATCAGTATACGTATACTATGTATTATAGTATATAGCATTTAACTAGTTTGGTAATTAATAAAAAAAATGTTTCTGTGATTCCGAAAAAATTGGATAGCTGGAAGAAGCAGCAATCTCTGCTAGTTCAAAATAACATTTTCTGGAAGAAACCGTAAAATAAGGGTATGTTTATATCAAATGGAATCGACCCAGAAAGTGACATCAGGTATGCAGGAGCTCCTGTAAAGCACAGAGGGGGTGTGCGAGATGTACAGCAACAGAAAGCCTCTGTCTGCGGACCGAAATGAAGGCCTAAATAATTGAAATGCGAGTCCCATCAAGAAGGGATGGACTGGCATCAAGAGTGAGTGTAAACTGAAGCCGTTACAGGTATTAATGTAAAAGCTTTGTCTTCAAGTGCTTTGTGTAATCGTCCGACCCCATTCACCTTAAGGCATGTTATTTAACACTGTCTGTTCAAACGCTGTTTACGTGTAGCTGTAGGCTAGCCATCTTCTTCAAAAGCAAATCGAAATGTATCAAATTGTTAACAATTTTATGAGGTCATTTATCATTACCTGGGAGAATATTAACAAAACGTTTTAGTGTGTTTTGATAAGTCCTTTTACTTTTTCAGACATCAAATCTCCAAAACCTTATCTGTACTGTTCTGATTACTACTTCCATGTAATATACAGGTTGTCCCATAAGTCTGGGCCCATAGGCAAATTACTGAAAATCACAAAATATGTTCAATGTGTAGCCCTTGTCTTATTATGCACAACTCAAGACGCTTTATCCAATCATCCATCACGCTGCTCAGAATGTCGGGAGTAATGGATGCACAGCACTCCAATATATTCGTTTCAGATGATCCAGGGATCATATTTTCATAGCATAGACCATAGCTTTCAAATGACCACAAAAAAATCAATAGGTGTCAAATCCGGACTTCTTGGGGGTCACTCCACTGGCCCTCGGCGATCTATCCAATATCCTGGAAATTGCGTGTCTAGCCAATTCCGAACCTGTAGACTGTAATGGGCTGGAGCACCGTCCTGTTGAAAATAAGCGGGATAATGGACATCAGGGTTCAGTAAGGGGGGACAAGATTCCTCCTGGAGCATCCTCAGGTATCTCTATTGACGGTGCCGTCAAAGAAGAATGGACCAATTATTCCATATGCCACACCACACAACAAGGCGTTCGACACCTTGATGCATCGAACCAGTTGGAGTTGGTTGGTAGCCAGTATCGCGTGTTTTGCTTATTCACTTATCCGTTAATATAAAACTTGGCTTCGTCACTACAGAAAACAGTGGTAAAAAAAACTCGCCATCCCTCTCACATTGTTGCACTGACCATTCCGGATCGTCCTCTGTTAATTTCTGTAACACTTACAGTTTGTATGGGTGCCATTTGTTGTGCAATATACGCTGGAAGCTGCTTTTCGAGATGCCTGTCTCTGCTGAAATTCTGCGGATCAATTTCTTAGGACTTTTCGAAAACGATGTCAGGACATTGCACACTGTTTTCTCATCAAATACTCTACTCGATGGTCCACTACGTGGATTGTCTGCGACGGATCCCGTCTCAGTGAATTTTTTAGGGGAAGTATTGCATTCCACCCAAAAATTCGATACCGATATTTCACCGGAAATACATGTTTTGAGACCCTCTGAATCCAAAAAAAAACATTTTTGGAAACATGTCCGTGTGTGTGTCTGTGTGTTTGTGAACAGCATAACTCAGAAACGAACAGTCGGATAAACACCAAACTTGATATTTAGGTTCAGTATCTAACAGAGATGCGACACAAAGGTTTTAAAGAAAATCCCCCACCCTAGATTACCCTTTACATGGAACATTTTTCGAAAATTTTAATTTTCTTAAAAATGGCTCTAAAGATTTTGATTAAAATATCATATGTTTCAGATATTTTCATGACAAATGAAATGTATATCTCGAATTTTCTGGGAATGTCTCCAAAAGTGTTCTTCATTGTGAACGACTTTTGCATAACTGGTAACCATAAGAGATAGACATAATTTTACTACACAAAAATGTAGATCGCGTTAAAATACACAATTTAAGTCATATACATTTTTTTTGTTGAGTGAACCATTTTCGAGATATTGCTTGTTATTCCCTTAAATTTTCCAATACTTATACTTTTTCTCAAATTCATTATTAATTTTTTTTGTCCTGGCAATGCAAAGAGAATGGAATACTCGACATAGCAACCAGCTCTTAAAATATTTGACTATCGCTTAAAGCCTACCAATTCCCCTTGCATCTACAATAAAATTAGCAATAAGATTAACATCTCGATATCTCGATTAGCATGAAGCATATGGAGAATAAGCGTTTGTAAAAATAGCTTGTGCAACAGTAGAGAAAGTTATGTGAGTGTAACACATCAGATTTTTTTATTAATTTGCCAATACAACGATGTGTGTTTGGAGCTCGTTCTGAGTGCAAAACATTAAAGTCACGAGCAACCTCCCTTTTACTATGGCTGCCAACAAGCAGGATCTCTTGATTACGCTCCTATGTACTCAAAGACATCACTCAAGCGATCTCTCAACAAAAAACAAGGGTAAATAATTCGCCTATGGTTCTGGTTCCAGACTTATGGGACACCCTGTACTTACTTTACGCAAGTATTAAAATGAGCCATTTCCATACAGGCGAGATGTTAATGACCAAGCTTTAGATGACATGGGAATTCGATGCCACTAAGGAAATGATACTTTCTTTACAACAGCGTAATATTTTTTTTTGACGAGTGTTTTTTGATCCCCTTCCCATTTATACTGTCATGGTAGAAAGCTCAATTACGTGCATTCTGTGCTGATAACCTAACCTACTTACGTGCTTTGTCCATTTTACTGCACGTATGTGCATGAACCATAATAAATCCTGTAACTATTGATATATTTACTTTTGTAGACCGGAATGACAATTTTGAAGGCTGATTTTTACCATTTAAATCTTACCAGGACCTTTACATTCTTTTTGTTCGTTAATATTTACTTACGATTTAATTAATGCAGCAACTAAATATGAGCTACAAGTTACTAATTTCTTTAAGGCCAACAACCAGGCGATGTTGACCTTAAAACACCAAGGTTAATGTTGATAACCTAGGTACTGAAACCAGTGTTCAACAGCTGGTAGTGATTCATTTTATTTTCCCGAAGTACTATTTCTATTTTTTCGACGATAGGGAATATTTTAAATAGTACTTACGGGAAAATAAGAATTACTACCAGTTGTTCAACATGGTGGTTCTATAGCAAGGCACCAACATTAGTTGCGAACTTGCAGTCGATTATCCACGCTAGTTGTTGACCTTAAGTGAACCAGTAACTGGCAGCTCATATTCAGTGCTGAATAAATTAAGTTACATGCGAATATTAACAAAACAATCTGATCTGATACCTTCATATGACTTTCTCCACCCTCTATCGTTTATTAGTGGGTATGAAACCAGTCTTCCTAAAGCTTATTTATCTACTTCTTTTTAAAATAAATAAACGTTTGCAGAAATAGCTACATTACACATTTCGTTATAGATACAAAGGGAACAGCGACAGTCAAATGATTAAGAACTCGACGCCTTATGCTGCGTAAAATTCCATACCGTTTCGCGAGAAACAGCTGAATGTTGACAGGAGTTTAAAAGAATGGCTAAAAGTTGAACAATTCGAACCATTAATAACGATATCTCGGAAATGGCTGATGCCACAAAACAATTATGTAAAATAAATTGTGTCTTTTATTGTTTAGTACGTTTTACTCTATCGCTTAACGTTTAGAGTTATATGAGATTATATAAAATTCCTTCGGAATGAAGCAGACTTCAAAAGGCTACTCCTAGAAAATTCAAGATATAAACTTTATTTTTCATGTAAATATCTAAGGTATTTTAATCAATATCGTTAGAAGCATGTTTTAGAAAATAAAAAAAAAATTGAAAAACTTTCATGTAAAGTGTAGTTTGCGTTAAGGAGATTTTCTTGCAAATCTTCGTTTCGCATATTTTCGTTTTCTTTTTCTTGTATGTTCACA
Organism: Deroplatys truncata; assembly: GCA_030765065.1. Taxonomy (NCBI): domain Eukaryota; kingdom Metazoa; phylum Arthropoda; class Insecta; order Mantodea; family Mantidae; genus Deroplatys; species Deroplatys truncata. The sequence continues at coordinate 125,260,033 of CM060980.1, read as the reverse complement.
CACACGGACGTTTTTCTAAGAATGCTTTCTTGGATTCAGGGGGCCTCAAAACATGCATTTCCGGTTAAACCTCGACATCAAGTTTTTGGGTGGAATGCAATACTTTGTCTACGTGGTAGAGAAATTAATAAAAAGGAGGTAAAGACCTAGGTAAGATTTAAATGTTAAAATTCAAGTATTAAATATCATTATATTCCATGTTTGCATTAGTAAATGTATCAACAGTTAGAGGATTTAATATAATTTATGCACATACGTGCAGTGAAATGGGAAAATCACGCAGATAGGTTAGATTACCAGCAATGAATGCAGAAAATTCAAGTTTCCAGCATTCACTTGCGGGTAAAAAAAAAAAAAAAAAAAAAAAAACACTATGGTCGAAAAAATATTATACGTTACACGTTACCAGGTGAATGTATTTCTCCCATTCGTTGAGAAACTGCCTATCTCAATCAATTCATATCTAAAACCTCAGTCACTCTTTTAACGTAAATAAACTGTTTTTTCCACATTGTTTGGTTGTTTGGTTTAAATATTGAAATGCATTTGTAAAATTTAGACAAATGTGGCCTAATCTAATAATAATAATATTAATAATAATAATAATAATAATAATAATAATAATAATAATAATAATAATAATATAGCGATAACACGTATAATGAATAAAAGATTTGTGAAGTTTTAATGGGTAGAGAAAGTCATATCACACGTGTATTTTTTTTAATTTTATTCTGTAATCATAAAGGGTACTGTATTATATTAAGTGAATATAGTACCTGTTGTTATGTTCACACAATAAAAAAAGAAATAAATATTACATATGATTTTTACTTTCTCTATCATGTACCTAATAGGACGAATCTCAAAAAAGTATATTTAGCAAACGAACCTATATGTGCGTGTGTGTCTGTGAATACCATAACTCCAAAACGAAAAGTCAAATAAACACCAAACTTGGCATTTAAGTTCAGTATCTTCCAAGGATACGACACGAAGATTTTCAAGAAAATCCCCCACCTTCAATTACCCTTAATATCGAACATTTTCAGACATTTTATTTTCTAAAAAAATGACTCTAACGACTTTGATTAAAATACCATATCTTAAAGATGTTTATATGGCGAATAAAATGTATATTTTGAACTTTCTAGGAATAGACTGTGAAGTCTTCATTCGAAAGGAATTGTGTATAATCTTTTATAACTGGTAAACGTTAAACGATGGACGTAAACGTGCTACACAAGAATATAGGTCTCTTTAAAATGCATAATTTATTTCAAATAAGTTTTTTTGTGGCATAAGCAATTTCTGAGATATCCGTTATTAATGATCCGAATTTTTCATTACTTAACCATTCTCTTAAAGTCCTGTCAAAATTCAGTTGTTTCTCGCGATTGCGTGGAAACAGTATGGAGTTTTAAGGCCAGCGAATAGCGCCCAGTTCTTAAAGCATTTGACTATCGCTGTTCTCTTTGTGTTTATAATGAAATGTGTAATGTAGGTATTTCTGCAAAGGTTTATTGGGGTTAAAATGTAGTAGATAGAACTGAAACCTGTTAATTTTGTACTTGTCTTAGCAGTATACCTCTAATAACAATAATAATTACGATTATTGCTTTGTGATGAGCTGCTATACATGCAGTGTTCATGTTAGGGTTAATTAAATGGAATGAAGTGGAACATTATGGTCTAGCGGAGCAGCATAGAACGCGGATTGACATACTGTCACCTGGAAACAACAACGCAGCGGGCATCTCTCACCAGGGGCACCAGCCCTTAGCATTCCTCTGTAAATGCGTTTCTCCGTATGGGGCATTAAAAGAGATTGGACTGCTGTGTGAAAGTGTCGCGCAAACAACATTTCCTAGGCCACTGCGGTCTTTTAGTGTAGAGAAACATGCTAATGAAATTTATTTGAATGGATTAGAATGCGAGGAAAAAACGACACAAGCTACATACTGATGGTCTTTGAATACAGCAAGTCTTGCGTTTTAAAAGATTCTATAATTTATCAAACTTTAGAGCTGTTGTAGCTATAGAAGTAGTATAATAGTGCTTCCACAGATTTAGGGTAAATTTTAACGATGTCTCAGTTTATGCAAAAGTAGCTTGAATTGTATTTGTCTCAAAAGTGTAATTTATGTGCACTTGCAAACGTAAAAACTATAAAATAAAGGTAAAGCATACATAAAGCATGTTTTATTCATATAATGTTTCGTTCAGTATAGTGACAGGGTTAGAAACGTGACAAAGCTGCCGTATTTGTCCCACTGCTACCTAAAATGTTTGCGACAACCTGCTAACCAAGTTTTCCCAAGACTGTCTGATACATCACACTAACTAGGGATGTATTTTATTCGGGTTTGAGTAGTAATACACTTTGGAATGGTGTACATATTGTAAACCTTCTGTTGCATGTGTGAAGGGAAGACTACTACTACTATTTAGGCGGATAAATCGTGCAAAGGAAGCTTACAGCGACGTTTTAGTTAGTGGCGTAGGATAGTTTATTTCTCGCTGGTGATTGAGGCATACTGAACTCGTGCCGCGCGTGCGGCGTACAGCGGAAAACAGCCAAGTCTTTTACTATCGCACTACTAGTGAAAGTCCAAGTAAACACTGTCTTCTTCCACTAACTAAACCTCTCCCTGCTTCACCTGCTTGGAAGGGCTCCCCCACCCAGTAACCGAAACGTCGCTGAACTTATTCCAGTAACCGTAGCTTGTTTTATTGGGACAGTTGTATTTCCATTTTTACTTTCTCTTCTACGTAGGGGAAGTATTGTATTCCAGCCAAAAATTCGATACCGAGATTTCGCGGAAATACATGTTTTGAGACCCCTGAATAAAAAAACGCATTTTTGGAAACATGTCCATGTGTGTGTCTGTGTGTGTGTGTGTGTGTGTGTGTGTGAACAGCATAACTCAGAAACGGACAGTCGGATAAACACCAAACATGGCATTTAGTTCAGTATCTTCCAGAGATGCGACACGAAGGTTTTCAAGAAAATCCCCCCACCTCAGATTACCCTTTGCATGGAACATTTTTAGAAAATTTTAATTTTCTCAAAAATGGCTCTAACGATTTTGATTAAAATATCATATGTTTAAGATATTTTTATGACAAATGAAATGTATATCTCGAATTTTCTGGCAATGTCTAAAAGCATTCTTCATTGTGAACGACTTTTGCATAACTGGTAAACTATAAGATATAGACAAAATTTTACTACACAAAAAATGTAGATCGCGTTACAATATACAATTTATGTCATATACATTTTTTTTGTTGGGTGAACCATTTTCGAGATATTCCTTGTTATTCCCTTAAATTTTTCAATACTTATTTTCTCAAATGGGAATTCGTTATTCATTTTTTTGTCTTGGATATGCAAAGAGTATTAATCTGTGGCAAAGGGAATGGTGCTGTACCTAGCAACCAGCTATTAAGAGATATGTATATGCTTAAAGGCTACTGTATTTCTATATTGCTCTTGTAAATATATATTCCCCTTATATCTATAAGAAAATTAGCAATAAGATAAGAGTCTGCAAATGTCTATCTCGATTAACAAGAAGTAGATGGAGAATAAGCGTTTGTAAAAATAGTTTGTACAAGAGTAGAGAAAGTCATGTGAGTGTAACACATCAGATTTTTATTGTTACTATCTGCATGGTTTTGCTAGGGAGAGGAAGTTAGCTTAACTCAAAAATGAAAATTCAAATAAATATCAAACTTGATATTTAAGTCCAGCATCTTCCAAAAATTTAACAGAAAGGTTTTCACGAAATTTCCCTTACGCCAAACTATCCGTGTACAAGTAAAATTTAGTTTTCTTAAAAATGGCTCTTTATCATAGCATTTCTCATTCCAGGGTGCAAGATCACCGTATAGATTGCATAATATAGAAGAGTTCTTTGCTCGAATTAGATGTATTACGAGTATCGGCTATTGTAACTATTTGGTTGTATATTATTATTGTTGTTGTTGCAATTGCTATGACTGGGCTGATAAGCCAGGATCAGCGAAGATTAAAAACGACATCAAAGGCTAAATACCTTCAAGATGCTATTAACGGACAATACATAATGTGAAATGGACGCCCATCCAAAGCCTTCTGTATACTGGCGTTCCGGTCCACACACAAAAGCTTTGCGAGTTTGATATTGCATTATATCGGAACCTACAACATCACGATCACTTGTTTATTTTACGAAAACTTAATTCACCGGGCTTTTAATTTCGTGTTTTTTGTGTCCGAGATACAAAGGGAGTGCGCCCTAGGGACGGGGACATAATCCCAGCTGTATATCAGCATATACATTGTGCACTGGCAGACCAGTGATTGGCTATGTGTTTATACCCGTGCAGTAACGTCGCCGTATATAAATATGCATTAAATTACAAGGGCGCAATATGTCAGCTACTAATTAATCCGCAGGGTTTTGATAAACATTTCACGCATATTAAATTAAATTGACTTCTTTATATTTACTCTTTGCTTAAAGGTGGTTAGGGTATATTGGCATGGATTGAATGGCTCTTTTGCAAACTAGTGGCACTTTTGATAAAATAATTCCATGATTGAAAGCAAAACTATCTTAAGCACCAATAAATACATGTTATGTATCTACCACTGTTACGAAAGTGCACGAATAGTAGATCGTGTCCGGGCAACAAAAGTTAATCGCTGTATCGCTTTTCTTTAAAGCGTGTTTTACATTTTATAAGAATGTACGAAGACTGTCCCAGAAGTACCCGACTGAACAAAGATAACACAAAAATTTTGGGAAAAAACATCTTTATTTCTCTACATAGTCTCCTTTCAGCTCGATACACTTTTCCCAGCGATGTATAATAGCTTCGATACCATGTTTATAGTGAGAACCGTCGAGTTCTGCAAAATAGCCATCAACTGCAAACTCCACCTCTTCATTGTTGGCAAAGCTTTTACCACCAAGCCATTTCTTCAACTTTGAAAACAGAAAACAATCGGGGGGGGCTAAGTCTGGCGAATAGGGTGCATGAGGAAGCAATTCGAACTTTAAATCATTGATTTTGGCCATGGCGATAATAGATGTGTGAACTAGTGTATTGTCATGATGAAACAGAACAAAAAAAATTTAAAAATTATTTAAAAACAAAAATAGATTGTAGCTATTGGCGTAACACACACACACACACACACACACACACACATACAAAGCATTTTTAGAAAAAGTTTCGTGTGTGTGTATGTATGTTTTGGGTTAAATTCCAACTTTATATTTATGTTCAATATCTTCCAAACATGCAATATGAAGATTTTCAAGAAAATCCCCACCTCAAATTTTCTTTTCATGAATAGTTCTTCGAACTTTTTTCTCAAACGTTGCTCTAACGATTTGGATTAAAATACCACCTATTAAATACGTTTTGTGACAATTAAAATTCATGTATTGAATTTTCTGAGAGCGCCTGTGAAGTCTTCATTTGGAAGGAATTTCAATAACCTTGTATAACTGGTAAACGTTAAACGATAGACAAAAATGTACTACACAAAAGATGAGATCTCTTTAAAATAAAAATTATTCCAAATATTTTTTCTGTTATATAAGCCATTTCCGGGCGACTGGTTATTAATTATTCGAAATGTTCAATCCTTTGTCATTATTTTAAAGTCCTGCCAACATTCAGTTGTTTCTCGCGATTGCATGGAAACAGTATGGAATTTTAAGGCCAGCATATAGCGTCCAGTTCTTAAACATTTGACTGTCGATATTCCCCTTGGAAAAATAAGCTTTCGTAAGATGGTTTATATACCCACAAATAAATGAAATAGGGTAGAGAAAGTCATGTGAATGTAACGCATGAGCTTTTATTCAGAACCTGTATTTTCTACACAATCTCTGCATCAAAATATTGGGTCGAATGCAACACCGTTTTACATCATAAATATATCGTACATGAAAGAAAACATGCCTACCCTTGTACATTTTATTCGAATTACATTTATTTGAAATGCTCTATTCGTTGTATCTCATGCAAGGCCGCCTGTGTTCCCCGCGTGATCAGTAAAAGCTGTGGTCTGGTTGCAGCACACCCTTGCAAACAACAATGTGTGAACACGATTTTTTTGTGGTGTGCCAGGCCGCTTGAGACTGGTTTGTTTTAGTTTTTGATTGCTCTTGTTTCGGTTTGTATTCGGTCTGCGCTTTTTGTAATTCCATTCGATGCAAACGAATTTGCACCCCGGTTTGACACTCCCTTTTTCTGCCCTCTGCAGGTAATTGCTTTTGGATATACAACAGCATTATGTTTGTGGTTCTGCATCAACTTCAACTAGATTTTTTTTAGATTACATGCTATAATAAATTTAATCTTCGATAATCCACAATATAGGGATCTCAAGCAGAAGGATGATGCTGATGCCACATGTAAGTGCGGTTAACGTTCTAACTTCAGTCATTAGATACGAGGGCAGTCCCAGAAGTGTCCGACCTGATGTGTATATATATATATATATATATATATATATATATATATATAGAGCGGTTGTTGTTTCAAACAAATGACTATGGTAGAAAGTACCAACCTTATAAAGTTTAAGTTTGACGATGCTACGTTCTTTAGTAATTGTTTGGCGGCAATCAACAGTGAACTCTCTCAGCGAATTTGAAAACATGGATAAGTGGTCATCGTTATGTGATACAATACTTTCATTTGAAAGGTCTAAGTCCTACTAATATTAAAGCTGAGCTAGATTCTACTCTGGGGGAGTCTGCTCCTTCGTTTACAACAGTAAAATATTAAGTGGTAGAGTTTAAGCGAGGCCGTAGGAGCTGCCAAGACGAACATCGCAGTGGTCGACTAAATGATGTGACCACGCTAGAAATTGTGAAGAAAATCCACAAAATGGTATTGGATAACCGTCGGCTGAAAGTGCGCGAGCTAGCAGAAATCGTAGGTACTTCAAAAAGTGCTGTGCATCGCATACTAACAGAAAATTTAGACATGAGAAAGCTGTGCGCAGGATGGGTGCCGCGTTTACTCGCAATGGAAGCAAAGCAGCGTTGTGAGGATGTTTCAGTCGAGTGTTTGGCGATGTTTCGCTGCAATGAAGCCGAGGTTTTGCGTCGATTCATAACCATGGATGAAACATGGGTCCATCACTTCACACTTGAGACGAAGGAATAGTCAAAACAGTGGATTGAAAGGGCAGAATCAGCTCCAAAGAAGGCAAAGGGTTCCATCTACAGGCAGGGTCACCGCGTCAGTTTTTTGGGATGCGCGTGGGATAATTTTCGTTGATTATATTCAAAAAGGAAAAGCAATCAATGGCAGTATTATGCAAACATATGGCAACGCTTGAATGATGAAATCAAGCAAAAACTGCCGCATTTAGCGAAAAAGAAAGTTCTGTTTCATCAAGACAATGCACCAGTTCACACATCCATTATTGCCATGGCCAAAATCAATGAGGTTAAGTTCGAATTGCTTCCTCATGCACCCCATTCGCCAGATTTAGCCCCCCCTGATTATTTTATGTTTTCAAAGTGGAAGAACGGATTGGTGGTAAAAGATTTGCCAACGATGAAGAGGTGGAGTTTGCAGTTGATGTCTATTTTGCAGAACTTGACATTTCTCACTATAAACAGGGTATCAAAGCTATTGAACATCGCTGGGAAAAGTGTATCGAGCTGAAAGGAGACTATGTAGAGAAATAAAGATTTTTTTCCCAACATTTTTGTGTTTTCTTTGTTAGGTCGGGTTCTTCTGGAACAGTCCTCGTATAGAACCCGAAAATCACCAAACAACCTATTTATAAAAGACGCAGTATTTACGATTTCTGCTAGTGTCATATCATATACACTGCTCTGTATTCTTATTTTTTCGGTGAAAAGGTTTGGCCATCACCTTCCTTCTCCGCCATAATCGCTGATTACCTATAATCTATAACGTGGATACATCTTAAGTGTGAAATTGATCGCTTAACCTTGCTAACTTAATTCATATAACATGCATATATTATTAAACTTGCAATTTATTATACGTAATAGCCTGAATAAAAGCTTATACTTGCGTTTAATATGATTTCGGCGTACCTATACAATTGATTGAATTTCTTGGTTTTTCTTAAAGTAAATCTTCTTTCTGTAAAAATAAAATCCCACACAAACAAACAACGCCTACACCAAAACTTGCAAAAACAATTGAGATTTCTAGTTATGCAAAGGTAAGATATAATAATTAAGAGTAACCCAACCTAGTAATAATTAATAATTAAATTCTCATATAATTAGCCTAATTAATATAACTATAACCATTAAATAGTAATATAATTAATGTAGTATAATAATATATAGTATTAAATATTATAATAGGCGTCAGTTGGTGAATAAATTCTCGGTGTGCAAAGTTTAAACACTTGCAAATATAAAAACAGGGTGCCAACGTAACAGATACAATATAGATAACCTTCCCAATACATGTAACAGGCGCGTATTGGCGAAGAAGTTGTCGGTTATGAATAGAATCTTAACAACTTAAATATCACCAGATACTAGTGACTTCTCCCATAGTGGTGGAAAATTTAGAAACCTCTTGTATATTATAACCTCTGTATTATACTCCGCCCAAAAATTTTATGTCCAGATTTAACGGGAAATTCTCGTTTTCACTTCCCCTCAGCCCCAAAACGTTTTAGGAAAAGATGCGTGAATGCGTCTGTGTGTGTGTGTCTGTGTACGTGACAAGACGAAATCAAAGATGAAAAGTGGGATAAACCCCAAATGTCATGCTTAATTTAGACTTATTTGGAACAAGCAAAACAGGAAATCAAGGGAAATCCCCGTCCCAAACAACCTTATACTTGGAATAATTTTAGCTTTTTTGAAATAAAAATTCTGATGCGTTACACTCACATGACTTTCTCTTCTCTTGTACAAACTATTTTTACAAACGCTTATTCTCCTTATGCTTCATGTTAATCCAGATGTTAATCTTATTACTAATTTTGTTGTAGATGCAAGGGGAATATGGTACGCTTTAAGCGATAGTCAAATCTTTTAAGAGCTGGTTGCTATGTGGAGCATTCCATTCTCTTTGTATGTCCAGGAGATAAAAAAAAGCAATAACGAATTTCCATTTGAGAAAAAGTATAAGTATTGGAAAATTTAAGGGAATAACAAGCAATATCTCGAAAATGGTTCACTCAACAACAAAAATGTATAGGCCATAAATCGTGTATTTAAACGCGATCTACATTTTTTGTGTAGTAACATTTTGTATATCGCTTATGGTTTACCAGTTATGCAAAAGTCGTTCATAATGAAGAATACTTTTGGAGACATTCCCAGAAAATTCGAGATATACATTTCATTTGTCATGAAAATATCTTAAATATATGATATTTTAATCAAAGTCCTTAGAGCCGTTTCTGAGAAAATTAAAATTTTCGAAAAATGTTCCATGTTAAGGGGGAGTGGGGGGATTTTCTTGAAAACCTTTGTGTCGCATTTCTGGAAGATACTGAACCTAAATACCAAGTTTGGTGTTTATCCGACTGTTCGTTTTTGTATTATGCTGCTCACAGACACACAGAAACACACCGGAAATGTTTATAAGAATGCTTTTTTTGGATTCAGGGGGTCTCAAAACCTGTATTTCCGGTGAAATCTCGGTATCGAAGTTTTGGGTGGAATACAATACTTCCCCTACTTACTATACGTGGTAGAGAAAGTAAAAATTGCTGTAACAATGTTGATATATCTCACATTTTATAATTAAAAGAAGTATTACTAAATGTAATGTTGAATTCAGTATTAAAATATGGTGAGTCGACTCCATCCAGAACTGAGGATGGAAGGATGTCTCCTTCCGAAAGCCATAAAAAGCAAGTGCCTTTGTGATGTAAGTAACAATGAGCCGAGTCCACATATCTTAATAATATCTCATATGTTTGAAATACTACAAAGGCAAACAATATATAAGTATAATATTTGTAATTTCTCTTCATTCTGACTAAAAATTATGTTGTCGAAGGTTAGTCTTAAATTCAGGTGCCGATTAAGGAAAGCAGCTCCTTTTGCAAGGTAATCTGATTAATTTTATTACTGAAGCTAGAAACCTATACAAACCTTGGAAACATACCTACACTACGTGATCAAAAGTATCCGGCCACCTGGCGGAAAATGACGTACAAGTTCGTGGCGCCCTCCATCTGTAATGCTGGAAGTCAATATGGTGTTGGCCCACCCTTAGCCTTTATGACATCGTTCACTCTCGCAGGCATACTTTCAATCAGGTGCTGGAAGGTTTCTTGGGAAATGGCAGCCCATTCTTCACGGTGTGCGGAACTGAGGAGAGGTATCGATGTAGGTCGGTGAGGCCTGGCACGAAATCGGCATTCCAAAACATCCCAAAGGTGTTTTATAGGATTCAAGTCATGATTCTGTGCAGGCCAGTCCATTACAGGGATGTTATTGAAGTGTAGCCACTCCGCCACAGCCCGTGCAGTATGAACAGGTGCTCGATCGTGTTGAAAGATGCAATCGCCATCCCCGAATTCCACTTCAACAGTGGGAAGCAAGAAGGTGCTTAAAATATCAATGTAGGTCTGCGCTGTGATCGTGCCACGCAAAACAACAAGGGGTGCAAGCCCCCTCCAGGAAAAACACCACCACACTATACCACCACCACCTCCGAATTTCACTGTTGGCACTACACACGCTGGCAGATGACGTTCACCGGGCATTCGCCATACTCACACCCTGTCATCGGATCGCCACACTGTGTACCGTGATTCGTCACTCCACACACGTTTTGCCACTGTTCAATCGTGTAATGTTGACGCTCCTTACACCAAGTAAGGCGTCGTTTGGCATTTTCCTGCGTGATGTGTGGCTTATGAGCAGCCGCTCGACCATGGAATCCAAGGTTTCTCCTCACGCCTAACTGTCACAGTACTTGGAGTGGATCCTGATGCAGTTTGAAATTCCTATGTGATGGTCTGGATAGATGTCTGCCCATTACTCTTTACGAACCTCTTCAAATGTCGGCGGTCTCTGTCAGTCAACAGACGAGTTCGGCCTCTACGCTTTTGTGCTGTACATGTCCCTTCACGTTTCCACTTCACTATCACATCAGAAACAGTGGACCTAGGGATGTTTAGGAATGTGGAAATCTCGAGTACAGACTTCTGACACAACTGACACCCAATCACGTTCGAAGGCCGTGAGTTCCATGGAGCGTCCCATTCTGCTGTTTTACGTGTTTAATGACTACTGAGATCGCGCATAATGAGTACCAGGGAGTAGGTGGCAGCACAATGCACCTAAGATGAAAAACGTATGTTTGTGGGAGTGTCCGGATACTTTTGATCACATAGTGTATATTGTGTTCCTACCTTGGAGTGGAATGGCAGCCCGCGATGCGCAACCTCAGATTTGCAGATATCCATCGCTAAGCGAAAGAAGTCAAAGAAGGTGCCAAAACGACAATCAGAAAGGGAGTGCTCAAAACAAACAGTGGACGGGGTATATTTAGATCGTTTTTATATCCGAACATGCCCGTTCAACATTTTCTAATAAGGTAATATTGCTTTGGAGTGTAGGTAAATTAGCGTATGGTCAAAGCCATCATTGTTTAGTGACACGTGATCTACCTTGTGACAATGACACCACAGTTTTGTATGTGTAAGGAGGTAATCGACCGATCTGTTAGTGCCACATTCTTTGGGAGCTTATAATTTCGATGTTAATTCTAATTATATATTTCTTAACTTTTCAGATAATTCGATATCGCGATTTAACAATGCAGTCGATGATTCACACGATAAAGAAATTAGCCTCACAAACGTTGTAGCGGTTCCTCCGTGGTAGGACCCCACTAAGTTGATGATGGACCGTTGGGAGATGATGGATGCTGTATTACGTACCTGTAGGTCGTCTTGATGCCAGTACTCTTGTGACGTATCACGACGTTCTCGTAGACTGGAATCTGATTATCGTATATCTGTATTCTTGTGTGTGTATTAGTATGTTGCAATTATTATTTTATAATTGTACCACGGCTACTGTGTTTGTGTCGGAGAGCTGTTGTGTCTTGTCGGGTTAGGTATGGAAAATCTTAAAATATTTTTGCACACACTAGTCTGTTAACTATTTATTTTAGATAAACCACATGTAAATATTCATAATACACTATCACCTTTGTCATGTTAAAATATGTATAACTGGTAGACTTTAAATACGTAGTTTTAGCGTCTATTTAGAGACGAGCTTATACACGGCCTTCCTGCTCGAACACTGACAAACTTCTGTTAGCGTTCCCTTCAACCGTTTTCTTAACGTACGTATTTGAATAATAGGCATATATTATTGGTTGTATAGCTAACAATGTCCTTTACCTCTTATATTATATTCTATATGTTAAAACGCTTTATACTTATTCTCCACCATGTGTACTTTATGAATATATGTGTTTTTAACACCCTCTTAATTATTATAACATAACACGTAAACCTTAGATTAAAGAAAGATATTATTAATGTGTTGATTCTGAGAAGCTGTAAATTAAATATCGGATTACATTAAGGAATTATTGTATTAGTTTGTCTGTGGCTAGTACTGTATGTTGCTTCAAAGTGTGAAACTTTCTAAATTACGTAATTCATTATTAATATCTTCTCTTGTTATTAGTCGTTTCTAAAATATTCTAATTTAGAATTTGTTATTAATTTAAGGATGTTGAAATTTAATTCTTATTTTGTTTAAAAATTTTAATTGTGTTGTATGTTAACGTTTCCCTAATCAGTTCGCCATCTATGAAATAATGAAAAATAAGTCATTATATTTCGCATAAAATTCGGTATGGAAATTCAAATTAATATAAACTGCCAAAGAATGAAACGTGCAAAACGTTAAATTTCTTTTGGAAATTTAAGTTTGTGAATGTTGCTTGTACATCTTGCACTTAAGCAAATAAGTTTTGCCTATTTTGAAATTAATAAAGACAAACAGCTTTATCTTTTTAAGATAAAGTGAATAGAAAAATCACCTTTTATATGCACTGTATCCCATGCAGTGGATACCTGTGAAATGTTAGGTCATGGGTTTTACGAAAAATTGTGTTTTGTTTTCCGTATTGCGCATGCAACCAAGTATATATTGATCATTTCGCCCCTCGTCCCACTTACTGTATAAAATTGAAGTATGATGAATTGAAAGGTTGAATTTCATTATTTTAAAGCCCCTAAAACTTCAATCTTGAAATACTCCATGATATTGGTAATGATAAATACAAAATCAGCTGATATGCACGGAAATAGGATTGAAATATAGGCGGATATTGTATTTCAAATCTTCTTAACTTCCCACTAAATTCTGGAAATGTTGTCTTCCTATCTCTAACGTTTGTTGAAGATCTTTATTTTTTGATTATTAAGGGGCAACAGCAATACATTGTGTTTAACCTTGCTAATAGCGTACAGCTGTGTTGCTCTTAGAATTAGAATTTTTATAAATGTCTTAAAGTCGTACAATTATGAAAGATCTGTATATTTCAGCGGTGAAAGAATTATCCAAATGTCGAATCATTCAGTAAAACTTTTATTTCGGGCTAGGATGTCGTATACCTACTTTATGTTTCGTCCGGAACGGCACTCGCCCCGTAGACCTGCCTTACTTACTTGAAAGCTCTGACCCTGAAAGTCTATGATTACTTGGTTGAACACTTATTAATGTTTCTACTAAATTAAATTGAGTTTTATTTATGGACGCTCTTTAAATACTGTGGCCCTTAGCGTCCAATTCTATACTTGGATGTGAAAGACCGGAAATTTTGCTCAGAGGCCTCTTTATCAGGCTTGAGATTCTTTTACGTGCCGTAAATCTATAACACGGAACCAACGGCTTTACTTCCCTTCCGAAGGAAACCATGGTAAGTATTTTTACGCCTGAAAAAAAATCTAACGCCCTCCGGACGATTCTGTTTCTACTACTTACCTATTATATAATAAGTAGAGGGAAATTTGCATTCCAACAAAAAATTCGATACCGAGGTTTCGTCGGAAACACGTGTTCACAACTGGCGGTATCTACGATTGTCGCGGCCGTTGGGATCTGCTCTCACTGTCTGACAAACGTCTACTGCATCACACCAACACTGCGGTAGATTCCTTAGGAGTCGGTAGACAGTGCTGCAGGCGTGAAACGTCATTCGGGCCTACCGTCCGTTAAACATTGTTCACCGGATCTTAATTTTGGAATACGCCTCGTATAATCCAACTTCGTACTTACAGTGACTGCGGGTTATTTCATGCATACAAACGGACTGACCGACAGACAAATCCATGCAAAGAGGTCCTCCGTTTATTAAATTTAATACTAAGTACACATTATGATGATTTTTACTTTCATCATGCAATATAGCAGCTCCTTCGCAACGTACGCACCTAAAACACCTGAGTCATAAAATTAACTGAAGGTGTAAACCGGCATTCTTGAGGAGCAATGTTTACAAAATCAGAGCCGCCATGTGACATTAGTTGTTGGGAACTATTCGCAGTGACATAAACATACCTAGGCCTGTTACCTGCTATCTTAATTCACGCTTTTATATTGACTGACGTTGACATAAACAGCCGTTAACTTAATGGTAAACATAGAAGTTTGCAACTACAAGCTTTCATGTTTATGCCTACGTCAAACATAAGAAACTAGCCAATCAAAGAATGATTTTCTACACACCTCATTACGTGATCATTCTGCCATCTCACATCAGATTTTTCGTTGCCATGTGTTCACCCGCCAGGCGGTGCCTTTTCACTCTCTCCACCACGTACATAATAGGTAGGGAAGGTACTGTAGTCCATCCAAAAATTCAATACCGAGATTTCAACAAAAATACATGTTTTGGGCCCCCTGAATCCAATAAAAGCATTTTTAGAAAAAGGTCAGCGTGTCTGTGCCTATGTGTGAACAGCATAACTCAAAAACAAAATTCGGATAAATACCAAACTTGGTATTTAGGTTCAGTATACTCCAAAGATGCGACACAAAGATTTTCAAGAAAATATCTTCACCCCAAAATACCTTTTAAATGGAACATTTTTCAATATTTTTTATTTTCTAAAAAAATCACTGTAACGTTTCGATTGAAATACCGTATATTAAAGATATTTACATGAAAAATAAAATTTATATCTTGAATTTTCTGGAAATAGCCTGTGAAATCCACTTCATTCGGAAGAAATTTTATATAATCTTATATAACTGGTAAACGTTAAGCAATAGACGAAAACGTGCTTCACAAAAAATATAGATTTCTTTAAAAAACAATATACTTTAAATAAGTTTTGTGTGGCATAAGCCATTTCTGAGAAATCCACTATTAAAGGCTGGCATTATTCATTTCTTAGTCCTTTCAATATTCAGCTGTTTCTAGCGACTGCATGGAAACAGTATGGAATCTTAAGGTCAGCATATAGCACCCAGATCTTAAACATTTGACTATCGCTGTTCTATTTCTGTTTATAACGAAATGTGTAATGCAGTTGTTTCTGCAAAGCTTTATTTTGGATTAAAACGTAGTACGTAGAAAAAAGTAAAGAATACTTTGTCTACCCAGTAATAAACGATGGAGGATGAAGAAATTCATTTGAATGTATCTCATCAGATTTTTACTTTCTCTACTACGTATAGTAAGTAGGGGAAGTATTGTATTGCACCCAAAATTTTGATACCGAGATTTCACAGGAAATATATGCTTGGAGACCCTCTGAATCCAAAAAAAAGCATTTTTGAAACATGTGTGTGTGTGTGTGTCTGTCTGTCTGTCTGTGAACAGCATAACTCAGAAACGAACAGTCGGATAAACACCAAACTTGGTATTTAGGTTCAGTATCTTCCAGAGATGCGACACGAAGGTTTTCAAGAAAATCCCCCCACCCCAGATTACCCTTTACATGGAACTTTTTTCGACAATTTTAATTTTCTCAAAAATGGCTCTAACGATTTTGATTAAAATATCATATGTTTAAGATATTTTCATGACAAATGAAATGTATATCTCGAATTTTCTGGCAATGTCTCCAAAGTATTCTTAATTGTGAACGACTTTTGCATAACTGGTAAACCATAAGAGATAGACAAAATTTTACTCCACATAGCAACCAGCTCTTAAAATATTTGACTATCGCTTAAAGCCTACCAATTCCCCTTGCATCTACAAGAAAATTAACATGAAGCATATAGCGAATAAGCGTTTGTAAAAATAGTTTGTACAAGAGTAGAGAATGTCATATGAGTGTAACATATCAGGGTTTTTACCTTTCCAACCTACGGACGGTTTGTGTGAAAGGAAATTAATTATGTTACAGATGTTTTATGTTCTTGTATTACCTAATGATGAGAATGCTCTAGTATTATGTATCCATCTAGACTGAATTTTTTAAAAGATACACAGGTTATTACTTAATTATAAAGAATATGAATTGGCTAGATATTCAATGCTTAAAGACGACCGAAGCTAACGAAGGCAGCCTGAAGAAAGAAAAACAGAATGCCTTGGGAAATATATATCACTCCAGCAGTTATAAGAAAAAGTTTACCCACTCCATGGAGTTCACACTCGTTGGTCAAGATGCGAAAAGGATTGGCTGTGTTCCTCGAATTCGACACCGCCCTAATTGGCTTTACGCAGATTGATAGATGTGTTACAGGTCAGTGGAGGTTTGACAGGTTTTGGCTGCAGTGCCAGATGGTCAGCGAAACACGCTCTTTTGTTAGAGTGGAGGGTGTGGTTAGTGGCCAGATTGTCATTCTGGTCCACCAACTTTATTGGCATAGGGCGCCCCATCTACAGGAAGACGCTCAACCCATCACCATCAAATTGGTCTTGGACCGGACCACATATCGGCTAAGGTGTTAACATTTATGGGTATAAATAATTTTTGAATCGCCAAAATCGGAGATGAAATACGTAATCACAAATCCAGTAGCCTTAGTATTAAAAAAACTTTTTTATACTAAGCAAACCTTTCAAGTAACGCTGCGATTTTAATTGCGGGCTAAGAATAATGCCTGGAAAATTTCTGGTAAATGCTTTAATTATAATAAAATAAACAGTACATGACTGCATGTTATAATCCAAGCCCATTAACCATAGTGGCACGTGGATTTTCAGGAATCAGACTTTGTGGAATATGTTTAGCATAGTTCGTGATGCTATACAAAGTCTTGCTATTTTATTCAAATCTCAGCATTTCTTCATAACTTCTTCAATGTTTTCCTTCCCCATTATGCATTTTCCGGAGAAGCCTCGCTTGCTTCGACATATTCCTTGAATCTGCATTGCATATTTCGGCATACTCTGTTGAAACTTCTTAGTCTACTTCGTATTTACTAAAATCTATTTTGCATGTGCTCTCTCCTAATTGCAACATCCGATAAAGGAGTTGAATAAGCCAATAACTTTGTATGTCCTGAAAGGACAAAATCTATTGGTTTCAAATCTGACACAAGCTACTAGGTCATTCAGCCACTGCCCTTAGACCGTGGTTCCAAACTGGGTACCAGCGGTTTTCAAATATTCATGCAGACAGCTTACTCAGAATTTTATTATTTTAATATAATATTTTATTAAATTAATATATAAAACATCACTCTAATTTCTAAACTAGCATTTTAATTTCCCTAATAGTCGAACAGATTAAGATTGAAATTAGAATTATTTACGGTATAACAATCGACAATATTAAGAAGTAGAGAAAGGAAAAGAATCCTAATGTATAAAATTCACATCTAATCAAAATCGTTAGTGCCACTTTTGGAAAAATGAAAAATAACGAATGAATAGTTTTCCATGTAAAAACAGGGTAGGGTAGGGAATTTGGGTAGGGAATTACTTTGGAAGATGCTGAATTCAAATGCATACGACTTTTCATTATTAAGTTATGGTAATGATAGTCTGTATGTGTGAACATCATTATTCACAAACGAAACATTGAAAATTAAAAAACTGAGTTTATTTATGGACGCTCTTTAACTACTTTGGGTCGTGGTCCTTAGCGTCCCTTTCTATATTGGGCGGGAAAGACCGGTAATTTTGCTCAGAGGTCTCTTTATCAGGCTTCAGGTTCTTTTGTGTGCCGTAAATCTACGACACGGGACCACCGGCTTTACTTTCCTTCCGAAGGAAGCCATGCTAAGTATTTTTACGCCCGAAAAAATCCATCGCCCTCCACCGGATTTGAACCCGCGACATCGGGAACTGGACGCTAGCATGGACATCACTATACCACTAAAATGTCGAATAAGGACCATGTTAAAGAAATACTTAAGTTAATAACGATAAAGAATTTGGTATTTAAGTTAAGTGTCCAAAGACCACATTAACATTTTCAAGAAAATCCCGCTACCTCTAACTACGCTTTTTATACAAATTATTTGTTACTTTTTCAAAAATGGCTCTAATAATTTTTATTCAAAAACCACATTTTAACATATCTTTTAGCAAATAAATAACTTAAATTTATCTGGGAATAATCTCTGAAGTCCTTTTGTGCTTTTGTGTATTTCGTAAACTGTAAGAAAGATAGGAAAACCAAAGATACAAAAATTATATTTGGTTAAGACATAATGTTTGACAAATAAGTGTTTCTTTCTTGTGGACATGCAAAGAGTACAATTTCAAAGCCAGCCTAAAGCTACCCGCTTTTTAAATATTTGACTATCGCTTTAGGCTCCCGTGACCCCTTTGTTCTTACAACAAAATGTATCCTTAAAACATTTTTGTGTAGATTTATCTCGATTGCATAAAGTAATTAAAAAAAGCTGATGTGTTACACTCACATGACTTTCTCTACTCCTGTACAAAGGATTTTTACAAACGCTTATTCTCCATATGCTTCATGTTAATCGAGATATCGAGATGTTAATCTTATTGCTAATTGTCTTGTAAATGCAAGTGGAATTGGTAGCTTTAAGCGATAGTCAAATATTTTAAGAGCTGGTTGCTATGTGGAGTATTCCATTCTCTTTGCATTACCAGGACAAAAAAATGAATAACATATTCCCATTTGAGAAAAAGTATAAGTATTGAAAATTTAAGGAAATAACAAGCAATATCTCGAAAACGGTTCACTCGACAAAAAAAATGTATATGACATAAATTGTGTATTTTAACGCGATCTACATTTTGTGTGTAGTAAACTTTTGTCTATCTCTTATGGTTTACCAGTTATGCAAAATTCGTTCACAATGAAGAATACTTTTGGCGACATTCCCAGAAAATTCGAGATATACATTTCATTTGTCATGAAAATATCTTAAACATATGATATTTTAATTAAAATCGTTATAGCCATTCTTGAGAAAATTAAAATTTTCAAAAAATGTTCCTTGTAAAGGGTAATCTGGGGTGGGGGAATTTTCTTGAGAACCTTCGTGTCGCATCTCTGGAAGATACTGAATCTAAATAGCAAGTTTGGTGTTTATCCGACTGTTCGTTTCTGAGTTTTTCTGTTCACAGACACACACATGAACATGTTTCCAAAAGTGCTTTTCTTTGGATTCAGGGGGTCTCAAAACATATATTTCCGGTGAAATCTCGGTATCGAATTTTTGGGTAGAATACAACACTTCCCCTACTTACTATATGTAGTAGAGAAAGTAATAAGGTTTCGTAAAGCTAGTTTGGAGGGTTTTAAAATAAATTTGGTGATGAAGAACATGTGAATGTGTCACATCGGATTTTTAAAATTTTTTCACAAAATCACATACTAAGCGAGGGATTTTTATGTCACCTAACGTGTATTACACACCAAACTTCATAGCAACCGCTCAGTCGTTCTTTAGAGAAATGTTAACACACCAATGTATAGATGGTGTCTCATACGTAATGTCGGTTTTTAAGCAAAACTTTATTTCGAACGTTTTATGACAAGAAATTAAGCTACTCTTCAAAGTAGAGACCATCCGATTCTGTAGTCTTTAGCCATCTTTCAGCGAGGTTTATTCCGCGACGATATCAGTCTCTGGTTTTTGATGCGAACAATTCGTAGAGACCCACTTCCACAGCTTCAATGTTTTCGAAATTTCTTTCATGCAAGAAATGGGCCATAGATCAAAATAGATGGTAATCTGAAGGCGCAAGATCAGGGCTGTATGCTGGGTGAGGTAGCAGCTTGACTCCTTCCGATTCCTGAATTTTGCTGATGGTTGTTCGTGCAGTATGGGATGTTGCATTGTCCTGCTGCAAGAGAACTTTGTTTCGGTTAACAATGCTGGATATCTCGGTCTCAAGATTTCATGAGCTCGTTCTAGTTGCTGAGAATAAGATCCGCATTGACTGCACGCCCATTTGAAACAAACCCCCAAACTCTACACAACATTACTTTGGGACCTAAATGATTTTTTTTTTAATGATGACTCTGGCAGGTTGATGGGGACTAAGCCATTGTTTCGAGGCGTCAAGTTTGCAGTAATAGACCCATTTTTCATCACATGTGACAATTCTCGTAATAAATCTATCATCCATGGGATTACTGATAAGCTGACGATAGATATCCGCTCTACGTTGAACCTGTTGAGGTGTCAATTCATGAGGTACAGATCTACCACTTCAGTTTGATTTTCCAAGTTTCTTAATCGGGCGATGTATGGTATCTTTCGATGGACTAAGTTATTCTGACAGCCTGCGTGTACCTTTTTGTGGATTTTCTTCCAAAAATTTGCGTGTATTCTCAATATCCCATAGTTTAGGTCTTCCAGTACATGGTAAATGTTTAGTGTTTTTTTCTCCAGTGTTGAAACGTTGGAATCATCGTTATGCCACACGATCACTAACGACTCCTTCTCCTTCCACTTCACATATCTTTCGAGCCGCGGCAGCAGCTTTTTAATCTTGTTTCCAGTAGTGCTTTAGAAGGACTTGGTAACTTCCATTTTGTGATTTTGTATAAACAACTGACGACTGATACATCCTCGCAAGATGCGCAATACTACATATGGCATCCTGTAATTAGCATTGGCGAACCAAAGAAAACTAATTCTATTTTATCAAACGCCAAACATAAAAGCCAACATTACTTAGATGAGACAACCTAATATAACTATGAAACCTTGGCTTTGAGATATTCGTCGAAAATCGGAAATTATGGAACAAATTTCAGGTACAGAGTTATATGTGTAATATAATAAATTATTAATGGGTTAATATCAAAGAAAACATCTGAGTATTTTATTTCATACCCTGGTGATTCTTGTTCTGCAAAATTCCAGAACAGAAGTTTCTAGCATTTTACAGCTCCGACAAGAGAAGGACCTTGGTTGAACTGGAGTTTTTATTCAAATTTTATACACGGACTGAAGAAGGGTACAAATTCATTCGACCGTGTAAGGTCTCGCTAGTCCGCTTCCGTTAGCGTCTGCCTAAAGGAAAGCTGAGCAACAGGCCGGTTTGTAATCTCAGTGGCGTTTCCTGTGACTACGCGGGAGTAACTTTGCAATATAAATTGCTTTGTAGTGTTTTAATTATATTGTTTTACGGAACTATATTACTCATTATGATGATACGTTGTTATTATCGATGGTGGTGATATATATTACAATTAGCACTGTTGAATATAATTAACTTGAGCACTGTATCACTGACGGTATTATACAAGCAACACTAATAAATTATGTAATAAAAGCATGATAATTCGTATGTTCAAAGGTAAAATAAACAAGTTGTGAGTCTGGCCAGCATAAAAATATTCAGCAATAGCAATAAATTACAGTACGATAAAATGCACAATTTTAATTGTTCCAATAAAGCTGATCTTTCCTCCCCTTGGTATTTTTCATACTGATTCCCATCACTGACAAGACGAATAATGGCGCTGTAGGTTAAAGAAAAATGTACGGCACAAATTGCAGGAAACATTCCTCACACGTAGAAACTATGTTATATGAACATGGGTCTGGATACGCTTTATTAACATGTTACAACTCTTTTTTGCAACTCATTAACCATGGGAAACACACAAGAATAGAATGTACCAGCATACCATATGCAAGTCTTTCTCACAGGAGATGTTCAATATGCCCTCCGTGAGCACTGATACACGCATCAACAGGCCATCGTAGTGAATCCCGGATGCGCTGATGTATCCCTGGGGTATTGTGTATGGTTTCGCACTTTTCCATAATACGGGCACGGAGACTCTGAACATCTGGTACTGGGGTGCGATACAGAAAAGGTTTCAAACGCACCTACAAATAAAAAGTCCAGTGGGTTTAGGTCCGGAGAGCGTGGAGGCCAGGCAATTGGTCCACCTCTACCTATCCATCTGTCACCGAATCTGTTATTTAGAAGCCGACGGACATTAACACTAAAATGAGGAAGTGCTCCAGCGTGCATCTGCTAACAGACCATGTACAACATTATTTACGAAATTATGGTAACTTTGTCTATTGAGTCCGGGTAAAAGAACGTGATGCCCTACCAAACAGTCACCAACAATGGGCCAAACATTGACAGAAAATCTTTGTTGATAACTTGCTTCAACAGTTGCGTGAGGATCTGACGACAGCCCATACATGCCGATTGTGATAATTTACAATCTGTTCTCGTTGAAACGACGCCTCATCTGTGAAATGTACCGTTGCACTAAAGTTAGGGTTGACATTTTGTTGCATAAACCATTCGCAAAAGCGTACCCGTGCAGGAAAATCAGCTGCTGACAGTGCCTGCACATGCTGGAAATGGTATGGATGCAGCCGGACCTCGCGTAGCACTCGCCGGACAGTCATATGGTCAACATTCATTGTTGTAGCTGCTTGTCTTGTACTAACATTAGGGTGATCGTCAACTGCCTGAAGAATTGCCGCCTCCCGTTGCGGTGTCCTCGTCCTTCTAGGCCTCCCCCGGTCGCCAGTATCAGGCAGAAATCCTCCATGTTCCCTAAGACGACGATCGATGGCTTCAAACGTTTTCCTGTCGGGGCACCTTCGTCCTAAAAATCTCTCCCGGTACAAACGTTGAGCGCAAGCGCCATTGCCGTCTGCTAATCCACACATCAAATGGGGATCTGCCATCTCTGCATTTGTGTACACCTGCCATTGCACGAGCCAAGTCTGTGATCAACTCTACCGTGTGTTTGCCAAGGTCGCACTGCCCACTGGAACAGTTGATGTTACCTGTAAACAAGCCATGATGTAATTCGAATGGCAACAGTGACATGTAAAACAAAACACTGGAGGTGCACCTATGATAATGGCAACGTAACCAAACGTAACCAAGTGTGCGCGTTCCCCATGATTCTAACGTTCTGTTCGTGTGTGTTTTCCATGATTAATGAGTTGGAGAAAATGAGTTGTAACATGGAAAGAAACAAACATATAACATAATTTCTTCGTCTACGTGTAAGGAATGTGTTCTGCAATTTGTGCCGTACATTTTTGTTTCGCTCTGTATTGAAGCAGTAATTTTTATCACAATAATGTAAATGCCAGAGTGATTGTAGTGTGAATATGCATTGTTGTGTGACATTGATTTGAGATGTTTGTTGATTGTAAGCATTGTTGAGAAGTGGGTTTATACGGCCTAACTGAAACTGACAATAATAGCGTGCAATAATGTAGCGTGCAATAATGTTTATCATTATTAGAGACGAGCAAATGACGTCAGAGTAGCGTGTTTTTCTTAGAATTTTCGGGAACATTTTCCCCAGAGCATATGTTTTCGTAATTTTCATTGGATATAAATATAGACGCTAATGTTGGCGCGTTTTATTAACCAATAGCAGCTCGGTTATAATCTATAGGCATATTGGGGCGAGGAAGTATAAATCCAGTGTCAGGGTCAAGTTTCACGTAGTTCAACGGAGGCATTCATGGAGTATGCGTCGCACGCAGTTCATCAAGGTTACGCGTAGCAAATTTATTAAAAATCTCTCGTGTCGTAAAGTTAATTACACAAAAAGTTGAAGTACGCGAATTAATAATGGGCAGTAAAGAAGTTATTATAACAGTTTCAGTTTGGCGAGTGTCAAGATTAATAGGTGAAAGTGAATAATGTGTTACGACAATAAAAGTGTAAAACAAATTCTTTTATCAGTGTTATCTTTGGATAAAAACTCCTTTCCGTTTACACACCTTGTACAAGATAAGTGCTTGACCGAGAAATCATAGCTAGCCGGAGGACAGTGAACCCAAAATTAAATACAATAACAGGCGCTCAGTAAAGGATAACACGAAGTGACCGCAACAAATTGTATTCCATACGTGCGGCAGATAAACAGTAGCATCTTTCGAACACAAACATTAATACCGCCGCAGTATTGTGCTGTAATAAAATATGTTTCCTCCCAAGGAGGGTTGAAATTAGTTGGTGTTGACCTACGCTTTGACGTACTGTCCTCCATGGTACTTGTAAATGAAAATTACCCGACAGAACCGCCGTTGCGCTAAGGAAGGTATGAATAATGTCAACATTGTCCTCTTTCAACTGCTTCCATCACTTTTATGTACTGAGCAGGTAAGCTGCACTAGAACACGTTAAACGTTTCCAACAATGTCTCCTACAAATTCAAGAAAACTGCCCTTGAAATATACTGCATTATTATAGAGGCAAACACAAGCGCTACCTATTTTAAAATACTTCTCTCCAGCGTTCACTCTGAAAATCTCGCAAGCAAACATAAGGATATTATGTTCTATGATTCATTGAGTGCTCACAAGGATACTAAATTAATAGATGAATCAGTTAATCGCAAGGATGTTGAAAATATGTTGACCCAAAACAACGAATACGTCCAATTCCTGACGTTTACTTCTTTCACAGTATTGAATGCATTCAAGGAGGATGCCGAACTGTGGTCAGAAATCCAAAATATGAACTTGGAAATATTGTAAAGAGAAAACAATGGTGCATACCTACCAAACAATTTGTTACACGGTCGAATGGTTATCAGTCTTATTATTATTATGTATTTATTTTACGTCGCTTTAACTGCAGGGTCATACCGCGACCGATCTTTTAGTGGATAACTCTTAGATCGATGTGTGGCGGACAGTTAGCCTTCTATTTCTCATCCCTGTAGCCATGCCATCTTGCTTCGTTACGTGTCCACAGAGACCTTAGTGCTTAACAACTGAATCTTCTGCTTCGTGCCGTGCACATGGCATTAGGGTACCGTCCAGTCTATCTGCCACTCTCATATAGAAAGACGGATAGTTAGCCTTTAGGTCTCATCCCTGTAACCATGCCATCTTGCTTCGTCAGAGTCTACATAGACCTTATGCATAGAAACTGGATCTTCTGCTTTGTTTCGTGCAGATGGCATTAAGATGCCGTCCAGTCTATCTACTGCCTGCATATAGGAAGGCGGACAGTTAGCCTTTTAGGTCTCATCCCTGCCATCTTGCTTCGACACGTGTCCACAGAGACCTTAGTGCATAGCAACGAATCTTCTGCTTCGTGCCGTGCAGGTGGCATTGGGGTACCGTCCAGTCTATCTGCCACTCTCATATAGAAAGGCGTACAGTTAGCCTTCTAGGTCTCATCCTTGTAACCATGCCATCTTGCTTCGTCACGTATCCACAGAGACCTTAGTGCTTAACAACTGAATTTTCTGCTTCGTGCCGCGCAGATGGCATTAGGGTGCCGTCCAGTCTACCTACTGCCTTTATATAGACATGCGGACAGTTAACCTTTTAGGTTTCATCCCTGTAACCATGTCATCATTGTCTGTGGATAGATTGCACAGAATTGGCTATTACCACCTATATTCATTTTTGCTATTGTTTTAGACTTAAGGTGGAACTTTGGGTTGTGGTATTCAATATCCAATCCGATATTTACCTTAGCGGCTGAGGGAAACCACGAAAAAATCTCAGTAAGATTGGTCGGCCCACGGAATTTGAACCCAGGACCTTCCGAATGCGGGCCACAGACGTTACCACCTGAGCCATCCTGCTCGGTGTTATCAGTCTTCTTCGGTGTTATAAGCTAAGTCTACATATAAACTTTATAGGAAAATCTAGTGCTACATTCACATGACCGTCTCTATCTTCTATCGTTTGTGTCTATAAAGGTTATTCTTACGAAAATTTATTTTTCTGTTTGCTTCATTTTAATCGAGACAAAATTTAGTAGAAATAGGTACATTACACACTTCGTTATATATACGAAAGGAACAGCGACAGACAAATGTTTAAGAACTGGATGCTATATGATGGCCTTAAGATACCACACTGTTTCCATACAATCGCGAGAAACAACTGAGTGCCGACAGGACTTCAAAAGAATGAAGTATTGAACAAACCGAACCATTAATAACAGATATCTCGCAAATGGCTTATGCCACAAAACCAATTATTTGAAATAAACTGTGTGTTTTAAAGATATCTAGATGTTTTGCGTAGTGCGTTTTAGTCTGTTGCTTGAATGAATAGGTCTTCGCAGGCTATTCCTAGAAAGTTCAAGATTTACATTTTATTTGTCATGTAACTATCTTTTTTATGTGGTATTTTTTTTAAGAAAAGAAAAAATTTCTAAAAATGTTCCATATATATGGTAGCTGGGTGTGAGGGTATTTTCTTGTGAATCTTGGTGTCGTATCTTTAGAAACTACCAAGTACTCACTAGCACTAGTACTACAAACTACTTACCAATTTAAGTATTTACCTGACTTATAGTTTTCTGACTCATGCTGGTCACAAATCAAACACACACATACACGGACATGTTTATAAAAAATCTGATATGTTACACTCACATGACTTTCTCTACTCTTGTACAAACTATTTTTACAAACGCTTATTTTCCATATGCTTCATGTTAATCGAGATATCGAGATGTTAATCTTATTGCTAATTTTCTTGTAGATGCAAGGGAAATTGCTAGGCTTTAAGCGATAGTCACATTCTTTAAGCGCTGGTTGCTATGTGGCGCATTCCATTCTCTTTGCATGTCCACAACATATAAAAATGAATAACGAATTTGAGAAAAAGTATAAGTATTGGAAATTTTAAGGGAATAACAAGCAATATCTCGAAAATGGTTCACTCAACAACAAAAATGTACATGACATAAATTGTGAGTTTTAACTCGATCTACATTTTTATGTAGTAAACTTTTGTCTATCTCTTATGGTTTACCAGTTATGCAAAAGTCGTTCACAATGAAGAATACTTTTGGCGACATTCCCAGAAAATTCGATATGTACCTACATTTCATTTGTCATGATCTTAAACATATGATATTTTAATAAAATCGTTAGAGCCATTTTTGAGAAAATTAAAGTTTTCGAAAACTTTTCTATGTAAAGGGTAGTCTGGGGTGGGGGGATTTTCTTGAAAACCTTCGTGTTGCATCTCTGGAAGATGCCTAAATACCAAGTTTGGTGTTTATCCAACTGTTCCTTTCTGAGTTATGCTGTTCACAGACACACACACAGACATGTTTCCAAAAATGCTTTTTTTTGGATTTAGGGGGTCTCAAAACATGTATTTCCGGTGAAATCTCGGTATCGAATTTTTGGGTGGAATGCAATACTTCCCCTACTTACTATACGTAGTAGAGAAAGTAAAAATTGCTTGCTGTTCGAACAGAGGTCCTTTGCTTGTGAGTATGGAGAACTCGATGGTGCTAAGGGTGAAAGTTTTGGACTTCCGATAGTTTTCTCCTTTTGATTTGGGAATTAACAAATTTAATTTCTCTTGATGCGAACACAATTGATAGTAGCTGTGGCGAGGTGGGGTAGAAGATTAACCATCGATTAAAATAAATGTAAAGTTCAACGCGATAGGCAGAATGCAAAAGCAACATCAATCTTTGCTCACTACAAAGCACGCTTGTGTAGGATGTTTAATCTTTTCGCCCCAGCTGGCCCTTTCTGCCATGCTATACTTACCTTGGGCCTCATTTTCCGCTCATTACCAACGTAAATGGGCCCCAAAGTCTTCCCGGTCATCTTCTTAGGCAAGATTACTCCTCCCTTCATACTTAACCCATGAGCTAATTTCTCGTTTTATACGCTGTTGTGATGGACCCAGCTACCGAAGTCGACTTTTTACAGGGGTAACGTAATCTTCAATAAAGTGAAGTTTAAATCACGTTTTTTGCACAGCATTAACCCCAGGTTCTCAAACTGATCGTTTAATGAAAGGCCTGTAATGGACTTGCGCTAAAAACCTAAGTGGTACAGACGGAGCACTAAAGGGATTTCCTTATTTTCTCCATACTAATCTTATGAAGAGAGAAAGATTTTGTGACTGCGTGTGCTTGTGTAGGTGGGGGGACCTATAATCGGAAACCACTCAGTCGATTCCAATAATTCTTTGCTATTGAAAATCACTGTTCTTCCGAAAGGACATAGGCTATAAAAGATTTTTACAAACTAAATTTATGCGTATCTAGGGGTTCTATATGTCGTCCAGTTTTAATCCTATTTCGTTGAGGGCATAGTTTTTGGCATTTAATACGAAAATGACAGGTTTTTAATGACTTACATACCGCAGGATGCCGAAGCACACAATTTATGCCAAACATTTTTATAGCGTTTACCATTTCCTAGATCTTATTTGTTATTAGTTTTAATTGTGAAATACATATGCTTTTGTCAACTGCAAATCGCTTTTGTTTGTTTTTTCTTTATTTTTCATGTTCATGCAAAGAGAATAGTGCCAGGCTTTTAAACGATTTTTCTTGTACACAGGGACACTCCAAAGGTTTTGAGGATTGTCGTGACCTCTATACAATCTAGCTCATTACATTACCTCCTTGCTTCCTTGCGTGTCGGTGGGGACGCCACACTGCTCGTATGGACAGCGCGCACACACTACAACTTGCCCCTAGCAGTAACTCGGCTCGACTGACTGACCCACGCTAACTCGGCGTGGTTACGCTATGCTAGAACTGGTTTATTCCCTCCACTCTTGCGCAATATCCGATCTGGGCCGCCAGGTCACGTACGCAATAATGCTCATATCACAACGTCACAGAATAAACGCAATAAAGTATCAAAACTTTAGATCTGATCATTGCATCTTTTCAAGATATTCTCCATGCATTCTATACACTGTCTCATCCTTTCAAACCATTTTTCAAATGCTGAACGCCATTCTTCTTTGGAGAGAATGCAAATACATTCTTCGTAAGCAGCTACTGAGGCTTTAGATGACTCAAATGGTTGACCTTGAACTTTTTCTTTCATTTTGGGGAATATAAAAAAGTCGCATGTGTCAAGATATGGACTGTAGGGAGGATGGGATAAATATCTGACTCCTGCAGAAATTGGATTGTTTTTTGTGCAGTGTGGGTAGAGGTATTGTCATGGTGCAACGAAATTTCACTCAGACCAGTCTTAGGACGCTTTTTTTTCTCAGTTCATTGAACACTTGTGGCAGACATTTTGTGATGTACCATCTGGCAGTAACTATTTTGCCCCTTAAGCGGAATCGTCACAATGTGACCATTTGCTGATAAGAAGCAACGAATCATCTTCTTGCCAACACTTCTTGATCGCTTCACTTTTGTTGGGGGATCTTCTCCTGGCAAGACCCAGAACGATAACTATCGTTTAAGTTTCTGTATCATAATCCAGTTTTTCTCACCTATTGCAATGTTAAATATGTTTTTGGATCTTCCTCCATTGAATTTTTCAATCAGTTCCTGGCACCATTGTACACGTGTTTGTTTCTGCTCATTTGTGAGGTGGTGGAGGATCCAGATACTGCAGAGCTTCCTGATGTCAAGTTTTTGGAGTTTTGCTGCTGCCGGTTCAATATTAAGGGCTTGTTGAGTCTGACAATATGTGCAACGATGATCTGCTTTCATCACATTTTCATCCACTGTTGCTGTAGCTGGCCGTCCTGCTCGCCTTCATCTTTGAGGGAATCCCTTCCTTTTCTAAGTTCTGCATACCTATAAATGGTGGATTGCGAAGGGCAAGGATCCTCAAATGCGCGATGCAGTCTTTTAAGGCATTTTCTCTACCCTAAACTGACTCTAAAGTCATAGAAAGTCATAGCGCGGAAATGCTCTCGCTTGAGATTCATCCTAGCGTACGGCGTAGCAACACCTGCTGAACCTACACGCTCATTGTTGGAGCGAGCCCAGACTTGCACATGTTGCTATCTGAGCTTCAATTTGAAGTTAGAAAAAGCTGCTTTGGCTTACTACTACACATTGTTGCCCATTCTCAAAACTTTCAGAGTGATACTCGTATCTACAACGAAATGTGAAAATGAGTAATGAAGGTTTATATGTATTAAAAATTAGACTGAAGAAAAAGCTTTTGTAAGAATAGTGTGTAGACCAGTGACTAATGAATCCAACACATCAGATTTTTATTTTCTCTACCACCCAAAAATTCGATACCGAGATTTCACCGTAAATACATGTTTTGAGGTCCCCAGAATCCAAAAAAGCATGCTTAGAAAAATCTCCATGTCTGTGTGAACAGCATAACTCAAAAACAAAAAGTCGGATAATTACCAAACTTGGTATTTAGATTCAGTACCTTTCAAATATGCGACAATAAGAGTTTCAAGAAAATTCCCCACACCAAACTAACCCTTACATGAAAGACATTTTTTAATATTTTGATTCTCTAAAAAATAGCCCTAACGATTTTGATTCAAGTACCACATATTAAAGACATTTACATGGCAAATCAAATGTATATCTTGAATTTTCTGGAAATAGTCTGTGGAGTCCTCTTCATTCGGAAGGAATTTCATATAATCTTATACAACGGTAAACGTGAAGCGATAGAGCAAACGTACTACACAAGAAATGTACATCTTTTAAAAACACACAATTTATTTCACATAAGCTTTTATGGCATAAGCCATTTCTTAGATATCCGCTATTAAAGGTTCGAATAGTTCATTTCTTGGCCCTTCTTGAAGTCCTTTCAATATTCAGTTGTTTCTCGCGATTGCATGGGCAGTATGGAATTTTAACGCCAGTGTGTAGCTCCAATATTCTTAAGCATTTGACTATCGCTTCCTTTGTATCTATAACACATGTGTAATATAGTTATTGTGGCATGTGCACAGATTATATTAATGGTAATACGCCCTCTGGTTACCGAGTCGAAGGTTGGCAGTTTATCTGAGAGTAGGGGCGAATGAGGGGAAAGTGTTTCATTGGTAGGGATATGGCGTTAGTGACGCCAAGCTTAGCGTGGGTTTTTCTTTGCATTCTGTGACTAGTGTCCGCGAGAGTTAGACGGATAACTGCAACATGGCGTCCTCGCCCGGCAGACACATGGGGTAAGAGAACATTTTATAATAAATCTACCAGCTATCCATTTCCTTGCCGTTTTAATTATGGTAGAATAGAATCCTTGCCTCTCCCTTCAGCCAGGAATTATGTTAGTGTAATTATGTTGTGAATATAACTTTAGCTGCGTCCCTTGTCGATACCTCGAGTTTAAAGTTCTTTGTTTGTTCAACGATCCCTCTCATAAGCGAGTCGCTCTCCTCTGAAGTTAAATAATTACTAAATTTATGAGGTATACGACACTATTTCTGTAAGGTTTATTTGTATTAAAATGTAATAGAAAATAAGCTTCAGTAAGAATAGTTGATGTATCCACTAATAAACGATAAAGGGTAGAGAAAGTCATGTCATGTAACTTTTTCACTGCAATCCTGTATTGTTGCTACACCACGCTGGCTTCTTAAAATTACATTAAATCAATACATAAATATAGATTATTATGTAGTGTAATTATTTGATTGTGAACTAATGTACAGTTTCAGTCCTAATTTGCTTAGATTATTTCCTGCAAAGCCGGGTAAGGCAAGCTATTCGTAGTGTCAACATAAAGGGATGGAAAGGAGGTATAAGTGGATTAGTCTATTTACCAAATACAGATCTATGAAAAGATAGTGGTCAACTAGCTGTATCAATGGATTTAAGATTCAATCTTCTTTTCAAAACACACGGAATGAAGCCTACAGTCACCGGTGATATCCTTGCCACAGTGAAATTAAATAAAACAATACGAAGTACGTGGAAAGAGCTGCAGCTCGCTGGAGGTAACTAGAGACGCCGTGATTTCACGACTGGACGTCCCAGCTGGGCTTGTAAACTGTGCGCGGAGTGATTTGGAGAGATACTGATGCAGTAGGAGTGGCATGCTAAAATAAAGTTCCAGAAAAAGAGATCAGGCATGCATTTAAAGAAGCCAAATCGAAATAAATTTATCACATTCAACATTCTATCATCTCGGAAAATACAGTTCTTTAAAAGAATTGCATTATTTATTAAAGGAAACTTAAATGGAAAGCAATTGTTACTCACAAACATTACTTCACAGTTAGATTAAATTAAACGCAGTTTACCATAGATAAATTCATATCTATTTCCATTGTTATATATCTCAATATATTTTAATTAAACTGGAGTCCTCATTATGAGGATGCGTATCTGTTAAAAGTATTTACATTTCATTTTCAGAGAATTGTGGTGTTAGAACAGTAGGCAATCTTGCTCGAATGAAAAAGCGTTATTTTCTTCACATACAGGTCGTCTACAAGGTTTCAGGAAGTAGATGAAGTCAAGAGGAACTGTTTCGTTACAAAATGCATGTACAGCCACCGCTTTGTCCCTAGGGTCCCTGATAAGGTAGAGCGGATAGGGGTCTAGGAGCGCGTACACTTTTACATATAAATATGTAGATTGAAGACTAATACAGATCATATAGCATTATACTATTTTTAAATTCTGTCATTTTTAAATGCGTATTTATTAAGCATGTTAAAGCTGTCAATGAATGGGCGTTTAAAGGTCGCACTTTCTTTTAGAAAACGAAGGCAATTTTATGTGTTATCTTTATTTCTCTAAATGGGATTTTGAAAACATTGTAAGAAAAAATTCTGATGTGATACATTCACATGACTTTCCCTACCCTCTATCTTTATTAATGGAAAACTATTTTTACTAAGGGTTATTTTTTCTAACTAGTACATTTTAATCTAAATAACCTTTTCAGAAATAGCTGCATTATACATTTCGTTATTGATACAAAGACAACAGCGATAGTCAAATGTTTAAGATCTGGACGCTATGTGCTAGCCTTAAAGTTCCATACTGTTTCGGTGCAATCGCGAGAAACAACCTTGGTGGTCTGTCTGGGAAACAACTTATCAGTTAGGGAATTCAATGTCCCACTGAGAACCATGTTCAAATCCCAGCTGTGACATTGAATTTTTCAGTTGACTCTGCATTAAAAACTTACCAAGAACCAGGCTAAGGTCTCTAAAAAGTATAATCAATTATATACATAATAATTAAAAAGAAAGTATCAAAGTACTGGCGATGGCAGGTCGCCATTGAGACTGTCATCTCTAATGAGACGCCTTAGTGGTCTGTCTGGGAAACAACTTGAGTCAATTGGGGAATTGAATGTCCCACCGGCATGTCACAGTAGCTCATTGGTTAGAGCAACCGCACGGAGAGGAACCGTGTTCAAACCCCGACTCTGGCTTAGAATTCCTACAGAAGACCAGCTTAAGGTCTCTAAGAAGTATAATTAATTTCAGTTGATTATATACATAATAATTAAAACCAAAAACTGAATGTTGACTGAACTTTAAGAGAATAACCAAGTAATGAACAATTCGAGCCATTGATAACGCAAAACTCAGAAATGGCTTATGTCACAAAAAAATTTGAAATTACTCGCGATTTAAAGATTTTTGTGTAGTACGTTTTCGCCTATCGCTTAACATTTACCGTTTATACAAGATTATACAAAACTCCTTCCGAATGAAGAGAAATTCACAGGTATTCCCAGAAAATTCAAGATATACTTTTTGTTTGTCCTGTAAATATATTTAATATATGGTATTTAACATATGGTAAGAATTATTTATAGGAAATCAAAATTTTCGAAAAATGTTCCATATAAAGAGTAGCAGTGGGGGTTTTTCTTGAAATTCTTCGTTTCGCATCCTTGGGGAACTTAAATATCAAGTTTGTTACTTATCTGACATTTCGTTTTTGAGTTATGCTGCTCAGTCACACAATGTCGCAGTATCTTTTCGTGTTATCTTATTTGCTGAGCGCCTGTTATTGTTTTACTATTTTGAATTTTGGGTTCTTTGTCCTCCGGCTAGCTATTGTTACTCAGTCGAGCAAATTTCTCTTAAACAGGGTGTGTAAACGGAAAGGAGTTGTTACTAAAAGACAACACTATAAAAGAATTTGTTTTTACACTTTTATTGCCGTCACACTGAATTAATTTCATATATTTAATCTTGATACACGCCTGACTGAAACTGTTATATTTTAGAATGTAACTACAATCACTTATTTGCCGCGCACTATTAATTCGCGTACTTCACATTTTGTAACTAACTTTACGACGCGAGAGATTCTGTAGAATTGCATAACGTGTACTTCGTGAATGATTCTGTTGAACTGCGTGACGTGTAACTCGTGAATGATTCTGTTGAACTGCGCGATACCTGTCTTTGGCTCTAGAATTTATACTCCCTCACCCCGATGTGCCTAAACATTATAACAGAGCTGCTATTGGTTAATAAAACGCGCCAACATTAGCGTCTATTTTTTTATCCAATCAAAATTATGAACACATATGCTCTAGGGAAGATATTCCCTTCATTTCTAAAGAAAGACACGCTACTCTGACGTCATTTGTTTGTCTCTTCTAATTGATAAACAACTGACCCCCTCGCTCCATTGTTACCCGTTCCTATTGTCAGTTTCAGTGAGGCCGTGTAAACTTATTTCCTAACAATGCTTATAATTAACAAACATCTCAAATCATTGTCATACAATAATGTTAATTTACACTACAATCACTCTCGCATTCATAGTGTTGTGATATAAAATTCTGCCTCAACAGGCAGACAAACGCGCTCACGGAACTTTTTCTAAAAATGATTTTTTTTTGTGGGCCTCAAAACATGTATGTCCAGTGAAATCTCGGTATCGAATTTTCGGATGGAATGCAATACCTTCTCTACCTATTATGCACGTGGTAGAGAAAGTAAAAATGTTGCAGCAACTCCCATAAAAAGCACTGGTCACCCACGCCGCGTTTTTAAACACTTTTTCGTTGTACTGACTTTTTGGCATTTGTGATAAAATTTGTTTTACGAATCGTTAAAATGAGGCGCTAATGAACGCGTGCTAACAAATGATCCAGCGTTTTATGGAGATAGGAACTGAATGCTAGTATTAATATTAATACAGCATACAACAAATGACTAAATGTGGCGTGGGTGTCACGTGATTTATTCCACATTCTGTTGAAAGCGCTAACAGATGATTAGGTTTATTATAAGAGCTCAATCACAGATGGAAATTACATTTCCATTTTATGTTAGCAAAGCTGTGTAGTAAAATGATTAGTAAAACTGGGTGTGCTTTAATAAATTTCACTTTCCTCCAGAAATGGGCTTCAAAGCAAAATCTCACGTTTGAAATATTTGTTAGATTATTATTTATCCTTCAAATACAGCAGCTGTACAGTTTCATACAAAATAAATATAGAATACAAATTATTGCTTAAATGCTTAAAATATTATTTATCCACATATACACCGCTTTTCCTTCACACTGTGCCCACCGCATTGCTTCTTTCGCGCCGGCTGCTGCAGCTGGAACTACCGCTGAAGCGGTTATAGTGTCTCCGCAATCCCTCAAGTTTATATATAGTTACAATTACAATGATAACAAGCGCATACCTTATCAGTAGAGATACTGGAAAATATTGTCCTTCTCTGTCCGCATATTTATGGCATCTTTACAGGAAACTTTCATTGAATACTGAGTGAATTTCTCGCCTGATGTTATCTTTTAGTTTGTACAATGCATGGGATTGTTCCACACACCTTATTTTTCAAGTTCTTCCATAGATAAAAAATAAAGTAGGTGTGTATTGTAGTTCCACTGTTGAAAAGCCAAACTTGAAGTTGTTTAGACCATGTACGATACAAACTTTCCGGTAGCCTTCGCCCCACGTTCACTTTCCGGTGGCCTTTGCCCCCACATTTAAAAATCAACTTTGCATTTTTAATGTTTATTTAAATATTATATATGAATGTTTGCCTCGGCTGCGGCAGTATTAATTTGCAAAAACACGTATCTCTTAGCAGGGGTTGGTGCGGCTAAAGAATGAAGGCTTACAGAAATTATAATGGTATTTAACTTCGTTTTATTAATCTGTCACACGATTAAATAACACTTCACTGATATGTCTACTGTAGAACTGTGAGATTATTGTTACTTGCACTTTTTAACACGTAAACTTTATATTATTCACGCTGCAATGAAGTTTTATCTCTCACACTTAACCTGTGCTCGGAACGCTGCCTTCCTGCGACCGGTTGGGTACGCTATCTTCTAGTGTCTGGCATTTACCGCTTAAATTTGTAAATTTCTCTATTTCAAGTCTCTGATTGGCTAATCCTACTCCAATAGAATACTTTTATTTAACTTAAGTTTTTTCTAGTTGTTGATTGGCTATTTATTAACTGTTTTAAATATTACATTATTGTTCCAAGAATTATTAGTAGCATTATTAAACTTTCTAATTTATTTTTGCCTCAAGGTTATCTCATTGTTACCTCATCGTTAGCAACCTTCGGCTTCTATTCTCACAGCTCCTACATTCTTAAATTGCTTAATACATTCACATAGCATTATTATACATCTACATACTAATATAAACGTAATATAATGACTGTTACATACACTATATATATATATATATATATATTATAGTATACACATATTACTTTAAGGCGGGCGGTTATTATATTTTATATTATATAATCAGACTGATATCATTTAAGCATTAAAAATACTGCCTCAAAAATAACATACACTTAAATAAGCGGACAGTGAGAGCCATAATTTTACTAGTTAGCCTATTTTTAAAAAAAATTCTGAATTAGATTTAATGATTCAACAGTTGTATGCGCGTTAGCAATGTATTTCTGGAAAAAGCTGTTCAAAAATGGTGTCATTCCTGTACCTCTGTATATATTGTTTGTTCAAAAAATATACGTCACATTTATTCTGTGTGCATTTGCTACACACCGGTTTACGTGTCATGCAAGGGAATCTCGTGTGTAAAATCGGGTTTCTCTGTACTCCAATATCTGTTATTTTGTGACGAAACATAGCCATATAAATGGAACCATACTTTGTGAGAGAAGAATATAAAGCGAGGGCCAATTATTCCATCATTTCGCAAAATCCAATTACGGAAATTTACCATGAAGACCATATGAAAAGTCTATGCAACAACCGCCACCTCCACCTTAAGAATCTCTAGCGAGTTCTCCACTAATAAACTCACCCTTCTTGTAGAGCTTCTATCCGTCATGAGCTGTAGTAATGAGTGATTAGCCCAACGCCTTCTGTTACGGCATCAGATTCTTTTATGTGAGAATAAACAATACGGGACCAAGGCTTTACTTCCGAAGAAATCCAAGTAAATTTTTTTATACAAACCTCAATCCCGCCCGCTCCCCAAAACCAAAGTCGCTCCGCAGCAGTCTTGTATCTGCTGATCTCGAAGACTACAGTTTAGCCCACTGACAGATAAGATGACAATCTAATTCTTGTAGAATCTTTTAAGTTATTAATAAACCCAAAATTCTATTCAACTACACAGAACTCTTCCAGTGCTATCAAAACCGTATCCAGGAATGTCTCTTCATGTGGTAAACATGTTAAATTGGCAAACACTAAGTCACCAATTAAGTATCTGGAAAAATTCAAAGCCATAGTCCAAAGAATTTCCAGCGAAGTCAAATATTTTTCGATGTTTTCTGTCATACCGCCAAAGTAAAATCTTAAGTTGGATGGAAAACACAACAACGTCTTTTTAAACCCAGAGGTGTCCGTATAAAATTTTCATACGTGAAAGCTATTCGTGGACATGGGTTTGAACCGGACCACGACTGAATATGATTGTACATATCAAGCCAAATGGTTCAGCCTATGGCTTGCATTCGGGAGATGCTCTATTCGATTCCCGAAAGACGTCGAAGAACATTGTAAAACCAGTTCATTACCATTGTTGGTTATGGTTATCAGGAAGCCTAAGCCACATGAAGGTCTATAGTGCTTCTGTAAACTTCCCGAGGAAGGGGTGAAAGGATACAGAGGGTGATTTGGGTCGTCAGGCTCCGGCACAGGAGATGTCCCTAACATCTCCAGATATTGCATCACGATACCGGCGGGATACCCCCTCTCTTGAGAGCCTTACGTACCGAACCCAGGGCAGAAATATCCACAAAGTACACTCAATCATCATACGACTCGCCCAACCTCCACTCACTTCATCCTTAATCCTGAAACTAATGAAATGAAATGACGGGAAACGGGGGACCGGAAAATTCCACCCCAAGATTCACTTGAAGGAAAATCGCGAAATACTCAAGGCCAGAGTGACCGGCCCAACGGGAATCGAACCTGGAACCTCCCCAAATGTGAGCCTGAAACGTTATCTCTCGCTCGGCTATTCTGGCGCTTTGTACCAAGACACTACAGTTGAGGAGAAAGTAGCTGCCAGACTGCTTTGTTAACTCAAGGAAGGGAGGGGAAAGCGAAGGATACATTTTTACAAAAGATTATGCAGCTCAGATCGGTATGTAAGAAAGACGGTCAAGGATGTGAGGGGGAGGGTTAGTGGCTTAGGGCTGGTGTTTTTTTTGTTTTCTAAACAATAGCATGTGCTTGTGAATAAGTTTTTCTTTCTTCTTTTGCTTTCTTGGTGTATTTTTCTGTTTTTTTTTTCTTTTCTTTCCAATTCTTATAAATATTATTAACTCTACAGTTCAGTGTGAAGAATACAGACTGAAAATATTCACTGCAGTGTATTATATAACCACGTACTGTCTCTATACCCGCGCGATGTAAGAGTTTGAACGTGTAAAATGTTTAAAACCAATAAATACTCTACTCTTTTATTACTACTACTGTTTGTTATGTATAAATTTTGTATATTCTATGAACCATTACAATAGCTCAATGGAGGAGTTTATAGAATGAAGTGTCTATTACGGGCGACACTAAAGATTTTTAGAATATCAAATAAGAACTACTTTTACAAATGTTAAATATTTTATTGTTTTTCAAACTATTCTCCTTTAACATCAATGCATTTTACAGTCGTTGAAACCAATCCTTAAAGCAATGATGGCACTCTTCCTGTGTGGCACTACAGAAACCAGGTTTTTACAATGTTCCACATCTTCATCTGATGTAAAAGTGATTCCCCGTATTTTATCTTCAATTTTTGGAAACAAAAAGAAATCACAATGTGATAAGTCAGGGCTGTATGGTGGAGGATCAATTCACCTTTAGGGCATCCAGATACTCAATTGTTAGTTGTGCCTTATGCGACGATGTTTGCATGATGTAACAATATTGGGCGTTTTTCACTAACTTTTTCAAACATTTGCTATAAACAGACATTTGTGTATCAATCGTCAGTAACAGTACGTCTATCTTCTAATGCTAGAGTAGCAATATGATCCGTAAAAAAATCTGATGTGTTACACTCACATGACTTTCTGTACTCTTGTACAAACTATTTTTACAAACGCTTATTCTCCATATGCTTCATGTTAATCGAGATATCAAGATGTCAATCTTATTGGTAATTTTCTTGTAGATGCAAAGGGAATATGGAAGGTTTTAAGCGATAGTCAAATATTTTAAGCCCTGGTTGCTATGTGGTGCATTCCATTCTCTTTGCATGTCCAAGACATAAAAAAAATGAATAACGAATTTGAGAAAAAGTATAAGTATTGGAAAATTTAAGGGAATAACAAGCAATATCTCGAAAATGGCTCACTCAACAAAAAAAATGTAAATGATATAAACTGTGTATTTTAACGCGATCTACATTTTTTGTGTAGTAAAATTTTGTCTATCTCTTTTGGTTTACCAGTTATGCAAAAGTCGTTCACAATGAAGAATACTTTTGGAGACATTCGCAGAAAATTAGAGATATACATTTCATTTGTCTTGACAATATCTTAAATATATGATATCTTAATCAAATTCGTTAGAGCCATTTTTGAGAAAATTAAAATATTCGAAAAATGTTCCATGTAAAGGGTGGGGGAATTTTCTTGAAAACCTTGGTGTCGCATCTCTGGAAGATACTGAACCTAAATACCAAGTTTGGTGTTTATCCGACTGTTCGTTTCTGAGTTATGCTGTTCACAGACACACACACACGGGCATGTTTCCAAAAATGCTTTTTTACTTTCTCTACTACGTATAGTAAGTAGAAGTATTGTATTCCACCAAAAAATTCGATACCGAGATTTCACCGGAAATACATGTTTTGAGACCCCTTGAATCCAAAAAAAGCATTTTTGGAAACATGTCCGTGTGTGTGTGTGTGTCTGTATGTGTGTGTGTGCGTGTGTGTGTGTGTGTGTGCGCCTGTGTGTCTGTGAACAGCATAACTCAGAAACGAACAGTCGGATAAACACCAAACCTGGTATTTAGGTTCAGTATCTTCCAGAGATGCGACACGAAGGTTTTCAACAATATCCCCCACCCCAGACTACCCTTTACATGGAACATTTTTCGAAAATTTTAATTTTCTCAAAAATGGCTCTAACGATTTTGATTAAAATATCATATGTTTAAGCTATTGTCATGAGAAATGAAATGTATATATCGAATTTTCTGGGAATGTCTCCAAAAGTATTCTTCATTGTGAACGAATTTTGCATAACTGGTAAACCATAAGAGATAGACAAAATTTTACTGCACAAAAAATGTAGATTGCGTTAAAATACGCAATTTATGTCATATACATTTCTTTTGTTGAGTGAACCGTTTTCAAGATATTGCTTGTTATTCCCTTAAATTTTCCCATAATTTTACTTTTCCTCCAATTCGTTATTCATTTTTTATGTCCTGGACATGCAAATAGAATAGAATGCGCCACATAGCAACCAGCGTTAAAATATTTGACTATCGCTTAAAACCTACCATATTCCCCTTGCATCTACAGGAAAATTAACAATAAGATTAACATCTGGATATCTCGATTA
Organism: Deroplatys truncata; assembly: GCA_030765065.1. Classification (NCBI taxonomy): domain Eukaryota; kingdom Metazoa; phylum Arthropoda; class Insecta; order Mantodea; family Mantidae; genus Deroplatys; species Deroplatys truncata. The sequence continues at coordinate 125,218,985 of CM060980.1, read as the reverse complement.
ACATGAAGAATATGGAGAATAAGCGTTTGTAAAAATAGTTTGTACAAGAGTAGAGAAAGTCATGTGAGTGTAACACATCAGATTTTTTGGATTCAGGTGTCTCAAAACATATATTTCTGGTGAAATCTCGGTATCGAATTTTTGGGTGGAATACAATACTTCCTCTACTTACTATACGTAGTAGAGAAAGTAATAACCATTTTCTTATCAGCACGCGGACTTTTGTAAACTTACCTTCGGTTCGAAAGACCCATTGAGTCAATTGACTATTGTTTTTAGCACCATAACAATAAATCCAAGATCATCGCCAATAACGATATTCAAACCAAATTTCTTCAAGTGCCGCCTTGGAATTTTTCCATAGATTTTCTACACCAAGCAATGCATTGCTGTTTTTGATCGGGAGGCAGTGTATATGGAATCCATCCACAACAAAGTCTTCTCACTATTGTCTAACTGTTGATGTAAAAGTTTTTGAATTTAACTCATACCAATGCCCAATATCGCCCGAATAAAAGCATAAGATGTCCGTCGATCTTCTTCAAGCATTGCTCGAACTCCGGCAATATTTTCATCAGTAACAACAGTTCTTGGGCTTCCTTCACGAAATTTATCACTAAGAAAAAATCGAAATCCTTCGCTATACCAATTATAAATTGTTGTCTTAGATGGGGCTTCGACAAATACATCTCTAAGCCGATCTTCACATTGTTTAAGCGTTAATGACGAATTAAAATATTAAAAAATCTTAGCCCGTAAATGTTCTCTAGTCAAATTGATGTTTGAGTTAACACAAAATCTTTAAATTATGATAATTAAAGAGCTATTAAAGTAAATGGAGCACACTACGCGGCATCCAACTCGCAAAACATTAGAAAGTAGTTTTAAATATAAAGAAATTTTGTTTTTATGAGCATGGCATTCTAAACATTTTCAGTATCGCCTTCTTGTTATGCAAATAAGTATTTAATTTACAGAACATCATATGCTATAACCCTAATATCCATTAGAAAACTGAGGTAAACAATATGTTTTTTATAAGAACCATATATTTGGGACACCCAATATCTGTGCACTAAATCAGGAATGGAGGGCAAAGCTCGTGAGCTGTTGAATTTACAGGAGTTTTTTTTCTGAATAAAGGAAACTCTAGAATGCAAAAGCTGATATGCCGTAGCAACATATGCCGATCGCGTGCGACGCCGTCTCCATGGATACCGGATGTAGGCGAAGCACAAAAATACAGAATGCAGTTTCCGCGTGAATAAAGAATCAGAGAGGGCAGGATATCGCATATTGGCCAGGACTGATGGCAGGCCATCCATCATCATAAAGCAACTGTAGCTCAAGACTGGCAGTCCGAGTCAACCAAGTCATGCGTTCCGTCACTCCATTAATATCGAGTGCCTGCTAGTGTTCCATATCCGGTCACGGATTTTAAGGGCAATGGAACGTACCCCAGTTCATTAATTACTGGTCTAAAGCCAACGGAGGGTGCGATCGCACCGCCGATCGTTCATAGTGGGTGATTAAAACCTTGACGAAAAGTGACGACCAGATTAATTAAACAGGATGATGAATGTACGCACGGGGTTAAACCTAGGTGCATTCGTTCTGTGGCGGAAACTAATCTGAAAGCCATTTAAGGAGCTATCTTGCCAATGTTAAATTTACCAACTTCACGGCGCAGTTTCATAATTAAGACTTTTAAAACTTCGTGATTCTCGTAGTCACCGTGAATTTGTATATGGAAGTTCAAACTCATAAGTTGCATTTATGAAGACTGTTCTACCTGTAAAATATAACATTTATATAAATAGTAGCTATTGTTGTCAAAAACAACTAGTAAACTACTGTCCAGTGTTACCTCTGATGTAAACAAAAGCACGTACTTCTGTTTGTCACGAACCCAAGAACACACTCTTACGCCAACATAGTTCCTTAATAAATGCACTGCATCATGAAACATTGGGGCAGGAAAGGTATAGAACTCTACATTTTAATGCGGTTACCATAAGAACTCATTGTTAAAGGTAATGGATATTTACTAACTGTTAAGAGATTACAAAATATGACTTTCGTCTGCTGTTGCGCTAACACTGAGAGCATCTTGCTTGTTAATACCAACTGAATGCATGACTGCCATTCTCTTACATATACGAGAAATGCAGCAATGAATTCCCAGAGGTGCTATCGGAATACCGAATAAATATAGGAAATATGATAAGCGAACAGGCATTCATAATACACTAGCACACGTATGTTCAGCTCAGGTCAAATCTTGTGATTTAGTCAGTTGGTATTTGAGTTCACATGGCGGAGGAAGGTGCGTGTAGTTCGAATAAACTCTACAAGCACAAAAGCGGCAAACAGTGAAAAAGTGGCGAAAAACAAATAACACTTAATAATTTCAACTCATCCGTCACTTGCATTAGTACATATTACGAAACTAATATCCAATTTTACAGGCGTTTCACTGAGAAATGTAACCAAAGCGCGCAGAGAATATAAACAGATATAATAGAACATAGAAGCGGAGAATCAAATGTGAGAATTTGTTTTATGTGCGACAGTGCTGTGGAATTGTTGATAAGCTTGTCATTATTTTGGAGTATAGTTCCAATATGGCAGCTGAGTCATCGTCGGAGGATTAGGATTTGGGTGTTGCACTTTTGCCCGAGGATCGTGATTAACGTAAGTGAAATGTTCATTTTCGTATACTTATAAAATCAATTGTTATCTCAGGTTGCTATTTGAACTGCGATTCTCGCGCAGGGCGCCTTTTTATAGATTGAAACAATGTTCAACAAGCACATGAGAGGAGAACAAGTAGTCATTAGGGGCGGGGATTGCGAACTACTTTCGCGCAGATAATACAAAGAGTTTATTTACAGTGAGAGGCACTCTGGTTTGGAATGAACAGTAGCTACTGGCTTTTCAATTACCAAAATAATTTATTAGACCACAATGTTGTAAGGCACAAGAAATAGAGGAAATACACATTTCTGTATCTATGTGATAGGAGCGTGAGGAGGACTAAGAGGTAGAATAAGGAAGGTAGTCAGGAGATTTTCTTCTTCTTTTTCTTTCTTTCTCTGGTATAAGTGTAGTCTCTAAAGCACCCGTTGCACAAATTTTAATAGCTGTCTTCCAAGTTAGAAGCTGTCGCACTGAGCGCAGTTTCTTCTTGATCGCATACTAACAGTGCTTGGAGGATGAGGCTGCTCCTCTGACGCCTAATTTAGAAGCCACGTCTGAGAGGGGCACGCATGCTGCAGTCCGTGGTTCGTACCTCGCACGGGCACGGGTCACCACAGAGGGTACCTATCTGCAGGCACGGTAGAGGTAATGACACAGTTTCCAAGTTACCGTACCTGTTTTAAGGTCCTCTAATCGGGGTTTCTTCTTCTGCTGCTACCTCGTCGACAATGATGTGCTTGTAATAATTTAGTTTGTTCTTCGCCTGGGCTAGGTTATTCTCGTTGGAGATATGCGCATGGACTCGGTCTACCAGAAAAGGATAAGCTTCGGCGATCCAGGTTGTGGGATAGAGGAAATTTCAGGGGGGATTGAAGAAGTGCCACGAGTTCACTTGGTTGAATTTAATTACCACTAGCAAAGACACTACATAACGTTCCTGGCCACTGGCAGCTGACAAATTTCTCGCGCGTCTCACGGCCCTTTGTATTTCGCTACGCGTAGTCGTCACTTATTCCTAGATACAGCACTACAATTACACGCGACGATGTATACCCTTAATCCGAAATGTACTTCGGCACTTTGGAGAAACTACCATGCTTTCCGCGAGTCCTATTTGCGCGCCAACTTCTGCGACAAGTGACGTGGTGTCTGTGTCCGGGATTAATATCGACTGCCTCATTTCTGGGGTGAACATGAGATATTTCTACAGTCCTATCCCCCAATCAATACTTAAACTTTCTGCTATATTATTGGAGCATTTTTCATGGGATAGTAAGCGTCAGTCTAACATTTCATCATTTGTCTAATATCTCATTGGCTACTTATTCATCATGTAGCTTTTTCCTCGAGTCACAGAAGTCTTCCGCATTCCAAGCCAAAATCTACTCCCCCATATGTCTGGATAGAAGACTCTTGTAGAAATACTTGACCCTTGACCCGTCTAGCAGAAAGAGGGTTCCCACATTCCAGTTCTCGTATACAGGATCATTTTCGACGAAACTGTAGGATTTAAGGCACCTACCAACTAGTGGACCAGCAACCTTATATACACGCTAAATATTACGCTAAAGTAAACGATTACACATGATCCAGATTACCTAAATATACAATGTATACATCAAAATGATGGACAAAGAAAATGACATAATACAAAATAGATTTGGGCACCATAGCTAAATTCTGCAACCAATATCACACTCCCATTAAGGCATACTAAGATGATCAGAAATTTATTGAGATTTGTATCTGGAGTTACCAGAAGCATTTGCGATTCATCCAATTTTATATGTTCCACATACCATCAGACGGTGATGTAGAGTTTCTACACATCCACATTCCTGACAATTTGGGTTATGGACAATTACAGGAATGTATTTTTTTGACTCTGTAGCTACCTGTTCATTCACAAATATATATGCAGCTCTCTTCTATGTCATGAGTATATGTGGAAGGCTGAAATGCCACTAAATTACACTCCAATTGAAAAAAAAATTAAATTCAGTTTTATTTATGAACGCCCTTTGACTACTATGGTACTTAGCGTCCAAATCTATATTGGGAGTAGAAATTTTGTTCAGAGGCCTCTTTATCAGGCTTAAGGTTCTTTTACGTGCCGTAAATCTACGATAAGGGACCACTGGGTTTACTTCCCTTCTAAAGGAAGCCAAGCTAAGAATTTTTACGCTCGAAAAAGTTCATTGCCCTCGGTCGGGTTTGACAGTTCAGCTGAGGCCGAGATATTTCACCATAATATAGAGCATTTGTCCCTATTGCTTCAGATGCCGCTAAAGCACTTTCTTTCTCCATGAAAAAGGATTCTCCTGAAGTCGCTCTGATGAGGTTCTATACAAAGCCGACCAGTCATTTAGCCCTATTAGCTCATAAAATATCTTAGGAACTAGTGGTTCTCTTCAAATTTAGACATTAGGGTTTAAACAATAACACTTTGCACTTCAGCGCCACATCTAGGAATCCACCTTTTCGAGTTTTCAGGCGCAAGTGCTCGGGTACAACACCCAATAAATGATCACAGCAAGCAGTGCCTCAACACTCATTTCAGTTTTAAATAGCAATTTTATTTTTAAACTTGCATAAAATTTGGCACAGATAAATATTTATAAATGTTTATAAGATTTAACTGGAGCACAGCGCCACACGCAGGCCATAGCGGGCCTTTGTACTTCTAACGCGACCCCTGGGAGGTAGAGAAGAAGGAGAGACCTGAAGGGCGACTATATGCGGACAACGATGTGCGCTAGCAAGGAAGGGCCCCTAATGATTCTAACATGACGCCAATCCGGAAGCCGGTTAGCCCTGCCTGAGCCACCTCAAACCTGGAGAGTAGACGAAACATCTGCCAGGAAGGAATGGGGCCCCAGCAGTCCTGCCAAGCACCAGGAGGAAATCACCGTCCTACGCAACATAGTCCTGACCGCCGTCGCGGTCCTATAACCATGAAACAGATGATAGGGAATTTCGGGGACAGGAAGTGGTTAACTGTAAATTCGTGGAAGAAGAAGAAACACACCAGCATTTGCCTACAGAGCCGAGAAAACCACGAAGAAACTCCTGTTCAGATAGGCCGGACTGACGGTAATCAAACCCAGAACCTCACGAATGCGAGCCTCACATATTACCGCGGAGTCCTCTCGCTCGGTAAGTAACTATCTATTCTGTACTACATCGCTTGGAACTATAAAATTGCTTGGTGCCTAATCCGGACTGTAAGTAGGGTGGTCCAATTGTTTCCAACCAAATGATGCGATCGGATATCTTGAGTTTGTTTGACTGTGTGGCGGTTTATCCCTCATTTTTTCCCATAAACCGCACACAATTGACGATGAATGTTTGCTGGCGTAACATTTATCGCATTCAAAAAACGGATCACTGATCTGACTCCACAGGCGCCGTTCGATTAGTTTGAACATTTCGAAACGCGCTAACAAGAGGAAAACGCAAAGTGGCGATCGCGTGTGTGGCTTCTAGTGAATAGAGAAGGTGATGTACATATCCTAAATCGCGACTGCAGCGCTGCAGCGGCAATATTTAAACGATACTTTAAAAATACGGCTCCTATTTAACTTCAAAAAGATTGGCTAAACTCTTACATTAAGAAAATGAACACATAAGTTTGACAACAGCTACATACAAGCTCGTCCTAATCTTGAATAACGACTAACTAAAAGTATCAGCGAAAGAGATTCTTCAGTTGATGCTTTCATAAAGTACCACTTCTGGGGAAGAATCATTAAAAATAATTATTCAATGATTAAGCATTTGATTATGTAGCTATGTGTAGCATAAGTCAGCAAAGTTTAATGCATAAGTATGTGTGTGTGTGTGGGTGTGTGGGTGTGGGTGTGGCTGTGCGAGTTAAGGCTTTCAGTAACTTTTAAACCAAACCAGAGCCTTCTACAACATATAGTTTCAGAGACGTATACTTCCTAACTGAACAAGCACATCAAAATAAGTCGTCCTCCGTGGCGTAGTGGTTGCCATGATAGCCTCTAATCTGCGAGACCGCGGGTACAAACCCGGTGGAGGGCGGTGGATTTTTTCGGGCGTAAAAATTCTTAGTATGGATTCCTTCGTAAGGGAAGTAAATCCGATGGTCCGTGTCGTAGATTTAGGCACATAAAAGAACCTCAAGCCTGATAAAGATACCTCTGAGCAGAATTACCGGTCTTTCACGTCCAGTATAGAATGGGACGCTAAGGACCACAGCAGTTAAAGAGCGTCCATAATTAAAACACAATTTAATTTTTTTTGCATCAAAATAATTAAGAGTAGAATTATCTCTGAAAATACTAAATTACACAATGCATTTATCAGGAATTTTAAAGATCAATCTGATATAAAAAAATTAAAAATTTGTATTATTTTATTTTATTTTTGCCATATTATCTCCACCGCTCGCCTCTCACCGAGGCGGCCTGGATTTAATACCAGGGACCCCCATGTGGGATTTGTGGTAGACAAAGCGGCGTCTGGACGGGTTTTCTCCGGTTTCTCCGGTTTCCCCCGCCATTCATTCCACCAACCGCTCCATCATCACCTTTCCTTTCATCCATTTCACCATCATTTCGTTTCATCTACTTCCTTCCTTCCTTCCTCCCATACCAGGCATCGGGCTGATCACCCATCCTGGATATTCTGTCTGATCCATGAGTTTCTGCTCCTCGACAGGCCTCTGACCCCAGGCACCAGCCTGTAAGTCCTGGGGGTGTAAGTCCTACATAAGAGGAGTTTAAACAGAGAAAGAAGAAGACATTTTATCTCCACTTAACTTTAAATAGTTGAAAATCGGCTGGAAAGTACATAGTTTCTCATTTTTAAAATAATTACATATTATTGTATTTGCAACCCTTGTTTTAAGGTTCTTAACCTTGTTAATTTTTAAACGATAAGCTACACCTTTAACATTCCTGTGTTTATTTCTCTTTTTCTTTGTTTATTTCTTTTTGATGTTATTTCTGCTTGAATGATTTTCGAACCTTGATCACAATCTTTCTTAAAAGAAAACTGCAATGGTACTGGTGTTTATAGTTCATTGTTTTCCTTATCAGTTTGCATATGTCTCAAAATCCACTTTTACAGTATTGTTTTGAAAACAAAAGCAGAGTTTTATTTTCAAAAAAGTGTCGAAAAGGGCAGCAAGAACTGTTAAAAATCCTAAGTTCATCCTTTGAGAAAGAAAGCGAGTCAGTTAAAATATTTACTGAGATACAAAGAACTTCGTGCCAATTCTGTGGTATTTTATGGAAAATCTGGGCTCCGTTCAAGTAATGTTGCATGCAGAATTGGAATGCTGCCTAACTTCGCTTCATCACTTACAAATCGTACCGTAACGCCCTTCCAGCCATGGTTCCACTAATCCCTTGCAGTGATCACATTATGCGGATCATAGTCGAATTCCTATTTCCTATTAAAGGCGAATGGGACTTCGTTCTTGTTAGAATTTGCTTTGGGAAGCAATATGTCAGAATGGGCATCTGCAGACATTGTCTGGGTTTTTGTACCTTGCTATTTCCGATGTGGTTCCCTTCTCGATTTCCAAAACGGAAATGAGATTTTACGCTCCGAAGCAAAATTCACTGATGTAAGAAAATGGAATTCGGTTAGTGGAATGAAATGAGTCAGATTAGCTTGAGAAAACACTCAGACGTTGGAGAGTACAATTTGGATTTTCATGAGACCTGCATACAAATTCGAAACGAACTTTATTTATCTAGCAACTTTCTGAAAATGTAAACTGCATTAATTATATAAATACAATACTTCCTCTATTTAATACGTAAGAAATAGAGAAAGTAAAAGTAGGTAAAGAATAGTGATCGATAGATAAGCATTCTACATATAGCAACGAGCTAGTTGCTCTTATGTGTAGTTTTCAATGTAAATTTTAGTAGCTTTTGATTTGCACTTGTTTTCATTGCATCCTTTTGATTGTAGCTCTTCTATATTTATTTACAACGGAAGTTGACTGGCCATAAACTTATCACTTTGATAAAAATGTTAGATGTTATTTGGTTTCTAAGGGGAGACTAAAATTGGTTCTCTACCTACTAGGTGGGGTAGGGAAAGTAATAAAAAATATAGGAAATTAAATAACGTACCATTTTAGGTGTTAAAGATTTAATTAAATATTTAATTTTTGAAAATTATGGCTAGCAAACGGTCTCAATTTCTGCGATGTCACTCCACCGGCCTTCTAAGCAGATCATGTAAGGAGTGGTGTAGCGTTTCAAATGGAACAGCAGTAATTTCCTTAAGAGTCTCGTGTTTGAGTTCTTCAAGGCTTCGTGGACGACTTGCTCTTTAAATGTTCCCAGAAAAGTAATCGCACACAGATGATACAAGGAAGAATCTTGATAATCAGATGACGTAATTCCTGAACAGCTGATGTATATTTGCCATAGATATTTTAGCAGTGTGTGTTGCGGCAAAGGGAAACATCGCATACTCCAGGGTGAGAAAATTCTCAAACATTTAGATAAACCGGTAATCGGTAATTAATTGTTCTTTCACACTAGCCGTGTATAGGACAACGTTGGAAAAGCAGAATTAGACTGAAAAATTCAATGCCATAGCCGGGGTTTGAACCACGGATCTTTCGGTTTCCGTCCGATTGCTATAATGAACTGATCTACCAATTTACATTTTTGTCATTTGATATATTTTTTCCATTAATTGACCTAATAGTGGTCGAAACTATGAAGCCCGACTTAAAGTACTTGGGCATTGTAAGTTGCCATTAGGGTGTGTCATCTCAATACAATTTGAGATCTCCTTGTGGTTTACCGAGAAAAATATGAATCACTTGGGAATTTAATGTCGTACCGGCAAGTTGCCATGGTAGTTCACTGGTTAGAGCAACCGGATGGAGACCGCGAGATCCGTGGTTCAAATCCCGGCTATGGTATTGGATTTTTTAGTCGTCTGATTCTACTTTTCCAACCTATTATTACAAAAGCTTATTATTCCATCTAATTTTTGTTAAAATAGATACCTAAGCCTTCATTACTCACATATTTCGTTGTAGGTTTTAGAAGAATTTATTAAGCGAAAGCGACAGTCAAATACACTGAATGCCGATCAGTGTCTAATGGCTTTGAAATTCTATTTTCTTTGCATGAATAGTGATTTACAGTTGCGAAAAGTATAAAACCATTTGAAAACTCAAACCAGTAACAAAGAATATCTCGAAAACGGTGAACGCTACAAAAATTTCTTTCATACGAATTGTGTCCTTTAAGGAGATATACATTTTTTGTGTAGTAAGATTTTGTCCGTCTCTTACGGTTTGCCAATTACACAAAAGTCGTTCAAAATAAACAGGAATATTACCAGAAAGTTCAAGATATACATTTTATTTGTCAGGAAAATAGCTTAAACATTTGGTATTTTAATTAAAACCGTTAGAGAAATTTTTGAGACAATCAAAAATAATGAAAACTTTTACATGCAAAGGGTAGTCACAAGTTTCATATTGAACCGACTCTTCTTTTGAGTTACATACACACATACGCACGCGCGCTGACCTGTTTCTAAAAATGCTCCTTGCGGGGTTTAGGGGGACTCAAAATATGTTTTTCAGGTGAAATTTTGACATGGAATTTTTGGGTGGAATATAATACTCTAATTGGTGTAAGTACATAGTAGAGAAATTTCAAGAGTTCCATGATTACATTTTGTGCATAGAAGGTTATGAAAATTTAACCGGTCCTTGTTGTAACAGCCACTTCGACCTTGGCTTCGAATTTCCTTGCAGTAATTCCCCTTTTATGCCGAATTGTGCTCTAAATGTTGGAAAATAATTCAAATTGAAGTTGAAGCTGAACTAATGAATGAAACAGCTCTTCTAATTTTAATGGAAACAAATTGTGTCTGTATAATAAAGTAATTGTGCAGCGGTTTCATTCAGGTTGTATGATACACACACTCTCTGTTTGATCCCCAACATTACAACACTTCTGTTATTTCAGTTACTAAGCTTTGTATTTCATGCACATGCGCCATTGTTCTACTCTACTGATAGACTGCCGATCACAAATATTTATGTGTCGTCCTGTAAAGAACTGACAGCAGCTTAGCGGGATGAAATGGTAAACCGCTCTTACGGAAGCCAAAACACGTCCATTGTTCAGACTGTATTAGCCATAGACTTCTTCTTATTATTACTTTCTCTACTACGTATAGTAAGTAGGGGAAGTGTTGTATTCCACCCAAAGATTCGATATGGGTTTTTCACAGGAAATACATGTTTTGAGACCCCCTGGATCCCAAAAAAAGTATTTTTGGAAACATGTCCGTGTGTGTGTCTGTATGACTGTGAACAGCACAACTCAGAAACGAACAGTCGGATAAACACCAAACTTGATATTTAGGTTCAGTATCTTCCAGAGATGCGACACGAAGGTTTGCAAGAAAATCCTCCCACCCCAGATTACCCTTTACATGGAACACTTTTCGAAAATTTTAATTTTCTCACAAATTCCTCTAACGATTTTGATTAAAACATCATATGTTTAAGATATTTTCATGACAAATGAAATGTATATCTTGAATCTTCTGGGAATGTCTCCAAAAGTATTCTTCATTGTGAACGACTTTTGCATAACTGGTAAACCATAAGAGATAGACAAAATTTTACTACACAAAAAATGTAGATCGCGTTAAAATACACAATTTATGTCATATACAGTTTTGTTGTTGAGTGAACCATTTTCGAGATATTGCTTGGTATTCCCTTAAATTTTCGAATACTTATACTTTTTCTCAAATTCGTTATTCATTTTTTTGTCCTGGTAATGCAAAGAGAATGGAATACTCCACATAGCAACCAGCTCTTAAAATATTTGACTATCGCTTAAAGCCCACCAATTCCCCTTGCACCTACAAGAAAATTAGCAATAAGATTAACATCTCGATATCTCGATTAACATGAAGCATATGGAGAATAAGGGTTTGTAAAAATAGTTTGTACAAGAGTAGAGAAAGTCATGTGAGTGTAACACATCAGATTTTTTTTATCTTATACTTTACTAGCTGGCTCAGCCAACATTGTACGCGTGGTTTCTTCAATCTCAAATGACGATTAGATTAATTTCATTGACCTTCCTATATATTATGAAATTATTTTAAACCCATGTAATCACCTTTTTACAAAGGAAAAATCCTCTTCCTAGATAGTAACTATACGGAGTGGCAGTGAAATAAGTACGCAGTTTTCACCAGTGCGTCTCATTAGTTAGCTAAGGGAAACATTGTTCATAATGTCGGGATGTCAGATTGGGCTGTATTAAGGACATTAAAGGAACAACTACTACCCTTATCATATTCAGCGAGTGAGCGTTAGTTACCGAAAGATTATCCCCGCGTGTGAAGTTCTGTGAATGGCTACTACATGAGTGTACGCGGAATCCAGTACTTGTAGAGTGTGTCATGGCTACGGATGAAGCTTATTTCACCCGAAACGGCATTATAAACTTTTACAATACGTACACGAGGGCTTGTGAAAATCCACTTGCTATAAAACAAGGGGATTTTCAACACAGGTTCTCCAGTAATATTTGGGCAGATATAATCCGAGACGTTCTCATCGGGTCTTTCGTTCTTCCAGAGCGTATGTCGGCTACAAACTGAAGAAGTTATTTTGTTGTATTGTTATTTGCCCCACGCTTTGGGAGCCAATTTGAAGAAGGTTTGTTGCTGCTACGTATGGAAAGCCAGTTTGAAGATGATGTATTATATTTCGACTGTTGGGGAGCCGAACTTGAAGTAGTTGCAACCGCACGTATGGTACCCGGTTACTTTCGTCCAAAATTTAAAAATATTAACTTTGTAATTTGACTGTTTCTTTAAATATTATATATTTATGTTTGCCTCGGCTGCGTCAGTATTTATATTTTTTTAGAGACATGAATGTCTTAGCAGGGAGTGGTGCGACTGAAGAATGTAGGCTTACACAGATTTATAATTTTTACTTCACTCCTTTTATTAATGCTTGACACGATTTAAATAAACTTCATTGATATAGAGATGGCTGTAAGATTTTTTTATTATTTACTTGCACTTTTTAACACGTAAACTATTTTTGTCTCACACACAATACACATTAAATTTCTCGAGGACGCATCTCGCGTCCAGTTAGGAACACTGTCTACAACCAACACGTCCAGTTATGAGTGCTGTCTACAATCAACTGACTTGATTTCAACCGCCTAAATTTGTAAATTTCTGTATTTCAAGTCTCTGATTGGCTAATCCTAGTCCAATAGAATACCTTCATTTAACTAAAGCTTTTTCTAGTTGTTGAGTGACTATTTTATAAACCGTCACAAAACTTACATTATTGCTTCCAAGAATCACAAGTAGTATTCTTAAACTTTCAAATTCATTATTGCCTCAAGGTTATCTCATTGTTACCTCATTGTTAGCAGCTCTTAACCTATTATTCTCACAGCTCCTACATTATTAAATTACGTAATACATTCACATAACATTATTGCACATGTATACAATAATATAAACATATACAATGACTGTAATATACACTTTTTATATATTTTACATACACATATTGCTTTAAGGTGGGCTGTTATTGAATATATATATTATACAATTAGATTCAAATCATTTAAGTGTTAAAAATACTGCTTCAAAACTACCCTAGATTTTAAAGGTATGATTATTTATATTTTATTTTTAATAAAATATATTATTTCACTTCCTTCCGGGATAATTCACACCAACAACCACCGAGCGGTTTACATGACAAGTGCCTGCGTTCCCAAAATAAGCTCAATTGATTAACAGGTCGGTTGGGAGGCCTCTCTCTCACGATGTTCATACGAAGAGTATTCGAGAAGCACCAGCGGTCAATTATCCTAAATGATTACTCCCCCATGATTATTCACTCTATGTATAGTATTCTAATGCCACAATATGAACGTGGTTGTGTATTTCTTCCTGTAGCATCTAGTTTAATTATTTTATTCTGTAGGCTGCAACTTTGCATCATGATTTGAATATCAAATCCAGTATTGTGACTATGAAAAGCAACGAAAAAAATCTGATGTGTTACATTCACATGACTTTCTCTACTCTTGTAGAAACTATTTAAATAGCTGGTTGCTATGTGGAATATTCCATTCTCTTTGCATTACCAAGTACGAAAAAAAAAAAGAAACAACGAATTCCCATTTGAGAAAAAGTATAAGTATTGGAAAATTTAAGGGAATAACAATATCTTGAAAATGGTTCACGCAATAAAAAAAATGTATAACACATAAATTGTGTATTTCAATACGATATACTATTTTGTGTAGTAAAAATTTGTCTATCCCTTATGGTTTACCAGTTATGCAAAAGTGTTCACAATGAAGAACACTTTTGGAGACATTCCCAGAAAATTCAAGATATACCTTTTATTTGTTATGAAAGTATCTTAAATACATGATATTTTAATCAAAATCGTTAGTCATTTTTGAGAAAATTAAAATTTTGGAAAAATGTTCCATGCTAAGGATAATCTGGGGTAGGTGGATTTTCTTGAAAACCTTCGTGTCGCATCTCTGGAAGGTACTGAACCTGAATACCAAGTTTGGTGTTTATCCGACTGTTCGTTTCTGAGTTATGCTGTTCACAGACACACAGACATACAGACACACACACACACGGACATGTTTCCAAAAATGCTTTTTTTTGGATTCAGGGGGTCTCAAAACATGTATTTCCGGCGAAATCTCGGTATCGAATTTTTGGGTGGAATGCAATACTTCCCCTACTTACTATACGTAGTAGAGAAAGTAAAAAGCATAGCTAGATTGGCCAGTAAAGGGATTTTTATCCCGGTACAGAAGCTACTAAAGCCATCTTGCTAGGTACCTAAGTTACTATACAGAACGTTAAGCAATTTTTTGCTTTCTCTATCACGTACATTGTAGGTAGAGAGGGTATTGCATTCCGTGAACATTTTGATGTCGAGATTTCACCAGAAATGCATGTTTAATGAACAATAAAAAATGAATGACTCCAGGAATACTAAAAAACCTTAAGCAGAGGTTTATGTGTGTATAAACAGTATAACTAAATGTGGAATAAATACTAAGTTTGGTATTTAAGTCTAGTATTTTCTAAAGATGCGATACCAAGAATGTTAATCTTCGTAAATAATTTTGTATAACTGGTATACCATAAGAAATGTAAAAAAAAGAAAAACACATATAGTAAATGTAGATATATTTAAAACACACAATTTATTCCAAATAACTTTTATGGCTTCAGCTATTTCTGGTTTGAATTTTGTAATACTGTTGTTACTTTTTGAAGTTGTCATTATTCAGTTGATTCTTGCGATGTAATGGAAAGAGTATGGAATTTCAAGACCAGCGTATTGCGAACCCCCGTGCCTACAACGAAATGTGTAATAATCTCGACTAACCTAAAATAGATACGAAAACATTTGTAGTGCGTATATGTATACACACACCGCGCGAGTCTTCTCATCCTGCGGATTGGTAACTAGGCAACCCTTCATTTTACAGACCATGTGAAATGCAGGTGCTTACACCGAATTCACCAGCCCACTGATTAGGAGTACGGTAGTGCTCGTTATTAAAGTAGCGCAATGGTTAACATGCTAGAAAGTCATGGTGAAGATCGAAAGTTCAAATCACGCCGAGAAATAAATGAGTTTTTTATTCATTTCTGTACATATTTCGAGAACGTTCTAGGAAATCATGATTTCTTTCCGAATGCACTAGAAAGTGGATTTGCCTATAAATACGAGATTTCAGCCGTTCGTGCTCACTGTGGAACAATGTTTTCGAATAGACAGTATTCGAATATGCTGTTAATATACAGGGAAGCGCAGAAGAATGCAACGGGGGACGTCGTCTATACCAACAGAGGTTTCTGCAGAGAAGGCTTCCTACAGATCACACGTTTTTTGCGAGTTGCGAACCGCCTTCTGGAATCAGGAACATTTACAAGACACCACATCCATGAAGAGATCACCCTGTCTGTGATCAAGCAACGACAGATCGTGTGACTGATATGCATCCGCATTGTAGTACAAGGGACATTCACAGGTATTTCATTAGCGAATCCTCCGCGCGGAGAATACTACATCATGCAACGTTTCACCTTTATCATCTTCAACTGCACCAGGAGCTACTGCAGCCGGACCATGGACGAGAGTGGTGTTCGCTAGGTGGATCATACGACAAACTGAAAAGAATCCATATTTTTTAGCAACGGTGCTATATTATAGACGAAGCAGGGTTCCACAATATAGGAAATGTAAAACGCCACAACCTGCATTACTGGAGCACTATAAAGACACACTGGATGCGAGAGGCGGCCTTATAAGTCCGATGAGTTTTTCAACGTTTGCGCTGGTATATTCGGTGATCATCCAATAGGCCCGTATTTTTTTATGATGGCCAATTCCTACAACACCAGCTGCCTAATCTACAGGATGAAATGCTGTTGCAGAACCGACTAATTATGTGGTACCAACAGGATGGTGCGCCAGTTAATTCGGCCCCTCGTGTAACGGCTTATCTCGATGCCACCTACCCTGAGCGATGGATCCGATGACATGCACCAATAGGTTGACCAGCACGCTCACCAGATCTAACCCCATTAGCTTTCTTCTTGTGGGGTTATCTTAAAGATATCGTGTACCAGGAGCGGTCAATAACTCAACAGCTCAAGGAACCATCATCTTAGCTTGCCGTGGCATCACTGTTGCGCCGGGTTAGGCTGACGATGTTGGTTAGACTCAAATCTTGCATCCCTTGGTATGGTGGCCAGTTCAAACACCTATTACAACCACATGGAGGAAACGGGTAAATTGTAAAGGTTTATCTGAGTGATGATCCGGCGTGATGCCATAATCAGTTAAATGCACTACTTTGGAAACCAGAGAAGTTCACAGCGATCATAATGCGGGCTTGCAAACTTTATCTAGTTTGTATGTATGTACTGCAGTTTGTATATTCTCAAAACAATTTATTGGTTTTCTTTTGTAGAAAGAATTGCTTTAAATAGTAAAATATATTAATTGTGGCTAATGTTTGTAAGCGATAATTACAATGTTATATACATTTATTTATGATGCTAATTAAAGCATATTCTAACAAGTAATAATTTGTGTTTTAGTCAAATTCACCTAATTAAACTAATTAAGTGAAACGACACTTTCAAAGTACCTTCAAGTGGCAGTATTTAAACCTCGGACCTTCACCATTGAATATCAGCACGCACAGCGGTGCAAAGCAGTCATTTCGACCGAAATTGATACGACACGTGAGTAGTGATTACGGCATAGCTGTACAAAACCCGGAATGCATAGCTTCTCAATCCGCAGACTGAGAAGACTCACCCGCATATATATAAGAGATATAAAAGTAAATGAAAATGGGTAGAATAATTAAATGTGGATACACCACATCTGAATTTTAGGACAGGTGTGTCCCGAAAATGGTTAATTGTGGCTTAGTTTTGGGAGAAGGGAATTTTTATATCAAGAAAACGAGATATATTTTTGATTTGGGAGTCCAGCCTAAGCCATATATATAAAAAGTTAGGTTCATATATTGTTTGAAACCTTATGCAAATAAATACAATTATTCAAGCATTAATATAAATACATTTAAAGTATATTAATGCAGTAACTAAACGAAACCCGCTTTAAAAGCCCGATTTTACTATACGACTGTCAGAATGAATTATTTTGAATTTATGAGAGTAGAGTAATCAAAATAACAAATTAACATACACAAAACGAATACTTATTTCAATATACCAGTAGGAGCAGAAGCAGTAATTGAATAATTGCACAAATGTTGCAAAACAAATGTAAAATTACCTTCGATCGAGTTATTGTTCATAGTTTTACATAACCATTTAATTGATTCTCTGATGCAGTTCATCTAGAATGACTGCTGATTGCTTTATTGCTGTTACAAAATACTCAATTAAACTGCTGTGGTGTTTTAAAATATTCGCAGATCCTGAACATTAATTAGTTTTGTCGAAAGAGTGAAATACACCAATTTAATTACTTGTTTAGAGCTGAAGTTAACTGGCTTCTTTTCTTTGATGTTTCAGGTTAGTGAGACAAGTGAATAAGAACGGCCATTAGGTGAGTTAATAGCCGTTAAATCGGAAATACATTTTTGAGTATTTAGTACCAAATACGATATAAAAGAATGTATCAAACACAGTGGCGTGTGTCTGAAATATTGGAATCACTTACAGGTTATGGTTTACGCTACTGTTATTATTATTATTATTATTATTATTATTGTCATTAAGTCATATTTTTAATGTCATGACGGCTCGGAAATTGTTCACATTTTCATTACCATTTCTGTAGCATAAGGTTTGTTTTTTCATTCCTAGGTAGGTAAATATAAAAGTTAATTTCATATTTGGCCATCCACTCTGATCTTGGGTTTTGCGTGGTTTTCCCTTGTCGGTAAGAGAATGCTAGAGTGGTTTCTCATCTACCACGATTTACTTTCCTTCATTTCCCTTTCATGCCGTTTCCTACTTATCCTTCAGGTGTGCTTCTAGATTTCGTGGTGTATGGCGGTGCCGGAAAGATGCCGCGGAAGCTTATCCACTCTTCGTGGACACCAATTAGCTGCTTGGTTGGCGGGTCGTTTATCGTCCTCTTTTGGCAACTCTAGTACTGAAACGGGCCTTCGAACCTGGAACTGCTAAGGACTTCCGCGCGTCTCTCTGGCCCGTCTGCCTGCGACCTGTAGCCTCCTGTGTGGTTCCTTCACTTCATCCCTTCCTCTTTGGGTGTGGTAGACACCAAAGATCTATATAGGTCGCAGTGCGCGAGGTGTCTCCCTCCGTTGTTTTATACGTTATGTGTATGCTATGCTAAGATATAATGTGAGTTTGTCGAGTTTTTTAACTGTCGCTTTTCTCAATTCTCACTGTCACTGTTTCGTTTTTATGCAGTTCGCCTTCACTGGGAGTTCACTTCATTAATATTACTTCACTATGGTGAACTAGTTCAACTCTGCGTCACTTCACTTCCTTCACACCGGACGGTTTATTTCACTTGGGAGTCGAACACAAGACTTCCACACAGTCACTTCGCATTGGCACTCGCTGTACGTCAAGCAGCAGGCACCAACTCGCTCGGAGAATCGCTCTTGATGTCGCTCCAGAGGCACACTCGCTAACTCACTCGTTCATTGAGTGACCGACTCGACTCGCTTTACTTCGCCACTCAACTCGACTTGCACTCCACTCGCAACTGACTGTCTCTCGCGAGAGCGCTCGCTTATATAGTAAAATAAATCTTTCCACAAGGCTCTCGAACGTTCTATAATAATTTCGACATAGTCCTAGAGCTATGCTGTATACTTGCTTGAGAAATTTGCTGATAGATGGCCTTTTATATAGTTGCCTTCCTGGAACCATCTATTCTGTTTTTATTGGGTTTTAGGAATGTGGAACTGCTTTGAATATACACATAGTCATTGTTATGCTGAATAGAAGATCCTAATTACGTTGTCGCCTTTCCCTATCATCTATTTTATTTCTGTTTGTTTTTCTCTGATGAGACTTTGGGTCGTGGTACCGAACATACAATCCGGTGTTACCTGGCAACTGAAGGGAAACCATGAAAACTCTCAGATTGGCCGGTAGAGTTTTTATTTATGGACGCTCTTTAACTGATGTGGTCCTTAGCGTCCCATTGTATATTAGGCGTGAAACAGCGGTAGTTTTGCTCAGAGGCCTCTTTATCAGGCTTGAGGTTCTTTTAGGTGCTGTAAATCTACGACACGGGACCACCGCCTTTACTTCCCTTCCGAAGGTAGACATGCTAAGGACTTTTATGCCCGAAAAATGCATCGTCCTCCGTCGGGTTTGAACCCGCAAAGGGAACCAAAGGCTAGCATGGTAACCACTACAACACTTAGGACGACTGCCCGATAGAGCTATAGATAGTTGAACTGAGGGGGACATCTCGTGCACCGCGTCCTACATGTGGTCCTTCCACGGCTTCAGGAGCATCTCTCTCCATCCTCACTTCCTAGTTCATAATGTAGAGTCGCCAAACGCTTGTTAATAAATTCCAGGCAATGTGTGTTATGTAATGTTTTTGTGTAATGTAAAATCTTACGCCTTCCTCTAAATTTTACACACCAAGGTCCCGGTCTTATTGCTGTAGCGAGTTGCTTTCCCCATGTGCATGCTGGGGTGAACTAAATATATTTATTTTCTGGAAACCCTTTGGACCTCATCCCAGCATGTAACAATTTAATATTTTTATGGTTCAAAGTCTACTGTAAGTCTTATTTAAAATTAATTCCGTATGATGAAAAATACACGATCTTACAGAAAGGTTATGCAGTATTTTTGCATTAAATTTACAAAAGAATCTCAGAGAAAGAATAGCTTAGCTTGCACCTGGTTCATTAAAGCTTCCCTGGATTCTGTACAGTGCACTTCCTGCGTGTGTATCCCCGTATAACACTACTTAGCATTAGCCGATTTCGAAATATTCGTTGTTGTAGTGTGTGTATAACTTCTCACAGGTTGACGTTCACTTTGGCTGTGGTGTGAATTATTTTGCTTCTTTTTTTCTCATAAACAGATGACTAAAACAAATCTACTTGAGAATATAAACTCAAATGTTGTTCCCACATTTTGCATTACCTTATTTTAATATTCCTTGCCATAGTTAAGTAGCAGCGCTGTTTGAAGTTTCATTTGACTTTGTTAAGAATTTCCTTGCAAGAAGCACAGCACTCCTGTTTCGTAAAGTATAAATTGTGTTATTACCTGCTAGAGTTGGGAATGTGTACATAAAGTGGTGAAAATGTAAAGCAGATTGTACCACAGTATACCTTATCTCCTCCTAGACTGAATTTATGAATCACCTACTGCCTGCAATCTTAACATACGCATAAGTCGCCCGGAGGTTTTACACCACTTGCCTTCATTGAAATTAGAGATTCTTATATACTGAAGCATGTCAAATAAGTTAACAATACGCTAACACGCTTGTGAAATTAAATTGAGTTTTATTTATGGACACTCTTTAACTGCTGTGGTCCTTAGCGTCTCATTCTATATTGTGGTGAAAGATGGAAATTTTGCTCAGAGGTCTTTTATCAGGCTTAAGGTTCTTTTACGTGCCGTAAATCTACAACACAACACACTTATGCTAAGAAATGTATAGAATAATAATACATTGCGATACAAGGGCTTAATTGCATCATTGGAGAACAAGAAAGAGTTCGAAAAATACTCAAAAAAATAGAAATAGTACTTGCAGGAAAATGATCACAATAATTTACTAACGATTTGCACATGGAGGTTCCAGTGGCAAGATCACTAATAGTAGCCCTGGGTGGCAAAGTAGCCTGGTTGTCGACCTTAAAAAATCAACAACTTGCACTTAATACCTTATCTGATGATGAATTAAATCGTAAGTGAATATTAACAAATGAAAGGATAGTAAAGATGCAGGTAAGCTTTAAATGGTAAAATTCAACTATCAAATGCAATACACTGCGAAAATGCTTAGCTGGGTGTGTCGAGTCGTAGGCTGTGATGCGTGTGTATTAGACAACAAAACGCAAGAGAAGCGGGGGCGGGGAAATAAACAATATTGGAATGCAACAAACAAATGAATAAATAAAATCTGAATGTACTATCCCGGTACCTTGGGGGACATACATTCAAACTTTACATTTATTCTCGCAAAACATTTACATTTCAGATTAATCAATTTTTTTCAGATAAAATAACTACAAACTGCACAAAATAATAATATAATAATAAATAAAAATAAAAGAAAGAAGAATAGAAATTATTAGATTAGAGTAAAGGCGTAAAAATTAATTACTGTTCTTAATTCTATATTTATCTACGCTTGCTGGAAACCATAAACACAGCAACTGGTAACCAGCTACTATCTACTCCTATTTAACTATATTCACTGGAAACCAACGAAAATGTACTGGTAGCCAGCACAAAACCTTCTACTAAACTAGTAATTATTTTAATAAGTTTATTTATATTTTATTTGAAATTTTCTTAATTAAACTTTTTTTTATTAAGTTAAAGTTATCTATTTATAAAATTCCATTGTTCTCATAGTAATTATTTAAGTTATTGTAGTTCAGTATTTTATTTAATTCATTTATATCTGTATTTGTGCATAGCGAGCTTGTTCTTCACAGTCCTGAGAAAGATATATACAATCACATATTATACAAAAACGAACAACTCTATCACAGGCTTTAATCCAGTGGCCACTCCGCAACATTTCCTGGAATTGAGCGAGTCCGACACCACCTTAGCTTCCGTCACGCTACCCGCACACCACCTGAAGACATTGTTATTAAATAACTACGGCGACAAAAGAGGAGGTATGAAACTCATTTAAACTCCTTCCAACGGGAGAAGGAAGTAGACGTAAACAAACCCACGTGACTCTTGACCGCAGCGTCGTCTTCATGGTTGTGTGACGCTTCCATCACACAAATACCTATAGTTCCTTGTAAAAGACCACAATTGGCTCTGAAAGCTCGCTTCGTTTTTGCTAAAGCACAAAATATTGACCACCAACCTGCAGTTTATTGAATTTCTCACGAAAATAATTCATACAGCGTGCGCAACTGGGTTACTGAGGGAATGGCGCGAAAACGAATAGTTTCAAAGTTAATATGGCTGAACAAGTTAATGTTACTAAGCATAAGCGTAATACTGTATGTGTTTAATAAGTTTTGTGAAAAGTATCCAGAGCTTACTATAAATTAAGTAGTGAAATTAACATCCGAATTTACCGGTGTGCGTAAAAAGAAGTCGCGTTGTAACATCTGAAAAGTAGAGTACTCGTGTTTTTACTCTCTCTACTACGTGGACACGGATAAAGGAAGAGAGAACTTATTGCTAGAGAAATGGAAAAAACATTACCAATAGAGCTAAAATATAGGTATATATTTTTAATACAGGATCAAATGAATATATGGAGTAAGCAGGAAAATATTTAGGAAAAATTAGGTTAAAGTGGTTAAAGGAGACGTGAAGCAAATTGGAGGAAATACGGAAAAAGGGTAACAAGGTAAGTAAATAATGGAAAATTAAACTTCCCTATTAGATATAGAACAGAATGTTAAATATAAGGCGAAGAGAAATAATAAGCAACTCCACTGTATTGTAAACATTATATAAATTGCATGCAATTACAAAGTAGACAGTAAATAATTAATTCATTCATACTATTGAAGGTGTTGCTTATTGTTGCTGTTTGCACCAAGTATTGGAGCCAAACTTGAAGTAGTTGCAGCCCCACGTACGGTACAAAGTTTCCGGTGGCCTCCGCCCCAGGTTTACTTTTCCGCTGGCCTTCGCCCCCACGTTTAAAAAATCAACTTTGTATTTTAATGTATATTTAAATGTTATATATGTATGCCTCGGCTGCGTCAGTAGTAATTTTCAGAACATGTATCTCTTAGCAGGGCTAGTACGGCTAAAGAACAAGGCTTACAAAAATTATAATTGTATTGTTCTTTGTTTTATTAATCCTTCACACGATTAAATAACACTTCACCGATATATCCTACTATAGGGCTGTGAGATTATTGTTAATTGTACTTTTTAACACTTAAACGTTATATTATTCTCACCAGAATGAATTTTTATGTCTCACCCTGAACGTGTATCTTGTCGATCGGGTACGCAATCTAAACTGGACTGGTTGGGAACGCTGTCTTCTACCCCAATAGAATACGTTTATTTAACTAAAGCTTTTTCTAGTTTTTGATTGACTGTTTTTAAACTGTTTTAAATATTATATTATTGTTCCAAGAATTATTAGTAGTCTTTATTAAACTTTCTAATTTATTGTTGTTACCTCATTGTTAGCAACTTTCGGCTTCTACTTTATAATTCTGTTTGCTACGGAAAACAGCTTGCTTCTATTCTCACAGCTCCTACATTGTTAAATTACGTAGTACATTTACATAACATTATTATACGTGTACATATTAATATAAACATAATACAATGACTTACATACATTTATACATTATTACATACACGTATTGCTTTAAGGCGGACTGTTATTATGTTTTATATTATATAATTAGATTGATATCATTTAAGTGTTAAAAATACTGCCTCACTATAAATATGTATTTCAATATCACACCACGTACTACTAATTAACCCTCTATCTGGTGAGCAATTCTGAACTAATTGTAATGTATCCGAATTTTGTTTTTATTTATAATTCGGCATAAGAACATTTAAGGAATTATATCAGTATTCATTAAGAATGTAGGGGATGTAGATTAAGATAATTAAATCGACATTCGAAGCTTGAAAAACCAATGTCGGAGAAACCAGCTAGTAATTTATAATAACTGTGGTCTTTCGAAAACTCGCTCAACTGCTGTAGTCTACCTCAGCCTTATGTTTAATTAAAACCTTTGTGAAGCTAGCAATCAGCGGGGGCAGGTGACTAATTCAAGAATTGGCAGTCCAGTAAACACGGCGAAATTGCTAGAAAGTTCTACATGCGTGTTATTAGAGCTATAGCTGTAGCATGTAAATAATACAGTTCGGTTGCAAACCTGCTGCATTACGATTTTATATGGAGTAACGGTCCCTTGCACTGCGTAAAACAATAACCTCTCTGGAAAAGTCAATAAGTTTAGAACGTGGAGTATTTGCTTTTGGCAGAGAGGCAAAGATCATAAGCAAACACACACTCATCACCCTCTATGTGTCAAAACACACGTCCCTACGAACGTGGTTTGTCACTACGTCCGTAGTAAACGCTTTTGGGATATTCTACACGCTTTAGTTACGCTTCACAATGCTTTTGGCTTTATCTTCGTGATAAATATCGCTTTAAAGCACGTTCCAAACAGGAGCACAAAATTTGAACCGTTACTGGTAGCCGAGGTCGTTAAGGCAATGACTTGTGAACGGGAGTTCTGCGGTTGAAATCCCGCCAGGACTTTCTTCCTTAAGGTTACGTACCTTACAGTACGTAGTAGGTAGAGAAGGTATTGCATTCCACCCAAAAATTCGACACTGAAATTTCACCAGAAATACATGCTTTGAGCCCTCTGAACCCAGAAAAACGTTTTAGAAAATGATGCCCCCCCATCCCAGATTATCCTTTACATGGAACATTTTTCGAAAATTTTAATTTTCTCAATAATGGCTCTAATGATTTTGATTAAAATATCATATGTTTCAGATATTTTCATGCTAAATGAAACCTATATCTCGAATTTTCTGGGAATGTCTCCAAAAGTGTTCTTCATTGTGAACGACTTTTGCATAACTGGTAAACCATAAGAGATAGACATAATTTTACTACACAAAAAACTGTAGATCGCGTTAAAATACACAATTTATATCATATACATTTTTTGTTGAGTGAACTATTTTCGAGATATTGCTTGTTATTCCCTTAATTTTACCAATACTTATACTTTTTCTCAAATGGAAATTCGTTATTCGTGTTTTTTTCTGTCCTGGTAATGCAAAGTGAATGGAATACTCCACATAGCAACCAGCTCTTAAAGATTTGACTATCGCTTAAAACCTACCATATTCCCCTTGCATGTACAAGAAAATTAGCAATAAGATCTCGATATCTCGATTAACATGAAGTATATGGAGAATAAGCGTTTGTACAAATAGTTTGTACAAGAATAGAGAAAGTCATGTGAATGTAAAACATCAGATTTTTTTGTGGCATCAGCCATTTCCATGATATCCGTTATTAATCGTTCGAATCGTTCAATACTTAACCATTCTTTTAAAGTCCTGTCGATTTTCAGTTGTTTTTCATGATGTCATGGAAGGAATATGGAGTTTTAAGACCAGTGTGTAGCGTCCACTTCTAAAACATTTGACTATCGCTATTCGCTTTTCATCTATAACAAAATGTGTAATGCAGCTATTTCCAGAAAGGTTTATCTAGATTAAAATGAAGTGGAAAAGGAAATAAACTTTCGTAGGAATAGTTTGCTTACCCGCTAATAAACGATCGAGAGTAGAGAAAGTCATGTGAATGAAACGCTTTTTTTGCTTCAGTTCTTATAAGTGGCAAATCCCGAAAAGGTACCTTAGGCCTGGAACGTTTTCTTTTTAAGATGTCCTTTCCCATTTATCATTTAATGTCATGTAGCATCAATATCACCGCTTGTGGCGCTGTGTGTAGTAAGAACGGGCGTTAAAAACTATTAAAAGATTACCATCGTGTAGGTTACAAGTTTGTATTTCTAAAGCAAATGCGGATCTAAGAGTCTGAACGAGGTTCTAGGATTTAAATTATTATTACTTTCAATACAAATTACCTTGGTAGGTAAAATAAGGGGTATATTGCACTCAAAAATGCTATGTTCAGAAGGCGTTTAGTGCAAGGTTAAAGCATTCAAGAAATTCCCCTGTCCACAAGCTACCATTTGTTTGGAAAATTTTAAACAATTTTAATTAAAACCCTAAATGCTTCAGATGTTTGAATTTCTGTGAATAGTTATAAACCCTCTCCATTCTTATTCAGTTTCATTTAACTGGTAAAGTATAAGAGACAGGTAACATTATCACAGAGAAAATGTAGAGCTCATTAATATAAACAATATGTGTAAAATAACATTTTTGCAGCATTCACGTGGTATTTGTTTTGTTTCTCTAAATTTTCTATTGTTTTAAGCAATACACCTTGAAATTTATGTAAGTGAGTACGGATTATCAAGGCTGCTATTTTAAGATTTTCCGCAGCCTCCTGTATGTACTTGTTTAATAATTTAGTGAAAAGAAATTTCGGTGAGATCTTTTTATTTATTTATGCTATGATGTACGTGAATTTTAACGTGTTTTTTTTTAACGAATTCATTAATTTACACAAATTGTTGTACAACACAAACCTTTAGAAAACAAAACATTTTTGTATAGGTATATGTATTAGGAGGGTTACGGAGGAAGGTAGTTAGGGGTTTTTCTTTTCCTTCTTCATTCCTTCTTATAATCAGAAGTAGACACATAGATAAATTAGCTTTTGTGTGAATAATTTGTACAGTTATGAAAATAAACCATAACCATTGGAAAACGACATGTGAGTACAACACAATATATTTTTGCTTTAAGTTTTCCCTATGAAATGAAGTAAAAATTCACACACGAAACTACAAAAAATCTAGAACTAAGACAGAAAACCTCAATTTTTGTCTCTTATTTAACTCGTTAACCCCTCCGTGCTCTTTCCATGGAATTATTAGTTCACAAACAGAATGATTAAGGCAACTGTTATTCTACTATATGATCGCCAGTTTATATCGATTTTTACTTTCTCTACTATGTATAGTATTTTATAGCGAGATTTCACCGGAAATACATGTTATGGGGTCCCCTGAACCCAAACAAAAATTAGAAAAAGGTCCATGTGTGTGTCTGTGTCTGCGAACAGAATAATTCAAAAACGAAAAATCGAATAAATACCAAACTTGGTATTTAGATTCAGTATATTTCAAGATGCGACACGAATATTTTCAAGAAAATTTCCTCACACCAGACTCCCCTTTACGTGGAACATTTTTCGAAAATATTTTCTCAAAAATGGCTCTAACGATTTTGATTAATGTTTAAGATACTTCCATGGCAAATGAAATTATATCATGAATTTTTTGGGAATGTTCCCAACAGTCCTCTTCATTCTGAATGACGTTTGCATAACAGGTAAACAGTAAGAGATAGAATGTTACCACACAAAAAATGTAGAACTAGTTAAAACACACAATTTATGTCATACACAATTATTTTAACAATTTCCGTGATATTCGTTGTTATTTGCTTTAATTTTCCAACACTTACACTTTTTCTCAAATGGGAATTCGTTATTCGTATTTTTTATGTCCTGGACATGCAAAGAGAATGGAATGCGCCACATAGCAACCAGCTCTTAAAACAATCGACTATCGCTTAAAGCCTGCCATATTCCGTTGTACCTACAAGAAAATTAGCAATTAGTTTCTGCAAACGCTTATCTCGATTAACATGAAGTATATGGAGAATGAGGGTTTGTAAAAATAGTTTGCACAAGAGTAGGAAAAGTCATGTGAGTGTAACACAGATTTTTGTTGTTGTTGCTTTCTTCCTTAACTGTCTCTTCCGCCACAGTTTAGCATTTCTGTTTCGCATAAATGATATCTTTACTCTAAGACGTTGCTTGCAATAACGGACGATGGACTGATCTTATACATGCGTCATACAATGTGTTACTGCATGCTGAGAACAGTCAATGACATCGAATCTCTGTTTTACTTACTTTCATTCAATGTTTAAATAAAACGAGTTCTTCTGCTAGTCTGCTTAAATGTTTAAACAAAATAATGTATTTATTTTATTGTAATTTCTTAAATTAAAGCCGTTTCATTTTTATTAGTTTTTATTAAACGTTTAGGTAAGCAGGCCGTTTTTTTACTTTTTGTATAACGTCTAAACCATAAGAGATCTCAAAACTTACTACTAAAAAAAAATATGGATATCTCTAAAGCTCACGATTCAGCTGTCGTCGAGATATTTATGGGTATACGTTTTTCCAATTCTTTTGTCATTTTTTCAAATGTTGTCGCTTTTCAGTTGTTTCTCGCGATGACATGGAAAGAATACGGAATATTAAGGCGGCCTGCATTTATCGACTAGCCTGTAAACATTTGACAGTCGATTCGGTTTTCTGTATCTTTCTTGTACTTACAACTAAATATGCAATTAGACTATTTCTCTAAAGATTTAACTTAATTAATATGAAGAAGTTAGAAGAACAAGATTTCTGAAGAATAGGTTCTAGAAGCTGTATAAAAATCAATAGTGGATCGAGAAATTGATGTGAATGTAATACCTACGAGATTTATAATTTGTGCCTTTAAGTAAATGAGGGGTCAAAAATGTTAATAAGGACTTATGAATGGCCGAAATAGTGGTAATTTTCCCCTCTCCATGCATTAAAATATCTGAATGTTGATGAGCGTCTAGACTGAACAATCGGTTAATGGCATTACCAGCTGCATCTTAAACCTTAGAGCTGTAAGGGTGACATTATTGCCACTTTTGGAATCAGTAAGGGGGAATACTCTCAGACAGCAAACCTGTGCTGGCCGTATTGCAAGCAAATTGACTGTCTTAGAAAGTACAGGATGTCACTGTTTTCATTCCAAACCTCGCCGCTTCTTCATTTCTCAGAAATAATGGTCATGCTGCACACACACACACCTCGGCAGCTGAAAGCTTGTTGGTAAAGTTTTCGTGTCTGTATGGGCAAAAGAAAAGGGATATATCCCGTGGGAGCTTGATCCCAAGAAATACTGATTGCTGTGGGATGGCACTGTCCAGTGTTTGCTTGGCTGGCCACATTGTTTGCCTGGCGCTCTTATCGCCATATATGCACTCTGCCTTCCACTTTTTTCTTCTCTTGTTAGAGTTTGTATTTTTCAGAAGGCTTTGGAAAAGCCTATATATGTCCGTGAAGATGTTTGGGAGTGTTTTGTATTGGTTTTCTTCACCTCCTCTTCTTCCGCACACATTTTCCATTACTTGTCTCTTGCTTTCTGTCGATATATATTTTGCTGAGGTCGTGGAAATCTTGAACTGTTCACAGAATTCGACGATAAACTTGAAAATCAATTGTGAGCTCAAAGCTACCTTTCCGGTCTGAAGATAGTACCAATAATCAAATTCAAACTTGAGAAATAGAATTTCTGCATAAGTGAAACGTCAGTTGATTTTGGTTTTCTCATTTATTTTAGGTCGCATGAACAACTAGGTCATAAATTAAAATTGAGTTTCATTTGTGGACGCTCTTTAACTGCTGTGGTCCTTAGCATCCCATTCTAATTGGACGTGAAAGATCGATAATTTTGCTCAGAGGCCTCTTTATCAGGCTAGAGGCTCTTTTACGTGCCGTAAATCTACGACACGGGCCCACCGGCTGGACTTCCCTTCCGAAGGAAGCCATGGAAAGGATTTTACGCCCGAAAACGTCGATCGCCCTCCACCGAGTTTGAACCCGCGACCTCGAGAACTAGAGGCTAGCATGGTAACCATTACACTACGGAGGACGACAATTAGGTCATTAACGACCACGTAAAATTCATATAACATTATATAGCCTTCCAACACAAAGTATTGGAAATAACAAATGAACAATAATTAGTATACGCTTGATGCGGATCGAGAGAAGAGTCTGAAAAAACGAGGCGCGTCCGGCGAGTTTTTTCAGTTTACGAGATTCCGTTATGCGTTTATCAAATGTGTATTGTATACTATTTTTTGCACAATGGGTATTTACATCAATTGAATTATATTAATTCCGGTATTATCTAAAATATTTATAAGTATTATTTAAGCTAGATGTTATATTTTAGAAGGTGGTTTGCATATACGTGTTGCTATAGGGACAGAATGTTTGCAAATAAGTGTTGTCCTTGTCATATTATGTTCTTTTTTATTTTGAAAGTTTATAGTCGCTTTAACATCTTAAGTTCTGTGTATTCTGCGTATGGGACACGAAATATTTTTAGAAAATCCTCCACTCGAAATTATTCTTTACATGGAAAGAGCTACGTTATTTTTTTATTTTCTCAAAAGTGGCGCTAACAATTTTGATTACAATATCAATTATCGAGTGGTAACGTCTGTGGTCCGCATTCGGTAGATCCCGGGTTTCAATCATGTGGTCCGACCAATCTAACTTTTTTTTCGTGGTTTCCCTCAGTTACCAAGGTAAATACCGGATTGGATATTTAATACATAAAGTTTCACCTTATGTCTAAAGCTATTGTAAAAGTGAAAATAGTTTGTAATAGCGAAGGCTCTGCCATCTATCCACGGATAATGTAAGCAGGTAGAGTGGACGGCACCTAATGCCATCCGTTCGGCACGTGTAGAAGCAGAGATACAGTTGCCAGGCACTAAGCTCTCTATGGACATGTGTAGAAGCTGCGATCTGACCGTCACAGAAGCAGAGGTACAAATTGATTTTTATTTATGGACGCTCTTTAACTACTGTGATCCTTAGCGTCCCACTCTATATTGGGCGTGAAAGACCGAAAGTTTTTGTTCAGAGGCCCCTTTATCAGGCTTGAGGTTCTTTTACGTGCCTTAAATTTACGAGACGAGACCACCGGCTTTACTTCCCTTCCGAAGGAAGCCATACTAATTATTTACGCCCGAAAAAACTGATCACCCTCCGCCGGGTTTGCACCCGCGACTTCAGGAATCAAAGGCTAGTATAGTACCACGGAGGGCGACAGAGGTACAGTTGCCTAGCACTAAGGGCAAGATGGTATGGTACAGGATGAGACATAGAAGGCTAACTGTCCGCCACATTCAGATCCGTTGCGGTATGACCACGTGATTAAAGCGAGGTAAAATGAATAGAGATAAAAAATATCAATTGTTTACGATGTTTACATGATATATAAAACGTATATCTTGAATTTTCAGCAAATAGCCTGTGAAGTCCTCTTCATTCTGAATGAATTTTGTATACTTCTGTATAACTGGTAAACCGTAAGAGATACACAAAGATCGTTGCATAAAATCACGTTTTAACACATAGTTTGTCAAATACACTTTTTTGTGACGTCGAGCATTTTCGAGATATTCGCTGTTAATGTTTTGAATTCTCAAATATTTGTACAGCATTTTGTACAGCAAAATGAAAGAATTTCTGCAAAAAATTATCTGGATTAATATGGAGTAGCTATAGAAGAATATGCTTTTGTAAGAATAGTTTTAGAATAGTGGGTAGAGAAAGTCATGTGAATGCAGCACACAAGAAAAGCCTTATTCTGAGCAAAATCGTTTTTTTTTGTTTATTTATTAAAAGCCGCTTTGCTATAGTGGTCTCCCTCGACCTAAGAAATTTGCTTTCGAGCATAACGCAAGTTTCATTACGATTTATCAGTGAAGTAATTACAGCGCTGTTTTAATTCATATCATTTTTACTTTCCCTACTACTTATAGTAAGTAGGGGAAGTATTGTATTTCACCCAAAAAATTCGATACCGAGATTTCACCGGAAATACATGTTCTGAGAACCCCTGAATCCAAAAAAAAGCATTTTTGGAAACATGTCCGTGTGTGTGTGTGTCTGTGTGTGTGTGTGTGTGTCTGTGTGTCTGTCTGTGAACAGCATAACTCAGAAACGAACAGTCGGATAAACACCAAACTGGGTATTTAGGTTCAGTATCTTCTAGAAATGCAACACGAATGTTTTCAAGAAAATTCCCCCACCCCAGATTACACTTTACATGGAACATTTTTCGAAAAATTTAATTTTCTCAAAAATGGCTCTAAAGATTTTGATTAAAATATCATATGTTTAAGATATTTTCATGACAAATGATGTGTATATCTCGAATTTTCTGGGAATGTCTCCAAAAGTATTCTTCATTGTGAACGACCTTTGCATAACTGGTAAACCATAAGAGATAGACAAACGTTTACTACACAAAAAATGTAGATCGCGTTGTTATATACATTTTTTTGTTGAGTGAACCATTTCCGAGTTATTGCTTGTTATTCCCTTAAATTTTCCAATACTTATACTTTTTCTCAAATTCGTTATTCATTTTTTTTGTTCTGGAATTGCAAAGAGAATGGAATACTCCACATAGCAACCACCTCTTAAAATATTTGACTATCGCTTAAAGCCTAGCAATTCCCCTTGCATCTACAAAAATAAGATTGCAATAAGATTAACATCCCGATATCTCGATTAACATGAAGCATATGGAGAATAAGCGTTTGTAAAAATAGTTTGTACAAGAGTAGAGAAAGTCATGTGAGTGTAACACATCAGATTTTTACTTTATTTACTACGTATAGCATGTAGAAGTAGTAATATATTCCACCCAAATTTTCGATGTCAAGATTTCACCTGAAATACATGCTTGAGGTCCCTGTGTGTGTGTGTGTGAAAAAGCATAACTCAAAAACGAAAAGTTGGATAAGTACCAAAATTGCTATTTAAGTTCAGTGTCTTCCAAAGGTACGACACCAAGTTTTTAAAGAAAATCCCTGCAAATCAAACTACCCTTTACATGGATCATTTTAGAAATGTTTGACTTTCTAAAACATGGCTCTAACAATTTTGGTTAAATTATCATATATTAAAGATATTTGCATTAAAAATGGAATGTATATCTTAAATTTTCGGGGAATAGTATGTAAAGTCCTCTTAGTATGGAAGTAATTTGGAATACTCTTGCATAACTGATAAACGTTAAACGAAAGACGAAAACATACTACACAGAAAGTATAGATCTCTTTAAAACACACAATTTATTTCAAATAGCTTTTTCGTATCATCAGCATTTCCGTGATATCCGTTATTGATGGTTCGAAGTGTTCAATATTTAGCAATTCTTTTAGATTCAGTCGTTTCTCGCGATACCATTGGAACAGTATGGAATTTTAAGGCTAGCTTATAGCGTCCAGTTCTTAAACGTCTGACTATCCCTTTGGATCTATAACGACATGTGTAGTGTAGCTATTTCTGCAAAGATTTATTTGGATTAAAATGAAGTAGATTTAGTAGGACTAGTTTGTATACCCACTTATAAACGATAGGGGTAGAGAAAGCCATGTGAATGCATTACGTCAGATTTTTTATTAGTGTTTCATTTGTATAGCCCCCTTTAACCTCTATGGTGACATTGGGTTCTTTAATTGAGTAACAACTTATGTGTTATTACTCGTTGAAATGTAGGTTTTCTTAACTTTGGTTTTTCGGTGGGTTTTTTCTGTTATACACATTCACATACACTCCCACTTCCAGACTCTGAGGAAGATAGGAAATATTTCTGATTAAAGGAAAATTCCCCGCCCCAGCCGAGAATTGAACCTAGGACCTCTGAGTTGATAAGCCAGAACACTCGTTGACAGAAGCAAACTTCATAGTCTTTTCATATGATTGGTATTCTTTATGCATGCTCTATCTTCTATTAAATACTGAAATGTCATAGACGGTACATAGAAGGGAATTGAAATAATTTCTCACTTACTTCCTCTATAAGCAAAATTGCATTTGCTCTGGAATAGATCGACATAAGGACGAGCGAGTGTGTTATGTTGCGAAAATTGTGTTGAAAATCAATTAAAATACCTGTTTCCTGTAGTAATTGAGCAATCGGTAAACTGGTTACGTGACGTCAGTAACACGGCAGTCATTTGTTTTGCAGCCAGACGAGCCGAGAAATCCCATTATCTGGGACTAGTATTGGCAACTCTGTAGGAAGATTTTAATTTTGCGAGAGGCACAAGTAGTTGGTACTTACTCCACGCAATGAGTGCATGTACTTGAGAAAACGCAATTATTTCTCTGTGCTGCCTGCAGTGTTATTTCTTTCTGTGCTTGTAGTTCAAATGCTTCACAACGACCTCGTAAAAACCTTTAGGGCGTTCTAGGTGCAATGCAAAGCGTATAAAACAAGCGATACTGCTTTGCAAACTGTAACTGCCTTACCAACAGACACACACAAACACTAATAAAATAGATAACCGTAAGCAACAGAGGTGAGCTTTCTGTTCTTATGGTACAACACTACCAACACCCAATATTGCTATTGCTACTGTATCTTATTGTACGAGGGCGGATTGATAAGTCAGTGACTTTTTAAAGAAAATAACAATTTTTTTTCCAAAAAATCAATTTTATTTCTCAACATAGTCTCCTCTTAATTCAATACACGTTGTCCAACGTTTCTCCAATTTGTTTAACCCTTCCAAAAAATATGATTTTTTCGAAGTCTGCAAAATATGAATTTTTTTCTGCCACGATGTGTTCACTGGACGTGAATTTCTTCCCAGCGAGCCAATTTTTCAGGTTTGTGAAGAAGAAGAAGAAGAAGAAGAAGAAGTCACTTGGAGTCAAATCTAGAGAATATGGAGGATGAGGTAACAGTTCGTAGACCAATTCCACACATTTTGCGATGGCAATGATTGACTTGTGTGCGGGTGCATTATCCTGGTGAAAGAGAACAAAATGGGGTCGTTTCTTTAACAATTCCTTGTGAAACTGACCCAGCATTGCGGCATAATATGAACCTGTGATTGTTTTACCATTTTTCAGGTAGTGGATGTCTATCACCCCTCGTGAATCCCAAAATACAGCTGCCATGATTTTTCCTGCCGGCGGAATGGTTTTCGCTTTCTTTAGGGCAGGTTTGCCGAAGAAAATCCACTGCTTTGATTGTTGTATGGTCTCAGGTTAACAGTAATGGATCCAAGTTTCATCAACCGTGATATAACGTCGCAAAAACTCATTTGAGTTGCACTGGAACATGTTCAATATATCCCTGTGAAATGGTCACACGATTCCGCTTGTTTTCAACTGTGAGCAGTCGCGGCACCCATCACACTGACAGCATTTTCATACCCAAAAATTCGTGCACAATGTTACACACCCATTCACTCGAGATGTTTATGGTCTTGGCTATCTCACGGATTTTCACTCGGCGTTCTTCCAACACAATATCGTGAAATTTGTTCACCATTTCTTCTGTTGTGACTTCAACCGGTCTTGTGCTCGAACGGCCACATCGAAATTCTGTGACCACTTGTGAACCATGCCCTGTGATGGAGCAGAGTCCCCATAATACTTGTTCAGCTTCCGTTTCCTTCACCGTTTTACCACGCAAAAGGTAGTGCTTCACCAGAACATGAAATTCACCTTTCTCCATTTTATACAAAGCAACACACCCCTGCTTGTTCAACAATGTTCTAAGAAACAAATGAATGAATTTCTGCGGTTATACCCAGAACAGATGTAAGACTTGGGTACAAAGAAGAAACCTGTGATTAGAACGCTATCTCTCGTCAAAGTCATGGACTTATCAATCCGCCCTCGAACAACACGATCCCATATAAGAGGAGTAAAGTAAGTACCGATAATTTTTTAAAAAAATATCAGAACATATTTGTAAAATGTACATATATAAAAATGCAGTTTTTTTTCAAATACTTCATTATCATTCATTACTTTACAGTTTTCACTACTTATCCACATAGTCACCGCCGTTATTCAGGAGCTTGTAACGGGAAAGCAGTTTTTCTATGCCTTCGTCAAAGAACGATGCCGCCTGTGATAGCGAAGTCTGCCCTTCTTGTTTCGCATCATCATCCTCTTTGAAATGTTTTCCACCAAGGAATTTCTTTAGATGAAGAAACAAATGAAAATCGCTTGTTGCCAAATTCTGATGCGATCAGATATGGAGTATGTTTGGCCGTGTGTGGCCGGGAATTGTCACTGTGTGATACAATACTTTCATTTGAAAAATGTTAGTCCAACTAATATTAAAACTGAGCTAGATTCTACTCTGGGCGATTCTGCTCCTTCGTTTACAGCAGTAAAGTATTGGGTGGCAGAGTTTAAGCGAGGCCGTACGAGCTGCCAAGACGAACATCGCAGTGGTCGACCAAATCAGATGACCACGCCAGAAATTGTGAGGAAAAACCACAAAATGGTAGCCATTTCAAAAAGTGCTGTACATCACATACTGACTGAAAATTTAGACATTAGAAAGCTATGTGCAAGATGGGTGCCACCGGAACAAAAACAGTTTCAGTTGAGTGTTTGGAAATGTTTCGGTGAAATAAAACCGAGTTTTTGCGTGGATTCATAGCCATGGATGAAACATGGGTCCATCACTTCACACCTGAGACAAAGGAACATTCAAAATAGTGGATTGAAAGGGGAGAATCGGCTCCAAAGAAGGCGAAGACAGTCCATCTGCAGGCAAGGTCATGGCGTCAGTTTTTTTGCGATGCACGTGGAATAATTTTCATTGATTATCTTCAAATAGGAAAGGCAATCAATGGGGAGTATTTTGCAAACTTATTGTAGCTTTTGATGAAATCAAGCAAAAATGGCTGCATTTAGCGAAAAAGATCACGACAGTGCACCAGTTCACACATCCATTATCGACATGGAGAATATTCAAGAATCTCGTCCCTTAACTTAATTTAAGTATTTTTACTTAAAATCTAAATTAAATTAAATTATTATAAAACAGCCTCTACAAAACCAATGAGTTAAAGTTCGAATTGCTTCCTCATGCACCCTCTTCACCAGATTTAGCCCCCTCTGATTATTTTTTGTTTCCAAAGTTGAAGAAATGGCATGGTGGTAACACATTTGCTAAGAATGAAGAGGTGAAGTCTGCAGTTGATGGTTATTTTGCAGAACTCGACAGTTCTCACTATAAACAGGGTATCGAAGATATTGAACATAGCTGTTAAAAGTGTATCGTGTTGAAAGGAGACTATGTAGAGAAATAAAGATGTTGTTTCCCAACATTTTTGTGTTTTCTTTGTTAGGTCGGGTACTTCTGGGACAGCCCTCGTAGCGTCCAGTTCTTAAACATTTGACTATCGCTGTTCCCTTTGTATCTTGACGCAGCCACGCTACGTCCTCCAACCACAGAAGCAATACCTTTGCCTCACGATTGCTGCTTTTCTCCTCCTAATTTTTTTTTATACTTTGCCAAGGCTGCTCGAGCATGAGATGTTAATCACTGGGTATGCGTGAGTGTATGTACAGAGAAACACAAACGCTTTCTTAGAACACTTTTATTTTCACCATTTAAAATAAAACTTAAGGTTTGCCAATCACTTTTAAATGCATACAATGCTACTGTGTCTTTACCAAGACCGAAGAATATTAACTACAGCTCAGCGTTCTACCCTCTAACACGTTCGCCGCCAATGTTCACAACTCGACGAGAATGTCGTCCCGCTTTCACCGATCGCTCAGGACAGAATGCATGTTACCCACGCTGCACAAAGAAAAGCAAGCTACTTACTTCCCCTACTCTCCCCTCAAACGCTCGTCACAACTCGGCGTCCTGAAGCCTAGAGTGGCCTTCACATGCCGGCCAGTGCAACAGCACCCATGAATTCCAAAAGAAACTGGCTTCAGCTATTTTACCCTTTAACCTGGGGCTAGTCCCTAACTAGCTAAACTGTGCCTGTCTGGTCTTTCTGTCGCTTTTAACAGTCAACAATTTTCCAATGCTTCTCCTTTTTATACATACACTGAAATTAAATATTTTATTATTTATTTTATATTACTATCCTTCTCAGATTATTATGATTAATATTGACTTCATAATTTCGGCTTCAATCTATAACGAAATGTGTAATGTAGGTATTTCTTCAGAGGTTTATTTCTATTAAAATGAAGTATATAAAGTAATTACGTAAGAATAATTTGTACACCCACTAATAACCGATACGAGGTATAGACAATTATGTGAATATAACGCAGATTTTTTCCCCCGTGATTATCGAAAAAGTGCAATTTCAAAGCTATCACATGGTGATCCGCTTTTTAAAGATTTGGCAATTTCTTCAGCCTTCCGTTATCTCCCTTGTACTTCCAAACAGAATGTGTAACGAAAGCATTTCTGTAAATCTGCATTTCTATTAATAAGAAGTAAGAGAATATAAGTCTGGAGAATTCTTTTTTTATTAAGGGAGTCTTAAAACGCTTTATTTCGGTGAAATCTCAGTATGCATTTTTGGTTGAATGCAATATTCGTCTACTTACTATAGGTGAGTTGTAGAGAAAGTAGCGAATAGAGAAAATCCTCTCACTGTTACAGATAATACTTTTATTTGTCTGGTGTGAAAATGTGTCAACACTTTCGCTTACACATGCATAAATGTACTACATACACTAAATCCCTTTTTAACAGGAATTTCTCTAGAGAATTCTTAATGGTGATGTAAAACACTCAATATTGATGTTTGGTGGTGCTCCCAGAGGAGAAAGGGGGCGGTGTTCATCCTGCTCTACATTAAATTTCATTGCACCAAGTGAAACAGTTCCTTAGGGAAATCTGGAGCTTGCAGGTTTGGTAGACCTTCTGCTGACTCCGCGCGCATTACCTTGCTGTTTAATTACTTAAGGGTGCGCACGAGTGAAAGAAATTATATCCTGTAAAAAATATGATAAAATTTGCATGTGTGGTCATAAACACAGGAAAATGCGTTTCACAACTTTCCTCTGTTAACAAAGAGAACACTAGAACCCGCAGTTCCACTCGCGTTTTGCGTTAACTGTGAAATTTTTACTCTCTCATTCACACTCGCTATCTATGCCTCTCCTTGTGTCTTATTCTCTCCGTCTTCCCTGTCTTCCATTTTTCACACTCTGCCACTTCACTATAGAGCCCGCAGCTACACTCGCGTTTTGCATTAACTGAGAAATTTTTACCCTCTCAGTCACTCTCGCTATCTATGCGTCTGCTTGTGTCTTATTCTTTCCGTCTTCCCTCTCTCCCATCTTTCACTCTCTGCCACTTCTGCTTTCCTGGCTGAATTCAGTAAGACCATGGCCATTCCATAAAATGAATTGATAGAATTATTTATTTTGGCTATTAAATCCTCAATTTTCTTCCGTAAGAAACCATTTATACAATCATATCTCGGCTAGTCTCATAGCTCAGTCGGTAGAACACTACTGTGGGAGGAGTCCCTGGTTCGATCACCGGTTGGGAAGTGGGAATTTTTCAAGATTATTCCCTATCCTCTCCAGAGTCTGCAAGTGTTAAGTGTGTGTGTGTGTGTGTGTGTGTGTGTGTGTGTGTGTGTGATCTTCTTTTATGGATTATCCTCCTCTTTGGAGGACTTACACCTCCAAGCCAATGCCTTGGTTCAGCAGACTGTCGAAGAGCAAAGCAAACTCTGGATCATAGCATATCCACAATGGGAGGTCAGTAGAGCTTGGACAAATATTCATTGAGCGAGAAAGCAACCTATAATGATTTCACTTTAAGTTTAAAGGATTTGTCAACAAAACCACGTGACAAGAGAGCA
Source organism: Deroplatys truncata (assembly GCA_030765065.1). Taxonomy (NCBI): domain Eukaryota; kingdom Metazoa; phylum Arthropoda; class Insecta; order Mantodea; family Mantidae; genus Deroplatys; species Deroplatys truncata. Next base: position 125,179,394 of record CM060980.1, on the reverse strand, counting down.
CCTCATTGGCTGTGGGAAAACTACAACTTTGAGGCAGTATTTGTACACTTAAATGATTTCAGTCTAATTATATAATATATAAATTCAATAACAGCCCGCCTAAAGCAATATGTGTATGTAACAAGATATAAAAAGTGTATATTGCAGTCATTGTATAATGTTTATTTTAATATGTACATGTTCAATAATGTTATGTGAATGTATTACGTAATTTAATAATGTAGGAGCCGTGAGAAAAATAGGTTAAAAGTTGCTAACAATGAGGTAACAATGAGGTAACCTTGAGGCAATAATGAACTAGAAAGTTTAAATGCTACTGATAATTCTTGGAGCAACAATAATTTAATTTTTGAGACAGCTTATAAAATAGCCAATCAACAACAAGAAAAGCTTTAGTTAAATAAATGAATTCTATTGGACTAGGATTAGCCAATCAGAAACTAAAATGGAGCAAAATTTACAAATTCAGAAGTCAGTTGCTAGCAGACAGCGTAACTAACCAGACGCGAGATGTGTCCTACAGGAATTTAATACATAATTTGTGTGAGACAAAATAGTTTACGTGTTAAAAAGTGCAAGTAATTGATAAAAAAACAAATCTCACAGCTCTCTCTCTCTTCCATCTATAAGTGAAGTGTTATTTAAATCGTGTCAAGCATTAATAAAAGTAGTGAAGTAAAATTATAATCTGTGTAAGTCTACATTCTTCAGTTCGCACTACTCCCTGCTAAGACATTCATGTCTCTTCATGTCTCTAAAAAAAAGTATAAGTACTGACGCAGCCAAGGCAAACATAAATATATTATATTTAAAGGAACAGTCAAAAGTACAAAGTTAATATTTTTTTAAACATTTGGGGCGAACGGTACCGGAAACGTTTTACCATACGTGCGGTTGCAACACTTCAAGTTCGGCTCCCCGACAGTCGAAATACAACACAACACCACCATAAAATTAACCTTCTTCAACTTTTCCCGCTTAGCTTTACTCTACATAAAACAGTTCGGTTCAGATCATAACATTATGTAGTTATTCTCGTGCAGAGAAATTTAAAAAACTCATTAATTCAACAGTTCTATTTATGAAACAAAATGTGTCTGTTCAGATTCACCTATAACTAAAGGAACCGTTATTGCAGAGGGTTTAAGATGCTATGCACAGGCGCTGCCGTTCATTTCCGGTTTCCGGATAAGCCGCCAGTGTACTTTCGCAACGTGTTAAGAAAATGAGTGTCATATCTGAGAATGCTCTGACACTGTGGAAAACAAACGAACGAAACGGAAAGAAGACAACTGCGTTAAATGCATTTAACAAATTCTGTAAAAAGTACTCATCTTTAGTCGACAATGAATATTGTTGACCATTATTTAGCAATAATTGATCTTCTTTGTTACTATGTTTGTATATTTATTTCCATAATGCTATAAAAATTCTTACAAATTTTAATACATTACTTTGAGTTGCTATTTTTTCTTTCTTTGGTCCATCATGCTTTTTAACACCGTGGTTATTTATGTATGTTGGGTCATAACAAATTCGTATTGCTTTGTTTTTCTAAACCATTTTTCTCTTACTCTCCCCATATATTCTCCTACTCTTTTTATATCCCTCTCCTTTTGTATTTTCATTATCCTAACTTTTAATACTTCTTTCTTAACATTCTCCCATTCTTTAGGTAAAAACTGATCTCTCCACAACTTAGTTTCTTCACATTCAATTATATAATGCAAATCATTATCTGCCTCTCCACAAAAAGGACGCCTATTCAAATTCTCTCCCTTCCTATCTCCTCTTAGCCTATGTGCACTTAATCTAAACCAGGCCCACACTTCTCTCACTAACCTATTACCTACATTCATATACTTCTCCCTTCCCCAGTCCACCTTTAATTGTCTATATAGTTCCAAACTGTTTTTTCCTTCCAGACTTTGAAATCATTCTAGTTTCTCTATATCCTCACTTCTTTCCAGAACCTTTAACTAACCCCTCTCTCTCCTCCCATAAGTTACCCATTCCTATTTCCTGTAAAATTCTCCTTATTCCTTGAGTCCAGTTCATCCCAGCACTGGATTTGTCTTGTATTATTGTATTGTATTTCTTGTATTCTTGTATTGTATTTTCTTGTAAGATATTATGCTCGTCCAATGATTTCAATCTATGCCAATATTTAAGTATCCTTTCTACTATCATGCCCTTGCTACCTACTCTTCCCAACTCCAACATTGCTGCTCCATTAGGTGATGAAATAGATAAACCTAACATACATTTACAGAACGATTAGTGATGCAGAATTGTTGCTCGGATTGATTGATTCGCGTTTGGTTTCTCCTGTTTTCTAACCTATAGTGCTAATCATTTCCTTAACTTGTTAGAAGGTTAAAGCAAAATTGGTATACTGATATTAGTCATTAAATGAATGATATCTAAAGCCTGAAGTTGAACCAATGCCTTTAATCACAAATGTAGAACTGTTCAAGCACAACTTTTGTCTACTCTTAGCATTATATGTTAGAAGATCAGGATTTAAGGCAAAATATAGGAATAAGACATACAATGTTTAAACAAGCTGCGCAATATACTGCATTCGTATTCTGACTGAAGCAATTTTCTCTCACGGGTCTTAGTTGCCGTCATCCTCCACGTGGTGCTGCCATGTGCTCGGCGGAGTGATACATTTAAGTTTTGTTTACTTCTCCTTTCAGCTTATACTGAAAAACGTATAGTACACGTTACGTCGTGCTAAATGCATAGACCCAGGGCTGCACAGTTGACAGTCAGTAGTTCGCATACGGTATGGTATAGTTGCAGGTAGAGCTGTCAAGGACATGCGTTTTACTCGTGCGTTTCATATGGTACACAATGGGACTCGCCCGTTTCTCCCAGAGCAACTCGTTCGGAAAGCAGCAACGCATATACCAAGCTATGGTCGAGCTTCTGTTTACATGCCCATGGGAAATAGGTCCTATTGGGTATTTACCGTTCGGGTATTCGTTCCTTCGAGATTTCACATCGTAGCGATGTTGTCAGGTGTATTGCTTCAGTGCGCCAAGGCTAAGGAATGACAGCCTTAGCCATGTTGCTAGGTTTTCGACTCTGTTTCTACCTACTCTTGTGGTCAATATTTATGTCACTACATTGTGACACGTAAACTCCATTTTCATGTTTTGTTTTATCATTACCCTAAGCAAAATATATATGAAAATATATTCCAAAATAAATATCATAAAAGCTTCATATACAACTTTATTCTGAATTTCTGACAGAGGAAAAAACAACTCAGTCATGTGTACGAATAAAGATTACAACTTATATTATAATGCAACAAATTAAATAATGATTATTCTTTAAATCCAGAAATTGCACAACTGCCGTTAAAGTAAATTATGTTACTACCATCCTTTAACACAAATTGAGGTTAATTATTCAAAAGTGGTTGGTTTACATTAATGATATATATCTGGTTTTATAAAAGGTTATAAGCTTTTTCCACTACTAAAATGAAGTTCATTGTATTTAAAAATTCCTTTTCTTTTAATGAGATACAAATTAACAAAGCTGAGAAAAACTCGGTAATTATTTATTCTTATTTTAGTATTTTACGCTTCCAACATATGAATGTTGCCGTAAATAAATTCCATTAGGTAATGGGTCATAATATCTAATAATCGGCCATGCCACAAAGGCCAAATATGGTTTCATAGAAGCGACAGATTTAGTGTTTCGTCAAAATATTTCATATTTCACTGTTCACGTTTTTTCCGAATTATTACCTTATCACCTGCCTAGAGTAGGTAGTAGAAGTATTATATGTTCCCGAGATCGCGGGTTCAAACCCGACGGAGGGCGATGGATTTTTTCGGGCGTAATAATCCTTAGCATGTCTTCCTTCGGAAGGGAAGTAAAGCCGGTGGTCCTGTGTCGTAGATTTACGGCACGTAAAACAGCTTCAAGTCTGATAAAGAGGCCTCTGAGCAAAATTACCGGTCTTTCACGCCCAATATAGAATGGGACGCTAAGGACCATAGTAGTTAAAGAGTGTCCATAAATAAAACTCAATTTTGAAGTATTGTATTCAACCCAAAATTTGATAGGTATAAAGATTTCACCGGAAATACGTGCTTTAAGGCCTCTGAATAAAAGAACAGCATATTTAGAGAGATATCCTTGTAAGTGTGTGTGTGTGTGTCGGTGTGTGTGCGCGCGCGCGCGCGCGCGTGCACATGTTTCTTTGGACAGCTTTACTCAAAAATAAAAAGTTGAATAAATTCCAAACTTGGTATTACGTTCCGATCTTCCAAAGACGTGTCATGTAACTTTTCAAGAAAATTCTCCCTCCCCGAACTATCCTTTAGATTGAATACATTTCTTTAATTCTGGTTTTCCCAAACATGATTATAACAAGTTTTTATTAAAATGTCAAATGTTTTCGATTTCCTGCGATAGACTGTTAACTCCTGTTCATTCTGATTGGATTTTGTATAATTTCGTAGTACTGGTAAATCATATCAGAGTGACAAAAGCTTACTACACAAAAAACATAGGACTTGTTAAAACGTACAGTTTGTCAGTTTTTTCTTGGAATTAACCTTTTCCGAAACATTTGTTGCTATTGGTTTTAATTGGTTTAAGGGTCACTCGGGCTAAATTTTTAGGTGAAAATGATAAAATTGTCTCTTTTTTAATTATATCATATAAATATTCTAGAGGCACTTGCGAATCATTTTGGTAAAACATTTTTCACGATCTACTATTTTTAAAAGCCCAGTGACATGTTTAATTAGCCCTTGCGCTATCTTTTAACCCGATGGCCCTTTCTGTACGTGCTTATTCTCCGTTTTGCATTTTGTTTCAGCTCATGTACATATGGCACCCTGGTAGGGCAAACTCTGTTCTTGATGAAACTACACGCAGAAAAGTGGAGAAGAATGAGGTCGTGTGAACGGGAGCCCACATGCGATCCCCATTCTTCCAATCTACCGGTTAGGAAAGGTCTCATTTAGGTAGTTGACACTTAAAATGATTTCAGTCTAATTATATAATTTAAATTCAATAACAGCCCGCCTTAAAGCAATATGTGTATGTAAAAATATATAAAAGTGTATATTACAGTCATTGTATATATTTATATTATTATATACATGTAATAATGTTATTTGAATATATTATGTAATTTAATAATGTAGGAGCTGTGAGAATAATAGGTTAAAAGTTGCTATCCATGAGGTAACAATGAGGTAACCTTGAGGAAATAATGAATTTGAAAGTTTAACAACACTACTTGTAATTCTTGGAAGCAATAATGTAATTTTTGTAACAGTTCATAAAATAGCCAATCAACAACCAGAAAAAGCTTTAGTTAAATGAAGGTATTCTATTGGACTAGGATTAGGCAATCAGAAACTGAAATATAGCAAAATTTACAAATTTAAAGATCAGTGCTCTTGTAGATAGTGCTCATAACTGGACACGTTGGTTGTAGACAGACACGAGACACGTCCTAAAAAAATGTAATACGTATTCAGTGTGAGACGAAAATATTTTACGTGTTAAAAAGTGAAAGAAATTAACAAAAGAATCTCACAGCTCTCTATATCAGTGAAGTGTTATTTAAATCGTGTCAAGCATTAATAGAAAGGAGTGAAGTACAAATTATAATCTGTGTAAGCCTACATTCTTCAGTCGCACCACAACCCTGCAGAAAGGAACATGTCTCTAACAATAATACTGTCGCAGCCGAGGCAAACATAAATATAAATATTTAAAGAAACAGTCAAATTACAGAGTTAATATTGTTTTAAACATTTGGGGCAAAGGCCACCGGAAACGTTTTACCATACGTGTGGTTGCAACTACTTCAGTTCGGCTTCCCAACAGTTGAACTACAATACAACTCCTATTTCAAACTGACTTTCCATACGTAGCAAAAACAAACCTTCTTTAAATTGGCGCCCAAATAAGAATAAAATTCATACAAAAATCTTCTTCAAATTGGCGCCCAGCGTGGGGCATATAACAATACAACGAAACAACTTCAAATTGGCTCCCAAAGCGTGGGGCAAATAACAATACAACTCCTACAACAAAACTTCTTCATGGTCTAGCACAATGTTTGCATAGTGAGGTGGTGCCCCATCTTGTTGATAAATGACAGGGGACAGGGATACCATCCTGCCGAAACTGTAGCACAAGGAACAAGTGCAGAACGTCCAGGTAAATTGTCCCGGTAATCGTCTTGTATTGATGATAAAGATGGGCATGTTGAACTGCATTAGGCTTTATAAGGTCCTACTCTATCCTAATATATGGTTTATTGCATTTTAGCAGACCAGGAACTTGAAAATATATTGTGAATTTATGGGCAATCTTTATTGCAGAACCAAGGGAAAATGTTGCTAAATCAAGAACATTTAAAAGGAAAATAAACGCTGTGAGCTTTCTTGAAAACACTTCATACAAATGTATTATATAGAGCTTTAGCATGGTCCCGTTATTCTGAAAGTAAAATCAGTTCAAAAAACTAGACTGATTTAATGGGAAAACTGAGTAACGAAAAGACTACTTTACCAACATAAATTAATACTTTCGTAGATTTAAGCGAGGGAGTCACTTCGAAGGCCTTGCCAATTAACATACATAAAAGGCAGCGAGTTTACTATAAGAAGATATTGCTACGGATTTTATACAGGGGCAGAATACGTTCCTTCCAAGGTGTAATTCTTTGCAGTAAAGGTAACTGTAATACTGTTTCGCTGTATAATAAACATACACTCGTAAATTAATAGTAGAATGTTATACAAAGGGTAAAAGTAGACTTTTATTTTGCGAGTAGGAATGTTTGCAAATAAAACCACTTTCAACACGAGTGACAAACTATTTTTAGACAGCGCTCGAATTTGTAAAATATCAATAAAATAATATTGTATTGATTCTTGAAACTAACAAAGATCACGTTTAGAACGCGTGCTTGAAACAAGAGAAGTTGCGTTAAAAAACCGAGATTTCAGATGTTTTGTTGATTCGCTAGCAGTTTATTTTCAGTGAAATTATTTTCACCATTTTGCCTTACCCAGGCAATGAAGGGATGAAATGCTATATCATATTACCTGAGGCAGTATTTTTAACACTTAAATGATTTTAGTCAAATTATATAATATAAAATATAATAACAGACCGCCCTAAAGCAATATGTGTATAATATAATATATAAAATGCATGTAACAGTCATTGTATATGTTTATATTATTGTATGCATATGTAATAATGTTCCGTGAATGCATTACGCAATTTAATAAATTAGGAGCTGTGTGAATAATAGATTAAAGGTTGCTAACAATGAGGTAACCTTGAGGCAATAATGAATTAGAAAGTTTAATGCTACTTGTAATTCATGGAAACAATAATGTAATTTTTGTGACAGTTTATAAAGTAGCCAATCAACAACCAGAAATAAGCTTTAGTTAAATGAAGGTATTCTATTGGACTAGGATTAGCCAATCAGAAACTAAAATGGAGCAAATTTTACAAATTCAGAAGTTAGTTGCTTGTAGACAGCGCTCCTAACCGGACGCGTTGCTTGTAGACAGCGTTTCTAACTGGACGCATGACGCGTCTTCGAGAAATTTAATACGTAATGTGTGAGACAAAAATAGTTTACGTGCTAAAAAGTGCAAGTAATCAATAAAAACATCTCACAGCTCTCTCACTCTCTATATCAGTGAAGTGTTATTTAAAATCGTGTCAAGCATTAATAAAAGGAGTGAAGTAAAATTATAATCTGTGTAAGCCTACATTCTTCAGTCGCACCACTCCCTGCTAAGACATTCATGTCTCTAAAAAAATATAAATACTGACGCAGCCGAGGCAAACATAAATATATAATATTTAAAGAAACAATCAAAATTACAAAGTTAATATTTTTTTAAACTTGGGACGAAGGCTACCGGAAACTTTTTACCATACGTGCGGTTGCAACTACTGCAAGTTCGGCTCCCAACAGTCGAAATATAAAACTCCTACTTCAAATCGGCTTTCATGCGTAGCAGCAACAAATCTTAATGCTTTCTGGATTTATTGAGGTAGGTGCTTCTAGCGTTATTATTTCTGCTCCTTCTGTAATTTCACTTCCATTTCAGTTTCTTCTAAATTCATAATTTTCGCCATTTAATCTTTATGTGGGTTAGATAAAAGCGTAGCGTTTTAGATCAAAGAAAGCTGTCAATATAACGTACAGGTTAACTCTACAACAAATTGCAATAAATTGAAGTATGACGATTTGTATCGTGAACAGATAATGCGAGCTCCATGAGAAATTAATAATGTAAAACGACATAGTGAAACGTAAAACCTAATAAAACCAAGTTGTTATTAAACATGTGCAAATACAAAGGAAGGGTAATGGACTTGAAACCAAAGTTGGTCCAAATGAAGATTATAGCTCGCAGTTCTACTTTTAGGCATTGTCTAAGAAATTAATTTACCTACCTACTTCTGTTGATAATGTAAAAATGAGTAACAATTAAACATTCACTGCTGCTTTGTCTGTTAATACAGGATGTCTGTAACAAATTCCTTGTAAAAAGTGTTTTTAAAAAGTGTAACAACAACGCCATTCTGATTTTGGCAACAATGTGCGTGTGAAGGAGTAAAATGCTTTGCTTGCAGCCTGTAATCGTGCTGCTGTTGCCCGTGTCGAACTTTCAAGTACGTGACTAGTTCTCGGTTGCAACCTAGTGCTATAAAATATCATTAATGACTTCAAAACTATGAAAAATACAACACATTGCACAAATGTTTTCCTTTAAATGACTTCTGTATGCTCTTAAAAGGAACGTATTGTAACTTCTAGCGTGTATAGAATATGTAAAATCTTCTTTCCTTGTGTGGTTCATCGAAAATTCACTTTCATACAAAAACAAATATTCATCCTAGATAATGAAAACACAAGTGCGGTTGGTTCGACATCATTATGCCTGACACAGTTTTTCTTTTTCTACCATAAAATCGCATCTTTTATCGAAGATGGACGGAGGAAGAAGACAGTTCATAATAATGATATTTTACTGCAGCTTCATTAGTGCCATCTACCGACTGAGTCTTCACTTTGCAGACACTGGAACATTACAGAGAGCCTGCAATAAATTTAAATGTCAAGCCAGCAGAAGTTTTATGATCTATAGCTTTTGCCATTGTTAAGTTTCTTCTTTTTTCTCGATTTCCCTCGTCCATATGCCGGAGTTGTAATTGATTTTTTCCGGTGACTGAACAGAAATAAAAAGGAGACAGCCCAAGGACGTGCTAAAGGAGTTTTCCTGTGGGACACTTTTCTCCGCTGAATTTTCCTTGGTCTGCAGTTTGTGACCCCTCCTATCCCATGACACTCATCATGCCTGCTCCAGAGCACCCTGAGGGGTAGTGGGACAAATGATGTGCTACCGTCATTTCATTCCACATTCCCAATGTGACCAGTCGATCTGTCTATACCAACATTCCTAACTTCATGGCCTCGAGTTTGCTGAAAGCTAAAGCAGTTATTAAATCATCCATTGGAATTTACATATACACTGTTATTTTTTACAATATTAGTTTGATTCATTATTTTTTAAATTTGTTTATTTATTGTTACTTCAATTAAATTATTTACTTCGTAGTGGTTTAAGACAAACGTGTAGTTTATCCCCGCGATGTTTTAATACGAGGTGTGATCAAAAAGTAACGGCCATTTTTGTTTTTCTTAAAGAATTTTTATTTAATCATCAACATCAAGTTTGTCCCCTTCAAAGGAATCCCCCTCATATATAATATGTTTGTGCCAGCGCTTTTTCTAATCTTTAAAGCACTTCTGGAACTCACTTTTCGTTATGGTGTTAGGATCCTTCAGCGATTCTGTTTTATCTCATCAATGGTGGCAAAATGTCGTCCTTTCATGGTTTTCTTCAGCCTCGGGAATAGAAAGAAGTCGCAGGGGGCCATGTCCGGCTAATACGATGGCTGAGGCAGCATAAAGGTTTTAGTTTTTGCCAAAAAGTCACGAACAAGCATTGAGGTATGAGAGGGTGCATTATCGTGATGTAATTTCCACGAGTGGTTTTGCCACAATTCTGGTCGTTTTCTTCCGATTGCTGCATGCAAACGGCGCATAACTTCCAGTTAGTATTCCTTATTGACAGTACGACCATAAGGCAGGAACTCCTGACGCACTATCCCATTGTAATCGAAGCAAACAGTGAGAAGAACCTTCACATATGATCAACTTGTCTAATTGTTTTCGGTCTTGGCTCTTCAGGTAGTTTCCATTGGTACGATTGGGCCTTAGTTTCGACGTCATAACCATATACCCATGTTTCTTCACCTGTCATAACCTTCTTTAGAAGTTCTGGATCGTTTTCGACTTCACTCAGCAATTCCTGAGCGATGTCTACGCGATGCCGTTTTTGCTCTAAATTCAACAATTTCGGAACAAACTTTGCTGCTACACATTCCGTGCCCAAAACATCCGAAAAAATTGCCTAGCATGTGCCAAAGGATATGCCGACGTCATCAGCTACCTCTCTGATGGTGATTCAGCGATTATCCAGAATCATTTTCTTTGCTTCTCCCACATTGTCGTCAGTAATTGATGTGCTAGGGCGTCCAGGGCGGTCGTCGTCTTCAACGACTTCTCGACTCTCTTTGAAACGTTTACACCACTCGTAAACTCTTGTCTTACTCATAGTAGATTCGCCAAAGGAGTATAAAGCTCGCGAAATTAAAGAATTCCCGTTATTTTATCACACCTCGTATGTATATTAGGAATAATACAATGAATATGCTACTGTATGCTGACGATATTATAAGTAATAATCCAAGAAACAGTAAATGATTTGCAGAAAAATATTTTTGAACTGGGAAATGAGCTAGCAAAATATGGACTCCAGATATCAATTAACAAAACAAAAGTAATGGCCTCCCGAGGAAAGTACCCTCTAATATTCAAAATAATAATAATAAATAATAAAGTACTATAACAAACAAGTACATTTAATTATTTAGGAAGTAATACAACGTATCTAAACAATCAAGTAAGTAAATTACAAAATAATTGTGAAATATTAGTAAGAACACTAAAAAGAAGAGCAAGAAAAGAAGCTGACTTAAAATCCTATAAGGCAGTGGCGATTCCTACGTAATGTATGGTTGTGAGACATGAACTATAAAGAAAAAAGAAGAGCATAAAATAAATGCAGCAGAAATAAGATACCTCAGAGCTAATAATGAGTGTACAATAATGGATAAAATAAAAAATTGAAGGAATTTTTCTTTACGTCATTAGCCCCACGTTTGGTTGCCAATTTGAAGGAGGAGTTGTATTCTACTTCCACTGTTGGGGAATCAAGCTTGATGAAGTAACTGCCCCACGTATGGTACAAAGTTACCGGTGGCCTTCGCCCCAATGTTTAGGAATAAACTTTGTGTTTTTATGTTTCTTTAAATATTATATACATTTATGTTTGCCTTGGCTGCGTCAGTATTAATTTGTAGAAACATGTATCTCTTTGCAGGAGGTGATGCGGCTAAAGAATGTAGGCTTACACAAATTATAATTTTTACTCTTTTATTAATCATTCACACGGCTAAATATGTGAGATTATTTATTAATTATTTGCACTTTTTAACACGTAAACTTTATAATATTCTTGCCGTAATGATTTTTATATGTCTCACACTAAATACGTGCCGAGCGAATGAACTGCCCAGGTATGTTGCCTTCTAGCAACTAGCGTTTACCGCTTAAATTTGTAAATTTCTCTATTTAAAGTCTCTGATTGGCAAATTTTACTCCAATAGAATACTTTTATTCAACTTTCGGCTTTTCTAGTATTTGATTGGCTATTTATAAACTATTTTAAATATTACATTATTGTTTCCAAGAATTACTAGTAGCATTATTAAACTTTCCAATAAATTATTCACTCTTGGTTACCTCATTGTTAGCAACTTTCGACTTCTATTCTCACAGCTCCTACATTATTAAATTACGGAATACATTCACATAACATTATTATATATGTACACAATATTAGAAACATACATAATGACTGTAATATAAACTTTTTATATATTGTAGTATACAGATATTGCTTTAAGGCCTCTTTATATTGTATAATTAGACTGAAATCATTTAAGTGTTAAAAATACTGCCTCAAAATGAAGAAATGAGAGAGGAATTATATATGGTTTATCAAAGTTGAAATAGGACAATATTAACAGTGAAGAGTCAATTGATAAAATAAATGAGTCGAATGATATTAGAAGCCTTCACTTACATCATGGTGATAAAAGATGGACGGTAGTTTCGAGACTTCAAGGTCTCATCATCGGCACAGAAGACGAGGAATACTTCCTTGAGCAGATGTGCAAGTCTGCAGTATTTGATAAGTGGCAAATAAACAAATATAAAAACACAGGTTTGATTGTCGCTTTTTAAACTCTGATTTCTGTTTCTTGAAGAGTTGCATCATGACCATCTATGTATATTCCATGCAATACAATATAGCTGAGTTTTGTTTTTATACTCTACAGAGATAAGCAACTATTTATATTCTGTGGAGTAATGACTAGTTATTCTACTCCATGGCATTTTCAACTAAAAGCTATGGCCTTCTTGTAAGTATGTTATATAACTCCAATGCGTTCGTACTAAAAAAACTCTGATGTGTTACACTCACATGACTTTCTCTACTCTTGTACAAACTATTTTTACAAACGCTTATTCTCCATATGCCTCATATTAATCGAGATATCGAGATGTTAATCTTATTGCTAATTTTATTGTAGATGCAAGGGGAATTGGTAGGCTTTAAGCGATTGTCAAATATTTTAAGAGCTGGTTGCTATGTGGAGTATTCCATTCTCTTTGCATTACCAGGACAAAAAAAATTAATAACGAATTCCCATTTGAGAAAAAATAAGTATTGGAAAATTTAAGGGAATAACAAGTAATATGTCGAAAATGGTTCACTCAACAACAAAAATGTATATGACATAAATTGTGTGTTTTAACGCGATCTACATTTTTTGTGATGTAAAAGTTTGTCTGTCTCTTATGACAGACAAACTGGTTTACCAGTTATGCAAAAGTCGTTCACAATGAAGAATACTTTTGGAGACATTCCCAGAAAATTCAAGATATAAATTTTATTTGTCATGAAATTATCTTAAATATATGATATTTTAATCAAAATCGTTAGAGCCATTTTTGAGAAAACTAAAATTTTCGAAAAATCTTCTACGTAAAGGGTAATCTGGGTGGGGGTATTTTCTTGAAAACCTTCGTGTCGTATCTCTGGAAGATACTGAACCTAAATACCAAGTTTGGTGTTTATTTCTGAGTTATGCTGTTCACAGACACACACAGACACACACACACAACACACACACGGACATGTTTCCAAAAATGCTTTTTTTGGATTCAGGAGGTCTCAAAACATGTATTTCCGGTGAAATCTCGGTATCGAATTTTTGGGTGGAATACAATACTTCCCCTACTTACTATACGTAGTACAGAAAGTAAAAACTCAGTTTTATTTATAGACGCTCTTTAACTGCTGTGGTCCTCAGCGTCCCATTCTATATTGGGCGTGAAGGACAGATAGTTCTGCTCAGAGGCCTCTTTATCAGACTTGAGATTCTTTTGCGTGCCGTAAATATAGGATACGGGACCACCGGCTTTACTTCCCTTCCGAAGGAAGCCATGCTAGGGTTTTTTACGTCCGAAAAAAAATCAATCGCCCTCCGCCGGGTTTGAACCCGCGATCTTGGGCTAGTAGGATAAGCACTACACTACGGAAGATGACCACGTTCGTACTCAACTACAAAGAATTTGTAAATTCTTTTTAATATTTTAGTAATTTATGAAATTAAATTAGGTATTTTATAGCCCCATATCTGTCAAAATGGGGAATTTCAATGGTGAAAAGATTATCAAAATCGATTGAATGGTTTTTTTTTAGATCACTCTATACACTCGCACAGTTTCTTTCTATGTAATATTAGCATAGTTTATTGTCATTTGAATTTTATTTCTTAAAAGAATTAACACAATCAATTATTTACTGTCATTTTGTGCTACATGTAAAGTAAACGCATTTTCAAGTATGAGCAAAATACTGTAAATAATTTATTTGAATATTATGTATATTGATAAATCATAAAGAGTAAGGAATTATACATGCACACGTCATTCATTTATAATGCTACGTCAACAAAGTAGTTTCAAAGACTATAAGCGAGTTAAACAAAGCTCATACCTACATGTATTCTCTTGCAACTAATAGCAAAATTATAATTAGGCAATTATACCAAGCCAATAGGGCACAATACAACATTTCTTTGTTCTGTAACATGGCAGTCAACCGGAAAGCAGCACTGTAATGGGTGAAACGAAGCTGGAGTTCCAGCCAGTCTAAGCAAACACTTAGGAAATACTTAGTAGATTATGATACAAGGGGAAGTAGCGTTTTATTTTGTGAATAGGAATGTTTATAAAACTAAGGCTGTAGGCCGAGCAAAATAAAGCCACTTTTAACACGTTGCATATACTATTTTTACTTTCTCTACTACGTATAGTAAGTAGGGGAGGTTTTGTATTCCACCCAAAAATTCAATATCGAGATTTCACCGGAAATATATGTTTTGAGACCCCCTGAATCCAAAAAAAGCATTTTTGGAAACATGTCCGTGTGTGTGTCTGCGTGTCTGTGAACAGCATAACTCAGAAACGAACAGTTGGATAAAAACCAAACTTGGTATTTAGGTTCAGTATCTTCAAGAGATGCGACACGAAGGTTTTCAAGAAAATCCCTCCACCTCAGAGTACCCTTTACATGGAACATTTATCGAAAATTTTAATTTTCTCAAAAATGACTAATGATTTTGTTTAAAATATTATATATTTAAGATACTTTCATGACAAATAAAATCTATATTTTGAATTTTCTGGGAATTTCTCCAAAAGTATACTTCATTGTGAACGACTTTTGCATAACTGGTAAACCATAAGAGATAGACAAACTTTTACTACACAAAAAATGTAGATCGCGTTAAAATACACAATTTATGTCATATACATTTTTGTTTTTAGTGAACCATTTTCAAGATATTGCTTATTATTCCCTTAAATTTTCCAATACTTATACTGTTTCTCAAATGGGAATTCGTTATTCAGTTTTTTTGTCCTGGTAATGCAAAGAGAATGGAATACTCCACATAACAACCAGCACTTAAAATATTTGACTATCGCTTAAAGCCTACCAATTCCCCTTGCATCTACAAGAAAATTAGCATTAAGATTAACATCTCGATTAATATGAAGCATATGGAGAACAAGCATTTGTAAAAATAGTTTGTACAAGAGTAGGGAAAGTCATGTGAGTGTAACACATCAGATTTTTTCTGTTGCTTCTGTAATTTCACCTGGCTCTTCCGTTTCAGTTTCTTCTGAATTCATAATTTCTGCCATTTAATCTTTATGCAGCTATCCTGCATAAAAGAATAAGGTTTTAGATTAAAGAAAGCAGAAGGCTGCCAATATAACTATAGGTTAACTGTACAAGGAATTCTGTAAATTGAAGTATGATGATTTGTATTGTGAACAAATAATGCGAGCGCCATGAGAAATTAATCATGTAAAAAGACATAATGAAAAGTAAAACCTAAGCAAACCAAGTCGAATTATTAAACATGTGCAAATACAAACGGTGATTGCTAGGTGAGTGGGCTTGAAACCAATGTTAGTCCCAATGAAGATTATCGCATTAGTGCGATAGTATAAAGCTTTTAGCTCGTGTGCACTGTGTTAGAAACTCTACTTTTAGACCATGCTGTCTAAAAACTTTTATAGTGCATAATAAAGAGTGTAAATGAGAAGAATATGGCGGTTAAATATATTATAACGGTGAAGTATGGGAGCTTTAGCATTTTATAATATAATTATAATATTTTATTAGAGGTCTGTACGATAAAGTAAAATCTGAACTCGTTGCATTCATGACCTTCCACAAATAAATAAAATAATAACGCATTATCTCGAAACATTTTGATTCGCATCTATAGGTAGTTCCATAAGAACGCAATAATTTTGTAATAAAACTACCTATTTATTACAAAGTAAGATTTGTTTACATTACAAAAAATTATAGCTACTTTCTGGGGACTTCATATATATACGAGAATATATTAACAAATTTAGATAGTTTTCTGGAATGATTTTGTGAACAATTTTTAT
Source organism: Deroplatys truncata (assembly GCA_030765065.1). Classification (NCBI taxonomy): domain Eukaryota; kingdom Metazoa; phylum Arthropoda; class Insecta; order Mantodea; family Mantidae; genus Deroplatys; species Deroplatys truncata. The sequence goes on along the minus strand of CM060980.1, from coordinate 125,163,133 downwards.
GTGTGCATAAAAAAGAATTTAATAAAGTATGTTTTTATATACTCCTACATCTTTGCATGGATTTCGACCAGCTGGCACATATGTTCTTTAGGAAAAGAGTGAAAATACTATGGGTTGGTATCGCAATAAAAATAATCCCAAGGAAGAGGGGGTGGAAAATGTTCTGCGGGAGACATTTTGAGCATGCTCAACAAGAATGGACCTGTTTTCTTCATACTTTGTTAAACAAAAATATAAAAATTGCTCCCTTCATTCTTTTAGGGCCCTGGGAAAAGAAATACGGTATCAATCCTATGAAATTATTGTATATAATGATTGAAAATGTTGAAATAAAAATAAATGTTGGTCCTTTATTAATTTTTTTTCCAATTAAGAATAACATTATGATGATTTTTACTTTCGTCTTCTAATATGGCTGCTCCTCCTATATTAAGTGGGTACAGGCTCCCAAACATAAGTTTTGCTGATGACGTTGTGCTGTTCACCGATAATGACAAAGATCTGCAAAATATGATACAGGAGCTAAACGACTGCAGCAAAAAATCCGGCCTATCAATGACCATCAGCAAAACATAAATTATGACAAATAGCCAAGACATACCAATCACAATTGACACTAAGGTACTACAGTATGTACCAGAATACGTACACCTAGGTCAACTGGTTAAACAATATGGACGAAGAACTAAAACGCAGTATAGCAATAGCATGGAAATCATTTTGGACCATAAAATTCATTCTACTGGACAAGAAACTCAACCGGAAATTAAAAATCAAAACACTAGACTCCTCCCATCACTACTATATGGGTGCCAAACTTGGAACCTGACAGAAAACACAAAAGAAACGCATTCAAGTTTGCCAGAGAAAAATGGAGAGGAAGGTGCTAAGACTATCCGGAATAAGATGGGACGACGCCTTCAAGAAAGCAGTAGGAGCACACTAGACAGGACTGCATACGACCGCAGCAACCGGAGAGACATCCGAAGAAGGCAGGAAGTGCTAAACACTGTCGGATCGGAATGAAGGAAAGAAGTGTGTAAAGTGAGGAACCCCAAACTAGATCATTCAGTGCCGATCGCAAAAGTGAGTGAACAATGGTGCAAAGTGCGGAAGAAAGAACGCAAGAAAAACACCACTTATGCGGACTAGCTCCCTGCATGAGTCATATCGAGCTCCCCTTCGCAAGAGGAGACCTTAGTCCTTGAGGGATTCATTCATTCGTTCAATGCAAAACGCCAAATCTTGAGGGAGAAGGGCTTGTAAATTTTTCAGTGGGAGGAACTTTGAGATGATTTTCATTACGAATGGAAAATTTGTCACACATTCTTTAGGAATAAGTGTAAACATACTGTGAGGGTGCTATCACAAAAAACAACCCTAGCGGAAAATTGTGTGGAATGTATTCGGCGGGAAAAAATTCTGCGTGTTTTTTAGTACTAACGGGCCAATTTTATCAATAATTTTATGGATTAAAAACGTAAAATCATAACTCTACATTTTTTCGGTCTTCTAGCCAGGTAAGTAGATAGGTTGAAACCGACGATTCGGTGTCCACCATCATCGTCTTCGGATAAGCTTATAAGTCCGAGAAAATTTAGAGTTATTATACCGTCAGGAAACCTTCAGCTGCTATTTTACATAAAATCATATTCTCTTCATTCATTTAGGGGTGTTATAACAAACGCCACTCCCCAACGGGTGAGGGTGAGGCAGTATTTTGAATACTTGAATAATTTCAATTAAATTATATAATATGCAAATTCAATAAAAGCCCGCCTTGAAGCAATATGTATGTAATAATTTGTAAAAATGTATGTAACAGTCATTGCAAATGCTTATATTATTGTAAACATGTTCAATAATGTTATGTGAGTGCATTATGTAATTTAAAAATGTAAGAGCTGTGATGATAATAATAAGTTTAAGGTTGCTAACAATGAAGTAACAATGAGGTAACCTTGAGGCAATAATAAAGTTGGCTTCCCATACGTGGAACAATAACTTCTTCAAGTTGGCTACCCAAGCGTGTGGCTAACATTAAAACAACAAATAATTAAACAATACAACTTCTAATACTACTTCAAGGGGATGCAATGTTCGGCCAGGGGGGGTAAATTTTAAGGATATTTAGCTTGAATGGGCCTGTTTTCTCATTGAAAAAAGGATAAGTATTCTCTCTCATTCTTTTAAGGTCGATAATGCTAGAAACCTTCCCGGCAACACCGGGTATTTCTGCTAGTGAAGAATAAATCAAATAAAAAAAACTATTATAAAGCTGCATATAGTAATCGTGTTACCACTGCTGTTATATTGTAGTGAATTCTGGACGTTATAAAACAGCGAAAAACAGATGATATCAATAGAAATAAAGCTTCTCTAAAAAGTAGTGCTATATACCCTGGTGTGCAAAACCTAAGGACGAAAGTAATCTTCGCATGCTGTGACACTGTCAAGTAACATAGCTCGTTGAAACTTGAATCATACATAGAGGGAACTGCTACGGTATGCTACAGTAGGCAACTAAACGAAATATGCAATGAGACGAACAGAAATGCCACTTTTATTCATAGGCCATAAGCTACACTAAAGTCAATACGACATATTTACAGAAGCAGATACATGGTGCTTAAAAGGGTATATGATCACCACGGACAGCACTGCATGCTCTGCATCGTGCTCCCATGCTAGCCACAAGGTTGGTAAGCAGTTCTTGTGTAGGGCGTTCCATTCCTCCACCAGCGCTATTGACAACTGTTGGATGCTCTTTGGTGCATGTGCATGTGATGCAATGCGTCTCCCCAAAGCATCCCACACATGTTCGATGGGATTTAATTCGGGGGAATGGGCAGACCAGTCCATTCGCCGAATATCCTCTCGTTCCAAGAGATCCTCCACCTGCGCTGTTCGATGTGGTCGCGCATTGTCATCCATAAAAATGAAGTCGGGGCCGACGGCACCCCTGAAAAGACGCACATGGTGAAGGAGTACAGTATCACAATTACGTTGACCAGTAAGCGTACGGAGATCGTTGCGCCCATGCAACATTACGCCTCCCCAAACCATAACACCTGGACCACCAATACGATCATGTTCAAGGATATTCCTGGGTTCATTACGTGTTGCCTCCTCTCGCCAGATGAGGGTATGACGAAAATCACTTCTTAGACTGAATCTGCTCTCATCCGAGAAGAACATGTGAAACGGTGCCGCCAATGTGCGGATGTCAATAGAACACAACGTACTGGCCGTCGGGCAAAGAGACCGCCTCCGTGTAGTCGCCGTGTCACTATGTATCGTGAGATTGCGTGCCTAGCTGTCCTGTTAAATGTGGTTGCAATTGCACCCGCTGTTTGGCGTAGATCCCTTCTTGTCTGTTGCACAATGTAGCGATTATCTGCTGCTGAAGTTGAGCGTGTTCGACCACCACCTCTCCTTGGGACAGCAATGCCTGTGGTTTGGAAGGTTCCCCATGCACGTGAAACAATACTGTGAGCAATTCCAATTTCCTCACACTTCACCTTGCTTCCAGTTTCCCGATGCTTCTTCCCCGTGTGAAGTCATCCAAATGGTGCCTTCCCGCATATAGATCAATCTACCAAGGAAACACCGATTTTTCCTTTTTCAGGTCACAGCAATTGTTCATGGATTGCTGACACACGATTATAAACTTCCTAGAGAAAATAGTGCCAGGGTGTGACATCACAAGACCTCGATGGCTAATTCTGTTTGCAATTGCGTGAGATGAGACAGGCATGAGCTTTTTCTCGCAATAAATCACTTGTTTCCTATACAGTGTAACTAGTTGTATCTTTATTGATAACATATGTATATTTTGTACTAAAATAAAATATCTGATGTGAAGGATTTTTCTTGGTTTTCCTCGGTCGCTAGACGAATGCTGGGTTAGATAATTTTATTCCGAAATTTCCAATAATCTTTCTCTACTACGTATAGTAAGTAGGGGAAGTATTGTATTCCACCCAAAAATTCGATACCGAGATTTCACCGAAAATACATGTTTTGAGACCCCCTGAATCCAAAAAAAGCATTTTTGGAAACATCTCCGAGTGTGTCTGTGTGTGTGTGTGTGTGTGTGTGTGTGTGTGTGTCTGTGAACAGCATAACTCAGAAACGAACAGTCAAATAAACACCAAACTTGGTATTTAGGTTCAGTATCTTCCAGAGATGCGACACGAAGGTTTTCAAGAAAATCCCTCCACCCCAGGTTACCCTTTTGGAACATTTTTCGAAAATTTTAATTTTCTCAAAAACGGCTCTAACGATTTTGATTAAAATATCATATCTTTAAGATATTTTCATAACAAATGAAATGTATATCTCGAATTTTCTGGGACTGTCTCCAAAAGTATTCTTCATTGTTGACTTTTGCATAACTGGTAAACCATAAGAGATAGACAGAATTTTACTGCACAAGAAATGTAGATCGCGTTAAAATACACAATTTATGTCATATACATTTTTTTGTTGAGTGAACCATTTTCGAGATATTGCTTGTTATTCCCTTAAATTTTTCAATACTTATACTTTTTCTCAAATTCGTTATTCATTTTTTTGTCCTGGTAATGCAAAGAGAATGGAATACTCCACATACCAACCACCACTTAAAATATTTGACTATAGCTTAAAGCCTAGCAATTCCCCTTGCATCTACAAGAAAATTAGCAATAAGATTAACATCTCGATTAACATGAAGCATATGGAGAATAAACGTTTGTAAAAATGGTTTGCACAAGAGTAGAGAAAGTCATGTGAGTGTAACACATCAGATTTTTTACCTTACATTTAATTTCCTTATTCTCCAACGCCATATCAGACAATGGGCTGATTACCCATCTTGGATATGTTCTGATCTAGAGTTTGCTTGCTGCTCGACAGGGTATTGACCCAAGGCTTAGGCTTGTAAGTCCTACAAAGAGGAGGTTAATCCGTTAAAGAAGAAGAAGAAGTCTCACACAACGTTCTCTGTCCCTTAAACATCCATAATTTCATACATCTTATTATAATCACGTTGCGTTACTCAGGATACATGTTGGAACATAAATAATCTCAAATTAAGCATAGCACGGAAAACAAAACACAACTACCCGTACATCGTAAGTTAGTTTTTTATTACGAATGAACCCAAGTGTGAAAACACAATGTTCGCATACTTTCTAAGTTGTTTTATAGATACAATTCAATCTGGCTAAACTTCAAGTTGAAACAACGAAATGAAAAGGGCTAATGCTATGGGAAAAGGCATTTGGCATAATTTTTAGTAACAATGTATCCTTGAGGCAGCATTTCCACCACGTTGGTCATTAAGATACGCAGGGCGTCCACAAGCATGGCGTTGACCATTCATTGTGCAATGGTAATGCACTCTGTCGGAAATCCGCTCAAGCTCTGCCCAGCGACTTTCATTTGTCTCGTTAAGCCTCTCCAACTGGTGTTGTTGCTTAGAAACAGGAGTTATTATGTTTTCTTTGGTCATTTCTTTAGCGTCCGTGCTCGTGAAGCCCAGTTAACCAGTTCTAATGCGCAATGTTACCGTTTTTTGTCACTCTGTCCGGGCTCAAGCCAGTCAAACTGAAAGGCAGATTTCCAGCACAATGAGTTCCTTTCTTCACACTTCTTGTTTTAAGCCTGCTATGAATGCCAGAATGTTGTTCCTTCCATTCGTCATATCCAAAAAGAGACCCCTCCTTGTTTTGGTTTTTGTGCATCTTCTGGGAATGGTGCGGTCGTAATTGTGTATGCTGCTTGCAATTCCGGGAAAAAGCCTTTTTTCTTCATCATCATTAGTCCAAAGAATGGAACACTTTTGCTCTTTACTTCGTATTTTCTTGTCTTATTCATTATTGACTCTTCTTTTCCTTGTGTATTTTCTTAGCCTTGCCTTCCCTTCTCTCCCCCTTGCTTTCGTGTCTTCCTTTCTCTTCTCCTCTCTTTTATCCTCATCAGTCCTCTTCTTTTCTTCCCACTCATTATTTTCTGTTTCCTCCTCTTCTTTTTCCTCTCCTTTTTTCCATTCTCTTCCTATTAACTCTTCTCCCTCTCCTCTTTCTCTTAACTCGTTTTCCCTCCTCTCTTTTCTCTATCTCCCTCACTCTTCACTGCATTTCCCTTCGCTCCTATCTCCTTTCCTTTTCACTCCCAGCTTCTCATGTCTCCTCTTCCCTTCTCCTCTCTAATTTTCCTTCTGTTCTCTGATCTCTTTTCTCATACATTATACTCATCTTAGACCAGGTTCCAAAGTGTTGTGAATTTAACCATCGCACTGAGATAATAATTTCCATTTATACTTCTTCAAAATTGAGAACAAAGTCAGGTTAAAAGTAATGATATTACTTTTATTTATTCCATTACCAACATTTGCTTAAGAAAAATATGGATGTGGCTCTGTCAAGATCGCGATAGATCTTGATTGTTAATTTTATACAAATGTCTCTATCAAAAATAAAGAAGCTGCACCAAAAACAACATTTTTTGTAAAATGTAAGCTTAATGGTGTGGATCCCACTGAGGGTTTTACTAAAAAACAGTCCAAAATTCGAAATGTGTTTTTTTTTCCGTTATAATCATAACCAAATCTTCCCCTCACACGTGGATATAATTATTTTTCATGTTGGCCATTTTTACTTTCTCTACTACTTACCTAAATGAACTATAGGAAGAATTGTATTCCACTAAAAAATTCGATACCGAGATTTTATCGGAAACTGTCGTCCTCCGTGGACTAGTGGTACCGTGCTAGCCTCTAGTTCCCAAGGTCGCGGGATCAAACCCGGCGGAGGGCGATGGATTTTTTCGGGCATAAAAATCCTTAGCATGGTTCCTTCGGAAGGGAAGTAAAGCCGGTGTTCCCGTGTCGTAGATTTACGGCACGTAAAAGAACCTCAAGCCTGATAAAGAGGCCTCTGAGCAAAATTACCTGTGTTAGAATGGGACGCTAAGGACCATAGTAGTTAAAGAGCGTCCATAAATAAAACTCAATTTATTTATCTATCGGAAATACACGTTTTCAGAATCAAAAAGGGAATTTTTAACTACTAATATATGGAAAAATAATAAATGCTAAATTATTTTACTGGGTATATGAAGCTTTTTTGCATATATTAGTAGTTAAACATTCCCTTTTTGATTCTGAAAACCTGTATTTCGATAAAATCTCAGAAAGTTCCTAGTATGCAATTAAAATTTCAAAAGAACGATTTAAGAATAAGCCAGCACTCGTAGCCGTGGTCGCTGGAGTGTATAGCTGAGGGTCCACGGGTTCGATGGGCATGGGTGTTTGTGTATGTTTAATTGCGGTAATAAGCGGTAAAGAAAACAGTAAACACAGTAATCATAAACTGGGTAAAACAAGGAAACTTTAAAAACAAAGAAAAAAGAATTATGGTGTTTGAAAATGTTGCCTTAAAAACATATATTAATAATATAAAATAAGATTACTTTATAAACTGCACTAAATAAAAGTGGTTACTGTATTTTTCCCCTAAGAAAAAAGGAATTTTAATTCAAATTTTAATTCCTTGTAAACGCAATTCTTTCAAGATAAGCAACTGGAAGGCACTCAAAGCACATAGTAACAGCGAAAACATTTTGAAAAATAATAAGCCATGACTTAAGACAATGGTGGAATCCCCGGCTTTTGAATTTGTCCGGAGTTTCCCTAGCGTGGCAGCTTATGCCTTTCTAGTGTGCACTGTCAACAAATGTTTTTTGTAATTTTTCGAAGTTTCCCTTCGATTTTGTGTGAAGCAAGTTCTTGCTTCTAAAATCTGTCCAGTGGAAATATTCTTTCGTCGTATATCAGAAATATTGCCAAAATATGTAGTAAACTAACAATCACAGAAATATAACTAACACTATGATTACATCAAGAATATATATCATATACAAGTTTATTAATAATGCATTGATATAGCATTATTTCGGTACAGAAAACTGCCTCGGGTTTGTATAAAACAATATTATAAACACAGAAATCTTGTTCTATTTGAAGTAAGTGAAATTAACCTTTAATAAATAATAATAATTAATACTGTAGCAGTATGAACACTAATGTAAACCAACGTTCATGTTTCACAACACGGAATGTAAACCAAGCATTAATGTTTACAACTCAACTCTTCCGTTCTATGACTTTCTAACACCAGCGCCGCCGGAAGAACTAGCTTGTGTATAATTGCATCAGTACGGATCTTCGGAGCCTTTGTTTTGCTTCTACAGAACCGTGTTTGATATGCACGCCCTGATTGTGTCCGATACATATCTAAGTTACATACAGTAGTATTTCAGATCCTACAAGTCGTTTAACATGTGAGATAATATCATCACACACTTTCACCGCCTACTATGCCACGCTTTTTCTTTGTTTGGAATTCAGAACAAAACTCATTGTGTAAACAGAACGTTTAAAAGTGTATCACACCCTTAATACTTTTACTTTCTCTACTAGTAAGACAGGAAGTACTGCATTCCATCCAAAAATTTGATGCCCAGACTTCATCAGAAATACTCACTTTGAGGCCTCCAGAGTAAAAAAGAAAAAAAATCTGTGTTACCTCGCGTGACTTTCTCTACTCTTGTACAAATTGCCTTTACAAACGCTTATTCTCCACCTACTTCATGTTAATCGATATAATAATTTGCAGAAACTATCTTATTGCTAATTTCCTTGTAGGTGCAAGGGGAACATGGTAGGCTTTAAGCGATAGACAAATCTTTTAAGAGCTGGTTGCTATGTGGAGTATTTCATTCCAGGAATTAAAAAAACGAATAACGAATTCCCATTTGAGAAAATAGTATTGAAAAATTTAAGGGAATAACAAGCAATATCTAGAAAATGTTTCACTCAACAAAAGAAAATGTATATGACATAAATTGTGTATTTTAACGCGATCTACATTTTTTGTGTAGTAAAATTTTGTCTATCTCTTATGGTTTACCAGTTATCAAAAGTCGTTCACAATGAAGAATACTTTTGGAGACATTCCCAGGAAATTCAAGATATACATTTTATTTGTCATAAAAATATCTTAAACATATGATATTTTAATCAAAATCGTTACAGCCATTTTTGAGAAAATTAAAATTTTCGAAAAATGTTCCATGTAAATGGTAATCTGGGGTGCGGGGATTTTCTTGAAAACCTTCGTGTCGCATCTCTGGAAGATACTGAACCTAAATACCAAGTTTGGTGTTTATCCGACTGTTCGTTTCTGAGCTATGCTGTTCACAGACAGACACACACACGGTCCCTGTTCTAAAAATCCTTTTTTTGGATTCAGGGGGCCTCAAAACATGTATTTCGACGAAATCTAGATATCGAATTTTTGGTTGGAATACAATACTTCCCCTACTTACTATACGTAGTAGAGAAAGTAAAGATGCATTTTTAGAAAACGGTCTATTTGTTTGTAAGTTTGTGAAAAGTCGATAAATACCAAACTTGGTATTTAGTTCAGTATCTCCCAAAGATACGACATGATCTTTCCCACACTAAATACCCTTTACATGGAAAAATTTTTCTCACTTTCTCAAAAATGGCTGCAACACTTTTGATTAAATCAACATATGTTTAAGATAGTTGTATGGCAAATAAAATGTATATCTTGAATTTTATGGAAATAGCCTCTACAGTTCTCTTCATTCTGAATGGCTTTTATATAAATGGTAAAGAAATGGACAAAGTTTTACTACACAAAAATTGTGGAGCACGTTAAACTACACAAATTGTGTATAATAAATCATTCTTGGCCTTAATCATTTCCGTGATATTCTTCGTAATTATTTTGAATTTTAAACAATACCTTTTTCAAGTTGTTAAATTTTTAAACATACCTTTTTCTAGTTGTAAGTCGCTATTCATTTTTTCTCGTGGTCATACAAGCAACATATAATTTAGAAGCCATTACTAGCAATACGCTTTAGCGCAGTTTATTCTTCTTGTACCTACATAACATGTGTAAACGCGTAACGAAACTTTATCAGGATTAACAAGAAGTAGACAATATATTTTATAGAAGAATGAGTAGAGAAACACATGTGAATGCAACACATTTTCCCTCTTTTTCCTGTGCTTACTCTTGTGATTGAAAGGAAAAATGTTTTCTCGTCTCTTTTGAATCTTAGGTTCTGTAACCACTATAATGGAGTTGTTCGCCCTCTTTAAAGCTGTTATTACAATTTTATTCGTGCTCCTTGAAACATAATGTGCATTATTATTTGAATCAATCTCAGTCATTCTTGCACATATTTCCTTTACATTACACTACGCGTTTAGTGCATAATTAGTAATTCCTGTCTGTAGTTAGTAATTCCAGTGACATTGGTAATTCCACTGTTTGCGTTTGTTGGTACTGTTGCACATAGCTTTTCTATAGCTCATTTTCCTTATTTTGAGTATTTTCTCGGGAATCGAACCAAAAGTGACGCTGTTTTACTTCCGCAGCACTGCTGGTAAACATTCGTAACAATAATTGAGCCACTCGCTTTATTCGCACTTCTGCAATAAGTACTCCATAACAGCAGTTTCAGCTGTCCATGCGTCCTCATTGAGGTAAATCGGGTGTACTTTTAGAGTACTTCTTGAATGTTTCGGTTTCTGGCAGGCTCTACTATTATCTTCGGATTCCTTCCTTCTCCGGTGCCGCAGTCTGTCGGGGAGCCGCAAAATTAAGCCTTATAAACCACTCAGCTCCTTGTCAAAGTGTACCAACATGATTTTATCGCTGCGAGGAGGAAGCTCAATTTCGTTGTTTAGGAGAAGGTCTCGCAGTCTGTTTACTCATTGCTAAATCTCTAAAACTTGGGTGGTTTTGCGGTTATATAACAAGTAAAATTTTAGAAGGTATTTAGTAAGTATAGAAAATATTATACTCCAAGCAAAGATTCGATATCCAGAATTCAACGGAAGGTCACTTTTTGAGGTTCTCTGAACTTCAAAAGAACATTTCTAGAAAAAGGTGCTGTGTATGTGCGTGTGTATGAGAGAGAGTGAGGAAGAAACAGCATAGCTCAAAAACTAAAAGTCTATAAATACGAACGTTTATATTTAAAACCAGCATCTCTCGATAATACGTGAAGGTTTTCTCCAGATTCGAAATCTCCCCTTAATCTATCCTTCACATGAAGCATTTTTGATTATTTTTATTTTTTCAAATGTACATAATAACCTTTTATTAAAATATCATATGTTTGAGATAAACTAACGCCTTCTCAAATATTTAATTGCGATGAAACGAGTGTTTCAATGAAACCTAAAAACCAATCAAAGATTATAGTGTAGACCAGAGGTGGCGAAAATGAGACTCGCGAGTCATTTTGACTCGTAGGCGCCTTCCCTCTCTGCAACCGTCCATTTGTTTTTCATATACTGCTGAGTGTTGCAGTGCGTGTTGCATATTTGGTGACACGCGGAAGGAAGTCATTTTCGCCACCGTTGGTGTAGACCATACACGATTTATCTCTCCTCCTCCTCTTCATACGCTAGAGTTAAAAGTTTAATTATTCTAGCTAAGTGTAGACTTTTTGATTGGAAATCAAGCCGCTTAGTATATTATATGCATATTTGAAGTGGCAAATAACACATCCATCAAGTTGTCTCAATTTTTGGAACATTTTACGTTAACATAAAATATTTCAAACGGCTTAATCTGCATCTAAGTGTGACAATTTTGAGCGTATCGTTCTGGCCATTCATAAGTTTATAAGCATCATATAAAAGGACCCAATGGCGACCTGTTGTCGCAAGTACTTAAGTCTGGTTTATGGGTTTCTTATGCTTTTACTTTATTTTTATTATATACATAATTAATTGAAAGGAATGCACTGGGTTGCAGTAAGGAAATATGGTAATATGAAATTATCCTGACAGTCTTGGTAGCTTGAAACCACCGTCTGAGATTAATAGCTATTTCTATAAAACTTTAGCACACATAGCATTGCATCAGTAAAAGAATGAGTGTTTTATCATGTCCTGGGAGCTTAACCATGAGTTCATACTTCCTGTTAGCAATTTCCAAAAGTGGAGTACCTTTCACCATCACCATCTGATTCAGTTGATTGCGAATGTCAGACTTCTGGATCGAGAGCGCTACGAGTTAACGAGAATGGTGTGTTTAAACATAATTATTATATTGTTTTATTATGTACTTAAGCTCGGACGGGTGGGGGGTGGAGAAGAGAGAGAGGGAGAGAGGGAGAATATTTCTGGTTTTGAAACTTACTAAGATGAAGATAATGTGAATGAAAATAACTAATCGCCATGAAGAATAAAATCGTATTTTGAATTTTCTGCGAATATCCTGTGATGAAGATGTGAAGTCATGTTTATTCTAATCGCAATTTGTTGCTTTTATATTACTCGGAAAAGATGAGGTAAACAAAAACTTACTACAACAAAAATGCAGATCTCGTTGATACAACACACTTTGTCATATAACTTTATTTGTTGTGCTATTCTTTTGTTTCTCCTGATATCGTGCAAAGAATATGCAATTTCAAAGCCAATATAGTACAGCGAACCGCTTTTTAAATGTTTGACTGTCGCATCAACCTACCGTGGTGTGGCTTTAGGGAGCACAACCGCTGTGGTCATTCAGCTACACCGAGGGGGAGAGTTCAGGCGACAACGTCTGTGGCCGCATTCAGGAGGTCCCGAGTTCGATCCCCGGCGAACACCCACTCTGACCCATGGGTTTTTCGTGGTTTCCCCGGGACGGCAGGCGAATGCTTCTACCAGGACTTTTCTGCCCCTTATCTCGTTTTCGTTATCGCTGTTTCAGGGTTGTAGGACCAGGCGACAGTGTTCGGCGGTTTGCGGCTGGACGGTAGCTTGCGCTGTAGAGGCTTCTTCCTGGCATCCTTGTGGGACTACTCAATTAGGTCTCTCCACCGAGAGGGCTCCACCTGATAGGGACTGCCATAGTTTCGGTGGCTTTGGGTTGTACCGGTTGCGCCGGAAGTTTTCCATCTGGAAACGTTAGGGACCCATCTATGCTTGTTCCGGATCTGGTCGCACCTCATTCCTCCCTTCCAGGGGTCACGTTGGAAGCAAAAAGTGTCATTACAGCCTACTTGCGGTGCTCTGCCCCGGTTCTGGGGGCCACTCCTTTCAATCTATTCTATCCTCCTTGTATATCTTCCAATAAATGTGTAACCAAACTATTTCTGCAAAAGCTTATCTCGGCTAACACGAAGTGGATAGACAAATAAGGTTTTGTATGAACAGTTTGTAGACCAGATATAAAATTAAATGATGCTGGGTAGAATATTGGGAGCTAGTGGGTGTAGCACATCAGTTTTTTTTATTTTGTTTAATAAATTAAATCTACCACTAAAGAGAAAAAAAGAGGTGTAGTAAGGTAAAACTCTCCTCCTTCTTCTCTTTGTTTCCCTTATGCTCCCTCTTCACTTCTGGACGTGTTTATTTTATTTCTGTTCTACTAATAATTTATAGCCGCAAAGAATGCAACAGATTTCCACATCTGCTGTTTGAAGGGCATTAATTTTTCAGCAATACTGCTAAGCACTACGTCATTTTAATGTTAAGTCATTTGTTCTATTAAACGAGATGTATAGTGTTAATATCTCCATTTATTTCTGCACAATTGTATTATTTGTATGACAGCATCTGCTTTATCACAGGCTTAGCATAGGGTGGATTATATGGCAGGTAAATATTTAGACAGCCTTTCCCTTAAATGAAGCACTAAATTTGCCACCAGTTAATAACCAAACATAGACATGACGTTGGGAATATCTCTGTTTAATGCTAGGCATTATCGTATCACTGTGCTTTCGTCTGATGCAATATTGTTTTCTACCAGCACCTGCATCCCATCCCTCCACAGCAGTATCCACTAGTGAAAGAAGAAAATATTTTAGCATTAAAAGGATGTATTGTGTATAACTACATAATGTCGTCAAACCAAAAATTAGTATCTCGATATGAGGTAGTCTGAATAAAATAAATTATAAAAATTTGTTGTGTTACATTCCATGACTTTCTCTACCCTCTATCGCTTATTAGTGGATATACAAATTATTTTTACGAAAGCTTATTTTCCTGTCTACTTCATTTCAATCGAGATAACCTTTCCGGAAATAACTGTATTACACATTTCGTTATGTATACAAAGGGAATAGCGACAGTCTAATGTTTTAGAATCGGACGCTAAACGCTGGCCTAAAATCCTCTACTCTTTCTCGGAACAACGCAAGAAACAGCTGAAAATGAACAGTACTTTCAAAGAATGACAAAGTATTGAACAATCCCAACCATTAATAAAGTATATTTTGGAAATGGTTGACGCCATAAAAAGCTTCTTTGAAATAATTTCCTTTCGAATGAAAAGAACTTAACAGGCTACACCAGAATTTCAAGATATACATTTTATTTGTAATGTAAATTATTCTTAATATATAATATTTTAATAAGATCGTTATAGCCGTTTTTTTCAGAAACTCAAAAAATTCGCAAAATGTTCAATGTAAATGTGGGGGGATTTTTTTGAAAATCTTCGTTGCGTCCTGGAAGATGCTTAAATACCATGTTTGGTACTTATCCGAGTTTTGGTTTCTGAGTTATACAGTTTACATACCCACACAAATACACACCTTTTTATCTAAAAATGTTGTTTTCCCCCCATTGTTTATTCAGGGTGCCTTAAAGCATGTATTTCTGGTGAAATCTCGATATAGAACTTTTGATTGGAATGTTATACCTTCTCTACCTACTATGTATGAGGTAGAGAATGTAAAAAGGTGCGTCTGAGAGAGAGAGAGAGAGGGAGGGTAACTCAAAAATGGAGTATGGATGAATAACAAGCCTCATTTTTAAGTCCAGCATCTTCTTCTTTGTCTTAATTTAGGCCGATATCTTGTTTGTTTCAACTGCTTCTTTTTGTGGGTGATAATCTCTGTATGAAGGCGTTTTGCTAATGCTCATGGTGTGTCTGGTTTGAAGTTCATCGTAGGTTTCGAGAGACAATCTTCCCCCATTCTATTAACGTGGTCTCTCCATCCTTTTCTTCTTCTTATAGTCCATCTCATAATGTCTGTAATTCCACAAGTGCTCCTTATTCTTCGTTCTACATTTAGACTTACAAAAAAGCAGCCGCAGTAATATGCGATATCTCAAAAGCATTTGACTGTGTGAGTCATGAAATTCTCCTAAAACAGCTTGAGCACTATAATATCAAAGATCAAAACCTTAATTGGTTTCAATCAACCTATCAAATCAAAAACAAAGAGTAATCATCAAATGCAGCTCGGGAACATATACATCACAATGGAGAAATAATACAAATGGTGTTCCGCAAGGGTCAGTGTTAGGCCCTCTGCTATATATACTCTATACAA
This sequence comes from Deroplatys truncata, assembly GCA_030765065.1. Lineage (NCBI taxonomy): Eukaryota > Metazoa > Arthropoda > Insecta > Mantodea > Mantidae > Deroplatys > Deroplatys truncata. The sequence continues at coordinate 125,147,758 of CM060980.1, read as the reverse complement.
ATGACTTACCACACAGTATAAATGGTAATCCAATAATGTATGCAGATGACACCTCGGTTATCTTACAAATCATAGTCATCACAAATTACAAACCGATATAAACAACGCAATAAATAACTTAGATAAATTGTTCACCTGCAATGGAATGAACTTAAATAAAGCAAAGACTAGCATCCTACAATTTAAAACTAATGTTAATGCAAATTCAGGAAAAGACGAGTTAGTAAATTAAATGACCAAAAGCTGCAGCAAAATATTAAGAATGTACGTAGATGAATATCTAAAATGGAACATCCATATAGAATACTAACTAAGAAACTGAACTCAGCCTGTTTAATATGGTGTGTCTGATAAGCATAATGAATATAGAAACAAAAAGGTAGTCTACTATAGCTACTTGCATTCGATCTTTACTTATAGTATATTATTATGGGAAAGCGCACCTGGATGGGAAACAGTTTTCAAAATTAAAAAAATATAATAATAATAATAATAATAATAATAATAATAATACGCATTATGTTACAAGCCGACTTCAGAAACCCATGCAGAGCATTATCTAAAAAACTAAAAATCTTAACTATCCCCTCAGTATATCTCCTAGAGTTGTTTACCTATGTACATAAAAATTATGACGATTTCATGGAAAAACAAATCCGACATCACTACAATACCAAGAGAGAAACCAGCATCAGATTTACAATGCACAGACTAACACTATATGAAAAAAACCCCTACTACATTGGAATAAAGGTATACAACAAACTGCTACAACCAATTAAAGACATAAAGATTCCAAAATTGTTTACAAAGAGAGTTAAAGAAATATTACTGCAAAAACCATATTACTCCATTCAAGAATTTATGGATGACATAATATTGTCAACATTACACTAGAAAACGTTTTGTAAGTTTCAATATATGATGCTAATAATACTCTATATACAGAATGTTTCAGAAATACTTTTACAACCTTCGGATATGGGTTCCTTACACCACAAGAAGGAAAAAAGTTCGTATGAACATATGTCCCATAATCCTTTGTTTTCTCGTTAGGAGGTGTTCAACACAGTGGTACACTTATAACACACAAAACTATAATAAATGCTCGAAATGCCCTCCTCTTTCTTCTATGCATGCCTGTACTCGTCGAATCATGGAATGTCGCACCCTGTCAAAACCTCCGGGATGGATACAGGAGCTGCTCGTGAAGTACCCTCCATGCTGTCACGTGTGATGTACCAGATGCCACAGCCACAGTGTTGTACTGATACCTGAATCGTCTTCGACACACTTTAACATCTGTTCTTCTCGTTCCGGCATACGAACAACTCTTGGTCTTCCTCGATCAATAGTCCGTGGCGCAACGGTTCCTGTCTCAGCAAGGCGACGATAAACAGCGACAAAGGTTGGATGACTCGGTTGTCTTCGGTCTGGAAACTCCATCTGATAGAGCCGTGCAGCCTCGCGTCCATTACCATTCGCGCGACCATACATAAAAATCATGTCTGTCTGTTCACAAAATGAATATCCAGCAATGGTGGAACGAAACACGTGCAGTTATCTCACTACATGTACACAATTGAAACGTTGAAGACAGACTGATGACAAATGACAAACGTAAACAAGTCTCCATGGCAACACTTCGCTATCTACCGTATATAGTACAATGGGTACTATGAATGCATAGAGAAATGAAGTTTTGAGGTTGGACCCCGAAGATCGTTGAACTCACACCTTCATTGTGACAGGAATAACGCGAAAACCAAGGATTATGGTACATATGTTCATATGAACTTTTTTCCTTCTTTTGGTGTGAGGAACTCATACCCGAAGTCTGTAAAAGTACTTCTGAAACATCCGGTATAATACATGTAGGCACGAATTAGAATTAAGGTGTTCCGTTTCTCTTTTGTTGTTAGGAAAACTAGCAGGTTTTCATATTTTCAACCTAGCTTTTAAGTAACTTCTGACGAGTCACCAGTTTACGAGCTTAGGCTCATACTGTAAGCGTTATATGACAGTAAAGATTCTATTCTAAATATAATATAACGTATATCCTGTTATTATAAGAGTTTCATTTCGTTTGTTCCAACAAGTTGTTCTATTTGCTTTGTTTCCGTACATGTATTATCACTGGTCTGGCACAAGTTTTATATATTCGGGCTTTACTTTCTCTACTCGTTTGCTTATTTCTCCAAATAATATCCCTTAATGCTCCTGGTATCACCGATGCCTTTCTTACTTGTTATTCAACTTTTGTAATGAAGTTATTATTACTGGTGATATTAACCGCCAATATATTGAAGTCTATTGCTTGCTCTATACTCTTTATTATAGATGGTGTCACATAAGTAACGTTGGTTTTTAAACAAAACTTTATTTGGAACGTTTTCTGACAAGAACTTAAACTACTCTTCAAAGTAGAGACCATCAGATTCAAAGGTCTATAGACATCTTTCAGCGAGGTTTATTATCCCACCACGGTACCAGACTGGCTTTTGATGCGAAGAATACGGTGAGACCCCTCCCACAGCTTCAATGTTTTAGAAATTTCTTCCACGCAAGAAATGGACCATGGATCGAAACAGATGGTAATCTGAAAGCGCAAGATCAAGGCTGTATGCTAGGTGTGGTTAGCAGTTAGACTCCTTCCAATTCCTGAATGTTTGTCATGGTTGCTCGTGCAGTATGAGCGTTGCATTGTTCTGCTGCAAAAGAACTCTATTTCGGTTAATTAATGCTTGGTATCTCCGACTCAAAATTTCATGAACTCGTTCAAGTTGTTAAGAATAAAGATCCGCCCGTTTGGAACAAACTCCCAGTGAATCACTCCTTTATAATTCCATCAGACACACAACATTACTTCGGGTCCAAACTAATTTTTTAATGATTACTCTGGCAGGTTGACGGGGACAGCCATTGTTTCGAGCCGTCAGGGCTGCGGTAATAGACCCATTCTTCATCACATGTGACAATTCTCCTGATAAATCTATCATCCATGGGATTACTGATAAGCTGATGACAGATATCCGCTCTATGTTGAGCCTGTTGAGGTGTCAATTCATGAGGTACAGATGTACAGCTTCTGTTTGATTTTCCAAGTTTTTTAATCTGGCGATGTATGGTATCTTTTGAAGGGCCAATGCTTGTGACAGCCTACGAGTACTTTTTTGCGGATTTTCTTCCAAAACTCTGCGTGTATTCTCAATATCCATAATTTAGGTCTTCCAGAACGTGGTAAATCTTTACTGTTTTCTTCTCCAGTGTTGAAACGTTGGAACCATCCTGCCACACGATCACTAACGACACCTATTTTTGAAGCCGCGGCACCACCTTTATAATCTTGTTTCCAGGACTCCAATCTCAAACTTTGTAACTTCCATTTTGTGAGTTTGTAGTAACAACTGACGACTGACACATTGTCGCAATGGTCGCAGTACAAGCCATGGAATCCTGTAAATAGCATTGGCGAACCAAAGAAAACTAATTCTATCTTATAAAACACCAAACTTAAAAGCCGATATTACCTATGTGACAACCTAATATACACTGCTAGTTTACATCTAACAGGTTCTTTAGCTGTAATGAAGATTTACTTTTTTCCTTTGATATTTATATATTATATTGTTTGGTGGTTAGCTTCAATTTAGCTTTTGTAGTTTATTCCTACTTTCAGATAATAACAACACGTCATCCGTATAACATAACATTTTTATATAGTTGTTTCCCAGTTTAAAACTGCTACTAGTTATTAGCTATTTTGTTTCTCTTATCATTTCATACATGTATGTCTGTGTGTCTGTGTGTCTGTGAACAGCATAACTCAGAAACGAACAGTCGGTTAAACACCAAACTTGTTCTTTAGGTTCAGTATCTTCCAGAGATGCGACATGAAGGTTTTCAAGAAAATCCCCAACCCCAAATTACCCTTTACATGGAACATTTTTCGATAATTTTAATTTTCTCAAAAATGGCTCTAACGATTTTGATTAAAATAGCATATGTTTAAGATATTTTCATAACAAATGAAATGTATATCTCGAATTTTCGGGGAATGTCTCCAAAAGTATTCTTCATTGTGAACGACTTTTGCATAACTGGTAAACCATAAGAGATAGACAAAATTTTACTACACAAAAATGTAGATCGTTAAAATACACAATTTATGCCATTTACATTTTTTTGTTGAGTGAATCATTTTCGAGATATTGCTTGTTATCCCTTAAATTTTCCCATACGTTTTCTCAAATGGGAATTCGTTATTCTTTTTTTTATGTCCTGGACATACAAAGACAATGGAATGCACCACATAACAACCAGCTCTTAAAATATTTTACTATCGCTTAAAGTCTATCATATTCCCCTTGCACCTACAAGAAAATTAGCAATAAGATTAACATCTCGATCTCTCGATTAACATGTACAAGAGTAGAGAAAGTCACGTGAGTGTAACACATCAGATTTTTTCGGTTAGTTTCCTTTTATCCTTATTCTTGTATAATTGTTAGTGTTTAAATCTATAATTTGATTATTGTTTTTATTTCGTAGTAGTCTTTCACGTCAGTCAACTTTTCTCTGTCAAACGCTCGTGTTAGATCAATAAAGCAAATGAGCACTCGTTGAATAGTAAATATGACACTTCCGAGGATTTTGGCGAGCCCTGTTGTTCTCCACTTATGCGATTTTTCCAATTATAATTAAATTATAATGATACTGCCGGGAGGTTACTAATATACTTCTCACATACGAGGGCAAAACTGAAATTTTTTAAAAAAATCAAAAAAGGATTAGTTTTAAAAAGTTTAAGTTATTTTATTGTTTTCCAAATTATTTCCCTTTATACATAAATACATTTTTGCATTCGATGAAACCAGTCCATAAAGCAATGATTCCACTCTTCCTGGAGCACTTCATAAACCAGTTTTTATAATGTTCCACTGCTACATCTGATGACGAAAAGGTGATTCCATACATTTTATGTTTAATTTTGGAAACAAAACGAGCAAGACTGTATGGTGAAGGATCCAGGGTTCTGACCTTAAGGGCATCCAGATACTCAGTTGTTGGTTTTGCTGTTGTTATGATGTAACATTAATTTTCCTTTTGGGCGTTTTTCACGGACTTTGTAAAACCTTTGCTGTAAACAGACAGTTGTTTATCAATCGGCAGTAACGGCAGTCTATTTTCTAATGCTAGAGTAGCAATATGGCTCGTTTTAGAAAAAGAAAACTAGCAACTATCTTCTTACAAGCACTGCGAATTCTCAGACTTTTGTATACTTAGGTTCTGTTCGAAAGACCCATTGAGCCGATTATCTTTTCTTTTCAGGATCATAACAATAAATCTAATATTCATCACCAGTAGCAATATACCAAACCAAATTTGAAATGACACCTTGGAAATTTTACAGAGTTTTTCTGCATCAATCTGTGCGTTGTTGTTTTTTATCGGGACTCAGTTTATGTGGAATCCATCAAAACAAAGTTTTCTCGCGTCTAGCCGTTGATGTAAAATGTTTTGGATTTGACTCATACCGATGCCCACTGTTGCCCGAATAAATTTATAAGATTTGCTCGAACAACAGCAATATTTTTATCAATAACAGTAGTTCTTGACGTCCTTCACGAAATCGTTGCCTTAGATGGGGTCTTCTTCGCCAAATGCATCTCTAAGCCGATCTTCACATTGTTTAGGCGTTAATGGCCATTTAAAATCGTAAAAAAATCATAGTCCGAAAATGTTCTCTGGTCAAATTCATTTTTGGGTGAACAAAAGATCGTTAAATGATGATAATCAACAAACTGTTAGAGCAACGTGAACAAACTACACAGCAATAACGTCGCAAAACATTATAAATTAGCTGTGAAATATAAACAAATTTCATTTGATTTTAGAAACATGGCATTCCAAAAAACTTACATTGTCGCCCTCGTACAGGCGTTTTAATTAAAATAAGAATATTTAGGTTTTGTAAAACATTGTATAACTGCAAAACAGCAAGAGATAGTCGAGAACTTCTTACTGAAAGAAGAATACAGAGCTCATTAAAATATACAATTTGTAGGAAATAATTTTTTCTTAGTGCTAGGCGTTTCCGAAATATTCAACATTGTGTGTTTACACTTTCCCAAATATAAGTAAGTCACGTTATCTGAGTTAACAACTTTGACAGTTTGCGAATCTTCTGTTTTCTTCTCTTTCGTATGATTTGGTTACCACGACTTGCAATATAAATATCTGAATGTCTTTTCAGCATTATAGCTTAGTTTGAACTTGAGTAGAAAATATCGATGAGATTTTGTACTGAATACTGAAGTCGTGTGAGTTTTTAAATCAGAATTCTCTCTCTCTCTCTCTCTCTCTCTCTCTCTGTCTTTCTGTGTATAGCGCTAGGTGTTTCATCTTTCCATCACAATAGCTTGTTTCCACGAATAAAACTGAGTGAGGTGGCGCCACAGTAACCTGTGCGACTCGCATTCGGGAGTCCTGGGTTTGATCCCCGGCGACCGCCCACTTTGACCCTAGGTTTCCCTGGGGTAGGCAGGCGAATGGTCGGGTGGTTTTTTTCTCTATCAGGATTCCCTTTTTTTTCCTTCTCATCTTTCAGGTTTCGTGACGTATGGCGGCCAGGAAGATGGCGTGGATGTATGCTCGACACCAGAGGGCTGCTTGATCGGTGGATCGTTCTTCGCCCTCTCTCGGCGGCTGCAGCAGTCGGACGGGTCTGCAAGCTTGAAAATGTTTTCCGCGCGTCTCAAACTTTAGAGGGACACGTCAGGAACCTCGCGCATCGGGCCACTGGGGCTACGGCTTTATTGTATCCCATGTTGAGGTCGACGATGCCAGTCCCTCTTATGTTACACCTCTTTCGAGCGCTCACAATCCCCGTCCTTCTTTGAGCCTGCGAGATCTGGGGCATGGACGCAGACTCCAGTCTGGTACGTGGAGGATGAAATTAGGCGCCGGGTCGCTAAATTTTACGACCAGTTGCCATACCATCAATGCGCCCTCGTTCGGTCTCTTGGAGATTATAACCACAGAACACGCCACTTGAGGCGTCACCGGCTGCCCCGCATGGCATGAGGGCACATCCGGTAACAACGGAGCACTTCCAACGGCAGCTAAGGCTGAGCTCCTATACAATCCCTTCAAGAGTAGCTTGGACATCAAAATTAATACCCCTACATTTTAAATTAATAAATTACTTGCACCAGCGGTGCACAAGGGCCGTTGCACCATGACCGGCTACCGTTGCGGAACAAACTTTGTTACCTCCTTTCTCTCTCCTACACCAATGACAACCGCCATCCTGAAACCTCCATATCCCGTCACTACGTGGTTAAGCCCTAATTAGGGCAGGTACACGCCTAAAACACCATCGGGTTGCCCTCAGCCCGCCAATACGTCATCGTCTGTGGCCTGTCTGCCTAAGGCCTGTAGTCTCCTGTAGTTCTCGGGTGTGGTAGCCGCAATACATCTGTGCAGGTCGCCTCGCGCAGTGTCCCTCTCCGTTGAATCACCTCTACCTATACCATGAATAAACATTTGAAAGTTGTTTCCGTACGTTGTAATTATGCACTCCTTGCTTTATTTGAAATTATTCCTAGGCAGCAACGTACGTAACGTGGTTAGAAGAATCGCTTTTGCTAAGAACATTGTAATTATACAAGATATGCATCATGCATTTTTGCTTTCTCTACTACGTATAGTAAGTAGGGGAAGTATTGTATTTCACTCAAAAATTCCATACCGAGATTTCACCGGAAATATATGTTTTGAGACCCCCTGAATCCAAAAAAAGCATTTTTGGAAACATGTCCGTGTGTGTGTCTGTGAACAGCATTAACTCAGAAACGAACAGTCGGATAAACACAAAACTTGGTATTTAGGTTCACTATCTTCCAGATATGCGACACGAAGATTTTCAAGAAAATACCCCCACTCCAGATTAAGCTTTGCATGGAACATTTTTCGAAAATTTTAATTTTCTCAAAAATGGCTCTAATGATTTTGATTAAAATATCATATGTTTAAGATATTTTCATGACAAATGAAATGTATATCTCGATTTTTCTGGGAATGGCTCCAAAAGTATTCTCCATTGTGAACGACTTTTGCATAACTGGTAAACCATAAGAAATAGACAAAATTTTACTACAAAAAATGTAGATCGCGTTAAAAAACACAATTTATGCCATATACATTTCTTTTGTTGAGTGGACCATTTTCGAGATATTGCTTGTTATTCCCTTAAATTTTCCAATACTTTTTCTCAAATGGGAATTCGTTATTCATTTTTTTATGTCCTGGACATACAAAGAGAATGGAATACTCCACATAGCAACCAGCTCTTAAAATATTTGACTATCGCTTAAAACCTACCATATTCCCCTTGCACCTACAAGAAAATTAGCAATAAGATTAACATCTCGATTAACATGAAGCATATGGAGAATAAGCGTTTGTAAAAATAGTTTGTACAAGAGTAGAGAAAGTCATGTGAGTGTAACACATCATATTTTTTATTTATTCAGAAAACCTTAAACATCTATCTCCACTGAAATCTCAATTTTGAATTTTTGAGAAGAATGCTATACCTCCATGTATACCTCCCTCTCCTTAAGCGGTATGCATGTTTGTTGACTTCATTGTAAAAATAAATGGGTTTGATTTATACGAAAAAGGAATGTTTTATGCACATTTTATCGGAGATGTGGCAGAGATTCTCGTTAATAAAATTTTGTCCCATATATTAGCAGAGTTTCTAGCGTGTAGAGATAAATTTTTCTCATATTTCATATGCAGCTTTTTTGTGATTCTGGCTGAGAGAAATGCATGATATACGATTAAGCAGTGTGATTTAGGGACGCCTGTGAAACGACATTTTTAACCTCGCACCGAGGGGCAAAAAAAGTGAAGAATAGCCGAGAGCTTACAGACCATCAGCCTCACATTCATATCCCTTCTTCATTATAAAAATGAACTGCATTTGTCTTCTGGGCAGTTTACTTAACACATTCAAGACATCCATCAATCTTTTTAACTCTGATTTGGAAGAACAAGAAGAAAAATTCTTATTTTTAAATATATTTATAATATAGAATCAAGTGAAAAATTCAACGCCACAGCCGGGATTTGGACAGTTTTCCCACTTTCCGTGCGGTTACCCTAACCACTGGATTACTGTGACAGCATGCTGGTGGGACATTAAATTCCCCAATTGACTCCAGTGTTTCCCACGTAAACCACCAAGGCATCTCACTACAGATAGCAATCTCCATGGCAACTTGCAATCGGAAGTACTTTATTACTGGATATACGGGTTTCTTTCTTAGAATGGGACAAATTATATACCTAAAGGATCCACGGATCTTTTCAGTGAAGGCTAAATGAATCTTTTAAATGAATCGGATCTTTTGAATGATGCTTCGATCTGTTATTTATAGTGAAAATTTTAACGCGCTTTAAACATTTTAAACACTTTTCGTTTAAAAAAAAAACTAACCTAACGTTAACCTTCCGTGATTTCAGAAACCTAAACTTATATAAAAAAAACCCTAACTTCCCACAGTGCCTTGGTTGCAATGCGTGTGTGTGAAAAGTGTTTAAAATGTCTAAAACGGGTTTCAAATGTTTAAAAGTATGCTGAAATAACAGTGTGCCTTTAACAGTTCGAAGGATCATTCAAAAGATCCCATTCATTGTAAAGATCCTGGAAACTTCACTGAAAAGATCCATGGATCCTTTGCATACAGAATAATAACGGTTAGCACATTTTTATTATCTACGTATAAGTAATTATAATTCATTGCTACTTATGAAATTAGTTATACCTTTTACAGACCTAATCGGTTTGGGCTTACCTTACCTATGTGTAAGCTTCCTGAACTTGGTGAAAACCAGCTATGAGTGTACAAAAGCTAACTAAATTAATACATTTTAAGGTTAAAATTATTTAAGCATCACTAATAAATAAAATATAAAGCTTCATTAATTATCGTGCTTTACTTAGCTCCTCCAAACGCAGTGCTCCAATCATACAAGCAATGACATGTCTCTTGCATAAAGATCTCCTTTGCTTATCTTTGCTGATAACTTCACATGTATGTTGTATGTTTTTGTTTTTTGTTTTAAGTTTATAGTCGCTTTAACATATTAGTCATATCGCGATTTTACAACTTTTAAAATAAACATTTAAAATAAGCAACGAGGCTATTGAACATACTGGCAGTTTTGAACCATTACAGTGAACTAGTATAAAATTGTGACACTATAATTAATCAAACTGATTGAACATTATATACTTTTATATAAATTTATGTTTTTTAAAAATTAAACTTTCTTAGGATGCATCGAATAGTTGAGTGCTGTTTGTAAATCATTGGGTATCTGGTAGTGTTGTCTCCATTGATCGTATTGTGGACATTCCACGATTATGTGTTACGTCGTTAACAATATGTTACACTGGTGGCAGATGAGTGGTTGGTCCTTTGAAAGAAGATAACAGTGTGATCTTGGTATGGCCCAGTCTCAGTCGGGATATTAAAATCTGATCTTGTCTGAAAGAGAATTACTGGAAAGATTTGTCAAAAACTCGATGTTATATCACGGAGTCAAGCCATCCTGTCTTCCATTGTTGGCAGAGCTTCTTTTTAATAGTTGAGATAACATCATGGGCTGGTGTAGTTATAGTTGGGTCACTTAGTGGATGTTTAGTGTCTTCTCTTACTGCCTGATCGACCAATTCGTTGTCTTGTATTCCAATGTGGGAAGGAATCCATACTAAAGACACTTGCTTTCCTCGCTTATTGGCTCCATGAAGTAGTGATTGAATTTCTTGTGTAAGACCTTATTTTACGTAAAGTAATGCCATGTCAGGATTTCTACATATATGATGCGTGAGATACATGAAAACAAAAAGAATAACTGTACTCTCGTAATTTCCTTGATTCGTCGCATAAAAGCGATTAATACTTTTTGTGTTTTACGTAGTAATGCAGTTGTGAATGCAAGATGGTGTAAGTTTTTGCCTGAAATTGTAAGGTGGATTTTCTACTTCAAGGCACTTATATATGAGTGTTTATTTGCCTCTCTGTCTTATCTTTAATCATAGACGGTGTTAGAATAGGATGGGAATAGGATGATAGCGGTGAATTGGATCAAATGGCTCCACACGCTAGAAACCATATTAAGCAGCTGTTACCATATGCTGATGTTGAAAAGAGTTTATTCAATGCCAGGATATTATAGCAGTGGTTCCATGTGGCTTTCTCTAGCTTGGGAATGGCGAAAAGGCGATTTTGAGACTACATTTGGATGCCAGTGCGGTGCATCTCTGACTGAATGTGCACTGGATGTTATGTACTGCTGGTTGGTGTTACGGGTTTGCGTATTTGGTGACTCGGCGAACGAAAGCAGTGGCTCCTACTCTAGGTATGAAGGCATTAGACCCGATTCGCTCTTTCTCTTGATTCACCTTTCCTATATACTAATAAGCAGAGCTAGGAACTTCGTAACCATTCCATAATTCAATGTAAGAGCAGTCAGGATATATGCATTCAAAGTTGGCGACCTGCGGTACCAAAGGTCGCCTTGGAGTGCATCATTTCTAGTTAACAGCCCTAACTGCATGCAATAGAGTTACATAGGCAGTACGCTTGTTCTACTGCAAGTGTCAGTCAGATTAATTTCCTTTAGAAACATAGTACGTATTCTAGCACTTTATTTATTTATTTATCTCCATAGTTATTTATATTCCAGTGAGGTTTTCGCATGTTCACATTATAAATCTTGTGTCTCTGAACGCCGAATGAGCTTTTCGTTTAAAATGCTTCAGAAGCGCATTTTCGTTTTCAGTATCAGGGCAATAGATGAGTAAATATTGTAGCATATTGTCGCGTCGGACACATTATTGCTGTGTATAATATAGTTGAGCTAATTGTTCTGTTTATGTTAAGTTCTTGTCCGGCGCGGAAATTCCATATTCTTAGTTGGGGGAATAGCCTCTTTGTGTGTGGTTTGGCTTCACTTGTAGCCGGAATCTAATGTAGGTCCTCAAAGGGAATGGTTGCGTGTATGTGAGGGAGTGTATGCATGGGGCATCTCCCCCATTGTTCTTCTGTAACCTTATGTGTATAATGTAAGGTACCTTGTTTATTATAGTAAATCAGAGGTAAGTGTAAATTTATGTATTTTTAATGTACTAAATATCCCATGCCCGCTTAGTTTGTGCAGCAGATTTATTGTAACTCTCGTATGCCACTGAGTTACGTCCCCCAATGTTTATGTCGGGGTAACTAAATTTAATAGTTTAGCTGCAAACCTTTTGGCCTTACCCCGGTGCATAACAATATGCAGACGGTGATCATCTTTGTTGTTTACCTAGTAAACGTCTAAATATATTTAAGACATGTTACAATTTAAGTATTTAGAATCTATAATAGATAAATCTGGCACTTGTGAAAGAGACATTACTAGTAGTGTAAATTATGCAAGGAAGGCGATTAGATCCCTGAATAGTCTTTTATGGAATTGGAATCTGACCAGAAATACCAAACAACAAATTTTACAAGTAATAATAGAAAGTATAATTAAATATGGGTCCGAAAGTTGGACCTTAAAGGGGAGGATGCAGAAAAGAGTTTTAGCGACACAAATGGATGGACTTCGAAGAAGTATGAATATATCCAGACTGTAACATGGGTTCACGGGTAAACAGAATAATAAATTGTTAAAGACCGTGGATTTCATCAAGGAAGTAAATGTTCAAAATGACGACCCCGTTCATCAATGCATATTTGTGTACGTTGCCGGAGAGAAGTTCTTGTATGCTGTAACATGCGCGGTGTAATCTGGCTGCATTCTCCACGTATGACTTCCCGTAGATGATTTGGGCTTTGCGTCTGTTGAGCCTAGATCCGTTCCTTTAAATGACCCCACTGAAAGGAATCCAGTGGGGTGAGATCAGGTGATCTAGGTGGCCATTGGGCCCCCTCTGCCAATTCATTTTTGCGGATATGTTCTACGTAAGTGATTCCTTACAATCAGTGACCAGTGTGGTGGAGCTCCATTCTGCTGGAACCTGTCCATTTCACTAGTGGCACATCTTCTAGGAACAAGGCATTCTTCTTGCAGAAATGCAAGGTACCGTGGTCCTGTGAGGTTGCCTTCAAAAACGTACGATCCAATTAGCTGGTCTCCTATTATTCCGCACCAGACATTGAGGCTCCATTGTACCTGGAATTCAACTTCTCTCATCCAGTGAGGATTGCCTATACTCCAGTAGTGCACATTATGGCGGTTAACAGTTCCGTTATTGTGGAATGTGGCTACATCACTGAAGAGAGCACTTCCTAAAAACTCTGCATCCATTTGCGCTCGCTGCTGTAGCCATTGTGCATATATCACTCGCGCTTAAAGTCGCGTCCGTGGAGAGCCTGGTGTAATTGTATATGTACGGATGACATTTATTACGATGCAATATGCGCATCACTGAGGACTGACTTATGTACAGATCTTCTGCTATGGCTCTTGAACTGGCATGTGGATTGTTTTCTCTAGCATTTCACACAGCTTCTTCATTGCCTCATGTCCCTTCACGTTTCCACTTCACTATCACTCAGAAACAGTGGACCTAGGGATGTTTAGGAGTGTGGAAAACTCGCGTACAGACTTCTGATACAAGTGACACCAATCACCTGACCACGTTCGAAGTCCGTGAGTTCAACGGAGCGTCCCATTCTGCTGTTTTACGATGTCTAATGACTACTGAGGTTACGGATAATGAGTACCAGGCAGTAGATGGCAGCACAATGCACCTAAGATGAAAAACGTATGTTTGTGGGGGTGTCCGGATACTTTTGACCACATAGTGTATGTCATATACTTTTTTAGTCGAGTGAACCATTGACGAGATATTCCTTGTTTTTTGTTTGAATTTTCCAATACTTATGACTTTTTCTCAAATGGGAATTCGTTATTCAATTTTCTATGTCCAGCTCTTAAAAATTTTGACTATCGCTTAAAGCCTACCATATTCCCCCTGTACATACAAGAAAATTAGCAATAAGATAGCTTCTGCAAATGTTTTTCTCTATTTTTACTTTCTCTACTACGTATAGTAAGTAGGGGAAGTATTGCATTCCACCCAAAAATTCGATACCGAGATTTCACCGGAAATACATGTTTTGAGACCTCCTGAATCCAAAAAAAGCATTTTTGGAAACATGTCCGTGTGTGTGTCTGTGTGTCTGTGTGTGTGTGTGTCTGTGTGTGTGTGAACAGCATAACTCAAAAACGAACAGTCGGATAAACACCAAACTTGGTATTTAGGTTCAGTATCTTCCAGAGATGCGACACGAAGGTTTTCAAGAAAATCCCCCCACCCCAGACTACCCTTTACATGGAACATTTTTCGAAAATTTTAATTTTCTCAAAAATGGCTCTAACGATTTTGTTTAAAATATCATATGTTTAAGATAATGCCATGAGAAATGAAATGTATATCTCGAATTTTCTGGGAATGTCTCCAAAAGTATTCTTCATTGTGAACGACTTTTGCATAACTGGTAAACCATAAGAGATAGACAAAATTTTACTACACAAAAAATGTTGATTTCGTTAAAATACACAACTTATGTTATATACATTTCTTTTGTTGAGTGAACCGTTTTCGAGATATTGCTTGTTATTCCCTTAAATTTTCCAATACTTATACTTTTTCTCAAATTCGTTATTCATTTTTTTATGTCCTGGACTTGAAAAGAGAATGGAATTCGACACATAGCAACCAGCGTTAAAATATTTGACCATCGCTTAAAAGCTACCATATTCCCCTTGCATCTACAAGAAAATTAGCAATAAGATTGACATCTCGATATCTCGATTAACATAAAGCATATGGAGAATAGGCGTTTGTAAAAATAGATTGTACAAGAGTAGAGAAAGTCATGTGAGTGTAACACATCAGATTTTTCTGAGTGTAACACATCAGAATTTTTTTAAATGTGTTTTTCCTTGGATTCGGTGAAACTTAATATGTGTATTTCTGGCGTAGGAGACTTAGAGTGGAATAAAGTATATCCGCTACGTATTATAGAAAACTAAAAGAGATAGAAATGAGAAAAAGAAATCAGACCAAGACCCCTCAAGAGGTAACGGGCTGAGGCAAGCGGAGGTGCGGATTCTTTTGGAATGTCAAAAGATTATACTTTAGTAAATAAGCCAGGACGCTGTGAGACTTAACTCCTGGAACACATGTCGTCTGAGGAGGGATAAGAAAGCAGTGAGTGGAGGCAATGGACTGTCAAGATGACTCTGTCGATGGGGTTTGCAGTCGAGACTTTTTGAGTTTTTCTCAGAGACGTGGCTTATTCTGTTGAAACTGGGCTTAGTGGAAAGGGCAAGGAAGTTTTCAGAAAGAGAAATACCTCTCCCAACTTTCTGTGGTTATTTCTCTAGTTGTGGTTCCTCCAAGTTTTAATTGTGTTTCCTTTTATTGTAAACAAAAGGCAACCGAGCTGGAACTTTGTTTTTAACTGTATGTTATTACTCCTAACCAAGCTCATTTTCTCACCAGCTGTGTTTTTTTAAAGCGCGTTGGAATAATAAGAAGTTGAGTTGGCTGCAATAAGTTTGCGTTTGGGTACTTGCTTTAAAAGGAATAATTTTATTTATGCAGTCATTTTATAATTTTATAATATCAATTCGCACTAATTTAAAATGTCTATCACTACGCAAAACTATTCTCCTATTTCCAACCATTGTCTTTCCAACCATTCTCTTTTACTGTTTTTCCCATCGCTTCCAAAATGTCCTCTCTGTATATTATCATTGGTTTTCCTCTTTTCCTTCTTCTTGTTGGAATACACTCATATGCCACCTTAGTAATATTTCTGCACTTATTCTCATCACATGTCCATACCATGTATCTTCTACAATGTCATTTCTTTACCTATATCCTCTATTTCTTTTCTCTTACTGAAACTCTTGCCGACCTTCTCCAACCTTCTCCAACATTTAATTTGGAAATATTTTTCATTTGCCAAATTTCTGATGTATATAAAGCTGTACTTTCATAAAATGCTTGATTTTTAAATAATTTTTATCTCATAATATTGTATTCAGCTTTAAGGTTAGATATTTTCCCTTCTTTACGTGTTTTTTGTTGTTTAATTTTTGTATAATTTCTTCCATCATCAGTAATTATAGTTCCTAAGTATATATGTATATTTACCAGCGCATTTAATATCTCCGTGCTTTTTTCCTCCTGTAACCATATAATTAGACTTTGTAACATTAAACTTGTATCCAAACGTTTCATATACTTCAATGAATTTCCTGCCCAAATATTATAAATCATCACATACTTCAGCTGATATACTTTGAACATCAGCAAAGTGTAATAAATAAATGTAAATAAATCTTCCACCACCTTAATACCACCGAGCGAGAGGGCTCTGCGGTAACTTGTGAGGCTCGCATCCAGGAGGTCCCGTGTTCGATTCCCGTCGACCACCCTCTCTGAACCTTGGGTTTTTCATGGTTTTCTCTGATCGGTAAGGGAATGCTGGAATGGTTTTTAAACTACCATGATTTCCTTTCCATTATTTCCCTTTAATTCGTTTCCTTGTAATATTTCAGGGTTGTTTCTAGGCTTCGTGAGTTTGGCGATGCCGGACAGATGGCGCGAATGCTTGCTCTAAGGAAAGAGTATTCCCCGTGGACACAGGAGGACTACTGGTTGACGGACACTTCATCACCCTCTTTGGGTAGCTGCACTAGTGGTACGGCTCTCTGCGGCCCTCATAAAAAACATTTTTAGAAAAGGCTCCGAGCGCACGTAGGCGTGTGTGTGCGCACACAGAAGGCAAGAAAATCCCTCCAACCCACACTTATATAGAAAGCTTTTCTTTACTTAAAAATCGTTTTTAGGACTTTGATTAAAATATATATTTAAGGTCCTGATATAATCCATAAAATGCATATGTTTAATCTTTTGTGAGTATCCTTTGAATATCTATTCATCCCCATTTTATGTACCAGAGAAACCACAAAAGATAGATAAATAGAAAGATAGAACAGTAGTTTTGCATGAAACTTGGAAAAGCGAAACGAATACCTCCATGCATTTGTTTTTCATTAACCAGTGTATTCGGGAAAGATATTACAGAGTTATATCTTGCAAAAGCACTGTTTGTTTAAGATGATTACACGAGGAAGCCTTTCGACCAACCAACGAGGTCATTGTTACTCGATTGACAATGAAATCGAAAGCATGGTGCTTAAAAACTAAATAACTGCTTGGTTTTTCCCCCTCCTTCGTTCATTCGTTCTAGACCCATCTTTAATTCAATTCGATCACAGAGCGAGAAAAGGTTCCATTCCGATTGTGCTTGGAATAAAACCCAGCATAACCTTTGTGTTTAGCTACGAAACTATGATGATAATGATAATATAATGAAAGTAAGAAGCAGAAATGACACTTTCTCTATTGATATTATCCGACCCAATGCAACTCGTAGAAGTTGAGTTTTTTGTTTGTTTTGGGTCCCTCGGTCATGGAATAATTACATATCAGGATGTCATACTTCTGCCTGTTTTGACGATTATTTCACGTCCTTTATCCGGGTAGGTCTTATTGGACGGTGAATGAACGAAATGGTTGAAGTGATGCTCAAATGGAACTGGGATTCCTAGAGCTTAGAGTTACCCGACATTCGTCTTCTCACAATAATGGAAAACTCGGAAAAAATCTTATCCACTTAATTCACCCTAGTCGGGATTCAAACTCTTGAATGTGAGGCAGACACGCTACCTCCACACCATAGAGGTGGTCAAGTTGATAGTTTGTATTTGTGAATTTAAATTAGCTTTTAAATTCATGTTCTCTGTTACAATGTAATTGTTTTGACTTCTTCCGTCTACAAATACCGGGTTAATCAAAAAGAAGGAACAGACTTTAAATATTTATTCCTAATGAACGACAATAGATGGCGACACATGCAATACATCACTGAATAGAGAAAACTTCAAAATTTTATTTTATGTTTTCAAAATGAGCATCATTTGTTATGTGAGGACGACCAGTGATTTTCCGTTTGCATACTCAACCATCTTCTACGAATTTATTGTATCAATTCTAAATATTTATGTCGAGGCGGCTCGTTGTTGAGCTTACAACGAAATGCACGCTGCAATGAAACAAAGGATTCACTCTTTGCATAATTCAGCACACAAAACGACTTTTTCTATGGCGTCGCCGTTTTCTCGTAAACAAACAAAGCGCCGCTGTAGGCACTAAATGGAACTAATAAGTGGGACTTAAACTTTGAACTTTCCTCTATTCAATGATTCGTATGTGTCGCTATCTATTGTTCATTAAAAATGAATATTTAAAATCTTTCCTTCTTTTCGAATAACCCTGTATTATTCCCAAATATAGTTTCATTGCGTATATCACCAGTGTACACCGCCTGTGGTGCCGTATATGGTAAGCACGGGTGCTAAACACTACTAGAAAAGGAACTGATATTGTGAAGTATCGAAATTTCACAAATGGGTATCCTTAATGCCACGAGGAACTCTTTGGGGAAAATTATTGCAGTAATAAATATAATAATAATAATGATAATAATAATAATAACAAAAGCATTCATAATTACGTTAATCACTATCGGGCCAATTGGCCAATCGAGCAAATATTTATAAACATACTGAATTTGAAACACAACATTTTCTTTTCCTTGCTTTAACAGTTTAGAAAATGCACCTAAACCCCTAAAGTAACCCAGGGACGGTTACAACTGCTAAGTAAAGATGAGATTTAACCCTCTAGAGGACAGATTAACCTAAATACGCAAGCATTTGTGAAAACATTCGTCCCCTACAATTTTCTGTGACCTGCTTGGAAAACGTAATTCTCTTTTGTAAAATTGTTTGCGCTTGGCCGACTCTCACATTCCCCGCCTCCCACATATATGTACGAGTATTGCATACCGTTCTGCCTTCCACAAACAACATTTGCTGGTTTTAAAAATTACATAGAGGAGGAGAGGAGAATTCGCTGCTAACTCGATTAGGGTGCACTCTGCAGACTGCCAAAATGCATTATCCGAATCCCTTCCAATAATCATTATTCTCATCACATATGAGCAAGCACACAGGTAAGGACGCGGCCCAGTTTCCGGGTAAGTACATTCATTTGGTGCCGAATATAAGGGCATCATTGTGCTTACGGAAATAGCGAGCAGTTTTTCAGGAGATAATCTCACTACAGCTGGGTGCACACAGAAAAATACCACAAATCTTAACTTGAGTCATTTGTGGCAGAGACTGGTTCCCTTAGCGACTAAAGTTAGGACTTACTGACCCGCGGAAATGTTTAGAATAGGATACCCAGGCAGCAAGCGCTAAATCACGCTAGACATACGAGGCGCATCCAGGAAGTAAGTTTCCCGAATTGGTCTCCTTTAAAGTAAACGTATTTAGCCTGGAAAATTGCACATGCATAACAGATCTATGACGTATCAATCATAAGCCGGCCGGACAGGTCCCCTGGTGCCAGTAGCGCGGCAGCAATGGCCCGAAATGGCGGCTCTTACTCCTTCTCCCGCCGCCTGCGAAGTTCGGCCAGCGATAAAGTTCCTTTCTGCACAATACATAGCGCCCGCCAATCGAAATTCATCGTCAGTTCTGTAAGGTCTACGGGCCGAATATCATGAACAAACAGATGGTGCGTCGCTGGTGTAAGCAGTTTTCCGAAGGTCGTCAAAGTGTCCATGATGAAGAGCACAGTGGGCGACCGTTCCTCATCAATGTTGATGATGACCTTGTTGAGCTGGTGCGGCACCGCATCGTGGAGAACCGTCGCTTCACGATTACGGAGCTCAGCAGCCATTTACCGCAGATATCACGATCCTTGTTACATGAAATTGTCACTAGGCACCTGCTGTTCAGGAAATTGTGTGCCAGGTGGGTGCGGAAAAACCTGACACCCGAGCACAAACGAAACGCTTAGGAACAACATGGACATTTCTACAGCGGTATCATGAAGACGGGCGATGAGATGTGGATTTCGCATATTACCCCGGAAACCAAGTAGTAGTCAACGCATTGGGTCACAGTGGATCTCCGGTCAACGAAATTTAAACAGACTGTGTCGGTGCAGAAAGGGTCTGGGACGGTGTTCTGGGACAGGTAGGGCATTCTGCTCATTGACTTCTTGCCCAGAGGTGAAACAGTGAACGCTGAGTGTTACTGTGAAACTATAGAAATTGCAACGTGCCATTCAAAACACGAGACGTGGAATACTTACTGCAGATGTGCTACTCCATGACAATGCTCGTTCACATACGGCTCGGCGCACAGCAACTTTTCGGCTGGGAGCTATTTGATCATCCTCCATAGAGTCCTGATCTTGCTCCCAGCAATTTCCATCTTTTCTTGCACGTCAAGAAATTCCTATCCTCCGGTCAACGTTTTGATAACGACGAAGAGCTAAAGACGGCTGTCACATGTTGGTTCCACTTACAGGCAGCAGACTTCTACGACACAGGAATACAAAAGTTGATCCCACGATATGACAAGTGTCTCAATTCTTGTGGTGACTATGTCGAAAAATAGCCCAAACATTGCTGCATCTGTTGCCAATAAAGTTTTTCATGTGACTATGTTTCTTTTTTTAAATAAAATAAGGAAACTTGCTTTCTGGACGCGCCTCGCATATGCAGTGTTGTCACGCTTCTAGCCCTACTAAATATTGAACCTATTTTGTTATATGACTTTCTTTTCTTAGATTAAATTGTTATTACTTTTTCTACTACTTGCCTGCTACTGCATTAAAATATACATTTACTCCATCCAAAAATTTGATATCTATTTTACCAAAAATGTATCTATTAGATCCCGAATAAAGGAGAAAAGTTTAGAAAGTGTATGTTTGTGTATGTTAGTAAATAAACATAGTAATTCAAAAACCAAAAGTATTTAAGTTTGGCATCATACGAAGATGCGAGCAGAATATTTTCAACAAACCCCCATTCCAAACTAACCTTTGTTTAGTTCTTTACTATGTTTTCAAAATTAGCTCTAACATTTTTATTAAAATAACATATTTGCCGGACTTATAAAATGTATATATTGAATTTTCTGCGAATAACCTGCCAAGCCCCTTTTTTTTTACTTTCTCTACTACGTATGGTAAGTAGGGGAATTATTGTTTTCCACCCAAAAATTCGATACCGAGATTTCACCGGAAATATATGTTTTGAGACCCCCTGAATCCAAAAAAAACATTTTTGGAAAACATGTCCGTGTGTCTGTGAACAGCATAACTCAGAAACGTACAGTCGGATAAACACCAAACTTGGTATTTAGGTTCAGTATCTTCCAGAGATGCGACACGAAGGTTTTCAAGAAAATTTCCCACCCCAGAGTACCCTTTACATGGAACATTTTTCGAAAATTTTAATTTTCTCAAAAATGGCTCTAACGATTTTGATTAAAATATATGTTTAAGATATTTTCATGACAAATGAAATGTATATCTCGAATTTTCTGGGAATGTTTCCAAAAGTGTTCATTGTGAACGACTTTTACATTACTGGTAAACCATAAGAGATAGACAAAATTTTACTACACAAAAAATGTAGATCGCGTTAAATACATAACTTATATCCTATACATTTTTGTTGTTGAGTGAACCATTTTCGAGATACTGCTTGTTATTCCCTTAAATTTTCCAATACTTTTTCTCAAATGGGAATTCGTTATTAATTTTTTTAATGTCCTGGGCTTGCAAAGAAAATGGAATGCGCCACATAGCAACCAGCTCTTAAAACATTTGACTATCGCTTAAAGTCTATCATATTCCGCTTGCACCTACAAGAAAATTAGCAATAAGATTGACATCTCGATTAACATGAGAATAAGGGTATGTAAAAATAGTTTTTACAAGAGTAGAGAAAGTCATGGGAGTATAACACATCAGATTTTTATTCTGAATAAAGCAAAAACAATTTTTATGGCATTAGCCATATTCTAGATATTCCTTGTTATTGGTTTAAATTTTCAAATATTTTACACTTTTTGAAATTCTAAGTATCCTTTCAATTATTTCTTACCAAAGCCAGCATACAACGACCTGCTTTTTAAAGACTGGATTACCGCCTCAGTCTCCTATTCCCGCTTGAACCTACAACGAAATGGTAATAAAACCATTTCTGCAAACTTTTATCCCGATTAACATGAAGTACGCAGAAATTTAAGCGTTTGTAAGAATACTTTGCAGAAGAAACACAAAAATGTGTGTGTAAATACATGTGCATTTAAATTTACCCCAAAATTGCATGTAACATAATTTTTTAAGTTTCACTCATGTAAAAGTTGAAAAACCGGTGCAATTTTCAAACGATTATGAAACTAATAAAATAAAACATATGGAAAAACTTCAGAACACGTAAACTGTAACATGGTTTGTTCTTTGTGCACATTACAAATAGAATTTTCCCTCCATTAATGAGGCTGCTAAAATTGTTTAAAGCGGAGACAAATAATACCTGGAGTTGCTGTATATGAATCGTAGTTTCTCATCGCACAAAACCATTTTAACTGATAAATAATAAAGAATATCGCCTGGAAACACAGAAAAACACCCCAAAAATATATACACTGCCTTTTTAAACATACTTCATATGTTGCATATTTCGTCAAGGTGCTTGTCTCAGGCTTCCAGGGACGGCACAGCAATGACAGGGCCCATAAGTTTCCAGAATGAGGCGCCCGGCAGTCGGACAGGCAGACCGGTGACCCGCCCCACACAGATTCTAAGAAGCGGTCCTTATACCCCGGCAACCAGCCAAAGGCCGAGGGACGGAAAAAGTTCACAGAGAGCATCCTTTTTTCCTGCCACGTTACACCGAAATACCATCGCCGACACTTCCTACCCTGAGGCAGATCAAACGGGGTGAAGGTTGAATGTAATGATTAATAGAATGAAATGAAGGGACAGGAAATTCAGGAGATGGAAAGAACCAGTCAGTATTCGCCTGAGAACCCGGGAAACTCCCGAAAAAATCCGTGGGTCAGAGTGAGCGGTCGCCGGGTGTCGAACCCGGGACCTCCCGAATGCGAGCCACAGACGTTACCGCCTGAGCCATCACGCTCAGTGATATTGTGAATGTAAATTACAAAGACTGCAAGGCAAAAACCGCACAACTCGTTTTAGAAGATCAAAGTTTCAATGGAGCTTTTATTTTGTATGTATGATAGTATATAATGCTGCAAATTCAACTCGATCGCTGCTTAGTTGCCTATCTAGGTATCGGATTTTAAGATTCTTAATATACGCATCCCTATATCTCCGAGTAAAACGGTTAGTAATGGTATAAAATAACAGCTACCTCACCAGAAAGCATCACGACCGGTGTGTGACAATGATAACTAGTGAGATTGATGTTTGACTGGTGATTGTAGGTTCATTAATTTCTCAAGTGTTTGTTGAAGGGCAACATCCAAATCCTTCTATCTTCCATGCAATACTGAGTATCAATAACTCAATTAGAAGTCGCATTGTATACAATGAGTCGACAACGATCTCGGAATATACGATTCGAGATCTCAGACCTAGGAAGAATATATCCAATAGTAAGGTATACTTTGAAGTAGAAGTGTATTTGCCGCACGAATATTGGAATATTCAACCATTTTATTTCACTGCGGTTTCATAACTGAATGTCTTATGGTTTTACCGTTATTTTATTCACTTTAAAACATTTCAAACCTTCTAATTGTAATAATCTCATTCAGAAGTTTACCGCATATTCTGTATATCATTTCTGAGTGTTTGTATCACCACAAGTTTCAAAATATTGAAATAAATAGAAAAATTAAATTGTTGAATATTTTATTGCTATTTTTTTACTTTCTCTACTACTTACTTAACTATAGTAGGTGGTAGTAGGTATTGTATTTAACCCAAAAATACGATAACGTGATTTCACCGAAAATATACGTTGAATCCTGTGTGTGTGTGTGTGTGTGTGTGTGTGTGTGTGTGTGTGTGTGTGTGTGTGTGTGTCTGTGAACAGCATAACTCAAAAACAAAACGTGGTATTTAAGTTAAATACCTTCCAAAGGTACTAAACTGGGATGTGAAAATTTTCAGGAAAATCCCACTCCCAATAATCAGTACGGGACTGAATTCCCATAACTTAAGAAAAAGTATAATAATTACTTTTTACTTTCTCTACTACGTATAGTAAGTAGTGGAAGTATTGTATTCCACCCAAAAATTCGATACCGAGATTTCACCGGAAATACATGTTTCGAGACCGCCTGAATCCAAAAAAAGCATTTTTGGAAACATGTCCGTGTGTGTGTCTGTGTGTGTGGGTGTGTCTGTGTGTGTCAGTCTGTGTGTCTGTGAACAGCATAACTCAGAAACGAACAGTCAGATAAACACCAAACTTGGTATTTAGGTTCAGTATCTTCCAGAGTTGCGCACGAAGGTTATCAAAAAAATCCCCCCACCCTAGATTACTCTCTATATGGAACATTTTTCAAATATTTTAATTTTATCAAAAATGACTCTAACGATTTTGATTAAAATATCATATGTTTAAGATATTTTCATGACAAATGAAATGTATATCTCGAATTTTCTAGGAATGTCTCCAAAAGTATTCTTCGTTGTGAACGACTTTTGCATAACTGGTAAACCATAAGAGATAGACAAAATTTTACTACACAAAAAATGTATATTGCGTTAAAATATACTATTTGCCATACATTTTTTTGTTGAGTGAACCATTTTCGAGATATTGTTTGTTGTTCCCTTAAATTGTACAATACTTTTTCTCAAATGGGAATTCTTTGTATGGACATACAAAGAGAATGGAATGCGCCACATAGCAACCAGCTCTTGAAAGATTTGACTATCGCTTAAATACTACCATATTCCCCTTGCACCTACAAGAAAATTAGCAATAAGATTGACATCTCGATTAACACGAGAATAAGCGTTTGTAAAAATAGTTTGTACAAGAGTAGAGAAAGTCATGTGAGTGTAACACAGCAGATTTTTTTACATCAGGGTAGCCCATTTTAATAGTATGCATCCAAAATGGAATATTACCAGAACATTTTTCATTAGAACTTTATTCCATGCGTACATGAGTAAAGATTAAGTCAACAGAAAATGCACTTCCAAACGATTTTGTGACATTCGAAGAGTGTTTAGTGAAAACATCGGAGAGAAGATATTGAATATTCCATAAACGCATGCTCGACAGTGCAATCCTCGCTTTACAGGGGAAACACACAACTTTCGTGTATCAAATTGAAGATGTGGGTTTCGTAAACTGCAACCCGCCAGAGAGGGGGAAAGTTTCTCCGCACACACGTGTGGGTTTTCCACAGCCTTGCGAAAGTTCAACCCCAGCGATACAAACACTCCTAGCTGCGTTTTCCTAAAAGTTTGTACCTACATCGGACTGTGTGGTAACATTTCTGGATACTTCTGAAAGACCAAACTGTCCAAATTAAAACTAAATAAAGAACTTTTTTAACAGGGAATGGTTCCTAAAACTTGAAGTGAATAGTTTTAGTTAAATTATATTTAAATTATGTTTAATCGGCAAAGTATATTAATGCATTATAGGGGCGTAAATTGTGTCTAAATAAGTAAAATATATATTATATATGACCTGAAGCTTTCCTGACGGGATGATAACTAGATTTTCTTGGGCTTTAAGCCAGATATCTGCTTCATTTAAAACAGACATTTCATCAGTTTTATCCTGAAGATTAAGATGTGAACAGTTTTAATGAACCATATAACTTGGCTGGAAGCGCGTGAAGATCTATAGTTTAAATACATTATGTTGCACGGATTGTTTTAAGTATTCATAATATTGCATTATTTAAAATATTTTGTTATGCCACTTACTTAAGCGTATAGCTAGACTTCATGGGAACGTACAATTTTAGTCCCCAAATTCAACTGACATACCGGGTGTCCGGTTGAAAGGTATCCAAAATAAAACTTTAATATCTCGCAAACTAATTCATACATACGGGGCCAATTTACATCACTGCAAAGAGAATCTCCGGATTTTTTTTTTTCTTTGCGTGGTCGGAAATATTGTTTGGTTTTGTTACGCGCAGTTAAAATGGCGACAATGCAAAAACAGGTTCAGTGTGTTTTGTGGCTGACAGAGTTGCAATCTGTAACGTCTGTACAACGACGTTTTAGAACCCGATATGGACGTCAACCACCTACGAGGAACAGCATTCGATTCTGGGACAAGAACCACAGGTAGTCCGTTAAGTGTAAATTCTCCTCCGAAGAAAATGTCAATGGCGTTAAAGAAGGATTCCAACGAAGCCCGCGTAAATCTGTTCGTGCTGCTAGTTTACAGTTACAGACTCCACGTTCAAAAGTGCATGATGTGTTCCACAAAAGCCTCTGTCTAAGAACCTACAAGATTCAAATGTTTCACGCAATAAAACCTTGTGACACCTTGTGACAAAGTTGTACGTATGAACTTCGCATTAGAAATGCTACAAAGGATTGATGACTCACCCGACTATCTCCAACATGTGTGTTTCTCTGACGAAGCGACGTTTCATGTTAGTGGAGTTGTAAATAGACACAACTGTAGAATATGGGGCAATATAAATCCACATACCACTTGCGAACTGGAGAGGGAATCAACGTGTGGGTGGCTTAATGCATAACACGGTGATCGGACCGTTCTTCTTCTTCTTAAAACCGACAGTGACTGGAACTTCGTACCTGGATATGCTGGAACAGTATGCTCTCCCACAACTACCATATGAAACTATCTTCCAGCAGGACGGAGCCCCGCCACATTTCAGCCTCATCGTCAGGGAATTTCTGAATAAAGAAATGCCCGGGAGGTGAATCGTCAGGGATGGCCAAACTGCTTGGCCTCTAGGTCTCCAGACGGTTTTTTCCTATGGGGTTATGTGAAAAACATAGTCTACCACATTAAAATCGACGATCTTCATCACCTAAAAGATCGCATAAGCGATTCTATAGCAACGGTTTCACCAAACATGCTACATGCAACAAGGTGGAATATCGTCTGGATATTTGTCGTGCCACCAAGGGGTCCCATATTGAAATCTGTTGAGGACGTGACAGTCAGGAAAGAAACTTTGACAGCTTCTTTTTGCAACATTGTAAGCTATAAATGTATATATTAAATAGTTTGCGATTTATAGTTTGTTGATTTTGGATACTTTCCACCCGGACACCCGGCATTTTAAATTTCTCACTTTTTACTTTAATTCTACCGGCCCAGGAATGGGTCCTAACATAGTATCACGTAGTATCACTTCGCGCTTAACGTTTCGTGAACGCATGGTGGAGCTTCCTCTCTTTCCCCTCAACAGCTGATCAGCTGTTTACTTTCGGGGGCTCAAGTAATTGTCACTCTAAGTTCAAGAATATAGGAAAAAATGATACGAATATCTTTTAACACTCGGAGTCCTTGGGTATTAGCGTGGCATCCAGCTTGGAATTAGAAGTGGCGATATCGCTTCAATCATCTTCCAGGTACTTAATCAGCCTGTCTATAACGTGGTCTCAAAACATTCAGACATACTAGTTGCTTCCGATGTTAATTTAATGACATTCCTCGGCGGTAAAGGTATTATAACGATCAAACAAAAAGTTGAACAGATTCAAAGCTATGGTTTTTTTCACCACTTTTAAGGCCTTTGCCGCTTCTACATTTAATTACACTTCTCTGATTTGCTACGCACTCAACCATGATCGTAGCATAAACAATACTGCATTAACACGATCGTTGCTTCCCTCAAATAACGCGGGAATAACAATGTCTGCATAACCATAATAATAAATAGAACGTGGTTATTTAAATTATATTTAAATGAAGCAACAATTAAAATACTATACTTATACACGGTCTTTAGCATTTGAAACACAAAATGGATGTGACAGTAGATGCAGTGCAGTAAGGAACTATTTTCATTCGCTTGAAAGGTGTGCTGCGGCGGTAACACGTGCATTTGCTTATACCAGAAACGTTTCTTGGGCTGAATGGAGTATAACACGGATACTTTGCTTTGTATTCACAGACAGTTACTTTGTAAAATAAATCCGCGATACTATTTATTACTATGGATGTTTAAAGATTATTAGTAGTAGTATTAGTATTATTATATTCTTCACCAACGATTCCCTAGCTCGTGTAAATATCTTCTCCATCCTGAATTACAATAATATAACAACTTAGTAAAATCCTT
This sequence comes from Deroplatys truncata, assembly GCA_030765065.1. Taxonomy (NCBI): domain Eukaryota; kingdom Metazoa; phylum Arthropoda; class Insecta; order Mantodea; family Mantidae; genus Deroplatys; species Deroplatys truncata. The sequence continues at coordinate 125,119,462 of CM060980.1, read as the reverse complement.
CGTTCTACGGACTGCGCGGGTTCAGGAGGGATAAATCGTCCCACTCTACTTGTCTTTTGCCTTTAGCTAGTGAGTTATCTCATGAGATGTCCTTAAAATGGAATGGGCTGATACGCGGGAAACAAGTGCCACGTCACTGTTGTGAACACAGCAATTTTATAATGTAGAAAAATTTAGTACGATCTTGTTTACATCATGATAACTCAAAAACTAAAAACGTATTCCAAATCTATAATAGGTTTGTTAAAGAGCAGAGTTTCGAAATGATAATGATGTATGATTGGTCTCCCCATAAATAAATTAAAGCCGCTAGTTTTCTTTCTTAAACTTCAATTAAAATAAGTTGTATTATGAAAATCAATCAGCGAGGAACTTTTTTCCTTGAAGAGATGGGGGAGTGAAGGCTATGAAATTCCCTAAAAAGTGTGAATTAACTTTTGGAAAATATCCCATGATAATACCGCATGTATGTGAAATGCTATCGCTAGCTATATGCAAACACTTGCTTTCACACCCGCTGCAGCTTGCTGTTTGCGTGCAATCTGCAATCACAGTAATTTTTGTTGCAATGCTCTGTGTCTTTAGCCCAGCCTCTACAATTGGATAGGTACAATGGTGTGATTAAGGGCTAGGTGAAATTAAGGCGTGGGCTGCTTAAACAGCGGCTCAAAGGCAGTTAGAGAGGGGAAATACATGACCAGGTGAATTTTCCCTCCCAATGATTTTTTTCTAAGTAGCTAAACCATAGTTCGCCCTTAGTATTCATATTTTCTCTTATATTTCTGATTGGCTTTAAAGCTTCAATTATTACTTGCATAATCACTAGTTAAATATTATGATTGTCATGTCATATAGGCAAGTGTTGTTTAGCTACCTGTTCATTGGCTTGGTTTACATGCGCCGTCGTCTCGATAGCATGGCCTTGAAAAATTATCTCCGGCTAAATATAATGCTTGCGCTTTTTATTATAACCAATTGCTGCGAAATACACTTTATATATTACTTAGACATACGGCGTAGCACAACACCTTACACTTGAGTCTCTGTTGGCACACACTCAGAACATAACGCAACTGAACCATCGAATCACAACTCACAACTGAGCTGCGCTCTGAACTGCCATCCTGTGTCTAAACTCTTAACATTTTAACTGTCTTCGCTAACAGCCCCTTATATAGGCTCCGCATACAAAGCAGAACGTTCTAGAAGGGGAAGCTACTCGAACCTCCAGAAAGGAATCTTCTGAAGCAGAAGTTGCCCAAACTGCCGGAAAGCAGCACATAATGAGTTTGTTGTGCGGGCCATCGTTCTCAAGGCCGGCCGAAAGCCCCGCTCAGGCGGCCAGGTCAATGAGTCGACATGTGTTTCGCGCGAGCGGCGACAATATTCACATTTATGTCACTTCTAAACGGATAAATTTTAATGCTCTTGGTACTAAATTTGAAGCTTAATTTGCTTTCTGTTTATCCCTTATGCTGTCCTTTAAAAGTTGCTCATTCAATTTCCACATAAAAAATTGTCCATTTTTTAATTTTCTTTAGATAGTTTTATTCATTCGGAATGAATTTTTCTATAGTTTTGCATAACTGGAAAACTATAAGAAAAATGTAGTGCTCACTCAAATGCAAAATATTCGTTGTTCTATTTTCAAGCTTGTCCAGGTTGAACTTTCACGCGATATCTATAATAGTTATTTATACAACTAGTGGAATATGAGCACCATTACACCTCTGTAAACAGAGTTCTGCAATTACGAGGCGTGTTTTTAAAGTAAGTATACCGAAATTTTTTTAAAAAATAGCAGTACATTATTTTCCAAATACTTTGTTATTATTCATTACCTTACCCTTACACTGGGTCTACACATAATCACCGCCGTTATTCAGGCACTTGTAACGGAAACCAGTTTTTGCATGCCTTCGTCAAAGAATGATGCCGCCTGTGATGAAAGCCAAGTCTGTACTTCTTGTTTCACAACATTATCGTCGTTGAAATGTTTTCCACAAGGAGTTTCTTTAGATGAAGAAACAGATGAAAATCACTTGGTGCCAAATCCGAACTCTAGAGTGTTAATGTTTAGTGTTAATGTTACAAAGTCCTGTCAACATAATCTTCAGTTCAAAGTGTTTTTTATGAGTTTAACGTCCTCTAATGGAGTAGGTTACATTGGAGCGAATGAATGAAATGCGTGTAATGATGCTCAAGAGAGCCTGGGGTTCACAAAGCTTAAAACTAACCTACATTCGTCCAGCCAGTGTTTAAAATCAAATATGCTCTTAGCCTGTTATAGATTCAACATGATGTAGTTGTAGCCCCACTGTTGGAGAGCCAAACTTTCAGGGATATTATTGTTGTTGTGGTTGCACCACTTTATGGATACCAAACTTGCGGGAGATTGTTTCTTGGAGGGTTCGCCCCACGTACGATACAATGTTTCCGGTGGCCTTCGCCCCACATTTACTTTTCCGATGGCCTTCGCATCACGTTTAAGAATCAACTTTTTATTTTTATGTTTATTTATTTATTTATTATATATATTTGTATGTATACCTCGGCTGCGTCATTAGTAATTTGTAAAGCACGCATCTGTTAGCAGGGCTGGTATAGCTAAAGAACAAGGCTTACACAAATTATAATTGTATTGTACTTTTTTATTAATCCTTCACACGAATAAATAACACTTCACTGATATATCCTAATAGAGCTGTGAGATTATTGCTATTTGCACTTTTAACAGGTATACTTTATATTATTCTCAACGCAATAATTCTTTTGTCTCACACAGAACCCGTACCGTACCAAAACTGCTTGGGAACGCTATTTTGTAGCATCAGCCGCCTGAATTTGTACAATTCCTCCATTTCAAGTCTCTGATTCTCTAAGCCTACTCCAATACAATACTGTATTTAACTTTTAGATTTTCTGGTTTTTGATTGGCTATTTATAAACTGTTTTAAATATTACATTATTATTGTTCCAACAACTATTAGTAGCCTTACTAAACTTTCTAATTTATTGTTGTCTCAAGGTTACCTCATTGTTAGCAACTTTCGGCTTCTACTTTGTAATTCTGTTTGCTACGAAAAGCAGCTTGCTTCTATTCTCACAGCTCCTACATTGTTAAACTACGTAATACATTCACATAACACTATTATGCATGTACATAGTAAAATAAACTTAATAAAATGACTGTAATATACACTTTACATATTATATTATACACATATTGCTTTAAGGCGGGCTGTTATTTTTTATATTGTATAATTAGACTGATATCATTTAAGTGATAAAAATACTAATACTACCGCAAACTCCGCAATGCTCTATTATTGGATTTTGCTCAGCACTAAGCGAAGGTTTTAGACGTAAAGGAATACAAACGTTTCACAGCACTGTGTGTTTACAACGAAGCCTAATTTTTAGAGTGGACAAAATAAACTCATGACTTAATTAAAAGTGAAACAGTATTAGGAATGTTCCATCTTTAATATTAGTTTTCAATTTGCTCCACTTAACAGTTGCAATTGTTGATCAGCATATTAAAACGATTAACAAACGCCACTAATTTTATTACATCTCAAATCGCTTATATCAGCCGGTCACGTTTGTGCTAGGAGCACCCTACATTTATTATAAAATAATTAAACCGCGAAAACAAGGGCTATAAACGAGCAATTAATGACTAAGTGAGACTGACAACACCAATAATGACATTCCAGGGTGTAATGTTTTTATCACCCTCGGTTTAGCGCCGCTCACACGCTTGCTAATATGTCAAAAATTATCATCGAAAAAGTAATTCCATACAAAGCGCATTGAATATAATTATTGGTCTTTGAAAAACGGTGAATGTAATTTTCTAGGTTGTTGGGTTTCGCTGTGGAGTAGCGAACCAATTATTTTGAAAAAAGACCTCTCGTTGAGTTGCATGATTTACGCATGTGTTAAACAGTTTATGGATGTTTTTAAGGGAAAATGGCTGCATATTATATTACTAATGTAATAATTTTAGTCAATAGATTAGTCAGTTGCATAATTATGTTGGCCTGAACAAAAAGTGTTGCAAAAGAAGTTTATTAAATACCGAAGTTAATATTTTGCATAGCGGTTTTCAAATCCAATCTGTCTTAAACCTAAACAATATGATTTAAATAATAAAACTATTATGAAATAACATTACTGAAGACGGTGTCTGTAAAAGTCTCACCTGAAACTGGATTTTCTTGTCCAATGGCGTTATCAACTTTTACTTTTTCTATGGCTACCGATGGTTGGAAGTATTGCATTGCAAAAAAATTGTATATAGTGCACGTTTTGAGATCCTCTAAATCTAAAAGGAGATTTTGGAATCTGATGTGAGTGTGCTTTTCCCCCCCAAAACGAAATTTTGGATAAATACCAAATTTCTTACTTTCGTCTCTCACCTTTTAATGATGCAAGGTGAAGATTTTCTAACATTTTTAATTAAGACATCCGCGAAATACTATTTGGCAAATTAAATATATACATGCTGAACCATTTCAGCTGCGACTGTACAATATCTCAAAAAATAAGTGTTGTAGAAAGACATATATTGAATAAAAGTTGCCTTATATTATGGGAGAAAGTAAATGCCATTAGTTGTGTTTTATTTGGAAGATGTTATGATGGTGATTTTGGGGTCAATTGAATTTTTTACTTTCTCTACTACGTATAGTAAGTAGGGGAAGTATTGTATTCCACCCAAAAATTCGATACCGAGATTTCACCGGAAATACATGTTTTGAGATCCCCTGAATCTAAAAAAAAGCATTTTTGGAAACATGTCCGTGTGTGTGTCTGTCAGTCTGTGAACAGCATAACTCAGAAACGAAGAGTCAGATAAACACCAAATTTGGTATTTAGGTTCAGTATCTTCCAGAGATGTGACACGAAGGTTTTCAAGAAAATCCCCCACCCCAGACTACCCTTTACATGGAACATTTTTCGAAAATTTTAATTTTCTCAAAAATGGGTCAAACGACTTTGATTAAAATATCATATGTTTAAGATATTTTCTTGACAAATAAAATGTATATCTTGAATTTTCTGGGAATGTCTCCAAAAGTATTCTTCATTGTGAACGACGTTTGGTAAACTGCTAAACCATAAGAGATAGACAAAATTTTACTACACAAAAATGTCTATCGCGTTAAAACACACAATTTATGTCATATACATTTTTTTTGTTGCGTGAACCGTTTTCGAGATATTGCTTGTTATTCCCTTAAATTTTCCAATACTTATACTTTTTCTCAAATTCGTTATTCATTTTTTTATGTCCTGGACATGCAAAGAGAATGGAATGCGCCACATAGCAACCAGTGCTTAAAATATTTGACTATCGCTTAAAACCTACCATATTCCCCTTGCATCTACAAGAAAATTAGCAATAAGATTGACATCTCGATATCTCGATTAACATGGAGTATATGGAGAATAAGCGTTTGTACAAATAGTTTGTAAAAGAGTAGAGAAAATCATGTGAGAGTAACACATCAGATTTTTAAAATGGGAATCTACAATTAAGGTAAATTTAAAGGGACCCTAAAATAACTATCACAGCGTCCTCTAAATAAAACTCGACTAATGCCATTTACTTTCCCCCATAATATCAAGTAACGTTTATTAAATACATTTCTTTCTACGACGCTTAGTTTTGAGATATTGTACAATCTCAACTTAAACGGCCCACCCTGCATATATATGTACTATTGAATAGCCTGTGTTCGTTTTAATTTAATTTTATATGCGTTTGTGCAATTGGAAAACCAGTTACTTGAGCAAAAATGTATAGCTCGTTGAAATAAAAAGGTAAAGTTTTCGTAGTATTAGCCATTTACGAGACGTTGACTTTTGTTTAGTTTGAATATTCCAATATTTTAAACAGCACACTTTCAAGTGTCATTCTTTTACCTCTCCTGAGCTCACAAAGAGTATATGATATCTAAGCAAAGATATAGAAAACAGTTTGCTTTCTTTTTACTTTCTCTATCGCGTACATAGTATGTAGAGAAGATATTACATTCCACCCAAATGTTCTATACTGAGATTTCATTGGAATATATCTATTGAGGCTCCCTGAATCCAAATAAAGCATCTTTAGAAAAAGGGCCCTGTGTGTATTTGTGTAACTGCGTGTCTGTGAACACCATAACTCAAAAACAAAAAGTCGAATAAGCACCAAACTTGACATTTAGCTCATATCTTCCATAGATACACCACAGATGTTTAAGAAAATTTCCCCAACTACCCTTTGCATAGAACATTTTGATTTCTAAAAAATAGCTGTAATGATTTTGATTAAAACATCATATATGAAAGATATTTACATGACAAATAAAATGTATATCTTGAATTTTTAGAAATAGACCGTGAAACTCTCTTCATACAGAAGGAATTTTTTATAATCCTGTATAACTGGTAAACGTTAAGCGATAGACGAAAACGTACTACCCATATACTGTAGATCTCTTTAAAACCACAATTTATTTCTAATAAGTTTTTTGTGGCATCAGACATTTCTGAGATGTCCTTTATTGTCCACGTATGGTTAGAATTGTTCATTACTTGGTCATTCTTTTAAAGTCGTCTCAACGTTCAGTTCTCGCGATTGTATGGAAACGGTATAGAATTTTAAGGCCAGCGTATTGTGTCCAGTTCTTAAATATTTGACTATCGCTGTTCCCTTTGTATCTATAAGGATATGTATAATGTAGCTATTTCTGCAAAGGTTTATTTGGATTAAAACACAGTATATACTCTTGCACAAATCATTTTTGCAAACGCCTACTCTCCAACTATTTCATGTTAATCGAGATAAACATTTGCAGAAACTACCTTATTGCTAATTTTCTTGTAGGTGCAAGGGGAATATAGTAGGCTTTAAGCGACAGTCAAATTTTTACTTTCTCTACTACGTATAGTAAGTAGGGGAAGTATTGCATTCCACCCAAAAATTCGATACCGAGATTTCACCGGAAATACATGTTTTGAGACCTCCTGAATCCAAAAAAAGCATTTTTGGAAACATGTCCGTGTGTGTGACTGTGTGTGTGTGTGTCTGTGTGTGTGTCTGTGTGTGTGTGTGTGTGTCTGTGTGTGTGTGTGTGTGTCTGTGAACAGCATAACTCAAAAACTAACAGTCGGATAAACACCAAACTTGGTATTTGCGTTCAGTAACTTCCAGAGATGCGACACGAAGATTTTCAAGAAAATCCCTCCACCCCAGACTACCCTTTACATGGAACATTTTTCGAAAATTTTAATTTTCTCAAAAATGGCTCTAACGATTTTGATGAAAATATCATATGTTTAAGTTAATGTCATGAGAAATGAAATGTATATCTCGAAATTTCTGGGAATGTCTCCAAAAGTATTCTTCATTATGAACGACTTTTGCATAACTGGTAAACCATAAGAGATAGACAAAAGTTTACTACACAAAAAATGTAGATCGCGTTAAAATACACAACTTATATCATATACATTTTTTTTGTTGAGTGAACCGTTTTCGAGATATTGCTTGTTATTTCCTTAAATTTTCCAATACTTATACTTTTTCTCAAATTCGTTATTCATTTATTTATGTCCTGGACATGCAAAGAGAATGGAATGCGCCACATAGCAACCAGCGATAAAATATTTGACTATCGCTTAAAAGCTACCATATTCCCCTTGCATCTACAAGAAAATTAGCAATAAGATTGACATCTCGATATCTCGATTAACATGGAGCATATGGAGAATAGGCGTTTGTAAAATTAGGTTGTACAAGAGTAGAGAAAGTTATGTGAGTGTAACACATCAGATTTTTTAAGAGATGGTTGCTATGTGGAGCATTGCATTCTCTTTGTATGTCCAGGACGAATTCCCATTTGAGAAAAAGTGTAAGACTGGAAAATTAAAACAAATAACAAGGAAATGTCTTGGAAATGGTTCACTCCACAAAAAAAATGTATATGATATAAATTGTGTGTTTTAATGAGATCTGCATTTTTACATGTTAGCGAGGGGGGCCTGGATCCTGAAATATAATTTTTAGAAAAAAAATCCATATGTATATGTGAGTATGGATCTGTCCGTGTATCAATACGGCGTAATTCAAAACGAAAAGTCGGATAAATACCAAAGGTATTTAGGTTCAGTATCTTCCAAAGATGCGACAGCACGAAGATATTCAGTAAAATTTCTCCACTCTAAACTATCCTTTTCATTTCAAAATTTTTCTTTTTTTCAAAAATAGCTATAACGATTTTGATTAAAATGCCATACATTAAAGATGTTTACATGACACACAAAATGTATATCTTGAATTTTCTAGAAATAGTTTGTGAAGTCCTCTTCATTTGGAAGGAATTTTGTGTAATCTTGTGTAACTGGTGAACGTTAAGCGATGGACCAAAACGTACTTCACAAAAAATGTAGATCCCTTTAAAACACACAATTTACTTCAAATAATGTTTATTATGGCATAAGTCATTTCCGAGATATATGTTATTAATGGTTCGAATTGTTCAATACTTTTGTCACTGATTTTAGGTCCTGTCGACTTTCAGTCTTCTCGCGATTGCGGGTATGAAATTTTAAGGCTAACATATAGCGTCCAGTACATTGACTGTCGCTGTTCTCTTTGTATCATAACGAAATGTGTAATGTAGCTATTTCTGCAAACATTTATCTCGATTATAATGAAGTAGATATGAAAGTAAGCTTTCGTAAGAATAGTTTGCATGTTCACTAATAAACGATAGAGGGTAGAGAAAGTCATGTTAATGTCACACATAATATTTTATGCTCGACCATGCCAAAATGTAGTATTTATACGACTGGTAGCGGTACTTTAATGGGCCTCATTAAAGTACTTCGACCAATCAGAAGTGGCCACGTAACGTTGTGAAAGCGCAAGTATCGATTATTCTGCGTAGTACGTCTAACAACGCTAGCAACTTTGTTTGATACAGGTGCTATAAGGTCATTGTATTGTAACCATGGATAAAGGAATAACGATTGTAACACATCACTCAAACCAGAAACGAATACTTATGAAACTTTTAATTTAGATACATGGTCGAGCATAAACAGTCGTATGAAAGTTGACTATAATGGTGATTAAAACGCTCGTATGATGATTATTAACTTCGCTTCGCTCGCTCGGTTAATAATAACACTCGCGTTTTAATTACCATCATTATAGTCTCGTTGCATAATATACTATTTTATAACCGATAGAGTGATAAAAATATTGCTATTCTATGTGGCGTTGTTCTACTATTTCACTTTAACAGCGAAGTTCTTTACTTCAACTTAGGTTTCCGTTCATTTTATTAAAAGAAGCTCTGACCGGAAGCACATACTCAAACGAAAGCCACTAGTAAAGCTTACTGCACACTGAAACCCTGGTCTCACTTAATGGAAAGCCATCGAGTGGAAGGAAAATGCCATCTCCTGCTCTCATCTAGTGGAATCGAATCTCATGGAAGCGTATTCTTGGCGCCAGAAAATGGATTGTACAAAAGGTGTCAGTCTTATAAGAAAAGATAAAAAAAGAAGAAAAAAACAAATAACTTGGTTCACGGAGACTTTAATGTGAAACATTCGCGATATTAATGGACTTTCTGCGCTCTATATACAGGAATCTAATGGTCCAGAAGAAGGCTTCAGTAGAGATGTTCCAAACTCTTGGGATATTAATTATCGGAGAAGCCAACTATGACTTTACCAGGTCGCTTCAGGAAACACCTACAGATCGAAGCGTTATTTCCAGGAAACCTTATCTGTGGGTAGTACAGAGAAACTTCAAAACATATCGTTGTGTGTGAAGCAGTAATAAAAATCTGATGTGTTACACTCACATGGCTTTCTCCACTCTTGTACAAACTATTTTTACAAACGCTTATTCTCCATATACTTCATGTTAATCGAGATGTTAATCTTATTGCAAATTTTCTTGTAGGTGCAAGGGGAATATGGTAGCTTTTAAGCGATAGTCAAATGTTTTAAGAGCTGGTTGCTATGTGGAGCATTCCATTCTCTTTGTATGTCCACGGCATTAAAAAATGAATAACGAATTTGAGAAAAAGTATATGTATTGGAAAATTTAAGGGAATATCAAGCAATATCTCGAAAATGCTTCACCCAACAAAAAAACAATATGTATGACATAAATTGTGTATTTTAACGTGATCTACATTTTTTGTGTAGTACAATTTTGTCTATCTCTTATGGTTTACCAGTTAAGCAAAAGTCGTTGACAATGAAGACTACTTTTGGAGACATTCCCAGAAAATTCGAGATATACATTTCATTTGTCATGAAAATATCTTAAACATATGATATTTTAATCAAAATCGTTAGCCATTTTTGGGAAAATAAAAATTTTCGAAAAATGTTCCATGTAAAGGGTAATCTGGGGTGGGGGGATTTTCTTGAAAACCTTCAGTCGCATCTCTGGAAGATACTGAACCTAAATACCAAGTTTGGTGTTTATCCGACTGTTTGTTTCTGAGTTATGCTGTTCGCAGAAACATAGACACACGGACATGTTTCCAAAAATGCTTTTTTTGGATTCAGGGAGTCTCAAAACATATATTTCGGTGAAATCTCGGTATCGAATTTTTGGATGGAATACAATACTTCCCCTACTTACTATACGTAGTAGAGAAAGTAAAAATGAAGAGAGATAATATGGGATAAGAAGTGGAATAATTTGGGGGGGGGGTGATTTTCGCATTGAAAATGCTAACCAGCAAGCAGGAAGAAAGAAATAGGAAAGTAGGGGATTTTTTAATAATACTGAAAGAAATATGGATGAGAAAAGTCAAAGAACAAAGAGGGAGAGGGAGGGGAGGTAAGATAAAATGAAACAAATTGTGATAAAGCTTTAGAAGAGAGAGATAAAGGTTGCACATCAGTGCTGAAGGCCAGGGAGCTACACTGGTTGTGCAACATAGAGTATCAGGCATGTACATGATAAAGTTGAAGCATGAATATAAATGTGACATAATTTATAAATTGTATCTTGGAATATGTAAAGTAAACTACAAACAAACAGACGTAATAAATTAGATTCAAAATTCATAATATAGACATTTAAAATACCCCTCCTACTTCTTTATATTACAATGTCATTCTATTACTTGGCATGACTTTAAATTAAACATTAAATGAATTAAGTGAATATTACCCGTCTAATTCAGCTAGCAAGGACAAGAATAGTAGAAATCAACGATCTTCTTTCTTGTATGACATTCCACTGCTATTCTGGTACATCTAAGCCTGAACATAGTATAACTTTAAATCCATTCACCTCCCTCGTGAAGTAATTCCTGGTTTCGCAGATGCAAATTGTTTTAAACTGAAGATCTTGCGTGAAGTAGTCACTTTGACTTTCGACGGTAGATCGCTTGATATATGGTACCAGGTTCCGCATTACTAATTGGTGGTGTTGAGGCAGTATTTAATGCCTAAACGATATTAATTGTGTTTTATTATAATTAAATTCAATAACAGCCAATCTTGAAAACAGTATGTACATAATTATTATTTATATTGTATGTAAAGTCATTGTAAATACTTATTTTTATTGTAAACGTACTTGTTAATATCAAGTAAATGTTTATATACTCTAATAGTGCAAAAACTGTGAGAATAATATGTTTTAGGATATTAATAATGAGGTAATAATGTAATTTTGGTGACAATAATGTGTCTGGAATTTAAAAAAATACTGGTTATGAAAAGATCGGTAATAACGTAATTTCGCTTACAGTTTGGAATTAGCCAATCAACAGTAAAGAAAAGTTTTAATTTGAATACTAAAACTCTATTGGACTAGAATTAGCCAATAAGAGATTGGAATTACCGAAACTATAATTTTTACCGTTGGATTTAGTCATTCGCGGGTAAGATGTTGTAGAGTACGCATGGTAAAAATTGTGTTCTCCGCTAAAATGTATAAAGTGCTCACAGTTTTCATTTTATAAAGTGCTGTGTTTATAAATGTGCAAGTATAAATAGAAATAAAAAGAAGTGAAACTTAAAAAGTAAATTTTGTGACGTATTTTAATTCTTGTCTTATCACAACCTAAAAAGAACTTGTGTTTCTATAGTGCGACTGAAGCAGCCGAGGCAAATAACTTTAATAATATTACGTAAAACAAGCATCGTCTTCGCTATAAAGTTTGGCGTCCCAAGCATCAAACAACATAAAAGTGTATCTTAAAAACGTTGTGTTAAATACTTCTTCAAAGTGACGCACATACGCGTGGATTCTCACTTATCATATCCAGCATCCAGCTAAATAACTTTTTCAAAGTTGGCAACAAATACAACGAGGTTCAATTCATTCAAATTGGTGTCCTCAACGTGGAGCTAAATAACTACATAACATCACAGATACACTTATTTTGCAAATATACGTAATAATTTTTACGTAAGCCAAAAATCATTTTATCGCAGTGTTTAATAGCATAACTCGCTACGTGTAAAAGAATCGTTAGTAGTGAAAAATACTAAAGCTGCTCAATTATTTTATCTTCGATGATTTAATACCGCCGTAGCGACTCTTCACTTGTCAGCTGTAGTTAATATACTGCATACTGGTGGTGCTCTAATGTACACAGAGCGGCAAACAAAATCTTCGGTGGATTTTGTATCGTTTTCTGGGGTCTTTTGAGGCGCGTCCTTCACCTTACCAGAGCGTGGTGGCTTGATAACACAGCAATAAGGGGGGAAACAGGCGAGGTTGATGCCTTTGCTTTTTCTGGTGTTGTTGAAACCCAAACATGTTTATTGTCTTAGAACCAGTCATGCCGTATAATAGCAAAATTACTCGTAGACGTATCGTGGGTATGTGGGAGGCTGGTCGCACTATTACAGCAATTGCAACGTCAGTGCATAAAAGTATTTTATAGTAAATTACTGGATAAAAATATTCCAGGAAAGTGGGGAAGACGGTCTACATACTCGTCAGAAAGTGGACACTGCCCGTAAAACATCTGCAGATGATGATATTCGTTTACTAAGTGCAAATTACTCTTTTTTTAATTGACTGAGCATGTTTAGAAGCTAGATATATGGTTTACATGAATATGACAATAACATTGGGTGATATTTTTGTTTATAATCATGTTGTACTCCTATGATCAGCAATATGTTAGTAAAGGTATATTAACCAATTATAGTTTGAACTAAAGGGAAAACATGCTGCTTTATTTATTTATTATTTAGTTATGTTTGCTTCTATGCAGCAACAAACATTGTTATCACTGTGAGAATACAGTTTTGTTTAATTTTTGTTATAAAGTGCTGCCTTGCTATGTATTTAATGAATACCATTCAAGCTGTAATTTGAAAATCTTCTCACACTACACATTCTACATTTCGCTAACCTGGGCGCTCATCAAGTTTTCCCCTTAGATTTTAGCCCTTTCAAAGGCGTGTCCTGCACTAGCCGATAAGGTATGGACTACCAATCACGATAAGAAATCTATACCAAAACTGAATACACTCACTCTACCTCTTTCTCTTTCAGCCAATAACGATCCAGAGCGTAAACATATATTTCGTTTCTACGCCATTTTTAACCTTTGTCGTGGCTATTGTGTAACTCTTTAGCAGAAGAAGTGGCGCACCCTTGCACCGTGACCTAAAGCAACCAATGAAATGGCTAGCTTCGCAAGTCGACGTACAAGGATAACAAATGTGACATAGACGTGAGGTGCAGCGAGAGCTTATTTGTACTTCTTACTTAAACTGCGGGTTGCTGTGTCAGAGTAGACACGATGCTTACTAGGTTCAAACTATTAAAGCAACTGTATTGCCCTCTTTAGACTGATACTGCTCAAACAAGCTCTCATGTTTCTTCACTCGTAAGTCAGGTGAGGGTGAAGAAGTAGTTATATTGTAGCTCAAATGTTGGGGAGCCGAAATTGAAGTAGTTGCAACCGCACGTATGGTAAAAAGTTTCCGGTAGCCTTCGCCCCAAAAATGTACTTCCCGGTGGCCTTTGCCCCAAAATGTTAAAAAAATATTAACTTTGTAATTTTGACTATTTCTTTAAATATTATATATTTATGTTTGCCTCGGCTGCGTCAGTATTTATATTCTTTAGAGACAGCAGGGAGTGGTGCGACTGAAGAATGTAGGCTTACACAGATATTAAGTTTTTCTTCACTCCTTTTATTAATGCTTGATACGATTTAAATAACACTTCACTGATATAGAGAGAGAGCTGTGAGATTGTTTTATCTATTACTTGCACTTTTTAACACTTAAACTATTTTTCTCTCACACAAAATACGTATTAAATTTCTCGAGGACGCATCTCGCTTCCGGTTAGGAACGCTAACTACAAGCAACTGACTTGTAAATTTGTAAATTTTGCTCCATTTGAGTTTCTGATTGGCTAATCCTAGTCCAATAGAATACCTTCATTTAACTAAAGCTTTTTCTGGTTGTTAATTGGCTATTTTACTAACTGTCACTAAAATTACATTATTGCTTCCAAGAATCACAAGTAGCATTATTAAACTTTTAAATTCATTATTGCCTCAAGGTTACCTCAACGTTACCTCATTGATAGCAACTTTTAACTTATTATTCTCACAGCCCCTACATTATTAAATTACGTAATACATTCACATAACATTATTACACATGTATACAATAATATAAACATATACAATGGCCGTAATATACACTTTTTATATCTTGTTATATACACATATTGCTTTAAGGCGGGCTGTTATTGAATTTTATGTTATATAATTAGACTGAAATAATTTAAGTGTTAAAAATACTGCCTCAAGGGAACGGGATCAAACTTGGTCTCTCTGCAGTTGGGCCAAGACGGGCCAACATAATTTTTCCTCAATCATCGGAATTTACAGGTGACGTTATTTCAAAACGTCACACTTCATAAACCACTTCCATCATTTCGACTACTGCGATTACAACCCACCAACACTATTCCTACTACTACTACTACTACTACTACTACTACTACTACTACTACTACTACTACTACTACTACTACTACTACTACTACTACTACTACTACTACTACTACTACTACTGCTGCTGCTTTTGCTGCTGCTGCTGCTACTATAACCACCTGTGCCGATTATTTGCTTTCAGTACAACTTGTTTGCCTTGTTCTAATGCCCGCGTTAGTTCAGTTTCCCATTCTCCCGCGCGGTGTCGGTCGTGCATCGTTTGCTTTTGTTTTTGTTGGAAGCGCTACATGCGCTGACCAGTTGGGTTCGAGAATTCGAGTTTTCAGGCAGGGAGTTGTGCCAGGGAAATGTTCGGGAGCGCTTCTTCTTGACTTTCGGTGAGTGCTACGCCTCTTTCATTTTGGTTTACCATGTGGCACTTCATCTATGCAGTAGACACTTCGGCGGTCTTATGCTTTCTGCGAGTATTTTCGACATGTATTTCCTATTTAACCGGAAGTTCTAATGTGTTATGGTAATACGAGGGGCACTATTTATATTTTGAGCCAAATAAATAAAACAAACTAATTTCTGATTGAAAACTGCTTTATTGTTTTTAAAATATTCTCCTTTATCATCAATACACTTTAGCATCTGTTTGAACCATTTGTCAAAGCATATATTCCGGATTTCTTGAGATACCTCCAAAACATGGTTTTTAAAGGCATCAACGGCTTTTTCTGCCAACGAAAATCGTTGTCCACGCAATTTATTCTTGATGTTTGGGAACAAAAAAGAAGGCATTGGGTGCCAAATTAGGACTGCATGGCGAATGACCCATCAATTCAACTTTTTTGATCCTTTAAATACTCTGTTGTTAGACGAGATGTGTGTGCGCTCGCATTGTCTTGATGAAGAACGATCCTACGGTTCTTGTTGGTTTTCCTTACTTCACCGAAGACTTCCGGCAAACAAATGGTTGTGTACCATTCGGCATTGACCGTTTTACGTTCCTCAAAAGGCACTGTTGCCACATGGCCAGTTTTGCTGAAAAAGCAGGCGACCATTTGCTTCGAAGTGGTCTGAGTGCAAACAGCTTTTGTTGGATTTGCTTCATCTTGAAACATCCATACAGGCGACTGCTGTTTACGTTCCGGCTCATACGCATAGATCCATGATTCGTCACCTGTTACAATCTTATACACGTCTTTTGAGGCACCACCATTGTATTTCTTGAGCATTTTTGTACACCAATCGACACGAGCATCTTTTTGAGATTGTGTCAAATTATGTGGGATCCAACGAGAGCAAATAATCATGCAATATTTTATATATGTTGGTGGAACTAATGCCTAGGTTTGCCTCAATCCCACAATATGTTGCATGACGATCTTTTATTATTAGTTTTTGCATAGCATCAATGTTTTCTGGCACAACAACTGATTTTGGATGATCCTCACGAACTTCATCATTGAGCGAACGGCGACCACGATTAAATTCGTTATACCAGCGTTTCACAGTTGCAAGTGATGGAGCTTCGTCGCCAAATGTGGAAGTTAGTTGATCGATGTACTCTTGTCTTGATAATCCAGGTCGAAAGTCGTAATAAATCATTGCACGAACATTTTCACGAGTTAATTCCATGTTTTTGTTGGCACACAATTTTCAAGTTAGTGTAAACAAAACAAATGATTCTCTATTGACACAATGTTTGAAGTAGATTATGGTCAAAAATGTCAAACTTTCCATTGGAAACGTCAGATGGCACCTACAACATTCAGAATTGCCAAGGCTCAAAATATAAATAGTTCCCCTCGTAGTACAGGCCACTCTTTCTCATGAGTTATGTAGTTAAATTGGGCAATATAGGACTGCAGCTGGTTAGTTTATGTATCCGCTATCTGTTTAACATTTGAGAGTTAAATACACTCAGTCATTTTTCCAAAGTCCTCAAACCAAATTGCGCTGCAACATTTATGCATATTATATAATATTTACAATTGTATACACGGTGCATCTTTATGGAACATCATTGGCAGAAATGTATCTGACCCTTAATTTCTTACGGACCTCTGAGTTGTATTATCCTCTCCTCGCAAAATAATCTTATTAACAATCACTGAAAATAACCAAGAGGGACTATGGCGGTACGTACTACTACTACTACTACTACTACTACTACTACTACTACTACTACTACTACTACTACTACTACTACTGCTGCTGCTGCTGCTGCTGCTGCTGCTGCCGCCGCTGCCGCCGCTACCACTACTACTACTACTACTACTACTACTACTACTACTACTACTACTACTACTACTACTACTAACACCACTACCACCATAAGAATCCGATTCACTTTATTTGACTTAAGAAACCCGAAAGGTACAAGACCATTTGGTAGACCCAATAAATCAGCATTTGCTTCTGGAGGGGACACAAAGTTTAACCTGTTTCCTGTTTTGTTCTTCGGTTTGCCTACCGTCCAAGGGGCTTTTATTCTATTAACATTGTGTAGCCGTAAAGTCCGCCATTCCCAACCACGAAGTTGGAGGGAAAAAGAGGAAAATGACACCGAGTGTCACAAAATGGCATGCGTACAATATAAAAAGTGGAAGCAATAACTGAAACCTGGAAATGGAAGGTTTCATGGCCTCAAAGCCAAGAGGCCATGATGATGAAAATGGTTTCAGACTTGTGTGTTAGATCTTTGGGTTTCAAAATGGTACGCTACCACTGAAAGATACCTATTAAAATTTGCAACACTGGGAAAGTTAGAACCATAGTTATTAACAGGTTTATTTCGAAGTGTGAAGTAATTTCTAGCTTGAATTTATGGGTGACGTCCTGCAATTAGTCCGGTAGCCATTATTTTAATATTTTAGGTCGGTCTTTATCTTAAAGGTAGTTTTATTCGCTATCCTTTTAACATTGTGCATTTGCTTCTTTTCAAATTTATATATCAGAATAGCGACTATACTTAAGATATCTTTATTGAATGAAAGTTTTACAAATTATTTTCAAGTTTGCTGTTTTTAAAGTTACATAAACTAGCTCTTGAAGCATATGATTGAAAATTAATTACTTGTTTGGAGTTGATGCTAACTTGCTTCTTCTCTTTGATGTTTCAGGTGAGTGACAAGCGTGTTCAAGCCAGTCATTAGGTGAGTTAATAACCGTTAAATTGGCTAGGAATTCAAAACATTATAGAGAAACAAGCAGCATGAAAGTGTTTCAATTAAAATGCATAAAAAAGGACACACGTTTCTTAAATTCGCTCGCAGAGGCTCTTCTTTTTTTTTATATCCCTCTCTCTCTCTCTCTCTCTCTCTCGTAATATTCTAAGGGATTCGAAATGCATGTATTCTTAGTGGAATGAAAACGTTTTTCATTTATATATATATATATATATATATATATCTTTATTATATTTCTGGCAATTCTCTAGTCGTACAAATAACTGACTTCACAATGAGCTAATTTGAAGCCATGCATTAGATTTTGTAATCCTTCTCCCACTGTGTGTGTGTTTGTGTGCGTTTATTTATTTATTTATTTATTTATTTATCGTTTCACTCAAGTATGGTTGAATTAGTTGCTATGAAACTTGTATCCATAGCTTAGATTACACTTAGAGAATGTTGGTTTCTTCCAAATAGAGAGTTAGATTGAGCATAACATAAAAGAATACGTTTATTTCCCTTATTAAGATTTGTAAAACTGTTATATACAGTTTATAAAACCCACTTGACAGGTTTTATTCGTTCTTCACAGAATTTAGATAGAATAAACAAATAAGGAGTTATTACAAATATTTGTTTGTATTATTCGTGTATTCTGATACATATACTTTTGTGTCTTTAATGCCAAATTCTGGTTACTATGGAACAATATAGTTTCTTACGTTAACCAAGTGCAAAGAACATACATAATTTTGTTTTAAATCTTATGCTTAAAACATACCTTTGAAAAAGTAGCTTCGGTTTTGAAAATATGTATGATGAACGACGGCATTGCACACACAAACACACACACGCAGAGGGAGAGGGAGGGAGATAAACTCCCACAGTTAGTGTAATAATGCCAACGTTACTGCAGGTTCTGGTAAACAAATAAATAGTATGTTATAGTATAACCAGCTATGAAGCTGTACCTTAGAATTGTGTACAGTGCTTTACCTGCATTGTTCGTCATTTGCAGAAAATTAGAAGATAATTAATCTATAAATATAAATCTATTAAATATGTTGTTCAATAACAACTTTATGTTTATCGATTCATAACATCTACTTGACTTGTTTCTATGATATTTACTACCATAGAGTCCTGTTATGCATATAATAGTAATTCATGGTGTAAGAGATTAATGTAATATTTTAATATTGAGTAAAAAGTTTAATGCCCTAAGCCTGCTGAGGATTGTAATTTCCACGCAATTTAGAATATATTTTAATCTCGTTTGGTATACATTATTTTATCCGTTACTAAAACCTAACTTAGAATAATTCGTTTAATTAAATTTGTAGATTTATATTGGAGATAGTTCAAGTGTAAATTGAAATGTGTACTTAAAAGGGAAAAGATTTATTTCTGAAGACTCAGACTGCAGTGGATTCACTGATCCCTAAAAAGTGTGTTATATGTAGGGCTAGGATTTTGATACCCTACAACAAGGGTGGCGAAAACGACTTCCTTCAGCGAGTCACCAAATATGCAACACGCACTGCATCACTCACAGCACGTGTAAAACAAAGGGACGGTTGCAGAGAGGGAACGGCGCCTGCGAGTCAAAATAACTCACGAAGCACTTTTTCGCCACCTCTGCCCTACAAGATACTAAAACTGCACTTTCAAAGATGCAATTATGACCTAAAAATAAAAAATTCCCTATAAAGTTTAAGAACTGCCCTTTAAACTGAAAAATTATATTTTAATATAGTTTTTAAAAGTGAATTCAGAACTACACAATACAAATAAGCAAAGAGCAGGTTTATTAAATGAAGTTACACAAATTAAAAGATATATTATTCTACAAAAACTGATTTATTTTACTGGATAATACTAAGTTTTAATTTCATCAGTATTGAATTGTAATTCACAATAAACACCATTTGTAGACCTTCAAAGGAAAATCTACCAATTATCTCCTAAAAACGTCTTGTACATTAAGAAGCTCTTTTCCACTTCTAAGCAAGTAAAAGCACCAGTGGGAATCCTGAATCTGACTTTATGTACAAATTAACCTCAAGTTATCTGCCAGATAAGTTCCTGAAGAACTTTGATTGGGCCACATCACTACTATCAAACGTGTCAAAGATTTATTCTCGCCACTTTTATATCCTCGCAGTAGTATAAGCATAGTACCCCATATGGAATGAGACACAGGGACATCAGCGGCATCGGACTTCAGTGTCACGACTTGATGAGGTGCCTTCAAAAAATTCTCATGATGCATCCTACTTTTACTTTCTCTATTACGTACAGTAAGTAGGGGAAGTATTGTATTCCACCCAAAAATTCCATACCGAAATTTCGCTGGAAATACATGTTTTGAGACCCCCTGAATTGAAAAAAAGCATTTTTGGAAACATGTCCGTGTGTCTGTGAACAGCATAACTCAGAAACGAACAGTCAGATAAACACCAAACTTGGTATTTAGGTTCAGTATTCTCTAGAGATGCGACACGAAGGTTTTCAAGAAAATCCCCCCACTCCAGATTACCCTTTACATGGAACATTTTTCGAAAATTTTAATTTTCTCAAAAATGGCTCTAACGATTTTGATTACGATGTCATATGTTTAAGATATTTTCATGACAAATGAAATGTATATCTCGAATTTTCTTGGAATGTTTCCAAAAGTACTCGTTGTGAACGACTTTTGCATAACTGGTACACCATAAGAGATAGACAAAATTTTACTACACAAAAAATGTAGATCGCGTTAAAATACGCAATTTATGTCATATACATTTGTTTTGTTGAGTGAACCATTTTCGAGATATTGCTTGTTATTCCCTTACATTTTCCAATACTTATACTTTTTCTCAAATGGGAATTCGTTATTCATTTTTTTTATGTCCTGACATGCAAAGAGAATTGAATACTCCACATAGCAACCAGCTCTTAAAATATTTTACTATCGCTTAAAGCCTAGCAATTCCCCTTGCATCTACAAGAAAATTAGCAATAAGTTTAACATCTCCATGTCTCGATTAACATGAAGCATGTGGAGAATAAGCGTTTGTAAAAATACTTTGTACAAGAGGAAAGAAAGTCATGTGAGTATAACACATCAGATTTTTTTATCCTGGGCGCTATAGCTCGCGAAGGATCTGCCAACACGACTGCCGGCCTCACGCCTACGTGTGCACGGCAGAGGTGGGCGATCATCCTACCGATACAGGGAAGTGATTCCCCAGCCGGAAAGTTCGCTCGCGAGGCCAGGACCGCCGCCTATCTCAGCTCCCCACTTTCCTCACGATGCTGAGTGGACACCGGTCCTATACCAGGCACCTAAAATCCACACCACCATGGGTGGGATCGAACCCGGGCGCATTCCGTGGCCGGGAATCAGAGCAGCACGCTCCAGCCCACGGCGCAGGACGATGCATCCTATTAGTCGACCTAATTTCAGGACTCCGCGCAACTCGAAGCATGCGCTAGGCACGTTACATGCGCCATCTTGAGTAAAGGGCTTGAAGAGATTTAGCAGCTTTTAACATCCATGGAGCAGCGTCGGACATGTTGAATGCCGTTGGGATATATTAAACCCAAAGACCTGTCAAATATTTTGCTAACTGTTGTAAAGTTTAATTTTTCCAACTACTCAGAATTGATTAGGAATTGTTCTCCTGAATCATCTTCTTCCATTGAGCCTACCACAATATTTGCCACATAACGGCCTATTGAGTCCGTACTTTCTTCCATACATACCCAAAATTTTTCCCGGAGCGTTTTTGTCTGATTTCCTGCACCGTTCTGTGGTAGCATCAAATGCGTTTGAAGAATCTGTTTTTTTAGGAAGGTTTGTAATTTTGAATTATTCGTTTTGTTCAACGGAATCTCTGTACAAATGAACGTTTCACAGAGTTCTTCATAGAAAGATGAACTTGAAGAAGAGGCAGCTTCACCAAGTAACATTTGGTGGCTGTGTTTTCACCTTCAAGCAGCTGTGTTTTTCTCTCTTCAGTGTTGGTCAATAGTGAACTTATTTTCGGCCGCCACACTTACTTCGCATACCTTGCAGAATAGTATATCCCCACCCGTGGAAAAAAACTAATGTGAAGCAAAATTATTTAATTTATACACCTAATCTACACCTGCTGTTCAGATGACATTAACAAATACAATGGGTCATCTACTTAGGAATGTACCTATCTGCTACTTGTGAAGTATTGTTACCACTGGTGACTGTGTAAGTCGATTCATGAAGGGGAAGAAGGTAGTCTTATCTTATACTGCTAAGAACCAAGTAAAGTAACTTACTAAAAATGCAATGTAAAGATGCTTTCCTCTTGAAAAAAGAGCAAGATGTATCTAAGAGTGTACTTAAAATGCAATAAAACCCCCTGAAGTATTAAAAAACGCCTAAAAATTCCCTGTCCCTCAAAACTAGCGAAAAATTAAAAATGCTAAAAATAAGGTTAAAGCTAATTGAACTCCCTTTACTCTGAAACAGATTTATGTACAAGTCATTAATGAGTTAGACTTATCAATAAAAAGATACAAAGTCATCAAGGTTCTAGCCCTAATTATCAGTATTACTTGGAGTCTAGTTTCAGAAATGAAATAAATATATTATAGCATGGATTAAAAGGTTTTAATTCACTACTGAAATATAAACCAGTATTTAGGCTGCTAGGCATGATCAAAAATGATAGTTTATATACAGTAGCAGATAAAATAGTTTATTAGTACGTTTATAAATGAAATAACGTAGCAATGTGTTTTCCATTTTATTTAATAATAAACGTAAAACTTTTAATACAACAAAACTGTCAAGTAATTGCCCACTTTTCAAGCTAAGTAGAAAAATATTTTATCTATAATGATGGTAGAAGTGGACAATTAATCCATTGCTTCCAGTAATAAAATCGAATCCTTATATGAATGTAAAAAGCAAATGAATAAAGATAAAGAAAAACGTAAAATCTTACTAAGAAAAGGTGACAGTCACAACTCAATTTCATCACAGAAAGCTAGTACGGTTTTTGTTCCTCTCATTACTCTCCTCTCATACTGATTGTTGAATTTCGTGTAAGTGCTGTGATGTATATTTCTTGATTTTTGTGGTTATACTATATCAGTTTGTAAGCTCAGCTGATTTTCTTATTTGAGGTTTCGGAACATAAAAAAAACTAAACATATTAGTTTTTTTATGAACGCTCTTTAACTACTATGGTTCTTAGCGTCACATTCTATATTGGGCGCGAAAGATCAGAAATTTTGCTCAGAGCCTCTATGCCAGGTTTGAGGTTCTTTTACGTGCCGTAAATCTACGACACGGGACCACCGGCCTTACTTCCCTTCCGAAGGAAGCCATGCTAAGGATTTTTACGTCCGAAAAAATCCATCGCCCTCCGCAGACTTTAAACCCGCGACCTCGGAAACTAGAGCCTAGCATGGTATCACTACACATTAGTGATTTATATGCATACAATTTTGTTTCACAACCTCCTTTAAAACGCTAATATTTTATTAGGGGAAATAGAAGTATTTTGTTAGGAAAGCCAAGGATTAAATAAATAACATGAAATTGCTTCAAATAATTGTCTAGTAAACACGAATCTCGTTTAATAGACGAAACATTGATAAAACTATATAGGCAAAGTGTTACAACATTAGTTTTAATAATGTTTAGATGTCTAAAGAAATATAACATTTGCTTGTGCTTCTACTGCTGTATTGCAAATAGAACAGTAATGTTAAATATCAGTTACAACATTGCACATAGTCTATTCTTTCAGGCACAGTTTCACCTCTTCTTGTCTTGCGTTTTTGTTTGTTTTATAGCAAACTACAGCCCAATTGCGTGAGTCGACAAATCGGGTACTTCCGTGAGCGCTCGGGACAGACAGCTTTGTTTACTAGACTGCATATATTCTTATGGTAGTTATAATGGGGAACATAACTATACGCAATCACAAAACTCTTCCGAGAAAATAATTCATATACGATATTTCAAACAGACGGATGTTTCGGAGTTGTTCAACACTACATGTTTGTGAAAAAAACACATTTATGAATTTATGGTTCTCAGGTGCAGCATAACTAAAGTTTGTCACAATACCACGCTTGCTGCAGCGCTCTTAGCTTACTGTTCCTGAGGTTTCAAGTTCAAATTTCCGTGGAGCTACTCAACTTTTTACATTCTCTATTACATATAGTAAGCAGGGGAAGTATTGTATTTCACTAAAAAATTCCATGTCAAGATTTCACCGGAAATATATGTTTTGAGGCCTCCTGAATCCAAAAAAACACTTTTAGAAAAAGGTACGTGTGCGTGTCTGTGCGTCTGTCTGTTAGTCAGTCAGTCAGTCTGTGTGTGTGTCTGTGTGTGTCTGTGAACAGCATAACTCTAAAACGAATAGTGGATAAATACAGAACTTGGTATTTGAGCTTAGAACCTTCCAAGTATGCGACACGAAGATTTTCTGAAATGCACCACCCCCAACTACCCTCTACATGGAAAACTTTTGAAAATTTTGATTTTCTAAAAAGTGTCTCAACCGATTTAGATTAAAATAACATATATATATACGATATTTAGATGACAAATAAAAGTATATCTTGAATTTTCTGGGAATATACCTAGGAAGTCCTCTTCATTTAGAAGGAGTTTTGTATAGTCATGTATAACTTGTAAACGCTAAGTGATAGACGAAAACGTACATCACAAAAAATGTAGCTCTCTTTAAAACACACAGTTTACAACATAAGTTTTTCTGTGGCATAAGCAGCTTCTGAGATACCCTTTATTAAAGGTTCAAATTCTAAAGTCCCATCTATTTTCAGTTGTTTCTCGCGATTGCATGGAAACAGTATGGCATTTTAAGGCCATCGTTCAGTTTTTAAAAGTTTACTATCAGTGATCTATTTGGATTTTTAAGGAAATGTGTTATGTAGCTATTTTGCAACGGTTTATTTGAATTAAATGTAGTAGATAGAAAAGTAAGCTGTAGTAAGAATAGTTTGTATATCCACTAGAGAAAGTAATGCGAATGTATCATTCGGATGTTTTCCCTTTCATTTTAAATACATCAGTAAAAATATAATAGGGTTTCTGCGATTTTATGTATGTGGATTTATTTAGTAGTCCGTCATACTGTTAATGGCAACCATGACGTTAATTCATCGGTTGAGAGGAGATTTCATACTCAATCAAATTTATTTTTAACAACAAGTTTCATTTTTATTTTAAGCATATTTGTAAGTAAAATGAAGTAGGGCAAACAATATGATTTAACTATATCACAATAAAACGGGTTGTAAAAGATAACAATCCACTACAGAGAATCAAACTTCAGCTCCTTGCGTAAAGTTAAATACCTTAATCACTCCTTTAAACCAAGCCAAAGAGTTAGCGAAGCGGTGCACAGAAATTGACGGTTGTGAACCGTTCGCTCACTATAGGAGTTAACTGCTCAAGAGACCGGCCGCTTTTAGTTTGACCGAGTGTACGTTGTGCTTCATTTGCATACAGCTCAGTTATTTGTGTTGCCTAAACCGATAGGAGTTTTAGGCAATCAGACCTGTAGTCTAAATCCCTGATATATCGGCAACTACTCTGTTGCAGATGTGCAGCGGGACGATCTAGTCAATCATATGCTATCGATCGACATCACCTGTCCCAATAGCTGAGTTCGCTAAGAGGCTTACCCCCGATATCCGTGAGTAGTAATAGTCCCGGATGAGCCAATTGTTTTAACGATAATCCTGCCGCTAGGGGCGCTGGTGTCGCTAGTGTCGGTGCGTGCGACGGCGGCGGCGGTAAGTTTGAAAAGCGCCCTGAGCGGTAGGATTATCGTTAAATCGGTTGGCTCATCCGGGACGAGTTGAAAGAATTGAGGAAGTGACGTGGAGTGTTTTGATTGGTTCGTTAATTTGGGGTGGGAGATGGAGGAAGGGAGATGGAGGAGTATGGAGGTCGCGTGATGGAGAGGAGCTGGGTGGCGAGGTGTTGTCTGTGCGGAGGTCGGTACTGAAAGAGGGGTAAAGATGGGGGGCGAGGGATAAAAAGTGTAACAGAAAGTGACGTGTGAAGTTGTGATTGGTGGGAATAAGAAGTGATTTTATTGGTGGAAAGGAACAAATGAGAGTTGTTGATTGGTAAGAATAAGAGGGATTATGATTGGTGGAAAGAAAAAGGTGTGGGAGTGGGGTATGTTGGAGGTGATGGGAAAGGTGAGTTTTGCTAGCAGCAAGATTTGCAAAAGCCTGTCTTGAACTGATCAGCAATTTTTGAACGTCGGATGGTAGTTTTCTTGAGTGGATAGAGACATGGGGGCGATATGAGATGCGGTGGCGAAAATGGGAACTAGACAAGGTTGTTGAGACAAGAGGTTTAAGGACGAGGAAATTTGGAGGTTAGTGGTGAACACGGCGGTCGCAAGAGGTGGGGGTAAGGAGACGCAGTGGTGAGAATGGGAACTAAAAGAAGATGGGGGTAGCAAGAGTTTTAGAAGAGTAGATTTTGAGGTTAAAATAGTGGGAACTAAAAATGGCGGAGGGTCTGCGACAAGGAGATGCGGTGAGAACTAAACAAGATGGCGGTCGCAAGAGGAGGGTAAGGAGATTTGAGGTTACAGTACGAAAACACGAAAGGATATATTCCTACGCCAAGCAGGTCCGAAAAATAATTATGCGTGTGGTACTTACCTGTTACCGGTGTGGATGCGTCACCAAAAGCGCGGCACGCGAGGCGGAAAAATAAAAGCAAACTGTTTTTGAAAATGCTTAACCAGCTTTAAGATCAACCAACATCACTACGCACTGATATACCTAGGTTTTTAAAGCGGTACAGACACCCTTTGCAGAGGCGTAATTTAACTATACCAAAAACCTGGTACTGGACCATCGTGATGGTAGCTAGCGTACGTAGGAGCAGGGTTCTCATAGCCGGTCGAAAGCGGTCAAAAACGTGTACGACGTAGGTGTTGACAGTAGCTGCTGTCGAGTCAACGGTCGAGGTGTGAATAAACAAGATCTGTTCTCGCCGGCAATTTGGTTCGGAGATGTGAGCAGCGGCGAGGTGTTGTCTGTGCGGAGGTCGGGACTGAAAGAGGGAAAAGATGGGGAGCGAGGGATAAAAAGTGTAACAGAAAGTGACGTGTGAAGTTGTGATTGGTGGGAATAAGAAGTGATTTTATTGGTGGAAAGGAGCAAATGAAAGTTGTTGATTGGTAAGAATAAGAGAGGTTATGATTGGTGGAAAGAAAAAGGAGTGGGGTATGTTGGAGGTGATGGGAAAGGTAAGTTTTGCTAGCAACAAGATTTGCAAAAGCCTGTCGTGAACTGATCAGCAATTTTTTGAACGTTGGATGGTAGTTTTCTTGAGTGGATAGAGAGATGGGGCGATATGAGATGCGGTGGCGAAAATGGGAACTAAACAAGGTGGTTGAGACAAGAGGTTTAAGGACGAGGAAATTTGGAGGTTAGTGGTGAACATGGCGGTCGCAAGAGGTGGGGGTAAGGAGACGCGGTGGTGAGAATGGGAACTAAAAGAAGATGGCGGTAGCAAGAGGTTAGAAGAGTAGATTTTGAGGTTAAAATAGCGGGAACTAAAAATGGCGGAGGGTCTGCGACAAGGAGATGCGGTGAGAACTAAACAAGATGGCGGACGCAAGAGGTGGGTAAGGAGGTTTGAGGTTACAGTACCAAAACACGAAAGGATATATTCCTACGCCAAGCAGGTCCGAAAAATAATTATGCGTGTGTTACTTACCTGTTACCGGTGTGGATGCGTCACCAAAAGCGCGGCACGCGAGACGGAAAAATAAAAGCAAACTGTTTTTGAAAATGCTTAACCAGCTTTAAGATCAACCAACATCACTACGCACTGATATACCTAGGTTTTTAAAGCGGTACAGACACCCTTTGCAGAGGCGTAATTTAACTATACCAAAAACCTGGTACTGGACCATCGTGATGGTCGCTAGCGTACGTAGGAGCAGGGTTCTCATAGCCGGTCGAAAGCGGTCAAAAACGTGTACGACGTAGGTGTTGGCAGTAGCTGCTGCCGAGGCAACCGTCGAGGTGCGAATGAACGAGATCTGTTCTTGCAGGCAATCTGGTTGAGAGATGAGAGGCGCGGTGGTAAAAATGTGAACTAAATAAGATGGCGGAGGCACGAAGTTGAGGTTAAGGAGCGGCGAGGTGTTGACTGTGCGGCGGTTGGGGTCTGAAAGAGGGGGAAAGATGGCGAACGAGGGATAAAAAGTATAACAGAAAGTGACGTGTGAAGTTGTCATTGGTGGGAATAAGAAGTGATGTTATTGGTGGAAAGGAACAAATGAAAGTTGCTGATTGGCGAGAATAAGAGAGATTATGATTGGTGGAAAGAAAAAAAGGTGTGGGAGTGGGGTATGTTGGAGGTGATGGAAAAGGCAAGTTTTGCTACCAACAACATTTGCAAAAGCCTATCCAGAACTCATCAGCAATTTTAAATAACTAGTGTTTCGGGGGTTTTCTCTGGTTGGTAGACGAATGCAAGCTGTTTCTACCATACTTATATTATTCGTCTTTTTCCTTTTTTTTTTAAAATGACTAGTTTTTTTTTTTTTTTTTTTTTTGGGGAGTTTTCTGCGGATGGTAAACAAATGCAAGCTCTTTCTGCTTTTTCATAGGTTTTCCCTGGTTGGTTGGCGTTTTCTGTACTGGTTGACGAAGGCGTTTCTAATTTTGGAGGTTTTCTCAGGTTTTTAGCGGTTGTCCCTGCCCGGTAGGCAAATGATGAAGTTTTACCTTGTCGGCGCACGGATACTAGGCACGTACTGGCGCGCACACACACACACACACACACACACACACAGAGACAGACAGACACACAGACAGGCACACACACACGGACATGTTTCCAAAAATGCTTTTTTTTTTTTTTTTTTTTGATTCAGGAGGTCTCAAAACGTGTATTTCCGGTGAAATCTCGGTATCGAATTTTTGGGCGGAATGCAATACTTCCCCTACTTACTATACGTAGTAGAGAAAGTAAAAAAGTATTGAAAAATTTAAGGAAATAACAAGCAATATCTCAAAAGTGTACTATCTTGTTTTCAAGGGTTTTCCAGATCGGTAAGCGTTAGAATACTCTTAGAGCTTTTTTCAGGTTTTTTAGCGGTTGTCCCTGGCCGGTAGGCAAATGATAAAGTTTTTCTATAACGTCGTCGTTTTGGCTTGTGGCGCACGGTTCCTAGGCACGTACTCGCGCGCGCGCACACACACACACACACACACTAAAATAGTAGCGTATAAAAAAACTGATTTGTTACACTCACATGACTTTCTCTACTCTTGTACAATCTAATTGGTAGCTTTTAAGCGATAGTCAAATATTTTAACGCTGGTTGCTATGTGGCGAATTCCATTCTGTTTGCATGTTCAGGACATAAAAAAAATGAATAAACGAATTTGAGAAAAAGTATAAGTATTGGAAAATTTAAGGAAATAACAAGCAATATCTCGAAAACGGTTCACTCAACAAAAGAAACGTATATGACATAAGTTGTGTATTTTAACGCGATCTACATTTTTTGTGTAGTAAAATTTTGTCTATCTCTTATGGTTTACCAGTTATGCAAAAAAGTCGTTCACAATGAAGAATATTTTTGGAGACATTCCCAGAAAATTCGAGATATACATTTTATTTGACATGACAATATCTTAAACATATGATGTTTTAATCAAAATCGTTAGAGCCGTTTTTGAGAAAATTAAAATTTTCGAAAAATGTTCCATGTAAAGGGTAGTCTGGGGTGGGGGGATTTTCTTGAAAACCTTCGTGTCGCATCTCTGGAAGATACTGAACCTAAATACCAAGTTTGGTGTTTATCCGACTGTTCGTTTTTGAGTTATGCTGTTCACAGACACACAGACACACAGACACACAGACAGACACACACACGGACATGTTTCCAAAAATGCTTTTTTTTTTTTGGATTCAGAGATTCTCAAAACATGTATTTCCAGTGAAATCTCGGTAACGAATTTTTGGGTGGAATGCAATACTTCCCCTACTTACTATACGTAGTAGAGAAAGTAAAAATGAATAACGCATTTGAGAAAAAGTATAAGTATTGGAAAATTTAAGGAAATAACAAGCAATATCTCGAAAATGGTTCACTCAACTAAAAAAAAATGTATATGACATAAATTGTGTATTTTAACGCGATCTACATTTTTTGTGTAGTAAAATTTTGGCTATCTCTTATGGTTTACCAGTTATGCATACTGAACCTAAATACCAAGTTTGGTGTTTATCCGACTGTTCGTTTTTGAGTTATGCTGTTCACAGACACACAGACGCACAGACAGACAGACACACAGACACACAGACACACAGACACACAGACAGACACACACACGGACATGTTTCCAAAAATGCTATTTTTTTCTGGATTCAGTGATTCTCAAAACATGTATTTCCAGTGAAATCTCGGTATCGAATTTTTGGGTGGAATGCAATACTTCCCCTACTTACTATACGTAGTAGAGAAAGTAAAAATGAATAACGCATTTGAGAAAAAGTATAAGTATTGGAAAATTTAAAGGAAATAACAAGCAATATCTCGAAAAACGGTTCACTCAACAAAATAAATGTATATGGCATAAGTTGTGTATTTTAACGCGATCTACATTTTTTGTGTAGCAAACTTTTGTCTATCTCTTACGGTTTATCAGTTATGAAAAAGTCGTTCACAATGAAGAATTCTTTTGGAGACATTCCCAGAAAATTCGAGATATACATTTCATTTCTCTCGACATTATCTTAAATATATGATATTTTCATCAAAATCGTTAGAGCCATTTTTTAATACAAAGAGAACGGGATTTCACAAGTGAAACAGTACTGTGATAACGATACCACTGAAACAAAAAAAAAAAATCTGATGTGTAACACTCACATGACTTTCTCAACTCTTGTACAAAGTATTTTTACAAACGCTTATTCCCCATCTAGTTCATGTTAATCGAGATAAACATTTGCAAAATCTATTTTATTGCTAATTTTCTTGTATAAAAAAAATCTGATGTGTAACACTCACATGACGTTCTCTACTCTTGTACAAAGTATTTTTACAAACGCTTATGCTCCATCTAGTTCATGTTAATCGAGATAAACATTTGCAAACTCTATTTTATTGCTAATTTTCTTGTAGATGTAGGGGAAAATATATTTACAAGGGGAATATAGAAAAACAGTAGCCTTTAAGCACATACATATCTCTTAATAGCTGGTTGCTATGTGCAACACCATTCTTTTTGCCACAGATTAATACTGTTTGCATATCAAAGACAAAAAAAAAATGAATAACGAAGTCCCATTTGAGAAAATAAATATTGGAAAATTAACAAACAATATCTCGAAAACGGTTCACTCAACAACAAAAATGTATATTACATAAGATGTGTATTTTAACGCGATCTACATTTTTTGTGTAGTAAAATTTTGTCTATCTCTTACGGTTTTTCAGTTATGAAAAAGACGTTCACAATGAAGAATACTTTTGGAGACATTCCCAGAAAATTCGAGATATACATTTCATTTCTCACGACATTATATTAAACATACGATATTTTTCATCAAAATCGTTAGAGCCATTTTTTTTAATACAAAGAGAACGGGATTTCACAAGTAAAACAGTACTGTGATAACGATACCAACAAAACTAATTATTATTCACCCACTGAAACACATAAAAAAATCTGATGTGTAACACTCACATGACTTTTCTCATCTCTTGTACAAAGTATTTTTACAAACGCTTATTCCCCATCTAGTTCATGTTAATCGAGATAAACATTTGCAAACTCTGTTTTATTGCTAATTTTGTTGTAGATGTAGGGAAAATATATTTACAGGGGGAATATAGAAAAACAGTAGCCTTTAAGCACATACATATCTCTTAATAGCTGGTTGCTATGTGCAGTACCATTCTTTTTGCCACAGATTAATACTCTTTGCATATCAAAGACAAAAAAAAAATGAATAACGAATTCCCATTTGAGAAAATAACTATTGGAAAATTTAAGTAAATAACAAGCAATATCTCGAAAACGGTTCACTCAACAATAAAGATGTATATGACATAAGTTGTGTATTTTAACGCGATCTACATACTTTCGTACTCACCTATAAGATATAGAGGGTAGAGGTCGTACGAACGTAGCACTTTGAGAATTTATATTCAACAGTTGGTGTTACTCCTTAGAAAGGAAGTATCTGCTGATTTTTATTTAATTCTTTACATTTTACATAACACGTATGCACTGGCACAACACAAAAGCACTACACACGATACTCAGTTTTAATATTTGCACTAATAACATCAGGAATAACTGAAGTCTGCAAACAGTCATTTCCCATGTGCAGCCTTACGTACAGAGAACGTGTGTGGCTGATCTATGTGTAAAAAGAGCCTGAGAGCGGATGTACGTCAGCGGTAAAATCTTTTAAATGCATTTTTATTGGCGATGGTAGAAATCGTGCAGTGGTGGATCGTGAAAATTCATATAAATGGATGTATCACCTCATAATAAGCCTCTATATACCAAGAATATTGAGTTTTTAAAAAGTCAGCAACTGTACCTGTGTTTCTATACGTGAACGTCAGATGGCAGCTTCGATACGTGTCCACGGAGACCTTAGTGCTAGGCAACTGTACCTCTGTTTCTATACGTGAACGGCAGATTGCAGCTTCGATACGTGTCCACGGAGACCTTAGTGCTAGGCAACTGTACCTCTGTTTCTATACGTGAACGGCAGATTGCAGCTTCGATACGTGTCCACGGAGACCTTAGTGCTAGGCAACTGCACCTCTGTTTCTATACGTGAACGGCAGATTGCAGCTTCGATACGTGTCCACGGAGACCTTAGCGCTAGGCAACTGCACCTCTGTTTCTATACGTGAACGGCAGATTGCAGCTTCGATACGTGTCCACGGAGACCTTAGTGCTAGGCAACTGTACCTCTGTTTCTATACGTGAACGGCAGATTGCAGCTTCGATACGTGTCCACGGAGACCTTAGTGCTAGGCAACTGTACCTCTGTTTCTATACGTGAACGGCAGATTGCAGCTTCGATACGTGTCCACGGAGACCTTAGTGCTAGGCAACTGCACCTCTGTTTCTATACGTGAACAGCAGATTGCAGCTTCGATACGTATCCACGGAGACCTTAGTGCTAGGCAACTGCACCTCTGTTTCTATACGTGAACGGCAGATTGCAGCTTCAATACGTGTCCACGGAGACCTTAGTGCTAGGCAACTGTACCTCTGTTTCTATACGTGAACGGGAGATTGCAGCTTCGATACGTGTCCACGGAGACCTTAGTGCTAGGCAACTGCACCTCTGTTTCTATACGTGAACGTCAGATTGCAGCTTCGATACGTGTCCACGGAGACCTTAGTGCTAGGCAACTGCACCTCTGTTTCTATACGTGAACGGCAGATTGCAGCTTCGATACGTATCCACGGGGACCTTAGTGCTAGGGAACTGCACCTCTGTTTCTATACGTGAACGGCAGATTGCAGCTTCAATACGTGTCCACGGAGACCTTAGTGCTAGGCAGCTGTACCTCTGTTTCTATACGTGAACGGCAGATTGCAGCTTCGATACGTGTCCACGGAGATCTTAGTGCTAGGCAGCTATACCTGTTTCTATACGTCAACGGCAGATTGCAGCTTCGATACGTGTTCACGGAGACCTTAGTGCTAGGCAACTGTACCTGTGTTTCTATACGTGTCCACGGAGACCTTAGTGCTAGACAACTGTACCTCTGTTTCTATACGTGAACGGCAGATTGCAGCTTCAATACGTGTCCACGGAGACCTTAGTGCTAGTGCTAGGCAACTATACCTCTGTTTCTATACGTGAACGGCAGATTGCAGGTTCGATACGTGTCCACGGAGATCTTAGTGCTAGGCAACTATACCTGTTTCTATACGTGAACGGCAGATTGCAGCTTCGATACGTGTCCACGGAGACCTTAGTGCTAGGCAACTGTACCTGTGTTTCTATACGTGAACGTCAGATGGCAGCTTCGATACGTGTCCACGGAGACCTTAGTGTTAGGCAACTGTACCTCTGTTTCTATACGTGAACGGCAGATTGCAGCTTCGATACGTGTCCACGGAGACCTTTCGCTTCAGGTGACAAAATAACACTAGGCACTTGTGTGCCGTGGTGTAAGCCGCAATCACGGTATTGGTAGCGTGGATGCGTCACGCCCGGGCAATAAAACAAAAATCATATTGAGCAAGATGCCCGGCGTGACGCATTGCGCGGCGCGCGTTTGCCGTAAACCGTTACAGTTGCCGTACTTATATTATCCTTTTTTTTAAAAAAAAAAATCTTCGCCATCTTAGTTCACAAATTCACCGCTAATTCCTTCTCGTCATTTTTCATCCAATCACCTTTGATTTTATTTTCGCCTATCACATCACGTTATTTCAATTTGTCCACCTATCAGAGATCGTCTTATTTACACCAATCACAACGCTCCACGTCACTACTTGTTCTGCTTTTTAACCCTCGGTCGTGCATGTTTTGCGTCCTTGAGTTTCCATACCTCGCACACGCAACACCACAGCGCGATAACATGTCCACGTGCTAGCTGGTGTACCGGTACGATCGCCTCCTGGGCCTGCTCAACGCCGAGGAAGTGGTAGTGCAGACCTGCGTACCCGTGACGAACCAGGTCATGTACGTGGTGTTGAGGTAACTCCGAGGAGAGCCCCAAGGCGATCCACGCTACCAATACCGTGATTGCGGCTTACACCACGGCACACAAGTGCCTAGTGTTATTTTGTCACCTGAAGCGAAAGGTCTCCGTGGACACGTATCGAAGCTGCAATCTGCCGTTCACGTATAGAAACAGAGGTACAGTTGCCTAACACTAAGGTCTCCGTGGACACGTATCGAAGCTGCCATCTGACGTTCACGTATAGAAACACAGGTACAGTTGTCTAGCACTAAGGTCTCCGTGGACACGTATCGAAGCTGCAATCTGCCGTTCACGTATAGAAACAGGTATAGTTGCCTAGCACTAAGATCTCCGTGGACACGTATCGAACCTGCAATCTGCCGTTCACGTATAGAAACAGAGGTATAGTTGCCTAGCACTAGCACTAAGGTCTCCGTGGACACGTATTGAAGCTGCAATCTGCCGTTCACGTATAGAAACAGAGGTACAGTTGTCTAGCACTAAGGTCTCCGTGGACACGTATAGAAACACAGGTACAGTTGCCTAGCACTAAGGTCTCCGTGAACACGTATCGAAGCTGCAATCTACCGTTGACGTATAGAAACAGGTATAGCTGCCTAGCACTAAGATCTCCGTGGACACGTATCGAAGCTGCAATCTGCCGTTCACGTATAGAAACAGAGGTACAGCTGCCTAGCACTAAGGTCTCCGTGGACACGTATTGAAGCTGCAATCTGCCGTTCACGTATAGAAACAGAGGTGCAGTTCCCTAGCACTAAGGTCCCCGTGGATACGTATCGAAGCTGCAATCTGCCGTTCACGTATAGAAACAGAGGTGCAGTTGCCTAGCACTAAGGTCTCCGTGGACACGTATCGAAGCTGCAATCTGACGTTCACGTATAGAAACAGAGGTGCAGTCGCCTAGCACTAAGGTCTCCGTGGACACGTATCGAAGCTGCAATCTCCCGTTCACGTATAGAAACAGAGGTACAGTTGCCTAGCACTAAGGTCTCCGTGGACACGTATTGAAGCTGCAATCTGCCGTTCACGTATAGAAACAGAGGTGCAGTTGCCTAGCACTAAGGTCTCCGTGGATACGTATCGAAGCTGCAATCTGCTGTTCACGTATAGAAACAGAGGTGCAGTTGCCTAGCACTAAGGTCTCCGTGGACACGTATCGAAGCTGCAATCTGCCGTTCACGTATAGAAACAGAGGTACAGTTGCCTAGCACTAAGGTCTCCGTGGACACGTATCGAAGCTGCAATCTGCCGTTCACGTATAGAAACAGAGGTACAGTTGCCTAGCACTAAGGTCTCCGTGGACACGTATCGAAGCTGCAATCTGCCGTTCACGTATAGAAACAGAGGTGCAGTTGCCTAGCGCTAAGGTCTCCGTGGACACGTATCGAAGCTGCAATCTGCCGTTCACGTATAGAAACAGAGGTGCAGTTGCCTAGCACTAAGGTCTCCGTGGACACGTATCGAAGCTGCAATCTGCCGTTCACGTATAGAAACAGAGGTACAGTTGCCTAGCACTAAGGTCTCCGTGGACACGTATCGAAGCTGCAATCTGCCGTTCACGTATAGAAACAGAGGTACAGTTGCCTAGCACTAAGGTCTCCGTGGACACGTATCGAAGCTGCCATCTGACGTTCACGTATAGAAACACAGGTACAGTTGCTGACTTTTTAAAAACTCAATATTCTTGGTATATAGAGGCTTATTATGAGGTGATACATCCATTTATATGAATTTTCACGATCCACCACTGCACGATTTCTACCATCGCCAATAAAAATGCATTTAAAAGATTTTACCGCTGACGTACATCCGCTCTCAGGCTCTTTTTACACATAGATCAGCCACACACGTTCTCTGTACGTAAGGCTGCACATGGGAAATGACTGTTTGCAGACTTCAGTTATTCCTGATGTTATTAGTGCAAATATTAAAACTGAGTATCGTGTGTAGTGCTTTTGTGTTGTGCCAGTGCATACGTGTTATGTAAAATGTAAAGAATTAAATAAAAATCAGCAGATACTTCCTTTCTAAGGAGTAACACCAACTGTTGAATATAAATTCTCAAAGTGCTACGTTCGTACGACCTCTACCCTCTATATCTTATAGGTGAGTACGAAAGTATGTAGATCGCGTTAAAATACACAACTTATGTCA
This sequence comes from Deroplatys truncata, assembly GCA_030765065.1. Classification (NCBI taxonomy): domain Eukaryota; kingdom Metazoa; phylum Arthropoda; class Insecta; order Mantodea; family Mantidae; genus Deroplatys; species Deroplatys truncata. The sequence goes on along the minus strand of CM060980.1, from coordinate 125,082,412 downwards.
TATACATCTTTATTGTTGAGTGAACCGTTTTCGAGATATTGCTTGTTATTTACTTAAATTTTCCAATAGTTATTTTCTCAAATGGGAATTCGTTATTCATTTTTTTTTTGTCTTTGATATGCAAAGAGTATTAATCTGTGGCAAAAAGAATGGTACTGCACATAGCAACCAGCTATTAAGAGATATGTATGTGCTTAAAGGCTACTGTTTTTCTATATTCCCCTTGTAAATATATTTTCCCTACATCTACAACAAAATTAGCAATAAAACAGAGTTTGCAAATGTTTATCTCGATTAACATGAACTAGATGGGGAATAAGCGTTTGTAAAAATACTTTGTACAAGAGATGAGAAAAGTCATGTGAGTGTTACACATCAGATTTTTTTTATGTGTTTCAGTGGGTGAATAATAATTAGTTTTGTTGGTATCGTTATCACAGTACTGTTTCACTTGTGAAATCCCGTCTCTTTGTATTAAAAAAAAATGGCTCTAACGATTTTGATGAAAAATATCGTATGTTTAATATAATGTCGTGAGAAATGAAATGTATATCTCGAATTTTCTGGGAATGTCTCCAAAAGTATTCTTCATTGTGAACGTCTTTTTCATAACTGAAAAACCGTAAGAGATAGACAAAATTTTACTACACAAAAAATGTAGATCGCGTTAAAATACACATCTTATGTAATATACATTTTTGTTGTTGAGTGAACCGTTTTCGAGATATTGTTTGTTAATTTTCCAATATTTATTTTCTCAAATGGGACTTCGTTATTCATTTTTTTTTGTCTTTGATATGCAAACAGTATTAATCTGTGGCAAAAAGAATGGTGTTGCACATAGCAACCAGCTATTAAGAGATATGTATGTGCTTAAAGGCTACTGTTTTTCTATATTCCCCTTGTAAATATATTTTCCCCTACATCTACAAGAAAATTAGCAATAAAATAGAGTTTGCAAATGTTTATCTCGATTAACATGAACTAGATGGAGCATAAGCGTTTGTAAAAATACTTTGTACAAGAGTAGAGAACGTCATGTGAGTGTTACACATCAGATTTTTTTTTATACAAGAAAATTAGCAATAAAATAGATTTTGCAAATGTTTATCTCGATTAACATGAACTAGATGGGGAATAAGCGTTTGTAAAAATACTTTGTACAAGAGTTGAGAAAGTCATGTGAGTGTTACACATCAGATTTTTTTTTTTTGTTTCAGTGGTATCGTTATCACAGTACTGTTTCACTTGTGAAATCCCGTTCTCTTTGTATTAAAAAATGGCTCTAACGATTTTGATGAAAATATCATATATTTAAGATAATGTCGAGAGAAATGAAATGTATATCTCGAATTTTCTGGGAATGTCTCCAAAAGAATTCTTCATTGTGAACGACTTTTTCATAACTGATAAACCGTAAGAGATAGACAAAAGTTTGCTACACAAAAAATGTAGATCGCGTTAAAATACACAACTTATGCCATATACATTTATTTTGTTGAGTGAACCGTTTTTCGAGATATTGCTTGTTATTTCCTTTAAATTTTCCAATACTTATACTTTTTCTCAAATGCGTTATTCATTTTTACTTTCTCTACTACGTATAGTAAGTAGGGGAAGTATTGCATTCCACCCAAAAATTCGATACCGAGATTTCACTGGAAATACATGTTTTGAGAATCACTGAATCCAGAAAAAAATAGCATTTTTGGAAACATGTCCGTGTGTGTGTCTGTCTGTGTGTCTGTGTGTCTGTGTGTCTGTGTGTCTGTCTGTCTGTGCGTCTGTGTGTCTGTGAACAGCATAACTCAAAAACGAACAGTCGGATAAACACCAAACTTGGTATTTAGGTTCAGTATGCATAACTGGTAAACCATAAGAGATAGCCAAAATTTTACTACACAAAAAATGTAGATCGCGTTAAAATACACAATTTATGTCATATACATTTTTTTTTAGTTGAGTGAACCATTTTCGAGATATTGCTTGTTATTTCCTTAAATTTTCCAATACTTATACTTTTTCTCAAATGCGTTATTCATTTTTACTTTCTCTACTACGTATAGTAAGTAGGGGAAGTATTGCATTCCACCCAAAAATTCGTTACCGAGATTTCACTGGAAATACATGTTTTGAGAATCTCTGAATCCAAAAAAAAAAAAGCATTTTTGGAAACATGTCCGTGTGTGTGTCTGTCTGTGTGTCTGTGTGTCTGTGTGTCTGTGAACAGCATAACTCAAAAACGAACAGTCGGATAAACACCAAACTTGGTATTTAGGTTCAGTATCTTCCAGAGATGCGACACGAAGGTTTTCAAGAAAATCCCCCCACCCCAGACTACCCTTTACATGGAACATTTTTCGAAAATTTTAATTTTCTCAAAAACGGCTCTAACGATTTTGATTAAAACATCATATGTTTAAGATATTGTCATGTCAAATAAAATGTATATCTCGAATTTTCTGGGAATGTCTCCAAAAATATTCTTCATTGTGAACGACTTTTTTGCATAACTGGTAAACCATAAGAGATAGACAAAATTTTACTACACAAAAAATGTAGATCGCGTTAAAATACACAACTTATGTCATATACGTTTCTTTTGTTGAGTGAACCGTTTTCGAGATATTGCTTGTTATTTCCTTAAATTTTCCAATACTTATACTTTTTCTCAAATTCGTTTATTCATTTTTTTTATGTCCTGAACATGCAAACAGAATGGAATTCGCCACATAGCAACCAGCGTTAAAATATTTGACTATCGCTTAAAAGCTACCAATTAGATTGTACAAGAGTAGAGAAAGTCATGTGAGTGTAACAAATCAGTTTTTTTTATACGCTACTATTTTAGTGTGTGTGTGTGTGTGTGCGCGCGCGCGAGTACGTGCCTAGGAACCGTGCGCCACAAGCCAAAACGACGACGTTATAGAAAAACTTTATCATTTGCTTACCGGCCAGGGACAACCGCTAAAAAACCTGAAAAAAGCTCTAAGAGTATTCTAACGCTTACCGATCTGGAAAACCCTTGAAAACAAGATAGTACACTTTTGAGATATTGCTTGTTATTTCCTTAAATTTTTCAATACTTTTTTACTTTCTCTACTACGTATAGTAAGTAGGGGAAGTATTGCATTCCGCCCAAAAATTCGATACCGAGATTTCACCGGAAATACACGTTTTGAGACCTCCTGAATCAAAAAAAAAAAAAAAAAAAAAGCATTTTTGGAAACATGTCCGTGTGTGTGTGCCTGTCTGTGTGTCTGTCTGTCTCTGTGTGTGTGTGTGTGTGTGTGTGTGCGCGCCAGTACGTGCCTAGTATCCGTGCGCCGACAAGGTAAAACTTCATCATTTGCCTACCGGGCAGGGACAACCGCTAAAAACCTGAGAAAACCTCCAAAATTAGAAACGCCTTCGTCAACCAGTACAGAAAACGCCTACCAACCAGGGAAAACCTATGAAAAAGCAGAAAGAGGTTGCATTTGTTTACCATCCGCAGAAAACTCCCAAAAAAAAAAAAAAAAAAAAACTAGTCATTTTAAAAAAAAAAGGAAAAAGACGAATAATATAAGTATGGTAGAAACAGCTTGCATTCGTCTACCAACCAGAGAAAACCCCCGAAACACTAGTTATTTAAAATTGCTGATGAGTTCTGGATAGGCTTTTGCAAATGTTGTTGGTAGCAAAACTTGCCTTTTCCATCACCTCCAACATACCCCACTCCCACACCTTTTTTTCTTTCCACCAATCATAATCTCTCTTATTCTCGCCAATCAGCAACTTTCATTTGTTCCTTTCCACCAATAACATCACTTCTTATTCCCACCAATGACAACTTCACACGTCACTTTCTGTTATACTTTTTATCCCTCGTTCGCCATCTTTCCCCCTCTTTCAGACCCCAACCGCCGCACAGTCAACACCTCGCCGCTCCTTAACCTCAACTTCGTGCCTCCGCCATCTTATTTAGTTCACATTTTTACCACCGCGCCTCTCATCTCTCAACCAGATTGCCTGCAAGAACAGATCTCGTTCATTCGCACCTCGACGGTTGCCTCGGCAGCAGCTACTGCCAACACCTACGTCGTACACGTTTTTGACCGCTTTCGACCGGCTATGAGAACCCTGCTCCTACGTACGCTAGCGACCATCACGATGGTCCAGTACCAGGTTTTTGGTATAGTTAAATTACGCCTCTGCAAAGGGTGTCTGTACCGCTTTAAAAACCTAGGTATATCAGTGCGTAGTGATGTTGGTTGATCTTAAAGCTGGTTAAGCATTTTCAAAAACAGTTTGCTTTTATTTTTCCGTCTCGCGTGCCGCGCTTTTGGTGACGCATCCACACCGGTAACAGGTAAGTAACACACGCATAATTATTTTTCGGACCTGCTTGGCGTAGGAATATATCCTTTCGTGTTTTGGTACTGTAACCTCAAACCTCCTTACCCACCTCTTGCGTCCGCCATCTTGTTTAGTTCTCACCGCATCTCCTTGTCGCAGACCCTCCGCCATTTTTAGTTCCCGCTATTTTAACCTCAAAATCTACTCTTCTAACCTCTTGCTACCGCCATCTTCTTTTAGTTCCCATTCTCACCACCGCGTCTCCTTACCCCCACCTCTTGCGACCGCCATGTTCACCACTAACCTCCAAATTTCCTCGTCCTTAAACCTCTTGTCTCAACCACCTTGTTTAGTTCCCATTTTCGCCACCGCATCTCATATCGCCCCATCTCTCTATCCACTCAAGAAAACTACCATCCAACGTTCAAAAAATTGCTGATCAGTTCACGACAGGCTTTTGCAAATCTTGTTGCTAGCAAAACTTACCTTTCCCATCACCTCCAACATACCCCACTCCTTTTTCTTTCCACCAATCATAACCTCTCTTATTCTTACCAATCAACAACTTTCATTTGCTCCTTTCCACCAATAAAATCACTTCTTATTCCCACCAATCACAACTTCACACGTCACTTTCTGTTACACTTTTTATCCCTCGCTCCCCATCTTTTCCCTCTTTCAGTCCCGACCTCCGCACAGACAACACCTCGCCGCTGCTCACATCTCCGAACCAAATTGCCGGCGAGAACAGATCTTGTTTATTCACACCTCGACCGTTGACTCGACAGCAGCTACTGTCAACACCTACGTCGTACACGTTTTTGACCGCTTTCGACCGGCTATGAGAACCCTGCTCCTACGTACGCTAGCGACCATCACGATGGTCCAGTACCAGGTTTTTGGTATAGTTAAATTACGCCTCTGCAAAGGGTGTCTGTACCGCTTTAAAAACCTAGGTATATCAGTGCGTAGTGATGTTGGTTGATCTTAAAGCTGGTTAAGCATTTTCAAAAACAGTTTGCTTTTATTTTTCCGCCTCGCGTGCCGCGCTTTTGGTGACGCATCCACACCGGTAACAGGTAAGTACCACACGCATAATTATTTTTCGGACCTGCTTGGCGTAGGAATATATCCTTTCGTGTTTTCGTACTGTAACCTCAAATCTCCTTACCCTCCTCTTGCGACCGCCATCTTGTTTAGTTCTCACCGCATCTCCTTGTCGCAGACCCTCCGCCATTTTTAGTTCCCACTATTTTAACCTCAAAATCTACTCTTCTAAAACTCTTGCTACCCCCATCTTCTTTTAGTTCCCATTCTCACCACTGCGTCTCCTTACCCCCACCTCTTGCGACCGCCGTGTTCACCACTAACCTCCAAATTTCCTCGTCCTTAAACCTCTTGTCTCAACAACCTTGTCTAGTTCCCATTTTCGCCACCGCATCTCATATCGCCCCCATCTCTCTATCCACTCAAGAAAACTACCATCCGACGTTCAAAAATTGCTGATCAGTTCAAGACAGGCTTTTGCAAATCTTGCTGCTAGCAAAACTCACCTTTCCCATCACCTCCAACATACCCCACTCCCACACCTTTTTCTTTCCACCAATCATAATCCCTCTTATTCTTACCAATCAACAACTCTCATTTGTTCCTTTCCACCAATAAAATCACTTCTTATTCCCACCAATCACAACTTCACACGTCACTTTCTGTTACACTTTTTATCCCTCGCCCCCCATCTTTACCCCTCTTTCAGTACCGACCTCCGCACAGACAACACCTCGCCACCCAGCTCCTCTCCATCACGCGACCTCCATACTCCTCCATCCCCCTTCCTCCATCTCCCACCCCAAATTAACGAACCAATCAAAACACTCCACGTCACTTCCTCAATTCTTTCAACTCGTCCCGGATGAGCCAACCGATTTAACGATAATCCTACCGCTCAGGGCGCTTTTCAAACTTACCGCCGCCGCCGTCGCACGCACCGACACTAGCGACACCAGCGCCCCTAGCGGCAGGATTATCGTTAAAACAATTGGCTCATCCGGGACTATTACTACTTCCGTGGCGTTGGGAATTGCGATTTTGAACTCTCCTTGGGCATGGATGTTTGTAAATGTGTGTATGTATATAGGAACATCCTCAACCACTAAAAACAAGAAAACTAATAAAAGGCTGGAGAGAAATAACATATAGGAAACACTAACAAACTAAGGTTAGCTTGAAAGATCTGAGGGTGATGTTTACATGAATTTCTCTAACCCTTCTACAAAATATTCTTACAAAAGCTTATCTTTCCCAACGAGATCAGTGTTTGCCAAATGTTTTAGTACACATTTAGTTGTAGGATGACAGTAGGTGAAGCGACAGTCGAAATTTTTTAATTCCAGTCTTTGCAGCAGCTCGACAAAAAAAAAAGTCAAAAAACGAATAGCAACTTAGCACTTGGAAAAATGTACTTCTGAATTCAAACAATAACACAGAATATCTCGGAAGAAGTTATATCACAAAAAATTGATATGAATTTCGTGTTTTTTGTCTATCACCTATGGTTCACTAGTTAGATAAAATTATGCAAACGAAGAGAATATCAAAGGCTATTCACAGCAAATTCAAGATATACTATTAATAAACGCAGTTTGTATTCGGGGCCACAAATCCATGACAATGGTTACTGGAGGACCATGACGCGCCAGGTGTCTACTAACCATATCCTAGACATGTTCGATGGGCGACATGTCAGGCCAGGGACGCAATGGTACCCGTCGCTCTTCGAAAAAGGCTTGTACATTCCTCACAATATGTGGCCGGGCATTGTCCTGTTGAAATATGGCCTGTGGAGATGCCTAAATCAGGGGGAGTATCTCAGGCTCTACAATCACCGTTAGGTACCGGTTTCTGTTCAAAGTGTCTTCAATTCGTAGGAGGCAAGATCGGTTGTTGTAACCAATGGCGCCCCAAACCATCACACCTGGTGTTTGTCCGCTATGCCGCTCAACAATGCAGCTCTCCCGGTTGCGCTCACCACGATACCGCCAGATACGTATGCGGCCATCACTGTAGGACACGTTGAAGCGGGACTCGTCCGAAAAGACTACATTTTGCACTCGGCACCCCAGTGACGGTGTTCACGTTCCCATTGCAGTCGGAGGAGCTTGAGGTTTCTGGACAATGGAAGCCGACGTAATGGCATGCATGCAACCAGTCTAACCTGCAGCAGACGGCGACGAACCGTTGATGCAGACAAGTTCACACCCGCTGCAGTGCTCCAGCGTCGAGCCAACACTATGGATGAAGTTGTACGGTCCGTTATGGTCATGCGGACAAGATGACGGTCATCCCGTGCTGTGGTAATGTTCCGTGGTCCACTGCCCGCTCTTCGCTGTGTACGGCGTTCATCTATCCACTGCTTCCACACACTCATCACTGTCGTAGCAGCATGCCCTGTACGAGCCGAAATGTCACGGTATGACAAAACCGCTTCCCGGGGACCGATCATTCTGCCCCGTTCGAACTCATTCACATGCCGATATGGCTCCCTTTGACGTCGACGAGGCATACTGACACTTTCTTTATTGTTTCCACCTTGTTTGACAGCTCTGCACTGACTACACTGGGCGCAACACTGACCTTGTCGGACCGACACGAGAGAGCTCTGCTCGGCCTACGTGTACCCCATCTCTCTGCAAACCTAATCACTTATTGCTTGCACAGACTTCTACACTTCCACCAATTCTTTCTTGAGGAATTATTTCTTGGTGTTGTAATTTTCACAAACGGCACTGTATTTGCAATACAACCTCAGTATCAATTGTTTTAGTGAAATAAACACTTCCCCTACTTCTTGTAGGTAAATGGTAGAGAAAGTAAAAGTAATAATCAGAGCTGCTACACAGTTAAAGAAGAAAGTGGCAGGCACACTCTAAGCGCCTATAAGTTAGACAACACAATTAACCGAGCTGTGTATATCTGAAGCACACCGTACTTTCACTGGAAATGTCAAGACGGCGAAATCCTTATAAAGGTCACTGCTTGCAAATGAAAGCAAAACCTTTTCTTTTCCAGATTGCAGTTCTACACAATTTATTTTCTGAGATCAGCCCACTTTTATTAAAAAGTTTTAATAAAATCTGTGAGCAGTAATTAATTGCGTTTTAATTAAAATTGTAGAAATAAACTAATAGAATAATCTTTCTCTAACTTGAGGGTCAGCACTTTCATATTACTTGTTGAAATCTAAATTACTGTGAAATGCAGAACTGAGAAAGAAATGTAATAGTAGCGTAAGCGGGAGAAAAGACGAAGAGAACAGGAGAAGGGAGAACTATGCTAAAGGCACTTTGTGAACGGCATAACAATTTCTGGTTGAATCAATTCTGCTTCTTCTTCACGGTACGCGAAGTTGTCAAAAGTTCTAAAACTCAAACTGCTATAACCTTGTTAAAATTTAGCTATAAAGGTAATCCTTTCTCTCGGACGAAAAAAAGTTTGAATAACTTGCTGTGTGAGATAACTTTTCCAAGTTGGACAACTTCACGACAAGGTTGGAAATTTCACACCAAAAGCTTCATTGCAATTTTGCTTTTAGTATATAGAAAATAATTGGCAATTAAAATATTTTTCTTTCCTGCTTTCTTCCTTGCTTTACTCAGTTTATATTCTGGATAGGTAATATGTGATAATTTTACAAACAGTTTACTTCTTAGCCTGTGGCGTCTGTGTGAAACGTGAATATTGTTTGTAGACGGTTTTTATGCCATACTTTGTATTTTGCGGTATACTCGTGTTGGGGGAACATAACTCTCAGTATGTCCGATATATTAAGATATGAATTAATATATGAACTATGGTGATTATGTTGAGTTTTGGTTGTTACTCTTAAAGTGTTATTGTTATTTCTTGCCACGGCTGCTGTTGTTTGAGTTTTTGATAGAGCTTGTTTAACTTTTCAGGGTGTGGTACGGGAAGGAAGGTAAGAAGTAGCAACTCTAACAAAAGATTATATCAATGAAGAACACAATGCTTTAAGGGCACACGCATTTAATGATTTAGTACGAAGGTATACAGTTACTTTAATTATTTGGAGCTGTAGGACGGTCGGTAGCAATCTTCTTCTTCTTTCTCTGTTTAACCTCCTCTTATGTAGGACTTACACCCCCCAGGACTTACAAGCGGGTGCCTGGGGTCAGAGGCCCGTCGAGAAGCAGACACTCATGGATCAGACAGAATATCCAGGATGGGTGATCAGCCCGATGCCTGGTATAGAAGGAAGGAAGTAGATGAAACGAAATGATGACGAAATGGATGAAAGGAAAGGCGATGATGGAGCAGTTGGTGGAATGAATGGCGGGGGAAACCGGAGAACCCGGAGAAAACCCGCCCAGACGCCGCTTTGTCTACCACAAATCTCACATGCGGGTCCCTGGGTTTGAACCCGGGCCGCCTCGGTCTAACCACTCGGCCACGGCGCCGCCCGGTAGTAATCAAGTATTTTATAAGTGCTCTAGAAATAATGGTAGTATTTATCACACTTTCCTATGAACTTCTAAATTGATAACATTTCAACGTTCCTACTACATTATGAGAAGTAACTAATAACGCCTGCTTCTGAGAGCTTACATGTATGTCTTCCACATCGCAGCGCTTTATACGCAACCGCCTTGGCTGATGGGGACGCTACAACTAACTTCGCTGCACTTAAACATTTTAAATATATTCTTTCTTACAACCTTAATGACTGTCTTCGTTCACCTTGGAACCTTCTAGAAAACTTACCAGGCTACTGCTCGTTGTTTCCAAACATGTGACCGCTCTACAAAAATATGTTGTGGTTCGCTTGCCGCATTTTCCCTTGTACAAGCCCTCAAGGTCTTGCTTTTATGACTTACCCTTACAAGTCCTTTTTGCCTGGGCCCATTTTCTAACAAAAACATGTTTGTCGGCTTTTAACAAGAGTTCCATAGCTCCAGCTAAACCCTTGCACATACATACAATTTATGCTTATTAAAATTATTTTACATTATAATTTACATTATTATATACATTGTATATATAACCATAGCTACTGTCTCAATGTAGATAATAGTTATTATCTATAATCATTTATTGATTGATTGATTGATTTATTTATGAGTATGAATGCATTACCTGTATGCCAATCAATATGCTTGAAACAGGTATTCATTTATTGACTTTCACATTAGTTACTTCTTTAAAGAGAAATATTATGGCAGATTACATAAGAGTATATTTATTATTATTTTTATTATTATTATTATTATTATTATTATTATTATATTCTTTATTGTCGCTTCAACTTTAAAGACATATCGCGACTACTTTAGAATACAGAACATGATTACAATTAAAATACAATTTTAAACAGTATATACAACATTAAATTCTCTAGATAGGTGTGTTACACATTGTTATACAATTTAGTAGGCTTTCATAAGGTTTAAGATTCTTTGTTGTGCTGAATTTAGGGCGTCTGGTAGGCTGTTGGGGATGTTTCTCTGTGTTGTGCATAGCGACGACAGACTGTGGCGATATGATGAACTGTGAGGTTGGATCTGCAGAGGTCGCACACAGGAGGAACGTCACGGTTGAGGAGATTTTTGTGCGTTATAGAAGTACACTATGTGATCAAAAGTATCCGGACAACCCCACAAACATACGTTCTTCATCCTAGGTGTATTGTGCTGCCACCTACTGTCTGGTACTCATTATCCGGGACCTCAGTAGTCATTATACATCCACACTCCTAAACATCCTAGATCCACTGTTTCTGATGTGATAGTGAAGTGAAAACGTGAAGGGACATGTACAGCACAAATGCGTACAGGCCGACCTCGTCTGTTGACTGACAGAGACCGCCGACATTTGAAGAGGGTGATAAAGAGTAATAGATAGACATCTACCCAGACCATCACACAGGAATTTCAAACTGCATCAGGATCCACTCCAAGTACTATGACAGTTAGACGTGAGGTGAGAAACCTTGGATGTCGTGGTCGAGCGGCTGCTCATAAGCCACACATCACGCAGGAAAATGCCAAACGACGCCTCACTTGCTGTAAGGAGCGTCAACATTACACGATTGAACAGTGGCACAACGTTGTGTGGAGTGACGAATCACGGTACACAATGTGGCGATCCGATTGCAGGGTGTGGTATGGCGAATGCCCGGTGAAGATCATCTGCCAGCGTGCGTAGTGCCAACAGTGAAATTCGGAGGTGGTGGTGTTATGGTGTGATCGTGTTTTACCTGGAGGGGGCTTGCACCCCTTTTTGTTTTGCGTGGCATGATCACAGCGCAGACCTACATTGATATTTTAAACACCTTCTTGCTTCCCACTGTTGAAGAGCAATTCGGGGATGGCGATTGTATCTTTCAATACGATCGAGCACTTGTTCATACTGCACGGGCTGTGGCGGAGTGTTTAGACGACAATAACATTTCTGTAACGGACTGGCTTGCACAGAGTCCTGACTTGAATCTTATAGAACACCTTTGGGATGTTTTGGAACGCCGACTTCGTGCCAGGCCTCACCGACCTACATCGATACCTCTCCTCAGTTCCGCACTCCGTGAAGAATGGGCTGCCATTCCCCAAGAAACCTTCCAGCACCTGATTGAAAGTATGCCTGCGAGAGCGAACGCTGTCATCAGGGCTAAGTGTGGGCCAGCATCATATTGACTTCCAGCATTACCGATGGAGGGCGCCACGAACTGGTACGTCATTTTCAGCCAGGTGTCGGATACTTTTGATCACGTAGGGTATGTCCAATACGTAGCCGAGTTAACACAACTGGGTCTTTGTGGTTGAAAAGACATCGTGTAACTTGCTTCTAGATGTGGTTTTCCATGTTTGTCTCCATTGATTAATGCAAGTCTTTTTGATAAAGTCCGTGTGTGGGATCTTGATGTCCTGAGGGGGATGTTTGGTTCCTTCTTTGCCTGCCTGATCAACTGATTCATTTCCCAGAATTCCGACATGAGCCGGAGTCCAGGCGAATGATGCTGATTTACCTGAGAAGTGATACAAGTACAGTGCGGAACGAGGAAGCAGTCTGAAAAAAGAGACGATATTTTCTCTTTCGAGTTCCTTCAATATACTTAACGCCTGTGTATTGCATACTATTTTTTCAACGATAGTGAGTAATAAAAATATTACTTAGGCGAAAATAAAATTAATCACTTTCAGCTGTTCAAAATCAGTATCAACGTTAACCGTGCTAGCCTCTGCAAATGGTGATATGCCCGAAAGAGTTATATTTAAACGCTGCATTAATTAAATCATGATTTAACTGTGCTGTTCGGTTACTATTACTGGCTTAAAACAAATGTTAATTGTTAACAAATAAAGGGAGGTAGAGACAGTAATATTTAAATGATAAAACTCAACTACGAAATATGATTATATTACATGTCTGCAACAATAGATATACATATGAATAGTTGGAAGATTAACTACATTGTGTTAATGTCTGCGGTAAAAATTGAAGTTGGTTGTTGCTTCACGTATGGAAAGCCAATTTGAGGTAGGAGTTGAATTGTAGTTTTTATGTTGAGGAGCCCAAATTGAAGTAATTGCAACCGCACGTATCGTAAAAAGTTTCCGGTAGCCTTCGCCCCAAGTTTAAAAAATATTAACTTTGTAATTTGACTGTTTCTTTAAATATTATATATTTATGTTTTCCTTGGCTGCCTTAGTATTATTGTTAGAGACATGGGTTTCTTTGCAAAGCGTGGTGCGGCTGAAGAATGTAGGCTTACACAGATTATAAGTTTACTTCACTCTTTTATTAATGCTTGACACGATTTAAATAACACTTCACTGATATAGAGAGAGAGCCGTGAGATTTTTTTTATTAATTACATGCACGTTTTAACACGTAAACTATTTTTGTCTCCCACAAAATACGTATTAAATTTCTCGAGGATGCGTCCGGTTAGGAATACTGTCTGCAAGCAACTGAACTCTAAATTTGTAAATTTTGCTATATTTAAGTTTCTGATTGGCTAATCCTAGTCCAATAGTGTACCTTCATTTAACTAAAGCTTTTTCTGGTTGTTGATCGGCTATTTTTAAACTGTCTCGAAATTTACATTATTGTTGCTCCAATAATGACTAGCAGCATTATTAATCTTTCTTACAAATTACTGCCTCAAGGTTACCTCATTGTTACCTCATTGTTAGCCTATTATTCTCACAGCTCCTACATTATTATATTACGTAATACATTCACATAACATTATTGAACATGTATACAATAATATAAACATTTACAATGACTGTAATATACACTGTTATATATTGTTACATACACATATTATTTTAAGGCGGGCTCTTATTGAATTTATATTATATAATTTGACTGAAATCATTTAAGTGTTAAAAATACTGCCTCAAAATGCAAAACGCATGGAGTGCAGAAATTTCAATTTCCCACTCATGAAATCAGAAGTGAAAGTGAATAAAAACAATCGTTGGGAAAGATCATTATACAATCCAAGCATTAAAAGTAGACTGTTGTGACGTGAAAATCGTGCATAAAGGTTGTCTAGAAACAATGGCGTAATAAATCTATTGAAATCAATACATTCATTCTCGACTCGATATTAATTTCCTCTTAACGTGTAAACTTCGAAAGCCTTCTGTAAAAGCGCGCTTTTGTTTGATATGAGTAATGGAAACAATGTGTAATTCCGTAACGACCAGATCCTTGCAATATACAAGGTGACAATCGAAATATTCCCCCATCCCGATATATAAACAACACAACTAAAGCTTAACACCCCATCCGGGTATTAATTCCTATACATTACTTTTCTCTCTTATACAATCCCTTCATTGTTTGTGAACCAACGAAAACTAAATGGAAAGGCTACAAATATAAGGCACAAACGAAAAATTTCAGATGGATTTAAAAATAATTTAATCTTCGTTTTTCTATTGATGGTAACCATTAAACAGCTACCTTGCATGTTCATTCCAAAGACATACAGAAGTACCCAATGATTATACGGGTTTTTAACATATATTTTCTCTGTATATATGATATAATTTTGAATCATAACTTAAATTGAAGAAAAATTGTAGCTACCATATCGCAAACTACGGGTGTTCAGTTGTTTTTCTGATGATCGGAGGGGACTCAGCACTGCTCCAGTAAGGATATTCTACCTATACCCCCAAGGGAGGAGGAGACGCCGGCTGGCCGGAACCAGGAGTAACGGCACAGCAATGACAGGGTCCGTACAGTTTCCAGACAGACAGTTGCACATACGAAGCGGGGACCCGCTCCAAAGGGACGGGCTGTTTACCTCAGCAATCAGCCAAAAGCCGAGAGACCGAGAAAGTTCCACAAAGAGCATCCTTTTTCCATGAAACACCGCACCGAAACACAATCGCGGACACTTACAACCTTGAAACAGACCTAACGGGGCAAAGGAGGAATGTAATGATGAATGAAGCAAAATGGAGGGAAAGTCGGGGGTTAAAAGAAACCACTCCAGCATTTGCTTGGAAACCTCCCCCCCCCAAAAAAAAATCATGGGTCAGAGTGTGCGTCACCGAGAATCGAACCCGGGACCTCCCGAATGCGAGTCGTACGCGTTGCCACGACGCCACCTCGCTCGGTATGGGATCAATTAGTTACACGACATACATCCAGCCGGTAATCCATTTCTTGTCTCACTGACGTTAGCATGTCGGTGAAGCTGATTCTACTGCTGCAATAATCCTCGGTCTCATTTTTGGAATTGCTAGTTCTCGACTCGCCCACCGCAAATATCTTTTAGCAATGCGCGCGAAAGTGGTTCTGACTCTGTCCATATTCTCTGCTCTTTTCTTTACAGAGACATTCTGTCATTTGGATATGGCTGTACCTGCGAATGTACAGAATGGGCGTTAAGACCAGATCTTCACCTACACGCCCGCTGAAATGTAATCACTAAATTATGTTCCGCGAATCCCAAGTCACGAACTTTTGCACGCGAGTTGTCATATCTTGTTTATTTCGTTACCATGACTCAAAACAAAACAAGAAATGCACATACAGATTTCAAACGCTTCAATATAAGCTATGATTGAAAATTAAACTATATATATCAGAGAAAAAATATAAGTTTAAAACCCATATAATTATTTATAAACTCCTGTATTCAAATTATATCACTCGTTTCATAATCTAAAGGATACATTTGATATATACATAAGTAACCATTGGTACACGAAGAGACGCTAAACAAAAGACGGGTGTTGGGAAGTTCAAATATTACTACCATAACTATGGTGGGTTGGTTGTGTTTATTATAAACTAAATAGTTTATGCATGCCTTAAATGGAATGTAAATTGAACGGTTAATCTGCATAAAAGCATTTGCTTTTAAGCCATAATTTCAACAGTCAACTGGTACCCTAGCTGATGAAACTTGAGGTAATATTCTTAACACTTAAATGATTTCAGTCTAATTATATACTATATAAATTCAATAACAGCCCGCCTTAAAGCAATATGTGTATGTAACAATATATAAAAAGTGTATATTAGTCATTGTATATATTTATATTATGTGTAATAATGTTATGTGAATGTATTACATAATTTAATAATGTATGAGCTGTGAGAATAATAGGTTAAAGGTTGCTAACAATGACGTAACAATGAGGTAGCCTTGAGGCAATAATGAATTAGAAGGTTTAATAATGCTACTAGTCATTCTTGGAGCAACAATAATGTAATTTTTGTGACAGTTCATAAAATAGCCAATCAACAACCAGAAAAACTTTAGTTAAATGAAGGTATCCTATTGGAGTAAGATTAGCCAATCGGAAACTGAAATATAGCAAAATTTACAAATTCAAAAGTCAGTTGGTTGTAGACAATGTTCCTAACCGGACGCGAGATGCGTCCGAGAAATTTAATACGTACAGTGTGAGACGAAAAATAGTTTACGTGTTAAAATGTGCAAGCAATTAATAAAAAAATCTCACCGCTTTCTCTCTCTTTCTATCAGTGAAGTGTTATTTAAATCGTGTCAAGCATTAATAAAAGGAGTGAACTAAAATTATAATCTGTGTAAGTCCACATTCTTCAGTCGTACCACTCCCTGCTAAGACATTCATATCTCTAAAAAAAATATAAATGCTGACGCAGCCGAGGCAAACATAAATATATAATATTTAAAGAAAGAGTCAAAATTACAAAGTTAATATTTTTTAAACATTTGGGGCAAAGGCCACCTGACAGTACATTTAGGGCGAAGGCTACCGCAAACTTTTTACCATACGTGCGGTTGCAACTACTTAAGGTTCGGCTCCTCAACATAAGAACTAAAATACAACTCCTACTTCAAATCGGCTTTCCATACGTGAAGCAACAACCAACTTCAAACTCTTATATGGGAGGATATGGGTATTAAGACGAAAGTTAAATGGTAAAATCAATGGAAGTAATGAATTAACATTCTCATTCCACATTTTCTCCAATAATAATGCTGCATTACATTTATTATGATCTAAGTCTTTAGTTTTCAAGTTAGTCACTTTATTTGAATTACTCTTTTTATCCTTCCTAGGTTTTCTCTTCAGTTTGGTGTAATAAACGGGCTACTACAAGGTATAAAATGAGGTATTAAATCACCAAATAATAAATGAAAATTTGTGTTTTATGTACCCTGCATAATCTTACATGCTTCGGCCAATATTAAAAGTATAGAAGCGAGTAAAATGAAATATTGATATGACCCAGCCCCACCCCGTTAATTTCACACGGCAACAGTAGACGATTTTGGTTTGAATATTCAGATATTACAAACCATGTGGTTTTCTGGGATCTCGCAGCTGGTGGTGTAATAAATGTTTCTAAATTTACTTAACAACGTTAGCAACTACCCTGGTCCTATCAGATCACGAGTGCATCGCAATTTTGTCTTGTAGGAATCCTTTTTAATGTAATAAATTTGTGGACATGAGACTATCTCCTGATTATTCTCCTAGCTGTGGGCACAAAAAAGTCAGATCTCAACCGCTCAACCAACCGTCCCCCCCAAGTCACGAAGGAAGACAACAAAAGAGCAGGTAACCCTGTATCAAAATACTTTATTGTTCAGTTTTTACTTTCTCTACTACGTAAGTAGGGGAAGTATTGTATTCCACCCAAAAATTCGATACCGAGATTTCACCGGAAATATGTTTTCAGACTCCTGAATGCAAAAAAAGGATTTTTGGAAACATGTCCGTGTGTGTGTCGTGTGTATGTGTGTGTGTGTGTGTGAACAGCATAACTCAGAAACGAACAGTCGGATAAACACCAAACTTGGTATTTAGGTTCAGTATCTTCCAGAGATGCGACACGAAAGTTTTCAAGAAAATTCCCCCACCCCAGACTACCCTTTACATGGAACATTTTTCGAAACTTTTAATTTTCTCAAAAATGGCTCTAACGATTTTGATTAAAATATCATATGCTTGAGATATTTTCATGACAAATTAAATGCATATCTTGAATTTTCTGGGAATGTCTCCAAAAGTATTCTTCATTGTGAACGACTTTTGTATAACTGGCAAACCATAAGAGATAGACAAAATTTTACTGCACAAAAAATGCAGATTGCGTTAAAATACACAATTTATGTCATACACTTTTTTGTTGTTGAGTGAACCATTTTCGAGATATTGCTTGTTATTCCCATAAATTTTCAATACTTATTTTCTCAAATGGGAATTCGTTATTCATTTTTTGTCTTGGATATGCAAAGAGTATTAATCAGTGGCAAAGAGAATGGTGTTACACATAGCAACCAGCTATTAATATATATGTCTATGCTTAAAGACTACTGTATTTCTATATTGCCGTGGCAAATATAAAACCAAGGGAACATAGGAGGCTTTAAGCGATAGTCAAATAATTTTACAACTGGTCGCTATGTGTAAAATGTAATTGTCTTTGCATGTCAAAAGATCGTTTCTGCAAATGTTTATCTCCATTAATATGAAATAGATGGAGAATAAGAGCTTGTAAAAATAGTTTGTACAGGAGTAGAGAAAGTCATGTGAGTGTAACACATAAGATTTTTTTTATTCCTTTCTATTTCCAACTCTGTAACACAACTTTTACGCACTTTGTTACTTCTAAGTTCAGCTTTGCACAGGCCAGGCAATAGCTGGGCAGACAGGGTATGAAGCACACTCGCTTCAGAAGACACGCCAGTAGTATAAAAGTAAAATGTCACACCAGGAGTAGGAGTACTACTAAAGTCTTATTGTTCTCTCTACCACTTATCTATGTTAAGTGAAATAGCGTATTCCTCCCAAAGCTCGATACCGATATTTCAGCAGAAATAAATGTTTTGACATCTTTGGAAAATTATTTTTACAAAATATTCACCTACATGTGTGTGTTTTGTTACGCTGCATTTTGCATCATCATTATTATAGCGATTAAGGTATAGGTTTTGGCCGTTTAATTCTAAATTCTTAAACCTGGAACTTAAAGCTACTATACGCTAGTGGTGAGACATGGAAGTCGCTGTGTCAGATATCGTTAACCCCGAAGCCGTTGCCCAGCAAATAGCTGATTACAGCCAGGAAGTTCAACTGAATAATGTTGTTATGGTGCGTCTAGCCTAGGTTATGTTTTATAAACCCCTGGTTCTATGCCTCATGGTTGATTTCGGACCGTCTTGCAGCGAGAGACTACGTCGTTCGGATTCTTGAACGACTACGTGGTCCAAAGTGTTGTTTTAAAATGTGATGATCAACGAGCGCCATGCACAATCACCCTCCACGACAAGATATTACTTTATTTAATTATTTGTGAACTCCTTTCCGGCCTCGTACCATACTTTATAATAAATTATATTTTTATAGAAGTGTGGGGGTATCATGTAATTGTTCAGGACTGCCCTTGATTATATCTGCGTCCTTTCCCTTAGTAAGTACTATAGAGTATAAGAGGAAACCGTAAAGATCTCTCCCATCCAGGGTTTCCTTCGGTGTTCAGTGAGTCGCTTTGGTTCGAGTACGAACCCCTAAGTTAGAAGTAGCATGTGTAGGTAGACACACGGGTCTCCCGGCACATGTTGGGGCTAGTCATACCTCTTGCCTGGTCTGAGCTACCTCTCCAGTTATCTGTGACATTTAGTGACATTCAGTCCCTTGCAGCCCCCTTTCCCTCTAATCCATATCCAACCCTTATTCGGCCTGTGACATCTGATGTAGTCGCCAGATCATGCACACAAACCTCCATCCTTTCATTCCATTCTTACCGTGATATATTGTAGATGAACTCTTTGAGCGCCCGTTCTTACCATCCAAACATCCCTTATTCCACCAGCAACAACTTGGTAGATTCGCACGGGTCAGGATCGCGGTAGGATAGTTACCCTTGTGCCCCGTTGCGGCATCCCTATATTTCCCCAAGACTATTTGAGAGTGTGTGTGTGTGTGTGTATACGCGCGCGCGCGAACGTGAATTGAATTGAATTGGGAGATTAAGGCCGCAAAACCAGAAAGGTCATTAGCGTCCGTCACAGATAAAATGCAGGTAAGTTAGCGGTTAAAAACCAGACAAATAAAAAGGCCTAAAATAAAGGACTGAACGTTATAAAATGTCAAGTTAAAACCCAATTAGAAATAATAATGGAAACAGTGTCAGAGACCGTAGAACGCGAAACTATAAAACAAGGTAGCTAAAATAATGGGTCTAAAACACACTAAAAGCAAGAAAAGCTGTTCAAGGACAGGTCAAATTCTGTCTTGTAAACCTCTGCGTCGAATGAAAGTTAAAACACGTTCCACAGCCAACATGTCATCCGCCAAAATGGCGAGCAATGCTACGTCCATCCGTAGAGTGGTACGAAGCCGCGAGCGTGATGAACATCGCTCCTGCATTAAACATTTTTATGTTTTGTTTGCTTTTTGGTTTTGATGGTTAAACGTTTAACACCCCTTTCAACATTCACGTCTGTAGAGACGGCGAATGAAATAAGTGAAATAATACTGAAATGAGGCTGTAACTCAGGAAAAAGTGACATGCGGCAGCTCACTTAACCGAGGTTCGAATTCACCCCTTTCGTAATTGAGTCAGATAAGGTACTTCCACACCTTGAAGATGAACTGTGCATTAGGTAGGCTATATGGTATCGGTAGGCGAAGAGTGTTGACATCGCAATAATTTTGCTACGATTCCTGTCCTAAGCTTGATCTGCCATTTCCAAGACCTACCTAGCAGTCTGGGAGCTTTCAACAGAAATCTCTCAAGCAATAGACTGTAACGCATGGTAAGCAAAGGGTATAAATTTGCGGCATCAGTGACATTATTACTATAATATTCTAAGGCCAGCCAGTTGTTATATAGGAACTATCTAGCAACTTGGGAACATAGGAAAGACGAAAATTTTAGCGTGTTTTGTCAGCAGACAAGCTTAAACTTACAAGATGCATTATATAGTAACTGTCAGATATGAACATTATTTATAACCAATAAAAACGAATCAATGGCACAACTTTACGATAAACAGTTCATTCTACCGAATGTTCCAAAAATCTGGAACCATAGATGAAATCACAGATCGCAGTATATGTTCAATAAGTCATCCATGCAGAACTCAAGACGATTTATGCAGTCTTTAGTAACACGACTAACGCGTTTAGAAAGATACTGGCACAGTACGCCTCAACACGTTCCCTCAGACGAGCCAAACTTTGTATTTCCTCCCCACACACCATAGAATTCAAGCGCCTTCGCAGATAAAGGTCCAACGTTGTCACATCTAGACGTCTGCAGGAGCCACTCAACAGGGCCACAACGATTAATCATACGTTCTGGAAATTGCATGTCTGCATGCGCGGACCTCTTGACTGTTGTCGCAGTTCTCATGGCTCGTGTTATCTTATTTACTGGGCGCCTCTTGTTTTATTATTTTAAATTTGGGTTCATTGTCCTCCGGCTAGCTATTATAACTCAGTCGAGCAAGTATCTCTAAGCAAGGCGTGTAAACGGAAAGGAGTTGTTGCTAAAAGATAACACTGATAAAAAAAATTGTTTCTACACTTTTATTGGCGCCATACTTAATTAATAATTCACATATTTAATATTTATACACGCCTGACTGAAACTGTGATATTTCTGAATGTAACTACAGTCGTTACAGTTGCCGCGCACCAATTACTTCGCGTACTTTACATTTTTGTAACGAACTGCGACGTGCACCTCGTGAGAGATTCTTCAGAACTGCGTGACGTGTACCTCGTGAAAGATTCTTCAAAACTGTACGACACTTGCTTATGGCTCGAGAATATATACTTCTTCACCTCGAATTGCCTAAACATTATAATAGAACTGCTAATGGTTAACACATAGCGCCCACTTTAGCGTCTGTTTTGGTCAGCCAATCACTACTACTAACATATATACTCCAGGGAAGATATTCCCTCCATTTCTAAAAAAAAGGCACGCTACCCTGACGTCATTTGTTTGTCTCTTCTTAGTGATAAACAACTCACCCCCTCGGTTTAATGTTACCCACTTCTATTGTCAGTTTCAGTGAGGCCGTGTAAACTTATTCCTAACAATACTTATGGCTAACAAACATCTAAAATCCTGTACATAGAATAATATTAATTTACAATACAATAACTTTGGCATTCACAGCATGTTATGATATAAAATACTGCCTCAATGTGCTTGAGTACCATCCTGTTGAAACCAGGTAGGAAAATGGCCTTCGGGATTCAGTATGGTGGGAAATGCTTCCCCCTGGAGCATCCTCAGGTATGTATTTCCATTTACATTATTGTCAAAGAAGAATGAATCAATGATTCGGCCATTTCATATACCATACCACGTCATGAGGCCTTGTTTCTTTGAACCCTCCATCCAGTTTGAGTTTTCTGCTGACCAGTAACATGTATTTGACTTATTCACTTAGTTGTTTACGTTGCTTAGAACAGTAAGAAAACAACATGGGATTCATCTCACTACGCCATTCGCAAAATTTATGTCACCGATTTGCATTGTGCTCAGTTAATTTTAAGAGTGCTGTATATTGGTAAAATGCGCCGGATGCTGCCATTTGAGATGACCATCTTTGCGAAAAATCTGCGAATTGACTTTTTAGGGCCTTTCAGAAACGATGTCAGGACAGTCCACGTTGTCTGCTCATCTGATGCTGTTCTCCTTCTGTTTCTTCCTTGGGATCCTATCTATTGAAACATTTTAACGAGTTTGTGCACTAACAGTGTGTAATTGACCTTTGTTCTGGTGCAAACGGCAGTCTCCCTATGAATGGACCACAACAAACAGGATCAATTGAGTGGATTCGTCCTTACTTAAACACATCACTCAAGCTTCAGAAGTTCCCGTAAAGAAGACAAAGCAGTATTTAAGTGATTGGTTCCGGTCTTATGGGACACTCTGTGTTCTCTACCGTCGATCCCCGCTTCCTCCCGAGTTCTCCTAGTCTGCTTTAGACGAGAGGCCTTCGGGAAAAATCGTTCTTGAAGTACCAGCAGCACTCTGAGTATTATTACGCTCCAAAGATGCTCTTGAATGACAGCATCCATTAGCTAACTTCCTTACTTTTGGGAAATTATATAAAACTAGACTACATATACATAGGTATGATAAAAGGAGGATAAACGGAAGAAGAAAATATGTTGTGTTACATTCACATGACTTTCTCTACCCTTTATCGTTTATTGGCGATATACAAATTGTGCTTACGAAAGTTTGTTTGGTATCTACTTCATTTCAATCTAGAAAAATCTTTGCAGAAATAGTTGCACTACACATTTCGTCATAGCTATAAAGGCAATAGTGATAGTCAAATGTTTTAGAACTGGACGCTATACGCTGCCTTAAAATTCCATACTGTTTCCATGCAATCGCGTGAAACAACTGAATGTCAACAAGAATGACAAGAGCATTGAAGAATTCGAACCATTAACAACGGATATCTCAGAATTGGCTATGCCACAAAAAAGTTGTTTGAAATAAATTATATCTTTTAAAGTGTTCTACATTTTTCTTGTAGTAGGTTTTAGTCTATCGCTTAACGTTTACTAGTTATACAAGATTATCTAAAATTCCTTACAAATGGACAGGATTTCATAGGCTATTCACAGAAAATTCAAGATATACGTTTTATTTGTCATGTAAATATCTTTCATATATAGTATTTTAATTACAATTCTTATTTATGTTTGAGAAGAGCAAAAATTTCGAAAAATGTTCCATGTAAAGGGTAGTTGGGGTGGGAGATTTTGTTGAAAATATTTGTGTCACATCTTTGGAAGATGCTGAACTTAAATACCAAGTTTGGTATTTATCTGACTTTACGTTTTTGAGTTATGGTGTTCACAGACATACAGACTCTCATATATGGACCTTTTTTCTAAAAATGCTTTTTTATTCAAGGGGCCTGAAAACAGTATTTCCAGTGAAATCTCGATATCCAATTTTTGGGTGAAAGGCAATGCCTTCTCTACTTAGTATATACGTAGTACAGAAAGTAAAAAATGACGAAGAAGAATGAGAACAGGTCAGTGTATTTTCACTCAGCAACTTACAACAATGAGACAGACGAAGCACACCTTATTATTTAGTATTACTGAAAGGAAAATCTTGACTGCCTGTCGTTCCAAGAAGGAGGATACACTAAGGCTAAGGATGAATGGATTTCTTTTATGTTGACAATAAGAATGCTGTATAATTAAAAGAAACGATGCACGGACGGCTAACTTGTATACTAGTTCATTAATCCATTTATTCATTCATTTTTCAAAAGACCCTGGTAGTTGACGTGGCATAAGTGCTACTAAAAGTATAACTTTCATCTTAGATAAGTTAATTAACGCTTCTCAGGGTGTTTGTGCAATATTGCTATCAATAGCAACACTTAATTTTAGGGAAACACACTATGTGATCAAAAGTATCCGGACACCCCCACAAACATACGTTTTTCATCTTAGGTGCATTGTGCTGCCACCTACTGCCTGGTACTCATTATCCGTGACCTCAGTAGTCATTAGACATCGTGAAACAGCAGAATGGGACGCTCTGTGGAAGATACGGACTTCGAACGTGGTCAGGTGATTGGGTGTCACTTGTGTCAGAAGTATGTATGCGAGATTTCCACCTGATTGAAAGTACGCCTGCGAGAGTGAACGCTGTTATCAAGGCTAAGGGTGGGCGAATACCATATTGACTTCCAGCATTACCGATGGAGGGCGCCACGAACTTGTACGTCATTTTCAGCCAGGTGTTCGGATACTTTTGATCACGTAGTGTATGATAATACAGCCCTTCTTCTTCTTTAAAAACATTTCAGCTGTCTATAATATAGTTCTTAGTTTCTTTACCGTTTATCTATAGTAAGCAAAATTATTATACTCCACCAGAGTTTAGGTATCCAATTTTCACAGGAAAGGTACATTTTGAGGCCCCATGGATAAAAAAGAAACATTTTTAGAAAAAGCTACGTATGTGTATGTATTACTGTCTATACGAACAGTATAACTCAACAAATAAAATATGATAAATACCAAACTTCGCATCCAAGTTCAGTGTCTTTCAAGGATGGGACACGAAGATTTTTAAACTACCCTTGACATGGAAATAGTTTCATTAGTTTTGATTTTCTTAAAATGGTTCTATCAATTAGGCGGCGCCATGGCCGAGGGTTCTCTGGTTTCCCCCGCCATTCATTCCACCAAGTGCTCCAACTGCTTTCCTTTCCTCCATTTCACCATCATTTCGTCTCATCTACTTCCTTCCTCCCATACCAGGCATCGGGCTGATCGCCTATCCTGGATATTCTGTCTGATCCATGAATGTCTGCTCCGACGGGCCTCTGTTCCCAGGCACCCGCCTGTAAGTCCTGGGGTGTAAGTCCTACATAAGAGGGGGTTAAACAAAGAATGAAGAAGAAGGTTCTATGAATTTCCATTAAAATAGCGCATGTTTACGATATTTAAGTGAAGAATGAAATGAATACCTTGAATTTTCCGCGAGTAATCTGTGAAGTGGCTTCATTTTGAATTAACTTTGTATAATTTTAGATACCTTGCAAGGCCTAAGAAATAAAATCTTACTAAACCAAAAACGCCATACATGTACAAAGACACAATTTAGGAGATCTGTTCAAAAAATTCCGGAACATTCGTATTTTCGCGCCAATGGAGTGTTGGAGCGAAATGCGGTTGGCATCCCTGCACACGCCTGTGTAACTGCCGGAAGTTTCATTATTCTATGTCTGTTAGTTATTGTTCAGTGCTGTATTGAGTAGAACGTTGTATCGCACAGTTTGGGAATTTCGAGATGGGAGAGTTAGAGGAGCTACGCGTCTGCATTAAATTTGTGAAAACATTATTGCTTACGTAATATGTTTTTACGTAAATTATTAGAACTTGAAGATCTTATATTGTGCTGCTTTTGTTTTGTTTGGTTACATAATTTTAACTGCCCCACGTATGGGAGCCAATTTGCGAGTGGATTAATGAATTTTTTTATTTAACATTATTGTAGCCCCACGTTGTGGTAGCCAATTTGCGACGGTATTACTTATAATGTTTGTTTACATCACGTGTGTTGAAGCCATCTTGTGACGTCATTCATTTGTTCGGTTTGTAGCTCCATCTAGTGT
Organism: Deroplatys truncata; assembly: GCA_030765065.1. Lineage (NCBI taxonomy): Eukaryota > Metazoa > Arthropoda > Insecta > Mantodea > Mantidae > Deroplatys > Deroplatys truncata. The sequence continues at coordinate 125,056,416 of CM060980.1, read as the reverse complement.
TAGCAATTTGTGGTAGTATTAGTGTTTGAAAGAATTTTAAGTTTTGTTTACTGTCCTCCGGCTAGCTATTATTTCAGTCGAACATATCTCTTGATCAGGGTTGTGTAAACGGAAAGGAATCTTTTATCCAAAAATTACACTGATGAAGAAATTTGTTTTATAATTTTTATTGTCGAACACGTTCACTATCGCTTTTACACATTGATCTAGATACTCGCCAAAATTGAAACTGTTATAATAACTTCATTACTAATCACTTTTAATTCACGTACTTCAACTTTGTATAATTAACTTTACCATACTTTAGATCTTTCATAATTCTGCTGCGCGTAACTTGTGAATCTATATCCGATGTATGCCGTACCAATACTTTCGACGAACTGACTGACTGAAGACGACGTGTAGTGTACACAGATTTTTGATGAACTGAGCATGAAGCTACCTCTAACCTACCCTATTTATACTCCTGCATCCAGATACGCCAAAAGATTATAACTGAACTGCAATTGGCTAATAAAACGCGCCAACATTAGCGTCTATTATAATATCCAATGAAAATTATAAATACATATGCTTTAGGGAGAAAACATTCCAGAAGTTTCTACCGAAAACGCGCCAACATTACGTAACTTCCTCGTTTCCAATAATGATAAACAGCTCACCCCCCCTCTCTGCATTATTTCGCGCTATTATTGACAGTTTCAGTAAGGCCGTATAAACTTATTTCCCAATAATAATTACAATTTATAAACATCTGAAATCAATGTCACATAAAAATGCATATTCATATTACAATCATTATTTACATTTAAGTAATTTGTGATACAAATTACTGCATCATATGCCCCACTAGAAACAAAATTATAAATATTTACAACTTGTTTGGAAATTTTATAATTCGGTTTTTAGTCTCCTAAATCTTGGAACACACGCTATCACTTTCACTTAACACTTCACACGTATTTAACACACGACATATGTTTTTTTTTTATCTCGCCACTACTTACTGGCTCTGGTTTAATGTGTTTAGACATTAATCTGACATTACAAATTTTTTTATAGCAAATACTATACCCTAAATTATTTAATGACTGTTTCAAAATGGTTTACTCTCTTATATTGTTGACAGAAATTTATCAATTCAAGAATTTTTTGTAATTATTAAACATATTTACCAAAAATATTCACCCTCTACACAAATATATTTACATCTCTTAAATCTAGACAATGTTTCACCTTTTCTGTTTGCTACATAAGTATTTGTTTTTTTATTATTATTATTTTTACCCATTTTTGTTATTTTGTACTTTATTTTAACAATACTCTTGGAATTGTATTTACGTACTTTTACTTTAATATCATATTAAGTTTCAATGTTTGCATTCTTAATTTTTAAATGTTGTTACAGTTACTAAAAACTTAATTTTTTTTTAACATTTCTCCTTTTTTTTTAATTTATTTCTCTTTTCAAATGACATATAAATAATTAACCCTCTTACGTTCCAATACATTTCTGTGCAAGTCATCTTTAACTATCCAGCATTTACTTTACATCTCATTGCTATTTACCCTCCTGGATCAAATTGTGTGTGGCTAAACATTACTCGTAGCCGTATCCTAACCTTACAAAATTTGTTCATGAATAACCTCTTGTATTCATTTGAAATTTCATCACATGATAACATTTGAAAACAATCTAAAGTTTCCTGAACAATACATCTTTTAACAACTTTAATTTTCAATTCATCTGCTATCTTTTTAACTTGAGAATACTCTGACAAATCTGTACTAAACTGTACTGGACTGGAGTTTTCATTTTGAACATCTTGGTACAGTTTATTTCTTTGCATTACTGACTCATTCTGTATTTCTGATATCTCCCCTCTGAAATTAACTTGCGCCTGATTCACAACTACATTCATAACCTCTTTCATCTCTCTTATCTCACTTGAAATATTACTCATTCTACTACCTGACTCTGTACATTCTAAATCAACATGTTCATTTTTAGTATTAACCTCACTTTCTTTGTTACCTATTTCCCTACTCATGTTTAACATTTTCTTTGAAACTTCTCCTATCTCACTTGCTATTATTTCCTTTTCATCACTCATTTCTGGCATACTACTATCTAGCTTCGTAACTTTCTTTTCAATTTATTCACTGCTTTGATCTACTTTTTGCTCTAATATCTCATTCTTCCTACCAATATTTTCCATTAATTTGCTATGATATTTTTTATAGCTTCTCTCAATTCCTCAAAACTCTTTTGCATATTTTCCCTTAATTTATCAATACTCTGAGGTAATTTTTCTAATTTCTCATTATTCTGAGTTAGTTTTTGTTCTAAACTCCTATCAATATCTTCCCTCAATTCTTCCCTCAATTCCCTCCTATTCTTTTCCATATTCTCATTCATATTTCTCAGCATTTCCATCATCATACTAACATCAAAATTAACATTTCCTGCTATTATATTCTGACTTTCTGCACTAACATTTTCACCCTCAAATCCTAAAAAGTTTGAGCTATTTTCTGTAACCTGTACTGAATTACAGCTAACTGTTACATTACCTCCCTCCATAATTATTTCTTCTGTATTATTAGTAGCCATTGTTTTCTTTATCCTACCACTCCTTAAGTGCATTTGAAGGTTACAATTTTGTTTTCTAAAAAATAATTACGATACTCTGACCTTTGTGATGCTGTCTGTTGCTGTTACATTGATGTCCAGCTTCCTGCCCCTCTCTCCTTGATTTGTATGTCGCTTCTGCGTTGTGTTATGATGAATCTATGTTGTCTCGATGTTTTTGTGTCCACTCATCCGCGTAGACTGTCGTTCCTATAGTTGTTTCTGGAATCTGCGTCTTCTCGATGTTTTTCTAGTTGAATTCACCTGTTGCCTTGTAATCTCGGAATTACGATGTCCAATCATCCGCGTAGTCTGTCGTTCCTTTTGTTGTTTCTGGAATCTGCGTCTTGTAGTTCAGTTCACTTCTCCATTCGCCCCTTCCTGGTCATCTCACTTCTTCCTGGTTAATTCTGCTACTTTCCTGGTCATCGTGTTCCTTTCCTGGTTACTCTGCCCCACGTTCTGGGTGCCAATTTGAAGTAACTTTATTGTGTAGCCCCACGTTGTGGTAGCCAATTTGTAACGGTATTACTTATAATGTTTGTTTGTGTTTATTTCATGTGAAGCCATCTTGTGACGTCATTCATTTGTTCGGTTTGTAGCTCCATCTAGTGTTAGCAATTTGTGGTAGTATTAGTGTTTGAAAGAATTTTAAGTTTTGTTTACTGTCCTCCGGCTAGCTATTATTTCAGTCGAACATATCTCTTGATCAGGGTTGTGTAAACGGAAAGGAATCTTTTATCCAAAAATTACACTGATGAAGAAATTTGTTTTATAATTTTTATTGTCGAACACGTTCACTATCACTTTTACACATTGATCTAGATACTCGCCAAAATTGAAACTGTTATAATAACTTCATTACTAATCACTTTTAATTCACGTACTTCAACTTTGTATAATTAACTTTACCATACTTTAGATCTTTCATAATTCTGCTGCGCGTAACTTGTGAATCTATATCCGATGTATGCCGTACCAATACTTTCGACGAACTGACTGACTGAAGACGACGTGTAGTGTACACAGATTTTTGATGAACTGAGCATGAAGCTACCTCTAACCTACCCTATTTATACTCCTGCATCCAGATACGCCAAAAGATTATAACTGAACTGCAATTGGCTAATAAAACGCGCCAACATTAGCGTCTATTATAATATCCAATGAAAATTATAAATACATATGCTTTAGGGAGAAAACATTCCAGAAGTTTCTACCGAAAACGCGCCAACATTACGTAACTTCCTCGTTTCCAATAATGATAAACAGCTCACCCCCCTCACTGCATTATTGCGCGTTATTATTGACAGTTTCAGTAAAGCCGTATAAACTTATTTCCCAATAATAATTACAATTAATAAACATCTGAAATCAATGTCACATAAAAATGCATATTCATATTACAATCATTATTTACATTTAAGTAATTTGTGATACAAATTACTGCATCAAATTTTGCGTGAAAACCTTTACAGAGACACACCAAATGATGCAGGAAGCCTACGGTGATGAGTGCTTAAGCCGTACTAGGTGTTATGAATAGTTCACACGGTTTAAAAATGGCCGGATGGAAGTTAAACATGACCCTCGTTCAGGACGCCCTTCGACATCTACTGACGATGCTCATGTCAGGAACGTCAACGGAATGTGCATGCCAATCGAAGACTGACTATCGGGATGTGTTGAGACGCCTGCGAGAAAATGTGAGGAGGAAACGGCCTGAAATGTGGCGAGACAATTCATGGCTCTTGCATCACGATAATGCACCCGCACATTCATCCCTGTTGGTGCATAACTATTGCACAAAAAACGATATCACTGTGCTGCCTCATCCTCCACACTCTCCAGATGTGACCCCTGCTGACTTTTTTATTCCCGAAGTTGAAAGCCCCATTGAAAGGACAACGGTAGACGAGATAAAAGAAAATTTGCCATCGGCACTTCGCGCGATCCAGAAAGATAGGTACCAAGACCACTTCCGGAAGTGGAAACGGCGTTGGGAGTGGTGTATCAATTGTGTAGGAGAGTATTTCGAAGGAAACCATGCACAATAAGTAAAAGCTAGGCCTAGAAAAATATTGTGCACAAGGCTCCAGACGTTTTTGAACAGTGCTCGTATATCAAATAATTTTTGTAGTATATCCGTTTCTGAAATATTTTTTGTTATTATTGGTTTGAATTTTCAAATGCTTTATTTTCTCTAGTGTCATTTACGTCGTGGCAAGCAAAGAGTATGTTATTTCAAAATCAGCGAACAAATAGCGACTAGCTTTTTAAAGATTCAATGTCGCTTAAGTCTCCTGTAACCCTGTTGTTGTTGCAGCGAAATGTGTAATAATAGCTATTTATGTATTAAGTACGCAAAATAGGGCTTTAGCGGAATTAGTTATTCCTGATGAGGCATAAGCCGAGTCGTGGTGCACGCAACCGTTTTTTAGTAAAAGCTCTCTAAGTTACATTAATAAGATAAATAAATGTAATATGACTAATATATACGTATAAAAGGCAGTCATTTGTTCACTCATAGCCGACAGGATTCTACGGTATGAACCGCACCAACGCCTCCTAGGAAGCTTGACCGTAAACATACGAAATGCGGATGTAGATGTCAGTGCTTATTTTGAGCGCTCGTTTCTAAGCAACCAGCTTGTGACTAAAAATATAGGTGAAAATCCCGAGGAAATATCAATCCAAGCCAGAAGCATTGAAAATTCCAGCAGCAGTATGAGAAGGAATACCTATATAGGTACTACATTTAAAGACTGGTGCAAGGTAAGCAGTGTTTCTAAAAAGCATTTCTATAAACGTTTATCTTGGTTAACGTGAGGTAGAAGAATGACCTATTATAAAAAAGGTCAGTAGAAGAGTGGGATGAGAAGGTGGTGTGATTGTAACATATATTTTAGTTTAGGTTAGGTAATCTGTGGAGGGGATAGTAATTAGAATACTCCATCTAAATTTTAGATATCGAAATTTCATTTTAAATATAGGTTTTGAGGTCCTCTGAACCTTCCGAAAAATCATACGCATATATAATATCCTCTGGTTGAGATAATCAAGCAGGGATAACGAAGGCGTTCTTAAGTGTTATTCGTTCATGTGAGAGGAACAGTAATTTTCACCTGTAAACTCAGTCCCGGCGTCCCTTAAAACCCTGGCACCAATAAGGAAAGTAATTGCAAGGACTCTTGTATAAAATAACCACCTCAGTTTCACTCAGATAATTAAGGGTTTTCAGTTCACAGCTATACAACGATATTGGATGTATTATCATTATTTTGGATGCTTCTCATTTGAAACGGCTCTCCCAAGCGACAGTTGAGCCTTTGTTAACTGCTGCATACGTTAAAGTGGAAATTAGACCTGTTAGCAGCCCACTTGTCGAATAGGAGGCAATTTTCTCTTCCCTCTCCCCAAAGTTACGACAAAGGCATGTACTGCGTTTTTATGTCGACAGATCCAAATGGCTCCGCTGCTTTTATAGTAGCCCCTTTATGTCTCCGAAGTGTATCTACCTCTCTTACTCCCGTCCCAAAATTGCTGCGAGGGCAGTAGCTCTACCTATCTGATGGCCTCAGCCCTTTGACCCGGTCACGCTCTAAAAAAATATGTAAGCGTATACAGACTGTTTCAAGTTACATGTTTCATCTTCCTGGATGTCAGAAGTTGAACTTAGAAAGTTTCTGTTAAAACGTTATGGATCAACAAATTAGTTCGACTGAGCGAAACGGCTCGGGCGGTAGCGTATGTGGCTGGCATTCAGGAGTTCGCAGGTTCAAATCTGTGTACTGGTGCATCTGGAAGGGCTGCTTTACGTATTGAAAATTCATTACCACAACCCAAATTGCCACCCATAAAATAAAAGAAACAGAAAGAAGCAACCACTACTACTAAGAACACCGGTATCAACATGTACCCAGAAAATGAAGCAGGAAGCCATGTGGCTAGGCTAAAACTGATAGGTAGGTGGGTGGGTAGATGTGAAGAAAAGGGAGGAGGAAAAGAAAAAAGAAAGATAATTGTCTCTGATTAGATGAACAAATCTGATCTGGCATTGCGCAGTTTAGTCAGGAAATTGCGCATGTTTTGCAGGTTCATCTGGCCAGCCAGTAGATCCCAGTATGTCAATCTCCTAACTATATTAAAGAAATTTTCTGTGAATTTCATTTTGGCTGGTTCTCCCACTGTGCACATTCTGCCAAAATGTATACCCACAAAGTGGGAGATTCTCCTGTCAGAATAGTCAGTATTTTCTGCACCCTCCAGCCTCCCAGTCTAATCCATGCCATTCCTGATCTTTCATTTATTCCTATGTGCATCTTTGCTCCAATTCAACTTTATTTCATTTGCAAGGCTTAGAAATGGCTTAATTTTACAATCCGATTCGATTTTCTGTGGATTGATGTTTATTAGTCTTCTTTTGATGCATTTCCATGTGTTTTTGCCGTTTGTTCCACCTCTTTGGTATGCCTATTCTATTCAAACCTCTTTCCAGTTCAGCTGCCCAAATGATAGATTTTCTCGCTGGTAGCAAGATGTTGGAGCGTAGTATGGAATGATCTTTCAGAGCAAAATTGGACTGCCTTGTATAACTCCAAAAACTTCTTTCCAAAGTGTTACCTGTGTTTAATATACATGCTCTGCTCTTTTGCATCCGCAAAGTCACTTCCGTATAACAGAACAGGACTTAGCATGGAATTATACATCTTTTCTAGAGTTAAAATTGACTAGTGTCAGTCACGGCGCACCTAATGACTAATGTGAGCGGAAGAAATGCATACCTTGTACGAGGCGCATCCAGAAAGTATGCAGGTTCCCGATTTTGTTTCCTTTAAAGTAAACGTATTTAGCCGGGAAAATTGCGCATACGTAACATGCCGGACAGGTCTCGAATGATGCCAGTATGCGGTAGGATTTCTTGTAGGTGATTGTGGGCCCCACGTTTGGCAGCCAATTTGCGGTGGTACTTCTGGTTGTTTTACGGTACAGGATCTTTAGGAAAGGTCCCGGGTTCGGTACTAACTCAGGGTTCTTTGCATGGATCTTGGATCTCGGGTTAGTGGTGAACACGACTGTTGGTTTTTCTGCTCGTTTATTTACCGTCACCGTTTAACATTTGATCCCTGCTTCGACACACACACGCATTTCCTATTTGTTGAATGTTTCATATCATCGCGCCTATCCGCTGCCTTCTAAACTTTTCTGACAAGCATCTCCCCAGACTTACTACAACCAAGTGTGTCTTCCAAAATCTCACGACGAAGTGTTCATTCTCAAATCTCACGACCAAGTGAGTATTCTAAAATCTTCCGTTTCTCTGTTTCAAACGTTCTATATCTCCTTATTCCACTATCACCTGATTCCTAGCTTCTTTCATTGGAGGTCTAAGGCTCTCTGGCTTTTGGCGAACATTGACCCTTTTCTTCTAGCCTGCGTTCCCAGCAACTTAACGGGACGCTTAACAATAGAGGGAACAACCACCCGTTTCCGGCCGCTGAAGGCACTGCCTGTCAGCCCTTATTTCAACTTACAGTAACATTCGCTTTACAGTTTTATTTCAATACTATTCCTAGTGTTATTGATATTTATTTTCCCTATGATCTTAATTTATTTTACTAATCAAAACATACTGCTTCAAGTAGCGCGGCAGCAGTGGTTGAAAAGGCGGATCTTATTCGTTCTCCCGCCACCTGCGAGGTTCGGTTAGTGATAAAGTTGCTTACTACACAAAACATAGCGGAGAACCGTCGCTTTACGATTACGGAGCTCAGCAGCCATTTTCCACAGATATCGCGATCCTTGTTGCAGGAAATTGTGTGCAAGGTGGGTGCCGAAAAACCTGACACCCGAACACAAAATGAAACGCTTAGGAGCAGCACCGACTTTCTGCAGCGGTATCATGACAGGATTCCTCGACAGGATTGTCACGGGCGATGAGACGTGGATTTCGCAGTTTACCCCGGAAATCAAGCATTCTGCCCATTGACTTCCTGCCCAGAGGTGAAACAGTGAACGCTGAAGGTTACTGTGAAACACTGCGGAAATTGCGACGTGCCATTTAAAACAAGAGGCGTGGAGTGCTTACTGCAGGCGTTGTGCTGCTCCATGACAATGCTCTTTCACATATGGCTCGTCACACAGGATCTATTCTGCAGGAGCTCCGCTGGGAGCTGTTTGATCATCCAGCAGTCCTTATCTTGCTCCCACCGATTTGCATCTTTTTTGCACCTCAAGAAATTTCTGTCCTCCAGTCAGCGTTTTGACAACGACGAAGAGCTAAAGACGACTGCCACATGTTGGTTCCATTCACAGGCAGCAGACTTCTACGACACAGCAATACAAAAGTTGATCCCACGGTATGACAAGTGTCTCAATTCTTGTGGTGACTATGTCGAAAAATAGCTCAAACATTGCTGTATCTGTTGCCAATAAAGTTTTTCATGTAACTATGTTTTCAAAAATAGAGAAAACCCACTTTCTGGATACGCCTCTACGTTATTATAAAAAGGAAATCTACATACTGTAACGTATGGGTCAAGTTAAATTAAATTATTTTCCTAAAATTACTTTTATTTAGAATTTGGTTGACGTGAAGCTTATTTCTTGCATTTTTACTTCGCATGGTGCAACACAGGATGCAAGAGCTGGATATTCAGTGCCAGTCATATCCTTGTGATATTATGTGGGTGATGCCAACTCATAGAGTAGAGGTTATCTCTCCATATATGGCCCTGTCCTGTGTGGAGGCATCTATCTATGATATAAAACCCCTTTCATAAATCTATGAGCATGGCAGTCTTGATAGGAACAACCCAGGTGCGGCCAGAGGCGCTGCCCAGATCAACATTCACCTTTGGATATGGCAACCAGCGTTAACATCTGCTATGGCACTAGGTAACTAGAAACTGATCTTTCTTAAATACTTAATCCTAAAAATGGCTTGCTTGCTCACTTTCTTTGTGTCTAATCGTTTATTATATTAAATCTGTTATCGTTTTAGTTAATTGTGTCTTGCTATTTAGAGTTGCTCACCTACCCTTAATCCTGCTACGCTCCCAAATGCACGCACTCAACCCCCTTCAAATAAAAGGCGTGACAATATATTGTTTTAATGCGATACGAAATTTTCATTTTTAGGCATGCTAAACTGACTATTGGTCTCGTTTTACAACATGCCAGATTTTCACATTTTAAGGAAAGTAGAACATTATAGTAATTAATAAATTATTGAGAGTTTCGCTTTCACTGCTGACGCTGAACACTTCTTATTCTACAGTTACAGACCACACATTAACTTCAAACTATAATAAATAAAATGTGATCACGCGTGACAGGCTACCTACGGGCTTCGGTAAGCGCCTCCCGGTCTGGCACCTGGGTAGAGCCTTCAACCAACCGTCGGTTTAATTCTGTTAAATGTGGGACAAACATAGCTAGTGCGGAAGAATAGCTATACGTACCACTTCCCTGTTGCAGAACGTTCTTTTCGGCATGTTCTAGTAGCCTCCGTTTCTAGAATATGCTGCTTTGCATGCGAGGCCTATATAAGGGCTGCTCTTGCCTGAAAGTAGAGTTCTGTTAGTTAAGAAGCGACGAAGTTAAGTGCAGTCAAGAAGCTGAAGAGCTTGGGCAATTAAAAGTGGATAGTGCGAGTGCACTTCAATTGTTATTTGTGACTCAGCAGTTCCGTTGCGATTTGTTATGTTCAAAGTGTGTGTTCAAAATGTCTCAAATGTAAACTTTGTGCTACGCTGAGCATCTAAGTGACAAATAAAACGTATTTAACAGCAACTGGTGTTCTCGTTTGTTACAAAATATAGTGTTCATCACGTTGCAGATCCTTCACCCCTGAAATAGATCACATTCTTTTTATCGAAGCTTAGCTTAGGATTAAATCTACATTTGCATACATCTTATCTTGTTATCAGTGTACATGATGTGTTACTAATCTGTGAAAAGGGAATATTATGTTGCCAGATTTAGGCCGTAAAGCAATCCCGAACACACCGTGGGTGGAAGGTCGATATGATTGATGAGCGCCTCTCCTCCCCCCACTAATTGTTATGAGCGACGATTTAATCAATCATTATCGGTACGGTGTCAAGAATCATCATCATGGCAGTCATTTGTCATTTGCCCGATGTGGCTCAGACATTAAGGGTTATAGATATCTTTAACAAACATCAAAAGTGCTGATGTAGATTGTTCGAGGCAAATGTCTTACCCGGCGATCCATGGTCTCAGGTTAGATCGAAGTATTTCTATTTCTTACATTAACAAACCCTTGCACCTCTTTGAAATTTTGTAGTTTTCAGGGAGAATAAAGCACAAGTGAAGAGGATGCCTCAGAACGATTATATACATTTATGAAAAATTCTCTTCTTACACAAAACTTATGCATAATTCAACACAAATTCACTCATGTATAACTATTTGGTAGTTTCAGTGACACCTTTTTACTTTCTGTAACGTACTTACAGTAAGCAGAGGAAGTGTTGTATTGCACTCAAAATTCGAAACCGATATTTCACCGGAAATATGCGTTTTTGGGCCCCGCAACTCAAAAAAAGAACATTTCACCTTCTCTACTACGTATAGTAAGTAGGGGAAGTATTGTATTCCACCCAAAAATTCGATACCGAGATTTCACCGGAAATATATGTTTTGAGACCACCTGAATCCAAAAAAAGCATTTTTGGAAACATGTCTGTGTGTGTGTGTGTGTGTGAACCGCATAACTCAGAAACGAACAGTCGGATAAACACCAAACTTGGTATTTAGGTTCAGTACATTCCAGAGATACAACACAAAGGTTTTCAAGAAAATCCCCCAACCCCAGATTACCCTTTACATGGAACATTTTTCGAAAATTTTAATTTTCCCAAAAATGGCTCTAACAATTTTGATTAAAATATCATATGTTTAAGGTACTTTCATGAGAAATACAATATATATCTCGAATTTTCTGGGTGTGTCTCCAAAAGTATTCTTCATTGTGAACGACTTTTGCATAACCGGTAAACCATAAGAGATAGACAAAATTTTACTGCACAAAAAATGTATGTTGCGTTAAAATACACAATTTATGTCATATACATTTTTTTTGTTGAGGGAACCATTTTCAAGATTTTGCTTGTTATTCCCTTAAATTTTCCAATACTTATACTTTTTCTCAAATGAAAATTCGTTATTCACTTTTTTTTTGTCCTGGTAATCCAAAGAGAATGGAATACTCCACATAGCAACCAGCTCTTAAAATATTTGACTATCGCTTAAAGCCTACCAATTCCCCTTGCATCTACAAGAAAATTAGCAATAAGATTAACATCTCGATATCTCGATTAACATGAAGCATATGGAGAATAAGCGTTTGTAAAAATAGTTTGTACAAGAGCAGAGAAAGTCATGTGAGTGTAACACATCAGATTTTTACTAACATGCAAAGTTCAGAGTTCATCTGAATTTTTATTTTTCAGTTACTAGGCTCATAGACACACACACTCATACAAATAGCACACATACCCACAGAACATAGCACGCAGAGTATGTTGTTGCTGTTCACCAATGGCACTGGGGATTAATTGATCCGCATCATTTTCCCTCTGGCTTCCCAATATAAAGTTTGTAAGTTATCACTTTTAAGGCCTTTGCATTTGGCGAGATGTTGTTTGTTTAGGATGACATCTTCTTCACAGAGAGTCACTTGGGTGTAGGCAGGCATCCTATCTTGAGAGGTGTTCTGCGAGGCAATCGTGGCCAGTTGCCATCCTAAATAAGGTCACTGCAGTCTTCCTTGGCTTTTTTGTACATCAACTCTATATAATCTTTATCTTTTAGATTTTCTTCTTCATCAAGTCTCTGCTGTCTTTTGAAATGTTGTTTAATGTTATTTAATTGTTTATTTATTTCTATTTTTTATTTCTATTATTTTTATTTCACGCAGAATATAATAAGAAAAAAGGGTAAGGGGAAGAAAGAGTCGGAAACTTTCAAGAGTGTCCGTTAAATGACGCTTAGGAACGTTTAGCAACATAAAATATTTCGGAAAAGGCTAAAGCCTGAAAAAATGAATTTTATACAATTTGTGTATTTTAATGAGTAATAGATTTTTTCAGCAGTAAGTGTTGTTTCTGTTTTAAAATTTCCTTTTTATACAAAATTATACACATTCAATCAAATAAAGGAAAGTTCAAGAAATGCCCACAGAAAATTCAATGCATACATTATATTTTTCGTGCCAATGTGTAAAACATATGCTATTTTAATCTAAAGCATTAAGAACCGGTTTTAAGAAAATAAAAGTTACGAGGTTAATTTTCGTGGAAGGCTTTGGAAAATGTTGAACTTAAATGTCAAGTTTGGTATTTAACCAACTTTTAATTTTTTAATTAGCGTATCCACACACACACACACGCTTGGAAAATTCCCGGAAGGTACCCTAAGCTTAACCCTGGAATGCTTATTTCCAAATTTCATTTCTCATATATAATTTCATTTCATGTGACACCAATGTCGCCGCTCTTGGTAATGTATGAAGTAAGGGCGTGCGTTAAACACAATTTAAAAAAAATCTGATGTGTTATACCCACATGACTTTCTCTACTCTTGTACAAACTATTTTTACAAACGCTTATTCTCCATCTACTTCATGTTAATCGAGATGTCAACCTTATTGGTAATTTTCATGTAGATGCAAGGGAAATATGGTAGGTTTTAAGCGAGAGTCATATTTTAACGCTGGTTGCTATGTGGCGCATTCCATTCTCTTTGCATGTCCAGGACTTAAAAAAAATGAACAACGAATTTGAGAGAAAGTATAAAGTATTGGAAAATGTAAGGGAATAACAAGCAATATCTCGAAAACGGTTCACTCAACAACAAAAATGTATATGACATAAATTGTGTATTTTAACGCGTTCTTCATCTTTTGTGTAGTAAAATTTTGTCTATCTCTTATGGTTTAGCAGTTTACCAATAGTCGTTCACAATGAAGAATACTTTTGGAAACATTCCCATAAAATTCAAGATATACATTTTATTTGTCATGAAAATACCTTAAACATATGATATTTTAATCAAAATCACTAGAGCCATTTTTGAGAAAATTAAAATTTTCGAAAAATGTTCCATGTAAAGGGTAGTCTGGGGTGGGGGAATTATCTTGAAAACCTTCGTGTCGCATCTCTGGAAGATACTGAACCTAAATACCAAGTTTGGTGTTTATCTGACTGTTCGTTTCTGAGTTATGCTGTTCACAAACACACAGACACACACACGGACATGTTTCCAAAAATGATTTTTTTCGATTCAGGGAGTCTCAAAACATGTATTTCCGGTAAAATCTCGGTATCGAATTTTTGGGTGGAATACAATACTTCCCCTACTTACTATACGTGGTAGAGAAAGTAAAAAAAAACACACACACACACACGTTGTTTGTAAAAATGCTTTTTGGGTTCAGGGATGCTAGAACGTGCATTTCCGGTGAAATCCTGATATCGAATTTTTGGGTGGAATGCAGTGGAGGAGATTCTCTTACATACAATGGGTAGGTGATATAGAAAGTAAAGGAAGAACGACTTTTTAATCAATTTGAATTTAATGATAATCCGGTAAATAAAGGATATCAATGAATAAATACTGTTATTATAGTAAAAACTGGTCCTATTGAAAATACATAATGAAAATTAAATATATACGGAAATAACCCTATAAAATTATTATACATAATGATAGAGAATGTTGAAATGAAGATATATGTTGATCCTTTATTAATTTTTTTCCAATTAATAATTTAAATTCTTCATGAAGTTTAGTCAAATGTTTAAGAGCTGGACGCCATATACTGGCCCTACTGTTGCAATGCAATTACGAGAAACAACTGAACATCAAAAGACTTCAAAGGAATAACTAAAATATTGAACAAATCCAATCATTAAGAACGGATATTTCGGAAATGATGCCATAAAAGTTATAAGAAATAAATTGTGTAGTACGTATTCGTCTATTGCTTAAAGTTTATCAGCTAAACAAGATTATATAAGATTCCTTTCTTATGAAGAGGACTTCACAAGCTATTCCTAGAAAATTCAAGATATAAATTTTATTTGTCACTTAAGTATGTATAATATACGGTATTTTAAATAAAACCATTAGAGTCATTTTTGAGAAAATGAAAAATTTCGAAAAATGTTCCATGTAAAGGGTAGTTTAGAGTGGGGGATTTTCTTGAAAATCTTCGTGTCGCATCTTTGGAAGATACTAAACATAAATGCCAAGTTTTGCATTTATCTCACTTTTCGTTTTTAAGTTATGCTCTTTCTTATTCAGGAGGCTTCAAAACATGTTTTTCCGGTGAAATCTCGGTATCGAATTTTTGGATTGAATTCAACACCCTCTCTAGATACTATTAGGTATGCACATGATAGAAAAAATCTGATGTGTTACACTCACATGACTTTTTCTACTCTTGTACTAACTATTTTTACAAACGCTTATTCTCCAACTACTTCATGTTAATCGAGATAAACATTTGCAGACTCTATCTTATTACTAAGTTTCTTGTAGATGTAAGGGGAATATATATTCACAAGGGCAGTATCGAAATACAGTACCCTTTAAGCACATACATGTCTCTTAATAGCTGGTTGCTAGGTGCAGCACTATTTCCTTTTCCACAGATTAATACTCTTTGCATATCCAAGACAAAAAAACTGAATAACGAATTCCCATTTGAGAAAATAAGTATTCAAAAATTTAAGGGAATAACAAGCAATATCTCGAAAATGGTTCATTCAACAACAAAAATGTATATGACAAAAATTGTGTATTTTAACGCGATCTACATCTTTTGTGTAGTAAAATTTTGTCTATCTCTTATGGTTTACCAGTTTACCAAAAGTCGTTCACAATGAAGAATACTTTTGGAGACATTCCCAGAAAATTCAAGATATACATTTTATTTGTCATGGAAATATCTTAAACATATGATATTTTAATCAAAATCGTTAAAGCCATTTTTGAGAAAATTAAACTTTTAGAAAAATGTTCCATGTAAAGGGTAGTCTGAGGTGGGGGGATTTTCTTGAAAACCTTCGTGTCGCATCCCTGGAAGATACTGAACCTAGATACCAAGTTTGGTGTTTATCCGACTGTTCGTTTCTGAGTTATGCTGTTCACACACACAGACAGACAGATAGACACACACACGGACAGGTTTCCAAAAATGCTTTTTTTTTGGATTCAGGGTGTCTCAAAACATGTATTTCCGGTGAAATCTCGGTATCGAAATTTTGGGTGGAATGCAATACTTCCCCTACTTACTATACGTAGTAGAGAAAGTAAAACGTAATTGTAATTCAAGCTCTTGCCTAGATTTACATCTTCGGCTGTTTTGAAATTTAACTACGAGAATAATATTTTGTAATGAGCTTTACTAACCCAGGAATTATTTATCGTTAAGAAAGACATTTAGATGGAAGTCTGTAACCTGATAAGGTATATTAGGCTATTTTCTTCTGCCAATACCATCAATAATGTTAAAGCACCAACTCTGACAGCCCAAAGGTTGAGAAAATGTGAGCAGGGGAAGGAAAATGAATGTCGACGGAAAGAGGCCGAGAATGAAAAGCGACGAACGCGAAAGAGAGTATCGGATAAAGAGTAAATTGGATAGGAAATGGAATATGAAATTTGTAACATGATCCTAAGAAACGTGCAGCACTTCCTTTGGTGGTCACTTGTTTTGTTTTGCTCTTGATCCGCTGGAGCACAAAGTCTTCCAGTGTTAGGAAATTGAAGATAAATAAAAACTTGAATTATCACAACACAGGGCGTCTGTGAGCAAGCAAGGCTGCATTCTTCTGCTTGTATAACCACATGAAATGCAGAGATTTAGGGATTTCCTGAGAGGCATCTTGGTAAATTAACATAATAGTATTTGTTCTTCAGCTTCGCTCCTCTTCTTTTCTCCCTTCTATTCCTCTTCCTTTGTTTCCGTTACTCCTTTTCTTCTGGCTACACAAACCTTTAAGCGATTAAAATGTATTAGAAAAGAGCCTGAAGGTCTTGTGTGTTAAAACGCTTGGAAGAGGAGTTTTCCTCTTTCTCATTTTTATTTATTTTCTGTCCGCTCCCTTTTCTTTTCTCTTTTTCTGTTTCCACGGTTTTTGCTTTATCTCTTGAGGGCATACTTCTCGAGGGGAAAATGGATCAGAGACGGTTTCTTCAGTCTAATAATAGAGTAATTGAGAACGATTTTCGTGATAAGTGCTCTGTAAACCAGTTACCGTTCCGTTTAAAACAATGGTTGTTGGTAGTCTTTAGTTTTCATTTTCTTCATCCTCAGCTTGCAAAACGATAACTAAATCTAAGTAAGTGTTAGCCGCAATGGTTTATAAGATACTGAGGCAGTATTTTTAACACTTGAATAATTTAAATTAAATTATATAATATGTAAATTCATTAACAGCCCGCCTTGAAGCAATATGTATGTAATAATTTGTAAAACGTATGTAACAGTCATTGCATATGCTTATATTATTGTAAACATGTTTAATAATGTTATGTGAATGCATTACGTAATTTAATAATGTAAGAGCTGTGAGAATAATAAGTTTAATGTTGCTAATAATGAAGTAACATTGAGGTAACCTTGAGGCAAGAATGAATTTGAGAGTTTATATGTTACTAGTCATGATTAGAGCAACGATAATGTAAATTTTGTGACAGTTTAAAAATAGCCAATCAACAGTCAGAAAAGGCTTTAATTAAATGCAGGTATTCTATTGGACTAGGATTAACCAATCAGAGACTTGAAATACAGAAAGTTAAAAGTTTATACGGTTGAAATATGTTCAGTTGCCTGCAGACCTTGGTAGTAACCGGATGGAAGATGTGTTCTTTAAAGAAATATTACGTATTCGTGTGAAACGAAAATTAAGTATATTTGTTAACAAAGTGCAAGTATTAAGTAAAATAATCTCACAGCTCTTAATATCAGTGTAGTGCTATTTAATTTGTGTCAAGGATTAATAAAAAGAAGTGAATTTAAACTTAAAATCTGTGTAAGCCTACATTCTTGTCGCACCACACCCTGATTAAGAGAAAAGTGTCTCTGAAGTTATACTGAAGCAGCCGAGGCTAACAATTTAACAGAAATAACCATTCTTCAAGTTGGCTTCCCATACGTGGGACTGTTAAACTAAAGCAACTACCTTCTTCAAATTGGCTTTCCAAGCGTGAGGATAATAAATTACGTAAAAAGACACTTTTTCAAATTGGGTTACCAACGTGGGGCTAACATCGGAAACATAAACTCCAAGAAAAACACCAACTTCAATACAAATTCTTTTCTAGCAGTTAACGAGCACGTTATCTTAAAGGAAATAAAGTAAAATCTCAGTTATGCATTTTCAAAAGGAGCGGCTAAAATGATCTATAATTGAGAAAATGTAAAAGTGATCTTTCTTATTGAACGAAACTGTTTTATTAGATTATTACTCAAACTAATTATACATTATTTAAAATAAAAAGAATAAATGAAACAGAAACACATGCATAAGAAACGCAACGGATAGATAAGTCAGTGACTTTTTAAAGAAAATAGCAATGTTTTCTAAAAGACCAATTTTATTTCTCAACAGTCTCCTTTCAATTCAATACACGATGTCCAACGTTTCTCCAATTTGTTTTAACCCTTCCAAAAAATACGATTTTACGAAGTCTGCAAAGTATGAGGTTGGTTCTGCTATGATGTGTTCACTGGACGTGAATTTCTTCCCAGCGAGCCAATTTTTCAGGATTGCAAAGAGGAAAAAGTCGCTCGGAGCCAAATCTGGAGAATATGGTGGGTAAGGTAGCAGTTTGTAGCCCAATTCCACAAATTTTGCGATGGTAATGGCTGGCTTGCGTGCGGGTGCATTATCCTGGTGAGAATCTTTTTCTTCACCAAATGGGGTCATTTCTTTAACAATTCCTTGTGAAACTAATACAGCATTCCGGCATAATATCAACCTGTGATCGTTTTATCATTTTCCAGGTAGTGGATGTCTATCACCCCTTGTGAATCTCAAAAGACAGCTGCCATGATTTTTCCTGCCGACGGAATGGTTTTCGCTTCCTTTGGAACAGGCTCGCCGAAGGAAATCCACTGCTTTGATTGTTGTTTGGTTTCAGGTTGATAGTAATGGATCCAAGTTTCATCAACCGTAATATAACACCGCAAAAACTAATTTGGGTTGCGCTGGAACATGTGCAAACATTCCTGTGAAATGGTCACACGATTCCGCTTGTTCTCAATTGTGAGCAGTCGTGGCACCCATCTTGCTGACAGCTTTCTCATACCTAAAAATTCGTGCAGAATGTTATACACCCGTTCACTCGAGATGTTTACGGCATTGGCTATCTGATGGAATTTCACTCGGCGGTCTACCAACACAGTGTCGTGAACTTTGTTCACCATTTCTTCTGTTTTGAACTCTATCGGGGCCGTCTTGTGCCCACGGCATCTCTTGTGCTCAAAAGACCACATCGAAATTCTGTGAACCACTTGTGAACCATGCCATGTGATGGAGCCAAATCCCCATAATACTTGTTCAGCTTTTTTTCCATACCTTCACCGTCTTACCACGCAAAAAGTAGTGCTTTTTCGGAACACGAAATTCACTTTTCTTCATTTTCTACGAAACAACACACATCTGCTTATTTTAGACGCTCTCAACAATGTTCTATGAAACAAATGACGACGAATTTCTGCTATTATACCCAGAATAGATGTAAGACTTGGGTGCAAACAATAAACGTGTGATTAGAACGCTATCTCTCGTCAAAATCATGGACTTATCAATCCGCCCTTGTACATGTACCACTGGCCCACACAAGCCGTCTTACTCAGAAAGTATTAGAGGTAGAGAGCTGAAATGTTCAGTACATGTATGAAACACATAGTTGAACTCTCTGAACCACAATTATATTTTATAGTGTATATTAGTCATATTAAGAAAGTAACAAAATTGCAAATTTTCCACGCTTTTACTTTTTTAACTGTGCAAATAATTTTTCTTTCAATTTATACTGAACTGATATATATATATATATATATATATATATATAACTAAATAATTCAGGTTCAGAAGATAGTTGATTATACCAAAATACAAGCATGCAAAAGTGTGATTCTGTATTTTAAGTAGTATCAGAGAAAAGGTACATGAATTCATATGTTTTAAGAGTACATTTTATTATTTTTCTGCCGAATAAAATAATTTTTACAGACTCAGTTACATAAGCTATCAATGCAAACAATCACTTGAGATAATTGTTATGATTTATGGCATAATTCATAAAAATTTCAGGAAAAACTTTAAGAGCAGTGGTAATTCAACACACTTAAGGTGTAATTTCCATGTGTTCAGACTGCCTTGTCTCCTTAAAATAACCACCCCAGAACCGGAATTTAAACTTTGGACCCTTAGTACGAGGCAATGAAGTGTGTAATGAAGCTATTTCTATAAAGATTTATCTCGATTAACAAAAAGTACATATACAGGGTGAACCATTTAAGTTGAGACTGTATAATATATCCAAAACGAAACGTTATAGAAAGAAATGTCATGAATAAAAGTTACTTGAGATTATGGGGGAAAGTAAATGCCATTAGTTGTGTTTTATTTGGAAGACGTTATTATGGTGATTTTAGGATCAATTTATTTTTTTTAAATGGGAAGCTACATTTTGTTGTTGTTTTCTCATTAGAAAATGGTTTATAAAGAGCTGTTAGGAATAAGAAAATATATATAAAAAATGTTGGTTTCCAATTTCGAAACGTAACTTGACCCTCAAATGACCATCCACGGATGGTCCAACCATTCATTGCGCTCTTCGTAATTGTTAGCCATTCAGAATTTTCGTTATTATTTACTTGGTGTTAGAACAATTGCAAAGTGCTTTATGTTGCTTAGTTTTTATGAGGAGTGAGAAAACAACTTAAAAACGGTAGGTTCCCACTTAAAAAATTAAATTGACCCTAAAGTGACCATCATAATGTCCTTTAAATAAAACATGACTAATGGCATTTACTTTCCCCCATAGTATCAAGCAACTTTTATCCAGGACATTTCTTTCTACAACGCTTAGTTTTGGAGATACAGTCTCAACTTCAATAGTCCAGCCTGTATATATATGTATATATATATATATATCTGTGTGTGTGTTTCTGTCCCAATAGGAAGTCGATTAAAGTACGAATGATTTCAGATTACTACTTGACAATATATTATATAAATTAAATAATAAGCCAAATTGCTTTCATTTAATAAATTTACACTTCTATAAAATACATAATTGCAATTTCAGAAACCCTTATTCTTCTACAATTCTTTAAATTCTTTACGGCTTCAATCCAATAAATTACAATTATTACATAGTTGCTTCCTGCTATCACATTTACAGATATATTTCAAATTTAGAACACCAATAAGTCTATATTTCGCACGATCAATCTTTCCCGGTTAATAATTACTAAAAATAATTTTGAATAAGTTAAACCAAAAGGAATTTAGATACACTGTCCGCAATGCCTTCTGCCCAAACGTTGCCCTGCTGTTTTCCTCGTGAAATTCCTCATCGTCGAAGAAAGACTGACTCCAGCTTCGTCTACTGCACGGTGAGGAGAGCTGGGACTGAACCGGCGCCTGCGCAGTCGACGACCACATTCGCCGACGTACTACATGAATCAAATTAACTGTGGCCTTTCTTCTTTGTCTTGACGTTTCCCTTACAAAGCACCACCATAGTCATTTCACTATTATTCCCATAGACGTCAAACTTCCTTTAGTGTAGCCCGTAGTCGCCTAGAGTAGACTTCTCCGGGGAGGGTCAATTTGGCACTATATATATTGTCACACCCCTAAGAGAACTCTATGGTAGAGCCTAAAGGTTCGGGAATACTTCTTTATAGATTTCAACACAAATTGGGAGCGAAGCATAAAACATTTCAGAATCACCCAGCTATAATGAATACATCGCAGTAATTTAAATGATTTATACTACAGGAAATGAAAGGGAAGATCTGTACTTTTAACATAGCAACACATTTCAAGACATAAGTAGTAAATTTATTATAAATGCAAAGTTATAAAACATACATGATTTTACGTTTTATTTCGATGAGGACGGTTTACCCGCCCCATATAGACCCGCTGACTCCTCATTCTCCAAAGAGGAAGATGCTGTATGTACTTCAATATCTAAGCAATAGCTCCGTCCATAAGCTCTGGGTCACTACCGACGTAAGCTGCCAACATGCGAATATTTAACTATTGCAAGTATACCAAACTAATCCCCCAAAACGTACTAAAAGCCACAATATGTGTATATTGTTTTTTCAGAATAGTTTGTAGAAGCTGTATAATATCTTGAGGCAGTATTTTATATCACAACACTATGAATGCCAGAGTGATTGTAGTGTAAATTAACATTATGGTATGACAATGATTTTAGATCTTTGTTAGCTATAAGCATTGTTAGGAAATAAGTTTAAACGGCCTCACTGAATCTGACAATAGGAGCGGGTAACAATGAAGCGATGGGGTGAGTTGTTTATCTTTTAGAAGAGACAAACAAATGACGTCAGGGTAGCGTGCCTTTCTTTAGAAATGCAGGGAATATCTTTCCTAGAGCATATGTATTAGTAATTATGATTGGCTTACAAAACAGACGCTAATATTGGCGCGATTTATTAACCAATAGCAGCTCTATTATAATGCTTAGGCATATCGGGGTGAGGGACTATAAATTCTTGAGCCAAAACCAAGTATCGCGCAGTTCTACAGAATCACTCACGAGGTACACATCGCACAGTTCTCAGCAATCTCTCGCGTCGTAAAGTTAGTTACAAAATGTGAAGTACGTGTACGACAGTAATTATATTCGGAAATATAACAGTTTCAGTCAGGCGTGTATAAAGATTTAAGATGTGAACTATTAATTAAGTGTGACGGCAATAAGTGTGAAAATAAATTCTTTTATCGGTGCTATCTTTTCGTAACAACTCCTTTCCGTTTACACGCCCTGCTTAGAGATATTTGCTCGACTGAGTAATAATAGCCAGCCGGAGGACAAAGAACCCAAAATTCAAAATAATAAAACAATAACAGGCGCCAAGTAAAAAAAGATAACACGACAGATTACCGCGACTACGAAATTCTATTCTTCTGCTTCATTTTAATCAAGATACACCTTTGCAGAAATAGCTGCATTAAAGATTTCGTTAGAATACAAAGCGAACAACCATAATCAAATGTTTAAGAACTGGACGCTATATGCTAGTCTTATAATTCCATACTGTTATCATGCAATCGCGAGAAACAACTGAAAATCCACAGGACTTAAAAGGAATGGCTAACTATTGAACAAATCGATGCATTAATAACCCAATCATTAATAGCAGATATCTCGGAAATGATTTATGCCACAAAAAAGTTATTTCAAATAAATTGTGTGCTTTAAAGCTATCTACAGTTTTTGTGTATTACGTATTCGTTTATCGCTTAACATTTACCAATTTTAGTATACAAGATTATACAAAATTCCTTCCGAATGAAAAGAGCTTCACAGGCCATTCTCAGAAAATTCAAGATATACATTTTACTTTTCTTGTAAATATCTTTAATGTATGCTATTTAAATAAAAATATGATATGTTACACTCACATGAGTTTCTCTACTCTTGTACAAACTATTTTTACATACGCGTATTCTCCACATGCGTCATTTAATCGAGATATCGAGATGTTAATCTTATTGCTAATTTTCTTGTAGATGCAAGGGGAATTGGTAGGCTTTAAGCGATAGTCAAATATTTTTAAGAGCTGGTTGCTATGTGGAGTATTCCATTCTCTTTGCATTACTAGGACAAAAAAAATGAATAACGAATTTCCATTTGAGAAAAAGTATAAGTATTGGAATATTTAAGGGAATAACAAGCAATATCTCGAAAATGATTCACTCAACAAAAAAACTGTATATGACATAAATTGTTTATTTTAACGCGATTTAATTCTTTGTGTATAAAATTTTGTCTATCTCTTATGGTTTACCAGTTATGCAAAAGTCGTTCACAGTGAAGAATACTTTTGGAGACATTCCCAGAAAATTCGAGATATACATTTCATTTCTCATGACATTATCTTAAACATATGATATTTTCATCAAACTCGTTAGAGCCATTTTTGAGAAAATTAAAATTTTCGAAAAATCTTCCATGTAAAGGGTAGTCTGGGGTGTGGGGATTTTCTTGAAAACCTTCGTGTCGCATCTCTGGAAGATACTGAACCTAAATACCAAGTTTAGTGTTTATCCGACTGTTCGTTTTTGAGTTATGCTGTTCACAGACACACAGACACACAGACACGCACACACACACAGACACACACACGGACATGTTTCTAAAAATGCTTTTTTTGGATTCAGGAGGTCTCAAAACGTGTATTTCCGGTGAAATCTCGGTATCGAATTTTTGGGTGGAATGCAATACTTCCCCTACTTGCTATACGTAGTAGAGAACGTAAAAAAAGCCTTGTATGGTTTCAATGTGTCTCAAAACATGTGTTTCCGATGAAATATTGGTATCGAAATTTTTGTTGAAATGAGTAGCTTCTCTATGTACGTGGTAGAGAACGTAATATATGATACTGGGTAGAGAAAGTCATTTGAATGTAACACATGAGATTTTTAGACTGATATAACTTGACTATCCATTTTCTAATACTTCATTTGCATAATTATTTTCATGTCCAAGGACTAAGGACTTCTACTTGAACTGTTCAGTTAATGTTTTTAGCACATTTGCTACTCTCATCTTTAACACGGAAATGTTACTAAGTAAGAGTGGGATGCGATACGCCTGAGTGGTATGTATTACGCCACACACCACTGCAGTAAGCCGCAGAGACTGACAGTGCAACTGCCGTTATGCCAACCACTTCAAGTAACTAATGTATTATCTCACTCCTGTGCCTTATTAACTATTAACGCCGCGTTACTGAAGCTCATGCTGTCTTGGCGTGGCTTAGGGGAAAGGCATTCGTAGTTTCTGTCTCAGCGATTCAGTTGATCTTTAATATTATCTTACTGAGTTCACCTTCAATGAAAACAATAATAAAGGGTGATTTATGAAGAACTGACACATTTATTTCTTTAATTGTTTCAAAACGAGTTATGGTAGTGACAACTTATTATACCTGAAATGCAGGGAACTTTTGGGAAATTATTTACCTCTATAGCAAATGTTGAAAATGTCCTCCATCCTGCCTAAAGCACAACTCAACACGTCGTTTCATGTTATTGGCCACTCGTTGGAGGACTGTATTGTCAATAGCTTGAATCTCCTGTGTAATGTTGTGCTTCAGACCGTCCAATGTCTGGGGACGTGAGGCACAAACTCTATATTTTAAGTAACCCCGGCGATGTCAAATCCGGACATCTCGGTGGCCCAGATTCTTGGAAATTATTCGGTCGTCAAAGAAACTTGCAATTAGTGCCATGAATTCATTTGATGTTTGGCATGTAGCGCCGTCCTGCTGAAAATATCCTTGACTAAGCTCTACATCGTCTAGTTGCTCAACAAACTCCATGAAAATCCGTCGGTACTCTTCAGTGTTCACATTGTTAAAACAAAATTGGTTGCACTATTCTTTGTGCGGATATTGCGCACCAAATTCCGATTATAACCGGGTGCATAGGTGCTTCATGAATAACATGTGGATTTTCGCTGGCCCAATAGCGTGAGTTATTCGAGTTCACAGAGCCGGATAAATGTAACCATGCTTCATCTGTGAACCATGTGACGGACAATATGACATGATTTTGCTCAATGAACGCCTGAAACCAAGGACAATAATTCACTCGTCTATCCTTATCTGGTTCCTCTAACTGATGGACAACAGTAATCCTATACGGCTTTAGGTATGCACTTTTCACATCTCTCTGACACATTGAGTAGTTGTACCCTGGCTCCTGCGGCAAACGTCTTAATGATTTTTTTGGGTAAATGATCCAGTCGTACTCTTACGTCAACAAAAAGCGTGGGAAGCCTAGATGAACGAGTTTTGCCTTTTTCATTCACCAGAGATCCAGTTGTTTCCAATTTGTTTACCAGTCCCAGTATTGTGTTTCTTTGGGGAGGATTCTGAACACCAAGTTCTCTCTGGTATGCCCTTTGAGTAGCTGTAATTGAACTTGTAATCCAGTATTGCTTTACAAGAAAGATTCGTTCATTTGTTGTGTACTCCATTTTCACGTTGACTAGAACAAAATCTCAAAAACAGTTGCCGACAACAAAACTAACAATTACGAATAAAACATGAACATCTGCGCATCTAGTGACAGGAAATCGGTGCTAAAATTGGTGCATTGAGTGAATTTCGAACAGAATAATTAAAGAAAGAAATGTGTCAGTTCTTCATAAATCACACTGTACTATGTCAAAATCTCATACAATATCATCATTATTTTACATACAGAAATACTTTTGAGAGCAAATTTTGTTTGTCTTTGTCCAATACGTTCACAATTCTAAAGTTTTTACGTTCTCTGCTATGTAGCAAGTGAAGGAGTATTGTATTCCACCCAACAATTCGATATCCAAATTTGACTGGAAATGCATATTTCCCGAATCCAGTAAAAGAAATTTTTACTTTCTCTACTGCGCACTTACAGTATATAGAAGAAGTATTATATTCCACTCAAAAATTCAATGTCGAGATTTCACCAAAAATACATGTTTTGAGGCACCCTGAATTCAAGAAAGCATTTTTATAAAACGGTTCATGTTAAACTCGTATTTAACTTCAGGACCATCCAAGGATGTGGCACGAGGATTTTGAAGATAACCATCCTACCCCAAATTACCCGTTACATGAAAACTAACGATTTTGATAAAAAATACCATATTTTTAAGCTGCTTTCATTAGAAATAGTATGTGTATATAGAATTTTTTTGGAATATCCTGCGAAGACGTTTTTATTCTGAATGGCTTTGTACAACTGTTCACCCTAAGAGACGGACAAAATCATCCCACTCAAAAGCGTATATCTAATTAAAGCGCACAATTTATAACAAATAAAATTGTGTATGGCGTTAAGCATTTTCGAGACGTTCTTTATTATTGGTATGGATTTTCATTACTTTATACTTTTCTCAATTACAAATGGCTATTTGAACTTTCTCTACCACATACCTAGGAGGTAGAGAAGATATTTCACTCCACCCAAAAATTCGATACCGATATTTCACCGGAAATACATGTTTTGATGTCCCCTGAATAAAAGAAAAACTTTTTAGAGAAAGGTCCCTATGTGTCTGTATATGTACCTGTGAGCAACATAACTCAAAAATGAAAAGTTTGATAAGCACTTAACATGATATTTTGGTACAGTACCTTTCAAACATGCGACACGAAGATTTTCAAGAAAATTCTCCCACCCTAAACTATTCTTTACATGGAAGATTTTTAGAAATGTTGATTTCCTAAATTTTGACTCTAACGATTTTTATTCAAGATGTTTACATGATAGAATATGCGCATATCTTGAATTTTCTTCCAGTTCGGGTTTCGTTGTAACCACTCTACTTCGCATCAGCTGTTACGTTTAACTCAAACAATCGTTCATGGTTTTGAAAGTCGTTAGCGCACAACGGCCGTGTTCCTAGATGTAGTACAGGCCTTCGATAAAGTATGGCACGATGACTTAATTCTAAAACTCCATTGAATCGGCCTTACTCAATATCTACTATCATCTGCAGTTTCCTATCAGAACGCAGTTTGTTGTTCGTATTTGTGATACTCAGTCGTCTCTGTGAACTTTTAAAGTAGGAGTTCCGCAGGGCTCGATACTCGTTCCGATCTTGTTCACCTACGATCTTCCTGGCTTGGTTCCGGGTTCCATAACGTTTTATGCTGACGATACTGTTTTATTCTATTCACACACAGGTTTCCCGAGTCTATTCGCACTGCTCAAGTTTCTCTTGATCGTCTCGCAGAGGGTTTCACGCTTGCAGAATACTTCTTAACACCAAAAACCCTGAAACTAAGGCTTTTTCCTTACGACGTATCACTAGCCCCTCTGCTCTGCATATTCATAGTAAACAAACCCTTTGGCTATCTTGGATTAATTTGGGCACCAAACTCACTCGACGTGCCCTTTTCGGTCTCCTCATTTCATTGGCACCCGGAAGACTTTCTAAATACGGTCTCATAAACACACACCTATTGGTCTTAAATGCTTTGTTCTCCTTTACAAAGCTCTTGCTCGACCCATCCTCACATATGCTCCCCAGATCTGGGGCACTGCTAGAAACACTCACCCCCGCCATTTATAAGCGCTCCAAAACAGATTCTTAGAGATCGCTACTAATGCTGCTTGGTTTGTCAGGAACCAGCAGCTACACCAAGAACTCGGTCTCCCTCCTGTACACCATAACTCCTATCAGTTCTTCTCACACTTGCCATAAGTTCCAGGGGCTGTGACGTATAATATAGGCATATCCACCTACCAGGCCACACGCCTGGAAGACGACTCTCACGGGATCTCCTACTCTTTAAGTCGAAAGATTTCGATTAGTAATTACACTATTTTTTTCTCTAAGTATCACTTTTATTCACTATGTAATATTTTATCCATATTCCATACTTAAAAGGAGCCATTTCGGTCTTCTTTAAGTGTTAATAATCACTTACTGTATTCTATTATTCATGGAGATGTGTAAAGGATGTAATGCTGATCGATCATAGTAAATTTTTAAAAAAATCTAAAATATTTGACTATCGCTATTCCATTTGTTTCTATAAAGGGAATAATAAACATTAGAGAGGCGAGAAATTCATGTGAATGTAACACATCATAATTTTTTTATAAAGTCCGAAAGGTTTTCTTTCAAATCCATAAACTTCAAGATATTGGTGAATGTACATATGTTTGGAATTTTCTGTAAATAGCCTGTGAATTCGTGATCCTTTCCGAGGAATTTTATATAGCCGGGCAACTGTAAGAGGTATACGCATACTTGCTGCAGGATATTTGTAGATCTCGTTAAAATATACAGATAATGTCAAAATAAAAGTATTTTTCAAATCTGTAGCTCATCAGAGGTTAAAGGTCGGATGCCAAGTTTAAAAATTATTTAATAATTCGAGAATGGCAAAATACTTCACACGTCTATTACTGTCATACACAGTTTTTATGTAGTTTGTGCAGTATTCGTATTTTTCGCAAGTCGTATTTTTATGTAATAGACCTCTAAAATGTACATTAATGTTATAAAGAGAGAAAAATAGCATGTTTGTGCGTGTAAGTGACTGAGTGTATGTAGGGTAATTTCAGAACCACTCCATCAATTATAATAAATCTTTCATGTTTGAAAAGCTAAATTTGTGGGGCTATAAAACATTTCATTTCATAGGTTAATATAAGCTTATAATCTATTTAAATAGCCTTTGTACTTGAATAGGAACACATTGGAACTACAAAAGCACATGCTTGCGAAAAGCATACTATGGAGTAGAAAATGCTTGTTTTTACTCCACAAATTATACAGTAAAATCAGACAAATGTCGCGGATATTTCACTGCTAGCAATATACAGGATGTGTCTAAATTCCCTTTGCAGACTTTGATGTAGTGGGGACCAACATGATTAAGTTTAGCATGGGAACTTGTGTCCGGAAACGTACAGTATTTCCGCTACACGCAAAATCACCACACACGCTCTTTCGGCGCCATTCACTAGGATGGTCTTGACTAGGGTAGTCCACACATCATTCACCAATCACCTCATGTCCCAAGTCCACTACACGTTTCTTTAGCGCCATTCAGTTGAGTTTGTGGTGGGTTTCAGCAACAATACGGTCTGAACATTTAGGCAGGATTACTTGATGGGTGCGTAATTGGGCCATACCATTTTCCACCAAATCTCACGCGTGACGTGAATTTGCAATTCCTTGCAGGCGTACTGCATGGGTTCTTTCAGGAGTGCCACTGTATGTGCGTCAAAACATGTGGTTCCAGCACGATGGCGCACCAGCTCATTTTGCAGTTGCGGTCAGACGTCATTTGGACCTACGATTTGGGCAACGGTGGATAGGTCATGGTGGACCGACTGCTTGGCCTGCACGTTCTCCCGACCTGGCCCCGCTTGACTGCTACCTGTGGGGTCACATGCAATCCTTGATTTAGAGACCCCTGTGGGAAAACGATAGATTTCTAAACATGAGTTCCTATGCTAAATTTAACCGCCTTAGTCCCCACTGCAAGTCCGTAAAGTCTTAAAGAGAATTTAGACACCCTCTCTATATTGTGACGCAACGGCTATGGCTAAGGTTATCGGTAGGTGCGCCGAGCGGTCGGAGTAAACAACGCGAGCGTAAACACCAGGCGCGTTATCGGCAAATGACTAGAAGCTTCTAGAAGCTTTTTCTTCCCCCTCCTCCAGAAGGTCTGTATAAATAGTTCGAGAACGTTGTAGAAAGATTCCACTGACTATAATGAACGCTCTAATGAGGAGACTTGTTGAGCCAGTGCGAGTCGAGTGCGATTTGAGTTGCGTCGGTGAGCGAGCGAGTTGAGTTTCCCGTACTACATCAAGAACGATTCTCTGAGCGAGCAGGTTACGGTTGTGGAGACGTGCAGCGAGTACTAGTGCGGAACGACGGTTATGGAGGTCTTGTCTTCAACTCCCAGTGAAGTGAACCATTCGGCGTGAATAAGCTATGTCACGAAGGAAGTGAAGGAATGGATAATTGAACTAGCTCACCTGAATGAAGTGATCGTGTGAACGAAGTGAACTAGATAAGAACTTAGAGCAGTGTCAGCGAAAACTGAGAGAAATGACAGTTAAAGAAAAATTAGACGAAGTCACAATATGTAGATGGTCATATTTAGTAATTAAGACACAAAGTAAATGAGAATTTAATCTGTTTATAATGCTAAAATACATATGCGATACCAATCTCAAAATAACTCTTATGTAAGAAATTCTTGTACTTAATCAACTTCGTTAGCAGAACATGCTAAATACGGAGGGTTGTTCACGATCTAAGGTAACAATATCAGACGAACACAATAGCTCCGCGCTGAAACGTGTGGAACTGAATGAAAGTTCAGCAGTATGGGTGTATCACTGTGTTTGCTCAGTTGTGTGCTCTTGTTCTTGCTGCATCAAATGGCGTAAAAAATAAAACCGTTCTGATAAGGGTATATTAATGCCCTTTCCGATGTAAAATACTTCTATTCTAAGATTATTGAGCAGTGCAAGAGACGTAGTTTTACCATACCCAGAAAGTGAACTCGTTTGCACTCAACAAAAAAGGAAAGGCCACATCAGGACTTGTTCCAAAGGGCAAGAAACAGGAAAATCCACGACTGACCACCAGTCGCACCCCGGAGATAATTTGGAAATTCTGCACTCAGAGGAGTATTGCACTGTAATTAGGGATCACTTTTACCACTGTGAACACCATAATCAACCAGGATTTGAATCTGGAAAAGTGCCATAAGAACCGGGCATATAAGCTGTTTGCAGAACGTGCCATTAAGAGCAGAAAGCTGTATGAACGATACCTAGCTGTGAAAAGTGGATGTTTGTTGCCTTTCAAGCTGAGGCATGTTTATCTAAGTGACTGGAACAAACCCTGGGCTGTATATTACCGACCAAGGGGAGAAACAAAATTTGAACGTTGGTATAAGGAAATTAACGAAAATTTCCCCAGTGGTTTCATGGTAAGCAAGGTACAGTTATAATGGCAAACTAACCATTCGTCGTGCACATAAAAATGTGAAAATCAACTCGGCATATTAATAGACTAACGTCCTGATACCAATTTTCCATACAGAATCCCAGCTCTCTATGGTGCAGATGTAAATAAAGTCTGGTTGATTCAGCATAAGGCATCAAGCCATAAGTCTGCTTCAGCCTACAAATGTTTGGAGAACATGGAGAGAGAAATGGGAATACATTCTATACGTTTCAGCGGCATCCTGTAAGACCTCCAACAGTGAATAAAAAAATAAATCCTAGTGCTCACAAAGATACTGGGGTTTTGCTTAGTTTCACATTAATAGGTAATTATCCCATGCAGGATTAGTATTAAACCAATAAACTTAAACTATTTTTAAATGAAAAAGTAAAATGCCTGGTTCAATTCAATTCGATTTAAGTCCTCTGATGCATCACTGATGGAGTTTTGTGCATTTGAGTTACTGAAAAGAGCCCTTGGAAGCAGACAGCTGTGAACTTTGGATGGTCTCTGGAAAGCTGCAAGAAGGAATGGAATAAACTGGACAACCCTGTATTTCGTAGTAGTTTGCTCCAGTGGAAGCTGTGCTGCAGATTGATAGCTCAAGCAAAAGGCTACCAGATAGAACATCACTGCTGGTGGAGGCGTGGTATTTCATAAGGTAAGGGGGTCTTAAGTTTGTTACCTAGATAGCGAACAAATAGAGAGAATTTGTGTTTTAAGGTTAAGGAAGTCAGTATATCAGAGGATTTTTCACCCGTTATTAGAAATAGCCGGGTCGGTATAAACTTACAGTTATAAGGGGTAAAGGGGAGAATTACCATAAAAACCATAAAGATAATTGTACAATATTTTCAAAAAGAACTGGAGAGGAAAATGAAATTAATTCCTGGTTCGAGTTTTAAAAACTACCCATGCAACACCGGACAGCCAGCGAGTCAATTTGAAAGCAA
Source organism: Deroplatys truncata (assembly GCA_030765065.1). Taxonomy (NCBI): domain Eukaryota; kingdom Metazoa; phylum Arthropoda; class Insecta; order Mantodea; family Mantidae; genus Deroplatys; species Deroplatys truncata. The sequence continues at coordinate 125,024,037 of CM060980.1, read as the reverse complement.
ATACTGCTCATATTTCGAATAAATTTCGGTTAAGTGAAGCTTTAACTGCTACATATTGTGATCTTGTTGAGATCAACGTATTTGGTTTGAACAAGTTTGGTAAGCTTTCAACGGGCGCTAAAATAAAAGGTGTTGAATATCTAAAACGTGTTGATGTGTTTTGTTCGAAGTGCACCTACCTGTGTAATAAACCATGTTAGTCCAGTTGTGTTGTTTTTGTTTTTTTTTCCATGCCACACATATAAATGTTCGTCCATCCGGCTACAAATCTCGCCGCATGTGTTGGCACTAACGGTCAGAATGTAAATATTTGTATTTACTGCATGTATTCGGCGAAATTTCCGATTCGGATGAAGTTTTTTGCTGCCATTCTGTGTCGTTATTATTTGTTGTTACTTCATAGTGTGCAGCTGGGTCTCGCTACGTGGTGATATAGCGAGAATGTGCTTGTTACGTTTATTGGTCTGCTGCACATTGCACTGGAAATGAAAACGAGGCTGGAATGTTAGTATTTCTCACACAGCGCCTGGTATCGATTCATGTGCTCCATATTTTATCCAGTTACACTTAAAAATTCAGGTCAAAGCAAAACGTCCTTCCAAAATAATTCCTTAACCACTTTGCCGATCTGAATTTCATGCTCTTCGCACTCTGTCACAGTACTGTCCAGTCTTATCTGTAGCATTTCTTCGAACACCATCCTATTTTTTCCGCTTCGCGTAAAACTTTCAAACATATGCAACACTTTTCCCAAGCATAGAAGAGCAGAGCATGTAAATAAATCTCGGGTAGCATTTTGGATTAGAGTTCTTGGAATCTCACAAGGCACGTCGAATATTGGGGTAATGATGTAACTGGGGTGTTATTAAGATACAGTTCACTGTAACCCGGTTGGGGGTGGGAATTTTTCTCTAGCCAATATTATTCCCTATCCTTCTCAGAGTCTAGAAGTATAAATGAGAGTGTGAAAGCAGTGTGATCTAATGACAAAAACCCAAAGTGCAAGAAACCCAACGACAAGCGAATATGAGACCAATGTAGTTAAAGGCGGGGTATAAATGGAACTTAAAAAAATCTGATGTGTTACACTCACATGAATTTCTCTACTCTTGTACAAACTATTTTTACAAACGCTTACTCTCCATATGCGTCATGTTAATCGAGATGTTAATCTTATTGCTAATTTTCTTGTAGATGCAAGGGGAATTCCTAGGCTTTAAGCGACAGTCAAATATTTTAAGAGCTGGTTGCTATGTGGAGTATTCCATTCTCTTTGCATTACCAGGACAAAGAAAATGAATAACGAATTCCCAATTGAGAAAATGTATAAGTATTGAAAAATTTAAGGGAATAACAAGCAATAACTCGAAAATGGTTCACTCAACTAAAAAAAAGTATATGACACAAATTGTGCATTTTAACGCGACCTACATTTTTTGTGTAGTAAAATTTTGTCTATCTCTTATGGTTTACCAGTTATGCAAAACTCGTTCACAATGAAGAATACTTTTGTAGACATTCCCAGAAAATTCAAGATATATATTTTGTTTGTCATGAAAATGCCTTAAACATATGATGTTTTAATCAAAATCTTTAGAGCCATTTTTGAGAAAATTAAAATTTTCGAAAAATGTTCCATGTAAAGAGTAATCTGGGGTGGGGATTTGGTGTTTATCCGACTGTTTGTTTCTGAGTTATGCTGTTCACAGACAGACACACAGACACACACACGGACATGTTTCCCAAAATGCTTTTTTTTGGATTCAAGGGGCCTCAAAACATATTTCCGGTGAAATCTGGGTATCGAATTTTTGGGTGGAATACAATACTTCCCCTACTTACTATACGTAGTAGAGAAAGTAAAAAAAGAGCAATGAAGGCTGAGGCTAATTTAGGGAGATAATTCCACACCACGTTCAAAATGTTAAAAATGCCATCGGTAAAGCTTGTCTTCTTAATTTTTAGCAGCTGAGCTGGAAAGAAGTTTAAGAAGAAAAGATATGGAGTATTTATGGAAAAGGTGAAAAACGTATGGACAGATGAGAAAAGAAATAAAATATACGTATAAGAAGAGATCTATGTGGTAAAAGAATAAGATTGTTATCCATGAAAGATAAAAACAATAATATATTCAATATTCGGGTTTATCCCATCATCAACAGATTAAAGACGAAAAACACATACAAAATGAAAAGACACTTGACGGCCAAGTGCACTGGTTAATAGTGCATTATTGAACATTTTTATTGTGTGACTTTGCGTGTTTTTACCTTTCGCTCAGAACAATGTTCTTTCACCAAATTCCATTTGAGGAATATGCACACGGAAGGTACATAGTGGAAGATTGAGCGAAAATTTAAATTCACAGAAAAAATCTTAAGTAGAGCTAGAAAGAGATTGGCATGTTGGGATCTACGGTTGACCACAAGAACTGACAATATATGGGAAATTTCCTGGCTAAGGTGTGTGAAGTCAGATTATATTAATTCTTTAGCTAATGATAGTGGAATTTCCTAAAACTCCCCTAATAACTTCAGAAATGTTATAAGCGCCTACTTTGTATCGTTATTAAATTTGTTCGTATTTAATTCTGTGCTTTATTCATTTTAGTTAATTTACCAACAACGAGATACTAAAAACCAGACGTGACAAGCTATAGACAACTAGTATCAGCAATATTAATCATATTTCAATAAGTTTACAGTGACGGTAGATAATCAAAGTAATAAAAAATAACTAAATAAGATTTTAAATCATTATATTGAAACCCGCGATTGTCTGGAATTGAAACTACTGAAATTCGTTTATTTACAATACAGTGTTCCAACAACGTGATTAATAAGGCAGCAACTTCTGTTTTCGCTTTACAAGGCTTAAAGCTTTCATTGTTCGTTTCCTTACGGAACGGTTTTAATCGCTACCTTTAGCTTTTTGTTCGTAATCCATGGCCAACTCCATGTTCCTCAAAGCAGAAAGCTGTTAATACAAGATCTTGTTTTTGTGCTTCATGTTTACTATGACGTATTTATAAAGATAAAAGAGAGTTGCCTGCTTAAGTCAAATTTCTTGCCCTCCTCTTCCTTTATGAATATTCTCTAATTTCCTTCGTTCTCACCAAGTTTCACTTAATCCTTTTCGCAGAAGCGCTAGCCTGTGAAATAAATCAAAACGTTGTTTCTGCTCCGCGCCAGTCTTTTGTTCGCGAGGAGCGTTTTCTTAAGCTCTAATCCGTTATTATTTTGTTTCGTATTACTTCGGAGACATTTTCCGTAGTTCAATAGGGAAGCATATGGAAAAATGGTTTATTCCGGCATTAATTAGCTGGCTTGTTTCCTATTCTCCAGGGAAACCGGTGACCTGGAAAATTGCTGCTTCGTATAAGTTCATCCTTTCATAGCTGCATCAGAAAAGCTTCTTAAAGAACGGGTAACTGTTTCGTGTGTAGTAGCGGTATCAAGTTTTAACAGCACATAAAGAAATCAGCAAGATGAGTAACATTAAAATTACTGTTGTGTAGCGAATAAAATAATAATCACAAGCGTTACATATAATACTCTTAATCTTCTTACTGTTTATATTCATCACCATATTAATATGTGTTTAAAAGAAAACAAAATGTGTTATAACAACACAACACTCGAAGTTAATATGCTGCTAAACGACTTTTATTAGTAATAATTTGTTCCTAAAAGGAGGATCCAACATTTTACTAAGATGGCGCACCAAAACAAACTTAAGCTTGAGAAAATTTAAACATCAACAAATAATATTTCGGAAAATTCAATGCCACCAAAAAGTTTTCTTGCAAATACAGCGGCTATATAAAATTTCCAAGGTATTTACAGAACAATAAAACTACAGTTCAATTTCTCAGATTATCTCAAATATATGCTAATTAATTGCATGTTTGTAAAATTTGAAGAAAAGAAACATTTTTGTACCAAAGGTATCCTGGAGGTGGAAGTGTGTAAACGTCTTTGTATAGTATCTTTAAGGGGGAATCATGATTGAAACTTTGGTCATTTCTATAAAAAAGATAAATATTTTCGACCTTTTTAGAAAAATAATTTATAGTTTTATATCTATATGTTAGTCAAATTTTGGAACCCAACAGCAATTGGAAGCACCTTTAATTACGTCGCATTTGCATGGCTTAAACTTCTTTTTAAGTAACTTTTCTGCACCTCTATTTTACTGCGTTGAATCAGTTACAAATCCTATAGAATGCTAGGAACCTGATAGTTTTAGTACATAAAACACTATACAGCGTGTTTTGGATGATTTGGGCATTTACAGAATTAAATCATTAAATTTTCCATCTGGATGCAATAAATACATATTTTCAAACCTTCATCTTTTTTCAGATTTTTCATACATTAATATTAAAATTATTGCTCTACAATAAAGTCATATGGTTTATATTTAATGAAAGTGAATACATTATGAAAAAAGAGCAACACAAATATTAAACTAACGCAAATCAAATATGAGGGTGTTGAAGTGGTATACTTCTGTTATATTTATTTGTTTGTTGGGCCCCACGTTGTGGAAGCCAATTTGCGACGGTTTTACTTATAATGTTTGTGTATGTGTGTTTACTTCATGTGGTGATGCCATTTTGTGACGTAATTCTTTGTTAGGTTTGTAGCTCCATCTGGTGTTAGCAATTTGCTGTAGTATTAGTGTTTGTTTGAAAGAATGCTACAGTTATTTTATTTAATTTTGGTTTACTGTCCTCCGGCTAGCTATGATCTTTTCGGTCGAGCACTTCTCTTTATACAGGTTGTGTAAACGGAAAGGAATCTTTTATCCAAAGATAACACTGATGAAGGAATTTGTTTTACACTTTTTATTGTCGAACACATTCACTATCACAATTTACACATTGATCTTGACACCCACCAAACTGAAACTGTTATAACAACTTCTTACTGATCACTTTTAATTCACGTACTTCAACCTTTTGTATAATTAACTTTACCATACTTGAGATTTTTCATAACTCTTATACGCGTAACTTGCGAATCGATAGCCGACGTGTAATATTTCTGCTGGACTGAAGGACTGAAGGCGACGTGTATCATACAAATATTTTCGACGAACTGAAGGACTGAAGCGACGTGTATCATGCAAATATTTTCGACGAACTGCCGGGGTCTATCTCTAACCTAGCCCTTTTATACTCATACACCCCGATATGCTTAAAGATTATAAATGAGCTGCTATTGGCTAATAAAACGCGCCAACATTAGCGTCTATTTTTATATCCAATGAAAATTATGAATACATATGCTTTAGGAAAAATGTTCCAGCAAATTCTAAGAAAAACGCGCCAACATTACGTAACTTCCTCGTTTCCAATAATGATAAACAGCTCACCCCCTCGATGCATTATTGCACGCTATTATTGTCAGTTTCAGTAAGGCAGTATAAACTTACTTCCCAACAATAATTACAATCAACAAACATCTTAAATCAATGACACACAAAAATGCATATTCATACTATAATCACTCTTTACATTTAAATAATTTGTGATACAAATTACTGCATCAGTGTTAATACCAACAAGAAGAGATTACTGCATACAAACAACTACAGTGGGAAAACTTACCAATGAAATAAGAGGCTCAGGCATTTTAAATTTAAGATCAGGGAAAACGTAAAAAATAGGGGTAAATACATGGGTAAAGTGAGACAAAAATGGCTATGAAAGATAGGTAATGGAGATAATCTTTATTAAGGGGTACAAGAAAATTTTAACATTTTGGATGACTGATATAATATATGATCCCATTAAATAGATAACCTGGTGTTATATATAATGGGGAAATGGAGGTAACGCAATTCCATAAATCCAAGAATTCTAAAATTACAAATACAATTATATTTGTTGTAATAAGTTTATAACAGTACTGTACTAATGAAAACAACAAATTTATGTATGGACAATCTGTGAATAAACTCATTCATACAATGCATACAAACAGTTAGGTATTTAGCACAATAACTTACAAATAACTATAAACTCACACATACCTTGTGGATATTTTTCTGAAAACAAAACATAAAAAAGTAAAAGGTCCTTATGACTATGTCCATATGTTTGTTTAGAGTATAACTGTCGGATAAATACCAAACTTGGAATTTTATTTCAACTCTGCCAAGATATGATACGAAGAATTTAAAAAAAAATTCCGATTTTACGTGGCACATTTTCGTTGGTTTTAATTTACAAAAAAAATGGCCCTAATTATTTTGATTACCCGCTATTCGTGTAAGTATTTACATGATATTCTAATGATTTCTTCTACATTAATGAATTTTATATAAAGTGTGAAGTTGAAAAATAAAGGACAACAATTTACACACCAAAGGTTTATATCTCGCTAAATACAAAGTTTATATAAAATGCATTTGTTGTAGTATTAAACATTTCCGAGGTATTTCCAGCCTTGGTGTGAATTTTACAATACTTTATCATACATATTTTGAAGTGTGAAGTTACCAATCTTTTGTTGCTCGTAATGTCATGCAAAGAGTTTGGAAATCCAAAGCTAGCAAATAGCGACCCATCTTTTCCTATATGCACAATCGCTGTAACTACAATGAGAAAGGTAAAGGGAAAGGTACATCTTATGGAGGGACACCCGAAACTGGGGCAGAGCACTGCAAGTAAACTGCAACGGCCCTTTTTTGTTTCTAACGTACCCCTGGGAGGGAGAGACCCAAAGGGCGACCAGATCCGGATGTCGGCGGTCGCAAACATGGACGGAGTCCCTAAGTTTCCAGACAGAACGCATCCGCCGCCACCTGATTCCACCCTGACTCCCGGTAGTGCCCACTTCGGAGGCGCGTCCGGACTAAGCAGTCTCGACCGAAGCTAGGGAAGGAAATCTACAAAGCGTACATCCACCGCCCAGGGGGACAATGAAAATTATCATGGGTACAGCAAATGAGGGACAGGGAAGTCGTGGTAGAAGAGGAGCCACCCCATCATGCGCCTGCCGACCCGTGGAAACTACGAAAAACCCATTGGTCACAGTGGGTGATCGTATGGGGTTGCACATGCCACCACCTTGTGTAATGAAAACACACATTATGAAACGTTTCTCATTTAACATGTATATAGAAAAATAAGTTTTTGTAGTATTAGTTTGTAAAAGAGGTATTAAAATAAACGATAGTGGACTGGAGAAAGTCATGGAATGCAACACATAATTTTTTATTTGTTTTAATGTAGCTGTAGATTAGAGAAACTTTAATAAAAAGACAGCTTAACCAATGCATTAAGTAATGCATGTTAGTGTTGTCAGTAACCCTGTCGTCCTCCGTGATCTAGGGGTACCATGCTAGCCTCCAGCTCCCGAGATCGTGGGCTCAAACCCGGCGGAGGGCGGTGGATTTTTTCGGGCGTAAGGGAAGTAAATCCGGTGGTCCCGTGTCGTAGTTTTACCGCACGTAAAAGAACCTCAAGCCTGATAAACAGACCTCTGAGCAAAATTACTGGTATTTTTTACCCAATATGGAATGGGACGCTAAGAACCATAGTAGTTAACGAGCGTGCATAAATAAAAACTCTGTTTAACTCAATTTTATTTTCAATAACCCTGTTGATAAACAATTTTTACTTTCTCTGCCACGTATGTAGTAGGTAGAAAAGGTATTGCATTCCACCCAAAAATTCTATACCGAGTTTTCACTGGAAATGCATGTTTTGAGAACCCCTGAATAAAAATTTGTTAAAAAGGTCGTGTGTGAGTTGTGTCTGTGAACAAAATAACTTAAAAACGAAAAGTCAGATAAACAACAAACTTTGTATTTAGGTTTAGTGTCTTTTGAAGATCCGACACGAACATTTTCAAGAAAATCCCCCACTGCAAACTAGCCTTTATATGGGGGATTTTTCGAATTTTTTTAATTTCTAGAAAATGGCTAAAACGATTTTGATTACTTATAATATATTAATAATATTTACACGAAAAATTAAATGTTTATCTTAAATTTTCTGGAAATACCCTGTAAAAGTACTCTTCATTCCGAAAGAATTTTGTATAATCTTCTGTAACTAGTAAACGTTAAGCGATAGACGAAAATGTACTACACAAGAAATGTAGATCTCTTTAAAACACACAATTTATTTCAAATAGCTTTTTGTGGCATAAGCCATTACCGAAATATCCGTTATTAAAGTTTCAAATTGTTCATTACTTGGCCATTCTTTAAAGTCCTTTCAACATACAGTTATTTCTCTCGATTGCGTGGAAACATTGTGAAATGTTAAGGCAGCGTATAGTGCACAGTTCTCATTTTACTATGGCTGTTCCCTTTGCACGAGTATATGTAGCGAAAAATATAATGTAGCAATTTCTGCAAGGGTTTATTTGGATTAAAATGAAGTAGACAGAAAAACAAGCTTTAATTAGAACAGTTTGTATACAAACTAATAAGCGATAAAGGGTAGAGAAAGTCGTGTGAATGTAACACGTCAGAATTTTTTCCTTAAGCCGATAAATACCAAATTCATAATTGATAAATACCACTTAGGAATGCCAGGCGATGAATTTCAAGAAACTATCCCCACCACAAACATTCTTTTACATGGAAATATTTTCGACAATTTTTGCAAAATAAAACAATAATCGTTGAGTTTTCTGTGAATAGCTTCTAAAGTCCTCTTCATACTCAACTGAATTTTGTAGAATTGAGAAATTATAAGTGATAGACAAAAATGGAGGTCTCGTTTTAATACACACATTATATCAAATCAATTTTCTGGCAGCGTTAACCATTTTAAAAATGTACTATGTTGCATGTTTACACATCCCGACGGACATGCTTGAAGGTTTGCGATTCTTCTTTTTTATTTCCATCACAAGAGCTCGTTCTTACGCCTAAATACTTAAACGCTGTTTCTGAATGTTGTAATTAACCATGTATTTATTTTTTAACTTTAAAATTTTCGTGGGTAAAAACAAATCGCGAAAGTCGTAATGCGAATAGAAGAATCAGATTCTATATGAATTTCTATATTGCGATATAAGTGTGGGAAGTGTATTGTTATAGAATCAACAAATAGTTAAGAGACGAAGTCAAGGCTTTTTTATTTCCGAGATTCTGTTATACATTTCACTCTATTATACATTTCACACTATTTTTGTACCGGATTTCCGCTAACGCCATGCTGCCAGTTCAACTGTTATAACTAATACGATGCCATAATAAGGTAGTATAATTTATGAGGCTCTGAGACAATTGTTTGATGGTTGATGCCATGACTCAAAGCGGATTGCTCGAAAATAAAAATATGGACGGTAATAGAGATTCGTACTTCAAGAAAAATTTGAAGTTGTCGGAGATGTAGATGGATTATGGAGATGTAGATATTGATGAGGTACGGAAAACTGGGTTGTATTTTACTTTCCACTCCAGTGCATACTGTATGTTATTATAGCCATCAAATTTATGTTTATAGACATGATCTTTCTTGAAATGAATTTATGCGTTGGAATTCTAAATTTCCTTCTATGTATTTATCATCGGTAAGACCTAGAAAACAACGATCAGGACGCGAGTCGTGAAATTCATGTGAGTATTCACATCAGATGTTTTACGTTCTGTAATGCTTACCTGCGGTAATAATAGGAAGTATTCTATATAACCAAAAATAAATCTATGTGTTGCATTCACTTTCTCTACCCTTTATTGTTTATTAGTGGGTATAAAAATTATTCTTACGAAAGCTTATTTTTATACCTAGTACATTTTAATTGAAATAAACCTTTGCAGAAACAGCTACATTACACATTTCGTTATACACACAAAGGAAACTGCGATAGTCAAATGTTTAACATGAGGACGCTCTGTGCTGGCGTTAAAAGTTTATACAGTTTCCTTGCAATCACAAGAAACGAAATCGATCGGACTTTAAAAGAATGACAAAGTGTTGAATAATTCGAACCATTAATAACGTATATCTCGGAAATGGCTTATGACACAAAACAATTATTTGGAATAAATTGTGTTTTAAAGAGATCTACTCTTTTTGTGTAGTACATTTTCGTCTATCGCTTAACGCTTACCATTTGTACAAGATTATACAAAATTCCTTCTGAATGTAGAGGACTTCACAGGTTTTTCCCAGAAACTTCAAGAATATACATTTTATTTGTAATCTAAATGTCTTTAATATACGTTATTTTAACCAAAATTGTTAGTAATTTTTAAGAAAATAAAACATTTCGAAACGTTTTTCATGTAAAGGGTAGCTGGGGTGGGGGATTTTCTTTAAAATCTTCGTGCCACATCTTTGGACGATACTTAACTTAAATTCCAAGTTTGGTATTTATCGGGCTTTTTTTTTTGGGTGGTTATGCTGTTCACTGTCACACACAAGGACGTTTTCTTAAAAATACTTCTCTTGGATTCAGGGTGTCTCAAAGCAGGTGTTTCCGGTGAAATCTCAGCATCGAATTTTTGGGTGGAATGCAATACCTTCTCTACCTACCATGTACGTGGAAAAGAAGGTAATAAGGAAAAGCTGAATGAACACCAACTTTGGTATTTAAGCCTAAAATCTTCCAAGGATGCTATACAAACATTTTTAGATATTTCCACCTATTACAAAGTATCCTATACATTCTTTAAAAACCGATTCAGGTTTTGCTGAAAACTATACAAACCAGCCTTACTGGTCTTAAAACTAGTTACTGCACCAAACGTACCTTCGACAGTAAATAGTAGACGATGCAGCCAGCCGATTATTTGGTTTCTTGTAGATCTATACAGCAGTTGCATCACTTGAGTCCTGAAGTGTAATGAAAGCAGACATCATAGTGAACAATTCAAGCACTTGAGCTTTCCTTTAGATCCTTTTGTAGTTGCTGTAAATCTCGCAACCCTTTCCACCTCTAATGGATGAACCTGGAGAGAAGATAACTGCTTCGCTTTGTAGAAGAGTACCTAACAGACGGTCCTTTCAGGAGCTTTAAGGATAAATAAGATTCTCTTCTTGCCGTAAATCGCAAGTTGGAGTGCTGACCGAGATAACACCTTTACCTTCAAATGGAACAAGCACATTTCTTGTGTGGAAATTGGCAACACACTGTTGTTATAGTCTTTGCAAAAAGTTGTTTGTGAGCCTCCTAACATAATCTGTTATTGTTAGAAGGCTATGCGCTTGATAAACCATTACCAAGATCCTGCTTGATGTTATGTCTTCACAGAGAAGTAATTCTGAGAGCACTTGGCGGAGAAAAACCGGCTCATATATCAACTGGGAGATTTAAGTGGGCACTGAAAGGGTGTAGCTCCACCCTCTACAAGCGTCAACTTTATACTTCCCCTCTTCCATTATTCTAGCCATGTTATTGACAAGTTGCTTACGTCATCCCGAATGATGGACGGAACGTAACACTGACAATGAGCTGGTTCTTCCTAGTGGAGTTACGTTTAATAATCTTATTAATATTAACACGGCTGACGATAATAGTCCATTTAACGACGCTTTTCAACTACTAGAGTCATGTCTACATCATAATGCAATAACAACAGTAAGAACCACAACTACAATAATAATAACAATACATGATATTATATATGGAAACAGCATATCGGTTTTAAAAAACATTACAATAAGAAGTGTATGTCTAAGCTACAAAATTAAGACACTGTAAGACTGTAATTAAACCAGAGTGCCTCAACGGAGCAGAAATACTAATTTTGAACAGAAAAATATATATCGAAAATATTGTGAAAAAAGAATGCAGAATTATAAGAGAAATTTTAGATCCACCAGGCAGATTAAAAGTACAGACTCAGAAGTAAAAATGAAATAAAAATATGCACAGACATCCACAGTGACATAAGAAAACGAAGGCTAAAACTAATGATCTCAAACAAGCTCATAAAACAATGAAATTCTACGAAAACAGAAGTAAAGTACAGGTAGATATTATGAAATCGATTGGGGAAGTAAACAATGACTTTAAAAATGTCAGTATCACAGTGCATAAGTTGAAAGTTGATCAAAAGACAAACTGAAGAAAAAACTGGAGCAAAATGGATAGGCGAGAGATAGAAAGCCCACAGGCAAAGAATAAGAGAACTATGGATTCAAAGGAAAGCAAAGAAACGTCTCTAAGCACTTTGCATATCCTACATGGGCTCATTCGTAGTAAAAAAGTAACATAATAATAATAATAATAATAATAATAATAATAATAATAATAATAATTAATAATAATAATAATAACAATAATTAATTCAGATTCCAAATTGCTAAAGTTTCTATTTTTCTACCCGGCAAAAAGATATGGGGGCAAAGTAGGATCCTTAATCAGAAGGTAGGATCAATTTTAACATCTTGATGTTCTATTACTTTATTCTTATTATCATTATTATTATCATCGCATCTAAATACTATTTTCAGATGAATTATTGAAATGGAAAAATACATTAAAATAACATCCTTTTACTAATAATTCGATTGGACCAATACGTCTAGACTTGGTTTCCTTCAGAAGAAACATTTGACATAAACATTACGGCTGTTGTATCTTTCATTGCCGCAGGTAAACTTATTTCTCGCCCCTCCTTCCCTCTACAAGGTCGAGTCGCTAATCATGGAAAGCGGGCTAGCCATCTTTACTTGTTGACAAGAACGAAAGCAGATTTCATTAAGACAGGTTATTTTTACCAAATATAACGTCGCCCATTGGTTCATGTTTGTTTGTTGTGATGCACTTCAAACCAGTCATAGAGAGGCGTGATAAAGGATGGGTGTAATCTAAGATCGGCTAGATTTATTGGAAACCTTAGGAAAGCCTAGGGAAGAAAAACACAATGCGATCTAGGGGAATGGCCAATTTTTGTGCACATATTGCCGGTCTTATAAAATCGAATAGGCACGTCATAATATATTAGTTTTAACATGGGTTTATGTTTATTATTGTGTGAATCGTTACTATTTCCAAGATCAAAATTCATAAGATTAAAATAATCTTAAAATTTTACAAAATAGCTTCTCCTTCAACGCCTATGAAAACATGCGATGCACAATATCTGCATTACATTGCAAGAATCACCGATGAAGCTAATGTTTCAATAAAGTGCCTGCTAACTTATAGACCCAAAATAAGAATTATCAGTTTCTAATCATTCACTAGCTAAAACTAAATTCCCACATGTTACGGCATATGTACACTGCCGTTTGTGAAAATTGCAACACCAAGAAAGGAAACGCATGAATTCAATACATTTAATACCACAGGTTAGGTACATGATAGGTAACAAATGATAAACTTTTCAAATCCATACATGAGCCTAATATTCAGTATTTACTGTGGTCTCCATGCGCTGCAATTAGAGCTGCTATACGCCGTGGCATTGAATCAAAATGGCTCTGAATAAGTTGCTGAGGGATTTCCCTCCATGCAGTTTGTATTCGAGCCTACAAATCCCTGACACTGGTTACTGGAGGACCGTGACGCACTAGGTTCCGACCAACCACATCCCAGACATGTTGATGGGCGACATGTCAGGCGAACGTGCAGACCAGGGAAGCAATGGTACCCGTCGCTCTTCGAAGAAGGCTTGTACATTCCTCGAAATATGTGGCCGGGCATTTTCCTGTTGAAATGTAGCCTCTGGAGATGCCTGAAGCAGGGGGAGTACCTAAGGCTCTACAACCAACGTTAGGTACCGGTTGCTGTTCAAAGTGCCCTCAATTCGTAAGAGGCGAGATAGGTTGTTGTTACCAATGGCGTCCCAAACGATCACACCTGATGTTTGTCCGCTATGCCGCTCAACAATGCAGCCCTTCAGGTTGCGCCGGACACGTATGCAACCATCACTGTAGAACACGTTGAAGCGAGACTCGTCCGAAAAGACTACATTTTGCCACTCAGCACCCCAGTGACGGTGTTCACGTGCCCATTGCAGTTGGAGGAGCTTGTGGTTTCTGGACAATGGAAGTCGACGTAATGGCATGCATGCAACCAGTCCAACTTGCAGCAGACGGCGACGAACCGTTGATGCAGACAAGTTCATACCTGTTGCAGTGCTCCAGCGTCGAGCCAGCACTGAATGAAGCTGTACGGTCCGTTATGGTCATGCGGACAAGATGACGGTCATGCAGTGCTGAGGTCAGAACCCTCTCTTCGCTGCGTACCTTCATCTATCCACTGCTTCCACACACGCATCACTGTCGTAGCAGCATGTCCTGTACGCTCCGAAATGTTACGGTATGACAAACCCGATTCCCGGAGACCGATCATTCTGCCCCGTTCGAACTCACTCATATGCCGATATGGCTCCCTTTGACGTCGACGTGGCATACTGTCACTCATTTTATTGTTTCCACCTTGTTTGGCAGCTCTGGGCGCAACACTGACCTTGTCGGACCGACACGAGAGGGCTTTTCTCAGCCTACGTGTACCCCATCTCTCTGCAAACCTAATCACTTATTGTTGCACACTCTTCTACACTTCCACCAATTTTGGAGTTATTCGGGAAATTCTTTCTTGGTGTTGTAATTTTCACAAACGGCAGTGTAGTTTGGAATATATTAGCGCTATATATCACTGACAAGTGAATGTAATTTATGTTATAACTGCGTTATGGTGCAATATTGGAAAGTGTGCATGCGAAACTGTCCATCAGAATCCTGTGATGAGAATGCCATGTGCTTATTCCACACATATTCAAAGTACTTTTCTCATTGCACAATTGGTAGAGTGCGAGTATGCTGCGTTACGGATTCCCGTTCTACTCCCGATGGTAGCTGTAAATTCTATTTTGTTAATACGTTTACTCACTATGAGTTAAAGTATACGAAAAGCGACCATAAACACATAAAATAAAATAAGTATCACAATCTTGGTGGGTATTAAAGTACGACATGTTAGTTTGTAATAACCTCCTCCACATATTTATTTTAAGAATATCATTGTGGTCAACAAAAGCTCCCTCCTTACCTCCCTCTCTCTCTGCCGCTCTCTTAGATAAATTGTGACCCTACACTCCTTCTTACTCATTATAAGCAGTTACTAATGTGATGGTTCTATTTAAACATATATCATAAATGATAACACTTCTGGCGATCTTTTTCGTGGTACCTATAATATTTCACTTTTGTGCCATACTTGTTTGTAATTGTTTCATTATAAAGAAAGGATAGTTAACGGTTTGCTAAGTGTCGCTGCTGCAATGATCCGCAATTTAAAGACGGAGTATCAATTTACTGACATAGTTTTCTTGCATTCCAATCTTTTTTACTTTCTCTACTACGTATAGTAAGTAGGAAAAGTATTGTGTTCCACCCAAAAATTCGATACCGAGATTTCACCGGAAATATATGTTTTGAGACCCCCTGAATCCAAAAAAGCATTTTTGAAAACATGTCCGTGTGTGTGTCTGTGTGTATGTGTGTGTGTCTGTGTGTCTGTAAGTCTATGAACAGCATAACTCAGAAACTAACAGTCGGATAAACACCAAACTTGGTATTTAGGTTCAGTATGTTCCAGAGATGCGACACGAAAATTTTAAAGAATATCCCCCACCCCAGATTACCCTTTACATGGAACATTTTTCGAAAATTTTAATTTTCTCAAAAATGGCTCTAACGATTTTGATTAAAATATCATATGTTTAAGATATTTTCAGGAGAAATGTAATGTATATCTCGAATTTTCTGGGAATGTCTCCAAAAGTATTCTTCATTGTGAACGACTTTTGAATAACTGGTAAACCATAAGAGACAGACAATATTTTACTACACAACAAATGTAGATCGCGTTAAAATACACAATTTATGTCATATACATTTTTGTTGTTGAGTGAACCATTTTCGAGATATTGCTTGTTATTTCCTTAAATTTTCCAATACTTATACTTTTTCTCAAATTCGTTATTCAATTTTTTGTCTTGGATATGCAAACAGAATAGAATGCGCCACATAGCAACCAGCGCTTAAAAGATTTGACTATCGCTTATAACCTACCATGTTCCCCTTGCATCTACAAGAAGATTAGCAATAAGATTGACATCTCGATATCTCCATTAACATGAAGCATATGTAGAATAAGCGTTTGTAAAAATAGTTTATACAAGAGTATAGAAAGTCATGTGAGTGTAACACATCAGATTTTTGCTAATCTCAAAGCGTTCTCATGCCAAAAGAAGTAATTTTAAGACCCCCTTACCTATTATATTTTTTAGAAAAACAATCCGTCGCATAAATAATTTAAGACCAGCGTGTTTTAAAAATACGAGCAAAGATTTTCGCAAAATTCCTTCATCTTCAAGTAACCCTTAACATGGAAAATTTTTGGCATGTTGGATATTTCACGTGTTCGAAAACTTTCCAAGACCTAGGAGATTCTCTTAATCTTTGTTGAAGTTTATGTAACACGAAAACCGTAAGATGCAGCTGTAAACCTACTACAGGAAATATGCAACGCTGCTTAAAACACACACATTCCTTGTATCTTTTCCTTTTCTTCATCCCAAACCACAGCATATGATATAAACATCTGAATGCTGTTACGGCCTGTAACTAAGTATACATAGTTTTAATTTGAAATCATTCTAAGTAAACATTTATGTTGAAAAACCTAATGTGAACAGAACAATCAAATTTGTATGTATACTATTATATAAGGGATAAAAATATGTTGTATTACATTCATATTACTTTTTCTACCCCTATCGTTTATTTTTATTTAGCTTCTACAACTATTCTTATGATAGTTTATGTTTCTATGTACTTCATGTTAATTGAGATATACAATTGCGGAAATAGTTAAACACCTCTTTGTAGGTTCAAGGGGGGTGGAGGAAACGGATTTTCATAATCTAGTCGTCTATATGTTTATAATATATCGGCCTTAAATTTCCTTACTTTTTTCATGACGTTGCGAACAGCAACTAAATAGCGACAGCGCTTTAAGAAAATAAAAAAAAATTAAAAAATTCCTACCAACAATAAAATGTGTCTCAGCAATAGTTGATGGCACAGAAATATTTATTTTAAATAAATTGTATGCTTTAAAGAGGTGTACATTCCTTGTGTAACCGTTTTTATCTATTTGTTATGGTTTACCCGTTATAAAAAATGTACAAAATTCCTTACAAATGAAGATGACAGAGGCTGTTCTCAGAAAATTCAAAATATGTATTTTATTTGTAATGTAAATATTTTAAATATATAGTATTTTAATTAAAAATGTCTATATAAAGGGTAGGAGGAAGGTGGGAGAATTCGTGTCGGTTCTTCGGAAGATCTAAACTTAAATAACACGTTTGATATTCACCCGACATTTCGTTTTTAAGTTATGCTGTTTACAAACAAACTCGCAGACAGATTTTTTTCTAAAAATGCCTCTTTTGGTTAAGGGATCCTCAAAACGTGCATTTCTGGTGAAATCTCGAAATCGATATTTGAGTGGAATACAATACTTCCTCTACTTCCGAGAAAACTTGTCTCTTAAATTTTGGGCAGTTGAACTGGACAGAGTTTTGAGGTACGGGGTCAGCGTGCTAAAGAGGTGAAATGAATGAGAAAAGAACATAGGCAAAGATGTCTAAAGAAGACTAACAGACATCAGTCAACAGGAAATACGATCGGGTTGTATTCTCCATCTACTCATGTCAATCAATATAAAAATTTGCAGGAACTATCGTATTATTAATTTTCTTGTAGGTGCAAGGGGAATATGGTAGGCTTTAAGCGATAGTCAAATCTTTTAAGAGCTGGTTGCTCTGTGGAGCATTCCAGTCTCTTTGCATGTCCAGGACATAAAAAGAAGAAGAATAATGAATTCCCATTTGAGAAAAAGTATAATAATTGGAAAATTCAAACAAATAAAAAGGAATATCTCGGAAATGGTTCACTCCACAAAAAATGTATATGACATAAATTGTGTGTTTTAACGAGATCTACACTTTTTGTGTAGTAACATTTTGTCTATCTCTTACGGTTTACAGTTACGCAAAATTCATTCAGAATGAAAATGGCTTTTGGGGACATTCCCAGAAAATTCAAGATATTCATTTCATTTGCCATGAAAATACCTTAAACATATGACGTTTTAATAAAAATTGTTAGAATCATTTTTGAGAAAATCAAAATTTTTGAAAAAGGTTCCATGTAAAGGGTAGTCTGGGGTGGGGGATTTTCTTGAAAAACTTCGTGTCGCATCTTTGAAAGATACTACCTCAATACCAAGTTTGGTATTTATCTGACTTTTCGTTTTTGAGTTATGCTGTTCACAGCCACACACATAGCCATTTTACCATCACTATTTGTATATTGTTGCAACGATGATTATTCTCAACAAATCATAAAGATATTGGAGCATTAGGAGTAGTAAAAAGAAGTCCATTATTTTTGCATGAAATTGAATACTTATTTGCCATAGTTGGAACGATCCGATTTAGGTCAAATATGCGCCGTTTTGTTCGATAACGTGTTGCCATTTTGAAGGAAAGTTCATTATGCCTATCTCACAGAAGTCTATTTTCACAAGCCTCTCTTGAAGGAATTTTTCACCAGAAAAACTTTTGGACAGGACAGGAACGGATGATAATCACCTGGTGCCAGGTCTAGACTATAAGGTGGATGCATAAGAACCTCCCAACCAAGCTCTAGGAGCTTCTGGCGAGTCACTATCGATGTGTGTGGCCTGGCGTTGTCCTGATGGAACACAGTTACTCGCATATTGGCCAAAGCTGGCCGTTCCCTGGGCGATTCTTTCTTCAGACGAACCAATTGTTGACAGTACGGTTCCGAGTTGAGAGTTTTGCCGTAGGGGAGCAGCTCATAGTAGATGATTCCCTGCCAATCCCACCAAACACACAGCAAAACCTTCCTGACTTGGCCACCGTTTCAGCCAGCTCACCGCGATTCCACCACGACCGTTCTCGCTTGATGTCGTAAGTGATCCACTTTTCATCATCAGTCACTAACCGCTTCAGAAATGGGCCGATTTTGTTGCGATTCAGCAGCGATTCGCAGATGGAAATTCGGTCCATGAGGTTTTTTTGCGTTAACTCGTGTGGCACCCATACATCGAGCTTCTTTTCGTATCCAGCCTTATTCAAATGGTTCCAAACGGTTTTTTGTGCAATCTTTAGCTCTTGGGCAATCGAAACAGTGCTTACACGACGGTCGGACGCGACAATTTCCATGATTTTATCGATATTTTCGACAATTGTCCGTCCAGTCTTGGTGCATCTTTGACATCGAAATTACCGGAACGGAATTGACGAAACCAAAATTGCACCTAATTGACTGTTACAGTATCAGAACCATAAACACTATTCACATTTTCAGCCGCCGGCTTGCGTTTTCGCCTTTATCGAAGAAAAACTGTAAAATATGGCTATTTTCTCTTTGCTAGTGTCCATCTTTAACGCGCGCTCAAACAAAATTGAGTCAACCAATCACCAAACTGTTGCAACAAAGTACGAAATCTCATATTTCTAACGCCATCTAGTGTAACCCGATCGGACTTATACAACGCGAGATACAGATAACTAAAGACATCTATTCGAAAAATAATGGATTTCTCTTTACTACATCTTATATTTTATTTGGTTCATGAGCAGGTATATTAGGAACATTTTTAGGAATTTTAATTCAAACGGAGCTTTCTCTAAAAATTTGTTTTTTATTCAGGAGGCCTCAAAACATGTATTTTCGGTGAAATATCGATATCGAATTTTTGGGTGAAATGCAATACTTCCCCTACTTACTATACGTAGCAAAAGCAAAAATGTGAGTGGGCTTTGGTATCTTGAATATGTACGTACGATCAATGGCCCATGCAGTATTTGTGTAAGAAATTTAATTTGAAACAATAAAAATACCTGTCTGTCTGTCTTTGTTTATTTACCCTACGTACGTAGTAGAGAAAGTAAAAGTTTGGTAGCAAAAGTCCTGTGTGTTTCACATTATATCTTTCTCTCTCAGGACTGCGAACGTTTGTTTTGTTACTCGGTGTAATGACCAAAAGATGGTTTTATTGCGCTTTGTTTAGTGGTTCTACTTATTAACGAAGCAACACAGAAGGTACAGTAATTTTGTGGCTTGTAACTTTCGTTACGACTTGGCCGTTATTTACGGAATAATGTGGGCGCTCTTTGGTGCTTCAGGGATGCGGTTTTCTATGCGTTAATGTAAAAGCCGAGAAGAAGGTATCGAACGTTGCCGAATAAACGGAAATAGCTGGCATACTCGGAGCGAAATTCCCAGGTGAGACAATATCTAGCCAAAACAAATTCTTGAAACCGACCGCGAAGAGCACCTTTGATGCGGTTTAAGGCAGAGAACGACGTTAAAACAGCGCTGAAATAACATTCCAGGCCTGGCAGATAATTTCGCTTGAACTTCTCTTTGTATAACCGACAGTGACGGGCCGATTATCATACCTCCGCCTCCCTTTTATCTCCAGGAATTCCCAACATCACTAACTTCGGATTCATTTCCGGAGTTTACACAAGGGGGTAGTTAATGCTGTAATGGAATATATACGGGCGTCTAAGGGAAGAGCATTTATCTGCCGGCGCGTTCATAATGGAACAACTTTCAATGTCCGGGAAGTGAAGAAACACCACTGATACAGAAATGTTATGTTGGCGATAACGCTCACTTTATCGCTCAGTTGTTCCCAAGGACTATAGTTTAGACGGGGGTTCAACATCTTGCCAAAGGAGAAACTCATTATGTGATACGCTTATCACTTCCAGCAGCTCTTGGTAGATGAACAAGGAAGATACTGTCAGTAAATTTACGATGGCCAAAATCTAGCAATATACTTGGGCATTCATTGAATACTGTGGCGTATTATTAATCTTATTGTCATTACCAGACGCACTATTGTGTTGTATTGTTACTACCAGACCTAGCATTATTGTGTCGCCTTAGTTATATTTCGGCTTTAGGTCTTTCCTTTCGGTGAGGATCACGCCAAAGGAAAAGATCTGTTTGAAACAGTCTGGTATGACGTCAGCTCTGTCTGGCTTCGGCTAGACACGGTTGGTGGGGGTAAGAAAGCGTCACTCGAGTGGAAGTGGTCGTTGGAGCCAGATCCGTGAGGCCGCTCTACGGTTTCGTGGCATCTCCCTTCATGTTTACTTTGTTGTTTACATAGAGTCGCCAAACGTTTATGAATAAATCCTAGGTATGTGAAGGTAATGTGTGTTAAGTAATTTTTCAATGTAATATAAAACCTACGCCTTCCCCTAAATTTACACACTAAGGTTCCGGACTGTTTGCTGCCAGCGAGTTGCGCCCCCCTATGTGCGTGTTGGGGTGACTTAAAAATGAACCTTTTTGGCCTTCACCCCAACATGTAACAATACTTCAAGTGCTAGCCAAAATAATTTTTCATTAACATTTTTATATTCTCTACTACTTACCTATTGGATTGTAATGCGGAAAGGATTTGACTTCTATCCAAGAATTAGAATATTGTGCGACGCCCCCAGGAAGGAGGGTTGACGTGAAGGGAAATATCGGGCGGTCGGATCCGGAGTGAGGGCACAGCAACGACAGGGTCCCTACATTTCCAGATTGAGACGCCCGGGATTCGGACAGGCAGACCGGGACGCCACTTCACATAGGATCCAACGCCCCCTAAGGGGTGGTCCTTATATCCCGGCAGCCAGCAGAAGGCCGAGGACGAAGAAAGTTCACAGTGAGCATCTTTTTACCCTGCCACGCTGCACCGAAACACCATCGCCAACGCTTCCAACCCTGAAACAGACTAAATGGGGTGAAGGAAGAAAGAAACGATCAATGCAACGAAATGGAGAGACAAAATTCGGGGGATGAAAGAAACCACTCCAGCATTCGCCTGATAACCCAGGAAAACCTCCGAAAAAAACTCTAGGATCAGAGTGGGCGGTCGCCCGGGATCCTGAATGTGCTCCACGGACGTTAACGCCTGAGTCACTCCGCTAGGTACTACTTACATACATTAAATAGTATTTCGAGACCGAGATTTTACTGGAAGTATACGTTTTAAGGCTGTCTTAATGCATTTTGAAAAAAAACTGGTGCGTGTGTGTTTATGTGTCTGTAAACAGATGAGACATGGAGATTTTTAAATAAATCCCCCACCCCAAGCTAGACTTTACATGACAAAATTGTCATATTTGTTTGTTTTTTCAAAAATGGCACCACGATTTGATTAAACTACCGTATGTTTAAGACATCTGCATGACAAACAAACTGTATAATACCTTGGAAATGCTGGGAATAGCTCCTCTTCATTCTGAATGACCTTTGTATTCATACCAGTAAACCGAGAGATAGACAAAATCTTACTACATAAAAAACCTAGATCTCGTCAAAGCGCACAATTTATGCGAAGAAAATGTTTTTTGGCGTTAGCCGTTTCCTAAATAATATTTGTTTGAAATTTCAAATACTTATGCTTTGTGCAGTAGGAACTCCCTATGCGTTTTTTGCTTTCTCTACTACGTATAGTAAGTAGGGGAAGTATTGCATTCCACCCAAAAATTGATATCGAGATTTTACCGAAAATACATGTTTTGAGGCTCCCTGAATCACCCAAAAAATCCTTTTTAGAAAAACATTTGTGTGTGTGTGTGTGTATCTGAGTGGATGTGGTCTGTGAACAGTATAATTCAAAAAATAAAAGTCGAATAAATACCTAACTTGGTATTTATCTTTAGTATCTTTCAAAGATGCGATACTAAGATTTTAAAGAAAATTCCCCCACCCCTGACTACCTTGATATGTAACGCTTTTGAAAATTTTTATTTTCTCAACAATGGCTCTAACGATTTTTATTAAAATATCATATATTTAAGATATTTTCATGCCAAATGAAATGTATATCTTGAATTTTCGGGAATGTCCCCAAAAGTCCTCTTCATTCTGAATGGCTTTTGCATAACTAGTAAACCTAAGAGGTAGAAAAAATGTTTCTACACAAAGCATGTAGATTTTGTTAAAATACACAATTTATGTCATATACGAGTACATTTTTTGTGAAGTGAGCCATTTCCGAGATATTCCTTGTTATTGGTTTGATTTTTCCAACACATACTTTTTCTTAAATGGAAATTCGTTATTCATTTTTTTTATGTCCTGGACATGCAAAGAGAATGAAATGTTCCACATAGCAACCAGCTCTTAAAATATTTGACTATCGCTTAAAGTCTACCATATTCCCCTTGCGCCTACAAGAAAATTAGCAATAAGATTAATATGAAGTACAGGGTCTTTCAACAAGAGTGTCCTATCTTTGAACTTAAATTAAACACGTTCTATAAATGATAGAGGTTTATTTCTTTTTTTATTTTGGAACATAATTAATGCATTTACGCGTGGAAGAGAACACCAGTTAAGTGACCGCCGCGACTTCGTTGGGTTGCGCGTATATGGTTGACCCAATTTTCAATGACAGAAGATCGTAAATTAGATCCAACTTCACGAATAACATGCGTGATGTTATTCATAGGATCATTTACTGTTTCTGGCTTGTTGACATAAACTCGAGATTTAACATAACCCCACAAGAAGTAATCTAACGGCGTTAAATCACACGACCTCGGGGGCCAGTTAACATCACCACCATGGGAAATAATGAAACCTCTGAACTTCCCCTTCAAAATATCGATTGTTTCGAGAGGAGTATGACATGTGGCACCATCTTGCTGGAACCATATGTTTCTGCGATACATACCATCCAACTGAGGCCAAAAATTGTCCCATATAAGAGCCTGGTATCTTTCTCCATTGACAGTTATAGCTTCTCCATCTTTCTTCTTGGAAAAAAAATATGGACCAATGATTGCACCATACCAAAATTCGCACCAAACAGTAACTTTTTGGGATGAAGTGGTGGTTATTGAATCTGCATTGAATTGTGATTGCTCCAATAGTGGCAATTTTGTTTGTTAACACAACCATTCATCCAAAACTGGGCTTCGTCGCTGAAGATGATTTTTCGAAAAAAATCCGGGTCGGCTTCCAATTGCTCCATAGCCCAGTCAGCGAATACATGGCACAACCTATGGTCGTTGGGCGTTAGTTCTTGAGTTAACACCATTTTGTAAACGTGAAACTTCAAGTCCAGATGCAGGATTCGCCAAGTTGTGGTCGGCGAAAGCCCCAATTCTTGCGCTCGACGAGCAATTGATTTGTTTCCGTTCTCGCGTACACTCTCACGAACGGCTCCTATGTTTTCGTTGGAGTTCTTACGTCGTTTACGTACAGGCGTTCTTTGATCGCTGACAGAACCACTTCTTTCAAATTTATCGATCAAACGCCGAATCGTTCTCTAGCAGGGACAATTATGCACACCGTAAACTTCATGCAATACACGGAAGGTTTAGCGAACAAATGATCCATTTTAATAATTAATTTTCAAATTTATATGCGTTGCTGAATGCTATAACGTTCCAAGGCTGTTTGTCAATAACAACTGTATCCACATGAAAAAATGACTGCTGTAACTCAATAACAACGGCAGCTATAACATGCTAAATATAGAACACATTTGTTGAAAAACGCTTTAGATGGAGAATAAGCGTTTATAAAAATAGTTTGTACAAGA
Source organism: Deroplatys truncata (assembly GCA_030765065.1). NCBI lineage: Eukaryota > Metazoa > Arthropoda > Insecta > Mantodea > Mantidae > Deroplatys > Deroplatys truncata. The sequence goes on along the minus strand of CM060980.1, from coordinate 124,999,447 downwards.
GTAGAGAAAGTCATGTGAGTGTAACAGATCAAATTCTTTTTTTCTCGTGGGTATGTAAAGAGAATAGAATTTCACAGCTAACACATTGCAACCTGTTTTTTAAAAATCTGACTATCGCTTTAGTCACTGTATTCTTCTGTATTACCTACAGCAAAATATTTAATGTGTAGTGAAGGTTTATCACGATTAACAAGAAGTAGATAGAAGAATCATCTTTTGTAAGAATATTTTGTAGAAGAGTGAGCAGATCAAGTCATGTGAATAGAACACATCACAAATTTTTAATGAATAGGACTTACAAATGGAGAAATTTTGGATATCCAGGTGTGTAGCCATGATACTAATTGTTGGAGTTTTCGTAACAATGACTTCAAAAGCCTTGCTTATGGTGGTTTTTAGTTAATAACACTAGTCTGCATGATATCGAATGACTGAAAGCTAATAAGTGATTCTGACTCACTTTTTTATGCTGATTTCGGAACTACTTTTAGTTTTTTTTTCTATCACGTACAGTATTTTCACAATTTCACTTCCAAAATATAGAGATATAATGATATTGCTTCCGCCACTGCACATAAAACTGGGCTTGATGAACCAATTTGTAAGGGCTCTACCACAGGATGGACCTGCTTCAAGTACCTTTCCAAGAAATTTCCCTTCATTACACAAGACAAATTAAAGGCTGGAATTTTTGTTGGTCCTCAAATAAAGAAATTGATGAAGGATGAAGATTTTGAGAAGACAATGAATCAGAGAGATGAAGCATGGACCGCCTTCCGATCAGTTACTGAAAACTTCTTAGGCAATAACAAAGATCCTAATTACAAGGCCATTGTCGAAACAATGTTGGAAAATTTCAAGAAGATGGGTTGTAACATGAGTGTAAAGGTGCATTTTCTGCATTCACATATCGACTACTTTCCAGAAAATCTGGGACATTATAGTGAAGAGCAGGGTGAACGTTTTCACTAGATATTAAGAAAGTGGAGAGGAGGTACAGGGGAGATTGAATGAAACTATGATAGCCGACTACTGTTGGATGTTGAGGAGGGACAGTCATTTTCAAGGATCTGCAAGGAAGTCAAAGAAGAGAAAGTTTGAAAAAATTAAATGAAACACTTTGGCTTCTTGTTTTGTTAAAACGTAGTCATGGAATAAATTACGGGAGTTCTTGAGAATATTCTTAAAATGTTTCTTGAATAAAAACTTACCTTGTGTGAAATGGCATTTGAATACTTTTCTACACTCATTAGTAAAATTGTCAAAACATTACTTCTTATTTTGTGTAAAAACCTGACGTGATAGAAAAAAACGGAGGTTATTTCTGGAATCAGCATAAAAACCTGATTCTAGACACCCACTTTTAAGAAATCATCTGAAAAAAGTATGAAAATGCAGACTAGTGTAATTATTTTACCACCCGCCAGAGGCGAAAATATAACTTGTTTTCCTTTCACGTTGTGTTTCCTATATTTTACGTTATTCCGTTTGTTTTCTATATTTACTTCTACATGCGTACATACATAGACATACCCTAAGTGGGACTTGAACCCGTGGTCCACATGATGGAACACCAAAGTCCATCGACTCTAGCGACCATGCCCGTGAAGCCCAGCAGCTGTTAAGTAGGTTGATGTTTCGCAAAAATTATTTTCTGTCTGTCTTTGGTGCTGTGGGCCACTATTTTTATAAAACCCAATATTTCATCCTTAACTATGGTAGACATCATCAAATGTCTTTATATATGTGGATCCTTCTAGAAGTGTTTATTATTGATCGGATGCAGAAACTCGTGGAAGGTACAGGCAGGGGAAGCACATCAATTCTGACTGTCAGCGGGAAAAAAACTATATTATTAAGTACAGAAGTCCATGGTCGATCCCATTTCCGACCTTCCTCTTTCTTATTCGTCTAATTGGGGTGTTTATACTGCGCGGAAGTCAAATTGCTGAACATAGGGATTTAACATGGGAAATCAGTCTTTTTCTACCACTCTCTCCCTGTTAGTTCTAAAGAAAATCTTACAAGTCTATTGCAATAAGACTTAAAAAGTGAATCAGAATGCAATATTAAAAATGTTATTTTAATTTACTAATCCTTTCTGTCAGCAATGATTCATAACAATGTTAACATCTTTAGTTATTTTCTATGAGAAATATGTGAGTAATTTAAGCTCCCATAATATAATTTTCATATCGTGATTCTCATTTGTTACAAAGTTGTGCTGAGTCCATGGCTCACGTTAACGAAACAAAATTACGTAACGAATTAATAAAAGTTCCCATAGTATTATTTTCTCTAAAATAAACAAATGGTTGCTTGCCACTTTGGGATTCTATTCCTTTTTTAATGTTCTTAAAATATGCTTATACAATTTATCTCCAAAATCAACAGGGGAGAGAGTATTAGGGAAAAACTGACTTTACATTTTGAAAATCCAAGTCCAATGATTTAATTTTCGTCCTGTATATGGGTGATCGAAAATTATTTATATATATATATATATATATATATATATATATAAAATAGGGCTGAGTGAAGGCCACAAACAAAACACTTAAGCAAATTAACATAGTTCCAAAATCAACCGTTTCTGAGATATGATATCATCATTGTGTTTAACATCACTCTGCACATGTGCAACCAGGCTTAGTGCTGTTGATCAGACAGCATCATATAATTGGTCGCAGAATTTCAAATAGTTGTCATGGCACCTCACACGTTGGCAGACATCTATTTCAGTACAAACGGCAATGCTCGGCAGGCGGTATTGTACCTCGATTATTGAAGACACGAGATCCCATCAGCACTTATGCGAAAATGGTTCATTTGCACCCAGCATAGTAAACCAAGTACACAGAGTTGGAACAACGTGTGTTACACATAGTGGAAGAAATTCGGGTACAAGTACCAGATTATTGCAGTTGCAGAACACGTGGCGCAAAACACCATTTGGCAGATTTTGCATGCACAACAGTTGTATCTCTGTTGTAGCCTCTAGTTCCCGAGGTCATGGGTTCAAACTCCTTAGCATGGTTTCTTTGGGAAGGAAAGTAAACCCGGTGGTCCCGTGTCGTAGATTTATGGCATGTAAAAGAACCTCAAGCCTGGTAAAGAGGCCTGAGCAAAATGACCGGTCTTTCACGACCAATAGGCATAGAATGGGACACTAAGAACTATAGTTACAAGCGTCTTTAAATAAAACTTCATTTTTTCTGACATAGTGAGACGAGACTATGGCTCATGTTTTGAACATTTGATAGTTCTTATGCAGCATCTTCCACAAGGGTGCATTCGGCTGTGACTTACCAACGCTATGGCCTCCAAAGCCTTCCGATTTGAATCCTTTGGACCTTTTTCACACCTTTGGTATGACTGAGCCCTGTTGCCAACGTTGACGTACTCCAGGAACGCATTATCAATAGTTTTTAAATTATTAGAGACACGCCTGGCATATTTGGACGTGTGCGATCGTCAATGGGAAGTATGCTGATGCGTGCTTTGTGATGAACGGTGAACATTTTGAGCATTTCATATAACCAGGCATGGGAATTTCCAAACATTAAAGCCAGGACTAAAGGAAATTAGGTTGAACTGTTACCAGATTTTACGCAATGCAGCAATCGGTAGCAGGTCGTCCAGGTGAACTTGGGCGATGAAAAGTTTCCACAGTACCTAGCCACATATGTGGCTTTACCTGTGCGCTATAATAGGAAAAAACAGTTTTATGCGAGGTTTTTGTTTTCTCTCTATGGGCGGAGTTTAGCTGGCCTCGGCGATCCCACCTGGGCGAACAAGAGGCCATGTGGTGACCAAGCCCAATACTGCTTAACTTTGGCAACCGCTTGCGTGTGGTCGTCAAGCCAAGCAGGCTGGTATGCCAAAAAAAGCAGGATGGAATTTAGGTTATGGTGTAAGGAATATCCAAGGTAGCAGATGGGCAGGTCACCGCTAGACGATCACTCACCCAAGCCCAATACCTACTGCTTAACTTGGGAGAACTTGTGATGGGCCCACCCCACGATCCGTCGTACACCTGTTGGCCTGTACGGACCAATCACGAGACTGCGTTTTACTGCCGTTAGTGACTCACCGCTGTTGTGTACGTTCTATCTGTTGATGATGATTTGAGTGTAGTTAACTTGAAGCAAACTGCTTGAGAATTCCTATGCCTGCTTATAACGTGGTCTTCTTTCAGTATTTGCGCAGTGTAACTCCAGAGCACCTGCACTGATAATGATGACGTTATATCTTGGAAAAGGTAGGTTTCCGCATCTTGTTTATTTGGAATTTTTGCTTTGTTTCGGTATCTTATGATGAGTCCTGATGTTTTTACCTATATATGAAGTCTAATAGTATAGTTTTACTTTCTCTGCTACGTATAGTAAGTAGGGGAAGTATTGTATTCCACCCAAAAATTCGATACCGAGATTTCACCGGAAATACACGTTTTGAGACCCCCTGAATAAAAAAAAACATTTTTGGTAACATGCCCGTGTGTGTGTCTGTGTGTCTGTGAACAGCATAACTCAGAAACGAACAGTGGGATAAACACCAAACTTGGTATTTAGTTTCAGTATCTTCTAGAGATGCGACACGAAGATTTTCAAGAAAATCCCCCCACCCCAGATTACCTTTTATATGGAAAAGTTTTCGAAAATTTTAATTTTCTCAAAAATGGCTCTAACGATTTTGATTAAAATATCATACCTTTAAGATATTTTCATGTCAAATGAAATGTATATCTCGAATTTTCTGGGAATGTCTCCAAAAGTATTGTTCATTGTGAACGACTTTTACATAACTGGTAAACCATAAGAGAGAGACAAAATTTTACTACACAAAAAATGTAGAACGCGTTAAAATACACAATTTAAGTCATATACATTTTTTGTTTTTGAGTGAACCATTTTCGAGATATTGCTTGTTATTCCCTTAAATTTTCCAATACTTATACGTTTTCTCAAATTCGTTATTCATTTTTTTGTCCTGGTAATGCAAAGAGAATGGTATACTCCACATAGCAACCAGCTCTTAAAATATTTGACTATCGCTTAAAGCCTACCAATTCCCCTTGCATCTATAAGAAAATTAGAAATAAGATTAACATCTCGATATCTCGATTAACATGAAGCATATGGAGAATAAGCGTTTGTAAAAATAGTTTGTACAAGAGTAGAGAAAGTCATGTGAGTGTAACACATCAGATTTTTATATTGCAGTCGACTTGATTTTGCATATAATAGCATACTGTCTTCTATGTCTACAACTGAAGATTTTTCTATTTGTGTAGACGGCAATTTCTTTTTGTTGTAAAATTGGTGTGTTTATATTGTATCTTATTGTCTCTACATCCACCTTTCTGAAGTACATGGAGTTTTATAGACTCCCTCGCCGCATTGCAAGAGAATCGCGAATATATTCGGCCATAAGCTGAAGAATCCACATTTATGAAGAAACACAAGTCCGCCACCACATCAGCTCTCTGGGCGAAATGTTAGATTTTATAAAACCAATGAACTATAGCACCAAAGTCCGGAAAAAAACAATTTCAGAAATATTGAATCTTGTGCGGACTGTAAAAGATTTTCTTACAGAGCGTCAATTTTATATGCTCATAGAAAGCTTCACGTCAACGTTTCTACTGCAGGAGTGCCACAAGGCTAAATTCTGGCTCCCCTGTTGTTCAGTATCTTCACTTGTGATCTTCAGGAGATAAGTCCCACCTGTAATGGCAAAATGATATCTTACACAAATTCTAACTTAAAAATGGCAATTATCTTCAGGATATTGTTTATCTGCTGACCAGCGCATATTGCTGAATTACAATAAGACTGAATTTAAAATATACTCATTAAAACCTTATTAGTGTCCATAGCCATTATACCTCCTGATTCAATCAATAACTTGGCCCCCAGCTGATACACCAGTAAAACATCTTGCGGTTCTTCTACACACAAAGCTGACTTGGAATGCACATATTGCTCCAGAGTTTCACTTGCCTTCTCTGAAATCACTGAACTTTATCCCTTAGTTACGAGGGTGACACTGAAAAGTTTTAGAAAATCAAGCAAGGATTAGTTTTAAAACTTTAAATGATTTTATTGTTTTTCAAAATATTCCCCTTTAACATTAATACATTTCTGCATTCGATGAAATTAGTACTTAAAACAAGGTTTTACAAAAATTTAGAAACAAATGTGCTGAAGAAAAACTGATTCCACACAGTTTATATTTAATTTTTGGGAAAAAAATCACAAGATGCTAGGTCAGGGTTGTAAGGTGGAGGGCCCCTGGTGATGACCTTTAGGGCATCCAAATACTCAGTTAGTTTTGCTGTATACGACGATGCACTGTCATGATGTAACACTATTTTCCTTTTTGGGCGTTTTTCACAACTTTTCCAAAAATATTTCTGTAACAGATATTTGTGTACCAGTCGGCAATAACGGTAATTCTATCTTCTCATATTATAGTAGATATAGCCCGCTTTAGAAAAAAATCTGATGTGTTACACTCACATAACTTTCTCTACTCTTGTACAACCTAATTTTACAAACGCCTATTCTCCATATGCTTCATGTTATCGAGATATCGAGATGTCAATCTTATTGGTAATATTCATGTAGATGCAAGGGGAATATGGTAGCTTTTAAGCGATAGTCAAATATTTTAACGCTGGTTGCTATGTGACGCATTCCATTCTCTTTGCATGTCCAGGACATAAAAAAAAATGAATAACGCATTTGAGAAAAAGTATAAGTATTGGAAAATTTAAGGAAATAACAAGCAATATCTCGAAAACGGTTCACTCAACAAAAGAAATGTATATGACATAAGTTGTGTATTTTAACGCGATCTACATTTTTTGTGTAGTAAAATTTTGTCTATCTCTTATGGTTTACAAGTTATGCAAAAGTCGTTCACAATGAAGAATACTTTTGGAGACATTCCCAGAAAATTCGAAATATACATTTCATTTCTCCTGACATTACCCTAAACATATGATATTTTCATCAAAATCGTTAGAGCCATTTTTGAGAAAATTAAAATTTTCGAAAAATCTTCCATGTAAAGGGTAGTCTGGGGTGGGGGGATTTACTTGAAAACCTTCGTGTCGCATCTCTGGAAGATACTGAACCTAAATACCAAGTTTGGTGCTTATCCGATTGTTCGTTTTTGAGTTATGCTGTTCACAGACACACAGACACACACACACAGACACACACACACACACAGACACACACACACACAGACACACACACACAGACACACACACGGACATGTTTCCAAAAATGCTTTTTTTGGATTCAGGAGGTCTCAAAACATATATTTCCGGTGAAATCTCGGTATCGAATTTTTGGGTGGAATACAATACTTCCCCTACTTACTATACGTAGTAGAGAAAGTAAAAATATAGCAACCATCCTCTTACCAGCACCTTCATTTCGTCGGAATTGCTTAGACTTAAGTTCTGTTCGAAAGACCCATTCAGCTGTTTGACGTTTCTTTTCAGCATCATAAGAGCAAGTTCAGGATTCATCACCAGTAACGATATTCCGAACCAAATTTTAAGTGCCGCCTTGGAATTTTTCCAATTTTTCCTGCACCAATCAACGCGTTATTGTTTTTGATCAGGAGTCAGTTTATGTTGTCCATCGACAACAGAGGTATTTCATGCCTAACAGTTGGTGTAAAATGTTTTGGATTTGACTCATAACAATACCCAATTTCGCCTAAATAAATTCATATGATATTTGTCGATCTTCTTCAAACTTTGCTCGAACAGCGTCAATACTTTATTCCTTATTGCCGCTTCAACTATAAAGTATATCGCAGCTACTTTAGAATACAGAACATAATTACAATGAAAATACAATATTTTAAACAGTAATTCTACATACAACCTTGAATTCTCTAGATAAGTGTGTTACACATTGTCATACAATTCTGTCGCTTTCATAAAGTTTAAAATTCTTTGTTGTGATGAATTTACGGCGTCTGGTAGGCTGTTGGGGATGTCATATCTTTCTCTGTGTTGTACATAGCGACGCCAAGCAGTAACGAAACGATGAACTGTGACGTTGGATCTGCAGAGGTCGCACACAGGAGGAAGGTCATGATTGAGGAGATGTTTGTGTGTTATAGAAGTATGTCGAGTTAATGCAACTTGATCTTTGCTTTGAATTGATAATGTTGAAGTTGGACTCAAAAATGTAGACATCGTGTAACTTGCTTCTAGATGTTTGCGGCAATATTTTTATCATTAACAGCAGTTCTTGGGCGTCCTTTACAAAATTCATCACAATATATGTATATGGCTTTTTCGCCAAATGCATTTCTAGGCCGATCTTCACATTGGTTAGGCGATTTAAAATCATAAAAAATCATAGCCCGGAAATGTTCTCTAGTTAAATTCATTTTGAGTGAATACAAACTCTTTAAATGATGATAAGAGCAATTGAACAAACTATACGGCAATCAACTTGCAAAACATTAGAACGTAGCTGTCAAATTAAAACAAAACCTGGCATGCTAAACATTTTCAGTATCAACCTCGTAGCAGATCTTTTGAACTTGGACTGGAATGCTTAATGTCATTATATTAAATCACCAATCATTTCACTCTTGACTAGGCATTGGATTTGGATGCAAATGCGCATTTAGTGTATTTTACTTGTGATATGGAATTATCTTTTGCAATATAGTTCATGTTCTTCTTGTATGCAAAGTTTGTGGTGCATACAATTTGAGGCAGTCACCTCGTCCTGTCCGTTGCTCGCGGCTTACCTTGATGCATCTTCCATGTTGGTTCCAGAAGTTCGCAGTGTGCTGGTTCTCTGCAATTTTATCCTCGGCTAGCTGCAGTAATTTTCTTTAAACTATATGGGAGCATGGACTTATCCTTGGTAAAGGAAGCGTCGATCTCGGGTGGTGATATAAGAAGACATAGACGTGCTTTGGTTATGAAAAGATGACACTGCCGTTTCTTTTTACTTTCTCTACTACGTATAGTAAGTAGGGGAAGTATTGCATTCCACCCAAAAATTCGATACCGAGATTTCACCGGAAATACATGTTTTGAGACCTCCTGAATCCAAAAAAAGCATTTTTGGAAACATGTCCGTGTGTGTGTCTGTGTGTGTGTGTGTCTGTGTGTGTGTCTGTGTGTGTGTGTGTGTCTGTGTGTGTGTCTGTGAACAGCATAACTCAAAAACTAACAGTCGGATAAACACCAAACTTGGTATTTACTTTCAGTATCTTCCAGAGATGCGACACGAAGATTTTCAAGAAAATCCCCCCACCCCAGACTACCCTTTACATGGAACATTTTTCGAAAATTTTAATTTTCTCAAAAATGGCTCTAACGATTTTGATTAAAATATCATATGTTTAAGATAATGTCATGAGAAATGAAATGTATATCTCGAAATTTCTGGGAATGTCTCCAAAAGTATTCTTCATTATGAACGACTTTTGCATAACTGGTAAACCATAAGAGATAGACAAAATTTTACTACACAAAAAACGTAGATCGCGTTAAAATACACAACTTATATCATATACATGTTTTTTGTTGAGTGAACCGTTTTCGAGATATTGCTTGTTATTTCCTTAAATATTCCAATACTTATACTTTTTCTCAAATTCGTTATTCATTTTTTTGTCCTGGACATGCAAAGAGAATGGAATGCGCCATATAGCAACCAGCGATAAAATGTTTGACTATCGCTTAAAAGCTACCATATTCCCCTTGCATCTACAAGAAAATTACAAATAAGATTGACATCTCGATATCTCGATTAATATGAAGCATATGGAGAATAGGCGTTTGTAAAAATAGATTGTACAAGAGTAGAGAAAGTCATGTGAGTGTAACACATCAGATTTTTATTTAACTAACCCACGTAGTACACAACACTGATATTGCCGCCGTTAAAATACTGTCCGCCGCTGTTGAAACACGGCGCGGATAGGACGCGAAGTTTAGATATGCTCGTTATCTCTTTACTAGTAGCGATTCTAATGTCTGTTTCGAAAACTGTCTCTATTCCCTTTTGGCGCGATATCTCTTAAACATTCTGCAGCATCTCTCCCTGCCCACACATGACAAAATGCCCCCAATTTCTTTCTAGCTGACCCATTTATAGTCGCAGGCTTCTGGGGCTGCTTCCTTTCCTATTGGTCCATTTTTAGCGCCACTCGACGCGTCTCACTATTTCGTATAAACTTACAGGGATCTCATTGGTCCAAGTTTAACATAAATCGCGGCTTTTCCTAAATTTCTAAATTTACCGTTAAGCTATCTGTCTCTCTCACTTGGTCACGGCGAATTATCAAATAAAGGGACAAAAGCGCTACATCCTCGCTGTATGAACAATACCCCTGCGACCAGAGAGACGTCGTAAAACTAGATTTTCTGCCTTCGATGACACTATTCCTGTAGCTAAAACATTTCGTCGTGGACAGTATTTTAACATAGCGCTTAAATTATTTACATTAAACCATTTATAACTCTTCTAATATTAGTAACCTAGATACATACATAACGTTAAATCACCCTTCTTAAACTATACAAGCAGTATAAGAAAAATATATATACATAGTATGATTTAACATCAATAAAAATTAATTAATAAATTATCTATAATTACAGTTCTCGGGCTCGGCCTAGAGTTGCCGTTTCAAATTGCGTATTTCCAATGCTTCTGCATATTTTTTCATTCTTTCATGCATCTAGCATATAATACACGTGTTTTTAAATTTTAAAATTTAATATTTAAGCACATTAGTGACAAATGAGGTTCAGAGTAAACTTGAGAGCGCTTCTTTAAGCATGCAGGAGAATTAAGCGGTAAATTATGCAGTGTTTTAGACAGAAAGTGCTGTATTCTATGGATAAATATCCTTTAGAATCAAACGTGCTTCCTAAGTAGTTTTCCCCAGAGTTAGTAAATGTTTTCAAATGTTACCCAATAAAATCTGTACACGTGGAAGGATGCTTCTCAGAATACAAACCGATAAATGTCATAAACCTGAGCATTTTGATAAAATGCTCATTGAATACTGCAAACCATGTTACAACACCGGAATGATGTCTAAGGAAGAATGGACATTGTAAGTACCAAAAATGATAATATTAAAATTAACAACTTTAGCGCATGATAAGTGCATATTTTTAAGATTGCATAAATGTATTAATTTTAGATATTTTAGTGCATACAATTCCGAAGTCTAAACTGAAATATTAATATGAAGAATCAGGCAAATATTTCGCTCGCCTGTTTATTAATATCATGGTTTCAGGATTTTGAAGGACCGCAGCATCACATGCGGTGCAGCCTACATGACACACATTCATTGCCTACAGATTTTACAAAATGAATTTATTCGATCCAGTAGATATGCTCCTTGATTCATAAAAAATAGCCAAGTGCATCAAGGGCTAGGCGTTACCCCTGCAGAAATGCATTAGGTTACCCGAAGTCCCTGGAGCTCTGACTTATCACCTTGGAACAAAAACCGTCAGAAAACACGATTAAAAAGATTATTGCCACAGGGCATTTTGCTGAGGCAATACGATTTCGGCGATTTTTCTCACCAGCAATCATATTCAATTACAATTCATGAAACGGTTATGTACTCTATACACTGTTTCTTCTTTTAACTTGCTGATTTACTATTACACTTTTACATATTGTGGCGTATTAAAAATTTGGGGGTTTCATTGTCATTACCAGTCATATTGTTGTTTTCATCTAGGATTACGTCACTCTTGTCTGGGGGTTTTAGTTTTTGCTAGTCACGAGCGGTGGGGATATAGCGTCTGTCTTGCTGAGGATTCCGAGAGAAGCGGATCGCGCGTGTAAGCCAGCTTTTGGATCGGTGGACATCTCCCTTCACCTTTCATATTTAATAATGTAGGAACCCCAAACGGTTGGGAAATAAAGCTAAGAATATGTGGGTAGGTTTGTGTTATGGATTTTGTATAGTGAAAAACCCACGCCTTCCTCTTAACCTCCACACCACGTTTCGTCCTCCTCAAACAAGTGAGTATACGTCCCCTCAATTGTACGTGCTGGGTACTAGAAATTAATGTAATTGTTCATGTGAACCTTTAGGCCTCTACCCAACATGTAACAATATTACACTGATATTAGTAGTGTATTATCAATTTTATTATAATTTAGTTAGAGAAATCGTTTAGGTCTATTTCAGTATTTAAATATATGATGATATATATTCTCAATGGCCTCTAAAGTAATTATGTATATCAGTCAAAAATAAATACAAAAAAGGACGATAAGGAAAGAAATATGGAGTCCGTGAGTGAAAGTTTTCGTTATGCACCAGCTGCAAGAGAAGTTGCAGACATATTAGGGGTTAGATTGAGTCACTGCTGGCAACTAAATATACATAATGCGTATGCGCCATGCGATGAAGCGGGATAAACACCAAACTTTATATTTAAGCTCATCATTTTCAGAAAATATTTTTTTGAGTATTCCATGCAAAGGATAGTTTGGAGTGGGGGATTGTCTTTAAAATCTTCGAGCCGCATCTTCGGAAGATAGTAGACCTAAACTCCAAGTTAAGTATTTGTCTGACTTTTCGTTTTTGAGTTATGCTGTTCACAGTCACACACACACCTTTTTCTAAAAAATAATTTTTTAGTTTCTTTACTACGTATATGTATGGGAAGTATTGCATTCCACCCAAAAATTCAATATCAAGATTTCACGTTTTGAGGCCCCTGAATGAAAAAAGGCTTTTTAGAAAAATGTACGTGTGTGTGTGTGTCTGCGAACAGCATAACTCAAAAACCAAAAGTATGATAAGTACCAAACTTGGCATTTAGAATCAGTATCTTTCGAAGATGCGACACGAAGATTTTCAAGAAAATTCCCCTAACCCAGACTATCCTTTACGTGAAACATTTTTCGAAAACTGTGATTTTCTCAAAAATGGCTAACGATTTTGATTAAAACATCGTATTTTTAAGATACTTTCATGGCAAACGAAATGTATATCTTGAATTTTCTGCGAATGTCCCCAAAAAGTCGTCTTTATTCTGAATAAATTTTGCATACCTGGTAAGCCGTAAGAGAGAGACTAAATTTTACTACACAAAAAATGTAGAGCTCGTTTAAACATAATTTATGCCATATACATTTTTTTCGTGTGAAACATCTCCGAGATATTCCTTAATATTTGTTTGAATTTTCCAATACTTATCTTTTTCTCAAATGGGAATCCGTTATTCATTTTTATTTCCTGGACATACAAAGAGAATGGAATGCTCCACATAGCAACCAGCTCTTAAAATATTTCACTATCACTTAAAGCCTACCATATCCGCTTGCACTAAAAGAAAATTAGCAATAAGATTCTGCAAATGTTTATGTCGATTAACATGAAGTAGATGGAGAATAAGCGTTTGTAAAATTGGTTTGTACAAGAGCAGAGCAAGTCATGTGAGTGTAACACATCAGAATTTGTGTTTCCGGTGAAATTGCGATATTGAATTTTTGGGTGGAATGGAATACTTTTTCTACCTATTAGGTGCATAGTAAAGAAAGCAAAAAAAATTCAGTTTTACCTCCCGATGTTGAGCCAAACACTACCGCCTGAGCCATCTCGCCCGTGTCTCTCCTTTTTACTGAGCTGTGGCTAACATAACTACAATAAACTTTGTATCTAGGATGCATAACCTCACGCTATTGTATTCTGGAATAGATACTCTCGTAAACTTGACCTTCAGTATACCAGAGTCGAGTGTTTGCGTTACGGGCACACGTATTATATCACGTCCTGACAGCGATGTTTAGCCCCAAAGCGAGCAGTTGGCAGAACTGCGCCTCTGGCAGTGCTAAATCATGACTAGGGACCTTGTTTACTACGCAAACACAGCAGCACACTGTACTAACCACGTAAAGTGAAAAATAGCGCATCATAAAACAATCAGAGTTTTTCTCGCGCTATTCATCTTCTGAAACAAGAGATGGTGGCCCCGGGGATTTCGATCAACGTCAGCTACAATGTCGCTCGCGTTCCTAATCAAAAGGACCGAGATTCGAGTTAAACCAAGCCAATCCCGACAAAGCGTTACTCATTATCTATGAATAGTTGTCAGCTGGGGGTTTGAAAACATCGCTGTAACAGGAATTAAGTTGTCTGGGCATGAGGAGAAAGTGATTTCGGGATATATGGTGCATAGCACAGACGTATGATGCATTAGCGTCTTAAATCGATGCTTTGTGTCACCCTGTGTTCATACTCACAAGGGGCCATTGTCACGCTGATGTCGCCGATAAAGCTGGAATAGGAGGAGCAACCGTCCTACCAAATGGAATTCATATAAAGGCTCTCTGATTACTTCTCAATTTATTCTAGTGAGTTATACGCTCTGAAACAAACATTTTCATACATTACACAATCTCATAATCAACTGTACATAATTTTTTCTTATTCCTAACTGCCAACTTACCCAGCCGAAATACGAGGATGCACAGAAAAACAACCTGTTGTTGTTCACCACTGGTGATTAATTAATCTGCATCATTTTCCCTCTGGCTTCCCAATATAAATTCTGTAAGTTATCACTTTTAAGGCCTTTGCATTTGGCGAGATGCTGTTTGTTTAGGATGACATATTCTTCACAGAGAGTGCACTTGGGTGTAGGTAGGCATCCTATCTTGTAGAGGTGTTCTGCGAGGCAATCGTGGCCAGTTACCATCCTAAATAATGCCACTGCAGTTTTCCTTGGTATTTTTACTTTCTCTACTACGTATAGTAAGTAGGGGAAGTATTGTATTCCACCCAAAAATTCGATACCGAGATTTCACCGGAAATACATGTTTTGAGACCCCCTGAATCCAAAAAAAGCATTTTTGGAAACATGTCCGTGTGGTGTCTGTGTGTGTGTGTGTGTGTGTGTGTGTCTGTGTGTCTGTGTGTCTGTGAACAGCATAACTCAAAAACGAACTGTTGGATAAACACCAAATTTGATATTTAGGTTCAGTATCTTCCAGAGATGCGACACGAAGGTTTTCAAGAAAATCCCCCGAACCCAGACTACCCTTTACATGGAACATTTTTCGAAAATTTTAATTTTCTCAAAAATGGCTCTAACGATTTTGATTAAAATATCATATGTTTAAGATACTTTTATGACAAATAAAATGTATATCTTGAATTTCCTGGGAATGTCTCCAAAAGTATTCTTCATTGTGAACGACTTTTGCATAACTGGTAAACCATAAGAGATAGACAAAATTTTACTACACAAAAAATGTAGATCGCGTTAAAATACACAATTTATGTCATATAAATTTTTTTTGTTGAGTGAACCGTTTGCGAAATATTGCTTGTTATTCCCTTAAATTTTCCAATACTTACACTTTTTCTCAATTTCGTTATTCATTTTTACTTTCTCTACTACGTATAGTAAGTAGGGAAAGTATTGCATTCCACCCAAAAATTCGATACCGAGATTTCACCGGAAATACACGTTTTGAGACCTCCTGAATCCAAAAAAAGCATTTTTAGAAACATGTCCGTGTGTATGTCTGTGTGTCTGTGTGTGTGTGTGTGTCTGTGTGTGTGTCTGTGTGTGTGTGAACAGCATAACTCAAAAACGAACAATCGGATAAGCACCAAACTTGGTATTTAGGTTCAGTATCTTCCAGAGATGCGACACGAAGGTTTTCAAGAAAATCCCCCCACCCCAGACTACCCTTTACATGGAAGATTTTTCGAAAATTTTAATTTTCTCAAAAATGGCTCTAACGATTTTGATTAAAATATCATATGTTTAAAATATTTTTATGACAAATAAAATGTATATCTTGAATTTCCTGGGAATGTCTCCAAAAGTATTCTTCATTGTGAACGACTTTTGCATAACTGGTAAACCATAAGAGATAGACAAAATTTTACTACACAAAAAATGTAGATCGCGTTAAAATACACAACTTATGTCATATACATTTCTTTTGTTGAGTGAACCGTTTTCGAGATATTGCTTGTTATTTCCTTAAATTTTACAATAATTATACTTTTTCTCAAATTCGTTATTCATTTTTTTTATGTTCTGGACATGCAAAGAGAATGGAATGCGCCACATAGCAACCACCGTTAAAATATTTGACTATCGCTTAAAAGCTACCATATTTCCCTTGCATCTAAAAGAAAATTACCAATAAGATTGACATCTCGATATCTCGATTAACATGAAGCATATGGAGAATAAGCGTTTGTAAAATTAGATTGTACAAGAGTAGAGAAAGTCATGTGAGTGTAACACATCAGATTTTTTACTTTCTCTACTACGTATAGTAAGTAGGGGAAGTATTTTATGTCCTGGACATGCAAAGAGAATGGAATGCGCCACATAGCAACCAGCGCTTAAAATATTTGACTATCGCTTAAAACCTACCATATACCCCTTGCATCTATAAGGTTGACATCTCGATTAACATGAAGCATATGGAGAATAAGCGTTTGTAAAAATAGTTTGTACAAGAGTAGAGAAAGTCATGTGAGTGTAACACATCAGATTTTTTGTATATCAACTCTATATCCAATATTCTTATAATCTTTATCCTTTAATTTATCTTCTTCATCAAGCCTCTGCGTCTTTTGAAATGTTGTTTAATGTTATTTAATTATTTATTTATTTCTATTTGTCCTACAGGTTTTATTTGTTGTATTTTGAGAAATGTATTGTTTCTTTAGCTCCACGTATGAAAGCAAATTTGAGAAGGTTGTATTGTATTTTAGAAGGAGTTCTATTATATTTCAACTGTTGGGGACCCGAACTTGTAGTAGTTGCAACCACACGTATGTTACCCGGTTTCCGGTAGCTTTCGCCCCAAATGTACTTTCAGGTGGCGTTTGCCCCAGGTTTAAAAAATATTAACTTTGTAATTTGACTGTTTCTTTAGATATTATATATTTTGTTTGCCTCGGCTGCGTCAGTATTTGTTAGAGACACGTTTCTCTTAGCAGGGTTTTGATACGACAAAACTGTAGGCTTACAAAGATTATAATTTTACTTCACTCCTTTTAGTAATACTTGATACGATTTAAATAACACTTCTCTGATATAGGGAGATGTGAGATTCTTTTTATTAATTAATTGTATTTTTTTAACACGTAAACTTATTTTTCGTGTCACACGAATACATATTAAATCTCACGAGGACGCATCTTGCATCAGATTATAATCACTGTTTGGAGGCAACACGTCCAGTTATGAGCGCTGTCTAGAAGCAACTGAACTCTGTATTATGAAAATTTTGCTGTATTTCAGTTTCTGATTGGCTAATCCTGGTCCAATAGAAACCTTCATTTAAATAAAACTTTTTCTGGTTGTTGATTGGCCATTTTGATGATGTAGTGTATCTTAATGGTGTCATAGAATCTTACCTGAGTATTGTTGAAACTAATTTTGAAATTAATAATACACATTTGAATTTCTACTCTTTGCGGATGATCAAGTAATAATGGCTAGTACAGTGGATAGGTTTCAGATAGCTGTTCACATATGATATAATATAATTCAAGAGTACAATTAAAATATTTGAAGCTCAAAGACAAAGGTAATGACGTTCATAAGAAAAAATCACAAAAGATCAAAGATGGCAATCAACTCTCAAATCATTGAGCAGCTGGCAAACTTAAAATATTTGGAGTGCAGGATATCTTATCAGAGACGAATGGACTCAGAAGAGAAGCTTTATAAATATGAATATACATGTGGAACTATAAGAAGATGTTTAGGGAATGGAACTCTTAAGGAAACACGCTTAAAAGTTTATAAATCTTAGTAATTCCACAACTTCTTTAAGGAGCAGAGACATGTACCCTAACACAGAAAGATGAAAAACGCCTGAAACTTCAGAAATGAAATTTCTAAGATTGGTGCTAGGTATAAAACTAACTGAACATATAAGAAACAAAGATATTACACATTAGCTCCATATACAAAGCACAACATAAAAAACCCAAGATCGTCAAAAGAACTGGATGGAACATCTGGGAGAATGAATGATTCTCGCATCCCAAAACGAGTTTTCAACTACTCCCCAAGAGGGAGAAGAAACGATGGAACCAGCAATTCTGAGGGCCCCGGAACGGTCCAAGTGGTGCTGATGCTGATGATGATGATGATGATGATGATGAAGTGTGGTATTTAACTGACTTTTTGTTTTTGAGTTAATGCTGCACACGGATATATACGTATCCACAACACACAAGACCTTTAACTAAAAGTGTTTTTTTTTCTGGATTCAGGAGAGCTCAAAACGTGCATTTCCAGTGATATCTCCATATAGAAGTTTTGGGTGGAACGCGCTCTCCTGGTGACTTGCACGCTCTCCTCGGAGAGCCTGGAGGTTGGTGGCTTGTGAGCAGGGACCGGGCAGCGCCGGATGTGCTCTATTTGAAAACTTTAAGGATCCCGTCCATGCTTGCGCCCGTCGGCATCCGGACTGGTCTCCCTCCCAGGGCTTTTCATTAAAATTTAATCTCTTTGACATAATGACATGACAAATTAAATGTCCAGCTTGTATTTTATTTTCTGTTAATAGTCTGTGAAGTCCTCTTTATTTTGATTGAATTTTGTGCAATTTTGTATAACTAATAAACTATAAGTGATAGACCGAAGCTTACTATAAGAAAAATCTGATGTGTTACACTCACATGATTTTCTCCACTCTTGTACAAACTATTTTTACAAACGCTTATTCTCCATATGCTTCATGTTAATGGAGATATCGAGATGTTAACCTTATTGCTAATTTTCTTGTAGGTGCAAGGGGAATATGGTAGGCTTTAAGCGATAGTCAAACCTTTTAAGCGCTGTTTGCTATGTGGCGCATTCCTTCTCTTTGTATGTCCAGGAAATAAAAAAGTGAATAACGAATTTGAGAAAAAGTACAAGTATTGGAAAATTTAAGGGAATAACAAGCTACATCTCGAAAATTGTTCACTCAACAACAAAAATGTATACGACATAAATTGTGTATTTTAACGCGATCTACATTTTTTGTAGTAAAATTTTGTCTATCTCTTATGGTTTACCAGTTATGCAAAAGTCGTTCACAATGAAGAATACTTTTGGAGACATTCCCAGAAAATTGGAGATATACATTTCATTTCTCATGAAAATATCTTAAACATATGATATTTTAATCAAAATCGTCAGTCATTTTTGAGAAAATTAAAATTTTCGATAAATGTTCCATGTAAAGGGTAACCTGGTGGGGGGATTTTTTTGAACACCTTCGTGTCGCATCTCTGGAAGATACTAAACCTAAATAGCAAGTTTGGTGTTCATTCGACTATTCGTTTCTGAATTATGCTGTTCACAGACACACAGACACAAACGGACATGTTTCCAAAAATGCTTTTTTGGGATTCAGGGGGTCTCAAAACATGTATCTCTGGTGAAATCTCGGTATCGAATTTTTGGGTGGAATACAATACTTCCCCTACTTACTATACGTAGTAGAGAAAGTAAAAATGAAGAGTCCATTAAAAGGTACAGTTTGTGTCATTTTTTTTCCATAGTTGCAGCTGTTTTCGGAATACTCCATGTTGCAGTTTTACGCTTTTCGTAAGCGGACTGGCATTTTTTTCACGACAATTAATAAAGTACTGCGTGGTTTTCACATGTAACTAGGCTTTAGTTGTTTAATTTGAAGCATTTTAAGAAAAATATATCGTGACTAACCAATATGGATAGAAGAAACACTTTCCTATGAATAGTATAGTGTTGTGACGCAGCTATTATAGTCCGCGGATGGCGGTGTCCTTCAGAACCGATCGATTGGTTTGTTGGAGAGATAAGAAGGTCGGCGCTCTCCCCGATGTAAATTCCAGAAATACCTTCGAGACGAACGAGATTATTCTGGATGTTTCTGCTCCCGGCTCCCGCGTACTCTCTCGAAATTCCTGCTACTACATATCGGCGAGCGTGCTCGCGAGTCAGTTAGTGACCTTTTTATACTGATGCGACATGAAAGTGCTGTTTACTCAGTGTGTTCTACAAGTGAGGTTGTGACGGCAGTTGTGATTACAGTTAGTGCTGTGCAGCTTGCGATAGAAGAGAAGTCCTGTATTCGTCATTCCAGTGAGAGACCGGAAGGAATAAGAGAATGATAGTCAAAACTGCACAGTGAAGTGGCATGGAAAAGTGAATCAAGTCACAATATGTAACAGTACATGTGAATTTGCCATCGGTAGAGAAAATCATGTGAATGTTCACGTCAGATTCTTTTTTCCTGTGGCTCGTTTACGCTATGTCCCTCTCCCGTTTGCCTCAACTAGATCAGCAGAGAGGTCCTTACAATCATAACTTGATGTGTGTTTCATCGTTTAATTATACGCGATCATCCACAATGACAGAGGAGGGCACAAGTCAGTTTTGCGCCGACAGCACAACGTAACCCTCACAAGAACCACATAAGTGAAACATTGCTGTGAGGGAAGCGGGGAGTTACGGTTGTATAGCTCCTGCAGTGACGGTTGATAGCAGCTTACTTCAGTATTATATTGTGTTTAAGTTGACTTTCTAACTTTTTTAAAAGTTTTCCACGCTTCTTGGAATGGTTCTTCGAGAGAAATTAATATCATTAAAATTGGGAAATAGTTTCAGAAATTGACTCTCTTGAAGTTTTGGAGACCGGGCCATCTCCCAGGTAAGTATGTAATAGTGTATTTAGTCATCAATTTTCGGGACCTTCTGTACAGTGTTCTTTGTAGTTAACTCCTGCGATAGTTTCGTACGTTCATTTCCTAAAACAAATAAAATTATTGTTATTATTATTATTATTATTAGCTACAATAACCTCGTGTGTTTGCGCAAGTCCCTTGTGGAGACTATAAACATCACATCATACGAGAAAGCGTTAAGATCTTCAAAGATAACATAAAGTTAACCGGGACAACGGCAAAAATCTTAATACCATTTGAAAGCCGTTACTAAAGAGGGCGACTTCAACTATTGGCCAATCATTAGCCAATACAGTGCAAGAGAACGACCCCAACGATTGGATCACCACCAGCCAATAAGAACGAGTGAGGTGGTACTTCTCCTCCTTCTGACAGAGTATAAAAGAAGGAACTCAGCTGGACCCAAAAGCAAGACTGCCCCACATTTCGATCTCGAGGCCGAAGGATCGAATGAAGGAATTCAGTAACCTACTGGGATTACAGTTGGACAAGGGTCTAACTTTTCGCGAGCACATCCATGACGTCTCGGCCCAGGCGCAGGGGACAGTTGCTTGCTTGTATCCGATGCTGAGATCCGGGATGCCTGTTCGCTTGAAGTTATACCTTTTCTGAGCCCTCATAGTCCCTTTCATGCTGTACGCCTGCGAGGTCTGGGGCATGGCCGCAGACAGTTGGCTAAAATGGCTACAACGGGCGTAGAATAGGGGGCTTCGGTCCATCTACTCTGTCGGCTGCGCCTTCCTCCATGAAGCCTCATCTGTTCCATGTGTGGAAGATGAAATTAGGCGCCGGGCTACAAAATTTTACGCTTGTTTACCTAACTACCAGAGTGCCCTGGTCAGATCTCTTGGGGATTCTAGTAGAACTCGCCGTCTTCGGCGTCATCGAGTTCCACGCATGGCATGCGGCATACCGGATAACAAAGGAGTGACACCAACAGCAGCTAAAGCTGACCTCCATATAAATCCAACCAAGAGATGATTGGTCTCAAAATTACAAACCCTGCAAAAGTTAATTGAACATCATAAATATATACACCAGGGTGCAGAAGGGCCGCTGCAACCTAATCAGCCAACTGTCGAGGAGCTACATGCTACCTCCCTTTTTCATATCTTTCTAAAAACAAAACCGTTATCCTAAACAAACATTTCCTACAATAGTCATCCTGCGGTAAAACCCTGTTGAGGGTGGGCACGCAGCAAAATTCCCTCGGGCTGAACCACAGCCTGCCAGCAGCAAGTCGGGGTCGACCCAAAAGCAAAAATAGAAGACAAGCACAAACTAAAACTGTTCTCGGTGGCTAAAGGCCGGCCACCGTATGGGTTATTGTGCAAAATAGGTCAATTTTTTTCATATTATAATGTAAATTTTTGCCTGTAAGCCGGGCCTTCTGTACCGGCACCAGGCCATTACTTTTGAACAAACTAAGCTGAAAACTGAAACAGGGTGCACTCAGCCTTGAGGAAGCTACATCATAACATGGGCGAAACGTAGGCAGGTCTACACCTCAAGACGCGGTTCACACCGGAAGGACTGGACCAAGATAGTTGCAATAACTTCTCCGTGCAACACATACTTTTAATTTCCTCATATGAAGTATGGCATCTAATGTAGTGTCTTTGGATGTTGCCTCTCAATATGCCATGTAGTGCTTATGAGCAAATTAAACATTTCACATTCTCTCATAGCAGAAAAGCTAATCCTCCCATTCTGCACGGAATTTTCGTTTTCCGGAAAACGATGGTTTAGTGGACAATGCCATCGGAACTCCACCACTGAACTGTTTACTTCCAACCACCCTCTCGCCTCTGGCTAGCTACACTGGACCAGGCTGTGTGCGCTTTCAGTCGCGTTGCGCTGTGACTACACTGAGTCGTGACACAAGCTTTGCCCAACTCTGCACTGTGATATCACAGATCTTCCTCTGTATGTTAGTCGCATTTAGAGCAGCAGAACTCGCCTCACAACTCATGAGGGCGACGTTGTATTGGGTCTCAGTCTGTTGAAATTGTTGATCTTTGGTTGAAGATGACAAAGGTACACAATGATCGACTGGCCTTGTCGTTTTTCCAATGTTCTTGCTCGTTTGTCACTCTCCACGCGGCTGGCTCTTGAACTGGGGCGGCTTTTAGCGTTATCACAAGTAGTCGCGAAATGCGATAGCGCGTTATTGGATGCTGGACGCACTTCGCCATAAATCTGCTATCGTAAAGACATTCGAACAGCCTCTGTTTTTGTTCCATGATTCATCCATCTGCTGAGAATTCAGTTTCTTTCAAGAGCACGTTCTGTACAACCGCTGCCGTCTTTTATACGCTTGCTGACACAGTCGTTATTCCTACAAGATTCGTATAAACATTTGTCATCAGTTTTGTAGCCAAAAGGGGATGTGAAAGGGACCCAATTGTATTGTGATTCTATTTTTGGCATATTTGCTTGCAAATAGATCCTTCAGCTGCGATTGCTTTGTTTTAGCTGAATGAATGCTTCTCTTTCTCTCTTTTCACGATCAAGGAATTTTTGCAAACTTATGTTTTATTGACTGATATTTATGGGTAACTTGAAACCTAGTTCTAGGGGGTCATATTGGCGGTATAAAACACTTTAAAAAGTAGATCTGACTTCTCACCAGGAGACCTCTGGCTCGATTCTCGGTCGGGGTGGGGATGAGTTTTAATTAGGAATATTCCCTATCCTGCATAGAGTCTGGCAGTGTAGATCTAAGAGTAAATGTGCGGTGAAAATAAGTTAAAAACGAGAAAACCTAGAGTAACCTAACCAAAAAGTTCAAAGAGTAAAAGCACCATCAAATGTTTTAGTCTAACTCTTCGATATGACCATAGAAGTTAAAGGAGGCTATAGAAATGAACCAAACAAGTAGATTTCAGTCATAATTGTGGAAAATAAAACATTTTAATAATAATAGTAATAATGCAATGCATTAAACATGATCTTTAATTATTAAACTGATTTATTTCATTTCCTGTCAATTAGCACATTAATAAAATCTCTGGTGTATAACATTCGTACGAAGCTAGTCTTCAAGTTATAATAACTACATCCTTATTTTTCTATCTGCTTTTTATACTCATAAATATTCGCAAGAAATTATTTCAAATAGTTAATTCCACGGTTTGTTAAGAAATAATGCGTTAGCTAATGAGATACAAAGGAAGTAAACGCTAATAGTTGGTCTGCAACCCTACTTACCTCCACTATGCCATTAGCATTCCAGAACATGCTAATAGTAGCCTATGATACAAGGGGTAAAAATAGAGTTTTATTTTACGAGTAGGAATGTTTGAGAAACGAAGGCCGTACGAGATTTGCAATGCTACCTATAACATGTGTGGTATATACTATTTTTAGACAGTACTGGAATTTATAAAATATCAATAATATTGTACTGATTCCTCAAACTAACAGAGATCACGTTTATAAGGCGTTCTGTTAAAAAAGCGAGATGTTTAGATGTTTTGTTGATTCGCTAACAGTCATTTTCAGTGAAATTATTTTCACTATATTTTGCCTTACACCAGGCATTAAAGCGATTAAACTCTATATCATATTGCTTTCTGGAGCTTTTTTTGGGGGGGAAAGTACTTCTAGTGTTATTCTCTCTGCTGCTTCTGTAATTTCACTTCCATTTCAGTTTCTTCTGAATTCATCATTTCCGCCCATATAATCTTTACGTAGGTTAGACAAAAAAGAGTAAAGTTTTAGATCAAAGAAAGCTGCCAATATAACACATAGGTTAACTCTACAACGAATTGCGATAAATTTAAGTATGGCGATTTGTATTGTGAACAATTAATGCGAGCGCAATGAGAAATTAATCATGTAAAACGACATAATGAAAGGCAAACCTAATCAAAGCAAGTAGAGTTATTAAACATGTACAAATACGAAGGGTGATTGCTATGTGTTTGGACTTGAAACCAAGGTTGGTCACAATGAAGATTATCGCCCTAGTGTGATAATTTAAAGCTTTCAGCTCGTGTGCACTGTGTTAGAAGTTCTACTTTTAGGCCTTGCTGTCTAAAAATATATTATTACACGTCACAAAAGAACAACGATGATCTTCAGGTCACCCTTAGTGTACAGATAGGGAAATTAACAACACATGCTAGCACTGAAGTCACACCGCCAGTCTCTTTGCCATTTTAGGGTAATGGTGATAAAAGTCTTATATACAAATATTCTAGCTGATTACTGTATAAAATGTAATCTAAATTTTACTTAAAACAACTGAAAATAAAAGGTTGTTATGTTGTAAATATTCCAGAGGGACACTCGTAGTACTATTGCAATTATCAATGTCCCTAATTCTGCCACATTAACCAACCCTATGGTGGGATTTTCTTCAAAAACTTCGATATTTCCAATTTTTTTTAAATTTATAATCATTTAAATCCTATATAAACGTGGTAGTTTGGCCATTTCTGACTAATATGCAGGAGAAATTTGACCCCATATCGAGGTCAGAAGCAAAATAATGGCATATGCATCTTTATACATGTTTTTCAAAGAAACAAAATTTTCCAAATTTTACAGTACATAAAATATTTCACATGATGCAAGTTTTCATCAGTATTACTGAAAGTGCAAGATAGGTACATAAAACATAGGCAGAAAGCTTCAAATAACCCGTTTTTAAATATGTGAATGATTAAAATATAATATTATTTAAATTAGGTATAGAACAAGTGAAAATTTTGTGGACTTGTTCATTAGTAAAGAAGAAAGAATTTGTTTTGTTTAAACTTAAATAAATGTACAAAAAGGCCAATTTTAGTGCCTTACTAACGTGTTTTGCTAATTTCAGGAAAAAATGTATTATATAATCCGGAATAATTTGATACGTGGGACACTTTATATAATCACAAATATTTATATAAATAACAAGCAATAACTTCTAAAGTATTTGGACTAGCTACATGGAACTTTATAGACACTTATAAAATTACTTTTCTAACAAGTGGTTAAAATTTCAAAACAATTGTTTGAAAGTTTGGCATTTGAACCTTTCACCATCGGGTTACCTTGTAATTGCTAAAGTGATCAAATGTTTGCAACAATTTGGCAGACAGCACTATTCACTCCTTTAATTGTGTGCTTATTTTCAAACACAATATTCGGAAAAGAAGATAATATAATTTACAAGTCTATATTTTATTTGTTGATTACATAATGGCCTTTGACGAGTATTAAAAGACAAATTATGGGAGATAATGAAGTTAAAGGAATATCCATTACATTTGATTAAAACCATTAAGGAACTATAAAAGAATACTAAATTATGTATTAAGGTAAATGGAATGGAAGAAATGGTTAATCTTGGGGTGCGCCAAGGAAGTCCACTGTCTCCTACTCTGTTTAATATACCGGATGTTTCAGAAATACTTTTACAAACTTCGGGTATGGTTTCCTCACACCAAAAGAAGGAGAAAAGTACATATGAACATATGTCCCATAATCCTTGGTTTTCGTGTTATTCCTGTCAAAATGAATGTGTGAGTTCAACGGCCTTCGGGGTCCAACCTCAAAACTTCATTTCTCTATACATTCATAGAAGGCGTTGACCCATTGTACTACATACGGTAGAAGGCGAAGTGTTGCCATGGAGACTTGTTTACGTATGTCATTTGTCATTAGTCTGTCTTTAACGTTTCAATTGTGTACATGTAGTGAGTTAACTGCACGTGTTTCGTTCCAGCATTGCTGGATATTCCTTTCGTGAACAGGCAGACATGATGTTCATGTATGGTCGCGCGAATGGTAATGGACGCGAGGCTGCACGGCTCTATCAGATGGAGTTTCCAGACCGAAGAGTCATCCAAACTTTGTCACTGTTTATCCTCGCCTTGCTGATAAATGTGATAAATGCCTGGCTACGGCACATTTTAGTCGCATTGTTCGAGATACACTGACTGGTATCTACCATGACCGATGGATAGGCAGAGGAGGACCAGTTCCATGGCCTGCACGTTCTCCCGACCTCAATCTTGTGGATTTTTACCTCTGGGGGCATCTTAAATCATTGGTTTACGGAGCAGCCATACCGGATGCAGAAACGCTTCATCGACGTGTTATGGAAGCCTGCGAAACCATTCGACACCATCCCGGAGTTTTTGACAGGGTGCGACATTCCATGATTCGATGAGTACAGGCATGCATAGAAGCAAGAGGAGGACATTTCGAGCATTTA
The DNA here is from genome assembly GCA_030765065.1 of Deroplatys truncata. Classification (NCBI taxonomy): domain Eukaryota; kingdom Metazoa; phylum Arthropoda; class Insecta; order Mantodea; family Mantidae; genus Deroplatys; species Deroplatys truncata. The sequence continues at coordinate 124,972,500 of CM060980.1, read as the reverse complement.
TTATGAGTTTTGTTTGTTATAAGTGTACCACTGTGTTGGACACCTCCTAACGAGAAAACAAAGGATTATGGGACATATGTTCATATTAACTTTTTTCCTTCTTGTGGTGTAAGGAACCCATACCCTAAGTTTGTAAAAGTATTTCTGAAACATTCTGTATACATTGATGGTGCTATTGAAGAATGGCGAAACAGCTAAGCAATAGTTTGAAATTAGAGATAAGGTCTTAAATACTATCTTATTTGCTGACGACCAAGTCTGTCGTTCAGCATCTGGGGATGAGCTTAAAGAGCAGCAAAGCAACTCCAAGAGATATTCAGAAAGTATAATTTAGAAATATCCACAGAAAAGCCTAAAGTTGTGGCTTTTGAGGGCAAATATCCAATGATATAAAAATAGTTCTGAATACAATATAATAGAACAAGTAAGCAGTATTAAATATCTAGGATGCTAGACTTCTTATAGTCAAGAGAAAAATCCTGATTAAAACCTAAATCAGTACCTACATATGTTTAGAACTATCCAGAGAATTCTAAAGGGGAAAAAATTACGATTATTCGATTTATAAACTATTGACTGTTCCTTTATTGTTATACGGTAATGAAAATTGGATACTCAATAAGACTTAAAAGAAGAATGCAAACATCTGAAATGCAATTTCTCAAATAGGATTAGTGGTAGGATATATACTACGTGATCAAAAGTATCCGGACACCTGGCTGCAATTGACGTACAAGTTCGTGGCGCCCTCCACTGGCAATGCTGGAAGTCAATATGGTGATGGATCCTTAGGCTTGATGACAGCGCTCACTCTCGCAGGCATACTCGTACTTTCAATCAGGTGCTGGAAGGTTTCTTGGAGAATGGCAGCCCAATCTTCACGGAGTGCGGAACTGAGAAGAGGTATCGATGTAGGCCGGTGAGGCCTGGTACGAAGTCGGCGTTCCAAAACATCCCAAAGGTGTTCTATAGGATTCAAGTCAGGACTGTGTGCAGTCCATTACATGGATGTTATTGTCGTGTAACCACTCCGCCACAGCCCGTGCAGTATGAACAGGTACTCGGTCGTGTTGAAAGATGCAATCGCCATCCCCAATTGCTCTTCAATAGTGGGAAGCAAGAAGGTGCTTAAAATATCAATGTAGGTCTACGCTATGATCGTGCCACGCAGAACAACAAGGGGTGCAAGCCCCCTCCAGCAAAAACACGACCACACCATACCACCACCTCCGAATTTCACTGTTGGCACTACACACACTGGCAGATGTTCATCGGGCATTCGCCATACCCACACCCTGCCATCGGATCGCCACATTGTGTCCCGTGATTCGTCACTCCACACAACATTTCCCAGTGTTCAATCGTGTAATGTTGACGCTCCTTACACCAAGCGAGGCGTCGTTTGGCATTTTCCTGCGTGATGTGTGGCTTATGAGCAGCTCCTCGACCATGGAATCCAAGGTTTCTCATCTCACGCCTAACTGTCATAGTACTTGGAGTGGATACCGATGCAGTTTGGAATTTCTGGTCTGGATAGATGTCTGCCTATTACTCTTTACGACCCTCTTCAAATGGCGGCGGTCTCTGTCAGTTAACAGACGATGTCGGCCTGTACGCTTTTGTGCTGTACATGTCCCTTCACGTTTCCACTTCACTATTACATCAGAAACAGTGAACCTAGGGATGTTCAGGAGTGTGGAAATCTCGCGTACAGACTTCTGACACAAGTGACACCCAAGTCCGTAAGTTCCACGGAGCGTCCCATTCTGAAGTTTCACTAAGTCTAATGACTACTGAGGTCGCGGATAATGAGTACCAGGCAGCACAATGCACCTAAGATGAAAAATGTATGTTTGTGTGGGTGTCCGGATACTTTTGATCACATAGTGTATATGGAAGGACTATATCGCATATGTACAATTACGCGAAGATCTAAAAGATAACATTAATAATATGAAATGGCTGTGGTTCCTACATATAGAAAGAATGGATGACAACAGGATTACCAAGCAAGTATTCCAGTACAAACCGGAAGGTCAACGTTCGATTGGAAGACCAAGGGCCAGATGTGCCGGAACGGGTTTTATAGCTTAGCCTTGCATTAGAAGAAGAAGAAGTATTTTATTAAGCAGCATAAATGAAAGAAATATTAAAACGTAGCGCAAATTGTAATATAGCCCTAATTTGAAGCCGATTGCTGCAGACAACCCAAAAATAAGTAATCCTAGTTAAGGAGTAAGCCACGCGAACAGTTGTCAGCAGAGTGACGTCATGACGTCCAAGCAGGACTTTAATCTATGTATTACAATAACACATTGCGCTAAATGGGGTGGATACTAAACATAACACCACCCCAGCAATGCTGTCAAATAGAACGACGTGGATAAGCTAGGGCATGCCATGTGCGTAAATCAGGTGAGGGAGGCTGGTCCCACCCAGTGAAGTGATTAGGATTACCCACAAGGTGAGGTCGTCACTTGGATACCCTCCCCGGTGTAATTATACGTTAAGTTATGTTATTAAACGTTAAAGTTTCGCGTAGAAATACGCATATAGTTGAGGAATACTCAAAGAATGGACCAATTGTCAGCTAGGGAAAACAATCTGATGTGCTGCATTCACATAACTTTCTCTATCCTCTATGATCTATTAGTGTGTATACAAACTATTCCTAATAAAGCTTATTACTGTTTTCTCTATCTACTGCATTTTAGTCGAGATAAACCTTTGCAAAAATAGCTACGTTACACATTTCGTTATAGATACAAAGAGTACAGCGACAGTCAAATGTTTAAGAACTGGACGCTATACGCTGGCCTTAAAATTCCATACTGTTTCCATGCAATCGCGAGAAACACCTGAGTGGTGACAGGACTTCAAGAGAATGACCAAGAAATGAACAATTCCAAGTTTTAATACCGAATATCTAAGACGTGGCTTATTTGAAATAAATTGTGTGCTTTAAAGAGATCTACATGTTTTTGTGCGGTAGGTTTTCGTCTGTTGCATAACATTTATCAGTTAAACAAAATTACTTCCGAATGAAGAGGACTTCATAGGCTATTCCTAGAAAATTCAAGATATACATTTTGTTTGTCATGTAAATATCTTTAATAGGTGGTAGTTTAATCAAAATGGTTAGAGCAGAATTTTAGAAAAATCAAACATTTCGAAAAATGTTCCAGTTAAAGGATAGTTTGGGGTGGGAGGTTTTTCTTGAAAATCTTTCTGTCGTGTCTTTAAGGTACTGAACTTAAATATTGTTACATGCTGGGGTGAGGTCCAAAAGGTTCCCAACAGATTACTAAATGTTGATCACCCCAACACGCACATGGAGGAGTGTAGCTCTCAAACGGCGAGAAGACCGGGAATTTGGTGTCTACATTCGGAAGGAGGCGTGAGGTTTTTTGACAAAAGACACAAATATTACATAATACATATTACCTGTAATTTATTGATAAAGCACTTGGCGGCCCTGCATACACTTAGGGAAACAAAGGATGAGGGGGCAGGGCTGGCGTCATACGAGATTCAAACAAAGCCTTCTCTCTCTTGCGTGTTCCGCGCCAAAGGAGAAGGCTTCCTCAGCCGAAATCAATAATCAAAGACACCCAACAATGCTGTCGACAATGCGACACAATAATGCGTCTGGTATGACAATGCTTACTGATACACCACAATAGCAAGTTTGGCCAGATCCGACTTTTTGTTTTTGAATTATGCTGTTCACAGACACAGACACACAACACACACACGGAGCTTTATCCAAAAATGACATTTTTGGATTAAGGGTTCCCCAAAACGAGTATTTGCGGCGAAATCTCGTATCGAATGTTTGGGTGGAACGAAATGCTTCTTTACCTATGTATGTGATAGAGAAAGTAAAAACAAGACACGGACCGCACCAAAACATTAACACCATCCGTGGAAGCCTTCGCATTCACGCACAAATCTGTTATCAACGGAAACAGAAGACACCCGAAGAAGAATATATGCCCGTAATGTTGTTACAATGAAAATTCCGTTCACGTTCTATTTGAATGTCAAGCAACAAGAGATTGAATAAAGCAGTTGAATAAGAAAAAATCTTATGTGTTAGATTCACATGACTTTTTCTACCCTCTATCGCTTATTAGTGGATATACAAATTATTATTATTCTTAGGAAACTTCATTTTCCTATCTACTTCATTTTAATCGAGGTTAACCTTTCCGGAAATAGCTGCAGTACAGAAGGAAATAGTGATAGTCAAATGTTTCAGAACTGGATGCTATATGCTGGCCTTAAAAGTCCATACTCTTCTCATGCAATCGCAAGAAACTGCTGAAAATCGACGGGACTTGAAAAGAATGACAAAATATTTAACAACTCGGGGCATTAATAGTCGTCCTCGTGGTTTAGGGAGCTAGCCTCTAGTTATGCTATCCTCTAGTTTCCGAGGTCACGAGTTCACACCCGGCGGACGACGCTGTATTTTTTTTATGTAAAAATCCTTAGCATAAGTTCCTTCGGAAGGGAAGTAAACCTGGTGGTCTCGTGTCGTAGATTTATGGCACGTAAAAGAACCTCAAACCTGAAACAGAGGCCTCTGAGCATAATTTCCGATCTTTCACGCCCAATATAGAAGGGGACGCTAAGAACCATAGCAGTTGAAGAGCGTCCATAAATGAAAAAAATCTGATGTGATACATTCACATGATGCATTCACCTCTAACCTCTATCTTTATTAGTGTGTATACAAATTGTTCTACTAAAGCTTATTTTTATAACTACTACATTTAATCCGAATAAACCTTTGCATAAATAGCTACATTACACATTTCGTTATAATACAAAGAGAACAGCGACAGTCAAACGTTTAAGAATTGGACGTTATATGCTGGTCTTAAAATTCCATACTGCTTTTATCAATCGCGAGAAACAACTGAAAGTCGATGGGACCTCAAAAGAATAAGTATTGAACAATTCGAGGCTTTAATAACGGATATATCAGAAACGGTTTATGCCACAAAAACTTATTTTAAGTAAATTGTGTGTTTTAAAGAGATCTGCATTTTTTGTGGTACGCTTTAGTCTATCGCTTAACGTTTACAAGTTATACAAGATTATACAAAATCCCTTCTGAACGAAGAAGACTTCCTAGGCTATTCTCAGAAAATTCAAGATATGCGTTTTATTTCTCAAGTAAATATCTTTCATATACGGTATTTCAACCAAAATCGTTAGCACCGTTTTTTTAGAAAATCGAAATTTTCGAAAAATGTTTCATATAAAGGGTAGTTGGTGGTAAGGGATTTTCTTGAATGTCTTCGTATCGCATCCCTGGAACATATTAAACTCAAATATCAAGTTTGGTATTTATCCGACTTTTCGTTTTTGTGTTAAGCTGTTCATAGACGGACACACAGAAACGGACATGTTTCGAAAAATGCTTTATTTGGATTCAGGACGTCTCAAAACATATTTTCGGTGAAATCTCGGTATAGAATTTTTGGCTGGAATGCAATATCTCCCCTGCTTACTTTACGTAGTAGAGAAAATAAAAATTGATGCATTGCTTTCGTATGGGTTTCTCTATCCACATTTGTTTATTTTTGTATATTTTCTACAAATTATTCTTGCGACAGGTTAATACTTTCTCTACTACGTTTAGTAAGTAGAGGAAGTATTGTATTCCACCCAAAAATTCGATACAGAGATTTCACGGGAAATACATGTTTTGAGACCCCCTGAATCCAAAAAAAAAGCATTTTTGGAAACATGTCCGTGTGTGTGTGTGTCTGTGAACAGCATAACTCAGAAACGAACAGTCGGATAAACACCAAACTTGGTATTTAGGTTCAGTATCTTCCAGAGATGCGACACGAAGGTTTTCAAGAAAATCCCCCACCCCAGATTACACTTTACATGGAATATTTTTCGAAAATTTTAATCTTCTCAAAAATGGCTCTAACGATTTTGATTAAAATGTCATATGTTTAAATATTTTCATGACAAATGAAATGTATATCTTGAATTTTCTGAGAATGCTTCCAAAAGTACTCTTCATTGTGAACGACTTTTGCATAACTGGTAAACCATAAGAGATAGACAAAAGTTTACTGCATAAAAAATGCAGATCGCATTAAAATACACAATTTATGCCATATACATGTTTGTTGTTGAGTGAACCATTTTCTAGATATTGCTTGTTATTCCCTCAAATGGGAATTCGTTATTCATTTTTTTTGTCCTGGTAATGCAAAGAGAATGGAATACTCCACATAGCAACCAGCTCTTAAAATATTTGACTATCGCTTAAACCTAGCAATTCCCCTTGCATCTACAAGAAAATTAGCAATAAAATTAACATCTCGATATCTCGATTAACATAAAGCATATGTAGAATAAGCGTTTCTAAAAATAGTTTGTACAATAGTAGAGAAAGTCATGTGAGTGTAACACATCAGATTTTGTCTATTTCCTTCATTTTAATTTAGATGAAAGCCTGTAGAAAAGCTTTATAGCTTATTTTCTTGTAGATACAAAGGGAATACAGAGGCTGAAGTGATATAAAAATTCTTAGAAAGTGAGTCGCTATGCTAGCCTTAAGTCGTCCTCTGTGGTGTAGTGGTTACCTCTAGTTCCCGAGGTCGCGTGTTCAAACCCGGCGGAGGACGACGGATTTTTGGACGTAAAAATCCTTAGCATGGCTTCCTTCGGAAGGGAAGTAAAGCCGGTGGTCCGGTGTCGTAGATTTACGGCATGTAAAAGAACCTCAAAGGCCGCTGAGCAAAATTACCAGTCTTTCACGCCCAATATAGAATGGGACGGTAAGAGTCATAGCAGGTAAAGAGCATCCATTAATAAAACTCTATTTAAATTTTTCTAGTTTTTCATTATATCGCGAGAAACAGCTTAATGGTAATAGCAACTTAAAAAATTACAAGTATTGAAATTTTCAAACCAATAACAAATATCTCGGAAATTCTACAAAAAAGTGTGTTTTAAAGAGATCCAAATTTTGTACAACTAGTGTGTTTTGTATCTCTCTTATGATTTAACAATTAGGCTAAGTATAGAAAATCCATTCCGAATCGAAGAGGCCCTCGCAGGCTTCGAGGAAAATTCAAAGTATAAATTGTATTAGCCATGTAAACATCTTAAACATATGTATTTTAATAAAGAAGTTAGATATTTTAAGCAAATATAATATAAGGAAACATTTTCCATGCAAAAGGTGGTTTGCGGTGAAAAATCTTCGTGCCGCTACCTTGAAAATGCTGAACTTAAATAGAAAGTTGGGTATTAATTCAACTTTTGGTTTGTGTGTCAATCCGTTAATACACACACACATACACACATATATGGGACCTATTTCTAAAAATCTGATGTGTTTCACTCACACGACTTTCTCTACTCTTGTACAAACTACTTATAGAAACGCTTATTCTACATATGGTTCATGTTAATCGAGATGTTAATCTTATTTCTAATTTTCTTGTAGGTGCAAGGGGAATACGGTGGGCTTTAAGCGATAGTCAAATCTTTTAAGAGCTGGTTGCTATGTGACGCATTCCATTCTCTTTGTATGTCCAGGACATAAAAAAAATGAATAACGAATTCCCATTTGAAAAAAGTATTGAAAAATGTAAGGGAATAACAAGCAATATCTCGAAAATGGTTCACTCAACAAAAAAAATGTATATGACATAAATTGTGTATTTTAACGCGATATACATTTTTTGTGTAGTAAAATTTTGTCTATCTCTTATGGTTTACCAGTTCACAAAAGTCGTTCACAATGAAGAGTACTTTTGGAAGCATTCTCAGAAAATTCAAGATATACATTTTGTTTGTCATGAAAATATCTTAAACATATGATATTTTAATTAAAATCGTTAGAGCCATTTTTGATAAAATTAAAATTTTCGAAAAATGTTCCATGTAAAGGGTAGTCTGGGGTGCGGGGGATTTTCTTGAAAACCTTCGTGTCGCATCTCTGGAAGATACTGAACCTAAATACCAAGTTTGGTGTTTATCGGCCTGTTCGTTTCTGAGTTATGCTGTTCACAGTCACACAGGCATACACACGGACATGTTTCCAAAAATGCTTTTTATGGATTCACGGGGTCTCAAAACATATATTTCTGGTAATCTCGGTATCGAATTTTTGGGTGGAATACAATGCTTCCCCTACTTACTATACGTAGTAGAGAAAGTAAAAATATATTTCCGTCGAAATATCGATATCGAATTTTTGGATGGAATAAGTAGATGCTACAAAAAGTGAAAAATCTTATGTGGGACATTCACATTACTTTCTCTACGCGAATATCATTCTGTTGCCTGTATCCTTAAACTAATCAAGTTAATTAAAATCTGTAATGGTTTCAGTTGATCGGCAGTTGTGAGGCAAGACATAAATAAGTCAAACTTCAATCTGCATAAACAAATTATATGTATTACATACCTTTTACATGTGCTTTATGTATATAGATATAGGGTTTAGAACGCATAAGTAAATAAAGTTGTAAAATAAAAAAAATAAAAATAACAGTAAGAGAAGAACCGAGCGGGATGCCTCAGGCGTAACGTCTGTGGCCCATATCCTAAACATCCCTAGGTCCACTGTTTCTGATGTGATAGTGAAGTAGAAACGTGAAGGGACATATACAGCACAAATGCGTACAGGCCGACCTCATATGTTGACTGACAGAGACCGCCGACATTTGAAGGGGGTCGTAAAGAGTAATAGGCAGACATCTATCCAGACCATCACACAGGAATTCCAAACTGCATCAGGATCCACACCAAGTACTATGGGAGTTAGGCGTGAGATGAGAAACTTTGGATTCCATGCTCGAGCGGCTGCTCATAAGCCACCCATCACGCAGGAAAATGCCAAACGACGCCTCGCTTGGTGTAAGGAGCGTCAGCATTACACGATTAAACAGTGGCAAAACGTTGTGTGGAGTGACGAATCACGGTACACAATGTGGCGATCCGATGGCAAGTGTTTGGGTATGGCGAATGCCCGGTAAACGTCATCTGCCAGTGTGTGTAGTGCCAACAGTGAAATTCGTAAGCGGTGGTGTTATGGTGTGGTCCTGTTTTTCTTGGAGGGCGCTTGCACCCCTTGTTTTGCGTGGCATGATCACAGCGCAGACCTACATTGATATTTTAAGCACCTTTTTGTTTCCCACTGTTGAAGAGCAATCGGGGATGGCGATTGCATCTTTCAACACGACCGAGCACCTGTTCATACTCACGTGCTGTGGCGGAGCGGTTACACGACAATAACATCCCTGTAATGGACTGGCCTGCACAGAGTCCTGACGTGAATCCTATAGAACACCTTTGGGATGTTTTGGAACGCCGACTTCGTGCCAGGCCTCACCGACCTACATCGATACCTCTCCTCAGTTCCGCACTCCCTAAGAATGGGTTCCCATTCCCCAAGAAACCTTCCAGCACCTGATTGAAAGTATGTCTGCGAGAGTGAACGCTGTCATCAAGGCTAAGGGTGGGCCAACATCATATTGAATTCCAGCATTACCGATGGAGGGCGCCACGAACTTGTACGTCATTTTCAGTCAGGTGTCCGGATACTTTTGATCACGTAGTGTACATATGTTGTTGATGAACCGGGAATTCCGCCGTATTTGCGCTTCTTGAGTACTCTTCTGCATTCATCCTGTGATGTCTTTTCTATTGGACAGTACAACACCTGCCGCGCAAGGACTCACAGCAAGGAACAGATACTCTAGTCACCTTCCGTCGCAACATTCCTAGATAATAAACATATATTATTATTATTATTATTATTATTATTATTATTATATTATTATTATTATCATCTTTATAGCTTCAAAGTATTGTGTACAGGAGTAATTATGAATCTTCTAGCTCTGCGAGGTATTATCGCCCACCACATAAGAACCAGAATATACAAGTTACATTCACAAAACTAAAACATCGGAATAAAATCACGGAGATATACATGGAAGGTATACTGCACGTTTGGCAGTAACACGCTTGCTGAATTTCCCCAGATAGTCTCAGAAGCTAGTTGACACGAAGAAGGGAAAAGCGCTTAAATAGCAGAAGCTACTAAAACTAAACCCTCCTTTGTATTCTCTTCTCTCTAGATAAATCTGTTCGCACCTATTCCAGTACGTGGAGAATGCACCAACGGATGACACGATGTAGTAACTGCGAGTGAAACACAACAAATATACATTTATGCAAATGAAGTGTCAAAAACATGCAACTGTACAATATTGATACTCAAAGTTATAGAGTGCTTGGTAATAGAGCAATCACTTTCATATGGGAGTCTGATTCCGTAATGTATTTTAACACGGTATCGTCCAAATGATCCCACCTTTTGTGTGCACCAAACTGTACGCGCACAACTTTGCGTGGGTTGTGAAAAATGCCCAAAAAATTACATTTTTTTGCTTTCGTGAGTCTTATACATTGGAATTTACTCTTTAATTATATAATGTCTGTTCAACGACGTTTTAATTATTGGATGGGGGAGCCCTTGTCAGCAGGTATGGGTTTAACTACTGAAGAAGATAGTGTTTACTTTGTATGGGGAAAATGGGGATTAAGACGCGCGACAGATGAAGTACTGTTGACTGTTTTCCACTGTAGACGTCTGGCGCGGCACGAGTTCAGCATACTGTGTGTAGGATGTAATTACCGGAGGAGAACACCTCGTCACTGCGACCAAGTAGATACATTGTGGCTGCACCCGGGAGGCAGGGGCGAAGTGAAGGAGGCGCAGGAGGTCGCAGGTCCGCAGACAGACGGTACCACAGAGACGCACGGACGTCCCATCATTTCCAGTACATTTCCAGTACGAAACACCCGCTCTCGCCAGTAGAGGCGAAGAGTCCCGCAAGAGGGCGACGAAGCGGTCCTTGCAGGCAGGCCAACGCGCCCTGGTGGGGAGAAATCTTTCTAAAGCGCAGCAACCATGCCATTTGTCCATCACCAGAAGTACTACGGAACCCGGAAACACTGTCTGAAAGATGAAAGGGGAAAGATGAAATGATAGGAAATTGAGAAGGAAAAATCGTAATAGAACACACCACCCAAGCATTTGGGTGGTTGTTCACAGGGAATCGAAACTTAGCCACAGATGTTGCAGTCTGAGCCAACCCACCGGATATGCTGATATTATTGCATTTGTCATTGCGGAAACCTGCATTTGAATACACGCGGAAGCCAGTCCAGTGAAATGCAATACTATTGCGGTCGAGCTTTACCTGGGATGTAAGCAATTACACCCCCTAGCTAAAATGCCGCTGAACAGACAGTATATGATTATAAGTACGATACTGATGTTTTAAATATATTTTTACTTTTTCTACCACATACATGGAAGATACTGCATTCCTCCCAAACATTTTATATCGCAATTTCACGGGAAATACATGTTTTGAGGCCCCCTAAATCCAAGAAAGGCGTTTTTAGAAGCTAAAAACGAAACGTCGGATAAATACCAAATTTTATATTTAGGTTCACTACCTTCCAAAGAAGCTACACGAAGATTTTCAAAAAATACCTAACCCCAAACTCTGCTTACATGGAATATTTTTCGAAATTTTTCATTTTCTAAAAAATGACTCTGACGATTTTGATTAAAACACCCCATATTAACGATATTTACATGAAAAATAAAATGTTTACGTTAAGTTTTCTTGTAAGAACCTGTAAAATCCTTTTCATTCGGAAGGAATTTTGTATAATCGTGTATAATTGCTAGTGATAGACGTTAAAACATACAGATTATTTCAAATGACCTTTTTGTGGCATCAGCATTTACTAGATATCCACAATTAATGTTTGTATTTGTTCAATACTATATCATAAGTCCCGTCGTTTTTCAGTTGTTATCTCGCGATTGCATGGAAACAGTGTGGAATTTTAAGGCCAGTATATAGCGTCCAGTTCTTAAACATTTGATTATCGGTGCTCTCTTTGTATATATAAGGAAATGTGTAATATAGCTATCTCGACTAAGATAAAGTAGATAGAAAAATAAACTTTGGCAAGAATAGCCTGTATAACCCCTAATAAACGAAGGGCAGAGAAAGTTATGTGAATGTAACACATCAGATTTTTAAAATGGCACTGAATCTGGCATTTTCAACTCTGAATTCTGCAGCACTTCACAGAAAAGAATAACTACAACTAACTCTAGTAAACCTGGATCCTATTTAATCACCGCTAAACTTAATTCATTGTTGACAATTCACTTTTAATGAGAATCCTATGCACATTCATACACGGTAGTTTGAACAAAATTGTCGTTCCTGTCAAGTGCACTCGGAAGCAGGAAAAGTACCCCATTCCTCCAAATCGCAATATTTTTCTAACCAACACCAGTTTCGACCCAGCCCGTATAATGTCTCTCTATGACTGCTTGGAACAAACCCAAGAAACAAACATGAACCAATGAGCGATGTTATAATCGGTATTAAAAGAAGAAATAACTACTCTAAATCAACTCAACCCAATTTCGCGTAAACAGGTAAACATAGCCAGCCCAATGTACCAGTACATTATATGAGTGCGCTTGGAGGAGGGCGCCATGATGACGCGAATGTCATTAAGGCATGGGATCAGAGGGGAGTGAAGGGCGAGACAAAGGGAAATGTACAGTCGCACAATGAAAATATTACTACATTTGCAGACCTCGGCATCGCTAGTAAATGCAACTCGAACTGCGGATGTTTTCTTTACCTAACTGTCCTTTCGATGCATCGCCCACTTTTTCCGTAACTGTTTAGTTCCTCTTGCCATCACACGCATTCATATCGTTGCCGCCTAGTAGAATTGCCTACAGCGCTTAAATGCGCAGTAGTCATAATATTTATGGAAGCATTTCCTTTGATGTAGACATGCAAATTAAATCTAAAATTGCCATCATCTAATTAATGTCATTAAGAGAATATTAGTTCGATGTATTTATCAATTTTTTTATCTTTTTTGTTCCATAAGTGTTTAGATAGCAACAAACTAATAATAATAATAATAATAATAATAATAATAATAATAATAATAATAATAATAATAATAATAATAATAATAGCAATTTTATAAGTTTTATTATTACACCCTATAATTTTAATTATTATTATTATTATTATTATTATTATTATTATTATTATTATTATTATTATTAACAAAAATAAGACATTCTGGCTTGTTCCGGCTTCAATATGTTAAAGCTCTCCTGGCATCTGGATAACGGTGTTCCTCTTTCTCTGTACACTTTTGTAAACCTGGGATATCCTATTTTATTATAATAGTTTTTTGTATTATTATTTGTATTATTATTAGTAGTAGTGGTGGTGGTGGTGCATGATACTGCTGTGGCCCTGGTAGTAACATTCGTTTGAATAAATAGACTTATAACCAGGCTTATTATTATCCTGTTATTATTATTATTATTACTAGTAGTAGTAGTAGTAGTAGTAGTAGTAGTAGTAGTAGTAGTAGTAGTAGTAGTAGTAGTAGTAGTAGTAGTAGTAGTAGTAGTAGTAATTAAACTTATTCAGCTAGCAAGAACATAGACGTCCCAATGCCAGTATCATATTTTGGATAGCTATAATATCTGCCTGGAATTATGGAAGAGGGTAGATGCGAGGCGTGTTTTTAAAATAAGTACCGTTTTAATATGTTGCCGCTGTAGCGCTGGCGATTCTGAGCATTCGTGATGACTTCCTCCAATCATTAGGAAGCCATACGCAGGCTGTGAGCGATCGCTACTTGTGCGTTCCTGTTGTTAGAGCGTTTCGAAATGTTCAAAACAATCTAACGACGCACCGACAGTGAAGTCAGATCAGTGATTCGTATTTTGAATGCGAGAAATGTTACGCCAGCAAACATTCATCGCAAATTGTGAGGTTTATGTGGAAACGATAATGAATGACAATGCCCAGCCACACACAGCCAGACAAACTCAAGATCTGATTGCATCATTTGGGGGGAACAATTCGACCACCCTCCCTACAGTCCGGATTTGGCACCAAGCGATTTTCATCTGTTACCTCATTTGAAGAAATTCCTTGGTGGAAAACATTTCAACGAAGATGATGTTATGAAACAAGAAGTGCAGATTTGATTTTAATCACAGGTGGCATCATTCTTTGAAAAGGTTTACAAAACTGGTTTCCCGTTACAAGTGCCTAAATGACGGCGGTGACCATTTGGAGAAGTAGTGTATGGTTTAAGATAATGAATGAGAATAAAGTATTTAGAAACTAATGTACTGTTATTTATTAAAAAATTATCGGAACTCATTTTAAAAACATGCCTTGTAGATTGGTGGGCTTGCGAGGGCAGAGTTACGTATCCTCGTTCTTACATGCGTCACTTTTTACTTTCTCTACTAAGTATAGTAAGCAGGGGAAGTATTGTATTCCACCCAAAAATTCAATAGCGAGATTTCACCGGAAATAGATGTTTTGAGACCCCCTGAATCAAAAAAAAACGCATTTTTGGAAGCATGTCCGTGTGTGAGTCTGAAAACAGCATAACTCAGAAACGAATAGTCAGATAAACACCAAACTTGGTATTTAGGTTCAGTATCTCCCAGAGATGCGACAGGAAGGTTTTCAAGAAAATCACCCCACCCCAGATTACCCTTTACATGGAACATTTTTCGAAAATTTTAATTTTCTCAAAAATGGCTCTAACGATTTTGATTAAAATATCATATGTTTAAGATATTTTCATGACAAATAAAATGCTCATCTTGAATTTTCTGGGAATGTCTTCAAAAGTATTCTTCATTGTGAAAGACTTATGCATAACTGGTAAACCATAAGACATAGACAAAAGTTTACTGCACAAAAAATGTAGATCGCGTTAAAATACACAGTTTATGTCATATACATTTTTTTGTTGAGTGAAACATCTTCGAGATATTGCTTGTTATTCCCTTAAATCTTCCAATACTTATACTTTTTTCAAATTTGTTATTCATTTTTTTATGTCCTGGATGTGCAAAGAGAATGGAATGCGCCACATAGCAACCAGCGCTTAAAGGATTTGACTATAGCTTAAAGTTTACCAATTCCCCTTGCATCTACAAGAAAATTAGCAATAAGATTAACATCTCGATATCTCGATTAACATGAAGCATATGGAGAATAAGCGTTTGTAAAAATAGTTTGTACAAGAGTAGAGACAGTCATGTGAGTGTAACACATCAGATTTTTCTTCTACAAAATACGATTTTTTCACTCAGCGCTGTACCTGTGATGGTAAAGCTCAAATATATCTAATATGTATCAATTGTGTCTCAGTGGTAACCCCCAGACTCGCAAATAACAGAACACTAGAATCACGTGCTTTAGTTGACATCAGGACACAAGATGTATAACAACGCAGGTTTTAGTGCGTTCTGCCTTTGTTTAATTTGTGACGGTTTCTAGCTCCGTAAGAAGTCTTTAGTAAAATGCTACAAACTGATTTTGAAATACCTGCACGCAAATGTCCTAGTTTACGGCGAAATCGTAGACTGCCAACATCATCATCCAAATTCCCAGGGATGTTGTTCTCATTCCGAAGTAATTGAGTTAATACGTTTGACGTGCAACCGTTGGCAACCTTGCTTCCGTTCACCAGCCTGCTGTCACTTGACAAGGGAAACGCAGCATCATTGCTTCATCTTCCGAGCAAGGCAGATACAAATCAAATTATGTTCCAGCAGGGAGGAAGCAGTTCATTTCTTGGGTGGATTCCGTCCCGAGTAACACAGTCCTTGAAACTGGCCAACAAAGTTTGCATTTTCACGAAGGTTTCATCAGATGCTCAGCACTTGTTACTTTCTGCAATGACACGATCAGAAGGTTCCGAATTTGATTCTGGGCTTGATGGAATCCTTATTGAAGGGTTTTCTACACTTTTTATTAAACTCTCTTTAAAGGTTGCATGCTGATTACTATTATTGTCAATAGCATTCTTAACGAAAAATTGAATATTCATGTTTTTTTTGGAACGTCGTATAAGTGAACTTGCAACAGCTTCAGACAAGACTAAATCTCAAGGCATTTTTCAAAAATATTATTCTGAAACAAGTGCAATTAATTATAACTCTTATTTAAATTTTAAAGATTATAGTCATACAACATTTTACGATTACTTCACTGTGTCGATAACGTTTACAGTGGAACAAAATTTATCCCTTAGATCATTTGTATCTGTTATAGAATTTTCTCAAAAAGGAGGGTATGTTTAACATGTTGCAAAATATAGTTTTGAGAGTTTTGTATTAAAGAAACACGTGTTTAAAGCTAAGTTTATTTGTCTCAAATTTTGTCATCTAAATTTTCACCAGAAGCAAATGTGTGCGCTCTACTCACTCGTTAAAGCGTTCAATTCAGCAAATTTCAGAAAACGATACTATTCACGGTTTTTATTTAAACTATAAGGGTCAGTGGAAACACTAGCTTCCTTAACCGAATTTGCTTTTACGCTAAAAACAAATAAATTTTGTCTGAAACATTTTTATTACACCAACCATTATTTTATAAAATATATGTTTAAAGAGTTATTAACGTTAACACATTGATAGGCTAACTTAGGTCTTCCAGGCGGGATGGCTCAGGCGGTAACGTCTCGGGTTCAATCCCTTGGGACATCCCACTTTGATCCATGGGTTTTTTCGGGTATTTCCCGGGTCGTCAGGTGAATGCTGGAATGGTTCCTTTCATCCTCCGGATTTCCTGTCCTTCCATTCCGTTTCATTAAACATTTGATTCCTCCTTCACCCAGGTTAATGGTTGGCTGCCGGGGTATAAGGACCTTCCCCTTGGGGGTGCGTTGGACCCTGTGTGGGGCAAGGACCCAGTTCTGCCTGTCCGATTGTCGGGGCGTCTCAATCAGGAAACTATAAGGGGCCTGTCATTGCTGTGCCGTCACTCCTAGTTCCTGCCGCCCGGTGTCTCCTTTCACCTCATCCCTTCCTCCCGGGAGCGCCCCCTTGTGGGGCGTTGGTACAATATCCTCATTCCTGGATCGGTGCAGGATCACCTCAGCTTCACAATCCAATCCATTCTAGCTTAGGTCTCATTTGTTTGATTTTAACAAAACACAGACGCGGTTTAAATACAGAAATTAATTTTCTTTTATAAAATAATGCTTGGTTTAATAACAAAATGTTTCAGACAAAAGCTGCTTGTTTATGCATAAAAGGAAAATATGTTAAAAAGATTGGGATTCCCACTTTAAAATGCGTGCCATGAAATGATCTTGATAATAGTGTCACTTTGTCCAGCTTTTAAACTGTTACTTTAAACTGTTCTTCCAGATGGTTCACCTACTGAGGAGTCAAACCCGAGACTTCTTTAATTTCTCCTGGAGGAATCATTTACTGCACGTCACGCCAATTGTCACAAACTCGTCACAAACAGCAATTTTCGTCACACCAGAAAGTCCTCGCTAACTAACTCCACTTGGCTTATATAGCCCAGAGAAACTTCCACAGAACATCCAATTTCGGGCGTAAAAATCCTTAGCACGGCTTCCTTCCGAAGGGAAGTAAAGCCGGTGGTCCCGTGTCGTAGATTACGGCACACAAAAGAACCTCAAGCCTGATAAAGAGGCCTCTGAGCTAAATTACGGGTCTTTCACTGCCAATATAGAATGTGACGCTAAGGACCACAGTAGTTAAGGAGCGTCCATAGATAAAAACTCAATTTAATTTTTAACAGAACATCCAGGAATATTCTGAACACACGTTCTGGAGACAGAGGAAGGAAATCCCCAGAAGGTTCTGGTTATCTGTCGATAACATTACTCGGTTTACGCAGTCTAGAGCGCTACTTATCTTTGTTTAACTCAGATTGCCCGGCACCGACCTTCCGATAACCTTGGGCTATAGTTGCTGCGTCACATATATGCACTAAATAAAATATAACTGATATTAGTGCCTTTCCCCTCAAATGAAGAAACATTTACTGTGCATTGATTTAAAGATAAGCCGCTGGAAGGTTGAAATAATAATAGAAAAACATCTTATATACCAAGTCAGCATTGTGCTCCAAATTAAATTCCAAATACCTATGAAAAATCTTAAAATACTCGAGGAGTTATAAGAAAGCTTTCAAGTTTAACAAGTATTATGATATCTGTCCTTTGCCCTCCTTAGAAACGTTTTCTGTTGGATCCCCAGCTTTAGGAACTGAAGCTCCACAAAATGTTATCCCGTATACGCAGAAGAAAAATTGCAGAAGGATGCCCTCAATTTAGAAGTGAGCCCTTCTGGCTGAAGCTATTTGTTCCGTGATCTAGCGTCAAATCGTCTATCGTCTCCATCTCCGCCCCATTACCCATGTTTATTTGCAAGTCACGTCTCTCTGATGGGGAGCACTTTCACCTGCGTACTGAAATGCGATCTTCAAGATTACATCCTAGAGTCACATGGCCCTCTCGAGGGTATTTTTATCATTTTGCTCCACTTGTGTTTGAGATTTTTTCCCCACTTGCTCTTGAAACAGGAAAAATTGCAGTGTTCTCCAGTCGAGTATAGGTACCTCCCTTTTCCTGTTAGGTGAAAGCTTATACACCGTTTTCTTTCTCTCTACACGATAGCTTCAAGCAAAACATGTTTGTTTACCTGTTTTACTTACCTATGCCAAGGCCTCCCAAACTGACTATTGACTGATTTTTTAATTTAGATTCGTACCCGCATGTTGTTATTGTAGCTCAGTTGGTTAGCAGCGACACGGCAAGCCGGAGGTTCATGGTATCGATCCCGGTAATGTCATTGAATTTTTCAGTCTTTTCAACTTTATTCTACACGCGGCATGTGTGGAAGAACACTTAATATCAGTGTATAGAGATGGACAGGACATCTTATGAGACAGCACCCAAATATATGGACTTAAGACACAAGGGAACTGCGC
This sequence comes from Deroplatys truncata, assembly GCA_030765065.1. Taxonomy (NCBI): domain Eukaryota; kingdom Metazoa; phylum Arthropoda; class Insecta; order Mantodea; family Mantidae; genus Deroplatys; species Deroplatys truncata. The sequence goes on along the minus strand of CM060980.1, from coordinate 124,953,589 downwards.
CCCCACGTGGCCCTGGGGAGCGAGCTTCATCCGAGTGACACTCCCACCCCCGAAAGCATTTCTTTTGGGCCAGCACCTGGTTGCCTAATCCGGCCCTCCCATTACAGAAAATTAAACTTAGTTTTATTTACGGACGCTCTTTAACTACTGTGGTCCTTAGCATCCCATTCTATATTGGGTGTGAAAGATCGACAATTTTGTTCAGAGGCCTCTTTATCAGGCTTGAGGTTCTTTTTCGTGCCGTAAATCCACGACACGGGACCACCGGCTTTACTTCCCTTCCGAAGAAAGCCATGCTAAGGATTTTTACGCCCGAAAAAAATCCGTCGCCCTCCGCCGGGTTTGAACCCGCGACCTCGGTAACTATAGGCTAGCATTGTAACCACTGCACTACGGAGGACGACACCCCCTCCCATTACAAAATGGAAGTGGATACGCCGCTTACCTGCGTCAACCCCCAAAAAGGAAGACTACTGAAAAACCTCGGTGAGACCGACAGTCTCTAGCAACTGTCTACCGGCTTTCCAGGGCGGTACCAGAGGACCTCGAGGCGTCCCACAACCCCGCTTGGATGGAAAACCGCCCAGATGTACCCAAACCCCCATGGGTATCGGGAACCACTGCCCCGCTGAGTCCAACCCAACCCAAACGATACCCCTACGGGACCCAAATATACGGACACAAGAGTGACTTTCTTGGGACCCCAGGATTGGTCAGAGGAACGTCGGCGGGCAGAGAACCCGATGGGCAGATGATTTGAAGACGGCCTTCGGCAGTAGGTGCACTAGGATAATAAGAGGGAGAAATAGCCAGGAGAGGAATAAATTAAATGATATTTCCCGGCATAGTAAACCGGGACTGCAAAACTCCACTCCTTTTCACTTGAAAGTGGCCCTTGCCCAAAAGGGATGTATATGGACCAGTTGTAAATTGTGAATATATGTGTTTAAATCTCTAGTTCCAACGCTTACCAACAAAGCGGAAAACGCCTCAATGCTCAACATAAAACTTTAAATCTTTCAAACAAAACTATTATTATGAATATTTGTGACAGGAAGGAGTTTTTAAACTTATACTGGATTTGTTTTCAAAGTGTGCCATCGTATGTGTATGACGTCACTTGCCTTACCGCTGAGCCTAAAACTCAACCGCTTAGTACTTTCTCTGAAGTGTATGATTCGTATGTTGGAGAAGTTGCCTAGCAAGCACGAGTTCAGACTAACAACATGTACTTAGTGTCATAGCAACAAATGGGGTTTGTACGTATGTGTCCTACCACTAAACTGCTTTCTCTTTGTTTTGTTTGGTCGATATCGAAGGTCCGTGAAAGCTGTAAGCGGAGTACTTGTTATCATCGCTAGCGTAAGGCAACATGAATTTGTAGTAATTTATTGGTCGACTTTTTCAATTCACATCACTCGGTTCTGATGTTGTTGGTCACAGAACGTTTTCGGGAAGCGTCCTTCCCACCTTCAGCGTGGCATGTCGACATGTGTGTCATTGCGAGGCACTTTTGGCCTAGGAGTAGTGACTAGGGTTGCGACATCGGAGTCGTTACGTTTGTTTAGAAGCGTCCTGTAGTCGAATGTTTACAGAGAGGGTTACCTGTACAGTTGAGTCAATTGTATTGCCGCACAATATTTAAGTAGACGAAATGAGAAAGGAAAGGGTACAGAAGTTCACAACGTTGTGAAAGTATTATTCGAGTATGGGGACATTGTTTTCTGTATTATTAACGGACAGCTTTATTGCTAACCGTGTAATAGCACAATTGCTTTGCGCATAGCAGATCGCGTAATGCGAAAAGACATGTCAACATAGAAACAAACAAGCGTTGTATTGCAAAATATGAGGATAAACTGCTACAACAAGAGTCACCTTTCTGCCGATATTCCGTTGTATAACCTACAGGATACAAAGTTGCGGGTTGTAATTCATTGCAATAAACTAACATAGAATCTTATCCATGTGCATATTGCGACGTAGCATTTTGCATTAATGCTTTAATAAAAATATTTCAGTTATATAAGTCATCTGTATTTTTATAAATAGTATTGCAGAAATAAAGTAAATGTTAACGAAACATGCGAATTCTTCTTGTATAGACTGTACCGCGCGCGGCCAATGCCAGCCCTTATCGCTACACCCTTACCTTCCTATTCTATACGTTTTTCTTCATGTAGCAACTCCGATGTCGCAGCCCTACTGTGCGGTCCAAATCTCTTGACGTTTCGTGACAATAATAATCGGATCCAGCATCTCGCAACAGGACGAAACACTCGCTTCACTTGCCACCGCCGCTCAATCTACCAACCTGGAACCACAACTCAGCCGCCTTGACGCATTGGAAACCGCCATCCAGGACCTTCACACCATCGTCACAGACTTCACAACCGCCTTCCAGAGCTTCACCGCACGGTTCGAAAGAGCCGACACAGCCATCCGAGGCCCGGGGGAATCCATCGCCAGCCTGCCACCACCATCAGCACCGCCACCTCCGACAGAATGCCTAGAGGAGGTTAGGCACACGACGTCAACCCTGCTTACGACGATTGCCTCTCGGGCATGAAGAGTGAACAGGAACGCACAAATGGCTACTTGATGTCACTAGAAGCCGCCCGCTTCTTCCCAAGCCACTATCGCTCACCAGAGGGCTCCTTTCGAGGACAGCGCCACAATTAATAACTGATGCAATAAACAACAACGCTACAAACCTTTCCAACTCCTTTCCACGTACCTACCCGTGGTGGCGGCCAGGGCCTAGGTCATGGCCGTCAGCCGGACATACCTTACTCCGCTGCCAGCGCAATAAGCTGGCAGTTATCCTACCGCGTACTAACGGGCGTGCAGCGGCGGAACCCTAATACCTTTCCTTACTTCTCCTTTCTACTCCATGGCAAATCCTTCCGATTCCCGAAACCCCCCCCCAAAAATAATAAGTAAATAAATAAAAATCTCTTGAGGTTTCGTGACAATAATATGGAGTGACCGCGTGGTTGACAAACTTCGCTTCGTCAGAACGTTACGAGTTTGTTATAAAGGCCATCGCAATGTTCACTTAAAACTACAGTAAAACAAGAAGAGACACAATAATGGAAATGTAATACATAAATAGAGAAATAGATACCATACCTTTCTATGCATCCTTTATTATTCAAATGCAGCTAACGCCATATCCTCGATATCATGTTTATCATAAAATTCAAAAAACTGCGCCGTACATGTTTTCCGAAATCGTCCAGGTTTGTACATCTCTTAGGTAAGTGTATATGCTTTCTTCGCGATGTAAATAATTTCGCGGCTTTCTCTGCGTGCACCTTATTCGCTTCCCTACACACACGTGAAACAGCTAATTCTTAAGGAAGCACGCCCCAGCCTAAGTTCTTGACATTTCGTGAAGTTAAGGTTTTTGCGGTTTTCTTCGTTAGCATACTTTTTAAAGAAATTGTACAAACTGAAGACAACAATTCCAACCTTACTGCTATATCCACTGTACTACTGGGCATACTAATCGACAGTTTCATGATAAAGTTAACTTTATAAATGCTAGGACAAAGCTTATCTATGTAAGAACTAAGTACATCGCAGTTGAATTCACAATTGAGTCGCTTAACCTTCCAGCTAACGCGCTGTAAAAAGTACACCACCACTATTTTTGCTTTGTCGATGTTTTAACACCGTTCAATATTAACCTTGAGGTATCGCGTCAATTGTGCAATAAATTCCATTGTTGATGCTTCCTCGAGAATGTGATGATAGTTGCTGATTCTTTGCCTACCTAAAGTTTTCAGTTAGCTTTTTATTTTTTTTTTTTTTTTTTTTTTTGTGATGCTTTCCAAGTAACGAGGTGTTGAATGTTGTAAAGAGCACAGCGCCCTCTTCTCATGTAACGGATACGTGATTGGTTCTAGGACTCATATTATACAGAAGGAAGCATAATGACCATAAAAATGCACTTAATCGTTGGTTTTCCAAAGGTGAAAGAAAACCATACATGAGGTTGTTTTGTAGAGCTGCATCAGCGGGCTTTAAAAGGATTTTCATACGAGTTTGTAACTATATCAGAAAACCTCGTGGGGTAACTATTTCTAAATTTATTTGAGACATGGAGAGCTGCTCATTATTAAGTGATAATTATGTCTATAACATAACAATATATAAAATAACTACAACAGCAATGGATTTATTACTATTACAAGCATAACTATAACTAAAAGCCTCCGTTTTAACGTCATGAAATATAACTATAATGACGAAACATTGGAGGTAAAAATATGATTCTTTTTGTACTTGTTCAGGAAAATGTCGCCATTTATCCTAACTAATTGTTACTTTTCTGAAATAGGAAATACACTTGCGCGCACATGACATTGCAATTAGAGTTTTACCAGCGGCGAGGTGTATTGTCCGTAACGCCGCCCTGCTGAGGTGGTGCCGTATTAGTGGACACACCTCAAACGTCAAGAGATTCGGACTGCATAGTAGTAATGACCAGAGAACGGAACTTAGGCAGAATGCCTTTTTAAATGTGTCAAATCTATCTTCAACTTGAAAGTGAATCTGAACGAATTTGTACCTTTGTGATTGAAATGCCACAGTTTTATGTTGCCTTTTTCTGCCTTTTTAAATATAAAGACCTATTTTACGAAATAAATGCTTTTTGTTGCCTTTATTTCATTATTTATCTATTATTTATTAATTATTAAACATTTCCTTTGGGTACATTTTATTTCAATAACCGTTAGTCCGTGACAATGAAAGTTAGTTCGACGAATGTATATTATTGTCTTTAAGTTGCAGACAACATTCAGTTCATTATTTTCTTTGCAACAATGAGAGCTGCCGCGCAAATAAATGTATAGATAACAAGAAGCGTTTGAATTAGCGTCTGTGTTTATTTTAAAAGGCAATAATGAGTGGTCAAACTTTGCGGTTTTTTTCAGTTTTCATTGCAACATTGTTGTATCTAACAGCAAGATGCCGAAATTCAGTGTTTCTTTACGCAGTAAATTACAAAGTTACGTTAATACTTTTGGATCCGACGTATTTTGTACCGACGGTAAAGTACTCGCATACAAAATATGCAAGCAGTGAGTGAATTACGAAAATAAGTATTTTATCACAGCATATCGACACAATCTAACACAAAAATGCGCTTTCCAAGGATTTCTTTGCTTCCAACAGTAATTGCAACATCGTCGAAAATCCCAATTTGTATTCGACTTATGTAAAGCTTTCCTCAGCGCCGGAATCCCTTTGTGTAAATTACGGAATCCTACATTATCGCAGTTTTTTGTAGTATACTAACCAAACTGTACCTAGGGAGTCAAGTTTGCGAAAATGTTACTTAACCTAACGTTACGATGACAATGAAAATCATTAAAGATAAAATGAAAAATAAGAAGATCTGGATTTCTATCGACGAGTCAACAGATACCATGGGTCGTTTCATTGCCAATGTTGTTATTGGTCCATTAGATCCTACAGAAGATGAATCATTGAAACCATGCCTGCTTACAACAGAGTGTCTTGAGAAAGTTAACAATTCAACTATCGCACAGTTATTCACCGGTTCATTAAAGTTGCTGTGGCCTGAAGAGATTCAATACGACACGTCTTACTTTTCATCAGTGACGCTGCACCATATATAAAAAAGGCTGGAATAGCGTGCTATTTCCAAACATGCTTCACGTGACCTGCGTAGCACATGGCTTTCACAGGGTGTCAGAAGAGATACGATGCTTGTTTCCGGATGTTGACAAATTGATTTCCACTATTAAGAAGATCTTTGTGAAAACCCCATTAAGATCCTGAAATTTAAATCCATTGCACCAAGTGTACCTCTGCCCTCCCCCCCCCCCCAACCTATCATAACGAGATGGGGGACATGGATCTCAGCAGCACTTTACTACGCTTCAAATTTCCACAGTATAACTGAGGTGGTGAACGCTCTGGAGGATGCAGCATCTTCAATTGTAGTAGCCAAGAAACTTCTTAACTCTTCGGAAGTGAAAAATGAGTTAACTTTCATTGCGCCCAAGTTTGGGTTCCTGCCACAAATGATCTGCCAAATTCCAGAAAGAGGACAAGCTTTAACGAAGTAGGTGAAAATTGTGGATGATGCAGTGCCAGGGAAACGGGGTTCATTAGTTAGCGAAAAGTGTAAAAACGTGTTATCAAAAATTGTGATCTGGATAAACTTAGAAACATTTAAAAAATTCTACCAGGTAACAATTCTGTTGCTGTTGAAATGAATCATACAATGATGCTATGTTTTAGATTTGCTCCAATAACCTCTGTCAATGTTGAGAGGTCAGTTTCTCATATGAAAAATGTGTTATCTGACAAGAGGTTCAAATGACCCAGCGAACTTAACGAAACATTTGGTTGTCATGTGCAACGAATAAGTCATTGCAATACACAGGCCTTTTTAAAAAATATTTCATATTTGTGTCAACTACAACACTAGCATTTTGCTCAAAACTTTGAAGTTATTTAAAATATGACGATCGAGTTATTGAATAGTGCAATCTATTAAATAAATGGGTTTTTCCAATTGCCTTTTATTGCCCGTTTTAGAACTTATAATGCTTTTTGCCGGCCTATTTTAATGATTTAATGCCTAAAATTCCGTTCTCTGGTAATGACGTTACCGTATTAGCACTTTGAGGCAGTATTTTTAACACTTAAATGATTTCAGTCAAACTATATAATATATAAATTCAATAACAGCCTAGCTTAAAGCAATATGTGTATGTAACAATATATAAAAAGTGTATATTACAGTCATTGTATATGTTTATGTTATTGTATACATGAGTAATAATGTTATGTGAATGCATTACGTAATTTAATAATGTAGGAGCTGTGAGAATTATAGGTTAAAAGTTACTAACAATGAGGTAACTATGATGCAATAATGAATTTGAAAGTTAATAATACTACTAGTCATTCTTGGAGCAACAATAATGTAATTTTTGAGACAGCTCATAAAATAGCCAATCAACAACCACAAAAAGCTTTAGTTAAATGAAAGTAATCTATTGGACTAGGATTAGCCAATCAGAAACTGAAATATAGCAACATTTACAAATTTAGGCGCTAGAAATCAAGTCAGTTGCTTGTAGACAGTGCTCATAACTGGACGCGTTAGTTGTAGACAGTGTTACTAATTAGACGCGAGATGTGTCCTCGAGAAATTTAATACGTATTTTGTGTGATACGTGCGGTTGCAACAACTTCAAGTTCGGCTCCCCAACAGTTGAACTACAATACAAAACTTCTTCAAATTGGCTCCCAAAACGTGGGGCAAATAAAAACGTCTTCAACTCCTCGGATTGAACGCCATGCTAGCCAGGTAACTTCTCCATCATACGTGTACTACGTTACGTACTTCCCCTTAGAGAAAGGGATACTCGCTTTAAAAAGTTCGCTCTAAACTATGAAGATACTTTGAAATGAACACTCAGAAAACAGAATTGCTAAACTAAACGCCTTTATTTATGGTCATCCGTTGGTATCGAACGGTCTTCTCTCACTAGTCTGTGTTTAAAATCTAGTAAAAGGAACTTAAATTTCCTGCATCAGCTTTACTCCGCTGAAAGCTTTTCTGTAGTAGTACTGCAGAGTACCCACCCCCCAAAAAGCAATTCAGTACACAATAAAGCGAACACAAGGAAAGAAATAAAAACAGCAAAGCACCACAGCGAACGCTGGCTCGGATGTGGAAGATAAAAGTTGGCGTTATTATCCTCGTAACGTTGGTACCTCCAGAAGAAAAAAAAATCCGCGTTTTTATTTATGTGTTGACACGAAATGGGCAGCTGCGGAACATGCTTGTTAAACTTCTCTTAGCTTTAAATGAAACACATCCGAAAAGCATTAGCCTGCCACTGACACTATCTTTACGTTTCGTAATATTTGGAAAGTTTACTTTTATAGCGTATTAAATCTTCCTGTGGTACCTCACTTGGAAATTTATGATAGTAGACGGTATTGGAAAAGTTGAGCAACTCCTCTGATAGATTAAAAACTTACAAGTCAAGTTTATACATTTTAAACTAGTTTATGCCAAACACTTAAGAGAAAATTAAAAGTTACATCTCGCCAATATTAAATTTGTTAAATTCATGACCCATTATATCAAAAACTATTTTAGGATACTATACCGAAATTTGTGCAGGACGTGGGTGTGTTACTTCTTAGTACATCCATCAACTTTTATCCAATAAATTCGTTTATTAAGGAAGATTGGGTTATTTTCTTAATTATACCACCTTTTAAAAGCATTTATCAGCAATCATTTTTACTTTCTCTACTACGTATAGTAAGTAGAGACATGTCCGTGTATATGTCTGACTGTGTGTGACAGATTTTCTTTTTAATTATCTGTTCACACAACCTTTTTCTGAAAAAAATATATTGTATTTATTTAGGGAATGCCATAATGTGTATTTACGCTGAAATCTAAGCGTCGAATTCTTGGGTAGAATACAATACTTCCTCTAATCACTATAGGTATAGATAAACTAGAAAGTATAGATAAACAAATAAAGTAAATATTATGCAAATAACTGTACATATTGCTTGAACAATATGCCTGCTCTACTCTGATTTAAAATCATCAAATGCCTATTGCTCTGTCGGAAAGTTTACGATCAGTGAATTTATTACATGTAGAAAATGATGCAGTATCCGTAAACTTTCTGTTAGCATTGTACCTGGGAACATGTGTGTTATTCACATATAATGTAATCTACGGGGTTAGTTAATTATAAATTTAGTTACAAACAAACGGATGTTTATTACAGTGGCCCCATTCTGCATGTGACAAAATTCCCATTAAAGCGCGTCCTCTTTCAATAAACAAGTAATCGATCCCAGGACTAAACCACAGAAAGGCAATTACGTTTTATAGAGTTGTCTCGCATATGCCGAACCAAAACAAAATACACATTTTGATCAACTTCCGCTGCCTAACAACAGATGGTTATTAACAATGCATTTTGAGAGCCTGGCGTACACAAAACGTATTCAAAACGAGGAAGGGCTGTGATTGGCCGGATGAAAAACGTGGATCGATGAGGATTACGAGGGGAGTACGATGTGGCATGTCGCTTCACAATCTTCGATAGCACATACAGCCTTTGTCCCTACTGACGTGGCCATACCAGGATTAGTTTCTGAATATTGAGGATTTCGGTGACAGGCTTAAAATGGGGACATAAGAGTACAGCCAACCCATCCAACAGGTACAGACAACTTGCTAACAAGCCCAGAGTGTCCTGGATATCCTTTGATGTGTTCTTTTTTACCTTCACTGTCAAAAATCATGCTGTAACCTCACAATTTGGACAATATTAAATTCGTCTAAAGATAAACGGAAACAGAAGACTGTGATTCTCTAAAGCATTTAAGCGAGAGATTAAAATGTTACTACAGTCACTACTACCAATTAAAGAAGCACCTGCAAAAGAATCTTCTTTTTCTTCACTCTTCAAGGACTAGGCTCTACAGCCTGTTCCGGCGCCCATTTTATACCCGGTCTCCCCAATTCTCCCTTTCCTTTCAGAGTATATCCATAGCTGCTGCGGGTAGCTTTTTTATGGCGGGTCGGGTCGCTTGTATGCGTGCTCCGCGCACTATGTACAACACCGGGGGTTTTTCTATTTTAAAACTCCCCCGTTGCACACTTATGAGTATTCTTTTTTATATTTCTTTCTTTTTTTTTTCTTTTTTATTATTTGTTTTTACTTTATTTAGTGAATTACATTAAGAATACCAAGAAAAAAATATTTTTTTTTGGGTGGGGGTTAATTTTAATTTTTAGGGATAGGTTTTAGGATAATATGAACACTACTACACAAGAAGTATAGATCTCTTTTTTCTCTCTCTTCTTCTTCTTTTCCCTATCATATGCCCTCCTGCAGAGGACACTTAAGGCTTTCTTAAATGCGGGAGATCCAAGGCCAAAGTGGCCCCTTTGTCCAACTCCCAGTGTTCCTTCCGGATAAATATCTGGAAGGCCTGTAGATTCACTGCGTCCCCAACTTTGAGTACCCAAAAATAGGTGGCAAAGATTAGCCAAGTAATGGCATCTGCCAGTTTCTGGTCACCGTGCTGGAATTCGAGGTTCAGATAGACCCCCAGTGGAAACACTTGCACGCCACTACAAAACACTCCTATTCGTCCATATGCCCAGTCCCATATTGGGCGTACGACGGCACAATCCACCAACTTGTGACTCAAGGTCTCCACTGCAGAACGCCTGAGGCAGAGATTTGACGTTGCTCAGCTATTAATGGTTCCACTTTTAACTTCTCTACCACGTCTACACATAGTAGGTAGAGTCTATATTGCATTCCACTCAAAAATTTCATACCGATATATCAACGGAAATACACGTTTTGTGGTCCCCTGAATACAAAAAAGCTGCGTGAGTGTGGTTGTGTGTGTGTCTGTCTATGAACAGCGTAACCCTAAAATGAAAAGCCGAATAATATCAAACTGGCTATTTAGGTTCTGTACCTTCCAAAAATGCCACACAAAGATTTGCAAGAAAATCACCGCCCTAAACTACCCTTTACATGGAACAATTTTTTCGAAATTTGTTATTTTTTAAAAATGACTAACGATTTTGATTAAAATAGCTTATATTAAAGTTATTTACATGACAAATAAAATATAGATATTGAATTTTCTAGGAATAGCCTATGAAGTCCTCTTCACTGGGAAGCAATTTTGTATGATCTTGTATGACTGCTAAACGTAAGGCGATAGACGAAAACGTACCGCACAAAAGATGTAGATCTCTTTAAAATGCACCATTTATGTCAAATAACTTTCTTGTGACATAAGCCATTTCTGAGATATCCATTATTAATGGCTCGAATTGTTATTACTTTGTCATTCTTTTAAAATCATGTCAATATTCAGTTGTTTCTCGCGATTGCATAGAAACCGTATGGAATTTAAAGACCAGCGCATAGCGTCCAGTTCTTAAACATTTGACTATCGCTATTCCCTATTACTTTTAGTTCCATTTATACCCCGCTTTTAACTACATTAGTCTTATCGGCGGCCTTTCCTTTGGAACTTATTGGCAATGGTGTTAACTCGTATTCTCTTGTCATTAGGTTTGTTGCACTTTTCAATTTTTTAATCATTAGATCACACACACATTCACGTTTTCATTCACACTTCCAGACTCTGGGGAGGATAGGGAATAATCTTGGCTAGAGAAAAATTCCCACCACCCCGTTTACCGACTGAGCTATTTCCGCTATTCCCTTTGTACCTATAACGAAACGTGTAACGTAGCTATTTCTGCAAAGGTATATCTCGATTAAAATGTAGATAGAAAAATAAACTTTAGTAAGATTTGTTTATATTCCCACTAATAAACGATAGAGGGTAGGGAAAGTCATGTGTGTGTGTCACATCAGATTTGTTTTTCCATTTACATTCCGCCTGTAACTGCAATGATCATATCGGTGGCCTTTCACCTTAGGGACATGTTGCTTTACTGGCAATGGTGTTAACTCGCATGCACTTGTCTTTGGATTTCTAGATTACTTTGGATTCTGTACACTAGAACACATATATTCACACTCTCATTCATACTTCCAAACTCTGGGCAGGATAGGAAATAATCGTGGCTAGAGAAAAATTCCCACCTCCTAGCCGGGAATCGAACCCAGGACCCCTCGCATAGCAGACAGGTGCTCTATCGTGTAATTCTTGTCTTATTTCATCATTTCCTTTTTTTAATCTAATAAAGTGTAACCTGTGGTGAGTCTTAGAAACTTCATTTCGGCCACGTGAAGTTTTGTTTTATTTATTTTTGTTCTTATTATGGATTCGCTTCCATTAATCAAAATGACGACAAGATTGGTGTCATTCTGGAATCGTTAGGGAGCCGACCGTGCAAACGCGCATCATCCGGATCCCAACTCCCTTAGGGTCTCCCCTTCATCCCTTCATGTTGAAAGTACAAAGGGCCAACTATGGTCTACAGTGCTCTAATGACTGGAGGCCTCCATCGGACTAATCGTAATCCTATTCATAATACCAATTATTTTTACATTCACTAGCACTTACTTTTAATACGTAGAGGAAGTAGTATTGCACAAGCAAAAATTCAATATCGAGATTTCATGGGAAATACATTGCATTGAGGTAACCTAAATTAAAAGAAAAACATTTCTAGGTTTTTAGTAAAGATCCGGGTGTGTGTGTGTGTGTGTGTGTGTGTGTGTGTGTGTGTGTGAATAGTCTAACTCAAAAACAAAAAGTCGAGTAAATATCCATCTTATTTCGAACATGTTTAAGGAGCTACGAAGATTTTCAAGAAAATACATCGCCACAGGCCAGCCCTTAAATGGACAGACTGTAATAATTTTGGTTAAAATGGTATATTTTTGAGAATCTATATGAAAAAGCGTATATCTTGACTTTTCTGTAAACACCTTTTTAAGCCTATTCATTTTCATCGAAATTTATCTAAGAGACAAAGCTTTGCTGCAGAAAAAAGTGTAGAGCTACTTGAAACATACATTGTAACAAATAAGGTGCTTCGTAATCCTACCGAAATATTTTGTTATATGTATAATGCTTTAGTATTCTTAATAATGCACATTCAAATAGTTACTTTATACCTCGTGAGATCATACAAGATAATACAGAATCAACGCCTGCGTTTTCAGCATTTGTCTGTCACTTTAGCGTTGGCCTTTTTCACTATAAGCTAAAAGGAGAAGTAAGCAAAACCACGTGACAAGACAGCACCTCATTGGCTGGTGGACAAACAACCTCAATCTTTCCCGCTTAGAATGTCGTCTCTTCCTCTAAAAAAAACAGTTCGGTTCAGACCGTAACATTTCGTGGTTATTCTCGTGCAGAGAAATAAGAAACACTCATTATTGTAAAAGTTCAATTTATGAAACTAAATGTGTTTGTTCAGATTCACCTATAACTAAATGAACCGTTATAGCAGAGAGTTTAAGACGCTATGCGCAGACGCCGCGGTTCGTTACCGGTTTCGGCTGAGAATCTCCTGCCACTGTAGAAAACATAAACGCGGAAAATGGAAAGAGGATAATTGTGTTAAATGCTTTTAACAAATTCTGTGAAAAGTAACCCACTTTTAATCGACAATGAGTATGGTTGGCCATTGTTTAGCAATAATTGAACTTGTTTGTTAGTGATGCAGAATTGTTACTCAGATAGCTTGTTTCGCGTTTGTTTTCTGTTGTGTTTTAACCTATAGTGCCAATCGTTATTTAAATTGTTGACTCATAAAAGGTTAAAGCAAAAGTCGTATACTGATATTAGGCATTAAATGTATGATTTCTAAAGCCTGAAGTTAAGAATAGTTTAATCCAGTACCTTTAATCACAGATGTAGAACTGTTCAGGTGCAACTTTTATTTGTCTACTCTTAGTATTAGGATGTAAGACAAAATATAGGAATAAGCCATACAATAAAAGCTAATGATCCCCAAGCTGCGCAATATACTGTATTCGCATTCTGTATGAAGCAATTTCCTCTCACGGATCTTAGTTCCCGTCATCCTCCACGTGGTGCTGCCATGTGCTCGGCGGAGTGATACATTTAGGTTTTGTTTACTTTTCCTTTCAGCTTATAGTGAAAAAGGTATAGGTACACAAATATGTATTGACACCTTTTGTCTTCAATACTTACTACGATTAACAGAAATAAGAAAGAAAACAATTTTCTATGAATAATTAGTCAAATAGCTATGAAAATCAATTATGGTGTTTGAGGAAGCCGTGTGCCCATAGCATATCATGTTGTAATACATAAAATTCTCATTGTCAAAATATTATGAATCCCAGAATTACATAGAGCTTCATTCTCATTGCGAGGATACAAAGTTAAAAATCTGATGTGTTACATTCACATGACTTTCCCTTCCCTCTATCATTTATTATTGGGTATAAAACTATTCTTAGAGGGAGCTTATTTTTCTGTCTATTTCACTTTAATCGAGATACATCTTTGCAGAAATAACTACATTACGCATTTCGTTATAAATACAAAGGGAACAGCGATAGTCAAATGTTTATGAACTGGACGCTATACGCTGCCTTAAAATGCTATACTGTTTCCACAATATCGCGATAAATAACAATGTTGACAGAACTTTAAAAAATGACAAAGTATTGATTAATTCGAACCATTAATAACGGATGGCTTATGCCACAAAAAGGTTATTTGAAGTAAACCATGTGTTTTAAAGGGATTTACATTTCTTCTTTCTTTCGTTTAACGTTTAACAGTTTACAGATTACACACAATTCCTTCCGAATGAAGAGGACTTAACAGGCTATCCCCAGAAAGTTCAAGATATATATATTCCTTTTTTATGCAAATATGTTTAAATCAAAATCGTGAGAGCCATTTTTAGAAAACAAAAGGAAGTTTGGTGTGCGGGAATTCTCTTGAAAATCTTCGTGTCGCATCTTTGGGAGGTACTGAACCTAAATACTAAGTTTGGTATTTATCCGACTTTTCGTTTTTGAGTTCTGCTGTTTATAGACACACACAAGGATATTTTTACAAAAATGCTTTTTATATCAGGGTAGTTTCAAAATATATATTTCCAGTGAATCTCGAAATTGAATTTTTGGTTAGAATACAATACTTTCCCTTATATTATCTTAACTTAGTTTATTTTCTGTTACGGAGGGGACAGGACATCGATCCAGAGTGGATGTTGTACCTACGCCCCACGAGGGGGCGCCCCCGGGAGGAAGGATAAAACGAGAAGAGACACCGGGTGGTCGGATCCAGGAGTGATGGTACGTAAATACAGGGTCCCTAAGTTTCCAATAACAGACAGGCAGACTGGGACCCCACCCCACACAGCGGGGGTCCAACGCCCTTCAAAGGGGATTCCGGAAGCCAGCCGAAAGCCGAGTACAGAGAGTTACAAATAGCATCCTTTTGCCCTGCCACGCTGTACCGAACACCATGGCCGACACTTCCGACCTGTAAAGAGATAAGGGGATGCATGATTAAATGAAAAATGGAACGAAATGTACTACTTCAGATACTTACTATAGGTAGCGAGAAAGCAGAAAGTAGAATTAAGACATCTGTCATCTATTGGTAAAGTAATGTAAGGTTTTTGTTGTTTTTATTAAAGCAAATTTTAGTAGTACTAGAAATAAGTATACAGCTACTCGTTATCAAAATAACACACCGTTAATCTGATATAAATCCAAAGTTACTAGCCTTAAGGGGGTTTCTCGCTCCAGGAAATGTAAGCAAGAAGTTGAGAAACTCGAAAGCGAAATAACATAAGCTTAACTAGATTGTGTTAACTCGGAGAATTGTTCACACTTCTTGATGGTAGCCATGTTTGAGCTGCTTAACATCCACACTAAAACTTTAGGTATAATATGCACGACAAAGTTTATATGAACCAAATATGTCCTTTATGTAACACGATATACCAAGTGAATCAATCGTCCTTAAGAGTTTCTATATAAACCTAGCCCATAATCTCTGTGTTATCACCCCTTTTCACCAAAAATAAGTTTTCACTTTTTACTTTCTCCACTACGTAAAGTAGGGGAAGTGCTGCTTTCCTAACAAACATTCGATACCGAGATTGCAGTGGAAATATATGTTTGAGGCCACTAAATCAAAAAATCTGATGTGTTACACTCACATGACTTTCTCTACTCTTGTACAAACTATTTTTACAAACTCTTATTCTACATCTATTTCATATTAATCAAGATAAACATTTGCAGAAACGATCTTTTGAGATGCAAAGAGAATTACATTTTACACATAGCGACCAGTTCGAAAAATATTTGTCTATCGCTTAAGGCGTACTATGTTCCCCTTGTTTTGTATTTGCAAGGGCAATATAGAAATACAGTAGCCTTTAAGCATAGACATATCTCTTAATAGCTGGTTGCTAGGTGCAGCACCATTCTCTTTGCAACAGATTAATACTCTTTGCATATGCAAGACAAAAAAAATGAATAACGAATTCCCATTTGAGAAAATAAGTATTGAAAAATTTAAGGGAATAACAAGCAATATGTCGAAAATGGTTCACTAAACCAAAAATATATATGACATAAATTGTGTATTTTAACGGGATCTACATTTTTGTGCAGTAAAATTTTGTCTATCTCTTATGGTTTAACAGTTATGCAAAAGTCGTTCACAATGAAGAATACTTTTGGAGACATTCCCAGAAAATTCAAGATATGCATTTTATTTGTCATGAAAATATCTTAAACATATGATATTTTAATCAAAAACATACACAAAACATACACAGACGGACATGTTTCCAAAAATACTTTTTTTGGATTCAGGGGATCTCAAATCATATATTTCCGGTGAAATCTCGGTATCGAATTTTTGGGTGGAATGCCCTACTTACCCTACTAGTTCCCCTACTTACTATACCTAGTAGAGAAAGCAAAAAAGCACTTTTAGAAAAGGTCCGTGTCTGTGTGTGAACAGCATGGCTCAAGAACGAAAGGTCGGATAAACACCAAACTTGGTATTTTGGTTCAGTGTCTTCCAGAGATGCGACACGAAGGTTTTCAAGAAAATTCCCCCACCCCAGACTACCCCTTACATGGAACATTTTTCAAACATTTTTATTTTCCCAAAAATGGCTATAACGATTTTGATTAAAATATCATACACTTAAAATATTTTCATGAAAAATGAAATGTATATATTGAATTTTCTGGGAATGTTCCCAAAAGTCGCCTTCATTTTGAATGGGTTTTGCATAACTGGTAAACCGTAAGAGGTAGACAATATTTTTCTACACAAAGAAAGTAGATCTCGTTAAAACACAATTTATTATCATATACATGTTTTTGTGGAGTGAACCATTTCCAAGATATTCCTCGTTATTTGTTTGAATTTTGCAGTACTCAAATGGAAATTCCTCATTCGTTTTTCTATGTCCTGGAAATGCAAAGAAAATGGAATGCGCCACACAGCAACCAGCTCTTAAAATATTTGAGTATCGCTTAAAGCCTATCATATTCCCTTTGCACCTACAAGAAAACTAGCAATTAGGTTCTGCAAATGTTTATCTCGATTAACATGAAGTAGATGGAGAATAAGCGTTTGTAAAAATACTTTGTACAAGAGTAGACGAAGTCATGTGAGTGAAACACATCAGATTTTTTAAAATGTATCCTTGGAAATATAGGCATATATAGGTAGAGCAACGAATATTATTTTTCAGTTATACTTATGAACAATTCTGTGATAAAAACTATCTCTACCCTCTTATCTTTTATTAGTGGATATACAGATTATTCTTACGAAAGTTTATTTTTCTATCTACTTCATTTTAATCAGATAAACATTTGCAAAAATAGCTACATTACACATTTCTTCAGAGTGCAGGGAAATAGTGATGGTCAAATGCTTAAGAACTGGGGGCCATATTCTGGCCTTAAATTCCATACTTTTTCCATGGCATCGCGAGAAACAACTGAATATCAACAGAACTTACAAATAATAACAGATATTTAATAATTCGAACCATTAATAACGGATGCTTCGGAAATGGCTTATGCAACAAAAAATTACTTGAAATAAATTTCATGTTTAATGGGATCTACATATTTTGTGTTGAACGCTTTCGTCTATCGCTTAAATTTACCTTTTATACAAGTCCCCTTCCGGTTGAAGAGAACTTCACAGGTTATCCCCAGAAAATTCAAGATATACATTTTATTGTTGTGTAAAGTATTTTTAATTTATGGTATTTTAATCAAAATCATAACAGAACCATATTTGAGAAAATAAAAATTTCGGAAGATTTTCCATATAAGAGGGTTGCTGAAAGTAGTAGAATTTTCTAGAAAATCTCGGCTTTTCATTTTTTAATTATCTGTTCACAGATAGACACACACAGACGGACCTTTTCCTAAAAATTATTTTTTGGATTTAGGACTTCAATACATATATTTCCGGTGAAATCTTGGTATCGAATTTTTGGGTGGAATGCAATACCTTCTCTATGTACGAGGTATAGAAAGTAAAAATGTCAACTAAATGCATTGAAATACATAGAAATGAGCCATTTCTGTACCGAGAACCCGTAAGTGTTATACTTGCTTTAAAAAGCCAACCGTTTTTTATGGCTTCCAGAGAACCCATAACTTCCCCTCCTAGCCATTAGTTCTCTCTTAGAAAGAGAGAATCAGCATGAAAATTAAACGCCATAGCAGTATTTGAACCACAGATATTCGGCTTTCCATGCCGTTACTCTAGCCAACTGAGCTATCATAGCAACATGTTACGACTTAAATTGCCCTACTAACTCGGCTATTTTTTCCTGTAAACACAAGACCTCAAATACATTTCGAGACAGCATACCACAATAGCGACTTACAAGCTCGTAAGTACTTTAAATGCCAGGCTTGAATGTTAATTACTATTGGGTCAATCAATGACAACTGTTCTTCCACACATGCCGAATGTAAGCTAATGGGGCTTAACTATGAAGCCCGTGAGGTAGGAGTGGTCGGACGAGGGGCCTGCAGTAACTGGAGTCACGTTGTGCTTCTAACGTGACTCATGGGAGGGAGGGATGAAGTTGAGACCCGAAAGTTGACCAGATCCGGACGACAATGAGCACTAACGATTCCAACATCCAATTCTGACGCCGGCTAGTCCTACTTCTCCATCCGCAACTTGATGGTGCCAGTAGCCCCGCCAAGCATCAGGGAGAAATCTTTCCAGAGCGCAAATCCACAGCCCTGTTGCAACTCACCAACCGCCTTTGCCTGGTCCTACAACCCCGAAATAGGAGAAAGAAAATTATGTACAGTAAATTTATGGAGAAGCCGAAATACCCCAGAATTTTCCTACCGACCCGGGGAAACCACGAAAAAAGCCATTGTCAGAGTGACCGACGCTACTTAAAACTTCTGAGATTGTAACTAGTGTTGGGGCATGTTATCTCAAATAGATTTGAGAATGCCCTGTTGTTTACCGGAAACCGGATTTGAGTTAGTTGGGAAATTTAATGACGTGCCAGCGTGTTGCTATGGTAGCTCGTCGGTTAGAGCAATGACACCGAGCATCCGCGGTTGAAACCCCACTATGGTATTGAATTTTTTCATTCTAATTCTACCTTTCCAATTTTAACTTATACACGGCATGTGTGGAACAACAATTAATTATTCTTTAGCTTGTTTCGTTTATTTTATAAACTTTGAACAAACATTGTAATTTCTCGAGGAGATTTTATTCATAGACACAGTGAGTACTAGCAGGGAAGTACTTAATCCCTGTGTTGCCTGGGCAGCGAATACGTTTTGTGGCATGGCTAAAGAACTGAACCGCCAGCTAGACTCATTAACAACATGTGATCAGAAAGGTAACAGAAATTGTTAATGGCTTGGAAAATTTAAATGAAGTCTTTCATTAAGGCCTCTGCGAGTGGAAGACAAGCTTACTGCAGACGATTTAAGCAACACAAAAAGCCTGTAATTGCTAGAGGAGCAAAACTCCATCGGAAAAGCGATTTGCTGCACGAAACATTTACTTAGAAAATTACAGGCGTCACACGACAGAAGCAACTTTTAGTTTGAAACAATAAAACAAAGGCAAAGCATGCTTTTGATGCCATTATGCCGTCGCACATTTGCGGTTTATGATGCGTCCATCTCACGGGCAGGGACAATATTAACCTTAATTGGACTAAGAGGTAAGGTGTTGGGGGGGGGGGAGGTGTGTGAATTCCAAGCGAGGCGTTTATGTGCTCACGTTTGTACATTTAACTTAGGAAGATGAAGTAGTATTCCATTGTAACATACGAAATCAAGATTTCTCAGGAAATGCACGTTTTGAGAACCGCTGAAACAAAACTTTTTTGTCTTTACGTACGTACAATGGCGACCAGATCCGGATGCCGACGGGCGGAAGCACGGGCGGGGTCACTAACATTTCCAGATAGAACGCATCCGATTCCGCACGATCCCTTTCCACAAGCCACCAACTCTAAGTTTCACCGGAGCGGAGCCCCACGCTGAGGAAGGCCTAACTGAGCGGTACCGCGCGACGCCAGGGAAGAAACCTTTACAGAGCCCAAGTCACCGCCCAACCGCAACCCGCGAACTCCGTCGCCTGGTCCTACAACCCTGAAACAGATTACAGGACAGGGAAAATTATGGGTACAGGAAATGAGAGGAAGGAAGGTCGTGATAGAAGATGAACCATCCCAGAATTGGCCTGGTGACCCGGGTAAACCACGAAAAACCCATAGGTCAGAATGGGCGGTCGCCGGGGATCGATCTCGGGACCTTCCGAATGCGAGCCACAGAGTAAGCGCCAGAGCCATCCCGCTAAGTTTGCGTATGTGGTACATGTCTGTGGGTCTGTGAAAAGTATAACTTAAAATGGAAAATTTGGGCATATACAAAATTCCATGTTTGAGTCAGAAAGTTTCCTCATCCCAAACTGCCCTTTAGGTGGAAAGGTTTTCGTTATTGCTTTCTCTAAGACCTACCTAGAATAGATAGAGGAAGTGATGTTTTCACTGTTCTATTTATACCGCACCTTTAACTGCAACTGCAATTTCCTATCAATGGATAGGAAATAATCTTGGCTAGAGAAACATTCCCAACCCCCAGCGGGAAATGCAACCAGGGACACCTCGCACAGAAGACAGGTGCTCTACTAACTAAGCTATGAGTACTGAAAGTACTGTATTACACCCAAAATTTCGATGTCGAGATTTTACAGGAAACACATATTTTGAGAGTCTCTGAATCTAAAAAGCCATTTTGGAAAAACGTCCCTTTTGTGTCTGTATTTGTGAACTGCATAACTCAAGAACGAAATGTAGGATAAGAACCACACTTCGTATTTAAGTTCAGCATCTTCGAAGGATGTGACACCAAGATTTTCTAGAAAATCTCCCCACACAATATGCCCTTTATACGGAGAAGTATTGTATTCCACCCAAAAATTCGATACCGAGATTTCACCGGAAATACATGTTTTGAGACCCCCTGAATCCAAAAAATACATTTTTGGAAACATGTCCATGCATGTGTGTCTGTGAACAGCATAACTCAGAAACGAACAGTCGGATAAACACCAAACTTGGTATTTAGGTTCAGTATCTTCCAGAGATGCGACACGAAGGTTTTCAAGAAAATCCCCCCACCCCAGATTACCCTCTACATGGAAAACTTTTAGAAAATTTTAATTTTCTCAAAAATGGCTCTAACGATTTTGATTAAAATATCATATGTTTAAGATATTTTCATGACAAATGAAATGTATATCTCGAATTTTCTAGGAATGTCTCCAAAGGTATTCTTCATTGTGAACGACTTTTGCGTAACTGGTAAACCATAAGAGATAGACAAAATTTTACTACACAAAAATGTAGACCGCGTTAAAATACACA
Organism: Deroplatys truncata; assembly: GCA_030765065.1. Classification (NCBI taxonomy): domain Eukaryota; kingdom Metazoa; phylum Arthropoda; class Insecta; order Mantodea; family Mantidae; genus Deroplatys; species Deroplatys truncata. Next base: position 124,932,144 of record CM060980.1, on the reverse strand, counting down.
ATTTATGTCATATACTTCTTTTTGTTGATTGAACCATTTTCGAGATATTGCTTGTTATTCCCTTAAATTTTTCAATACTTATTTTCTCAAATGGGAATACGTTATTCATTTTTTTATGTCCTGGACATGCGCCACATAGCAACCTGCTCTTAAAACTATTCCCCTTGCATCTCCAAGAAAATTAGCAATAAGATTAACATCACGACTAACATGAAGCATATGGAGAATAAGCGTTTGTAAAAATAGTTTGTACAAGAGTAGAGAAAGTCATGTAAGTGTAACACATCAGATTTTTTAAATTAATAAGCAGTTAGTTGATGTAACAATCTAAAGCGTTTTGTACCTATGTCGAAATTTATTGTAAATTTCATGAAATAAATACCAATTTAAGATTTATTTGAAGAAACTATGTAACGTTTATGGAGAAAGTGGTGTGTTTGTTTCACACCAACTTGCTATAAGCAGTTAAGCTTTTCAATGTAAACGTTTAGCGCAAGGTATGGTTTATTAAACGCTGATTCTCAGAATATTGAGAGACGCTTGATGTTCCCATTGAACAAGCAGAACCGCCTGGTTGAGCTTCACGCACAAGTTAATGTTACAAGTTGACTGACTGACTATAGTGGAGCACCCAGCAGGGCAAGAGGTGCCGCTCAGTCTTGTGTTTGTATTCAGCACGTGATGAAACCACAAGCTGCAGCATATATGCACCAAGTTTGGCAAGTTTTGTTTCAGCTGTATATAGGCAAGCAGCGGAAAAGGAAGAGACGTTGTGACAGATTTACGTATATGGAAATTGTATAACCATATCACTACCAGACATGCAAGGAACTCTAGTCACTAAGCCAAAATGTAAACCGAGAAATCTGCTGTAATCAAAACACGAGATGTCATCCGCAAGTATACATGTTACCACTTCCTCTGATGTCTGTTTTGACCTATGTGCGCCTGAGGCAGTATTTTTAACACTTAAATAATTTCAGTCTAATTATATAATGCCTTAAAACAATATGTCTATGTAACAATATATAAAAAGTGTATATTACAGTCATTGTATATGTTGATATTATTGTATACATGTAATAATGTTATGTGAATATATTACGTACTTTAATAATGTAGGAGCTGCGAGAATAATAGGTTAAAAGTTGCTAACAATGAGGTAACAATGAGATAACCTTGAGGCAATAATGAATTTGAAAGTTTAACAATACTACTTGTAATTATTGGAAGCAATAATGTAATTTTTGTGACAGTTTATAAAATAGCCAATCAACAACCAGAAAAAGCTTTAGTTAAATGAAAGTATTCTATTGGACTAGCATTAGCCAATCAGAAACTGAAATATATCAAAATTTACAAGTCTAGAAGTCAGTTGCTTGCAGACAGCGCTCATAACTGGACGCGTTGCTTGCAGACAGTGTTCCTAACCGGACGCGAGACACGTCCTCGAGAAATTTAATACGTATTCGTGTGAGACGAAAATAGTTTTACGTGTTAAAAAGTGCAAGTGATTAATAAAAAAACATCATACAGCTCTCTCTCTCTATCAGTGAAGTGCTATTTAAATTGTATCAAGCATTAATAAAAGGACTGAAGTAAAATTATAATCTGTGTAAGGCTATATTCTTCAGTCGCCTCACAACCCTGCAAAGAGAAAAATGTCTCTAACAGTAATATGACGCAGCCGAGGCAAACATAAATATAATATTTAAAGAAACAGTCAAATTACAAAGTTAATATTTTTTAAACATTTGGGGCAAAGGCCACCGGAAAGTACATTTGGGGCGAAGGCTACCGGAAACTTTTTACCTACTTCAAATTGGCTCCCAAAGCGTGGTGCAAATAACGTAAAGATACTAAACTTTTTCACGCCCTACAATACTCCGTTTTGTGGTTTGCTGTTTTCTTGTTTAACGTCACTTCAACTCCGAGATCCTGTCACAAATGTCTTTAGTATGAGTCAGTGAGTGCAGGAAACATGATCTCAGTTTTGAATAATCTGCTGTTAGATAGCCTAGGCTGCTTAGTTACCTACACGGGTAGTTGAGGTCGTTGAATGGGGTGTCCATGGTTCAAATCCTGCCAGGAAGGTGTTTTCCTCAGTCCTCATAACTGGAAAATGTCGTGGGGGAGATACTTAGGTCTGGAACGTTTCTTCCTAAATTTTGTTTCCCAATTATCACTTCATTTCATGTATTATCAGTGTCCACATCTGTTGGTGGCCTGTGCATTAAGAATATGCGTTAAATTCTACTAAAAAAAGCTGATGCTACATTCACGTGACTTTCTCTCTTCGCTCTTTTACAAACTATTCTTACAAAAACTTATTATTCTATATTCTTCTTTTTAATTCAGATAAACCTTCAATTCACATTTACACATTTCGTTGTACGATATAATAGGTAAAACGATAGTCATATTTCTTAAATTCCATACTCTTTTTTTTTGACCACGAGAAAAATTGTTGCACTCACATGACTTTCTCTACTCTTGTACAGATTATGTTTACAAACCGTTATTCTCTAAATACTTCATGTTAATGGACATAAACATTTGAAGAAACTATCTTATTGCTAATGTTCTTGTAGGTGCAAGAGGAATATGGTAGTATTTAAGTGATAGTCAAATGTTTTAAGAGCTGGTTACTATGTGGGACATTCCATTCTCTTTGTATGTCCAGGACATAAAAAAACTAATAACAAATTTGTATTTGAGAAAAAGTAAAGGTATTGGGAAATTCAAACAAATAATTACTCGGAAATGGTTCACTCGACAAAAAAAACCTCTATAAGACACAAATTGTGTGTTTAAACGAGGTCTACTTTTTTTCTTCTTTTTTTTTTTTTGTGTACTAAAATTTTGTCTAGGTATCTCTTACGGTTTACCAGTTATGCAAAAGTTATTCAGAATGAAGACGACTTTTGTTGATATTCGCAGAAAATTCAAGGTATACATTTGATTTACCATGAAAGTATCTTAAACATATGATATTTTAATCAAAATCATTAGAACCATTTTTGAGAAAATCAAAATTTTCTAAAAATGTTCCATGTGAAGGGTAGTCTGGGTGGGGATTTTCTTGAAAATCTTCGTTGCGTATCTTTGCAAGATACTGTACCTAAATACCAAGTTAGGTATTTATGCGACTTTTCGTTTTTGAGTTACGCTGTTCACAGACACACACAGACCTTTTTATAAAAATCCTTTTTTGGGGTGGGGGATTCAGAGGGCCTCAAAATATGTATTTCCGGTTAAATCTCGATGGAATTTTTGGGTGGAATGCAGTACTTCCCCTACTTATTATACGTAGTAGAGAAGGTAAAAAATCTAATAACTTTTCCCATTTGAGAAAAGTAGAATTAATAATTTGAAAATTCAAAACAATAGCAAGGAATACCTTGGAAATGGTTACTGCCCAAAAAATGTATTTGACATAAATTGTGTGCTTTAACGAGATCAACTTTTTTGTTTATGTCTTACGGTTTATCAATTATGCAAATGTCACTCAAGCGTTATTTCCAGAAAGTTCAATACCTTAAACGTATAGTATTTTAACCAAAATCATTAGAGCCATTTCAGAGAAAATAACAAATTTGCAAATTAAATCGTGCATTATTGGGATGTTATATATTTTCCTAAGTGGGTTATAACGTTTGGATTCTGCGAGTACATGGGAAACTGTCAATGGAGTTTTGCGTTGAACACTGCGGCTGAGTTTCTTTGGGATCAGATATGAGTGTGTCATCTTTATATGTCCAATTCTTAAGTGGGAAATGATAACTTGATGTTTCCTGTTTAAGTTTGTAAAAATACATTTGCTGTTTGAAAATTGAAGTAGTAGTTTCTGCTAGTACTGAAAGCCAGTTTGAAGATGATGTTTGTATTGAAGGAGTTTGTTGCTTTACGTATGGAAGCCAAATTTGTAGAAGTTTCTTTATTACGTTGTTTGCCTCACGTATGGAAAGCCGATTTGAAATTGTTTGTATTGATGGAGTTGTATTATATTTCAACTGTTGGTGAGCCGAACTGGTAGTAGTTGCAACCGCACGTATAGTAAACAGCTCCAAATGTATTTTCAGGTGGCCTCTGCCCCAAGTTTTAAAAAATGAACTTTGTAATTTCACTGTTTCTTTAAGTATTAAATACTTATGTTTGCCTCGGTTGCGTCAGTATTATTGTTAGACACGTTTCTCTTGGCAGGGTTTTGGTGCGACAAGAATGTAGGCTTACAGAGATTATAATTTTACTTCACTCCTTTTATTAATATTTTATACGATTTAAATAACACTTCACTGATATAGAGATCTTTGAGACTGTTTTTTATTACTATTTGCTCTTTTTTACACGTAAACTATTTTCGTCTCACACGAATACGTATTATATTTCTAGAGGACACTTTTTGCGTCTGTTTAGTAACGCTGTCTGCAGGCAACAGGTCTAGTTATGAGTTCTGTTTGGAGGCAACTGAATTGATTTCAACCGTCTAAACTTGTAAATTTCTGTATTTAAAGTCTCTAATTGGCTAATCCTACTCCAATAAAATCCCTGCATTTAGCTAAAGCTTTTTCTGGTTGTTGATTGGCTATTTTTTATAAACTGCCACTAAAATTACATTACTGTTACTCCAAGAATCAGAAGTAGTACTGTTAAACTTTCTTACTCATTATTGACTCAAGGTTGCCCCATTGTTACCTCATTGTTAGCAACTTTTAACTTATTATTCTCACAGCTCCTACATTATTAAATTACATAATATATTCACATAACATTATTACGCATGGATACAATAATATAAGCATATGCAATGACTATTACATACATTTTACAAATTATTACATACACATATTGCTTCAAGGCGGGCTGTTATTGAATTTATATATTATATAATTTGACTGAAATCATTTAAGTGTTAATAATACTGCCTCAAGATTCTATTACAGTAAGTAGCTTGTTTTCCTGATTTTAGGACCATATTTTTGTCCATGAAGTAATGACTTTGGTTCTGACATATAGGGCTAAGTCTGAATGGCTTGTTGTTATCTCTGCATTAAATGTTGGTTTTTGGATGGCCGCTTTAGCTGCTTCGTCCGCTCTCTCATTGCCTTGTATTTTCCTTGTTACATTGCATGGTTATATGACATCTGTACTTGTTGTATAAGTTTGCTTTCTGTATGTATATTTTGGGTGGCTAAGTTAGCACTTTTTGAATCAGAAAAAATTATGTATAGTTGTTTATGGGATTCTGTAATGTATGAAAACGTTTGTTTACAGCGTATAACTCACTAGAATAAATTGAGAAGTAATCAGGGAGCCTTTCTATATGAATTCCATTTGGTAGGACAGATGTACTCCCTACTTCATGTTGAGTTTTTGAATCATCTGTAAATATGTTTTCATAGTCATGGAAGGTTCCAGAAATTTCGTTAGAGTTGTTGATAAACAGCGGTGGTATATTATTATATTGTTCCATCTCTAGATTAAAAACAGTTTTTTTCAGTTCCAAGAAGGAGTTTCATTATTTCCAATTATTCTTATCTTAGGTAAATTTATTTGTATTTCCTTTATGCAATATTCAATACGACCATGAAATGGAAGTGAATTAAATGAGCGTTTAGGTTAGTTTGAGATTTTACACGGAATACATATTTGTGTACCAAAATATTAGCGATACATAGCGTCCTATTACAGTGGCCAATCAACATAAATGTAACATCTTACTTAGGTTGAGAACCGACGCCATCACTTCCTGCTTTCTGAAACTCTTAACAAGTAACCCCAACGCGTCTCTTTTTAGGCTCAAGGCTCTTTATGCCATAACTTCACCGCTCTGTCTGTATTGTTCAGTGCCTTTGGCGACAGCTTTCCCTTGCAGAAAACAGTTTCAGCTTTAGCATACCTATCTCATAATAACTTAGTCGTCCTGGAAACCATACTAGCCTCTAGTTCCCGAAGTCGGGGTTCAAACCCGGCGGAGGCCGATGGATTTTTTGGGGCGTAAAAATCGTTAACATGGCTTCCTTTGGAAGGGAAGTAAAACTGGTGCTCCCGTGTCGTAGATTTACGGCACGTCCAAGAACCTCAAGCCTGATCAAGAGGCCTCTGGGCAAAACTTTCGGTCTTTCATGCCCAATATGGAATGGGATGCTAAGGGCCATAGTAGTTAAAGAGCGTCCATAAACAAAACTCAGTTTTATTGCATAACGAGTTAAAACCAACATACTTTTAAGATATACATTTGTACATTACAGCTGATTATATAATTGGCTTGTACTTTGCATGACGTCTTATTTTACTACCCACAACTTGGGTGTGTGGTTATTATTTATTGTTTTATATGTTATATGGGCGGTTAATAATTAGTTTACTGGCATTGTTATCAGTACTGTTTCAAATCCATTAAAATTATTAATGATTCTGATTGAAGTACCATATGTTTCAATATTTATACGACAAATAAAATGGTTATCTTGAATTTTCTGCCAATAACTTGTGAAGTCCTCTTCATTTGTATAAATTTGTATAAATGGAAAGCGATAAGAGAGAGAGACAAATACTTACTACACAAAAAAGGTGTAGACGCCTTAAAACACAAAATTTTGTGAAATATTTTTGAGACATTAACCATTTCCGAGATATTTGTTGTTTTGTTTTGAATTTTCCAGTATTTTATACATTTTTAAAGTGCCTAAGTCCTTTGTTTCTCGTGATGGCATATAAAGAGTGCAATTTCAAAAGCAGCATATACCTACCGAGCGATCTGCTTTTTAAAGTATGACTCGCTTCAGCCTTCTATGTACCTATGTAATGAAACCATATAAACATTTATCTCTATTAACTTAAAATTCAAAAGTAAATGTTTGTAAGAATGATTTGTAGTGGAGTATATATTTATTTTTCTTCGTAGCCTAAATAATTAAACGTTGATACTGTTTTTCTTTTGTAGCTTATACGTTATTTGATTTATACAGGATCATCCGTATATCCTGCCTCCGCAGCTAAGGCGGGTTCCCGCCCGGTCGATAAGCTATCGCTTCCCGCCTCCTGGTTAATGCGAGCGCTCGTGTTTAACAAGGTAGAGTGTGTAACAAACATTTCGTTCTAAATTGTGTGGATTCATTTTATACACTTCATCTTTTAATGATCCAAAAGATAACGGCCACAGGCTTCAAACAATCTTTAAGAGCGTATTCTGTATGGACATACCAGTCATAAACACACACCTCATATGGAATAGAATAATTAGTCATATTATTTGTCATTACTGACACTTCATGTATTGCTCCAACTGAAACTCGATACAAAATACAAACTGCGTTACGAGACGTTGAATAAACCAGCTATCGTCGCAGACTGCTTCCCTCGCCCCGCAAAAAAATGCTGTTCCTATTGCCGAGCGGAACGCCGTGACTCAGCTGCGGAGACACGATGTATGGATGACCCAGTACGTGAGAGGGTTACCAACTTACCAGCCTCCAGCACAATTGTCAACCTGGAGGACCGGTGTAGCTTCTTCGGGTTACCATCCCTAGAAGCGCTGCTAACGAGTTGCCTTTTTCCGTTGCAATTTATACTTTGCTAGCACCTTCGTGGTTCTGAACTATCTAATTCAATATTTAGGTGACGAGTGGAGGAAACTATAGAAGTAAAAGAAGAAGGTATGGTTTACCCTGAATTCTTTCTACAGTCGCTATAATTCTCCGTTTTATTTAATTTTGTAAAGACAGCATATGAGCTTTTAAACAATAGAATAACGTTGCAGTGTTTTTTAATTTCTCTACTACGTGTAGTAAGTAGGGGAAGTATTGTATTCCACCCAAAAATTCGATACCAAGATTTCACCGGAAATATATGTTTTGAGATACCCTGAATCCAAAAAAAGCATTTTTTGGAAACATGTCCGTGTGTGTCTGTGTGTGTCTGTGAACAGCATAACTCAGAAACGAACAGTCGGATAAACACCAAACTTGGTATTTAGTTTGCGACACGAAGGTTTTCAAGAAAATTCCCCCACCCCAGATTACTCTTTACATGGAACATTTTTCCAAAATTTTAATTTTCTCAAAAATGGCTCTAACGATTTTGATTAAAATATCATATGTTTAAAATATTTTCATGAGAAATGAAATGTATATCTAAAATTTTCGAAAAATGTTCCATGTAAAGGGTAGTCTGGGGTGGCGGGATTTTCTTGAAAACCTTCGTGTCGCATCTCTCGAAGCTACTGAACCTAAATACCAAGTTTGGTGTTTATCTGACTGTTCGTTTCTGAGTTATGCTGTCCTTAGTCAGACACACAGACAGACACACACACAGACACACACACGGACATGTTTCCAAAAATGCTTTTTTTGGATTCAGAGGGTCTCAAAATATGTATTTCCGGTTATATCTCGGTATCGAATTTTTGGGTGGAATACAATACTTCCCCTACTACGTGGTAGAGAAAGTAAAAAAGCAGAAAGTTGAAAGAAAGGATAGTTGAACCTCGAGATAGCAACACTTTCTATAAACAATTTTATGGTATAATGGAATGTAGGGACGAGAAGAAACTAAAAAACGCCATGGAAGAGGATTAAAAGGAGGAAAATACAAGAAATTAGAAAAAATAGGGAAAGAAAAATAAGGTATAACACTACGCAGATGTGTCATTTGCATACAAGCATTCATAAACGAGAAAGGGAATTATCACAGAAAGAAAAGGTGGAAACTAAAGAGAAGAAAGGAGATGAGAAGAAAAAATATTAGAGAAATGAAAACAAGAAACAAAGTAAAGTTGACATCAGAAGTAGATCAAAAGATCGAACATAAACGATAAGATAAACAAAACAAATCTGATGTGGTACATTCACATAACATTCTCCACCCTCTATCTCAAATGTTTAAGAACTGGACGCTATATTTTAACCTTAAAATTCAATACTGCTTCCATGCAATCGCGAGAAACAACTGAATGTTGACAGGACTTTAAGAGAATGACCAAGAAATGCACAATTCTAATCTTTAATAACTGATATCTCAAAAACGGCTTATGCTACAAAAAAACCTAAATCAAGTAAACGGTATGTTTACACTTATACAAGATTTACATAAAATTCCTTCCGCATGAAGAGGACTTCCTAGGCTGTTCCCAGAAAATTCAAGACGTACATTTTATTTGTCACATAAATATATTTCATATGTGTTATTTTAATAAAAATCGTAAGAGGCATTTTTAAACAATTAAAATATTCGAAAAATGTTACATGTAAGGGGTAGTTGGGGTGGCAGGGTTTTTTTCATAAATCCTGCATCCTTTGAAGATACTAAACTCAAATACCAAGTTTGGTATAGGACTTTTCGGTTTTGAGTTATGCTGTTCACAAACACACCACAGAGGGACAGTTTTCTAAAAAAAATTTTTGGAAACAGGGAGCCTCAAAACATGTATTTCTGGTGAAATCTCTGTATCAAATTTTTGGGTGGAATGCAGCACTTCCCCTACTTGCTATACGTAGTAGGTAAGGTAAAAGTAGTACAACATAGGATGGTTCATTTTAGGAGTATTTAAAACCCATTTTTTCTGCTCACGCTACCATACACAGTGGGCACTAATGACACATGAAATGAAATGATAATTGGGAAAGGAAGTTTGGTAAGGAAACGTTCCAGTGCTAAGTTTAAGGTATCTCCTCGGCATTTACCAGTTATGAGGACATGAAATCCTGGAAAAAAACCTCACTCGGAGAGGACGAACCACAGATATTCGTTCATGAGTCCTTGACTTAACGACCTCTGTTCCCATGTCCAATAGAAAAGTTGATCAGAAAGAAATCATAAAGAAAGTGGAATGGAAAGATAAGGTAACCGAAGTAGATGATTGGAAAAGAGCAAAAGAGAAAGAAGGAACGAATTAGAACCAAAGAACAGAAGAGAGAGCAAATAGGATAAGACATAAAGAATGAACAGAAAAGGAAAAACGGGGCAAGCGAGGATAGTAAGAGAATAGAAAAAATAATTTAAAAGAATTGACTGTAAAGTAAAACACGAGCTGCGAGATGGTAAAAAAGACAACAAGAGAGAGAAGCACGTGTTACTGTCAGCTCAACATGCTCATCTGCCTTTCCGAGTTGTTGATACTTGTTGCACGGTTGAAGTGCGACTCTTGCGAGATGGCTGGCTGGCCTAGAGGCAAATATTATCGCTGTGGAGAGAGAGAGAGAGGCGTTAATTTAAAATCAATAGTTCATTCAAAGAACAGCTACAAATGCGCACAGATGCGAAAGGCAATTACGTCACTTTCATGCGAGTAATATTACACTTTGTCTGGTTTTAAAGAAAACCCATTTAAAACGTTTTACTTTTCTTTTAATGCTTAAGAAGTTAATGTGCGCCCTAAGTAAAGCAGACTTGAGCATCAGAAGATTGTAACATTGAACATTCCATTATTTATATGTAATAAGAAACCAAACCATCAATCAGCTAAAAGTGAAAGTTGCAATTTGAATTAAAATCTGATGTGTTGCATTCACATGAATTTCTCTACTCACTATCGTATATTTCTACACAGTTCCTGCAAATTATTCTTACGAAATCTTATTTGCCAAGTACTTCATTTTAATCGAGATAAACATTTGCAGAAATCGCTTGATTATATATTTCACTGCAGGTGCAAGGGAGATGGAAGAAGCCGATTCGATAGTCAGATGTTTAAATGCTGGCATTAAAAGTCTATCCTCTTTCTATAACAATCCGAGAAACAACTGAACAGCGACAGCACTTTTAAAATATTCAAACAAATAATAACGGATATCGCACTCACTGTGACCAACTTTGGTTTCAAGTCCAATCACTTGGTAATTGCCCTTTATATTTGCACATGTTTAATAACTCGACTTGGTTTTATTGGGTTTTACTTTTCGTTCTGTCCTTTTTACATGATTAATTTCGCATGGCGCTCGTATTACCTGTTTGTTCACAATACAAATCGCAATTCGTTGTAGAGATAACCTATACGTTACATTGCCAGTCGTCTGCTTTCCTTTATCTAATCTACATAAAGATTAAATGGCGCAAATTATGAATTCAAAAGAAACTGAAATAGAAGAGCCAGGTGAAATTATAGAAGCCGCAGAAAGAAGAATACCAGAAATACTTACCATGGCAGTTCCAGTTGCTCTATACAGTAGCAAACTTGAACAATGACAAATAGAGATAAAAGCGGATTACAGGCAACGGAAATTAGATTTTTTAGAACAGTATTAGGAGTCACTAGAAGAGATAGAATAACGAATGATGACATAAGAAAACAAGTAAGGATCTTTAACCTAAGAAATAGAGCAGAACAGACAAAGTGGCTAGAACACGTAGAGAGAATGAATGAGGAACGCTATCCAAGGAAAATATTCTATTACTTACCTAAAGCACAAGGAAACCTAGGAAATGATGGATAAGTCAATAAATTAAACATTTGGAGCACGTAACAAGCCTTGGAAAGGTCCAATGCTTGATGAAAAAGAAGAAGAATTACCCAAAAACTCTAGAAAACAATATGATATAGCATTTAATCGCTTCATTGGTTGGTGAAAGGCAAAACTTATTGAAAATAATTTCACTGAAAATGACTGCTAGCGAATCAACAAAACATCGAAACATCTGACAACTCGCTTTTTTGGCGTCATTTCTCTTGTTTCAAGAACCAGGATCTAAACATGATCTCTGTTAGTTTCAGGATACAATATAATATTAAATATATTTTACAAATTCGAGCACTATCTAAAAATTGGCATATGCTACACACATTAAAAGTTGTTTTGTTTTGCTCGCAGTATTGCGAAACGAAGACCGAACATTCCTACTCGCAAAATAAAGCCTTACTTTTATCTCTTGTATCAAGATACATTTTATTTGTCGTGTAAATATCTTAAATAAATTATACTTTAATGAAAACCGTTAGGGTTTTTTTGAGCAAATCAAAACTTTGGAAAAACGTTTGACGTAAAGAGTACTTTGGAGTGAAGATACTGAACTTTAATACTAAGTTTGGTAGGTATGTGTATTCAAATTTTCGATTTTGAGTTACGCTGCTCACATACACACACGGATCTTTTTCTAAAACTCCTTTGGATTCAACAGGCATTAAAACATATTTCCAATGAACTCTCTATATGGAATTTTCACATGGTAGATAAACTAAAAACCTAATGTGGAGACACACAACTTTTTCTACCCATTACAAATTTCTATAAATACCTTACATACGTATTATAGCATTCATTAAAATGTGTTTCTTGTATCCATGTTACACTATTTACCATACATTTTATCTAGAAAGTATTTGAAATTAAGCAATCGGTACTACTACTACAGGCTTGTTATATGCGCCTGACTATGCACTACATATCACACATGCAAGATGCTGCAGTTGTCCACGTACGACAGAGAGAGGTAAATATCCCTTTATTACAAACTAGTTTTACTTTCTCTACCACTTAGCAATGGTATGTAGGGGAATTCTTGTAGTTCACCCAAAAATTTATTCAGAAATCTTACCGAAAATACACGTTTTAAAACTCCCTGAATAAAAAGAATTAGAAAAAGGTCTGTGTATGTGTGTCAACAACCTCAAAATCAAAAAGTTACTTAAATACCAAACTTGCTATTTAAGATCAGCGTCTTAAGCTACCCTTTACAGAGAAAAAATTCGCTCCAACGATTTTCATCGAAATATTAAGATATCTCGATGATAAAATTTATATCACAAATGTTCTGGGAATAGCCCATGAAGTCCTTTTCATTCTTAATTAATTTTTGCAACTGATAAACGGTAAGACATAAACGAAATCCAAAAAAATGTGCTTTCGTTAAAGCACACAATTTCTATCCTTTTCTTTTTTTCCACCTTTTCCTTTTTTGTGACTTATACCATTTCCGAGATATTCTTTGTGATTGGTTTAAATTTTCAAATACTTGACCTTTTTCAGGTAGTAATTGCTATTCGCTTTTCTGGTGGTCATGCAAAGAGTGTGTGAAATTTCAAAGCCATCTCATAGCGGTACCTTTATAAAAATCTGACTATCGCTTAGCTACATGTATCCTTCTTATACGAACTATGTAAATATGTATTGAAAGTTTATCTTAGAAGAATAAACTGACTCCCCCTGTCGTCTTGTGGTTAGCATGCCAGCTTCCAAATACGGAGGTGCTGGGTTTGATTCCCGGCTGGAGGATGGGAATGTTTCTTTAGCCAGGATTATTCCGCATTCTCTCTAGAGTCTGGAAGTACGAGTGAGAGTGTAAATGTGTGGGTGAAATTAGTATTTAAATTGAAAACCCGAAGTAAACAAACCCAATATCAACACAATAGAGTGAACATCATTGCGGATGAGCAATTGTTCCGAATGCAAAGCCTCAGATATGACTTTAGATGTTAAAAGTGGCATAGAAATTGAACCCATAAACAAAAATGTGATGTTATACATTCACCTGATTTTATTTTCCCTCTATCTTTATTACTGGGTATACAAAGTATTCTTACTAAAACTTATTGCTTTCTCTGTTACGTATAAGTAAGTAGGGAAAATATTGAATTCCACCCAAAAATTCGATACCGAGATTTCAGCAGATTTTTTAGGCACCTGAATAAAAAAAATACTTTTAGAAAAAGGTCCGTGTGTGTCTGAACAGCATAGCTCTAAAACAAAAAGTCAGATAAATACCAAACACTGTATTTAGTTTCAGTATCTCTCAAACATGCGACATGAAGATTTTCAAGAAAATCCCCCTCCCCAGACTACCCTTTGTATGGCACATTTTTCGAAAATGTTGATTTTCCCAAAAATGGCTATAACGATTTTGATTAAAATATCATATGTTTAAGATATTTTCGTGACAAATAAAATATATGTCTTGAATTTTCTGGGAATGTCCCCGAAAGTCCTCTTCTGAATGGTTTTTGCATAACTGGTAAACCGTAAGAGATACACAAACGTTTTCTACCCAAAAAATTCAGAGCTCGTTAAAATACACAATTTATGTCACATACATTTTTTGTGAAGTGAACCATTTCCGAGATATTCCTTGTTATTTGTTTGAATTTTCCAATACTTATATTGCTTCTCAAATGGGAAGTCGATATTCTCTTTTTTTATGTCTTGGACATGCAAAGCGAATGAAATCAGCAATGAAATTAGCTCTTAAAAGTTTTGACTATCGCTTAAATCCTACCATATTCCCCTTGTACATACAAGAAAATTAGCAATAACATACTTTCTGCAAATGTTTATCTCGATTAACACAAATTAAATGGAGAATAAGCGTTTGTAAAATATTTTGTGCATGATTAGAGAAAGTCATGTCATGTAACATATCAGATTTTTTTCTATCTATTACATTTTAATTCAAATAAACCTTTGGAGAAATAGCTTTCGTTATACATACAAGGAGAACAGTGATAGTCAAATATTTAAGAACTGGACGCGATACGCTGGACTTAAAATTCCATACTGTTCTCATGATATCGCAAAATACAATTCAAGAGAATGATTAAGAAATGGACAATTCGATCTTTTAATGACGAACATCTCAGAAACGGCTTATGCCACATAACACTTTAAATAAATTCTGGGTTTTAAAGAGATCTACATTTTTTGAGTATCACGCTTTCGTCTTCGCTTAACGTTTTCACTTATACAAGATTATACAAAATTTCTTCCCATGAGGAGGACCTCATAGGCTGTTCCCCGAAAATTCAGGATATACATCTTATTCCTAATGTAAATATCGTTCGTATGTGGTATTTTAATCAAAATCGTTTCCGCCATTTGTTCTAAAATAAAAAATATTGAGAAATGTCCACATAAAGGGTAGTTTGGTGTGAGAAGATTTCATTTAAAATCTTCGTGTTGCACCTTTGGAGGACATTGAACCTTGAAATGGTTTGTGTTTCTGCCCCACGTATGGAAAGCCAATTTGAAGTAGGAGTTGTATTGTAGTTCAACTGTTGGGGAGCCCAACTTGAATTAGTTGCAACCGCACGTATGGTAAAATGTTTCCGGTAGCCTTCGCCCCAAAAATGTTTAAAAATATATTAACTTTGTAATTTTGACTGTTTCTTTAAATATTATATATTTATGTTTGCCTCGGCTGAGTCAATATTATTGTTAGAGACATGGATTTCTTTGCAAGGCGTGGTGCGGCTGAAGAATGTAGGCTTACACAGATTATGATTTTTAATTCACTCCTTTATATTAATTTTTGACACGATTTAAATAACACTTCACTGATATAGAGAGCTGTAAGATTCTTTTATTAAATATTTGCACGTTTTAAACAGGTAAACTATTTTTCATGTCACTCTGAATACATATTAAATTTCTCGAGGACGCATCTCTCGTCCGGTTAGGAACACTGTCTACAACCAACGCGTCCAGTTATGAGCGCTATCTACAAGCAACTGACTTGATTTCTACCGCCTAAATTTGTAAATTTCTGTATTTCAAGTCTCTGATTGGCTATTTCTAATCCAATAGAATACCTTCGTTTAACTGAAGCTTTTTCTGGTTGTTGATTGGCTATTTTATAAACTCACAAAAGTTACATTATTGTTGCTCCAAGAATGACTAGTAGCATCATTACACTTTCTTACTCATTATTGCCTCAAGGTTACCTCATTGTTACCTCATTGCTAGCAACTTTTAACCTATAATTCTCACAGCTCCTACATTATTAAATTACATAATACATTCACATAACATTATTGAACATTTATACAATAATATAAACATATACAATGACTTACATATACACTTTTTGTAAATTATTACATACACATATTGCTTTAAGGCGGGCTGTTATTGAATTTATATATTATATAATTAGACTAAAATCATTTAAGTGTTAAAAATACTGCCTCAACCTAAATACCAAGTTTGGTGCTTGTCCCACTTTTCTTTTGTGAGTTATTGTTTCACAGACACACAGACGCACACACGGACATTTTCAAAAATGCTTTAATTGGATTCAGGGGACCTCTAAACATGTATTTCCGGTGAAATCTGGGTACGAATTTTTGGGTGGAATGCAATACTTCTCCTACTAGTAGTAGAGAAAATAAAAAAAAAACAAAAAGAATAAGCTGGCTTTTTACGAATAGTTTGTAGAAGAGTAACACATCAGATTGTTTTAAATAAGTTGACTGAAACAACAAATGTAACCCAA
Organism: Deroplatys truncata; assembly: GCA_030765065.1. NCBI lineage: Eukaryota > Metazoa > Arthropoda > Insecta > Mantodea > Mantidae > Deroplatys > Deroplatys truncata. The sequence goes on along the minus strand of CM060980.1, from coordinate 124,915,947 downwards.
CGGAGACATAAAGCACCTTTTCCGCTTAAAGAAAGTAACAAATAGAAACCGTGAGAGGAAACAGCCAATAGTTTGACACAAAGATCCAATTTGTTGGATGCAGCACCGGTCTGTCACGCAGAACAGTAACAGGAATCAATAGTTTAAGGGTGGAGGCACAATTACGAAAAAGCAAAAGGTCGGTCGAAGGACTTACTTTTTCTTCACACTCTTCTTGTAAATTCCCCGGAGCGAATCTTTCCATTAGCACTGAGAAGAATTTCCAAAGAAACACATGCCTCAAGCAGCTCAAGTTACTTTTAAACCTGCCATAATACAAATGTAGTTAAGTTTTGTTCATCGTAAGTATATTTTACGTGAACACTCCAATTTAAAACAAAAATGTTGTGTTACATTCACACGACTTTGTCTACTCACTCTACAATAAACATTCTCAGGAAGGTATAGTTCTATCTACTTCCTTTAATCGAGATAAAGACTTTGCTGAAATGGTTTCATTATATTTTTTGTTGTAGGTCAAGTGAAATACAGAAAGCTGAAGCGATAGTTAGATCTTCAAAAAGTGGGTCACTATAAGTGCTGGCTTTCAAATTCCACACTTTGCATTAGCACGTGAAACAAATCATATTGCACCAATGGAGACACTCTTGAATCTGACTCCATTGCATTTAGTTGTTATGAAGGAGGCAAGAATGGCACGCTTAACAGCTGAGAATTCCTGAAATAGACTCAGATTTGCTAAGAATTAGGAAGTACATAGGAGATGCATCTTCAGAAATGCCGACAGACTATGTAATTCCAATTAAACACTTTATAGAGAACTTCAGGGTCATTATTGATCCTGAAAGTTAGACGAACAGAACTCTGGAAACTCCTGAGAAAGCTTTGATGTGGATTACAGACGGCTCAAAGGAGGCTCAGGAACAGGATCCAGACTATATGGCATAAGACCAAGGTGCAAAAAGTTTTTTCCCTTGGTAAATATGCTGTTGTTTTTGAAACAGAAATTTATGATATTAATCAATGCATATATGAAAACATAAGGAGAGCTTACACTGGTAAACAGAACAGAATGAAGTTCAGCTCATCTGGGTGCCAGGTCATAGTAGCATGGAGGTAAATGAAAAAGTTGAAGTTGCAAGACAAGGAGCAGCTTCACAACTTATTGGGTCAGAGCCAGCTCTATTTAGTAAGAAAGACTATTAATATCTGGTTCAAAGTAAAACATCATAAAACTTGTCTTATAACTCCAGGAAACAAGCATGGTAAACTATTTATTACAAAAATCATGTAATAAAAGAGCTGAAAGCTTACTTAAATGCAACATACTTCATCTAAGAACATGCTCCTGAGAAAAAACATATGAACACAATGGCAGTGTTTTAGGGTAACTTAGATTGCAGATTGTATGTTGTATGCTCCTGTGAGCTCTCACGAGATATATTGCTTTTTGGGAAAATGCTTTTAGAACGAGAAGAATTTGAAACCATCTGTTGTGAGATGTATTCTGGTAAAGGCTGCAGGCATAATGAATTGCTTTAAAACGATACAGGTAGCACAATAAGCCCAACGCTGAAGGAATGACCGAAATCTATATCGCATAAGACAAGACAAGAAAAAACGTGAAACGTTTGAATGGCTACTTAAAACTTCAAAAAATTATAAAGTATTTGCAAATTCAAACCAATGACAATGAGTATTGTGTCCGCGCGCGAGCCGCCGCTAAGTGCTTCCGCCCAGTACCTCGGTGAGGTCCTCTTTTAGCCTTCAGAATACTAGCCGTACTACGAATCATTATGTACTGCTTCCCCGAAGATTTTACTACTCCAGCAAATTCCTTTCAGCCTTTTCCAGTAGCTTCACCTTCCAGAACATCCCGTTTTGTCTATATAAGGGGCTGCTCTTGCTGGACAGGAGTTCAGTTAGTTAAGAAGTTATGAAGTGAAAAGTGGACAGTGTCAGTGCAGTTCAGTTGTGAGTCGTGATTTAGCAGTTCAATTGTGAATCGATTCGACGGATCATTTGTGCTCTGGGGCGTCCCGATTGTAATGTTGTGATACTTTGAGCACCCAAGTGATAAATAAAGTCTGTTTATCAGCACCTGGTTTCTCACTTGTTACAATACATAGGGAATGGTTAATGCAATACAAATTTATTTAACATAAATTCTGTATTTTAACAAGATCCAATAGTGCTTTCTGTGCTAGGCTTGTGATCATCTCTTATGATTTACCGGTTTTACAGAATTACAGAGAATTCATTCGATTGAAGCTAATTTTCAGAAGGCATTAGCAGAAAATTTAAGATATACATTCTTTTTTCTCATTCACATATCTTAAACATGTGATATTCTAATCAAAACCGTAACAATCATTTTTAGAATGTCAGAAATAACTGAACATTTTCCATATAAAGGTTTGCGGTGGGGGAATTTTCTTTAAAATGTTCTTGTCATTTCCTTAAAACTTAAATACCAAATATGTTTACATCTTCATTTTATTTTTTAGCTCACACACACATATACACAAAATTTTCTAAACCTGCTTTTTCTCGATTCATGGGAACTTAAAACGTATATCTTCAGTGAAATATGGATACGGAAGTTTTGGACGAAATACAATTCTTTTCTATTTACTATAAATCATCAGTAGAGAAATAAAACTGAATAGTCATTAGCACTTGAAAAAATGTAAAACTATTTGAAATTTGGAATCAATCACCGAAAATTTCGCGGAAATGGTCAATGCCACAAAATTATTTTACATCAATGTTTTGTGTTTTTACGGGATTTTTGTAGTAGCTTTTGGTCTAGGGTTTACCAGTTATGCATATTATTCAAAATTCATTCAGAATTAAAAGACCTTTACAGGCTATTTGCAGAAAGTTCAAATATACATGTTCTTTGTTTTGAAAATATCTTGAACAAACTGTATTGTAATCAAAATCGACAACTCTAACATTGTGGTTAAAATACCATATATTAAAGACATTTATATGACAAATAAAATGTATATCTTGAATCCTGTGAAGTCCTCTTCGTTCGGAAGAAATTCGTATAATCTTGTATAAATGGTAGACATGCGATAGACGAAAACGTACTATAGAAAAAAATCTGATGTGTTACACTCACATGACTTTCTCTGTTCTTGTACAAAGTATTTTTACAAACACTTATTCTCCATATGCTTCATATTAATCGAGATATCGAGATGTCAATCTTATTCGTAATTTTCTTGTAGATGCAAGCGGAATATGGTAGGTTTTAAGCGATAGTCAAATATTTTAACGCTGGTTGCTATGTGGCGAATTCCATTCTCTTTGCATGTCCAGCACATAAACAAAATGAATAATGAATTTGAGAAAAAGTATAAGCATTGGAAAATTTAAGGGAATAACAAGCAATATCTCGAAAACCGTTCACTCAACAAAACAAATGTTTATGACATAAATTGTGTATTTTAACGCGATCTACATTTTTTGTGTAGTAAAATTTTGTCTATCTCTTATGGTTTACCAGTTATGCAAAAGTCGTTCACAATGAAGAATACTTTTGGAGACATTCCCAGAAAATTCGAGATATACATTTCATTTGTCATGACAATATCTTAAACATATGACATTTTAATCAAAATCGTTAGAGCCATTTTTGAGAAAATTAAAATTTTCGAAAAATGTTCCATGTAAAGGGTAGTCTGGGGTGGGGGGATTTTCTTGAAAACCTTCGTGTCGCATCTCTGGAACATACTGAACCTAAATACAAGTTTGGTGTTTATCCGACTGTTCGTTTCTGAGTTATGCTGTTCACAGACACACAGACACACACACAGACACACACACACACGGACATGTTTCCAAAACGGCTTTTTTTGGATTCAGGGGGTCTCAAAACATGTATTTCCGGTGAAATCTCGGTATGGAATTTTTGGCTGGAATACAATACTTCCCCTACTTACTCTAGTAGAGTAAGTAAAAATGTAGATATATTTAAAACACACAGTTTATTTAAAGTAATCTTTTTGTGGCATCCGTGATTGTTATCCATTGTTAGCGGTTTTAATTTTTCAGTATTTTATTCTTTTAAAGTCCTGTTGACATTCAGTTGTTTCTCGCAGTTGCATGGAAAGTGTATGGAATGTTAAAGCTAGTATGTAGCGTATAATTCTTAAACATTGACTATCGCTATTCCCTATGCATTTATAACGAAATGTTTTATGTGGCTACTTCTGTAAAGGTTACCTCGAATATAATGAAGTAGATAGATAAATAAGCTTTCTTAAGATAGCGCCATATTTTGTTTTATCATCCTCCCACTACTATAGTAGATGGTAGAGAAAGGTGCACAATATTAAATATCAGACCTGTGGGAATACACGGAACAAATGCTGAATGTGCTCAAGTGGCGTGTCATCCATTTGACACGCTACTGTTTTACAAGGTTCGTCATGTGCACCACGCAATTAACTACATAATTAACCGTTATTTGCAGATAGAGCGGTAGAGGAAAGCCAGCACGCTGACATCGTGGATTCTGCAACGTGAACAAGCAACGTCCCACAGAAGCCACGGATCCCTAGCGCCACAACCCGAGGATCTACAAACAAAAGTAAGTCGAGTTTGGATCTCTGTTTCATACTTATACCTGCCTCCTTTTGGTAGATGCTCCTCTAAAACAGTGGTGACCTAGTCCACTCAAGTTGCCATGACAACCTTTACTGCCGTTTCAATTCACTGCTTCTGTCTCGAACTGAAATGTCCTCTGGTTTATTAAAGGTGGTACTACCGAAGAGCTCATATTGTCGATAACTGCTCGAGCGCTCGGTCAATTACTTCACTGATACCGAACTCCCTTGTGGTATTTGCTAAGACTTTCCAAATGAAACCTTCAATAAACAATATTATCTAAACGAAAATTACATGGGTATTTTAAATAATAATATTTAATAAAGTTTATTGTGTTAAATGGTACTTAATAATGTGTTACATTAAGTAAAATTAATGGGATTCATGAAGAAAAATTAAATGAACTATGCCTTTTATTGAATTTGATTCTTATACAGAGTGTTTCGAAAAAAGAAGGCATAAATCCAGTTATGCATTCCGCACATATACACAATATAAAACGTCCTCTGCAACATATCCGGAAATACTTGGTTTCTGAGTTATGGCCTTCAAGACAGTGGTTATTCACCTGAATGTATTTCTTACCGCAGGTAGTTTTCTTTACAAAAGATGTTCAAAGTGTCCACCTCCGCTTGAATACAGGCCTCACATCGACGTCTCATGGCCGTGCACACACGACCCCAAATTCCAGGAGTACTGTGTATTTCCTCATAACCTGCCACAATTCGATTCTGAAGGGACTCCATGCCAGGCACCGGAGACGAATACACCAAGGCTTTTAAATTACCCCACAAGTAGAAATCGATAGGGTTCAAATCAGTTGAGCGTGGTGGCCAAGCAATTGGGCTACCTCTACCTATCCATGGATCAGGAAACCTTTGATCCAAGTACCGGCGAGCGGTACCACTGAAGTGTGCAGGAACGCCATCATGCAAAAAGTGAGCTTGTTGACGAATGCTCAGTGGAGTGTCTTCATACACATAAGGTATGGTGTTTTCCAGGAAGTTTGTGTATACCTGCCCCAAGTACCTGGGGTCCAACTAACCGATCACCACCGACGCCGGCCCACATGTTGAGAGTGAACCGCACTTGCTGATGACATGGAACAATTGCATGTGGCTTTTCATATGCCCATACATGCTGATAGTGGAAATTTGTAATGCCATTTTGTGTGAACCGTGCTTCATCTGTAAACAATACTAAATCAGGAAAGTTCGGATTTGTAGCACGCTGCTGCACGAACCACTGGCAGAGCATCAATCGAGCAGGGTACTCTGCTGGTGACAGGGCCTGTACATGTTGCAAATGATAAGGATACAACTGTTGCTCTCGCAACAGTCACCAGACAGTCGTATGAGGAACATTCACTTGCAACGCTAACCTTCGTGAACTGATAGAAGGAGTCGTGTGCACAGAATCCAGAATCTCCTCCTCTACATTTGGAGTTGTAGATTTTGGTTGTCCCCTCCTGAAACCAGAGATGTAAACTTCCCATGAGCACACAGACGATGATGGAGACATTCAAATGTCTTCCGATCTGGACGTCGTTGTGGGTACCTCTCTTGGTACAAATGACGAGCCAGCGCAGCATTGCCGTCCACCTTACCGTACATGAAGTGCATTTCTGCCAGTTCCTGATTTGAGTAAATGTCGCTCAGTCGAACCTCAAACACAACACTCAGTGTACCCTTTGCCTCGGAATGAACTATCAGTGTCCTTAATTCTAAAAGAGTCTTCCGGGCTGATTTGCCGTGGTCTGCTGAAGTAATTGGATCCAGACGTTTCGTCCACTACACAACTGTACCTTCACCAAGAAGACTTCGACCACGCCACCGATGATGTCCACCGCAATAGTGGACGAAACGTCTGGATCCAATTACTCCAGCAGACCACGGCAAATCAGCCCGGAAGACTCTTTTAGAATTACGAACACCGGCCGTGAAAGCCTACGCTTACTCATATCAGTGTCCTGTTTATCTTCTGTCACGGCAACTATCACTGTATTGAAGGCCATAACTCAGAAACGGAGCATTTCCGGGCACACATTGTAATATACTTTTTTATTGTCCACATATGGGGAATGCATACCTGAATTTATGTCCTCTATGTTGAAACATTCTGTATAATTTCCCAAAGTAGCATGGCTTTAAGTATTCTTTAAGAAAGTTTCCATCATTTCTTTGGTATACAAATCAGAAACAATTGTGAATCAGCTGAGACAATTTCAAAATAATTGCGAATCAAGTGCGACAATCTCAGTTCAACAAGATTTCAATGATTATTACACGCGAGCGTCTTTGGTGATATTTAGTGATCTGCGAATTCACAACATAAAAGGAAGCGTTACACAAGATCTAACGCAGCATAATACGTGCAGTAAGTAAGCCACTTCGTTGATTATAATAAAAAAAAATCTGATGTGTTACACTCACATGACTTTCCCTACTCTTGTACAAACTATTTTTACAAAAGCTTATTCTCCATCTACTTCATGTTAATCGAGATAAACATTTGTAGACTCTGTCTCATTGCTAAGTTTCTTGTAAATGTAAGGGGAATATATATTTACAAGGGCAATATAGAAATACAGTAGCCTTTAAACATATACATATCTCTTAATAGCTGGTTGCTAGGTGCTGCACCATTCCCTTTGCTACAGATTAATACTCTTTGCATATCCAAGACAAAAAAATGAATAACGAATTCCCATTTGAGAAAAGTATTGAAAAATGTAATGGAATAACAAGCAATATCTCGAAAATGGTTCACTCAACAAAAAAAATGTATATGACATAAATCGTGTATTTTAACGCGATCTACATTTTGTGTATAGTAAAATTTTGTGTATCTCTTATGGTTTACCAGTTATGCAAAAGTCGTTCACAATGAAGAATACTTTTGGAGACATTCCCAGAAAATTCAAGATATACATTTTATTTGTCATAAAAATATCTTAAACATATGATATTTTAATCAAAATCGTTAGAGCCATTTTTGAGAAAATTAAAATTTTCGAAAAATGTTCCATGTAAAGGGTAGTCTGGGTTGGGGGGATTTTCTTTAAAAGGTTCGTGTCGCATCTCTGGAAGATACTGAACCTAAATACCAAGTTTGGTGTTTATCCGACTCTTCGTTTATGAGTTATGCTGTTCACAGACACACAGACACACAGACACACACACACACACACACAGACACACACACAGACACACACACGGACATGTTTCCAAAAATGCTTTTTTTGGATTCATGGGGGTCTCAAAACATGTATTTCCGGTGAAATCTCGGTATCGAATTTTTGGGTGGAATGCAATACTTTCTCTACTTACTGTACGTAGTAGAGAAAGTAATAAAAAAGCATCATTCTCGCATTGTAATTACCTTACTGAATCTCCTTCTTGATTATAATTTTTACTTTCTCTACTACGTATAGTAAGTAGGGGAAGTATTGTATTCCACCCAAAACTTCGATATCGAGATTTCACTGGAAATTTATGTTTCGAGGCCCCCTGAATCCAAAAAAAGCATTTTTGAAAACATGTCCATCTGTGTGTCTGTGAACAGCATAACTCAGAAACGAAAAGTTGGATAAACACCAAACTTGGTATTTAGGTTCAGTATCTTCCAGAGATGCGACATGAAGGTTTTCAAGAAAATACCCCCATCCCAGATTACCCTTTACCTGGAACATTTTTCGAAAATTTTAATCTTCTCAAAAATGCCTCTAACGATTTTGATTAAAATATCATATGTTTATGATATTTTCATGACAAATGAAATGTATATCTCGAATATTCTGGGAATGCATAACTGGTAAACCATAAGAGATAGACAAAATTTTACTACACAAAAAGTGTAGATCACGTTAAAATACACAATTTATGTCATATAATTTTTTGTTAAGTGAACCATTTTCGAGATATTGCTTGTTATTCCCTTAAATTTTCCAATACTTATACGTTTTCTCAAATGGGAATTCGTTATTCATTTTTTTGTCCTGGCAATGCAAAGAGAATGGAGTACTGCACATAGCAACCAGCTCTTAAAATATTTGACTATAGCTTAAAGCCTACCAATTCCCCTTGCATCTACAACAAAATTAGCAATAAGATTAACATTTCGATATCTCGATTAACATGAAGCATATGGAGAATAAGCGTTTGTAAAATAGTTCGTACAAGAGTAGAGAAAGTCATGTGAGTGTAACCATCAGGTTTTTGTTAGGTAATTTAACTGAATTTTTAATAAGTTGCGACAAACTGTTAAATGTATTGTTTTTTATCAACGTTTTATTACACAACATAGAGTAGCAAACGTAATGTGGCTATAAACTGATACAACCATCTGTTTAATTATACATATTCTAAAATTACTTTAGAATATCTAACATATAACTTAAAATTGCTCGTATTATTTAGAGAGCTTATACTACAACATATTGTACCTATGTATCATGTAGTGCATGTTTCAGCACATTCATCCCGAATTCCGTACTCGGCTGGTACCTCATTCAGAAACGGTGAAATCCTTCGCTAAAGCTGTATTTTGCGTACTTAAATATGAGTAGCTCTTTCGATAGATACTGAACTTTCCATGAGTTTAACTCAAAACTAAGGGATATTAAAATGTTAAATTAAGATAAGAAGAAACGGTTTGGAAGGATTACATTTTGAAACGTCTAAGCTTTATAGTGAATGTAATTATTTCAAATCCACCGCCGAAAATTAAACGATATATAATGACTAGGGCCCGGAATTTTAGGTTTTAACCTATATTTTTCCTGGCTATTTAATTGACACATTTCAAGATATATATTCCTTTCACACTTCCTGGAGCAGAATATGCGAATTGCATTACACCTAAAAGAAACCTATATGAGGGGTTGACACCTAAAATAACCTAAATAGCTGTTTTTCAGTTTTCGAAATGAATAATGTTATTTTCGGATTGAAACTCGTTGTAAAATTATTTCCACCACTTATAGCCAGTAGATAGTTCAAGTTACTATAGCTAAACGCAGCAAATGTGACGTGGTGACACCTGGATGCAGCTGATAGATCAGGAGGAGCGTAACCTGCGTAACGGGATCGCCTCTAGTCGTTCACTGAGAGTACAATAGAGTACACTGAGAGTGCTCTTCTAATGTAATTGTTGTATAGTGAAACAATGCCTAAATCACATTTATTGAAAAAGAGGACTGCTGCGGATCCACACTTCACTTTTTTTAGTGACAGACAGTGCTGCCTACATGTTGAAGGCCGGGCAGGGGTTCTACAGTCCTTCCACCCGACCATGCTACATGTTACGTCTTGGCACCACCTGCACCACCTTGCAGAAGTGATTAGAAGTCACTTCAATGTTGTGAGCAGCCTGATATCTTTGGTCAATAAGGTTTTCTTAAAAGCTCCAACATATATACAATTGTTCAAAGAGAAAGTACCAGCAACCCCTCTTCCACCTCAGCCGATACTTATCCGCTGAGGAACTTGACTGTCCGCTGCCATTTACTATGCCGAGCACTTAAAAGACGTTAAAAATGTTGTCAATGAACTGGAGGAAACAGAAGCTTCCTGCTATGCCAAGGCTAAGACATTACTCGAGTGCCCCACTCTTGCCGCTTCCCTTGCATACATTAAGACACATTTTTTTACTTTCTCTACTACGTACAGTAAGTAGGGGAAGTATTGTGTTCCAACCAAAAATTCAATACCGAGATTTCACCGGAAATATATGTTTTGAGACACCCTGAATCCAAAAAAAGCGTTTTTGGAAACATGTCCGTGTGTGTGTCTATGTGTCTGTGTGTGTGTGTGTGTGTGTGTGTGTCTGTGAACAGCATAACTCAGAAACGAACAGTCGGATAAACACCAAACTTGGTATTTAGGTTCAGTATCTTCCAGAGATGCGACACAAAGGTTTTAAAGAAAATCCCCCAACCCCAGATTACCCTTTACATGGAAGATTTTCGAAAAGTTTAATTTTCTCAAAAATGGCTCTAACGATTTTGATTAAAATATCATATGTTTAAGATATTTTCATGACAAATAAAATATATATCTTGAATTTTCTGGGAATGTCTCCAAAAGTATTCTTCATTGTGAACGACTTTTGCATAACTGGTAAACCATAAGAGATAGACAAAATTTTACTACACAAAAAATGTAGATCGCGTTAAAATACACAATTTATGTCATATACATTTCTTTGTTGAGTGAAGCATTTTCGAGATATTGCTTGTTATTCCCTTAAAATTTTCAATACTTATTTTCTAAAATGGGAATTCGTTATTCATTTTTTTGTCTTGGATATGCAAAGAGTTATAATCTGTGGCAAAGGGAATGGTGCTGCACCTAGCAACCAGCTATTAAGAGATATGTATGTGCTTAAAGGCTACTGTATTTCTATATTGCCCTTGTAAATATATTTTCCCCTTACATCTACAAGAAAATTAGCAATAAGATAGAGTCTGCAAATGTTTATCTCGATTAACATGAAGTAGATGGAGAATAAGCGTTTGTAAAAATAGTTTGTACAAGAGTAGAGAAAGTCATGTGAGTGTAACACATCAGATTTTTTTTTGTTTTATACCAGAAGCTATTCTGTGGTTGGAAAGTACAACTCTGCCACTGAAAGATGCTCTAGATATCATTGGCAGTGTTTCCAGTAAAGAAATACCTGGATCAGTGGGAGTTGCTTGTTCTTCGAAGTTGCAGAAGATTCTTCAACGAAATCCTGGTTTTGAAGATATGAAAATCATCAATTCAGTATTGCAGAGAGAAAAGTATACAGGAAAATTACCCCTAGAACCTGCTACACTGGCATCTATGTCCTACGCTCCAATGACGTCATGTTCTTTTGAAAGAACCTTTTCTTCATTCAACAATGTCTGACATGATAATAGGAAATCGTTTACGCCAGAAAATTTGAGAATGCATGTAACTATCTACTGCAAGCCAAAAAATAAATCTTACAACTAAGAACCAGAAAATCAAAATTATTGTTACCTCTATTGCTCCACGAAGCAAAAACAAACAAACAAACAAACAACAACAAACACTGCTTTAATGAAGAAAAATCTAAAAAAAACCTATTTTAAGCATATAAGAAACCTAAAATGAAGGTTTATTCCACTTAAAAATCCGGGCCCTAATAATAACTATTCATTGCAGAGAGACACTGTGCATTTAAAGAAACCATTAGGGTATTTACTGTTTTATAGGAGGAGCTAAAGACATTTCGTGGATTTGCAGTGAAACATTTCTCTGATTCGTTTATTATCTAATGCACTCCTACACATGGTGAGCTGACATCAGAATCAGATGAGTGACGTAGCATGTCAACAGCATCGAAATATTCTCACTCTATGCACAGGTATATTAGATTATAAAAATCTGTGATCAAACGTTTCAAACCGAGACTTAATTTATCAAAAGGGTGTGCACGTCGATGACGTATTTTACAAAGCTCGCAACGATGGTAGAATCGTAACCTTGTTTGTAGCAAATTAAGTCCTATTAGGAAGCTAATTCAGTGACATGCAATAGTCTGCTTAGTTTAAAAGCTTTGCAGATTATTTAAGGTAATATGTATCTACGTGAAGGACATTAAAATGAGAACAACTCGTTTCTGCATTCATACGTAACGTGTTCGAAAGAAATTTTGTCCACTATTTTAGCTTAATCTTTTCATCAAAACTATCATACAAGAACAAACGGGTTATATATAACTTATCTTAATTATACTTTGAAATCTAATATATCTGTATGTCTAATTTTACAGCTATGAAAATTTACAGTCAATACGAGGGGCACTATTTATATTTTGAGCCTGATAATTAAAACAAGCTAATTTCTGATTGAAAACTGCTTTATTATCTTTCAAATTATTCTCCTTTATGATCAATATACTTTTGCGTCCGTTTGAACCATTTGTCAAAGCATTTATTCCAGCCTTCTTGAGGCACCTCCAAAACATGGTTTTTGAAGGCATCAACGGCTTCTTCTGCCAACGAAAATCGTTGTCCACGCAATTTATTCTTGATGTTCGGGAACAAAAAGAAGTCATTGGGTGCCAAATCAGGACTGTATTGCGGATGACCCTTCAATTCGATTTTTGAGCCTTCAAATACTCTGTTGTTAGACGAGATGTGTGTGCGCTCGCATTGTCTTGATGAAGAACGATCCTACAGTTCTTGTTGGTTTTCCTTATTTCACCGAAGACTTCCGGCAAACAAATGGTTGTGTACCATTCGGCATCGACCGTTCGTTCCTCTAAAGGCACTGTTGCCACATGGCCAGTTTTGCTGAAAAAGCAGGCGACCATTTGCTTCGAAGTGCTTCGAGTGAGAACAACTTTTGTTGGATTTGCTTCATCTTGAAACACCCATACAGTCGACTGCTGTTAACGCTCCGGCTCATACGCATAGATCCATGATTCGTCACCTGTTACAATCTTACATACGTCTTTTGAGGCACCGCCATTGTATTTTTTGAGCATTTTTGTACACCAATCGACACGAGCATCTTTTTGAGATTGCGTCAAATTATGTGGGGTCCAACGAGAGCAAACCTTTTTCACGGCTATATAACCATGCAATATTTTATATATGCTGGTGGAACTAATGCCTAGAGTTGCCTGAATCTCACAATATGTCGCATGACGATCTTTCATTATTAGTTTTTGCACAGCATCAATGTTTTCTGGCACAACAACTGATTTTGGACGACCTTCACGAACTTCATTTTGCGAACGGCGGCCACGATTGAATTCGTTATACCAGCGTTTCACAGTGACAAAGGATGGAGCTTCGTCGCCAAATGTGGAAGTTAGTTGATCGAGGCACTCGTCTTGATATTCCACGTCGAAAGTCGTAATAAATTATTGCACGAACATTTTCACGACTTAATTCCATGTTTTTGTTGACACACAATTTTCAAGTTAGTGTAAACAAAGCAAATGGCGCTCTATTGACAAAATGTTTTAGGTAGATTGTGGTCAAAAATGTGAAACTCCATTGGAAATGTCAGATGGCACCTGCAACATTCAGGGTTGCCAAGGCTCAAAATATAAATAGTGCCCCTCGTAGCGATGAAATTATGTGCATCATTATCGACAAAGTAGACAGCACTTACGTTTAAATTTTAAACAATAAAAAAGTATCATAAGTTTTAACCATAAAAATTATTAATTTATATTCTCTGGAATACAGAAATGTGAGGAACACTCCACTCGTTCGAAACCGTTATTTCGTTTAGGTTACAAGGCTGAGAAGATATGCTACTCAGAAATTGAAACTGTTTCGGGCTAAAGTGATATTTAGAACCGTTTTCGAGCATTAAATTTTGAAACGTTGGCTTTCTGATAAGAAATTTCAGGTTGGACTTACGTCGTGTTAGAGAATGTTACAATGACATTTAATGCAAATCTTATTTCTGTACATTGTATCATTTAAGAGTTATTAATGTTAATTTGTAGGAATAAATTTTACAAATTAGAATAAATATAACATAATTAAACTCCTTGTGGTAATTTAGGAAAAGTTATTCATACACAAACTTCCAGTTAAATATGATGCATCAAGTTAAGTTAAATCTGTGAGCGCTTATGAGGTTAGATTATATTAAGTTTAGTCTACGAAAGCTTATTTCAGCAGAAAAAAAACTGTCTGCTCTTTACGTGGCATGTAATTCACGTAAAAGACGTTTAAGGCGAGTCCTATAAATACTTCAATAAAACAGCAACACTATTCATATTTTTTCTTAACATACTTTCTTTCTTAAGCGACTTTTTTCAGTAAACGTTAGCATTTTTTATACGTAAAAGGTAATTTTACGCCGGAGGTGCGCAACAGCGCGTTGCAGCGTCTGAATAGCTGGCACACAACACAAGTGACACGTACTATTTTATGTCCTGCTCGCTGGTTTTCATATCTTCGGTAGAAACACCATTACCAACATTGTATCCATTTCTGAGGTGGAGGCACCCAGTGAACCAAATCCGTTACCTCCGACGGTGAGGATGAGAATGGCGGTGAAATGACAGGACCTACAGCTTTTACCGTGGACTTCGAACCACGGCAAGTAAGAGGTGAAGGCGTGGATATGACCGAGTTAAAATCGCCACCTAGAACCGAGGATCGACCCCTGGACCCTCAACACGAGAGCCGGAAACGAAACCACTGTGCTATCCCGGCACCCTCACAAGTTCCATATGTAAAATGTTTAAGACTAATGAGTAGCCTACTACACTCTACTCTACTACGGATATATACTAAATAAGTAGTTATTTAAGGTAATCGAGCGAGATCAGCCACTCTGACGTGGATTTTTAGTGGTTTTCCCTGGTCGGTAGGTCGATGATGTGGTGATTTGTCATCTATTACGATTTAGTTTTCCGTTCGTTCCGTTTCTTTCTTAACTTTCAGGTGCGCTTATAGGTTGCGTGGTGTGTGGAGGTGTCGGACTCAAAGCAGAGCTTCCTCGTGGACACTAAAGGCTGCCTGATTGACGGGTCGTTCATCATCCTCTCTGATCAGCTCCAGTAGTAGAACGGGTCTTCGTGGGACTTCCGGACGTCTCTGTGGCTTGCAGCCTCCTATGGTTCCTTTGGTGGTGGTAACCGTAGGTCCCAGTGCACCAGGTGTACTTCTGTAGTACATTCTATAACCTTTTTAAACGTACGTATTGTTCTACATCAGTGGTGGCGAAAACGGAACTCCTGAGGCAGTGTGACTTGCAACTCCTTTTCTAACCGTCTATTCATTTGTTTTCCATGTGCTGCTGACTGCTGTAGTGCGTGTTGCATATTTGATGAATCGAGGAAGAAAGGCATTTTCGCCACCGTTATTCTACATAGTTCTGCAATAGGCCTAAATTGTATTGGTGGATTTATATTAGACATTGTGGATAAAGCTTTATTTTTGTGTTAGGTGATAACTAATTGTAATATGGATAGTGACGGAAACCTACTCATTCCTGATTTTGTGTTGGAAGAAGCTAAGGCGTCGTCCTCCGTGGTCTAGGGGTACCATGCTAGCCTCTAGTTCTCGAGGTTGTGGGTTCAAACCCGGCGGAGAGCGGGAAGGGAAGTAAAGCCGGTGGTCCCGTGTCGTAGGTTTACGGCAAGTAAAAAAGATTTCAAGCCTGATAAAGTGCCTCTGAGCAAAATTTCCAGTCTTTCACCTCCAATATAGAATGG
The DNA here is from genome assembly GCA_030765065.1 of Deroplatys truncata. Lineage (NCBI taxonomy): Eukaryota > Metazoa > Arthropoda > Insecta > Mantodea > Mantidae > Deroplatys > Deroplatys truncata. The sequence goes on along the minus strand of CM060980.1, from coordinate 124,900,131 downwards.
AACGCTATGAACCATAGTAGTTAAAGAGCTTCCATAAGTAAAACTCAATTTTTTAAGAAGCTAAGGCGGCTAATAGCACATTATTATCTGCGAAATAAAAATATTTTGTATTAATAATTTACTAACTTGATACATATAATTTTGTTCAGGCTTTTAACCCACTGTTTCCGAAGGAACGAGGGGTTTTGGGAATTTTATCCACTCGTTGCTCCTAGCAACCATGACAACAGTGTACTATTGGTATACTTTAATAGGCAGTGTTGGGTAAACTAAATTGTAAGGAACCATTAGGATCACTTAATATATACCGCTCACGTTATGACTCCGTATCTAGAGGATTTCAAAAGTTCTAGATATGAGTGAAGGGAAATTGGCTTATTTCTGTAGGTATCATTTTGTTCCCCGTGTGAGCTAAAAAGGCTTCAAGTCACGTACGTGTACGGCGTCACTTTCTGGCTTGGAGCACTTTCCATTTAATATCGTGAAGAAAGAGGATCCTCAGGACATCGCCAGGCCTGCATTATAATGAAGTCGTTAGCAATAAGGGGGAAACTTGCGGAGGTGCCATTGTTTTAACACACTGCTGAAAAAAAATAATAATCAGAACCCGAGAGTGATGTTAACAAGCAGTTAGAGCCCAGAGAATATGCTAGAAACGTGAACCTTGTCCTTTCTGGTATTTCTGATTATAACGTACCCTTCCGGCGACCTAGTTAAATGAGGGATGGCGTCGTGTTCTTTCTCCTCACTCATCTGCTAGCTTTAACACACGCATTTTCACTACCTCGCCTCTAAAACCTATGGATTCATGCACGTATTTAAATTTACCAAAAGTATTGCACTTTCTCAGCCGTTCATCTGTGGTACGTAAAGGATGTATTATACTCAACCAACAATTCCATTTTAGAGTTCATTAGATACGTACTTACTAACTACACTACATTTTAGAATAATTTCCTTCACATACAATACTATTTTCTGAAGATCAGGCAACACTGCCAAGCTCGGCAGACAATTTAGAAAATGTAACCCATACTTTACAAAGTTTACTTTAGGCAGTTTAAATGACACATCAATTTAAAAATCTAATGTGTTACACTCACATGACTTTCTCTACTGTTGTACAATTTTTTTATAAACGCTTATTCTCCATATGCTTCATGTTAATCGAGATGTTAATCTTATTGCTAATTTTCTTGTAGGTGCAAGGGGAATATGGTAGGCTTTAAACGATAGTCAAATCTTTTAAGAGCTGGTTGCTATGTAGAGCATTTCATTATCTTTGTATGTCCTGAGGCAGTATTTTTAACACTTAAATGATTTAAGTCTAATTATATAATATAAAATATAATAACAGCCCCCTTAAAGTAATATGTGTATAAATAACATATAAAATGCATGTAACAGTCATTGTGTAAATGTTTATATTCTTGTATATATGTATAATAATGTTATGTGAATGTATTACGTAATTTAATAATGTAGGAGCTGTGAGAATAATAGGTCAAACGTTTCTATTAACGAGGTAACCTTGAGTAAATAATGAATTGGAAAGTTTAATAATGCTACTAGCAATTCTTGGAGCAAGAATAATGTAATTTTTGAGACAGTTTATAAATAGACAATAAACAGCTAGAAAAAGCTTAAGTAAAATAAAAGTATTCTAATGGAGTAGGCTTAGCAATCAGAGACTTGAAATAGATGAAATTTGCAAATTCAGGCGGTAGAAATCAGTTGCTGGTAGACAGCGTTCCTAACCGGACGCGAGACGCGTCCTTGAGAAGTTTAATATGTATTCAGTGTGAGACGAAAATTCATTACGGCGAGGATATTATAAACTTTACGTGTTAAAAAGTGCAAGTAATTAATAAATAATCTCACAGCATCAGTGAAGTGTTATTTAATCGTGTCAAGGATTAATAAAAGGAGTAAAGTAAAAATTATAATTTGTGTAAGCCTACATTGTTTAGCCGCATCACCCCCTGCAAAGGGACACATGTTTCTACAAATTAATACTGACGCAGCCGAGGCAAACATAAATATGTATAATATTTAAAGAAAACATAAACTTGGGGCGAAGGCCACCGGAAACTTTGTACCATACGTGGGGTTACAACCACCTTCAGTCCAGGACATAAAAAAACGAATAACGAATTCCCATTTGAGAAAAGTATAGGTATTCCAAAATTCAAACAAATAACAAGGAATATATGACATAAATTGTGTGTTTTAATGAGATCTACATTTTTGTATAGAAAAAGTTTGTCTGTCTCTTACAGTTTAACAGTTATACAAAATTCATTCAGAATGAAGACGACTTTTGGGGACATTCCCAGAACATTCAAGATATATATTTCAATGCCATGAAATTATCTTAAACATATGATATTTTAACCATTTTTGAGAAAATCAAACATTCTCGAAAAATGTACCATGTAAAGCGTAGTTGGGGCGTGAAGATTTTCTTGAAAACCTTTGTGTCGCATCTTTGAAAGTTACTGAACCTAAATACCAAGTTTGGTATTTGTCCGACTTTTGATTTTTGAGTTATGCTCTTCACATCCACACAGACACACAGGACCGTTTTCTAAAACCTTTTTTGGAATCTGAGGGCCACAAAACATGTATTTCCGGCAAAATATCGATATCGAATTTTTGGGTGGAATGCAATACTTCTACTTACTATACGCAGTAGAGAAAGTAAAAATAACATTTCTTCAAACTATGTTCTCACTATCCAAGAAATAGACACTTATTATATTCATACTAACAGTATAAAGAGAGAAAGTCCGTGTGTGTTTCGCAGGAGGGATCTAGAATAATTATTTTGAAAATTTTCTCTCCATTGAGAAGCCATAGCCTTCCCCAAGGACCTCATCGAGACCAGAACCAACCACGAGGTGGTTGAACAACAAAGTGTGAAATTAGAACATATCGGATATCGGTTACAGTAGAACGCTGATGACTGAGGTAGTCAGCGACAAGAAGAAATATAAGGAGTGCCCAAGTAGGTCATGGGGTAGTTACGTTACGATACGATGCATGCAATTCCGACATAGACGTACATACACAAAAGTGTAGGGTATTCGTTTGTAATATCCATACTATCCAGAGCTGCTTCTTGTTGAAGTGGCTAGTTTAGCTCCTTGGTCCTATGCTAGACAATAAATCACTTGGACATAATTTTACAGGACTCAGTCGCAGTTATTTCACCTCACTATCTCTTCCCCATTCCTGTTTTAAGCGAGTAGTGAGTATCCTGACCTACCCCTCCTGTATAGGATTCCAGCTTAAACAACTCGGCCGTTACAATAGGCAGCTTTTAAGAAAGCTTGTTATTTCAACTCCTAAATGACTAAACGACTAAAAACTATATATGCTAGCGAAGATGGCTTGACTTTTAGTTGAGGAAATTAGTAGAAATTAGTCGTTGTTATCCACAGAAAACGCATGTAAAGAAAATCTGATTTGTTACACTCACATACTTTCTCTACTCTTGTACAAACTATTTTTACAAACGCTTATTCTCCATATGCTTCACGTTAATCGAGATATTAATCTTATTGCTAATTTTCTTGTAGGTACAAGGGGAATATTGTAGGCTTTAAGCGATAGCCAAATCTTTTAACAGCCGGTTGCTATGTGGTGCATTCTTTGCATGTCCAGTATATAAAATAAATGAATAACGAATTCTCATTTGAGAAAAAGTATAAGTATTAGAAGATTTAAGGGAATAACAAGCAATATCTCGAAAAGGGTTCACTCAACAACAAAAAAATGTATATGACGTAAATTGTGTATTTTAACGCGATCTACATTTTTGTGTAGTAAAAGTTTGTCTATCTCTTATGGTTTACCAGTTATGCAAAATTCGTTCACAATGAAGAACACTTTTGGAGACATTCCCAGAAAATTCGAGATATACATTTCATTTGTCATGAAGATATCTTAAACATATGATATTTTAATCAAAATCGTTAGAGCCATTTTTGAGAAAATTAAAATTTTAGAAAAATGTTCCATGTAAAGGGTTATCTGGGATGGGGGGGATTTTCTTGAAAACCTTCTTGTCGCATCTCTGGAAGATACTGAAACTAAATACCAAGTTTGGTGTTTATTCGACTGTTCGTTTCTGAGTTATGCTGTTAACAGACACACACACAGACACACACGGACATGTTTCCAAAAATGATTTTTGGATTCAGGGGGTCTCTAAACATATATTTCGGTGAAATCTCGGTATCAAATTTTTGGGTGGAATGCAATACTTCCCCTACTTACTATACGTAGTAGAGAAAGTAATATGGCAAAAGATAAGGACATTTCATTCCATATACGTTTGTTGAGGGATTTTATAATTTATATATTTATTAGTTTTTGAGCAAACATTTTAGTGCACTGTAGTTGTGCTCATTATGATGCAAAATGCATCATATATAATGACTGTAGCACATTCTGCAGAGCAAAAATCCTGATATAGGTTTACTGGTTATTAAATAACCGGGACACACATAAACACACTCAAGATTCATACGCCAGACTCTGGACATTTCAAGAAATTTTGAATTTAACAAGGAAGAAAACAAAAGGCAACTGCGTCTTACTTATTTCTTTTATTCGCTTTAATTTATTCAAATACTGTACATTCGTAGGTTTTGCATTAAACCATCTGGGTAATGTTTTTTCTAGCTGTACAGATGTTGTATGTAGTAAAGCTTATGGATGCCAAAACCTTTGAATACTCCCTAGGGTATGTAAGGAAGTTTTGCATATGTTGCTATCAAGTTCATTACTAGTGTATGTTAAATAATTAAATAATATGAGAAAATTATGTCCAGCGTAACATCAGAAGCTTCTCAAACGATATTTAAAACACATTAAATAATCAGACTACGTAACAGTTGGAGTAATTAGACATTCAGTTTATGGATTATCGAAGAAAATTAGAAAATCAGAAATGAGATAAATATTCCGTTATTTTACAAACAACTGTAGATTTAACTATAAAGATAATTTTTAAGAATGCCTGTGGAACGAATACCCTTAAAAAGAATTTATCAGATATTATGAGGTCGCAGAAACATACCCAGACCAAGAGGATATTGGAAAGATCAATTTTAATTTTGGAGATTAAATAGGGCAGAATACCTAATCTATGTTATTAAGTGTGTGTGTGTGTGTGTGAATAGCATCACTCAAAAATTTAAAGTAGAATGGATATCAAACTTCGTAAGATGCAACGAAGATTTTTCAAGAAATTTCCTCACCTCAAAGTACCCTCCACATTTTTATTGGGAAGAATTTTCATTTTTTTATTTTTATTTTCTCTGACAATTTTGATTCAAAATCGTATTTGTGGGATTGTAACGTGAAGAAAAAAATACCTTTCCTGACTTTTCTGCAAATTGCTCATGAAGCCTTCTTCTTTCTGATTTCATGTTTAGAACTAGGAACCCATAAGAGATTACCAAAAAACTCAACAGAAAATGTGTGGAACTCATTCGTATAACTGTTTGTGATACTTCTTTGATTTTATTCGATTTATATCCCAATTACTGTTGAACTTGGATTTCATAATCTTTTTTGGGTTTTCTGAAACATTAATGTTCTTTTATTGCAGAGTGACAGACAGGGAAGAAATAAACAGCTTTGCATGTTTTGAATAGCAACTCAACTTTTTTGTAAGAAACATACAATTTCACTCAAACTCTAAAAACATTTTCCAAGAATTAATATAAGAAACGTAACCAAATGATCCAACGTGCCCACCATTCCGTTGTAAGCATGTCCCCACTCTCTTGACCAGGTTATGGAAGACAGTCTCAAGTATTGCGAACGTGATATCTCGTCGTCATTTCCTGGAGTATGAAATTCAGCAGCTACTTCAGATTTTCAGGGCATCTAACAAAGTCTTGGTCCTTCAGACAATCGCAGAAAAGGCAATTAGGTGGTGTCAAATCTGAGCATTTCGGAGGCCAATGAGGATTGCTGATAATTCCGTCAATTACAACATTACGTTAAGATTAATTGTCACATCATAAGATCCGTATCTCTTACAAAACACCATCTATCAGTTACCTTCGCCTTCTCATACACATTTTTCATCACAAGGATCCTGTTCACCGTAAGCGAACCTACCGTAAACAAAACACAATAAGTAGCAATATGACAGAGACCGGAAGTTATGGCATTAGAAATCATTAAAATAGGCAGGCAAAACGGCATTATAAATACTAAAACAAGCAATAAAAGGCAATTAGAAAAACCAATTTATTTATCAGATTACACTGTTCAATAACTCGATGGTCATATTTTAAAGAACTTCAAAGTTTTAAACAAAATGCTAGTATTGTAATTGGCACAAAAACGATTGTTAGCTTTCTCAAGACACTCTGTTGTAAGCAGGAAAGCTTTCATAGAATCATCTTTTGTAGGATCTAATGGTCCAATAGCAACATTGGCAATGAAACGACCCATGGTATCTGTTGACTCGTCGATAGAAATCCAGATCTTATTATTTTTCATTTTATCTTTAATAATTTTCATTGTCATCGTAACATTCGGTTAAGTAACATTTTCGCAAACTTGAGCTAGGTACAGTTTGGTTAGTATACTTATGCAAAAACTGTGATAATGTAGGATTCTGTAATTTCCACAAAGGGATTCCGGCGCTGAGGAAAGCTTTACATAAGTCGAATACAAACTGGGATTTTCGACTCGATGTTGCAATTACTGTTGGAAGCAAAGAAATCTTCTTCCCAGTAGCCTTGGAAAGTGCACTTTTGTGTTTGATTGTGCCGATATGCTGTGATATAAAAAACTTATTTTCGTAGTTCACTGACTGCTTGCATATTTTGCATGTGAGTACTTTTCCGTCGGTGCAAAATACGTCGGATCCAAAATTATTAACGTAACTTTGTAATTTACTGCGTAAAGAAACACTGAATTTCGGCATCTTGCTGTTAGCTACAACAAAGTCGCAATGGAAGCTGAAAAAAAAGTTTGACCGGCACTCATTTTGCCTTTTAAAATAAACACAAGTGATAATTCAAGCGCTTTCTGTTATCTATACATTTATTTGTGCGGCAGCTCTCATTGTTGCAAAGAAAATAATGAACAGAATGAAGGACGCCTATGTTGTCTGCAACTTAAAGACATACATTCAGCGAGCTAACTTTCATTATCACGGACTAACAATTATTGAAATAAATTCATGCCTGAATGAAATGTTTAATAATTAATAAATAATAGATAAATAATGAAATAAAGGGAACAAAAGTAATTTATTTCGTTAAATAGGCCTTTATATTTAAAAGTGCAGAAAAAGGCACCATAAAACTGTGGCATTTCAATCATAAAGGTGTAATTCGTACACATTCACTTTCAAATTGAAGATAGATTAGACACATTTAAAAAGGCATTCTGCTTTAGTTCCGGTCTCTGATTATAACTTGTGTGTTGCGCAGCAAACTTTTTACATGCATAACGACGTAAATATATACTAACTCGCCTCTTAACTGTTCCCTTCGGGTTCTTTCGAGACTTCCGTTGAAATTGGGGTATTTCTCTGTAATATCAATTAAACATTGGTTGACATCGTATTGATATTCGCCCTTCAATAAGAACCCTGTTCTGAAGTAGGTTCAAAGCATCCTGACGCTTGAGGCAGTATTTTTAACCCTTGAATAATATCAATTAAATTATATATGTAAATCCAATAATAGCCCGCCTTGAAGCAATATGTATGTAATAATTTGTAAAAATGTATGTAACAGTCATTGCATATGCTTATATTATTGTAAACATGTTTAATAATGTTATATGAATACATTACATACTTTAACAATGTAAGAGCTGTGAGAATAATAAGTTTAAAGTTGCTAACAATGAGGTAACCTTGAGGCAATAATGAGTTTGAGAGTTTGAATACTACTAGTCATGATCATGGCAGTAATAACGTAAATTTTCTGACAGTTTAAAAATAGCCAATCAACAGCCAGAAAAAGCTTTAGTAAAATGCAGGTGTTCTATTGGACTAGGATTAGCTAATCAGAGACTTGAAATACAGAAGTTTGCAGATTTGGGCGGTTGAAATTTGTTCAGTTGCCTGCAGACCTTGGTAGTAACCGGATGGAAGATGTGTTCTCTAAAGAAATATTACGTATTCGTGCGAAACGAAAATTATGTATACGCGTTAACAAAGTGCAAGTATTAAATAAAAGAATCTCACAGCTCTTAATATCAGTGTAGTGTTATATAATTTGTGTCAAGGATTAATAAAAAGAAGTGAATTTAAACTTAAAATCTGTGTAAGCCTACATTCTTGTTGCACCACGCCCTGATTAAGAGAAATGTGTCTCTAAAACAATACTGACGCAGCCGAGGCAAACATAAATATAAATATTATCTATAGAAGCAGTTTAAAAACAAAGTTAATATTTTTTTTTAAAACTTGGAGTGTAACGACAAAAATACATCATCTTCAAATCGGTTTTACATACGTAGCATCATTTTACGTAACAAACAATCCACTTCAAAATTGACGTCCATATGTGGAGATAAATAAAATAAACAACTCCAATGTAAAGACAATATCTACTTCAAATTGACGCCCAAAGCGTGGTGCAAACTCCTTCAACTCCAAACTTCAACAGTTAAAATAATAAAACAGAACAATATCTACTTCACGCTGTACTGATAAACAGGCAAACAGTCTGTTACAATACAGGAATCTAAATTGACAATTTAAACGTAAACAGTACCCCAACCTCTCCGCTAGTATCGGTAATCTACGTGGGAGTTGAGGGCGGCTGTTGATCGACAGAGAGCGGCAATGGTGCCGCTATAGGACTTTATGCCGTGGGAACTATGCAACTTCTTCGACACAAACCTACCTCGCCCGTGGAACCCTCAGAAGGTGAAACTCGTATCAAAATAGTGACGTAATTTAGAGCAAGAATGAACTACGACAGGACCAATTTAAACTGAACACTCCTTAGGTCAGTAACATTTAATTTTACTACTTATATATTAAACCATATTCCGGATAGGCACCAACAACACAACGACTCAAAACTCAACCTTTTATAAAAAGTTTAATAAGTCACACTCCTATAACTTTCTCTACTCTTTAGATAAATAAATGTTTGCCTAGAAATTATCTCCAATTTAGCAATATAATCTGCTTGCATGTAAGCTACAAAAATAAAACACAGCTGTTTATATCACAAGCCCGCTTTTGTTATAATAAACAATTCAGGTAAAAATAAGAACTGCATACTTTCAAAACACCTTTATTAATGCCGCACCACAGTTCAAACCCGGAAAACTTAAAAACATTTAACACAAATATTTCAAAAATGCAACAAATCATTATTTGACATAAACTGCGTATTTCTATTAGCTCTATATAGTTTTCTTGTGGTAACTTTTTGTCTAACTCTTACATTTTTTAGATGATATAAAATTAAATAGCAACGAAGAGAACATCACAGGCTATTCATAGAAAGTTAAATGTATAGGTATTGTACTGCAGGTATCTTAAACGTGCGGTGTTTTAATAAAAACCGAAGGGGCGTTTTTCAGATAAAAAAATTGATGCGTTACGTTCACGCGACATTCTCTGCACTGTATAATTTATTAATGGGTATAAAACTATCATTATAAAACCTTATTACTTTCTCTACTAGTGTAGTAAGTAGGGGAAGTATTGCATTCCACCCAAAACAGTCTTCTTCATTCTGAATGGCTTTCGCATAACTGTAAACCATAAGCGATAGACAAAATGTTACTACACAAAAAATCTGATGTGTTACACTCACATGACTTTCTCTACTCTTGTATAAACTATTTATACAAACGCTTATTCTCCATCTACTTCATGTTAATCGAGATAAACATTTGCAGACTCTTATTGCTAATTTTCATGTAGATGTAAGGGGAATATATATTTACAAGGGCAATATAGAAAAACAGTAGCCTTTAAGCACATACATATCTCTTAATAGCTGGTTGCTAGGTGCAGCACCATTCTCTTTGCCACAGATTAATACTCTTTGCATATCCAAGACAAAAAAACTGAATAACGAATTCCCATTTAAGAAAATAAGTATTGAAAAATTTAAGGGAATAACAAGCAATATCTCGAAAATGCTTCACTCAAAAAAAATGTATATGACATAAATTGTGTATTTTAACAGGATGTACATTTTTTGTGTAGTAAAATTTTGTCTATCTCTTATGGTTTACCAGTTATGCAAAAGTCGTTCACAATGAGCAATACTTTTGGAGACATTCCCAGGAAATTCAAGATATACATTTTATTTTCCATAAAAATATCTTAAACATATGATATTTTAATCAAAATCGTTAGAGCCATTTTTGAGAAAATTAAAATTTTCGAAAAATCTTCCATGTAAAGGGTAATCTGGGGTGGAGGGGTTTTCTTGAAAACTTTTGTGTCGCATCCTTGGACGATACTTAACCTAAATACCAAGTTTGGTGTTTATCCGGCTGTTCGTTTCTGAGTTATGCTGTTCAGAGACAGACACACACGCACACAGACAGACACACAGACACACACACGGACATGTTTCCAAAAATGCTTTTTTTGAATTCAGGGAGTCTCAAAACATGTATTTCCGGTGAAATCTCGGTATCGAATTTTTGAGTGGAATACATTACTTCCCCTACTTACTATACGTAGTAGAGAAAGTAAAAACGTAATTGCCGCTTAAATCCTACCGCATTCCCCTTGTACGTACCGGAAAATTAGCAACAAGAATAACATCACATGTGTCGATTAACATGAAGTATATGGAGAATAAGCGTTTGTAAAAATGTTTGTACAAGAGCAGAGAAAGTCATGCGAGTGCAACACATCAGATTTTCTAACTATCTTCTTCATTTTAATCGAGATAAACCTTTCAGAAATAGCTACATTACACATTTCTCATTATAAATACAAAGGGAGTAGTGATAGTCAAATGTTTAAGAACTGGACGCTATATACTAGCCTTTAAAATTCCAGTTTCCATTCAATGGCGAGAAACAACTGAATGTTGAAAGGAGTTTATAGAATGACCAAGAAATAAATAATTCGAACATTTAATAACGGAAATCTCAGAAATGGTTTATGCCAAAAATAACTTATTTGAAACAAATTATATGTTTTAAAGAGCTCTACATTTTTTGTGTAGTGTGTTTTTGTCTATCGCTTAACTAGTTTACTGTTTTACAGTATTATATAAAACTCCTTCCAAATGAAGAGGACTTAGGCTATTCCCCAAAAATTCTCGTATATTTTATTTGCCAGGTAAATATCTGTAATATATGACATTTTAATTAAAATCGTTAGGGCCTATTTCAGAGAATCAAAGATTTCGAAAAGTGTTCCATGTAAATGGTAGCAGGGCGTGGGCGAGTTTTCTTGAAAAACTTTTTGTCGCAGCTTTGAAAGATACTGAACTTAAACACGAAGTTTGGTATTTATTCGACCTTTCATTTTGAGTTATGCTGTTCACATACATACACAGAGACCTTTTTTTAAAAATGCTTTATTTTTGGATTTAGGCGATTTCCGATGAAATCTCGGTATCGAATTTTTGGGTGAAATGCAATACCTTATCTATCTACTCTGTACGTGATAGCGAAAGTAATAACTTTTTCCGTGTAAAACATTGTATAGGGTGGCGACATCTTGAAACTCTTCGCTCTGGTCGTCCTCCGTGGACTAGTGGTGTCGTGCTAGCCTCTAGTTCCCAAGGTCGCGGGTTCAAAACCGGCGGTTGGCGATGGATTTTTTTCGGGCGTAAAAATCCTTAGCAAGGATTCCTTCGGAAGGGAAGTAAAGCCGGTGGTCCCATGTCGTAGATTTATGGCACGTAAAAGAACCTCAAGCCTGATAAAAAGGCCTCTGGGCAAAATTTTCGGTCTTTCACGCCCAATATAGAATGGGATGCTAAGAACCATAGTAGTTAAAGAGCGTCCATAAATAAAACTCAATTTAATTTAATTTTTCCATTTCTGAAGGAGGTCTGTCATACATATGAAGTTTGTTTTTGTCCTAAGTTTTGCTTTTTATCATGTTCACACACCTCTATCGGTTTCTAACAACGCCTTTTCTGTGTTCAAGGGGTCTCAAAACTTATATTAGTGGTAAAATATCGGTAAGGAATCGTTGGGTGCAATCCTATGCGTATTATGGCATAGGCAAAGAGAGCGTAGGGAGTGAAAATGAAATGACATGTTGCGAAATGTTATTTTAATAAATGTATCGCGAAAATCTCACTACAAACAACGGCAGCTGGAGTGCAAATGACGTAATTATGAACCTGTAGGTGCGTATTAGTTTGCTTTTCCCCTTTACACAAAGTTTCGATAGTCGAGATATTGTACACGTTGCGTTGGCGGCGTGGAGCCGGTTTGAGGACTGAATAATTCTGTGGGCTAATGAACTGACGTCACACATACGCGAGGCGGCGGCGAACAAACAACATTTCAACAATCAATCACGCGCTATTCAATTAGGTAGCGCGCTCTTGTCGTGGATATCGTTTCTTGCCGCTTAGGTGTGTGCCAAGTGACAAACAGGCCTGTGGAGTTTATGTAAGATGGATTGGTGTATTAGAGGCTTTGAAATAATTTACTACGGCTTCGCGTAACACATGGGCTTGTTGATGTCATTCAGAAGTAAACACAGTGTTGCCAACTGATTACTGGAGTAGGGGAAACGTATCAACATTTGCGAGTGTGTAGCGGGAAACGGTGAACATTGCCGTCAGAATCGACTGGTTAAGGTGAAGCATTTCCCTTAAACCTAGTAAAATTTCATACGAGGGACATCCAGAAAGTAAAGAACGATTTGGCATAACTAAAAATAATAACAAAAGATATCAACATAAAACTTTATTTACAAATATACAGTACCTTACTCTATTTCTCAATGTAGCGCCATTGCTGTCAAGGCATGTATTGTAACGTGTAACAGTTTTTCAATGCCGATGTTATACTCTTCTGCCGCCAAAGACTATCATTGCCTCTTTGGGATCTTCATCGGTTGGAAACTGTCCTTTAGTTTCGGAAACAAATAACTATTTTAAATTCTTCCATCAACATTTGCTGAATGATGGCTTCCCACACCGGTCTTTGTCGTGCACACTAGCTCTTTCTTGGTTAAACACTATGCACCATTTTCTCACTGAAGACTCGTTCATTGCATTATCACCATACACGTGCATTATTTACCTATAAATTTCTATTGGCCGAACATTATGTGCATTCATAAAATCAATTACACTTCACATTTAACACGATTTTCAATTGGCGCCGCCATTTGGATATTTGTAGAACAGACTGACGTGACCTCACAGCAACGAAACTCGATCCACACTGAAGTGGAGTAAGGAGCTAACTACCGCCCATTCCAAGCCAGAGTGCCTCTCACTGTAAAGAAACTTTTTGTACAATCCGCGCGAAAATGTTCGCAATCCCCGTCCCTAAGGGCTGCTTCTTCCTCTCGCACGTGCTTGCTGCATATTACTTACACCTGAACATTGTTTCAATCCACATAAAGGTGCCCTGCGTGAAAATCATAGTTCGAAATGTAACCTGAAGTAACAATCGATTCTATAAGCACGTGGAAATGAACATTTAACTTACGTTAATCACAATCCTCAGGCAAAGGAGGAACACCCAAACTCGAATCCTCCGGAGATGACTCAGCTGCCATATTGGAATTAGAACTACTCTCCAAGTTAAAGACAAGCTTATCCACAACACTGTCGCACATAAAACAAGTTCCCACATTTTATTTTCCTCTTCTATTAAGCCTGTTTATATTCCCTGCGCGTTTTAGTTACACTTCTCACTGAAACACTAGTAAACTCGGATGCTAGTTTCGTAAAATCCACTACTGCAAGTGTCAGATATTACTTTCTCTACTACGTATAGTAAGTAGGGGAAGTATTACATTCCACCCAAAAATTCGATACCGAGATTTCACCGGAAATACATGTTTTGAGACCTCCTGAATCCAAAAAAAAGCATTTTTGGAAACATGTCCTTGTGTGTGTCTGTGTGTGTGTGTCTGTGTGTGTGTGTGTATGTGTGTGTCTGTGAACAGCATAACTCAAAAACTAACAGTCGGATAAACACCAAACTTGGTATTTACGTTCAGTATCTTCCAGAGATGCGACACGAAGATTTTCAAGAAAATCCCCCCACCCCAGACTACCCTTTACATGGAACATTTTTCGAAAATTTTAATTTTTTCAAAAATGGCTCTAACGATTTTGATTAAAATATCATATGTTTAAGATATTGTCATGACAAATAAAATGTATATCTCGAAATTTCTGGGAATGTCTCCAAAAGTATTCTTCATTATGAACGACTTTTGCATAACTGGTAAACCATAAGAGATAGACAAAATTTTACTACACAAAAAATGTAGATCGCGTTAAAACACACAACTTATATCATATACATTTGTTTTGTTAAGTGAACCGTTTTCGAGATATTGCTTGTTATTTCCTTAAATTTTCCAATACTTATACTTTTTCTCAAATTCGTTATTCATTTTTTTGTCCTGGACATGCAAAGAGAATGGAATGCGCCACATAGCAACCAGCGATAAAATATTTGACTATCGGTTAAAAGCTACCATATTCCCCTTGCATCTACAAGAAAATTACAAATAAGATTGACATCTCGATATCTCGATTAATATGAAGCATATGGAGAATAGGCGTTTGTAAAAAAAGATTGTACAAGAGTAGGGAAAGTCATGTGAGTGTAACACATCAGATTTTTTTATGTCCTGGACATGCAAAGAGAATGGAATGCGCCACATAGCAACCAGCGCTTAAATATTTGACTATCGCTTAAAACCTACCATATTCCCCTTGCATCTACAAGAAAATTAGCAATAAGATTGACATCTCGATATCTCAATTAACATGAAGGATATGTAGAATAAGCGTTTGTAAAAGTAGTTTGTACAAGAGTAGAGAAAGTCATGTGAGTGTAACACATCAGATTTTTTTTTCTAATAGTGAGTTGAATACATTAAGTGTTATTTCTTTTTTGCCACTTTTTAACGGTTTCCTGCTTTTGTGGTTGAATAGTTTATTCGTAGTACACGCACCTTCCTCTAAAATGAAAAATCAAATACCAACTGATTAAACCACAAGATTTGGCCTGAGCTGTGCAAACGTGTGCTAGCGTATTAGGAATGACTGTTCGCGAATCATATTTCCTGTGTTTGTTCGGTACTCAGACAGCACCTCTGGGAGTTCATTGCTGCATTTCTTGTGTATGTAAGAGAATGGCAGTTACCCATACAGTTGGCAATTAACAAGCAAGATACTCTCAGCGTTAGTGCAATAGCAGACGCAATTAAGAAAATCATATTTTGTAATCTCTTAACAGTTAGTATATATCCATTATCTTCAGCAATGAGTTCTTATGATAACCGCAATAAAATGTGCAGATCTATACATTTCCTATCCAAATATTTCATGATACAATACATTTATTAAGAAACTATTTACATTGGCGTAAGAGGGTGTGCTTAGGTTCGTGACAAGCAGAAGCGTGTGCTTTTGTTTACATCGGAGAGAACTCTGGTTTGGAATGGAATATAGTGTGCATGCAATTGTGTTGGTGGGGGACCGGCACCGAGCGTGATATGCAATTGTTCTTTACTTTCTGGATGTCCCTCGTACATGTATAAATAGCGCGAAATAGCAGACAATGCAATAAAGGGCCATTCACATTGAAACTCAGGACATATGCATAACTTAAGCATAGAAGTTTGTTTCGTGTTGTCTTAATGCACGCCGTAGTTCATATAGACATGGCCATAATATTATTTGTAAAAACCCAAACATGGAAGTTTGCCAGCTCTAAGCTTTCATATCGGTACGGGTTCAAATCCCGCAGGTACCTCCCTGAACTAGGCTTTTTTACTTTCTCTACTACGTATAGTAAGTAGGGGAAGTATTGTATTCCACCCAAAAATTCGATGCCAAGATTTCACCAGAAATATGTGTTTTGAGGCCCCCTGAATACAAAAGAAGCATTTTTGGAAACATGACCGTGTGTGTCTGTGTGTGTGTGTGTGTGTCTGTGTGTCTGTGTGTCTGTCTGTGAACAGCATAACTCAGAAACGAATAGTCGGATAAACATCAAACTTGGTATTTAGGTTCAGTATCCTACAGAGATGCGGCCCGAAGGTTTTCAAGAAAATCCCCCGACCCCAGATTTCCCTTTACATGGAGCATTTTTCGAAAATTTTAATTTTCTCAGAAATGGCTCAATCGATTTTGATTAAAATATCACATTTAAGATACTTTCATGACAAATAAAATGTATATCTTGAACTTTCTGGGAATGTCTCCAAAAGTATTCTTCATTGTGAACGACTTTTGCATAACTGGTAAACCATAAGAGATAGACAAACTTTTACTACACAAAAAATGTAGATCGCGTTAAAATACACAATTTATGTCATATACATCTTTTTATTTTCGAGATATTGCTTGTTATTCCCTTAAATTTTCCAATACTTATATTTTTTCACAAATGGGAATTCGTTATTCATTTTTTTTATGTCCTGGATATGCAAAGAGAATGGAATGCGCCACATACTAACCAGTTCTTAAAAGATTTAACTATCGCTTAAAGCCTACCATATTCCCCTTGCACCTACAAGAAAATTAGCAATAAGATTAACATCTCGATTAACATGAAGCATATGGAGAATAACCGTTTATAAAAATAGTTTGTACAAGAGTAGAGAAAGTCATGTGAGTGTAACACATCAGAATTTTTTCTAGGTTTACCTCAGTGTTCATAACAGGAAATCCCGGAAAGGTACCCCAAACTTAGGTCTGAAACGTTTCCGTCCCAAGCTTTCCCAATAATAATTTCATTTCATGTAAGTTAGCATCCACCGCCTGTGGTGCCGTATGCAATAAAAATGTGAGTTAAGTAGCAAGATTTGACACTGGAAGGTGATGGCTTCAGAGAGACATTGCTAACCGCCTTATCAGGTCAGAGTGGTAGCTGTAAATGGGGAGTTAATAGCGCTAAGGGAATAGGCAATTTTTTGTTTTTGTTCTCTATTATTAGCGGACTGATAGTGGAATTATAGAGTTTCCAGCTGGTAGAGGTGGGTGCGGCAGCTGTCCAGAAATCTAATTGATTTAGATTGTTAAAATATGAAGACCAAACGCGGATGTCAAAACATAATATTCGCGTCTTCTAAATGGCTTGCTGTAGCCAACGCAGCTTTTCACGATGAATTGCTAGAGCTATATATTCATTTTTTCTCGTTAGCAAATGCATCGGGCGACAATGTCAGACAGCGGCTATCTGATTGGACTAAATATGCCAATATCTAAAAATCTACTTTCCGTGGCTTGTTATTGGTTGCTATTTGCAAATATAGTGCTCCTGAATTTACCTTTGAAGTTAAAATGTTAAATATAGCATTTGTTTACATAAATAATCATTGGTTTACAATGGTATATTGTTACGATGCATTATGTGCACATAAATTGCGTTCTGTGCGCATTACATTAAGCCTTCTGCTTATTTAACAATAATAACACATTATAAAAGTATAGATCTGATGTATTACGCTCACATGACTTTCTCTACACCTGTACAAACTGTTTTACAAACGCTTATTCTCCATCTACTTCGTGTTAATCGAGATAGACATTTGCAGAAAATCTTAAAGTCATAAATAACTATTTAATTGGCTCTATATCATTTAGGTAAACTACCGCGTCGTACTTTAAACACCTTTTTTTAGTTCCTTTCTCTTTCTCGCATTTTTCACTTTCCAAAATGCTCATTTTTCTACATTTATGACCTATTAACTTGAAATTATCAGGAGAGCTTAAAAAATTACGGATTTAAAAATTGTTGTACACTTGTTATAATAAAATCTGATGTGTTACACTCACAAAAGACTTGCTCTACTCTTGTACAAAGTATTTTTACAAAGCCTTATTCCCCATATGCTTCATGTTAATTGAGATGTTAATCTTATTACTAATTTTCTTGTAGGTGCAAGGGGAATCCGTAGGCTTTAAGCAATAGTCAAATATTTTGAGAACTGGTTACTATGTGGAGCATTTCATTCTCTCTGCATGTCCAGGACATAAAAAAATCAATCACGAATTCCCATTTGAGAAAACGTATAAGTATACTAAAATTTAAACAAATAACAAGGAATATCTCGGAAATGGGTCACTCCACAAAAACATGTATATGACATAAATTGTGTCTTTTAATGAGCTCTATATTTTGGTGTAGAAAACTTTTGTCTATCTCTTACGGTTTACCAGTTATACAAAAAGCATTCAGGAAAAAGAGGAATTTTGGGGACATTCCCAGAAAATGTAAGATGTACGTTTTTTTTGTCATGAGAACTTCTTAAATGTATTATATTTTAATAAAAATCTTTAGAGCCATTTTTAATAAAATCAAAATTTTCTCTAAATGTCCCATGTAGAGGATAGTCTGGGATGTGGGGATTTTCTTAAAAATCTTCGTGTCACATCTCTGAAAGATACTGCAACCAAATATCAAGTTTAGTATTTATCCGATTTTTCGTTTATGAGATATGTTGTTCACAGAAACGCAATCACACACGGAACTTTTTCTAAAAATCTGATGTGTTACAATCACATGACTTTCTCTACTCTTGTACAAACTATTTTTACAAACGCTTATTCTCCATATGCTTCATGTTAATCGAGATGTTAATCTTATTGCTAATTTTCTTGTAGATGCAAGGGGAATTGGTAGGCTTTAAGCGATAGCCAAATATTTTAAGAGCTGGTTGCTAAGTGGAGTATTCCATTCTCTTTGCATTACCAGGACAAAAAGTGAATCACGAACTCCCATTTGAGAAAAAGTATAAGATTTGGAACATTTAAGGGAATAACAAGCAATATCTCGAAAATGGTTCACTCAACAACAAAAATGTATATGACATAAATTGTGTATTTTAACGCGCTCTACAATTTCGTGTAGTAAAATTTTATCTATCTCTTATGGTTTACCAGTTATGCAAAAGTCGTTCACAATAAACAATACTTTTGGAGATACTCCCAAAAAATTCAAGATATACATTTTGTTTGTCATATAAATATCTTAAACATATGATATTTTAATCAAAATCGTTAGAGCCATTTTTGAGAAAATTAAAATTTTCGAAAAATGTTCCATGTAAAGGGTAATCTGGGGTGGAGGGATTTTCTTGAAAACCTTCGGGTCGCATCTCTGGAAGGTACTGAGCCTAAATACCAAGTTTGGTGTTTATCCGACTGTTCGTTTCTGAGTTATACTGTTCACAGACAGACACACACACGGGAATGTTTCCAAAAATGCTTTTTTTGGATTCAGGGGGGCTCAAAACATGTATTTCCGGTGAAATCTCGGTATGGAATTTTTGGGTGGAATAAAATACTTCCCCTACTTACTATACGTGGTAGAGAAGGTAAAAATATGAAATATAGAATACAATAATTCACAAATAGATGCACTAGAACATATAAATATTCAGCATACATGCATTCAAAACACGTCTCGTTGCTAATTGTTCCATAATATTAATGAAATTAAAAATATTTAAAAAGATTATCACTTAAGTTTCTCTTGGGCTTACAAATCAAAATCAAATTACTAATTCGTACATCACTAATTTCGAGATCTTATAAACTTCAAAATGTTAATATTAGCATTGTTTTTTTGGTTCTTTGATCTTGAATAAAGTTAAAATAACTACAGCAATAAAGGTGTAGATACTTATGCAATAATAAATAGTGCACTCCTCTTATTTTTCTCCTGTAAAAATAATGTAACTTTTTACACACGATAGTTTTATGTGTGAGCTAATGAAACGCCAACCCACTTGAGTGATACCACATTTCGAGAGAAGACAGAAGAACAAGACAAGTGCTTGTACTATAAACATTTCTTTATCGCTGGTATTAGGAAAGCAGAGAAACTTGCTGGAACTTGAAGCAGAATGTAATAGAAACTCAAGAAACTGTCAGTAAAGAAAACACGTAGCATTAGAGTATAGAAACGTGTTAAACGCATTCATATGCAAGAGACGACAGTCACAAACTACAAACTTTATGTTCCGCTTGTCTCCTGGTTACATCTGTACGTTATTAACAATTTATACACATCCTTTCCCTTTATATGTTAAAATATACGACTCTTCTCGGCGCAGGAGAAATATTAAGGCCTTCTTTTGCGCTGTCTGCAATACGAAGAGTTTCAGACAGGAAAATATGACGAACTGACTGAAATAACACTAATAAGAGATTTGCTCTGATAGTGCACACTTTGCTTAAATTGTCTTTAAGGAGGTTGACACAGGGTTTCGGGGTGGAGTTCTGATCTTTGTTCCGGCTCTGACTCTGGATCTCGTACTGGAAGCTTCCCGTTGTCCCGTACACTGTAACTGGTAATTGCCTGATTTGAAGTTACTGCTCCAGTAAATCAGTTGGTATTATCCTGATCTGCCTGGGTGGCAGAAGTTGTTGTTACTTTCTCTACTACGTAAAGTAGGGGAACTATTGTATTCCACCCAAAAATTCGATACCGAGATATCACCGGAAATACTTGTTTTGAGGCCTCCTGAATCCAAAAAAAGCATTTTTGGAAACATGCCCGTGTGTGTCTGTCTGTGAACAGCATAACTCAGAAACGAACAGGATAAACATCAAACTTGGTATTTAGGTTCAGTATCTTCCAGAGATACGACACGAAGGTTTTCAAGAAAATCTCTCCACCCCAGATTACCCTTCACATGGAACATTTTTCGAAAATTTTAATTTTCTCAAAAATGGATCTAACGATTTTGATTAAAATATCATATATTTAAGATACTTTCATGACAAATGAAATGTATATCTTGAAGTTTCTGGGAATGTCTCCAAAAGTGTTCTTCATTGTGAACGACGTTTGCATAACTGGTAAACCATAAGAGATAGACAACATTTTACTATACAAAAAAATGTAGATCGCTTTAAAAACACAATTTATGTCATATACATGTTTTTGTTGTGTGAACCATTTTCAAGATATTGCTTGTTATTCCCTTAAATTTTCCAATAATTATACTCTTTCTCAAATGGGAATTCGTTATTCATTTTTTTTGTCCTGGTAATACAAAGAGAATGGAATACTCCACATAGCAACCAGCGCTCAAAATATTTGACTATCGCTTAAAGCCTACCATATTCCCCTTGCATCTACAAGAAAATTATCAATAAGATTAACATCTCGATATCTCGATTAACATGAAGCATATGGAGAATAAGCGTTTGTAAAAATAGTTTGTACAAGAGTAGAGAAAGACATATGATTGTAACACATCGGATTTTTTCTCTTTATTTATAGTCGCTCTGACTACTAGGTCATATACCGACTTATATCCATACACATGAGTAAAATAATTGCCGCGTATCTAGTTATGTGGTGTGAAGATCTGGTGAGACACGTACCTGTTGGAAGCTCTGAAGGTCTACTGGTACTCGTAGGTCATCTCTTATAGTGGTAACCCTGGGATAATCTTCTCATTCCAGATTGTGTGTGTAACTTTTATTGGGTTGCCCCATAAGTTCGTTTTGCTCGCAATAGCGCCTGAAAACCCTGAACCCTCTGTACACTCAGGTTGTCATAGTTGCTAACCACCCCTACGATTTAGAGATCAACAGCCAGACTCATTATTGGATATGTCAGTGTGTGTTTGTGACTGACGTTGGATGGAACAGCGTGAACTTGTGTTTACAAACTATGGAAAGCAAAAAAGAGCATTTCCGACATCTTATGCTGTTTTACTATCGTAAGGGTAAAACTGCCTCGCAATGCCGGCAGATAATTTGTGCTGTCTACGGGGAAGATGCAGTAACGAAGCGAGCATATCAAAAGTAGTTTAGTCTATTTCGAGCTGGGAATTTCTCCCTAAAAGAGAAACACTCGATCTGGACGGTCAATGGTTATAGACGTGAAAAGAATTCATTGAATGATAGTCAACAATTCACGAATAACAACTCGGGTGTTAGCATTGGAGCTCAATTTAGCTCGTGCTACTGTGGCCAGAACTTGAAAAACTAGGTTACGTAAATATTCGCGATGTATGGGTTCCTCACGAACTGAGTGAAGCGAATTCGATTCAGCGCGTTTCCACCTATGACTCCTTATTGAGACGCAATCAGATGTCCTTTTCTGGAACAGCTGGTAACTGGAGATGAGAAGTGGATTTTGTACAACAGCGCCCGAAAGGGTAAACATGGCGCAAGAAAGGGCAGCCACCACTATCGGTTCCTACACTAGGGCTGCAGCCGAGAAAGGTTATGCTATGCATTTGGTGGGATTGTAAAGGAATCCAATATTACGAACTTCTTCCAAAAAATGGTACTATCAATTCCGAGAAATACTGTTCTCAGTTGGATCGTTTTAAGGCAGCCATTGAAGAGAAAAGAGCGGAAATGAGAAGCGTTGTCGTCTTTCGCCACGACAACCCAGACCACATACCTCTATGGTGACTCGTCAAAAGTTTCGTAATTTTGAATGGGATGTGTTACCCCAACCACCGTATTCTCCAGACATGGCTCCAGCCGAATTTCATCTATTCCGTTCCCTGCAGAATTTCCTGAATGGCAAACGCCTAACTTTCTTGGAGGACTGCAGACTAACCTCGAAGAGTTCACAACAAGAAAACCCCACACTTTGGAGAAATGGAATCTATAAGTTTCCAGAGAAATGGCAATACATTGTCGACAATAACCGTATATACTGCAGGAAACAAATAGTTTGTTTACAAAACCTAACGTTGGTAGTTATTTCTCTTTTGAAAGACCTTGTGTTTATAGTTTGTAAACTGAAAGTTCGGCAACTACGCTGTCGTAGCTGTGCTGCGTTGAAGTGTGTTCCCAGGCGTTCTTAGTGATTGAAACGTAACGAAAAACGAAATTATGAGACAACCTAATTTATTGTGGTGTGGAGTATTGAATTGTAAGTAATAGTTTTAATATGCTCCGGAGGTTCAGGGGGCACTTTGCTCTTGCAGGGAGTGGGAAGACACAGGAGTTATGTTGAATAACTAGTACACTGTTCTTTAGTTTTGATTATATATATATATATATATATATATATATATATATACCATCACTAATATATATAGGTATATATATTAAAACATTTCTTGTTATTTACACACAAAAATTTGAATATGTTTATACATGTGTGTATTCCAATGAAATTTATCTGTGAGTCGTAGTGAACTTAAATTTGTATGTATGTCTATTGTTATGATCTTTGTACAGCACTATTTATACGCATCTGCCACTGAGAGAAACAAGCCACGAACTGAGTTGTTTAAGTAAGGATGTTGTAACATCGTTTCTATGTTTGAATTTAAACTTGTAGCTTAACCATGATTGACTCTATAGATGACGTGTACATCTATGTAGCCAATAACAGCAATTTTCTTCTATATTTATTTGTTTGGTGACTAAACTGTCACCCAGCTTTCTCGAGAGGGTGGCTTATTGTTAGAGATAGCCGCAAGACCTTGACTTGTTCCTTTGTACGTAGGGTTTCTCTCCCTTACCACTGTGTGTTGGTGACAAACAAGTGACGTGTCTCGCCCTCACGACTCACATGACATGACTTCTATGACATCTTAAGTATATTACAAGTATATTACATTGTTATTTACAATGCATTAACCATGCTAATTCGACTTTGTTAATTAACATTTTAATTAACACCTAATAACAAATAAATATATATCATAATTCCCGTTACATAATAATATATTGTATACTTTACATTAGTTAAATAATGCAATAATTGCAATACATTGTTACAAACCTATTTTACATTGTTAAGTCTTGAACACAGCTGGAAAATTATAACGTATTACCTATTATACATGTTTATTTGATGTGTTATATGTAAATCTAGTTATACAGTTATAGTCTTTCAAGAAAAAAATAATGTTTTTGAAATGAGTAGAGTTATTTACAGCTAAAAATATATCTTCAGGGATGTTATGTCTTCTTCTCTCCATGGTATAATTTCTGCATTTAGTGATGAGGTGTTCGATGGTGATACGGCAATTGCAGCTCTTGCAGTAAGGCGCATTTTCTTTGGTAAGACGGAATGGGTTAGGCGATAATGGCCTATTCGTAAACGTGGTATAATCAGTTGATCTTTTCTTTTTAGAGTCTGCAATGTGCGGGGTTTTGTGGAGCCTTTCCTGACTATGTGGAGCTTGCTTGATGTTTTAATGGTCCAGTCTTGCTTCCATTTGACAGTTGGTCTGCTAAAAAACTAATTTTGAGCATCTCTGTAGGGCACTGGCAATTCTTCTACTGGAAGTAGCAAAGTTGCTTTTTGGCTTCCGTATCTGTTTCCTCATTTCCTGATATCCAACATTGGGATGGAATCCAGAAGAATAAAACGTCTTGATTATATGTAGTAATTTGCTTGTAAAGACTTTGGATATTTTGGATTAATGTTAAGTCAGTAGAGCGATTTTGGTTACTCTGAAGAGTGCTTAGTGAATCAGTTAGAATTGCACTGTGTTTATGCTGTGCTGAGGTACTTAAATCAAAGGTTGTTTGACAGCACAGAGCTCAGAGGAGAAAACAGAGAACAAGTCTGGAAGCTTGTACTAAGTTTAGCATCCGGAGTGATTATAGCACAGCCTGCCCTGATCAGATTTGCACACAGGAGATGACAAGGAAGAAGCTACGTAGAGTCACCGAGCCTGTTAAGGCAGGAACCTCTTCTCCTCCGGCATCCGCCGAGGAGGAACCGTCGCAGCCGCCTCGACCGCCGCTTCACCGCCATCCACTGCAGCTTCGCCGCGACTGCCTCAGCAGTTGCCGCCACTATCACCGTCGCCGATCCTGGGAACCTGCCAGCCAGCGCAGGTACACGCTGTACCTCATGGGAGGTACACTACTGTCATCAGAGGGGTCCCGATGGACCTGCCAGTCAGGTTCCTCATCAGCGCAGCTCACCAGCAGTGGCCTTCAGCCTTGAAGGCCGTTCGCTTCTTCGGAGCACAGGGACCAACATCGCTCGTCAGGATCGAGTTCGCAGACCCTGGCGACCACGAAGCGGGCTTAAGGGGAAGCCTGCCCTTGTTAGGGCGGTGATTACGCATCAAGGCCAGCCGAGTGGAACGCTAGGTGCCCTGCAGGCGCTGCTGTGCCTACGGGCACGTCGAGACAAGTTGTGCTCAGCTCAACCAAGGTGTTACTACTGTGGTGCCGCCAGCAAAACTGCAGCGTGTAAGCGCACGATCTTTGCCGCTCCTACTGTGCAACCTGTGGAGGGTCAAACCACTTCACCGAACAAACGCTCTGCCTCCTGCATCCTCGTAGGAAGGCACCGCTGAAGCCACCAGCACCAACCTCGCCGCAGACGACCACTCCATATTCGCCAACACCAACGCCGATCATCGAAGAACTCCAGGGTCCACGTGACGCCGTTAAGGATCTCAACGAGGAGTTTCTGAACATGACGACGAAGCTGAAGGAACTCATCAGGGAACTTCAGCAGCTCAGCAAGTTTTTCTAGCTGGGTAGTTCGACAACATGTCATCTAGAATCAACACCATCGATGACTCATCCAAGAACTCATCATCAGCTTCAGACACGACTCATCAACGCCTCGAATCCATAGACCAGCATCTCAGATCTCTGCCAATACTTCAACAGCAGATCAGAACCTACTCTCAGCAGCCATACACAAAACCGGAGACCTCTAGTAATCACCGAAGGCCTCGGAGTGGCACAACATACGCCGAAGAATACATGAGTTGGGAGGTCAGTTGCAATACAAACACGACAAGTAAGTTCTACTTAAACCTATCTCTCCTACACCATTACAATTTCCATTCTTTCCTAAATCCTCGCTATTTCCACTAGTGTTGTAGTCAGAAAACTACCTTTACCCGCTCCCGCCCATAGGGCGGCAGCCAACAGCTTTCACTTACTAACGTGGGTGATATGCGGGACCGCAAAACCATAATTTTATTCCACTTGTTCTCCTACTATCCTTTTCACATCCGGTGGAGGAGTTTTTAGTGGGTATGCCGACACTTGGTGAGTCCCACACTCTCAGTGCCAACTCCCATCAGGGCTGGGGTTAGTGGTTAAATCATTTTCTCCTCCACTCGAAAAAAAATATAGTTGGGGCCATAATTCTTGGCGGAATATGAGTTCTCTCAGTAATTATTCAACTGGTTAGGGTGCGTTGCGCTACTAGAATTTTGTGAAAGCTTGGGGTGATTTGTATGACGTAGATATTAACCCTTGGATGTTATGCCAATGAGCAGTGACGTTGGGGTTGTAGTTAACGTTTGCCACACAATAGTATGCCAATGTGTTGTAAGCTGTATAGCAGCTCCGCTGCTCAGTCGTTATAACGTTGCCTGAAGCACAGTATTGCTCAGTTACTGTCTGTCGTACTCCGAGATGTATTCCGCATTTGGTGGTCACACGATACTCCAGTATGCGTTGAACAGCTCTTATCTTTACTGAATAACATCCAGTTACTTATTGCATTTACTTTTAAATCTCTGGGTTATGGTTTTAAGGTTTTGGCCGTAGGATAAGTTTAGTAAAAACCTGCATCGTTTTTTACTGCAAATGATAGGAAAACTATGGTTATATACAATTCTCCTCTTATTACTATTAAATATAAATATAAAGTATGCTTATTGTTGTTATTTTATTAACTTTCGTTACAGCAATTTTATTTACTATACGTTGTATATCTTTGTGTTGTCCTCCATGGTGTAGTGGTTACCATGCTAGCCTCTAGTTCCCGAGGTCGCGGGCTCAAACCCGGCAGAGGGCGATGGATTTTTTAGGGCGTAAAAATCCTTAGCATGGCTTCCTTCGGAAGGGAAGTAAAGCCGGTGTTCCCGTGTCTTAGATTTACGGCACGTAAAAGAACCTCAAGCCTGATAAAGAGGCCTCTGAGCAAAATTTTCGTCATTTACGTCGATAGAATGGGACGCTAAGAACCACAGCAGTTATGACAGCATGTCAGGTTTTGATATTACATATTATCAGAATGGTATAAAACTTTTACAGTAGACTAACAGTGATATTTATAGTACAAACAAATACATATAAATGCATTTTGTGCTACTGTTTTTGGTGTAAATAATATGCTTAAATCGTACGAAAACAAAAGGTGACATGTAAGTACAAATAGGTAAACATAATTTTCACAGTCCTTAATATATCCCTCAAGGTTTTGCAGTGTTGTAGATAATACATCACTCTACAATGTAGACCATTATCTTTAAAATATATATACTCCACACAACTGTTTATTTCAACTTTGCATACGAAAATTAATACATATTCTTAAAAAAATATGATCACTAATTTACTAATTTCAAATACATGTAATTTATTGTAGTCTTCATTTTACATTAGCATGTATAGAAACAAAATACAAAGTTTCAACTCTCTAGCTCTCGTAATTTTTGACTTATGGAAAGATATGTCTTTAAAAAAATTCTGATGTGATACATTCACATGACTTTCTCTACCCTCTATCGTATATTTGTGGTTATACATCCTTGTCGTACTAAAACTTATTTTTATATATATACTTCATTTCAATCCAAATAAACGTTTGCAGAAATAGCTACATTACACAACTCGTTATAGATACAAGGGAACAGCGATAGTCAAATGAAGAACTAGACGCTATATGCTGACCTTAACATTCCATGCTGTTTCAATGGAATTACGAGAAACAACTGAATGTTAATTGGACTTTAAAGAATGACTAAGTATGAACAACTCGAGCAATAAATAAATTGCTGATGCAAGAAAAAAGCGTATTTGAAATAAATTGTGTGTTTAAAGAGATCTACATTTCTGTGTAGTATGTTTTCGTGTATCGAGTGACGTTTACCAGTTATACAAGATTATACAAAATTCCTTCCGAATGAAGAGGACTTCAAAGGCAATTCCTAGAAAATTCGAGGCATACTTTTTATTTGGCTTGTAAATATCTTTAATATGTGGTATTTTCATCAAAATCGTTAGAGCCATTTTTTAGAAAATCAAAATTTTCAAAAAATGTTCGATGTGAAAGGTAGTTTAGAGGATTTTCTTGCAAATATTCGTGTCGCACCTTTAAAAGATACCAAGTCCAAATAACAAGTTTGGTATCTTTTCGTTTCTAATTTATGCTGTTTATATGCACACACAGGACCTTTTTCTAAAAATGTTTATTTGGATTCATGAAGCCTCAAATCATGTATTTCCGATGAAATATTGGTATCGAATTTTTGGGTGAAGTGCATAGCTTCACTACCTACTATGTACGTGGTAGAGAAAGTAAAAATTCCAGAAAATTGTATTTAAATCAAAGTGCTATATCTTTACTAATTTAATATTTATCCTGAAGTTGATTTACTCTCAAAGAAGGCTTTCCACTCCACAAAACATTTACCGCATGCGGATATACCGAAGGTATATCCGTGGAGGATTTATCAAAATGGAATCGGAAGTAATTTTGCAATGCCTTTGAGCATATGAAGTGGGCGTGTGAGTTACACACAGCCATATTAGCACATTTTAAATCGGCAAATGATCGCATATGTATACAAATTATATATGAAGGTAATCCGTAGAAAACTTCGGAGAACGTTTCAGTATCAACAACAAAAAGCTGACTTCAAGTACAGTACACCTAACCTTAAATATACCTGAAGAAGGACGGCATTTGTCCGAATTATCGCTTTATCCTTTGTGATTTTTCTTATTCTGCTTTGTTTTCATGATCGGTCCAGTTCTACTAAACTCGCTAAAACCTTAGATTATATTAGTGCTATGCTCGGGTACCTACTTTTACATGGATAACTCGAGGACTTAAGCGGTGAGATTTATATTTACGATATGAAGGAATCTCATGAATTCAAAACGAATTTAGTTTAACGGAATCACTGAATTAGTAAACAACGCAAGATAAAAGTAGATTTTGCTAATTATAGCTCTCTGTAATTACCTAATTGTACTAAAACTACTGTTTTAGGTAGGAGGTGTATGTGCCTGAAGTGAAAAACAGGTTCCTTGTCATTATAACATTACATTTTAGTCTGTTAGGCTGTCATCCGTGGGTTATGCTTGAGCGACACTCTCAGTTATTTACCGCTTCCCTGGCTAAAACACTAGTGAATGGATAGTATGTTGACTAGAGATCTGCGGGGCGAAATTCTTAGGCCTCATCCGACCCCGCCTGGGCCAGAGAATAGGTTATACTGCGCTACTCCACCCGGACCGGATTTCCGGTACCGAAATTGGAGTTTCTTCCCTTGCTGTAACCAACTGAGGAGCCATTTTATATAGAGGCGAGTTTTTAAAGTAGATACCGTTTTAATATTTGGCCACTGCAGCATTGCAGTCGCGATTTTGAGCATGCGCGATCACTTCCTCATTAAGAAGCCAGGCGTAGCTGTGAGCGATCGTCACTTTGTTTTCCTGTTGTTAGAGCGTTTCGAAATGCTCAAAACAATGAACGAGCCGCCGATTGTGAAGTCAGATCAGTGATTTTTTGTTGAATGCCAGAAATTTTACGCCAGCTAACATTCATCGCCAATTGTATGAGATTTATGAGGAAACAATAATAAGTGGCAATGTTTGGCCACACACAGCCAAATAAACTCAAGATCATTTTGTTGGGAATAATTCGACCACTCTCCCTACAGTCCGCATTTGGCACCAAGCGATTTTCACCTGCTTCTTCATGTGATGAAATTCTTGGTGGAAAACATTTCAACGACGGTGATGTTGTGAAACAAGAAGTGCAGACTTGGCTATCATCACAAGTACCATCATTGTTTGAGAAAGACATACTAAAACTGGATTCCTGTTACGACAAATGCCTGAATAACGGCGGTGACTATGTGGAGACGTAGTGTAAGGTGTAAACTAATGAATGTTAATAAAGTACATGGAAAATAATGTTTTGTTATTTTTTAACAATTATCAGTATTTATTTTTGTAATGCTCGTTTCTTTGCATTTTATTACGCTCTGCTAGTATCTTATAGCGTGTATTTAGCACTCACGCTACCGCTACCATTTAAGATAACTTTCTATGAACAGACGTTTGTGGAAGCGTGTATCTTAGAGTTAACGAAATTATTACTTGGTGTATGCGGTGGTGTGACCTACTTGACTGTCCTAAATCAGAAACCGCACACCAAACGTGGATCACACTCACCCATCAGGGAGACTTAAAGGCCTAAGATGAAGGGTAAATGACTAAGGCAGTACAAAAGGAACAACACGTATTCAAGAAACTGCGCATAATACTCTCGATTTGAAATATATTAAAACTGTCTGTGCTAAGATTTATAAATACTAACAATGTTCAATTTACAATTTCTTTCGTAAAGTTCGTGTATATCCATTAAAATAACAAACCTTCACATAAACGTGAAAATTTAGTATCCACACGAACGTATTGAAATAGAAATCTACATGCAAATTGAGACGTTGTAGCCCCACGTATGGTACAATTTTGAAGGAGGTTTATTTTATGAGGGGTTGTATTGTAGTTCCACTGTTGGGGAGCCAAAACTTGAAGTAGTTGCCCCACGTGTGGTACAAAGTTTCCGGTGGCCTTCGCCCCATTTTACTTTCCGATGGCCTTGGCCCCAAGCTTAAATTTTTTTTTTATTTTTTGAGTGTTTATTTAAACATTATATTTGTATTTATGTTTGCCTCGGCTGCGTCAGTATTAATTTGTAGAAAAATGTATCTCTGAACAAGGTGTGGTGCAACTGAAGAATGTAGGCTTACACAAATTATAATTTTTACTTCACTCCTTTTATTAATCCTTTACACGATTAAATAACACTTCACGGATAAAGACAGCTGTGAGATTATTTATTAATTACTCGCACCTTTTAACACGTAAGCTTTAGAATATTCTTGCTGTAATGAATTTTATATGCGTCACACTAAATACGTACCGAGCGAATGAACTGCTCAGGTACGCTGCCTTCTAGCGACTGGCGTTTACTGCTTAAATTTGTAAATATTTCTACTTCACGTCTCTGATTGGCTAGTTTTACTCCAATAGAATACCTTTATTTAACTTTCAGCTTTTCTAGTATTTGATTGGCTATTTATAAACTGTTTTAAAATATTACATTATTGTTCCAAGAATTGGTAGTAGCTTTATTAAACTTTCTAATTCATTATTGCGTTAAGGTTACCTCATTGTTAACTCATTGTTAGCAACTTTCGGCCTCTATTCTAACAGCTCCTACATTATTGAATTACCTAATACATTCACATAAAATTATTAAACATCTACACAATAATATAAACATAATACAATGACTATTACATACATTTTATATATATTGTAGTATACACATATTGCTTTAAGGCGGGCGGTTACTTTTTACTTTTTCTACTACGTACAGTAAGTAGGGGAAGTATTGCATTCCATCCAAAAATTTGAGAGAGATTTCACCGGAAATACAAGTTTTGAGGCCACCTGAATCCAAAAAAAAGTATTTTTGGAAACATGTCTGTGTGTGGGTCTGTCTGTCTGTGAACAGCATAACTCAGAAACGAACAGTCGGATAAACACCAAACTTGGTATTTAGATTCAGCATCTTCCAGAGATGCGACACGAAGGTTTTCAAGAATATCCCCCCACCCCAGATTAATCTTTACATGGAACATTTTTCGAAAATTTTAATTTTCTCAAAAATGGCTCTAACGATTTTAATTATAATATCATATGTTTAATATATTTTCATGACAAATATATTTTCATGACAAATAAAATGTTTATCTTGAATTTTCTGGGAATGTCTCCAAAAGTATTCTTCATTGTGAACGACTTTTACATAACTGGTAAACCATAAGAGATAGACAAAACTTTACTGCACAAAAAATGTAGATCGCGTTAAAATACACAATTTATGTAATATACATTTTTTTTGTTGAGTGAACCATTTTCGAGATATTGCTTGTTATTCCCTTAACTTTTTCCAATACTTATACTTTTTCTCAAACGGAAATTCGTTATTCATTTTTTTTGTCCTGGTAAAGCAAAGAGAATGCAATACTGCACATAGCAACCAGCTCTTAAAATATTTGACTATCCCTTAAAACCTACCAATTCCCCTTCCATCTACAAGAAAATTAGCAGTAAGATTAACATCTCGATATCTCGATTAACATGAAGTAGGTAGAGAATAAGCGTTTGTAAAAATAGCTTTTACAAGAACAGAGAAAGTCATGTGTAAAACATAAGATTTTTTATATTATATAATTAGACTGAAATCATTTAAGTGTTCAAAAATACTGCTTCAAAGTATAACGCTTTGTTCACAGCACCTTTTCCGAAAGAATTTTTAATGATTTAAGAAATATGCGTGCATACGCCCAATGGTTGAAAGTTAGAAAACTACTTGCCAAAGTGAGGTTAGATCGAAACTCCGGACGTACGCAACGCTTACAAGGCAGTTGTAACCCCTGTTTGAATTCTCGATACTTGCTTTGGTTTCCGGCTAAACTCTCAATGCCGGGGAGAGGGAATGTGAGCAGGATCAGCACTGCCTTTCCCCTGACGTGGAGCTCCAACGAACCATTTCCCCTCCGGACGGCGTGGCCAAGAGAGAAACTGACTGGTCTGGATGCCGCTCGAAGTTTCTAAATATTTCGTTCCATTTTTCAAGCGATGAAAAAATCTAACCAAGTCACCGGTTCTCGATGGTTCTCGTAACTGTCGTGAGTGGGGATTGTGCCAAACACGCCTCGTAAATAGTGGCGCTGAGACCTGGAATCCGCATGTAGTAAGTGGCCTTATTGACCACCTCCCCAATTACTGTACTCTGCCGAGGATCTCCTGGATGTGGGTGGACGGAGGGGGGAAGTTTGCAGCTGCCGTTCTGTTGTATCATTATTCGCAATTGGACGAAGCCAGCATTTATTTATTATTACTAGAATTACTCCTGCAATGGATGTCTGCATGCTGAGATAATTGTGCTGTTCCAGGCATTCTAACAACGCGGACAAAAAAATCTGATCAGTTAATTTTTTTTGTCTCTATTTTCCTTTTACACGGAAAAATTTATCGTTAGTTTTGATTTTCTAAAAATTGGCACTAATGATGTTGATAAAACACAACAGGCTTAAAATATTTACAAAAAAAATGTTATTTTGAATGTGATTCACTAATGTTTCTTCGTCTTTATTTTTAAGCCCGATCACGACAAACATTTTCAAATTAAGGTCCTAGATCCGAGGTCGTGCAGACCTCTAATGTTGGCTAACCTTATATCTTGACATTGGTGGCCATACACGAGTGCCACTCTTCTTCTGTATTAAAAACAACGCTGACTTTTCTAAAGCAGAAACGCATCTCCTACTGTTGTGTTACACCAATCACTTAACCATTTTATGGATCATCTTTAAAACCTTTGCCAATCCCGTTTGAAGTTAACTAACATGATTTATTCAGATTGTAGAGAAAGCCTTCTGGAGTCGTTTAAGAATGGGTGTTAACATAATAAACCCCATTCAATAGACAGGAATGATTAATTGTTTGTAAACTTCAGAAAAACATATACTAGCAAAACAAAGAATAAAAAAGAAAATCACTCTTGATTGCAGTGCATTATTATATTCATGTGGTTAAGAGTGCTGCAGATAAGCATTTTTTGTTGCACACATTTACTGCATGGTGAAGCAGAAGCACGCGCCGTATAATTACTTATATACACTACGTGATCAAAAGTATCCGGACACCTGAAAATGACGTACAAGTTCGTGGCGTCCTCCATCGGTAATGTTGGAAGTCAATATGGCGTTGGTCCACCCTTAGCCTTGAAGACAGCGTTCACTCTCGCATGCATACTTTCAATCAAGTGCTGGAGGCTTTCTTGGAGAATGGCAGCCCATTCTTCACGGAGTGCGGAACTGAGGAGAGGTATCGCTGTAGGTCGGTGAGGCCTGGCACGAAGTCGGTGTTCCGAAACATCCCAAAGGTATTCTATAGGATTCAAGTCCATTATAGGGATGTTATTGTCGTATAACCACTCCACCACAGCTCGTGCAGTATGAACAGGTGCTCGATCGTGTTGAAAGATGCAATCGCGATCCCCGAATAGCTCTTCAACAGTGGGAAGCAAGAAGGTGCTTAAAATATCAATGTAGGTCTGCGCTGTGATCGTGCCACGCAAAACAACAAGGGGTGCAAGCCCCCTCCAGTAAAAACACGATCACAGCATAACACCATCACCTCCGAATTCCACTGTTGGCACTACACACGCTGGCAGATGACGTTCACCGGGCATTCGCCATACCTACACCCTGCCATCGGATCGCCACATTGTATACCGTGATTCGTCACTCCACACAACGTTTTGCCACTGTTCAATCGTGTAATGTTGACGCTCCTTACACCAAGCGAGGCGTCGTTTGGCATTTTCCTGCGTGATATGTGGCTTATGAGCAGCCGCTCGACCATGGAATCCAAGCTTTCTCACCTCACGCCTAACTGTCATAGTACTTGGAGTGGATCCTGATGCAGTTTGGAATTCCTGTGTGATGGTCTGGTAGATGTCTGGCTATTACTCTTTACGAGCCTCTTCAAATGTCGGCGGTCTCTGTCAGTCAACAGACGTGGTCGGCCTGTACGCTTTTGTGCTGTACCTGTCCCTTCACGTTTCCACTTTACTATCACATTAGAAACAGTGGACCTAGGGATGTTTAGGAGCGTGGAAATCTCGCATACACACTTCTGACACAAGTGACACCCAATCACCTGACCACGTTCGAAGTCCGTGAGTTCCACGGAGCGTGCCATTCTGCTGTTTCACGATGTCTAATGACTACTGGGGTCGTGGATAATGAATACCAGACAGTAGGTGGCAGCACAGTGTACCTAAGATGAAAAACGCATGTTTGTGGGGCTGTCCGGGTACTTTTGATCACATACTGTACATAAAATATTGATACGCAATGTGAAAATAAAGAGGCACTCTCTCTCTCTCTCTCTCTCTCTCTCTCTCTGATCATCGTGATGTTAAGACGCTAAAAGTCACTTCATCTCCGACGTAGTAGTTGGAAAAATCATTAAGTCTGTGTTACCAGGTTTAAGATACAGTGCAGTGCAAGTCAGTGATTCGTGGTTATGGACGTTAACTCGTCAAGGGGTGGAGAATAGTTGACAATGGCTAAAGTAAAATTCCAACAACCTGGAGTAGTAATCAGCTTGTGTCTTGTATGTAAGAGAAAGGGAAAGTGTGTGAATGGAATGCAGTGTGTTACCTTTTTAATGTGAGAATAAACGACCCACAGCCAAGGTCATCTACTTGCTACCTAAATATTCGAATCCTTCCCCCGTCCAACATTCTGTCACCACCGAAAAGGGGAACCAACTCAAGAGGGGCCAAGAACCCATAGGCGGAGCCAAAACACACACCCACGCACCCCCATACAAAAGCAACACCGTCAATCTTCGACGGACCTTCCTTATGGCGTCGTCTTCCTTCCTTCCTTTTGTGATGGAGTTGTGGGTGGTTGGTCTAAGCTGAAATTGCAAGCCTAGCACACTTGTGTGTTGACCTATTGCTAAACTCTTTCCCAGGGTGTGGTAACAGTAGACGAAATGAAACTCCGTGGTGATTTAACTTTAATTTTTTTAGAAATAATAATAATAATAACAGTACTTTATAACGCCACTAGCAGTGTGCTTTGTTTAATACACAATTATAAGGGGCCTATCTGCAGAGATTTATCTCCCCAAGCTAAATCTATTTCCTATTGCTGGCTTCACACGCATCGCTACAAACATGGCGTGAATTTTACCTCCTCTCCAGAATCAGCAAAGCGATAAGACGCCAAAGGAGTAGCCAGGAGCCAGGAGCAAGAACAGGTCGCCCGAGTTTACTCCTATACACGTGCTCCCTTTTATACCATCACAGGGAGACGCTACATTTGCCTAGCGATTCTCAAATCTTTACTCTTATTGGCTCTCCCCTGCGCGTGATATGAAAATATTTGCCTTCATATTTGAAGTCCTAACAAGTTCTGAATTCCCCAAAGTGTCAAGATCTCTCTCCCTCTCTTTCTATCCTATCGCTATCTCTCTCACTCATCTCTTGCAAGTGCCTGTGACCATTGTAGCAGGGTTGCAATTCTCTCATCCTCTCTGTCCTCTTGTTACCTGCATTCTTATCTTTCTCACGGCTAGCTGGCCTTCCTTCACATCTTATGTGTGTGTGTGTGTTACAATATTAAGTTACCTTCAAACTGACATTTACAATGATATCATTGTCCCCGCTACAAATCCCACACCAATGGTTACTTAGACCGCATGTTAGCTGGCACAAATATAAACAGTGTTTACATACTCTGCTACTGATTTTGTTTCCTTTGAAAAATATATGCATTTATGGAGGAAGTCGTGGACTAAATGTTAACTTGTAATGGAAATTTATTACCTCGTAAATTCGAACCAGCAGCTACATAAAAGCCTTTTGTCACGTTTTATAATATGGTACAGACAAATACGTGCACCTATACCTACACAAAAGCCCGCGTGTGCGCGTTGAAGGCAATTGGAAAAATATCATCAGTAACAGCCAAAGCAGAACTTCGCTTTCCTGGATTTTATTGGCATCTTACCTAAAATGGAAATATATTTAAAATGGGCTACCTTTTAGCCGATAAAGCAACTATTTGTAAACCGGAATGTCGCAGGTTCTTTCCTCAATAATCTGGATGATATTATCGGCCTTCCAGAATCTTTCATTCCACATTATGGCCATAGAGCTGACTTGGAAAGACTCATTTCACACGCAGTAGGACTGGTGAAGAAGATAGTTTCTGCCCCACTTATGGAAAGCCAATTTGAAGTAGGAGTTGTATTCTAGTTCAACTGTTGGGGAACCGAACTTGAAATAGTTACAACCGTTCGCATAGTAAAAAGTTTTCGGTAGCCTTCGCCCCAAAAAATGTACTTTCCGGTGGCTTTTGCCCCAAGTTTAAAAATACTAACTTTGTAATTTTGACTGTTTCTTTAAATATTATATATTTATGTTTGCTTCGGCTACGTCAGTATTAATTTTAGAGACATGAATTTCTTAACAGGGCGTGATGAGGCTGAAAAATGTAGGCTTACACAGATTATAATTTTTAATTCACTCCCTTTTATTAATTCTTGACACGATTTAAATAACACTTCACTAATATAGAGGGCTGTAAGGTTCTTATATTAAATACTTGCACTTTTTAAACACGTAAACTATTTTCGTCTCACACTGAATACGTATTAAATTTCTCGAGGACGCATCTCGCTCCGGTTAGGAACACTGTCTACAAACAACGCGTCTAGTTATGAGCGCTGTCTACAAGCAACTGACTTGATTTCTACCGCCTAAATTTGTAAATTTCTGTATTTCAAGTCTCTGATTGGCTATTCCTAATCCAATAGAATACTTTTATTTAACTTAAGCTTTTTTTATGGTTGTTGATTTGCTATTTTATAATCTGTCTCAAAATTTACATTATTGTTGCTCCAATAATGACTAGTAGCATTATTAAACTTTCTTACTCAATATTGTCTCAAGGTTACCTCATTATTAGCAACTTTTAACCTATTATTCTCACAGCTCCTACATTATTAAATTACGTAATGCATTCACATAACATTATTGAACATGTAAACAATAATATAAACATATAAAATGACTGTTACATATATTTTACAAATTATTACATACACATATTGCTTTAAGGCGGGTTGTTATTAAATGTACATATTATATAATTAGACTGAAATTATTTAAGTGTACTAATACTGCCTCACTGGGTAGCATATTTTTAACACTGTGTTAATAAGATAGTAGCATCTAGAACAGAATAAAATACCATTGAGAATTTGAGACCACTGAGTCTCAAAAATATCCCGTCTCTCTTTGAATTTCTTTTTCTATATTTTCGATGATACAACATGCATAAAATATATGGGAGGAAAGGGTAATGGCGCTCACTTAAGGAAATATTACTAAGAATTTCTCAAAATATACTTAAACGTGCAGTTTGCTGGCATAGCACAATTATTGAATACCCGTTTTATATAAATGAACAAGTTTTACTCGAAAAACTAAAAACTAAATAGCAAAACTAAGCAATGAACGGGATTTCCCGATACTTGGGGTCAGATCAATGAATGCACAAGTCACATTTATAATTTTGTGGTCTATCAACTCCAGTACAATCTTTATGAGTCCAATTTGCACAAATGGTACACCGGAACCAGATTTCACCATTTAAACGAACCTCTCCTACACCGCACAGATATCATCTTCATTTTCATTCTCTTCACAATCAACAAACGGGTTTAGCATGATGTCGTCTAGTTCATCGTCATCGCATAACTCTTCTTCATCCACATCTTCTTCTGAAGAATTTTCACACATCTCCTTTTTGCTCTTTTGATTTTCTTTGCCCTACCATTTGATGAAGTGGTCATTGCTTACCTGAGCGTCATTGCCCTCCATAACCATGTTGGAATTCCTTACCTATAGTGAAGAAGCTATATAGTTTTAGATGCTGCTTAATATATTAATGGGAAGCTGTATGCATCCCTTACATCAGCACGATAACTGTCAAGTACAGAAAATAATGGATAATCACATACCTTTAGTTTTCTTCACGTTGATTTCTAACATAAACGGATAAATACCAACCAACTACCAGCAGTTATTTAACGAAAGGCTAAAAAAATACACAGCCAAACTCTGCATCTATACGGATGGTTCTAAAACTGAAACAGACAATGAATGTGCTGTGACATGTGGAGATATCATCCTCCTATACAAATTACCATCTTTGTTCTTTATATATAGTTGTGAATTATATGCTATTAAAAAGGCACTAGAACACGCTCTGTAAACTGCACATAGTGACTCTTACATAATCATCAGTGACTCTCTATCAGCCTTAAATGCAATACAAGACACGTTCTCTACCAATAGTATTGTAAACGAAATACATAATCTTGTTACCATCCTTTATAACTTAGAAACGTCACTCAATTTCATGTGGATACCATCTCATAAAAACATACCCGGTAATGAAAGAGCCGATACTGCTGCAAAACATGCTACAGAACTACCAACACAAGATACTGATATCAAAATACCTCTCCAAGATGCAGTCACACATTTTAAGAAGAAAATACACAAAGAATAGCTGACCAACTGGATGAACAACTCTACAAGTAAACTTCATGATGTACGTGGAACTTCAACTCAAGAATACCCAATAAGACAGTTACAGCGGCGAAATCAAATTGTAATATCCGGACTACGAATTGAGCATACCAAACTGACACACTCTTATTTTTTAAATAGAAGCTCTCCACCAATTTGTGAAACATGTAAATCAGCATTAACAGTAGTACATATTATACTAACATGTCCGAAATTTGAAAATCAACGTAGTCAGGTTGGTATGCCCAGAAATATTTCTGCAGCACTCAATGATGCAACTTTCAGCCAGAAAATAATTATTTTTCTTAAATTAATTAATATCCATCAATACATTTAACCAAATTGTAACCTGTATGTATACATAATGTGTAAGCATTATACTGTAATCCAATAATGTAAACAACTGTACGTGAAAGGTCGTGATAAAACCTAGGAAGTTTAAAAGACCCTAAATAAAACTTTAAAAAAAATTCCTGCTGAATATAATTCGCACGTTTACAACAAAACCTCTCCCTCCGGATCCACCATTAAACTATTGTGAGGTTATAAAGAATGCATACAAATTCAGCACCTCTTGGGAAGATAAAACTTTCGCCCAAACCAAAATACATGCGTGTCATTGCCCGCTGAGCGGGAATGCCCTCCGTTCCCCTATAAATGTCTTTAGTTCCTAAACACTCGTTTCCTCACGAAATATGTAATGTTTTTAAACACTTTCTAATTTGAAACACATTCACAGTCACTTCCAAATGCTTTCCAGACTTTGCGGAGGATAGGGAAAGATTCTAATTAAAGAAAAATTCCCCTACCCAGCCTGGAATCGAACCTGGGACCGCTGACCACTCGACCACAAAGATATTCACATCAGATATTATATTTGCGGGTAATTAACTTGTTAGCATTGTTTACTTTTCTAATACATTGAAAAGGTATAGTATACATGGTTTTCTTACAGTTCCAAAAGG
The DNA here is from genome assembly GCA_030765065.1 of Deroplatys truncata. Lineage (NCBI taxonomy): Eukaryota > Metazoa > Arthropoda > Insecta > Mantodea > Mantidae > Deroplatys > Deroplatys truncata. The sequence goes on along the minus strand of CM060980.1, from coordinate 124,859,836 downwards.
TTATGAAGCCGGTAGATGAAACTACGACGATAAACGGAAGGAGAAAAGGAAACAAAAAAACCTTGCTTGAAATAATATTGTGGTTTATATGGATCAAATGTGGTTATTAATTTCTGTCCGAATATTTTGTTACCCCTTCCTGAGAACGTCATGATGGGGCAAACTGAACTGCTGTCTATAAGCTACCATGAAGATCACCTCCCCCAAAAGGTATAGAAAAAGTCAGCATCTGGTCGGATTGCCTCATTTAGACACTAGCTTGTAACACGTTATATGGACCAGCCTATACGTATATTGACAACTTGCCCATTGATCGACTGCACAGTTAGCAAAACATTAATATGGGATTGTCTGATTTCCCTGGCTACGTGCTAAACTCTGCTTTTGTTCCGGTGATTCCAGATAATGCGTTTGGGGACCGTTTGCTATTATAGGATGTTGCAGGGTCTTATTGGCGATCAGTAAGCTATCTTCTGCGGTCGTAATGGACACATTGCTTTCAAAGGAATCGCCATTTCCACAATTAAGCGCCGAATAGGAGTGTATTTTATTGAAATGTAATATAGCTCTTTGTTTCCAGGAAATAATATATTTTCGAAAGACCAGAGGTGTCTGGTAAAGTAGAATAGCTACAGAAACTAATTATTTTGCTCTACTCTCAATATCCACTCTGAGCCCTTATGCCTTACGCAACACACCATACCCTAAGCCTTATAAATAAAAGTAATTAGGAAAGCAATGTTTTGCTTTGAGCTTTTCATCTCTTTAAATCTTTGGTTTCACAATAAAAACATGCAAATAAATCTCATTAGGAGAAGTGTAATTTAAATGCAAAGTGAGTCGCTGTTATACGGAGATTTTTTAATTCCATTTGAGAGGTATTTCTCTTTATTCGAGATCTGAAATGTTCCCTTTCTTCTTCCCTGTATTTATTCTAAGCTTTATTTCTTAAGGCGTGACTCACTTCAGATACTATGGCCCAGGCAGGCTTAAACTCAAAAGGTCTCTCTAGTTGACAATATATAAATGAAATTGATTGTAAGGAAGGCCCATATTCCGCCGATGTTTGACATCCTTTTACGTGAATGTCAGATGATTTTTCATTCTAAAGTGTCGGCTACAGGCAGCGGCTTATTGTACGGTATAGTTTACACAAACAAGACAGATCAGGGTACTGCGCCCCATACCTTGCAAGCAAGTTTGCGCAACCCTCAGTATGAAGTTGGTGATCCAAATGGGAGGTTGTCGCTATCGATACAATGTGCCCGAAGACTTATTTTTGTTTAGATTTACTTTATAAACATTTCTGTATGGTCTATTGGTGAAAAGAAGGTGTACCAAACATTTCCGATCGAAATGTGGAAAAAGATGAAGAGAAGAAATGTGAAAAAAGGTACATTCATAAATAAATTTAATGAAATACTTAAGAGAAGATCACCGAGCAAGGTGGCACCGCAGTAACGTATGTGACTCGCATTCGGGAGAACCCAGGTTCGATCCCCGGCGACGCCCAGTCTGGCCCATGAGTTTTTCGTGGTTTCCCCGGATTGTCAGGCGAATGCTGGGGTGCTTCTTCTTCTACCACGACTTTTCTGTCCTTCATTTCCTGTGTTGACCACATCCTTCATTGTCATCTGTTTTAGGATTGTAGGACCAGGCGACAGGGTTTGGCGGGTTGCGGCTGGGCGGTGAATGGGCGCTTTGTAGAGGTTTCTTCCCTGTTGCCGTTGCGGGACTCTCGTTAGGACCGCTGCGGGTTAGGAGGCTTGTGGGTGGCCCGAACGGAGTCGGATGCTCGAACTGGAAATGCCAGGGACCCCGCCCATGCTTGCGCCAGTCGTCATCCGGATCTGGAAGCCCTTCGGGTCTCCCTCCTCATCCTTCCCTCCCAGAGGTCACGTAAAAGCAAAAAGGTCTTGCAGTGCTCCGGGCTCCGTTCATCTTAAGAGAAGACCCAGATGGCTTGTGTAATTACTTGGGAATAGACAAAAGTGCATATGAAATGTTACTCTACATTTATCCTTATGACAGATTGAGATGCACTTCGAAATTTTTTGGTTACTAGGACATCATACAAAGTTTTAAGATTTAATTTCTATATCATCTTTTGGTGAGGCACACTTCTTATTGCTATCGGAATTTTAATGAAACGTTATCTTCCAAAGGCATGCCAACGACTTACATGTATAATTCGAAAAAGTAAGTAACCAATTGCTTGGAATGGATGCGTATATCACACACTTTGCACTAAACCTCCCTTCTCGATGAAGGCACTTGTGCAATGCCCACACGCACACGCTTAGGAGTTTGCGCAAACAAAATCTCCAGCACTGTAAAGTTTACGCAGGCCGAGGTTGTTGGTTTGTGCGAGCTACATCTTGCCGTCCACACGCACGTGGTTTGTGCAGGTAAGGGCGCGTAAAGCCTGTACAAAGTTCGCCAAAGAAAATCTCAATGCACCCCGCGTCTATTTATCGTTGTACGTGGCCTTGCGAAGCCATGGCCATTTCATTGGTTGCTTTAGGCCACGGTGCAAGGATGCGCCAGTACTGCGAATAGTTACACCAATAACCACAACAAAGGTTACAAAATGGCGTAGAAACGAAATATATATTTACGCTCTCGATCATATTGGCTAAAAGAGAAAGAGGTACAGTGAGTGCATTCAGTTTATCATACAGACCTCGTATCGTTATTGGTAGCCTTATACCTTATCGGCTAGTGTAGGACACGCCTTTGAAAGGGCTAAAAGCTAAGGGGAAAACTTGATGAGCGCCCAGGTTAGCAAAATGTAGAATGTGCAGTGTGAGAAGATTTTCAAATTAAACGTATTCATTAAATACATAGCAATACTTTATAACAAAGAACAAACAAAACCGTATTCTCACAGTGGCATCAAAGTTTGTTGCTGCGTAGAACCAAACATAACTAAATAATAAATAAATAAAGCAGCATGTTTTCCCTCTAATTCAAACTATAATTGGTTAATATACCTTTATTAATATATTGCTGATCATAGGAATACAACAGCATTATAGACAAAAATATAACCCAATTTTATTGCCATAATATGTATGTCATATTCGGTAAACCTTATACATATACACATTTATCTCTAGTTTCTAAGCATGACCAGTCAATTATAACAAAAGCGTAATTTGCATTTAATAAACGAATATCATCATCTGCGGATGTTTTAGGGAGAGTGCCCACTTTCTGGCGAGTATGAAGGCCATCTTCCCCACTTTCCCGGGATATTTTTGTCCAGTAATTTACTATAAAAACACTTTTATGCACTACCGTTACAATTGCTGTTAACAGTGCGACCAGACTCCCACATAACCACGATACGTTCACGAGTAATTTCGCTAATATACGGCATGACTGGTTCTGAGACAATAAACATGCTTTGGTTTCAAGAACACCAGCAAAACAAAAGGCTTCAACCTCCCCTCTTTTCCCCCTTATTGCTGTGTTATTAAGTCACCACGCTCTGCGATAGGTAAGGTGAAGGACGCGCCTCAAAAGACCCCAGAAAACGATACAAAATCCGCCGAAGATTTTCTTTGGTGCTGTTTGTACGTGTGGTCGCCGCAGTAGAAATAGCCGGGGCTGTACCAAATTTCAATTATAAGGGTTAAAGGGGAGTAAAGGAAATTCGTCATAGATTTTAAAATACCTACCCGTGGAACGATAGCTAGGAATGTTCGTATTTCTAGCATCACTAAATTACTTTAGAATTTCTATGCGTTTCCAATGTTAACCAGTCAGCGTATCAAGCACAAATGTATTATGACTTATCTTGTGCAACAATTAGTATTACTAACAATGTTTACGTAACGGTAGGCACAAAGAACTTTCTTCTTTCTCCTCCTGCTCCTCTATTTCCACAGTTCAAGATATCAATAATACTGCTTCTGTTTCGTCTTCAAAGATTCACCATCTATCTCTTTTCTGGTTCCGCCCGCAGATCTTCTCTCTATTGGACGTGTCATTGGTAGTCCTGTATGGCATTCTATGTGTTCCTTCCATTGTCACTTAGGATCTTACTGTTTTCGCCTTAAAATTTTGCAGTTCTTCTCTAATATTTTCAACATTTATGGAATCTTTTAAAAATTTTATTTCTGAAGCCTATATTTTACTTTCTTGCCCAGAATTCATTCACATATAGTGAAGGTGCAGCTATGGGTTTGTAAAATTTTAGTTTTCGCTCTCTCTAAAAATTCTCTTAATTGTTTCGCAAATCTACTGCAAATTGCATCTTTATTTTCTGTACCATAATCGCTACCATATCTCATATAACTTTCTAAACCTGAAATAGCTTCTTTTTTCTTTTTCTTTATTTTATAGCCCCCCTTTAACATCTGTGGTCGTATTGTGGCCTGTAGGTTTAGAAACGACTAACTAGTCGAATATAGGTTTTCGTTGTTGGGTTTTACTTATTTTATTTCACTTCCATATTCATAATTCCAGACTCTGCGAGTGGGAGGAAATTATTCTAATTAAAGAAAGATTCCCCCGATGTAGGCAGTAGTCGAACTCGGGACCTCTGGTTTGAGAAGCCAGAACTCTGACCACTCGACTACAGAGGCAGTCTTCTGTTATTTGATGATATTTTCGTCCTCTTCCTCGAAATAGCATTACCTTTGTTTTTCCAGTGGATATCTTTATATTGTATTTATCATGCAATATCATCAGCTTATCATCTGAATAAGCTTAAGTACCGATTTCTTTAGGGTAAATTCGTATTTTGAATGACGTAGGCGGATAAATGAACATTTAAATATCTATCCTCGTTTACCACAAGGATCCACTACTTATTTCCGTTATCTCGCTATATAACTACACCGTTATTGAACAGTTTCGCCTAGAGTTTGAACACCACTGTGTCCCTAAACTCGCATATTCAGGGGCAGTTTATACACATTCACACGTGTGAGAGTCAGAAAACGACATGACATCGCACTTGCTAGTAGAGTCAATACCAGAGGCCGTTCTGCAAGTAGAGTTCACCTGTGGTAACGAAGCGAGGGCCTTAGGCCAGGTCACGGAAGTGTATCCGAGCGTGGTCCCCCAACTTTCTGGTACTCTTACTTCCTCTCACTAATTGCACAAGAAGGAAACAGAACAAGGTAAAGTAATTTGCCACTTAAATTTAGGCAGCGCCGCCTCTGTGCACTGGATTATAAACTCATTACAACAGCAGACCTGCAGTGCGCCGAGCCAGCCCTAGAAAACTGTTTCAAATGCCACACGATCTGAAGTCATCATCCAGGAGAAAATTAACTTATTGGTGCTGCTGGAACCAGGAAAAGAAACATCGATAAATGTACCGTTATATGGACTATTCCATTCGTACGCCGCGTATTTTATATTGGCCAATAACGTTTAGCATTGCGTGGAATATCGACCAATCGCAGTCATTTATCTTTTAATATGCTTATAAAGATGGGATTTTATTGGATAAAACGTCACCTCGTTACTGAATCGTAACGAGTTGCATACACAGCCATTAATATCTGACATTTCGCACCACTGAGCAAACTACAGCTACGTGTCTCATTCTCCAACATTATTACGCCCTGCATTTTCAGCGCAAAGATCCTTATAAAAAGCGGGATGATAAATGAACCATACGAAAGGAGAGGAAATATATAGGAATATCGCCATCCTTTCTAACGCTCTCCATATGGTCTATGACCTTCGATGGATAGATCCATTTCTGAGGTGCAGGTATCCAGCAGGCGGAATCCGTTGCCTCCGATGTAGGTTGATGAGGATGGCGGTGAAATGAAAGAACCTACAGCTTTTGCCGTGGACTATGAACCGTGCTGGGCCTTGAGGATGCTTCACACGAGCAAGTCAGAGGTAAAGGTGTGGATAGGGCTGACTTAAAACCGCCATCCCAGAGGTGGGAATCGATCTCCGGATCCTCAGTACGAGAGCCGGAAACGAAACCACTGTGCTAGGAATATTCTTAGTAGTTAAAAGGCTTCTTCAAGTTACGAAATGATCGCAGTTAGTATATTGTAGTATTTCTTCTACGTTCTTAATGAAAATGAAAATATCAGACAGGTAGAAATGGCTTCGCCATTCATCAGTTCTGGAGAAACTACGAAATCCTACTACCTCAACATCCACTTCAGTTTCCTTTAACAAAATCAGCAGATTCCTTCAACTTTCAGCTTTGAAAATTGTGATTATAATCAGTACATATTTATATACTGTAATTTGCAAATAAATTATGTTCTTGAAGAAAACAATGTCTTTATTGTGTTTTAATTTTCGCTTATTTTCTCATTCCTACTATTTGCAGCATTTTTTAATATTCTGTAATACATTCATTCATTCATGTAGTATGCCATGATCTGACAGCTCATAAATTGGCAATTTGACTTCAAACAGCAAAAGTAAGAAAGTAATTATTATTTATATAATCTGTTACATTTTGTCCATGGAATAGCTTTAATAAATCCCATTCCAGGGATTATCTACAGAGTGAGCCAAAAGACTCTGAACCGCCTGCGCGGTGTTTTTCCTGTCCGCGTCCTCGGCGCTCGTTGCCGTCTGCCGATATCATAGAAAGGCGCAGATAAAACCATACAATATTTTTAAAACCACTTTTAAAGGCCTTACTTACCAACTTTACGGAAGGAGATGCTGAAACTGGCCACCGTTGTTGTCCATACAGTTTTGGCACAACCTTAGGAAACTATCCATCACTCGCCGTAGTTCTCGTTGAGAAATTTCCTGGCGGATATTTTCTTTTAATTCTTCCAGGGTGTGTGGGGTTGTCTTGTACACTTTATATTTTAAGTTACCCCAAGGTGGTATTTTATGAACAATAATAGCGGCTGCGCCGTGTTTTTCCACTTGGCGTGTGGAAATATGATACAAAACATGATAACGCACTGCTGCTATAAACAAAGTCACGCTGTTGTGGTTTTGCTTTGAAGTGTGAAGTGCAGTTTTGAGTTGACGGTGATGTGATGTAGTTCAGTTATTACGAGTTATTTATTATTTTGTCCTGTACTTAGTCACAAAGTACATTATGGTTCAGTATATGTTTTCTACTGCACAGCGTGCATTTATTTATGATTCGTATGTGTTAACTCGGTCAGCTCGCCAAGTGAAAGTACGATTTGCAGGAAGATTTCCAGGTGTAAAAGTTCCAGGCCGTACAACAATCCATGAACTTTACAGTAAATTTCAGGCCAAGAAATCTAAAAGACGGCTTTCGGTTCTTACCGAAGAAACATTAGACAACATCGATCATCGTTTGGAAAATTCCCCCCAAAAATTCCATGATGGATAGTTTCCTAAAGAGGTGCCAAAAGTGTGTGGACAACGACGGTGGCCAGTTTCAGCATTTCCTTTCATAAAGCTGTTAAGTAAAACCTTTAAAAGTAGTTTTAAAAATGTTGTATGGCTTCATCTGCACCTTTCTATGATAGCGGCAGACGGCAACGAGCGCCGAGGTTGCGGATAGGGAAAACACCGCGCAACCGGTTCGGAGTCTTTTTGCTCACTCTATATAATAAAATCTGAAAGAGTTGTTAGCGGCCAAACCGTTTCTTGATAAAATTATGTTTGAAAATTTGCATCATTCGAAGCAAACAGCAGCAAAATCATTTGCCTGCTGTAACATACAAGTGTGTCAAATGTTATGAATATTCTGGTATAGGGTAAACAATAGTAAAATAAAAATGTTATACAAATATATGGCAGAATAACGGGAGGGGCACAGTGATAGAAAACTGCAAATGAGATGAAGGATGGAAATCCACAAATATGATATGTAAATAATTTTGATTAATTATTCTGGTATCTCATTTCCCAATGGGGCTGTCCAAGCGAAATTAGAAATATTCGCATATGATGCTGGTGGATAGTATATAAGATGAATATAGAAAATTTGTTGCTTCAGCACGTCAGCTACATTGGGTCTGAGTCTAGGTTTGGTAACTTACGCTTAAGTGTCTGGTGATTATCATAATCACCTTACAGTTATCAGTAATTGTATGCTCTTGTTTTAAGCTCATTACAGACAAGTGACAATCCTTGATGATATAAACAATAATTTGCACACTCAAGCTTCTGGTCCAACCATTGATTGCGCTCTTCGTACACAGCCATTTCGTTGTTATTTACGTTTGTGTAAGAACAATTGCAAAGTGGTTTATACAAATGTAGTTTCCCATTTACAAAACTTAAACTGATCCATCAACAACGTCCTCCAAATAAAACACGATTAATGGTAGTTACTTTCCCCATAATATCAAGCAACTTTTATCAAAGATATTTCTTGCCACGACGCTTAGTTCTGGAGATATTGTATACTCAACTTAAATGGTCCTGTAAAAATATGAGGGATATGTTGAAACATTAGTAAATTCGGAAGAAGAAAACTACTTTATGATTCATCCATATCTTCAGAGGTATCAAAAGCAGAATTGTCTACACAATATAGACATTTTTAAATTATCGAACATCAAACGTCGGCATCTATGTTATTATAGTTTCTGAGATGAATTTAGCAGATTTAATGTTGTCGTCTTCGCTTAAAATGTTGGGGGGGGAGGCGAAAAGCGAATGCTGTAGTTGCTTACCGAGTGGGATGGTTCTAGTTCTAGTTTGAAAAGGAGTGAGTTTTATGCCCAAGCACTGCGACCTTAAGATCTATTGCGCATCCCCCCTTTCATCAGTTAAGTAGTCTGTTGCTCGATATGAACTTAACCAGAGTGTTAACTGAGGCTTTCGATAGTTCATCTATCTTTGGAAAGTGATTGCCAAAAATACTTGCTCTTTGATTCGCAAGAGCAGGGCAATCACATAGCACACATCTAGACATCTACTACAGATAGGCTTGTTAAACAATCCCATTCTGTATTGATTAAACTTTAGGGCACAGTGTCCTGTAATGAATCCTGTTGCCCATGCAAGTCTTCTTCTTTTAAGACCGCGCAAGTACTTTGCCCGGCTGTTATCCAGGTCTGTAATAAACAATTTGGAATGTCTGCAACCCTCAATGGAGTTCCAGTAGTTCTTGTGTTCTGCTTGAGCCCAGCACTTAATAGCCTGTTTCACTGGTCTGTAGGACATCTCCAGTGCAGGCTCGGGACCAAAAAAATGGGATTTCACTGACAATCTTGGCTGTTTCATCTGCTTTCTCATTGCCTGGTATACCTGTGTGTCCTGGCACCCACATAAGTTGAACCTTATTGTGTTCAGCCAGTGTCATTAAGGATTCCCGGCATTCTGAGACGAGCTTTGATTTTATTGATGGTGATTCAAGTGCTTTAAGAGCAGCTTGACTGTCTGAGAGGATAACAACACTTCTATTCTTATATCTCTTTTTAATTCTTTCCATAACACTGGCTAGGATTGCATAAACATCAGCCTGGAAAACTGTAGCTAAGGTACCCAGACTATAAGAAATCTTGGTGCCATTACCGTAGAGCCCAGCCCTGTTCCTGATTTGGTTCTAGAACCATCAGTATACCAGATTGGGCCTTTGTTATTATGAGGTTTTACCAGTCTTTCCCATTCACTCCGCTGTGGATAGGAGACCGTAAATTTCAAATCAAACTTGAATCTTGTTTCAAGAATGTCAGTCCTCATGTTGAGTATCTGTTGTACATTCTTATCCCAAGGAAGCTTGAGATGATTAATATGTCCAGTAATAGACACTTTGGTTTGGCGACAAATACGGTGATACGCGAGTGGGATGGTACTCATTCGGAAGGTTCCGTATTCAAACCCCCGGGGTCGACCAATCTGACCGAAGGTTTCTTCCCGGTTTCCTTGGTCGCTAGGTGAATGATGGGTTGGATAATTTGATCCACGAATTTAACTGCGATCCCTTTCATCACTACGTTTCATTTCCTTCTTCTCCTCGCCATACCAGTCATGATCCAGAGTTTACTTGTTCCTCAACAGGCTACTGACCTAAGGCATTGGCTTGTAAGTCCTAAAACGAAGAGTATAATCCATTAAAGAAAAACGAAGTAATACATACCGTACCTAACTTTGCAAAAAATATGAGAAAGACGTTAGTTTGATTCGTGGGACGGGAAGGGCATAATTAGACAGAGGGGTTTTAATAAGTATACAGAACAATCGTGTTACTGCACGGACTATATGTGACGCGAGGTATTGTGACGGACACTCTCCTCCCCAAAACAAAACACGCTTTCGTTGCGACTGTTCATTTATAGATGCATACATATATAGACCAGTGGATTACTGTAGCAATATGTCTAAAGTAAGGAAGAGCTTATACATAAAAAGTATCATCACAATTAGCATCGCTTGTACTGGAATTTGGCATGGAACACTTAAGTACACATGGTAAAACTATCACATGTAACATTAGAGCTCAAAGCACGTTTGAAACATCATGTTAAACAACCTGTAATTCAATGAAACACAAGGAACATGTGACATTATTAGAAAGGAACAATCAGGAAAGCTCTTCCAAACTATGGATCAGAATTTTTCGAGAGTCTGTGTTATACGCTAATAAGAGCAAATATTGCCTTTTTCGATGTTTTCGATGTAAAAAACATCTGATATGTTACACACACATGAATTTCTCTACTCTTGTACAAACTATTTTTACAAACGCTTATTCTCCATATGCTTCATGTTAATCAAGATATCGAGATGTCAATCTTATTGCTAATTTTCTTGTAGATGCAAGGGAAATTGGTAGGCTTTAAGAGATAGTAAAAATTTTAAGAGCTGGTTGTTATGTGGAGTATTCCATTCTCTTTGCATTACCAGGACAAAAAAAAAAGAATAGCGAATTCCCATTTGAGAAAAAGTATAATTATTGGAAAATTTAAGGGAATAACATGAAATATCTCGTAAATGATTCACTCAACAAAAAATGTATAGTAACATTTTGTCTATCTGTTATGGTTTACCAGTTATGCAAAAGTCGTTCACAATGAAGAATACTTTTGGAGACATTTCCAGAAAATTCGAGATATACATTTCATTTTTCATGAAAATATCTTAAACATGATATTTTAATCAAAATCGTTAGAGTCGTTTTTGAGAAAATTAAAATTTTCGAAAATTTTTCCATGTAAAGGGTTATCTGGGGTGGGGGGATTTTGTTGAAAACCTTCGTGTCGCATCTCTGGAAGATACTGAACCTACCAAGTTTGGTGTTTATTCGACTGTTCGTTTCTGAGTTATGCTGTTCACAGACACATACACAGACAGACAGACACACACACAGACACACACAAGGGCATGATTCCAAAAATGCTTTTTTTGGATTCAGGGGATCTCAAAACATATATTTCCGGTGAAATCTCGGTATCGAATTTTTGAGTGGAATGCAATACTTCGTCTACTTACTATGCGTAGTAGAGAAAGTAAAAATTGCAATATAACTCAGATTTATGCATATTAATGCCTTAATTAAATCATAAAATAACTTTACTACACACTATCAATAGCTATATATTCATTGTTTGCTTTTTTCCCTTCTAATACTCCTTAATTCTGTTCTACCTCTATCGATGTAGGGAGTATTGCCTTCAAACTGCACATCATAAGAGTATTTGTTTACAGAGAACACTGCAAGGTCATAAGCGCTTCCAACTTTATCAACATTTATGTTGGTATTTTGGTCATCCTGATGTCTATATTTTAATTTTACCAGGTATTGTTATAATTTCAAAGAAATGTTTAATTCTTTGGATTGATATAAGAATTTATTTAAAATGTATTTAATCATGTTAGAATGATCCACCAACTCTTGGTGTGTTCATAACTTGATGGTTTATTAGTATAACCTCTGTGCCTGGATATAACCCAGTCATGCTTATAAAATTGGGCCATGAGTTGGACCATACGTACAACTGGGAGATAATTTTTGGACTTCGACAAAGTATATAACCTAGCTATTGAATTGCTCATTTCGACATAACAAAGCTTCTCAGCGACCATCTCTAGAAAAGCAAGTGGATTGAATTTCTTTCCAAAGCTCTGACCTTTTCCAATCTTGTATTTGTTGGAAAATTCCAAAGCGTAGTCAGGAAAGCTTCGACCCGGACGGAAGTGGGTTAAATAGCAGACGAGCGGCGCCGACCTCAGTTCGAAATGGGCTATTAAAATGGCAAGATAAACATAAAGTAAAGATAAAATTTTACTCCTGTAATTTTACGCGCTTGAGAAAATAAGGTGTTCCTGCACTGTCGATTTCGCCCGTCCCATGGCAGTTATAATTTAAGATCCTTTCTGGAGCAGTGGAGAGAATAAATTGTTAAAACCAAGCCCTTCTGGAGAATTCCCATAAGGAAGGTATGAGCTGCAAGAATAAACTTGATTTCTTTCCTTAGAGAAATGAAATCTCGATCTCTACTGTAAAGTTCTGCGATAAAGTCTGCAACTCTTGCGCTTTTATCCGGAAAATCAGTTTAGCAAACACCCATTCTAAGTCTTCTTGGAGAACTACGAGTTTCTGCAGTTGCTTTACGTGCACCTCTAGTTCTAGATAGTTGTGCAGGGGTTATCTCTATTTGTTTCGTATCCCTTAGTTTTGTCCAGTAACAAAAAGAAGAGAACGGATGGAATTATCCAGTCCGTTAATTTGTGCAAATTAGACGGAAACAACTGGAGTCATATGTCACATGTCTTGAAGTTCCTGAATTAGAAAGAAAAGTCTAGCTTATTAGGAAAATACGCGCGCAAGGGGGCAGAGAGAGAGAGAGAGAGAGAGAGACAAATAGTACCGCATAGCTAAAAAAAAAATCTAATTATACATTGACATGACTTTTTCTAGTCATTATTATATATGGTCTTTCAACAAGAGTGTCCTATCTTTGAACTTAAATAAAACGCGTTCTACAAATGATAGAGGTTTATCTCTTTTTTTATTTTGGAACATAATTAATGTCATTACGTGAGGAAGAGAACATCAGTTAAGTGACGCCGCGACTTCGTTGAGTTGCGCGTATATGGTTGACCCAATTTTCAATGACAGAAGAACGTAAATTAGGCCCAACTTCACGAATAACACGCGTGATGTTATTCATAAGATCATTTACTGTTTCTGGCTTGTTGACATAAACTCGAGATTTAACATAACCCCACAAAAATTAATCCAACAACGTTAAATCACATGACCTCGTGGGCCAGTTAACATCACCACCACGGGAAATGATGAAACCTCTGAACTTCTCCTTCAAAACATCGATTGCTTCGAGAGCAGTACGATATGTGGCACCATCTTGCTGAAACAGATGTTTCTAATATCCATACCATCCGATTGAGGCCAAAAATAGTCCCTTATAAGAGCCTGGTATCTTTCTCCATTGGCAATTAGAGCTTCTCCATCTTCATCTTGGAAAACATATGGACCAATGATTCCACCGTACCAAAATCCACACCACACAGTAACCTTTGGGGATGAAGTGGTCGTTCTTGAATCTGTATTGGATTGTGATTGCTCCAATAGCGGCAATTTTGTTTGTTAACACAACCATCCATCCAAAACTGGGCTTCGTCGCTGAAGATGATTTTTCGACAAAAATCCGGGTCAGCTTCCAATTGCTCCATAGCCCAGTCAACGAATACACGGCGGAACTTATGGTCGTTGGGCTTTAGTTCTTGAGTTAACACCATTTTGTAAGCGTGAAACTTCAAGTCCATATGCAGAATTCGCCAAGTTGTGGTCGGCGAAAGCCCCAATTCTTGCGCTCGACGAACAATTGATTTGTTTCCGTTCTCGCGTACACTCTCATGAACAATGCCTATGTTCTCGTTGGAACGCTTATGTCGATTACGTACAGGCGTTATTTGATCGCTGATAGATCCAGTTCTTTCAAATGTATCGATCAAATACCAAATCGTTCTCTCGCAGGGACGATTATGCACACCGTAAAGTTCACGCAATGCGCGGAAGGTTTGGCGAACAGATGATCCATTTTGATAATAAATGTTCACAATTTCTACGCGTTGCTGAATGCTGTAACGTTCCATGGCTATTTGTCAATAACAACTGTAACCACATGAGAAAAATGACTGCTGTAACTCAATAACAACGGCGGCTATCACATGTTAAAGATAGGACACTCTTGTTGAAAGAACCTATATTTTTAATTCCTTCTACAAACAATTCTTGAGAAAATGCTAGGAGTCCAGGGTTCGATTCCCTGGCGGGAAATTTCCTCTAGACAAGATTATTTCCTATCCTCCATAGAGTCTGGAAGTATAAATGATAGTATGAATGTGTGTGTGATCTAAAGTAAAAAACAAACAAACAAAGGCCATAAATCCAATGAAAACTGTATACAAGTGAACACTATTGCCAATAGGCAAAATGTTCCAAAGAAAGGCTACCGATATGACCATTGCAGTTAAAAGTGGAGTATAAATGAAATAATAAAAAATTCTTGCAAAGCTTATGTTGCTATCTATTTCATGTTAATTCAGAAAACATATTGCAGAAATAGTTTTATTTTGAATACAAACGGAATATGCAAGAGACTGAAGCGGTCGCTGTGTGATGGCTTTAAAATGTCATTCTCCCCAAAAACTTCGCGAGAAATAACTCAATGACAGGTATTGAAAAATTCAAACCGATAACAACGAGTATCTCAGAAATAGCTGATGCCACAACAAAGGTTTTTGAAATAAATTGTTTGTCTTAAAGAGATCTACATCTATCACTTATGGTTACCAGCTTTGAAAACTCTATACAAAATTGACTCTAAATTGGAGAGACTATTCGTATAAAATCAGGTAAACATTTTAGTAATGTAAATATCTTAATATATAGAATTTTAATCATAATCGTTAGAGCTATTTTTTAAAAAAATAACGAACAATGTTTCATGTGAAAGGTAATTTGGGGTGAAGGAATTTTCCTGAAAATATTCGTGAAAAATGCTTGGAGTATACTGAACTTAAATACCAAGTTTTATATTTATCCGTATTTTCGTTTTAGACTGATGCTGATCACAGGCACAGGCACGTAGGCTCTTTTATAAAAATGTTTTTGTTTTGTTCAAGGGATCTCTAACCATGTGTTTCTGAAAAATCTCGATTTCGAATTTTTGGTTTGTGCAAACTTTCTCTGCCTATTATAAAATAATAGCTGCTAGAGAATAACAAGTATATGACAGGCAAGTTTTAAAAGTAACACATGTAAACAATGTATTTATTATAAATAAGCTACTTTGCAATTTTTTTTCACTTTCAGACACACAATGTTTTGAATAGCAGAACTACAGACCTTAATGAAAACATTTTAAAGAAAAATAAATATATAACATAGTGTAACATTATCTCTGTGAAAGACATGACAACATTTTTTTCCTTTAAATTTTGCATTTTTTATTACTAAAGTAGAAATATACAATAGGAGAAAACTACAACTGTATGTTAAGGGCACATTAAACTATTATAGCTATAAATTAATATAGCTGCCTAAGATACCACATTAACACCCGAAGAACGAATTATCCACTACCTACGTAGTCGAGTGGCCAGAGTTCTGGCTTCTGAACCCAGAGATATCGATTCGATTCCCGACTGGGGGTGGGGAATTTTTTCTTTAACTAGAATTATCCCTCCTTCCACAGAGTCTCATGAAAGCTGGGTGCGAACGTGAGTGCTTCAGCAAAAATGAATAAAATCAATGTTGGACGCCCCCAATCATTTACATATAAACACTGTCAGCTATTTCTAAAGCAAAGCCGCCGATGTAACCATAGAAATTAAAGGTGGCAATCTAAACGAAAAATCTGATGTGATACATTCACACAACTTTATGTACAAATGACAAAATTCACATATATCCGTTATATATTATATTAGTGATATAAAAATTGGTTCTTCTATTCACCGATATTAACGATACTAAGATTTAGATTTGGAATTATTTTAAATTAAGCAATTAGTGCATAGTTACAAGGTTAAAACATACTGAAACAGCATGCAAATGTTTATTTGTTGTAACCAGCTCTTGGGGAAAGGAATCGCAAACATTCAAGCATATTCTTTATCTGACTCTTAGGAAAGGAATAAACTTGCAAAATGGAACATTTCGGTAAACGTTAGAAACAATTATTTCACATAAAACGCGTATTTTAATGCTTTTCCTGTAGTAAACGTTTATCTAAGATTTCCTAGTTGTATAAAAATATACAAAACTTAATCAAGCAAAGAGGAAATCACAGACTATTCACAAAAAATTAAAAATATACATGCTCTTTTTCATATCAGACATAATATTTTCATCAAAATCGTTAGATTTTCAATGTAAAGGCCAGTTTTCTTGAATTTTCTTGAAGTTTGCATCCTTGGAATATGCTGAATATAACTACGAGGGCGATACTGAAAATGTTTAGAATGGCATATTTCTAAAAACCAATAAATGTGTTTATATTTGACAGCAATTTCCTAATGTTTGCGAGTTGATTGCCGAGCGGTTTGTTCAATTTGCTCTAATAGTTTGTTAATTATAATTTAAAGATGTTGTGTTCACCCAAAAATAAATTTGACTACAGAACATTTCCGGGCTATGATTTTTTACGATTTTAAATCGCCATTAACGCTTAAAAATGTAAAGATCGGTTTAGAAATATTTGGCGAAGAAGTCCCATCTAAGTCAACAGTGGTGGTGGTGGTGGTGGTGGTGGTGGTGGTGGTGGTGGTGGTGGTGGTGGTGGTGGTGGTGGTGGTGGTGGTGGTGGTGGTGGTGGTGGTGGTGGTGGTGGTGGTGGTGGTGGTGGTGGTGGTGGTGGTGGTGGTGGTGGTGGTGGTGGTGGTGGTGGTGGTGGTGGTGGTGGTGGTGGTGGTGGTGGTGGTGGTGGTGGTGGTGGTGGTGGTGGTGGTGGTGGTGGTGGTGGTGGTGGTGGTGGTGGTGGTGGTGGTGGTGGTGGTGGTGGTGGTGGTGGTGGTGGTGGTGGTGGTGGTGGTGGTGGTGGTGGTGGTGGTGGTGGTGGTGGTGGTGGTGGTGGTGGTGGTGGTGGTGGTGGTGGTGGTGGTGGTGGTGGTGGTGGTGGTGGTGGTGGTGGTGGTGGTGGTGGTGGTGGTGGTGGTGGTGGTGGTGGTGGTGGTGGTGGTGGTGGTGGTGGTGGTGGTGGTGGTGGTGGTGGTGGTGGTGGTGGTGGTGGTGGTGGTGGTGGTGGTGGTGGTGGTGGTGGTGGTGGTGGTGGTGGTGGTGGTGGTGGTGGTGGTGGTGGTGGTGGTGGTGGTGGTGGTGGTGGTGGTGGTGGTGGTGGTGGTGGTGGTGGTGGTGGTGGTGGTGGTGGTGGTGGTGGTGGTGGTGGTGGTGGTGGTGGTGGTGGTGGTGGTGGTGGTGGTGGTGGTGGTGGTGGTGGTGGTGGTGGTGGTGGTGGTGGTGGTGGTGGTGGTGGTGGTGGTGGTGGTGGTGGTGGTGGTGGTGGTGGTGGTGGTGGTGGTGGTGGTGGTGGTGGTGGTGGTGGTGGTGGTGGTGGTGGTGGTGGTGGTGGTGGTGGTGGTGGTGGTGGTGGTGGTGGTGGTGGTGGTGGTGGTGGTGGTGGTGGTGGTGGTGGTGGTGGTGGTGGTGGTGGTGGTGGTGGTGGTGGTGGTGGTGGTGGTGGTGGTGGTGGTGGTGGTGGTGGTGGTGGTGGTGGTGGTGGTGGTGGTGGTGGTGGTGGTGGTGGTGGTGGTGGTGGTGGTGGTGGTGGTGGTGGTGGTGGTGGTGGTGGTGGTGGTGGTGGTGGTGGTGGTGGTGGTGGTGGTGGTGGTGGTGGTGGTGGTGGTGGTGGTGGTGGTGGTGGTGGTGGTGGTGGTGGTGGTGGTGGTGGTGGTGGTGGTGGTGGTGGTGGTGGTGGTGGTGGTGGTGGTGGTGGTGGTGGTGGTGGTGGTGGTGGTGGTGGTGGTGGTGGTGGTGGTGGTGGTGGTGGTGGTGGTGGTGGTGGTGGTGGTGGTGGTGGTGGTGGTGGTGGTGGTGGTGGTGGTGGTGGTGGTGGTGGTGGTGGTGGTGGTGGTGGTGGTGGTGGTGGTGGTGGTGGTGGTGTTTATTAAGTACTTAGTATTACATTAATTGCATAACACAGTCGCATGGGTCATAAGACCGTACATGCTCTCTAGAAAAATACCTGGACTGTATACTTGACTTGTAGCATCGACCAGAAAACAACTATTTTTTTATAATCATTTTTATACATGATTCTAAACAGCCAACAATTTATAATTGGTGCAGCGAATTCAAAACAGATCTTTATTTTTCTTACTGTTGAATTTTGTGAAGCACACCCAAGAACTGCTTGTTACTGATGAAAGTATTCTCGCTGTTTGAACAATGCTTGAAGAAGATCCACGGACATCTTATGAATTTATTTATTCGGGAGACATTGGGCATTGGTATGAGTCAAATCCAAAACATTTTACATCAACAGTTAGACCTGAGAAAACTTTAATGTGGATGGATTCCACAAAAATTGACTTCGGATCAAAAACAACAACGCATCGAGTGATACAGAAATACTCTGGAAAAATTCCAAGGCGGCGCTTCAAATTTGGTTAGAATATCGTTACTAGTGATTAATCTTGGGTTTATTATCATGATACTGAAAAGAAAAATCAATCGGATCAATGGGTCTTTCGAACAGAACCTTAGCTACAAACGCCGACGAATTCGCAATGCTGGTAAGAAAATGCTTGCTAGTTGTTTTTGTTCTTTTTTTCTAAAACGCACCATATTGCGACTATAGCATTAAAAAAATCTGATGTGTTACACTCACATGACTTTCTCTACTCTTGTACAAACTATTTTTACAAACGCTTATTCTCCATCTACTTCATGTTAATCGAGATAAACATTTGCAGACTCTATCTTATTGCTAATTTTCTTGTAGATGTAAGGGGAATATATATTTACAAGGGCAATTCGGAAATACAGTAGCCTTTAAGCACATACATATCCCTTAATAGCTGGTTGCTAGGTGTAGCACCATTCCCTTTGCCACAGATTAATACTCTTTGCATATCCAAGACAAAAAAAATGAATAACGAATTCCCATTTGAGAAAATAAGTATTGTAAAATTTAAGGGAATAACAAGTAATATCTCGAAAATGGTTCACGCAACAAAACAAATGTATATGACATGAATTGTGTATTTTAACGCGATCTACATTTTTTGTGTAGTAAAATTTTGTCCATCTCTTATGGTTTACCAGTTATGCAAAAGTCGTTCACAATGAAGAATACTTTTGGAGAGATTCCCAGGAAATTCAAGATATACATTTTATTTGTCATAAAAATATCTTAAACATATGATATTTTAATCAGAATCGTTAGAGCCATTTTTGAGAAAATTAAAATTTTCGAAAAATCTTCCATGTAAAGGGTAATCTGGGGTGGGGGGATTTTCTTGAAAACCTTCGTGTCGCATCTCTGGAAGATACTGAACCTAAATACCAAGTTTGGTGTTTATCCGACAGTTCGTTTCTGAGTTATGCTGTTCACAGACAGACACACACACGGACATGTTTCCAAAAATGCTTCATGAAGTGCCAAAAGGAAAAATAATGTTACATCATGACAACGCATCGTCGCATACAGCAAAACTAACAACTGAGTATCTGAATGCCTTAAAGGTCAGCAGCATGGACCCTCCACCATACAGTCCTGGCCTAGCACCTTGTGATTTCTTCTTTTGTTCCCAAAAATTAAAGCTAAAATACGTGGAATCACCTTTTTTTGCTATCAAATGAAGCAGTGGAACATTACAAACGCATGGTATTTAAAGTGCCCCAGAAAGACTGTCATCATTGCTTTAAGGATGGTTTCATCGAGTGTAAAAATGTATTGATGTTAAAGCGAAATATTTTGAAAACAATAAAAACATTTAAATTTTTTAAAACTAACCCTTGTTTGATTTTCTACAACTTTTCGGTGATGCCCTCATACTAAGTTCAGCACTTGTCTGACTTCTCGTTTTTGAGTTACGCTGTTCACACACACACACACACAAACATACGAGCGCTGATCATTTCAGTATCGAAATGTATGTAGAATACAAACTTCCTCTACTTATTAGGTATACTTATGTGAAAGAGAAAGTAAAAAGAACTTCCCGACTCTGTATATCGATGTTCTGAATCACCTCTCCAAACTACCAATTGAGAAATAGAAGAAGACTATACATCAACCACGTATAGCATATTTTAGAGAGAAGCACAACTTCAGTTCAGAAAACTGGTCTGTGAGAGGATAATATTTAGTGCCGAGGAAATGTTACTAAATGTGTTTGGTATATTTGAATACTTAGGAGTACTTTAACCTTATAAAATGCACTCTTAAGTATCCACATGTCAGTGTTAAAATACCAAAATATATATTATATGGAAATGTGCAGAGAGGCAAATTGGTTACAAAATTGACAATGGTCACCAAAACTAATGAACACAGAAACAGTTTCAAACACTGTCTCATATGTACCAGAAAGCAGCTTGTTTTGCTTCTTTACATTCGTGTATTTCCTTAATAGCATACTTTTATGAACGCTCTAGTTTATATCCATGTTTTAAAATTGACCCTTGGGTTGATGTTTCCATGAAATGATACTTGGATCTAATAAAAAATATTCCACCACTTCCAGTTTGAGTGGCGTTCTTCTCAGGGTGAAACGATTTGGACACAGAATCACATTTAAGGGACATTTTAGTGTGTTGAACCACTGAGCAGTCGGCTTTATGCTCGGCGCGTTGAGCACTAGCCTTTCGATCTCTCCGTTGTGGCTAGCTTCTCCTTTTCTTGAATTTCTTCCATGCTCAAGCACAAGGCCGATAGTTTAAACTTTGAACACCGGAAAATGACGCTAAATATCACTTGGGCCACAACAATTTTAGTTTCTGAGATGTACAGCACCTCAGCCAGCTAGCATTGCAGCCCGAGCAAACCCCAGTTTCAACACGTGGGGTGCTGCTTGTAAACAATGCATACCCTGAATAGCTCTGCCTTTCCTCCTGCGTTTTCAGTGATATGGCTTTACGTTTTGAAGAAAAGTAATGCCAGTATTCAATTTACCGCATAAAGTTGCACAAGAAAGCATATTTCACTTCATTTTTGATGTTGAATGAGCCTGGTGAATTGTGAATCTAAGAGGCTCATATGTAGATCATTGTAAAACAAAAGCATATTCACTTGTTAGTTTGAACAGCCCTAGAAGTCAAGACATAGGTACCTGCATTTCCATAGGAAGGAAGAAATACCAAAATACAGGAAGTAGTGTTGGATGCAGAGAGGAAGGAGATCTGGTTATAATACGCTGCAACTCTAATATCCTAACAACCATCGATTTCAGATGGAGTTTTCAAGTGTTCTGTGGGTAAGAGGAAGGGGTGGGAAGACAAAACAATGCAAAACGTAATGGCAGATCTCTTCAGCATCCCATTTTTCCCCCTTAATACTCCTTCTCCCTTGAAGTTAAAAAGTAATAAACATACAAAGTTTTGTTACAAGAGCCTATATATCTAGCGGTATAGGGAGATCTATCTACCAGTTTAACCTAGAAGTTTCTGAACAGTGGGAAAACATCTGATGTCACAGCTTTCTCCACTCACTCTTGTACAAATTATTCTTACAAAAACTTATTCTTCCGTCTACTTATTTTTTAAATTAATTAATTTATTTATTTATATTCGCTAAAACATCTTAGGTCTTATAGAAACTTTTACAAGATAGTACATATTACAGTAAGCAGCATGTTATACAGTTTTCGTTACATAATTACACTACCGTTTGTGAAAATTGCAACACCAAGAAAAATTTCCCGATTAGCTCCAAACTTGGTGTAAGTGTAGAAGAGTGTGCAAGCAATAAGTGATTAGGTTTGCAGAGAGATGGGTTGCACGTAGACCGAGCAGAGCACTCTCGTGTCGGTCCGACAAGGTCAGTGTTGCGTCCTGTGTAGTCAGTGCAGAGCTGTCAAACACGATGGAAGCAATAAAGTGAGTGCCAGTATGCCTTATTGGCATGTGAGTGAGTTCGAACGGGGCAGAATAATCTGTCTCCGGGAAGCGGGTTTTTCATACCGGGACATTTCGGCTCGTACAGGGCATGCTGCTACGACAGTCATGCGTGTGTGGAAGCAGTGGATAGATGAAGGTCGTACGCAGCGAAGAGCGGGTACTGGACCACGGAACATGGCCACAGCATGGGATAACTCTCAACTTGTCCGCATGGCCATAACGGAGGTACAGCTTCATCCACAATGTTGGCTAGACGCTGGAGCACTGCAACAGGTGTGACTTGTCTGCATCAACGGTTCGTCGCCGTCTGCTGCGGGTTGGACAGGTTGCATGCATGCCATTACTTGACTTTCATTGTTCAGAAAGCACAAGCTCCTCCGACTGCAACGGACACGTGAACACAGTCACTGGGGTGCTGAGTGGCAAAATGTAATCTTTTCGAACGAGTCCCGCTTCAACGTGTCCTACAGTGATGGCCGCATACGTGTCCGGCGGTACCGTGGTGAGCGCAACCTGGAGGACTGCATTGTTGAGCAGCATAGCGAACAAACACCAGGTGTGATGATTTGGGGCGCCATTGGTTACAACAACCGATCTCGCCTCCTACGAATTGAGGGCACTTTGAACAACAACCGGTAGCTAACGGTGGTTGTGGAGCCTATGGTACTCCCCCTGCTTCAGGCATCTCCACAGGCCACATTCCAACAGGACAATGCCCGGCCACATGTTGCGAGGTATGTACAAGAGCGACGGGTACCATTGCTTCCCTGGCGTGCACGTCCGCCTGACATGTCGCCCATCGAACATGTCTGGGATATGGTTGGTCGGTACCTGGTGCGTCACGGTCTTCCAGTAACTAGTGTCACGGATTTGTGGGCTCGAATACAAACTGCGTGGAGGGATATCCCTCAGGAACTTACTCAGAACCTTTTTGATTCTATCCTACGGCGTATAGCAGCTCTAATCGTAGGGCATGGAGACCACACTAAATACTGAATACTAGGGCTGAAAGGTCATGTATAGATTTGAAAAGTTTATCATTTTTACTTATCATGTACCTAACCTGTGGTATTAAATTCATTGAATTCATGCGTTTCTTTCTTGGTGTTGCAATTTTCACAAACGGCAGTGTATGTTTTGCACACATTGAGAACAACATTGAGTGTATTGCATAGTAATACTGTGATGAGTGACAATACAATTGATCAGGTAGACAGTTACTATAACAAGTGATATTTAATGGTTAGTGCGGCATATAAAAAGTGTGTTTTACACTTTAGTATTCCAATGACACTGAGGAAAATCTTCAACTTGAAATAAGCTGACGGAGTTCCGATTGCTTTATGCAGTTCGACGGGAATTCCATATCTTTTCCTCTTGAGGTCGATTTGTGACAATGTGTTCTATTTCAAGGTAGCAGAGCAGAAGGGATATTTTGGTGTTTCATCTTTAGTTATGAGATGAATATGAGTAAATCCTGAGTTGCCTATGCGAATCCTTGTTACTATGATTTGATGTTGGTGTTCCATGGTATTGCAAGGAAAAGTTTCCAATTGTTGCGTAAAGATCGCTTGAGGTGTGATGTTAAATCCAGGTGAAGAATGTTGGTGGAATAATCAGTTTTGAAGAATAGCTCTTTTAGCCATGGAATCCCCTAATCCATTTCCGGCGATGCCAGCGTTCACTGGAATCCAGGCGAGAACTACATGGTAGCCCTTAACAAAAATAGACTGGAACAGGCGATGAATATCAAGAACTAGAGAGTGATGCGTGAATGGATCTAATATTGCTTGAAGAGAGTTTTTGAAATCAGTAAAAATGACGGAGAATTTGTTATCGGTGCTTCACTCAGAGCCAATAGTTCACAGAGGAATATCAAAAGCTTGTCAGAGACGCGATGGGAAGCTATGCAGTCGGTGTCTGTGGTCACTGTCTATTCACATCCGTGATCCGTTTTTGATCTATCTGTGTATAAGTGCTTGCCTTGCGCGTATTGAGAAGTCAGCTCTCGTAAAAATTGAATATAAACAACATTGCTTCTTCTTCCTTCCTTCCTTCCAAGGTATAGACTTGTTCCGAGGCTAATTTTCAATGTCAGTTGTGTTGATCACTCCATCGTCTTCGTAGTCGTCCCAAGTCTCTAGTTCCCTTAGGTTTATAATACAATGCTAGCTTAGGTAATCTACAAGGTGACATTCTCATAACGTGCTCTTTCCATTGCTTCTGGTAGTACATAATTCGTTTGCTATATTTTCGACTCCCAACTGTGTTCTTATGTCTTGGTTTCTAGCTCTGTCTCTTCTAGTCTTCCCCAACAGATAACGCATAAAGTACATTTGTGCTGCTTCTAAACGGCGTTTATCTCGGTTTCAGCCTCCAGGTTTCACTTCCATATCTCAGGGCTGGCTTGGGTATTATATTATACAATCTCTGTTTTATTTCAGTTCTCATACTTCTTCGAAAATGTTTCTTAATACATCCATTCACTTTGTTGTATTTTACAATGTTCGTTTCCAGGTCGCCATTCATTCGTTCAGTACTTATACGACATCCCAGGTAATTGAAAGTGGAGACCTGTTCTATTATTTTATTATCCACTACTATTTTCACTCGTCTTCAATGTTTCTCATACGTGGCAATTGATATGATTTTCTGAGATGATATTTCCATATCATATTCCTTTATCATCGCATTCAACATATTCACCAATCTTTGAAAACTATCTTCCGAATCTGATAGTAGTAATTGATCATCAGCAAACAGTATTGTTCTTATTTCCTTTTATTTACTCAAGTGAATTCCTTTCGGGTCTTTTATAAGCCATTTCTTCAGATTCCATTCATATATATTACAAACAGCAGAGGTATTAGACCACATTCTTGTCTAAGTTCTTTACTTATCTGGAGGCTATTTATATTTGCTGCGCGACTATAGGTCTTAATTGATATTCTATTATTGTTATACAGAGATTAATAGCATGAATTAATTTAGGTTCTATCTTATAGTGATATAATGTCTCTCATAGTTTTCCACGGTTCACCTGGTCGTATGCTTTTTCATAGTCTATAAACAGAAGGTAAAGTGGTTCATTAAATTCTCTCTTCTTTTCCATAATCTGCTTCAGTATAAATATGGCATCAATACATGACCTTCTCCCAACAGTAGTGCTTCTGCAATTGGTTGTAGTTTTGTTTTCAAAATACTGGTGTACAGTTTGTAGCAGGTAGTCCTTTTTTGCTGAGTTCCATATTAATTTGTGGAATTTTGAACCTTCATGGTGGACATCTAGGCTCAATTGATGAGTTCAGTATTGGTGGTATCGTGAACCCGATATCATTTAGAATAAGCTGGTTTCTCCATTGGAATGATGATTATTTCGAAAATGAGGTTGTGGATGAAAAACATTTCATGTATCTGTAACTGTGGTCTGGATGCTACTTTAAGTGCGTAAGTAGTGCTGAGTTGTATCCTTCTGAAGGCCAGAGGTGGTTCATCGGTTTCAATTTGGAGGCTTGTAGTTGGACTGCTTATGAATGCTCTCTACTTCTTGTTAATCGAGATAAATGTTCATTGTCATTAATACATTTCGTTGTGTAGGAAGAACACTAAAGATTATAGCAATAGTCAGATGTTTTATTGGCTTTGAAATTCTATGCTGTTTGCATGACCACGAGAAAAAACGAAATCCCTTGATAAAAGTATAAGTATTTAAACATTCAGACCAATAATAAAACATACATCGGAAATGTATATCACCACAAAATGTTTCAATAGGCATAAACTGTGTCCTTTAACGTGATAACGTTTTATATGCATAAAATTTCTTCCATCTCTTACGGTTTACCATTTATACAAAAGTCATTCAGAATGAAGAAAATATTCGTGTCGCATCTTTGAAAAATCTAATGTATTACACTCTCATGGCTTTCTCTACTCTTGTACACACTATTTTTACAAACGCTTATTCTCCACCTACTTCATGTTAATCGAGATATCGAGATATTAATCTTATTGCTAATTTTCTTGTAGATGCAACGGGAATTGGTAGGCTTTAAGCGATAGTCAAATATTTTAAGAGATGGTTGCTATGTGGAGTATTCCATTCTCTTTGTATTACCAGGACAAAAAAATTAATAAGGAATTTGAGAAAAAGTATAAGTATTGGAAAATTTAAGGGAATAACAAGCAATATCTCGAAAATTGTTCACTCAAAAAAAATGTATATGACATAAATTGTGTATTTTAACGCGATCTACATTTTTGTGTAGTAAAAGTTTGTCTATCTCTTATGGTTTACCAGTTATGCAAAGGTCGTTCACAATGAAGAACACTTTTGGAGACATTCCCAGAAAATTCGAGATATACACTTCATTTGTCATGAAAATGTCTTAAACATATGATATTTTAATCAAAATGGTTAGAGCCATTTTTGAGAAAATTAAAATTTTCGAAAAATGTTTCATGTGAAGTGTAATCTGGAGTGGGGGGATTTTCTTGAAAACCTTCGTGTCGCATCCTTGGAAGATACTGAACCTAAATACCAAGTTTGGTGTTTATCCGACTGTTCGTTTCTGAGTTATGCTGTTCACAGACACACAGACACACACGGACATGTTTCCAAACAGGTTTTATTTTGGATTCAGGAGGCCTCAAAACATATTTCCGATGAAATCTCGGTATCGAATTTTTGGGTGGAATTCAATACTTCCCCTATTTACTGTACGTAGTAAAAAAGTAAACAACGCAGAGCTTCAATATCAAGTTTGGTATTTAAAGGCTTTTCGTTTTTAGTAATGCTGTTCACTCGCATGCCAGCACAACATTTCCTAAAAATGCTTCCTCCCCTTTTCTTTAGGGTTTGATGTAGGGAGTCTCAAAATGTGTATCTCGGTGAAAGGTAAAGGTACATATTACGGAGGGGCACTCGGAACCAGGGCAGACACCGCACGCAGGCTAGTCGGCTCATTGTGCTAGAACACATCCGACGCCACCAACTTTCAGGGTCCCCCGGACCGGAGCCTCAAGCTGAGGAGAGACCTAACTGAGCGTTGCCGCAGCTGACGCCAGGGAAGAAAACTTTAAGAGCCCAAGCCAGCCGCAACCCGCCTAACACCTTCGCCTGGTCCTACAACCCTGAAACACATGACAAGGAATATGATGGATACAGGAAATGAGAGGAAGGAGAGCCGTGGTAAATGAACCACCCCAGCATTCGCCGGCGATCCGGAGAAACCACGAAAAACCTATGGGACAGAGTGTGCGGTCGCCGGGGATCGATTCCGAGACCTCCCGAACGGGGGTCACAGACGTAACCGCCTGAGCCATCCCGCTCCGTGTATCTCTGTGAAATATCGGTATCCGATTGAGTAGATTAAAGTGATCCAAAAAACAGAAGTTTGGTAAACAACCGACAACCAGTTTGTATTGGTTCAAGTTGCTTTCCTTTAGGTGGAAGCAATTATTATGAGAAAAATCTGATGTGTTACACTCACATGACTTTCTCTACTCTTGTAAAACTATTTTTACAAACTCTTATTCTCCATCTACTTCATATTAATCGAGATAAACGTTTGCAGAAACGATCTTTTGACATGAAAAGAGAATTACATTTTACACATAGCGACCAGTTCTAAAAATATTTGTCTATCGCTTAAGGCGTACTATGTTCCCCTTGCTTTGTATTTGCAAGGGCAATATAAGTACAGACATATCTCTTAATAGCTGGTTGCTAGGTGCAACACCATTCTCTTTGCCACAGATTAATACTCTTTGCATATCCAAGCCAAAAAGATGAATAACGAATTCCCATTTGAGAAAATAAGTATTCAAAAATTTAAGGGAATAACAAGCAATATCTCGAAAATGGTTCAATCAATAAAAAAATGTATATGACATAAATTGTGTATTCTAACGCGATCTACATTTTTGTGTAGTAAAATTTTGTCTATCTCTTATGGTTCACCAGTCATGCAAAAGTCGTTCACAATGAAGAATACTTTTGGAGACATTCCCAGAAATTTCAAGATATACATTTTATTTATCATGAAAATATCTTAAACATATGATATTTTAATCAAAATCGTTAGAGCCATTTTTGATAAAATTAAAATTTTCGAAAAATGTTCAATGTAAAGGGCAATCTGGGGTGGGAAATTTCTTGAAAACCTTCGTGTCCCATCTCTGGAAGATACTGAACCTAAATACCAAGTTTGGTGTTTATCCAACTGTTCGTTTCTGAGTTGTGCTGTTCACAGACACACAGACACACACACGGACATGTTTCCAAAAATGCTTTTTTTGGATTCAGGAGGTCTCAAAACCGGTGTAATCTCGGTATCGAATTTTTGGGTGGAATATAATGCTTCCCCTACTTACTATACGTAGTAGAGAAAGTAAAAATACGTCATTCTCCGTGGAGTAGTGGTTACCATGCTAGCCTCTAGTTCCCGAGATCGCGGGTTCAAACCCAGCGGAGGGCGATGGACTTTTTCGGACTTTCCTTAGCATGGCTTCCCCGTAAGGGAAGTAAAGCCGGTGGTCCCGTGTCGTAGATTTACGGCACGTAAAAGAACCTCAAGCCTGATAAAGAGGCCTCTGAGCAAAATTACCGGTCTTTCACGTCCAATATAAAATGGGACGCTAAGGACCACAGCAGTTAAAGAGCGTCTATAAATAAAACTCAATTTCAATGAGCAAAATACGCCTAAATATTATGAATTACCCGTTTAATGACGTTTAGTTGTAAAAGATGAAAATTATTGCACTTAAAATAATGGATCATATGTGTTTTGATTCTAACCTCCGGAACGTGAGAGTTTTGAAAAGTACCCTTTTAGAACATTTGAGTTTAGAAAATGTAATGGTTTACTTTGTCTGTGAACAACTGGCAACTTCTTCATCGATTGTCTCTAAATACATACAGTGTAATCTTCAAAACAAGATCATCTCAGTTTACAAATAGATAGACATGTAACATATTTCATGATACGACAATACAAAATTCTACTTATACATTTAAATAAAAATAGTTTAAATATTTTAGTGCTGTGTTTATATCACAATACCAGGTTCCTCTGGCATCACTTCACACAACGGTTCTAGCTCAGTGTAATTTGAGGTATTCATGGCACTTTTAATGACATACACATAAAACCTCAGCTCCTCAAATTCGCTCCAGTTTTCGCCATATATATAAAATTCTTTCAACATCACTAACTTTTTCTAAGGGGAGGTTATTCTTTGCTGGAATGACTTCAGGATTAATATCTTCTACAGTGGCTCCAGTTTTAAGTAAACATTTAAACATCCCAATATCATTTCTGAATATAATTTCACCGTGCACAAAAATTTCGTTCCTTATTCCACGCTTTATGCAAATGAGTTTACGTTTGGAAATTTGGAAACTCCATGATCCTGAATTTCGTGATACGTTTTTCACGCCACTTCTGAAGTCACAAACTTTGGTGTTTCTTCCAACTAGCTTCAACTTGAAATTATGTCGTATATTTTCTGAGGTTCTACAATAAACATATTCCACAAGATGTCAGGAGCTGTCATACTTTATATACTTTTCGTCATAGGTTGCAGATTTTAGTTAAAAATTATTAACTTAGAATAAATATCACTTTCCTTGTGTAATATAGTGTATGTAGGACATATTTTTAAGATATTCATTACTATTAACTTAGTTTCTTTATATTTTCTATTAACTTAACTTTACTGTTCCTCTAATATTTTCGTTATTTCAGTGTTGTGTTTCTTTAGATTTTATCTTGTACCATCAATGTGATCGGAATATTGCATTCAGGATTGTTCTATGTGGTTGAGCGGAAGAGAAGGCCTTATGGCCTTAGCTCTGCCACAGTAAACAAACAAATAAATAAAAAATTCTATTTTCTTCATTTTCCTATCAATATTTCCAAATACGCGATCTGGGGGGATTTAGCTGTGTCCAGTCATGGGAAAGAACATTTTAATTTCTTTGACATTTTCTGGAGATTTTTGAGATAGCCAAAACCTGCACATTACTGCAAAAGTTTTTTATTTTGTGCAGCCCAAACGTCTAACACCAGCCGGATTGTTTAGTACTGTGTCAGATCCAGGGAATTCACATTATCAAATACACAAGAGTAATTGTAGTAGAATCTCTAATGCATTCATTTTCTGTCCAGCAGTAGGAAGTGACGGTGGGTGGTTTAATTTTGATTTAATTCGTCCTTGAGCAGCGGTGAAGTTTTGCACATAAATTTTGCTGCTGTAATAGCATGACTTTTGGGTACTTTGGGTATTGGAAGATTTTTCTCAAAATCATAAGAAAGAATTAAAAGACTATCATCTTTCTCGTTCAGTGCTTTAAAGAACATTAACCAAAGCCTAGATTATAGTTCTGTTGAAAATGTTTCTGAAAATAGATAGTTTTACTGGAACATTTTCAGTTCGGAGGAATACATTCTCCATGACATTGCAGGAAGATACCTCCTCTCTCTGATCTATCTCGGCAGTAGTATCTTTCTACAACGGTTAGGTTATTGATAAACTTTATTACACAGTTTTTCTTGGGCTCATATTCTGCTGCCCTCCCCTCTTTTATCTTTGATAAACCTTTGTTCATGTAATTGCTTAGTTATATTATTTACTCAGAACCGCTAGACATTCAATACATATAGGAATGTGTTCATGCATACTGGAATCTTTTGTTTTATTTAAAGAATGCCCGTCGTAGCTACATATTGTATTCAGCATTGCAGGCACAAGGGTGCATTTCACTAAGGGTCGAATTCATAGTCACTTATGTGAAAAGGAGATGCTTAAGCAATAAGTATTTCCTCATGATAAGGAAACGCTTATTACCATTTGGTATGCATAGACGGCACTTGTATACCCAGCGCTAAACGCTTACTTATTACCCAAGCACATGTGGCAACATGGTTTAGCTGTTTCACAGCCACTCGCATGCTCGAAGGAATGTGTAAACAAACATGCAGGTCACCACATAGCCAGCCGACATTTTCATTTTCGTTGTTTTGTTCACAACAGCTGTTGTGGTAGAAGTTTGCAAGTTTTAAATGATACATTTATTAATTAGTTAACTTTCGTTTAAAATCAAGTAAATTGTAAATTTAGTTAAGAGTTTGTAGCAATACTTATAGAGTTGCATTAGTTAGGTCAAAAACATGCCAAAAGGAAAACATTTCAGCCAGCAGGAAAGAAACCAACTAAAAGAGTTGGTGTTAAGATGCAAAGACATCTCACAATACAGGCAATCGCATGCTGTGTGATGTAGTGACCTTAAGTGGAACTTATTCGTGGACTGTTTTAAAACTGAAAATCTGTGTTTCTAGCGTAAAGTGTTGGTATCTAGAAGTATTTACAATATGCGCACTGTGTATATGCATACATGGAAGCAAATCACAAATGCAATTACTACACCATCTAGCAGCAATCAGAAAAGCAAATGTACCCAATAACGTACAGTGTTTGGTTTTAATAGCAGCTTTACTCGCGAAATCGGTAAACCTCTGTTTAAGATTTGGCTAACCCAATATATTTGCGAATTAATGGTAAAGACTTGTGACTTGTTAAGTGATCCATTGCAGCGGTGGTAATTATGCAAAATAGGCAATTTGATCAAGAAAAGCCCTGCAGAGATGTACTGTATTTATTGCAGATATATTTCTGCATTTATTTTTAGGACTTTATTAAATAATTCTGAATAAGTGCAGCGGAATCTCGTTTTCTAGGGACCTAAGGACTTTAGACAATATAAATGGGAAAAGGTCTGAACAGAAAACATATGGATAGTGTCATAGCACTGAGATTCTATACATTATCTTTTCAAGTAAGTCTGTCTCACGTTGTGATTTCATAACCTCTGCTTGTTAAGGTTACGTTGTTTAGCAGAGGCATTAGATTATTACAACAGCGGCTTTGGTTAACCAATATCGCTGCTTAAATTCAGCATCGCTATGGGTTTCAAGTGAATTCTGCTAATTACGCAAATTCGTTTATTAATGCGCAGTACAATTTCGTGATGAAATTCCATATACTACACGGAATTGCTATTAACGTTAACCTCCGTTCTAGGCAGTTGATGCAAGATGGCGTCGGCTCTCCTTATTGCATATAAGCAGAGGTCGGAGCTTCCTTATCTGAATAAGCATTTCCTTATTCACCTGAAAGAGTAGTGTCTATGTATTGAAAATCGCTGCTTAAGAACTTCCTTGAAATAAGCGACGACTATGAATTCGACCCTAAGAGATGTGTAAGCCTTGTGGATAAGTCGGAATCTGAGCCTTAGTCTAGCTCTGATATCGCTGTAGCTGATTCTATAAATACCTCCCACAGAAATTCTCGTGAGTGGAACACATTACATGTAACACAAACTGCTTTAGCCGAGTAGGGAGCAGGCAACGTGCTAAAAAAGTAAGTGAAACTTGTTTGTAATGGAGATTCAGTCATTTGTACTGGTAAAAGGATACCAGTCTTCGCGCACTGCAACCTGCATAGATCTTTTGTATCAACTCCCAGGAGGAAGGAATGGAGTGAAGGAACCACAGAAAGCTACCGGCTGCAGGTAGACAGGCCACAGGGACGCGCGGGAGTCCCTAATACTCTCACGTTCTAAGGCCCGTCCCATTGCTGGAGCTGCCCAGAGAGGAAGGTGAACAACCCGTCGACCGAGTAGCCCTGTAGTGTCCACGGTCCACTTTTCTTTTGACCAAG
Source organism: Deroplatys truncata (assembly GCA_030765065.1). Taxonomy (NCBI): domain Eukaryota; kingdom Metazoa; phylum Arthropoda; class Insecta; order Mantodea; family Mantidae; genus Deroplatys; species Deroplatys truncata. Next base: position 124,827,147 of record CM060980.1, on the reverse strand, counting down.
CATCCGCGCCATCTGTCCGACACCGCCATAAGCCATGAAAACTAGAAGCACACCTGAAAGATGAGATGGAAATGAAATGAAAGGGAAATTATGGAAAATAAATCGTGCTAGATGAGAAACCTTCCCAACAGTTGCCTACCGACCAGGAAAAACCAAGGTCAGAGTGAGTGGTAGATGGGAATCGAACCTGGGACCTCCCGAATGCGAGTTACACGTTACCATGAAGCCATCTCGCTCGATGTAGTAACGAATAACTAGAAACTTAGCCGGTATTAAGTTCGTTCATACAGTACATACCATATATAATTGTTACTTGTAATGCGAAAGCCATTATGCCACTAATTACTTGTAACTGCTAACTATTGTAAATCCTACACGTGAGGCAGTATTTTTAACATTTAAATGATTTCAGTCTAATTATATAATATAAATTCAATAACAGCCTACCTTAAAGCAATATGTGTATGTAACAAGATATAAAAGGTGTATATTGCAGTCATTTTATAGTTTTATATTATTGTATACATGTGTAATAATGTTATGTCAATGTATTACGTAATTTAATAATGTAGGAGCTGTGAGAATAATAGGTGAAAAGTTGCTAACAATGAGGTAGCCTTGAGGCAATAATGAATTAGAAAGTTTAAATGCTACTTATGATTCTTGGAGCAACAATAATGTAAATTTTGAGACAGTTTATAAAATAGCCAATCAACAACCAGAAAAAGCTTTAGTTAAATGACTAGGATTAGCCAATCACAAACTGAAATACAGCAAAATTTACAAATTCGGATTTCAGTTGCTTGTAGACAGCGCTCATAACTGGACGCGTTGCTTGTAGACAGTGTTCCTAACCGGAGCGAGATGTGTGCTCGAGAAATTTAATACGTATTCGTGTGAGACAAAAATAGTTTACGTGTTAAAATATGCAAGTATTTAATAATAAAAAAATCTGATGTGTTACACTCACATGACTTTCTCTACTCTTGTACAATCTATTTTTACAAACGCCTATTCTCCATATGCTTCATATTAATCGAGATATCGAGATGTCAATCTTATTTGTAATTTTCTTGTAGATGCAAGGGGAATATGGTAGGTTTTAAGCGATAGTCAAATATTTTAACGCTGGTTGCTATGTGGCGCATTCCATTCTCTTTGCATGTGCAGGACATAAAAGAATGAATAACGAATTGGAGAAAAACTATAAGTATTGGAAAATTTAAGGGAATAACAAGCAATATCTCGCAAACGGTTCACTCAACAAAAGAAATGTATATGACATAAATTGTGTATTTTAACGCGATCTACATTTTTTGTGTAGTAAAATTTTGTCTATCTCTTATGGTTTACCAGTTATGAAAAAGTCGTTCATAATAAAGAATACTTTTGGAGACATTCCCAGAAAATTCGAGATATAAATTTTAATTATCATGACAATATCTTAAACATATGATATTTTAATCAAAATCGTTAGAGCCGTTTTTGAGAAAATTAAAATTTTCGAAAAATGTTCCATGTAAAGGGTAGTCTGGGGTGGGGGGATTTTCTTGAAAACCTTCGTGTCGCATCTCTGGAAGATACTGAACCTAAATACCAAGTTTGGTGTTTATCCGACTCTTCGTTTTTGAGTTATGCTGTTCACAGACACACAGACAGACACACAGACACACAGACAGACACACAGACACACAGACACACAGACAGACACACACACGGACATGTTTCCAAAAATGCTTTTTTTGGATTCAGTGAGTCTCAAAACATGTATTTCCGGTGAAATCTCGGTATCGAATTTTTGGGTGGAATGCAATACTTCCCCTACTTACTATACGTAGTAGAGAAAGTAAAAAAAGCTCACAGCTCTCTCTATATCAGTGAAAAGTTATTTAAATCGTATCGAGCATTATTAAAAGGAGTGAAGTAAAAGTATAATCTGTGTAAGCCTACATTCTTAGCCGCACTACTCCCTGCAAAGAAATCCATGTCTCTAAAAATAAATGCTGACGCAACTGAGGCAAACATAAATATATAATATTTAAAGAAACAGTCAAATTACAAAGTTAATATTTTTAAATTTGGGGCGAAGGCTACCGGAAACGTTTTACCATACGTGTGGTTGCTACTACTTCAAGTTCGGCTCCCCAACAGTCGAAATATAATATATCGTCTTCAAACTGGCTTTCTATATGTAGCAGCAACAAAACTTCTTCAAATTGGCTCCCAAAGCGTGGGGCAAATAACAATACAACTAAACCGTCTTTCTCACAGGAAAATACCTGTTCGTCACATCATCAGTGTGTGCATCACTAGCGACGCAGACATTCTTCATGCCAAAAGAGCGTTCTTTACTAAATTCATTGAAGTAACATATGGAGGTGAAGTCCAGAATTAATGTGAACAGAAATCTAAAGAATATGATGGAATTTTAATGTAAAATGTAGCCAAAAGCTGATTATCAGTTTTTTCTGAATAAAGCTTCGAATGCAATCGATGAGAGACTCTCGCAGGAAAGAATTTAAGAGCTGAAGCCGCATTAATTCAAAAGTTAGTCAAACGTTTCTCCATTCATACTTAAGTAATTCTTAAAATCTCTGTATTTTTTACTCCCATTTATATTCCGCCTTTAACTACATTGGTCTTATCGGCGGCCTTTCCTTTGGAACTTATTGCCTACTGGCAATGGTGTTAACTCGTGTAACTCTTGTCGTTGTGTTTCTTGCACTTTTTAGGTTTTATCATTAGATCGCACACTTATTCACGCTCTCATTGATACTTCCAGACTATGGGGATGATAGGGAATTATTTTAACTAGAGAAAAATTCTCACACCCCCAGCCGTGAATTGAAAACGGGACCCCTAATACAGTAGGCAGATGCTCTATGAACTGAACTACGGGACCAGCCAAAATCTATACTAGGTAGGTGGAAATATTCAGTCGTATTCCACCCAAAAACCGATATTGAGATTTCATCAGAAATTCACATTTTGGAATACCATGAACCTATAAAAGGACTTTTAGAAAAAGGTACGCGCAAGCGGTTATTAATGTGTGTGTGTGTGTGTCTGTGTGTCTGTCTGCCAGCCAATAGCGTGAATTCAAAATTAAAAGTCGGTTAAGCACCACATTTAGCGTTTGATATAAGTTCAGCATCTTCCAAGGATGCGGTAGGATCTAGGGCGTAGGATGTGTTTAGCGGAGGGGGACATCTTACGCAGTGCAACCAGCTTAAACTATTGTGCCTACCCACCCGGGGAGACAGGGATGAGGTGAAGGAGCCTTAGGAGGTCTCAGGCCCGTATCCAGAAAGTTCCACAGAGCTGCGCAGAAGTCCCTAATATTTCCGGTTTGAACACTCGCGCTCAAATAGAGGCGAAGAGAGACGTTCACGGTGAGAAATCTTTCCAATGCGGAAGCATCCACGCCATCTGATCGACACCGCCAGCACCGCAGGACCTGAAAGCACACCTGAAAACATTAAAGCGAGAGATGAAATAAGAGGAAATGGGGGAAAGGAGAAATCATGGTAGAATACACTACTAGCCTTGACCTAGGTGACCAGGGATAAACCACGAAAATCCCCATGGTCAGAGTTGGCGGTCACCGGGACCTTCCGAATGCGTGCCACAGACGTTATCTCCTGAACCATCCCGCTCGGTCCAAGGATGCGGTACGAAGATTTTCAAGAAAACTCTACCCACCACATAAAACTTTACATAATTTGTTTTCTCGAAAACGACTCTTAAGATTTTTATTAAAATATTTCGTATATTGACATGAGAAATAACATGTATATCCTGAAGTCCTGTTGTATATGTGAAGTCCTGTTTATTCTGAATTAATTTTGTATACCTTTGTATAACTGGTGAAACATAAAAGATGGACAAAATCTTTCTACACGATAATATAGAACTCACCCCAATTTATGTCTAACTTTGTCAGTAGCGTTGAACGTTTTGAAATATTACATATTGTCGGAACCTCCTTTATTTTCACTCGATTACGGAGGGTAGAGCACAGGACCGGGATCTAAAGCAACACATTTTCCTAACACGACGTCCGACGGGGGCAAGCTAACAAAGCACTAATTCACGTAGTATAAAGTTAGATGCCAAACATATAATATCAATTAAAAGTGATACAATTTACCTTCTTGTTCGGCGAAGCGCCATGCCTAACACACGTCTTGCCCTGATCACTGGCAACGCTCTAAGAGTTTAACTCCTCCCCTTCTGCTACGTCAATACCTGTATGTATTGCCAACCTAAGCGTTAACCATGCAATGTTGCCACAACTACATATTCTTATAATGTTACCAACCCTACATGCCACAATATATACCTTAAAAGAACTAAATCTTTTAAGTTTTTCCAGATTGACTGCCAGCATATTACAAGATTCTTCTTTTTCCCCCATGGGTTCATTAGTAGCAAAAATTGATTTATGAACTATGACAACAGTGTTTTGTTTACGGTCTCGTGCCTACAACTAAGTCCCCGTTGCTTGATTTGAGGCTATTTCTACTCAAGAATTTATGGTGAATAACGTAACACGAATACAATAATAAGTTTATACGGAAATGGTTGATGCCACAAAAATAAAGCTATTTTAAAAATTGTGTAATTTAAAGAAGTCTAGATTTCTTGTTTAGTATCTATCGCTTAACGTTTACCAATTATACAAGATTATACAAAATTCCTTCCGAATGATGAGGGCTTCAAAGGCTATTAAATTCAAGATATATATATTATTTTTACTTTCTCTACTACGTATACTGAGTAGAAGTATTGCATTCCACCCAAAAATTCGATACCGAGATTTCACCGGAAATACATGTTTTGAGACCCCCTGAATCCAAAAAAAAACATTTTTGGAAACATGTCCGTGTGTGTGTCGGTGTGTCTGTGAACAGCATAACACAGAAACGAACAGTCGGATAAACACCAAACTTGGTATTTAGGTTCAGCATCTTCCAGAGATGCGACACGAAGGTTTCCAAGAACATTTTTCGAAAATTTTAATTTTCTCAAAAACGGCTCTAACGATTTTGATTAAAATATCATATGTTTAAGATATTTTCATGACAAATGAAATGTATATCTCGAATTTTCTGGGGATGTCTCCAAAAGTATTCTTCATTGTGAACGACTTTTGCATAACTGGTAAACCATAAGAGATAGACAAAATGTTACTACACAAAAAATGTAGATCGCGTTAAAATACACCATTTATGTCATATACATTAGTTTTGTTGAGTGAACCATTTTCGAGATATTGCTTGTTATTCCGCTAAATTTTTCAATACTTATTTTCTCAAATGGGAATTCGTTATTCATTTTTTGTCTTGGATATGCAAAGAGTATTAATCTGTGGCAAAGGGAATGGTGCTGCACCTAGCAACCAGCTATTAAGAGATATATATGTGCTTAAAGGTTACTGTATTTCTATATTGCCCTTGTAAATATATATTCCCCTTACATCTACTAGAAAATTAGCAATAAGATAGACTCTGCAAACGTTTATCTCGATTAATATGAAGTAGATGGAGAATAAGCGTTTGTAAAAATAGTTTGTACAAGAGTAGAGAAAGTCATGTGAGTGTAACATCAGATTTTTTTATGTCCTGGACATGCAAAGAGATTGGAATGCGCCACATCGCATCCAACGCTTAAAAGATTTGACTATCACTAATAACCTACCATATTCCCCTTGCATCTACAAGAAAATTAGCAATAAAATTGACATCCCGATATCTCTATTAACATGTAGCATATGGGGAATAAACGTTTGTAAAAATATTTTGTACAAGAGTAGAGAAAGTCATGTGAGTGTAGCACATCAGATTTTTATATTTTGCTTACAAATACAAAACAAGGGCAACATAGTACGCCTTAAAGGATAGTCAAATATTTTTAGAACTGGTCGCTATGTGTAAAATGCAATTCTCTTGGCATGTCAAAAGATCGTTTCTGCAAATGTTTATCTCAATTAATATGAAATAGATGGAGAATAAGAGTTTGTAAAAATAGTTTGTACGAGAGTATAGAAAGTCATGTGTGTGTAACACATCAGATTTTTTTTTTTTTTTATGTCCTGGACATACAAAGAGAATGGAATTCTCTGCATAGCAACCAGCTCTTTAAAGATTTGACTATTGCTTAAAACCTACCATAATCCCCTTGCACCTACAAGAAAATTAGCAATAAGATTAACATCTCGATTAACATGAAGCATATGGAGAATAAGCGTTTGTAAAAATAGTTTGTACAAGAGTAGAGAAAGTCATGTGAGTGTAACGCATCGGATTTTTTATTGCTTTCTCTGCTACGTTTAGTAAGTAAGGGAAGTATTGTATTCCACCCATAAATTCCGTACCGAGATTTCACCGGAAATACATGTTTTGAGGCCACCTGAATCCAAAAAAAGCATTTTTGGAACATGTCCGTGTGTGTCTGTGTGTCTGTCTGTCTGCCTGTGTGTCTGTGAACAGCATAACTCAGAAACGAACAGTCGGATAAACTTGGTATTTAGGTTCAGTATCTTCCAGAGATGCGATACGAAGGTTTTGAAGAAAATCCCACCACCCCAGATTACCCTTTACATGGAACATTTTTCGAAAATTTTAATTTTCTCAGAAATGGCTCTAACGATTTTGATTAAAACATCATATATTTATGATACTTTCATGACAAATAAAATGTATATCTTGAATTTTCTGGGAATGTCTCCAAAAGTGTTCTTCATTGCGAAACACTTTTGCATAACTGGTAAACCATAAGAGATATACAAAACTTTACTACACAAAAATGTAGATCGCGTTAATATACACAATTTATGTCATATACATTTTTTTTGTTGAGTGAACCATTTTCGAGATATTGCTTGTTATTCCCTTAAATTTTCCAATACTTTTTTCTCAAAGGGGAATTCGTTGTTCATTTTTTTGTGTCCTGGACATACAAAGGGAATGGAATGCGCCTCATAGCAACCAGCTCTTTAAAGATTTGACTATTGCTTAAAACCTACCATAATCCCCTTGCACCTACAAGAAAATTAGCAATAAGATTAACATCTCGATTAACATTTAGTAGATGGAGAATAAGCGTTTGTAAAAATAGTTTGTACAAGAGTAGAGAAAGCCATGTGAGTGTAACACATCAGATTTTTTTTAGTTTAAACCGTGTTTAGAACGTCATGTGGTGTGGCACATCGTTTGTTTTTCATTGTGGGATTTGAATTAACGTTATCTGTAAGGTATTCTGCAAAATGTAAATATTTGCATTTAAAGGTAATATTGTGTAACTGGGAGGGATTATAACTCGTCTGCAGTAGCACACCAGCGTGCCCAAAAGCGGTCATTGACCTGCATTGACTGGATTTGAAAGAAAAATTTGGGGAGAGCCATAGCCGCATAAAGGCCGGGGTGCGTGGTTACGATGATTTGGATATCAGGCCAACACAGGCTTGTAGCTGCACTGATGATGACTGCCTGCTGTACACCACCACCTGTACACACATCGATCCGTCCGTCGAGTGCTGGGCGCATATCAGTGGCGGCTCCCGTCGTTAACACTATAACCTTGTTGGGCTACGGAATCGCACCAAGATGCTCTTAAGGGGTGAAAAACGTATATTTCTTCGATGAGAACAATGGAGCTGATATATTCTAAAGTAACTCGAGTGAGTAAACTTTAGGATCCCTTTACTCTTCTTTCTTTTTAGCTTTTTAAAGGTTAATTTAATTGTCTGAGTGTTTTAGCTGGTTCTCTAATATAGAGAACATTGTCCAAGGCAGAACTCGAAACCGCAGTCCACTAAAAGCTAAGCGCTTAAGCAGGATTAGCCACAAGGTCCAGTAGGTAAGAACAGAACACATTTTCTGCAAAATATCGAATATACGGTACAAGAAAATATTGGAGAACTCGTTTCAACACGTAAAAGTTATGTCAAGGAATTCGTGGCATTAAGCACTTCAGAAATATTTGCTCTTGTAGAGTTTTCAGGTTTCATGCATAATATTAGGTCTCATCAACATCTGAACTAAATCCTAAAAAATAGACCCTAAAGAGTCTAGATTTTATAACAATATGCTTATAATTGTCATGCAGGGGACTTCTTACGTGAAATAGTCATCATATGAAGCAATGAAAATTAAATTTAATGCATCTAAATAACCTTTAAATAAGTCCGATATTGGTAAATAACAAAGAAGTAAGTAGAGAAATAAATAAATAATTGTTAATAGTATAAGTTACATTTTTGTGAAAAATCACGCAATTTCAGCTTTTGTTTTTAGAAACAATATATAGGCCTTTTTTCTATTTATAAGGTCATATCGGTGGCTTTCCTTTTTGAACAACAGTTTTTGTTCATCGGCACTGTTGATCACCGTTTACTATTCTGGTCATCTTTGGGTTCGTTTTCGTTATAAACATTAAATACACAAACACACATATATTTACACTCTCATATTTCCAGACTCTAAGGAGGAAGGTGAATAATTCTGGTTAAAGTAAAATTCTCATCCTCCAGCCGGGAATCGAACCCGTGACCTCTGGATTTGGAAGCTAGGCATACTAACCATCAGACTACACAAGCAGTCGTTACATAAGCTAGTTTTATAAACAGATTGAGATTGCCTCATCGTTCTTTACTGTAGGCTAGAAGGATAGTGGTAAAAACTCTCCCAAAGAGAGAGAGAGGGGGAGAGAGAGAAGCCATGTATTGGTAGGGTTGTAAACACATATACTCCATGTTAATTATATCATTTTGGAATATTTACCTGCTATAGAATTAAAATACACACAAAGATGCTCACTAGCATGTAAATAATTGTGGAATATTTTTTAATATAATTATCCCAAAATTTAGAAGGGTATCACGGTAAACCTAACCTATGTCATCTTCCCTATACCTGTGTAACAGTTTCGCACTGACCTTGATAACGTTTAACAGCGTTCAGAGATTTTACCCCAGCGCTGTACTTTAGCTGTTGCAGCCCTTGATCGATCCCTTTCTCTCTCTTTCTTCCCGGAGTGAATGTTTTCTGATATTCGCTATGCATTCACGTCTTTTCCCTCGTCTTTTTCTTTCTTTTGTGCACCAGCCCCGCACATTTTCACGAGCCTGCAATTCTTTTTGTTTTGCCGCTCTCCCTGAATACTGAGCCCTCAGATAATCGAATTCTTTGCATATTCACCGTTCAGTACTGTTACGGGTAATAAAATCCACTTCTGCATTTTATGTATGGAAAGTGTAGGAATGCCCCTTAATAAATATATCTTCGATAAGGAACATAAAGAAAAGAAAAGAAAGAAAACGTTCAAGAATTCTTTTATAGAGAATTGAATTTATGGAAGTAGGCCAAGGTAAAACTCATTTAAAAGGCCTGTTTCGCAGATATTACGTTCAATATTTAAAGTGCATGGAAATTCATATTTCGTTAATTTAAATATTAGGTTCTTACATTTTACAAATTTTGAAACATCTTTAAAATAATTTTGATTAAAATATAAAATAAACATTTTTGTCAAAACTAATTAAGATTATTATTTGTTATTATCATTCTCATCTTGATCGTCTTCATAACTATCAATGCTAAGTACCCTTGGTTTAGAAAATAAATATATTATCCTCTTATCAACAACCGGTTCAAGTTTGTAGGTTTGCAAGACACACTGTAGCTCTTAAGAGTGAACACAGTAGGTACACTCTATGTTTAATAAGATATGTTTATAAGTATATTGGTTAAAATGCGTCTATGCTCTGGTTAGTGTTTTCCACAGGGACACTATTATATTTACTCCACGGGTAAGATACTCATTCTCCTCCTATTTGCCCTGACCAGCACAACAAGCTAGTTCATACTTTATTGTTTTGATACTCATACACGATTCCTAATTAGCGACATAGGAGTCAACATGACTTATAGTACTGTTTCACAGGGAAACTTTTTAAAAAGTTTGATGTAATACATTCACATGACTTTCTCAACCCTCTGTCGTTTATTAGTGAGTGTACAAACTATTCTAACTAAAACCTATTTTTCTGTCTAGTACATTTTAATCCAAATAAACGTTTGCAGAAATAGCTACATTATTTCGTTATAGATACAAAGGGAACAGCGGTAGTCAAATGTATAAGAACTGGGCGCTGTATGCTGGCCTTAAAATTCCAAACTGTTTCCGTGAAATCGCGAGAAACAACTGAAAATCAACGAGACGTGACAAAGTGTTGAACAAATCGAACCATTAATAATCTCAATATCTCAGAAATGGCTAATGCCACAAAAAACTTATTTGAAATAAATTGTGTGTTTTAAAGAGATCTACATTTTCTGTGTATTATGTTTTCGTCTAGCGCTTAACGTTTACCAGTTATACAGAATTATGCAAAATTCTTTCCGAATGAAAATGACTTCAAAGGCTATTCCCAGAATATTTAAATATAAATTTTATTTCTCAACTAAATATCTTTAATATAAGGTATCTTAATCAAAATCGTTACTGCCATGCTTTAGAAAATCAAAATAAGGCGTTATATTCACAATCGTTAGTCATGTTTCAGAAAATAAAACATTTCTAAAAATGTACCATATGAAGGGAAGTTAGGAGTGAGTGATTTTCTTGAAAATATTCCTGTTGCCTCTATGGAAGGTACTGAATTTAAATATCAAGTTTAGCCAAGACAACTCCCTCAGTGGTGGTGGTGGTGGTGGTGGTGGTGGTGGTGGTGGTTTTAGAAGCTCTGCCATATTATTAGAGAAGTGTGCTTCACTCTGAATCTATAAAAGGTTTGAAACTGTTCCACATATATGTATACAGAATTTCAACTACAACAGGTGTAGATATTGTAATGCATTAATATTCCGCTGTTCTTACCTGTATTTAATCTAGTGTTACTTACTTAAGAGAGATTTGTATGTAAGATAACAGTTATTTCAATAATTAATTCTTTTCTAGATTTACTGACGGAATCAGCAATATGACCTAAGGAATTTAATTCCACTTTTGTTTCCATTAAGCTGTTATGTTGTTGGTGACAACTGTTATTCTTATGGAAAAGCAATTATCATATATTAACCTCAATTTGTATAATTATAACAAGGTTGTAAATGGAGATTTAATTTCTACTGGTAATTTCTACTGATAATTTCTTCTGGTAATTATCAAAGATTTCGTTTTGGAGTTATGCCGACCACAGACACACACACGGACATTTTTCTAAAAATGCTTTTTGTTTATTCAGACGGCAGCAAAACTTATATTTGCGGTGAAATCTCGGTATCCAATTTTTTAGTGGAATGCAATACCTTATCTAATTGTTAAGTACTGATAGAGAAAGTAAAAAGCATGGAATAGTATACCCCTGGCTCTAAGTAGTACGCCAACAACTTTAATTAAGCAAGATATTTATTTACAGTAAAAACTGTAAGTATTAAGTACTGTTTTTCATTTTCCCTGCAATTTATAAGCGATGTTGTATTTATCTCTTTACTTTTATAAGAAGTACGAGATATTTTGAGATTAAAACCTTTATTGTATGAATAATAATGAATAAAGCGCTTGATTTTCTTTTCTCGTTTGTTGCATAACTTGCATTTTAATAAATAGGCATTACTAGCTTTTCAAAATTAAGAATCGCATAACGCCACTTCTCGGATAGAGGCGTAGTTACATTACGTCACAGTACCTCTCTCTCCCGGTTGATCATAACTGATCTAAACGATAAATTTAAGAGGACAAGGTAATCTGAAATAGTCAAGAATCACATGTTTTGTTTTAAGCACCAATAAAATCCCTATTATTTCCAGTTTAAGGAAATATATACTTTTGGGGGTTAAGAGGTTTTTAAGACATTTAAATACTATTTAAATGCTAGTCTGCATTCCTTTAAAGCTGTTATGCAACCCCCTTTTTAGAACTTTTTTTTATCTTTCAACAACGAACGACTATATCATGCCCAGCGAGCAGTTCAGCAATTAACAAGAGAGGCCAGGACCAAGAGAAGGCAATCAAGAAAATCTGCAGTAATCCAGGAATGAAGGTGTAGATGATTATGACCCTGGAATGTACTGAAGTGTCAGAATTTTAACGGTCAAACTTTAAATTCAGTTTTCTCAAAACATTTTTGGATACTTATATAACTTTTTCTCAGAAAGTATGAAAGATAGAGAGCTGAAATTTTCAGTACATGTATGTAATACATAGTTAAAATTTCCAACCACAATCATAATTTTATAATGTATATTAGTGATATTAAGAAAGCAATAGCATTGCAAATTTTTCACATTTTTACTTTGCAATTTTGTTTTTCAATTCCTATTGAACTGATATACATAACTAAATAATTGAGATTCAGGAGATAGCTGATTATACTAAGAACAAGCTAGCAAAAGTGTGATTCTGTATTGTATCAGAGAAAAAGGTACATCAATTTATATGTTTTAAGAGTAAATTTTATTATTTTTCTACTGCATGAAATAATTTTCACGGACTCAACTACATAAGCTACCAATGCAAACAACCACTTCATATAATTTTCATGATTTATAGAGTAATTTATGAAACTTTCAGGAAAAACCATTGAGAACTGTAAGAGCAGTGGTAATTTAATACACTTAAGGTGTAATTTCCATGTGTTCAGACTACTTTGTTCCCTTAAATAACTCCCTTGTTTTCAAAAGTGTAATTTCAAACGCATGCCTGTAGTATACGTTTGCACCACTTTTATTGTAGTAGGATTAGCTGTAGTGAATCTTCTCCACGTAGATTCGAGGTCTGGACCATGTGCGATCTCTTTTTCTTACCCAGCTGTTCCTAAGCCGCTTACAGCACGGCGTGTTCGAGTCGTTCCGCTCTTTAATTTGTTAGGTTCCTTTTTCCCCTGTGTGTCTGGAGTGGAGAAATTCTTTGCAATAGTTTTGTACTCGAGCTAGCTTTCGCTGCGAAAGAGCGGCAGTTATTAGAACTAACAAGACTGGCTTGCGATCGTGTGGAGTAGGTGCTAAACTTTTTCCGCAGCTCTCCGAAGAAGCAGTGGCACTTGATGTTAATGAAAGTGATGCTCGAAACGGCACTAACGCGGTGCTTCAGTGTTCCGGGTCTCTTCTTATCTAGCAAGCCTGAAATATTGGACCCTGTTTATTGTCCCATTAACGTCACCTCGTAATTGCTACTAAAATCTACACTTCAACGTTTTAAAAGTCCTTTTGTGTGCATTTTACGACACCCAGGGGTTGTAAAATAGCAGTGACAACATATGCAGCGTAGACAAACAAGTTGCCCTGCGTTAAAATAAACCGGTGTGACTTTTGAAATTAATCGCAGTCATGTCGTTTCTGAAGCGGCGAAAAATGCTGGGCCCAAAGTTGGCAGTAAAAGTGCACTGGAGTCACAGTGACGCTGACCTTTGACACATCTGTGTTGTTCCTTGCTGTCGTTTCAAGAGACTCAAAGTCCCGGGTTCGATTGTTGGATGGCAGGGATTAGGAATTTATTCTGGTAGAGCTGAGGTTCTGGTTTTCAGGGGTGGTGGCAATGCCGTGATGATATTAATAATACTGCCGGTTATTATTTCTTTATTTTATTACGAATATTCCTAGCTGGTCGACCCGCCACCTTCGTTGTCAAAACCACTGTTATTATTGTCATCACTTTCGAAATAGCTACTTATATCTTCCTCCGACTAGCCCTCGAATTGCCTCGATTTCACAACTTATTTCACACTTCAAACTTTCTGATTATTTTCTTCTTATTTTGTTTCATCAACCGTCCTCGTGGTTAGGTTTTACCCGAATGTGAGCTCGACATTTTTTTCTTTTTTCACGCCTTTCGCCAAACTTAGAATTTTCCCCCGCCTTTCTTATGTTTCATTCCGTTTTAAGTTCAACGTATCGTATGATGTATACGCGGTCTTTGATTGGCTATCAATTTTCCTTCATGATTTTATTATTGGCTACCCCCACTTTGACAACTTTCACGTCTGCTTCTTACAACTTATTTCTAGTTTAAAACCTTCCCAGGAATATTCTTAAATCGGAGATAAGACACGTATGCTTTCTGACCCTGCTAAGCTTTGAGACCATTGAAAAGGTAGAATCAGATGATTGAAAAATTCAATGCCATAGCCGGGATTTGAACCACGGATTTCCCGGTCTCCGTCCAGTTGCTCTAACCACTGAGCTACCATGGCAACATGCCGGCACGCCATTAGATTCTCCAGCTGATTCCATTTGAGACTATTGTTAACTTCACGTCCGAGCCAAAGTACAAAAGCGAAACTTCCGGTAGACTTCTTGTCGCCGATAGCAGGTACATCTGCTTTCGTTTCGAGGAAAACAAAAATTGTTCTTCTGCCTTTTCAACAAAATCCATTCCTAGTATGAATTTACAGAGCGGGCATCTTTTTATTTTATAAATTGATTCTCTTTATACCCTTTATCTCTTTTCAGCACATTTTTGTCGTTATGTTTGATTTCGATCGTATATTATTATTGTTATTATTATTACTATTTTCTCTCCTGGGTCTCGATATCTGGCTATAACAGTTTAACGTGCATGTAAAACTTCATACTTTCTTGCCTTTTGTAGCTTTTTCTGAAGCAAATGTTCGCGCTAGGAAGTTGAAAATTTAATGACAAACACGTTGTATACATTTATAACAACTTTCTAAGAGATTCACAACAAAATTCTCAATTACAGTAACGGGATGTTTATCTAGATCAAGCACGTCATTCTTTCACTCGGTATCATTCTCCTCCTTTCTCCCTCCAACTTCGTGTGTTGGGGTGGTCGGACTTTACGGCGATACAGTGCTGATACAGTGGCAATTCGACCACCCACCCTATAGTTCGGGTTTAGCACCAAGCGATTTTCGTCTGAATAAATTCCTTGGTGGAAAACATTTCAACGACGATGATGTGAAAGAAGTGCAGAATTGGCTTTCATCACAGGCGGCATCATTCTTTGACGGAGGCATACAAAAACTGGTTCCCTGTTACGACAATTGCCTGAATAACGGCGGTGACTATGTGCAGAAGCAGAGTAAGGTGTAAGATAATGAATAATAAGAATAATAATAATAAAATATTTGGAAAATAATGTTCGGTTATTTTTTTGAAAAATTACCGGTACTTCCTTTAAAAACACGCCTCCTATTCTCTCCAACCCAACTACGGTTTAAATGGAAAAAAATGTTTTCCTTTCATTTTCTCAAAAACGGCTTTAACGCTTTTGATTAAATATCAATGTTTGACATATTCATGAGAAATAAAATACATATTTAGAATTCTCTGTGAGTAGCCTGTAAAGTCCCCTTCATTCTGATTGTATTTTATTAATTTTGCGTAACTGAGAAACCTTAAGAGATAAACAAAACACTGCTGTAGAAAAAACGTAGAATGCATTAAAATATAAAAGTTGTGTTAAATAATTATTTCGTAGCGTTAATCGTTTTCCAGATAATCCATGCTGTATGATTACATATCCCAAGTGCGTCATCTGATGGAAGATATTACTGAAATGTTCTGTGTGTTTAAGTTTGTACGTTTCAGTTTCAAAGTGTTGACACTCATTCGTAATATCTGTTGTATTTGTAGGAAAATGTCTGCATTAACTGAACATTTATAAACTAATAAAACCTGATGTTTTGGAAACTAAAAGATTAAGATAATTAATCTGTGTAAATAAAAAAGATCCACAATTCTCTTCTGGTTGCTTTCAATTGTTACTTTCTCTACTACGTATAGTAAGTAGGGGAAGTATTGTATTCCACCCAAAAATTCGATACCGAGATTTCACTGGAAATATATATTTTGAGACCCGCTGCATCAAAAAAGAAGCTTTTTTGTAAACATGTCCGTGTTTGTGTCTGACTGTGAACAGCATAACGCAGAAACGAACAGTCGGATAAACACCAAACTTGGTATTTAGGTTCAGTATCTTCCAGAGATGCGACACGAAGGTTTTCAAGAAAATCCCCCCACCTCAGACTACCCTTTACATGGAACATTTTTCGGAAATTTTTATTTTCTCAAAAATAGCTCTAACGATTTTGATTCAAATATCATATATTTCAGATATTTTCATGATAAATAGAATGTATATCTTGAATTTCTGGGAATGTCCCCAAAAGTCCTCTTCTTTCCGAATGAATTTTCCATAACTGGTTAAAACGTAAGAGATAGACATTTTTCTACACAAAAAAATGTAGACCTCGTTAAAACGCACAATTAATTTCATGCACAATTTTTTTTGTCACTGAACCAATTCCGAGATATTCCTTCTTATTTGTTTGAATTTTCCAATACTTATACTTTTTCTCAAACGGGAATTCGTTATTCGTTTTTTTATGTCCTGGACATTCAAAGAAAATGAAATGCTCCACATAGCAACCAGCTCTTAAATGATTTGATTATCGCTTAAAGGCTGCCATATTCCGCTTGCATCTACAACAAAATTAGCAACAAGATTAATATCTCGATATCTCGATTAACATGAAGTAGATGGAGAATAAGGCTTTGTAAAAATACTTTGTACAACAGTAGAGCAGGTCTTTTGTGAGTGTAACACATCAGATTTTTTATAACAAGTGCACAACAATTTTTAAATCCTTAATTTTTAAGCTCTCCTGAGAATTTCAAATTAATAAGTCATAAATCGTAGAAAAATGAGCATTTTGGAAAGTGAAAAATGCTAGAAAAAATAAAGGAACTGAAAAAAGGGGTTTAAAGTTCGACGCGGTGGATTACCTAAATGATATAAAGACAATTAAATAGTTATTTATGGCTTTAACATTTTTTATATTAAAAACAGTTTTGTAAGATAAAATCATAGGTTATAATATAATAAACTGCAAAATATTCTGATGTGTTACACTCACATGACTTTCTCTACTCTTGTACAAACTATTTTTACAAACGCTTATTCTCTATATGCTTCATGTTAATTGAGATATCAAGATGTTAATCTTATTGCTAATTTTCTTGTAGATGCAAGGGGAATATGGTAGGTTTTAATCGACAGTCAAGTATTTTAAGAGCTGGTTACTATGTGCAGTATTCTATTCTCTTTTGCATGTCCAGGACATAAAAAAATGAATAACGAATTTCCATTTGAGAAAAAGTATAAGTATTGGAAAATTTAAGGGAATAACAAGCAATATCTCGAAAATGGTTCACTCAACAACAAGAATGTATATGACATAAATTGTGTATTTTAACGCGATCTACATTTTTGTGCAGTAAATTTTGTCTAACTCTTATGGTTTACCAGTCGTTCACAATGAGGAATACTTTTGGTGACATTTCTAGAAAATTCGAGATATACATTTCATTTGTCATGAAAATATCTTAAACATATGATATTTTAATCAAAATCGTTAGAGCTATTTTTGAGAAAATTAGAATTTTAGAAAAATGTTCCATGTAAAGGGTAATCTACGGTGGGGGAATTGTCTTGAAAACCTTCGTGTCGCATCTCTGAATCTAAATACCAAGTTTGGTGTTTATCCGACTGTTCGTTTCTGAGTTATGCTGTTCATAGACACACACACACAAAGACACAAATACGGACATGTTTTCAAAAATGCTTTTTTTGGATTCAGGGGGTTTCAAAACATATATTTCCGGTGAAATCTCGGTATCGAATCTTTGGGTGGAATGCAATACTTCCCCTACTTACTATACGTAGTAGAGAAAGTAAAAAGTAATAAACTTTTACATTTGTTACCAAATTCCACCGGTGCAGTGGGTTAAGGAGATGCACTAAATAGAAAGAGTAATCAACTATGTTGTTCATAGATATATAAAACAACGTTTCAAAGAAGTCTTCCCATAAGGTTAAGAGTTATGTAATGCCGCTATGCCACCATTCCATTCTGACTTTCATTTTCGGGAGGGCTGCAAAATATTCTTAAATAAGTCCAGCCATTCCAAACATAGATATAATTATCAGATATAATATCATAGATATAATTAACACAAACCGCTAATTCAAATTTTAAATTCAAGATTTCGTTTTAGTGCTACTGATAATCACTGGTGATTATATTATAATAATATGGATTATATTATTTGAAGCCCTTGTATTGCACATCAGTTAATTCCCTCGGTGCATCCTAATTAAAATGACCACAATCTGCATTACCGTTATTGTTTATTTTAACAGCTGTAATGAATAATTTAGTTACTAATTTGCTGGCAGTTATAGCTGGCTTACGCTTTCTGTCGACTCATTTGCTTTATGAGTATTGTTGTATGAGACCAATTACATTCAGCCGTATTAGGGTTATAGAGTCCTATAATCTTTAGTGCATATGGTGTTCTATCAGGGATACCAACATACCGCATAAATTAATCCGCACATGCTATCCTTACAGACTCGTGACTTTGTTTTTCATTTGTCAGCAGTATTAAAATGCTGAAGAAAAAGAAAGAGATTTTGGTAAATGCATTCCTGTTTTAAATGGGGGTTACGTTTATATGCATATACTAAACATGTCTCTCTGAAAATAATTCGTAAACAAAAGTTAGAAATTCTGAGAAAAGCTTGTATGAAAGGCTTCTTGCAAAATTGATGTAAACGTTTTAATTGCAGAACAGAGAAGCAGGTGGCAGTAGAGAGGAAAAAACGTACATTCTCCATCTACAGTCCACGTGCCGACAGAGTTTATTAGTTTCTCTACTATGTACTTACAGTAAGCAGAGGAAGTATTATATTCCACACAAAAATATCGTGACATTTCACCGAAAATACAAGTTTTGAGGATTCCTGAGTCCAGAAAGCATTTGCTAATGCTTTTTAGAAAAAGCTCCAAGTGTATGTATCCTCTGTGTGTATGTGTGTGTGTGAGAGAGAGAGAGAGAGAGAGAGAGAGAGACAGAGAGGCTGTAAGCAACATAACTCAAAAGTGTAAAGTCGGATAAATACCAAACTTGATATTTAAGTTCTGTATCTTCCAGAATACGACACGAAGGTTTTCAACAAAGCAAAATCAGTCCGTGAGAGTTTATAGTTACGACAAAATTAAAATTCTGCTGCTGGTTTCAGAGTAAAATAAACATGTATGTTAGTATATAATAATGTATTTAAGAATCTTGATGTGAGAAAATCAGGTGTTAAAATTACAGGGAAGAAAATATAATGAAAGACATAATTCTGCCATTCAGGGGTTAAAATTACAGAACAAAAATATAACAGCCAACAGAATTTTTCTTATGTGAACAAACCTTTGAAGAATTAACTTGGGCGTCGTCTAGATCCGCGGCGCGGTGAAGTGCAAGGCGGAGTTCTTGAGCCCGTCCAGTGCTAACCATACCGATCTTTAAAAGCAGTAAAGTGCTGGGTGAGGCTGATCCAGGGGGATATCTCCTCATTATGATCCAAATGTTATAAATACCAGCGAGAAAATCTATCTCCTAAGTTTTGGGCAGCTGATTTGGAAAGGGGTTTGACGAGAATACGCATGGGGTCAGTATGACAAAAGCTGAAACAAATGACAGAAACATATGGAAAGGTGTCAAAAGAAGATAAAGAGACATCAACCAACAGGAAACAGAATCGGGCTGTAAAATTAAACCTTCTCTAAGTCTAGCAAATGAAATAAAGTTGAATTGGGGTAAAGAGGCATATATACTTAACTTAGGAAGAAAGGAAAGATCAGGAATGGCATGGTTTAGACTGGGGTTTGGAGGGCACAGAAAATGACTGACAATTCTGGCAGGAGAATCTGCCCATTCTGTGATTTGGATGAGGACTGGGTACATATTTTGGTAGAATGGCACAGTGGGAAAACCAGCGAACAATTAAACTCAAAGAAAAATTCTTAAGTCCCTCAAGAAAGAGATTGGCATGTTGGGAGCTACTGGATGACCAGAGGAACTGGCAAAACATTGGCAATTTCTTGGCTAAAGTGCGCGAAGCTAGGTCAAATTTGTTCAGTTAGACAAAGGTAATTTATCTCCATTTTACTTTTTCTTGTTCTTTTTTGTTTTCTTTTCTTTTTCTGTTGTTTATTATGCCACCATACTTGTATCTTAAGTATGCATGTACGGTCAGTGAACCATGCACTAAATACTTGTGTAATAACTTCAATAATTTGAAACCAATAAAAATCTATCTACTTCCTACTTTCTGGTGCAAAGAAGCTGTGATGAGCAGTTCACCTAATCGCACACCCGCAATGGAAGAGAGTGCGTTGTTGATTTAAGTTGGACAGCGACTTTGAATACGAATTCTTCCGAGGACAGTTGAAGGTTTGCAAACTTTATGATCTCCGATCCGACTTCCCGCCCACTAGATCGGTAGGGCAAACCTTCGGTGGGCGGGGAATTACACCCGTCTTATTCGGGGAGGGATAGGCTAAAATGTTACATTCACATAAGCTTCCCCACCCTCTATCGTTTATTAGCAAGTATACAAACTATTCTTACAAAACTTTATTTTTCCCTCTACTCAATTTTAACCTTTGCAGAAATAGCTACATTACACATTTCGTTATATATGCAAAGAGAGCAGCGATAATCAAATTTTAAGAACTGGACGTTATATACTGAGGCAGCAGTTTTAACACTTAAGTAATTTCAGCCTAATTATATAATATGTAAATACAATAACAGCCCGCCTTAAAGCAATATGTAAATGTATATTAGTCATTGTAAATGTGTATGTTATTGTATACTATGGTATACATGTTCAATAATGTTATATGAATGTATTACGTAATTTAATAATGTAAGACCTATGAGAATAATAGGTTAAAAGTTGGTAACAATGAGGTAACCTTGAGGCAATGATTTTGGGAGTTTAACAGTATTACTTCTGATTCTTGGAAGTAATAGTGTAATTTTAGTGACAGTTTATAAAATAGCCAATCAACAACCAGAAAAAGCTTTAGTTAAATGAAGGTATTCTATTGGAGTAGGATTAGCCAATCAGAAACTGAAAAGGAGATAATTTTACAAATTTAGAGTTCAGTTACCTGCAGACAGCGTTACTAACCAGACGCAAAAAGTGTTCTCAAGAGATTTAATACTCATTCGTGTGAGCCGAAAAGAAGAGTGTTTACGTGTTAAAAAGTGCAAGTAATTAATAAAAAGAATTTCACATCTCTCTATATCAGTGAAGTGTTATTTAAATCGTGTCAAGCATTAATAAAAGTAGTGAAGTATAATTATAATCTGTGTAAGCCTACATTCTTCTGTTGCACCACAACCCTACAAAGAGAAACATGTCTCTAACAATAATACTGACGCAGCCGAGACAAACATAAATATTTAATACTTACAGAAACAGTCAAATTACAAAGTTTATATTTTTAAACTTGGGGCGAAGGCTACCGGAAACTGTTTACTATACGTGCGGTTACAACCAACTTCAAGTTCGGCTCCCCAACAGTTGAAATATAATACAACTCCTTCAATACAAACTACTTCAAATTGACGCCCAAAGCGTGGTAAAAAAAAATAACGTAACAAACCATCTTCTCAATACGACCTTAAAATTTCATGCTCTTTTCATGCAGCCACGAGAAACAACTGAGTATCGAAAGGTCTTTGTCATTCTTTAAAGTATTGGGCAATTCGAACATTAATAACGGACATCTCAGAAATGGCACAAAAAAGTTATTTAAAATAAATTGTGTGTGTTAAAATTGTGTGCAAAACCGCTTAACATTTACCAGTTATATAAGATAATACGAAATTCCTACTACCGATATAAGGATTAGAGAGAGAGAGAGAGAGAGAGAGAGAGAGAGACAGAAGTTTCTTTAAAAAATATTCTCGAATTCCATCACAAATTCTGGCTTTACAGAAATCTCTCGGTATTCATCTTAGAGAGTTGCACCACTTAAAGCCTATTAATTATCACAGTATTTAATGTTTCTTTGCTATTTAATATTATCTTCATTTAAATTTCCCGTACCTCTGTAAAAGTATGTATTTCTTTCATAGTGTACCGAAGCATTTCCGAGAAGTCCCTCATCCTTCAGGCGTTCACTGAAACAAAGCGAAGTTTGTATATTAATATCCATTTTAATTTCTGTTTCTTTGTTGCCTCAGCATCATTAAATCAAGAAATTAAAACGAATGGCAAGTATTTATCCCAGTCATCAATATTCTACGGATTTCTCTCTCGTTGTCTCTCCCTGTATTTACCTTCCCACAAACAGAGGTTGATAATTATGTGTTAATTTCTCTACTGCTTACCTGTTAGGTAGAGGAAGTGTTCAGCAAATTAAAAAAGCATCCACACCGCCCACTTCTGTTTGGATGAGAGAGACAGTGAGAGTTAGTGAGTGTGTGTGTGTGTGTGTGTGTGTGTGTGTGAACAACATAGTTCAATAACGAGATAAATATTAAACTTGATATTTAAGTTTAGAATTTTTTAAGAATACAAAGCGCCTCAACCCATCCAAGAGAAAATACATTACTTTCTTTATTTTATAAAGAAAACGTTCTAAGGTTAATAACATAGTCGCATGTAAAACACTGACATAAGCAGTAAAATATGTCTTAAATGTTTTTGTAAATCGCCTGTAAATTTTCAGCTAAATTTTATACAACTGAGAAACCATAAACCTTTACTGAAATATTCGCTCTTTTCGTTTCTTTTCCCATAAGCCCAGTACAATCAGAAGCTGATCTGGATATAAACTGCATTTCGTAGTCTCATTTCAATTTTTACTTTCTCCACTACGTATAGCAAGTAGGGGAAGTATTGTATTCATTCATTCATTCATTATCTGTTTACCCTCCTCTTATGTAGGACTTACACCCCCAAGGACTTACAAGCGGGTGCCTGGGGTCAGAGGCCCGTCGAGGAGCAGACACTCATGGATCAGACAGAGCATCCAGGATGGGTGATCAGCCCAATACCTGGTTTGGGATGAAGGAAGTAGATGAAACGAAATGTTGGTGAAATGGATGAAAGGAAAGGTGATGATGGAGCAGTTGGTGGAATGAATGGCGGGGGAAACCGGAGAACCCGGAGAAAACCTGCCCAGACGCCGCTTCGTCCACCACAAATCCCACATGCAGGTCCCTGGGATTGAACCCGGGCCGCCTCGGTGGAAGGCGGGAAGTATTGTATTCCACCCAAAAATTCGATACCGAGATTTCGCCGGAAATATATGTTTTGAGACCCCGTGGATAAAAAAAAGCATCTTTGGAAACATATCCATCTGTGTGTGTGTGTGTGTGTGTGTGTGTGTTTGTGTGTCTGTGAACAGCATAACTCAGAACAGTCGGATAAACACCAAACTTGGCATTTAGGTTCAGTATCTTCCATAGATGCGACACGAAGATTTTCAAGAAAATCCCCCAACCACAGATTATCTTTTACATGCAATACTTTTCGAAAATTTTAATTTTCTCAAAAATGGCTCTAACGATTTGATTAAATTATCATATATTTAAGATGCTTTCATGACAAATAAAATGTATATCTCGAATTTTCTGGGGATGTCTCGAAAAGTATTCTTCATTGTGAACGACTTTTGCATAACTGGTAAACCATAAGAGATAGACAAAATTTTACTACACAGAAAATGTAGATCGCGTTAAAATGCACAATTCGTCATATACATTTTTTTTCGAGATATTGCTTGTTATTCCCTTAAATTTTCCAACTTTTTCTCAAATGAAAATTCGTTATTCATTTTTTTTTGTCCTGCTAATGCAAAGAGAATGGAATACTCCACATTTCAACCAGCTCTTCAAATATTTGACTATCGCTTAAAGCCTACCAATTCCGCTTGCATCTACAAGAAAATTAGCAATAAGATTAACATCCCGATATCTCGATTAACATGAAGCATATGGAGAATAAGCGTTTGTAAAAATAGTTTGTACAGGAGTAGAGAAAGTTATGTGAGTGTAACGCATTAGATTTTTTTGGTGTAGTGGAAGAAGAACAAATATTTATACAATTATAATATGTAAAGACTACTTCTGAACTGGTAGGTAATTGGTTCAAAAAATGGTACTGTTGCAATATGTCACATTTTTCCCTCCGTGACGCATTTAATCTTTTAAAGCTCTACAAGATACCCTATAAGAAAGATATGTCTTCGGAATTCCGTAGTTTAAATAATAATTTTATAGTGAAGGCAACGAGTCTAGGAGGAGATTCTGAAAATAAACTCTGATCCTCCAGGTTGGGGGTTATGCAAACGGCTGGTAAGTTTTACATGTAAAACTACTATTGCACAAAGCACCAGCAATTTGTAGTCAGAATGGGTTGAAGCCCAATCTGTGAAGTAGAAGTCTAAAATCACTGGGTAGGAGTCTGCAGCCTGATATAATATACAAACTGTTACAGAAATTCTCAGAAAATAAAGAAATAAATGAAAAAGCAGAAAAATAATTTTTAATGCTTAGAAGGCGATCTTTTTCTGTGATAAATAGGATCGGATATTGGCCTATAACTTACACCTTCTTGAAGTGTTACAAAAAAATTCACTCTCACTTGTCTGGATTGGATTTCTCTCTCTCTCTCTCTCTCTCTCTCTCTCTCTCTCTCTCTCTCTCCGACTTCTGTCTGCCTGCCTCTCTCTATCTACCTCATACACATACACACATAAAACTTTACAGAAACAGTCACATTACACATTTCTTATAAATACAAAGGAATAACGATAGCTAAATGTGTAAGAACTGGACACTGTATGAACCGCCTATACTATTTGCAAGCAATCGGGAGAAACAACTGAATGGAATGGTGACTTAACCATACAAAATCCGAAAGTATTCAACAATTCAAATCAATAGCAATGAATATCTCGGAAATATCTGATGGCATGAAAATATAACTGACATAATTGGTGTATATTGTAGATTTTTGCATACGGTAAACTTTTATCACTTACATTTTACTAGTAATACAAGATTGCACAAAATTCTTTCAGAATAAAGAGAACTTCACGGGTTATTCACAGAAAATGCTATACATGATGTTATTATCCATGTATATGTATTAAACATATAGTATTTAATCAAAACCATCAAAGCCATTTTGACACAAATATAAAGAAAATTGTCCAATTTTAAGAGTAGTTTTGCGTTGGGGATTTTCTTGAAAATCTTCATGTCACATCTTTTGAAGTTCTTTTAAGTAAGAGGTTTGGGAGGGGAAAGATCCCTATATTGAACCATTTACGCCAAAATTGTAAATAATAATGATAATTTCAAATCAAAACTTTCAGAAGCACAAGCGTTAAAGTGACAACTCCTTGCGCTATAAATACCCTCAACACAATTTAAAATTAATACAGTTTTCAATTAAATAACATTTAAAAAGTGAGATGGTGTAAATCGGTTCAAATTATGAATGTGGTCCTTAAATTGAACCACCCGTGTCTTAAAATGAACCACATAATTTAAAAGTTTAAAAGTATTTTTATTAATACAAAATACACATATTTTATTGTAGATTCAAAACAAATATGCTATCAGCAACAAACGTAGAGTCCAAAATTGTGATAAGAATTCCAATTTCCTTGAACATTTTGAATTTTTATATAATGACAATCACTTGGTTTTTGGGATAGGTATTATTTGCAAATACAGCTTTTACTAATTTTTACTCTCATACAAAAGAGTCCAATTATACACAGTCTTCAAAATAAAACACTTTCTTCTTGTCACTAACTTTTGCACACTTTTGGTGAAGCCATATGCTACAACTCATACACTGGATCATGTCAGCCACTGTTTTTAACATGATTTTTTTAACTTAACATATTATATCGATATTTACTCACAATATATATTATTCGCAGTTGAGAAATCCTAGAACTTCAATAGGTTTCCTAAATTGGACCAGTTCAATATAGGGTTCAAACAGTGGTTCAATTTACGAGTCACGCCATTTTGGAAGCTTTAGCATATATGTGACTAGGAGAGACGCTGCTTGAAAAAACGCATGCGTGAATATTGTTGCTAAGTAAACACTTCATAATATGCAATATATATAGCTCATCTCAAACTTGCCTAATTGGTCGTATAAGCTTAGCTAGATGAGTCAAATGTTACTTCTGAAGCACCAAAACCACACAACACTTCATACAATTGAAACCACAGCCCAGAATGCAAAGTCAACAACTCCAAGCATTCATAGCTGTACACGCCACGCTTCTGCTAGGGTTATGGTGCCATCTGTCGAAAAGTTGGGAAAATATCGGAGCGGTTCAATTTAAGAGGTGGTTCAAATTAGGGACCTTTCCCCTACTTAACTTACTACTCATTTTTGAGTTACGTTGTTTTTTGTTTCATGGTGCCACAAACGTGTATGTCCGATGAAATCTCGATATCGAATTTTTGGATGGAAACACTACTTCCTCTACTCATTATAAGTAAGAACTAGAAAAATTAAAAATGAATACACCGGAACTCCTTCCAGTTGAAGCTATAGGTTACGCTACAAAATTCAGCAAGCTGATTGCTGCATTTCACAGATTTAAATTCAATCTGTTTGTCAAGGAACGCTTCTATACAGAACAAAAATAGCAGCTGAATGGAAACCTTTTAAAATTCAATTTTTCCATATCAGAGACATAAAGAGTGAACTATTTCCAAACCATAAATTAAATATAGAGCATTTTAGTAATATCAGTATTAGAAAATCAAATTACGCTTGGCTTCGAAATCGTGTTCCATGATTGAATGGCTCGTTGTATATAATGCAATTAAGACAGAGACCTTAAATAAAACCTTTTAAAAAATTAGAGTATATTGATTTCGGTCCCTCCGAAATGAATTCTGGGTAGCGTTATTTAAAATTGGTTTTTTATGAATACGTTATTAAATTCGTACGACGTTCAAAAGAAGAGAATTAGATTTACGCTAAGTTCTCATCTCCGAACCAAGAAATTAATTTCGCCACACTGATGTATATGTAACCCAAAATAAGAGAAGTGGTAATGCATCCGTATAATTTTCATTCACTGTTGCATCTGTAAGAAAAAAATGATGTGTTGCATCTTATGACTTTCTCTACCCATTCTTCAACTAGCCGTCCTTACAAAAGATTGTTCTCTCTACTTCATGTTAACGCAGATAAACATTTGCATAAATGCTTTTATTAGATATTTCCTTGTACGTACCTGGGTACAATGGGAACAGGGGAATGTAATAGGCTTAAGTGATAGTCAACTCTTTTAAGAGCTGATCGCTACGTGATGACTGAAATTCCGCTCTCTTTCAACACCAGGAGAAAAAATCTGATGTGTTATATTAAAGAGACTTTCTCTACCTTCTAACATTTATTAGTGGGTATACAAATTATTATTACGAAAGTTTATTTTCCTATCCAGTTTATTTTAAACGAGATAAACATTTGCAGAAATACGAGGGCTGATCAATAAAGACTGAGACTGATTTTTTCACAGTATTTATTACTCCATTTCAATGTTGACATGATATTTTTCAAAGTAGTCCCCTCCTACTTGAATGCACTTTTTATAGCGTCTCTGCCAGTCCTCGAACACATGGTGCAGGCCATTCTTTATCAGTTATTTGAGAATCGCATCACTTTTCCTCAGCACGCTTCAGTGCTCTCAAATCGAATGCCCCGGAGCTTTGCCTTTAGTGATGGGAATAAAAAGAATCACAGGGGACAAGATTGGGGTTATAAGGCGATGCAGTACGCAGGTGATGTTGAATTCCTGGACTTGATTTGCGACGTGAGGCTATGCGTTGTTGTGATGAAGTCGCCACCCATTCTGATGAAGTTCTGGATGTTTCCTTGCTATGTGCTCCCTCAGTGTAGCCAATACTGGCTTGTAGTACGCTGCTGTAGCAGTAGTGTGAGGAAGAACAACAATCACAGCAGCTGTGTTGATGTTGACTTCAGTCATAGCAGAAGCCGAAGCACCAGGCCCACCTTGCTTAGCACAGAGGACTCGCCCTTCTTTGAAGTCCTTGAACCACCTAAATACTGTTGCACGAGATAGTGCATCTTCACCGTATGCTTGCTTCAGCTTTTCCAAAGTTTCAGAGGCTGTATGATTTAAACGAAAATAAAATTTTATTGCTCCTCTCGTGTCGAGTGGTATGCGAAATTCAAGTAGGGTCAACAAATACAGCATTACTACCAACCTACCGATACAAGAGTGCTGCCGTCTATGGACATTATACATGAAACCCCGCTCTTTTCAAATATTCATGGTAGAGACAGGAAACTCTCAAGAAAGCTACAGGAAAAAATCAGTCTCAGTCTTTATTGATCAGCCCTCGTAGTTACATTGCACATTTTGTTATAGACATAAAGGGAACAGTGATAGTCAAATGTTTTAGAATTAGACGCTATATGCTGTCTTTAAAATTCCATACTCTTTCCATGAATAGTGAAAAGCAGCAGAAAATCGATGTGATTTGAAAAGAATGGCTAAGTATTTAACAATTCGAAACGTTAATAACTGATATCTTGGCTATGACTGGTGTCACAAAAAAGTTATTTGAAATAAATTTTGTTTTAAAGAGATCTACAATTTTGCTCAGCGAGTATATCATCTACTCGCTATGTTTTTTGTGCAGGACGTTTTCGTCTATCGCTTCACGTTTACTAGGTATTTCTTCCGAATGAAGTGGACTTCACAGTCTCTTCCCAGTAAATTCAAGACATACATTTTATTTATCATGTAAATAACTTTAATGTATGGTATTTTAATCAAAATCATTAGAGCCATGTTTCAGAAAATAAAAAATATAGAAAAATGTTTCATTTAATAGGTGTTGGTGTGGGGGAATATCTTCGTGTTGCATCTTTTGAAGGTACTGAACCTAAATGCCAAGTATTTAAAAATAACCGAACATTATTTTCCAAAAACATTTTCATTCATTACCTTACACTTTACAGTACTTCACATAGCCACCACCGTTATTCAGGTACTTGTAACGGGAAACCAGTTTTTGTATGCCTTCGTCAAAGAATGATGCCGCCTGTGACGAAAGCCAAGTCTGTACTTCTTGTTTCACATCATCATTGTCTAAATGTTCTTCATCAAGGAATTTCTTCAGATGAAGTAACAGATGAAAATCGCTTGGTGCCCAATCCGGATTGTGGGGAGGGTGGACGAATTGTTCCCAACCAAATGTGATCAGGTCTTGAGTATGTGTGACCGGGCATTCTCATGAACCAAAAGGATTCCACGCGAAAGCATACCACGCCTTCTGTTCTCTATTCCACGACGTAGTGTCTCACAATAGACGTCTTTGTTGTTTGTTGCATTCCTGGGCAAGAATTCAACCAGCAAAACACCTTGTCTGTCCCATAAAACCGTGCACATAATCTTGTGAGTGGATGTCGACTGTTTGCATTTCTTCTTCACGGGGGATGCGTGCCTCCACTCCATATTTTTGTTGCTTTTACTCACGAGTATGTGAGACACCCATATCTCATCACCTGTAACGATGTGCATTAGCAAATCATCGCCTTCCTCAGCATATCGCGAGAAACAAGATTTTTGGCCACCCATCTTGAGCACAATTTCCGCAATCCTAAGCGTTCTCTCAGAATGTCTAGATGAAGGACCTTGAAATTTGTGGAAAATGCTAAGATAACACAGCTTATACCTAATCATCCATGATCACAGAGGGTCGGGCACTCCGACCGATCATGCACATTTTCATGGCCTTCGTTAAATGTTTAACCCATTTCCTCACCATTACATTACTCATTATTGTTTCCCAATAAACTTCTCACAATTTTCGATTAATATTTGCTGGCGTAACATTACATTTCTCGCATTCAAAAAACGAATCACTGATCTGACTTCACAGTCGCCGGGTCGTACCATTGTTGGAAGATTTCAAACCGCTTGACAATAGGAAAACACAAAGTGACGATCGCTCACAGCTGCGTCTGGCTTTCTAATGAATGGAACGCTACAGTGTTTTTTTTGGGTTTTTTTCGAGTGGAGGAGAAAATGATTTAATCACTTACCCCAGCCCCGATGGGAGTCGGGACTGAGAGTGTGGGACTCACCAATAGTCGGCATACCCACTAAAAACTCCTCCACCGGATGGAAAAAGGAAGAAGGAGAAAGTGGAATGGCGTGGCTTTTTGCGGTCCCGCATAGCACCCGCGTTAGTACGTGAAAGATGGATGTCTCCGCCCTATGGGCTGGAGCGGGATAGGTGGTTACTAGGTTGCAGCCATGAAACCTGACTGCAACCCTAGTGGAAAAATGGCGTGGGTTTAAGCAAGTGAATAGAAGTTAGGATCTAGGATGGTGCTGACGATGATGTTCCTGTTGCTGATTGAACTCCCTGCATTGCTGCAAGAAGCTCGCGACTCTGGCCGGGTCTGGCTTCGGCCGGTGACCGAGCGATGAAACCCGGATGGCTTCTGTGATGGCTGTGAGTCTGGAAGATGTGCTGTCGAACTGCCCAGCCAGGAAAACCTGTTGGGCAGCTGATGATTCTTGAAGTTCCCGGATGAGTTCCTACAGTTTTTTTTTTTTCCCCGTGGGGGGAAAAATGCATTGCTGCATTCGACCCCCAGCCGGTGTGCAATGGCTGAGGGGATATGTGGGGCTCGCCGCTCAAAGCGCGGAATACCCACTAAAAAACCCCACCACGTGTTAATCTATGAAAGCTAGAAGTAATTTCGTGCAATTTTAGTCGGGTCCCGCATAGCACCCCGGTTAGTCAATGAAAGGTGTGTAGCTGGCATGCAATGCATGCGAGCGCGTCAATAGTTAGTTACCCGGAATTACACATGACAAATGCCCTAAGTAACCCCGGGTGATTAATCGTGCATTATACTAGGTAATTGTGATATTATACTAATTGGATACATTCTATGATATTACTAGGGTTTACTTTCTTGCAGATTAGTGCAATCGTTATTATTGTATGTCTAATCTATGTTAGAGCAAAAAGTTGTGTGGAAATACTCTTAGGCTATGGGCATAGCCTGTCGTCATGTGTGCTTCTGAGTTCCTTCCCTTGGGAAGGTCGTCAAGCATTTCAGCCAGGAGGATGTCCTGGGTCGTCCGATTTGCAAGACTGTCTTGCTCGTCTTCTCAGTTCCTACAGTGGCAGCATACTAAAACGGTACTTAATTTAAAGCGAACCTCATAGTAAACGTCTGTCATTATTTTCTTGTAATCATGTTCCCCCGATTCTCTCCGCCGTTGCTATGTTTATACAAATATATCTGTCGAAAAAATTCTTGTTCAGTATATGTCTTTACATGGAGTGTGTGTTACTAATGCGTGACTCATGACAAATATATTTATGACCAAATGCCCATTATGGGCCATTTTAAAGTGAAACTTTATATTTCCCTCGGGTAAACAAAATCCCGATAACCGCTGCAGCAAATTTCTCCTAAATACATATTTATGACAGTTTATATAAACTCTCACTGCCAGAGAGAAGCTTTAGAGTTGCAAAACTCTAATTATAATCATTATAGAGGCTGGAATTTGTCAGCATTAAAAACTCGCTTACAAAATCTTGAAATAAAATTAATTTAACTTGGTTGTATCAGATGGTCTAGCTTCTTTTTAGATATGATTCTGCCACGGCTGCCTTCATTTGGTAGATGACACTCTTATGCTATCTCAGGCAATTAGTCTGAGTAGAGAAACATTCATATTGAAATTAAGACTGTTGGTATTAATGCTGGCTTTTTATTCTCACAAATTGAATCTTTCGTTCAGCAAAGATTATAACGACGCTATTTCATTCGCGTGATGAACTAGTTACAGCAAGAGCAAATATAAGTCGTCATAAATTGATATGCTTTTATGTTCTTGAATTATTCAAACTATTTATTCATTTATCAACACTCGAATTAATAATCTCCACTATTATACATAAATTATAAATCGTAGAACCTCTATTATTCTTAAACTCGACCCTATACAAACTACATACACTACGTGATCAAAAGTATCCGGACACCTGGCAGAAAATGACGTACAAGTTCGTGGCGCCCTCCATCGGTAATGCTGGAAGTCAATATGGTGTTGGCCCACCCTTAGCCTTGATTACAGCGTTCACTCTCGCAGGCATACTTTCAATCAGATGCTGGAAGGTTTCTTGGGGAATGGCGCCCCATTCTTCACGGAGTGCGGAACTGAGGAGAGGTATCGATGTAGGTCGGTGAGGCCTGGCACGAAGTTGGTGTTCCAAAACATCCCAAAGATGTTCTATAGGATTCAAGTTAGGACTTTCTGCATGCCAGTCCATTACAGGGATGTTATTGTCGTGTAACCACTCCGCCACAGCCCGTGCAGTATGAACAAGTGCTCGATCGTGTTGAAAGGGCAATCGCCATCCCCGAATTGCTCTTCAACAGTGGGAAGCAAGAAGGTGCTTAAAATATCAATGTCGGTCTGCGCTGTGATCGTGCCACGCAAAACAATAAAGGGTGCGAGTCCCCTCCAGGAAAAACACGACCACACCTTAACACACCACCTCGGAATTTCACTGTTGACACTACACACGCTGGCAGACGACGTTCACCGGGCATTCGCCATACCCACACCCTGCCGTCGGATCGCCACGTTGTGTACCGTGATTCGTCACTTCACACAACGTTTTGCTACTGTTCAATCGCGTAATGTTGACGCTCCTTACACCAAGCGATGCGTCGTTTGGCATTTTCCTGCGTGATGTGTGGCTTATGAGCAGCCGCTCGAGCATGGAATCCAAGGTTTCTCACCTCACGCCTGTCATAGTACTTGGAGTGGATCCTGATGCAGTTTGAAATTCGTGTGTGACGGTCTGGATAGATGTCTGCCTATTACTCTTTACGACCTTCTTCAAACGTCGGCGGTCTCTGTCAGTCAACAGACGAGGTCGGTCTGTACGCTTTTGTGCTGTACATGTCCCTTCACGTTTCCACTTCACTATCACATCAGAAACAGTGGACCTAGGGATGTTTAGGAGTCTGGAAATCTCGCGTACAGACTTCTGACACAAGTGACACCCAATCACCTGATCACGTTCGTACTCCGTGAGTTCCACGGAGCGTCCCATTCTGCTTTTTCACGATGTCTAATGACTACTGAGGTCGCGGGTGAGTACCAGGCAGTAGGTGGCAGCACAAATTCACCTAAGATGAAAAACGTATGTTTGTGGGGTGTCCGGATACTTTGGATCACATAGTGTATATGGTGGAAAAGCAGCACGATTTTGTTTCCTTCCAAATTCTATGCTTTAATAGTGACAACACAATAGTGACAATTAAACATAATTACCTTTGAAGTGAATTTAAATTAGTACTTCAATGTTTTATAGTATACTTTCAAATAGCGCGAATTCTTTTATGTTAAATGTAATTATAATCCTTTGTATGCGAGATGTTCGTGTGATCTTGAGTAAGAAAGGCTTAAATCTGCTTCTGCTAGTGACGTCGTATTATGGTATTAAATAACAAATACTACAGCAATACAATGTAAGTAAACAAATAGAAAAATCCTACCTAGATTAAAAATTTTCGTGCATCACAACCATTCACATGTTTTAGAACAATGTTGGGGCAATGCCTATAAAATGGTACTTATCACACACACTGGGTACAAGTTTTATATACAAATTTACTTGGATTTGTTTCTTCACGCTGATTTAACCTTAAGCTGTATCCCTGATTGACAAAAATTAAATTAAGCTGAGCTTTATTTATGGACGCTCTTTAAGTGTTATGGTTCTTAGCGTCCCATTCTATACTGGGCATGAGAGGCCGGAAATTTAGGCTTGAAGTTCTCTTATATGCAGTAAATCTACGACACGGGATCACTGGCTTTACCTCACTTCTGAAGAAAGCCATGCTAAGGATTTTGACGCCCTCAAAAATTCCATCGCTCCACGCCGGCTTTGAACCCACGACTTCGGGAACCAGAGGCTAGCATGGTACCCGTAGACCATGGAGGACGACAGGTTATTTTTATTATTCAATACAAAACATTTATATTTTGGAATGCGAGGACACGAATAAAGAAAGAGAGAATTTAATACTAGAGAAATGGAAACATTTACCAATAGAGCTAAAAGTTACGAAGATTTTCAATACAAGATCAAATGAATATATGTAGAAAGCAAGAAAATATTTATGACAAATCTGGTGTGTTACACTCACATGACTTTCTGTACTCTTGTACAAATTATTTTTACAAATGCTTATTCTGCATATGCTTCATGTTAATCGAGATATCGAGATGTTAATCTTATTGCTAATTTTCTTGTAGATGCAAGGGGAATTGGTAAACTTTAAGCTATAGTCAAATAGTTCAAGAGCTGGTTGCTATGTGGAGTATTCCATTATCTTTGCATTACCAGGACAAAAAAATCTGATGTGTTACACTCACATGACTTTCTCTACTCTTCTACAAACTATTTTTCAAACGCTTATTCTCCATATGCTTCATGTTAATCGAGATGTTAATCTTATTGCTAATTTTCTTGTAGGTGCAAGGGGAATATGGTAGTATTTCAGCGATAGTCAAATCTTTTAAGAGCTGGTTGCTATGTGGCGCATTCCATTCTCTTTGCATGTTCAGGACATAAAAAAATGAACAACGAATTCCCATTTGAGAAAAAGTGTATTGGAAAATTTAAGGGAATAACAAGCAATATCTCGAAAATGGTTCACTCAACAAAACTGTATATGACATGAATTGTGTATTTTAACGCGATCTACATTTTTTGTGTATTAAAATTTGTCTATCTCTTATGGTTTACAGTTATGCAAAAGTCGTTTCAATGAACAATACTTTTGGAGACATTCCCAGAAAATTCAAGATATACATTTTATTTGTCATGAAAATATCTTAAACATGTGATATTTTAATCAAAATCGTTAGAGCCATTTTTGAGAAAATTAAATTTTTCGAAAAATGTTCCATGTAAGGGGTAATCTACACGCACACGGACATGCTTACAAAAATGTTGTTTTTTTTTGGATTCACGGGGCCTCAAAACATGTATTTCCGGTGAAATCTCGGTATCGAATTTTTGGGTGGAATACAATACTTCCCCTACTTACTATACGTAGTAGAGAAAGTAAAAAGTAAATAGTGGAAAATTAAACTTCCCCTTATATATACAACAGAATGTTAAATATAAGGAGAAGAGAAATAATAAGCAGCTCCACTGTATAAAATGCATGTAAGTTTAAAGTAGACAATAAATCATTCACTCATACAAAATATACATATGTGGTGTTTGAAGATTATCGTATGGCATATTCATAAATACGTATTAAAGTATAGGTCATACAATCGGATGCTGTAAATTATATATAATAAGATTTAGACTTTGAGGGTCCAGACTAATAATTTGTATGGTCAACCACACTAATACGTCGATTACATGTGACGTAACTGAACTGTTATGTCATTCATAATACTTCAACGATCTTATGATCTTACTCGGCGGCGCGCGCAACTGCCCTATCGCCCATACATTTTAACCCTTTCGAAATAGCAGTCCACTGAGATCCATTCCCCAGATAAACAATGAAATATGTGTATTTAAAATAAAGTAAGTTCTGTTCATTGTAATTTTAATATCATAATAAATTTGAGTTCATTTCCTTTGCTTCAATGTGTGTAGTTTTCACGTTACTTACAAAAAATCAATAAGTACGGCGTGGACTCAACACTACTGCCATTTATTGCATTACTCGCAAACACGCTCAAGGTCCTGCCATCAGTACTGCCATCCGATCAGCATTTAATTATCCACAATTAACAAGGTAAGATATTTTTATAAAAACTCTAAAGTTTTGAATTTATAGTGTGTGCGACCAAAAACTTACTCATATGTAACTTACTATATTGCTAATGAAAAGTAAGATATAGGTTATGAAAACTATGAAACTCCCGTCTTGATTACTACCATTATAGCCTTTTGCACAATATACAGGGTCTTCAACAAGAGTGTCATATCTTTAACATGTGATAGCTGCCGTTGTTATTGAGTTACAACTGTCATTTTTTTCATGTGGTTGCAGTTGTTATTGACAAATAGCCATGATACGTTATGGCATTCAGCAACGCGTAGAAATTGTGAAAATTTATTATCAAAAGAGATCCTCTGATCGCCAAACTTTCCGTGTATTGCGTGAAGTTTACGGTGTGCATAATCGTCCCTGTTAGAGAACGATTCGGCGTTTGATCGATAAATTTGAAATAAGTGGTTCTGTCAGCGATCAAAGGTCGACGTAAGCGCTCCAACGAAAACATAGGCGCCGTTCGTGAGAGTGTACGCGAGAACGGAAACAAAGCAATTGTTCGTCGAGCGCAAGAATTGGGGTTTTCGCTGACCGCAACTTGGCGAATTCTGCATCTGGACTTGAAGTTTCACGCTTACAAAATGGTGTTAGCTCAATAACTAAAGCCCAACGACCATAGGTTCCGCCGTGTATTCGCTGGCTGGGCTATGGAGCAATTGGAAGCTGACCCGGATTTTTGCGAAAAATCATCTTCAGCGACGAAGCCCAGTTTTGGATGGATGGTTTTGTTAACAAACAAAATTGCCGCTAATGAAGCAACCACAATCAAATGCAGATTCAAGAACGACCACTTCATCCCCAAAAGGGTACTGTGTGGTATGGATTTTGGTATGGTGGAATCACTGTGTGGTATGGATTTTGGTATGATGGAATCATTGGTCCATATTTTTTCCAAGATGAAGACGGAGAAGCTCTAACTGTCAATGGAGAATGATACCGGGCTCTTATAAGGGACTATTTTTGGCCTCAATTGGATGGAATGGATCTCAGAAACATCTGGTTTCAGCAAGATAGTGCCACATGTCATACTGCTCTTGAAACTATCGATGTTTTGAAGGAGAAGTTCAGAGGTTTCATCATTTCCCGTGGTGGTGATGTTAAGTGGCCCACGAGGTCATGTGATTTAACGTTGTTGGATTACTTCTTGTGGGGTTATGTTAAATCTCGAGTTTATGTCAACAAGCCAGAAACATTAAATGATGTTATGAATAATATCACGCCGGTTATTCGTGAAGTTGGACCTAATTTACGTTCTTCTGTCATTGAGAATTAAGTCAACCGTATACGCGCAACCCAACGAAGTCGCGGCGGTCACTTAATTGATGTTCTCTTCCACACGTAATAACATTAATTATGTTCCAAAATAACAAAAATAAATAAAACTCTATAATTTATAGAACGTGTTTTATTTAAGTTCAAAGATAGGGCACTCTTGTTGAAAGATCCTATACTATTTAGAAATAACTTGAAACAACTACTGCCTCATCTCTCACTATATTTCGTTTGGAGTTTCTCGAACTGTAACTGTCGCCATGTAAACGTGAAATAACAGTGATTCCTATATCACTGACTTTTCTTTCTATTTGAGGATCAGTTAACGGAAATCGAAGTATCGCATCCGACTTTCGGCAGTGGTATCTGTTTCTCCTACACCCTGTTCTTCCTTACTGCTTTCTTGGTTTCATGTTGCTTTTTTATCTTTATTATCGGACCGAATTACCCAGTCATAAAAAGCAGCAGACACTCAGACAGAATATATTTCGCCGAGGTCTGTGTTTACTTGCTTCTGTATTGTTTCGAGCACTTCTCCCACCCTTCCCTGTGCTGTGATTGTTTCTGCATTCGTGAGAGCGACTGCGGGTTCAAAGATCACGTCGATAAAAGGGGTTGGTTTGATAGCAACCCGCTCTACATAAACATCAGGGTAAAGTGGATCAAAAACTGTACGTGAGTGTTCCCAACCCTCTACGGGATGAATTATTAATAGAACCCGTGGCCCAAAAGTGGCAAATACCAGCTGCAGTTCCTTCGTATAGCAAAAACTACTCAGCTTTTACTTTTTAGGTTACAAGATATTTCGAGGTCAATAGCATGAGGAAATGTAATGTTTATATCCGGTGGCCCAACAGCGACGTATTTCATGTGTGCAGATAACTCTTCGTTCGTTAAAGGAGTTGCAGAACTCAACGGGGCAGTTCTAAGTAAACACAGGTCAGTGTGAACTGCAACTGACTCTTGCTCCTTCTACTCCTCTTGCTTATCGGCAAAGACAAAGTACGGATCAGTCTCATTGAGAGGTGCTTCCTACTGTCCATTCCAGACCAGAGTTCCCTCTATGTAAACAAAAGCACGTGCTTCTGCTTCTCACGAACCTAAGCACATATGCTTACGCCAATGTAAATAGTTCCTAAATAAATGTGTTTCATCATGAAATATTGGGGTAGGGAATGTATAGAACTTCGCATTTTATTGCGATTATAATAACTCATTGGTAAAGGTAATCGAAAAGTACTATCTGTTAAGATATTAAAAAATATTATTTTCCTGATGGTGTCTGCTAATGAGCTAACGCTGAGAGTATCGTTTTTGTTAATTACTAACAGTGTGCTTGACTATCATTGACTTGCATATACAGAAATGCAGCAATGAATTACCAGAGGCGCAATCTGAGTACGGAATAAACACAGGAAATATGATAAGCGATTAGTCATTCATAATATGCAAGTACACGTGTGCTCAGCTCAGGTCAAATCAGTCAGTTGGTATTTGCGTTTTCTTTGGCAGAGGAAGGTTCTTGTAGTGCGAATAACACAAAAATGGGAAACCATTAAAAAGTGGCGAGAAACAAATAATACTTGTGTTCAACTCACTGTTAGAAAAATACCCGACACTTGCAATAGTGTATAATTACAAAACTAACATCCGAGTTTAAAGGCGCTTGTCGCAATTCTCATGGCTCGTGTTATCTTATTTACTGGGCGCCTCGTGTTTTATTATTTTAAATTTGGGTTCTTTGTCCTCCGGCTAGCTATTATAACTCAGTCGAACAAGTGTCCCTAAGCAGAGCGTGTAAACGGAAAGTAGTTGTTGCTAAAAGATAAACTGATTTAAAAATTGGTTTCTAGACCTTTATTGTCGTCACACTTAATTAATAATGGACATATTTAATCTTTATACATGCCTGACTGAAACTGTGATATTTCCGAACGTAACTACAGTCGTTTTACTTGCCGCGCACCAATTACTTCGCGTACTTTACATTTTTGTAACTAATTCTGCGACGTGCACCTCGTGAGAGATTCTTCAGAACTGTGCGACGTGCATCTCGTGAGAGATTCCTTAGAACACTTCCTTATGGCTTGAGAATATGTACTCCTTCACCTCGAATTGCCTAAACATTATACTATAGCTCACCTCGAAATGCCTAAACATTATACTATAGCTCCTATTGGTTACCAAATTGCGCCCACTTTAGCGTCTGTTTTAATCAGCCAATCACTACTACTACTAACATATATACTCTAGGGAAGATATTCCCTCCATTTCTAAAAAAGGCACGCTACTCTGACGTCATTTGTTTATCTCTTCTTAGTGATAAACAACTCACCCCCTCGGTTTATTGTTACCCACTTCTATTGTCACTTTCAGTTAGGTGGTGTAAACTTGTTTCCTAACAATACTTATGGCTAACAAACATCTAAAATCCTGTACATACAATAAGATTGATTTACACTACAATCACTTTGGCATTCACAGCATGTTATGATATAAAATATTGCCTCGCGTTTCAGCGAAAAGTGTAACCAAAGCGCGCCGGGAATATAAACAGATTGGTGTCGTAAAAACCCCAAAGAAGAAAGGCATCAAACCACGTCGTGTTATAGCACAGATAGATGCTATTAGAAATAACGTTCACCAATTTTTCTTTTAAAAGCAGGCCGCCGACAATGGATAAAGTGCTTTCTGTTGTCAACAATGATTGTGACCTTCCAAATTTTAAAATAACCACACTTTATAGATTCTTGTTAGAAATAGGTTTCACGTTTTCAAAAAGATTAGAGAATAACGTGATCACTGATAGAGACGATATCGTGTTGTGGAGAAGAAGGGATCTTAGATCTGTGCGTCAGTATCGGGTAAAAGGTGGCAAATTTCATTATTTAGATGAAACTTGTCATATCGAGGGGCACTCAACTTCTAAAGTTTGGATAGACACTATAGTAGGTTCAAAAGAAGTAGCTTTCCGTGCAGGTTTATCTAAAGGATTAAAAAAAAATCCAAGTGGCAGAGGCAAACGCATAATTGTCATCCATACTGGCAGCGACAGTGGTTTCGTCGACGGTGGATTACTCATTTTCGTGTCTAAAAAAACAGGTGATTACCATGAGGAGATGAATGGCGATGTTTTCCGTAACTGGTTTGAACGTGTATTGCCGAAAATCGAACCCAATAGTTTAATAGTGATGGACAATGACCCTACCATAGCGTTCAACTTTATCATCGCCCGAACAGTTCTTGGCGTAAGCAAGATGTGATAGAGTGGTTGCAGGAAAGAGAAGTGTACTTCGACGAAAATAGTGTAAACGTTGAATTAGTGCACTAGCGCAGGAAATTTCTGACAAGAATGCAAGAAAATATGTGATATATGATGTTGCATCTAAAGCTGGACATCGAGTGCAAAGATTACCTCCCTATCATAGCAATTTAAATCCAATCGAACTGGTTTGGGCATTTTTAAAAGGTTATGTCGCTAGAAACAATGAAACATTCAAACTGGCTGAAGTGAAAGAGCACTTCAACATGCAATCGGGAAGTGACACCCGAAATGTGGCAGGCGGATATTAGGTACATAATAGAATAGGAGAATAAACTGTGGGGACTCGATTTTGTGTGTGACAGTGTTGTGGATAAGCTTGTAATTAATTTGGAGGATAGCTGTGATTCCTGTATGGTAGCTGAGGCACCTTCGGTGAATTCGGATTTGGGTGTTGCAACTTTGCCTGAGGATTGTGATTAACGTAAGTAAAATGTACATTTCCGCATGCCTATAACCCAATTGCTATTTCAGGTTTCATTATGAACTATGATTTTCATGCAAGGCGCCTTTTTGTAGATTGAAAGAATTCTCAGCTGTATGTGATATTCAGCAAGCACATGCGAGAGGAAATAGCGGCCATTAGGGGCGGGAATTGCGAACTACTTTCGCGCGGATAATACAAAGAGTTTGTTGACAGTGAGAGGCACTCCGGTTTGGAACGGACATTAGGCATGCAATGGAGTATACAGTCCGTGATGATAGACAAAAGTAGACCCTTGCACCAGAGTGCACAGTCCTGATGATAGACAATAACAGACCGAAAAGGATTAGAACGTTTTCCATTTCATTTACACAGACTGTATTTTCGAGGGAATAAATTCACTTTTTGGACTGGTACACCTTCTTCATTTGAACTATCGTGTCCACCCATAGATGGATTTTAAATTGTGTTTAAGCTGCCCTTGTCCAACATTAGCCTACTTTAGCCTACAAATGGTATGTGTGGAAAAACAATTAACTGTCATTGACTGAGCCAGTATTGGTTAACTATAAAGCCCTTGAATAAAGTACTTAAATGTTGTACTCGCCTTTTAGGTTATGTTATCACAAAATGAATTTCAGGACGTCTTGTCAGATAAAGGTACGGATGAACGGAGGTGCCCCCGAAACGCAGGCAGAGCAACGCAAGTAGGTCGCAATGGCCCTTTTTGCTTCTATCATGACCCTGGAAGGGAGATTTTTTATAAATGCTCGATTGATAATGTAATTATTTACCAACGTGCCTAAATTATACCTCATTTCCCCTGTAGTAACTTTCACTGTTAAATTTAGATTTTTTAACGTTTCCACTATATTATGTGAGATAATTAGTAACTCCGACTTCGGAGTGCTTATACGAGGGCTGATCAACAAAGACTGAGACTGATTTTTTTCACAGATGTTTATTACTCCAATTCAATGTTTACATGATCTTTTTCAAAGTAGTCCCCTCCTACTTCAATGCACTTTTTATAGCGTCTCTGCCAGTACTTGAACACGTGCTGCAGACCATTCTTTATCAGGTCCTTGAGAATCGCCTCACTTTTCTTGAGCACTGCTTCAGAGTTCTCAAATCGAATACCCCTAAGCTTTGCCTTTAGTGATGGGAATAAACAAAAGTCACAGGGTGCAAGATCGAGACTATAAGGTAGATGTGGTACACAGGTAATGTTGAATTGTGCCAGAAACTGCATGACGATTTGCGACGTGAGGCCGTGCATTGTCATGATGAAGTCGCCCCCAGTCCGAGAAAGCTTTGGTCGTTTCTTTGCAATGTGCTTCCTCAGTGTAGCCAATACTGACGTGTAGTATGCTGCTGTAGCAGTAGTGTGAGGGGGAACTGCATGCTGGTAAATCATTCCATTACAGTCAACAAATGTAATCACCATCACCTTCCCTGCAGATGGAACAACTTTTGCCTTTTTTGGTGTTGGAGAACCTGGCGATTTCCACACTGTGCTGGCTTGTTTTCCTTCAGGATCATAATGATGCAGCCATGACTCATCACCAGTGTTAATCGATTTAAGAAATGCATTCCCTCCATCAGCAAAGAGACGCAGCTGGTATGCGAAATGCACGTAGGGTCTACAAAATAGAGCATTACTACCAACCTACCAATGCGAGAGTGC
This sequence comes from Deroplatys truncata, assembly GCA_030765065.1. Taxonomy (NCBI): domain Eukaryota; kingdom Metazoa; phylum Arthropoda; class Insecta; order Mantodea; family Mantidae; genus Deroplatys; species Deroplatys truncata. The sequence continues at coordinate 124,784,694 of CM060980.1, read as the reverse complement.
TGTCGCCTACCAACATTATACATAAAAACCCGTTCTTTTCAAAGATTTATGTTACAGATACGAAACTATCACGGAAGCTACAGAAAAAATCAGTCTCAGTCTTTGTTGATCAGCCCTCGTACTTATGGTCTGTACATCATTGTACTTTACACCCAACTGAATTAGGCTTGGGGGCGTTATCACCAACTTTCCTGAACTTAAACATTTTAAACATGTTCCTCTTAAAATCTTATTGGCTGCGTTCTTTCAGCTTGGGACATTCTCGAAATACTTAATAGGTTATAATTCGCTGTTTCTAGACATGTGACCTCTCTTCAGTAATATACGCTGAGCTAGCTTGTGACATTCTCCTACACACTGACTCAAGGTTCTGCTATTGTGTCAGCCCCCTACAGGTCGGTTCGTCTGCATCCTAATTCTGACAAAATGTTGCTTGTCCGCTTTATATGAGTGTCCCACAGCTCCAACTAAACTCCTACACATATACAAAAGTTATACTTAATGTCAATTACATAGCACGTATCTTGCTTATTACTATGTTGCAAGATTTAGTTCTCATATTAATAACTGATCTGAGAAGGACTATTAATTATTACAGTTAGCAATAATTATTAATAACATGTGTGCATATGTATGACTATAGATACTGTCTCCAGGTCCCGTGAAAAAGAAGAAAGAACGAAACAAAATCTGATGTGTTACACTCACATGACTTTCTCTACTCTTGTACAAACTATTTTTATAAACGCTTATTCTCCATATGCTTCATGTTAATCCAGATATCGAGATGTTAATCTTATTGCTAATTTTCTTGTATATGCAAGAGGTATTGGCAGGCTTTAAGCGATACTCAAATATTTTAAGAGCTGGTTGCTACGCAGAGTATTCCATTCTGTTTGCATTACCAGGACAAAAAAATTAATAAACGAATTTCAGAAAAAGTATAAGTATTGGAAAATTTAAGAAAATAACAAGCAATATCTCGAAAATGGTTCACTCAACAAAAAAAATGTATATGATCTACATTTTTTGGTAGTAAAATTTTGTCTATCTCTTATGGTTTACCAGTTATGCAAAAGTCGTTCACAATGAAGAATACTTTTGGAGACATTCCCAGAAAATTCAAAATATACATTTTATTTGTCGTTAAAGTATCTTAAATATATGATATTTTGATCAAAATCGTTAGAGCCATTTCTGAGAAAATTAAAGTTTTCAAAAAATGTTTCATGTAAAGGATAATCTGGGATGGGAAGGATTTTCTTGAAAACCTTCGTGTCGCATCTCTGGAAGATACTGAACCTTAATTCCAAGTTTGGTGTTTATCCGACTGTTCGTTTCCGAGTTATGCTGTTTACAGATAGACACACAGACACACACGGACATGTTTCCAAAAATGCTTTTTTTTGGATTCAGGGGGCCTCAAAACATATATTTTCGATGAAATCTTGGTATCGAATTTTTGGGTGGAATACAATACTTCCCCTACTTACTCTACGTAGTAGAGAAAGTAAAAATATACTTAATATCTAATTAAATAACAAGTATCTTGCTTATTACTATGTTACAAGATTTACTTCTCATATTAATGACTGATCTCAGGAGGGCTATTAATTATTACAGTTAGTAATCATTAATAATATGTATATACCCTCACTCTAATCAATTGAACACGGTACTCTTGAATGTAAGGCATGCACCTACTCCCTCACCAAGTAATGGTTGTTATTAGTTGTATCATATCATATATTTTATTGGCTATTTAACAATTATACATTGTGATAGGTGTTTCTAAACTAGTTTTAAACAGAATATTATTGTTTTGTTATGCATTAAACTCTAAAATATTGATTATTATACTTTCAAATTCATGAAATTATTATTCTTTTCTATATTTTGTAAACAGATGTATATATAATTATGTTAGTGAAGTTTAAGAGGTCTATAACTGCCATTGGGTTTTAGCGCTTTACTGGAGCTACAACACTTTTTCCTTTAAGTGTAGCCAAGACAACATCCACCTTGAGCGCTCCCCCTGCTTTCTATTCTTGGTGGGTGGTATGCTTTTGCCAGTAGAGCATTTGTGTTTCTTTCCAGAAAAGAAAAGAATAATGCCTAGCATTTGGAAGGATATTCCACAAATCAGGAGGAAGAAGAAGATATTTCTACATATCCTGTTTCCAATGACCCAGATTCACGAACCTAAATTTGAGAAAGACACGCAAGCACTCAGCAGAAAATGAGAAGGTTTAATATTTACGTGAACCACGCCGAAAACAGACGAGCGAGATGGAGGTAATCTGATAGAAATCGAAGAGCTTGGTTTTCTCCGTCTGGGGAAATCATGCAATGGCAAGGACTGCCGAGGCAGCAGGTGAAAGCAAACAGAGCAAAAAGTTTCCTGCAGACGGGGCGTCAGCGCATTTTGTTTCGGCCGACATTCTAATTGTGTAACCTATTGCATCTGGGAGAGCCTACCTTCCCAAGATGTCCTCCAGCGATGATGGGATATTTGAACCCTGACATACTCTAGTTCAAGTGTAGGTATATGATCTGATAACCGATACTAGAGGTATAGTGGTTATCAAGGCACGAAGACCACGATTTAAATTCCAATAAGATATTGCCTGATGTTTTTGCTTAGTTTTCCATAGTCCTGATAACTGTGATATCGTAATTATCGACAGGAATATATAAATAATTAAATAAAGAACTGATAGGAACAAATAATTGCAATAAATAATTTCCGTATATTATACCAATATATAATATAATAAGCTTCAGTTGAAAGATTTCTCTGGAGAAAAACATAATTAGTGAGTCATGATAAACAGTCATTAGTGACAGCGTGAGGAGTGAAAGCATTTGCTTAAAGATTCTTGGAATGTAGTTTGGTTATAAGTTCAGTACGTTTGAACAATCGCAATGACAGACATCCTTAAAAAGAGAAAGGTAATGAAATTCTGAGAATCGGGGAAGTAACCCATTGCAACAAGGTAACAGATATACGCGTAAGAAGGAGACTTGGTGGGGTAGTTATAAATAAGGCGGAGCTTAATTAATAAAAGAACGTGTATTGCTAAAATTAGCGTCTTTCCTTTCTTTTCTTCGTGTACTTGGGGCTTACAGTCTTGTACGGTAATCGGCAGTTCGTAGCGCCTAAGACCGCGATGAGTTATTAGTTACTTAGCGGTAGACACGAGGGATTTTGTCGGTAAGTATTTTAGCGACTCACGACATGTGACCCTTTAATTTTTTTATTGCTAAAACAATTATTTCAAACCGTTAAATTGATACTGAATAAGCTAGCAGGTATAATAATTCAATTATTATAGTTTAGAGAGCTGCGATTCATAATCAGTTTCATTCTTTATTAAACGGTCGATAACTTGCTTCAAAAGCTCAAGTATTAGGTCACATTAAATTTTTAACTCAGTTTAAACTGGTGTTACCTTTCAAAATACAGGCACGCCTTTAATTTGAAGGGGGTTGAGGACGTGCATTTGGGAGCGTAGCAGGATTAAGGGTTGGTGAGCAACTCTGAATAGCAAGACACAATTAACAGAAACGATAACAGATTTAATATAATAAACGATTAGACACAAAGACAGCGAGCAAGCAAGCCATTTTTAGGATTAAGTATTTAAGAAAGATCAGTTTCTAGTTACCTAGTGCCATTGAGCATATGTTACGCTGGTAGCCATACCCTAAAGGTGAATGTTGGTCTGGGCCGCGCCTCCGGCCGCATCTGGGTTGTTCCTATCAAGACTGCCATGCTCATAGATTTATGAAAGGGGTTTTATATCATAGATAGATGCCTCCACACAGGACATTGGCATATATGGAGAGTTAACCTCTACTCTATGAGTTGGCGTCACCCACATGATATCACAAGGTTATGACTGGCACTGAATATTCAGCTCATGCGTCCTGTGTTGCACCATGCGAAGTAAAAATGCAAGAAATAAGCTTCAGGTAAACCAAATTCTAAAGAAAAGTAATTTTTAGGAAAATAATTTAACTTAACTTGACCCATACGTTACAACACACCCATGCATATCCTGGGAGGAAGATCTCATAGCCAACCACTGTAGCAGCCAACAGCAGACATTGAAACAAAGGGCATCAAAAGCGACGACCATCGTCCGGCTTCGACTCACAAATGTTGGGGAGGTACCCTAAACTCGGACTTAGAATATCTCCATTCCCAGGTATCATTTCTTTTCATGCATCATTAGTGTCCACTCTCTGGGGCCGTATGTCGTAACAACGGAAGTTAAACATTACTTTAAAAAAAAACAAAAAATGTGTCCTTAAGTAAAAGTAAAGGTTCGGACGAACAGACTGGCCCCCGCAACCAGGTCAGAGCACCGCAAGTAGTCCAAAACAGCCCTTTTTGCTTCTACCAAGGGCGGATGAGGGGAGAGACCCGAAGGGTCACCACCTACAACCCTGAAAAGACGACAATGAAGGAGACAATGATTACACGAAAAGAAAAGTTACAGGCTTACTCACCCGCGAAAACCATGAAAAGCCCTTGAGTGAGAGAGAGCGGCCACCGGGGATCAAACCCGGGACACTCCGAATGATAGTTGTACACATTACTGCAGTGCAACATCTCTTGGTTGTGTACTTCAGTAAGAAATTGTGTACTGCTAGTTCTAATGCATCAAACCTCAAACCCTACTTGTGGTACGAAGCCAACTGATAGGTAGTATGATAACAAAGAATATAAAATAAAACGGTATATAAATGAATATTTTGGTAATATTATCGCGGTATGTAGAAGAAATATAGCATTCCAACCGAAAATTCGATATCGAGATTTCACCAGAAATTCACGTTCAACAGATTTTAGAAACGCCTTCGTATGAATATTTGAGGCAGTATTTTTAACACTTAAATGATTTCAGTCTAATTATATAATATATAAATTCAATAACAGCCCGCCTTAAAGCAATATGTGTATGTAACAATATATAAGAAGTGTAAATTACAGTCAATGTATATGTTTATATTATTGTATACATGTTCAATAATGTTATCTGAATGTATTACGTAATTTAATAATGTAGGAGCTGTGAGAAATAGATTAAAAGTTGATAACAATGAGGCAATATGGAAATTGAAAGTTTAACAAGTTTACTTGTGATTCTTGGAAGCAATTATGTAATTTTTGTATCAGCTTATAAAAGCCAATCAACAACCAGAAAAAGCTTTAGTTAAATGAAGGTATTCTATTGGAGTAGGATTAGCCAATCAGAAACTGAAATATAGCAAAATTTACAAATCTAGAAGTCAGTTGTTTGTAGACAGTGCTCATAACTGGACGCGTTGCTTGAAGACAATGTTCCTGATGTGTCCTCGAGAAATTTAGTATGTATTTTGTGTGAGACAAAAGTAGTTTTACCTGTTAAAAAGTGCAAGTAATTAATTAAAGAATCTCACAGCTCTCTATATCACTGAAGTGTTATTTAAATCGTGTCAAGCATTAATAAAAGGAATGGTAAAATTATAATCTGTGTAAGCCTACATTCTTGTCGCACCACAAACCTGCAAAAAGAAACGTGTCTCTAACAATAATACTGACGCAGCCGAAGCAAACATAAATATATAATATTTAAAAAAAACAGTCAAATTACAAAGTTAATATTTTTTAAACTTGGGGCGAAGGCTACCGGAAGCTTTTTACCATACGTGCGGTTGCAACTACTTCAAGTTCGGCTCCCCAACAGTTGAAATATAATATACCTCCTTCAATACAACAAATCTTCTTCAAATTGACGCCCAAAGCGTGGGGCAAATAACAATACTCCTCCTAAAGTTAACGTTTCTCATTTATAACTCCAAAACAAACGTCAGATAAATACAAAAGCACGTTCAGCACGTTCCAAGATATTCAAGAATATCCAGCCACACCAAACTACCCTTTACAGAGAAGGGTATTTGATTTTCACCAGAAAGAAAAAATTGCTCTGAGGGTTTTTATTAAAACATATATCTATGTTTGACCTATCGGCAGTAATATCTGTATATGTTACTTTTCTATAAACAGCAAGTAAAGACTCTTCTTTCTTCTTCGTAGCTTTAGTCGTTTACAGAATTTTCTTTCGTCGGAATTTTCCAGTATTATGCTCCTGAAATATTATGTCCGTTCTTTTATTTTTCAAACAGTATTAAAAATGTTAAGTTTAACATACAATAGCAAGCTTATTTTTAAACCCTTGACTGTCACAACATTGTCCTGCATTCCTCCTTGTAGTTACAACATATGTACTGAATATGTTTGTCATCACCAGGCAGAGGGGTTTTAGTAAGTAAACAGAGTAATCCTCTTACCGCACGGAGTTTAGGTGACTCAGGTACGACGGAAACACTCCTCCCCTCCCCCCAACACACGGTTTCAATGCAACTGTTACATTTATTCGCTGCTTACACACCAGTGGAGAACTGTAGCAATATGCCTCAAGTAAAGAAGAGTTTATACGTCAAAATTACAATAATTTGTGGAGGAATGTGGCAGGGAACACTTCCGCACAAATGGTGAAACTATCGGATGTAACATAGAGCTCAAAAGACGTTTAAAACAACGTGCTAAACAACACTGTAGTTTAATGAAATACAAAGAACATGTGATATTATTAGAAAGTAAAAATGAGGAATGCCCCAAATTGCAAATCAGAATTTTTCGAGCACCTGTTTCATACACTAAGAGCGAACATTGCTTTAAAAAGTATACAGCTTTCGAAATGCTTGTTTAGTAGCTTTCGTAAACAAATTGCACGCTATTAATAGCCAAACGTACCTTTCTAATACTTCTTTATCCTCATCTACCTTCAAAGTAGGGTGTAGTGCGCACAACTGTTCATATATTATTTTGTTTTTTCTAGAGAGCCATGCAAGGTCACAGGCGCTTCCAATCTCCCTCGCCACAACCCTCGGTGCATTCCTAACTTGATTTATTTACTAAAATGCCTCCGCCTGGTAATGACAAACATGTAGAGCAAAGCTAGCCATTTTTACAGCTAATTTGCTGACAGGGTGAGTATTTTAGCACATCAGATTTTGTCAAGTTGTCAAATCAGTCCCCTTTACAAGTACAAATCATTTGTGAACGTTCATAATGTGAATGTTATGTTAATATTGTTACATGTTGGGGTGAAGGACAAAAAGGTTACCAGAAAATGATTAATTTAGGTCACCCCAACACGCACATGGGGGGGGGCGCAACTCGCTAGCAGCAAAAAGTCCGGGACCTTGGTATGTAGATTTAGGGGAAAGCATGGGGCTTGTATTACACTGAAGAATTACATAACACACATTACCTTCACATACCTTGGATTTATTCCAAAAACGTTTGGCAACTCTACATAATTAACTAAAGAAACAGGATGGAGGGAGATACCACAAATCGTAGACCGGCCACACACACATACCTGGCTCCAACGACCACTTCCACTCGAGTGATGCTGTCTTTTCTCCCGCCAACCGTGTCTAGTCAAAGCCAGACAGGGTTGACGTCATACCAGACAGTTTCAAACAGATCTCTCCCTTTGGCGTGATCCGCACCGAAAGGAGAGACGGTTAAGCCGAAATATAATCAAGGAGATTCAATAATGCTACGTCTGGTGGCATCAATACAGCACAACAGTGCGTCTGGTAATGGTAATAAAATTATTATACTACAATATCAGCCAACAAATCAAATACACATTCTTTCACAAAGTGCATGACAAACTGTGTATCGTATTATTATGGAGCTGTCTGAATGTCTACAGCTTTCCCATGCTTTAGAACAGATTTTACTTTCTTTATTACTTACCTAGGGTAGGTTAGGTTAGATTATACAAAGGAGGAAGACACCTCGCACACTGCATTCTACATAGATCTATTGTGGCTACTACTTCTCAGGAGGAGGGATGAAATGAGGGAACCATAGGGGGCTACAGACGGCAGGCAGACAGGCAGCACAGACGCGCGGAAGTCCCTAACTGTTCTTGGCTCGAGAATTGGAGCTGTCCAGAGAGGGCGATGAATAATCCGTTCAATCAAGCAGCCTTCTAGTGTTCATTGTGAGTACCCTTTCTTTTGAGCAAGAATCCGGCACCACCATATGTCACGAAACATAGAGGCACACTTGAAAGATGAGAAGAAAACGGAACGAAAGGGAAATTATGCAAAGGAAATCGTGATCAGAAAACCACCCCAGCATTCGCCTACCGACCAGGGAAAACCACGAAAAGCCCAGGTCGGTATGGATGATCAACGAAATCAAACCTGGGTCATCCCGAATGAGAGCCTGACATGTTACCACGGAGCAATTTCGCTGGTTTACCTATAGTAAGCAGAGTAAGTATGAGGGGCACTATTTATATTTTGAGCCTTGGCAACCCTGAATGTTGTAGGTGCCATCTGACGTTTCCAATGGAAAGTTTGACATTTTTGGCCATAATTTACTTCAAACATTTTGTCAATAGTGCGTCATTTGTTTTGTTTACGCTAACTTGAAAATTGTGTGTCAACAAAAACATGGGATTAACTCGTGAAAATGTTCGTGCAATGATTTGTTACAATTTTCGACGTGGATTATCAAGACAAGAGTGCATCGATCAACTAACTTCCACATTTGGCGACTAAGCACCATCCTTTGCCACTGTGAAACGCTGGTATAACGAATTTAATCGTGGCCGCCGTTCGCTCAATGTTCGTGAAGGTCGTCCAAAATCAGTTGTGCCAGAAAACTTTGATGCTGTGCAAAAACTAATAATGACAGATCGTCATGCAACATATTGTGAGATTAGGCAACCCTAGGGATTAGTCCACCAGCATATATAAAATTTGAATGATTTATTTAGCCGTGAAAAAGGTTTGCTCTCGTTGGATCCCACATAATTTGATGTAATCTCAAAAAGATGCTCGTGTCGATTGGTGTACAAAAATGCTCAAGAAATATAATGCCGGTGCCTCAAAAGACGTATATAAGATTGTAACAGGTGACGAATCATGGATCTATGCGTATGAGCGGAACGTAAACAGCAGTCGACTGTATGGGTGTTTCAAGATGAAGCAAATCCAGCAAAAGTTGCTCGCACTCGAAGCACTTCGAAGCAAATGGTCAACCGCTTTTTCAGCAAAACTGGCCATGTGGCAACAGTGCCTTTAGAGGAACGTAAAACGATCAATGCCGAGTGCTACACAGCCATCTGTTTGCCGGAAGTCCTCGGTGAAGTAAGGAAAACGAACAAGAACCGTAGGATCGTTCTTCATCAAGACAATGCGATGGCACACACATCTCGTCTAACAACAGAGTATTTGAAGGTTCAAAAAATATAATTAATGGGTCATCCGCCATACAGTCCTGATTTGGCACACAAAGACTTATTTTTGTTCCCGAACATCAAGAATAAATTGCGTGGACAACGATTTTCGTTGGCAGCAGTAGCCGTTGATGCCTTCAAAAACCATGTTTTGGAGGTGTCTCAAGAAGACTGGAATAAATACTTTGACAAATGGTTCAAACGAATGCAAAAGTGTATTGATCATAATGGAGAATATTTTTGAAAAACAATAAAGCAGTTTTCAATCATAAATTACTTTGTTTTAATTATTAGGCTCAACATATAAATAGTGCCCCTCGTATTGTATTCCGCCCAAAATTTCGATATCGAGATTTCAATTGAAATATACGCTTTGAGACACCTGAATGCAAAAGCAGCAGTTTTATAAAAATATGTGTGTCCGTCTGTATGTATATGTGTGAATAGCATAACTCAAAAACGAAAAGTCAGATAAATACCAAACTTTGTGTATAAGTTCAGTATCTTCCAAATATACGACAGAAAGATTTTCAACAAAATCCCGCACCTTGGCTACTCTTTACATGGAACATTTTTCGAGATGGCTCCAAATATATGGAATAAAATGCACTATTAACGCATTCACATGATAAACAAAATGTATATATTGAATTTTCTGGATATAGCCTGTGAAGTCCACTTCATTCGGAAGGAATTTTTTATAAACATGTAAAGATGATAAACGTTACGCGATAGACGAAAATGTACTACACAAAAAATGTAGATCTCTTTGAAATAGACAATGTGTTTTAAATAACTTTCTTGTGGCATCAGCTATTTCGGAGATATCCGTTATTAATGGTCCGAATTGTTCAGTACTTAATTATTCTTTTAAAGTCTTGCCAATATTCATTAATTTTTTCTCACAATGTCATGGAAAGAACATGGAATTTTAATTTCCAGCGTATAGCGTCCAGTTTGACTATCCCTATTCTCTTTGTATCTGTAACGAAATGTGTAATGTAGCTATTTATACAAAGGTTTATCTCGATGAAAAATCTGATGTGTTACACTCACAAGACTTTCTCTACTCTTGTACAAACTATTTTTTCAAACGCTTATTCTCCATCTACTTCATGTTAATCGAGATATCGAGATGTTAATCTTATTGCTAATTTTCTTGTAGATGCAAGGGGAATTGGTAGGTTTTAAGCGATAGACAAATATTTTAAGAGCTGGTTGCTATGTGGAGTATTCCATTCTCTTTGCATTACCAGGACAAAAAAAAGAATAACGAATTTGAGAAAAAGTGTAAATATTGGAAAATTTAAGGGAATAACAAGCAATATCCCGAAAATGGTTCACCCAACAAAAAAAATGTATATGACATAAATTGAGTATTTTAACGCGATTTACATTTTTTGTGCAGTAAAATTTTGTCTAGCTCTTATGGTTTACCAGTTATGCAAAAGTCGTTCACAATGAAGAATATTTTTGGAGACATTCCCAGAAAATTCGAGATATACATTTCATTTGTCATGAAAACATCTTAAATATATGATATTTTAATCAAAATCGTTAGAGCCATTTTTGAGAAAATTAAAATTTTCGAAAAATCTTCCATGTAAAGGGCAATCTGGGGTGGGGGGATTTTCTTTAAAACTTTCGTGTTGCATCTCTGGAAGATACTGAACCTAAATACCAAGTTTGGTGTTTATCCGATTGTTCGTTTCTGAGTTATGCTGTTCACAGACAGACTCACACACGGACATGTTTCCAAAAGTGCTTTTTTTTATTCAGGGGGTCTCAAAACATGTATTTCCGGTGAAATCTCGGTATCGAATTTTTGGGTGGAATACAATACTTCCCCTACTTACTATACGTAGTAGAGAAAGTAATAAGCTTTCGTAAGAATGGTTTGTATACCCATGATAAACGGTAGAGGGTTGAGAAAGTCATGTGATTGTAACACAAAAGATCTTTTATCTTACAAAATATTAAAGTGTAATAAATGAAGTTCTTCAGATGATTCAAGGATGCCATAGAGACTGCAGATGTTATATCTCACATCACGTTATTATACCTTTGGCTACTTCGACAGGAAAAAAAGAACTTGCTTTGATTAATGTCTGTAGGCTACATCCCAGAGAAGATGAGAATGTATTGGCTTACATCTCTCGTTTTTCTTTTCCTTTTTACTTTCCACTGCCGCTTACTAAAGATAGAGGAATTATTGGATTTCATCCAAAAATTCTAAATCGAGCTTTCATGGGAAATACACGTTTGAGGTCCCTTGTGCGAGTATGTATGTGTGTGTTTGTGTGTGTGTGTGTGTGTACGCGCGCGCACGCGTACTCCTTAAGTAATCATGAAAATCAGTGAATACGAAGCATCGTGTCTGAGGCCGGCATCTAATACTGGACGAAGATTTTCAAGAAATTTCCCAACCCAAGACAAAACATTATAAGGAGACATTTGTGTTACTGTTTATGTTCACAAAAATGGTACAAAATAATTTAATTCTGCATGTTGTTTTTGTTTAAATTTTAAACGTCAATCAAAGACTGATAAACTCATGCAAGAGTATAATGCAGCGTAAAAATATGTCCAATATTCGGAGATGTTTGTCTAATTTTTCATACTTTTAAACTGTATAGCTTAAAAAGTTAAGTGGTCCTTCCAAGTATGCCGAACCAAGGATGGTGATTGGTTAGCTTAAAATGTTCATAGTGATTGAAACAAAGGATACAGGAATGGATACGACGATACCCGTTGTCAAGGTAATGCAATAGATTTTAAAAAGCTAAAGTGAGTTAAGGAAAGGCAGTACGGTGCCTAAGAATGGGTACTAGTGTATCTAACCTTTGTAATCAAACAGAAAGCAACAACAAATACAAAGCAAATAAGCTTTCGTAAGAATAGTTTGTGTACCTACTAAAAGCGATAAGGGGTAGAGAATGTCTTGTGAGTTTAACACATCAATTTTTACTTTCTCTACTACGTATAGTAAGTAGGGGAAGTATTGTATTCCACCCAAACATTCGATACCGAGATTTCAGCGGAAATGCATGTTTTGAGCCCTCCTGAATCCAAAAAGGCATTTTTAGAAAAAGGTCTGTTCGTGTGTCTGTGTGTCTCTGTGTCTGTGAACAGCATCACTCAAAAATGAAAAGTCGGATAAATACCAAACTTAGTATTTAGGTTCAGTATCTCTCAAAGATGTGACACGAAGATTTGCAAGAAACTCCCCCCACCCCAGACTAACCTTTACATGGGACATTTTTTCGAAAATTTTTATTTTCTCAAAAATGGCTGTAACGATTTTGATTAAAATATCACATATTTAAGATATTTTCATGACAAATAAAATGTAGATCTTGCATTCTCTTGGAATGTCCCCAAAAGTCCTCTTCTATCTGAATGGGTTTTCCATAACTGAGGAACCGTAAGATATAGACAACATTTTTCCACACAAAAAATTGTAGATCTCGTTAAAACGCACAATTTGTTTCATACACAATTTATTTTTGTCCAGTGAACCATTTCCAAAATATTCCTTGTTATTTGTTTGAATTTTCCAATACTTATACTTTTTCTCAAATGAGAATTCGTTATTCGTTTTTTATGCCCTGGACATGCAAAGAGAATGGAATGCTCCACATAGCAACCAGCTCTTAAAATATTTGACTATCGCTTAAAGCCTACCATATTCCCCTTACACCTACAAGAAAATTAGCAATAAGATTAACATATCGATATCTCGATTAACATGAAGTAGATGGAGAATAAGTGTTTGTAAAAATAGTTTGTATAAGAGTAGAGAAAGTCATGTGAGTGTAACACATCAGATTTTTTATTAAAGTAATCTTTTAAAATACTTTCGTGACTAATAAAATACATAACCTGTAATGTCCTCTTCAGTCTGAATGAATTTGGTATAAGTGGTAAACCATAAGAAGTAGATAGAGACTTACGACGCGAAAAATTAAATCATCTTGAAACACAGAAATTATATCAAACAAATGTTCGTAGCATTAAGCATTCTCGAGATATTAGTTGCTATTGGTTTGAATTTTCCAATGCATATATATTTCTTGAAGTGCTAAGTCGCATTCATTTGATTCTCACTATTAGGTGCAAAGAGAGGAATTTCAAAGCTAGGCATTTTTTGATCCGCTTTTAAGGGTTTAATTATCGCTTCATCCTCCTGAAACTGTTGTAAGTTCCTTGTGCTTACAACGAAAACCGTTCTGCAAACGTTTGCCTCGGTTAATATGAGGTAGACAGAAAAATGAAATTTTGTATAACTAGTATGTAGAAGAAATATAAAAATAACGATATTGGGTAGAAAGCGTCATAGTAACATAACATATCAGACTTTTTAAGTTGTCTGTCTTAGTTTAGAAAATCGTTAATTCCGTAATCTTAAACTGTGTCCTTGCCAAAATATGTCATGATTGACAGAAAATAGATGGACAAATAAATGTTTTAGGGAATAATTAGTAGAATAGCCGCGAAAATTTGGAAGAAAAAGTACTTTTGCTATTGCACAGGGTGTCCATAAGGTCCCAATACATTTTCATGTTCAGTTTCATAGCAAACATTATATGTATAATAATAGAGCACGACCTTATAAAGCCTAATGTCCACCTTTATTACTAACACACGACAATTACCGGGACAATACGTGCTGCAGTTGTTCCTGGAGCTACAGTTGCGACAGGCTGGTAGCCTTACCTCCATCATTTATCAACAAGATGGAGTACCACTCCACGATGCAAACATTGTGCGGGACTACATGAATGAGACCTTTCCGGAAGAGCGGCGGATCACATGTCAGCTCCTCGCTCTCCCGATCTGACTCTCCTTTTTTGCATGGCGTTTCATCAAGAGTCGAATTTACGCTACCAGAGTGCCAGATGTGCATGAGCTGAAACAAAGAATAACAGCAGCATGCTTACTAATAACCCCTCAAACCTGATTGCGCAGCACAGACCATGGAAACAATGTGGTGACAATGAAGATGGACATGTTGAACTGCTTTAAGGTCCCACTCTTTCCTGATAAAATGTTTATTGGTGGTGAGCTCCTAGACCTCCGTGGTCTAGGGGTTCCATGAGGTACCTGTAGTTCCCGAAGCAGCGGGTTCAAACCCGTCGGAGTGTGATAGTTTTTTCGGGCGTAAAAATCCTTAGCATAGCTTCCTTCGGAAGGGAAGTAAAGCGGACGGTCCCGTGTCGTAGATTTACGGCACGTAAAAGAATCTCAAACCTGATAAAGAAGGCCTCTGAGCAAAATTTCCAGTCTTTCACGCCCAATATAGAATGGGACGCTAATAACCATAGTAGTTAAAGAGCGTCCATAAATAAAACTTAATTTAATTTTCAGAATAAGGTAACTGCAACGCGTTACAAAAATCTGGTTATACAAGGGCTAAGTAAAAATTCTGTCAGTATCTTACACATGTGGGAAGTTCTACCGCGGACTTATCAGAGTTTTCCTTTCTTGCAACTAGGTCAGCCATGAGGGAATACGTTCTCTCCCCCTCATATACCACGGAAGAGACCAAGTCATTAATTCTGGCCATTAAACGAGGTATTCTCTTCCTGTGGACCCATTTTTCATGTCATGGGGAGTAGATGCAAATTTCTCTCTCTAAACCCGGTCGCTGAACCTAACATGTGACGTATGTACCTTCATTAGCGTCATGAATAACCGAACAAATGTGCGGGATTTGACTTAACGCTTGTCACAAGTGTGGCATTTATAAATAGCCATTTACCGCCATTAATTAATAAGATCCGATTGTTTTGTTTTTATATGCCTTTTAGTGACTACATAAATCTTCCTAGACATACTGTCAAATTACTCCAGTGGTTTGGAACTAGTGCAACAGAAAGCACTGTAGAGGCGGGTATCCAACACCTGACTACAGAGCAGAGAAACGTGAGGAATTATACATAAAATATGTAATTCTTACGCCTAAAATTTAGCATATTTTATCAGTCTCCTGTTAACCCGTGATAATTATTCGCTAGGAATTGTTTCAGTGAACATTTAATACTTACACTTTTAAAGCGTAGTGATAAAAGTACTGAAAATACAAATGAATAGAAGGAATATTTCTAAAATGTTTAATGCTATGAAAAGGGTTACGTATATAAAATTCGTCAAGCCAAATGTCTTAACCTTGTAATATTTTAATTAAACTCTTAGTCAGTTTTCACAAAGTATAGGTATAAATAGCATTGTTTCACACGCGCGCATGCGCTATTTTTGTTTAAAATCGGTTTGAGAGGTGGATGGGTTAAGGGGATCTCAAAGCTTTGAAATCACGATATCGCGCACATGCGCGCGCACGTTGATATAGATTATTTGTCTAAAATTGAAAATTATGAAAATCCTTGAGATATTTGTATGAGTTATGGATACTAAAATACAAATAAAACTCAAACTTATATCAAATATAAATTTAAGACATATATAAATTTCTGTAAATCAGATTAAATATATGACGCCAAACCAATAAAAGTTCTGCAAATGAAGGAGAGCTATATTACCTGGCTATGCTAGCTTATAAAATAAGGAACATCTTCTATTAAATGTTAGGTGAAATTTTCACCTAATTTTCTCTACAAAGAAATGAAGGTAAATCTCAATTCTGATACACCTCAAGTTATTCCATAATTTCCGAAAGCTTCGTTTTTTCCTCTTTCATGAATTAAATAATATTTTCCAAAACTTTTCAATTAAATTTAATATTTTAATATATCAATTAAATAATAATTTAAAATTTTCATTAAAATAAGAGTTAAATTTTAACAACCCCAGTGAGATGGCTCCACGGGAACAAGTGAGGCTCGGATTTGGGAGGTCCCGAGTTCGATTCCCGTTGACTCCCACTCTGACCGCGGGATTTTGATGGTTTTCCCTTGTTGGTAGGCGAATGCTGGAATAGTTTCTCACCTACCACGAATTTCTTTCCATCATTTCCTTCTCATGTTTCAGGTGTGCTAGGTTTCGTAGCATAGGTTAGTGCCGGGAAGATGGCGCGGATGCTTGCTCAAAGCGAGCCAAATGTGGCTCTTACTTTCACCGAATGCTTGTTTCGCAGAGATGGCCGTAGTTCTTTTGGTACATGCAATCATGAGCTACAATTTTGGGTTCCTGCTACATATTACGCTGGCAGCCTGCCTTACACCAGAACCCGGCTGCACCAGGTTTCTACAGCGCTCGCCAGGTTGTGTCCTCTCCGTCAGTATAGGTAGCGCTAATGTTGGATACACGTCATCATCACCTGACCTTCCCAGTGCGTATCCCGAGCGATGCTCCAAGAGAAAAATGTGTGTGAAAGTTTTCGACAACCAGCGAAGATGGACTTTAATTGTGCTTCGTGTCTGGAAGCGGCCGTCTCCTCACCTTTCGGCCTTGTCTAAATTATTTAAAACATGTACTTTTGGGCGTAAGTAAATTCTAAATGCTTGTACAGTGTGGAGCTGCATTTAATATTTCATGGAAGTTGGGTTATATTACATTATTGTGTGTTAAATTTTCATTTCGAAATGGCAAATGTGTGTGACAAGGACAAATTAAATGCAATGTGCTTAAATTGTAATATATCTCTGTTTCTATATTTGTGTTAATATATTCAGTACTTTTGAGGCTGTATAAATTGTTACTCTTATTTAAAGCTGCTTTAAATCCTTGTTCAATTCCTTTAAGTTTTTGGTAGTACAAAATAATTATTACTCTGGGGGAATGCTTTATTTCCAATGCATTCTATAATGGACCGGGCATTTTACTTTTCTGGTTTTTTAGTAATTGTGACTTCTATGCATCAACTACTTCTAAATCGGCCTTGCATGAACGTTACAAAAGTAAGGAGTATTCCCCGTAGACACTGCAGGACTGCTTGGTTGACGCCCTCTCAGGTACTGGGACGGTTCTTCGAGCCAGGAACTGTTAGAAACTTCTTGGCGTCTCTGTGACCTGTCCGCCTGCAGCCAGTGACCTCCTGTGGTTCCCTCACTTCATCCCTTCCTGCTGGGGTGGTAGCCGCAATAGATCTCTCGTAGGTCGCAGTGCGCGAGTTATCCCCTCCGTTGTTACCCCATCTCTAGTTCAGTGATGTAGAAAAGAATGCCCGAACATATACATTATAAAAATATAACCTATTTGCTTCAGGTAGTTTTTGAGGAAAATGCACCTAAATATCTCCACTTTTATTTGTTCCATTGTATATTTTTATTTGCTTTTATTATAGAATAGCTCACATATTCAGACTTCTATTCACGCTTATAGACTATGGGAAAGATAGAAAATAATTCTGGTAAAAGAAAACAAGTAAATCCCCACACTTTTCCCAATTTCACCTTAAATGTTTTGAGTTTAATTTTTTCAAACGTTTTGTTCATTCATTTTTTTCAGAAAATGAACCAAGTAACTCCAGATTCCTTTAAACATCCGCCACTGCATAATTTACATAAAAATAAGACTTTTCAGACGCGTTAGCCTGTGGATGAGGAACCAGTTCTTTCTCCGACGGGGCGGAAGTAATGAAAAGTGCAGGGGACAGACATATCGATTTTAATCTTAGCAGAAACTTCATAAGATGGCCCGGTATTGAGGTCTCAAAAATAACCAACGTGACAGAGTGCTTTGTCCCTTTGCGGTTGCGATCTATGTCCCCGAGGCTTCATGTTTATACTCACTGGCTCTTTGTCGCCGACCTCTGGTGAACAGTACACAATCTGCAACCCCAGGGGGCCTGTTGCTGCACTCGTGCCTTTGTCTCTCGGGCTGCATTTGGTTCCCTCACAAAACGAAATGTGCAAGCTAACCTCACTTTCTAGGTAGCGTTTGTACAGATAATAGTCACGGTTAACAGAAGATGATGATAACAACAGTCCCAACTCCTTTTATTAGAGAGAAGAGCAAGGACTAACACTGTTCTAACGAAATACACTGGCCAAGATTACCGCCGGAACAGAGAACAGATGCACTTTTTATGTACTGATGTACTTTACATTCACACGTCGTCTAACTGCAGAAAACGGAGAACATGGGAGGGAAGTTCCAGCCACCTATTGTCAAGAACACAAAACGCTAACAATTGGCAATCAGTTGTGAACAAATGAACACGTGGGGTGCCCCGATGAATAGCATATAAATAGCATGGAGTATTCTGTGCACAATAGCTGGAATGTGGCGATGGATTGAGGCTTGTTAAGGTATCCAGAAAGACCCAGTGCTAAGGAAAGGTTACTTTTTTGGGCTTTTGCTTCTAATAAATGTACCTACCCCTAATGCCGTGAGTAAATGTGTTTGTGCCCAAATTAGGCATATCATACAGACATTTAAACAGCCCTCGTGGTTCTTTCCACTCCGCGCCGAATCATAATAGTGCATCTTCCCAACATCTTGATAATTATAATTAATTGTACTTCAAAACATGTCCCATGTAGGTTAAACTTGGAAAGGTAGATTGGAATGCATTGTGAATCGGGATTCGGCACCGATCCTGAAATGAGGATATTGTAGCGATGCCCCTCGAGGGGGCACCCTCGGGAGGGAGGAGGTGAAAGGGACACCGTGTGGACGGGACTAGAAGGGACAGCACAGCAATGACAGGGTCTCTACAGTATCTATATTGAGACGCCACCACAATGGAACAGGCAGACCGGAGACCCCCGCCTCACACAGCCCAACACTCCTCAACGGGCGGTCCTTATACGCCGGCAACCAGAGCTCTTTCTTCCTATCACGCTGCACCGAAACACCATCGCCTGAAACACTTCGAACCCTGAACTAGATGAACGGGGTGAAGGATGAATGAAATCATTAATGGAACGAAATGGAGGGACAGGAAATTCGGAGGATGAAGAAAACCATTCCAGCATTCGCCTGGAAGACTCCCGAAAGAAAACCATAGCTCAGAGTAGGCGGTCGCTGAGGATCGAACACGGGGCGTCCCGAATGTGAGCCACAGACGTTATCCCTGAGCCATCCACTTTGTTAGAAAGGTAGAAATACCAACTGAGCTAGCACGGTAAAATGCCGGACAACATTAAATTCGCCAACCGACTCGCATTTTCCCTGTAAACCACAAGGCGCTCTCAAATTCATGTTGAGATAACATACCCTAATGGCAACTTACAGGCTCGTAAATACTTCACGTTCCGGGCATTATAGTCAACCACCATTGAGCCAATCAATGTTAATTAACTGTTATTCTACACAAACAGTGTGTAAGGCTAATGGAAAGATAGAATCAGACTAAAATTTCAATGTCATAGCCGGGATTTGAACTACGGATCTTCATCGTCCCCTAGATCTTTCCAAATGAAACCCGAACCATTAAATATCAAAAGTTGATTGGAGCTGCAGACCACAAATTTCTAATTGGCACGCAGAAGTATTGGAATGATAACCAAATAACACCTTGTGTTATTTTATCTCTTTCTCTCATTCATATATGTTTCTTCTGTTACTATGAACAGAACATGTGCCCTTAGAAAAAGAAGTCCATATACCGAATTGATGTTTTATTACTATTTAAGCAATACAGCTACATAGCTTCTTCTACCTATTTTACGGATTATTTATACGAAGTCTTGTTTTTCTACATACCTCCCGTTAATCATAAATATCAGAAATGTTGCAATACATGTTTTGTTGTACATGAAACTGCAGAAGTTTATTTTGTATTTCAACTGCTGGGGAGCCGAACTTGAAGTAGTTACAACCGCACCTATGGTAAAACGTTTCCGGTGGCCTTTGCCCCAAATTTAAAAATATTAACTTTGTAATTTTGACTGTTTCTTTAAATATTATATACCTATTTATGTTTGCCTCGGCTGCGTCAGTATATATATATTTTTTAGAAACATGAATGTCTTAGCAGGGATTGGTGCGACTTAAGAATGTAGGCTTACACAGATTTTAAGTTTTTCTTCACTCCAAGTATTAATGCTTCACACGATTTTAATAGCACTTCACTGATGTAGAGAGCTGTGAGATTCTTTTGTTAATTACTTGCACTTTTTAACACGTAAACTATTTTCGTCTCACACTGAATACGTATTAAACTTCTCGAGGACACATCTCGCGTCCAGTTAGGAGCGCTGTCTACAAGCAACTGACTTCTGAATTTGTAAATGTTGCACCATTTTAGTTCATGTTTGGCTAATCCTAGTCCAATAGAACACCTTCATTTAACTAAAGCTTTTTCCCGTTGTTGATTGGCTGTTTTATAAACTGTCACAAAAATTACATTATTGCTTCCAAAAATCACAAGCAGCATTATTAAACTTTCAAATTCATTATTTCCTCAAGGTTACCTTATTGCTATCTCACTGTTAACTTTTAACCTATTATTCTCACAGCTCTTACATTATTAAATTACGTAATACATTCACATAACATCATTACACATGTATACAATAATATAAACATATATAATGACTGTAATACACACTTTTTATATATTGTTACATACACATATTGCTTTAAGGCGGGTTGTTATTGAATTTATATATATAATTTATATATATAATTTAACTGAAATCATTTAAGTGTTAAAAAGTATGCCTGAAATCAAAATACAGAAGACTGAAACAAAAATTAGCCGTTCTGTAAAGCTAAGGTTGCTATTAAAATATATTCTTTGAATGGCTCATTTGAAATAAAAGGACGATCATTTAGCATTTTGTAACATTCTACAAGCAACACCGAGATTTCAAAAGTGCTGAGTAGCACAATAAATATAATTTGTCACAAGTTGTTTATTTTAATGAGATCTGTATATTTTCCGTTTAGCTAATAAGTTTCCGTGTACGTCTTCAGTGTTACCTCTGCATAAAATTCAAAGGGAAAAAGAAGTCTTCAAGCGCTATTTAAAAAAAATTCAAAATATGCGTTGTATTAATATCTCATACATATATTTTTAAAAAGTTGTTAAGATCGTTTCTGAGAAAATAAATTTTTCTACGGAAAGAGTGGTTGGGGGGGGGCCTTCGTGAATAACTTCACATTATAAGTCTTTTTTATATCTTAGTGATTTAAAAGTCAATGATTTACTTATTTTTAGAAGTTTTGGAGGATCTAAAATCCAAACACTTTGAAAATAACAAAAGAACTTGCTACTTATTTTGGTAGAACATGTACTAAGGGGCTTTAGAATCTTTACTTGAAATACACAAAGTTGGATTTTTAGTTTTAAATATAAGATTATGGGAAATGTTAAATGAGTCATTATTATTCGTACAAAACGAGAAGGAATCAGAGGCGGAGCTAGATAACGCTGGTGAAAGTCGCTCAGACAATAGCGCTAGAGCGAAGTTGCCTAGTTCAAGTGGCGCGTGGTTTCGCTGTAGGCTACGATTTCTACTTTTCAATTGCACTGTTAAAAGTTGTTAAGTACTCATCATTTACAGTATTATAGCTGAGCAGGGCTAAACGTTCTGAATCACACTGTCCAAAAACTGTGCCTCCACAATGTTTGGTTCTTTAGTTATGCGTCAAAGCAGATATTTATAAGGGTTGCTGTAAGACCTTGACCATTGCACACCGCCATCAGCAGTGTTGTGTTTACTTTCGGTCTATTTGCAAGAGCTTAGAGCAGTTGAGTTCCGAGAAGTGAAGACGTGTGTACCTCAGTTCTTATTTTGTTGCTTGTAATTTACATTTTACACACGAAAGTATTCTTTATATAAGCTTAAAGTTTCAAAATTACTCTGTATTCACTCTTAGGTTGATCCGCGTCAAAACAAACCCCAGGTGCCCAGTACACCGCTATAACGTATCCTTCCGCCATTCGCACTAGAAATACTGTCACACTTTCAGACCATGTAAGCGAGTACAAGCGTGCGTAGTGCAAAAAAGAACAGAGCCCTTATTTCGACAACTGAAACGGTAAATAGCATATTCCGTTAAGGGTTAAAGGTGATAAGATTGATAGTTGCAACAAAATAAACGTGTGAACATATAATAATAGTTAATTCTAAAATAAATGAGCGAAAAATAAAGTAACAGGTATGCAATAACCTAATTTATTCGCTCTCTGGAGGCGGCACTTTATTAACCGTTGGCGGCTCATTTTAAAAAAGAAATTGTGCGCTGTTACGCGAATTAAAATCACTACATTCTTGTATCGCGTATTTCATATGCTTTCTTTTTTTCCCGGGTAGCTGCTTTTCCCGTTTCAGATTCTTCTGCACAAGCACTGTTTATACTTGTACTCGAAACACCGGTGAACTCAGAAGTTAATTTCACCATTTCTTTCGCGGAAAGTGTTGGATATTTCTCACATAACTTATAATAAAGTTTCAACAATATTGTTTTTTTCACCACTACTAAATAGATTGCGCGGCTAATGCTTTACGTAATTCGACGAAAACACAAGAGCGAATTCCCCGTCCGCCATGATACTAAACACAACTGCTGGTTTCTGACTATAAACAATATTCTGCGCCTACCCGGATGCCAGGTGACTCATACGAATTGCGTCATGGGGCTTGTAGCTCTGTTTTACGGTATTAATCAGCGTTAAGTAAAACCTTAGGTATTTATATAGAACATTATACAATTTAAGGATAAATTCATTCTGAAATTCAGAGATTAGCATGGGACTACTTTCCTGGGCGCATTGCTACCGTGTTGCACCATGGTGCACTGACCATGTGGGTTTGTTTTGCCGCGGATCAACCTAAGAGTGAATATAGTTTAGTGTTACAAGTGTAGTAGTTTTAATTAAGTGTTTAACAATGATGAAAGCATACCCGCTGGACTCCGCGCCAAGTAATCGGGGAGAATGTGTATGCTACACTGGCCGTGTCTTGCTTCACGCCGCGTCTCGTCTCTCTGTCACATTCACAAACCATCTGCCAACGCAGCGCTCCATTGGTTGGCTTAAGATTCCTTCTCGTTTCGTACGGATTATAGGTGTCTTTTTGTTTTCTTTACCACATACCTAGTAGGTAGAGAAAGTACTGCAGTCCATTCAAACTGAGGTTTCACCGGAATTACATATTTGAGGTCCCAATATATATATATTATAAAAACGCCCCTGAGTGTGCGTGTATGGTGACTGTGAACAGCATAACTCAAAAAGTAAGAAACCGTTTAAATACCGAAGGTGGTATTTGAAGTAGGGGTTTTCTTTACGTTGTTTGCCCCACGTTGGGCGCCAATTTGAAGAAGTTTAATTTTCTGGTGGTGTATTGTATTTCGACCGTTGGAAAGTCGAACTTGAAATAGTTGCAACCGCAACCAAAGTTTAAAAATACTAACTTTGTAGTTTTTGACTGTTTCTTTGAATATTATATATTTATGTTTGCCTCGGCTGCGTCAGTATTTATATATATATATATATATTTTAGAGACTTGACTCTTGGCAGGGAGTGGTGCGACTGAAGAATGTAGGATTACACAGATTTTTAAGTTTTTCTTCACTCTTTTATTAATGCTTGACACTATTTAAATAACACTTCACTGATATATATATATATATAGAGAGAGAGAGAGAGAGAGAGCTGTGAGATTTTTTTATTAATTACCTTTTAACACGTTTTGTCTCACACAAATACGTATTAAATTTCTCGAGGACACATCTCGCGTCCGGTTAGGAACACTGTCTACAACCAACGCACTTCTAGATTTGTAAATTTTGCTATATTTCAGTTTCTGATTGTCTAATCCTACTCCAATAGAATACCTTCATTTAACTAAAGCTTTTTCTGGTTGTTGATTGGCTATTTTATGAACTGTCAAAAAATTACATTATTGGTTCCAAGAATCACAAGTAGTATTGTTAAACTTTGAAATTCATTATTGCCTCAAGGTTACCTCATTGTTAGCAACTTTTAACCTATTATTCTCACAGCTCCTACATTATTAAATTACGTAATGCATTCAGATAACATTATTGCATGTATACAATAATATAAACATATACAATGACTGTAAAATACACTTTTTATATCTTGTTACATACACATATTGCTTTAAGGCGGGCTGTTATTGAATTTATATATTATATAATTAGACTGCAATCATTTAAGTGTTAAAAATATTGGCTCATATTTAAGTTCAGTGTCTTTCAAGGATGCGACACGAAGATTTTCAGGAAAATACTGCCATCGGAAACTACCCATTCCTACATGGTAAAAGCTTCACCTTTGTATTTTCCCTAAAAGTGACTAATATTTTGATTAAAATACCATATGTTTAAGATAAAACGGAAAAAATGCAGAGTTCGTTAAAGGACACAACTTGTCTTGAATAATTTTTTGTGGCTTTAACCATTTCCGAGTTATTGTTTGCAATTGATTTTAATTTTCAAATATTTGTACCTACTTTTTTCAAGTGGTAAATCACTGTTTGTTTTTTTCTCGTGATAATGTAAAAAGCATGGAATTTTAAAAAGCTGACTATCGTTTTAGCATTCTGTATTCTTCTTAATCCTACAACGAAATATGTAAATGAAAGTTTATCTCGATTAAGAAGATGCAAATAGAAGAAGGGTAAGTAGAGAAAGTATGTAAATGCATCACGTCATAACTTTTTTCTGAGTGGTACTAGATAACTTGTAATTTGGCCTTGTGTTCTGTATTCTGAGTGAATGTAGAGTGGAGGAGTAGATATATAAAAAGTGTATTTGCACTCAGTGGTCTGTGCCAGTGTATTCCACTAGAGCGGTGTTATTCCTTGCTCTTCTTTCTAATGAAAACAGTTGGTATTGAAACGGAGCATACGGATTAAGAGGATCGTTTCAAAATGGAGCACGGGCGGCTTTATTTGCTTGTTGAAAACCTCAGGGGTGTCCACAGGTGTCCTTTTTTTGGGAGTTGGCAATAGCGTGCCCATTCACATGTTTGCTTTTGCAGCCACTTCAGGGTTATTGTAGAGTGAGCCATTCGGATTGTGACCTCCAGTACTCTCGATGACTATATTGCTTTACACCCTACACAGTTTATGTAGTGGTGGCAGTCATTTGTTCCTATAGCATAGGAGAACTTCACAAACGGATTGTTGGCGCTCCAGTTGCTTTCTCTACCGCTTGCCACTGGTACAGGAAGAACTTATATTCCATTAAAAATACGGTATTTAAATTTCACTGGAAATACAGTCAAATAAAGGGTATCAGCCCTGCCTAAAAAGGTAAAATAAAAGCAAATTATGGAGAGCCCCTGAAACTGAGAGGAGAGCACCGCACACAGGCCTTTTGTGCTTCGAACGCCACCTCTGGTAGGGCGACCAGATCTGGGAGACGACGTGTACAAGCCTGGTTGGGCTCCCTAACGCTTCAGATCAAACGCATCCGATGATGCCAAGTCCACTCACAAGCCCCAGCGGTCCCCTGAAGGCGAGCCTGCTCTGAGAGCACCCGAAAACAGGTCCGTGAGTATTCCGATCACGCCAGGGAGAAGCTTCACAAAGCGCACATACACCGCCCAGCCGCAGCACGCAGAACACCCAACCTTCCTTCAACCACGAAACAGATAAAACTATGGAAAAACCCTTAGTCAGAGTGTACTTTGAATAGTACTTTTAAAATGAAACAACTTTTACTAAAACTTTTTTCTATCTTTCAGTGTTTACTTGCAAATGAACGATAGCCTTCCTAGTGAACATTTTGCACCAGTTCTTCGTGTTTCTCTGGTTGTACGATTACCGATGTGGCTTATGTTTTGTTCGCAAAATAAGCGATATCTAGTACAGGAAAACCCGATTTTACACACGAGATTCTCTTGTATGACACGAAAAGTGCTGTGCAGTAAATGCATACAGAATAATAGAGCTATATGTTTTAACAAGCAGTAAATGCAGAATGTATAGGAATGACTTACACTTACACTATTTTTGAGCAGCTAACCGACGTTAAATGCTACCGTGTATACAGCTGATGTTACTAGAGGAAAAAGAGATTCTAAAGCAATGCTTGGTTGTACAAGAGAAAATGGGGAAAAAAGAAACTTGGATGCACAAGATACGGACAACTTTGGAAGAAATAGGAATGGGGGAAACATAGGCTGAAAGAAACAACAGGGTGTCTGGAAAGAAATTAGAACAAGAGTGGAGGATGTTGAAAAGCAAGAAATTATAAGTAGCTTCAAGGAAAGAAGGTCATTAATAGATTATAAATATTTTAAAACGGAATGGGGAAAACAAAGATACATCGAAGTATGCCACAAAGAGTCCAGAATGAGGTATGCACGGACGAGAACAGGTGTAACGAATTTAAGCGGTCTAACAGGTAGAAGAAGGGGCCAGAGGTGTACTAAATGTAATTCATTACATGACAATTGGCATTATATTCTGGAATGCGAGGACGTGTATAAAGGAAGAGAAAATTTAATAGTAGAGATATTGAAAAAAAATCTGATGTGTTACACTCACATGACTTTCTCTACTCTTTATTTTTACAAACGCTTATTCTCCATATGCTTCATGTTAATCGAGATATCGAGATGTCAATCTTATTGTTAAAGTTCTTGTAGATGCAAAGGAAATATGGTAGCTTTTAAGCGATAGTCAAATATTTTAACCCTGGTTGCTATGTGGCGCATTCCATTCTCTTTGCATGTCCAGGACATAAAAAAATGAATAACGAATTTGAGAAAAAGTATATGTATTGGAAAATTTAAGGAAATAACAAGCAATATCTCGAAAAGGTTCACTCAACAAAAGAAATGTATATGGCATAAGTTGTGTATTTTAACACGATCTACATTTTTTGTGTAGTAAAATTTTGTCTATCTCTTAAGGTTTACCAGTTATGCAAAAGTCGTTCACAATGAAGAATACTTTTGGAGACATTCCCAGAAAATTCGAGACATACATTTCATTTCTCATGACATTATCTTAAACATATGATATTTTCATCAAAATCGTTAGAGCCATTTTTGAGAAAATCAAAATTTTCGAAACATTTTCCATGTAAAGGGTAGTCTGGGTGGGGGGATTTTCTTGAAAACCTTCGTGTCGCATCTCTGGAAGATACTGAACCTAAATACCAAGTTTGGTGCTTATCCGACTGTTCGTTTTTGAGTTATGCTGTTCACAGACACACAGACACACACACACACAAACACACACACACACACAGACAGACACACACACGGACATGTTTCCAAAAATGCTTTTTTTGGATTCAGGAGGTCTCAAAACATGTATTTCCGGTGAAATCTCGGTATGGAATTTTTGGGTGGAATGCAATACTTCCCCTACTTATTATACGTAGTAGAGAAAGTAAAAATTTACCAATAGAGCTAAAAGTTAGGAAAATCTTTAATACAAGATCAAATGAATATATGGAGAAAGCAGGAAAATATTTAGAAAAATTAGGTTAAAGTGGTTAAAAGAGACGTGAAGCAAATTGGAGAAAATACGGAAAAAGGATAACAAGGCAAAAACGTAAATACTGGAAAATTATACTTCCCTGATATATACAACAGATTGTTAAATAGAATAAGCAACTCTATTGTGTTGTAAACATTGTATAAATTGCATGTAAGTTCAAAGTAGACAATAAATATTCATTCATTTATTCGTACAGCTGATGTGTCATTAAATTTTATACAGAAGCATCCGTGCGGTGCCCCCAGTAAGTAAAGCAATGTATAGCAAGTTCCTTTTAAGATCCAAATAAAATTTCAAAACAGATATAACGAATTAAAATCCTGTATCTTCATTTTTACTTTCTCTACTACGTATAGTAAGTAGGGGAAGTATTGCATTCCACCCAAAAATTCGATACCGAGATTTCACCGGAAATACATGTTTTGGGACACCCTGAATCCAAAAAAAAACATTTTTGGAAACATGTCCGTGTGTGTGTCTGTGTGTCTGTGCAAGAAAATCCCCCCACCTTAGATTACCCTTTACATGGAACATTTTTCGAAAATTTTAATTTTCTCAAAAACGGCTATAACGATTTTGATTAAAATGTCATATATTTAAGATTTTTCATGACAAATAAAATGTATATCTGGAATTTTCTGGGAATATTCTCCAAAAGTATTCTTTATTGTAAACGACTTTTACATAACTGGTAAACCATAAGAGATAGACCAAATTTTAATATACACAAAATGTAGGTCGCGTTAAAATACACAATTTATGTCATATACATTTTTTTTGTTGAGTGGAACATTTTCGAGATATTGCTTGTTATTCCCTTAAATTTTTCAATACTTATTTCCTCAAATGGGAATTCGTTATTCATTTTTTTGTCTTGGATATGCAAAGAGTATTAATCTGTGGCAAAGAGAATGTGCTGCGCATAGCAACCAGCTATTAAGAGATATGTGTATGCTTAGAGGCTAGGTTATTTTTATATTGGCCTTGCAAATACAAAACAAGGGGAACACAGCACGCCTTAAGCGATAGTCAAATATTTTTAGAACTGGTCGCTATGTATAAAATGTAATTCTCTTTACATGTCAAAAGATCGTTTCTGCAAATGTTTATCTCGATTAATATGAAATAGATGCCGAATAAGAGTTTGTAAAAATAGTTTTCAGAGAATGTCATGTGACTGTAACACATCAGATTTTTTATGTTCTGCATAGGCATATGACAAAACATAAGTTCATATTAATTACAGAAAATTTGAGGATTGTTATTGTTCTCATGTGCATTAGCTTTTAAGAACTGATGTTTAACAAATGTAAACTTTCTATTAAGTTTCTCAGTAGAAAGCGCAAATTTTTAATCCCCTTTTACGCTGCTTATTAAACTGATTTGCATTTCGCAATATAATACCATTTGAAAAGTTTTCGTTTCTTCTGTTATATTTTTCTGTTAATTGTGCCATAATATACGCTAAAATGGAAGGCTTTGGCAAAAGAGGAAACACCGTAGCTGATATTCTTAAAACGTTATAGTACTTACAAGCTTTAGTGCTTTAAATGGGAGGGAAATGATTACAACCTGTAAAGGATATTTAAGTGTGTATAATGAAAAGGGTACAAAAAGTTTTCAAATTAAATCAATTGGGATTTAACGTTTATGAAGAGAAGATTAAATGTCATCTTGGAATTTTCGTTTTAGTGCGGTTTAAAATAACCGCATTTACACACTATACTTACACGAAGTACAACGATAGAAAGAAAATCTTCTGTGTTTTTCACACGGCCTTCTCTACCCTCTATCATTTATTATTGGGTATGCAAAGTATTCTTACGAAAGCTTATTTTCCTATACACTTCATTTTAATCAAGATAAACTTTCCGGAAATAGCTACATTACACATTTTGTTATAGACAGCCAATGTTTTAGAATTGAACGCTATATGCTGGCCTTGAAATTCCATACTGTTTCCATGACATCGCGGGAAACAGCTGTAAACCAACAGGAGTTAAAAAGACTGACTAATTGAACAATTTGCAGTATTAATAACGGATATCTCAGAAATGGCTAATATTTAAAGCAGATTGTGTTTTAAAGAGTTACATTTTTTCTGTAGTATTTTTTCGTCTATCGCTTAACGTTTATCAGTTACACACTATTATACAAAATTCCTTTCGAATGGAGTGGAATTTGAGGCAGTATTTTTAACACTTAAATGATTTCATTCTAATTATATAATAAAATATAATAACAGCTCGCCTTAAAGCAATATGTGTACAAAATAACATATAAAAATGTATGTAAGTCATTGTATTAATGCTTATATTATTATGTACATGTTCAATGATGTTATGTGAATGTATTATGTAATTTAATAATGTAGGAGCTGTCAGAATATAGGTCAAAAGTTGGCAATGAGGTAACCTTGAGGCAATAATGAATTGGAAAGTTTAATAATGCTACTAGTAATTCTTGGAGCAACAATAATGTACATTTTGAGACAGTTTATAAATAGCCAATCAGCAACTAGAAAAAGCTTAAGTTAAATAAAAGTATTCTATTGGAGTAGGATTAGCCAATCAGAAACTGAAATAGAGCAAATTGTACAAATTCAGAAGTCAGTTGCTGGCAGACAGCGTTCCTAACTGGACGCGAGACGCGTCCTCGAGAAGTTAATACGTATCCAGTATTAAGCGAGACAAAAATTCATTACGGCGAGTATATTATAAAATTTACGTGTTTAAAAAGTGCAAGTAATTAATAAATAATCGCACAGCTCCCTATATTAGTGAATTGTTATTTAATCGTGTCAGAGATTAATAAAGGAGTGAAGTAAAAATTATAATGTGTGTAAGCCTACATTCTTTAGCCGCATCATACCCTGTTAAGAGAAACAAGTTTCTACAAATTAATACTGACGCAGCCGAGGCAAATATAAATATATATATATAATATTTAAAGAAATATTCAAATTACAAAGTTAATTTTTTAAAAAATTGGGGCAAAGACCACCGGAAAGTAAACATTGGGGCGAAGGCCACCGGAAACTTTATTCCATACGTGAAGAGCTATAATACAGCAACTTCAACTTCACAGGATATACCCAGAAAATTTAAGATATACATTTTCTTTGCCACGTGAATATCTTTTGTATATGGTGTTTTAATGAAAATCGTTGATCCATTTTTTTTAGAAAATAAAAAATTTCGAAAAATGATACATGCAAAGGGTAGTTTGGATGGGGAGACTTTCTTGAAAATCTTCATGTCGTATCTTTGGTATTTATCCGACTTTTCTTTTTGGAGTTATACTGTTGACAAATACGCACGGAACATTTTTTACAAATGGTTTCTTTTTGGTGGAATTCGATACCTTCTCTACCTACTAGATACGTGGCAGAGAAAGAAAAAATACTTGTGCCCAGACTTAAATTAAAGATCGAGATTTTAAAACCCACTAAAGGAGTAATCAAAAATCGAGTGGTAATTTCATACCCTAAACAAAGCCACTTTGTGAGAATTTGTAAATAAGTTCCATTTTCATGTTTACAGTTTAACAGCATTATTTTTTATTGTCTTCACAAGCTTTAGTTGAATAACCACAACACAGGTACTTAGCGAAACAACCACTTCTGCAGTTTTTGTGCACCCCTGTTTCAGTTTTTTTCCTTTGGACCGTAGGATCCATCAGCAACCCACTTCCGTTTTAGTTGTGTGGTTCGTTTTCTTTCTGTTTGGTTGCCGTTACTTAATTGCATTTCCTCCCCGTTTTTCTTGTTAGCTTTATTGCTTTCTTAGATGATCTTCAACACAATAGGAGTTATACAGCACCAATCAACCCCTCTCGCCCACATCTACTGCCCTGCTATGAATGAGTAAAAATGTTGAATCAGATCAAACACTACTTCAAAGAGAGAGAGAAACAGTATCGGATGTTACATTCACATGACTTTCTCTACACACTGTTGTATACTTTTACTATACCTTTTATAAACTATTCTTACAAAGCATGTTATTCTATCTACTTCATCTACATTCTCATTGATTACACATTTCTTTGTAGGAATTGAGAGAGTTTGGCCTTGAATCTGCACGCCGTTTACATGATCGCTGGACACATCTGAATGTGACAGCATTTCAAAAAATCTGTGTTCCGCTCAAATGACTTTCTGTACAGTGCTCTTACAGAGTACTAGTCATTTCCTCTAAGGGTCCATTACAGTACACGAGCGAAGTGATGCCCGGGGGGTCCCGGGTTCGATCCTCGGTTGCTGCCGACTCCGACCCTTGGGTTTTTCATGGTATTCCCAGGTCGGTAGGCGAATACTGGGGAATTCCTCTTCTGCTGCGACTTTTCTACCCCTCATTTGCTGTAACCATAATCTACTTCATTGCCATATGGCTCATGGTTATGGCTGGGCGGTGGACGTACGCTAGAAGATTCTTCCTTGCAAGACTGCTCAGATAAAACCCAGTTCCAAGTGGGCCCCACCGAGAGGGGGACCGCCAAGGGTCTGGAGGCTTGTGAGTGGTTCCGGGCGGCGTCGTATGCTACGATCTGTAAACATTAGGGACCCCATCCATGCTTGTGTCAGTCACATCCGGATCTGGTCGCCCTTCGAGTCTCTCCCCTTATCCTTCCTAAGGGTCACGGTAGAAGCAAAAGGGGTATTTCCGTTTGTCCGTAGCTTTACCTTTTACAGCTAAGTACGCGCATGTAATGGTTAGTTTCTCGTGGTATACCAGTACTCATAGTTGAGGCAATGTGTACATGCTTGTTATGTGAGCTACATCCCATTTTGACTGGCAAATGATGATGTTTCATGAAGTCAGATTTCATTTATGTTTATGCAGCGCTCTGCAATCCTATGCTCCTAATCTCAAAATGCTTTCTTTGGTACTGCTTTCTACTCTCAGCTTTCTGCACATTGTGTTTCCGCACCTTGTACCTACGTGTATAATGTATGCTTATATTCTACACATGCTATCACAATAAGCGTCCTCCTAGGAATTGTTTAGACTCTTTTATTACATGCAATCCACGGAAACAACATTCAGCTGTTTACAGTACAAGTGCTTTGTTGATAACGAGCTACTGCGAAATAACGACAATAGAAGATTTTCAAGATGATCGAAATTACATATTCTAACAATATCTATATTAGTTCCCTTGTAAGTTTTGTCCATCTCTTATGGTTTTTTGTCGTCCTCCGTGGTGTAGTGGTTATCATACTAGCCTCTAGTTTCCGAGGTCGAGGGTTCAAACCCGGCGGAGGGCGATGGATTTTTTTAGGGCTTAAAAATCCTTAGCATGGCTTCCTTCGGAAGGGAAGTAAAGCCGCTCGTCCCGTGTCGTAGATTTAAGGCACGTAAAAGAACCTCAAACCTAATAAAGAGACCTCTGAGCAAAATTTTCGGTGTTTCACGCCCAATATAGAATGGGAAGCTAAGGACCACAGAGCTAAAGAGCGTCCATAAATAAAACTCAATTTAAATTTCTTATGGTTTCCCAGTTATACAAAATTCAAAGAGAATGAAGGGGATCTTACAGGCAAGTTTTAGAAAATTCAAGCTAGACGATATATTGATCATGCCCAAATCGCAAACAGTGCTGTGTTAATAAAAATTTTAACTCAATTTTTAGAGAAATGTTTATTCTATATAAAGGAAGTTATGGCGTATAGGGAATTTTGTGAAAATCTTGGACTTGCATGCATAAAATTTACTGAACTTAAATATGGTTATTTATACGACTTTAGGCACACACGCACACACGAACCTTTAACAGGTTTTTTTAGTTCAGGGTCTCAAAACATGTATTCCTGGTGAAATCTCGATACAGAATTTTTAGGTAGAATATTGGTGAGAAGTAGAGGGTAGAGACAATAAATTAAATCGAAAATAATGGACACCAGGATATAATTTAAAACACCTCACCTTATGCAAATACCTACCAAATTTGGTACATAGGTCAAGTATCCTTCGATATTTCAAAATGGAAATTTTCAGGTAATTTCCTCATCTTAAGAAAATAACGTTCTCTTCTTATAATTCATTCCTTTTCTGTTTTCTCAAAAACTACATTAATTCTTTTTATTACATGTTCTAATTTTGAGGTCAGATGACAAACATTTCAGATTTTGTTGTAAATTTCTGATAAGTCCTTTTCATTTATTTGGAATTTAGTGTAGATTAAAAATAAGCAAAAATCATAGTCGTTTGTGTCACTGCAACATAAAATACATAAGTGTGCATTCTTTTGTTTCTCATGAGCTCATCGTGACTGTAATAGCGGCTTGATATCCCCCTACTTGATAAAAACGTCAGTTTTATATAAAGTGAATAGAAATAAATTTATATAATTAGTCTATGAAATCCCTGTTAAATTGTAATTGGATAGCGAAAGTTTGAAATTGTTTCACTTCATGTTTTTAGTCCACGTTTGCGACTAAATGCACAGGCAAGCAATTAAAATACCGCAAAAGTATTCTCAGAAATAAAAACTGTCAGAATTTGTGAAGGAGCGCCATTTATATAACCTACATATTTCGTTTCATCCATTCAGTTGCTCAAGTAATCGTGATGTTCATCATTCCTAAAGAAAAAAATTTAAAACTACATAAACATTTATTTAGAAGCTGATGAAAGTGACGAGAGAGGGCCCTTGGATAAAAATCTCTTTGTCTGCATCTCGAGCTGCAGCCCTCCTCTTGTGTTTGTCTGAAAAACGTGTGCTCTAAAGGCGTTCTCTTAATTTCATACACAGCGGTAATCACTGGAGACTAAAGGGAGGCTTCAGCATTTCAAAGCCAACCAGGCAGCGTCGGAACTTTGGTAATTAATTTCGCGTAATGCTCTACAAATAGTCAACAAAAACTGTCCATCAGGATCCCTAAAACCGCACTCGTGAAGTTTACTGTCGAGGGTTTTCATAGTCCGTTTCATCCGATGTTGCAGTACTTCATAGTCGTTTTACGGAAGAGGTTAGTGGAGCATTTCTGTGCGATAAATTCAACAAAAACGCGTGGTATAATTTTGTTGTATGAAGGTCTATAGGAGCAAATTAAAATGTATGCATGCGTATTGCTCTCGTCGTATTTTTAAAATGCGCAACAGTTATAATGTCTACTGCTCTGTTAGCACAGGAGGGTTGCATCAAATTCCATCTCTATGTGTACCAGTTTCTCTACCCATCACTAATTCACGTGTAGCCCCTATATATTGTTACATGCTGGGTAGAGGCTAAAGGTTCACATGAAAAATTAAATTAATTTTAGTACCCAGCACATACATTGAGGGGACGTATACTCACTTGGCTGTGGAGGACCGAAACGTGGTGTGGAGGTTAAGAGGAAGGTGTGGGTTTTCACTGTACGAAATCCACAACACAAATCTACTTATACATTCCTAGATTTATTTTCCAACCGTTTGGGGTTCCTAAAATATTAAATATGAAAGGTGAGGCGAGATGTTCACCGATCCAAAGGCCGGTTTGTAAGTGCAATCCCCTTCTAACGAAATACTCAGTAAGACTGACTCTAATCCCCACCACTCGTGACTAGCACAACGAAAACAACAATATGTCTGATAATAACAATGCAGAATAACAATATTTCTGGTAATGGCAATGAAACCCCCAAATTATTAATACGCCACAATATTACATTATTCATGTAGAATTATTCTTATATCATACAAGGGACCATTGTCGCAGACTCAGTATGCTTCCCTTATAGCGAAAATACATCGAACACGAAAGTATCATATCTTGGCCTTCTCTCCCTATCGCTGGGAAAAATTACAAAGTTTTAAATTGTAACGCTGGCTTTAGGTCTGT
Source organism: Deroplatys truncata (assembly GCA_030765065.1). Taxonomy (NCBI): domain Eukaryota; kingdom Metazoa; phylum Arthropoda; class Insecta; order Mantodea; family Mantidae; genus Deroplatys; species Deroplatys truncata. Next base: position 124,749,211 of record CM060980.1, on the reverse strand, counting down.
CTTCCGTTCAACGATTAGCTGCCTGGTACTATGCCAGATGCTGCAGTAAATGTATGCAAGGCTGCCACAAGGGGAATGAGGGTCGTATTTCTGAAGGATCGGAATGTTGCATTCGGAGCTGACGAGTGAAATGCGTAATACACTTGAATTAAAACTATAATATTATGCATGGTTTAAGCCGTTTCACGAGAATGTAGGCACAATTTGAATACGAGAGACTTTATTGCCAATAGTTATCATATGGATCCAAACTTTAAAAATGTATTTCAAATGTAATTATATCAAAAACAAATCTAGACATATCTTCATACGTCCGCATTACTGAGTTGGCGTAAACATACACATACACATAAACATGCAAATTCAGATGTACTAGCAGTTGGATCATCCATAATTATTACATTTTTACTTTCTCTACTACGTATAGTAAGTAGCGAAAGTATTGTATTCCATCCAAAATTCGATACGGACATATCACCGGAAATATATGTTTTCAGACCTCCTGAATCCAAAAAAAAGCATTTTTGGAAACATTTCCGTGTGTGTGTGTTCGTGTGTGTGTGTGTGTGTGTGTGGGTGTGTGTGTGTGTGTCTGTGGTGTGTGTGTCTGTGAACAGCATAACTCAGAAACGAACAGTCGGATAAACACCAAACTTGGTATTTAGGTTCAGTATCTTCCAGAGATGCGACAGGAAGGTTTTCAAGAAAATTCCCCCACCCCAGACTACCCTTTACATGGAACATTTTTCGAAATTTTTAATTTTCTCAAAAATGGCTCTAACGATTTTGATTAAAATATCATATATTTAAGATATTTTCATGAAAAATAAAATGTATATCTTGAATTTTCTGGGAATGTCTCCAAAAGTATTCTTCATTGTGAACGACTTTTGCATAACCGGTAAACCATAAGAGATAGACAAAATTTTACTACACAAAAAATGTATATCGCATTAAAATACACAATTTATGTCATATACATTTTTTTGTCGAGTGAACCATTTTCGAGATATTGCTTGTTATTCCCTTAAATTTTTCAATACTTATTTTCTCAAATAGGAATTCGTTATTCATTTTGACTTTCTCTACTACGTATAGTAAGTAGGGGAAGTATTGCATTCCACCCAAAAATTCGATACCGAGATTTCACCGGAAATACACGTTTTGAGACCTCCTGAATCCAAAAAAAGCATTTTTGGAAACATGTCCGTGTGTGTGTCTGTGTGTGTGTGTGTCTGTGTGTGTGTGTCTGTGAACAGCATAACTCATAAACGAACAATCGGATAAGCACCAAACTTGGTATTTAGGTTCAGTATCTTCCAGAGATGCGACACGAAGGTTTTCAAGAAACTCCCCCCACCCCAGACTACCCTTTACATGGAAGATTTTTCGAAAATTTTAATTTTCTCAAAAATGGCTCTAACGATTTTGATGAAAATATCATATATTTAGGGTAATGTCATGAGAAATGAAATGTATAACTCGAATTTTCTGGGAATGTCTCCAAAAGTATTCTTCATTGTGAACGACTTTTGCATAACTGGTAAACCATAAGAGATAGACAAAAATTTAATACACAAAAAATGTAGATCGCGTTAAAATACACAACTTATGTCATATACATTTCTTTTGTTGAGTGAACCGTTTTCGAGATATTGCTTGTTATTTCCTTAAATTTTCCAATACTTATACTTGTTCTCAAAGGCGTTATTCATTTTTTTTATGTCCTGGACATGCAAAGAGAATGGAATGCGTTACATAGCAACCAGCGTTAAAACATTTGACTATCGCTTAAAAGCTACCATATTTTCCTTGCATCTACAAGAAAATTACCAATAAGATTGACATCTCGATATATCGATTAACATGAAGCATATGGAGAATAGGCGTTTGTAAAATTAGGTTGTACAAGAGTAGAGAAAGTTATGTGAGTGTAACACATCAGATTTTTTTGTCTTGGATATGCAAAGAGTATTAATCTGTGGCAAAGGTGTGTGCTGCACCTAGCAACGAGCTATTAAGAGATATGTCTGTACTTAAAGGCTACTGTATTTCTATATTGCCCTTGCAATTACAAAACAAGGGGTCCATAGTATGCCTTAAGCGATAGTCAAATATTTTTAGAACTGGTCGCTATGTGTAAAATGTAATTCTCTTTGCATGTCAAAAGATTGTTTCTGCAAATGTTTATCTCGATTAATTTGAAATAGATGGAGAATAAGAGCTTGTAAAAATAGTTTGTACAAGAGTAGAGAAAGTCGTGTGAGTGTAACACATCAGATTTTTTACTTTCTCTACTATGTATAGTAAGTAGGGGAAGTATTGTATTTCACTAAAAAATTCGATACCAAGATTTCACCGGAAATACATGTTTTGAGATCCCCTGAATCAAAAAAAGCATTTTTAGAAACATGTCCGTGTGTGTGTGTCTGTGTGTCTGTGAACAGCATAACTCAGAAACGAACAGTCGGATAAACACCAAACTTGCTATTTAGATTCAGTATCTTTCGGAGATGCGACACGAAGGTTTTCAAGAAAATCTCCCCACCCCAGATTACCCTTTACATGGAATATTTTTCGAAAATTTTAATTTTCTCAAAAATGGCTCTAACGATTTTGAATAAAATATCATATGTTTAAGATATTTTAATGACAAATGAAATGTATTTCTCGAATTTTCTGGGAATGTCTCCAAAAGTATTCTTCATTGTGAACGACTTTTGCATAACTGGTAAACCATAGGAGATAGACACAATTTTACTACACAAAAAATTTAGATTGCGTTAAAATACATAATTTATGTCATATACATTTTTTTTGTTGGGTGGACCATTTTCGAGATATTGCTTGTTATTCCCTTATATTTTCCAATACTTATACTTTTTCTCAAATTCGTTATTCATCTTTTTTATGTCCTGGACGTGCAAAGAGAATGGAGCGCGCCACATAGCAACCAGCGGCTAAAAGGTTTGACTATCGCTTAAAACCTACCATATTCCCCTTGCATCTACAAGAAAATTAGCAATAAGATTAACATCTCGATTAACATGAAAGATATGGAGAATAAGCGTTTGTAAAAATAGTTTGTACAAGAATAGAGAAAGCCATGTGAGTGTAACACATCAGATTTTTCCCTAATCAATGTTTAGGGAGAATTAACCCACATATGCTACGTGGAGACAGAACTATTGGAAAGAAAGTTCTGTATTCCTTTGTCAATGTATCAACACAACCGCGTATGGGACGAGATAATAAACCTTGCCCTTCACCGAGTCTACAAATATCTGCGCGCAAGACCGTAGTTGCAGGTTGCGCCACGGATTTTGGCATGTGAAAATTTTAATGGAAAGCTACGATGCGAGTCATTTACCGTATAGATGTATGGCACATATGAGGCTGCAGCTCGAAGAATGGTGCCAGTTGAGACGGAGTTGTATACGGTGGAAGGAACTGGACCACAACTGGACAGAAGGAACCACGTGCTACTTGCAAGGAAGGTATTAAAACATCAGGGGGCCCTGAAGGTCACATGCCAATATTCCTGGAGAGACCTATAAAGGTATGTTATAACCAAGATTTCATGTAGCGAAGAGAAAATCGGTCGCAGTTACGTTTCATGTTTAACCCAGTGATGGGGTGCCTCCAATAAAAATTGCTTATTTTTATAAGTTCTCTAGTTTAATACTTCTTAAACACCGACATATGCAAAGAATTATATATTATTAATGAAATACTCTAATGTGTAAATAATGTTTTTCCTGTCAAACTTGGGTTTATGGGGGAGGAAGCCGACACACCGGTGTTTTTTATTTTCAATCGACTTAAAAAGAATTCCTGCCCGGTCTGTAACATCAGTGTGTCAATGGCCCCTTGTTATTTACGTTATTCATGATTATTTCAAACTGTGCAATAAGTGCTTAGTTACGTACAACATACCAAGCGAGATGGATAGGCGTTACGTCTGTGGCCCGTGGGTTCAATTCCCTCGGTCAACCTTCCTGACCCATGGGTTTTTTCGGGGTTTCGCCGGATCGCCAGGTGAATGCAGGGAAGGATCACTACATCCCCGCATTTGCTATCCCTCCATTTCATCTTCATTCTCATTTCACTTCACCTTTCATCTGCTTGGTTTCTTTCACGGTTGCAAGTGTCGGCGGGAGGTCTTGGCGTGTGCATGGCAGGGGAAAAGGATGCTCTGTGGAAACCTTCGTCCACCGGACTGCGAGCAGTCTCCAGGCAATATCTCGATACTGAATGAGTGGAATAAGATACAGGCAATAACATGTGGGGTTGACCCCCAATGTCAGACTAAAACTGACCCCTTCTCGCCCCCTCAGAGTGTGACGTAGTGTATGAACGTTCCCTAAATAATAGTTTCTACTGGTTGTATTCCGATAACGGCAGGAGTGTTATTTTTATGCCACAATTACCATTGCTGAAGTTTATTTTGCCGTGTTGTGCGTGATTGCATGGCCAGCGAGATGTACTGTAAGAGATAGGACCTAACATCATTGTTCTTTTAACACGGTATCGTGCAAGCTGTCCATTATGAAAGGAACCCGTTATGAAATATTTATTTAATTCGATAACAGCACTGTTATTTGTAGCTAGGTGCAGGCAGTAATGAGATCAAAGCTGCGCTCAACTGACACTATACAGTCAGGTGGGAAACACGAACAAAACACCATCTCTAGCTTCAGTTTATGCAATATGCAGTAAACCACAACGTTGTAACAGCAGTGTGACTACAGCAACATGGAAACCCATCTTTTGAGTGACTCGTAACATAAAGAACAAACATTGAATATTATATGTTTGTATAAATTATTTTTTAAATAGCTGGTGCTTGAAGAAGATGGTTTGTTAGCTCCACGTATGGAAGCCAATTTGAAGTACGTATTTTGTTGTAGGAATTCTATTATATTTCAACTGTTGGGGAGCCGAATTTGTAGTAGTTGCAACCGCACGTATAGTACCCGGTAGCCTTTGCCACAATTTTTAAAAATATACACTTTGTAATTTGACTGTTTCTTTAAGTATTAAATATTTATGTTTGCCTCGGCTGCGTCAGTATTATTGTTAGAGACACGTTTCTCTTAGCAGGGTTGTGGTGCAACTGAAGAATGTAGGCTTACACAGATTATAACTTTACTTCACTACATTTATTAATCCTTGACACAATTTAAATAACACTTCACTGCTATAGAGAGCTGTGAGATTATTTTAATTAATTAATTACACTTTTTAACACGTAAACTTATTTTTCGTCTCACACGAATACATATTATATTTCTTGAGGACACATCTCGCGTTTGGTTAGTAACGCTGTCTGCAGGCAACTGAACTCTAAATTTGTAAAATTTTCTACTTTTCAGTTTCTGATTGGCTAATCCTACTCCAATAGAATACCTTCATTTAATTAAAGCTTTATCTGATTGTTGATTGGCTATTTTATGAACTGTCACTAAAGTTACATTATTGTTACTCCAAGAATCACAAGTAGTAATGTTAAACTTTCTTACTCATTATTGACTCAAGGTTACCTCATTGTTGGCAACTTTTAACTTATTATTAAATTACGTAATATATTCACATTAATTATAACACATGGATACAATAGTATAAACATATACAATGACTGCAATATACACTTTTTATATATTGTTAAATACACATATTACTTTAAGGCGCTCTGTTATTGAATTTACATATTATATAATTAGACTGAAATTATTTAAGTTTTAAAAATACTGCCTCATACTAAAAGTAGAGATCTAACACGAGCCACTCATAGTACAACTTGAAGATTACTGTACTCATTGGAATAAAATTATTATAGTACTTATCGTTACCACCTTTGTTTCTTGCGATAAAAATTATATGTATATTACCAGGGCTGTCCCAGAAGTACCCGACCTAACAAAGAAAACACGAAAATGTGCGGTAAAATAATTTTTATTTCTCTACACAGTCTTCTTTCAGCTCGATACACTTTAACCAGCGATGTTCAATAGCTTCGATACCCTGCTTATAGCGAGAACCGTCGAGCTCTGCAAAATAGCCATCAACTGCAGATTCCACCTCTCATTGTTGGCAAATGTTTTACCATCAAGCCATTTCTTCAATTTTGGAAATAGAAAATAGTCAGAGGGAACTAAGTCTGGCGAACAGGGTGCATGAGGAAGCAATTTGAACTTTAATTCATTGATTTTGGCCATGGCGATAATGGTTGTGTGAACTGGTGCATTACCTTGACGAAAAAAAACTTTCTTTTTTTGGCTAAATGCGGCCGTTTTTACTTGATTTCATAATTCAGACGCTGCAATAAGTTTGAATAATACTCGCCATTGATTGCCTTTCCTTTTTGAAGATAAACAATGAAAATTATCCCACGCGCATCCCAAAAAACTGACGCCATAACCTTCCCTGCAGCTAGAACTGTCTTCGCCTTCTTTGGAGCCGATTCTCCCCTTTCAATCCACTGTTTTGACTGTTCCTTCGTCTCAGGTATGAAGTGATGGACCCATGTTTCATCCATGGTTATCAATCGACGCAAAAACTCGGTTTTATTGCAGCGAAACATCGCCAACACTCGACTGAAACATTCTCACGACGCTGTTTTTGTTCCATTGTGAGTAAACGCGACACCCATCTTGCGCACAGCTTTCTCATGTCTAAATTTTCAGTTAGTGTGCGATGTACAGCACTTTTTGAAATGCCTACGATGTCCGCTAGCTCGCGCAGTTTCCGTCGACGGTCATTCAATACCATTTTGTGGATTTTCTTCACAATTTCTGGCGCAGTCACCTCATTTGGTCGACCACTGCGATTTCATGCCCATAGTGTCCTGCTTCTCTTCCGTGGCGCTATTTATGGGTAATGGGTGCCTAATGTCGAAATCCTTGACTTTAGATATTTGCCTGATTACACAAAGCACCGCTAGGCTGTTTATACTCGTATATGCCAATGTCATGACAGGAAACTAAAGTATCATTCGTATTTAAATATAACATTTTTATATGAGTAGTGTAATGAGCTTCACATTTAATCCTCAATGCGCATGTTTGGTTTATGGACGTTTAAATTTCTCACATAATAATTTGACGGATGTACAACTAAAAATACTATGTTATATTCACTTTGGCTTTAATTTTTGTGTTTTAAGTTTGTCTTACGTAAACATCTAATCCTGTTGGTTTCCGTTTATACATGTATTTTAATTTTCAAGTTTTTGAATTTTGGAAATAAACTGTACTGTCTACTCCCAAAAAATAGCTTTTCTTTTAAATGTCTATTTCATTTATCTACTCATACCTCAATGTTTCTTTCATATCAATCTACTCAGCAGTTTTAGTTCAACAGAAAGTAATTTTAAAACAATTATGATTTGAATTTTATATATCACGTTTCTTTAAAAGTTACTAATGCAAAAACTATTCAAAACTTAAAATTTAAATAGCAGTTTTCATTGTTTGATTGTTTAAAATATATATGGAAAATGTCATAGGGATTGGATAAAAACTGCATCGTGTGAAGTATTTCGAACGAGAGAAAGAGCCGAGAAAAAGTTTCCTAAAATGCAAAGTGGGGCAGTATTTTTAACACTTAAATGATTTCAGTCTAATTATATTATATATAAATTCCATAACAGCCCGCCTTAAAGCAATACGTGTATATAACAATATATAAAAAGTGTATATTACGGTCATTGTATATGTTTATATTTTTGAATACATGTGTAATAATGTTATGTGAATGTATTACGTAATTTAATAATGTAGGAGCTGTGAGAATAATAGGTTAAAAGTTGCTAACAATGAGGTAACAATGAGGTAGCCTTGAGGCAATAATGAATTTGAAAGTTTAATGCTACTTGTGATTCTTGCCTGCAATAATGTAATTTTTGAGACAGTTTATAAAATAGCCAATCAACAACCGGAAAAAGTTTTAGTTAAATGAAGGTATTCTATTGGACTAGGATTAACCAATCAGAAACCAAAATGGAGCAAAATTTACAAATTCAGAAGTCATTTGGTTGTAGACAGTGTTCCTAATCGGACGCGAGATGCGTCCTCGAGAAAATTAATACGTATTCGTGTGAGACGAAAATAGTTTACGTGATAAAAAGTGCAAGTAATTAATAAAAGAATCTCACAGCTCTATATCAGTAAAGTGTTATTTAAACTGTGTCAAAGATTAATAAATGTAGTGAAGTAAAAATTATAATCTGTGTCAGCCTACATTCTTAGCCACACTACTCCCTGCAAAGAAATGCATGTCTCTAACAATACTGACGCAGCCGAGGCAAACATAAATATATAATATTTAAAGAAACAGTCAAAATTACAAAGTTAATATTTTTAACCTTGGGACGAAGGCTACGAGTACCATACGTGCTGTTGCAACTACTTCAAGTTCGGCTCTCCCAACAGTTGAAATATAATACAACCTACTTCAAATTGGCTTTCCATACGTGAAGCAACAACCTACTTTGTTCCTCAAAAGAATGCGTTCCTTAATTTTATCCCCCATTGCAACGTATCCTATACATAAAAGATTTTTCTTTATTTTTATTTCAAAATTTGCTGCAACGATATTGACTAGAATACCATATATTTGAAATATTTACACGACTAATAAAATATATATCTTGAATTTTCCGCAAAGAACCTATAAAGTTCTCTTCAGCCGCAATGAATTTTGCATCATTTTGTATAACTGGTAAACCGTAAGAGATAGACAGAAGCTCACTTCATAAAAAATGCAGACCTCTTTAAGAAACACAATTTTTTCCCAATAACTTTGTCATTTTAAGTGCTGTCGCCATTCATTTGCTTCTCTCGTGATCAGACTATCCCCTCAGTCTCCTGTAGATCCCTCTTGTACGTATAATGAAAGGTGTAATAAAACTATTTCTGTAACCTTTTATCTCAAATAACATAAGGTAGATAGAAAAACACTTTTGGTGAGAATAATTTGTAGAAACTATATAAAAACATAGTAAATGTTATATGATTGTGAAAAATTAGATTTTTACTTTCTCTACTACGTATAGTAAGTAGGGGAAGTACTGTGTTCCACCCAAAAATTCAATAACGAGATTTCACCGGAAATATATGTTTTGAGATCCCCTGAATCCAGAAAAAAGCATTTTTGGAAACATGTCCGTGTGTGTATCAGTGACAGCATAACTCAGAAACGAACAGTCGGATAAACACCAAGCTTGGTATTTAGGTTCAGTATCTTCCAGAGATACGACACGAAGGTTTTCAAGAAAATCCCCCTACCTCCGATTACCCTTTACATGGAACATTTTTCGAAAAATTTTAATTTTCTCAAAAATGATTAAAATATATGTTTAAGACATTTTTATGACAAATAAAATGTATATCTTGAATTTTCTGGGAATGTTTCGAAAAGTATTCTTCATTGTGAACGACTTTTGCATAACTGGTAAACCATAAGAGATAGACAAAATTTTACTACACAAAAAATGTAGATCGTGTTAAAATACACAATTTATGTCGTATGCATTGTTTTTGTTGAGTGAACCATTTTCGAGATATTGCTTGTTATTCCCTTAAATTTTCCAATACTTATACTTTTTCTCAAATGGGAATTCGTTATTCATTTTTTTGTCCTGGTAATGCAAAGAGAATGAAATGCTCCACATAGCAACCAGCTGTTAAAATATTTGACTATTGCTTAAAACCTAGCAATTCCCCTTGCATCTACAAGAAAAGTAGCAATAAGATTAACATCTCGATATCTCGATTAACATGAAGCATATGGAGAATAAGCGTTTGTAAAAATAGTTTGTACAAGAGTAGAGAAAGTCATGTGGGTGTAACACATCAGATTTTTTGAAATCTGATACAACTCTCAAAAACAGGTAATTGCTTGTGAGAATTTGGTAATAATGTTTGCAACAGCCCACACAGCTAGTGTAACGAAAATTGCAATAGTGAATAACTGAAGAACCCAATTTGTTCCCTCGACTGCATTGGTCCGCAGTCTCGAACCCAAGCACGTAGAGAAAGGCGCCAGCAATTTCACTCATCTCCGTTCGCTAATCCTACCCCAGGTACATACACTTTACAGGGGATAAGCCCAGTGAGGACAGGAAGGGTTTCTGTAGGATGGGATGGGATGGAGGGTTATACAGAGTCACTGGACCTCGTCTAAGCGGATGGCTCCTACGTCACTTCGGGCCGCGGCGTTTTGGAATTCATGCAACCGAAATAAAATTAAAATGTAGCTTTGGAATTAAATTCGTTGAACCATACTCGTCCCCACAAAGGCTGCCAACTGTTGCGATACGTTTATTTCATCAATAAGGCAGGCTTTTTTTTCCTTCTTTTTATTGTCACTGTTTGTGGAGCTTAAAAAATGATTTATTATATCGACTTTGGTTAGGGAAATATTTCGATAAAGAAATAATGGTTTTATGGGTACCATTATTCGTTAGACTGCAAAGCGTGGGTATTATTACAATACGCTTGGGACCGCTCGTGCCTCACTTTACCAAATGAGTGATTTCTTTTTTCGTCGCCGAGGAATAAACCTATAAATTCTGTTCAGAGAAATGTACTTGGAAAGTTGGAGAGTTGCTGCAGAAGTTGGTAGCGCATTAGTTTAACTAATCTACCAAGCTCCAAGAAATGAATGCCGTTTTTGCTTTCTCTAGCACCTACTTATAGACAGAAGATGTACGAGTATTGCACTCCATAACAATATTGTTACATGCTGGGGTGAAGGCCAAAAGGTTCCTAGCAAATTATTAAATTTTAATCACCCCAACACGCACATGGGGGAAGCGTAGCTACAAACGGCGAGAGGACCAGGACCTTGGTGTCTACATTCTAAGGAAGGCGTGGTTTTTTTTAACAATTTATACACAAATATCACATTACCTGTGATTTATTAATAAAACAATTAGTGGCCCTACATTACACACAGGGGAATAAAGGATTGAGGGGAGATGCCTCACACACGCGACCTACTCCTTGTACACTTACTCAACAAGAGACGCTCAAACAGACAAAGAAGTAACGCTGCTATCTACCCCACCTTCTTCAACCCTGGCTAGGCACGCCAGCCAGAGTTGGCGAATATCACACCAGACGTAACTTCCAACAAGCTGAAAGAAATAACAAATCACTCTAATAATGCCGTCGACAATATGACGCAATAAGGTGTCTGGCATACCTACTCATACGCTACAATATTTCGCCGGAAATACCTGTTTTGAGGTTCCCTGATGTCCCAAAAAAGAAGCCTTTTTAGAAAAATGTCAGCATATGTGCATGTTTGTGTGGGAGATTGATCAAGCGATTTATATTAACAATAAAATGTATATCTTGAATTTTCTAGGAATGGGATGTGAAATCCTCTTTATTCTGAATGAACTTCGCATAATTTTATATGAATGGTAAACCGGATGCGAGATGCGTTCTCGAGAGATTTGATACGTATTCGTGTGAGACGAAAAATAAGTTTACGTGTTAAAAAGTGTAATTAATTAATAAAAAGAATCTCACAGCTCTCTACATCAGTGCAGTATTATTTAAATCGTATCAAGCATTCATAAAAGGAGTGAATTAAAAGTTATAATCTGTGTAAGCCTACATTCTTGAGTCGCACCACAAGCCAAGACATCCATGTCTCTAAAATAAATACTGACGCAGCCGAGGCAAACATAAATATAATATTTAAAGAAACAATCAAAATACAGAGTTAATATTTTTAAAAATTGGGGCAAGGGCTACCGGGTACCATACGTGCGGTTGCAACTACTTCAAGTGTTCGGCTCCCCAACAGTTGAACTATAATACAACAAAATACCTTTCTCAAATTGACGCCTAAACCCTGTTGCAAACACCGTAAAAGACAATACCTTCTTCAAAATGTACCGAGTCCATTATGTAGCTGAGCTAACAAATACACGCGTGCTTAGCGGTTGGGTGGACATATGAAATGAACCTTTTTGGTTAGGTTTCTCAGTTGATGAATTGCTACTGTAGTGTATGTTGCGATGGATGCTACAGGAAACAACTGTTGCCGTTAATTAGTTTGAGTATTCATGAACTGGTTAGTCGTATTCATGTTATCAAATGGATTAATGAAGCGAACACTTCCTTCAAAACTAAATGCAAACCGCTTTGTCAATCACTCTGTGAAATGTAATCTACTATAACCAGACTTATTTACGACACATCTTCATCATTATCATCTTCTTCTTCCTCCTCCTCCTCCTCCTCCTCCTCCTCCTCCTCCTCCTCCAAGATTTGCAATCTTGCGTTTTGGTGTCCTCTTATTCTTTTCCCTTCTCAAGTCTGTATGCTGTTCTAATTTTAGGTGCTCCTTCTTCTTCCATGCTGTCTACCTATTTCTTCCAGTTTCCATTCCGTTCCGTGTGAGGCAGTATTTTTAACACTTGAATGATTTTAGTCAAATTATATAAAATGTAAATTCAATAACAGCCCACCTTGAAGCAATATGTATAGGTAATAATTTGTAAAATGTATGTAACAGTCATTGCATATGCTTATATTATTGTAAACATGTTCAATAATGTTATGTGAATGCATTACGTAATTTAATAATGTAGGAGCTGTGAGAAATAGGTCAAAAGTTGATAACAATGAGGTAACCTTGAGGCAATAATGAATTAGTAAGTTCAAATGCTACTTATGATTCTTGGAGTAACAATCATGTAATTTTAGTGACAGTTTATAAAAATAGCCAATCAACAACCAGAAGAAGCTGTAGTTAAATGCAGGTATTCTATTGGATAAGGATTAGCCAATCAGAGACTTGAAATACAGAAATTTACAAGTTTAGACGGTTGAAATCAATTTAGTTGCCTCTAAACAGTGCTCATAACCAGACGTGTTGCCTCTAAACAGTGCTCATAACCAGACGCGAGATGTGTCCTCGAGAAATTAAATACGTATAAGACGAAAATAGTATACTTGTTAAAAAGTGCAAGTATTAAATAAAAGAATCTCACAGTTCTCGATATCAGTGAAGTGCTATGTAATTTGCGTCAAGGATTAATAAAAAGGAGTGAATTAAAACTTAAAATCTGCGTAAGCCTACATTCTTGACGCATTACGCCCTGCTAAGATATCCATATCTAAAATAATACTGACTCAGTCGAGGCAAACATAAATATTAAATATTTAAAGAAACAGTTTAATTGCAAAATTAGTGTTCTATTAAGCTTGGGGCAAAGGCCACCTGAAAGTACATTTTGGGGCGAAGGCTACCAGATACTGTTTACTATACGTGCGGTTGCAACGAATTTTAAGTTCGGCTCCACAACAGTTAAAATATAATACAACTCCTTCAATATAACATCATCTTCAAACTGACTTTCCATACGTGGGGCAAACACAACTCTTAATAAAACACAACACCTACTTCACCTGTGGCCACCGCACGGCGGCTCGCGCGCCGACCGCCAAGGCCGGGACTCCCGCTGAAACGGACTCCCCCCGCAACCGCCTCGCGTTCTCATAATTACAATTACAGTAATAACAAACAGATACTTATAAAAAAAGATGTTCGTATATTTTTAGCATCTTTTCAGGAAGTTTTCGTTCCATTTCAATATTCAATGAATTTTTAGGCTGATGTTTTCTTTTAGCTCTTACATGTATGGGATTTGTTGTATACAAATTATACAAATTGTATACAAATGTTTCATAGCAAAACAACAGCTATTGCCGTACAGAGAAACCCGGTTTTATACACGAGAGTCCGTTGCGTGACGCGAAAATTGGTGTGCAGTAAATGCATACGGAATACTAGGACCTTATTTTTTTGAAAAAAAAGCAATACATGCAAAGCATACAGGAATGATTCCACCATTTTTTGAACAGCTGAACGTTGAATGTGTCTGGATTCTTCCAACAAGACTTTGCTCCAGCGCATGCAGCTGATGATTCTTGCGATAACATTGTTTGTTAGCCCCACGTTTGGGAGCCAATTTGCGATGGTAAATTTATAATATTATTTGTGTATGTGTGTTTATTTCACACGGTGAAGCCATTTTGTGACGTGATTCTTTGTTAGGTTTGTAGCTCCATCTGGTGTTAGCAATTTGCGGCAGTATTAGTTTTCGTTTGAAAGAATGCTACTGTTATTTTATTTAATTTTTGTTCACTGTCCTCCGGCTAGCTATGATCTTTTGGTCAAGCACTTCTCTTTATACAGGTTGTGTAAACGGAAGGGGGTCTCTTATCCAAAGATAACACTGATGAAGGAATTTGTTTTACACTTTTATTGTCGAACATAGTCACTATCACATTTACACATTGATCTAGACACTCGCCAAACTGAAACTGTTATAATAACTTCATTACTGATCACTCTTAATTCGCGTACTAACTTTTTGTATAATTAACTTTACAACACTTTAGATTTTTCATAACTCTTATACCGTAACTTGTGAATCGATAGCCGACGTGTAATATTTCTGCTGGACTGAAGGCGACGTGTATCATACAAATATTTTCGATGAACTGACAGGGTCTTTACCTCTAACCTACCTTTTATACTCCTACACCCAGATATGCCTAAAGATTATAACTGAGCTGCAATTGGCTAATAAAACGCGCCAACATTAGCGTCTATTTTTATATCCAATGAAAATTATGAATACATATGCTCTAGGGAAATGTTCCAGAAGATTCTAAAGGAAAACGCGCCAACATTACGTAACTTCCTCGTTTCCAATAATGATAAACAGCTCACCCCCTCGCTGCATTATTGCACGCTATTGTTGTCAGTTTCAGTAAGGCAGTATAAACTTACTTCCCAACAATAATTACAATCAACAAACATCTCAAATCAATGTCACATAATAATGAATATTCATACTATAATCACTCTTTACATTTAAATAATTTGTGATACAAATTACTGCATCATTCTTTAAATTTAATGCCGGAAATTTATGACATAGGGTAATAAGTTAAGAATTATGGCCCTCACGATTCCCCGATTTAATTGCATGTATTTTTATCAATGGAAGAACTTGAAAAATAATGTGTATACAACAAACCCCATACATTTAAAAAATAAAACAAGCAAGAAATTCACTGAATTTTGGATGTTGAGCTCTCCAGTTTGAATAAAAATTTCTGGAAAAGACGCTAGAAATTTGCGAATAGAGGATAACATTTCCAACATCTATTATGATAAGGCATGTGCTTATTATCATTGTAATTATAACTTTAAGTATGAGAACGTGAGGCAGATGCGGGAATGTTATAAATGTTTTGGCGGGAGATTGAGCTGCGGTGCCCGGCAGCGCTAGCAGCCATGCGGTGGCCACAGTGTGAAGGAAAAAGACTGTATTATACGTTCATTTACAGAATATTTTTATCTCTTGATCGATTTCTATATTTCGTATATGGTTTCTTCTAAGTTTTCTTAGGAATGTCATTTCAACTGACTGTATTTGTTATATGAATCTTTTTAGTAAAGTCCAAATTTCACTACGGTATGTTGAAGTAGGTGATTTGTGCTTACGTATTATATTTTTACGTATTGTTTAAATTTGAAGGTTATGTTGTGCTGCTTGTTTTATTTGCTTACGTAATTTTAACTGCCCCACGTATGTGAGCCAACTTGAAGTAGATGTTTTTGTTACGTAATATTTATTTGTTTTAAAGAGTTTGCAACACGCTTTGGGCGCGGTTTGAATTTGTTGATTACGTAATAGATACTGTTATTACGCAATATGCTGCTACGTATTAGAAGCTGATTTTAAGATGTGTTTTTATTACACTCCAAGTTTTACACTATAATATTTACCTTTGTTATTATATATTATTTATGTTTGAATTTACCTCGGCTGCGTCAGTAATGTTTGTAGAGTCATGTATCTTAGGCAGGGCGTGGTGCAACAAGAATGTAGACATCACAGAATTTAAGTTTTTAAATTCACTTCTTTTATTAATTCTTGCACATCTTTATAAAGCATTACACTTTTTAAGAACTATGAGAATTTTTAATATTTTCACTTAGCGCGTATACATATTTTTACGATTCGCACGTAATATTTCTGTAGAGAACTCATCTTCCATCTGTTCACTACCAAGGTTTGCCAGCAACTGAGAAACTTTCAACGGTCAAAACCCGTAAGCTTCGGTATTTCAAGTCTCTGATTGGCTAATTTTAGTCCAATAGAATATCTGCATTTTACTTAAAGCCTTTGTTTGCTGTTGATTGGCTAATTTTAAATGTTAGAGAAATTACATTATCGTTGCTTTAATTATGACTAGTAATTTTTCAAACTCTCAAACTCATTATTGCTACAGGGTTACCTCATTATTACCTCATTGTTAGCAACTTAAAACTTATTATTCTCACAGCTCTTGCATTATTAGAGTATGTAATGTATTCACATAACATTATTAAAACATGTTTACAATAAAAATAAGCATTTGCAATCACTGTTACAAACAATTTAAATAATTATTACATATATATATATATATATATATTGTGTCAAGGCGGGCTGTTATTGAATTTACCTTTTATATAATACAATTGAAATTATTTAGGTATTAAAATACCGCCTCAATGTTGATGTTGGTACTGCTATGGTTTTGTATAATTTAATTAATGATCCTTTCTTGCTTTATTATTAAAACATCTTAGTTTGTATATGTTCTAGTATGACACAGAGTACAATAAATACAGCATTGCTATAACTTGCAGCTGATTATGCAGTCCGTTACTCGCAATAAAGCACAGTTTTATGGACAATCTTAAAACATAAGCAACGATTGAAATGCCTCCTGCTCCTAGAATATTTACGCAAGTTTAAATGGCTTAATAGTGTACATGTCCTATTTTAAATTTGAATTGCACTTTAAAATATTTATAGATTTATTAAACCATATCTAAATAATTTTCTGAAGGCAGGACGCATAATTAAATAATACATTTAGTTTGGACATAAGTAGTATTGCCAAGATAGCCTCCCTTCCCCGCTAATTTATATGCCTGGTTTAACATCTAAGATCAGCTCGCCTGTTGGACAAGTGTTTCCAATTGTAATTATTTTAAAAGTATATGAAAAATAGAGCTGCAATCTACCCAAATCGATGTCTCATCGTCTAAAACGTTTTTCAGTACATTTCTGCAATATCAAAGAGCAGATTTTGATAATCGGATACATTTACACAAGATTAAGTTTTTCAGTACTACACGATGCATATGATAATATCTTGGCTGGAAAACAAGCGAAATCTGATTGTTAGTAAAAGTGTTGGCTTGTTTACACAAAACATTGAGGATTTGTGACGTGGTTTCAGGAACACGCCCTCGGTGAACAATAGGTATATTAACATATCAGGTTTCTTTAAATATTCTGTATTACAACATTATTGATTTGCAGTTCGAAGTTACCCGAATATGAAGCTCATGTAGAAAATGTCGTTGAAATAATGTTACCTAGTGTTAATTTAACAGATCGAAATAAATGTTTAGCTCCCTTTGAGTCGTAAACGGCATTTTATTTATTTTTAGTTAACGCTAACTATTAATCACGGTGCAAAACTCATCCTTCTGAAACATATTTACTAATCATAGAAGAATAAATAGGAACACTATGCGTTCACTGGTGTTTTAGGTAGGGGAGTGGTAAGTACCTGTCTGAGTATGAGTCGCTGACGTACTATTTTGTGACAAGCAACTTCTTTTTAGTGGTTTTAACACCCATTCTTACTGCAAATAGCAATATAGATAGTGAACTCTGATGATACATAAATGAAATGATAACTTGTAAAGGAAATTTAAGACATAAACGTTCCAAGCGTACGTTTAGGGTACCTCCCCGACATTGGTAGTTAAGAGAACTGAGGAAAACCTGGAAAAACCTCAGTCAAGGAGAACAATACTCGCGGGATTTGTAGCGCAGAACTCTCGTTCGCGGTTCGAGTCCTAACGACCCGTATCGATGACGAGGAACTTATTTTTCACTGCACGCGGCCGCGCCACCCAATTTAGGACCATATTGTGGCATATTAATAATTTCAATGGTTACATTATTGTCCTACATTGACATTACCAGACACATTGTTGTTTACGTCACTGTTGGCTGGTAGCTTTGCTAGCCACGAGTAGTGGAGGATAGCTTCACTTTCAGGTAGGATTCCATGAGCAACTGACCGCGCGTGTAAATCGGGCTTTGGATCGGTGGACATATCCTCGTAACTTCCATTTTACTTTCTCTACTACGTATAGTAAGTAGGGGAATTACTTTCTCTACTATATAGTAAGTAGGGGAAGTATTGCATTCCACTCAAAAATTCGATACCGAGATTTCACGGAAATACATGTTTTGAGGCCTGCTGAATTAAAAAAATTTTTTTTGGAAACATGTCCGTGTGTGTGTCTGTGTGTCAGAAACGAACAGTCGGATAAACACCAAACTTGGTATTTAGGTTCAGTATCTTCCAGAGATGCGACACGAAGGATTTCAAAAAAATCCCCCCACCCCAGATTACCCTTTACATGGAACATTTTTCGAAAATTTCTCAAAAATGGCTATAACGATTTTGATTAAAATAACATATGTTTAAGACACTTTCATGACAAATAAAATGTATATCTTGAATTTTCTGGGAATGTTTCCAAAAGTATTCTTCATTGTGAACGACTTTTGCATAACTGGTAAACCATAAGAGATAGACAAAATGTTACTATCCAAAAAATGTAAATCGCTTTAAAATACACAATTTATGTCATACACATTTTTTTTGTTGAGTGAACCATTTTCGAGATATTGGTTGTTATTCCCTTAAATTTTCCAATACTTATACCTTTTCTCAAATGGGAATTCGTTATTCATTTTTTGTCCTGGTAATGCAAAGAGAATGGAATACTCCACATAACCAGCTCTTAAAATATTTGACTATCGCTTAAAGCCTACAAATTACAAGCGTAAAAATCCTTAGCACGAATTCCTTCCGAAGGTGGTCCCGTGTAGTAGATTTACGGCACGTAAAAGAACCTCAAGCCTGATAAAGAGGCCTCTGAGCAAAATCACCGGTGTTTCACGCCCAATCTGGAATGGGACGCTAAGAACCACAGCAGTTAAAGAGCGTCCATAAATAAAACTTAATTTGATTTCATTTCATACCCGGCATGTAAGAATATTTGTACACATCTCTCTGCTGAATAAAAAATAATAATTCTCATCTTACAGCCTTTTAGTCTTTCCAAACGCATCAGCCTGTATTTGTAGATGAAAGCTTTTATTTGATTTTTTTATCATAAACGGTTTATCTTTTTGTCTGAAATTAACGGTGCAATTATTTCTGCTGTGCATAAGCCTACAAAGGTGATCTTTGAAATTCGATGGAGAGATATATGCTATCGACTCCAACATCCAGGAACAGCTAATGTGCCCTTTGCCCCTCGTTTACTTTTCATTGGGTGGCAGAGAGTACGCAGAGGGATAATGCACGTCCACATGAATAATGCAGGGCACATTTGCAGTAAATTATGCTCTTGCAGATAGTTGGTTTTATTGAATCTGGCCGTCTTTGGTGGTATGTATGTCTGTGACGCTTGCACTGTCCGCTTGTTTAGCATTCACTGTCCATACCGTAGTCCGTCCCTAATTTCCAAAATTATGCAAATCTGTAGCCGTGGTGGGAATAGCAATGCCGACAACTGTTTCTTACGGCAGGTAAAGGGTCATTTTGTCACAGTTTGCGGCTGGTCTCTCAGAACAGCTTTCTCAAGTACAGAAATGGGAACTGCAGAATGTGTCCGGGTGTGGGCGAATGCTTCACAGCTTGGTCCATTTCATTCCAACAGCAAGATACGAGCTAAAAGTGGATCAAATAAAAATTCTATTTATATATTTTTTCTTCGTCTGCTAGTGGTAGACAGAAAAAGGGTTGCATTCCAACCAAAAGTTAGATATCCAAAATTCTACGGAAATACATATTTTGAGCCCCATACCCCAAAAAGGAGCATTTTACGTAAACAGCCATGTATGTCTGTGTATGTGTTTTACTTTTTAGTGGAGTTTAACCCCCATTCTTACTGTATACGGCACCACAGGCGGTGGACACTGATGATACCTGATATTGTTATACACCGGGGTGAGGTCAAGTGGTTTTGCAGTTGCAATATTAAATTTAGTTACTCCGGCATAAACATTGGGGGACGTAACGGTAGAGGCAAACGAGAGATACCAAGAACTTTCTGCACAAAGCTAAAGCAGGCGTGGAATATTCATAAAACATAAATACACATCAATTCACATTTAACTCTTGTTTATTATAAAATTACCTTGGGGCAGCTACATTATTTCCAAAAGGTTACAGACAAACATTGAAGGGAAATGTTCCACACTCATACGGACCAGGCATTCCTACACACAACCACACACTCCGAAGATATACACTAGACTGACGCTATTCAGACAAAGAGGCTCTTCCCTCAACTTGCCTTCGCCCCCCCCCGAATAGGAGATGGAGGGAAATGCCGCGCCGGACAAGAATTCAGAGTCACAAACGAAATAATTAGTTCAACAATGTCATTCTGCACAGCAATAATGTATCCGACGCGACAACGCACACATACGCTACAATATGAAATGATAACTGAGAAAGGAAATTTACGAGGAAAGTGTTCCTGGCCTAAGTACCTCATCGGCATTTGGCAGTTATGAGGACCGAAGAAAGCTTGAAAAAAATCTGTTAGTGAATGCGGTCCAGGTGAGATTTGAACTTACCATTCACGAATTCATGCCTTAACGACCTCGGCTAACCTAGTGCATGTGTGTAAGAGAGAGAGGTAGAGGCAGAAACAGAGACAGACAGAGAGACAAAGAATGAGAAGGAAATAATGAGCAGCATAACCCAAAAACAAAAATTCAGATAAATATTAAGTTTGGAACCTAAGTCCAGTGGCTTCCAAAGAAGTGAGGACTGCGAAAATCCATTTAATTCTCCCTAATCCAAACAACGCTTTAAATGAACTATTTCATTCATTCGCCACGTATTCCATAGTGACCAATGACGTTTAGCAATGCCTCAGATTTCGACCAATCGCAGTCATTTTCATATAATATGCTTGCGGATAAACGGTCAGCTCGTAATAGTAACATGTGCAGCGATTAAGGCTACGTCATCCAATTGTATTTCAAAACAAAGCACATTCAAATACTATAACATTCCAGATACATTATGTGTCTTTATTGCTTTATAATTCTGGGTTAATAATTTAAGGTTAATTATTTTCGCAATCCCACTGTTGGCAACACTGGTTAGTATTCCCTAACACATTCGATTCTTCCTTCATTTAATAGCTATACCGTGATCTGACAGCTAACACAATCATGATTTGAGTTGACACAATACAGGTAAGAAATTAATTATTATTTATATAATCTGGAATAGTCTTAGTAAATGTCATTGAAGTTATGAGATCAATCTATCGATAAACTCGAAAACATTCGCAGGGTTATCCATGAAAAAAATAACCTATAAAGCCAGTTGCTATTACTAAAAAAATTCTGATGTGATACACTCCCATAACTTTCTCTACTCTTGTACAAACTATTTTTACAAACGCTTATTCTCTATATGTTTCATGTTAATCGAGATGTTAATCTTATTGCTAATTTTCTTGTAGATGCAAGGGGAATATGGCAGACTTTAAGCGATAGTCAGATTTTTAAGAGCTAGTTGCTGTGTGGCGCATTCCATTCTCTTTGCATGTCCAGTACATACAAAAAAAATCTGATGTGTTACACTCACATGACTTTCTCTACTCTTGTACAAACTATTTATACAAACGCTTATTCTCCATCTAGTTCATGTTAATCGAGATAAACATTTGCAGAGTCTATCTTATTGCTAATTTTCTTGTAGATGTAAGGAGAATATATAATTACAAGGGCAATTTGGAAATACAGTAGCCTTTAAGCACATACATATCTCTTAATAGCTGGTTGCTAGGTGCAGCACCATTCCCTTTGCCACAGATTAATACTCTTTGCATATCCAAGACAAAAAAATGAATAAGGAAATCCCATTTGAGAAAATAAGTATTGAAAATTTTAAGGGAATAACAAGTAATATCTCGAAAATGGTTCACTCAACAAAAATAATGTATATGACATTAATTGTGTATTTTTTGTGTAGTAAAATTTTGTCTATCTCTTATGGTTTACCAGTTATGCAAAAGTCGTTCACAATGAAGAATACTTTTGGAGACATTCCCAGGAAATTCAAGATATACATTTTATTTGCCATAAAAATATCTTAAACATATGATATTTTAATCAAAATCGTTAGAGCCATTTTTGAGAAAATTAAAATTTTCGAAAAATCTTCCATGTAAAGGGTAATCAGGGGTGGGGGGGATTTTCTTGAAAACCTACGTGTCCCATCCTTGGAAGATACTGAACCTAAATACCAAGTTTGGTGTTTATCCGATTGTTCGTTTCTGAGTTATGCTGTTCACAGACAGACACACAGACACACACGGACATGTTTCCAAAAATGAATCATGTATTTCCGGTGAAATCTCGGTATCGGATTTTTGAGTGGAATACAATACTTCCCCTACTTACTATACGTAGTAGAGAAAGTAATGAATAACAAATTCCCATTTGAGAAAAAGTATCGGAAAATCTAAGGGAATAACAATCAATATCTCTGAAATGGTTCAGTCAACAAAAAAAATGTATATGACATAAGTTGTGTATTTTAATGCGATCTACACTTTTTGTTTAGTAACATTTTGTCTATCTCTTATGGTTTACCAGTTATGCAAAAGTCGTTCACAATAAGAATACTTTTGGAGACATTCCCAGAAAATTCAAGATATACATTTCATTTGTCATGAAAATATCTTAAGCATATGATATTTTAGTCAAAATCGTTAGAGCCATTTTTGGGAAAATTAAAATTTTCGTAAAATGTTCCATGTAAAGGGTAATCTGCGGTGGAGGATTTTCTTGAAAACCTTCTTGTCGCATCTTTGGAAGATACTGAACCTAAATACCAAGTTTGGTGTTTATCCGACTATTCGTTTCTGAGTTATGCTGTTCACAGTCACACACACAGACGCACACACGGACATGTTTTCAAAAATGTTTTTTTTTGGATTCAGGGGGTCTCAAAACATATATTTCCGGTGAAATCTCGGTATCGAATTTTTGGGTGAAATACAATACTTCCACTACTTACTGTACGTATTAGAGAAAGTAAAAAAAAATTTTTATTTCCTCCAAAACGGCTCTAACGATTTTAATTAAAGTGTCATAGATTTGAGAACTTACAAGTACAAGTATTAATATATTCTGAATTGTCTGCGATTAGCCTGCGAAATGACCTACTTTTTTATTGAACTCAGTACATTTTATATAAATGGAGAACCACAAGAAGTACACAAACAGTTACTGCAGCTCGATGAGATAATGTGAAGCGGGAACTTTATCATGAAAATTAATGGTAATTACACCCACTTATCAAGCACCATCAGTAATAAATTATTGTTATGAAATATAAAATATATAGTTTGAGTTCACTAATTACAGATAGAATTACGTACTTCTTATTGTTGTATTTTATATTAATGCAAGTTTATTGGCATATAAGAAAAATATAAATATATATTAATTTCGTAATATTATGAAGATGTAAGTTGCATATGCGAAACTTTCAAAGCTACACGCAGTCACATTCCCAGTTGTTAAGAAAAGAGAAAGTTTCGTAGCGGAACCTTTCGTTAGGGCTGCTATTAACAACGAGTTTTCTAAGTCAAGGACCAAAGTTTATAAATGGGAAGACGGTTAAGAGCCGTTAGATTTAAACATCTAAATGAGACGTCACATGATTTGATTTTTAGCCTAAAGGAAAACAGTGGCATAGCAGGTTAAATTGGAGTGCAGGAGGGACTCTTGAAATGATTGGATTGGATTGACTACGGAGGGGACTGGCACCGATTCAGAGTGGATGTTGTACCTACGCCCCACCAGGGGGCGTCCCCAGGAGGAAGGGTAAGCAGAGAGGAGATACCGGGCGGCCAAACCGGGAGCGACAGCACCACAATGACAGGATCCCTAAGTTTACAGAGACTGCTCGGCAGACGGACAATCAGCCCGGTGACCCCACCCCAAACAGAGGGGGTTCAATGTCCCTAAGAGGGTTCTGATATCCCGGCAGCCGACGAAAGCTAAGGGACGGAGAGAGTCACGAAGAGCATCCTTTTCCCCTGTAACGCTGCACCAAAACACCATCGCCGACACTTCCGATCCTAAAAGAGACCAAAGGGATGAAAGATGAATGAAATGAAGAGTGGAACGAAATGAAGGGACAGGAAACTCGGGGGATGAAAGAAATCACTCCTGCATTCGCCTGTTAACCCAGGAAAACCCCCGAAATAACCCATGGTTCAGAGTAGGCAATCGCCGGGAATCGATCCCGGGCCTCCAGAATGCGGCAGACATAACCGGCTGAGCTATCCCGCTCGGTGCGTGAAATGATAGGAAATTGTGGAACATTGGGGTATATAAGATAAACAAATTTCGAAGGAAGGCAAAGTGGTATTAAATTTTAAACACAACGTGTTTGCCCTAGTTAGCGTAAAGAATATGCCCGAAGTGATTGACATGTAAACTTTCAATTATTTATAACAGTTACGCGTAATGGTGTAAAATTATAATTTGTATTATCTGTGATGAAAGTGAAATTCTACATTTAGAATTAACTTCAGTGTAATCATTCAAAATTCATTCACACCGATATCGCAACCTGAGAATTCATATCCATGCTCATCGCAACCTTTAATGACTAGCCGGGGAACTAATAAATGATTAAATTGCGACCCCTCCACGTCATTAGATTGCTTACACATTTATAATGCTCTTCCCAAACTTCTGTAACACGGTAGGCTACAGTTAAATATGATAGAAACATGGAAACGTCGCTGAAAGGTAAGCCCTAAATGGATCGATATATAAAGTGAAGGTTAAATAGCCTTAGATAAGTGACCTGAAATACATTAACAAGTCTCAAGGAATACAGATAAATACTTTTCTGTCATGTTTAGCTGAGATTTGAATATAGCAATAAGTTAAATATGACAGAAGTTCTTAATTATACCTCAGTATAGGCCTTTGCTGTATGTAAGTTATCATGCTGTAGAAAATTCAGCGTAAAATATTAAAGAAATAAACCATTATTTACAATTGAGTGGTGCACACCCATAATAAGATACACCTTAAAATATGTAACGCTTGGACGTGCCAAGATTGCGTGAGTCAGAAATAAGTACTTGAATTGAAACTAGAAGAATGAATGGAAGCAAAACTTCCGCGATCAACGGCGACTTGCCCTATTGAAATGCCACATGTAGATTAGCTGTTGTGCCTGCCAACGTCAGGTGGAGAGTTGACCACGATGTGGCCAGTAAAGCTGCCGATAGGAGAATGCAAAATTTGTTCTGGCTGTATGCTCCGAGATAACTTCTCTACTTGTTGGGGGAAATCAACTCTCCAAATGCGCTGGCATCAGCGCGACAGTTGCAAGCGCGATAAAACATATAATGTTACAAAATTAATTTATTAAAAGCTCATATCGCCGAAGCTCAGCGTATACACTGAAGGAGAAGGGACAATGACCACATGACTCCACTATCTTCAATTGTGTAGCAAAAACGCTGCAAGTGGATCATGAATTTAGCAAATTAAACATTGCTGGGATAGAGTTTTTAATCTCCCCTTCTTATGTTTTATCGCAGAACATCATACCGGCGTTATAGCAAAACTCATGTCAAGAAATTATGTTTCCACATTTATATCCCTGTCGTCCTCCATGGTGTTGTGGTTACCATGCTGGCTTCTAGTTCCTGAGGTCGCGGGTTCAAACCCAGCGGAGGACGGTGGATTTTTTTCGGGCGTAAAAATCCTTAGCATGATTTCCTTCGGAAGAGAAGTAAAGCTGGTGGTCCAGTGTCGTAGATTTACGGCACGTAAAAGAACCTCAAGCCTGATAAAGAGGCCTCGAGCAAAAATACCGGTCATTCACGCCCAATATAAAATGGGACGCTAAGAACCATAGTAGTTGTAAATAAAACTCAATTTAGTTTATGTATATCCCGTTTGTTATTCTTGCAATAATTACCATAGGAAGAATATTTGCAACATAGTTTTAAGCACTTTACTACGTAATGAAGATCATAATTGCTAGAAACTACATATTCATGTTCTAATAATATGGCAATTACTTTAACCGGAGCGGACGCCTAGCATCTCGATCCTCAATGGATCCTCTGTGCATTCACTCCCGGGAGCAACGATGAGAGAGGGAACTGCAAGAGACGTGGCTGCATAGTAGGACGGCTCAAGTGGATGAGACTCGCAGAGTTCCCCAAAAGTTCCAGGTTTGACCACCCGACCACGGGAGGGTCGCTCACAGACGTCCCTCCTGCAGGACAGGAGAAACACTACCCAGCATGGGAGGCTCGACCGGTTTCCCTATAGCACGGCCGAGAAGAATTTCCAATTCGCAAGCTTTTGCGGCAACTGCCCGATATCCTCCGAATCACAGCCCCAGAGTCAAACTGAAACACGAAGGTGAGAAATGAAATGAGAGAAAATGGGGGAGGGAGGAAAAAACCATTGTCAGAGTAGGCAGCTACCAGGAATAGAACCCTGGACTTCCTGAATGCAAGCCTCACACGTTACCGTGGAGGTGTTCTAGTAATATCCTATTTCATAATATTTCATGTTTTTCACATCAACGACAACACCGAAGAAAACTCAGCAGCAACTTTTAATTCATAAACATGAGCGACAATAACGATAAACGTACAGTTTCTAATCCTAGAAAACTATTTAATCATCACACTTTAATTAAATATATCAAACTTCAGAGCCTGAGTATATAAACAACATTTTAAAATGCAATAA
The DNA here is from genome assembly GCA_030765065.1 of Deroplatys truncata. NCBI lineage: Eukaryota > Metazoa > Arthropoda > Insecta > Mantodea > Mantidae > Deroplatys > Deroplatys truncata. Next base: position 124,722,252 of record CM060980.1, on the reverse strand, counting down.
TATAACAACAAAATAATGTTACCTTGTTTTCAGTCTGTTTGGCAAATTCTTAAAAACACTTCTTTGACAGCTCTTTTATAAGTAGTTTAGACCAATTGCCCCGTGTTTTACTCTATTTATTTTACGTCGCTTTAACTACATGGTCATATCACGACGGATCTGTTAGTGGATAACTATCACATCGAGGTGTGGCGCACATTTAGCCTTCTAGGTCTCATCCCTGTATCCACCCGCTTGGTCGTGTCCACAGAGACCCTAGCGCATAGCAACTGGACCTTGTGCTTCGTGCTGTGCAGATGGCACACCTGCTGCTTTCATATAGAAAGGCGTACAGTTAGCCTTCTAGGTCTCATCCATGTAACCATGCCATCTTCCTTCGTCACGTGTCCACAGACGCCTTAGTGCATAGCAACCGGATTTTCTGCTTCGTGCCGTGCAGATGACATTAGGGTGACGACTAGTCTACCTGCTGCTTTCACACAGAAAGGCAGAAGGCGGACAGTTAGCCTTCTAGGTCTCATCCCTGTAGTCACCCGCTTCTTCGTGCCCACAGAGCCCTAGTGCATATAACCGGATCTTCTTCTTCGTGCCCTGTAGATGGCATTAGGGTGCCGTCCAGTCTACCTGCTTTCATTGTCTGTGGATAGATGGCACACCATTCACTATTACCACCTATTTTTAATTTTTACTATTGTTTTAGACTTAAGGTGGAACTTTGGGTCGTGGTATTAAATATTCTAACCGGTATTTATCTTAGCGGCTGAGGGAAACACGAAAAATCCTCAGTCAGATTCTTCGGCCCACTGGATTTGAACCTCGGAGCTCCCGAATGCAGGCCGCAGACTATACCGCCTGAGCCATCCCGTCGGTAAATTGCACTATTCTAAACTTCAATAACCCTAATTGTTAATTTTAATCCTATAATATTACACTAAAATGGTTAATAAACGGAAATGCCAACTCATAAACATTGAAATCCTTATAATAAGAATAAGTTGAACGGAATGTAATTTATTTGTCCATCAAATATTATGTCTCTAAACAGTTGACAGTCTCCCAAGAAACTAACTGTCGAAATCAACGGACTCTTAGGGTTATTAATGAACAATTTAATGAGCGATTCATAAAAGGTTATCAGAATCTAAAAGCTGGAAAAACTAGATTTTATCCTGGCTTCCATATACAACTAGCTGTTTATTCTCACAAGGAGATCTCAAAGAATTGAAATTTATACATATACAAAATACAAGTGATTTATGAAGAACTGACACTTTTATTTCTTTAATTGTTTCAAAACGAGTTATGCTAGCGACAACTTATTATACCTGAAATGTAGAGAAATTTTGGGAGATTATTTGCCTCTATAGCAAATGTTGAAAATGTCATCCATCCTGCATAAGGCACAACTCAACACGTCGTTACATGTTACTGGCCACTCGTTGGAGGACTCTGTTGTCTCCTGTGTAATGTTGTGCTTCAGATCGCCCAATGTCTGGGGACGTGTGGCATAAACCCTACCTTTTAAGTACCCATTGAAAGAAGTCCGGCGATGTCAAATCCGGAGATGTCGGTGGCCACAGTTCTTGGAAATTATCCGGTCGTCAAATAAACTTGCAATTACTGCCATGGATTCATTTTATGTATAGCATGTAGCGCCGTCCTGCTGAAAATATACTTGACTCATTCTACATCGTCTAGTTGCTCAGCAAACTCCATGAAAATCCTTCGGTACTATGCAGTGTTCACATTGTTTAAAAAAAAGTTGGATTCACTGTTTTCTATGCGGATATTGCGCACCAAACACCGATTTTAACCGGGTGCATAGGTGCTTCATGAATAACATGTAGATTTTCTCTGTCCCAATAGCGTGAGTTATTTGAGTTCACATAGTCGGATAAATGGAACCATGCTTCATCTGTGAACCATGTTATGGACAATATGGCAGGATTTTGCACAATCAACGCCTGAAACCAACGACAATAATACAGTCGTCTATCCTTATCTGGTTTTTGTAACTGATGTACAACCGTAATCCTATACGGCTTTGGGCCTGCACTTTTCATAGCTCTCTGACACATTGAGTAGTTGTACCCTGTCTCCTGCGACAAACGTCTTAATGATTTTTGGGCGACTGATCCAGTGGTGAGATTTCGTCAACAACAACGTGGGAAGCCTAGATGAACGAGTTTTGCCTTTTTCAGTACTCAGAGAACCAGTTGTTTCCAATTTATTTACCAGTGAACAGTATTGTGTTTCTTTGGGGAGGATTCCGAACACCAAATTCTGTCTGGTATGCCCTTTGAGTAGCTGTAATTGAATTCGTAATCCAAGAAAGAGTCGTTCATTTAATGTGCACCTACTCCATTTTCACGTTGACTAGAACAAAATCTCAAAAACAGTTGCCGACAATAAAACTAACAATTACGAACATATGCATATCTGGTGACAGGCAATCGAAACTCCAGAACATTATGCTTAATTTGGTGCTAAAGTTGGGGCAGTGAGTGAGTTTCGAACAGAATAATTAAAGAAAGAAATGCGTAAGTTCTTCATAAATCAACCTGTATATGTATAAATTTATACATACACTAAAATGTGGAAATATTTAATGCGAAAAATAACAAAATCATGTTTCTATAAATTGTGATGGAGATGTGGTATCACTATAACAGAAGTTTCGACTTGAAGATGCTGTCTCTCCCGCTCCTGCTTTACGGATCATACGGAAACGAAAAGATGATCGGATGGGGAATTGATGGACAAGAACACTGGGAGCAATTATAAAGAATTGCTGGTGAAATCAAAGCCAAATGGTATCTTTCGCCGTTGCGTGAATTCACTGAGAAATAATGAGACTTTCAGTTGTTCTTTTTTCCTCGTACGTCTCGCCGGTTGGCTGATAACTGCAGACTAATGGTTTCCCTCTAGAAATGTGGGACGGGAATCTCTTGTTTGATAAGAGGCTGCTGTGAAAGCAAACGCTGTAACAAAAAGTTTCTGCTCGTTCATTTCGTCCTTGTTAAGCCTCTTGGTTATCAATTACTGAATCTGCGCAGCTTACGCTGTTGGTTCGGGCCTGTATGAAACTTATTTTCTGCTCCTAAAGTTCTGAACTTATACCTTGTACTTCTATCTATCTTTTGAACTTGTATACATACCCTCATTATAGATTACACAATATATATACCATATTTAATAGAATAATAAGCGAACAATCGGTGCAACTTCAAGTTTCATGTACAAGATTACAAATATGCAATATTACTTGCTTTTGTAAAGCGCCATATATATGTAATCAGTAAGTGAGTTCGTCCAAAATTCTATGGATCATGTCAGGTTCAATGTTTACTACTTCTCCTATACAAACTCTTAATTCATAGACATAGTCCTGAATTTGCTTTGATCAGGCGTGGTGATCACAGTTCATGAAACAAGGACAACAATGAGCGCACTCCGCACCTATATACGCTTCAGGGCTGATTGATGTTGACGAGATTATCACATTGTAGCATGCTGCAACACACTCTAACGAACTCAAGTGGGTATTAGTAAACTTCAGGATATGGCACAAGCTTTTAAACGCGTTTAACCTTGCCACTACCGTGGTTTAACACCAATGGTGACATAACTAATTTATATTGATATGTATGCGTGTATATACCTTTCTTAGTATGTTACAGTTTTGGTTTATAGAGCTTGAATGTTACGTGTATAAAAACGCTGGAGAAAGTATTACCAGGAAGGTGATTATTTTTCATTAAGAATGAGCAAAACCAGTGCGTCTATTCTCTCTCAACGAGGTAACAGCCGAACAAAACAAACATCTGAGAATAGCGTACTACAGTGTTTCCCGAACTTTGTTGGCCATGGAACAATTTTCATTTAAAGGAATATGTATGGAACATAGGTTATAGGTTATACAACAGAGGGGGATACCTTGCCACTTACATCTACATAGATTCATTACGACTACCATCCCCACGAGGAAGGGATGAAGTGAAAGAACCACAGGAGGCCACAGAAACACGCGGAAGTCTCTAACAATTCCCACCGCTGGAGCTGCCTAAAGAGGGCGATGAACCAACCGTCGTCCAAGTAGCCCTCTGATATACTCTTATCTACGAGCAAGCATCCACGCCATCTGTCCGACACCGCCATAAGCCAAGACACCTAGAAGCACGCTTGAAACATGAGAATGAGCAGGAATGAAAGGGAAATGATGAACAAGAAGTCGCGGCAATTAGAAAACAACCCAGCAATCGTATATCGACCAGAGAAAACCACGGAAAACGCAAGGTCAGAGTGGGCGGTTGACGGGAATCGAACCCGGAACCTCCCGATTGCGAACCTCACACTTACCACCATGTGTGTGTGTGTGTGTGTGTGTGTGTGTGTCTGTGTGTGTATGTGTGTGATAGTCATACTCAAAGTAAAAATAATAACTTTCTTAGCAATAGCTTAAAATAAATGTTACAATTTTAAAAGCACACTAAGGCTGTTTACCAATGAAAAATTTTATATTATGACCTCTAGAGTTCTATTTGTTTTACTAGAAGATATATCAACCTAAAGCGATCTCAGTGTAATGCAGCTCAGTGGTGTCATCGCGGAAGACTTACGCACGCCTCACGGAACACTGGGAAACACTGCCGTATTGTAGTAATCGTGCTGGAAGGGCTTCGTTGCGATTATTACGGCTCTTCCCGCAAGTATGTTACACGCTATTTTTATACGAAGACATTATAACACAAATAACATAATTTAAATATAATAAAATGGTAAAACGTAAAACATATTTCCATCTATAGGTGAATTGTTGGTGTGGTTAATTTATTTTTACTTTCTCTACTGCGTATAGTAAGTAGGGGAAGTATTGTATTCCACCCAAAAATTCGATACCAGATTTCAGCGGAAATATATGTTTTGAGGCCCCCTGAATGCAAAAAAAAAGCATTTTTGGAAACATGTCCGTGTGTGTCTGTGAACAGCATAACTCAGAAATGAACAGACGGATAAACACCAAACGTGGTATTTAGGTTCAGTATCTTCCAGAGATGCGACACGAAGGTTTTCAAGAAAATCCCCCACCCCAGATTACCCTTTACATGGAACATTTTTCGAAAATTTTAATTTTATCAAAAATGGCCCTTAACGATTTTGATTAAAACATCATATGTTTAAGATATTTTCATGACAAATGAAATGTATATCTCAAATTTTCTTCATTGTGATCGACTTTTGCATAACTGGTATACAATAAGAGATAGACAAAAGTTTACTACACAAAAATGTAGATCGCGTTAAAATACATAATTTGTGTCATATACATTCTTTTTATTGAGTGAACCATTTTGGAGATATTGCTTGTTATTCCCTTAAATTTTCCGACATTTATACTTTTTCTCAAATGGAAATTCGTTATTCATTTTTTTTTGTCCTGGTAATGCAAAGAGAATGGAATACTCCATATAGCAACCATCTTAAAATATTTGACTATCGCTTAAAACCTACCAATTCCCCTTGCATCTACAAGAAAATTAGCAATAAGATTAACATCTCGATTAACATGAAGCATATGGAGAATAAGCGTTTATAAAAATAGTTTGTACAAGAGTAGAGAAAGTCATGTGAGTGTAACACATTAGATTTTTAGTAATAGCAACTGCCTCTATAGGTTATGTTTTCCATGTTGCCTTGACGCCAGTAGCAATGCATTATTGATATAAACAGCTCTTCAGTTGTGTGTGCTAAACGTTTTAATATTTAAGTCGTTCTAAATTATGGATTATGAAGACGAGACGAAAGCTCAGGAGCTTATGGGCGTTTTTAATTATTGAATAACATTTTCTAATTCTAATCCTTCACATAAATGTGAAGCGTTTCATATTTTATTTAGGAGACCGGACTTTTGCATGCGGAAAGTTTCTTCTATTATTCTTCCCTGTGACTTAGGTAGCAGAAGTTATAATAATTATAATTCCATTGTTTAGTGCTAAATCGTAGATATTATCATATTACTTTATAGGAATAACAGTAAACATAACTAATAATGAACAGAGGAAGATATAATAATAATAATAATAATAAAAATGATTGAATTAGTGATTCTTCAGTGTTTCGAAATGAAGTTTAGATACATAAACGCTCATTATATTCCGAATAACCTATACTAATATTATAAAGAGAGGAAATGTTTGTGTAGGGGGAGGCAATCTCAAAGCCTGTCAACTTGTTTCTTTCACCATTGGAAGGCCCAACTCATTCTGACCGACACAGAGCTATACACCTTCTGATTTCATTTCATAAATTTTTAAAAGGTTAAAAAGGATCTATAAAGTCATTGTAGTTGAAAACAAATACATTGGAGTTACAAAAAAAACATGCTTGAGAAAAAGGCCTTAACTTTTAGTTGAGAATGCCATAGAATAGCATTTACTCCACAGAATATGCATGTAAAATAAGGCAAATGCCACGGATATTTCTATTCCAAGCGGTATATTATAGATGGTCACGATTCTGACACAGGCTTTTTTTCGGATTTAGTGGCTTGAAAACATGTATTTCCGGTGAAGTCTCGGTATCGAATTTTCGGGTGTAATGGAAACCTTCTCTATCCACTAGGTAAGTGGTAGAGAAACTGAAATTGAATGTAATGATAAACGTGGATAATAAGATAATATTCCGACATATTTCGTTCAGTAGTTTAATTGAAGTTTCATGTCATTAGCCGGTCAAAGAATTCGTACGGTACAAAATTACGGCACACTACTACCCGGCATTTGTTAGCGATACTAAGTGAAGGTAGCAATCATTATTAGTGTATTTCGGGGCAACTACTGCCTTTACTCAAGAGTAAGAACAGTATATACCTCCGGAAGCACTCATATCTCACTAGGGCACACTACAAAAACCAGAACCTTTCCTGTCTTTGAAGAATCACAAGTCCCTTTCCACGAAGTTTAAGTAAGAATTTCTGCGTTGCGTCTCGACAAGGCATGGAGACAGGAAAAGTGGTGGCGAACGAATCAGTTTCCAGAGAGCACAGTGGCAAACCGAATTACAAGACCATTTGGTAGAGTAGCTCGATTGCTCCGCGTCAGAAAGTAGTTCTTGGCGAGAAAAGAGATAGTCTCGCTGCTGGTAATGTTGTTTTCTCTATCAGGAAGCCGAGTCTCCTACAAGAGGTAATTCTGTTAGGAGCCTTCACAGAATCGCACCCAATCCAATTTCATTCTCTCCTCTGTCGAACCATCTCATCTTCATAAAGCTTGAATAGCCTCAAAATTAGCAAAAATAATTAACTCAAATAATATTTCCTGTTTATAGATATGTGTGTCACGAACGTGACTGAGGAGATTCGTATTGTAATTATTACTTTATATTAATTGACATTATTTTATTAACCCGTCACAAGTTTCTTAATTCATAAAGAATCATATTTTATATTCTTAATTCTGCTCAAGTCTTAGTAAATTGTATGTATGACAGGAAATAGCGGCTTGCTGCTTCCCTTGACATTTCCAAGGGATGTCACTATGTCCCTATGAGTACGTGTCTTTCTGCAGGCTCTTAGCTGCACCTTAAACCGCGTTACGTCACATAGAATGCTCTAGAACATTGACGCATCTAGTTATGATTGGCCGCTATATTTCAAACCCAGGGTGGTGGAGACCATATTTGGTAATAGCTGCCACGGTATTAGAATGAACCCGTCTAGGGTTTCCACTCTATATAAAAAAGCGCTTGAGCTCTGCTCGGGGACTTTGTGTTGTAACGTGTCCGGGACCGCTATGGTACCCGTTGACACCGCTGCACGGCCGCTCCGGATGGTTTCACTTGGCACCACTAGCGGCTTGATAAAGTCGTGTTGAATACCGGCTCTCCTCATCCACGACGAGACATTTCTCAAGGTAAACATTATAAAATAAATTGTTAATAATAATGTTGGCTAGTACCATCATTATCCCTGATCTTGTAAACCCACTATTGCACGGTAGAAATGTAACTCTTTAGAAATAGTCAGATCGCTCTAGCCAAGCGTTTTAATAAGGATTGTCTCTACCTCTGCAATCCCTCATTTATCTATTCCCCACAGTGTCACAAGCGCGTGACAATATGCATGACGATTCGGTTGTCTCAATGCTTGCATATCTAAAGTTGAGAGACAGAACATCTTAACCCAGTGTTTTCACTAGTACTGGTTGTTGTAAGCAGAGGAAGCATTGCAATCCATCCAAAAATTTGAAAATAAGATCTCACCAAAAATACACGTTTTGAGACCCCTGAAACCAATAATCCAAAAATAGCATCTTTAGAAAAACGCGTATGTGTGTGTGTGCATGCGCGCGCACGTGTGCGTGTGTGACTATAACATAACTAATAAAGAAGAAGACGGTTAATACCAAAGTTGGTATTTAATTCAACATCTTCCAAGGAAAGATACAGGGTTTCCTAACCATGCAATACTTGCTATACAAAGTTTATATTTAGGAACAAAGATAGGAATTAAAAGTGTAGGGAGGCTCTCAGAAAATGACATTACAATAACTCAAGGTGTCCGACAAGGGTGTCCACTTTCACCCGCATTATTTAATATTTATTTAGACGACGTCATTCGTAAATGGCAAAATATTTTAACTACTAATTTTAAAATGGATAGTATAAATATGGACACTAGTTTTTGCAGATGACCAAGCAGTTATAGCGTCCACTGAGGTATACCAAAGAGGTATTTATAATTTAAGTATAGTGGCTATTGAACATAATCTGGAAATTTCAGCTGAGAAAACAAAAATAATGGAAAAGATCCTGTCAGAGCCAAAATTTTGATTGATAATACCCCTGTTGAAGAAGTTATGGACTTTACTATTTAGGAGTTTTCATTGGTAAGGCTAGAACAAAAGATGTAAATAGAAAACTAAATTTTTTCCGACATATATGTGGAACAATCAGAAGTTTATCAAGGAAAATCCACAAAGAAACTCTACTGAAATTATAGTTTTAGCAGTTCCTACACTATTATATGGGTCTGAATGTGAGGCAGTATTTTTAACACTTAAATGATTTTCAGTCTAATTATATAATATATAAATTCAATAGCAGCCCACCTTAAAGCAATATGTGTAAAATATAAATAACATATAAATGTATGTAACAGCCATTGTATTAATGTTTATATTATTATGTACATGTTTAATATTGTTATGTTAATGTATTACGTAATTTAATAATGTTGGAGCTGTGAGAATATAGGTCAAAAGTTGCTAACAGTGAGGTAACAATGAGGTAACCTTGAGGCAATAATGAATTAGAAAGTTTAATAATGCTACTAGTAATCCTTGGAAACAATAATGTAATATTTTAAAACAGTTTATAAATAGCCAATCAACTACTCGAAAGGCTAAAAGTTAAATAAAAGTATTCTATTAGAGTAGGATTAGCCAATCAGAGACTTGAAATAGATGAAATTTGCAAATTCAGGCGGTAGAAGTCAGTTGCTAGTAGACAGCGTTCTTAACCGGACGCGAGACACGTCCTCGAGAAGTTTAATACGTATCCAGTGTGAGACGAAAATTCATTACGGCGAGAATATTATAAGGTTTACATGTTAAAAAAGTGCAAGTAATTAATAAATACAGCCTCTATATAAGTGAAGTGTTATTGAATCGTGTGAAGGATTAATAAATGGAGCGAAGTAAAAATTATAATCTGTGTAAGCCTACATTCTTTAGCCGCATCACACTCTCTTAAGAAATACATGTTTCTACAAATTAATACTGACGCAGCCGAGGCAAACATAAATATATATAATATTTAAAGAAACATTCAAATTACAAAGCTATTTTTTAAACTTGGGGCGAAGGCCATCTGAAACTTTGTAGCTTACGTGCGGCAGTTAGTTCATCAAGTTTGGCTCCCCAACATTTGAACTACAATACAACTCCTACTTCAAATTGGCTTTTCATACGTGAAGCAACAACCTACTTCAAATATTGGACTCTAAATAAGGATACTTTGAGACGGATAGAAGTTGTGGAAATGAAATTCTTAAGGTTTGTAGCAGGTTATACTCTAATGGACAAACAGAGAAGTGAAGATATCAGAGAACAACTTGGTATATTTAAACTAACGGACAAAATAGCAGAATACAGGAAAAACTTGTACAACCATGTCTGCAGAATGGAATATGATAATATTCCCCAAAGAGCATTAAATTATAAACCAAAAGACAACGAACCCTGGGAAGACCTGCTAGAAAATGGATGGAGCAGCTTTAGTTTGGAGTCAGAACAGATTACCAATGGTCTAATCCCTGTTTGCATGATGATGATGATCCAAGGATGCAACACGAAGATTTTCAAGAAAATCCCCCACGCCAAGCTACACTTTACATGGAAAGGGTTCCCTTATTTTTGATTTTCTCAAAAGTGGCTCCAACGATTTTAATTGAAGTACCATATGTTTAAGATAGTTACATGACAAATCAAATGTACATCTTGAACTTTTCGGGAATAGCCCGTGAATTTTGTATACCTAATTGGTAAACTACAAGAGATACACAAAATCTAACTACACAAGATATTGTAGATCTCGTTTAAGAACTGGTGCTGCCAGAGGGTGGGGCTAGATTTGTCATTACCAACTTAATTCCATTATGGGTTCTTTTTAGGCATGCTGAACTTTAATGATAATTGTTATAATTTATATGGCTACAGATGTACAGTACATGTCTGCATAAAACATTTTATTTCCATAAGAGGCTTTAGAGTGTTTCCTATTTTAAGTAATCGTAAATAATTCCAGCAATACCTAAGAATGGTTTGAATGTTTCGATGACGACTTTTCTGCCATCCGCTCTTGCACGGTGATTACATTCAAAGAGAAGATGCAGTTGTGTTAATTTCTCTGTGTCGTTAGCACATCCTCTTAAAAAAACACAAATTTTCGCAGATGGTTAAGGGTTTTCCCTTTCATCTTTGAGTAATTCATCTGACGTCAATAGAACACTATCTTGCTGTTATGCAACTTGGTCCTTCAAATCAAATGTTGTTCACTGATTAATTCTGAACTATGATGTTCCTTACTACACAACATAGTTGTCAAGATTTAGGTTGACTTATTTTCTACTCTTGAGATTCTCCAATCCACTTAACGCATGTGTATTGCATACTACTTTCTCGACGATAGTAAGTAATAGAAATAGTACGTATACGAAAATAAATGGGTTGATTGAGAAGCGGAGGGAAGGCGGCACTGATCAAGGAAGCCTGGACGTTGTACCGTACGCCCCCAAGAGGGAAGCGATGAGGTGAAGGGAGACACCGGGTGGCCGGACCAGGAGCGACGGCACAGCAATGACAAGATCCCTTTTACTAGATTTAAACGTTCCGGCAGATGGTCAGGCGCACCGAGGACCCCGCCTGACAAGGGGTCCAACGCCTCTGCCGTGAGCGATCCTTATATCCCGCAACCAGCCGAAGGCTGAGGGACGGAGAAGGTTCACAGAGATCATCCTTTTTCCCTGCACGCTGCACCGAAACTCCATCGCCAACACTTCCAGCCCTAAAACAGATGAAGAATGAATGAAAGGATTAATGGAATGAAATGGAGGGACAGGAAATTCTGGGAATGTAATGATCCTTCTCAGCATTCACCTCGCGGCCCAGGAAACCCCGAAAAATCCCCTGGGTCAGGAAGGTCGGCCACGGGAATCGAACCCATGACCTCTCGAATGCAGGTCACAGGCATCTCGCTCGGTACGAAAATAAAATTAATAAGTTAATAATAACTGTTGCACATGGTGGTTCTTCAGCAAGGTCATCAACATTAAACTTGGTGACAAAGTGATGATCGGTTATCACGCCTATCCCAATCATTAACTTGCAAGCCTTACTTACCTACTACATGAATTAAATCATAGTAAATATTGATAAATAAAAAGAAAACAAAGATCTAGGCAAGATTTTAGTTGCGGTATTTAACTACGAATTATTCTACGTCTACAATAATAAATACAGCAAAACTTAGAGGTTTAAATATAGGAATTTTACCTATATTAAATGTAGGGCTTATACAACAGAGGGGACCACTTCGCGCACTGCGACCGACATAGATCCATTCCCTTCCCCCGGAGGAAGGAATGAAGTGAAGGAACCACAAGAGGCTACAGGCCGCAGGCAGACAGACCACAGAGACGCGCGGAAATTCATAACAGTTCTAGACTCCAAGGTTATTTCCACCGCTGGAGCAGGGTAGAGAGGACGATGAACAATCCGTCGATCAAGCAACTCTTTGGTGTCCACTGGGAGTGCTCTTTCCTTTGAGAAGCATTCTCGCCATCTGTCTGGCACCAGCAACTTAAAACCAACCTGAAATATGAAAGGAAAGTCGTGAAAGATGATAAACTACCTCAGAATTTGCCTTCTACCAGGGAAAATCACGAAAAACTCAAGATGTTCATCTGGGAATCGAACCCGAGATCTCTCACATACTCCTTAACGAGCTAACTCTATCTTTTTTACCATTAATGATTATTTTTGTGAAAAAAAAACCGCATTTTCATATTAAAATCGCTCCATTGCTCAGCATAACAACCACAGGTTGTATAAACTATTTGAGTGGAAAAAATTATTGGTTTGGCCTGCTAAAAACCTTTTTATTAATAGTGTTTATGACCTTCTTGCTTTCAACCATCGATATCATTGTTTTAAGTGGAAGTAGGGGAAATCCAGAAATGAAGCATCCGAGATACGCATTCCCTAGGGCTTTGTCAGCCTCAGGATCCATTTAAACCGTTCATCTGCCCTTGGGAGAATACAGGTGCTATTTACAATTAGTATTAGTTGATTTTGTGCAAAAATTTCCCTTGCAAAATGAAACGCGAACGCTACATAACTTTAACTGCTGAAGAACTCCGGGCTCGCTGGCACCCTCAATTCAAGCATTGTTTGATTCGTATGTTGATGAGTACACCCGGAGCAGAAAAAAGACCATTCCCCTAAATCGCGATAGTGTTTTTATTCCGTAACCAGCACTAGTTTTTCACCCAGCCCTTATCACGTCTCTATACGACTGGCTTGGAACAAATCCCAAGAATAATAGCATGAACGAATGAGCGATGTTATATTCGGTGGAAAGTACTAACTCCTCCGGAAATTTTCATCCAGAGTTCAATATTTAGTGATCTGAATGACTTTCTCGCCTGAAATTTTCTTTTGGTTCTTCCAATGTGAAGAAGGTATATGTTACTGCCCCACGTATGGGAGCCAATTTGGGAAGTATTGTCTTTAGCTCCACATATGAACGTCAATTTGAAGAAGTGTTTTGTTGTTGAAGTTGTTTGTTTGCACCACGCTTTGGGCGTCAATTTGAAGTATGTGTTGTTTACCTTACGTAATATGCTGCTACGTATGTAAAGCTGATTTGAAGATGTGTTTATGTTGTTACGCTCCAAGTTTAAAAACATTAACTTTGTTATTAAACTGCTTCTATAGATATTATTTATGTTTATGTTTGCCTCGGCTGCTATTAGTTTAGAGACACGTTTCTCTTATTCAGGGCGTGGTGCGACAAGAATGTAGGCTTACACAGATTTTAAGTTTAAATTCACTTCTTTTTATTAATCCTTGACACAAATTAAATAGCACTACATTGATATCCTTTTATTTAATACTTGCGTATACGCGTATACTTAATTTTCGTTTCACACGTTAGAGAACACATCTTCCATCCGGTCACTACCAAAGTCTGCAGGCAACTGAACATATTTCAACCGTCCAGACCCGTAAACTTCTGTATTTCAAGTCTCTGATTGGCTAATTCTAGTCCAATAGAATACCTGCATTTAATTAAAGCTTTTTTCTGGATGTTGATTGGCTAATTTTAAACTGTCACAAAATTTACGTTATTGCTGCCCTAATCATGACTGGTAACATTTAAACTCTCAAACTCATTATTGCCTCAATGTTACCTCATTGTTACCTCATTGTTAGCAACGTTAAACTTATTATACTCACAGCTCTTACATTATTAAATTACATAACGCATTCACATAACATTATTAAACATGTTTACAATAATATAAGCACATGCAATAACTGTTACATACATTTTAAAAATTATTACATACATATTGCTTCAAGGCGGGCTGTTATTGAATTTACATATTATATAATTTAATTGAAAAATTATTCAAGTGTTAAAAATACTGCCTCAAATGTATACGGGTATGTTGCATGCACTTTATTACTTTCTCTACTACGTACATATAGTAAGTATTGCATTCTACCCAAAAATACCTGTTTTGAGAACCCTGAATCCAAATAAAGCATTTTTGGAAACATCCATGTGTGTATGTGTGTGTGTTTGTGTTTGTGTGAACAGCATAACTCAAAAACTAAAAGTCTACTAAGTACCAAACTTGGTATTTAAGTTCAGGAACTTCCAAGGATACGAAACAAAGATTTTCAAGAAAATCCCCCCAGCCCAACTACCCTTTACATGCAACATTTTTCGAAATTGTTTATTTTCCAAAAACAAATGGCTCTAACGATTTTGATTAACATACCATATATTCAAGATATTTACATGACAAATAAAATGCATATCTTACATTTTCTGGGAATAGCCTGTGAAATCTTCATTGGGAAGGAATTTTGTATAATCTTGTATAACTGGTAAACGTTAAGCGATAGACGGAAACGTACAGCACAAAATAATGTAGATCTCTTTAAAACACACAATTTATTTCAAATAAGTTCTTTTGAGGCGTAAGCCATTTCTGAGATATTCATTATTAATGTTTCGAATTGTTCATTTCTTGGTTCTTTAAAGTCCTGTCAATATTTAGTTGTTTCTCGTGATTGCATGCAAACAGTATGCAATTTTAAGACCAACATATAGCGTCTAGTTCTTAAATATTTGACTATCCCTGTTCTCTTTGTACCCTAATGAAATGTAAAGGTTTATTTGGATAAAAATCTAGTAGATAGAAAAATAAGCTTTATTAAGACTAATTTGTATACCCTAATAAACGTTAGAGGGTAAGAAAGTCATATGAATGTATCACATAAGAACTTTGTTTAAGTTCCCCTATAGATAAAAATTGCATACAATTGAGTAAGGGGAATGCGAGGGCCACGCCCTTTTAGTAATCTTAAAAAAAATTCCTGAATTAAATTTAACGACTCATCAGCGGTATGGGTGGTAGCAGAGTCTTGAAAACATCCAGACTGGCATTCGGTTAGCAGTTCAAACATCTCATGTATTTATTATTTGCTCAAAAAACATTGTCCTATTATTCTGTATGCATTTATTACACAGCAATTTTCGCATCGTGAAGGGAATCTCGTGTGTAAAATCGGGTTTCTCTGTACTCTAATATCTGTTATTTTGTGAGAAGTACAGCCATATAAATAGAATTTTTTTTGTCAAAGAAGAATATTAAGCGTGGCTCAATTACGCTAACATTACGTCGATCATTTCGCAAACTCCAATTACAGAAATTTACCCGACTCTGATGGTCACATGAAAAAAATATCTGATGTGGTACATTAACATGGTTTTCTCTACCCTCTATTGCTTATTAGTGGGTATACAAACTATTCTTACTAAAGCTTAATTTTCTCTAGACTGCATTTTTATCCAAATAAACCTTCGCAGAAATATCTACATTACACATTTCGTTATAGATACAAAGAGAACAGCGACAGTCAAATGTTTAAGAACTGGACGCTATACACTGGCCTTAAAATTCCATATTGTTTCCATGCAATTGCGAGAAACAATTGATGAACGTTGAAAGCATGTTTAAAGCATAATCAAGAAATGAACAATTTGAAGCATTAATAACGGATATCTCAGAATAAACGTATTTGAAATAATTTGTGTGTTTTAAAGAGATCTACATTTTTTGTGTAGTACGTTTTCGTCTATCGCTTAACGTTTGCCAGTTATACAAGATTATACAAAATTCCTTTCGAATAAAGAATACTTCAAAGGCTATTTCCAAAAAATCGAAGATATACATTTTGTCATGCAAATATCTTTAATGTATAGTATTTTAATCAAAATCGTTAGAGTCATTTTCTAGAAAATGAAAATTTTCGAACAATATTCCATGTAAAGGGTAGATGGTGTGGGGGGGATTTTTCTTGCAAATCTTTGTGTGGCATCCTTGGAAGACGCTGAACTAAAATACCAAGTTTGGTATTTATCCGGCTTTTCGTCTTTGATTATCGCTCCTTTTATTAATGCTTGACGCGATTTAAATAACGCTTCACTGATATAGAGAGAGAGCTGCGAGATTTTTTTATTAATTACGTAAACTATTTTTGTCTCACACTGAATACGTATTAAACTTCTCGAGGACGCATCTCGCGTCCGGTTAGGAACGCTGTCTACAAGCAACTGACTTCTGAATTTGTAAATTTTGCTTCACTTTAGTTTCTGATTGGCTAATCCTAGTCCAATAGAATACCTACATTTAACTAAAGCTTTTTCTGGTTCTTGATTAGCTATTTTATAAACTGTTACAAAAATTACTTTATTGTTTCCAAGAATTACAAGTAGCATTGTTAAACTTTCTAATTCATTGTCTCAAGGTTACCTCATTGCTACCTCATTGTTAGCAACTTTTGACCTATTATTCTCACAGCTCCTACATTATTAAATTATACGTAATACATGCACATAACATTATTAAACATGTATACAATAATATAAACATATATACTGACAGTAATATACACTTTTTATATACACATACACATATTGCTTTAAGGCGGGCTGTTATTGAATTTATATATTATATAATTTGACTGAAATCATTTAAATACTGTCTCACCCCCACCCCAACATAACACACACACGTGCGCGCGAAGACCATTTTCTAAAAATGCTTTTTTAATTAAAGGGGCCTCAAAACATGTATTTCCGGTGAAATCTGGGTTTCGAATTTTTTGGTGGAATACAATACTTGCTCTACTTACAGAAAGTAATAAGTTGTGTGCAACAAACCCCCATTGTAATCATAACCATTATAACTATGAGAACGAGAGGCAGTCACGAGTGGGGCATGGCCACAGTGTCAAGGGAAAGCACGTATATTTTTGCATATTTTGAGAACATAATTAAAATGTCTATCCTGTCAAAGGTTAAATGTTGTTAACTTTGCTAACATTTGCTAAGGTACATGACCCATTATCTTAGAAATTATTATATTATGTGTGCTATTGAAATGCTGAGCCACAAACGTAAGCTCTTCAATGAGGTTTTAAAAAGACATTTCGTTCAATACCTCATTCTTACCTATTGTGCAATATTTAGTAATCTACTTCGTTTCTTTTAAAGTCAAGAAAAGCATTAGAAACAATGTATTAGTGTTTATCAATGTATGTGTGTAAGAAATGCTATAATATTGAGTGTTACTTTATTGAGAACTACATTTCCAATTTATTCTTGGTCTTTTCCCCCCATAAAGTTGGCAGAAACTCTTATGCGTGAGGAGAAGTAATATAATACTGAGATGGTGATGTAAACCAGAGACGCAGCGCATGGGAAGTGTACAGGCGCTCCAGAGTGCTTGCAGTGTTTCCTAATATCATCGCAGGCACGTTCCCGGATTGCGGAGCAAACTTTGTAATAAACGTTGCTTTTTCCTTTGTAGTTTTCCGTCTCTTGCCGCGCAGTAACAAGAAAATTGATTCGCTGAGAGATGTTTCTGCAGCATCTCTGCGTCTACCCATTAAAATATTATAAAGAGAACCGGAGACTTGGCTCTTACCAAGTTTTTGTGTGTTTATGAGCCGTGAAATTGATATAAGATCTATTTCTGGGAAATCTGCCTGTTGGCACAAAAAATTAGTTTTATCGCATCTTCCTAGGCCAGTATAGAAATTCTTCTAAGAGCCGGTTATATGAACTTAGGATAAATCTTGGAATAGTAAACTTGGAATACCCTAACCAGTATAAATGAGGCAGTGCGTTGTACGAGTAATTCATTCCTAAGTGAATTATTCCATTAATAGAGGATTTAAAACTAACGTGTGAGTCATTCATGACCAGTTTGATACGCAAACTTGAAGCTCTGTTTCGCCGAAACTTAAATAGAATTTTGTATTTGTTACCGCGATCATGTTTGGTTATTACACCTTTACAATATTGCATGTCTGCTTCTAGTCCTCTACGCCAGATGGTAGCAAATAATATTAAACGATAGTGACACAGATCAAAAAATGAAGTGCGAATATGTGATCCTAATTCCTTTTCAAACAACGTCAATTACATTGCAGGTAAATATAAATATTTTATATAATTTTTTAGTAAATGACTTCATTTTGTTCGTGAAATATCTTAGAAAGAGGTAATCCTGATTTCCAAATCATCTAGATAAATTCGAGAGTCACGACGTACTCCGAATTTATCGACAGGATTTGGAAATAATTGGTGGCATTGTTGGATATTTTATGATAATTGGTTGAAAGGGGATATACCACACTCACATACAAACATAATAATATAATTAAGCAAGAAAGATGTTAGAATATTTAGCAGCCAATAGATGTACAAAGCCGATTGTACTTAGATAAGTAAGGGACGGGCGAGCTAGCTAACTCCAGGTAAAAGCAATTCTAGGTAGAGTCCACCATCTTTCACCAAGCTAATGAGCAAGGAACTTGAAGGAATAGCGAGAAATAGAAAGAGACAGATATACAAAGGAAACAGACAGAGACATCGAGTTTGTTTCCGGACGCGTCACTGGAACGCGTGTGCGAAAAGTTTTGGAGCAGAATATTTTCATACATAATAAGGTAACGCGGCCTGAGAACCAATTAGAAATGTCGTTACATTTTAAGGCGCGAAGGTGAGCGTCACTAGGTTTAGGTATAAAAGGGAAAGAAGGCGCGAAGGTGAGCGTCACTAGGTTTAGGTATAAAAGGGAAAGAAGGTCTCAGATTCTCACTTCCTTAGATAATCTCTTCGACACTCAGTTATACTCTCTGGACGAGGATGCACGTGTGTGCATATGGATGGAGAAGAGTGTGCAGTTAGATTAGGGTCCTAATTTAGTATTATGATGGGAATTGTTAAAGATGGGAAAATCCAGCTTCCCATAAGTATCTTATTGATAATAAATCACATTTTAAAGGAAATGCGGTGTATTTTAATTTGCCTCACCTACCAAAACGTTGAGAGCAGTGAAATTAGTTATATAGCTAATTTATTAACATTGTAGAAATCATCAACCGCTGAGCTGAGATAGCCGGAGACCAGTGAGGGCTTCAACCTGAGGCAGTATTTTAATACCTGAATAATTTCAATTGTTATTTATAATAGGTAAATTCAATAACAGCCCGCCTGGAAACAATGTGTATGTAATAATTATTTTAATTGTATGTAACAGTCATTGCAAATGCTTATTTTTATTGTAAATATGTTTCATTAATGTTATGTGAATACTTCACATATTCTAATAATGCAAGAACTTTGAGAATAGTAAATTTTAGGTTGCTAACAATGAGTAATAATGAGGTAATTGTACCAATAATGTGTTTAGAGTTTTGAAATTTACTGGTCATGATTAAAGCGACGATGACGTAGTTTCAGTGACAGTTTTAAAATTAGCCAATCAACAGCAAAGAAAAGCTTTAAGTTGAAAGCAGAAATTCTATTGGACTAGAATTAGCCAATCAGAGACTTGCATTACCGAAGCTTAAGGTTTTGACCGTTGAGGTTATTCAGTTCCTGGCAAGACGTGGTAGTGTAAAGATGGAAAAATGTGTTCTCTATGGGTGATTAGTAAAAACAGATATACACACTAAGTGAATATGTATAAGTTTCCCACAGTTCTTTTAAAAGTGTAGTGGTTTATAAATATGTGCAAGAAGTTAAAATAAAAAAGTGAAAATTTAAAAGTTTAATTCTGTGACGTGTACAATAATTGTCATTACTACATCCTGCATAAGAATCCTGACTCTAAATTAAGACTGACGCAGCCGAGGCAGATTCAAACAATAATATTACGTAAGCATTAAATTCAAACCGACGCTCAAAGCAACTATTAATACATAACAACTCTTCAAGTTTTGCGTAAACATTTATTACGTAACCAGCATCACTAAAGCATCTTCCAACTACCAGTTAAATATCTTCTTCAAACCAAGAGGACCAACGATTTGCCGCTACCAATGACGCCCAACGTTTTCCCGTTACATTGTTCAAACGACATGGCTTTGAAATGCCTGGCCCATGAAGTAAATAGTCAAATAAATTAAATAAAAATTCATTTCATCGAGAGTATAAATGACACCTTCCCGTAGTGGAGGGGTTCCGATCCCTTCAGGTGCCTGGTGCGAGAACTGCGTATCTCTAGTAGTCGTGGTACTTCTGACGTTAGTAGAAGTACGTCGGGCCGAACATTTGAGCCCCGTCCGTAAGAGTGCTGTTCGGATTGGTTTGGACTCGGCGGAGCAGTGGTTCCCGGTACCCATGGGAGATTGAGTACTTCTGAGCAAAGCACAGCCGGGATTGTGAGATGCCTAATTGTTCTCCGGCAGCAACCTAAAGAGCTGGTAGACGCTGTGCTACACTATCCGCCCTACCGAGGGTTTTCGGTAATCTTCTTCTCTGAGGGTTGACACTATAACTGGCGTATTCACTTACGTCCCTGCAAAAACGCGGAGGGGATTTTTAGTTTCCAGGTACTGGTCGAATAGAAAAATCCGCGGACAGGAGAGCGACTCGGTTGACGCCTTCTCTGGTTCTAGAAGAGGAGCTTCGGCCCCGGGTAGACTTTCCCCCGAACTGTAAATGATGCCTGTGCGGATGCGTGGTCAGCGTGTTGGCATCTCAACCCAGAGATTCCTAGTGATTCCGCACTGCGGCAGAAGAGATTTTCATTAATTTAAATAATTCCTGACCTGTCCAAAGTCTGTAAGAACGAATGTAAGTGTGTTTTCTTGGAAAAATAAACAAAATTCCAATAAGAAACTACGGTTCAACGAGTTACAAACACAAGTTGTTTTTCAAGTCAAAGCACCTATATGACTCTAGAAATTAAATGAGGCTATGTAAATGAAGGAAACTAATACCCGTTGATAAAATTAAATACTTTAACAGATCTTTCAGGTAAGAAATTATTTTGGGTCAAAAACTGCATAGGTTATTGTAATAGTTACTTTCTTTATCCTCTACCAAAGTCCTGCGCAGTGGGGGGGAGCGTGGTGCTCTGGTTCCCAGCCACGAAATGCACCACTCATGGGGGTGCGGAATTTACGTTCCGGGTAATAGGACCGGTGCCCACTCAGCATCATGAGGAAAGTAAGGAGCTGCGATAGGCAGTGGTCCTAACGTCATGAACCAACGTGTGCTAGTCACATCACCTCCACGTATCGGTTGGACAATCTCCCACCTCTGCCGTGCGTAAGTGGGCGTGAGACTAGCAGTTGAGTTGGCACGTCCTTTGCGGGCTGTAGCGCCGCAGAATTTAGAATCCCCTATCAAAAGTGGAGGAGGTATTGAGCTCCATCCAAAGCTTCAACATAGATATTTCACAGGAGGTACACGCGCACGTGTATGTATATGAGTTTGAGAGAGCGGGAGGCATACATCCAAAAACGAAATGCCGTGTCTAAGTTCGGCGTATTTTAAGGATGCGAATCGAAACTTTTCATAAAATTACCCCCACCTTAAACATTTATTTGCAAGTTGTAACTTAGTGCCTTTAGCTCCGAATGACTCACATAACTTGTACAAACGCTTCATTTCAAAACCTTCTGGTCTAAATAACTATTTAATTCCAATTTAACTTTACCAAACACTCGTAAATGTAGACATTGTTAGCATTTTAGATTTCATGCCCACACTTAAGCCTGGAACATTTTGGATTTGAGAAAACATATTTGTTTACGGAACTTTCCTGCATGTAATTAATTCAGTTTAATAAAGGAATTGCTGCATTGTTTTCTAGTCAGTGATAAAGTCTACCGAACTTTTTGAACAAGATTCTTGACCCGCTTCGTGTGCCCACAGAGACTCTAGTGCATAGCAACTGGACCTTCTGCTTCGTGCCGTGCAGATGGCATTAGGGTGCCGTCCAGTCCAACCGTCGCTTTCATATAAAGGGGGGGCAGGTAGCCTTCTAGGTCTCAATCCCTGTAACTACCCGCTTCGTCGTGCCCACAGAAACCCTAGCAACTGGATTTTCTGTCTTTTTTTTTTTAAAGTTCTCTTGTTGTTCCCAGTTTATACTAATGTGTTTTTCTGTTTTTATACCGCTGATTTCCGTAACACACATACACACACAAACACCCATGCCCGTGGCGGAATTCGAACCCGCGACCCTCAGCTTGGCGGAGCGCCGGAGCAACCACTTCAGCGCCCACGGCTACGAGGGCCGGCATGTCTCGTGCCGTGCAGATTGCATTAGGATGCCGTCCAGTCCAACCGCCGATTTCATATAAAGGCGGGCAGGTAGCCTTCTAGGTCTCAATCCCTGTAACTACCCGCTTCGTCGTGTCTACAGAGACCCTAGTGCATAGCAGCTGGATCTTCTGTCTCGTGCGGTGCAAATGGCATTAGGGTGCCGTCCAGTCTTCCTGCTTTCATTGGCTGTTGATAGATGGCACAGAATTCGCTATTAACACATAGTTTTCATTTTTGCTACTGTTTTAGACTTATGGTGGAAGTTTTGGTCGTGGTATTAAATATCCAATCCGGTATTCACCTTAGCGGCTGAGGGAAACCACGAAAAAATCTCAGTCAGATTGGTCGGCCCGCGGAATTTGAACTGGGGATCTCCCGAATGCGGGTTACAGGCATTACCCGGCTATAGGTGTGAGACCTAGAAGGCTAACACCTCGATCTAAGAGTTATCCACTAACAGACCATCGCGATATAAACCTGTAGTTAAAACGACGTAAAATAAATAGAGTAATAACAATAATGAGATTCTTGAAGTGATTTTCTCTAAATAACAATATGGGTTGCCAAGGCTATAGAAAACAAAAGATTGAGAAAAAATAAATGAGATTAATTAATGTTCTTTCAAAATCAAATCTAGAGGTGTCATTAGAAATCTCAAAGAGAGAGTATTTGAGTGTGATGAAAACTAAACTGCATTTAAACCTGGTTTTAAAGTTCCTCAATATCGAAATTGTAGTGTTGTTTATATTAAATTAAAATTAAACATATCGTCATTCATACTGTGGACTTCTTAAACGTTAGAACCGACACAATCGAGCTTATAGAGGCGTTTCATTCCCAGTATCTGTCCGGATGCATATGTTACAGCCGGACACAATTAATATATTTTAATTTCCTGATTCCATATTTCGGTACGGTATACGTTGTTAATAATGCAACAGAAGTGTGGATTGCACCATTCTAATGCTTTATCAACCATTTGCTGCTTTATTTTAGCATCACAAAGCAAGATTGAAACCCTTAAGGGTGCATTTTATTTATAAATTACCGTGGCAAGGGGTGCCATCTGCTACAAAAGGTACATTAAAGTTGAAGAGGAAATTAAATTGCAATTGATGGAACCTAAAAACAAGTCTTAAAAGTTTGTGATCGAATTGGATGGGAACATCAAAGGACGGGAGAAAACTTGAGGGAGGCTGTGCAAGATGGAGTACATGGTCACCCCATCGACCTTTATTGATGGAAGTGGATATTGGCAAGGGATGAGGAGAAAATTGCGAGAAATACCAAACTCTGAGAGAAAGAAGCTACCAGTTACTGGGTCAGAAACCAATGATGGGCTGCACTAGATTTTTTTTCTTTTCCTATAGCCCTTTCATCAACATACCATTCTATTTCATATTTACATTTCATGTATATATTTATTATTATCTTCTCATATACATTAACTAATGGAAAACTGCTTTTAAGCTCTCTTTCTCTAAACGTTCTATATCATTTTGGTCAATGGTAGTTCTTAAAATAAAAGTGCTCTATAAATTCACAAACCTAAGAAGCTTTCCAAAATAAACGATGTATTTTTATTATAGATATTATTAACATCATCTCATGATATGAAAATTTGAAAGTGTGAAAGTTTCCATCAAGAGGAGCTATAAACACGGGAAATATTTTTGGCTATAATTTCTCTTAATGGTATATTATGTAGAAATATCTAGTGAAAGAGTCTTTAAAACAGTGAATACGTTTAAACACGTTTGTTTTATACTTCATAAAAACGCTTTGAAATGCAGAAACTCTTGGCAATAGCACCTTACAGGTGGGTGGGAAGGTCATACTTGACGGGTAAGGTCAGGACCGCAGCAGAATAGAATACACGCTCTTTTTGTGATGTCACTGCGAAGTTGTTGCATCACGAGAAAAAATGTTAACTTTGCTAGAGACGTTTGCTTCTAAGTAGCGTATTTTAAGTGAAACCTTAAATTTTGTAATGCAACTAAAACGAAACGCATATAAGCTTGAAAGAAACAATACAAAATAAACAATATCTTAAACTTTATGCTCATTATAAACTCAAATAAGGGATTTTTAAAACTATCAAATAAAAAGATCCTGCTTATCGAAGCGCTTCCTGGTATTGTTTAATCTAAACATTTAATAAACAGGAGTAGTAACTAAACATTTCATGTCTAGCTAAACATTCAATAAAGGAAATAAGAACGACGTACTAGGTTAGTAACGGTGTTTCTATCGAAGATATGAGAGCATGATAGAGAGCGGACGAAGAATACCAACGCCGTGTGAGGTGCGCGTATGGTCAGTTATTCAGCCGCTGCTGCGATGTCGTAACTTCAGCGTAAATTACAATTTGTACGAAACAAAAATGCTAAATTGTGGTCAAAGGAAGCCTTAAGGAAGAAACTAATAATAACCTAAGGTGTATAACGCCTTAATCGTTCAATGTATGAATTATAACGCGACGAGAATTGTGTAAAAATCACTTTTTATGCTAGAATAAGCGTTCACAGAGTGAAATGGTATAATTTTACATTTTTTCATCACCTCTTAAGAGGACACCATCTACACTCCTTCCATCGAATTTTGGGACGGAGCCAATGATTACCTGACTCTAAGAGTGAAGTATAATTAACTAGACTACATGTAGCTTAATTTTCGTACTCTGAAATAAAGAAACAAAGAAAGGATAAAGATCGAAGAAAAGCACATTTTAGTTCTTAAGTTTAAAATTGGAAGACAGTTACCTCAAAGCAGAACAGACTGATGGGGTTTTAAAAAACCCATCCGCAGTAAATTTGAACCCTCCACTGAGGAGTTAATAACAGGTTATTCATAAATATGGACTTCAGTAAACGTCTGTCTTAAATTTTTTTTTCTCATTTGGTTTATGACCTGTTATGAAAAATCGATGTTTTATGTAGATTATTAGACGCTTGTTTTGACGCATGGCATTAATACTTTAATGACATAAGTAACCAGTCATATTAGTAATGATCAGGGCTCGATGTTGCATTATAGACATTAGTAACGTGTACATAAATCCTTATCATGGGCCCAGGATTATGAAAAGGCATGTTTATTCGGTAACTTTTAATCATTTTATACAATTTTCTAATTTAGGCATTTTTTTAGACTTTTCATTATTATTTTGTCATTTTTCTTGCATTTTGCGTCTTTATTTTGTGAATTTCTTGTATTTTCATTGGTATATAAAGATTTTTACTTATGACAATTTACATAAGATAACTTTTGAAACATTACAGATGTCACTATTCAACTGACAAATAAGAGTAGCTCACGTTCTTGAAAACAAATCATTGTTATTTAATGGTTAGTCTGGAAAGGGTTACTTGTGGGTGGTTATTGTCAGGGGAGCAGGCATTATTACGGCTATAAATTCATGTCTCAAACCCTTTATTGGGTTAATAAGTGCCTACATCAAGGCTGCTCTTGTCCTTGTGTTGTGGCGCAGGCTATTACGACCTATTCATTCGTTAGGAATTCTGCACAATCTGAGATCTCAAAAGAGTTAATGCTACAGTTTCGTAAAGCAACTTTCTTAAGTTTCTTTTCACACTCTTCAAACACTGAACAAAACTGAACAAACATATATTTAATTAATTTTGTAAACCATCTCATCATTATTATTATGTATGCTTACTTGTTCCAGTTGTATCTATAAATAGATTAATTTCTAACTTTCTGTACAATAATTTTAACAAATTAAATTAATCTCAGTTTTGTTTTAACTACGTGGTCATATCGCGAAGGATCTGTTTGGAGATATCTCGTGGTTCGGTGTATGACGGACAGTTAGCCTTCATCCCTCTACCATACCATCTTGCTTCGTCACGTGCCCACAGAGACAGTGCTAGGCAACTTTAACTCTGCTGTTGTGACGGGCAGAGGGCAGCTTCGATACGTGTCCACAGAGACCTTAGTACTAGGCAACTGTATCTCTGCTTCTACATGTGCCGAGGCGTCCAGTCTACTTGCTTTCATTATCTGTGGATAGGTGGCAGAGTGTTCGCTATTACCATCTATTTTAATTGATATTATTGTTCTAGACTCAGAATATAACTTCGTGTCGTAGTATTAAACATCCAATCCGGTATTTGCCTTGACGACTGAGGGAAATCACGAAAACCCCCAATCAGATTGGTCGGCTCACGGGATTTGAACCCGGGACATCCCCAATGCGGGCCACAGAGCAATCTCAGTTTTAGGTCAGTTTCTATCATTCTTGCGTCATTTTTAGAACCTTTAGAGTAATTTAATAGGTCGTTTTCCAAACATGTTTAAGCCATTAAAATCCGGGCCTTGATAATCATATTAAATGATGGCCTTCAAGCAATTATTTTAGGTAAATATAGAAAATAATTTGCGACTTAAACAAAGACTATAAAGCTTGGGAAATGGTTAGGAGCGCTCCCAGTTACTGTTGAAAATGACTGCAATAGACTATGAAGGCAACATGTTAAGTATTTACAATAAAGCTCCTGTATATTATATGAAACAAACGCATACATTTCTTGAGAGTGTTTATAAATGTGGATTTTGCTTATGGCAATAGCACTACACTAAATTAAGCTCTAATGCAGAATAACATGAGCATTGGAAACACAAGTTTATTTCAGATTTTTATTTCAAATTCGCATGAAAGTCAGAGATACATTCCACACATCACTGGATAGAGGGAAGTTCAATTTTTAAAACAATCTTTGTATGTTCATTCAGTGACATAAACAAGCGCTGGTTGTTTATATAAAAATCTGTTTGTCACTTCTGCTGTAGATCCAACAATCAGCCATCTCATCGTAAGCAAATTTGTATGTGGCATAAAGAGTTTTACAACTGGGAACCAATTTATTTGCTTGTGCCAAGAAATGGATTATGTTTTGTTGTTTCCAGCAACAAATGGTGTTAAATATATTCAGCATTATTCACCATAAAATTCTAAACTTTGCTCTATCCAGTGACATGCCGAATGTTCTTCTGTCTCAAAATTTCTTTAATATAAAAACTTAAAATTTCCACCTTCTTTTGGAATAACCTGTAAAGAGCTTGTTAATCATTTATAATTTGACAAGATATCTGGAATGTCCTTTTGCTTTTTTATTTTCTCTACTACGTAAGTAGGGGAAGTACTGTATTCCACCCAAAAATTGGATACCGAGATTTCACCGGAAACATATGTTTTGAGACCCCTGAATGCAAAAAAAAGCATTTTTGGAAAAATGTCTTTGTGTGTGTCTGTGAACAGCATAACTCAGAAACGAACAGTCGGATAAACACCAAACTTAGGTATTTAGGTTCAGATCTTCCAGAGATGCGACACGAAGGTTTTCAAGAAAATCCCCCACCCCAGATTACCCTTTACATGGAACATTTTTCGAAAATTCTAATTTTCTCAAAAATGGCTCTAATGATTTTGATTAAAATATCATATATTTAAGATATTTTCATGAGAAATAAAATGTATATCTCGAATTTTCTGGGAATGTCTCCAAAAGTATTCTTCATTGTGAAGGACTTTTGCATAACTGGTAATCCATTAGAGATAGACAAAATTTTACTGCACAAAAAATGTAGATCGCGTTAAAATACACAATTAATGTCATATACATTTTTTGTTGAGTGAACTATTTTCTAGATATTGCTTGTTATTCCCTTAAATTTTCCAATAGTTTTACTTTTTCTCAAATGGGAATTCGTTATTCATTTTTGTTATGTCCTGGACATGCAAAGAGAATCAATGCTCCACATAGCAACCAGCTCTTAAGAGATTTGACTATCGCTTAAAGTCTACCATATTCCCCTTGCACCTACAAGAAAATCAGCAATAAGATTAACGTTTCGATTAATATGAAGTAGATGGAGAATAAGCGCTTGTAAAAATAGTTTGTACAAGAGTAGAGAAAGCCATGTGTGTGTAACACATCAGATTTTTTCAGTATGGGTTCTGTTGTACTTGGTATTCAATAGTCTCACACATCATCATTATTACTGATACGTTTGTATACACTAATACCACAAGTGCATTCTAAATGCTTATACAAGTATAAGCAAACAAGAAATTTATCACTTGTAGCTTTTTCATGAAAGTCATTTATCCCAAACTTGTATTCATCATTGTAACTGCAGAATCTTGTACGAATTCATAAGAGTGAAAGTAAAGTAATATACATTTAAATAGGAAATACTTTATTCAACCGAAATATATTTTTTGGATGGCCACACTAAAAGACGCTGCTTACATGTGACGTAACCAAACATGCATAATGCTTCAGCGCAGTCCATACCTTTTAATACCTTCAAAGCAGCAGTTTATTGGGATTCATTCCCCAAATAAAAATGAAATATATATATATATATATATTTAAACTATAATAAAGTTTGTTCATTGTCATTTTAGTATTCTAATAAACTGAGTTAATTTCCCTTACTTCAAAATGTCTTGCAAAAAATCAATAAATACAGCATGGACTCAACAGTACTGCCATTGCTGTACCAATTTTATACATTATTTTTGTAAAAACTCAAACTTTTTTAATTTATAGTGTGGACGACGTAAAACAGTCGTATGCAATTTGACTATCATGGTAGTAATTAAATCGCTCGTGTGAAAATTATGAAACTCGCTGACGTTCGTTTCGTAAACATACCCTCGTCTTTATTACTACAATTATAGTCAAGTGGCTTAATATAGTATTAAGCAGCCCAATGGTTATAGATAGACTGCTGAGATATTCGAAATTCTACACAATTTAACTCCTTGTGGTATTTTTGTCATTAAGCTTACCTAGAAACAGGGAGATAATAAATCTATTTATACCTTTATTGGAAAGTATCATTTCTACATATGTTTGCTGTCACATCTAATAAATAGGCACTGTCTTGGAAATGGTTTATGCAAAGTCATTATACCATAACAAGATAGAAAATTAATTGTTGTCAAATGCTTTGGGGACGTATTCTTCAGAACAAAGCGCATATTAAATGGGTCTCAAAATTCTTTCGCAAAGAGTTATACAACTTCATTTCCTTGTACAATTACATCATTGGCTTCAAATTAGGCGACGAAGCAGTTCATTCAATGAATCTCATTCAGCCAATTCATATTTTCGCAAATTAATCTTTCAAAGCGTGAAGAGCTCTTTGACTAAAATGTGCTGGAGCACCATCGTGCCCAAACACATTCTATGGATGATATACAGAAGTGCATCATCCACTAAATAATTCAACTCCTCAAATTGCAGGAAGTTTGTCCAGTTAAACGTGCAGAAAAGAAATGGGAGGAAGAAAATATCCACGAATGATTCCACCTCAAGTATTTAGACTGAACCACTAAAAAGCTTATGTGTTACAGTCACATGACTTTTTCTACCCTCTATCGCTTATTAGTGGGTATATAAACTATTCTTACTAAAGCTTGTTTTTTACATACTTCATTTTAATCCAAACAAACCTTCGCAAAAAATAGCTACATTACACATTTGTTATAGATACTAAGAAAACAGCGACAGTCAAATGTTTAAGAACTGGACGCTATACGCTGGCTTTAAAATTCCATACTGTTTCCATGCAATCGCGAAAGACAACTGAATATTGAAAGGACTTTAAGGGAATGACCAAATAATGAACAATTCGAACCATTAGTAACGGGTATCATGAAAATGTTTTGAGGCCCCTGAATAAAACAAAAGCATTTTTAGAAAAGGTCCGTGTGTGTATCTATGAACATCATAACTCAAAAACAGAAAAGTCGAATAAATACCAAACTTTGTATAAAGTACGACACGAAGATTTTCAAAAAAATTCCTCCATCCCATACTATTCTTTATATGAAACATTTTTAGAAAATTTTATTTTCTCAAAAATGACTAACGATTTTGATTAAATTATCATATATTTAAAATATTTTCATGACAAATAAATCCTCCTCATTCTGAACGACTTTCCATAACTGGTAAACCGTAAGAGATAGACAAAGTTTTCTGCACAGAAAATGTATATCTCTTTAAAACACACAATTATGCCATATACATTGTTTGTAGTGTTAACTATTTCCGAGATATTCCCTGTTATTTGTTTGAATTTTCCAATACTTATACTTTTTCTGAAATGGGAATTCGTTATTCTTTTGTTACGTTCTGGACATACAAAGAGAATGGAATACTCCACATAGCAACCAGCTCCTAAAGGATTTGGCTACCGCTTAAAGCCTACCGTATTCCCCTTGCACCTACAAGAAAATTAGCAATAAGATAGTTTCTGCAAATGTTTATTTCGAATAAAATGAAGTGGATAGAGAATAAGCGTTTGTAAAAATAGGTTGTACAAGAGTAGAGAAAGTCGAGTGAATGTAACACATCAGATTTTTGGAGTCAGGACCCTCAAAACATGCATTTCCGGTGAAATCTCAGTATCAAATTTTTGGGTGGAATACTTCCTATAATTATGTATGTAGTAGAGAAAGGCAATCTTGAGAGTAAAACAAACGCTTTGTCCTATTTTAAACACGAAGGTCAGAAAAATGAAAGTTTGAGTTGAGTCAATGATGTGAGAGATCCTTTAATAACTATCTAACGAATGATCTGCAGACTCATGCTCATATAAACTTTTTTCAATGCTCTGGTGTTACGAATGCTCTTCCAAAACGTTTGTCATCAAGTTATTTACATTCTGTATATAAATATTAAATAATTTCCCAATGCTTGCTAGAAAGTTTGTTCAGCCGGCTACAGATATATATAGCTTTCAAAACTTATAAGTATTTTATGTTGTTAAGTCTTTATTATTATTATTATTATTATTATTATTATTATTATTATTTCCATTTTCATTAATGTCAGTAATATCATCATTGATATTTACTGAAGTCAATACAGCATAAGGAAAAAGAAATCAGCATTGAGTAATTTAACTAATAGTGTCGTTTTATCAAACATCATGTAAAAGTTAAAGCAAGAAAAAGAATATAAATATTAATGCTAACCTTAAGTTGAAATTCTTCCGTCTACTGACCTTTCGAAACATCAACTTTGCACGCCTGCAGGTTTTGTTTCAGTGAGGTTGGTAGCAATGCGGATGTCTCGTGTTTCTGTCGGTTGTGTAATTAATGCAAATTCAAAGGAAAGCCCTGTTGGAGTTCTCCGTCTCTTATTAGAAATGCACATTTAAAGGAGGACATTTCTACCTCCTTGAAAACGTTGGCGTCCTATAAAGATTAGTTTTGAAAGACTTCCATTCAGATCGCGATCTTCATTTCTTTGGCAGTAGGCACTGAAACTGTGACTCGGTTGTTTAAGTAGTATTCATTTGTTACTAACGCTTCTAACTACACTTATAAAGTTTTGTGCTATAAATTAAGTACCTATGGAGGAATAAATGAGTCATTCCCAAACAGTTCGTCTTCAACGTGTACCAGAGTTTCATATCTAATCCTTTATGTTATCAAGTGAAGTGATAATAACGTCTGTTTGAATAAAGGAAAATTTGATCTGACCGACGAAAGTTGTTGACAACCTATTTTACGTAAAATATACCAGAACTTCACGCTCCGTTTGATGATTACATTCAATATAACGGTGTTTAAGCAGTGCGTTCACATTTTCTCCCCAACAATTTCGTCTTGGAGAGTCAAATAGTGTTTAGAAATATCTGAGATTGTAAACTCTGGTTTAGTGATATTTGTATATCCATACAACAGGTTATAATATAGATTAAGCTAGTTCATCTTTCTCTAGCCTCACCAGGATTGCTCTCCACTACTGTTTTTTTTTCAAGTTTTCCCCAGTCCTCTAACTGGCATATGCTACCCTGGAATGTTGCCTTCTCAATTAACATTTTATTTCTGTGTGTAATGGCTACAGGATGGCTCCTGAATTTTGTGTGCTTCGTGAGTATCATTAACAACTATAAATGTTGAAATACATTGTCTTTTATAAAATGTTGGGATTTGAATTCTGTCCATCTATCTTGGATCCAGTTTAATCGAAATATTTGCGAAAGAATAAAGCATCGATTACAACGAAGAACGATAGAATTTGTGAAGTTCTTTACCACAAGCCAATTGAAAGATGAAATTTGAGACGCCCATGAAAACCCTGGAAGGAGCAAATTTGTGTACCTACTCGAGAAGGAACAGGTCACGTGGCTTAATCCTAAAAGTTGATTATGATGATGATTGTTATTATTATTGTCGTAACCTCTTATATTCTCACATATCACTGGGGGTAGAGCACGGTACCGGAGTTTAAATCATAGGAATCTACACGAGGTTAGACGGGGCGAGCTAATAAAAGTACCTAAAAACACCTGAAAACTCTTAAAATATTCCTAGGTCATTATGGGTAAGGAAAGAAGAATCTGTCTACATTATTAAATTACATGACAGGAATTTAGATTGCAAGTTATATTGAGAATAAAGAAGGATACCTGTTACCTTCTTGCTTGACGAAGCGCCCTGGTTCCTAACATCTGCACTGATCGTTACATTCCAAAAGACAGACTGAGCATCCTAGACGCTTACTGAGGTATAACTGGTTTACCCCCACTCCTATTACGTCATTCCGGTCCGTACTACAAACCTAAAATATACACCAAACAATGTTGCCATAACCGCACATGTTCTTACAGAGTTGCCACAACCAAATGCCACATTATAAATAATGCAACGGTGTATAATATCGAGAGGGATGGCTCAGGTGGCAGCGTCTATAGTCCGCATTCGGGAAGTCCCAGGTTTGATCCCTGCTAAGACCTATGGCTTTTTCGTGGTTTCCCGGGACCGACAGGAAAATGTTGGAGTAGTTTTCTTCTCCCCATGATTTCCTTTCCGTCAGTTCCCGTTCATTTCGTCATCTTTCAGGAGTGATTCGAGGTCACGTGGCGAATGGCGGAGCCAGACAGATGGCGCGGATGTGTGCTCACCGGGAGAAAATTCTCCCCGTAGACACTAGAGGGCTGCTCGACTTGTGGGTCGTTTCTGGCTGTTCCGACGGTCACACACGATTCTGCGAGCTGAAATGAAATGTTAGGGACCTTCGCGCGTCTCTGTAGCCTATGCGCCTACGCCCTGTGGCCTACTGTGTGGTTCCTTCACTTCATTCCCTCTTCTTGGGGGTGGTAGGCACATAGATCTCTGTAGATCGCGACGCCGAGGTGTCCCCCTCAGTTGAACAACCTATAACGGTGTACAATCAGTGAGTCTTGAATAGCCTGCTTAACTCGCTCCTTGAACAGAGCTAAGAGGAAATTAGCATAGAATGTTCTCTTTTCGCATTGTAATTAAATAATATCCAAAACATCGAATCAAAAGACTTAAATGCCAAAGTCATATTCTGTATACAGTAAAGTATCATTTGTTATCACAAAAACTAAATTGCAAACTTTTGCCCTCCGCGGGTAAATTTACCTTGGATTCATTCATACAATATAAGGTAAAGCTTCAGACAATTCAAATTCTGTAGAACTGAACCTTTCTTCTCTCATGTTGTTATTTGCTTTCGCGTGTTAGAGCAACTACACCTATATTTCACTAAAAAGGTACATTTGGATGCGCCTTGAATAAAAGATAAGAAAATAACAAATTTGTCGTGTCTGTCTATGAAAATACCTTTCCCTGCCTTAGGTCAGATTCATTTTAAATGCAATGCAAACATTTTGAAGGTATATCTCCACCCCATTTTCAGATAAACCTTTGCATTGAAAAAGCTCCTTATTTATTTTATTTTCTTAAAAAGGTCATTAACAATTTGTATTAAAATATAATAAGTCTAGGGTTTTAGCAACAGAACCATTTGATACTTTCTGATTAATACAGGAAACCATAGAAGTAGTAGTGTAGAGGTCATTAAAATCTACGATTTATGTGAACTAATCTTTTTGAAGCATTGCCTTTTGCGAAAAATTCCCTGTTATTTAAATTTTTCATTGCTTCAAGCGTTGTGGCAGCGCTGCTGCCTGTTTTGCGAGGGAAGAAATTTCAAGTTAGTTCCTCGTGAGCTAATTGAAAACTTGTCTTCATTCGTAATGAATTCTCTATAATTGGGAAACCATAGAAGATGTATAAATGTGTAGAGGTCGGTAAAATCTATGATTTATGTGAAACAACCCTTTTTGAAAGCATTAGCCACTTCCGAAGTAGAAATAGTATTGTTTTTTACGTTATTATTATTATTTACCCCACGTTTTGGGAGCCAATTTGAAGAAGTATAATTTGTTATTACGTTGTTTGCAACACGCTTTGGGCGTCAATTTGAAGTAGGTCGTATTGAAGGAGTTGTATAATATTTCAACTGTTGGGGAGCCGAACTTGTAGTAGTTGCAACCGCACGTATAGTAAAGTTTCCGGTAGCCTTCGCCCCAAATGTACTTTCAGGTGGCCTTTGCCCCAAGTTCTTAAAAAAATATTTACTTTGTAATTTGACTGTTTCTTTAAACATTATATATTTATGAATGCCTCGGCTGCGTCAGTATTTTTGTTAGAGACACGTTTCTCTTAGCAGGGTTGTGATGCGACAAGAATGTAGGCTTATACAGATTATCATTTACTTCACTGCATTTATTAATCCTTGATGCAATTTAAATAACACTTCACTGATATAGAGAGCTGTGAGATTCTTTTTATTAATTAATTACACTTTTTAACACGTAAAACTATTTTCGTCTCACACGAATACGTATTAAATCTCTGGAGGATGTGTCTCGCGTCCGGTTAGGAACACTGTTTGCAGGCAACTGACAAGATTTCTAGCGCCTAAACTTGTAAATTTCTGTATTTCAAGTCTCTGATTGGCTATTCCTAATCCAATAGAATACCTTCATTTAACTAAAGCTCTTTCTGGTTGTTGATTGGCTATTTTATAAACTGTCACTAAAATTTACATTATTGTTGCTCCAATAATCACTAGTAGCGTTATTAGACATTCTTACTCATTATTGCCTCAAAGTTACCTCATTGTTAGCAACTTTTAACTTATTATTCTCACAGCTCCTACATTATTAAATTACGTAATATATTCACATAACATTAATATACATGGATACAATAATATAAACGTATACAATGACTGTAATATACACTTTTTATATATTGTTACATACAAATATTGGTTTAAGGTGGGCTGTTATTGAATTTATATATTATATAATTAGATTGAAATCACTTAAATGTTAAAAACACTGCCTCAAAGTATTCCCAGTTACTCATTTCAAGCTTTCATTGCTTCAAGCAGTAAGGGCTTTCGTGTAGCGCTGTAGCAGCAAAATACTTTATGGAAAAATAGGACTTCTCTCGGAAACTCTGCCAAATCGTTCAGGAGGAATTGAATGCCTCAATCCCTGCTCTCTATACGTGACGTCCTATGTGGACGGAGGAGAGGATTCAGAGGCCCTACGGTAAGCCTTGGTCAATTAGGGCTGTGGTGAGTTATCGTCTTTATAAGCAATACATTTTGAAACGCTAAGTAGCCATTCTTTTGTTTTCCATGCGCTCATGCAAGTGGAAGTTCGTTTCAGCCACATGTGCTGTAATGAAAGTACTATAATGTAATGGCTGGCCCCGTAACTCAGTCGGTACCGACTGAGTGAGTGAGTATCCCTGCCTGTTGTACAAGGGGTCCCGGGTTCGATTCCGGGCTGGGGGTGGGAATCTTTCTCTAAGATTAATCCCTATCCTCCCAAGAGTCTGCAAGTATGAATGAGAGTGTGTATAATCTAATGATTAAAAAACCAAAAGTGCAAGAAACCCAACGACAAGGGTTACACGAGTTAACACCATTGCTAATAGGCAATAAGCTCCAAAGGAGAGCCCGCCGATAAGACCAATGTAGTTAAAGGCAGGGTATAAATGGAACTAAAAAACATATTTAATGCGACTAGCAGGAGTATGCCTAAATAAAAAAATCTGATGTGTTACACTCACATGACTTTCTCTACTCTTGTACAAACTATTTTTTACAAACGCTTATTCTCCATATCCTTCATGTTAATCAAGGTGTTAATCTGTAATTTTCTTGTAGATGCAAGGTTTTAAGCAATAGTCAAATATTTTAAGAGCTGCTTGTTATGTGCAGTATTCCATTCTCTTTGCATTACCAGGACAAAAAAATGAATAACGAATTCCCATTTGAGAAAAAGTATCAGTATTGGAAAATTTAAACAAATAACAAGCAATATCTCGAAAATGGTTCACGCAACAAAAAAAAATGTATATGACATAAATTGTGTATTTCAACGCGATCTACATTTTTGTGTAGTAAAATTTTGTCTATCTCTTATGGTTTACCAGTTATGCAAAAGTCGTTCACAATGAAGAATACTTTTGGGGACATTCCTAGGAAATTCAAGATATACGTTTTATTTGTCATGAAAGTATCTTAAATATATGATATTTTAATCAAAATCGTTAGAGCCATTTTTGAGAAAATTAAAATTTTCGAAAAATGTTCCATGTAAAGGGTAATCTGGGGTGGGAGGATTTTCTTGAAAACCTTCGTGTCGCATCTCTGAAAGATACTGAACCTAAATACCAAGTTTGGTGTTTATCCGACTGTTCGTTCCTGATTTATGCTGTTCACAGACAGACACACACGGACATGTTTCCAAAAATGTTTTTTTGGATTCAGGGGGTCTCAAAACCTATATTTCCGGTGAAATCTCGGTATCGAATTTTTGGGTGGAAGACAATACTTCCCCTACTTACTATACGTAGTAAAGAAAGTAAAAATTTGATGTGTTGTATTCAGATGACCTTTTCTACTCACCCGTCTACACACTTTTCTTCCAGAAACCTTATTTTTCTATTTAATTACTTCTTCTTAATCGAGATAAACTTTATTACAAATTTCGTTGTAAATACAAGAAGGATACACTACATAAAGCGACTGTCAGCTCTCTAAAAAGCGGGTCGTTATGAGATGGCTTTGAAATTCGTACTCTTTACATGAACACGAGAAAAAGCGAATAAGCGACTTTCCACTTGAGAAAACATAAGTATTTGAAAATTCAAAGCAATAACAAAGAATATTTCTCAAAATGGTTAACGCCACAAAAGATTTTATTTGCCATAAATTGACGAGATCTACGTTTTTTGTTTAAAGTAAGATTTTGTCCACCTCTTACAGTTTACCATGACACAAAGGTTATTCAGAATGAAGAGGACTTTACTGGCTATTCTCATAAAATTGAGTTTATTTGTCATGTAAAAATCTTAAATATATGGTATTCTAATCAAAACCGCTAAAGCCATTTTTTTAAAATGTCCGTGTAAAGGGTAGTTTGGGATGAGCTGATTTTCTTGAAAATATTCGTGACGCATTCTTGAAAAAACCTGAACTTAAATATCAACTTTGGTATCTAACCGACTTTTCGTTTTTGAGTTATGCTGTTAACGAACACACACCCAGACAGATTCATGTACCTCAAAACATGTATTTAGAGTGAAATCTCGATATCGAATATTTGGGTGGAATGCAATACCTTCTCCAGTACGTGGTAGAGAAAGTAAGAAAAATCTGATGTGTTAATTTTCACATGACCTTCTCTACATTCTATCGTTTATTACTGGGTAAACAAACTATTCTTATAAAGCTTATTTTTTTATATACTACATTTTAATCCAAATAAACTTTTGCAGATAGCGACATTACGCGTTTCGTTAGGATACAAAGATAACAGTGATAGTCAAATATTTAAGAACTGGACGCTATATGCTGGCCTTTAAAATTCCATACTGTTTCCATGCAATCACGAGAAACAACTGAATGTTGACAGGACTGAAATGAACAATTCGAAAATTTAATAACGCATATCTCAGAAATGGCTTACGGCACAAAAAAAATCGTATTTTAAATAAATTTTAAAAAGATATGAATTTTTTGTAGTTCGTTTTCGTCTATCGTTTAACGTTTATCAGTTCAACAAAATTGTACAAAATTCCTCCCAAATGAAGAGGATTTCAAAGGCTATTCCAGAAAATTCCAGATATACATTTTATTTTTCATGTAAATATCTTTAATATGTGGTCTTTTAATCAAAATCGATAGAGACATTTTTTAGAAAATAAAAATATTCTAAAAATGTTCCATGTAAAGGGTAATTTTCTTAAAAACCTTCGTGTCACATCTCTGAAAGGTACGGAACTAAAATACCACGTTTGGTATTTATTCGACTTTTGGTTTTTGAGTTATGCTGGGGCGGCACTGGCCGAGTGCTTAAACCGCTCGACTCTCAGCGAGGCGGCCCGGGTTCAATCCCAGGGACCCACATGTGGGATTTGTGGTTTTCTCCGGGTTCTCCGGTTTCCCCCGCCATTCATTCCACAAACTGCTCCATCTTCACCTTTCCTATAATTTTTTTTCCGTCATTTCGTTTCGTCTACTTCCTTCGTCCCATACCAGGCATCGGGCTGATCACCCATCCTGGACATTCTCGGCCGGCCTCTGACCCCAGGCACCCGCCTGTAAGTCCTACATAAGATGAGGTTAAACAGCGAATGAATGAATGAATGAGTTATGCTGTTCACAGACACTCACAGTGAGCTTTTTCTAAAAATGCTTTTCAGGGATCCCCAAAGATGTATTTCCGGCAAAATCTCGGTATCGAATCTTTGGTGGAATGCAATACCTTCTCTCTCTATTATGTACGTGGAAGAGTAAGTTATAAGTTATGTATGAAACCTAAGAAAATAAATGATAACAGAATATCGGTGATTATCTTGCCCATTGCTTTTAATAATTTTTAAAATATCATTTTCTTCACATAGGTTATTGATTCCTTTCGTTTAGTACCACAGTTCTGAACTCCACAAATCCAACATAAAAAGCATATTATACGTTCAAGTTTTCCTTGTTTTCATATCAGAACTAGTTTGGAAAGAAACTACTTTTAGTGTTGTATACCTCGAACGTGGTGTATATTCACTCCATCACAAAAGGATATGACACAGATATTCCTGATGCTGTAACGTTTTGAAGCTATATAAAGCGTTGCACCAATTAGAGACATACCATCTGTATCTTACCTAGCCAATTAGAGGTAATTGTTTGTGGAAGGGGTAACTGTTTGCTAACGTTGCGTTTGGGTATAATTGGTAAAGCACACATACACACACCATTTTCTGTGCAAAGATGCGACGTTTCTGATACGTTACACCAACGTTAATTATTAACAAGCAATTGTAGAGGTGCAACACAGTAACACAGATCACGTGGTAGTTTTGAAACACTGTAGAGAGGTTCGTGTTTGTTTTCCTCTCCAGCTTAATCACAATTAGTTCCAGAAAACCCTGATGCAAACTCTCACAAGACTTTAATTACACGTTACTAGCCGTTGTTTTTTTTCTTTCTTTTTACTTTGTCTGCTACCTATCTACAGTACTGTATTTTATCCAAATATTATAATATTTCTCTGGAAATATGCGTTTTGGAATCCATTAAACTCATAAAAAGCATTTTAGAAAACAAATGTGTGTTTGTGTCTTCAACATAATAACTCTAAAAAGAATAGTCGAATTATGAATAAAACATATCTTTAACGTGAAATGACTGAAATTGTAAGAATTTGGGCAAAAAAATTGCAGTTATGTTTTTTTGTTTTAAAAAAAGGTCAGTTCTTGCTCTATAAGAAAATTGTATTACTCATCATCTTCCCCCTTTTAAAGCCCAGGAGAGCACTTCTAAAGGTCATTCTAAGACACTGCAGATAAACTGACAGCCACCTTCACATGCCAAACGGTGAAACATGTTGGTGTTTATGCAACAGACAGACAACTGATGGAAACGCATAGATAGATAGCCACGGCATAAGCTAAGTTCAACAGCCGTTACAAAGATAATCCCATCATACTGTGCCTTAGTCCAGTTTTTCAACTGTCACTTCTCTCAGTTTTTAATGTCACCATTCTAAGCTCTTAACTAGTTCAACTTCACACTATCACTTCACTAAGATGAACTAGTTCAATTTTCCGTCACTTCACTTCTTTCGTGACGTAGCCTCTTCACGCCGGACGGTTCACTTCACTAGACAGTGGAACACGACTCGACTGACTGACTCCCGCGAGAGCGCTCGCTTATATAGGTGGTTCAATCTTTCCACAACGTTCTCGAACGTTCTAAAACTACATCGACACAATTTCTGGAGGAGGAGGGAAGAAGAGGCTTCCAGAAGGGCTTGCTATTCTGCCGATAGCGAGCCCGATGTTTACGCTTACGATGTTTACGTTGTTTACTCCGAACCCCCGGTGCCGACCTCCCGATAACCTAGTTGGCGAGTCAAATCTTTCCAATGAGAATTCTTTCCAATGCTCAGGCATCTACGCCTGGCACCGTCAGCACCGCAGGACCTGAAATCACAACTGAAACGTGAAATGGAGATGAAATGAGAAGCAATGGGGGGAAAAGAGAGATCGTGGTAGAAGACACCACACCGGATTCACCTTGGCGACGAAAGGAAAACCACGAGAAACCTCAGAGTCAGAGTGGGCGAACACCGGGAATCGAACCTGGGACCTTGCGAATGCGTGCCATAGAAGTTACCGGCTGAACTATCCCACTCGTTCCGCATGTTGTAACTAAGCACTTTTATTTGAAGTAATTCCTAATCAAAATGGTGAGTAACGTAACAAAGACAGAATAATCCCTTTCATATAAATAGTATAATACAAAATGGATATCTGCAAATTTGTTACTGGTAGAGAAAGTCGTGTGAATGTATCATATCAGATGTCTTTATTATAAGGTTATTTAAGATCTGAAAGTTAAATTCTTGCTAAGTTTATTCTAGGTTTAACCCTTGGATTAAATGCAATTAATCAGAATTTTTGTCTCAGAAGGATATTTATTATTATTATTGTTGTTGTATTCCGGGAAAAATTAAGACCAAAATAGAGAGCGCCACAGCTCGGAATTCGCTTCACGCGCAATATCTACTGGACAGTATGCAACTTTATCATTTTGGTGAGAGTTGGCAGCCCTGGTCATTGTATCGACAGTGCCCCCGTGGGTATTGAATCTGTGCACGTGTACAGCGAAACAATTGCCGGCGGCTGGCTACATGCGGCGCATATTTGATTTCACATCCTTAGCCGGGACGGAACGGATGTATTAATCAGTTATCGGATACTCGTGCCTGAAGCGTCATCAGGTGTCTGAGGACTACGCACAGTAACGTCGTTTTTTAGGTTTGGGGAATGGGGGATAGGTTGCCTGGCAACTTATACTTGTGGTGATGCGTTGTCCTTGTCTACCAAGCTTTTAAGAGCTCATTTCCTTATTAATTAATCTTCATTGATTCTCTGCGTGCTTCTTCCCCTCTTCCAAAACTCTACTCTCTTTTTAGTCATCAACAAGCCGTGTTATAACAGCACCGTCTCTCAAATAATAGGCCACCCACATTATATAGGCATTAAAACCTTTGTTACACCTTGTAGTCTAGCCATGTAAAGAATGTCGGGACTCTTAACCCAGTGTAGGTAACCTGTTTTTTATGGCGTTCTATTAGCACTCTTGTCACCCATTATAAGATAAAAATGATGCCATAAAGTACCTAAAGCTATTTATATAGTAACTAACTGTCTAACTTGGCGGTGTACGGTTGCTTTTGAAACTTATAATATGAATATAAGGAATCTAAAACTCTATATCTAACTAAACGTTGACGGAAAAAATCTGATGTGTTACACTCACATGACTTTCTCTACTCCTGTACAAATTAGTTTTACAAAACACTTAGTCTCCATATGCTTCATGTTACTCGAGATATCGAGATGTCAATCTTATTGCTAATTTTCTTGTAGGTGCAAGGGGAATATGGTAGCTTTTAAGCGATGGTCAAATATTTTAACGCTGGTTGCTATGTGGCGCATTCCATTCTCTTTGCATGTCCAGTACATAAAAAAATGAATAACGAATTCCCATTTGAGAAAAAGTATAAGTATTGGAAAATTTAAGGGAATAACAAGCAATATTTCGAAAATGGTTCACTCAACAAAAAAATGTATATGACATAAATTGTGTATTTTAACATGGTCTACATTTTTGTGCAATAAAATTTTGTCTATCTCTTATGGTTTACCAGTTATGCAAGAGTCGTTCACAATGAACAATACTTTTGGGGACATTCCCAGAAAATTCGAGATATACATTTCATTTGTCATGAAAATATCTTAAACATATGAAATTTTAATCCAAATCGTTAGAGCCGTTTTTGAGAAAATTAAAAATTTCGAAAAATGTTCCATATAAAGGGTAATCTGGGGTGGGGGATTTTCTTGAAAACCTTCGTGTCGCATCTCTGGAAGATACTGAACCTAAATACCAAGTTTGGTGTGTTTATCCGTCTGTTCGTTTCTGAGTTATGCTGTTCACACACACGGACATTTTTCCAAAAAGGCTTTTTTTGGATTCAGGGGCTGTCAAAACATGTATTTCCTGTGAAGCCTCAATATAGAATTTTTGGGTGGAATACAATACTTCCCCTACTTAATATACATAGTAGAGAAAGTAATAACAAAAATATATGCAGATTTGTCGACATTTTCGCATGACATTTAATGAAAGAACTATCCAGTTGCATTTCCAACATTATCTACGAGGGCTGTCTCAAAGTACCCGACCTAACAAAGAAAACACAAAATTTCGGAGGAAAACATCTTTATTTCTCTACATAGTCTCCTTTCAACTTGATAAACTTTTCCCAGTGGTGTTCAATATCTTCGATACCCTGTTTATAGTGAGAACCTTCGAGTATTGAAAAATAGGCATCAGCTGCAAACTACGCCTCTTCATTGTTGGCAAATCTTTTACCACCAACCCATTTCCTCAACTTTGGAAACAGAAAATAATCAGAGGGGTTTAAGTCTGGCGAATAGGGTGCATGAGGAAGCAATTCGAACTTTAACTCATTGATTTTGGCCACGGTGATAATGGACGAGTGAACTGGTGCATTGTCTTGATGAAGCAGAACTTTTTTTTTTCGCTAAATGCGGTCGTTGTTGCTTGATTTCATCATTCAAACGCTGCAGTAAGTTTGCTCGCCATTGATTGTTTTTCCTTTTTGAAGATAATCAATGAAAATTATATCACGCGCATCCCAAAAAACTGACGCCACGAGCTTGTCTGCAGATGGAACTATCTTCGCCTTCTTTGGAGCCGATTCTCCCCTTTCAATTCACCTGTTTTGACTGTTCCTTCGTCTCAAGTGAGAAGTGATGGACCCATGTTTTATCCATGCTTATGAATCGAAACCAAAGCTCGGCTTTATTGCAGCAAAACATCGCCAAACATACAACTGAAACATCCTCATAACGCCGGTTTTTTTTCCATTGTTAGTAAACGCGGCACCCATCTTGCGCACAGTTTTCTCGTGTCTAAATGTTCAGTTAGTATGCGATGTATAACAATTTTTGAAATGACTACGATGTCTGCTAGCTCGTGCACTTTCAATCGACGGTCATCCAATATCATTTTGTGGATTTTCTTCGCAATTTCTGGCGTGGTCACCTCATTTGTTCGACCACTGCGATGTTCGTTTTGGCAGCTCGTACGGTCTCGCTTAAGCTTTAACACCCAATATTTACTGTTGTAAACGAAGGAGCAGACTGCCCCAGAGTAGAATCTAGCTCAGCTTTAATATTAGTTGTATTAAAGTATTGTATCACATAACGATGGCCAGTTTTATTCATGTTTACAAATTCGCTGAGAGAGTTCACCACAAATGGCTGCCAAACAATTACTAAACAACTAGCATCGTCAAACTTCAAACTTAAGCTTTATAAAGTTGGTACTTTCTACTATAGTCATTTGTTTGAAACAACCACTGTACATACGTCAGGTCGGCTACTTCTGGGACTGCCCTCGTACTATATCATACACACAAATACGCACACTTCCTCTCTACATATAAATAAGAACAAAATGATTACGGTGCTGTTATTTACTTTACCATGTTCCCGAGGTCGCGGGTTCAAACCCGGCGCAGGGCGGTGGATTTT
The DNA here is from genome assembly GCA_030765065.1 of Deroplatys truncata. Lineage (NCBI taxonomy): Eukaryota > Metazoa > Arthropoda > Insecta > Mantodea > Mantidae > Deroplatys > Deroplatys truncata. Next base: position 124,677,815 of record CM060980.1, on the reverse strand, counting down.
TTCGGGCGTAAAAATCCTTAGCATAGCTTCCCTCGGAAGAGAAGTATCCGGTGGTCCTATGTCGTAGATTTACGGCACGTAAAAGAACCTCAAGCCTGATAAAGAGGCCTCTGAGCAAAAGTTCCTGCATTTCACGCCCAAAATAGAATGGGACGCTAAGAACTATAGTACTTAAAGAGCTCCATAAATAAAACTCAATTTAATTTAATCTGTTAAGAACTCCATTGAAACTTTGTTCTCCTATTCTAAGAAAAGTTGCTGCTTTTTACTAAGCAATCTTCGTAATTTGCTTTCACAAACATCAATAACAAACGAATATGGTTGCTGATATTTAGATCAGCCAATTTTATTCATTTATAGTGTTTCGAATGCCTCAGGCTAGGCGGTACAAGAGTATTTCTGTTTATATATCTATTTAGCATCAATATAATCCACTACATTCAGAACTACAGCAAAACTTTCTTAAATGTGTGCTTTAAAAGGTTTTGGCATAATTATCACATGCATACCACACCGTTAAACAGATCCGATTGTCTTTTATTTTGTTGCGGCTTTTGTTTTCTCGGTTGCTTAATCGTGACTATCTATGTATAGTACTTGCAACGAAATAGTTTCTTAGCTTTTGTTCTATTTCGCCTACATTTTCTGTGAACTAACAACAATTACTTTCTATTCAGGTTCATTTATGACTCCAAATTTTTCGCATTCTAATATCCAGGAATTGTAAATACTTCTTATTCTTTTAGATATTTCGGAGCTTAAATTACAAGCTATCTTGTAGCCCATGTTTATTGGGAAAGAACAGGGTTTTCAATGGTGAAAGAATTATCATAATGGGTTGAGTGAATTCAGAGATTACATTATATACATATACACATAATAGGATTAGTATAAATAATAATAATAATAATAATAATAATAATAATAATCCCAATATTCTGCATATTACCTCCAGGATTTGTCAGAGGCCGAAAGATAATTTTATCGCCTAATATTTGGACGTCAGGGCCACTTCGTCCCTGAGTATCCAACTTGAAACCTCTGTCTACTTTTCCACCTCCTTCTTTTCAGATTAAAAATTAATTGTGCTTCGCTAGCAGTGACTTATTTTCTGTATTACTTACCTGTATTAAGTAGAGAAGTGTAGCATTCCAGCCGAAATTCGACTTCGGGATGTCATCGGAAATACACGTTCTGTCGTCCCCAAAATTCAAGAACAGTAGTTTTGGTCTGTGCGTATGTGTGTGTTTGAAAATAAGTAAATCTTCTGCCTCAAACCACCTTTTATGTGGAAAGTTTCCCTTTCTTTTTCACTTACTATAAATATGCTACACTGAACACCAAGTTTGATAATTTCCTTTAGGTCAAGGGGAAACTTTTTCTAATTCTATGTTCAGGGACCTCAAAACGTGCTTTATTTTAAATATAGAGATTGAATTATTTGGGTGGAATAGCATCATTCCTTTACATATCATTGATGAGTGAGATAAATTAAAAATCTGATGTGATACACTCACATGACTTTCTCTACTCTTGTACAAAATATTTTTAAAAAGCTGGTTGCTATGTTGAGCATTTCATTCTCTTTGCATGTCCAGGACAAAAAACTAAGAATTCCCATTTGAGAAAAAGCACAAGTATTGGTAAATTCAAACAAATACCAAAGAATATCTCGGAAATGGTTCACTCGAAAAAAAAATGTATATGACATAAATTGTGTGTTTTAACGAGATATACATTCTTTGTGTAGTAAAATTTTGTCTATCTCATATGTTTACCAGTTATACAAAAATCTATTCAGAATAAAGAGGAATTTTGGGGACATTCCCAGAAAATTCAAGATATACATTTAATTTGCCATGAAAGTATTTTAAACATATGATGTTTTAATCAAAATAGTTAGCGCCATCAGAATTTTTTAAAAATGTTTCATGTAGACTGTAATCTGTGGTGGGAGAATTTTCCTGAAAACCCTCGTCGCATCTTTGAAACATACTGAGCCTAAATACCAAATTTGGTATTTGTCCGACGTTTCGTTTTGGAGTTATGCTGATTACAGACACACAGACACCCACACACACGGATCTTTTTCTAAAAATGCTTTTTTTTAGTTTAGGGGGTCTCAAAACATGTATTTCCGGTGAAATCTCGATATCAAATTTTTGGGTGGAATGCAATACTTCCCGTACTTATTATACGTAGTAGAGAAAGTAAAAATGCAACAAAGTCTACAACTATAAGCGTGTTTCCAAGTTTATTATTGGATTGTATTTATGTATTAAGCTTCTTACAGCATATATGTTAGTAGTTCTTAGTAAATGCACAATTCCAGACTTAACATAAGAACTTGAATACGTGACAATAATTAGTAAGTTTAGCAATTTCTACCCAGACATTGGAGGGAAAATGGGTTGTATGGAAGCTGCTAATAACACCACATTTAAACGTTTTTTGTAGCCTTTGTTACGGGAAAAAACAGTGATGAAACAGTTATTAAAACACTCCCTTTGTTATGTTGACACGGGTTGATTAATTTATTAAGCACGAAATCAACGGTTCGTTCCTTTGAGCTCGTTATTTTGATTTTATTTTAATATTATTAATTTGGAGTTCTATGCTTAAGAACCAGCTTCTCAGGGCTAATGGAACACTTATAATTAAATAAATGTCAGTAGAAGGTGCTGTGCTTTTGTGCATTTCCCTGAAATATTGTAATTAGTGCAAAACGTTCTCTTTAAGACCTGGGGAAATTTGGCAATGCTGCTGCAGTGTTGGCAACGCTCTCCTCCTATGTTCTACTTCTTTAATTTTTGTTCTTTCTTCCTTGCCTAGCTAAGAACATTTATTCAAACAAGGTTAGATTCTATTCACGGTTGTAACTATTCTTCCTCAGTGGCAGGTAATTTCTGAGAGAAAAGGAGGCGATTCTTTATGGGAACTGTGGAGGGGGCCTGAAAAAACCGCTGTCGTCGTTGTCTGTGACGTCAGCCCCGAGGGGATTAAGGGAGAATTTTTGCTTAGGACACCTTAACGTTTTACAGTTACAAGCAACTTCCCAGGATTAAGCCTGCCTTGGATGTAAATTAAATTTGTTGTAGTGTAATAGAGTTTCGATCACACGACAAACTTACTCAGATATATTAACAAAACTTCGGTTTTAGTACCTACAAGTTTCGACATGCTAGCGGCAGGCGGTGTACATCGAAAGATAAATGCAAAAACAATTTTGTAACAAAAAAATCTGATGTGTTAAATTCACGTGACCTTCTCTAAATCTATCGTTTATAAGTGGGTTATGAAAATAATTCTTACGAAACTTTATTATCCTATCTGCTTCAGATACAAAGGGAGTAGCGATTGTAACGTTTTACTTTCTCTACTACGTATAGTAAGTAGGGGAAGTATTGTATTCCACCCAAAAATTCGATACCGAGATTTCACCGAAAATACATGTTTTGAGACCCCTGAATCCATAAAAAGCATTTTTGGAAACATGTCCATGTGTGTGTCTGTCTGTGAACAGCATAACTCAGAAACGAACAGTCGGATAAACACCAAACTTGGTATTTAGGTTCAGTATCTTCCAGAGATGCGACACGAAGGCTTTCAAGAAAATCCCCCCACCCCAGACTACTCTTTACATGGAACATTTTTAGAAAATTTTAATTTTCTCAGAAATGGCTCTAACAATTTTGATTAAAATATCATATGTTTAAGAAATTTTTATGACAAATGAAATGTATATCTCGAATTTTCTGGGAATGTCTCCAAAAGTATTCCTCATTGTGAACGACTTTTGCATAACTGGTAAAACATAAGAGATAGGCAAAGTTTTACACAAAAAACGTAGATCGCGTTAAAATACACAATTTATGTCGTATACATTTTTTTTGTTGAGTGAACCATTTACGAGATATTGCTTGTTATTCCCTTAAATTTTCCAGTACTTATACTTTTTCTCAAATTCGTTATTCATTTTTTTGTCCTGGTAATGCGAAGAGAATGGAATACTCCACATATCAACAGCTCTTAAACGCTTAAAGCCAATTCCCCTTGCATCTACAAGAAAATTAGCAATAAGATTAACATCTCGATTAACATGTAGCATATGGAGAATAAACGTTTGTAAAAATAGTTTGTACAAGAGTAACGAAAGTCACGTGAGTGTAACACATCAGATTTTTTTTAGAATTGTACGCTATACGCTGGCTTTAAAATTCCTTACTCTTTCCATGCAATTGTGAGAAATGACAGGACTTTAAAAGAATGAATTAAGTATGGAACAATTCCAACCATTAATACCGGATATCTCGGAAATGGCTGATGCCACAAAAAAGTTAAATTGTGCGTTTTAAAGAAATCTACAGTTTTTATGTAGGACGTTTTCGTCTACTGCTCAACGTTTACCATTTATTCAAGATTATAAAAAGTTCCTTCCACATGAAGAGATCTTCACAGCTTATTTCCAGAAAATTCAAGCTCTACATTTTATTTGCCATCTAAATATCTTTAATATGTGGTATTTTAATCAAAATCGTTAATCATTTTTAGAAAATAAAGAAACTTCGAAAATATTCCGTTTGAAGGGTAGTTTGCAGTGGGGGGAGTTATTGAAAATTTAGTGTCGCATCTTTGGAAAGTAATGAACTAAAATAACAAGATTGGTATTTATCCGACTTTTCGTTTATGAGTTATGCTGTTCACATCCAGACAGACAAACATACGAAAATTTTCCTAAAAATCCTATGTGTTACACTCACATGACTTTCTCTATTCTTGTACAAACTATTTTTACAAACTCTTATTCTCCAGATGCTTCATGTTAATCGAGATGTTAATCTTATTGCTAATCTTCTTGTAGTGCAAGGGGAATTGCTAGGCTTTAAGCGAGAGTCAAATATTTTAAGAGCTGCTCGCTATGTGGAGCATTCCATTTTCTTTGTATGTTCAGGACATAAAAAAATCTGATGTTTTACACTCACATGACTTTCTCTACTTTTATACAAACTATTTTTATAAACGCTTATTCTCCATCTACTTCATGTTAATCGAGATAAACATTTGCAGACTATATCTTATTGCTAATTTTCTTGTAGATGTAAGGGGAATATATATTTACAAGGAGAAAATAAGTATTGAAAAATTTAAGATAATAAGAAGCAATATCTCGAAAACGGTTCACTCAACAAAAAAAATGTATATGACATAAATTCTGTATTTTAACGCGATCTACATTTTTTGTGTAGTAAAATTTTGTCTATCTCTTATGGTTTACCAGTTATGTAAAAGACGTTCACAATGAAGAATACTTTTGGAGACATTCCAGAAAATTCAAAATATACATATTATTTTTCATGAACATATCTTAAACATATGATATTTTAATTAAAATCGTTAGAGCCATTTTTAGAAAATTAAAGATGTTCCATGTAAAGGGTAACCTGGGGTGGGGGAATTTTCTTGAAAACCTTCGTGTCGCATCTCTGGAAGATGCTGAACCTAAATACCACGTTGGGTGTTTATCCGACTGTTCGTTTCTGAGCTATGCTGTTCACTGACACATACACAAACACACACATGGACATGTTTCCAAGAATGCTTTTTTTGGACTCAGGAGGCCTCAAAAGATGTATTTCCAGTGAAATCTCTGTATCGAAGTTTTGAATGGAATGTAATACTTTCTATTCACCGGATTATCATTAAATCCTAATTGATTAAAAAGCCAATTTTTCACGATATTCCTAATTAATAATTAATTAAAACATTTTAAAAACATTTCACCCTAAAATACTTTAATCATCAATTTTTTGTTTTTTTATTTAGGTTTAAAAATTTTATTTTAAGGGTTTTAATATAATACCTTCTCTACCTACTAGATACGTGGTAGAGAAAGTAAAAGTATGTCTGATATGATGGTTTGACTGCTGACTTCTCAACTTACATGTTTTGTGTTCGATTTTCGGGTGAGAGGAATTGTTACTTCCTATAGCACCTACTTATAGTAGGTAGATATCGAGATTTCACTCGAAATATATGCTTTGAGGTGTCTTGAATACAAAAACAGGCGTTGTTAGATAATGGTGTGTGTGTGTGTGTGTGTATGTGTGTAAACAACATAGCTCAAAAATGAAAATTTGGATGAATACCAAACTTCTACATAGGCTCAGCATCTTCCAAGTATGCCACATGAAGATATTTAAGAAAATCCTGCCACCCCAAAGTATCCTTTACACAGTAAAAACTGTCGTTATTTTTTTATTATATCAAAAATTGCTCTATCGATTTTTAACATATCATATATTTAAAATATGACTAATACTATGTGTGTGTATTGAAATCTCTTCAAATAGCCTGTGAAATACTCTTCATTCTGAATGAATTTTGTATAATTAGTAAACCATAAGAGAGAGACAAAACACACAATTTTTTTAAATAATGGTTTAGTGGCAACAACCACTTCAGAAATATTAGAAGTGATTGGTTTAAATTTTCAATACTTCATTTTTTTAAGTGCTGACACCATTCAATCGTTTCTGATAATGTCATGGAAACAGTATGAAATTTCAAGACCAGATATAGTGACCTGCTTTTTAAGATTAGACTGTCACTTCAACCTGCTGCCCCTTTGTTCCTATAAAGTATAAACGTTTAACTCCATTAATATTAAGTATATAGTGAAACATTTTGTAGAAACTATATACAAATAAAGGACAATAGCTAGAGAAAATCATGTCAATGGAGCATATCACATTTTTCTATAGTTAATAATAATGTGTGTTTCAAAGTAAAATTATCTATAGACATAAAAGAGAACAAAAAAGGGTAACGAATGTGGTTATAGTTAGCTTTTCCGTAATAAAATAAACATCAATATAAGCTTAAAAGCGAAGCTATCAGCTTTTATAAACTCTATTGTGTGATAAAAACCGTGGTGTAAAGTGCCATTTACACTTCGCACCTTTAATTACATGGTCATTATGACAACAACAGTGACATACAAAGTATTTCATCTTTATTAATAAAACACACACAATTCCATTACGCAGATATTATTCCAAGCAGAACTGGGTGGATATTTGAAATAAAACTACAGTAATAACCTTTGAGGTTATAATAACATACGAAACTCCAATACAAGGATGTTATACTATTTTCTCGCTCTGTAACCGAATTGAAGCAGAGAAGACGTGGAAACCGCGTTATTGGTTTTCAGATAATTCAATTGTCATTGGTCAAACGAGTAACAATGAGATCGTTGATTGGTCGAAATTCATTCTCGTGCTAGAGTTAAAACGCGAATTCATAGACATTCTATATTTTGTTTAAGTGCTTATGCTGTAGTGCTCAATGATCTTAATTAAACAATTAAACTGCATTAAAATAAAGAAATGCATTGTTTAAAACACTTAGAAAAACGTTTTATAACGATTAAGGTATTTTGAATCGTAAACATTATTTAACAGTACTCATGTAAAATATAAGAGTGTAGTTGCTAGCCTGTTATAACAATTACTGAGGATATCACTAGATGTCACTGTCGCTCTCTTCTATTTTCTGCAAATGCTCAATACCTTCAATTTATCCACTACAGATACTCCTAGTGCTACTTCCACTACTATTGCAGTATATCTATTAATTATTTTACATGAAATTTTTACTTTCTCTACTACGTATACCGAGATTTCACCGGAAATACATATTTTGAGACCCCCTGAATCCAAAAAAAAGCATTTTTGGAAACATGTCCGTGTGTGTGTCTGTATGTCTGTGAACAGCATAACTCAGAAACGAACAGTCGGATAAACACCAAACTTGGTATTTAGGTTCAGTATCTTCCAGAGATGTGACACGAAGGTTTTCAATAACATCGCCCCACCCCAGATTACCCTTTATATGGAACATTTTTCGAAAATTTTAATTTTCTCAAAAATGGCTCTAACGATTTTGATTAAAACATCATATGTTTAAGATTTTTCATGACAAATAAAATGTATATCTTGAATTTTCTGGGAATGTGAACGACTTTTGCATAACTGGTAAACCATAACAGATAGACAAAATTTTACTACACAAAAAATGTAGATCGCGTTAAAATACACAATTTATGCCATATATATTTTTTTGTTGAGTGAACCATTTTCGAGATAGTGGTTGTTATTTTTCAATACTCATTTTATCAAACGGGAATTCGTTATTCATTTTTTTTGTCTTGGGTATGCAAAGAGTATTAATCCGTGGCAATGAGAAAGGTGCTGCACATAGCAACCAGCTATTAAGAGTAATGCCTATGCTTAAAGGCTACTGTATTTCTATATTCCCCTTACATCTGCAAGAAGATTAGCAATGATATAGAGTCTGCAAATGTTTATCTCGATTAACATGAAGTAGATGGAGAATAAGCGTTTCTAAAAATAATTTGTACAAGAGTAGAGAAAGTCATGTGAGTGTAACACATCAGATTTTTAAGTTTAAAACATTGTATACAATTGGAAATTTTATATTTAACTGGGCGTGTAAAGAATCTTAGTTTTTTTTACCGAGCGGGATGGCTCAGACGTTAAAATCTGTAGCCCGGGTTCAAATCCCATGGGCCAACCAATCTGTCCGAGGTTTTTTCTTGGTTTTCCTCAGTCGTCAAAGTAAATACCGGATTGGATATTTAATACCACGACCCAAAGCTCCACCTTAAGTCTAAAACAATAGTAAAATGAAAGATAAGTGTAATAGCGAATGCTATGCCATCTATCTACAGACAATGTAAGCAGTTAGACTGGACGGCACCCTAATGCCATTTGCGCGGCACGAAGCAGAAGATTCCGCTGCCATGCGCTGGGGGACACTGTGCATACGTGACGAAGCAAGATGGCATTTTCAGGGATGAGACGTAGAAGGCTAATTGTCCGCCTTTCTATGTGAGGGCGGCGGTTGTACTGGACGGCAACCTAATGCCATCTGCACGGCATGAAGCAGTGGTTACAGGGATGAGACCTAGAAGGCTAACTGTCCATAACATATCGTTCTAACAGTTATCCGCAACAGATCCGTCGCGATATGACTAAGGAGTTAAAGCGACGTAAAATAAAATAGAGAGAAAAATATCTTAGTTTTTTAACTGACACTCTTGTAGTTATTTTGTAACAATGTAGCAATTTTGGAATTCCATTTGTCATTCCATCTACGTAGGGAATAAAGACGCAATTTTCATTTCTTTTCTTTGCGTCGCCATTTCCTTTTTCCTCCTTTTTATTCTTTTCTGTTTATTTTGGAAGGTTTCTATTAGTTTATTGGAACGACCGTTTATGCGTGCTTTACCGAGAACCTTAAATGTTTCTCACGATTTCACCCAGCAGAGAAATATGTTGTGGACGTTCCGATTTCGGCTTATTAGCCAATCATTGCAAAATTTCAGAAACTCAGAAAACAAATGAAAAGGCAGAGAATTGTCACATTGTTGAAATTAACTAAACAATCACGTTATCGACCTAAAAGCAGGATAGGACCACCATGGCGATGTAACATTTCTGTGCAACTGTCCGCCTGTCTACCCCCCGTGAGGCGACCTGCTGTGAAGGCAATAAGCATCTGCTCAACTGCTTAGCGGTCCAAGACCTGCAGCTACATAGTCCGAGACTGTGAACAGAAGCTATTACCGTCTCGATAATGGCGTCAGCATGTTCGAGTGAAACGACGCAATGCTGGCGGGTGGGACTTAATATTGCGTAGTAACTAGAGCGACAATGTTTTATATATATATATAAACAGCAACATAAAAAAAATCTGATGTGTTACACTCACATGACTTTCTCTATTCTTGTACAAAATATTTTTACAAAACTTATTCTCCATCTCTATATGTTAATCGAGATAAACGTTTGCAGGAACTACCTTATTGCTAATTTTCTTGTAGGTGCAAGGGGAATATGGTAGACTTTAAGCAATAACCAAATCTTTTAAAACCTGGTTGCTATGTGGCGCATTCCATTCTCTTTGCTAGGTCCAGGACATAAAAAATAACGAATAAGAATAAGAATGGGAATAACGAATTCCCATTTGAGAAAAAGTATAAGTACTGGAAAATTCAAACAATTAACAAGGAATATCTCGGAAATTGTTCACTCCACAAAAAATTCATATGACATAAATTTCGTGTTAACGAGGTCAACATTTTTTTGTGTAGAAAAATTTTGTTTATCTCTTACGGTTTATCAGTTATGCAAAAGCCATTCAGAAAGAGGAGGACTTTTGGGGAAATTCTCAGAAAATTCAAGATATATACTTTATTCAATATCTTAAACATATAATGTTTTAATCAAAATCGTTGGATGTTCCATGTAACGGGTAGTCTGGGGTGGGGGGATTTTCTCGAACATCTTTGTGTCGCATCTTTGAGAGCGGTATTTATTTGGTATGTATTCGACTTTTCGTTTTGAGTTAAGCTGTTCACAAACTTACAGACACATACGGACCTTTTTTTCTAAAAGTGCTTTCATTGGATTCAGGGCGCCTGAAAACATTACTTCCGGTGAAATCTGGATACAGAATTTTTGGGTGGATGAAATACATTACTTCTCCTATTTACTATACGTAGTAGAGAAAGCAATAATATGTTCTTTTTTGTCGAACCATCACACAGTTTCCCTCTAAAAAGTGTCTGTTTGCCACTTACATAATGTATACTCCTTTAGAAAAAGCAAAGATTTCGTAGGATATTTTTGAGAAAATAAAATTATCAAAGATGTTTCCATGCAAGAGGTTGTCTAAGAGGAAAGTTCCACACAAAACGATGCCCGACTTAAAATGTAGTTTATCATTTTTCTGACTACATTTTGGGGCTATGCTTCTCACATACATTTTCTCTTATATGCGCACGCTCACATAAATCCAAAATGGAATTATTTTGACACAAAAAAAATCTTGTTTCAGGATGTCTCAAAACGTGTATTTACGTTGAAATCTTGATATCGAGTTTCTCGATCGAATGCAGTATTTAATTATGTTAACAATGATCACATCGGCGGCTTTGTCTTTATAAACATATTTTGACTGCCTAACCACATTGAATTTGTCGTTCTCTAGCATTCAAATTTTCCAAACTATTTAAAGTGTAAGAAATGCCAATAATTAAATAAAAAGGATGCTTTAATATTCGGCAATTGAACACAGTATCTCTGAGGTGAAAAACCGGCATGTTGACTACTCCACTACAAGGACAGTGACTGCCTGTATTTCTTGATTAAACATTTTAATTTCTTTTACTAACGGCTCCGGGCGAAGCTGTGGCAAATAATTAGCATAAAAAGGGTGGAGAAGTAATTTAAGCTTTAAGTGGTTTTATTATGGAATCTGTAACTAGTGGGAAATGAGTAAACTATATTACCGTTCTTCCTGTTGCTCTTTCCGCCTCTACTTCGTAGTTGTTTTCTTCTTCCGCTATGATTTGAGATTATTCCACACACAGGCGAATAAAACGCCGTTCAATACAAAGTTAATGTGGTGATGGGTGGATAATATAGACAACAGCTCTACGACACCAAATTCCGTAAGGAGTTTGCTCTCACTGCGGAATTGTTTTGACACTTATGGAATACAGACGGTTATATTAAATACAGGATGTATACAAATGATTGTTGGGGTTTTAAACTTGTATATTTTGTCTGCGGTGTACAACATAATTTTGAATCATAACTTAAACTGACGAATAATTGTGGAAGTTTGAATCTACATGTTTTGTATCGTTTTGTAGCCATAGTAACGAAATAAATAAAACACGGCAACGCGCGTGCAAAAAAAATTGTTGTGTCTTGAAATTCGCGTGTCAAATAAAATTGTGCGTAGTGTTAGCCGGGTTTGAAATATCTACACATACGTTGAATGTTAATTCTTACCCGAGTACGTCATCTATCGGATACTTAAAGTTTACTATTCCCCCCCAACCCCCTGTCGCAACAGCTTGTTACCAGGTGAAGCAGAAACAATGGTCGTCACTTTTGATGTATGCTTTACCTGCTTCGTTGTTGATTCTGCTGCAACGAACTCGTTCTATTGTGAACCAGCTGCTCCAGTGGTGTGAATGTGAGATCTTTCTCTCAAGGTGCATGGATGTGTTGTGAAAGACAACACCATTAAGGGGTACACGGTACTCTGAAATGTGCAAGGGTGTCGTGTGCATTAATAAAATTTATGTGTTATAAATTTTGGAATTGTTTTATTAATTATGATTTTTTATTTAATTTATTTACCCCTCGGCTGCATCAGTGATATTTGGTAGAGCAAGTATCTCTAAATAAGGGTGGTACGCCTACAAAATAATTTTACACACTTTACACCAATTATTATAGTTGTAAATACTTACTACTTTATTACTTCTTCACGGCAGTTGAATAATATAAATAAATATATAAAATAGCAATTTACTGACCTATCTAAATATGGAGCTGTGAGATGTTCCTAACTACACTTTTAAAGATCAAAATTTATCTTTTTTCGCACTGCACTAAATTCTCACATCTGCCCACTTTGAGCTACAACCACTGAACTGAACTGCTTGGGTATGCCACCTCTAAGCGTCCACAGTTTAAATTTTCTCACTTAATCTTTCTAGTTTCTGGTTGGCTAAGCCTACTCTATCAGAACACCTTTAGTTTGGCTTTGTCCTTCTGTACCCACGTAACTATTTACAAACATTTTTAGACGTTACATCGGTAATGGTCCATGGACTGTTGGTAGCATTTTTAGCTTTCTAAGTTATTGTTGTCTCAAGGTTACCTTATTCTTAGAAACCTCCTCCTTCCTTTTTATGACTCTGTTACGAAAAGCGGCTTGCTGCTATCCTCGCAGCTCCTACGTTACTAAACTAAGAAATACATTCACATAACATTTTATACACACATATATATAATACAATGGCTGTAATATATGCTTTATATAATGTAATATACGCGGATTGCTTATAGGTGGGCTATTATTTTTATACTATATATATATTATTTTTATACTATATATATAGACTGATATCAGTTAAGCGATAAAAAATGCTGCATCAAATGGTCAAAAATCAATTTTATTTTATTTTAGACACTAATATTATTTATAGTTTTGGAAGATTAAGAGGTTTTTAAGACATTTAAATACCATTTTAATGCTATCTGCATTCCTTTAAAGCTGTCATGCAACGCCCCTTTTTAGAACATTTTTGTATATTTCAACAACGAACGACTATATCATGCCCAGCGAGCAGTTCAGCAATTAACAAGAGAGGCCAGGACCAAGAGAAGGCAATCAGAAAAGCTGAAGCAATCCAGAAATGAAGGTGTAGATGATTATGACCCTGGAATGTACTAAGTGTGTCAAAATTTGAATGTTCAAACTTTAAATTTAGATTTCTCAAAACAACATTTTTGGATACTTACGTACGTTTTTCTCAGAAAGTATGAGAGGTAGAGAGCTAAAATTTTCAGTACATGCACACAACTCATAGCTAAACTTTCTGAACCACAATTTTATAATGTATATTAGTGAGTTTAAGTCAGCAACAACACTGCAAATTTTCCACATTCTTACATTTTTTACTTTGCAAATAATTGTTTTATAATTTCTAGTGAACTGATATACATAATTAAATAATTAAGGATCAGAAGATAGCTAATTATACTAAGAACAAGCATGCAAAAGTGTGATTCTGTATTGTATCAGAGAAAAGGGTACATGAATTCACATGCTTTAAGAGTAAATTTTATTATTTTTCTGCTGAATGAAATAATTTTTACGAACTCAACTACATAAGCTATTAATGGAAACAACCACTTGAAATAATTGTCATGATTTATAAAATAATCTACAACAATTTCAGGAAAAACCATTGAGAACTTTAAGAGCAGTGGTAATTTAACACACTTAAGTTGTAATTTCCATGTTTTCAGACAACCTTGTCCCCTTAAATGGAATGAGAAATTTAATGTGATCTAATACTTGAGCTTTTGAAGCGAGTTGCCGACCGTTTGAAGTTAAAGAATGAAACTGATTATTAGGACTCGAAATGGAAACAACTGATTTAATGTACCTGCTAACTTCTGCAGTATCAAAGTAACGGTTGCAAATAACTGTTACTGCAATAAAAGAAATAGTAGCGTACTTGCCGTGAAACGCTAAAATGATTTTCTGCGCGATCTCTCACAAAGGCCGCGAAATCTTACTCACACAAGCGCGTCACTAGGCGCTTAAAATATCATACGAGCAGTAGGTACCGCTGAAGGTACCAGAATAATGAATGTATGCACAACTCTGTGCACGAAGGTGTGCACAATCGAATACCGATCAGTATCCGTGTCGGTACCAGAGTCAGACTAACTCTCTGATCTAAAATTGTGAATTTACTACTCTTATTTCCGCCTACATATTATTCCCCTTCCAACATTATTTTACACCCGGGCCAATATTCAACTCTCTTCACACGACACTGACTTTGTCGCTAACTGAGCCTTTTAATTTTCTCAGAATTCTGACTGCAAACATACTGAGCTTATAACTTAACTGGATTCCCAGAATCTTTAAGCCAATGCTTCACTACTTCGGCTGATACTAATGGTCTTCGCTAACCTGACTTCCTAATTACCTTCGTCTTTCAGGGAAAACATTTCAACTCAAGCTCGTACATTATGTATCGATTTAAAATACGGAAATTATTTCTTGCGATTATTTCTTTATCTTACTATTACTTCTTCATTTAATTGTTTATATATTCACGTCAATAATTACGGTATCACAGGGCTAACATATGATTGGTGTTATCAAATTGTGTATATAATTAAGCCCTTATTACTTAACTTGAATTCATTCTTAGGTAAAAACATTTTGCAAATAACGGGACGTGGATAGAAGAATAGCTTTTTGTGTTGATAATATAATGGAAAATCTTATGCCTTACATTCACATGGCTTTCTCTACCCATTCTTTAACAAACTACTGTTACAAAAACGTGTTCTTCGTCTACATCATATTAACCAAGATAAACATTAATTTTAGAAATAGTTTTATTACATATTTCCTTGTATTTACAATGGGAATAGCGGAATACAATAGGATTAAGCGACAGTCAAATGTTTTATTAGCTGGTCGCTATGTGATGCCTTTGAAATTCTGTTCTCTTTGCATAATCATGAGATCCTCCCCCAAAAAAGAACTTCCATTTGAGAAAAGTATACATGCTTGAAAATTCAAACCGAACAAGGAATTTCTCGGAAAGTGTTAAATCCACCCCCCACAAAAGGATATGGATTGTGTGCTGTAACAAAATATACATTTTTGTGTACTTCAATTTTGTCTATCTTTTACGGTTTAACAGTTATAATTATGCAAAGGTCATTCAGAGTGAAAAGGACTTCAGAAGCTGTTCCCAGAAAGTTCAAGATATACATTTCATTTGTCATGAAAATATTTTATACGTATGCTATTTTAATAAAAATTGTTAGAGACATTTTGAGAAAAATGAGACTTTTTTTAAAAATTTTCCAAGTAAAGGCTAAGTATGTGGTAGGGAATTTTTTTAAATCCTTCAGTTGCATCTTTCGAAGATGGAATAGCAAGTTTGGTATTTAACCGACTTTTCGTTTTTGAGTTATGCTGTTCACAGACTCAGAGACACAAACATGGGCGTTTTTCTAAAAAATTCTTGAATTCAGGTAGTTTCAAAATGGAATAACCTGGTGTCGAATTTTTGGGTGGAATACCACCTCTACCTACTATAGGTAAAAGAATGTGAATTTATCATGGTAGAAAGTCACGTGAGTGTGCACATGAGGTTTTTATACATAGGTTTCATTACTCGTGGAATTACTAAAAGTGTAAATCGAAAAATTACTATTCTAGATAATATTAAATAATAACAGTTTCATATTAACAGATTGAAAGCTTTAAACGTTAGAAGCCTATATTCTCTGCCATTTAAACAGCTAAGGTAGAGAAAACTTAAAATTGTGACCAAATATTACATATCTATATGGGTTTCACTATACGAGGTGTGATCAAAAAGTTTCCGTAATGACGTCATAAATACTACACAACAGTTTGTTTTGTCTAATCTGCACTGTCACCCTCGAAGTAGTCTCCTAGGGAGTTGATACACTTGTCCCAGCGCTTCCGCCACTGCTGGAAGCACCTCTGGAAGTCCTGTTCTTTCAACATGTTCAAAACCTTCTGCAATTCGCGATGGATGACATCAGTATCCTCAAAACGGTGTCCTCGGAACCGCATTTTAAGTCGCGGGAAAAGAAAAAAGTCCGCTGGTGTCAAATTTGGAGAATAGGCGGAATTGGGAACGGTATTCGTCCTGTTTTTATCCAAAAATTGGCGAACAGAAAGGACCTTGTGCGCGGGGGCATTGTCGTGATGCAGGAACCAATCCTCCATTTCTCCGGCCGTTTGCGTCGCACATTCTCCCTTTGCAGCACTTGTTTGTAGAACACTTGATTCACTGTTTGACCCTGTAGCACAAATTCCTTATGTACAATGCCTTTAATGTCAAAAACACCATTATTATTGACTTCACTTTGGATCGAACTTGTCTGGCCTTTTTCGGGCGTGGAGATGAAGGACTCTTCCTTTGTGAACATTGTTGCTTTGTTTCTGGATAGTACCCATAAATCCATGTTTCAACACCAGTAATAATTTCCCCATAAACTGTGGGTCATTTTGTAGCTGTTCTTTAAGATCTGTGCAGGCAATCACACGGCTTTCCTTTTGGTCATTTGAAAGCAGGCGGGCACGAACTTGGCGGCAATTCTTCTCATGTCCAAATTGTCTTTCAAAATGCTTTGAACACTTCCAAAGGAGAGTCCTAATGAGACAGAAAGTTCTCTTATTGTAATGCGCCTATCATTTAAGACCATTTCCCTCACCTGATTGATATTTTCATAAGTTTTGCTGGAACAGGGTCGCCCCGAACGATCTGCATATTTAACTGATGTCACACCACTTTTAAATTTCGAAAACCACTCAAATGTTTGAGTTTTGCCCATAACTTCCTCCCCATTAGCTGTTCTTAACATTTCATAGGCTTATGTTGCAGTTTTACCGAGTTTAAAGCAAAATTTGATGTTCGTTCTTTGTTCTTCGTAATCTGACATGTTTGCTACGCGGAAAAATCGTAGCACGTGCAAAACACGTGTTCACTTCAGAGCGCCTACCTCGTCACTGCATGGTCACAGGAAGTCACGTGACCTCTCATTTTTATCGGGAAGGAACGCTGCATGTACAGTCTGGGTAATAATTAAATAAATCTCAGCGTCAGCATTGTTGCGAAGCCATTCCGGAAACTTTTTGATCACACCTCGTAAATACTCGCTTTGAGGTCCCCTGAACCTAAAAATATAGTTTACAAAATGGTTCACATGTGCGTGTGCAAAGCAAAGATTTCCATAAAATTAACTCATCCCAAACAATTCTTTACACCAAACATTTTTCACTATTTTGTTATATTTTCAAAAACACCTTAACGATGTTGATGAAGGTATCATAACTTTGAGATACTGACATGACAAATAATAGGTAATTCTCGAGTTTTCTCTTCATTCACACCGAATTATCCATGTCTGGGAAAAATGAAATGCACAATAATTTATCGATACGATAAGTGTATATCTCGTTACATAAACACCCCACGTCAAATCAGAATTGCTGTTGCATCTATTACTGAGTTATTCAATTTTTCTCATGTTTACCCAATAATTTAAGCATTACACATTGAAATGTTAAGTGGTCTTATTTCTCATGAGCTCATCCAAAGGCTACCAAGGCTAGCATAATTAGAACCTATTTTAACCAATTTAGTGCATTCTAAGCATCCTGAATATTCCTATGTAACCAGAAAAAAATTAATAGGATTTCTAACGAGTATTTAGCGTGATTGACAGGATTTAGTTAGATAAATAAACTTTTTCAAGCATAACTTACAGAACAGCAATAAAAATTCTGATGCGATACATTCACATGACTTTCTCTACCCTATATATTTACTAGTCGGTATGCAAATTATTCTTACTCAAGCTTATTTTCCTACAATATTTTAATTCAAATAAGCGTTTGCAGAAATAGCTATATTACACATTTCGTTATAGATACAAAAAGAACAGCGATAGGCAAATTTTAAGAGCTGGGCCTATATGTTGGGCTTCAAATTCCATTCAGTTTCCATGCAATCGCGATAAACAACTGAAAATTGAGAGGTTAAATAACAAGGTATTGAACAATTTGAAGCATTAATAGCGGATATCTTGGTTATGGCTGATACCACAAAACAGTTGTTTGAAATAAATTGTGTGTTTTAAAAGACTGTATATAATTCCTCCCGAATGATAAAGAACTTAAAGGGCAGGGAATTCAAGATGTACGTTTTATTTGACATACGAATATCTTTAATACTGTCCGTTCAGTACGTTTGAGCTAAATGGGTAGGGTAACTTATCCCTCAGGTAAAGCTTTACTTGATGGGAGGGGTACAGTGTATGCTGAACTCCTGCCGCATGTGACGCGTTCTGTGGTAAACAGCAAACAGCGTGTCTTTACCGCTCAGTTGCACCAGACCAAGTAAGCACTAACTCCTTCCAATAGCTAAACCCCTACCTGTTAAAAAGGGCTCCCCCACCCACTAGCTAAACTGCCGCTGAACAGATAGAATATGGTATTTTAATCCTAACCGTTAAAATCATTTTTTAAAAAATCAAAAATTTCGAAAAATGTTCCAGTAGTTGAGGGTGGGGCATTTTCTTGAAAATCTTCATGTCGTAACCTTGGTATTCATCGGATTTTTCGTTTCTGAGTTATACTGTTCACAGACGCACACGCGCGCGTGGACCTTTTTCTAAAAACACTTCTTTTTTTATTCAGAGCACCTCAAGACATTATTTCCAGTATAATCTCAGTATCAATTTTGAATGGAATGCAATGTTTTCTCTGTATGTACGTGGTAGATAAACGAAGAGAAATTTTAATGTAAGTTATTTAGGTTTTATTCTGTTACTATTTCTGTTTCTGAAGCACAGCTGTGATCAAAAAATAACGGGAAATTTTTAAATTCGCGAGTTGTATATAACGGATGTTCAATACTTTTGTTTTATCCTGTTGGTACACATGTTCCTGATGTATGTTTGTATTTTCAGCTGTTATGAATATTTAGTTTATTGTTGACAGTCGAAAAAGTTATACATGTTTTCGAGTGCTCGACAAATTTTTGCTTTCGAAAAAGATGGAATACAATAGGGTCGTTCTCCGTGGACTAGTGGTACCGTGCTAGCCTCTAGTTCCCGAGGTCGTGGGTTCAAACGCAGCGGAGGGTGATGGATTTTTTCGGGCGTAAAAATCCTTAGTATGGCTTCCTTCGGAAGGGAAGTAAAGCCGGTGGTCCCGTGTCGTAGATTTACGGCCCGTAAAAGAACCTCAAGCGTGATAAGTGGCCTCTGAGCAAAATTTCCGGTCTTACACGCCCAAAATAGAATGGGACGCTAAGGACCATAGTAGATAAAGAGATTAAACCTCGGTTTAATTCAATTTTATAAACGAAGAGAAATATTAATGTAAGTATAATGTTTCTGAAGTACGAGGTGTGATCAACAAATAACGAGAATTTTTTTTTTAATTTCCCGAGTTTTATACCTTTATACCGATGTTCAAACCTTTTGTTTTATCTTGTTGGTACACATTTTCCTGATGTTTGTTTGTATTTTCAGCTGTTTTCAATATTTAGTTTATTGTTGACAGTCGAAAAAGTTATACGTGTTTTCGAGTACTCAGAAAATTTTTACTTTCAAAAAAGATTGATCAAAGATTTTGCATTAAATTATGCTTGAAAAACGGAATAAAGTGCAGCACCGCATTCGAAATGTTAACTGTGGCTTTTGGAAAATCTACTATTAGTAAGACAAGAGTTTACGAGTGGTATAAACGTTTCAAAGAGGGTCTAGAAGACGTTGAAGACGACGAACACCCTGGATGCCCTAACGCATCAATTACTGACGATAATGTGGAAGAAGTAAAGAAAATGGTCTTGTAAAATCGCCGAATCACAATCAGAGAAGTTATAGTACATAGTATATACTATTTAGTACACAGTCTCGTATATAGTCCCTTGAAGTCCAGAGGGACAGAAGGGTGGTGATATAAACAGTAGAAAGCCTTGGAGAACGAATCGCTTGTATTTTCGCACAACCATCGGATATTAAATCCGTAACGCAATTGAAATGTACAACACTGGAAGTAATGGCAAACGAAATTTCCAAATCATGAATTAATCCGGGATACCGGGGCAATAAATACTGACAGCTGGGATGTACGATTCTGTTGCATACCAGAGGTAATAAATTTGGCAACATTGGCCAATTACTGTCCGACTGTACGCACATGGGTAAAAACAAATCTTTCCGAATCAGCCGAAACTTACATGCAAACTGATTTCAAAACATGGATATTTGTGGTCACCCCACCGTTTGGTTATCTTTTGTTATTTGAATGACCCAGTTTTCTCAGCTCCTATGTCATCGATTATCAACTATTCGACAACTTTAGATGTGTCTGCATACGATGACTTTACCTGAGTTCAAATCTCGGCTGTGGCAAGATTTTCTCTTAGGGTTCCCTTGTCAGAACGCGAATGCTCCGTAGAGGTCTACATGGGCTCGGACTTGAAAATAAAGACAAAAAATATTTTATGACATATGTATTTTATTTGTCAGGTAAATATCATAAACATATGATATTTAATCATATACCTTTTTTATAAAATCAGAAATAAATAAAACTTTTTCCATGTAAAGGGAAAATAAAGACCAAAAAGATTGATTTATTGTATTTTTGGCCTGCATTGTTGGGAAGCTCGGAATAGCAAAATTATTACAGAATGCACACTCCATAGCAGTACAAAGTAATACTAGTAATAATAAACAAATACTCGCTTCGACCAATTGCGAATAACGTTACAACAGCACGGCAGCTGCAAACCTCTCCTCCCTCCCACCCACACCCAGGACATCTTGGACAGAATGCAGTAATACGGGTGGCATGCGGTCAATAAGAGTACACGGGGTTCCGCCGAGCGGAATGGATCAGGCGGTTACGTCTGTGGGCCGCGTTCGGGAGGTCCCGGTTCGAATCCCGGTGGCCGCCCACTCTGACCATGGCGTTTTTCGTGGTTTTCCTCTGGTCACCTAGGCGAATGTCGGGGTGGTGAATTCTATAATGATTTCTCCTTTCCCTTTCCTATTATTTCATCTCTCTCCCTTTCATCTTCCAGGGAGTCGTCCTCCGTGGTGTAGTGGTTACCATGCTAGCCTCTAGTTCCCGAGGTCGCGGGTTCAAATCCAAGTGAGAGCGATTGATTGTTTCTGGCGTAAATATCTTTCGCATGGCTTCCTTCGGAAGGGAAGTAGAGCCGGTGGTCCTGTGTCATAGATTTAGGCACGTAAAAGAGCCTCAAGCCTGATGAAGAGGCCTCTGAGCAAAATTACCGGTCTTTCACACCCAATATTGAAGAGACGCTAAGGTCCACAGTAGTTAAAGAGCTTCCATAAACAAAACTAACTTTTTTACCTTTCAGGGAGTGTCTTCGGGTTCCGTAATGCGACTAGTGTCGGGCAGATGGCATGGTTGCTATGCTTTGTAAAGGATTTCTCCACGTAAAACGCCAGTCTGCGTTGGTTCGCTTACTTAGGATGGCCTCTCGCGGAATTCTTCACTTTTGCTGGTGCAGGCGGGTGTTTCAAACTGGAAATATTAGGGACTTCGTCTCTGTGGACCCGTCTGCTGCGGACTGCGACCTCCTGCGGCTCCTTCACTTCATCTCGGCCTCCCGGAGGTATAGTCAGAGTAGATCTAGTTGGTCGCAGTGGCTAGGTGTCCATCTCCGTTGAATTATTTCTACCTCTACCTCTCATACAACTAGCAATATACGAGACGAATTCCATAACTAAGGTCCAGTGAACAATATTTAACGTATGGTAGGCCTGAATTACGTTTTACGCTGTAGCGCTGTCTACCTATCTTGAGGAACCTACCGCAGTTTTGGTGTGAAGCAGTAGGCGTTTGCCAGTTGGTGAGAGCAGATCGCAATGACCGCGACAATCGTAGACCCCGCCAGCTGTGAAGTGCGCGATGTGATTAGATTTTTGCTGGCATAAGGATCGTCAGTTGTGGATATCAATCGTGAGTTATGCCTCGTGTATGGACCGGAACATAATGAGTGTCAAACAGGTTCGACACTGGTGTCGAGAATTTCGAAATGGCCGCACGATGAACAGCGGAGTGGTAGGTCCAGTATTCGGACCGATGACATCATTGAGCAAGTGAATCAAAAACTTCAAAGTGATCGGCGTTTGACGATTAGTGGTCTGTCTGATGAATTCCCAAATATTGCTCGAACCTCACTTTACAGGGTTGTTACTGAACAGCTTGGATCGGAAACTTTGTGCGAGGTGAGTGCCAAAACTGCTCACAGGTCAACACAAAGAACAACGAATGCGTAGTGCACGACAGTTTTTGGAGCGCTATAGACAAGATGGAGATGGTTTGTTTTCCCACATTGTTACGGGCAACGAGACATGGATAGCGTACACCAACGCAGAATTGAAACAACAGTCAATGCAGTGCCGCCGTTCCGGTTTACCCAAACCAAAAAGGTGTAAGCAACCGTCGTACACGAATCACAAAATGATGGCTACCATGTTTTGGGACGAAAAGGGCGTCCTTTTGATTGATTTCATGGGCCGTGGGTCAACAATTACAGCTGACGTGTACTGTGCAACGCTTACCAAACTGAGACGTGCGATCCAAAACGGACGTTACCAGCTGGTTCAAGTCCCAGGCGGCAGATTTCTATGCCGAGGGGTTAAAGAAGCTGGTGCAGCGTTACAGCAAGTGTATAGATGTGAACGGCGATTATGTGGAAACGTAAAGTATATATGTAGGCACATATTACTGTCAATAATAACCTTGTCTCATGAGCGATGTTGGTGTTATGACCAAACGGACCTTAGTGTTGTAATACGCCTCGTATATGAGATGTTTGCAGGTCAAAGAATTATCAACTGTAGATTAGCAAGCTGTTTCACGTCAATCATATTTTTAATCTTAGATCTGAAGAAACGTCTAACTGCTAATTTTGCTCTAAACAAAGGTGTTATGCAGTTTTCTTTTCCAGTTGATCATTAATAGGAGAAGCCAAAATGAAGGGTTAGCTTATATGCTAACTTTATGCCCTTGAACCGATTGTAAAGTTGAGATCATATGGTATGAATCATGACAATGTGGAACTATGGAAGCTGGAGCCGGCGGCGGCGCATATGCATTACGATGGCTCTGTAGACTACCAAGTGCAAAAACATACTGACCACACGAAGGACGCGCCGTGAATTCTTCGTTACTCAACCATTGTCCCTCCAAGAAATTATTTGATTTTTTCGAAATAATTCTTTCACGTGCAATTGCAACAATAAGAAATAATCTTAATTATACATTTGTTACTGAATTTTTTGCCACGAGATAACTTCAAGACCTTTTTGTACAGTGTAGCAGTATGTCGATTCTGCGGTACGGGATTTATAGGAATGGTCCCGGGTTCGGTACTAGCTCAGGCTTCTTTGCATGGATCTTGGATCTCGGGTGAGTGGTGAATACGACTGTTAGTTTTCCTCCTCGTTTATTTACCGTCACCGTTTTAACATTTGATTCCTGTTATTACTTCTACACACACACGTGCGCGTTTCCTATTTGTTACACTTCATATCATCGCGCCTGTCCGCTGACACTTTTCTGACAAACATCTCCCAGGAACTACCACGGCCAAGTGTGTATTCTAAACTCTTCTGACAACCATCTCTAAGGAACTACCATGACCAAGTATGTATTCTAAAATCTCCTACACATTTTCTAACAAACATCTCCAAGGAGCCACCACGGTCAAGTGTGTCTTCTAAAATCTCCTGTTTCTCTATTTCAAACGTTCTATCTCTCCCCATTCCACTATCACTTGATTTCTAGCTTCTTTCATTGGAGGCCTAAGGCTATCTGGCTTTTGGCGAACATTGACCCTTTCCTACACATCTGCGTTTCAGCAACCTAACGGTACACTTAACAATAGAGGGAAAAACCACCCGTTTCCGGCCAATGGCCTTTTCTCTCAACCCTTCGACAAATTTACAGTTACACTCGCTTTCCAGTTTTATTTAACACTATCCTAACTGTTACGAATATTTATTCCCCTATGAGTATGATTTTATTTAACTAATCAAAACGCACTGCTTTAATAGAACCCACCTTTTTGGTGGTCGGCGGGGATTCTCATTTGGGGGCCCCGATGCGGTACGCCAGTTGCACCAGCTCCTGTGGCGAGAAGCAGTGAATGGTGACATACTTCAAATAGTGACAAACTATTGGAAAATTCAAAATAATTTCAACGGATATCTGGGAACGTTTACCACACGCAAAATTGTATTTGACATAAATTGTATTTTTTAACGAGATTTGCATTGTTTGTGTAGTAAGTTTTAGACAGTCTCGTATGGTTTATTAGGTATACAAAATTAATTCACAGTAAAGAGGACTTAACAGCTCTTCGCAGAAGAAACAGTATATACATTTTACTTGTAATTAAATTCTTGAACATGCGATACTTTAATCATAATAGTTAGAGCCATTTTTGAGAAAACCAAAAATAACGAATACTTTTCCATGTAACGCGTTTTGTCTTGTCTTGTTCGATACAGATTTCCGTCATTGATCCGGACGCACTTCAGCCTTGAGCTTATTGTGCTACCTGTATCGTTTTAAAGCCAATTCATTATGCCTGCATCCTTTACCAAGGAATACAATTTCATAACGTACATGGTTAAAACATTTTCTGGTTCTAAAAACATGTTTCCAAAAGTAATACATCTCCTATGAGCCAAAGCTTCACAGGAGCATATAATGTGCTGAGCTGTTTCAGTTTCTTTCTTCCACAGTCTGTAATCTAAGTTACCCTGAAAAAATTGAGTTTTATTTATAGACGCTCTTTAACTGCTGTGGTCCTTAGCGTGCCATTCCATATTGGGCGTGAAAGACTGGAAATTTTGCTCAGATGCCTCTTTATCAGGTTGAGGTTCAGAACGTAAATCTACGACACGGACTACCGGCTTTACTTCCCTTCCGAAGGAAGCCGTGCTAAAGATTTCTACGCCCGAAAAAAATCCATCGACCTTCACCAGGTTTGAGCCCGCAACCTCGGGTACTTGAGGCTAGCATGGTAACCACTACGCCAAGGAGGACGACTGGTTACCCTGAAGCACTCCCATCGTTTTAAGATGCTTTTTCACAGGGGCATGTCCTGTGAGAAATACAATAATTGTTCTCAGCTTCTCTGTTACATTTAAGTAAGTTTTCAACTCTTTTCTTACAGGGTTTTCTAATAAATAGTTTACCATGTTTGTTTCCTGGAGTTTAAGCCAGGTTTTATGATATGCCACTTTGGACCAGTTCCTAATAGTCCCTCTTACTAAACACGATGTTCCTATAGCCGACCCTGTCTCAATAATTATGAAACTACTTCTTGTTTATCAAGTTCATCACCTTTTTATTTCCCTCCAAGCCACTATGACCCGGCACCCAAATAAGTTGAACTTCATTCTATTCTGCCAAGCTTATGAGCATGCTTAAGCAGTTTAAAACCAGTCCTGATGTTACTTATGGCTACTCAAAGCCCTAAGTGCAGCTTGGCTATTTGAGAAGACAAGAATATGTCTACCAGTGTAAACTCTCCTTATGTTTTCGTGTAGGTATTGAATAATAGCATAAATTTCTGTTTCAAAACAGTAGCTTATTCACCCAAAGGAAAGAGCTTTTTGCACCTTGGTCTTATGCCCTCATGTACAGCGTAGTTGGGGGTGGAGGAATTTTGTTGAAAATCTTCGTGTCATATCTTTGTTGAGTGGATTAATTGGCACTACCAATTGCGATGAGTTGAAAGGGATGCACTGAAAACGAATGATGAATCAAATATGCTCCTTGCTCACCGATTTAATCTCAATGGACCCCAACTAAGCCTGGTAACCGAGCTCTGACGGAACATTGCAGCTTACGGAAACATCTACACATAATGGGAATCCTCAAGGAAGAACCAATATGCAGGCTATGTAATAAAGAGGACTAAACTATCCGTCATAAATAGTCTTCAAGTGAGAAGCGCTATGTAGGAAAAAAATATGAACTACTAGGGTTGATAAATCCAGATGATCATCTGTCTAAGGAAAGTTTAATTACTAACCTACTGCCCCGTATTAAAGGGTCAGCGTTATTTAACTAAAATGGCAGAGACAGGTGGCAAAGAATAAACCTTATAGGTTTGGTGCCGTAATTATTTATAGGAAGGTATAAATAATTAAATAAAGAAATTATAGTAAGGTAGAGAAATAATTACAATAAATAATTACCGTATAATAAATCAACATACAATAATAATATTGATTTGAAAATATTTGTCCGGAGAAAAAAGTCATTAGTAATAGCTGAGGGGCGAACGTGTTAGCACAAAGCTCGTGTAATGCAGTTAAGATTTGGGTTCAATACGTTTCCAAAGTCACGTAGACAGAATTCCGTAGAAGAGAAAGGTGATGGAAATTTAGATTCGGGGAGGTATCGCCTAGTAACAGTGTCATATACGCCTATGCAAGAGTTTTGAGATTGGAGCGCATATGAAGGAACTTTGGTGGGATTGTTCTAAGGTAGACGGAGCTTAAGTCTATTGCTAAAATTATCGTCTTGTCATGTCATCCTCTCTTTTCTTTGTGTACAGCATTAGAGGCTTACAGTCTTTTACCGTGATCCGCAGTTCGCAGCGCCTAAGACCGCGCTGGTTTATCAGTTACTTAGCGGTAGACGCGAGGGGTTTTGCCGGTAAGTATTTTAGCGACTCACGGCAAGTTACGCTTCTAGTTTCTTTTCTTGCGGAAACAGTTATTTCAAACTTTAAAATTAATACTGCAGAAGTTAACAGGTATAATAAGTCCGTTGTTACAATTTCGAGTCTGCTGTGTCTCCTTAAGGGCAAAGGCCTCCCTGAAGAGGGGTAAAGCTTTTTTACATATCTCTCATGGTGAGCTACTCCGTAAGAAGTAATCATGGGTCATGAACATTTGTCTGTTACACTGGTATCTGTCTGTTGCACTGGCTGTTGTGTTGTTATGTAATGCACTGTTACACTTACTGATATCGTCTGTTACAATGTAGTGCACAATTCACTCTCCAGCTCTCTCCAACCCTTCCTGCCTTTGGGTAATCTGGATCTCTGTGCCCCTGCTTTATCTTTAAAGAGGTCCATCCATCTACATCTTGGTCTTCCGCGGTGTCTTGTGCCTGTGTATGGGTCCCAGGTGGTTGCTTTTATCGTCCACCTGTCATCCGTTAGTCTTGTGACATGCCGCATCCCCCCACTTCCATTTTTCCTGGTGGTTCGTTGTGTGGAGTCTGTGTTGATGACATCTTTTGGGGAATTGTGTTTGAAATTTTGTCCTTCAAAGTTATACCTAAGATTTTCCTCTCCATTTTACTTTGGCATACTTGGAGGGTATACCTACTTTAGCATGGCGGTGAAAGTCCAAGTTTGGCAGTCGTATAAGAGGGTCGAAAAAACACAGGTTTCTAGTGTTTCAAATTTAAGCCTCCAATTGAGTGACCTGTCAAGTAATGTGAATTTCAGAGACCAGAACGCCTTCCAAGCGAGAGTTACTCTTCTGCTTATTTCTTTCTCTGTTTTCTGATGGAAGAAGAGTAGTTGTCCCAGGTAGATGCACTCGTTTACATATTATACGTCCATTCCATCGACTCTTATTGGGATTGCTGGGATTGCTGATTGACATGATTTGTGTCTTGCATTTGTTCATTTAGAGGCCTGCAGTTTTACTTATTTCAGATAATTCCTGCAGCATTGATTGCAGTTCTCTTGGAGATCCGGCGAACAGTACGACGTCATCAGCGAATCTTAGGTTGGTTAGCCTGCTCCCGTTTATGCGTACTTCGCATTATTCGCTCCAGTTCAGTTTTCGAAATACATCCTCTAGCACGCACGTAAAAAGTTAGGGGAAATAGGGCCACACTCCTCTTTTGAGTCGGAATGGTTAACCTTCTATTTGTGTATTAACCTTTGCATAGCTTTGGCTATATATCTTGTTCAGTATGCAGATGTATTTAGTTTCTGTTCCTCGTGTGTGTAATGCCTGAAGCCACTTGAATGTTCTACTGAGTCAAAAGCCTTGCTGTAATCAACGAATGCTAGATATATTGTTAACTGATATTCTTCTGCCTTTTCTATTACTTAACGGTTTGGAGATGGTCTAATGTACTAAAACCTGAGCAAAATCCAGCTTGTTCTATTGGTTGGTTCTCGTCCAGAGTTTGTGTTAACCTTCTTGTTAGTATTTTTGAAAATATTTTATATAAGCTTAACATCGGACTTATTGGGCGATAGTTATTCAAATCATCTTTTGAACCTTTTTGTATATTAGAATGATTGTATTTGATTAAATCACATTACATTTCTCACTCAATTTATACTGGTGTTATCCTTTCAAAATATGCGTACGCATACCCTGAGAGAAATATTTCATAGCCAACTACTGTAGTATCCGGTAGCAGAATCAATAGCAGATATTGAAGCAAAGGGTACGGCTTCAAAAATTGGCGCCTCATCGTGATGCAATCCTGTTGACCATCACGCAAACGGCTTCAGGTTTCAGTGTTAAGGGCACCGTAACCCGGCTCCATCTTTTCATAAGTCAAGTCATATCTTTGGAAGATACTGAACTTAAATACCAGTTTTGGTGTTTAACCGACTTCTTGTTTTTGAATTACCTATATTGTTCACATACCAAACTCGGAACTTCTCTTGGATTCGGAGGGCCATAGAGCGTGTATTTTTGGTAAAATATCGATGTCGAATTTCTGTAGAATGCAATGGTAGAGAAATTAAACACTCGTCACAGTTTTATGACAGATTTCGCCCTTGTTTACTTTACACACACAAAGCTGATATAACACATTGGCTGTTTTAGAAGTTAAGAGCCAGAGGGTAGTTGAACATTAGCGTGATATAAGAAACATCTGCACATGGGATGTTTTCCATTGTAACCGAGGGCATATAGTGTAACGAGTTTGAGGTTAAACCTTGGCGTGCAAGTCGTGTTGCTGAATAACTTATGATGCAGACTTCGCAGCGGAGCGTCCAGCTTATGTTCTATTGCCTGCAGTGTAATCTAGCGGCGCTAAAAGTAAATTGGATGGTGGAGCTGGACTAATAGGATTCTGGGCGCATCTGTATTACAGCCAATTACAGCCCCCTGATACGCCCACCTGCAGTCCAGATAAAAGCATTCAATCATTGTTCTCAATAGGCTAGAATTACCTACGTGACCAGATTTTTCCGCAGAACTTGCAAGAGAGGTACAGAATCTAAAACACGGCACGTCTAAAACATGGTTAATAGCAATAGTAAGAGAAGAAAATACTCAAAAATAAATAAGTAAAAAGCATTAAAGTGGATAAAGCTTACATGCAGATCGGACGGTGTGTAATGCCTGAAGCCATTCCGACATGCCTGATGTCGGAAAAACATGTGACGTCATCGTGTTTTGGATTTGCATATACAATAAGAACCATCTAGCTGCTACATCTAACGTATAAATCGATGCAGTCTACTTATACTAATAAAATAAAGCCAGAAAAGTTGTTTTATATACATGTATATTATATACATATATTGGATATTCCATACCAGGACTTTAAATTCCACCTACAGAAATAAAACTAGAGTGTCCAGGGAGATTACTGCACTACTGAGGTCATCTACCATAAAGTTACCTAAGCCTATTGTAGGGAAGGTAACTACGCGACTAAGATCATCTATCAACAAGTTACCTAAGCATATGATATAGGTAGGCGACTACACAACTAACACCATGCGTCCAGCATCAGAATGATTACGTGTACACTCAAAGAACAGCCAGAAATTCCACGATTCCTAAGTCCACATTCCGCCAACAACTAAATAGCAACAACAATGGATGATTCAGAAATGCGAATACGCTACTAATATTATCTATTAGCAAGTTCCTGATGTAGTTGGTAGAGGGAGGCGACTACGCAACTAAGATCATCTATCAGCCGCTTCATTATCCAGTTGGTACAGGAAGATGAATACGCAACCAAGGTCATCTATCAGCAGGTTCCTTATCTGTTTAGTACAGGAAGGCAATTACGCAACTACGATCATCTATTGGCAGTTTCATTATGCTGATACAGAAAGACGACTACGCAGCTAAGACCATATATCAGCAAGTTATTCATCGAATCCGTACAGCAAGGGAATACGCAACTAAGGTCATCTATCAGCAAGTTCCCCATTCATTTGGTACAGAAAGCTAACTACGCAACTGCGATCATCTATCAGTAAAATCATCATCAAGTTGGCACAGGAAGGCGTCTACGCAATTAAGATAATCTATCAGCAAATTCCTCATCCAGTGAATACAGAAAGGCAACAATGCAACTAAAGCCTTCTATCAGCAAGTTCCTCATCCTGATGATGCAAATATATACTTATATTTTCTTTGTTAACGACACTGTCAGTAGCCAGGATCTTATCAGCGCCAACGGTGTGCCGAAATTTCCTCTCGCAGTTCTTTTACATACTAGTAAGTCTACAGACATGGGACTGTCGTTTTTAAGCACACTTAAAAACACCGGTGGAGGTCATGTTTGAACCCGCGGCCTTGGGAACAAATATCCAGCGCTTGACCAATTGAGCCACCCAGTTAGTATAGGAAGGCGACCACGCAACACAGATCATCTAACAGTAAATTCCTCATCCAATTGATACAGGAAGGGTACTACGTAACGAAGGTCATCTATCAAGTTCCTAAGCATATGATACAGGAAGGCGACTTCACAACTAACGCATCTGTCCAGCATCACAATGACTACGTGTGCAATCAAAGAAACGCTAGCAGTTCCACGATCTTTAAGTCCACATTCCGCCAAAAATTAAATGGCAACAGCAATATATGGTAAAGGAATGCGTCTACGCAACTAAAACCAGTGTCTGGCATACACTGATTTAGCTAAAACCTCCTCTATCCAAAAAGGCAGTAATCGTGCTGATATCACCAAGAATTTAGTGAGGCTCAACAATAAAAATAGCTAATATTGTTCGTAAGACATTATAAGACCAGCAACTTTTTACTTTCTCTACTACGTATAATAGGTATGGGAAGTATTGTATTCCACCCAAAAATTCCATACCGAGATTTCACCGAAAATACATGTTTTGAGACCCCCTGAATCCAAAAAAAAGCATTTTTGGAAACATGTCCGTGTATGTCTGTGTATCTGTGAACAGCATAACTCATAAACGAACAGTCGGATAAACACCAAACTTGGTATTTAGGTTCAGTATCTTCCAGAGACGCGACACGAAGGTTTTCAAGAAAATACCCCCACCCCAGATCACCCTTTACATGGAAGATTTTTCGAAAATTTTAATGGCTCTTAACGATATTGATTCAAATATCATACGGTATGTTTAAGATATTTTCGTGACAAATGAAATGTATATATCGAATTTTCTGGGAATGTCTCCAAAAGTATCCTTCATTGTGAACAACTTTTGCATAACTGGTAAATCATAAGAAATAGACAACATTTTTATACACAAAAAATGTAGATCGCGTTAAAATACACAATTTATGTCGTATACATTTATTTTTGAGTGAACCATTTTCGAGATATTGCTTGTTATTCCCTTAAATTTTCGAATACTTACACTTTTTCCCAAATTCGTTATTCATTTTTTTTGCCCTGGGAATACAAAGAGAATGGAATACTCCACATAGCAACCAGCTCTTAAAATATTTGACTATCGCTTAAAGCCTACCAATTCCCCTTGCATCTACAAGAAAATTAGCAATAAGATTAACATCTTGATATCTCGATTAACATGGAGCATATGGAGAATAAGCGTTTGTAAAAATAGTTTGCACAAGAGTAGAGAAAGTCATGTGAGTGTAACACATCAGAGTTTTTAAAACACCCAAAATGCCATAAAACATTTCCTTACATTTAAAGATGGTGCCTGACAAAGTTAATATTCTGGTTTATAACTTCAGCAAGCTCTGTATTTCGGAACCTACTCAATATTATCAAGATCAGATAGAGGTAAATTATGTTTGAAATTTACAAATGTCTTGCTAGACTAGGAGAACGGATATTCCATTTACTTATTTCCTCTATTTTCTGCATTACAAGTTAAGGCAATAATATAAATGCCTAATCAGGAGCTTCCATAATATAAACGTGAATTTTTGTTGTACTCGTATTATATCTCAAGTTATCTGAATCCTTCATCAGCATTGAATTGAACATTTTGAATTTTGAAAAATATATGGAAGAGGAATTCAAATTGTACGTTGAATCAACATTTACAGAACTCTTTAAATGGAAGCGTAGAGGTTCAAATATAGTGGAACGTAAGGAAAGATATGTGACACAATAATTTCCCCCAAAATTTCACATTCATATTACTTAAGAAGGCGAAAGGGAAGGAACGAAGATCCGTGGAAAAACAAAAGCAAAGCAAATGCGTTTAAACTGAAACGATGCTCTATTAAAAACAGTAAACTATAAAATGTAGTAAAGGGGCTCAACGAGCGAGAAAAGTTAATATTAAAAAAGCTAAACAACTTTTGTCCTTCGTGATCTAGTGGTAACCATGGTAGCCCCTGGTGCCCGACACCACGGGTTAAAACCCCGTGGAGGCGGTGACTTTTTTTAGACATTAAAGAATTGAAAGAGACGATCCCGAGTAAAATTTTCGGCCATATCACGCCCGCAACATCTTGCGTCTCTCCCGTAGTGCTATCTATGGGTGGTGGGCTAATCACCTGAAAGGTTATGCGCTCCTAGACATGGAATCAGTGACTGCATATATTCATCTCATTAGAGAAATCACCATATTTTAGGTTTAATGTTTTTGACCCCATTATGTTTTATGAATAAAAGTTGATTATTAATTCAGAATTTATTATTTTTTATATCTTTTAAATTTTTTATTGGAATAGAGTGTTCCTAAATACTAACAGCCTAAAAGGAAACTAACTAACATTGAAAACGAAGAGAAAGATGAAAAGCGAGACAGGAAAGTAAATAGGCAAAACGAACTCGTGAACATCAGCAATTTGAGAAGAGAAATATGAAAAAGAAGTGGTGTAATAATTTCCGATCGAAGATATTAGAAGGAAATTTAGGTATTGGTTAAAGAAGAGAGAAGGGAAAAAATCTGATGTGTTACACTCACATGACTTTCTCTACTCTTGTACAAATTATTTTTACAAACGCTTATTCTCCATCTACTTCATGTTAATCGAGATAAACATTTGCATCTTATTGCTAATTTTCTTGTAGATGTAGGGGGAATATATATTTACAAGGGCAATATAGAAATACAGTAGTCTTTAAGCATAGACATTACTCTTAATAGGTGGTTGCTAGGTGCCGCACCATTCTCTTTGCCATAGATTAATACTCTTTGCTATGCAAGACAAAAAAATGTATAACGAATTCCCATTTGAGAAAAATATTGAAAAATTTAAGGAATAACAAGCAATATCTCGAAAATGGTTCACTCGACAAAAAAAATGTATATGACATAAATTGTGTATTTTAACGCGATCTACATTTATTGTGTAGTAAATTTTGTCTATCTCTTATGGTTTACCAGTTATGCAAAAGTCGTTCACAATGAAGAATACTTTTGGAGACGTTCCCAGAAAATTCAAGATATACATTTTATTTGTCATGAAAATATCTTAAACATATGATATTTTAATCAAAATCGTTAGAGCCATTTTTGAGAAAATTAAATTTTCGAAAAATGTTCCATGTAAAGGGTAATCTGGGGTGGGGGGATTTTGTTGAAAACCTTCGTGTCGCATCTCTGGAAGATACTGAACCTAAATACCAAGTTTGGTGATTATCCGACTGTTCGTTTCTGAGTTATGCTGTTCACAGACACACAGACACACACACGGACATGTTTCCAAAAATGCTTTTTTTGGATTCAGGAGGTTTCAAAACATGTATTTCCGGTGAAATCTTGGTATCGAATTTTTGGGTGGAATACAATACTTCCCTTACTTACTATACGTATTAGAGAAAGTAAAAACTTGAAATTGAGTTTTGTTTGCTGAGGTCCTTAGCGTCCCATTCTATTTTGGGCGTGAAAGACTGGAAATTTTGCTCAGAAGCCTCTTTATCAGGCTTGAGGTTCTTTTACGTGCTGTAAATCTACGCCACGGGACCACAGGCTTTACTTCCCTTCTGAAGGAAGCCATGCTAAGGATTTTTACGCCCGAAAAAATCCATCGCCCTCCTCCGGGTTTGAATCCGCAACCTCGGGAACCAGAGGCTAGCATGGTAACCACTACACCACGGAGGACGACATAGAGAAGGAGGGAGCGAGGGAGAGAGAAAGACGGAAGAAGAATGAGGGAAACACACAATGCCAGTGCATGAAGGCCGTTTCAAAGATACGAAGAAAGAAATGATAAAAGAGAATGTATTTTAAGTAATAAGGTAGGAAAGGCAGTAAACGAAGACCAAAGCGTGAGAGGAAGTTGTGCCCTCTACTAATCAAGTAAAACTGGCGAAGTGTCTCATCAATCTTTATCGACGTCTGCGGTTTGTTTGAATTTCACAAGACTCCCCAGAGGTGGGGCAGAGAGATGTTAGTTCACTTCTGGATACCTTCCCTCGAGAGTTAACCAACACGAAGATAGCCATTATCGAGATGAGCACGCCATCGAAACAAACTAACAAACCGTTTCATTAAATAAATACACGCTTTATACAAAGCGGGAAGGAAATCTCTGGCATAATTTGCCTCTTTGTTAAACATTCGGCCGCCCGATAAAGAAGATAATTTCAGTAATATCTCACATGTGCGGATGAGCGAGATGGCTCGCATGCGATGCCACTCTGACCGTTTTTTTGTGGCTTCCCCGGGTCGGTAGGAGAATGCTGGGATGGTACCCCTTCTACCATGAATTTCCTGTCCATCATTTCCTGCCACCATCATGTTCTTTCATCTGTTTCAGGGTCGTAATTCCAGGCGACGGCGGTTGGTGTGTTGCGGCAGGATGGTAGACGTTGTGCTATGGAAAGGTTTCTCCCTGGCGTTTGGCGGGAAAGCTGGGAGTTGAGGCAGTATTTTTAACACTTAAATGTTTTCAGTCAAATTATATAATAAAAAAGTATAATAATAGCCCGCCTTAAAGCAATATGTGTATGTAACAATATATAAGTGTATATTACAGTCATTGTATATGTTTATATTATTGTATATATGTAATAATGTTATCTGAATGTATTACGTGATTTAATAATGTAGGAGCTGTGAGAATAATAAGTTCAAAGTTGCTAACGATGAGGTAACAATGAGGTAGCCTTGAGGCAATAATGAATTTGAACGTTTAATGCTACTTGTGATTCTTCGAAGCAATAATGTAATTTTTGTGACAGTTTATAATATAGCCAATCAACAACCAGAAAAAGCTTTAGTTAAATGAAGGTATTCTATTGGACTAGGATAGCCAATCAGAAACTAAAATGAAGAAAAATTTACAAATTCAGAAGTCAGTTGTTTGTAGACAGTGTTCCTAACCGGGCGCGAGATGCATCCTCGAGAAATTTAATACGTATTCGTATTAATAAAAGAATCTCACAACTCTCTATATCAGTGAAGTGTTATTTAAAAGTGTCAAGGATTAATAAATGTAGTGAAGTAAAAATTATAATCAGTGTAAGCCTACATTCTTAGCCGCACTACTCCCTGCAAAGAAATCCATGTCTCTAACATTAATACTGACGCAGCCGAGGCAAACATAAATATATAATAATTAAAGAAACACTCAAATTACAAAGTTAATGTTTTTAAATTTGGGGCAAAGGCCACCGGAGAGTACATTTAGGGCGAAGGCTACCGGAAACTTTTTACTATACATGCGGTTGCAACTACTTCAAGTTCTGCTCCCCAACATAAGAACTATAATACAACTCCTACTTCAAATCGGCTTTCCATACGTGAAGCAACAACCAACTTCAGAGTACGTCGTCTACTCCCGAGATTCCCAGGCTATGGGTGGCTTAGGCAAAGCTAACCGGCATCAGAATTGCTATGTTGGAATTGTTATGGACTCCGTCTTTGCTAGCGCACATCGTCGTCCGTATCTGCTCAGCCTTTACCCCTTCCCCCAGTGGTCACGTGCGGTGCTGGGCTCAAGACTCCTCTAACTAATCCTAATTCTTTCTCCTACATGTGCTGTAATGTGTTAATGCAGCAAATAATATATGTTGCACTATGTGACTTTCTACATCGTCTTCGTTTATTTTGATATCTCTTCTACTCATTAATCTTAAAAAGATTTATTTTTTCTGTCTACTAATGGGTTCATTAGACATTTTGTTGGAGATACAAGGGAGATATAGGAGGCTAAAGTTAGAGTCAAATCAAAAGCTGTTCTATCCCTCGTATCACGTCACGAGAGATAAAAGAACAATGATTTAGCACTTAAAATAGGCATGATATAGTATAGAAAACTTCAAAATTAAAGTAAAGGATATTTAGAAACCGGTTAATGCCACTTGATTATGTGTTTTAACGGGAGTAGTCGGCCCTCGTAGCCGTGGTCGCTGGAGTGTATAGCTCCAGCGCTCCGCCAAGCTGAGGGTCGCGGGTTCGAGTCCCACCATGATCATGGGCATGGGTGTTAGTGTGTGTCTGTGAGTTGTGTAATTGCATTTATAAGCGGTAACGAAAACAGTAAGAGCACAGTAAACACTGGGTACAACAAGGGAACTTTAAAAAAAAAAAAAAAAAAAGAGCGAGAGGTATGTTTTTCGTCAAGTAACATTTTGTCTATCTCTGATGGTTTACCAACTGTAGACAATTATACAAAATTTCATTCGAAACGAAGAGCTTTGTAGCCTACTAGTAGAAAATTCAAGATATACATTTATTTATTCCACAAATATCGTAAACATATCTTATTTTAGTCAAAACCATTAGAGCCATTTTTGAGAAAATGAAAGTAACAAAACCTTTTCTGGTAGTTTGGGTTGGAGGGATTTTTTTTTTAAAAATCTTCTTGTAGCGTCCTTTCAAAGACGCTTCCAAGCAGAAGTAGAACTACCAAGTTTGCTTTTAATCCGATATTTCGTTTTTTATTTATGCTGTTCACGCGCACGCACACACACCGGCACGGGTAGTCGAGGTTGTTAAGATACGGATTCATGAATAGGAGGTTTACTGTTCAAATTCCGCCAGAACCGCCCCATTTTGAGGTTTTACCAGGTTTTCCTCAGTCCTCATAATTGGCAATGCCGGTAAATTACTCTAAACATTGACCTGTAAAGTTTCCTTCCCAAATTTTCTTTCACAAATACTATTTCATTTCATGCACACTAGTGTCACTGCCTGTGGCGCTGTATGTAGCAAAAGCGGGTGAAAAACACTATTATACACTAATAATCCGATGTGTTACATTCACATGACTTTCCCTATCCTCTATTGCTTATTAGTGGGTATACAAATTATTTTTGCGAAAGTTTATTTTCCCATCTACCTCATTTTAATCGAAATAAACCTTTCCAGAAATAGCTACATTACACATTTCTTTATTGATACAAAGGAAACAGCGATAGTGAAATGTTTAAGAAATGGACGCTACATGCCGGCCTTAAAATTCCATGCTCTTTCTATGAACTTGCGAGAAACAGCTGAAAATTACAGGAGTTTGAAACAATGGCTAGGTATTGAACAATTCGAGATTCGTTTTCAAGAGATCTAAATTTTTGTGTAGTACGTTTTCGTCTATCGTTTACCAGTTATACAAGACTATACAAAATCCCTCCCAAATGAAGAGGACTTCAGGTTATTCCTAGAAACTTCAAGGTATATATTCTATTTGTCATGTAAATATCTTTAATATATATGTTAATCAAACTAGTTAAAGCCATTTTTGAGAAAATCAAAAATTTCTAAAAAATATTCTATGTAAGGTAGAGTTGGTGGTGGAGGAATTTCCTTGAAAATCTTCGTGTCGCATTTTTGGAAGATGAGAAATTGTTTTGTTGTTGAAGGAGTTTGCACCACGCTTTGGGCGTCAATTTGAAGCAGTGTTGTTCTTTACGTTGTTTATTTACTTATTTAGTTCCACGTATGGACGTCAGTTTGAAGTTGTTTGTTACGTAATATGCTGCTACGTATGAAAAGCCGTTTTAAAGATGTATTTTTGTTGTTACGCTCAAAGTTTTAAAAAAATAAAATTTTAACTTTGTTATTAAACTGCTTCTATAGATATTATTTTATGTTTATGTTTGCCTCGGCTGCGTCAGTATTACTTTAGAGACATGTTTCTCTTAAGCAACAAGAATGTAGGTTTACACAGATTTTAAGTTTAAATTCACTTCTTTTTATTAATCCTTGACACAAATTAAATAGCACTTCGCTGATATCAAGAGCTGTGAGATTCTTTTATTTAATACTTGCACTTTGTTAACGCGTATATACTTGTTATACGTCTCACACGAATACGTATTATTTCTCTAGAGAGCACATCTTCCATCCGGTCAATATTAAGGTCTGCAGGCAACTGAACATATTTCAACCGTATAAACTTTTAACTTTCTGTATTTCAAGTCTCTGATTGGCTAATCCTAGTCCAATACAATACCTGCATTTAACTAAAGCTTTTTCTGGCTGTTGATTGGCTATTTTTAAACTGTCACAAAATGACATTATTGCTGCCCTAATCATGACTAGTAGCATTTAAACTCTCAAACTCATTATTCTCACAGCTCTTACATTATTAAATTACATAATACATTCACATAACATTATTGAACATATTTACAATAATATAAGCATATGCAATGACTGTTACATACATTTTACAAATTATTACATACATATTGCTTCAAGGCGGGCTGTTATTGAATTTATATACTTTATAATTTAATTGAAATTATTCAAGTGTTTAAAAATACTGCCTCAAAGATACTGAATAAATACCAGGTTTGGTACATATGTATCCGACCTTTTGTTTTTGTGTTATGCTGCTCAAAGGCGGACAGACACATGGACTTTTTTCTAGAAATGCTTCTTTTGCATTCAATACCTTCTCTAATTGCTATGTACTGGTAGAGAAAGAAAAAACAATGGTTTGAGTTAAAAATGTTTCACACAGTATTTGCTTTTATTTGGTTTTTCCATAGATCATAATCTTATAAAAGGGGTGAGTTAAAACATTAACATTACCTTCATAACCTCCGTTAGATTTAAGTTAACCAATGCCGTTGTTTTATCTCTTTAAATTAGATAATTTTACACACTTTTTTATCGCAGATATGTTAATTTCACAATAAGCAACTGGAAGGATTTTTAAAGCAAATTCTCTTTGTAACTTCGCTAATGGTTAGGTAATTATATAACATTAAACATGTTTGTAATTCCTTGTTTTATTTACGAAAGCAAAATAAAAATTAAACTGAACCGTAAATAGCTTAAGTCTGTTCAAATGTTATGTGTGTGACAATGTAAACATGTTACAAATTGTTATAGTGACTCAAACACACAACACAATTAAGGTCATGCGAGCTGAAACATTGCGTGGCAGAGGTGATGTACGGTGTTTACAAAACGTTATTAGGTATCTAAAGCCAATAGCCGTGAAAAAATATCCTCGCACACAAAATCCGTTCATTGCAACGCAGCCGAACACGATGATATCCCATTACTGGTCTGATCCATCGGATTATACTCGTTAAATTACTTTCGTCCTCATATATGACCCTTCTCTCTTGTTTTTCCTAGCATATAGTTATTCATCTCTCTGATTCTCTTTGATGTGTTATCTCCAGCAACTGCTTACACTTCCTCTCTCTGTAATTAAACCAAGTTAATTCAAGGGACGCAGTAGAAGCTTGCTGAAAATATTACACGAGTTTCTCTATCTCCTACAGTTTATTACTTTCTCTATCACGTACACAGTAGATAGAGAACGTATTGCACTTCGTCCAAAAATTCGATATGAGATTTCATCGGAAACACATATCAAAGTTATGATTGCAAATTACTATTTCCGCAGTAAAAGAAACTAGTAGCCTAACTTGCCAAGAATCGCTAAAATGCTTATCGGAGAGATCTCTCACAAAGGCCGCGAAATCTTACTCACACAAGCGCGTCACTAGGCGCTTAAAATATCACACGAGTAGTAGGTACCGCTGAAGGTACCAGAATAATGAATGTATGCACAACTGTGTGCACGAGCGAATACCGATCAATACCCGCGCCGGTACCAGAGTCAGACTAACTCTCTGATCTAAATTTTGAATGCATTACTCTTATTTCCACCTACATATTTTTCCCCTTCCAACATTATTTTACACCCGGGGCAATATTCAATTCTCTTCATGCGACTCACACTTTGTCGCTAACTAAGCCTTTCACTTTTCTCAGAATCCTGGCCTACGTGACTGCAAACATACTGAGCTTATAACTTAACTGAATTCCCAGAATCTTTAAGCCAATGCTTGCTACTTCGGCCGACATTCGCTAACCTGACTTCCTAATTACCTTCGTTTTTCAGGAAAAACATTTCAACTCAAGCTGGTACAGTATGTATTGATTTAATATACGAAAATTATTTATTGCGATTATTTCTTTATGTTATAATTTTTTATTTAATTATTTATATATTCCCGTCAATAATTACGGTATCACAGGGCTAACCATATGATTGCTGTTTTGAAATTGTGTATTAACTAAGCCTTATTACTTAACTTGAAATCATTCAAGAACTAAAAATCACAGGAAAATCACAGAAATACATATTTTAGGGAAAAAAGGTCTGTGTGAGTCTGTGAATAGCATAACTCAAAAAGGAAAACTCGGATAAATACCAAATTTGGTATTTAGGTTTAGTATATTCCAAACATGCGACACGAAGATTTTCAAGAAAATTCCCACACCCAAAACTACCTCTCATATGAAGCATTTTTCGATATTTTTTTATTTCTCAAAAATGGCTCTAACGATTTTTATTAAAATGACATATACAAAAGATATTTATATGACAAATAAAATGCATAACTTGAATTTTAAGGTAACAACCTATGAAGTCCACTTCAGTTCGAGTTGACCAAACTTAGCTACACTCTATGGATGTAGCAACACACTAAAACAAAGATTATGTTGTCCAGTGCGTATACAACCACAGAATCTGAGAGTATGAATTTTATGATAGTAACAAATTCGCTCAGCACGTTTCTCATATTTACCTTTTATTAACGGCATTTACAGTTTGCTGAATTTTCCGTACAAAACATTATTTCAGCCGTTTTCGTGGTATGCGTCATTGGGCTAACTAATTTTTAATTGGCTTCAATCATTTACGCGATTGTTACGCAATAATAAGCAGTTTTAAATATGAAATGTTGATTGGATGTTTATGCTGACTGCGGATGGAGACAGCAAGAGACTGTTTAATTAAAACGTATAAATGAGTGCGCAAAATCTATGATAGAACTATCCAAATATGACAATGGTGCAATTCTACCATGTAATAAACTCGTTGATTCCTTTTTGTTTATTTTTGCACTGTAAATAAAATGATAAATCGAATGTGTTCATTCTCGGTCACCAGCGTCATGTTTCTCTGTAGAAGAACGCTTTATTCGTTGAATATATTAAGCAATCGTTTTGTAATAAAACAATTAAATGCGAGGTGTATTCATGTTTTCTTATTCGGTCTATAATGGTATATAGAATATTCATATCTGAAATTGTTCAGGTACAATTATTTATGTTATTCTTTTATAAAATAGAATTGCAAACAGAACATAAAACGAAAGAAAAGGTACCTATGTAAATATGTAATTATGAATACATTGTTTTCGACTCCTATACTTAAATGTGTTCATTTGCTCTTAGAAATCTGTATCGAAATGAAGTCCATTTCGATACAGATTTCCACGCTGTGCGCTGTCCTACTCAGAGACACTGAAAAACAGTTTGTTTTTACGAAAATATTTATATTTACATACCCGTATCAGTAGATACTATTGTCAGGTACTTCATCAATGCAGGTTTTAATTTCATTTGTTGAAAATGTTTTTGCTTTTTCCCTCCCTATCCTACAGATTTCTGTTTTAGGTAATACAACTTTTTAGGATATACCAGTTCCATGTTTTACATTGAAGTATGTATTTATTGAGGTGCTTTATGTTTATCTGCCCCACATATGGGAGCCAATTTGAAAAAATATTGTTCTTCAACTTGCAGTTTGTACGTTACGTAATTATTTGGAGGAGTTTGCTCCACAGTTGTACACCAATTTTCAGAAGGTTATTTGTTTACGTAAAACATTATTAAGGTTACGTAATGAAGATACACTTTGATGTTGTTTGATTTTTAGGACGGCAAACATTATAGTGAAGATGTAGCTTGTTTTTACGTAATATTATTAAAGTTATTTGCCTCGGCTGCTTTCAGTCGCACTATAGAAACACAAGTTCTCGTAGGGTTGTGATAAGACTCAAATTATAAGACGCTACACAATTTACTTTTTAATTTTTTACTTCTTTTTATTTCACTTTATATTTGCACATTTTATAAACACAACACTTTATAAAATAAAACGTGAGCACTTAATACATTTTTGGCGGAGAACACAAATTTTATAATTTATACTTTACAACATTTTTAACCACGACTTTTACGTCTGTTCTGTCTTATATCTTGCCCGCGACTGACTAGATTCAACTGTAAAAACCTTTAGCGTCGGTAATGCCATTCTCTTATTGACTAATTCTAGTCCAATAGGATTTAAGTATTCAAACTAAAAATCTTTCTTTACTTTTAATTGGCTAATTTCAAACTGTAAGCGAAATTACGTTATTACCGATCTTTTTCATAACCAGTACTTTTAAATCTCCAAACACATTATTGTCACCAAAATTACATTATTGCCTCATTATTAACATCCTAAAACATAGTATTCTCACAGTTTTTGCACTATTAGAGTATATAAACATTTACATATCACTAATAAATACGTTTACAATAAAAATAAGTATTTATAATGACTTTACATACAATTTATATACTAATTATATACATATTGTTTTCTAGGTTGGCTGTTATTGAATTTAATTAATATCATTTAGGCATTATAATACTGCCTCAACATTTAGAGTAGTCTTGAATACCGAATAATTTGACCACAAGGTTGGGGTTCCATTGCTTTTGACATTTCTTCAAAGTAAACTATAAGCACATTTTTTGACAACGAAGTTACTTTATTTCTTGCTTGCCAAAACATTAACTTGTCACACAACCTTTCATACTTTTTTTTATTTTTCAGGAAGTAAATTCTTGCTTATATTCCTGTCTCCTCCAGGATATCAGGAGGTGTGGAACTAAATTCCACCTCTTCACATACAGGAATAAACATTTCTGTCTCCATCTTGTAAAATCAATACCTGTGACTTTGAATCGATATTCACCTGTTATCGAAGCGCATCTAAAATACGTATCGGGAAATTCATTTATCACATTTTTATTTTCTTCCTTATGCATCTAAGTATTAAATATTTATTTTATATCTAAATTTCATATGGTAGACTCTCACATAATGGTTATGAAAACGCTCGTGAAGTTTTCGATGCGAGCGAGTTCGCGTCGAAAGTTACTCATCACTCGCGTCTTAATAACTCCCATTATAGGATCGTTGCATATATAACTATTATTAAACTTTAAAATTTTATCCGCAGTAAATTTTTACTTGTTAGTAAATATCCATTACTAGAACGACATATTTGCTGGATCGTGGTTGATATAAATGTGCATATTAATTTAAACGAATGAGAATTTATAAGGCTAGCTGAACTGGAAAGAAGTTTGAGGAGAATAGACCTGAGGTCAATATAGTAAAGAGGTGAAATAAAGGAGAAAAAGGATATGATGCAAAGGTATTAAAGGAAGACAGACATAGATATCAACCGATTTAAAGTTGAAGCTTCTCTAAGTCTAGCAAATGAAATAAAATTGAATTGGGGTAAATAGGCATATATACTTAACTTAGGAAGAAAGGAAAGATCAGGAATAGCATGGTTTAGATTGAAAGACTGGAGGGCCCAGAAAATTGCTGAGGATTCCGGTAGTAGAATCTTCCCTTTTTGTGGTTTGAATGAATACAGGGTACATATTTTGGCGAAATGCACACAGTGGGAGAACCAGCGAACAATTAAAATCCAAGAAAATGTCTTAAGTCCTGCTAGAAGACATTGGGGTGTTAGAAACTACTGGTATATCGGAGGAACTGGCAAATGGGCAACTTCCTGGTAAAGTGCGCCAAACCAGATAAAATTTGTTTAGTTAGTGAGGTAATTTATCTCTGTTTTTCCTTCTTTTCTGCTTCTTGTCACCTTAATTTGTATCTTAAATATGCATGTACGGTCAATAACCCATGCACTAAATATTTGTGTAATAACTTTAATAATTTGACACAAATAAAAATACCTATCTATCTAACTTAATAACACAGAGTGTTGCTGTACAAACAATTTAGTATACATTTTACCTCAATTATGCCCGTGAGCTACTGTGGTGGTGTGTAACCTACGTCAGGAATTCCGAAGTCAAAAGTAAACATTAAAACTTTAGCAGAGAGGCACTATGGCACAAACATCAACACAGAGTAGAGCTGAAATTATGGCAGTCAGCTGCAGGAAGAGCGAGGCCGCCGTTTCAGGCAGCAAACCACCATCATAAGGAGGTCATAAAGGAGGAGAAGTCACCTGAAAACGCCCCGCTTGAAGTAGTAACAGCTTGGAAGAACAAAAGTTTATATTTCTGTTAATGAAAGCACACTTTGCTGC
Organism: Deroplatys truncata; assembly: GCA_030765065.1. Classification (NCBI taxonomy): domain Eukaryota; kingdom Metazoa; phylum Arthropoda; class Insecta; order Mantodea; family Mantidae; genus Deroplatys; species Deroplatys truncata. The sequence goes on along the minus strand of CM060980.1, from coordinate 124,632,821 downwards.
CACTGACACACATCACTACATCACCTTTCAAAGTCCTTGGCGGGGAGCTGGTGATACATCATAAGTTGAGATCAGTATAGGTACTTTTTGGTTGAAACTCAGGGTTATGTGACGCTCGTAAGTATTGTGACTGTCCAATTTTTCAAAGGTCACTCTCTCAGTTCTCACTGCCACTGTTTCGTTTTTATGTAGTTCACCTTCACTGGAAGTTCACTTCACTACGTGAACTAGTTCAATTCTCCGTCACTTCACTTCCTTTGTGACGTAGCCTCTTCACGCCGGTCGGTTCACTTTACTCAGCAGCACTCGCTGCACGTCACAACAGCCGTCAACGATTCGCTCGGAGAAGCGTTCTGGATGTCGCACCAGAGGCTCACTCGCTCTCGCTCGTTCACTGACTGAGTCAACAATTCTCACTGCTATCGCGAGAGCGCTCGCTTATATAGTCAGTAGAATCTTTCCACAAGGTTGTGAACGTTTAAAACTACTTCGACACACTTCCTGGAAGAGGGGAGAGAAGCTTCCAGAATGTTCTAGTTATCCGCTGATAGCGCGCCCGGTGTTTACTCTGGCGAGCGGCCGTTATCGTGTTTACATAGACCGCCCGGCGCCGACCTCCTCTCGATAACCTTGGGGCATACGCCGCTGGGTCACAATATAAAGATGGAACATGCTACTCTGTTCAATCTCTGAATATGCGTTCATAGCAGAACTCTTTGTTACAACTTTAGGAAAAAATTACATACAAAAGAAAGAAGTGTAACAAAACTCATAGCCTAATCCAGGAAAATATAATTTTCCAGCAACATGTTAAATTCACTAAGTTACAAAGTATAAACCAGGTAAAGACGATTTTTATTGATAAGTTTTGTTCTTTAATGCATTATCTTTAATAGTTTGTAGCACAACTTAAAAATATCCAAAAACCTGGGTATAAACGGTTCAAACATACTTCTTTCTATTCAATCTCTTAACTATACCTTAAATAAGTCTAGGTTTAAATTCATATGTGTTCATTGTGTAAATTGTTAATGAGTACAAATGCTTCTGTAAACATATTTGTGTGGTTATATGTGACAATGAATATTTTTAATGTTGTTTGATCTGTCAAATGCCCGTTCTGTGTATGAAGAGAAAGGTAGCATTGTTGCATCATTTTAATTCGCTATTTTCTTTGTTTGCAGGTAAGTGTCAAAAATAGACCAATCTGTCCAAAACTAAACGGTAAGAAAATTATTAACTTAGTAGTAACTTATGGAAGAAAATGTATTCATAATGTATTGATTGATAAAAAGCTTTTATAATCTGCGAATTTCTGCACTAATTCTCCAGTCACATTTTACAGATCAATGGAAGAAAGCTTACTTTCTAAGCTTAAGTTTTCATGTTAGAGCTGGAAAAGTTTAACCAATCAGAACTTGGGAATGCTATTGTATTATCGTGCCTGGGATCCCAGCGAGTTGGCTGAAGATAAGCCTGCAACTCTCATTCCGTACCTGCATAGAGTATAGATTCTGATTGTTGCTAAGGGTAAAATTAAGTCACTGTAAAGCCCCATATAAGTTGTCATCGGCAAAGAACTCCGGACACAAAGTTAAGGAACAGTATAAAGTATCAACGAATTGTGACTCGTAATAAATTCTAATAAATATTTATGCCCGCGTAATTTAGTACACTTCCTAGTTGCATATGTGGCGTATAACAAGCAATGCATTTTATGATTAGGTAAGCGTACACACATAACATGTAGTTATAAAATTGGTGTCTTTATAATGCAATTAAATATCTGAATAGCTAATTTCAAAAGCACCTACAATCCATTTTAGCTTTTAAAAATACCTGTTTACATTCACATGCCTTTCTCTACCCTCTGTCGTTTATTGGGGGATATAGAAATTATTCTTACGAAAGTTTATTTTCCTATCTACTTCATTTCCGGAAATAGCTGCATTACACATTTCGTTATAAATACAAAAGGAATAGCACAGTCAAATGTTTTAAAGTCAGTCGCTATACTCTGGCCACTGTTTCCATGACATCGCGAGAAAAAATTGAAAATCGACAGGACTTGAATGAAAATGTTGAACGAATCGAACCATTGATAACGGATATCTGGGAAATCGCTGATGCCACAAAAAAGTTATTTGAAATAAATTGTGTGTTTTAAAGAGATCTACACTTTGTGTGTAGTACGTTTCCGTCTATCACTTAACGTTTATCAGTTACACAAGTTTATACAAAATTCTTTTAGAATGAAGAGGATTCACAGGCTATTCCCCCAAAAATTCTGGACATACATTTTATTTGTCATTAAATATCTTTAATATAATATTTTAATCAAAATTGTTACAGCATTTTTAGAAAATGCAAGATTTCGAAAATCTTTCCACGTAAATAGACGTTTGGGGTTGAGGAATTTTCTTGAAAAATCTTCTTGTCGCATCTTTGAAAAGTGCTGATCTAAATACCAAATTTGGTATTTATCTGACTTAGATTGTTATGCTGCTCGCAGATACACACATACAGAGACAGACAGACGCACACACATACATACACACCTACTTACTGTACGCAGTTAAAGACAGAAATGGACATCTCATAAAATGTGAAGAAGTAACACAATTTATATCTATCTCGAGTGAGGCTAGCCAGCGACTCTATCGCTGGCTCGCATCAGCAAGCGCTACTTTTTCGCTTCCTCTCGCTAACCAGCAAATCAATGATGATGACGAACAAGTTGGCGGGTTGAGGACCAGCCCGAGTGTGTTTTCAAGCGCGTCTACCCTTGATGGGTTTAACCGCTGAGACGGGTGACGAGTGTAAATGAGATAGGGTGAAAGTAAGGAGGTAGCATTGTTTTCTGAACACGGCTGCTGTTCAGCATGCAACGGTCCTTCCGCACCACTGGTGGATTGTACATAGTTTTCCAACTCAGTTGTTTGTAATTTTGAGGTCCAAGCAGCTCTTGGAGTGATTAAAAAAGGAGCTCAACTTTTGCTGAGGATGGAATTGGTCCTTCGATACCTGAATCCTGTGAAGTCTCATACACAATTCACAATGGAGCGACACTGGTGACTCGATATGAAATACAAGACAATTCACTAATAGGAATTTCGCATGAACGAAACAGAATCCACGCGTCGAAAGTTGAACTGAAGTTAAGTTTACCCCGCGCCATCCATGGTTTGTGTTAGGATGGCATCAGCTTCCAGGGAAATGCTTTGTTTTATGGAAGAAATGTTGAATTACCCAGAGTTTTATAAATTGAGTTTATATACATGCAAAAATACGATGGATGTCCAGAAAGTAATCTCCGTTCATGCATAGCACGAGAAGTAGTGGGGTTGCCGCCATCATTTCGACATCAGCGTGCGCAGTGGCTCAGTACGCTTCTAGCTGTGCAAGGTGGAGCATTGTACTGTTGCGTATTTGCTAGTTATAACCTAACAACATGAGCGCCGAAATAACAAATCCCGCTAAGTGTGAAGTGCGTATGAAGTGTGAAAAGACTAAGAAGAGCAATCCAAAACAAGCGTCGTGGTCTTCAGACACCTGGTATTGTTTTTGCATGACAACGCTCATCCTCACACAGCAAACAACACAAATGAACTTTTGCCAAGTTCAAATGGGACTTTTTGATCATGCCCCGTACAGCCCGGTCATGGTTCCTAGCGAATTCCATCTGTTCCCTTACATGAAAAACGTGGCTTGCAGCTCAGCACTTTGGCAATGACGAAGAGCTTCAAAACGCCGTGACAGGTTGGCTTAGTTCACAGGCGGTAGAAGTTTATGCAGAGGGTATTTCAAAGACTGTGAAAAGGTATGACAAGTGCTCGAATCTATTTGGAGACTATGTAGAAAACTAGACAAAAGCTGCAGTTTTCAGATGCATGTAGTAAAATTTTTGTACGTATACCGGTTTCATGTTTATTTCAAAACGGAGGTTACTTTATGGACAGCCTTCGTATAACGAAATGGTATGTGCTTTCGCCTGAGCTTCGCGAGGCAATGTAAAATTGTGTTGCCTCGTTGTGAACACTTGATTTTGAGAAGCAATACCGTGTTGCACGTCGCTCAAGTCGCGTCGCCAGTGTCGTTCCATTATGAACTGGGCATCAGTGTTGGCACTACACACGCTGGCAGACGACGTTCACCAGGTATTCGCCATACTCACACCCTGCCATCGGATCGCCACATTGTGTACCGTGATTCGCCACTCCACACAACGTTTTGCCACTGTTCAATCGTGTAATGTTGACGCTTCTTACACCAAGCGAGGCGTGGTTTGGAATTTTCCTGCGTGGTGTGTGGCCGCTTTACCATGGAATCCAAGGTTTCTCACCTCACGTCTGTCATAGTACTTGGAGTGGATCCTGATGCAGTTTGGAATTCCTGTGTGATGGTCTGGATAGATGTCTGCCTATTACTCTTTACGACCCTCTTCAAATGTCGGCGGTCTCTATCAGTCAACAGACGAGGTCGGCCTGTACGCGTTTGTGCTGTACATGTCCCTTCACGTTTCCACTTCACTGTCACATCAGAAACAGTGGACCTAGGGATGTTTAGGAGTGTGGAAATCTCGCGTACAGACTTCTGACACAAGTGACACCCAATCACCTCATCACGTTCGAAGTCCGTGAGTTCCACGGAGCGTCCCATTCTGCTGCTTCGCGATGTCTAATGACTACTGAGGTCGCGTATAATGAGTACCAGGCAGTAGGTGGCAGCACAATGCACCTAAGCTGAAAAACGTATGTTTGTGGCGGTGTCCGGATACTTTTGATCACATAGTGTACTTCCGTACGCAAATCGTGTGAAGAAGAGAATCAATATCGAAGAAATGTCATAAAAAGCTAAATTCACCAGATGGGCTTTACGCGATAATACATTCAAATCATTGGCCATGTGATGTCTTACTCTCCCCATAGATGTACAAAACTCAGAAAGAGATTTAGCGGCCTAACAGGGCACTTTATTCGCTTATTGTACATTCATTTTAAAGGTATTGAAATGGCTAATTTACACAAATTTCTACCAATTTAGTTACGTTCTTGTCCCAGATTTGCTCACAATTATTATAGAAAAGTAATGTTTTTGGTGCTACGTGCCTAACTTTGGAAGAATATTATTTTCAAAAAAGAAAGAGAGGAAAATCGAGTCATATAAGAAAGAAGTCACGTGATCAAAATTTGAAATTGATTAAAATTTAAATTCTATATTAAACATTCTCCTGGAGAAAATAATAAAGTATGTAACAGTTTTAATTTTCTAAAAATCAGTCATTACTAAATCATTAAAATGCTAAACTCAAAACAATGCTTTTTTTATTTTTTTTTTTTTTTACTTTTTTTAAATATCGTATGTTTATTTTCAGATACCTTTCGAATACCTTCTTAATCCTAACCTGCTGCATTTATCTTTTTTTTTTAAGGGTTTTCCCTAAGAGATGCAAGGAGTATACTGTTAGGGTTTAACCTAAGAGATGCAAGGGTAACTGTTTTTTTTCTTATTTTTTTTTGTTTTTTGTTTTTTTTATTGCCTGAAAATTAAATAAATGGTTCATTAATTTAAAATTTGAACAAAAATAATACTAGGTCTGTTGAGTCTTGCTTTACTGTTTTCCGGCGAAAGTGTTGTGTCTCAGTTCATTCCTACCGACACGGGTGGCAATGGTCGTTTTTTTTTTTTTTTTTGTTTTTTTTAAGCAGGGAAGAACAGGATCCTAACAAAAAGGGAAAATGGTATTACTTTGCTAGTGGAGCTTAAATCTGAATATCCAAGGCTGGAATGGCCCTGTTCTGTGTTGCCGAATCATCTGCCATCTCTCAGCACGTAAACATTGTCGTAGATGAGGCAGTACACAATCAGCTGGATCGTCCAACGTTTGTAGCCAAGTAAAGGTGCCCATAATCAGCCAGAGTAGGGAATTATACAATGGGGGGCTTACTTTAGGAAGGTTCAAATGCAAAATATCAGAGGGTTGAGGAATCCATCCGGTAGGTATCCAAGTACGACAATATCCTAAAACCCAAGTCCAGACCACAGTTTTACCGGATCATTCCGGTAGGAAGGGAATCTGCGGCATTACTAAGTGGGCAGTTGTCGGAAATAGCCATCCGGTGGCGACAGAGTTTACCACCGCATACGTTACTGCCATCCAATCGAAGTTAATCTGTGGCAGGCTAAAACATCTCCAAATGCGTCTCCAGGGCAGTTGTGGGTATTTCATCTGGACATGAGGGATAATAGGAGCTGCTTGAACAAGAACCGTACTAAAGTCACCATTCCCCACTTTCTCCGGTGGTAACTTCTCCAAGACCTGATAAACTTCACGTAACATTTGGGGAACCATGTCACGCTCGCCCCGATTAAAAAAGGATGAGCATTGTCGTTGTAGCGCAATATCCACGGGGTCACCCTGGTTATTCATGGCAAGCAAGAGCATTCGAATCATCAAGGCCTGAGACTGACGAACCACCTCTAATAATCCCCAGCCACCTTGACCTTTCGGGAGACGGAGTTGCGTACGCGCAATGCGATAAAGCTTTCCTGTCCAGATAAAATAACCTAATATCTGTTCTATTCTCTGGCAATGGCGTTTTGAGGGCGGAAGAACAGATGCAAGGAACCAATTCTGCTGAGCGCAAAGCTATTACAAAGCCATATACGTTGTACCAAATTCAGCATCCTGGTTTTCTGCTGATACATCACACCACGTAATATATTAATACGAGACGTCCAGTTGTATTCCCGCATATCCTCTGCGTCAGTACTAAAGTAGATCCCCAGAACCTTCGTACGCTGCACAACAGGTATGCCCAAAACTGATGTATCCGGCGGTTGTAACCCAATGGGCAATATCTCGGACTTCCTCATATTAAATGTCATTCCGGCATTCTCCTCATATTGCTGTAAACAATCTTTTAGGCGTATAATATCGCGGGGTGTGGTAACCATTACAGTAATATCGTCAGCGTAGGCTCGTACCACCAGTCTCTGACCATACACATCGATTCCGGTAAGAGTAGATTGAAGGCGTCGAATTAAAGGATCAACATACAAGGCAAATAGTATCATAGACATGGGACAACCTTGTCGGACGGAACGTTTAACGGGTATAGCAGCTGTGAGATACCCATTGCAGAGAATCTTAGACGAAGCAACATCATATAGGGCTCTGATAAGATTACGGAGCTTATCGGGCACTTTCAAGGCAACCAAACGTTTCCATAGTGCCCCGTGAACGACGTTGTCAAAGGCCTTCTCAAGATCTAAATTAATGACTGCAGCGGACTGGTGTTCCTGAGCACAGTGCAATATACCACCTCTCAATGCCGCCAGCGTATGATGAATGGCCGTCCCCTTATGTACGGCAGCCTGCATCTCGCTAAGTATATAGGGTAGAATCTTCTGCATACGAACACTAATGATTTTAACAAACAACTTGTAGTCACAGTTCAATAACATGATCGGCCGATAATCCTGTGGAGTCTTCGGCTGCGCACACTTCGGAAGCTGGACCACTATCCCATCTGCAAAAGTAGGCGGCAATCGCTCTGAGGTCCACATTACCTGGAAAACTTGAAGTAATTCGTCCCAAATATAGCGCCAACAGTGCTTGTAAAATTCATATGGTATACCATCAGGTCCTGGAGACGCATGCAACTTTGACGACTGGATCACTTCCATGAACTCTGCTGCTGAAACAGGTGTCGTATCCTGCCGCAGCTCCTCCGGGACAACCGGAGCAACTCCAGACATATACTCGTCCACAGCACTGGAGCATTCCGCTGGGACGGAGAAGCGTTGGACGTAAAAGGAGTGCACTTCACGAAGAATTCCTGCTGTAGTGGAAATTTTCTGTCCATCAACCTCCAAATGAGTGACGAGCTTCCGGCGATCATGTTTACGTTCCTTCGCCAGATGGTAAAAACTCGCCTTTTCCCCAAACACCACTTCCGCCGAGTGTACTTTGGACAAACACCCCTGTAACTCGTTAGATTTTTGGGCCTTAATGTGTTCTTTGATGCCTCTCATAAGAGACTGAACATCATCACCTTGCTGTTGGCGTATGTGTAGTTCCTGAAGGACTTGCAGGTAATAGTCCATGGTTTCCCTCCTAGCCAGAGCTCGACGACAGGCTGCAGCCCGAAAGAAATACCGAAGCGCAGGCTTGGCTTTACACACCCACCAGACGGCTTTATTCTGTGCTAGCAGAAAGGATACCCGCAACCGCGACCAAAGATCCTGGAAATCCCTTAGCACGTCCTCATCCATAAGCAACGAGCAGTTTAATTTCCAATAGCCTCTACCTCTACTGTAGATCGCTGCCCTACCTTCAAAGGCATGTATGAGTGCATTATGATCACTGAATGCGACAGGCACTATCTCTGTACGATGAAGACGTGATAAGAGTTCAGCCGGCACATACATGCGGTCCAGCCGCGATGCTGATAGGCCTCTCACGAAAGTAAATTGTACTGCGGAACCATGCGTATGCTCCCAGGTATCCTTTAACCGCATTTGCTCCACCAGCTGCTGCAAAGTAACACACCCATTAAAGGCTCCGCGTTAATCTTTGGCCGCCAACGTACAATTAAAATCACCGACAAGTACAAAGGTAGCACCCGATGGGATATGGGTCAGGAGGTCTTGCCGAAAAAACTCCTCTCGTTGTTTGCGTTTATTACTACTAGCAGGTGCGTAGATATTCACCAAAGTCACGTCATCATACACTGCCGAAAGAACCCTACCGGAAGGATGGTATCCAAAACTGTGTAATTGTAAGCCTTGTCTGTAAACAATTGCCGTACCGGAACCCTCGGGGCCAAGATTGTCTCGTAATCGAAGCCATACAAAAAATCCAGATTACAAAGATTCATCTCCTGTAAAAACAAATGTCTATGTCATTACTGATCAAAAAGTCCCTTAAACGTTGTTGTTTAATAACCTGTCGCAGGCCGTTAACGTTGAGCGAAGCCCATATTTGAAGACCTACCGGCATTTAAAGGGCAAGGATCGTATATTCAATGGTTGCAAGCGGAGAACAACCAGGGAGCACTGCAAAAACAACACAATCTCAATCATCACTATCCGGGTGCGGGTCATCCTTTGTAAGTTTAGGGGAACGTTGGTGATCCTCAAAATCATCGCTGTCATCTACTGCCGGCCGCTTGCCTGAGTCCGCCTCTTTCGTTGTGGAACGAGCCGGAGAGTTACCGGGCAACGGTTGCACATCTTGGGAGTGCTGTCGTGACATGGCACTTTCTACACCCATCCGCCTATGCTGGCTCCGTATCCGAGGATCTCGACCAGACAAAGAAGCAGAAGGCTTTTGCCGTAAAAGTGCTACCTCACTCGCCGATATCTCTACTTCTTCATCACAAACGATCTCCATGTCCCCATCCTGACAATTTTGCGAAAAAGAGGGTACCTCGGGCATTTCAAATGCCGACTTCCGATCAACAAAGGGCGCAATAGATCCGTCCACAATTGCATGTTCGGTTGCTGCAGTCAACAGTGGTGTCTCCGCCCCAGCAGGACCACCACTTCCTGAATCGGAAGAGCGCGCTGGAAGGTGCACCGACAAAGGTTCTACCACAGACGTTTGTGACATAATGGAAGCCTGCTTCTGGGCGACTGCATCAGAAGAGGTGGCAGCACTCGCCGCCTCACTGAATGTTACAGGTCGATTCCTTGGAGTTATAGGCAGCCGCGTGGCACGTAGAGGACAAGCTGCTTTTAAGTGGGTAGTGTCATGACACAAATGACAAGCCTGTGGTTGGACGATGTAGCTGATGGCAATCAAATACGAATCGATAACTAAACTAGCCGGTATATGACGCTTGAGCCCCATTTTTACAGCATGCACTCCGTTGTTAGACGAAAGAAGATACTGCGAGCCCCATCTTTCCCTACGGATATCATACACTGTACCATATTTACTTAGTTCCTGTGACAGTACCGTAAAGGACACCTCATAAGGCAGGTTAAACACCCGAACATTTACTGTTTGCTGATCACCTGGTGTAATATTCACTTTTGTTATGTCGCCGGAGGCGTATGTAAAATTTTGTTCCTCTTTATACCGCGAGAGAAGATTATCATACAATACCGCCGATAACAATTTCACATAGATAGCTCGTTCCCTGGTGTGAAGCTGGAGCGTGTCGACCTGATCAGCTTGAAGCCCCATGAAGTTCACTAGCCACTGGTGGATTTCTAGTGCAGTGGGTTTAATCGCCGTCGTCGTAAACTGAATTTTGAGAGTATTCACACGTTTATAAACCGCCATGGTTACCGTTCAGAACTTACGAAACAAGAAAGAAGTATACCCAATTAAACAAGCGTGTACTCTGAGACACTGAAAACGGTACACAACAGCAAACAAATAACTCGCACCAGTGCCGGCCGGTTACACTAACACACAGCGGACAGACAACCTCACGGCACGCCTGCCACTGCACGACTGTGCTTGATATCAAGAAAATGCTTTTCAGATCTCTTTATCCCACTTCAAAAAAATGTGAAGAAAGATCATACAGTAAATTAAATTCAGTTTTGTTTATGAACGCTCTTTAACTGCTGTAGTCCTTAACGTCCCATTCTATATTGGGCGTGACAGATCAGTAATTTTGTTCAGAAGCCTCTTTACCAGGTTTGAGGTTCCTTTATGTGTCGTAAATCTAAGACATGGGAGCACCGGCTTTACTTCCCTTCCGAAGGAAGCCATGCTAAGGATTTTTACGCCCGAAGAAGTACAGCGCCCTCCGTCGGGATTGAACCCGCGACTTCAGAAACTAGAGGCTAGCTTGGTAACCACTACACCACGGAGGACGACGAAGAAAGATCATGAAGAATGTTTTGAAATGACTATTCCATTCATATGCCATGTATTTGATACCGATTTGATAACGTTTAGCACTGCCTCGGATTTCGGCCAATCACGGTTGTTTATCTTATAATATGCTTGCAAGGATGCGATTTTATCGCATACAACGTCAGGTCGTTACTGAAACATATGCAGCTATGAAGTGATTAATAGGCTATGTCATCGATCTTGACAGCAGTATTAAACACGATTCAGATTAGAATATAGCAGCGAGAACTTGTACAAAATAACAGGTCACGCTAACGCATCGTCACTGCGGATAAATAAACAGCACCATTCATCAATTCTGGGAAGCTATATATGCTGGAAGCTTATTAATATTCCTAAACATGTTTGATTATTTATTAATTTAGTATGCTGTAATCTGACACCCGACAAAGTGATTTCATTTTAAGCAATACGAGTAAGAAAGTATAATTATTATTATTATTATTTATATAGTATATTATATTCCTCCATTCAAGAAAACGAGTTTCACCAGATAAATCCGTATCTTCTTGTGGGACTAAAAATAAACCTTATGGCACTATATCCCGTGAAGGCACTCGAACTGCCAACCCGACTACCGGCCTCACGCCTACTTACGCAAATGTAAGCAATCATCCAACCTATACGAAAACAGCATCACGCATCCCCCAGCCGCTAAATTGTCTCACGAGGTCACGACCGCTGCCTATCGCAGTTCCTCACTTTCCTCACGATGCTGAGTGGGCAACAGTCCTATACCCGGGATTTAAAATTCGCACCCCCATATTTGGAATGAACCCGGGTGCATTCCATAGCCCGGAGCTAAAACTCCACACTCTGGTCTACATCGCCACGCAGGACTCTCGAAGGATTACGAGAAACTCAAGTTTTAAAATTTCTTGTATTATTTGCACACAACTCTGAGCACGTCCATTTAAATGCCGCGTTTGGATATTTAAATAGTCAGAAGGGAAATCTGCATTTGTATGCCAATTCTACAGTTGTTAGAGAATTTATCTATGATAATTCCACTCGAGCATCTTTCAGCCAGTGTACGTTCTCATTGATATCCTATTCACCAATAGAATCGATTTGAATCGATAGCCTTAAAGATGCGCTCAGGAACTAAGATGCATTTCGGAAGTATTGCATTCCGCCCAAATATTCGATGTCGAGGTTTCACCGGAAATATATGTTTTGAGACCCCCTGAACCCAAAAAAAAGCATTTTTGGAAACATGTCCGTGTGTGTGTCTGTTAACAGCATAACTCAGAAACGAACAGTCGGATAAACACTAAACTTAGTATTTAGGTTCAGTATCTTCCAAAGATGCGACACGAAGGTTTTCAAGAAAATCCCCGCACCCCAGATTACCCTTTACATGGAAGATTTTTCGAAAAAATTTTAATTTTCTCAAAAATGGCTCTAACGATTTTGATTAAAATATCATACGTTTAAGATATTTTCATGATAAATGAAATGTATATCTCGAATTTTCTGGGAATGTCTTCAAAAGTATTCTTCATTGTGAACGACTTTTGCATAACTGGTAAACCATAAGAGATAGACAAAATTTTACTGCACAAAAAATGTAGATCGCGTTAAAATACACAATTTGTCATACACATTTTTGTTGTTGAGTGAACCATTTTCGAGATATTGCCTGTTATTCCCTTAAATTTTTCAATACTTATTTTCTCAAATGGGAATTCGTTATTCATTTTTTTTGTCTTGGATATGCAAGGAGTATTAATCTGTGGCAAAGAGAATGGTGCTGCACCTAACAACCAGCTATTAAGAGATATGTCTATGCTTAAAGGCTACTGTATTTCTATATTACCCTTGCAACTACAAAACGGGGAACATAGTACGCCTTAAGCGATAGTCAAATATTCTTAGAACTGGTCGCTATGTGTAAAATGTAATTCTCTTTGCATATCAAAAGATCGTTTCTGCAAATGTTTATCTCGATTAATATGAAATAGATGGAGAATAAGAGTTTGTAAAAATAGTTTGTACAAGAGTAGAGAAGGTCATGTGAGTGTAACGCATCAGATTTTTTTTGTAGAATGGAATACTTTCCCTGCTTACTATACGTAGTAGAGAAAGTAAAAATGATTCGGATATCCTCTTGGAGTCATGATTTCCCTTAGTTTTTTACTTTCTCTACTACGTATAGTAAGTATGGGGAAGTATTGTAATCCACCCAAAAAATCCATACCGAGATTTCACCGTAAATATATGTTTTGAGACCCCCTGAATAAAAAAAAACATTTTTAGTAAAAGATCTCTGTGTGTGTCTCAAAAACAAAAGGTTTCTGCAAAGGTTTATCTCGATTAATATGAATTAGATGGAGAATAAGCTTTGGAAAAATAGTTTGTACAAGAGTAGAGAAAGTCATGTGAGTGTAACACATCTGGTGTATTTTGCTTGCACGGTCAAACGCATTTTTGTAGTCAATGAAAGCTATATGGGTTTCATTGTTATATTCCCTTCTTTTTTCTAATACTGCTTAACGATAGGGATCCTCACAGAAATTTAGTATTAGAAGAACGAAATCGTGTTAGAAAGGGACCATCCTGTACGGATGCCACTTTTACAGTTAAGCAGATAACTTAATTGAGCTTCAAAACTCAAGGTTGATGTCATTATGGCAACATTATTTTGCCATGACAAGCATCAGTTGACCTCAATTAAATTATCTAAAAACTACCTACACCCGTGGTATTACTGAAGATAAGTTTAATACAGTTGTTTATGAATTTTGTTGTTAATTCAATATTGAATACTTTTAAATTTTATTCAACATAGCACAAATTAAAGCATAAATGAGTTCTTCTACATTTTTATAAGTGTTCAGTACAAAACAAGTAAAATGATGTAAGGTCTAGAATTATCTCCTTTGGAAATTGGATAGTTTGGAAATACATACACTTTGACCCTATTTGTAGTTATTCATACCTACCGGTGTTTGGGATCCATAAATAAAACAGACTGTAACAACAGTTTATTAACTGAATGTACTGCACAGTAAACGTAAATAGCAATTCGCTGTGCACTTCGTGAATGGAAATGAAGTAATGCATTTCAAGCTGATACGAGCCACGGCAAACAAGTTGTAACTGCATATTTAAACGTTGTTGCACCAACACCACAGGACGTGGAAACTAGGGAATGCACCAATGAATTTCTAAAAAGCTACGCTTGAAAATTTGATCACAAGAAGAAACCGCAGTTGCCAAATGAAAAGGTTTGAGAGAAGTGGTTGTAGGCAGGAAGAATACAGGGCACTTTATAAGTGTCCAGTAAAGACTCCTAGTGACAAATGTGTATCATTTTTCCGGCGAAAGATACCACCATAAACTTGTCAGAAACCAAGGAATAGTGCATTAAGTGATAACAATATTGTAGTAACTTTTTAGTGCAAAGATGGCTCATACTGCAACGTCTGTGACGACCGCCCATTCTGAACCATAGGTTTTTCGGCAGTTTTCCCAGCTCCTCAGTCGAACGCTGAAGTAATTTCTTTCAGCACCGAATTTCCTGTCCTTCTATTTCATTCCTCTCATCATTTCATCCATCCTTCATCCCCTTGATCTGTTTCAGTCGAAAGTGTCAGCGATGGTGTTTCGGTGCAGCGTGTCAGGGGAAAAAGGATCCTTTCTGTAAATCTCTCCGTCCCTCAGCTTTCGGCTGGCTGCCAAGGTATCTAAACCCCCTTGATGGGGTTGTAGCCGTTCGTGTGAGCCGGGGTCCCCCGTCTGCCTGTCCATCTGCCAAGTTTCGGACTTCTGGAAACTTAGGGACCCTGTTATTGCTGCACCGTCGCTCCTGGATCCGGCCGCCTCTCGGCTCATCTTTCCTACCGGGGCGTAATTACAATATCCCCTCTGGATCGGTGCCGAGTCCTCTCCGTTCAGGAAGATACGATATATTTCCTTCACATTAACCGAGCGAGGTTGTGCCGCAGAAATGTATGCGACTCGCATTTGGGAGGTCCCGGGTTCGATTCCCAGCTGTCGCCCACTCTGACCCAGGGTGTTTTGTTTCCCGGGGTGCGGCAGACAAATGCTGGGGTGGTTCCTCTTCCACCAGGACTTTCCTGCCCCTCATTTGTTGTACCCATCACTTCCTTCATTGTCATCTATTTCAAGGTTGATGACCAGGCGACGGAGTTCGGTGGGTTGCGGCTGGGCGGTGGCTGTGTTTTGTAGAAGTTTCTTCGTTGGCACTACTCAGTTAGGGGACTACCGGGGGTTAGGAGTCTTGTGGGTGAGCTCGGGCGGTGTCGGATATGGTTGAACTGAAAAAAAGTTTGTGACCTCGTCCATGCTTGCGCCCGCCTTAATCCGGATCTTCGGGTCTCTCCCCTAATCCCTCGCAATCCTCTCTCTCTCTCTCAGGGGTCACGGGGAAGCAAAAAGATCGTTGTGGCCTACTTGCGGTACTCTGCCCCGGTTTCGTGGGTCCCTCCATTCCTCCATACCTTTACCTTTACCTCCACATTAAAATTACATTGAATACTTATAGGTACCACCTCCAAAACTATATATTTACACTGCTCGAAATCTTTGTGTCGCATCTCTGGAAGATACTGGACCTAAATACCAAGTTTGGTGTTTATCCGACTATTCGTTTCTGAGTTATGCTGTTCACAGACAGACACACAGGCAGACACACAGACAGATAGACACACAGACACACAGGCAGACACACAGACACACAGGTAGACACACACAGATACACAGACACACACAGACACTCAGACAGACACACAGACTGACACACACAGACAGACACACAGACAGACAGACACACAGACAGACACACAGACAGACAGACAGACACTCAGACAGACACACAGGCAGACACACAGACACACAGGTAGACACACAGACACTCAGACAGACACACAGGCAGACACACAGACACACAGGTAGACACACACAGATACACAGACACACACAGACACTCAGACAGACACACAGACTGACACACACAGACAGACACACAGACAGACAGACACACAGACAGACACACAGACAGACAGACAGACACTCAGACAGACACACAGGCAGACACACAGACACACAGGTAGACACACACAGATACACAGACACACACAGACACTCAGACAGACACACAGACTGACACACACAGACAGACACACACACAGACAGACACACAGACAGACAGACAGACACTCAGACAGACACACAGACAGACACACACAGATACACAGACACACACAGACACACAGACAGACACTCAGACAGACACACAGACAGACAGACAGACACACACAGATACACAGACACAGACAGACACACAGACAGACACTCAGACAGACACACAGACAGACAGACACACAGACAGACACACACAGATACACAGACACACACAAACACTCAGACAGACACACAGACAGACAGACACACAGACACACAGACACACAGACACACACAGACAGACACACAGACAGACACACAGACAGACACTCAGACAGACACTCAGACAGACACACAGACAGACACACACAGATACACAGACACACACAGACACTCAGACAGATACACAGACACACAGCCAGACACACAGACAGATACACAGACACACACAGACAGACACACAGACAGACACACAGACACACACAGACAGACACTCAGACAGACACACAGACAGTTACACAGACAGACACACAGCCAGACACACAGACAGATACACAGACACACACAGACAGACACACAGACAGACACACAGACACACACAGACAGACACTCAGACAGACACTCAGACAGACACACAGACAGACACACACAGATACACAGACACACACAGACACTCAGACAGACACACAGACACACAGCCAGACACACACAGACGCACACACAGACACACAGACACACAGCCAGACACACACAGACGCACACACATACACACAGAGACACACACAGACAGACACACACAGACACACACAGACAGACACACACACGGACATGTTTCCAAAAATCCTTTTTTTTTGGATTCAGGGGGTCTCAAAACAAGTATTTCCGGTGAAATCTCGGTATGGAATTTTTGAGGGGAATGCAATACTTTCGCTACTTACTATGCGTAGTAGAGAAAGTAATAAACGTTCTCAACCTCAGTCAGATTGGTCGACAGACGGATTTGAAGCCGGGACCTCCCGAATGCGGGCCACAACGTTAGCGCCTGAGCCATCCCGCTTGGTTCTTAGAGATACTGTTTACGAGTTTCTATTTCGATAAAAGTTTGTAACATGAGTTTGACAGGACTTTGAAATTGGATTTCAAAACACAGAGCAAATATTATACCTTTGCTGTTGAATAAAACAAGCTGAAGCAAAATAAAGGTTGAAATTATATTTCGAAAATTCGACTACCTTCGCAAGGTAGAGTGTAAAATTAAGAATTTCTAGTAATTTGCGAAACAGTTACAAATTAGCAACTAAACTCGTCTTAAAGTAACATAACTAACAGACGACTAAAACCATACAACCAGCAGTGGCGTAGACGCTTATGAGAAACAAAAATGGATTAAACAATTGACAACTTTAGGGTTACTTGTCGGCTCTAAGGGAACTTGCAAGCACATTCAAACAAAATATAGAGAAGCGACCTTGAAAGTTAAAGCGAAAATATAAGACCAGAAAGTAAAATTAAATTAAATCATATGTTCATTCCTCCTATGTAACACCACTGTAACCAAAGGATAATGTCGCTATGTTTATCTGTATGAGAGAATGTTATGCCAGAACTCTGTTATGTCATACCTTCTTTCAATATTTGCTTCAATAGCTTGTTGACAGATTACCTTAGTTGTGCAATCGCCTCCCTGTTCCATTCATTTTGCTTCTATTTCGTTTACTATGAAGTTGATATTTCGGTAGTGGCTTTTAAATATTCAATCTGATTTTCACCTGGCGTCTAAGGAAAAGCACGATTCCGCAGTAATAAAACTCTGAAGTGTTGCAATCGCAAAACTTAGCCTTCTCAGTTTTTACTTTCTCTACTACGTATAGTAAGTAGGGGAATTATTGTATTCCACCTAAAAATTCGATACCGAGATTTCACCGGAAATACATGTTTTGAGGCCCCCTGAATCCAAAAAAAGCATTTTTGGAAACATGTCCGTGTGTGTGTCTGTTTGTCTGTGTGTGTGTCTGTGTGTGTGCCTGTGTGTGTCTGTCTGTGAACAGCATAACTCAGAAACGAACAGTCGGATAAACACAACTTGGTATTTTGGTTCAGTATCTTCCAAGGATGCGACACGAAGGTTTTCAAGAAAATCCCCCACCCCAGATTACCATTTACATGGAAGCTTTTTCGAAAATTTTAATTTTCTCAAAAATGGCTCTAACGATTTTTATTAAAATATCATATGTTTAAGATATTTTTATGACAAATAAAATGTATATCTTGAATTTCCTGGGAATGTCTCCAAAAGTATTCTTCATTGTGAACGACTTTTGCATAACTAGTAAACCATAAGAGATAGACAAAATTTTACTACACAAAAAATGTAGATCGCGTTAAAATACACAATTTATGTCATATACATTTTTTGTTAAGTGAACCGTTTTCGAGATATTACTTGTTATTCCCTTAAATTTTTCAATACTTATTTTCTCAAATGGGAATTTGTTATTCATTTTTACTTTCTCTACTACGTATAGTAAGTAGGGGAAGTATTGCATTCCACCCAAAAATTCGATACCGAGATTTCACCGGAAATACATGTTTTGAGACCTCCTGAATCCAAAAAAAGCATTTTTGGAAACACGTCCGTGTGTGTGTCTGTGTGTCTGTGTGTGTCTGTGTGTGTGTGTGTCTGTGAACAGTATAACTCAAAAACCAACAGTCGGATAAACACCAAACTTGGTATTTAGGTTCAGTATCTTCCAGAGATGCGACACGAAGGTTTTCAAGAAAATCCCCCCACCACAGACTACCCTTTACATGGAACATTTTTCGAAAATTTTAATTTTCTCAAAAATGGCTCTAACGATGTTGATTAAAATATCATATGTTTTGGGTAATGTCATGAGAAATGAAATGTATATCTCGAATTTTCTGGGAATGTCTCCAAAAGTATTCTTCATTGTGAACGACTTTTGCATAACTGGTAAACCATAAGAGATAGACAAAATTTTACTACACAAAAAATGTACATCTCGTTAAAATACACAACTTATGTCATATACATTTCTTTTGTTGAGTGAACCGTTTTCGAGATATTGCTTGTTATTCCCTTAAATTTTCCAACACCTATACTTTTTCTCAAATTCGTTATTCATTTTTTTATGTCCTGGACTTGCAAAGAGAATGGAATGCGCCGCATAGCAACCAGCGTTAAAATATTTGACCATCGCTTAAAAGCTACCATATTCCCCTTGCATCTACAAGAAAATTAGCAATAAGATTGACATCTCGATATCTCGATTAACATAAAGCATATGGAGAATAGGCGTTTGTAAAAATAGATTGTACAAGAGTAGAGAAAGTCATGTGAGTGTAACACATCAGATTTTTTTGTTTTGGATATGCAAAGAGTATTAATCTGTGGGAAAGGGAATGGTGCTGCACCTAGCAACCAGCTATTAAGAGATATGTATGTGCTTAAAGGCTACTGTGTTTCTATATTGCCCTTGTAAATATATATTCCCCTTACATCTACAAGAAAATTAGCAATAAGATAGAGTCTGCAAATGTTTATCTCGATTAACATGAAGTAGATGGAGAATAAGCTTTTGTAATAATAGTTTGTACAAGAGTAGAGAAAGTCATGTGAGTGTAACACATCAGATTTTTTGTCCTGGTAATGCAAAGAGAATGGAATTCTCCATATAGCAACCAGCTCTTAAAATATTTGACTATCGCTTAAAACCTACCATATTCCCTTTGCATCTATTAGAAAATTAGCAATAAGATTAACATGTCGATATCTCGATTAACATGAAGCATATGGAGAATAAGCGTTTGTAAAAATAGTTTGTACAAGAGTAGAGAAAGTCATGTGAGTGTAACACATCTGATTTTTTATTTGTTTACCCACTTTAATTTATTTTATTGTGCATTCTGTAAACCAAGCGAGATAGCTCCACGGTAACGTGCGAGGCTCGCATCCAGGAGGTCCCACCGCCCATTCTGAGCTTGTATTTTCATGGTTTTCCCTAGTCGGTAGGCAAATGCTGAAATGGTTTCTCATCTACCACGATTTGCTTTCCATAAATTTCCTTCTTGTGTGTGCTTCTCATCTTTCAAGTTTCATAGCGAATGGCGGTGGCTTACAGATAGTACGAATACGTGCTAAAATGAAAGAGTGATCCCAATTGACACTAGAGGGCTGTTTGATCGACGGGTCGTTCACCCTCTCTGGGCATCTCCAGCAGTGGGACGGGTCTTCACATCTGGGAGTATTAGGTACTTCCGCTTGTCTCTGTGGACTGACTGCCTGCAGTCTACAGCCTCCTGTAGTTGCTTCACTTCATTGCTTCCTCCTGGGGGTGGGGTTGCCACAATAGAACTATGTAAGGTCGCAGTGTGTGAGGCCTATCACCTATACCTACTGTTCGCCAACGGAAAGAAAGTCCCTGACAGGAATGCGCTAACCTTATCTGTTTGGAAAAAGTGCGACAAGGACAGTGAATTTGTGACAGAGAACGCATGGAGTAAAACTATTCAACTGAGCTGTCGTATGTGCAATAAATAAGGGTAATATAAGCAAGTAGGCAGGGTTCGGACCGTGTCTAATCAGCAAGTTCCCCTCTGCCCTTCATTTCCCGGGGACTTTCTTTGCTGTGGAAGACAGTATATACCTATCCATTCCGCAAATTATTCATAAAAACCCTTGGTTTATGTGTACCTCCTGTTAATCAAAATAAATATTTTTTCGAAATGCTTTAATTACACAGTTTTTAATTGTTGCATTTGAATAACACTCTAACGTCTAAGGTGTAACGGGGGATTTGACTTGAGAAACAACTGTGGGGGGTTTTAGCTCTCTGGTAGGTAGGTACGTAGGTAGGTAGGTAGGTAGGTAGGTAGGTAGGTAGGTAGGTGGGTGGGTGGGTAGGTAGGTAGGTATGTTTTAACGTTAGATTAATTATTTTATCATGCAACACACACATTCACCACCACATGCATTCTTTCAAATTTTGCGGAGGGTGGAGAATGTCCCAACCGGAAATCAAAACGGTACCTCTGGCTTGAGAAGCCAGAACGCTGACCACTCGACCACGGAGGTAGTCTAATACACTAGTGTGCAAAACCTAAGGACGAAAGTAATCTTCGCATGCTTTGACACTGCCAAGTAACATAGCTCGATGAAACTTGAATCATACATAGAGAGAACTGCTACGGTATGCTACAGTAGGCAACTAAACGATATATGCAATGGGACGAACAGAAATGCCACTTTTATTCATAGACCATAAGCTGCACTAAAGTCAATACGACATATGATGGCTCTCTAGATTTACAGAAACAGATACATGGTTCTTAAAAGGGTGTATGATCACCACGGACAGCAATGCATGCCACAAGGTTGGTAAGCAGTTCTTGTGGTAGGGCGTTCCATTCCTCCACCAGCGCTGTTGACAACCGTTGGATGGTCGTAGGTGCATGTGGATGTGCAGCAATGCGTCTCCCCAAAGCATCCCACGTGTTCGATGGGATTTAAATCGGAGGAACAGGTAGGCCAGTCCATTCACCGAATATACTCTCGTTCCAAGAGATCCTCCACCTGCTCTGTTCGATGAAGTCGCGCATTGGCATCCATAAAAATGAAGTCAGGGCCGACTGTGCCCCTGAAAAGACGCACATGGGGAAGGAGTACAGTATCACAATAACGTTGACCAGTGAGCTTACCGTGTTCAAAGATTTGGAGGTCGGTGCGCCCACGCAACGTTATGCCTCCCCAAACCATAACATCCGGACCACCAAACCAATCATATTCAAGGATGATCCTGGGTTCATGACGTATTCCCACCTCTCGCCAGATGAGCGTTCGTCGAGAATCACTACTTAGACTGAATCTGCTCTCATCGGAGAGAGCACGCGACCCCATTCCTCGTTTGTACAATTTTGATGCTCTTGGGAGCATCGCAAACGGTACCGCCGAAGTGCGGATGTCAATGGAATACAACGTACTGGCCGTCGGGCAAAGAGACCACCTCTGTGTAGTCGCCGTGCCACTGTGCATCGTGAAACTGCGTGCCTAGCTGTCCTGTTAAATGTGGTTGCAATTACACCCGCTGTTTGGCGTGGATCCCTTTTGCCTGTTACACAATGTAGCCGTCATCTGCTGCTGTAGTTGAGCGTGTTCGACCGCCACCTCTCCTTGGGACAGCAGTGCCTGTGGTTTGTAGGGTTCCCCATGCACGTGAAATGATGCTGTGAGCAATGTCAAACTCCTGAGGAACACTGACATACTTCGCCCTTCTTCCAGTTTCCAGAAGTTTCTTCCCCGTGTGAAGTCATCCAAATGCTGTCTACGGGCCATGTTGCAATGAAGAACACCACTACAGTGTACCGTAACAGCTGCCACACCGTCAACTGCCCCGTGTTGCGGGACCAGACCCACATGGCACTATAGGCTCGCTACACACGCGCCATGTGACGTCCAGCTTTCTGTGTACGTGTGAGAGACCTCTGGCAACATTCTCCCGCACCTTCATCTACTTCCACCAACTAGTTCATTTATCTTACTTTACCCATTTCGTCCTTAGGTTTTGCACACCAGTGTATAATTTTATTTGTAGCTATACAAAAGCATACAGACGCAGTCGGATATTTACAAAATATCTCGCTGTATGCTCGCCTTGTAGTTGCATACATTTTGCTTCAACTGGTGATAAACAAAAGAAATTACATAATATTTTTAAAAAGGCAGTTTGAGATGTTTAAAATTAACAGTATTAAATATCTCGCAAACGGCCAAATTATAAAAAAAAAGTTTATTTAACACAAATTGTATACTTGAACCATTTTTGCAGTTTTCCTGAAGAGGTTTTATTGTTTAATGTTGCTTCAACTATAGTCATATCACTACTACTTTAGAGTACAGAACATGTTTACAATAAAAGTACAATATTTTAAACAATAATAGTATAAGGTTCAAATGAAACCCGGTCACTTGTGTAAAGTAACGGTAACGATTTTATTAACTCAAAATAGTCGCCAAAACTGTTGGCATATTTATCCCATTGCGACACTAGCCGGTCGATTCCATCTTTGAAGAAGCTAGTAGGCTGCTGTTGGATCCAGGCAAGAGAATAACGCCATTGGACAACATGCCTGGGCGTTTCGACTTGATAGCTCGTCTAAGGTTCTGTAAAGTGGCTTGATAACGCTGGGCATTGATGGTGGTTCCCCTCGACAAGCAGTGGGCCCTTGTGGTCAAAAAATAAGGACATCATGACCTTAACAGAACTGGTGTGCATGTCCTTTGATTTTTTTGGAGGTGGTGAAGTCGCATGTTTCCACTGCTTGCTCTGACTCACTCCTCGTTGTTCCTGCTTACTCGCCTTCATGTTCAGTAGTGGACGATAACTTGTGTGACCACATTCTCTTCGGCGTGAAACCACACTATCACTATGCAACGTCAAACGTTGCACACCTGTAGTCGCTCTACCAATAGATGGTGCCACCATACACGCAGTTACGTGGTGCCACCTTAAGTGTAGCGCAAAGTTAGACGCACTGACCAGGTTTCATTTGAATGCCCCTCATACATACAATATTAAAGTCTCTAGATAGGTGTGCTATACATTGTTATACAATTCTGTCGCTTTCATAAATATTAAAGTTCTTTTTTGTGCTAATTTAGGGCGTCTGGTAGACTGTTGGGGGTGTCACATCTTTCTCTGTGTTGTACATAACGACGGCCAGCTGTAACGAGCTGATGAACTGTGAGGTTGGATCTGCAGAGGTCACACACAGGAGGAGGGTCACGTTTGAGGTGATGTTTATGCGTTATAGAAGTATATCCAATACGTCGTCGAGTTAATACAACTTGGTCTTTGTGGTTGAAATGATAGTGTTGAAGTTTGGACTCGGAAATGCAGACATCGTGTAACTGTCTTCTACATGTGACTTTCCGTGATCGTCTCCATTGATTAATACAAGTCTTTTTGATGAAGTTGATGGAGTCCATGTGTGGGATCATGATGTCCTGAGGGGATGTTTGGTGGCTTTTTTGGCTGCCTACCAGCTGATTCATTTCCCAGAATTCCGACATGAGGCGGAGACTAGTTTTTCACTTCTCATGACTTTTTCAGTGATATAACATTTTATAAAATTCAGTAACAATGAAGAGAACTTTACAGACTGTTCACATAAAAATCAAAATACACGTTCCATTCGTCACGTTAATGTCTGAAACATGTAATATTTTAATCAAAATCATTTGAGCCATTTTAAGAAGAATTAAAATTATGAAAGAATGTTCATGTAAAAGCTAATTTATTTGGGACAGTTTTTAAAATGTGCGTTTGTCATGCTTAAAGGAAGTTTCTTCAAACGCACACACACTATATTAAATGCCTTTCTGGAGTTCGGGGCCATATATTTGCGTCAAAAAATGTATTTGCGCTGATGAACTCAAGGATTAAATTTAATGTAGCCTTAAAGATTTTCCTAAATAAAGGTAAACCATTGTTTAATTTCTAAAAACCATCACGTATTAAATTATTAAAACCCTAAATTTGACACCACCCTTGATATCAAGTAAAAGCTCTTAAGAGCTCTTCAGCCACCTTCCAAGAACATACATTAAAAGTTTGAAAGAACTCGAACAATTCCATTATGAGTGAGTATATATCACTTAAACATGGCGTTTGGACATTTAATTGTTCAAAAACAGCAAAATGGTAATCGAATCCTGATTCTGCAATTTTGGGGGACATTTTTTCTATGAAGTTATATTTTTCGAACTTTTGGCGATTACCCTTAGGCTAGCGAGCGAGATGGCTTCGCGGTAAACATTGGAGGTCCCCCTTTGGGCCGGCCACTGTGACTTCGGATTTCTCTTCACGGTTTCTCCTGGTTGGTAGGCGAATGCTGGGGTAGGTACATAATGCCGTGAAGTGACCTGTCCCCCATTTCCTTATGTGTTTCAGGGTAGAAGGATCAGGCGGGTGAACGGCGGGTGAGGCGTGTGGCTATGGAGTTAGGCCTCTTGGAGGGAGATCCCGCCGACGTGGCGTTAGAATGTATTATCTGGAGACATTAGGGACCGACCTGCCACCGAGGTTTCCGCCCCTAATCTGGTCGTCCCCTGTGTACTTCAGATTTGTTCCTGGAGTTTTCCAGAAGCAAAACAGATTTTCATATGTGCTCAAGTGCCAATATCCTCCTTCGCTTCCTACTAACTATAAACAATCCTTAAATATAAACTAGTGACCTAAAAGGACAAAACAAATGGGATGGCAGGGGGTTGGTAGCTCTTAATACAGAAACACGCTCTATCTTATATTGGAGAAGTGAGGGGAAACGCAGAAAAAGACACACACAAAAAGAATATAGGCATCAGATATAAAACGGAGGGGAACACCTCGCGCAGCACCACCTAGATGTATCTATTGGGCTACCACCCTCCAGGAGAAACGTGTAAAGTGAAGGAACCATAGAATGTTATAGGCCAGAAAGACGCGCAGAAGTCACTAACATTTGCTGGCTCAAAGTCACGACCATTGCTGGAGCTGATCAGAGAGGGTTATGAACGCTTTGTAAGCAGGAAGCCCTCTGATGTGCGCGTGGAGCACTCTTTCCTTACAGCAAGCATCCTAACCATCTTTTCGATAGCGTCACAGCCTGCAAAACTTGGAAGTACACCTGAAACATGAGATGGAAACGGAATGAAAGCGAAGTAAGGGAAAGGTAATCATAGTAGAAGAGAAACCACCTCAGCATTCGCCTACCCACCTGAATCCGAGCCTTACATGTACCGCAGAGCCAACTCGCTCGGTACAAAACGAATATATTTCCTATAAAAATGTTTCTCTTGGATTGGTGGAACGAAGGTGGTAAACGTGTTTTTGTAAACTCTGCGGCTACAAAGGTTTTATCCAAACATTTATAATTGAACAAAATGGTAAATTAAAGCATTTAAAGGCAATAAATACTTTGGAAGCACTTTATCCAGCAATCTGTAACATGTTGCAGTAATACAAGTCTAATCAGAGTTAAATCGACGTTTTTTTCAGGAAGTAAATTACGATGTCACTATATTGCAAGCCGTGATATTTTTCCGTTTTTGTTCGCGCCTTCAGTTAGTGACGCTGTGGAGCTAAATTCAAATGAAAGCTTAGCTATCCAATTCCGTTTTAATCAACACCCAATGCAAAGCGTGAAATACAATCCATTCGAATTTTGTGCCGCTTACGAAACATGAACTCCATTTAATTAAGAGCTTAGTCAAGTTTTCTGACAAATAGAAGAGGCAAGCGGAGAGTTGTTGATTCATATTCTGCACAAACATAGTCAGCCTAGATAGAGGGTTTCTAGTGCTTTCCGTGATTATGCGCTGAGTGCGCTTTGAGTCATACCATTTTTATGCAAACTGTGTTTAGCCATTTAACTGCTGACGTCAGAAGTTTGTCTTCTTCGTGGTCCACATCTATAGCTTGGTTTGATTTCTTCTCTCGTGTGCACTCTGAGTTGTATATTTATGTCTAAGTGTTTGGTCCTCTTTTTTAATAAAATGCCCATATTATACACGTGTAACCTGTATCGTAAATTTGCCATTAAGGGTGAGAATGCATGGTTACAAACAATTAACTAACTTCCATAGTTTTTAAGATAATGTAATTAAACGTTGCATCAGCATTTAAAATGCAATTGTTTACTGGCGCTCTGAATATATCCTGCCAACTTCATAATATAAAAAAATCTGATGCGTTGCATTCACAAGACTTTCTCTTCTCACTCTTCTACAAACCATTCATTCAAAATCTTATTCTTCTATCCACTTCATGTTAATCCAGTTAAACTCTCATCACACATTAATTAAACTTTTCCTTGTGAGTATAAGAAGAATACAGTAGGATTAAGCGATAGTCAGATTTATACAAAGCAGATCATTATGTGATGGCTTTGAAAGTCCATCTCTTTGCATGACCACTAGAAACACTAATAGCGACCTCCCACTTGAAGAAAGCATAAGCGTATGAAAACTGAAATCAGTATCAAATAATATCTTGGAAAACTTATATAAACTTGAGGCAGTATTTTTAACACTTAAATGGTTTCAGTCTAATTATATAATATATAAATTCAATAACAGCCCGCCTTAAAGCAATATGTGTATGTAACAATATATAAAAAGTGTATATTACAGTATTGTATATATTTATATTAATGTATACATGTTCAATAATGTTATGTGAATATATTACAAAATTTAATAATGTAGAATCTGTGAGAATAATAGGTTAAATGTTGCTAACAATGAGGTAACCTTGAGACAATAATGAGTAAGAAAGTTTAATAATGCTGCTAGTCATTATTGGAGCAACAATAATGTAAATTTTCAGACAGTTTATAAAATAATTCAACAACCACAAAAAAGCTTAAGTTAAATAAAAGTATTCTATTGGATTAGGAATAGCTAATCAGAGACTGAAATACATAAATTTACAAATTTAGAAATCAAGCCTTGTAGACAGTCTTCCTAACTGGACGCGAGATGTGTTCTCGAGAAATTTAATATTTATTTTGTGTGAGACAAAAATAGCTTACGTGTTAAAAAGTGCAAGTAATTAATACAAAAATCTCACAGCTCTCTCTCTATATGAGTGAAGTGTTATTTAAATCGTGTCAACCATTAATAAAAGGAGTGAAGTAAAATTATAATCTGTGTAAGCCTACATTCTTCATACGCACCACCCCTTGCAAAGACATTCGTGTCTCTAAAAATAAATACAACAATAATAAATTACAAAGTTAATCATTTTTAAACATTTGGGGCAAAGGCCACCGGAAAGTACATTTGGGCCGAAGGCTACCGGAAACTTTTTACCATACGTGCGGTTGATACTACTTCAAGTTCGGCTCCCCAACAGTCGAAATATAATACGTCATCTTCAAACTGACTTTCCATGCGTGAAACAAAACTTCTTCAAACTTTGTACTTTAAGGAGATCCATATTTTTTTGTAGTAAGACTTTGTCTCTTGCGATTTACCAATTACACCAAAGTCATTCAGAAACATCTTATGTGATACATTCACATGATTTTCTCTACCCTCTATCTTTATTTGTAAGTATACAAGTTATTCTTATTAAAGCTGATTTTTCCTTGTACTACATTTTAATCTAAATATACGTTTGCAGAAATAACTAACTTACACATTCCGTTATAGATACAAAAATAACAGCGATAGTCAAATGTTTAAGAACTGTTTCCATGCAATTGCGAGAAACAATGGAATGTCGATAGGAACTTTTTAAGAGAATGGCCAAGGTAATGAACTATTTGAACCATTAATAACGCATATCTTAGAAATGGCTTATGCCACAAAAACAATTATTTGAAATAAATTGAGTGTTGTAAAGAGATCTACATTTCTTGTGTGGTACATTTTGCACTATCGCTTAACGTTTACCAGTTATACAGGAATATACAAAATTCTTAAGAGGACTTCACAGGCTATTCCGAAAAAATTAAAGGTATATATTTTATTCTTCATGTAAATATTTTTAATATATGGTATTTTAATCAAGATCGTTGGAGCCATTTTTCAGAAAATCAAAAACTTTGAAATTTTTGTTCCATATGAGGGCAGTTTGGGGTGGGGGATTCTCTTGAAAATCTTTGTGTCGCATCCTTGGAAGGTACTGAACTTAAATACCAACTTTGGTATTTATCTGACTTTTCGTTTTTGAGTTATGCTTTTCACAGACACACACACGAACAAGGGGCCTCAATAGTGATTTTCGTGAAATCTAAATAGAGCGTGGAGCTTTGGTTCTCGGCCACGGAGTGCGCGCGGAATCGATCCCACATTTGATGGTTAGGATTTTAAATACCGGGTATAGGACGTGCCCACTCAGTAACGTGAGGAAAGTGAGGAGCTGTGATAGGTAGCGGTCCTGGCCTCACCGGTTGGTGATCGCCCATCTCTGCCTTGAGAAGGTCAGCGTGAGGCTGGTAGTCGGATTGGCAGGTCCAGGCCTTGCGCGGGTTGTAGCGCCACCTCATTTTTATTATTATTATTATTATTATTATTATTATTATTATTATTATTATTATTATTATTATTAGTCTTTAAATAAAAAAATACAGTTTTGGTTGGAAAAAATCCTTAAATTCATTGGTATGAGAGGTAACCATAGATGCTACTATTTTAAAAATATCAAAAAACTGCTTATTGTTTATTGTACGATTTTAATCATCCAAGTTTCGCTGCTCTGATTGAAATAATTTCAGGGAAAAGGTGCACTATTTATGGGGAAATATCATTTTCTAGAAAACTGTGCACCAAATTCTTGGTGATTGGTTTGGTAACTGATGAAAATTCCTGCATTCGCTAATAGAAATCAAAACGCCCAACACAAAGTATTGCTTTTAGCCTTAGCCTGCAAGTGTTTGCACCAAGAAATGTTACTCAGTCTCTGCTGTGGCATTCAAGTTACCAGTTTCAGTCATTAGTTTTATTTTGTTCCGCCGGTTAATCTATGTAAAATAAATGACAGAGATATCCCTTTTGTTGTACTTTTATTCTTTATTACAATTATTATTTTAATATGCTAGCTTTACTCACTGTTGACGTAGCTTATTTCTGTGAATGCAGGTTGGAACAAAAATCAGTGCTAGCGCAATATGAGGATTTTTAAACATTGGAGAAAAGTACTAATAGGAAACAGACTTAAAATTCAGTGTATTCGCATGCTGTGTATGGAAATACACTGAATGCTATAAATAAGACTGAAATTAAAGCAATTTGATTTATTACAAACACACACCTTCTTCTATTATCATTTTTATACTACAAAATTTTTGTACATTTTAGTTTTCTGTATAATTCCTCTTTATCGCGATCAATATTCGTGAAAAAGGGGTAGTAGTAGTAGTAGTTATATCGTAATATATTTTGTATGATGAGAAAACATTGTATAGCAATTTAGTTTTTGCTACGCTGCAAGAATTGGTAAGAAACAAACGAAACTGCTTCAAAACGCGAGAACGATTTAGAACAACAATGTATATTTACAAATAGCGTTTTTTATTTTAAACAATTTGTGTATTTGAGCAAAATTTCTTGTTCTTTCTCAGTAACTTTTCGTATAACCTACAATGAAAATTAATAAAACTGGAAATACTATTTAAAGGTAATATTCTGCTTTAATTAGATGTATTATATTTTTAAAAAATACTCCATTCATGTCATATTATTATTAATATTATTATTAATTATATAAAATCAGATAAGATTGTATTTATAAATTGTATTGTATAGAATTGTTTGAAATATTAAGCGTATTCTATTTTCATTAAACTTTTAGAAATTTTTGGGGGAATCAGAAAACCGCATAATGAAAACCGTTCCAAGTAAGGATTGCATAAAGGTGCTTGGTTTAAGTACGAAATATGGCGTTCGTGCGACTTCGTGTTATTGAGCTATACTGTTCTTATCAATATGAACTTTTTCTTCTGTTTCTTTCGTTTTACTTTCTCTACCACTTTACTTTCTCTAGAGAAGGTATTGCATTCCACCCAAAAATTCGATACCGAGATTTTACAGAAATACATGTTTTCAGGCCTCCGTAATCCAAATAAGGCATTTTTGGAACCATGTACGTGTGTGTCTGTCTGTTTTTTGTGTCTGTGTCTGTGAAAAACGTAACTCAAAAACGAAAACTCGAATACATACCAAACTCAGCATTTATGTTAAATATCTTCCAAGGTTACGACACAAAGATTTTCAAGAAAATCCCCTAACCCAGCAACCCTTTACATACAAGATTTTTCGAAATATTTGTATTTCCAAAAATACAATATATTAAAACATTTACGTGAAAATTAAAATGAATATCTTGAATTTTCTGAAATAGGCTGTGAAGTCCTCTTCATCCGGAAGAAATTTTGTATAATCTTGTATAACTGGTAAATATTAAACAATAGACGAAAACGTATTATACAAACAATGTAGATCTCTGTAAAACACGCAATTTATTTTAAATAAGTTTTTGTGGCGCCATTTCTAAGATATGCGTTATTAAAAGTTCGAATTGTTCATTTCTTGGTCTTTAAAGTGCTTTCATCATTCAGTTGTTTTTTGTTTTTTTGTTTTTTTTTGCGATTGCATGAAAACGTTATGGAAAGGCCAGCATATAACATTTTTAAACATTTGAATATCGTTATTCTCTTTGTGTCTATAACGATATGTGTAATGTACCTATTTTTGCAAAGCTTTATTTGGATTAAAACGTAGTAGATATAAAGATAAGCTTTAGTTTTTAATTTAGGGTACCTTAAAATCTGTGTAAGTATTTTGGTGAAATCTCTAAAACGGAATGTTAGGTGGAATGTAATACCTACTAAGTTAAATGCTAGGCAAAGTAATAATGAATATATGTATAGGTTATACAATGCAGGGGGACATCTCGCGTAGTGCGACCTACATAGATCTATTGTGACTACCACCCCCAGGAGGAAGGGATGAAGTGCAGGAGCCACATGAGGCTATAGTTCGCAGGCAAACAGGTCACAGAGACGCGTGCCAGGTTTGAAGACGTCCAACTACTTCACCTGCCTAGAGAGGCGATGAACCACCCGTCAACCAAGCAGCCTTCTAAGTGTCCATGGAGAGTACTCTTTCCGCGCCCTCTGCCATACGCCACGAAACCTAGAAGCACAGCTGAAAGATGAGAAGGAAAAGGAATGAAAGGAAAACGATGAAAAGGAAATCGTGGTAGATGAGAAACCACTCCATTATTCGCCTACCGGTACGAAAACCTAGGTCAGAGTCGGCGGTTGACAGCATTCGAACGCATGACGTCCCGAATGCGAGCCTCACACGTTACCGTGGAGCTATCTCGCTCGGCAATAACGAAGTAAATAATTAAGCTGTAATGATGATGATGATACTGATACTGCTTCTATTACTACTAGTAATAGTAATAATAATAATAGATAATTATAATAATAATAATTTTTATGTATTCATGTGGCGTGTCACCGAAATCCTGTTTCCATGTTCCATCTTGTGCCAAATTGACCCTCCCCGGAGAAATCTACTCTAGGCGACTACGGGCTCCACTAAATGAAGGTTGACATCTACGGGAGTAGAAGTGAAACGACTATGGTAGTGATTTGTCAAGGTGACGACAACAAGAAGAAGAAAGCGCGCAGTTAATTTGAGTCGTGTAGTACGTCAGCCGATGGTGATCGTCCACGGAGCAGGTGCCGGATTAGTTGCGGCTCTCCTCGACCTGCATTCCACAAGGCTGATCAATCTTTCTTCGACGGCGAGAGAGATCACGAGGAAAACAGCAGGACAACGTTTAGACAGAAGGCATTCCGGCCGGTATTTCTAAATTCCTTTTTGGCTTAACCTATTCAAAATTCTCTTTAGTAACTATTCACCGGGGAAAGGTTGATCGTTAAAACTATAGACTTATTGGGGTTTTAGATTTCAAATATATTGGTAAATGTGAGAGCAGGAAGCAAATGCGTAATTATTGTAATTTAATTTAATCTATTGAAGCCGTAACAAATATAAAGAATTGTGAAAGAATAAGGGTTTTTAAAAAGGCAACTATGTATGTTATGAAGTGCAAATTTATTAAATGAAAGAAATTCGGCTTATTAATTACATATGTAATATATTCTGAAGTAGAAATCTGTCATTATTCCTACATTCAATCCATTTCCTCTTGGTTCAGAAAAACCACCTTTCAATCTAGAGACACGCGTGTCATTGGTTCACCATTCTTGACCAAAGGATTCTACTCTTGAATGAAACAAGTCGTTGTAAACGCTCCAACAATTGTTTGGTGATATATTTATCTGTTGCGGTGTTTTGCTTGGAGCACTGTAATGTCATTAGGTTAATGCTATTGGTTTTCAACAACATATCGTTAAAATTATTTGATAATTAAAATTCTGATTGTTTAAAAAGGAATTGCAACAACAGATTTCATTATTTGCTTTTCAAACTAGTAACTGGAGTGTGGAGCATTGGTTAACACGATGGATCCCATCGAATATTTGGCAGTTCTAAGAATGGATTTATAACGATTATTACTAATTGTCCAACAATTAATTATTAATGATTTACAGTGTTTGTCTCCGTATAGAGACAGCACTGGTTTCACAATATTTAGAAGCATATCCTCACACGTTACCAATTTCCAATTCGTTTTTGTTTCATTTGTGCAGTTCCCTTTAACTTTCGTGGTCATCAGACTTCAGAAACAATGTACTGTTTTTACTCTCTGAAATGTTTGTTTTTAATGTTTGGCTTTTTCATTAACTTTTAAATTGAACACACTCGCATTCACTCCTGCATTCATACCATCAAGCCGATGTCTCTGACTATGAGCATTTTCGTGGTATCCCCAAGTCGGAAGGCGAACACTGAGATGATTCCCCTTCTATCAAGAATTTCCTGTCCGTGTGTCCTCTCCCCATCATTTCCTTTCATCTTTTTTCAGAATTGTAGAACCAGGCGAAGGCGGTTGATGTGTTGTGAGAGGACGGTGGAACTTCCTCCTGGAAAACTTTCTCCCTGATGTTTGGTGGGACTGCTGGGACCTCCTTTCCTAAAGCTATCTCAACTGCCATCTTGATAGCGCACATCATAGTCCGGATCTGGTCGACCTTAGGGTCTCCCCTTCATCACATCCTCTCAGAGGTCAAGTTGGAAGCAAAAAGGGTCCAGCACTTGAGGTGCTGTGCTCCAGTTACTGAGGACCCCTCCGTCTGCCTTCTCCTAACTCACGCTTCATACTAGCAGACTTTACAGAGGATAGGGTATGATCCTATATAAAGAAAATTCCCGCCCAGCCGGATCGAACCCAAGACCTCTGGTCTGAAAAGTCTAAACGCTGACTTCTCAATCACAGAGGATGTCAACGATCTGTTTCTTTTGCCTTGTGTATTCGCCACAATATTCAGTTTCAAGGATACCCGAAATGACAGCTAGTTACACTAGCTCACACATCGCCAACTGGTCTGCAGT
The DNA here is from genome assembly GCA_030765065.1 of Deroplatys truncata. Classification (NCBI taxonomy): domain Eukaryota; kingdom Metazoa; phylum Arthropoda; class Insecta; order Mantodea; family Mantidae; genus Deroplatys; species Deroplatys truncata. The sequence continues at coordinate 124,598,760 of CM060980.1, read as the reverse complement.
TTAGTTTTGAGCAAGGTATTCACAGCCTTGCACATTCATAGCGCAGACCGCGGCATAATGTGCGACTTACATTCGGTAGTTCCGAGTTCGATATCCGGCAACCGCCCACTTTGACCCATGGATTTTCGTGGTTTCCCCGGATCGGCAGTCGTATACTGGGATGGTTTATCTCCCACCACGACTTTCCTGTACCCATCATCTTCCTTGTCTTCTGAGGCAGTATTTTTAACACTTAAATAATTTCAGTCTAATTATATCATATGTAAATTCAATAACAGGCCGCCTTGAAGCAATATGTGTATGTAATAATTTGTAAAATGTATGTAACAGTCATTGCATATGCTTATATTATTGTATCCATGTGTAATGTTATGTGAATATATTACGTAATTTAATAATGTAGGAGCTGTGAGAATAATAAGTTAAAAGTTGCTAACAATGAGGTAACCTTGAATCAACAATGAGTAAGAAAGTTTAACAGTACTACTTGTGATTCTTGGACTAACAATACGGTAATTTTAGTGACAGTTTATAAAATATCCAATCAGAAAAAAATCTTTAGTTAAATGAAGGTATTCTATTGGAGTAGGATTAGTCAATCAGAAACTGAAATATAGCAAAATTTACAAATCTAGAAGTCAGTTGCCTGCAGACAGCGTTACTAACCAGACGCAAAAGGCGTCCTCAAGAAATATAATATGTATTCGTGTGAGACGAAAAATAAGTTTTCGTGTTAAAAAAAGTGTAATTAATTAATAAAAAGAATCTCACAGCTCTCTATATCAGTGAAGTGTTATTTAAATCGTATAAACGGAGTGAAGTAAAACTATAATCTGTGTAAGCCTACATTCTTGTCGCACCACTCCCTGCTAAGAGAAAGTGTCTCTAACAATAGTACTGATGCAGCCGAGGCAAACATAAATATATAATACTTAAAGAAACAGTCAAACTACAAAGTTAATATTTTTTTTAAGCTTGGGGCAAAGGCCACCTGAAAGTACATTTGGGGCGAAGGCTACCGGAAAGTGTTTACAATACGTGCAATTGCTACTACTTCAAGTTCGGCTCCCCAACAGTTGAAATATAATACATCATCTTCAAACTGACTTTTCATACGTAGCAGCAACAACAACTTCTTCACTTCTGTTTCAGGTTTGTAGGACGGTGATCGGGTTGCGGCTGGGAGGTGGATTTGCGCTTTGTAGAGATTTCTTCCCTGGCATGGTTGCGGAACTGCTCAGGACCCGCCTCTGGCGGCCGTCCCTTCAAGGGGGCTTGTGTGTCGGCCCAGGCGGCGTCGAATGCGTTTGATCTGGATGCGTTAGGAACTCCGTCTGTCGGCAACCGAATCTGGTCGGGCGTCTCCCCTCATCCCTCCCACCCAGTGGTCATGCGGTGCTCTGCCCCGGTTTCAGTCCCTCCGTTCGTCCGTGCCTTCACTTTACCTTTTGCTACCTCGTTTCTCTGCCTAACGATAGCTTGCTGGCGCGTATGTGGAAAAAAAAGTACTCCGGGAGATGCCTGTGAAGATAATTTTATTTAAAACTAAAAGGCCCCGCAGCTTCGTTCATGTTATCGATTTAAGGTGCTTAATGCATGTAAAAGTATAGGGAAAAAATTCTTATGTGTTACACTCACATGACTTTCTCTACTCATGTACAAACTATTTTTAGAAACGCTTATTCTCCATCTACTTCATGTTAATCGAGATGTTAATCTTATTGCTAATTTTCTTGTAGATGCAAGGGGAATTGGTAGGTTTTAAGCTATAGTCAAATATTTTAAGCGCTGGTTGCTATGTGCAGTATTCCATTCTCTTTGCATGTCCAGGACATAAACAAACAAACAATGCATTCCCATTTGAGAAAATGTATAAGTATGGAAAATTCAAACAAATAGCAAGGAATATCGCGGAAGTGGTTCACTCGACAAAAAAAATGTGTGTTTTAACGAGCTATACATGTTTTCCTACACTACAATTTTATCTATCTCTTACTGTTTACCACTTACGCAAAATTCATTCAGAATTAAGACGACTTTTAGAAACATTCCTAGAAAATTCAAGATATAAATTTCATTTGCTATGAAAGTATCTTAAACATGTGATATTTTCATCAAAATAGTATTCCATGTAAAGTGTAGTCTGGGGAGGAAATTTTCTTGAAAATCTTCGTGTCGCATCTTTGAAAGATACTGAACCTAAATACTAAGTTTGGTATTTATCCGACTTTTCGTTTTTGAGTTATGCTGTTCACAGACACAAACACGGATCTTTTTCTAAAAATGCTTTTTGGATTCAGGGGCCTCAAAACATGTATTTCTGGTGATGGATCGATATGGAATTTTTGGGTGGAATGCAATACTACCCCTACTTACTACACGTAGTAGAGAAAGTAATATATGTTCAAGAAACCATACGATAGGTGTTAACAGTAAGATCTGTTGCAAATCTTTATGCTTTGCATTTGTACCTACCCTTCAGTTTAAAATAAGTCAATAATTATTTTATGACCTACTCTATGGTCATAAAATAAAAATAATTTTTCAATTTGTACGAGATAATTTAGTTTTTCCATTGCTAGCCTTGATATACGTGCGCTTTATTCCAGCTTTCTTCCATAGATTATGAAACTTGGAGAATTTATTAACAACAGGTACTCAAACCCACCCTACTATAATCAGTGTAATATGTACATTATTATTGGCAATAGCGGTATAAAAACAACATTACAAAAAATAATGCATACCGCACATATCGTTGCGCTATAAGCGTTTTCGACTGTCTTTTGTTTTGATACGCTTTGTTTTCTCAGTTACTAAATCATGACTGTATATTTCTTGTTATGAAATATCTGTGACTTTTTGTTTTATTACTTTCTCTACTACGTATAGTAAGTAGGGGAAGTATTGTATTCCACCCAAAAATTCGATACCGAGACTTTACCGGAAATATATGTTTTGAGGCCCCCTGAATAAAAAAAACATCTTTGGAAACATGTCCATGCGTGTGTGCGTGCGTGTGTGTGTGTGTGTGTGTGTGTGTCTGTGAACAGCATAACTCAGAAACGAACTGTCGAATAGACACCAAACTTGGTATTTAGGTTCAGTATCTTCCAGAGATGCGACACGAAGGTTTTCAAGAAAATCCCCCCACCCCATATTACCCTTTACATGGAACATTTTTCGAAAACTTTAATTTTCTCGAAAATGCCTCTAACGATTTTGAATAAAATACCATAAGTATAAGACATTTTTATGGCAAATGAATTATATAAATATCGAATTTTCTGGGAATGTCTCCAAAAGTATTCTTCATCGTGAACGGCTTTTGCATAACTGTAAACCATAAGAGATAGACAAATTTTTACTACTCAAAAATCGTAGATCGCGTTGAAATACACAATTTATGTCATATACATTTTTTTTGTTGTTGAGTGAACTATTTTCGAGATATTCCTTTTTATTCCCTTAAATTTTCAAATACTTATACTTTTTCTCAAATGTAATTCGTTACTCTTTTTTTTTGTCCTGGACATGCAAATAGAATGGAATACTCCACATAGCAACCAGCTCTTAAAATATTTGACTATCGCTTAATACCTACCATATTCCCCTTGCATCTACAAGAAAATTAGCAATAAGATTAACATCTCGATTAACATGAAGCATATGGAGAATAAGCGTTTGTAAAAATAGTTTGTACAAGAGTAGAGAAAGTCATGTGAGTGTAACACAAGATTTTTTTTACATGCATTTTCTGTGGAGTGATACTATTTTCTGCTTCATAGCATTCTCAAAAAAGTCAAATTCCTCTTCGCAAACATGTTCTTTCATAATGGCAATGTGTTCATATTCTAATACATGTACATTATAATTTTGTGTTTTCTCTAATTTATAAATCGAAATTAGTCTATACCCGTCAGAAAGAACGGTGTTTTAAATGGTAAAAGAACTATCAAAATCGCTTGAGTGGCTTTCCAGATTACCCTACACACACGCGCACGCACACAATTTTCTCTCGTCATAATATTAATATATACATTACTGAAACAAAAAATGATTAGTTTATTTATTATATTTATAGTTTATTAAATATTTCTTGCATGTAACAACCTATTTTAATTTGTTGTTGAAATAACGTTTGTTATATTTTTTACATAGGTACAAAGAATTAAACACGTAAGAAAAACTGTTAGAATCATATCCAGTTTATTGCCAGGTATAATGTGTATCATTACTAATTTCATATCTTTGTTGTACTTGTCTTACATAAGAATTGGACCCAAATATTTGCTTTTCCATTTGTTTAATATGATGGATGCCTCAGAGAGGATTACTATTTTTTTGTATTCAATGTTACTTAGAATCAGCTATTTCATGCAAATCTATTTTATAACAATAATACCATATTACGTATTTCGATTCAAATTTCAATGCAAAAATAATTTCTTACGTCGTTTCCCGCATAATTAAAACTATATTGTATGGATTATTCTACCGATTCAGTTGGCCATACAGCAGGAAGCGCTCCTGTTCCGTAATACCTTTTCCCCTTCCCTTCCTCACATATGCTTTTTGAGGACAGGCCAGGAAAGAGTTTGTATTAAATGGTAACTTCAGAGTTTATACAGCTACTCTCTATTCCTCTACCAACTAAGTGTGAAGTGCATTGTTATTTTGCAATTTTCAGGAGGTTAAAATGAAGAAAAGTATTATTTGAGGTGGTTTAGCGCGTTATTGCAAGCCAAACGAGTGGCAATATTCCACTTCCGCCATCGGCCTAAAGCACTCTTCAATCCGTCCGTGCTCCGTTGTACAAACTTTTGATTGTTTCATTTCTACGCTTCGGGCACACAAACCTTTTCTCTCTCTTGCTCTTTGGTAAGTAAAATTGAGTTTTAATCATCGTTTCCCTCACTCCTGAAGTGTAAAGTTCTTGTTTCCTGCAAATGTTTGACCACGTTCGTACTTTACACTTGTCGCTTCAACTGATGGAATATGATTTACTGCTGGTGTAGTGTTTTCATTTAAAAAGAAATATTACGTCAAAACTAAAAATAAATTCACCATCTAATTTTTTGTCTACTACTTATCTATGTTAGATAAACTACTACATTCGATATTGAGATTTCACAAGTAATCACTGTTTTTAGGTACTCAGATAAGTGATAGTATGCTCACGTGACCTTCCATACTCATAAATTCACATTTATATAGCTTACCTATTAGCCTTCATACAAAAAGTAGTTCTTCTATTCGCATTACTTTTTGGATTGTACTTTTACCTAGAAATGATTTCAAATTAATCAAAAACCACTTAAGAAGTAACATACCATAATAACAATCAAATACACCGCCGTTTATGAAAATTGCAACACCAAGAATGAATTTCCGGAATAACTCCAAACTTGGTGGAAGTGTAGAAGAGTGTGCAAGCAATAAGTGATTAGGTTTGTAGAGAGACCGAGCAGAGCCCTCTCGTGTCAGTGTTGCACCTAGTGTAGTCAGTGCAGAGCTGTCCAACAAGGTGGAAACAATAAAGCGAGGGCCAGTATGCCTCGTCGACGTCAAAGGGAGCCATATCGGCATATGAGTGAGTTCGAACGGGGCAGAATGATCGGTCTCCGGGAAGCGGGTTTGTCATACCGTGACATTTAGGTTCGTACAGGGCACGCTGCTAAGACAGTGATGCGTGTGTGGAAGCAGTGGATAGATGAAGGTCGTGTGCAGGTACTGGACCACGGAACAGCACGGGATGACCGTCATCTTGTCTGCATGGCCATAATGGACCGTACAGCTTCATCCACAGTGTTGGCTCGAAGCTGGAGCACTGCAACAGGCGTGAACTTGTCTGCATCAACGGTTCGTTACCGTCTGCTACAGGTTGGACTGGTTGCATGCATGCCTTTACGTCGGCTTCCATTGTCCAGAAACCTCCGACTGCAATGGGTACGTGAACACCGCCACTGGGGTGCTGAGTGGCAAATGTAGTCTTTTCGGACGAGTCCCACTTCTACGTGTCCTACAGGATGGTCGTATATGTGTCTGGCAGTACCATGATAAGCGCAACCTGGAGGACTGCAGTGTTGAGCGCCATAGCGGACAAATACCAGGTGTGATGGTTTGGGGCGCCCTTGGTTACAACAATCGATCTCGCCTCCTACGAATTGAGGGCACTTAGAACAGCAACTGGTACTTCACGGTGGTTGTACAGCCTGAGGCACTCACCATTTCCACAGGCCACATTTCAACAGGACAATGCCCGGCTACATATTGCGAGGAATGTACAAGCCTTCTTCGAAGAGCGCCGGGTACCATTGCTTCCCTGGCCTGCACGTTCGCCTGACATGTCGCCCATCGAACATGTCTGGGATATGGTTGGTCGGCACCTGGTGCGCCACGGTCCTCCAGTAACCAGTGTCACGGATTTGTGGGCTCGAATACAAACTACGTGGAGGGAAATCCCTCAGGAACTTATTCAGAACCTTTTTGATTCAATGCCACGGCGTATAGCAGTTCTAATTGCAGCGCATGGAGGCCACACCAAACACTGAATATTAGGGCTCAAGGGTCATGTATAGATTTGAAAAGTTTATCATTTGTCACTTGTCATGTACCTAACCTATGGTATTAAATTCATTGAATTCATGCGATTCCTTCCTGGTGTTGCAATTTTCACAAACGGCAATGCATTAATATCATAAGCATGTTTCTGTCTGGACAGTAAAAACATAGAAACGATATGTCAAATATTTATACAATTTTATAGTTGAATTCAGACTCTACTCAAATATACCAGACGAAGATTTTCAAGAAAATTCATACACCTCAAACTACTCCTTTGATGAGAACTGTTTCTTTGCTTTTAATTTCTCAAAAGTAGTTCTAATGGTTTAACTAACTAACCAAAAGTAGTTTTGGTTAAAATTTAGATTCTGAGATATTTATGTGGCAAATTAAATTCATATTTTGAATTTTGTGTGAATAACCTATTAAGTCCTCTTCACAGTTGTTGAATTTTGTATATAATTTTTTATAACCGAGGAAACTTTAGAAATAGGTAAATTCAAAACAGAAAGAAATGTAGAAATGCAGATGTACGAGGAGTGATCAAAAAGTTTCCGGAATGGCTTCACAACAATGCTGACGCTGAGATTTCTTTAATTATTGCCCAGACTGTACATGCAGCGTTCCTTCCCGATAAAAATGAGCGGTCACGTGACTTCCTGTAACCATGCAGTGACGAGGTAGACGCTGTGAAGTGAACACGTGTTTTGCACATGCTGCGATTTTTCCGCGTAGTGAAAATGTCAGATTACGAAGAACAAATAACGAACATTCAAATGTTGCTTTAAACTCGGTAAAACTGTAACAGAAGCCTATGAAATGTTAAGAACAGCTTATGGGGAGGAAGTTATGGACAAACCTCAAACATTTGAGTGGTTTTCGAAATTTAAAAGTGGTGTGACATCAGTTAAAGTTGCAGATCGTTCGGGGCGACCCTGTTCCAGAAAAATTTATGAAAGTATCATTCACGTGAGGGAGATGGTCTTAATTGATAGGCAAATTACAATAAGAGAACTTTCTGGCTCATTAGGACTCTCCTTTGGAAGTGTTCAAAGCATTTTGAAACACAATTTGGACAGGAGAAGAATTGCCGCCAAGTTCGTGCCCCGCCTGCTTTCAAATGACCAAAAGGAAAGCCGTGTGATTGCCTGTACAGATCTTAAAGAACAGCTACAAAATGACCCACAGTCTATGGAGAAAATTATTACTGGTGATGGAACATGGATTTATGGGTACGATCCAGAAACGAAGCAACACTCTTCCCAATGGAAGAGTCCTTCATCTCCACGCCCGAAAAAGGCCAGACAAGTTCGATCCAAAGTGAAGTCAATGATGATTGTGTTTTTTGACATTAAAGGAATTGTACATAAGGAATTTGTGCCACAGGGTGAAACAGTGAATCAAGTGTTCTACAAACAAGTGCTGCAAAGATTAAGGGAGAATGTGCGCCGCAAACGGCCGGAGAAATGGAGGAGTGGTGACTGGCTCCTGCATCATGACAATGCGCCCGCGCACAAAGCCCTTTCTGTTCGCAAATTTTTGGATAAAAATAAGATGAGTACTGTTCCTCATCCCGCCTATCCTCCAGATTTGTCACCAGCGGACTTTTTTCTTCTCCGCAACTTAAAATGCGACTCCGAGGACTCCGTTTTGAGAACATTAATGTCATCCATCGCGAATCGCAGAAGGCTCTGAAAATATTGAAAGAAGAGGGACCCTCAGAGGTGCTTCCAGCAGTGGCAGAAGCGCTGGGTCAAGTGTATCAACTCCCAAGGAGACTATTTTGAGGCTGACAGTGCAGATTAGACAACACAAACTGTTGTGTAGTATGTATGACGTCATTCCTGAAACTTTTTGATCACACCTTGACACTTTTTTTTTTTTTTGGTAATGTTAACAGATTTTAAATTATTCCATCTTATATGTATACACACCTTTGCATATTTCATTTGACGGATATGCCTAAAAGTTTGCCATCTAGTTTTTCTTTCCAATGAGCTCGTTAACACGACTGAACATTCGAATATTATTTCCACATACTGAATAATGCTTCGTTGGTAGAATTACATTTATACTTTCCCTACCATATACTTAGTAGGCAGAGGAAGTATTGTATTCCACTTAACAATTCGATATCGAGATTCCACCTGAAATACACGTTTCGAGGCTCCTGAATCCAAAGGAATTATTTGTGTGTATGAACAATATAACTCAGAAAAGACATACCAAACCAATGCCAAAAAATGATAATACTAAACTTGGTATTAAGTTCATTATATTCCAAATATACGACATGAATAACTGGAAGTTATTTCCGGGCTGTTTTGTCATGGCCTGCTGGAGATAGATGCTGACGCAGTACAACCTTCTCCTAGAAGACTTCGACAGCGCCACTGAAGATGTCTACCGTAGTTGTAGACGAAACGTCTGGAACATCTATCTCAAGCAGACGACGGCAAAACAGCATGGAAATAACTGTCGATTATACTGACTCCGGCCGAAAGCCTACGTTCTCCCCTACGACATGAATTTTCAAGAAAATTTCCCCACCCCAAACTACCCCTTAAAATTGAATTAAATTGCGTTTTTATTTATGGATGCTATTTAGCTGCTGTAGTCCTTAGCGTCCCATTCCATATTGGGTGTGAAAGACCGATAATTTTGCTCAGAGGCCTCTTTATCAGGCTTGACACGGGACCACTGGCTTTACTTCCCTTCCGAAGGAAGCCATGCTAAGGATTTTTACGCCCGAAAAAATCCAGCGCCCTTCACCGGGTTTGAGCCCGCGACCTCGGGAACTAGAGGCAACTACCCCTTACATGGAAATGTTTTCGTTGTCTTTGATTTTGTCAAAAGGGCTCTAACAATTTATCATATACAGAGCGTCCGTATATTGCGAGCTAAGGACCGTACGCATGTTTGCGCCGTGCACTATTAAACTGGGAGTTTTCCCTTCTAAATCTCCCGCTTACTTCTTACTTACTCACGAGTGATAGTAACATGCACTATAATGACACCTTGCTTGGTGTTCAAAATTATGTCCAGCTGCATTGAGGAATCCCTGGCACCTTCGGGTGAAATTCACACGCATAAGTTCTTCTTGTGTAATCATCATAATTCCTGTTCTTATATTGTCCTTAAATTCGTCTATGGTTTGGGGGCTATGACTATAAACTTTATTTTTAGGGTTCGAATTATGCATCAATTTCGTCAAGTTTTTCCCCCCGTTAGAACATTTCGTTTTCGCTTCTTAGGTTTAGCGTTTAGCGATCCCGTTGTGCTAAACTAATAATTAACCAGACATCTACCTGGAACTGAATGCCAGGAAACTTCTCCTGAAATTCTGTATGCAACTGTCTACATAATTCGGTTTTTAATATATACTTACATAAAAATTCGTTGTTTAAACATGAATTTGTCGGAAGGCATTTCAGTGGACTAATAACAGTAACAAGAACACTCTTAAGCAAATTACGCACAACACAGATGTCTTGAATAAACTTTCACCTTTGAGATGCACAAACTCTAGTGCTTACAGCATGAACAGAAGGTAGCAACTGACGCAGTACGAGTATAACTCACGTAGCCTTGAGCGAGTCATTCACCACTAGTGCGCAGCGAAAAATACAGAGGTCAGTGCAGTGTAGGTGGAGCATGCATATACGCAATCTGTGGCCTCACATACAGCGATCGCCCTGTATTTAAGATATTTACATAATAAAAAATGTGCATCTTAATTTCTTGGAGAATAGCCTACGAAGTCCCCCTTCATTTGGAAGGAATTTTGTTTAGTTTTGTATAACTGGTTAACCATAGGAGATAGAAAAAGACTTACTACACAAAAAATATAGATCCGAATAAAGCGCAGAATACTGTTTTAGTGCCATCACCAATTTCGGGAGTATCAATGTTTATTGGTTTGAATATTTCAATAATTGTATCACTTTTTTGAAGTGCTGTCACTAATCAGTTATTTTTGGCGATGGTAAAGAGTGTGGAATTTCAAGGATATAATATAGCGAGCCGCTTTTAAGTCTTCGAATGTCGCTTCAGATTCTATTCCCCATTTACATAAACAGTGTAGTGATACTGTTTTCGCAATCTCAATTAACATACAGCACAGAGAACAATACGTTTTTGTAGGTAGGTATAAAAATAAACAATAGTGGGTAAAGAATGTCATGTGAATGTAACCCATGAGGTGTTTTATGGTATGTAACTCACATATGTGAATTTGTCATGAATAGAGAAAGGAATATAGTTTATCACGTAAGATTTTACGCTATAGCGTTTTCATCCATCCCTTATAGTTTCATAGTTGCACAAATTTCATTCGAAATGAAGAGGGCTTCACAGAGTTATCACAGAAAACTCAAAATATAAATTTTATTCCTCATGTAAGTATATCAAACATATAATAGTTTAATCAAAATCGTTAGTATCCTATTTAGGAAAATAAAAAATTAAGAAAAATTTGCCTATGTAATGAATAGCTTGAGTAGTTGGGGGAGTGAGGGGAGTCGTTAAAATCTTTCTGTTGTATCCTTGAAAGTGGTGACTTAAATAGGACATTTAGTATTCGCCCTATTTTTCATTTTTAGTGATGCTGTCCACAGAAACGCACAGACAGACCGACAGATATACACACCGTGTTTTAAAACTGTTTCGGGGTGCGGGGGTTTCAAATCGTATAATTATGGTGAACATTTTGGGATGGAGCAGTAATTTAGCTTAGAAAAGCAGTAGAGAAAACAAAAATAAATAAACAAAAAATATCATTTTTTAATGAACCGCAGAGAATTCAAAAATCGAAACATCCTTAAATATTAAATTTCAAACAGAATCAAGCACGCTTAAAAGAATTATCTGTCCGGAAAATATTTAGTTATTTGTTATTATTTCAAAACAAATACTCAAAGGTTTTTGAGTATGATATGTTTGAAATAATGGCATAACCAATAAAATGTATATTTTGAATTGTCTATAAATAACCAACAAATCCCTCTTCATTCTGTGAATTTTATAAACACGAAGATCATAAGATATACGAGGAGAAAACCATACAGGAAAAATATAAGTTTCAATAAAATATTCAGATTATCTTTCTTAGTAGCATTAAACGTTTTCAAAATAAGCTTGTTATAGTTTTAAATTTTCAAGTACATATAAGTGCTTCATCTGACAGAATAAGTTTGAAAATTTGCAATTCTTGGTTTTTTTCCTTTTCCTTCGCTTGTCTTCTATACTTATGATAACATTTAAATGTTGTTTCCGCGTGTTGTAGGGTGGACCATTTAAGTCGAGACTGTACAATATACCCAAAACTAAGCGTTGTAGAAAGAAATGTCTTGAATTAAAGTTGCTTGATATTATGGAGGAAAGCAAATGCCATTAGTTGTGTTTTGTTGGAGTACATTATGATGGCCATTTAGGGTCCATTTACCTTTTTTTAATGGAAACATACATTTTGTATTTCTCATTAGAAAATGGTCTATGAAAAGTTGTTTATTTTGTGATGAGGAAGAAGGAAAAAAAATAAAAAATCTGATGTGTACACTCACATGACTTTCTCCACTCTTGTACAAACTATTTTTTCAAACTCTTATTCTCCATCTACTTCATGTTAATCAAGATAAACATTTGCAGATTCTATCTTATTGCTAATTTTCTTGTAGATGTAAGGGGAATATATATGTACAAGGGCAATATAGAAATACAGTAGCCTTTAAGCACATACATATCTCTTAATAGCTGGTTGCTAGGTGCAGCACTATTCCCTTTGCCACAGATTAATACTCTTTGCATATCCAAGACAAAAAATGAATAACGAATTCCCATTTGAGAAAATAAGTATTGAAAAAGTATTGTTATTACTAGCAATATCTCGAAAATGGTTCACTCAAAAAAAAATGTAAATGACATAAATTGTGTATTTTAACGCGATCTACATTTTTTGTGTAGTAAAATTTTGTCTATCTCTTATGGTTTACCAGTTATGCAAAAGTCGTTCACAATGAAGAATACTTTTGGAGACATTCCCAGAAAATTCAAGATATACATTTTATTTATCATGAAAATATCTTAAACATATGACATTTTAATCAAAATCGTTAGAGCCATTTTTTAGAAATTCAAATTTTCGAAAAATGTTCCATGTAAATGGTAATCTGGGGTGGGGGGATTTTCTTGAAAACCTTCGTGTCGCATCTCTGGAAGATACTGAACCTAAATACCAAGTTTGGTGTTTATCCGACTGTTCGTTTCTGAGTTATGCTGTTCACAGGCAAACACACACACACACACACACACACAAATACACAGATATTGTACACTCTCAACTTAAATGGTCCACCCTGTATAACTAAGCCCATATTCCTTATTATAAATAACTCCTGTATATGTTTATCGTGAACAACACAAATGTATTACATGAGATTATTTTAACATGATTTTCTTAGTAAACGTCGCACAGTCTGAACCATGGTTTTCTGAGCCCTCGTCTGATGTTAAATAAAGTAACAAGAGATTCTAATGTTTTTCTCGCTTTTGAACAAACCTGTGATCAGTAATGGATACAGAGAGAGAGAGAGAGACTGCTATCATTTTACATATCTGTATTGCTGTAGGCCATTGAAATATTTTTTTTCTCTCTTCCGCACGTACAGAATGAACAAACGCTCGCCCGAGCCTGTAGCCATAGTAACGGAAATTATCCCCTTTTTGATATTCGTAAAGCTCGCTATGTTAACATTTTTTCATGCTGTAATGAGCCTTAAAGCCAAAAGGATGACTTTCTATATGTTTATTAGATTTATGTTAATAACAAAGCTAGGCATTGCATTAGCTTACCAAATTGTTTCATTATCTGAAAGCCATTACAATAAAGCTAAGGATCCCAATAAAAATAATGTTTACAGGGCTCTGTTTTCTTTCCTTGGCATTAGAGTGTATTCAAAACGCTAGAAATGAATTTTAGAAATTCAATAGAACACTCAGAGTTTCCAACTTAAATAATCATGCTATAATATATCAATATTTCGCACCTCTAATACAAAAGCACCGAAACTCAAAACTTTCTACTTATACAGGGGAGATTTTAAAATATTTTAATGTTGGGCATAATATAATCCGCATTTTAATTCGAAGGAAAATGCCTGGAAATGCTATTTTATGCGGTTGTCTTATTAAAGCAAAGGCAGACAATTGCAGCAAATCACAGTCAGGAATCTGATCTTGTTGTGGTATTGGTAAACGCTAAAGAACAGTTGAGTGTTGCAAGTAATTAGTTGTCATTTAGCGGATCTTTGTAAAAGTTCTTTGTCCCTGTACATGCTAAAAGAGAGAAAGAGGAACCTAATTATGTGTTATATTATTTTCATGAGATGTGGCCCGGTATGTGATGGGTATGTGATGAGGGGAACGGTATGTGATGGGTTATGGGTAAAACCGCTGCTAAAGGTAAAGGTACGTATCATGGAGAGGTCCCCGGAACCGGGGCAGAGCACCGCATGCAGGCCATTTGGCCCATCGTGTTTCCAACGTGAACCCTGGGAGAGAAGGATGAGGGGAGAGATCCGAAGGGCGCAAGCATGGAGGGGTCCGTAACGTTTCCAGACAGAGCTCTTCCTACGCCGCATGGTCCCTGCCCACAAGCCACCCAGGGGCCCCCGGAGCAGAGCTTCACGCTCAGGAGAGAGCGGTACCGCAGCGACGCCAGGGAAGAAAGCTGTACAGAGCGCAAGCCACCGCCCAGCCGCAACTCGCCGAACACTGTCGCCTGCTCCCACAACCCTGAAATAGATGACAAGCAAGATGATGGATACAGGAAATGAGAGGAAGGAGAGTCGTGGTAGAAATGAACGCCTCTAGCATTCGCCTGGCAACCCGGGGAAGCCACGAAAAATCCATGGGCCAGAATGGGACCCCCTGAATGCGGGCCACAGACATAACCGCCTGAGCCATCCAGCTCGGTGCTTATGCTGCTCTCACGGCTTTCGAAATGATTTCACTCACTTGAATCCATTATAGATCAGTTTACGAATACAGTATTTTCATTACACGGTATTTCAATTAAGCCAGGTTACTTCGGTACATAAATACATTAGGCCAAGGGTGGCGAAAACGACTTCATTCCGCGAGTCACCAAATATACAACACGCACTGCATCTCTCATCGCACGTGAAAAACAAAGGGACGGTTGCAGAGAGGGAACGGCGCCTGCGAGTCAAAATAACTCGCGAAGCACTTTTTCGCCACCTCTGCAATAGGCCAAGTGTGTCGTTCTCCGTGTTGTAGTGGTTACCATGCTAGTCTCTAGTTCCCGAGGTCGCGGGTTCAAACATGGCGGAGGGCGATGGATATTTTTCGGGCGTAAAAATCCTAGGCATGGCTTCCTTCGGAAGGGAAGTAAAGCTGGTGGTCCGGTGTCGTAGATTTACGGCACGTAAAAGAACCTCAAACCTGATAAAGCAAAATTACCGGTCTTTCACGCACAATATAGAATGGGAAACTAAGGACCACAGCAGTTAAAGAACGTCCATAAATAAAACTCAATTTAATTTTTCTTTAGGCCAAGTATTTTTCTTTCCTTTCTTTCTATTTAATAACCCTTGAAAGGGCCCACCTCGCGCCCTCCCAGTGGCGATCAACCAACAAAGTGTATCTCGCCTCCTCGTGTAGTTAGTCTTCGGGTTGGATAGATGGAGAAAGGTGCGGGTATTGCACCCCGGGACTCAATGGTGGTAGATTGAAGGGCTCCAATGCAATGCATGCTGGAGCGGTAGAACATACAGGGTCCTAGGAGATATACTTGACTTTTAGCCCAGTATACCTCCTTGGAAATTCATGCAGGGTATGCACCTTAGCTATTGGGATTGTGAGAGTGGGATGTATATTCCTATGTGTAGGTATGCTATTAGTAGATTAGTCTGTGTGGTGTAGTTATGACTGGGGGATGAAAATGGGGTCATTCTAGATAATAGTAGCATTCATGAGTGTTTGCCAGTTGTACTTAGTCTATCCTCTTCCCGTCTCGTGGGCTGCCTCGTACTGTCTACGTGCGCGTTGCCGCTTTGATCACTGAAACATACTACGGCTAACAAGCAAACATTCAGGGGAGGCAGATAAACATCTCATATGTCTGTTTTTAAATAGGTTTAGAACACCAAATTAAATATTTATATTCCTTGTTTTCTATTCGAGAGCCGCCATTTATAGGGATTTTGACCGATAATTTGGATACTATCATGTGGATGTAACAACAGAACAAATAAGAGAATGGATGAAAAATGCTATTGCGAATACGTTTATACGTAAGTTTACATAGAAATGTATAATTAAACGTTTTGTGATGTTGAGGAACATGTAAGCAATAATTAACTATTTTGACCTTCTCTACAAATGGAATTATTCTTGGTTTATTTCCCGGAGATGCCTCATATATAGATCCCAAAAGCGATCCCCCAGATTTACAATCAGTTCCAGAAGACAATATACACTGTTTTTCGTACACATCATCGTCTTCGGATTCGTTAGTATGAATATTGAGACATTGTAAACGTAAATATGTCATCTTTATCCTAAGCATGATGTTTTATTATTTTACGCAGTTATTTTGCTACAGGGTAGAACATTTAAGTTGAGACTGTACAGTATCTCCAAAACTTAGCGCTGTAGAAAGAAATGCCTTGAATAGAAGTTGCTTGATATTATGAGGGATGGTAAATGACATTACTCGTGTTTTATTTGGAAGACGTTGTGATGGTCATTTTAGGGTCAATTTAATTTTTTAAATAGGAACCTACCCTTTTTATGCTGTTTTCTCACTCCCCATAAAAAACTAAACAACATTTGTATAAAGCACCTTGCAATTGTTCTGACACCAACGTAAAATGGCTGTGCACGAAGAGCGCAATGAATGTTTGGACCATCCATGGATGGTAATTTGAGAGTCAAGTTACGTTTCGTAATTGGGAGTCAACATTTTTTATTTTGTTTCCTGATTCCTCATCACAAAATAAAAAAAAATCCAATGTTCCATTACCGCCAATAGCAATTGTTACTTGCTGGGGCACTTGGCTTTCAGCAGTGGTGTACTATGCGGAACATTTTGATAGCTTTAAATCGCTTAGGGATGAACTGGACAAAGATGATGTTTCATCTGTAGAAATTGTTCAAAATCTGCTCAGTAACAATTGTTTAAGAAATTATGTGGCGTATATTGTTGCTAATTTGAGTTTCTTGTGCGATTCCATCAAAAAAATTCTGATGTGTTACACTCACATGTCTTTCTCTACTCTTGTACAAACTATTTTTACAAACTCTTATTCTCCATTTAATTCATATTAATCGAGATAAACATTTGCAGAAACGATCGTTTGACATGCAAAGAGAATTGCATTTTACACATAGCGACCAGTTCTAAAAATATTTGACTATCGCTTAAGGCGTACTATGTTGCCCTTGTTTTTTATTTGCAAGGGCAATATAGAAATACAGTAGCCTTTAAGCATAGACATATCTCTTAATAGCTGGTTGCTAGGTGCAGCACCATTCTCTTTGCCACAGATTAATACTCTTTGCATATCCAAGACAAAAAATTGAATAACGAATACCCATTTGAGAAAATAAGTATTGAAAAAGTATTGTCATTACTAGCAATATCTCGAAAATGGTTCACTCAGAAAAAAATGTATGACATAAATTGTGTATTTTAACGCGATCTACATTTTTGTGTAGTAAAATTTTGTCTATCTCTTAAGGTTTACCAGTTATGCAAAAGTCATTCACAATGAAGAATACTTTTGGAGACATTCCTAGAAAATTCAAGATATACATTTTATTTGTCATAAAAATATCTTAACATATGATATTTTAATAAAATCGTTAGAGCCATTTTTGAGAAAATTAAAATTTTCGAAAATGTTCCATTTAAAGGGTAGTCAGAGGTGGGGGGATTTTCTTGAAACCTTCGTGTCGCATCTCTGGAAGATACTGAACCTAAATACCAAGTTTGGTGTTTATCCGACTGTTCGTTTCTGAGTTATGCTGTTCACAGACACACACACAGGCACATATACAGACACACACGGACATGTTTCTAAAAAGAATTTTTTTGGATTCAGGGGGTCTCAAAACATGTATTTCCGGTGAAATCTCTGTATCGAATTTTTGGGTGGAATAATACAATACTTCCCCTATTTACTATACGTAGTAGAGAAAGTAGCTAGAAGCAACAAACTAATCTCTTGATAGAAAGTGTTAAAGAAATCGTTAACGTAGAAACGAAAATCAACTCACTCGAAGGCTTAAAAATGAAAATTATAAAAAACAAATCGATGTTTGAAAAAAATACAGGGTTCAAATTATGAGTTAAGCTGCTCAAGTTCTAGAAGGCCATTAAGTAGACATTGAGAATGTAAATGCTAGTGACGTACCTCATGAAATGTGCAAGAGTGACATCATGTGACGTAGAACGATCTGCCGGGCAGTGGTCCGTGACAATCGGCAGATTTAGACAATTTAGAGAAGGCATGTGTTGTGCATTGTAACTCCAAAGAATTTCCAACAATTGACATGTGATATCAATAATCCACCACTGGTGAGTTATCAAAACAGTTCTTTTTAATTACATTTTTTCTATTATGTAAAATTAAAGAAAATATTTTTGTATTTTAGTAAATATTTTGAACCTTTTAACACATTTTTCTTGATTTTTAAACAGTTCTTTTTAATTACATTTTTTCTATTATGTAAAATTAAAGAAAATATTTTTGTATTTTAGTAAATATTTTGGACCTTTTAACACGTTTTTCTTGATTTTTAATGCATAAAAAATATTTAAATTTAACTTTTTGGCACCTAAAAATCCGTTCCTTACTTATGATGTTCCAGAATAAGGGTTTATAAATGGCTGTGACGTGTATTGTAATTCTCCGCGAGTTGTATGATTCTGCATAATTATATATTTATCAATGCTGCATCTAAAAGTAACAGTAAATCTAACACTTTTATCTACCCCTCCTGAATGTTTGCTAGTAAGTGAATTAACTTAGCATTACCCTAGTGAGTTATAGATTAGGATACTACGCTGAAATTAAGTTAAATTAATCCCTATGTGCTATCTAAACTATTGAAAAATTGTATTAATTCTAATAAAGTATGACTTCGTAATAGCTTCATTTGAGTGTCTTCTAAATTGTTTGTTATCTTGGAAATTGTATATATTATTGTATTTTATATGTACCTTAACCTGTGAAACCATAGCCGTAAAACGTATTCCCTTATTGTCATGCATGATGGTGTCCCTCTTATCCCCGGGGAGCAAGGACTTCAAGGGCTACAGGGTCATTGTAGTTCAATATAGTCATGTGTAATACTTTAAGGGAATCTTACTAGCCCTAGCAGTAAGATATTTTTGAATGCCTATTTCGGGATCTACCAGGCCGAAGATTCGGTCAAATAGAGATAGCGGTCTCTCATGTTTATTACCATTAGCTTCATAATCCCCGAAATTAAAATTCAGTTTTATTTATGGACGCTCTTTAACTACTGTAACTCTTATCGTCCCATTCTATATTGGGCGTGAAAGACCAGTAATTTTGCTCAGAGGCCTCCTTATCAGGTTTGAGGTTCTTTTATGTGCCGTAAATCTACGACACGGGACCACCGGCTTTACTTCCCTTCCGAAGGAAGCCGTGCTAAAGAGTTTTACGCCCGAAAAAATCCATCGGCCTCCGCCGGATTTGAACCTTCGAGCTCGAGAACTAGAGGTTAGCATGGTAACCACTGCACCATGGAGGACGACTCATAATCACCGAGTTCTTGTATTAGACATTACTGTCTTTTCTTTTAGTTGGTCGCCACCGTGTTTTTTTGAAATTATGCATCGTATATGCAGAATTGCCTTTAATTTATGTTCGTCGTCAAATAACTACTCATTTACATTCAATAATATCGAGCGGGATGGCTCAGGCGGTAATGTCTGTGGTCCGCTTTCGGGAGGTCGTGGGTTTGATTTCCGTGGCCGACCTTCCTGACCTATGGGGTTTTCGGAGGTTTCCCCGGGTTGCCAGACAAATGCTGGGAAGGATCATTAGTCCTCCGAGTTTCCTGTACCTCCATTTCATCTCCATTCTCATTTCACTTCACTTTTCATCTGCTACTTCTTTTGGAATTGCAAGTGTCGGCGTGAGGTCTCGGCGTGTGCATGGCAGGGGAAAAGGATGCTCTGAGTAAACCTTCGTCCCCGGACTGCGAGTGATCTTCGGGTCCCGGGCCCTCCAGGGGATATGTATACCCACAGGACAAGGGGGCCGGCTACACCAGATACACTAGTCCCTACATTCAATAATATTACGATTTTACTTACAATGGGTATCATACTATGCATCATTTAGAATATGTTAAAGTAATATTTCAATTCTGGTGTGATATACGCCTAGTGCATTTGATACTTGAACATAACAGCTCTTGCCTTTGATTAACTGTATTAAAGTATATAGTGGAGGCTTAAATGCACGTTAAAATGCCCACAACGTGGAAGCAAAGCGTCGAGGTGATAATCCAACTGTACCTATCGTATAAGACTGGGTTAGAATTTAGAAATCCCCGAGTTTCAGAGTTCAAGATAGCTCAGAGTGTCATGAAGTAATAACCATGATACTGGGGTCATTACTTCAGTGTTGGAAATTACATAGTAGCTTAATCCCCCTTTGACGCTTAATAAACCTCCATTGTGTGAATGTACAAATCAGTTATAATGGCTGGAATTTTAAGGTCAATTAGAAATAGTTAAAACTAATATATGTGGTCTTCTGGTCGGCGCACTAAATGCAAATTATACAAATAATACAACAATAATTCCACAGCCATAGTTAGTAGAAGTTAAATAGCCTTCGCTGAATTTTACTAAGAAACATTTCTGTTTAACCGTTATTTTATTTCTAGTACACGAAAGCTTTTTAAGCTCTCTGCAGTTTTCTTCCATTTGGTATTTAATGCTGGTTAAACACAGGAAGGAATAAATATGAAAAAAGAAACATACGAAACAAAAGAACTATTTTACTTTTCTACTCCATACTTTTAGAATGTAGAGAAAGTATCGTATTAAATCCCCCCCCCAAAATGTATATATTGATTTCACCATAAATACGCCTTTTAAGGTCCACTGAATATAAACAAACATTTAGAAAAATGTCTTTGTCGGAAAAGCAACAAATAAATTTAAGTTCAGCATCTTACAAAGTTGCGACACAAACATTTTCAAGAAAATCACTCCATACAAAACTGCCCTTTACATGGATTTTTTTTCTCGAAAAAATGGGTCGAACTATTTTGAATGAGATACCATAAGAATGTTTAAGATATTTGCACGGCTAATAAAATGCTTATCTTGAACTTTTTAGAATGGTCTGTGATATTTTCTTCATTGTAAATTAATTTTGTATAATATTGTATTACGGTAAATCTAAGAGAAAGAGAGAGATTTAACATACAAAAAGTTTTGATCTAGTTAAAACATGCATGTTGAATGTGTTAAAAATATTATTTTCTGATGATTTTAATTTTTCGGTGCTTTGTCATAGATTTTTATTTTTTCTACTATGTAGAGTAAGTATATTCCACCCAAAAATTCGATACCGAGATTTCACCGGAAATACATGTTTCGAGACGCCTTGAATCCAAAAAAATCTGATGTGTTACACTCACATGACCTTCTCTACTCCTCTACAATCTAATTTTACAAACGCTTATTCTCCATATGCTTCATGTTAATCGAGATATCGAGATGTCAGTCTTATTGCTAATTTTCTTGTAGATGCAAGAGGAATATGGTAGCTTTTAAGCGATAGTGAAATATTTTAACGCTGGTTGCTATGTGGAGTATTCCATTCTCTTTGCATGTCCAGGACATAAAAAAAATGAAAAACGAATTTGAGAAAAAGTATAAGTTATGGAAAATTTAAGGAAATAACAAGCAATATCTCGAAAACGGTTCACTCAACAAAAGAAATGTATATGACATAAGTTGTGTATTTTAACGCGATCTACATTTTTTGTGTAG
This sequence comes from Deroplatys truncata, assembly GCA_030765065.1. Taxonomy (NCBI): domain Eukaryota; kingdom Metazoa; phylum Arthropoda; class Insecta; order Mantodea; family Mantidae; genus Deroplatys; species Deroplatys truncata. The sequence continues at coordinate 124,577,129 of CM060980.1, read as the reverse complement.
TAAAGTTTTGTCTATCTCTTATGGTTTACCAGTTATGCAAAAGTCGTTCACAATGAAGAATACTTTTGGAGACATTCCCAGAAAATTCGAGATATACATTTCATTTCTCATGACATTATCTTAAACATATGATATTTTCATCAAAATCGTTAGAGCCATTTTTGAGAAAATTAAAAGTTTCGAAAAATCTTCCATGTAAAGAGTAGTCTGGGGTGGGGGGATTTTCTTGAAAACCTTCGTGTCACATCTCTGGAAGATACTGAACCTAAATACCAAGTTTGGTGCTTATCCGACTGTTCCTTTTTGAGTTATGCTGTTCACAGACACACACAGACACACACACACACACACACACACACACACACACACACACACACACACACAGACACACACACGGACATGTTTCCAAAAATGTTTTTTTTTGATTCAGGAGGTCTCAAAACATGTATTTCCGGTGAAATCTCGGTATCGAATTTTTGGGTGGAATGCAATACTTCCCCTACTTACTATACGTAGTAGAGAAAGTAAAAAGCATTTTTGGAAACATGTCCGTGTCTGTCTGTGAACAGCATAACTCAGAAATGAACAGTCAGATAAACACCAAACTTGGTATTTAAGTTCAGTATCTTCCGGAGATGTAACACGAAGGTTTTCAAGAAAATCCCCCCACCCCAGATAACCATTTACATGGAACATTTTTCGAAAATTTCAATTTTCTCAAAAATGGCTCTAACGATTTTGATTAAAATCTCATATGTTTAAGATGTTTTCATGACAAATAAAATGTATATCTTGAATTTTCTGGGAATGTCTCCAAAAGTATTCTTCATTGTGAGCGACTTTTGCATAACTGGTAAACCATAAGAGATAGACAAAACTTTACTACACAAACAATGTAGATCGCGTTAAAATACACAATTTATGTCATATACATTTTTGTTGTTGAGTGAACCATTTTCGAGATATTGCTTGTTATTCCCTTAAATTTTCCAATACTTACACTTTTTCTCAAATGAGAATTCGTTATTCATTTTTTTTTTGTCCTGGACATACAAAGAGAATGGAATACTCCACATAGCAACCAGCTCTTAAAATATTTGACTATCGCTTAAAGCCTACCAATTCCCCTTGCACCTACAAGAAAATTAGCAATAAGATTAACATGAAGCATACGGAGAATAAGCGTTTGTAAAAATAGTTTGTACAAGAGTAGAGAAAGTCATGTGAGTGTAACACATCAGATTTTTCATTTTGTCTCTACGTACATAGCAAGCAGAGGAGGTACTGCCTTCCATCCAAAAATTCGATACCAAGATTTTCACCGAAAATACATGTTTTGAGGTCGCCTGAATAAATAAAAAAAGGCAGTTTAGAAAACGTAGCTCAAGTCGAACAAATACCAAATTTGTTATTTAAGTTCAGTACCATCCAAGATGCGAACGAGGATTTTCAAGTAGATCCTTCCAACCCAAACTACCCCTTTCATGGAACAAACTACCCTTGATTTTCTAAAAACATTTCACTAACAATGTTGATTAAAATACCATACATTTAAGACATTTATATGACAAACAAAATAATTATCTTGAATTTTCTGAGAATAGCCTGAAATTCTCTTCATTCAGAAGGAATTTTGAATAATTTTGCATAACTGATAAGCGTTAACAGATAGACAAAAATATAATACATAAATATCTGATGTGATGCATTCATATGTCTTTCCTTACCTTCTATTTTTACTTTCTCTACTACGTATAGTAAGTAGGGGAAGTATTGTATTCCACCCAAAAATTCGATACCGACATTTCACCGGAAATACATGTTTTGAGACCCCCTTAATCCAAAAAAAAGCATTTTTGGAAACATATCCGTGTGTGTGTGTGTCTGTCTTTGTGTCTTTCTGTGAACAGCATAACTCAGAAACGAACAGTCGGATAAACACCAAAGTTGGTATTTAGGTTCAGTATCTTCCAGAGATGCGACACCAAGGTTTTCAAGAAAATCCCGCCACCCCACATTACCCTCTACATGGAAGATTTTTCGAAAATTTTAATTTTCTCAAAAATGACTCCAACGATTTTGATTAAAATATCATATGTTTAAGATATTTTCATGACAAACAAAATGTATATCTTGAATTTTCTGGGAATGTCTCCAAAAGTATTCTTCATTGTGAACGACTTTTGCATAACTGGTAAACCATAAGAGATGGACAAAATTTTACTACACAAACGATGTAGATCGCGTTAAAATACACAATTTATATCATATACATTTTTTTTGTTGAGTGAACCATTTTCGAGATATTGCTTGTTATTCCCTTAAATTTTTCAATACTTATTTTCTCAAATGGGAATTCGTTATTCATTTTTTTTGTCTTGGATATGCAAAGAGTATTAATCTGTGGCAAAGGGAATGGTGCTGCACCTAGCAACCAGCTATTAAGAGATATGTATGTGCTTAAAGGCTACTGAATTTCTTTATTGCCCTTGTAAGTATATATTCCCCTTGCATCTACAAGAAAATTAGGAATAAGATAGAGTCTGCAAATGTTTATCTCGATTAACATGAAGTAGATGGAGAATAAGCGTTTGTAAAAATAGTTTGTACAAGAGTAGAGAAAGTCATGTGAGTGTAACACATCAGATTTTTATTAGTAAGTATACAAACTGTTCTTAATATAGCTAGAGGTAAGAGAAAGTGTGAATGTTTGACATCAGATTTTTGTATTTACGCAGTCTACGAATTATAATCATACTTTGATTATAATCTATATTCATTCTATTCGTGATATGTCATAAAACTAGCGCTAGCTTTGGACGTACAGAGCTTACTAATGCAGCAACTAAACTATGTGATCATTGCCACCGCTGAACGATGGAAGCCATGTAAATCTAAGCACGCGCCGTGTAGCAAGTAGGTGAACTGTGTAATCATTGCATCTTTGGACCTTAATGTCTATTGTTTAGGAGCATTGTGTTCCTGAAGTGTATAATGTGCTAACAAACCCCGCTTTGTGTGCAGCATTTGCTTAAAGGTCGTTAATGTAGAATGTTTGTATTGTACCCAATGTTGGGCACGATTTACGTGAATTACATTGGTAGGTCCATGGTTCGTGCGCTGCTTCAACAATGCAACACTTAGTTAACAGGCTGCCACTAACGTATCCTTCTTCAGGCAAAACGTACATTTATTTGTATGTTTGTTACCGTGGAAATAAAAATGGGGAAAATAAACCTAGGTATATGAGGGATTCCTAAAGTTTGATCTTTATTCTGGACATTAAGGCAATGACCGTTGAAATTTCTAAAAAGTGTGATTACTTAATAATTGATTTAATATTAATGGCAACACGAAGTTAAAATTGCATCGTAAACCTACATTTTTTGAAATACTTGACATCTTGTTTAGTAATAATTTGGAAAAGGCTTCACTTACACCAACAAATTAATGTACCAGCACCGCAGAAAGCATGCTCATAGTAATTTGCAGAAATGGCTTAATATTTAGAAACTCCTATTTTAATACAATTCCAAACTAATTTATTTTGTTGACCTTTTAATTGTTAGCTAATTAGCTAAATTTCAGCATCAGAGTTACCAAAATACAGGGGGATTTATGACGAACTGACATATTTGTTTAATTATTCTGTTTGAAATTCACTCAATGCCGCAATTTTAGCACCAAATTATGCATAATGTTCTGGACTTTCGATCTCCTGCCACTAGATGCGCAGATGTTCATCTTTTATTCGTAATTGTTAGTTTTATTCTCGACAACTGTTTTTGAGATTTTCTTCTAGTCAACGTGAAAACGGAGTAGACATTAAATGAAGGACTCTTTCTTGTAAAGCAATGCTGTATTACGAATTCAATTACAGCTACTCAAAGGGCATACCAGAGGGAATTTGTTGTTCGGAATCCTCCCCCTAGGAAACACAACTCTGGGACTGGTAAACAAATGGAAACAACTGTATCTCTGGTGAGTGAAAAACACAAAACTCGTTCATCTAGGCTTCCTACGGCTGTTGTAGACGTAAGAGCACGACTGGATCAGTCGCCCAAAATATAATTAAGACGTTTGTCGCAGGAGAAGGGTACAACTACTGAATGTGTCAGAGAGCTGCGAAAAGTGCAGGCCTAAAGCTGTATAGGATTGCGGTTGTCCATCAGTTACAGGAACCAGATAAGGATAGACGAATGAATTATTGTCTTTGGTTTCAGGTGTTCATTGTGCAAAATGCTGTCCTATTGTCTATCACGTGGTTCACAGATGAAGCATGGTTCCATTTATCCGGCTATACGCCAATGCACCCGGTTAAATTCGGAGTTTGGTGCGCAATATCCGCACAGAGAATAGTGGGAGAAATGTTTTTTAAACAATGTAAACACTGCAGAATACTGGCGGATTTTCATGGAGTTTGCTGAGCAACTAGATGATATAGAGTCTGAGTCAAGGATATTTTCAGCAGGACGGCGCTACATGCCATACATCAAATGAAACCATGACACTAATTGCAAGTTTCTTTGACGACAGGATAATTTCCAAGAACCTGTGGCCACCGGATTTGACATCGCTAGACTTCTTTCTATGTGGTTACTTAAAAGACAGGGTTTAAGCCACACGTTCCCAGACATTGGATGATCTAAAGCCAACATTACACAGGAGATTCAGGCTATTGATAACAGAGTCCTCCGAGTGGCCAGTAACGTGGAACGTTGTGCCTTACGCAGGATGGATTTTCAACATTTGCTATAGAGGTAAATAATCTGCCAAAATTCCTTTGCATTTCAGGTATAAAAAGTCGTTTTGAAACAATTTAAGAAATAAATGTGTCAGTTGTTCATAAATCTCCCTGTATAAACCGAAATTATAATACCTATAAAGGTAAAAACATTTGTAAAAATGTTTTTTCGAGTAGCAGAAACGTGTACGTGTAAATAAAGGATTCTGCAACCACTGTCATTTGTTTTATATTTGCTGCGCCACTACCCCGTACTTGACCTCTTTAAAAGGAAAAAGGTACAACTGATGGGGAGAGGAAATAGAAAGATTGCTAGTACGCCTGTGTATTTCTTCAGATTCCCTTTAATGCCAAGAAGGAATTCCCTGGCGAAGATTACGAGCTTAAAACAATTTATCGCCCCAGTTGCAGCAGCTAATAAAGTAAATCATCTGGCTCTATGGCGAGGAGGAAAAATTCCAGCAGGAACGTCTATCATATTTCTCAATCAAGTCAAAAAACCTGAAGAATGAAGTCAAAGACTATTCTGCGTTATGTTGACTTGCTCAGAAAGCTTCCTTAGCAGATGTTTTATTCTGATAGGTTACACAGATGAAAAATTAAAGCAGTACATAATAAAACTAGGATAGATATTTAAGGAAACTTAACCAACCGGAAGGGTGGAATCAAACTGAAAAACTCAGTGTGCCGTAGCCGAGATTTTAACCACGGATCTTTTGCCGCTGATCTAATCAACTCAGCTACCATGGCAACATAGTAAAGCCCCAACTGACTCACATTTTCCCGGTAAACAAAAGGAGTTCTCAGATTTATTTTGAGATAACATACCCCAATGGCGACTTACAATATCGTATGTACAAAGAGCGCCAAAGAAAATCGCACTACACCTCGCATCTGTGTCACATTATTTATCGCTATACGTGGCCTTGCGAAGCCATGGCCATTTCATTCTTTGCTTTAGGCCGCGGTGTAAGGCTGCGTCAGTACTGCTAAATAGTTGCACTAATAACCACAACAAAGGTTACAAAATAGCGTAGAAACGAAATATATGTTTACGCTTTCGATCGTATTGGCTAAAAGAGAAAGAGGTTGAGTGAGTGCATTCAGTTTGCCATATAGGTCTCTTATCGTGATTGGTAGTACATACATTATCGGCTAGTGCAGGTCACGCCTATGAAAGGGTTAAAATCAAAGGGGAAAACTTGATAAGTGCCCAGGTTAGCGAAATATAGAATGTGTAGTGTGAGAAGATTTTCATGGGGTGCAAATTAAAGCTTGAATAGTATTCACTAAATACATAGAAAGGCAGCACCTTATAACAAAAAATAAACAGAACTGTATTCTCATAGTGATATTGTTGTTGCATAGAAGCAAACATAACTGAATAATGAATAAATGCAGCAGTATTTTTCCCTCTAATTCAAACTATCATTGGTTAATATACCTTTACAAACATATTGCTGATCAAAGGAATACAACATGATTACAGACAAAAATATAACTAAATTTTATTGCTATAATATGTATGTCATACTCGATAAACCATATCTCTAGTTTCCAAACATGATCAGTCAATTATTACAAAAGAGTAATTTCTATTTAGTAAACGAATAACATCATCTGCGGATGTTTTACGGGGAGTGCCGACTTTCTGATAAGTATGTAGACCGTCTTCCCCACTTTCCTGGAATATCTTTATCCAATAATTTACTGTAAAAACCCTTTTATGAACGGCCGTTGCAACTGTTGCAACAGTACGACCAGCCTTCCACATACACTACGTAATCAAAAGCATCCGGACACCTGGCTGAAAATGACGTACAAGTTCGTGGCGCCCTCCATTGGTAATGCTGGAAGTCAATATGGTTTGGCCCATCCTTAGCCTTGATGAAAGCGTTCACTCTTGCAGACATACTTTCAATCAGGTGCTGGAAGGTTTCTTGGGGAATGGCAGCCCATTCTTCACGGAGTGCGGAACTGAGGAGAGGTATCGATGTAGGTCGGTGAGGCCTGGCGTTCTGAAACATCCCAAAGGTGTTCTATAGGATCCAAGTCAGGATTATGTGCAGGCCTGGCCATTACAGGGATGTTATTGTCGTGTAACCGCTCCGCCACAGCCCGTGCAGTATGAACAGCTGATCGATCGTGTTGAAAGATGCAATCGCCATCCCCGAATTGCTCTTCAACAGTGGGAAGAAAAATGGTGCTTAAAATATCGATGTAGGTCTGTGATCGTGCCACGTAAAACAACAAGGGGTGCAAGCCCCCTCCAGGAAAAAACGACCACACCATAACACCACCACCTCCGAATTTCACTGTTGGCACTACACGCGCTGGCAGATGACGTTCACCGGGCAATCGCCATTACCACACCCTGCCATCGGATCCCCAATTTGTGTACCGTGATTCGTCACTCCTCACAACGTTTTGCCATTGTTAAATCGTGTAATGTTGACACTTCTTACACAAAGCGAGGCGTCGTTTGGCATTTTCCTGCGTGATGTGTGGCTTATGAGCAGCCGCTCGACCATGGAATCCAAGGTTTCTCACCTCACGCCTAACTGTCATAGTACTTGGAGTGGATCTGATGCACTTTGGAATTCCTGTGTGATGGTCTGGATAGATGTCTGCCTATTACTCTTTATGACTCTCTTCAAATATCGGCGGTTGCTGCCAGTGAACAGACGAGGTTGGCCTGTACGCTTTTGTGCTGTACATGTCCTTCACGTTTCCACTTCACTATCACATCAGAAACAGTGGACCTAGCGATGTTTAGGAGTGTGGAAATCTCGCGTACAGACTTCCGACACAAGTGACACCCAATCACCTGACCACGTTCGAAGTCCGTGAGTTCCACGGAGCGTCCCATTCTGCTGTTTCACGATGTCTAATGACTACAGAGGTCACGGATAATGAGTACCAGGCAGTAGGTGGCAGCACAATGCACCTAAGATGAAAAACGAATGTTTGTGGGGTGTCCGGATACTTTTAATCACATAGTGTACCTACAATACGCCCACGAGTAATTTTGCTAGTATACGGAATGACAGGTTCTGAGACAATAAACATGTTTTGGTTTCAATAACACTAGAAAAAGCAAAGGCATCAACCTCCCCTCTTTTCCCCCTTATTGCTGTGTTATCAAGCCACCACGCTCTGTGATAGGTAAGGTGAAGGACACACCCAAAACCACCCCAGAAAACGATACAAATTCCGCCGAAGATTTTCTTTGGCACTGTTTGTACCTTACATCCCAGGCTTCATAGTTAACCACTATTAGGTCAATGCTATGACAAGAATTTCTCAATGTGATTGATTATACGTATCCAACTCCAGCCTACACACGTCGTGAGTGGAGGAACGGTTACTTATCATTTACGAATAGGAGCTGTTTTACTGTACATACACCTCCAGTAGGCGTTTGGAGAAATTTTCAAGCGCATACCCTTTGTTACTTTCCGGTTATCATACACATAACTTAAACCATAACAACTTCTTGCTTCTTATGCTGTGGATCTGGGTAGAAATTCCAGTCTGATTAAACTACCTCGCTCAAGTTTTTATTCCTATGTTTCTTATGCCCTTAATTAGGGAACTTTAGCCCTTTCGATCCCCAAAGATCATTTACGCATTCAATCTGTAGTTGCATTTAACTTTGGGTTGAAGAGCTTCCAAAAAGTATACAAGGAATAAAGAAACTGATGTGATACCTTCACATGATTTTAGTGGGTATACAAACCATCTTACTAAAGCTTATTTTTATTTCTACTTCATTTTGATCCAAATAAATCTTTGTAGACATAGCTACAGCACAAATTTCGTTATAGATACAAAGAGAACAGCGATAGTCAAATATTTAAGAACTGGACGCTGGTCTTAAAATTCCATACTGTTTCAATGGAATCTCGAGAAGCAACTGAATGTTGACAGGGCTTTAAAAGAATGACTAAGTGCATATTAAACAATTCAACCATTAACAATGAATATCTCAGAAATGGCTGATGCCCCCCAAAAAGTTATGTGTGTGTTAAATTGTGTTTTAAAGAGATCAACATTTTTTATGTAGTACGTTTTCGTCTATCGCTTAACGTTTACCAGTTATATAAGATTATACAAATTTCTTCAGAGTGAAGAGGACTTCACAGGCTATTCTCAAGAAATTCAAGATATACATTTTATTTATCATGTAAATATCTTTAATATATGTTATTTTAATTAAAATCTTTAGAGCGATTTTGGAAAAAATAAAAATATCAAAAAGTGTTGGATGTAAGGGTAGTTGGGGTGGGGATTTCTTAAAAATCTTCGTGTCGTATTTTTGAAAAATACTCAACTTAAATGCCAAGTTTGGTATTTATCTGACTTTTCGTTTCTGAGTTATGCTGTTCACAGACACACACATGAACCTTTTTCTAAAAAATCTGATGTGTTACACTCACATGACTTTCTCTACTCTTGTACAATCTATTTTTACAAACGCCTATTCTCCATATGCTTTATGTTAATCGAGATATCGAAATGTCAATCTTATTGCTAATTTTCTTGTAGATGCAAGGGGAATATGGTAGCTTTTAAGCGATGGTCAAATATTTTAACGCTGGTTGCTATGCGGCGCATTCCATTCTCTTTGCAAGTCCAGGACATAAAAAAATGAATAACGAATTTGAGAAAAAGTATAAGTATTGGAAAATTTAAGGGAATAACAAGCAATATCTCGAAAACGGTTCACTCAACAAAAGAAATGTATATGACATAAGTTGTGTATTTTAACGAGATCTACATTTTTTGTGTAGTAAAATTTTGTCTATCTCTTATGGTTTACCAGTTATGCAAAAGTCGTTCACAATCAAGAATACTTTTGGAGACATTCCCAGGAAATTCAAGATATACATTTCATTTCTCATGACATTATCTTAAACATATGATATTTTCATCAAAATCGTTAGAGCCATTTTTGAGAAAATTAAAATTTTCGAAAAATCTTCCATGTAAAGGGTAGTCTGGGGTGGGTAATTTTCTTGAAAACCTTCGTGTCGCATCTCTGGAACATACTGAACCTAAATACCAAGTTTGGTGTTTATCCGACAGTTCGTTTTTGAGTTATGCTGTTCACAGACACACACACACACACAGACACACAGACACACACACACACACACACACACACAGACACACACACGGACATGTTTCCAAAAATGCTTTTTTTGGATTCAGGAGGTTTCAAAACATGTATTTCCGGTGAAATCTCGGTATCGAATTTTTGGGTGGAATGCAATACTTCCCCTACTTACTATACGTAGTAGAGAAAGTAAAAATTCTGTTATTTGGATTCAGCGGGGCTCAAATTACATACCTCGATATCGAGTTATTTTACTTTCTCTACTATGTATAGTAAGTAGGGGAAGTATTGTATTCCACCCAAAAATTCGATACCTATATTTTACCGGAAATACATGTTTTGAGACCCTCTGAATCCAAAAAACGCATTTTTGAAAACATGTCCGTGTGTGTGTATGTCTGTCTGTCTGTCTGTGAACAGCATAACTCAGAAACGAACAGTCGGATAAACACCAAACTTGGTATTTAGGGTCAGTATCTTCCAAGGATGCGACACGAAGGTTTTCAAGAAAATCCCCCCACCCCAGATTACCCTTTACATGGAATATTTTTCGAAAATTTTAATTTTCTCAAAAATGGCTCTAACGATTTTGATTAAAATATCATATGTTTAAGATATTTTTATAACAAATAAAATGTATATCTTGAATTTCCTGGGAATGTCTCCAAAAGTATTCTTCATTGTGAACGACTTTTGCATAACTGATAAACTATAAGAGATAGACAAGTTTTTACTACACAAAAAATGTAGATCGCGTTAAAATACACAATTTATGTCATATAATTTTTTTTTTGGAGTGAACCAATTTCGAGATATTGCTTGTTATTCCCTTAAATTTTTCAATACTTATTTTCTCAAATGGGAATTCGTTATTCATATTTTTGTCTTGGATATGCAAAGAGTATTAATCTGTGGCAAAGAGAACGGTGCTGCACCTAGCAACCAGCTATTAAGAGATATGTCTATGCTTAAAGGCTACTGCCAAATTGCCCTTATAGATATATATTCCCCTTACATCTACAAGAAAATTAGCAATAAGATAGACTCTGCAAATGTTTATCTCGATTAACATGAAGTAGATGGAGAATAAGCGTTTGTATACATAGTTTGTACAAGAGTACAGAAAGTCATGTGAGTGTAACACATCAGATTTTTTTTTTGATTGGACTGCAATACCTTGTCTACTTCTCTGTACGTGATAGAGAAAGTAAAAAACACTTGCAGACTTTCCAGCATGTCCGTCAGATGACGTGATTAGGAAAGTGTAAACATGCAATGCGAACTATATCGAGAAAGTTAAGGCTGCGAAAAAAAGTTCACAAAGGCCGTGTACTTTAATGAGCTCTACGTTTTTACTGCAGCAAGTTTTTATTTATCTGCTATGATTTACCAGTTAATTGTTACTATACAAAATTCTATCAGGATGAAGAGCACTTCACAGGTTATTCATAGAAATTTCAAGACACACATTTAATTTGTCGCATTAATATTTCAGATATATTATATTTAAATCAAAATCGTTTTAGCCGTTTTTGAGAAAATTAAAAATAATAAAATTTTTCCCATGTAAAGGGTAGTTTGGAGAGAAAGAATTTCATTAAAATATTCATCTGACCTGCTTAAACGGGGTCTGACTCAAATATGAAATTTTATATTTATCCTAATTTTCGTTTTTAAAAATATACTGTTCACAGACAGACACACGTGCGGACGCTGATTTTTTTCCAAAAATTCTTATTTGATTACGTAAACCTCAAAACGTATATTTCTAGTGTAATGTTTTTGTGTGGAATACAATACTTTATCTAGCTTCTATAAGTAGGTGAGAGAGAGAGAGAGTTAAAATTACACTATTTCAATTATTACGTTTTTCCAGGAAAAAGAAGAAATTTGATTTGTTTGAAAAAGGTTTTTTACAGACACGAAGCAAATGAAAGGAAGGTCGAAAGAAAGCTGGAGATGAGAGAAAGAATAAAGAAAAAGACCCTCGAGGATAGTAGGATAACAAAAGCATGGCTGTGCAATGGAATGTTTACAGATTTTTACATTATTTAATTATATGTTTACAGGTTACAAACATTTCGTCGTTGTCATCACGTTTTTAGAACTACGTGCTGCTGCGTCCCTTAAGGAAAAATAGTTGCTCGTTTATGTGTTGGCAGTGTGAAACCAGCTCGCTTCTACCATTATGATGTTTTAAATCTCTGTAGCTACCTTTTATGTATTATTTTCGCATGTAAAGGGCTAATATTTTTTGTAAAGCCTGCAGAGTACAATGTGTTTGTTTGCTGTCATATTTTGCTTTATCTTGCATTCATTTTCGGTTTGTCGATAATGAAACTTTGTACTTGGCGAAGATTATAGTAGCATATCCTACTGCCTATGCTTGGTAATTAGCTCCTCATTTCACTTAACGGCAAAACAGAAGCATACAACTTTTAATGGGTAGGATTACCAACTCTCGCAGAACTCTCCCTTGGGCGGTAAAGTTTCCTAAACAAGGGATATTTTCGAAGTGCAAATATAAAAATGGTATGCATTCACATGAACATATACCTACCTCAGCATTATTATGTTGGTCCTGGCCCTACTGCTCTCTCTCTCTCTCTCTCTCTCTCTCTTGATCTTCTCTTTCTTATTATTGTAAGTATTAATAAAAATTCCTTGTTTACTTATTAATTTATCTACCATTTACTTAGTAGGTAGAGAAGTATTGTATTTCATCCAAAAATTTGACATCGACATTTAACCAAAATACATGTTTTGATACTCCCTAAATCCAAAATAATCATTTTTAGGAAAAGGTTTCTGGTGTGTGTGAACAGCATAACTCAAAAACGGAATGTTGGTTAAATACGAATTTCTTATTTAAAATCACGTCTTTCAAGGAAGATTTTCAAGAAATTAGTCTTACCCCAAATTACTCTTTACATGGAAAAATGTTCGATACTTTTTTATTTTCTAAAATATTTCAGTGACGATTTGATTAATATACCACATGTTTAAGATATTTTCAGACAAATAAAAGTACATCTTGGATTTTCCGCGAGTAGCCTGTGAATTCCTTTACATTCTGAATAACATTTGTATACCTGATAAACTTTAAGAGTCAAATAGAATCTAACTACAGAGCCTCGCTATTTATGCATGTCATTTTTTGTGGCGTTAATCGTTTCCGAGATATTCTTTGTTATTGTTTTTTTTTTCAAAAAATATACGTTTTCAAGTGTTAAGTCACTATTCTTTTTTCCTTTTTCCTGGTCCTGTAAAGAGCATAGAAAGTCAAAACCATCACATAGCGATTGGCTTTTTAAAAATCTTACTATCCTTATGCTTAAAACAAAAGTTATAAATCTGTAATAAAAGTTTATCAACAAGAAGCAGAGTATAAGCTTTTGTAAGAACGGTTTGTAGAAGACTGAGTAGAGAAATCTGTGTGGTGAGATAAAGTGATAAGATAAACGCCGAAAATTACACAAAAATTACATTTTTCGTTTTTTGTGCAGTGTTTTAATTGCAATTTCTTCTTTAATATTACGCTATTTTATCATTGTAGGCACAGTGTTTATATTTTAAATATATATTTAAATATTGCAGAGCATCTGACATTCTGTACTGTAAATTCTTCAGTGCAGAGAAACATTGTAACTTCTACACATTTTGGAATACAAAGGTAAACTTTAGCCCATCTTTCAACGGAAGCTTTGTTCTAAAATTTGGTATTGGTGTTAAGTTTGGCAGATTCTATGCTCAAACCATATGCTTTCTTTCTTTGCAAATATATGCTAGATTATTTTCTCCATTTTTGCTTTGAACAGCTTTTTCTGTGAAAGACATTTAATAGTATAAATAACAAGTTTTCTCAGAAACTATTGAAGATATCTAAATTAAACTTAGATATGATAAAAATATTTTAAGTGGATCAATTTCTATGGTAATAATATGGCAGATTTTTAGAAAAAAATACTACTAAATTTTAATCAAAAGATGGTATAATTAAGGAAAAAATCCTATCGTCCTTACCAACCATACTTATCTGATAAAAATGGATCAGTGAACTTAGAGGGCATACAGATACATCCTGTATAAATTTCAGTCCGATAACTTGAGTAGTTGCTGAGATAATGCATCATGAATTTAGTAAATTTAACATTGACAGTATAAAGCTTTTAATCCCCTCTTAAAGAGAGATGATCAGTTTCTGCATTTCCGGTGGAATCTTGATATCGATTTTTTGGGTACAAAAATCGTAATTTTTTTATTAATAATCATGAACTTCTCAGTATGATTAATTTAATGATATCGATGAAGGATGAGGAAGTTTTAATTTTTTTAGGAGCAGGAGTTGTTACGTTATTTGCACCACGTATGGTACAAAGTTTCCGGTGGCCTTCCCCCCAATGTTCACTTTCCGATGGTCTTCGCCCCAACTTTACTTTCCGGTGGCCTTTTCTCTAACTTTACTTTCAACTTTGTATTTTAATGCTTCTTTAAATATTATATATTTAGGTTTGCTCGGCTGCGTCAGTATTAATTTGTAGAAACATGTATTCTTAACAAGGAGTGATGCGGCTAAAGAATGTAGGCTTACACAGATTATAATTTTTACCTCACTACTTTTATTAATCCCTCACACGATTAAATAACACTTCACTTATATAGAGAGATGTGAGATTATTTATTAATTGCACTTTTAAACAGTAAGCTTTATAATATCCTCGCCTTAATGAACTTTTGTCTCACACTGGATACGTATTAAACTTCTCGAGGACGCATCTCGCGTCCAGTTAGGAACACTGTCTACAAGTAACTGAATTCTACCGCCTGAATTTCTGTATTTCAATTTCTGATTGGCTAATCCTACTCCAATAGAATACCTTCATTTAACTTAAGCTTTTTATGGTTGTTGATTGGCTATTAGCAATTAGAATTAGTAGTAGCATTATTAAACGTTCTAATTCATTATTGCGTCTAGGTTACCTCATTGTTACCTCATTGTTAGCAATTTTTGACCTATATTCTTACAGATCCTACATTATTAAATTACGTAATACAAGCATATAACATTATTATATATGTACCCAATAATATAAACAGTAATACAATGACTGTTACATACATTTGATATGTTATTTATACACATGTTGCTTTAAGGCGGGCTGTTATTGAATTTATATATATTATATAATTACATTGAAATCATGTAAGTGTTAAAAACACTGCCTCAAGGAACCGCACGGGCAAACAGCAGAAGTTTCGCTGCATGGTATAAAGCACGGTGATTTGTTTACGGAACACACTATATAATTTTGAAACTCGGTTATTGCCTCTGACGGAACTATTATTTATGCTCCATTTTCAGTCTCGCCATACTCCATGTGATACATTCATATGAAAATTGGAATCATAAACCGTTATATCATAGCCAGCACGGCCATAAAATGATATCAATCAATTCCGGACCATCGCCCTTAATTGGATGTGAATATCTCTGTCGTGATTACGCAAGAACGTGCCTATATCTTGACACCTTAACCAGTAATTGTGTTACGACACTCCCTTTGTTCATTAGCGTTGTGTAACGCAGGGGAAATTTGCCCCGCTGCTCCCCTAGCCAGGGGTCGCTAGGGACGTATGAGATAAACACGGTGCCCTATTTCATTCACTTCATTGTGATGCGAATGAGGTAATCAACGCGGATAGGGATTTCCAAAAACTGCGCCAGCAAACTCTAAGACGAATACACTTCCATGGTACTTTTTCTTTCTTTATTTCACATGGGTTTCGTTCAATTCACCTTGTGTTCGGTTCATTTAGAAAAAAAAAACCCATTACCCAGTGACACAGGCGTGTTTTTTTAAATTTCAGATGCTATTTTCACTTTCTCTACTGCATGTCTGTGACAAGTGGATGAAGAGTGTATTCCGCCCAAAAGTCAGTTGGTATCGACATTAACAGAAATATACTTTGTTTCATACTATCTGGAATTTCATGTGTTTCTGTATCCAAACCAGTACGTCAAATTGAACTTTTCCGTTTGGTTAGTTTCCGTACTACAACACCAACATCCCTCCAGTTGTTTAATCAATAACTTAACTGTTGGCCCTGCAATGAGCATATGAAACACATGACTGCGTCCAACATAAATGCAGTACAATGTCTAACCAATAAGTAAATTATTTTGACATACTATGAAACAAAGTTCATTTTATTTAAATTTATTTTAAGTCGCTTAAAACTCGCTGGTCATATCGCGACCCCATAAGGATACAAACCACTATAATATATTACATTGTAAATGCACATTAGTCAGACATTAAAGTTTGGCATATATCTTAGTTTGAAACGAAATATTGTACGTAACAGCAAGAAATTGTTTCTTACTTTCTCTACTGCGTATAACATTGCATTCCACCCAAAACTTCGGGAGACTTTACCGGAAGTGCACGTTTTGAGGGACACTGAATCCAAATAAATCATTTTAGGGCACATGTCGGTGTGTGTGTCTGTGAAAACCATAATTAAAAACGAAAGGTCATAAATACTGAGCCAATAGTTGCAATCTCTTTAATTTTAATAACCTTTGGTGGTATACTTTGACGTGTAGTTTTAGGTATATGTCACTAAACATATTTAAACAGATTTCCCTAGAGGATCGGACCCTACCTTGGCATATATAAAGAAAAAAGTATATTTACAGTATTCACTGTCTCCCTTTATTTTCCAAACAGTTAAGTTGAGCCTGCAAGTATATTTTTTCTGTTGTCAGAACTTGGGATATTAGTATCAATTTTTTCTCACACAAGATTTCTTTTCCCCGTTTAACTTTGTACCATACAGTAGCTAAGCAACAAACAACTTTACAAATTCAATTCAAAGGACTTTTACAATTTTAACTATATATACATTTCTATAGATCCAACAATAATTTGTGACATTCTGTTACTTTAACAGTATATATATATATATATATATATATATATATATATATATATATACAATTTAACTCCTCCCGCAAAACTTAAGAATTCAAATATTCTATTTATTGTAAACTTTATAGCTTTAACATTTGCTTGAAGCTAGTTCACAAAATGGTTCTCTTCACATGCCATATGTCCTTTACATTTACATGTAAATATGTTTCGTTCACCCACTATACCCCTTGGCCTACCATCACGAGTCTTGGGCAATAATTTTGAAAGTTTTATTCACCGAAACGCGTAAATTACGAACATTTTGACAAGTCAAAAAAACAGATAATATATCTGATGCCTCTCAATTACCACCGTGAATGTCGCCCAGACGTGTACTTAATCGGCCTCTCTTACGGCGACTAACTACCATTTTTCGACCTGCTGGGAAGTCCTCTTCTCTGGTGTTTCCTGCATCGTCCGCTAGGGCTGCCGCCGTGTGATTGGCCTTCAACTCGAGCAATCAGAATGCATTATAGCGGGATGTTACTAGGTACACATGACGTCACCGCTAATGCAGGTCCAAAATCTCTGGACGTAGCAAAGCTACAGTGATAACTAGGCGAAATGGGGAGGAGCATCCAAACGGCTCAATACTAAACTTGGTATTTAGGTTCAATATCTTCGAAAGATGCGACACGAAGATTTTTAATAAAATCCCTCCACCCCCCAACTACACTTTGCATGGAACATTTTTCGAAATTCTTGATCT
Source organism: Deroplatys truncata (assembly GCA_030765065.1). Classification (NCBI taxonomy): domain Eukaryota; kingdom Metazoa; phylum Arthropoda; class Insecta; order Mantodea; family Mantidae; genus Deroplatys; species Deroplatys truncata. The sequence goes on along the minus strand of CM060980.1, from coordinate 124,559,583 downwards.
TCTAAAAAGTGGCTCTAACGATTTTGATTAAAATAAATTACATGAAACATATTCACATGACAAATAAAGCATATATCTTGAATTTTCGGAGAATAGCCTATGAAGTCCTCTTCATTCCTTGTAGTCTTGTACAACTGGTAAATGTTAAGCGATAGACGAAAACGTACTTCACAAATAATGTAGATCTCTTTAAATCACACTATTTATTTAAAATAAGTTTTTTGTGCCACAAGTTGCTTCTGAGAGATCCGTTATTAAATGTTCGAACTGTTCATATCTTGGTCATTCTCTTAAAGTCATTCAGTTATTTCTCGCGATTGCATGGTCAACATATTGCGTCCAGTTAAACATTTGACTATCGCTGTTTCCCTTTGTATCTATAACGAAATGTGTAATGTAGCTATTTCTGCAAAGGTGTATTTGGATTAAAAATAAGCTTGAGTAAGAATAATTGGTCTACCCACTAATAAACTATAGACGTAGAGAAAGTCATGTGAATGTATCACATCCGAGTTTGTTCTTCAGGACTCCGTAAACATCTTACTCGTTCTAAAAAAACAACACTTTCCTATACAGTTACATAAATAGCTGTTTTAATGTAGCTTGAACCCAAAATACTTTTATTAGAGAGACATCTCTACCCCCTCTCTCTCTCTGTCTCTCTTTTCCTCTTTGCTGTGTGTACAACAAAAGTTGTATCATTACAAATTAGATCTTTATGGCCGCTATCTTTCAAGGATGCTAGGCGAAGTTTTTCATACAGTGCCTAGCTCACAAAGAAGGCTTCACATGGCAAGGTGTGTTTATTTATTTTTAACAGCCCTATCACTTTTATATAAGATATACTGGCATGACGAATAAAATGTGCATTCTAACTGAATTTTATATAAATTAAAACTTCCTTAGCGGGCAAGTGTTACACATCAGACTTTGTCGCAGTAATCTGTTCGTGTTATCTTTATTTGCTGAGCGCCTGTTATTGTTTTACTATTTTGAATTTTGGGTTCTTTGTCCTCCGGCTAGCTATTATTACTCAGTCGAGCAAATATTTCTGAGCAGGGCGTGTAAACGAAAGGAGTTGTTACTAAAAGATAACTCTGATAAAAGAATTTGTTTTTACACTTTTATTGCCGTCACATTTAATTAATTTCACATCTTTAATCTTGATACACGCCTGACTGAAACTGTTATATTTCCGAACGTAATTACTGTCGTAATAGTTGTCACGTTCGTCACAGTCTGTAACTAACTTTACGACTCGAGAGATTCTTCCAAACTGTATTATGTGCACTTCACGATAAATTCTTCAAGACTGCGCGACGTGTACCTCGCAAATGATTCATTAAAACTGCGTAATGTATACCTCGCGAGAGATTGCTGAGAACTGCGCGATGTGTACCTCGTGAATGATTCTGTAGAACTGCGCGACACTTGCTTTTGGCTCAAGAATTTATACTCCCTCACCCCGATATGCCTAAACATTATAATAGAGCTGCTATTGGTTACTAAATCGCGCCAACATTAGCGTCTGTTTTGTAAGCCAATCATAATTACAAACACATATGCTCTAGGGAAGATATTCCCTCCATTTCTAAAGAAAGGCACGCTACCCTGACGTCATTTGTCTGTCTCTTCTAAGTGATCAACAACTCACCCCATCGCTTCATTGTTACCCACTCCTATTGTCAGTTTCAGTGAGGCCGTGTAAACTTATTTCCTAGCAATGCTTATAGCTAACAAACATCTAAAATCATTGTCATACAATAATGTTAATTTACACTACAATCACTCTGGCATTCACAGTGTTGTGATATAAAATACTGCCTCAACTTTTACTATTATAGTTTCTTCAATCCCCCTTGTAAGTAGGCATGTTAAAGATGAAAGTGTTTAAATTTTCAGCTACCATATTTTGCCGCTAATACCTAGCACATGCAATATTAAGGGGCTAAAATAAACCGTCGCGTCCGTGTTCAAAAACAAAACATCGTGATCTACAAATATCAAAACTGATGATTTTCCCTAAGTTCAGAAATATTGACATAACCTTTAACCAAAATAAAATAAATACTTTAACTGTAAAAATGTTATCCAAATTTATACAGTGGTTTCTAAGCTGAACTTAAAGAATTAACTTCTCATTTGCGCCTTAGGACCTAAATATCCCAAAATCCACAAAATATTCAAGTTAAAGGACTAAAACAATCGCTTGACATAAGTATTCAAAGCAATATAACCTCATTTTGCATATTCTTATGAGCAGAGACCGGAACTTTGGCAGAATGTATTTTTACGATAAATGTGTGAAATCCATCTTCAATTTGAAAGTGAATCCGTACGATTTACATGTTTGTGACTGCCGTAGTTTTATGTTGCCTTTTTCCGCCTTCTTTATACAAATGTCTAATTGCCAAATTAAATGTCTTTTGTTGCCTTTTAAATTATTATTTATTGTTTATTATAAAAAATTGCCTACGTGTGTATTTAATTTATTTCTGCAACCGCTACAATGAATGTGACCGCACCGAAACTATACTATTGATTGCCTTCAAGTTAGTTCATATTCTCTGCACAAGCAACAATGAGTGCCGCCGTAAAAAGAACTAACATTTTTAATGCATTTTAATTATCGCATGTGTTTACTTGGCGTCCTATCGGAAAATACCTCCTTCAAAAGCAACAATGAGTCCCGAAGTTATGTGTTTCGTTATAGTTCTAAATTTCTCTTTGTTTCAGTTTTTATTGCGACGTTGTTGTGCAAGGTAGCTAGTAACGTGGCGAAATTCAGTGTTCCTTTACGCAGTAAACTGCAAATAGTTTCGGATTCGACATATTTTCTACTGGCGCTAAAATACTTCTGTACAAAATATGTGAGTAGTCACTAAACCAGAAGATAAATATTTCATTTCTCATCAGTGAAACCAAACACTAAAATGTACTTTCCAAGGCTACAGAAGAAGATGTCTTTGCTTCCAACGGAAATTGCAACATCGAGTCGAAAATTGCAATTTACATTCGACTTATGTAAAACGTTTATTGATGCTGGAATCCCTTTGTGGAAACTACAGAATCCTACATTAAGACAGTTTTTGGAAGTATCCGGACGAATGTGTGCCCAATGAGTCAAGTTTGCGAAAATGTTACTTAAGGGACACCGGGACTGAAATTTCTATTTTCTATATTTCTATAGATATTGCATTCAAACTTTGCACACATATGTTGCCTTATATTGTAAGCTATCATGCAAAGTTTCGGCATTCTCTGATTAGTAGTTTTGAAGAAATTAATTTTTTATTGTAAACATAATGTGGTTTTATAATAGCATTAAAATTAATCCTTGCGCATCAGAAAATAAAATATTTGAATTATTTTGACATTTTCTAATTCCTAGTGATTGTAAGACCAACTTCAGTCTCTGCCTGTAAGAAACAGCTATTACTTTTAATAAAATAAACTTTTTGTGTTCATGAGCATTTAATTCAATTTTTTAAGATATTTTTAGTTTTAAATTTTTTTCAGCCGAACTAAATATTCAATCTTAACACCCGAGACTGAATTTATACACACACATATGGAGAACATTTTGGAAAAAAATCAAGCTCATAGCACAAAATCTAATGCGATAGGTGCAGATATTGTACAAAAAAATGTAAACGAGAAAAATCAACTTTTTTAAAAGCACGCACCATGAGTAAGATTCACATTACCTCATTACATTAGAATTGCTCTACTGCATATGTAACACCTTCCTTCATTTGTTTGGCAACCTCTCTCTTCATTTTGGTAGACTTTCCTTTGCGGCGAGCTGATTTGCACTTTCATATATTCTGCGACTGTCTCGCTTCTTCAAAATTTTCTTTTGTACATTAGTCGCTACACTTATGCTTTCTTTAGCTTTCAACTCTTCTGTTTGAAGAACACCCCATATTAAATTCTGCAACAGCATTAGCTGCTGCAATTTCAATCCTTTTGCAGGATACAAAAGTAATTTTGGGTCATTTTCTCCAAATCAATGAGTGCAACGACTTATTTTGGTTTTGTGTACCCCACGCACACACCGTGAAATAAGTACATCACAGGCTAGTCTTTGATATACAGGTTTTATTTTACAAACTATTTGTTCTGTCAGCATTACTGGCATTTTTGAGTGGCTCATTGGTGTCTTTCCTTCAGCAAGACTTTTATTATAAAAACACCAAGAGCTAAGGCCTTGGGGACACTTACCATGCTGAGGATTTGCATCTATTGAGACATAGTGGCTAAGGGTGGCATATATAGCTTGCTTTATATTGGGTACACTAGGAATGTTGTTTACTATTGCTTTTCTATAATAATTTGTAAGTTTTGTGATGATGGCATTAGAAGTGTCCCAAACCCTCGCCCACACAACTTTACTCTTTACTTTTTCCAAGTGTCTACCACTTGTCGCAGTCCACTGCCCATTCGTTTTGGTACATGATTGACACATTCTTCTTTTTTCAGAATAACTGTGCTGCCATATACATTTTCATTCACTAAGTGATTAAATGTTTTTGAATCACCATCTGACAGCACAGTTGTGAAACTCAGGTGAATTATTTTCCAATTCAGTGGCTGCGATGAGACACATTGCACAATATTTGGAAATAATTGTGTAACCTAGCACCAACCCAGTAAGTAAATCCATTACAATTTCAATATTATAATTGGATGTAAACCCCCCTTTTTGCCACGAGCCATCATAGCTTACTGCTACATCAATAACAGAATTTCTATCATTATCTGGACAACAACTTATTGATTTATAAGCCCTTCTTACAACCTCCCTGGACTGTAATAAGGCATTTTGTTTTAGTTTGTCACAGTAAGCAGCTACCTTTTTCATGTGTCTGGTAAATGTTTTGGAATCCATTCCAGACATGCCTAATGCACAGCAAAATTTTTGCAAGGCACTGTGACCCACACCCAAACTCAAAAAAGCATCTAAAGCTTTTCTGTTTACTTAGAATGGAGGTCTCATAGATGTTTTTTCATCTACCCTTGGACTGGAATATGTTTGTCCTGGACTGAATCCACATTCATTGCATTTTAGAACTAGTTTAATTGCAAAGCCATGTTTCTCCCTGCATTGCACTCTTATTGAGAATTTTCTACACTCTCCACACTGCACATTACTTAGTAGTTGATTTAGAGAAGCACTGGGTACCAAAATATTTTCATTGTTTACATCTACACTAGGCCAAAAATTTGCACTATTTACACTGCCCTGCACATTATTTACACTATCCTGCACACTATTGCACTGAAGTGTACACTATTTTCACTGTCCTGTACACTATTTACACTGTCATGTACAGAGTTACCTATACTAATACTTATATTTTGTACACTATCTTTACTGGTATGTACATTACTATTTACACCACTTTCTCCGAGTTCTTGAAATCTTGAAAACTTCTCTTCAGCTTTACAAATATGTATAAGTCTCTCAACACCATCATGTTCACCTGATTCCATAAGAACATCTGAAGTTTGTTGCTTATTTTTATTTTTCCACCTAGCAGCACCACGTTTCCTTGTTGCCTCCTTATTTCTATTATTTCTGCTTACTGGCTTTCGCCACCGAGATGAAACCGTATGCATATGACTGTTTATGATGTATAAAATAGATTACATAATATGTATAACAGTAACTTGCACAAAACTGGAATTCCAACCTCAAATAACACTGTAAACACAGCACATGTTCTCCAAGGATGTTACCAAGTTTGCATTGCACGCTAGCCATACATATGCAGTCAAAACAAGAATAAACCCTCAAGTATATTTTAATTATATTAACAAGAAAGCACAATAATCATCGAAATTGTGAACCTTCACTGTAAATTCCTGTGCACACACTCAGGCACGGTTGTCAAAAGTGTTCAACTATACAGTTTCTCATCAACAGTAATATAGCTTTCTTTGGAATGTTTAACATACCTTCACACATTGCTATCATCACTTGCATCCATACCATTCACATTTCTGAACATTTTCTAGAAGCAAAGTATTCTTCATGTTGTTACATTAGAGAATCAGAAGAGTGTACTGAAGCATTTTTGCAAGCATTTATAGTTGAAAATTTCCTTACTACAGAGTTTTTACTGAATACGTAGTAATAGTTCTCTCATTTATCACTAGTTAGCAGCACAAAACAATTCTGTTGAGATTTGAACATAATGTGGTGAAAAAAAGATGTCCTAAACATTCAAAATAGCCACAAATAGATTATCATCTGCACTAAGGAAAAAGGGGGCGTTTAAATGGCAACGCACCGGACATTTAAACCCTGTACTAGGCCTTTAAAAATGACTGAAAGTAAAAACTCTTACCACAATTTAATGCGATAAGGTTTGGGGAACATTTATATGCATAAATATAAAAATCGAAATTTTTATGATTTTCAGCCTGTTTTTCAGTCCCGGTGTCCCTTAAGTGAATGTCACGATGATTAAATGAAGATCTTGATTTCAATCGACGAGTCAACTGATCTTGTGAGTCGTTTTAATGCCAATCATTGTTGGACCATTAGATCCTTCAGAAGGCCAATAAAAGCATTCCTACTTACAACACAGTGTCTGGAAAAGGTTAACAATTCAACTATCGCACAGTTATTTACCAATTCATTACAGTTGCTTGGCCCCTGAAGAAATTCAATACCACAATATATTGCTTTTCATCTCAGACACTGCACCATACATGAAAAAGGCTGGACAACTTTAAAAGTGCTATTTCCAAACACGCTTCACGTGACCTGCGTAGTACATGGTTTTCACAGGGTGTTAGAAAGATGCGAAGTTTGTTTCCGGATGTTGAAAAATTGATTTCAAGTATTAAGAATATATTTGTGAACGTCCAAGATATTGCACCAGATATACCTCTGCCCCCTGAACTATCATAACGACATGAGGGCATGGATTTCAGTTTACTGTGCTTCAAATTTCCCTAGTATAACTATGGATGGTGGTCGCCGCTCTAGAGGATGAAGCATCTTCAATTGTGGCAGCAAAGAAGCTTCTTGAATTTTCTGGGAATGACCTATGAAGTCCTCTTCATTCGGAAGGAATTTTGTATAATCGTGTATAACTGGTAAACGTCAAACGATAGACGAAATCGTCTATCAAAACACACAACTTATTAAAAATAGCTTCTTTTTTGTGGCATCAGCTATTTCCTAGATATCCGCTATTACTGGTTCGATTTCTTCAATACCTTGTCATTCTTTTAAGTCCCGTAGATTATTTTCAGTTTTTTTTTCTGGCGATTGCATGGAAATTGTATGGAATTTTAAAGCCAGCGTCCATTTCTTAAACATTTGACTATCACTGTTCTCTGTGAATCCTAACAAAGTGTGTAATGTAGCCATTTCTGCAAAGGTTTATCTCAATAAAATGAAGTAGATAGAAAAAATAAACCTTCCTAAGAATAATTTGTATACCCACTAATACACAAAAGAGAGTAGAGAAAGTAATGTGAATGTAACAGTAATACTTTTACCCTTCGAACCTACCTTTGAGAAGAATAAGCTGACTTCTTGCTTGGTTTACGTCGAGTCACAGGTGTGGAAGAACGGGTGGTAGCGTGTCTGCCTGCTCCTCTGAAGAGTAAAAAGTTCGAATCTCGTTCAGTAATATACAGAGATACCTGTATATGACTTTTTCTTTTTATTTGAAATTTTTCCTATCCTGAGAAAACACAAATTTAAGCTCATTGAACCGCTGGTTGTTTTGAACACCGCCCGATAAAAGTTGTTAACCTTTATTTTAAGAAAATGTGAACGTACAAGTCTGGGGAGCTATGGCTGCCTCAAACACTTTATTCAAGAGGGAAAAGAAACGAGAAAAAAAGTTTTTTTTATCGACTAGAAAACAAGAGAAGCCAAAATAAGAAGTCTAACACATAACATTAAAGTTAAGACGAAGCCACGCTCTATTTTGAAGAGGCAGGTTTAAGTTTGTTGTGACCTGCATTACAGTTAATTGCTTGGGTCGGTTAAACACTTGCAAACTCCCCACAGTGTAGGCCACCCACTCAGCATTATTATCCTTGAGCCAGCATGCATCACCGCTAACGAAGCCAGGCTCCACTTCTGCATGAATTACACGTTTGGACATGCTCTTTCTCTTTTAATTTCCCTTATTCGTGACGTCTTCCCCAGCAAAATGAGCATCTCTGTGCCTTCTGTCTGTTAAGTATAGTTTATAGAGCGTTGCTTTTAATGATAGTTGTTATATTCCTTCCGTAAAATTATTCTCGATATAAGAGTACAATTTTGCTTGCTACGTTTTAAGATTTTATTTCTTTGTAGAATCTGGGTGACAGAGAAACTACGCTTCTAAAATTAGACGAAAACAATTTGCCGGTACAATTTCGGAGTGCTTTATGCAAAAAGTTCAGAAAGCATCCTTTTTTCACGCTGTGAGGTAATTTTAGAACCCACCCTAGGCAAAAAGAAGCTTCCTGTGCGTGTTGCACACATGATTTTTTCCGCTACCAAGAATTTCAGTATAATTTATATGTATTATCAAAAGCAACGGGTTATTCATAACTGTGTGCGTTGCTATGACACGGCAGTAAACGTGAATTTATTTCATTGCCAATAATTTCTTCACGGAGACAATTTTAAATGCATTATCTTAATAAAAAAATCTTACACGATACATTCACTTGACTACCTCTACCCTCTATCGTTTATTAGTCATTTGCGGCAGTACGCTGGGTGTTGTGCGCTAATTTGACGGCATGGGATTTGTAGGAATGGTCCTGGGTTCGATGCTAGCTTAGGGATTTGGATGGATCTTGGATCCAGTGTTATTGGTTAATACGACTGATTTATTTTCCTGCCCGTTTATTTCCCGTCACCGTTTTAAAATCTTGCTTGCCACACACACACACACACACACACACACACACACACACACACACACACACACACACACACACACACACACACACATTTCTTTACTGTTGTGCTTCATAAAATCGTCCCTATCCACCGGCACTTACACTTGTTTTCAGAACAAGGAACTACCACACGAACAAGAAGTGTTTTCTAAACTCTCTTGTTTCTTTATTTCAAATTTCCTACCTCCCCATTTCACTATCACCTGATTTCTACCTTCTTTTTTATTGGATGCTTGGGGTGATAAGAGCACTGACCTTTTTCCATACATCTGCTTTTCAGGCGACCTAACGGTACACCAACAACAACTGAGGGAAAAACCAATCCCGTTTACTGCCTGCTGCTGGCGCTGTCTTTTCAATACATATTCACATTTACAGCAACACTCGCTTCACCGTTTTATTTAATAATACTATTCCTACCGTAATTGTGAAGTTGAATATTTTTAATAGTTCCAGGTATGGACGCTAATTTGAAATAGGTGATTTGTTATAACTTGTTTGCAACACTCTTTGAGCGTCAATTTGAAGTAATTTGTATTGAAGGAGTTGTATCGTATTTCAACTGTTGGGGAGACGAACACTTGAAGTAGTTGCAACCGCACGTATGGTAAAAGTTTCCGGTAGCCTTCGCCCCAAATGTAATTTCAAGTGGTCTTTGCCCCAAGTTTAAAAATAATACCTTTGTAATTTAACTGTTTCTTTAAATATTATATATTTATGTTTGCCTCGGCTGCGTCAGTAATATTTTAGAGACATGGATATCTTGGCAGGCCGCGACAAGAATGTAGGCTTACGCAGATTTTTAAGTTTTAATTCACTCCTTTTTGTTAATCCTTGTCACAAATTAAATAGCACTTCGCTGATATCGAGAGCTGTGAGATTGTTTTAATTAATACTTGCATTTTTTAACGCGTATACTGTTTTCGTTTCACAGAAATACATATTATATTTCTCGAGAACGCATCACGCATCCAGTTACAAACACTGTCCGCAGGCAACACTCTGGTTATGAGCACTGTTTGGAGGCAACTGACTAAATTTCAACCGTCTAAACTTGTAAATTTCTGTATTTGAAGTCTCTTATTCGCTAATCCTACTCCAATAGAATACCTTCATTTAACTAAAGCTTTTTCTGGTTGTTGATTGGCTGTTTTATAAACTGTCACTAAAATTACATTATTGCTTCCAAGAATCACAAATAACATTTAAACTCTCAAACTCATTATTGCCTCAAGGTTACCTCATTGTTAGCAACTTTTAACTTATTGTTCTCACAGCTCCTACATTATTAAATTACGTAATATATTCACATAACATTATTACACATGGGTACAATGATATAAGCATATGCAATGACTGTTACATACAGTTTACAAATTATTACATACACATATTGCTTCAAGGCGGGCTGTTATTGAATTTACATATTATATAATTTGACTGAAATCATTTAAGTGTTAAAAACACTGCCTCAGTTGATATTTAAATTCCCTATAGTTATAATTTTATATTTAGCTACTCAGAACGTACTGTCACACACTATACAAACTATTCTTACTAAAGCTTATTTGTGTATCTACTGCATTTTAAACGAAATAAAACTTTTCAGAAATAGCTATATTACCCATCTCGTTATAGATACAAAGAGAATAGCCACAGTCAAATGTTTAAGGACTGAACGCTATAAATCTCAAAATTCCATACTGTTTCCATGCAATTGCGAGAAACAACTGATTGTTGAAAGGACTTCAAAGAATGACAAACAAATTAACAATTAGAACCATTAATTACGGATATCTCAGAAATGACTTATGCCACAAAAAAAACTTATTTGAAATAAATTGTGCACTTTAAAGAGATTTTTTGTGAGGTCCATTTTCGTCTATTGCTTAACGTTTACCAATTATACAATATTATACAAAACTTCTTCCGAATGAAGTGGACTTCAAAGACTACTCCCAGAAAATTCAAAATATATATCTTATTTACCATGTAAATATCTTTAATATGTGGTATTTTAATCAAAATCGTTACATCCATTCTTTAGAAAATCAAAAATTTCGAATAATATTCCATGTAAAGGGTAGTTGGTAGTGCGAGTGTCGCACCTTGGAAGATGCTGATTTTAAATACCAAATTTTCTACTTATGCAACCTTACGGTTTTGGATTATGTCATTCACAGACACACAGATAGGAGCACAGACAGATCTTTTTCTAAGCTTTTTTTTATTCAGGAGGCCACAAAACATGTATTTTCGGTAAAATATCGTATCGAATGTTTGGATGGAATAAATACATTCTCTGCCTGCTATGTATATGGTAGAGAAAGTAAAAATGAGAGCAACGAAGAAATTATATTCGATATATCGATACTATAAATAATAAAGCAAATAACGTTTTATTATATTTATTAATTTCTTTCTATGAACAGAGTGCAACAAAATGCATTTTTCCACTAGGTGCAAAAAGGAACCTTTATAACTAAAACAGTTTTACAATGACATGCTTTGGAGTTTGTTGGTGTAAAAACAATTTATTTGCAACCCCTTAATAATGGCTACATCGTCATACCATGATAATAAAGTAATATATCTACTTGTATACATAGAAACCGAGCGGTAACCGTCGACCATCCACATTAACCTTGGGATTTTCATGGATTTCCCTTGTCGGCAGGCAAAAGCTGTTGTGGTTTTGCCTACGGGCTAGAGAAAACCACGAAAAACCCAAAGTTGAAGCTGGCGATCGACGGGAATCGAACCAGGGACCTCCCGAATGCGAACCTCACCCGTTACCGTGGAGCCATTTCCTTGGTCAAGAATGCTATTAGTTTGTACAGTTTACTAATGTAATTGTTTTCTTTGATACTGAGCCACAGTTTGATCAGAGATAATTTGACTACAATGTGGAAGATATCCATGTTTTGGCCTTAGATGTAAAATATGCTAGTAGCACATTTTTACTGTAATTAGTTTGTACGTTTCTTACCTTGCACCATTGCAGAAACCTGTCGTATGCTATTTCGTATTGTTTCCTTGGCTTTTCTGGCCGCAATTCTAATGGTAACCCCTCTGATGCTTGTGAAATTTCGGCTGGTTTTTACTAACTCTACAACGTATAGTAAGTAGGGAAAGTATTGTCGTAACCTCTTATATTTTCACACATCACAGGGGGAAGAGCATAGTACCGGAGTTTAAATCATATCAAACTAACAGGAGGTCCGACGAGCCGAGCTAAACAAAGTTCCTAAAACACCTGAAAATTACTAAAATATTCCTAAACCATTATGGGGAAGGAAGGAACAATCTACATCAAATAACTACATGACAGAAATTTAGATGGAAAGTTATATTCACAATAAAAGAAGATACATGTTACCTTCTGCTTGACGAAGCGTAAACCTAACACACACGTCTACACTGCTCGCTGGTTACATTAGAAGAGAGAGAGCGTCCTAGACGCTAACTCAAGATACAACCGGTTTACCCCCACTCCTATTGCATCATTACCGGTCCGTACTATCAACCTAAAGAGTCACCAACAAATGTTGCCATAACCGCATATATTCTTACAGAGTTGCCACAACCAAATGCCACCGTATTGCATTCCACCCAAAAATTAGATAGCGAGATTTCACCGGAAATACGTGTTTTGAGGCCCCCTGAATCCAAAAAAAACATTTAGAAAAAGATCCGTGTGTGTATCTGTGTGTCTGTGAACAGGATAACACAAAAACGAGAAGTGGGATAAATACCAAACTTGATATTTAGGTTCAATATCTTTCAAAGATGCGACACGAAGATTTTCTAGAAAATCTCCCCACTCCAGACCACCCCTTACATGCAACATTTTTGGAAAATTTTGATTTTCTCAAAAATAGCTGTAACGATTTTGATTAAAATATCGTATGTTTAAGATATTCTTATGGCAAATGAAATGTGTGTCATGAATTTTCTGGGAATGTCCCCGAAAGTCCTCTTCATTATCAATGACTTTTGCATAACTGGAAAACCGTAAGAGATAGACAAACTTTTACTATACAAAACATGTAGATCTTATTAAAATACACAATTTATGTTATATACAGTATTTTTTCCGAGTGAACCATTTCCGAGATATTCCTTGTTATTTTTTTGAGTTTTCCAACACATACTTTTTCTCAAATGGGAATTTGTTATTCGTTTTTTAAATCCTGAACATGCAAAGAGAATGGAATACTCTACATAGCAACCAGCTCTTAAAATATTTGACTATCGCTTAAAGACTACCAATTCCCCTTGCATCTACAAGAAAGTTAGCAATAAGAGTTTCTGCAAAGGTTTATCTCGATTACCATGAAGTAGGTGGAGAATAAGCTTCTGTAAAAATAGCTTGTACAAGAGAAGAGATGTTTTGATGTGGGATCGTTGGTTGCTGTGTTGATGTGAGAATAATGACAACGAAAGGAGAAGCGATCGGATGGAAGGAAGCTCTTCTCTCAGGATGTGTGGAAAGGATATAAATGAGAACTGTCAATTTCTCCTGCACTGCCCTCTTTATGTGAAGTCCGCACTGAAAATTTAAACAATTGTCTTTCCTCGTTCCAGTCACACAAGATTTACTCTATCCCACGATCACATTAAATTGCTTTTGATTTCTCATATACTAACCGCTTTCCCCTATGTTTAACTGAAATCAGCGACGGTATCCGGCCCTTACATTTTCTTACGTCAGAATGTTGACGCGGAGCTATAACCTGACATGACCACGATATGACCCTAAGTATCGTAGCTAGACACGTTCGAAAATGAGTTCCCAGCCTAGATATTTTTCTATTCTACGCCCATTTTCTATTTTCGCAATATTCCTTCTCTAGTCACATGCTTTTTTACTTTCTCTACTACGTATAGTAAGTAGGGGAAGTATTGTATTCCACCCAAAAATTCGATACCGAGATTTCACCGGAAATACATGTTTTGAGACCTCCTGAATCCCAAAAAAGCATTTTTGGAAAATGTCCGTGTATGTGTGTCTCTGTGTGGCTGTGTGTGTCTGTGTGTCTGTGTGTCTGTGAACATCATAACTCAGAAACGAACAGTCAGATAAACACCAAACTTGGTATTTAGGTTCAGTATCTTCCAGAGATACGACACCAAGGTTTTCAAGAAAATCCTCCCACCCAGATTACCCTTTACATGGAACATTTTTTGAAAATTTTAATTTTGTCAAAAATGGCTATAACGATTTTGATTAAAATATCATATGTTTAAGATATTTTCATGAAAATAAAGTGTATATCTTGAATTTTCTGGGAATGTCTCCAAAGATATTCTTCATTGTGAATGAATTTTGCATAACTGGTAAACCATAAGAGATAGACAATATTTTACTACACAAAAAATGTAGATCGCGTTAAAATACACAATTTATGTCATATACATTTTTTGTTGTTGTTGAGTGAACTATTTTCGAAAAATTGGTTGTTATTCCCTTAAATGTTTCAATACTTTTCTCAAATGGGAATTCGTTATTCATTTTTTGTCCTGGATATGCAAAGAGTATTAATCTGTGGCAAAGAGAATGGTGCTGCACCTAGCAACCAGCTCTTAAGAGTTATGTATGTGCTTAAAGGCTACTGTATTTCTATATTGCCCTTGTAAATATATATTCCCCTTACATCTACAAGAAACTTAGCAATAAGATAGAGTCTGCAAATGTTTATCTCGATTAACATGAAGTAGATGGAGAATAAGCGTTTGTATAATAGTTTGTACAAGAGTAGAGAAAGTCATGTGAGTGTAACACATCAGATTTTTTTTGCTAGTGGCTCCCTTCATAACATTTTATTACATGTTTTATTGGTTGGTATATTTTAGAAAGTGCATGTGTCTAGCGTCTTTCATTGGCGCGTTATTTTCGCCTGATTAACTTTTCTGTGCCGTTTTTCCCTGCTTTGTTTTTGTTTGCCTCGCTAGTTTACTCTTCCTTACATTCAATGTTTTGTCTGCGTTACTTGTGTTTATCCTTTCACTGGACAACTGCGCTCCAGTGCTATATGTTACCCACATAATACATTTCACTATCCTTCTTTGCAATACATGCTGCTTATACAAGGTGATTTATGAAGAACTGACACATTTATATCTTTAATTATTCTGTTCGATATTCACTCAATGTTCCAATGTTAGCACCAAATTAAGCATACTGTTCTGGAGTTTCGATTGCCTGTCACCAGATACGCAATTGTTCATGTTTTATTCGTAATTGTTAATTTTATTGTCGGCAACTGTTTTCGAGATTTTGTTCTAGTCAGCGTGAAAATGTAGTACACATTAAATGAACGACTCTTCCTTGTAAAGCAGTACTGGATTACGAATTCAATTACAGCTACTCAAAGGGCATACCAGAGAGAATTTGGTGTTCGGAATCCTTCCCAAAGAAACACGATACTAGGACTGGTAAACAAATTGGAAACAACTGGTTCTCTGGTGAGTGAAAAAGGCAAAACTCGTTCATCTAGGCTTTCCACGGTTGTTGTTGACGTAAGACCACGACTGGATCAGTCACCCAAAAAATCATCAGGATGTTTGTCGCAGGTAACAGGGTACAGCTACTCAATGTGTCAGAGAGCTGTGAAAAGTGCAGGCCTAAAGCCGTATAGGATTACTGTTGTCCAATAGTTACAGGAACCAGATAAGAATAGACGTCTGAATTATTGTCGTTGGTTTCAGGTGTCAATTGTGCAAAATCCTGCTATATTGTCTATCACATGGTTCACAGATGAAGCATGGTTCCATTTATCCGGCTATGTGAACTCAAATAACTCACGCTATTGGGCCAGCGAAAATCCACATGAAGCACCTATGCACCGGCTAAAATCGGAGTTTGGTGCGCAATATCCGCACAGAGAATAGTAGGACCAGAGCAACTAGACGATGTAGAACTGAATCAAGGATATTTTAAGTGGGACGGCGCTGCATGCCATAGATCAAATGAAACCATGGCACTAATTGCAAGTTTCTTTGACGACCGGATAATTTCCAAGAATCTGTGGCCAACGAGATCTCCGGATTTGACATCGCCGGACTTCTTTTTATAGGGTTACTTAAAACTTAGGGTTTATGCCACACGTTCCCAGACATTGGACGATCTGAAGCACAACATTACACAGGAGATTCAAGCTATTGACAACAGAGTCCTCCAACGAATGGCCAGTAACATGGAACGACGTTTTAAGTTGTGCCTTATGCAGGATGGAGGTCATTTTCAACGTTTGCTATAGAGGTAAATAATCTCCCAACATTTCTCTGCATTTCAGTAGCTAGCATAACTCTTTTTGAAACAATTCAAGAAATAAATGTGTCAATTCTTCATAAATCAAGCTGTATATTTTAACATTTATTCTATTTAATTTATATATAAACTATTTATTACACTTTTGTTATTTAGCATTATTTGTTTCGCATATTATTTTATTATTGTTTCGATTTCCTTTTCTTCTTTATATTTTCGTTATTGCTTTATCTTTAATTAATGTTGTTTGAACGAATTTATCAACCTCATTTTTCATATTTCATAGTTCCTGCATTCAAATTATCTGCGATTACATCAACAAAACAAGCTTCTGCAATAAAAAACTTCCTATTTGCCTAGAAATCAAAGTTGATAATCCTGTAGTCAATAGCTGTATACCACTCAGTGGCATAATTTTCTCCTATTAATTAATATCATCTACCGTTAAAAGCGCTTCTTTTACCTTCAACTGTCTATAAAAATATTATTATTACTATTATTGTTATTATTATTATCCCCACAGATTGGACAAGTTTCCTGTGTAATGTTACCTCTTACTTTCCACACTCCTAATCTAAACCTCTCCCCCTCCTTTTTGTTACTTAGATCTAAATACTTCTCTCTTTAATTCTGACTTAATAATCATTTGTAATATGAACATTTGAATGTTATTCCGGCATGTTGCATGTAACTCAACCCAAATTCCTTAATTTGAAATCAGTTATAGGTAAAAATCTGAATAATATAACGTGAATGAAATAATCATATTTATATGAAATGCATTAAACATGCCTATAAATGGATTATTAGAGAAAGTAACTTGAGTGTTACGCTCCGATTTTTTCTCCCTCTCTCCTCCTTCCCGCCAACCATCCCCCACTTTTGTGTTTAACTTGTGATTAATGAGCGTTCAAGCGAGAGTGATGTTGAACCAGCTCAGAGGTAGTCGACATTTGTCTTTCAGGATAAAAGAAATCCCACGGAAAGGAAAGTTCTGATGTATTACATCCTCCAGTCACTATCGTTTATTTTTATATAACTTCTACAAACTATACTTACACAAAGCTTATTTTTTCTACCTACTTTGTGTTAATTGAGATACACGTTTGCAGAAATACACTGCCGTTTGTGAAAATTGCAAAACCAAGAAATAATTTCTCGAATAACTCCAAACTTGATGGAAGTGTAGAAGAGTGTGCACGCAATAAGTGATTAGATTTACAGAGAGATGGGGTATACGTTGACTGAGCAGGGCCATCTTGTGTCGGCCCGACAAGGTCATTGTTGCGCCCAGTGTAGTCAGTGGAGAGCTGTCAAACAAGGTGGAAACAATAAAGTAAGTGCCAGTACGCCTTGTCGACGTCAAAGGGAGCCATATCGGCATGTGAGTGAGTTTGAACGGGGCAGAATGATCGGTCTCCGGGAAGCCGGTTTGTCATACCGTGACATTTCGGCTCGTACAGCGCATGCTACAAGGATGCCTGTGTGGAAGCAGTGGATAGATGAAGATCGTACGCAGCGAAGAACGGGTACTGGACCACGGAACATGACTACAGCACGGGATGACCGTCATCTTGTCCGCATGGCCATAACGGACCGTACAGCTTCATCCAGAGTGTTGACTCGACGCTGGAGCACTGCAACAGGTGTGAACTTGTCTGCATCAACGGTTCGTCGCCGTCTGCTGCAGGTTGGACTGGCTACATGCATGCCATTACGTCGGTTTCCATTCTCCAGAAACCACAAATTCCTCCGACTGCAATGCGCACGTGAACACCGTCTCTGGGGTGCCGAGTGGCAAAATGTAGTCTTTTCGGACGAGTCCCGCTTCAACGTGATGGCCGCATACGTGTCCGGCGGTGCCATGGTGAATGCAACCTGGAGGGTTGCATTGTTGATCGGCGCGAGGAATGTACGAGCCTTTTTCGAAGAGCGACATGCACCATTGCTTCCCTGGCCTGACATGTCGCCCATCGAACATTTCTGGGATATGGTTGGTCGACACCTGGCGCGTCACGGTCCTCCAGTAACTACTGTCACGGATTTGTAGGATCGAATACAAACTGCGTGGAGGGAAATCCCTCAGGAACTTATTCAGAACCTTTTTGATTCAATGCCACGGCGTATAGCAGCTCTAATTGCAGCGCATGCAGGACACACTAAATACTGAATATTAGTTCTCTAAGGTCATGTATAGATTTGAAAGGTTTATCATTTGTTACTTGTCATGTACCTTAACCTCTGGTATTAAATTCATTGAATTCATGCGTTTCCTTCTTGGTGTTGCAATTTTCACAAACGGAAGTGTAGTTTCATTACACTTTTTGTTACAGACACAAAAGACCGAAGTGATAGTCAGATCTTTATAAGTTGGCTTTAAAATTCCATACTCATTCCACAACATCACGTGAAGCAACTGTATATGACCACTTCAAAAAATGACAAAATATTGAAAAATTCAAACCAATAACAACGAATAGCTCGGAAATGGCTAATGCCACAATAAATTAGTTGAAATAAATTGTTTATTTTAAAAAGATCCACATTTACTGTATCGTAAGTTTATGTTTATCTCTTATGTTTTACCAGTTATACAAAATTACACAAAATCATTTCGAATGAAGCGGTCCGCACAAGGTATTCGCAAGAAAGTCAAGCTATATATTTTATTACACTTCTTTTTAGAAAATATAAATGTTAGTTTGTTATTTTCTTGAAACTATTAATGTGGTACCCTTAAATACCAAGTTTGGTCTTCATTCCAGGTTTTGTTCTTGCTTTATGCTATTCACGGACAGACAGTCAAGACAACAGACACGCGCGCACACACACATAAACACTCACTTTTCTAATAATATGATGTTACATTCACATGGTTTTCTCTGCTCACTATAATTCCTTTTTTATAGGGTCTACAAAAATATTTTACGAACGTTATTACTTTCTCTACCACGTACATAGTAGGTAGAGAAGGTATTCCATTCCATCCAAAAATTCGATACCGAGATTTCACTGGAAAGTACATGTTTTGAGGCCTCTGAATCCAAAAAAGAATTTTTAGAAAAAGGTCCACGCGCCCGCGCGCGTGTGTGTTTGTTTGTATGTATCTGTGAACAGCATAACTAGAAAATAAAAAGTCGGATAAATACCATACTTGGTGTTTAGGTTCAGTATCTTCCAAAGATGTGACACAAAGACCCCATCTACCCTTTACATAGAACATTTTTCGAAATGTTTGATTTTCTAAAAAATGGCTCTAACGCTTTTAATTACAATACCGTATATGGAAGATATTTACATGATAAATAACATTTATAACTTAAATTTTTTGGGTACAACCTATGAAGTCCTCATCATAGGCTGTTCATGCTAACTCGCTCCGTCTAAGATTTGAACTCGGTTGCTCCGGATTGTTAGGAATGCTACGCACTGCACCACAGAGGTGGGATAACTTGGAATACCGGATCTTTTTCGGCAGTCTCGTATATTAGTCTTAGCCGTGACAGAGCCCTCTTGAATCCTAGGGATTGTGGCAGGTCGATACGATAGGCCAGCACTGTCATAACTTGCCGATAATCTCACTGAATGACCTCAGTAAGGTGTTGCGGCAGAAGATGACAAGCGGGTCATGAGGTCACCCTGCTATTTTTAGAAACAGCGGCAGGTTGTGGACCCTGGAAAATCTGCCCCTGTTCTGCAGGGTGCTAACTTCCTCAAAAGCCGTGCTTCTAGCAATCCATTACGTTGTTTTTCTTACTTTCTTTATCACGGAGGTATAGTATTCCATAAAAAATATGGTATCGATATTTCACCAGCTATTCATGTTTTGAGGTCCCCTGAATCTATAAAAAGGGTTCTTAGAAAATATGTGCACTACTGTGAATAGCATAAGAAAATTATGTTTAAGGATATGGCACGAATATTTTCAAAAATGGAAAAATGACTTTATTTTTATTTTCTCAAAAATGACTGGAAATGAGTTTGATCAAAATATTAAATGTTTAAGGTATTTGTATAATAAATAAAATTTATATACTGAATTTTGTGCCAATAAATGTAAAGCCTATTGTAAATCGTAAGTGATAGGCAAAAAAATTACACAAAAAAATGTAGAACTCGTTATAATACGCAATTCATTCAAATTTTTGTCGCACATGCCTATTTCGAGATGTATTACTATAATTACTATTATTATCATTATTTCGCCTGCATAGCCCCCTTTAACTCCTATGGTCATGTTATATTTTAAACTTTGGTTATATTAAATTTTACTACGAAACATGCTCAGATGAAACTCTAGGGAGGATAGGGAATGATTGTAATGATTGATGATCCCATCCAGGCCGAGAATCGAACCCACGACCTCTGAGCTGGGAAGCCAGAATGCTGTACACTGGACTATAGAGGCAGTCAATTCCCGTACTGTTCTATGATATTGGTTCTTATTTTTAAATAGTACATTTCCAGCATATAGCGACCAGATTTTAATCATTTTATTACCGTTTCAACCTCCTGTATCTCCTCTGTACCAACAATGGAATTTGTAATAAAAGCCTTTCTGTAAATATTTATCTCAATTAACATAAAGTATATAGAAAAATATGATGTGTTGCACTCACATGACTTTCCCTACTCTTCACTCACATGACTTTCTCTACTCTTGTACAAACTATTTTTACAAACACTTATTCTCCATATACTTCATGTTAATCGAGATATCGAGATGTTAATCTTATTGCTAATTTTCTTGTAGATGCAAGGGGAATGTGGTAGGTTTTAAGCGAAAGTTAAACCTTTTAAGAGCTGGTTGCTATGCGGAGCATTCCGTTCTCTTTGCATGCCTAGGGGAAAAATCTGATGTGTTACACTCACATGACTTTCTCTACTCTTGTACAAACTATTTTTACAAACGCTTATTCTCCATATGCTTCATGTTAATCGAGATATCGAGATGTCAATCTTATTGGTAATTTTCATGTAGATGCAAGGGGAATATGCTAGGTTTAAAGCGATAGTCAAATATTTTAACGCTGGTTGCTATGTGGTGCATTCCATTCTCTTTACATGTCCAGGACATAAAAAACGAAAAACCTGATGTGTTACACTCACATGACTTTCTCTACTCTTGTACAATCTAATTTTACAAACGCCTGTTCTCCATATGCTTCATGTTAATCGAGATATCGAGATGTCAATCTTATTTGTAATTTTCTTGTAGATGCAAGGGAAATATGGTAGCTTTTAAGCGATAGTCAAATATTTTAACGCTGGTTGCTATGTGGCGCATTCCATTCTCTTTGCATGTCCAGGACATAAAAAAAATAATAACGAATTTGAGAAAAAGTATAAGTATTGGAAAATTTAAGGAAATAACAAGCAATATCTCGAAAACGGTTCACTCAACAAAAGAAATGTATATGACATAAGTTGTCTATCTCTTATGGTTTACCAGTTATGCAAAAGTCGTTCACAATGAAGAATACTTTTGGAGACATTCCCAGAAAATTCGAGATATACATTTCATTTCTCATGACATTATCTTAAACATATGATATTTTCATCAAAATCGTTAGAGCCATTTTTGAGAAAATTAAAATTTTCGAAAAATCTTCCATGTAAAGGGTAGTCTGGGGTGGGGGGATTTTCTTGAAAACCTTCGTGTCGCATCTCTGGAAGATACTGAACCTAAATACCAAGTTTGGTGCTTATCCGACTGTTCGTTTTTGAGTTATGCTGTTCACAGACACACACACAGACACACACACACACACACACACACACACACACGGACATGTTTCCAAAAATCCTTTTTTTGGATTCAGGAGGTCTCAAAACATGTATTTCCGGCGAAATCTCGGTATCGAATTTTTGGGTGGAATGCAATACTTCCCCTACTTACTATACGTAGTAGAGAAAGTAAAAAAGGAATAACAAATTCTCATTTGACAAAAAGTATAAGTATTGGAAAATAAATAACAAGAAATATCTCGGAAATGGTTAACTCGACGAAAAAAAGTATATGATATAAATTGTGTGTTTTAACGTCTACATTTTTTGTGTACAAAAATTTTATCTATATCTTACGATTTACCAGTTATGCAAAAGCCATTCACAATGAAGAAAACTTTTGGGGACATTCTCAGAAAATTCAAGATATACATTTTATTTGTCAATAAAACATCCTAAATATATGACACTTTAATCAAAATCGTTAGAGCCATTTTTGAGAAAATCAAACTTTTAGAAAGATGTTGTAGACTGGGGTGGGGGATTTTCTTGAAAATTTTCGTGTCGCATCTTTAAGAGACACTGAACCTGAATACCAAGTTTGGTGTTTATCCCGCTTTTGGATTTTGAGATATGGTGCCTACAGAAAGACAGACACACACATTTTTTCTAAAACTTTTTTTTTTATTTCAGGTGGCCGCAAAACATGTATTTCCGTTAAAATCTCGGTATCGAATTTTTGGGTGTAATACCTACAATACTTCCCCTACTTAGTATACGTAATAGATAAAGTAATAAGCTTTCTAAGACTGGTTTGTGGAAGAGTGTGTAGAGAAATCATGTGCGTCTTACACATCAGACTTCTCTTTCTTATATTTGTTATTACTGTAAATGCATGTGCATCTATATTAAATATACGCCCAAGTAGTTGCAGGAATTATATGTTACTAGCAAGTGGCATATCTTGCTGAATAAAACATATCCCGAATCTGAACCTTCTTTGTCAGTTACTGAAATAAGGATATGTTTTACACTTCCCACAGTTGGGTATTCTTTCACCAACGTGATTTAAGAAGAAGTGACACGTTTATTTTTTTATTTTTTTCAAAATGAGTTATGCTAGCGACAACTTATTATACCTGAAATGCAGAGAAATTTTGGGAGAATATTTACCTCTATATCATATTTTGAAAATGTCCTCCATCCTGCATAAGGCACAACTCAACACGTCGTTCTATGTTACCGTTTTATGTACCCATTGGAGGACTCTGTTGTCAGTAGCTTGAATCTCCGGTGTAATGTTGTGCTTCAGATCGTCCAATGCCTGGGGACGTGTGACATAACCTTGTCTTTTAATTAACCCCATAGAAAGAAATCGACGATGTCAAATCCAGAGATCTCAGTAGCCACAGGTTCTTGGAAATTATCCGGTCGTCAAAGAAACTTGCAATAATGCCATGGATTCATTTGATGTATGGCATGTAGCGCCGTCCTGCTGAAAGTATCTTTGACTGAGCTTTACATCGTCTAGTTGCTCAGCAAACTCCATGAAATACTGTCGGTACATATTGCTAAAAAAAAATTGGTCCCACTATTGTCTGTGCGGATATTGCGCACCAAACTCCGATTTTAACCAGATGCATAGGTGCTTCATGAATAACATGTGGATTTTCGCTGGCCCAATAGCGTGAGTTATTTGAGTTCACATAGCCGGATATATGGAACCAAGCTTCATCTGTGAACCATATGATAGACAATATAGCAGAATTTTGCTCAATGAACGCCTGAAACCAACGACAATAATTCAGTCGTCTATCCTTATCTGGTTCCTGCAACTGATGGATAACCGTAATCCTATACGGCTTTAGGCCTGAATTTTCATAGCTCTCTGACACATTGAGTAGCTGTACCCTGTCACCTGCGACAAACGTCCTAATATTTTTTGGGTGACTGATCCAGTCGTGGTCTTAGGTCAACAACAACCGTGGGATGCCTAGATGAACGAGTTTTGCCTTTTTCACTCACCAGAGAACCAGTTGTTTCCAATTTGTTTACTAGTCCCAGTATAGTGTTTCTTTGGGAAGGATTCCGAACACCAAATTCTTTCTGGTATGCCCTTTGAGTAGCTGTAATTGAATTTTAATCCAATATTGCTTTACAAGGAAGAGTCGTTCATTTAACGTGTACTCCATTTTCACGTTGACTAGAACAAAATCTAAAAAACACTTGCCGACAATAAAACTAAAAATTACGAATTAATTATGAATATCTGCGCATCTAGCGACAGGCAATCGAAACTCCAGAACATTATGCTTAATTTGGTGCTAAAATTTGGGCATTGAGTGAATTTCGAGCAGAGTAATTAAAGAAAAAAATGTGTCAGTTCTTCATAAATCACTCTGTATGTCACTTACAGTGACAATGTCTCTTACCATGACTGTTTTCTACTGAATCTAAATACCAAGTTTGGGTTTTATCCGACTGTTCGTTTCTGAGTTATGCTGTTCATAGACACACACACGGACATGTTTCCAAAAATTCCTTTTTTTGGATTCAGGGTCTCAAAACATATACTTCCGGTGAAATCTCGGTATCGAATTTTTGGGTGGAATACAATACTCCCCTACTTACTATACGTAGTAGAGAAAGTAATAAATAAATAAATAAAAACCCGAATAACGAATTCCCATTTGAGAAAAGTATTAGCAAATTCAAACAAATAACAAGGAATATCTCAGAAACGGTTCACTCGACAAAAAAACGTATAGAACATAAGTTGTGTGTTTTAAATAGATCTACATTTTTCTGTAGTAAACCTTTGTCCATCTGTTACGGTTTATAGTTAGGCAAAATCATTCAGAATGAAGAGGGCTTTTGGGGACATTCCCACAAAATTCAACATATACATTTCGTTTGCCATAAAATATCTTAAATATATGTTATTTTAATAAAAATCGTTAGAGCTATTATTGATAAAATCAAAAGTTTCGAAAAATGTTCCACGTAAAGATAGTCTGTGGGGGGGGGGGGAATTTCCTTGAAAATCTTCGTGTTGCATCTTTGAAAGACACTGGACCAAAATATCAAGTTTGGTATTTATCCACATTTCGTTTTTAAGTTATGCTGTTCCCAGACACAGACACACACGGACATATTTCTATAAATGCCTTTTTTGGATTCAGGAGCCCTCAAAACATGTATTTCCTGTAAAATCTCGGTATAGAATTTTTGGGTAGAATACAATACTTCCTCTACTTACTATACGTAGTAGAGAAAGTAAAAATTGTTTATTTTTATTTATGGACGTTCTTTAACTACTATGGTTCCTAGCGCCCTATTCCATATTGCGCGTGAAATACCGAAAATTTTGCTCAGAACCCTCTTTTTCAGGCTTTAGGTTCTTTTATGTCCCGCATATTTACTACGCTTTACTGTACTTCCCTTCCGAAAAAAAGCCTTGCTAAGGATTTTTACGCCACCCAGCCCTCGGGACCGCTGCTACTGCATATAAGCACAGGGTTATTCAAAAAGAAGGAACAAACTTTACACATTTATTTCTAATGAACAACAAGAGATAGCGACACATACGACACGTCATTGAATAGGGGAAAGTTCAAATTTTTAAGTTCTACCTATTAGTTCCATTCAGTGCCTACAACGGCGCTGTGTTTATTTACGAGAAAATGGCAACGCCACAGTAAAAGTCGTTTTGTGTGCTGCGGTATGCAAAGAGTGAATCCATTGTTTCATTGCAGCGTGCATTTCGTTGTAAGTTCAACAACGAGCCGCCTCGTCATAAAAAATTTACAATTGCTACAATAAATTCGTAGAAGATGGTTGCGTATGCAAACGGAAAATCATTGATCGTCCTCGCATAACAAATGGTGCTCATTTTGAACACATAAAATAAAACTTTGAACCTTTCTCTATTCAGTGATGTATCACGTGTATCACCATCTATTGTTGTTCACTAGAAATAATTATGTAAAGTCAGTTCCTTCTTTTTGAGTAACCCTGTGTATATATATATATATATATATATATATATATATATGAGAGAGTGAGAGCCAATCTGTAAGCAGAAAAAGCGAAAAGCGGAGTTTTTTATTTAGGAAATTGTATTAGTAGTAAAACTTGCATTAGAATGTTATTTTCATTATTATTATACTGTATATTATAATTTTTCTCAGGAATCACACGTGTATTAAGTGAGAAAATGAGCTAAATGAACCAATGGGCAAATATTTATTTGGTATAATTAATTGCGTTGAGGTTTTCAATCCAGGTTTGTCCTCAGTGGGTCTATGATAGCCTGAATTCAATTGACGTAGATGGCGGTAGATGGTGAGCACCAGCATTAAGGTAGATGGCGCTCAGGAGGTAGAGGATCTGTAATTTTAGTAGCTCATTTGAATGACTGACTATGGAATGATAGAGTCTTTCGTAATATGAATGGATGGTGAGTTACTGTAGGAACATTAATATCAGTATATAGGTTGCCTTTGCGAATGTCCAAGTTGCATACCCAATTAATCCTAGTGCCCGATTCTGTATTGTTTTAATTCTGTTAAACGGAGTTTTAGCGGCAGAGGTACATATATCACAAATTTTAAAAGAAAGCTAAGTCTGTATTTAAGCTGTGTTTGTGTTTTGTTAAATTCAAACAAATTAAATCTAAATGTTTTATAAAATAATGATTCGTTTAGTAATAATAGACTGTGATACAAAGGCTAAAAGTAGGGTTTTATTTTGTGTGTAGGAATGTTTGCGAAACGAAGACCGACTTTTACACTCCTAAGAGCAAAATGAAGCTATTTTAACACGTGTGGCATATACTAACTTTTAAACTGCGCTCGAATTTGTAAAATATCAATACTATTATATTTATTCCTGGAACTAACAGATATTACGTTTATAACCAGTTCTGGAAACAACAAAAATGACGTTAAAAAGCGATATGTCAGATGTTTGATGTTTTGCTGATTCGTCACTGATTCGTCAACAGTCATTTTCAATGAAATATTTTCACCGTGTTTTGCATTATAGCCATTAAATGCTATATCATATTGCTTTCTGGATTTTTGGGTAAGTGCTTCTAGTGTCACTCTTTTTGTTGCTTCTTTAATGTCACTTCCATTTCAATTTCTTCTGAATTCATAAAATCCGCCATTTAATCTTTATGTAGGTTATACTAGATAAAATAATAACGTTTTAGATCAAATAAAGCTGTCGATTTAACGTATATGTTAACTCTACAACGAATTGCGATAAATTGAAGTAAGACGATTTGTATGTGAGCAGATAATGCGAGCGCCATGAGAAATTAATCATGTAAAAAGACAGAAAGAAAAGTAAGACTTTATAAGTTATTAAACATGTGCAAATATAAAGGATAATTGCCATATGATTGGACTTGAAATCAAAGTTGGTCACATTGAAGATTATCCCACTAGTGCGATAATCTAAGACTTTTAACTCCTGTACTCTGTGTTAGAAGTTCTACTTTTACGCCATCGTCCTCCGTGGTGTAGTGGTTACCATGGTAGCCTGGAGGTCGCAGGTTCAAACGCGGCGGAGGGCGACGGATTTTTTCGGGCGTAAAAATCTTTAGCATGGCTTCCTTCAGAAGGGAAGTAAAGCCGGTGGTCCCGTGTCGTAGATTTACTGCACGTAAAAGAACCTCAAGCCTGATAAAGAAGCCTCTGCAAAATTATCGGTCTTTTACGCCCAAATATAATGGGACACTAAGGACCACAGCAGTTAAAGAGCGTCCATAAATAAAACTCAATTTAATTTTTGCTTTTAGGCCATGCTGCCAAAAAGTATTTTTCAGATATGCCCAACACCAAAATCTGTTTAAAATAGGGTTCCTATTTTAAAAATGACTGACTAGGAAGTAACTTTGAAAATATATACTAAATAAAATGTAACTAATATAACTGTTTTCCTTCTCAAATGGAGAAACATTTATAACAAGCTGTTTTCTTGAAAATGCATGCTGTATAGTTTGGAACATTATGACAGTGTAGCAGATGCGTGGCTTTTGAGAGCAACTAAAAGCTTTGGATTTTCCCTTCGTAATTTGTCATCGACCATTATAGCTTTGAGCGCCATTTATCACAATACTTTCAATTAATCTCATCTATAGAAATGTATTTATATAGTAGCAGAAAGGGAGCGACAATTAATAGAAGAGCTGTGCAGTAAATGACAACAAGGGACGTGCAAAATAATTCAGAAAATAAATCCTGGGAAATCTGATACCCATGCTTCTTAGCAAATGATAGCTATTTGTGTATTACATTCAATTTTATTACGAGCGTCGTATCACATCCCGACACAATGCGAACGGTTATTTCTTACCAAAAAATGATTTTGAGGATAATTACAAAAATGTGATGTGTATAATACATACTGCTCTCTCCGCCCATTTATGTCAACTGTTAGACATGATAGCAACAGCTCCTTAGAAACAACAGAATGACCACTTAATATTTCCAAGTTTTCTCCTTAAAATGAGAAAACATTCAAATGAACAGCAGTGAATGTTTTGGAAACAGTTTAAGGCATAGAAATTCTATTTTATGTAACTTGTAGATCTTATCTAGATGTACAGTTTTTTAAACAACTTTCCACCTATCACTTAACACTTCGCTTCGCTTTAAGAATACTGTTACATGTCGGGATGAAGCCGAAAGGTTAGCAGAAAATTATTAATTTAGGTCACCCAAACACGCACATGGGGGCACAACTCGCTGGCAGAAAAGGTTCGGGACCTTGGTGTGTAGAATTAACAGGAAGGCGTAGATTTTTATATTACATAGCACACATTACCTGGGATTTATTCGCAAAAACGTTTGGCTTCTCTACATAGTTAACAAAGGAAACAGGATGAAGGGAGATGCCACACACCGTAGACCGGCCACACACAATTGGTTCCAACTACTGCTTACTCTCGAGTGACGATATCTTGTCCCCACCAACCGTGTCTAGCCAAAGACAGACAGGGCTCACGTCATACCAGACAATTTCAAACAGATCCTTTATTTACCATTCTTATGGCTTAGGCAAAGAAAAACTAATTTGTGATAGAAACAGTTGATTGTCTCTCAGCATCTTGCACATAACCAAGGGGGTATGAACGTAATGAAAACTGGATTGTGTAATCTGAAATAATTTCTAGGTAACCATTTATCGTGATTAATGCATAGGGGATAAAAGAACCATTTATTGGGGGGTTTTCCTTACTAAACCACAATACTAATACAACTAAAATTAATTAATTTTTTAAAAAATATTCAGATACACCAAATTTAATACTTTGAGGTTTTTCGGGCCTTTTTGTATCTATGATATCTTTGAACTTTGTTTCTATTTCATCTATGAAATAGGTTGCCGATTTGTAAGAGTTTAGTTGGAAAGTATAAACACTACTTGTTTGTACGTCTTCTGTCCCCACCACCTATCATCGTCAGAACTTAAATCCTTTTAGTTGTTAAAACTATTTTAGTTTAAACCGATATCGTGAATAAAACAGCTTTCTCACAATTAAACTGTTCCCACAGCAACTGAACCTTCTTTCTGAAACAAAATTTCACATGCAACTAAAGAAAATAGCTACCTTTCAGGAAAAAAGCAGTTACATTTTCTAGAATAATGTATGAACATTTTAATTTTATAAAATATTACCCTCTAAATTTGGTGATTTTAAAAGAATTTGAAGTGTTACATTCACATGACTTTCTCTACTCTCTCCCTTATTGGTTGGTATGCAAACTATTCTTACTAGAGCTTACTTTTCTATCTGCTTAATTTTAATCCAAATAAGCCTTTGCAGAAGTAGCTACAATACACATTTCGTTATAGACACAAAAAGAACAGCGATAGTTAAATGTTTAAGAACTGGACACTATACGCTGGCCTTAAAATTCCATACTGTTTCCAAGCAATTACAATAAACAACTGAATGTTGAAAGAACTAAAGAATGACCAAGGAATCAACAATTCGAACGATTAACAAGGATATCTCGGAAAAGGCTGATGTCACAAAAAAGTTATTTGAATTAATTGTATGTTATAAAGAAAGAAGACTTCAAAGATTATTCCCAGAAAAACAAGACATACGTTTTATTTGCTATGTAAATATCCTTTATATATGGTATTTTAATCAAAATCATTAGATCCTTTCGAAACATCTTCCATGTAAAGTGTAGTTTGGAGTAGGGGGATTTTCTTGAAAATCTTTGCGTCGCATTTTTAGAAGGTACTGAACTTAAGTACCAAGATTGGTGTTTATCCGACTTTTTGTTCGTATACTGTTCAAAGTCACACACAGACCTTTTTCTAAAAATGCTCTTTTTGCATTAATGGGGCCTCAAAATATGTATTTTCGGTGAAATATCGGTATCGAAATTTTTGGTGGAATACTAAAAGTACTTTTCCTACCTGTTAGGTACATGGTACAGAAAGTAAAAATCTGATGTGTTACACTCACATGACTTTCTCTACTCTTGTACAAACTATTTTTACAAACGTTAATTCTCCATCTACTTAATGTTAAACGAGATAAACATTTGCAGACTCTATCTTATTGCTAATTTTCTTGTAGATGTAAGGGGAATATATATTTACAAGGGCAGTATAGAAATACAGTAGCCTTTAAGCACATACATATCT
Organism: Deroplatys truncata; assembly: GCA_030765065.1. NCBI lineage: Eukaryota > Metazoa > Arthropoda > Insecta > Mantodea > Mantidae > Deroplatys > Deroplatys truncata. Next base: position 124,528,982 of record CM060980.1, on the reverse strand, counting down.
CTTAATAGCTGGTTGCTAGGTGCAGCACCATTCTCTTTGCCCAGATTAATATTCTTGCATATTCAAGACAAAAAAATAAATAACGAATTCCCATTTGAGAAAATAAGTATTGAAAAATTTAAGGGAATAACAAGTAATATCTCGAAAATGGTTTACTCAACAAAAAAACTGTATATGACATAAATTGTGTATTTTAACGCGATTTTCCTTTTTTGTGTAGTAAAATCTTGTCTATCTCTTATGGTTTACGAGTTATGCAAAAGTCGTTGACAATGAAAAATTCTTTTGGAGACATTCCCAGAAAATTCAAGATATACATTTTATTTGTCATGAAAATATCTTAAACATATGATATTTTAATCAAAATCGTTTAGAGCCATTTTTGAGAAAATCTAAATTTTCGAAAAAGTTCCATGGAAAGGGTAATCTGGGGTGAGGGGATTTTCTTGAAAACCTTCGTGTCGCATCTCTGGAAGATACTGGACCTCAATACCAAGTTTGGTGTTTATCCGGCTGTTCGTTTCTGAGTTATGCTGTTCACAGACAGACACACAGACACACACACGGACATGTTTCCAAAAATGCTTTTTTTGGATCCAGGGGGCTTTAAAACATGTATTTCCGGTGAAATCTCGGTATCGAAATTTTGGGTGGAATACAATACTTCCCCTACTTACTATACGTAGTAGAGAAAGTAAAAATGGATTACTTTTAGTTTTGTTGGTATTATGCGTTACTTATGAAACGCCCCGTTTATGCATAGCATAATATATAAGGATGTAAGGGGACTTATAAGTAGAGTGCGCCTTACATGTATATCATATATAAACAAATATATAAGTTTGTTTATTTATTTATTACAGTTCTGCACACAATAAAATGCTACAAATATTGAAAATATTGCTTCTCCATTGCACTTTTGTAGTATACGCAGAGTTTACATTATATTGCGGGCCTTTAGATCTCTAATGCTACAATAAAGGAATCCATTTCAAACGAAAAGTATAAAATGTATTCCAGAGCACAGTGTTTTACGTACACTAATTTAAATTTTACAGTAAATGCCCCTTAACATTATTTAGTACCGATCCCTTCTGTTATTTTATTGATACTATGAAACACTGCCTATAGACACATCTAAATTTTTATATTCCATCATCATAATTATGTATTATAACACGGACAAACGGAATGGTTCGAAGGTAAATATTTAATATGTAGCGTATGCTTAATACATCCGAAACGCAAATGTGTAGTTATGGATTTAAAACCCTAATGGGAGCGCGTATAATCAGGGCAATTAGTCATACACATTAAGACTTAACCCACTGCTGTTATTGGTTTTATAATGACCAATTTTGTGTTATGTGCGTAAAGCTAGGGGCAGTAAAATAGGATGGATATCCCTGTAGTCACGAACACCATTCGTTTTATTAAGGTAAACGGAATTCGAAACCAACGTGTTACTTAAATACAGATTTAGTCCGTGAAGTATTGACAATGCGTATGGAGCTTTCTGCATTATACGAAATTTAAAGAACTCTCTGCGAAATTGAATTATACCAACTGCGCCATGGTTGTGGTTTTAGTCCTCAAAAGTTCGTTGATAAACATTCCAGTACTGCCATTCGACTAGAACAACTACCACAAGTACACAAGTCCGCCACAATGAATTAAATCATAGTTGAAGTAGAAATAAGACTAGTACATAGTAGTGAGAAATTGTCAAAATCATTAATAATAGAAAATAGTTGTATAACAAAATTAAAATTCATTTCGTAAAATCAATTAAAGCATGCTGGTATTATAATGTGCTCTAGGACGCATTGGCAGTTGCTATATAGCAGCACAAGGGCACGTGAACTCCCTAACGTTTTACACCTTTATTGTTATTACTTTCTGTACAAAAAAAAATTAATTGGGTTCTAATTATGGACGCTCTTTAACTGCTATGGTCCTTAGCGTCCTATTCTATGTTGGGCGTGAAAGACCGAAAATTTTTCTCAGAGGCCTCTTTAAAGATTTTGTGCCGTAAATCTACGACACGGGACCACCGGCTTTACTTCCCTTCCGAAGGAACGCTTTTTACGCCGGAAAACCGGCGGGTTTGAACCCATTCTACCACGTACATAGTAGGTAGAGAAGGTATTCCTTCCACTCAAAAATTTGATACCGGGATTTCACTGGAAATACGTGTTTTGAGGCCCCCCCGAATAAATAAATAAAAAAGGCATCTTTGCTTTCTCTGCCACGTAGCTATTGCATTCCAATAGGTACCAATACGAAGGTATTGCAATCCACCCAAAAATTCGATGTCGAGATTTCACCGGAAATACATGTTTTGAGGTCACCTGAGTACAAAAAAATTACTTTCTCTGCCACGTACCCAGGAGGTATAGAAGGTATTGTATTCCACCCAAAAATTCGAGATCGAGATTTCACTGGAAATACATGTTTTGAGACCCCCTGAATCCAAAAAGAACATTCTTAGAAAAAGGTCCGTATATGTGTGTGTGTGTGTGTGTGTCGTGCCTGTCTGTCTGTGCGTGTGTGTCTGTGAACAACATAACTCAAAAACGAAAAGTCGGATAAACGCCAAACTTGGTATTTAGATTCAGTAACTTTCAGTGATACCACACCAACATTTTTAAGAAAATTCCTCCAGCCCCAAACTACCCTTTACATGGACATTTTTTAAATGTTTAATTTTCTTAAAAATGGATCTGACAATTAAACATATTTACGTGACAAATAAAATGTTTATGTTACATTTTCTGGGAATAGCCTGTGAAGTCCTCTTCATTCGGAAGGAATTTTGTATAATCTTGTGCAACCGATAAATGTTAAGGATAGACGAGAGCGTACTACACAAAAAGTATATATCTCTTTAAAATACACGATTTATTTCAAATAACTTTTTCTGTGGCAACAGTTGTTACCGAGATATCCGTTCGATGGTTCTATTTGTTTAATGCTTTTGTCATTCTTTTCAAGTCCCGTCGATTTTCAGTTATTTCTCGGGATTTGCATGGAAACAGTATGACATTTTAATGCCAGCGTAAAGCGTCCAGTTCTTAGACATTTGACTATCGCTATTGCCTTGGTATCAATAACGAAATGTGTAATGCAGCTATTTCCGGAAAGGTTTATCTTGATTAAAATGAAGGTAAAAATGAAAATGAAAATCAATTTTCCTAAGAATTATTTGAATATCACTAATACTCGATAGAGAGTCGATAAAGTCATGTTAATGTAACACATCAGATGTTTTTTTTTTATTTTCTTCGAATGCTAATTAATGTATATGCGGCAATTAAGAACTACGGCGTTTAAAGCTGCCGCGCTATACTCTAAACACGATAAATATAGCAACAGGGACGGTAGCATATCTTGACTTGTGCACGTTTTAGGGAGTTTCTGCGCATGCGCAACTGCTATGACGTAATTAACTTATGGGTCAAATACATACAGGCCGTGCACACTTGAAGGCGTGCACTAGCGCCCAAAACTTTTCCCATTTCTATACTATCACTACAATTATTTTAAGTCAATGCCAAGGTGTAGCTCACTGCGGCAGAAGCAGGTAAGTGCAGGAGCGAGGAAACTTCTGCCGGTCTCTCCATACTATACTCTCAACTAAAATTTAATTTGCACATTACTACGTTCTCGGCCTAAAACGCTATACTTATGTCCACAAGAATATTTTGTTTCTTCAGACAAGTTACGCAGCATTATTATTATTGTTGCTGTTGTTGTTGGGAGCGGCTGCAGTTGTTTCAACTGGTTCATAATCATAAGTATTATGCTATTTCACAGTTTCCGGGCTATCTGGATGTAAAATTTTCTGAACACCAAAAATATATGCCCACGAGCCGCTACTGCTACACTTTGGCCGGTCGTTCTCCGCCCCTGACATTTCTCGAAAGGAGGGTGTTGCCAGTTATTTAGGAATTTTAAGCAGAGGAACATACGTATTTGAAACATTTCACACCGTTAAGGATCGCATCGGTACTTCGTAAATGTACGTGGACAGTAACGGGATTTTTTGAATTTCGCAGGCTTTATATATTCGATGTTCGAAACTTTTGTGTTATTTTGCTGGTACACTGTTCCTGATGTATATTTGTATTTTCAGCTGTTTTGAATATTTAGTTTATTGTTGACAGTCGAAAAAGTTATACGTGTTTTCAAGTGATCGCCGAATTTTTACTTTCGAAAAAGATGGATCAAAGAATTTGTATTAAATTTTGCTTAAAAACGGAATAAAGTGCAGCATCACATTCGAAATATTAACTGTGGTAAATCTACTATGAGTAATACAAGAGTTTAGCAGTGGTATAAAGTTTCAAACAGGGTCGAAAACACCTTAAAGATGACGACCACCCTGGACGCCCTAGCACTTCAATTACGACAATGTGGAAGAAGTAAAGAAAATGGTTCTGAAAAATCGCCAAATCACTATCAGAGAGGTTGCTGATGATGTCGGCATATCCTTTGACTCATGCTAAGAAATGTTTTCGTATGCTTTGGGCATGAAAACTGTAGCAGCGAAGTTTGTTCCGAAATTGTTGAATTTCGATCAAAAAAGACATTGCTCAGGAATTGCTGAATGAAGTCAAAAAGATCCAGAACTTCTAAAGAAGGCTATAACAGGTGACGAAATGTGGGTATATGGATATGACGTCGAAAATAAGGCCCAATCGTCCCAAAGAAACTGCCTGAAGAGCCAAGACCGAAAAAAATTCGACAAGTGCGATCACATGTGAAGGTTTTTCTCACTGTTTTCTTCGATTACAATGGGATAGTGCGTCAGAAGTTCCTGCCTTATGGTCGTACGGTCAACAAGGAATACTACCTGGAAGTTATGCGCCGTTTGCGTGAAGCAATCCGAAGATAACGACCAGAATTATGACAAAACCGCTCGTGGAAAGTGCATCACGATAATGCATCCGCTCACACGTCAATCCTTGTTCGTGACTTTTTGGCAAAAACAAAACCGTTATGCCGGACCCGGACATGGCCTCCTGAGACTGAAGAGGCGCTATTCCCGAAGCTGAAGAGAACCATGAAAGGACGACATTTGCCACCATTGATGAGTTAAAAACAGAATCGTTGAAGGAGCTGAACACCTTTACAAAAGTGAGTTCTAGAACTTCTTTCAGGATTGGAGCTGGCACAATGTATTATATCTGAGAGGGGGTTACTTTGAAGTGGACAAAGTTGATGTTGATTAAATAAAAATTATTTAAGAAAAACCAAAATTCCCGTTACTTTTTGATCACACCTCGTAAATGATCACGAATAGTAGAATATGGAGACAATTGTTATACCATTTACCGTTAATTGAAATGAGCGTTAAATAACTTACATTTTAATCGAGTGGGAAGACGCTGTAAATATCTATTTCTTCAGCTTCATTACTGGAGTCGCTGATTTCGTCATCGTGGCTGAATGAAAATTATCAGTTCCTCTACATGTGTTTCCACTATACCATCAGCTTCCCTTGCTTGTCTCAGAAGTTTCCAGTGTGATGCACAATATTTTACTTGTATCCGCTGTCACTTGTTGAACTCCTTGCTACATTAATAGCTCAACATCAACTATACGCAACGTTGTGTTATGTTCTGCATAATGGTCTCGTGGTTGGTTCACAAACCCTACCCAACAATTTGGTAACAGATAGAAGGGGTCCACCATTGCCCCACTCCTTCTCAAGGTGCTCATGAAGTCTAAATATAAATTCACGGCTTTGACTGTTATAAGAGCCGATTTATTGGGGAGGGTGAGGAATTCTGACGAACCAGTAGCCTATAAGTACAATAACTTGCAGCCTCTAAAATGTGAATTCACACACGCACAAACAAACTTCATCTGCACAAACACTAAAAGCAACTGAGACCACGTGGTCCTTACAGAACGGAGTTGCCAACTTGGTGCTAGATTTGGAAGCCATGCTTAGCAGCGAGACTGGTGATTGGCGCTAGCAGACAGTTTAACATCCCGTGCTAGCAGTCGCTGCCAGTATTGCCGATATTAACAGTTACTGCGCATAACAGATGTAAAAGTACGAGGGCATTCCCAGAAGTACCCGTCCTGGTGTATAGATAGTGGTTTTTGTTTCAAACAAATGACTGTGGTAGAAAGTACCAACCTTATAAAGCTTAAGTCTGAAGTTTGATGATGCTACGTCGTTTGGTAATTGTTTGGAGCCATCAAGAGTGAACGTTCTCAGCAAATTTGTAAACATGGGTAAAACTGGTTATCGTAATGTGATACAATACTTTCATTTGAAAGGTCTTAGTCCAACGAATATTAAAGCTGAGCTAGATTCTACTCTAGGGGAGTCTGCTCCTTCATTTAAAACAGTAAAATATTGGGTGACAGAGTTTAAGCGAGGCCGTACGAGCTGCCAAGATGAACATCACAGTGGTCGACCAAATGAGGTGACCACGGCAGAAATTGTGAAGAAAATCCACAAAATGGTATGGATGAACGTCGACTGAGTGCGCGAGCTAGCAGACATCGTAGGCATTTCAAAAACTGCTGTACATCGCATACTGACTAAAAATTTGGACATGAGAAATCTGTGCGCAAGATGGGTGCCGCGTTGACTCACAATGGAACAAAAACAGCGTCGTGAGGATGTTTCAGTCGAGTGTTTGGCGATGTTTCGCTGCAATAAAGCCGAGTTTTTGCGTCGATTCATGACCATGGATGAAACATGGGTCCACCTCTTCACACTTGAGACGAAGGAACAGTCAAAACAGTGGATTGAAAGGGGAGAATCGGATCCAAAGAAGACAGAGACACTTCCATCTGCAAGTAAGGTCATGGGGTCAACTTTTTGGGATGCGCGTGGTATAATTTTAATTAATTAACTTAAAAAGGAAAAGCAATCAATGGCAATTATTATGCAAACTTATTGCAGCATTTGAATGATGAAATCAAGAAAAACGGCCGCATTTAGTGGAAAAGAAATTTTTGTTTCATCAAGGCAGTGCACCAGTTCACACATCTATTCTCGCCATGGCCAAAATCAATGAGTTAAAGTTCGAATTGCTTCCTCATGCACCCTATTCGCCAGACTTAGCTCCCTATGATTATTTTCTGTTTCCAAAGTTGAAGAAATAGCTTGGTGCTAAAAGATGTGCCAACAGTGAAGAGCTGGAGTCTGTAGTTGATGGCTATTTTGCAGAACCCGATGGTTCTCAGTATAAACAGGGTATCGAAGTTATTGAACACCGCTGGGAAAAGTGTATCGAGCTGAAAGGAGACTATGTAGAGAAATAAAGATATTTTATCCCAAAATTTTTGTGTTTTCTTTGATAGGTCGGGTACAGCTGGGACAGCCCTCGTAATATTGAACAGAGGTGCTGCATAATAACAAAACCAGAAGGCTGGATTTCAATGTTTTATAGTTAATACACGGTATATAGTTTCATTCTTAAGATAATTTTGAGAATCCGTTTTCAACTTCTCATTGTTGTGTGTTGGCAATGTTAACCTCCACCACCCGCAACCGCAAAACGTCAAGGTCGGAGATCCAGCGGCAGAACTTAGGGTTTCATGTTGAGAAATACTTCTGCGTAGAGATTCCAAAACTTTGGTTCAGGAGGTTTGTGCTAACTGACGAGAGGTTGCCGGAAGTTGCCTGCCAGTTGTGGTGAGCGGAAGTCTTTCGCTTTTTTCTTTAATCTAGACATTCACATTATCTTCTCTATATGCTCTTCTGCAAACTATGCTTACATCTATTTTTGTTAATCGGGATAAACGTTTGCAGAAATGCCTTTATTACATATTTCGTTGTAGATAGAAAAGGAATATAGAAGGGTGAAGGATAGTCAAACGTTTAAATGCTGGCTTTGAAATTCTATGCTCTTTGCATGAACCAAGAGGAGAAATGACCTCAGTTGCGACTTAACATTTGAAAAAAATCCTATGTATTGTATTACTTTTCTACCTACTCTTCTAGAAACTAGCCTTATAAAGGAGAAAAAAAATATCTGATGTGATACACTTACATGACTTTCTCTACTCTTGTACAAACTATTCCATTCTCTTTGCATTACCAGGACAAAAAACATGAATAACGAATTTGAGAAAAAGTATAAGTATTGGAAAATTTAAGGGAATAACAAGCAATATCTCGAAAATGGTTCACCCAACAAAAACAATGTATATGACATAAATTGTGGATTTTAACGCGATCTACATTTTTTGTGTAGTAAAATTTTGTCTATCTTTTATGGTTTACCAGTTATGCAAAAGTCGTTCACAATGAAGAATACTTTTGGAGACATTCCCGGAAAATTCGAGATATACATTTCATTTGTTATGAAAATATCTTAAATATATGACTAATTTTGAAGATTTAGAAGCTAGTAACAGTGATGTGTCAAAATTTAAAATAAAGAGAGAATAGTTGAGAACATGCTGATGATGGGAACAAACCGTCTCCCGAAACGCGTTCAAGTAAGAATATTTTAGTGATGTAGTGTAACAACCTTCAACTCTCTTTATTTTAAATATATGATATTTTAATCAAAATTGTTAGAGCCATTTTTGAGAAAATTAAAATTTTAGAAAAATGTTCCATGTAAAAGGTAATCTGGGGTGGGGGGATTTTCTTGAAAACCTTCGTGTCGCATCTCTGGAAGATACTGAACCTAAATACCAAGTTTGGTGTTTATCCGACTATTCGTTTCTGACACACAGACACACACACAGACATGTTTCCAAAAATGCTTTTTTTTTTTGGACTCAAGGGGTCTCAAAACATGTATTTCCGGTGAAATCTCGGTATCGAATTTTTGGGTGGAATACAATTCTTCTTCTTTAATGCCCTTTAATGATATCTGTATTTTTTGGTAGAAATATTTTGTATATCTTACATATACTAGCTATACAAGTAATTCAGAATAAAGAGGCTATCCCCAGAAACTTCAAGATATATATTTTATTTATCATGCGCATACGTTAAACATACAGTGTTTTAGTAAAATCGTTGAAAAAAACGATAATGTTCCATGCAAAGGGTTGTTTGGGATGGGAGGATTTTCTTGAAAATCTTCATGTCGTATCCTGGGAAGAAGCAGGACTTAAGTATGAAATTTGGCATTTAACCGACTTTTGATTTTTGAGTTATATATGCAGTTCACACACATATTTTTTTTTAATTCAGGTATCTCAAAATGTGTATTTCAGGTGAAATCTCAGTATCGAATTTTTGGCTAGAATACAATACTTCATCTACTACCTATAGGTAAGCAGTAGAGAATAGTAGAAGTACAAAGTATTTAAAATTCATAACAGTAAGGAATATCTAGGAAATGGATATTACCACAAAAAACTTTGACGTAAATTGTATGTTTTATGGAGATCTGCATTGTTTGTGTATCCAGCTTTTGTCTATCTCTTTCTTACGGTTTAGTAGTCATACACAATTCATTCAAATGAAGAAGACTCCGCAGGCTATTCACGGAATAATATTTTTTTGTTTATCACCCCCATATTCATTTGTTCGTTTGTTCGCCAACGTTCTAGCAGAAAATTCGTTTAGTAAGCAATCGTCCACAGAGTTCAATGAACGTTTAGTGTTTTATGGTATTTATTCCTTCTAATCTATTTATATCCCATCCAAGTTTTGATTTTTGCTAGATAAAAGAAAACCTCGGTGCGATTACTAGTGATTATATGCTGAATTTTTAGATAGGCATGTTCTTTCAGGATAACATAGAACCTTAGCCGTAAATTTCTTCTTTGCACGATTTAAAATACGTGCAGCATATTGTATAATAAATATCACTTTTTGCTTATATTACTTACTGTAAGATACTGTCTGTTATAAACTAAAATGTTAAAAAATATATATTTACCAAACTGTAAATTGCCAAGCTTATGGTAGAGTGGAAAATGTCTATTGAAGTGTTAATTTCCACTTTTGGTTGATGCTTTTAGTTGAGGTTCTTAGATTATTTTATAAATTACTTGTTGTTTCGACTTCATTTCACCAGAGGATGATATTATAGCAGTGTAATGATAAACGTGGGTCCATTCATTCATAACATACGTAACATGTACGTAAGTAGGTACTTCATACAGGAAAGACATTACGACAGGTGAAATAGCCCGTCACTTTGATGTCCCACTGCGCTTTATGAAAGGCATCAATAAGGTCATGTAATAAATGTGCTCGATTCTGACTTTGAGCAGATTAGTATAGATATAGCATCGTAAAGCTAGAATTATCCGAATGATAGATGTAAAGTAACCTTGTGAGTTTTACCAGTCACATTCGAAAATTGCACAATATTTTGACCAAACGGGTTTCTATAGGTTTCTATATAGGAGATGAAAATGTGATAGGGGTAGTTTTTGGGAGTTATAAGCTAGCCTAATCTTTTCTTTGGACCCTACAGTATAAATTTACTAAATCTTATTCGGATAGACCAAGTGGTGTTGAAGATAATAGTAGTGGAATTTTCTGGAAGCTGAAGGGTGGCTTATTTTTTTAAAAACCAAGTGTATCCAATTTTATTAAACTCGTTCCTTGACAACATGGTTGGGCAAAGCCAAAGGGAAATTTGTAGACGTACAGCTCCCTCCTCCTCCTCCTACTCTTCCAAAAACTTGATTTTATAAGGTTATAAGCCTCACATTTACCCCTTTGGGCTAGCAGTCATTAAAAATCTGTCAAGTTAATAATAAAATACCAAAACTAACCTCTGATATTTACATTCAATGAAGCACAGACACAATGTATGTATGTATGTATGTATGTATGTATGTATGTATGTATGTATGTATGTATGTATGTATGTATGTATGTATGTATGTATGTATGTATGTATGTATGTATGTATGTATATATGTATGCATGCATGCATGCATGTATGTATGTAACTAATAATGCATATATCATCAGTATCCACCGCCTGCGGTATCTTATTTAGTAATAACGAACGGTAAACACTATTAAAATAAAGAAGGACCAATAATTTGATACTGACTAAGTTGTATGTGGACTCTATAAAATCCGTATACAAACTGCGGTTGTATCTATAAAAAAAGGAGCGGCTGATTTACTCGTTATTTCATATTTGGCTAAATTACATAAGCTGGTACTCATGACACCTTTTATCTTTCCGTACTACGTATAGTAAGTAGGGAAAGTATTGCATTCCACCCAAAAATTCGATACCGAGATTTCACTAAAGTGAAATACACGGAAATACGTGTTTGAGGCCCCTGAATCCAACAAAGCACTTTTAGAAAAAGATCCGTGTGTGTGTCTCTGAACAGCATAACTGAAAACCGAAAAGTCGAATAAATACCAAAGTTGGTTTGTAGGTTCAGTATCTTTCAAATATGCGACACGAAGATTTTCAAAGAACCCTTCCCCCGCCCCCCGCAGACTACGCTTTACATGGAACATCATTTTTCAAAAATTTAGAATTTCTCAAAAATGGCTACAACGACTTTGATTAAAATATCATATATTTAAGATACGTGCATGAAAAATAAAATGTGTATCTTGAATTTTCTGGAATGTCCGCCAAAAGTCTCTTACTTTGAATGAATTTTGCATAATTGGTAAATTAATACACCAAAAATGTAGATATCGTTAAAACTCAGTTTTTTCATATACATCTTTTTGTGAAGTGAAACCCCTTTCTGAGATATTCCTTGTTATTTGTTTGAATTTTCCAATACTTATACTTTTTCTCAAATGGAAATTCGTTATTCATTTTTTTTATGTCCTGGACATGCAAAGAGAATGGAATGCCCCACATAGCAACCAGCTCTTAAAAGATTTGACTATCGCTTAAAGCCTACCATATTCCCCTTGCATCTATAAGAAAATTATAAATAAGATTTTATCAATAATTAGGAATAAGATTTTTGCAAATGTTTGTCTTGATTAACGTTAAGTAGATGTAGAATAAGCGTTTGTAAAAATGGCTTGTGCAAGAGTAGAGAAAGTCATGTGATGCAACACATCAGATTTTGTATAAATTGAATGTCTTATGACATGTTACCATTGTTGAAATCTGATATGCGTGAGTGTCCTATATGCAAAAGTCTGAGAAAGCAATTAAGTTCCATTAGAAACACAGAAGCAATAGAAGTAATTGTTTTTCCACACAAGCCGTGTGTATGATAACGTTGGAAAGGTAGAATCAGACTAAAAATGCAATGCCATTGCCGGGATTTGAACCATGGATCTTCAGGTTTCCGTCCAGTTGATTTAAACAATTGAGCTAAGATTCCCCAGCTGACACGTATTTTTCCCGGTAAAACAAGAGGTCTCAAAACTGAGATCTTGTGATCTCCTTGTGGTTTACAGGGAAAAATGGGAATCAATTGAGGAATTTAATGCTGCATTTTGCCATGGTAGCTCAGTTAGTTAGAGCAAGCGCACGGAAAACGGAAGACCCGTGCTTCAAATCCCGACTGTCACATTGAATTTTTCAGTCGTATGATTCTACCTTTTGAATAGGCTGTAAGCTGGAAAAAACAGATGGAATGGGGATACACTGACCAGTCTGGTTTCATTTTGACCCAACTTTAGGAGGCATTCTAAGCGCCCCTGTGCAGGTAACAGATCTCCAGGAAATGTTCAATGTTCAGTGGAGGCCCTAAGATAGATAATACAATTTCTAAATGCTGTGTAGCGGCGCTTATATTTGATTCTAATGTTGGATCAAAGTTAAATCAGACAATGCATCCGCATTCTACTGTAGTATATTAGCTTATCATTTTATCCAGTAAAATTAAATTAAATGCAGTATTACACTACCACTCAAAAGTTTTTGAACCTCCTTGGTTTCCTTAGATAAGAAATGTTATGGCACCACTCAAAGCTAATTGTATATGCTTAATACAGAAATCCATAGAAATGTTAATCCGTTTCATTAAGTTACCTTTCTTTCAAAAAGAAGTAAAGCTTTAAGTTAAAGCTTGATGCTTCTTATATGTAACAGCTAACAAACTTTGTTTAGGCAGTCAGAAGCAACTTCAAGGATCATAAGAGAGCAAAGATTCACATTGTTGTGTGCATAGTTGAAAAGTTAAAATGGATAAAAGCCATGAGGTTTCAGCACAAAACCTTGCTGCTATAGTTTACACAAAGCAGTCATAGCATGCGTGAAATAGCCAAAAAAGAACACGTTTCCTTGGGAAGCATCCATTATATTTTGAAGGGATATTTTGATACTAATAGTAAGGAATTTTATCGCAAGGGGAGGCCTAAGGTGGCCTCGAAATCCTAAGACAAATGTTTAGTAGTAAACGTGATCACTTCAAAACAGCACCCATGTTGCCAGCAGAAATCAACCAGTTGAGAAATGAATCTGTGAGTGTCTCGGGAGTAAAAAGAAGACTTTCTGAATATAGACCTTAAGGGATGAAGCCATTGCTGAGGGCTCCCAATAAAATGTGCCTCAGTAAAAAGAAGAGAATGCAGTGGGCAAAAGCACACGAAATGTGGACCGTTGATCGGTGGCAGAATGAGTTGTTTATGGATGAATTAACTCTTTGGCACAAAATACTGCAGATTAGTCCTAGGTGTGAAAGCAGAACGTATGACACTTCAGTGCATATCCCCTAAATTAAAGCATGTACGTGGTTCAGTGATGGTCTGGGGTTGTTTTGAAGGAGGTGACATTGTCAAAATAGAGGGAATAACGAAAACAGAGCAACATCACGTTTTCCAGCATCACGCAAAACCACATAGAATGCATTTAATTGGCAAGGGTTTCACCCTGGAGTAAGATAAGGATCCAAAACATTCACCTTTGTTATGCAGAAAGTGACTTGAATGATTAGAAAATAGGAGAAAACTGAAGAATATATGACCCTCTCAAAGCCCCAACTGCAACCTTACTGAACTTTTGTAGGATCATTTGGGCAGAGAGGTCAGAAAGAGATCTGTGAATAATTTAAGTGCACTATGGAGCCATTTACAAACGGGAAGGAAGGTCATTTCTGAAGAAACTCTGACAGACTTGATAGCAAGGATGCTCAGAGTGTGCAAAGCAATGATCAAAGCACAAGGAGGTTACTTTGAAGAAAGTAAAATGTAGAACGTAGTGATTAGTTCTGTTATATATTATTGTAATTATATGCATGAAATGTTTTATGTTCTTTTTTTCCATAATTCCTGACTGTAAGGAGTGTTCAGAAACTTTTGATCGGTAGTGTACATGAGAAGTCTTATATAATGATGTGTATAATAAAAGAATATAAGTTATATATTGTCGAAATGACACACACATTTCCTTACATTTTCAGAACACTACCGCACTGATCAAACACACACTTGAGACGGAAGGTCAAAAGAGAACTGGCTGAACTTCAAATGGTGAGGGAAAATTAAAGAATTTGGTTTAATAAATTTAAAACATACAGATGATGCCTTCAGGATAATTAACACAAAAGGAATGAAAACCAGCGAAAAGAATATGCAAAGCTGCGAATTCCATAACCATACCGTGGACTTTTACTATTTGTCCTTTAAAAAAAAATAGGCATTCAGGACCTCTTATTGTTAACATAACTTCTGGAACAGAATGTCATGATTTCTAAAGTGCTATAATGCTTAACATTCAACAGCTTGTCCTGATTTATAGGAAAATTCATTCAAAATATGTTTTTTTTTCTTTTTACGCATTGCTGTCCTTTTTCTTCTTTCTTTGCAGTAAATTAGTGCTTAGGTAGAATTTGTATCATGCTTAAATTGCAGGATTTAAATAATTTAATACAAGGTAAATATCAGAAAAATCTGATGTGATACATTCACATGACTTTCTCTACCCTCTAATCTTTATTAGTGAGTATACAAAATGTTCTTACTCAAGCTTATTTTTCTATCTAATACATTTTAATCAAAATAAACCTTTGCAGAAATAGCTACATTACACGTTTCGTTATATATATATATATATATATATATATATAAAGAGAACTGCGATAGTCAAATTTTAAGAACTGGACGCTACATGCTGGCCTTAAAATTCTATACTGTTTCCAAGCAATCGCGAGAAACAACTGTAAGACATGACCAATTAATGAACTATTCGAACCACTAATAACGGATATCTCAGAAACGGCTTATGCCACAAAAAACTTATTTGAAACTATGTGTTTTAAAGACGTCTACGTTTTTTGTGTGGTACGTTTTCGTCTATTGCCTAACGTTTACGAGTATTATATTAAGATTATACCAAATTCCTTCCGAATGAAGAGGACTTCAAAGGCACTCCCAGAAAATTGAAGATATATATTTTATTTGTCATGTAAATATCTTTAATACAGGATGGAACCATTTAAGTTGAGATTGTACAATATCTTTAAAACTAAGCGTTGTAGAAAGAAATGCCTTTAATAAAAGTTGCTTGATATTATGGTGGAAAATAAATGTCATTAGTTGTGTTTTATTTGTAGGACGTTGTGATGCCCATTTTAGGGTCAATTAAAATTGGCTAATGGTATTTACTTTGCGCCATAATATAAAGCAACTTTTATTAAAGACATTTCTTTCTGCAACGTTTAGTTTTGAAGATATTGTACAGTCTCAACTTAAATTTTTCACTCTATAAATTGTATTTTATTCAAAATCGCTAGAGCCATGTTGTAGAACATAAAAAAAAATTGAAAAATGCTCCATGTAAAGATAGTTTGCAATGAGGGATTTTCTTGAAAATCTTCGTGTCGCATCTTTGGAAGGTACTGAATACGAAGTTTGGTGTTTGCCCAATTTTTCGTTTTTGAGTTATGCTGTCCACAGATACAACGAACCTTTTTCTAAAAATGCTTTTTTTTATTCAGGGGTTTCAAAATTTGTATTTCTGATGAAACCTGGGTATAGAATTTTTGGGTGGAATCAATACCTTCTCTATCTATTATGTACGTGGTGGAGAAATTAAAAATTAGTAAACTGAAGATATATTGCTTAAAACTTGATTCGTAGAACATCCCCAACTTTAAAGTCTTCTTGTCTATAGTTTGATATTTATGACATACCAACTAACCATAAATTCTTCTTATATTTGTAGTTTTTCTACGATTTACCTATGGTAGGTAGAAAAATAATTATATTTCACCTAAAAATTGGATACCCAAGTTTCACTGGAAACACATGTTGGGGTCCGCTGAATACAAACAGAAAGCATTTTAAAATACGGTTCGTGTATGTGCCTGTGCATGTATGCGCCTGTTAATAATATAATTCCAAAAAAAGTTGGTAAAATATCAAATTCGATATTTACATTCATTGGCTTACAAGGATGCGACACGAAAATGTTCAAGAATATCCTATCTTCCCAACTACCCTTTACATAGAAAAATGTGTGTGATTATTTTACTTTCTCAAAGATTTCTCTAATGATTTGATTAGAATACTATATGTTTAAGATATTTGCATGACAAATAATATATATACAAGGTGGACCATTTAAGTTCAGACTGTACAATATCTCCAAAACTAAGCGTTGTAGAGAGAAATATTTTAATAAAAGTTGCTTGATATTATGGGGGAAAGTAAATGGCATTAGTCGTATTTTGTTTGGAGGATGTTATGGTAGTCAATTTAGGCTCAACCTACAATTAGGGTCAAATTTTATATGTACGTGTATGTGTGTGTGTGTGTGTGTGTGTGTGTGTGTGTCTTGATCTTGAATTATCTGGGAATAGCCTGTGAATTCATCCTCATTCTGAGTGACTTTTGTATAATTCGTAAACCGTAAGAGATAGACAAAATCTTACTACACAACAAATGTACCATTAGTTATATCCCAAATTTTTTTGGTGTTAAATATTTTCGAGATATTCTTTGTTATCGGTTTGATACTATAATAATACTTTCCCCAATTGATAAGTCGTAATTCATTTTTTCCTCGTGGTCATGCAAAGAGTGGAGTTATAAAAGCATTACTTAGCCATCCGCTTTTTAAAAAATACAACTATTCCTTTAGCAGCCCTGTATTCATCTTATACATAGAACGAAATATGTAAAGGCATAGAGAAAATGTATTTCAATTAACAAGAAGTACTTAGATGAATAAGCTTTTGTAAGAGTTGATCATTATATACTATGTGATCAAAAGTATCCGACACCCCACAAACATATGTTTTTCATCTTAGGTGCATTGTGCTGCCACTTACTGCCTGGTACTCATTATCCGCGACCTCAGTAGTCATAAGACATCGTGAAACAGCAGAATGGGACGCTCCGTGGAACTCACGGACTTCGAACGTGGTCAGGTGATTGGGTGTCACTTGTGTCAGAAGTCTGTACGCGAGATTTCCACACTCCTAAACATCCGTAGGTCCACTGTTTCTGATGTGATGGTGAAATGGAAACGTGAAGGTACATGTACAGCACAAAAGCGTACAGGCCGACCTTGTCTGTTGACTGACAGAGACCGCCGACATTTGAAGAGGGTCGTAAGGAGTAATAGCCAGACATCTATCCAACACAGGAATTCCAAACTGCATCAGGATCCACTCCAAGTGCTATGACAGTTAGACGTGAGGTGAGAAACCTTGGATTCCATGGTCGAGCGGCTGCTCATAAGCCACACATCACGCAGGAAAATGCCAAACGACGACTCGTTTGGTGTAAGGAGCGTCAATATTACACGATTGAACAGTGACAAAACGTTGTGTGGAGTGACGAATCACGGTACACTATGTGGCAATCCGATGGCAGGGTGTGGGTATGGCGAATGCCCGGTGAACGTCATCTGCCAGCGTGTGTAGTGCCAACAGTGAAATTCGGAGGTGGTGGTGTTATGGTGTGATTGTGTTTTTCCTGGAGGGAGCTTGCACCCCTTGTTGTTTTGCGTGGCACGATCAGAGCGCAGACCTACATTGATATTTTAAGCACCTTCTTGCTCCCCACTGTTGAAGAGCAATTGCATCTTTCAACACGATCGAGCACCTGTTCATACTGCACGGGCTGTGGCGGAGTGGTTACACGACAATAACATCCCTGTAATGGACTGGCCTGCACAGAATCCTGACTTGAATCCTATAGAACACCTTTGGGATGTTTTGGAACGCCGACTTCGTGCCAGGCCTTACCGACCTATATCGATACCTCTCCTCAGTTCCGCACTCCGTGAAGAATGGGCTGTCATTCCCCAAGAAACCTTCCAGCACCTGATTGAAAGTATGCCAGCGAGAGTGAACGCTGTCATCAAGGTTAAGGGTGGGCCTACACCATATTGACTTCCAGCATTACTGATGGAGGGCACCACGAACTTGTACGTCATTTTCAGCCAGGTGTCTGGATACTTTTGATCACGTAGTGTATATGATGGTTCATTTTGAATCAGTATGCTGTACCTGCTTCTAATATTGCTGTTGCTGTTGCTGTTGTTGCTGTTATGTCGTTGCTCGTTCTGTTGTCTTGTGCACAGCTGCTCCAGTGGTAGACCCATGAGTATACTTGAGTTACTGAAGCGAGCTGCCGGCCTTATGATTATGAATCGTAGGAGTCGTAACTATAACAATTGAATTATTATACTCCTAACTTATGCAATATCGATCTTATGGTTAGAAATAACTGTTTCTGCAAAAAAAGAAAGTGGATGCTTAACTTGCCGTGAGTCGCTAAAATGCTTACCGGCGAAACCCTTCACAATAGCCGCTAAGTCTTGCTCACACAAACGCGTCACTGAGCGCTTAAAATTATACACGAGTCGTGACAAGTATTCAGAGTGACCAATTTATGCCCGAATGTGTGTACGAAAATTTGCACGAACGAAACAAATGTGAATGCGAAGTCACTGATTAAAGATGCAAGCCTTTTTATTAACTTAAGCCACGCCTACATTAGAGCTGCCCAAACAAAATTCTACCTTATACGTTGCCAAATCGTACGCATCTAAAACACAACTTTTATTCTTGAATACCAAATTCAAAGAATGCTTTCCCTCATTTCTCGAAATGGCCTATGTGCAGTTTGTTACCTTGTTGCACTGATGGACTTCTCCGATGCCTTTCTCTTTTTCAGAATTTCTACCTATGTGACTGTTCAAACGTACTGACCTTAACCCTAAACTGCTTCCAGGACTCTTTGTGCTAACGCGTTCGCTACTTCGGCTGTTACTAATGACTCTTCCTAACATAACCTTTTCTCCTGACAAATCTTTTCAGCTCAAGGCCATTGCATTATGCATTGATTTAATATACGGAAGTAATTTATTGCAATTATTTCTCTATCTTAAAATCACTTCTTTATTTATTTATATCTTCCTGTCAGTAATTACGGTATCAGAATAGTCTGGTGTGCAATAAGTAGAGAATGCCATGGAAATATAATACGATATTGTTTACTGTACCACGTACATAATAGGTAGAGATGGTACTGCAAAAATTCGATACCGGGATTTCACCACAAATACATGTTTTGAGAACCCTTGAATAAAAAAAGCAGTTTTATATCCTATGTGTGTAAACAGCATAGCTCAAAAACCAACAGTCGGAGAAACACCAAACTGGGTATTTAAGTTCAATGTCTTCCAAAGAAGCGACACGAAGATTTTCGAGAAAATCTCTCAACCCCAACTACCCTTTACGTAGAACGCTTTTCAATACTTTTTTATTTTCTGAAAAATGGCTCTAAGCATTTTCATTATACCATATACTTATTAAAGCTATGTACATGACAAATGAAATATATATTTTTTTAATTTTCTGGCAAAAGCCTGTAATATTCTCTTCATTCAGAAGTAATTTTATACAAACTTGTGTAACTGATATACGTTAAGGGATAGACGAAAACGTTCTGCACAAAAAATGTAGATCTCTTTAACACGCACACTTTATTCGAAATAACCTTTTTTGTGACATGAGTTATTTCCAAATATCCGTTATTAATGGTTCGAATTTGTCAATACTTTTGCCCTGTCGATATTAAGTTGTTTCTCGAGATTGCATGAAAGTAGTATGGAATTTTAAGGCAGCGTATAGCGTCCAGTTTTGTTAAACATTTGACTATCGTTCCCTTTGTGGCTATAACAAAATGAGTAATGTATCTATTTATGCTAATGCTTATCTCGATTATAGTGAAATAATCGTGGTAAGAATAGTCTTATACTCACTAACGAACAATACGCGACAGAGAAAATCATGCGAATGTAGCATATCAGACTTTTTTACAACGTAAATGATGCAGATTGTCCTGCGGCATTGGCAGGAAGTGACTTGTAACATCCCGGATTGCTGAAGCTTCCAATCTCTTTGTAACACGGCACAAAAGCAAACACACAGCCAATCAATGTTTTCAAAGCCTATATGTCAGCAACGAAAAGAAAGCGGAAAAAAATCAGTCGGAGATACGGGGAAGTGTGGAGTGGAGTGTTTGACGGCTTCTTTAAGAGAAAACGAGAGTCCTTTTGTAGCGTACAAAAATATACTTACTTTGAGCTGGAAAAATCGAGGACCAGCCTTCTACAAATCTTATTATCACAGCAAAGAATTGGATTTTCTCAGAGCGAGATGTTCGTAAACACGGCATGGTGCCGAAGATTTACATAAAGTTAAGCGAGCTTTCCGTTATTCACTTTTCAATTTAATATTCAAATTTACCGTGCAGCGTCTCTTCAGCCTTACACATGGGCAAAATAGTGCTGCTTGGAAACAAGAAAAATAAAACAAATGAATACATTCATTAGTTGAATTAATATACTGCATAGCTATTCAAGCAAAAGGGGACCTCAAATAGAAAAGTTATCTTTCGTTATACCTACACTGTGCATATACAGTGATTCCAGAAAGTATTCGTTTCTATTTTTAAAAGACTGATGTGTTACACTCACGTACTTTCTCTACTCTTGTACAAACTATTTTTACAAACGCTTATTCTCCATATGCTTCATGTTAGTCGAGATATCGAGATGTTAATCTTCTTGCTAATCTTCTTGTAGATGCAAGGGGAATTGCTAGGCTTTAAGCGATAGTCAAATATTTTAAGAGCCGGTTGCTATGTGGAGTATTCCATTCTCTTTGCATTACCAGGACAAAAAAAATTAATAACGAATTCCCATTTGAGAAAAAGTATAAGTATTGGAAAATTTAAGGGAATAACAAGCAATATGTCGAAAATGGTTCACTCAACAACAAAAATGTATATGACATAAGTTGTGTATTTTAACACGATCTACATTTTTTGTGTAGTAAAATTTTGCCTATCTCTTATGGTTTACCAGTTATGCAAAAGTCGTTCACAATGAAGAATACTTTTGGAGACATTCCCAGAAAATTCGAGATATACATTTCATTTGTCATGAAAATATCTTAAACATATGATATTTTAATCAAAATCGTTAGAGCCATTTTTGAGAAAATTAAAATTTTCGAAAAATGTTCCATGTAAAGGGTAATCTGGGGTGGGGGGATTTTCTTTGAAACCTTCGTGTCGCATTTCTAGAAGATACTGAACTTAAATACCAAGTTTGGTGTTTATCCGACTGTTAGTTTCTGAGTTATGCTGTTCACAGACACACACACGGACATGTTTTCAAAAATGCTTTTTTTATTCAGGGGGTTTCAAAACATGTATTTCCGGTGAAATCTTGGTATCGAATTTTTTGGTGGAATACAATACTTCCCCTACTTACTAAACGTAGTAGAGAAAGTAAAAATCTGATGTGTTGTATTCACATAACTTTCCCTACTCTTGTATAAACTATTTTTACAAACGCTTATTCTTCACCTACTTCATCTTATTGCTAATTTTCTTGTAGATGCAAGTGGAATATGGTAGGCTTTAAGCGATAGTCAAATGTTTTAAGAGCTGGTTGCTATGGGGAGAAAAAGTATAAGTATTGGAAAATTCAAACAAATAACAAGGAATGTCTCGGAAATGGTTCACTCCCAAAAGAATGTATAGGATATAAATTGTGTGTTTTAACGAGATCTACATTTTTGTGTAGTAAAATTTCGTCTATCTCTTGCAGTTTTCCAATTATGCAAAACTCATTCATAATGAAGAGGACTTTTGGTATATTCCCAGAAAATTCAAGATATGCATTTCATTTGCCATAAAAATATCTTAAACATATGATATTTTAAGTGAAGTCGTTAGAGACATTTTTAAGAAAATCAAAATTTTCGATAATTGTTGCGTGTAAAGATTAGTCTGGGGTTGGGAAATTTTCTTGAAAGCCTTCGTGTCGCATCTTTGAAAGATACTGAACCTAAATTCCAAGTTTGGTATTTATCCGACTTTTTTAATTTATGCTGTTCACAGACACACGGGGACCTTTTTCTAAAACTGATATTTTTTTATTCAGGGGGCCTCAAAACATGTATTTCCGGTGAGATCTCGGTATAGAATTTGTGACTGGAATGCAGTACTTCCCCTGCTTACTATACATGGTATAGAAAGTAAAAATCTAATGTGTTGAATTCACATGATTTTCTCCACTCATGCTTCTAAAATTACTCTTAAAAAATCTTATCTACTTCTTCTATCTGCTTCTTGTTAATCCAGATAACCTTTCAATTTACATTTACAAATTTCGTTGTAGAATACAACAGGTAAATTCACAGTCAGATGTTTGAAGATCGTGTGGTTATGTGATGGCTTTAAAATACCATGATCTTTGCATGACCACGAGAAAAGAAAGAAGGGAAAACGAATAGTGAGTTCCCAGTTGAGAAAAATAAAAGTATTTGAAAATTTAAACAATAACAAGCAATATCTCGGAAATAGTTAACTTCACAAAAACGTGTTATTTCTCTTAAATTGTTGGTTTAACGAAATCTACATTTTTTGTGCAGTAAGATTTTGTCTATCTTACGATTTATCAACTATACAAAAGTCATTCAGACTAAAGAGGATTTTGGAGGATATTTATAGAATATTTAAGATATACTTACATTTAATGTGTCATGTAAACAGTTTAAATATAACTAGAAGAATTTTCCGGGCTGAGAAGCCGTGGTCGGCTGGAGTTTTCAGGTCCAGACGTCAGTTGCGACCAAACCTTCACCTTGAAGACTTAGACCACGCCACTGAAGATGTTCACCGCAGTCGTGAACGAAACGTCTGGACCTGAAAACTCCAGCAGATCACGGCTTCTCAGCCCGGAAAATTCTTCTGGTTATAATTTGGACTCCGGCCGTGAAAGCTTACGACTACTGATGAGTTTAAATATACTCGTACATTATTTTAATAAAAATCGTTAGATATTGTTGAGAAAATAAAAGTATCGAACAAAATTCCATGTAAAAAGTAGTTTGGATGGGGGAATTTTCTTGAAAATGTTCATAAAACATCTTTGCAAGATGCTGAACTTAAATACCAAGTTTGGTTATCAGATTTTTCGTTTTTGATTTATGCTGCTTACAAACGCATGCACGCACACACTAACACATACACAAAATCGTGCGTTCTCTTTAAATTTCTTTTATATTCAGGGATCTCAAAACGTGTATTTAGTAGGTAAGTAGTAGATAAAGAGAAAATCTTATATATTATATTCACATCACTTTCCCTACCCACTATCGTTGACTTTTATATCTCTTTTCCAAACTGTTCGTGCAAAAGATGGTTTTTCTATCCACCTTAAGACAATAGAGATAAATGTTGTGCAGAAATGACTTTTGTTATCTAATCGCCAAAGTTTAGCAAATACGAGTACCGTACAGAGCAGTCAGTGTTAAGAATGTTTTCAAACAAATTCTAAACTGGAATTTTTATAGTGCAACGCTAGTTCCCGGAACAAACATTTAAAGCATCATAGGAAATATGACCGTGTTTGGCGCATAGAATGGGCCATCCAAGCGCGGCGTTTCCGGTTATCGCTGTTCCACGTAATAAAAATAAAAGAAAAAAAATGTGATTGATGTAGCGGGAAAGTGACAAGTAGCGCCGCGCTGGAAGAACGGAGATTAGTCCAGTGACAATGTCGAAACGCACAAAGAGGCTTAGCCGGAAGCCAGGGTAGGTCTGCATTTTTATTTATTCGTTTGTTATCCTGCGAGGTGTCACGATTTTGTCGACTTAGCCAGCGATGTGCAGCGAAGGTGCAACACACCAAGTAAATCGCATTTTATAACACTATCCGTTAGTAGAACTTGGTGTACACCCAGCCTCGAAAGTATCCATAAACGTTCCACTTTTAGAACCCAAGTTGATGTAAACACATGACATTATTAACTACCCATAACATAATAGTACCTTAAATATGCGCAATTATTTGTGAACTTTCAAGAAGTAAGTTAATAAACTATAGTTCGAAACTTCTGATTAATATGAAATAGTAAATAATATGAATAATAAAAATTAAAGAAGGCTGCAGCTTCCGTTTAATTCTATGTGGTGTCCATCAGCCCTCTTTATGATGAGCCGTCAGTTATGTCTACGAGGGCTGTTAGTTTGATGAGTGACAATAATACTAAAATAGCGAAACTTTCTAAAGGTAAGACGTTAAAAGCGGCGAGGAACAAATTGTTTTGAATGTTGTTAATAAAATAGTGCAGAATAATAGAGAGTGATTTATGAAGAACTGATACATTTATTTCTTTAATTATTCTGTTCGAAATTCACTCAATGCCCCAATTTTAGCACCAAATTAAGCAGAATGTTCTGGAGTTTCGATTGCCTATCACTAGATGCGCAAATGCTCATGTTTTATTCGTAATTTTTAGTTTTATTGTCGGCAACTGTTTTTGAGATTTTGTTCTATTCAACGTAAACATGGAGTGCACATTAAATAAACGACTTTTCCTTGTAAAGCAATACTGGATTACGAATTCAATTACAGCTACTCAAAGGGCATACCAGAGAGAATTTGGTGTTCGGAAACCTCCCCAAAAACACTATACTGGGACTGGTAAACAAATTGGAACAAGTGGATCTCTGGTGAGTGAGAAAGGCAAAACTCGTTCATCTAGGCTTCCCACGGTTGTTGACGAAGAGCACGACTGGATCAGTCACCCAAAAAATCAAGACGTTTGTTGCAGGAGACAGGGTAAAGCTACTCAATATATCAAAGAGCTGTGAAAAGTGCAGGCCTAAAGCCGTATAGGATTACGGTTGTCCATCAGTTGCAGGAACCAGATAAGGATAGACGACTGAATTATTGTCGTTGGTTTCAGGCGTTCATTGTGCAAACTCCTGCCTATTGTACATCACATGGTTCACAGATGAAGCATGGTTCCATTTATCCGGCTATGTGAACTCAAATAACTCACGCTATTGGGCCAGCGAAAATCCACATATTATTCATGAAGCACCTATGCACCCGGAGTTTGGTGCGCAATATCCGCACAGAGAATAGTGTGACAAATTTGTTTTAAACAGTGTGAACACTACAGAGTACCGACGGATTTTCATGGAGTTTGCTGAGCAACTAGACGATGTAGAACTGAGTCAAGGAAATTTTCAGCAGGACTGCGCTACATATCATACATCAAATGAATCCATAGTACTAATTACATGTTTCTTTGACGACCGGATAATTTCCAAGAACCTGTGCCCACCGAGATCTCCGGATTTGACATTGCCGGACTTCTTTCTAAGGGGTTACTTTTTAAGACAGGGTTTATGCCACACGTCCCCAGACATTGGACGATCTGAAGCACAACATTACACAGGAGATTCAAGTTATTGATAACAGAGTCTTTCAACGAGTGGCCAGTAACATGGAACGACGTGTTGAGTTGTGCCTTATGCAGGATGGAGGACATTTTCAACATTTGCTATAGAGGTAAATAATCTCCCAAAATTCCTCTGATTTCAGGTATATGAGTTGTCGCTAGCATAACTCGTTTTGAAACAATTTAAGAAATATTGTAAACACCAAGGAAGAAAAGAAACAGACGTAAGGTGGAATTAGAAAAAGCAGACTTCTTTACCGAATGTTCTATTCGTATGAAACTGCAGGATTTTCATTAATAACGAACGGCCAAAGTTAAACATTTGTCAACAAACATCTTACGTTTCCTTCTTTTGAGGGATCCACCTTTCATAAATTATTGCTAGAAAGTAGGTGTAGGTTTGTGAAGAGAAATACACGTAATTGTAAATGTCTAATGGACGATTCCTTTTCTCTTGTAAGCTAGGTGTAAGGTAAACCAGCGGTAGATCTCGAAGAGTTGAAAAAGTATCTTTGAAGGAGTTGTATTGTATTTCCGTTGTTGGGGAGCAACCACGTATTGTACAAAGTTTGCGGTGGCCTTCGCCCCAATGTTCACTTTCCGAAGGTCTTCGCCCCAAGTTTACTTTTCGGTGGTCTTCGCCCAAAACGATTAGGATTGAATTTTGTATTTTAATGTTTCTTTAAATATTATATATATATATTTATTTATTTATTTATGTTTGCCTCGTCTGTGTCAGTATTGATTTTTTAGAAAATGTTTCTCTTAACAGGGTGTGATACGGCTAAAGACTGTGGGCTTACACAAATTATAATTTTTACTTCACTCCATTTATTAATCCTTCATACGATTAAATAAAATTCACTTACATGGAGAGCTGTGAGATTATTTATTAATTACTTGCACTTTTTAACACGTAAATTATTTTTGTCTCACACTGAATACGTATTAAACTTCTCGAGGACGCGTCTCGCGTCCGGTTAGGAACACTGTCTACTAGCAACTGACTTCAACCGCCTGAATTTGCAAATTTCATCTATTTCAAGTCTCTGATTGGCTAATCCTACTCCAATAGAATACTATCATTTAACTTAAGCTTTTCCTGGTTGTTGATTGACTATTTATAAACTGTCTCAAAAATTATATTATTGTTGCTCCAAGAATTACTAGTAGCATTATTAAACTTTCCAATTCATTATTGCCTCAAGGTTACCTCATTGTTAGCAACTTTTGACCTATATTCTCACAGCTCCTACGTTATTAAATTACGTAATACATTCACATAACATTATTATACATGTATACAATAATATAAAAATTAATACATTGACTGTTACATAAGTTGTATATGTTATTTATACACATATTGCTTTAAGGCGGGCTGTTATTGAATTTTATATTATATAATTAGACTTAAATCATTTAAGTGTTAAAAATCCTGCCTCAGAGTACATTGAACAGTTTAGAACACTCTGAAATGAAGTGACGTTTGGTATAGGCACACTGAAATTCTCTCAGCTACTTTGATTGATAGCTGAAAAACTGACCTG
This sequence comes from Deroplatys truncata, assembly GCA_030765065.1. NCBI lineage: Eukaryota > Metazoa > Arthropoda > Insecta > Mantodea > Mantidae > Deroplatys > Deroplatys truncata. The sequence goes on along the minus strand of CM060980.1, from coordinate 124,501,818 downwards.
TTAAGGGTAGGTGTTGGATAGGAGTAGAAGCTAAGTCATACTCAAGAAGAGCATGAGGAGTTTAGATGGTTTCTGAAACTAAGCCAGTAAAGAAGGAAGGTTTAATGAAAGAACTGACGTAGTCAGTTGGTGTGAATCTTCCCACTTGCCCCTGTAGGAGTATTTAAGCAATTCTGAAGGCAAGTAATGAGGGTGGGAGATATGACCCAAAAAGAAAACCAGTTGCATAAGTACATTCGTCAATTCTGGCTGGTCTGAGAGACGAGCTTGAACCGGATACTTCTGTGAGCGCTCGGGACAGCCAGCTTTGCTCACAAGGCTGCGTATATTCTTGAAGTAGTTATGATGGGGAACACAACTATAATCACAAAAGTATTCCGGGAATATAATTCATGTACGAGACTTCAAACAGATCTTTCAGTGTTTCAACACTGAACATGTAACCGAAGCTTACTTTCTTGAATTATGATTCTCAAATAGAATATGACTAAAGCTCGCTATATGCCCCGCTTACTGCATCACTCCTAGCTCAGTGGTAGACAATTTAATGTTACTGAGGTTGCAAGTTCGAATCCCCTGGAGTTCTTAACGTTTTTCTCCTTTCATTTTAAATGTATGAATAAAAATATAACAGGTTTTCTTAATGTTTTATGTATGTAGCGTTTATTTAGTAGTCCGTCATACCGGTAGATGGCAACCATGTAGCCCGAAGCTACAACATTACTGGGACGGCACGTATAAAATATTCATACATATCAACAATGTCGATTACCACATTCGGCGTCAACAGCAAGGGAAGCTGATGGTGATCCATCTTGATCGACTTGCTCTGTATCGCGGAGCTGCTCGGGACGACCAGCTCTGAGGAGGGTGGTATGTTAGTCAGCTACGGGCCTCAGTAAATCGGCAAAAGGCGCCAACCGACCCACTGGCGGGGTTTTTTGGGAAGGGGCTGGAAGACTTCAGACAGAGATGGGAAAGAGGAAGACACGCCGGACCGCCGCAGCAGAAATCGCCGCTGACCCTCCTGCACCCGCCGAAGGGAAAGCCTCAACGCCGACCGCTGCTGGAGCTACACCGGGACCTGCCGCCGCCGAATCACCGGCCGCTCCCCTGGCATCTGCCGGGAGTGCCGCCTCTACGCCGCCGGTGGCCGTGCCTTCATGGGCAACGGTCGCTGCCTCGCCCCGGCATTCACAACAGCAGCAGCCAATCTCATCTCCAGTCAACATCACACATCACCTCCCACCGCAGAAGCCGACAACACCATCCATCGCAACTCAACAACCTACGCAGCAGCCAACAGCACCACCTACATCACCAGCGACGCTGTATCCACGATGCAGCGCCGTGATATCAGGAGTACCCCGGGACCTTCCATCACGCTACGTTCTCACCGCCGCACAACACCGGTGGCCTTCAACCCTGAAGGCCACACGGATCATCACATCCCGGGGACCATCAACGCTGTTTCGCCTGATCTTCGCCGACCGCGATGCAGCCTTGAGTTCCGGCCTGCCCCTGCTAGGGAAGGTCCTTCGAGCTGAGGCTAGTCGTACTGAAGGTCATCAGCCTTGCCGACGATGCTGCTCCTATGGGCACGACGCCTCTTCCTGCGCCGCACCTCCCAGGTGCCACTACTGCGGTGCCGCAAAATTGACTGCACACTGCACAAGCCACGATCTCCGCCGACGCCGCAGATACTGCGCCACCTGTAGTGGCCACGGCCACTTTACAGGCCAGGCGCAGTGCCCGCTCTATCCGAGGGCAACAGCAACTCCTCAACGAACAACGTCGCCAGCTCAACCACCAAACCTTTCAGCACCATCAGCGCCAAATCACGACGAACAGACAACAACTTGAGCTTCACATCATCAACACGAGCCTTCCTGCGCTTCCACAGCATCAAGCCTGCAGACCGCTGTGGAAAGCATACAACTCAGCCTACGGGACATCGGCCTCCGCCTCGAGGCGTTGCAGCGGTCTTCCAATGCACGCCTGGCAGCAATGGAGGCCAAACATCGCACAACAATCCGACATCTCTCAACCATTGCCTCACAGTTCCTGCGACTTCGGCAGAACGTCCAGGACAAGCAGTACCCAGTAGTCAACTCGTGTCAGCGCAAGCTGGCACGCATCGAAACTCACCTCCTGGAATCAGATGACGCCACAGACAGCAGCTACAACAACCGGCCCACGCGACTGGGAGCCCTAGAGGCCGCCATCGCTGGACTTCGAGAGCAGCACCAGCATTCCGAAGCCACTCTTCTTCAGAAGCTCCAGCTACTGGAGGAGAACTGCAACAAACGTGACGAAAGCAACACATTCATAGGCTCGTACATCGAATCACATCTTCTTCGACAACCATACTCACAGAGACGCTTTAACCGATGAAAACACACTTTACAATGCAAATAAATGTTCACCACAAACCCCCCAGGTGACAGTCAGGGACTAGCGCCATGGCTGTACACCTGAGAAATCAATCAATGCGCCTGACCGGCACCGCCGGCAGCAACCACATTACGAGAATGACGGAGGTGCTTATGCGGGACTCCACCATCTTTACCTTAACTTATTCCTACCTACCACCTGAACTTCCCAACCTGGCGAAATAAGCCAAATCTTTCTTCCTTTCCAACTATTCAACTATCTCCCCTTTCCAAAAAAAAAAAAAACCACTGGCCGGTTGAAAGGATAAGTTCTCTCACCCAGTGTAAACGCCAGAAGCGCAATCGGGAGATGACGAGATTGTTCTGGAAACGTTTTTCTCCCTGCCAGTTGATAAGTGACATAGGAAGTACTTGATGTGAGATAAAGTGTTGGTTATTCGTTGCGTTCTCCGAGTGAATTATGACGATAGTTGTGACGTTGTGAGTCCTGATACTGCGAGAGATTAGAGAGGTTTTGTGTTTGACTTTCCAGTGAGTGAACCATTTGAAGAAGAGGCTGTTTTGCGCATGTTTTATTACGCTGCTTCGTCGCGGTGAAAAGTGAAGTGTCAGTTAGAAGCTTAATTAAATGACAATGAAAAATGTACAGAGTTACACTGGTGTCTGGAGTGGGATATGTTTTTGTTTTTAGAAACCCTCGAATAATCGCCAGTGTGACTTTGTCCACTTTTTACTGTCATTTCACTAGTTCTCACTGTCACTTCAGTAATGTGATCTAGTCACTTCACATAGTTCTCTTTAAGCTTCCAGTTTACTGCCAAAACATAATCGAGATAAGCTTCTGATCGACCGATAGGATCAAAATCTTACCGCCAGTCAAGTTACAAATACTTCAAGCCAAAACTGCTAAAATAAGAAACGTTTGAAAATAACAACCCTTAGGAGTTAGGAGTAGTCGGAGGGGTCTCCAGTAACTGGATCACAGCTCCGCACGTAGGCTATAGTGAGGCCGTTTGTGCTTCCAACGTGATCTCTGGGATGAAAGGTTGCAGAGGATATCCGAAGGGCGACCAAATCCGGACGACAATGTGCGCTAGCAAGGACGAGGTCCTTAACGATTCTAACTTGGCACCAATCCTGATGCCGGTTGGCTCTGCCCAAGCTACCCTGAACCTGGGGGTTCCGGGTCTAGATGAGACAGTTTCCAGGAAGGAAGTGGACTCTAGTAGTCGCGCCACACTCCAGGGAGAAATCTTTCCAAACAAAAATGCCGTCGCCTGGCCCTACAGTCCTGAAACAGAGGAGAAACAGACGAAAGTAAGATGATGTGGACAGGAAATTCGTGGTGGTAGGGGAACTGTCCCATCTCTGGCCTACCGACCCGGGAATATAAAGAAAAGAAAACACAGTCAGAGTGGCCGGCCTCACGGGAATTGAATCCGGGATTTCCCAATTGCGAGCGTCTTACATTACCACGGAGCCATATCTCTCAATAATAAGAACCCTTAATCACCTAAGTTTGTAACTGTTTATATAATATTTTGTCTGAAAGTCAGTCTCATATAGAAAAACGTTGCGTAACGATTCGCTAGAGCCCAACAGTATATGTGGAAGAGTTCCACAAAACATTATCAATATATCCCAGTGCGAATTAATACAGAGAAACAACATTTCCATATTAACGGCGTGCGCTTTTTTTATATAACACTTCGGTTTGTTTACTGGCGAGTAGAAATAAAAAGGGCTATATACTCCAGGGAGACTCTTTCTTGATTAATACGTGAAATAAAAACCCTCTCCGCTAGCTCGACCTATATATTTCACTTTTAAAACTGCAACTAGGGGACAAAGAGAAAACAAAAACAACTTCCTGCTACTTTCAGTAGCAACACTTTTTAATGTGCAAATATATACAGAAGTAAGGCTGTCTTTGTGGATTGGGAGAAAGATATTTATTTCAGATGATGGAAATAATTTGTATCTTTTACATCCTCCCAAAGAGCATCTGAGCTGCTCAAAGCTTCTACGTATCACGACTTCCAAGAACAATATGAAGAGCGGGCTTATACAACTTACATAAAAACTTATGCGTAGCAGTCACGCAACATTTTATGTCCCTTACCAACCCACAATTTCTTTTAAAATTTAACATTTTTCATATATTAACTTCACGTTAGATTACAAAATATCAGTAGAGCAAGTGTTATACTTCAAGTATGCAAAATATAGCTTTAGCGCGCGACTAAACTTTTTTCGGGCAAGGCATAAATCGAGTTCGAAATGTGAAATGAGCCTCTAAAGTTTTTACGTGATGTATACAATAGTTTTTGTAACAGTTCTCTAAATAATATGAACAATTTAAAGTTATGTTAGATATTCTAAATTCAGTTTTAGAATAAATTTTATATATACAGGTTTATTCAAAAAGAAGGAACAGATTTTATATATTTATTTCTAATGTACGACAATAGATAACGACACATACGACACTTCATTGAATAGAGTAAAGTTCAAAGTTTTAAGTCCCACCTATTAGTTCCATTCAGTGCCAGCTGCGCTGTGTTTGTTTACGCGAAAATGGCGACGCCACAGGAAAAGTCGTTTTGTGTGCTGCATTATGCAAAGAGTGAATCCATTGTTTCATTGCAGTGCATTTCGTTGTAAGTTCAACAACGAGCCGCCTCATTATAATTGATAAATGAATTGATAAATTGATCAATGAATTCGTATGCAAACGGAAAAGTACTGGTCGTCCTCGCATAACAAATGGTGCTCATTTTGAACACATAAAATAAATGTTTGAACTTTTCTCTATTCAGTGATGTATCGCATGTGTCGCCATCTATTGTCGCTCATTAGAAATAGTATTTTCCTTCTTTTTTATATAACTGGCCCAAAAAAGTTTTCCTTTGCATTTTTGCGTTTACCACATACATAGGTGCAAAAGAAGTTGTCGCATCACTGCTGTACAAAGGGGCAGTGTACGTACAAAGCGAAAGGTCACTGAGGTAGTGTTGCTGTCAAAAAGTGTTTATGTAGTAATTTCTTACTGATAAGCGTTGTGTGGTCGCGTTTATGCAGTTCGAGCCAGGTTATTCAGACAAAAAGGTAACGTTCACCAATAACTAACACACAGATATGGATACGATTGGTGATTAGATACCAAATGCAGCTGAGGCTCAAAGGCTATGTTCTGAACATAATTTTCAGACTTCAGACGCCGTATCTATCATTTGCGCACCTTTTTTGTGGACGTAAAGAGATGCTATTAAGATATGATAGGCCATTCCTGGTAGACCGTGGACGTGAGAGGCCCTTACATCAATTCGTCAACCAAGGCGGGCATGTTTTTACACATGCTTAATATGAATAATACACTGATAGATCATTTAATTCGAACGCACCTTTAAGAATACATAAATATAGTAAAAATAGAAGTTTGTTTAGTCTTGTTAACTTTGCTGCAGCAATTGGTGCCCTATTGTTGCACTGATTGTAGATTAACTGTCATGGAACTAAATGACTTAACAGTGTGCTCAGGTTTGCGTCTATCCTGAATTCTTGTTAGTGGGTACTCTCACATTCAAACACCAGACTCCGGGCATATTGTGAAATGTTTTTGTTTAAAGACAACTTTCTGGAGCCCAGCCGGTAATCGAACCCGTAACATCCCATATAGCAGGCAGTTTCTCTACCGAATGAGCTCTGGGACCAGTAATAGCAGTTAAAGTGTTCGTTTTCAAGCATTGGTCTTTCATTTAGCGGTCTCATCTTTGTCGGTATGGAGTCTCCTTTGCAGTTCTGCTTAGGCAATTCTTTTGGCATCCGCGCTGTCCGGCATAAACTAACTTCAACTAAGGACGGCTTGTGTGGGCCACACAAGCCATGTCCCTAGGATATTTTATAAGATAGACCGACTCGGGATCTTTATACTTACTTTCCTATCAGGGTTGACAAAAGGGCGCAGCGAAACTATGCATACATGATTATTACAAGTTCCATAATTCTTACTTCATCCGGAAAGAGAGAGAAATATTCCTTCTAAAACCTTAACACAATTTCGCAAGTATGCTGGCACGTTTGTTTTATAAAGAAAGAAATTATAAAGAGACATGTTTACCTTTTTTTCCGGCGTGGACTGTGTGCTCCGTAAACTCCCATACTAACTCTCTGATGCTAATCACACAAAAGAGGACGAACGCTGCCTGAACCTCAGTATAAAATCCTGTTTTCTTCACCCATAGACACTGCGTCACTACCGGCAATACTACCAACATGTGAAATATTTAACTATCCCATGTATACCAAAATAATCCTCCAAAACATACTAATGCTAAAAACATACATACTAAACATACTATATATACATCCACACGCAAACACACTTTATTTGTCACTTGGATGCTCAGCGTAGCATAAACATTATTGAAACACTTTTGATATATACTCAGAACACAACTACTCCGTCGAATCGAATCACAACTGAACTGCTGAGTCAAAACTTACAACTGCACTCGGCACTATCCACCCTTCGACTTCTTGACTGCACTTACCTCGTAACTTCTTCGCTGACTGAGCTCAATGAGCTCAGTGAGCAGAGCTGCCGCTTATATAGACCCCGCATACAAAGCGGAGCTTTCTGGAAGAGAAACCTGCTCGATAGGGACAAAATGAGTCTTCTAGAGCGGGTAAGAGGCACATAATAGCTATTTCTCCGCACAGCGATTGCTCTGAAGAGGAACGGCTATTAGCCCCAACTCGCGGTCAGATAGACGAGCCAGGAGAGACGCTCGCACCGCCAGTCCATAAGTAACTTCGCGGTCACATGTGCGCGGTCAAATAAAAATGAACCAACAAAAAACTTTCGCTTGTATTTCCAGAAGACGGTTAAAGCGAACGAAACGAAGTGAGGTCGTGGATGTGCTTAAAGATTAGATATAAATTGGTATTTTACAGTTATACCAGATTATTCAAAATTCCTTCCGAATGAAGAAGACTTCATAGGTTATTCTAAGAAAATTCAGAAAATGCATTGTATTTGCCGTGTAAATATGTTTCATATATGGTATTTTAATAAAACTCGTTACATACATTTTTTTTAAATTTAAAGATTTCCAAAAATACTCATGTAAAGGTTAGTTTGGGATGGGAGGTTTTCTTAAAAACTTGTGTGTCATCTTTGGAAACTACTGAACCTAAATACCAAGTTTGGTATTTGTCCAACCTTTCGTTTATGTTATGCTATTTACAAACACACACCGATCTTTTTCTAAAAATACTTTCGTCTTATTCAGGACTCAAAACAATATTTCCAGTGAAATTTCGGTATCCAATTTTTGGGTGAAATGTAGTACCTTCTCAACCTACTATTTACGTGGCACAGAAAGTACAATTCCTACAAATCCTACTTTGTTAGGGCCTTTACGAAGATTAATATAACCTAAAACTTTTCGCTCTAACAAAGTAAAAAATGCAACCCTAACTATAAAAAAATCTGATGTGTTACACTCACATGACTTTCTCTACTGTTATACAAACTATTTTTACAAACTCTTATTCTCCATATATTTCATATTAATCGAGATAAACATTTGCAAAAACGGTCATTTGACATGCAAAGAGAATTACATTTTACACATAGCGATCAGTTCTAAAAATATTTGTTTTGTATTTGCAAGGACAATATAGAAATACAGTAGCCTTTAAACACATACATATCTCTTAACAGCTGATTGCTAGGTGCAGCACCATTCCCTTTCTCACAGATTATAACTTTGCATATCCAAGACAAAAAAATGAATAAGGAATTCCCATTTGAGAAAATAAGTATTGAAAAATTTAAGGGAATAATAAGCAATATCTCGAAAATGGTTCAATCAATAAAAAAATTTATATGACATAAATTGTGTATTTTAACGCGATCTACATTTTTGTGTAGTAAACTTTTGTCTATCTCTTATGGTTTACCAGTTATGCAAAAGTCGTTCACAATGAAGAATACTTTTGGAGACATTCCCAGAATATTCGAGATATACATTTCATTTGTCATGAAAATATCTTAAACATATGATATTTTAATCAAAATTCTTAGAGCCATTTTTGAGAAAATTAAAATTTTCGAAAAATGTTCCATGTGCAGGGTAATCTGGGGTGGGGGGATTTTCTTGAAAACCTTCGTGTCGCATCTCTGGAAGATACTGAACCTAAATACGAAGTTTGGTGTTTATCCGACTGTTCGTTTCTGAGTTATGCTGTTCACAGACACACACACACACAGACATGTTTCCAAAAATGCTTTTTTTGGATTCAGGGGGTCTCAAAACATGTATCTCCGGTGAAATCTCGGTATCGAATTTTTGGGTGGAATACAATACTTCCCCTACTTACTATATGTAGTGGAGAAAGTAAAAACAATTAAAATTAAACTCATTAAAACTATTACAAATAGCATTTTTTCATTTATTAACCCATGCTTTATTTAAAGCATCAGAATTGACAGGATAGTTGGGGATCCAAAATCTAAATGGAATGATAACTGAATAAGACGAAAATTGCAGGATCATATAAACAGAATGGATGAAGATCGAACACCACAAATAATACAAAAGTATAAACCAATAGGTAGGAGTGTTACCAGACCGCGATTCAGGTGGGTAGATGAACTTTATTGAAGAGCGAACAAGCTACAAGTTTTATATTGTGATGATGATGATGATTTTATATTGTCTATACCATTCATAAATATCTCCATAAAAAAGCATACCTACTAAAAGTACTACAAATAAATGTATTTTCGCCTACTATACTATCCTGTTTAACTCCTTAGGATGCGCTATGTCCACCGTAACGGTTCTGCTTTAAACCGTGTGTGCGTGCGTGTGTGGAGATCGCCTGGAGCTTCTGCTAGCCAAGGAGAATGGAATACGGAATGGATCTATGAACCGGGAACAAAAGAAACTCGTAAGCTCCTTACAGGTAGTTGCTACATCCGATTTACCTCCAGAGCACGGTGTAGAAGAAGGAAGTTAATGAACGTGTCCATTATCTCACGTAAACCACCGCTGTGAAGTCAGGACAGGAAAGAATTGCCACTAAATGAACCTACTGCCAATTTTAACAATCTTCCTGCAGAGCTGCTAGTTTTCATCGAGTCTTAATTCTTAAGATTTCATATTCAGGCTTGCCTCCAGCATAATCTCATTACGTCAATTATTGTCCTTCCATTAGAACAAAACAAAAGAAAAAACAGGAGGGAAGGATGCACATTTCTGAAGGCCTTTTTTTTCCTTTTTTCTTTCCTTTTCTTTCTTCAATAAGACAGAAAATCATCTGAAAAAAATATCAAAATATAATAAGAGAAAATATACCCACTATAATTACAGATCATAATTGGGGTAATGAAACTAATTAAGTGATAATAAAGCATTACGATATTTATTTAGTAGTTATAAAAATACTCCTGGGAGAGATATTTATGTATTGCTACTTTCTGTCATATTGTACTGTAACAATTGCATATATGGATTTACAACTGAATGTAATATACATAGCTCGTGTAATGCGAATACAGGGTTATTCAAAAACAAGTAACAGACTTTAAATATTTATTTCTAATGAACGACAATAGATAGCGACACATGCGATTCATTACTGAATAGAGAAAAGTTCAAAATTTTATTTTATGTGTTCAAAATGAGCATTATTTGTTATGCGAGGACGACCAGTGTTTTTCCGTTTGCATACGCAACCATCTTCTACGAATTTATTGCATCAATTGTACATTTTTTATGACGAGGCGGCTCGTTGTTGAACTTACAACGAAATGCACGCTGCAATGAAACAATGGATTCACTCGCATAATGCAGAACACAAAACGACTTTTCTGTGGCGTCGTCATTTTCTCGTAAACAACCACAGCGCCGCTGTAGGCACCGAATGGAACCAATTAGTAGGACTTCCTCCATGATGTGTCGCATGTGTCGCTATCTATTTTCGTTCATTAGAAATAAATATTTAATGTCTGATCCTTCTTTTTGAATAGCCCTGTATAATTTAATACTAGTGTGATTGGCAACCCTCGCTAAATCTTGGCTTGCAACCAAATTACACTTATTTCTGCAATGTAGAAATTTCAACTGAAACACACATTTTGAGGTCCACTGAAGGAAAACGAAAACAACTGTAGAAAAAGATACCTCAGTATGTGTCTGTAAGCTGCATAATTAAAAACGAAATTCTGATTAATACCAAATTTCATATTTGAGTAGGTACTATCTAAGCATGCCAAGAGAAAATTTTGTAAAAATTTACTACGCCCCAAACTATTTCTTTCAAAGAAAAATGATATTTTTCGTTTTATCAAAACTGCCTCTAACGACTTTAAAAATATACATTATTTTGAATTCTTTTTTTCTGAATAATCTATGAAGAAATCAATATTCCTAGATGAATTTTGTGTAATTTTGTATAAATAATGCTAAACCATAAGAGATACGCTGAAACTTTCTGCATGAAAAACATGGAGATGGTTGAAATACACAAATTATATCAACTAAGGTTTTGTAGCAATAACTTCATTATTACACGATTGTTGTTTTTCTGGCATTGCTTCGTTAGGTGATGCAATCTCTTGCATCCTCTTAGTATATGCTCCTGAGAGGATGTATATTATAGTGTTATAAGGGATTATATGAACTTGTAATGGATAGAGAAATCATCCTAGATTAATCTTAAACGACTTATGTGACAAATACATAATCCAAGTAATAAGCGTCTAGGCTCTGAAACCCTACCTCCTCTGAATACTCGCATAAAAGCTAGCGTATACGACAAAAGTTTTTTTATGCAATTCCTCTTTAGCAGAAAAGAAAGAAATGGACGGAAACTCATCATCGTTATTGGAGTTTTAGAGTGCTTCAGAATTTGGTTAATTTATCTGATTTCATAATATTGGTAAAGTTTTACGTCCTTTTCTTCTTAAGAAAAGGGAAAACCTTCGACAGAAAGCAATTAGATAAATTAATGCGAACGCAGCATTCTTTCATCCAGAAATAGGCACCGACGCTGGTGTCATTACTTTTCTTCTAATGAATACGACAAATTAAATGAGCACAATGGTAGCGTCTGCAATTTGTGAGAAAGTGTAGGAATTCGAATCTTTAAAAAATGAACTTCCAGAATAACAATCCCGTTTTATCTAACAGTGGATTCCTGACAATTCCTTGAAGATAATAAGACGTTTTTCTTCTCAATATACGAGGGCTGTCCTAGAAGTACCCGACCTAACAAATAAAACACAAAACTTTTGGGAAAAAACATCTTTATTTCTCTACATAGTCTCCTTTCAGCTCGATACACTTTTCCCAGCGATGTTCAATAGCTTCGATACCCTATTTATAGTGAGAAGCGTTGAGTTCTGCAACATAGCCATCAACTGCAAACTCCACCTCTTCATTGTTGACAAATCTTTTACCACCAAGCCATTTCCTCAACTTTGGGCGAATAGGGTGCATGAGGAAGCAATTCGAACTTTAACTCATTGTTTTTGGCCATGCCGATAACGGATGTGTGAACTGGTGCATTGATGAAATAGAACTTTCTTTTTCGCTAAATGCGGCCGCTTTTGCTTGATTTCATCATCAACGCTGCAATAAGTTTGCATAATACTCGCCATTGATTGCTTTTCCTTTTTGAAGATAATCAATGAAAATTATCCCACGCGCATCCCAAAAAACTGACGCCATGACCTTACCTGCGATGGAACTGTCTTCGCCTTCATTGGATCCGATTCTCCTCTTTCATCCACTGTTTGACTGTTCCTTCGTCTCAGGTGTCAAGTGATGGACCCATGTTTCATCCATGGTTATGAATCGACGCAAAAACTCGGGTTTATTGCAGCGAAACATCGCCAAACACTCGACTGAAGTATCCTCACGACGCTGTTTTTGTTCAATTGTGAGTAAACGCGGCATCCATCTTGTGCACAGCTTTCTCATGTCCAAATTTTCAGTCAGTATGCAATGTACACCACCTTTTGAAATGGTTACGATGTCTGCTAACTCGCGCACTTTCAGTCGACGATCATCCAATACCATTTTGTGGATTTTCTTCACAATTTCTGGCGTGGCCAACACTGCGATGTTTGTCTTGGCAGCTCGTACGGCTTCGCTTAAACTCTGCCACCCAATATTTTACTGTTGTAAACGAAGGAGCAGACTCCCCCAGAGTAGAATCTAGCTCAGCTTTAATATTGGTTGCAGTAAGACCTTTCAAATGAAAGTATTGTATCACATAACAATGGCCAGTTTTACCCATGTTTAAAAATTCGCTGAGAGAGTTCACTATTAATGCCTGCCAAACAATTACTAAATAACGTAGCATCGTCAAACTTTAAGCTTAAGCTTTATAAGGTTGGTACTTTCCATCATAGCCATTTGTTTTAAACAACAACCTGTATCTATACGTCAGGTCGGGTATTTCTGGGACTGCCCTCGTATTTATTTGTAAGAGCTCTAAAGCTGCAATTAAATACCCCGTTAACAGTTGCGCATAATGCAGAAATGTTGTCTAGCAATACTTGACTGTTTGGTAAATTGCGTCAATATAACGAAGGCCTCTCACATATTATGACTAACTCAGTCGTATTTCGTTTTGATAGGCTTCAGCTGCATAATATTCTGAGCTAGATTGCTGTGTCGCGCATGGACATGGATATATGAGGAACTAGTTCCAAGTTTACCAGAATAGCCAAGCGTATATAAGAAATTCAGTTTTGTGATCACGTTTTGGTATTAAAGTTTCAAACTAGGCTTTCTCTTATCGATATTCAAAATAGTATATAGGTACCATCAGTATTCTAAAATTCACGTTTTGTGTTTGAGAATGTTTGAATTTTCTTTACAATAACTCAAGTTGATTTAAGTGTGCCAATGCCTATTCCTACTGCGACATTTTAGGTGTTACTTTGTGTGCCAGATAAATCCCACGAATAATACGTTATAGGTAGGTATATTTCCAATGTAGTTTGTGCCGATTGGGCACATAATTAGTAGTACACATTTTCTCCGGGAACGTGTGATTATATTTTCACTATGTGCTTATCTTCATCGCTCGTTGCGCCACTGTCATGTCTTCAGGTTCAGCCGGGTTCAGTTCACCTCGAGTAGTCTTCTTTCTCTTCTGCTTAGGTGTACAGATCTCGGGTGAGTTTCCTGCAACAGCGTAGTTGCCGAAATTTATCTTCATTTCTGACTGTGAGCTCTACTTGGGTTTGCGTTGCATTTGTGACTATTGAATATAAGAGAATGGGTACACAGAATCCCACACAAGTAAACACGTCGTATCTGCATTTCTATTGGAGCAGTTCAATTTTTGTAATCTGTATTCTGGCTTCCATTTAGTGGGTTGTTTTATTCTTATTGTTCAATATTCAGAGTTTATATAAATTACTAAGTATTTAGAGTCCATTTAAATGGCTCAATATATACAGTTTCTATAAATTGTTATAATGTTCATAGTTAATCAGATTTTAATAGGATTTATGTAAATTTGTCAACGTTCAGAGAGGAGGATGCGGTTAGAATATGTTTCAATGCAAAGCCTTTGTTCCGCATTCTTACATTTGGGTTATGCCGAGGCACGCGTCACGCTAAATTCATGTACTGCAGATATCTCCCGAACTTTTGTTTCTTACCCTGAGTGCTTGTTACACGGTTTACAATCAAGCATTGTAAAGATTTATACAAGGCGTATTCCAAAACTATGATCCGGTGAACAGTATTTAACGGATGGTAGGCCTAAATGACATTTGACGCCTGCAGCGCTGTCTACCGACTCCTGAGAAACCTACCACAGTGTTGGTGTGACGCAGTAGACGTTTTCCAGGCATTGAGAGCATATCGCAATGGCCGCAACAATCGTAAATCCCGCCAGTTGTGAAGCGCGCGGTGTGATCATATTTTTACTGGCTGCGGGCATCCATCGTGAGTTATGCCTCGTGCATGGATCGGACATAATAAGTGACAAACAGGTTCGGCACTGGTGTCGAGAATTTTGAAATAGCAATACAAATGTGCACGATGAATACGGAGTGGTAGGCCCAGTATTCGGACCGATGATCAAATGAACCAAAAACATCGAAGTGATCGGCGTTTGACGATTATTGGTCTGGCTAATGAATTCCCAAATGTTGCTTGAACCTCGCTTTACAGGATAGTTACTGAATAGCTTGGCTATCGGAAACTTTGTGCGAAGTGGGTGCCAAAACTGCCCACCGGTCAGCACAAAGAGCAACGAATGCGTAGTGCACGACAGTTTTTGGAGCGCTATAGACAAGATGGATATGGTTTGTTTTCCCACATTGTTACGGGCGATGAGACATGGATAGCGTACACCAACGAAACAACAGTCAATACAGCGCCGTTTCGTTCACCCAAACCAAAAAAGTGTAAGCAATCGCCGTACACGAAACGCAAAATGATGGCTACCGGTTTTGGGACGAAAAGGGCATCCTTTTGATGATTTCATGGAACGTGGGTCAACAATTACAGATGACGTATACTGTGCAACGCTTACAAAACTGAGACGTGCGTCCAAAATCGACGCCGCGGGAAATTGTCGTCTGGCATCATCCTCCTGCACAACAACGCACGTCCGCGCAACGCTGCCAAAACGAAAAAGAGGATTCAAGAGTTTCGTTGGGAACTCTTTGACCACCCTCCGTACAGTCCCGACCTGGTATCAAGCAACTATTTCCTCTTCTTGATTTGAAACGGTGTTAGGGTGGGCAACGATTTCAAAACGACAATGTACTCAAGGTGAGCGTTACCAGCTGGTTCAAGTCCCAGGCGGCAGATTTCTGTGCCGAGGGGTTAAAGAAGCTGGTGCAGCGTTACAGCAAGTGTATAGACGTGAACGGTGATTATGTGGAAAACTAAAGTATATATGTGGGCACATATTACTGTCAATAAAAACCTTATCTCATGAGCGATGTTGTTATTATGACCAAACAGACCTTAGATTTGGAATACGCCTCGTATATTATCTCCTTCGTAAAAACTATTGTGACCTGAATTGTGTAATATTTTCAATCTACATTCTGTTTTCTTTGGCTTAAGTAATGTATGTATGAAACGCACTGTTCACACACTGAAATTTGAGATAATGGTTTGTTATGTTATTTATTAGCACCACGCTTTGGGCGTCAATTTGAAGTAGTTTGTATTGAAGGAGTTGTATTATATTTAAACTGTTGGGGAGCCGAACTTGAAGTAGTTGTAACCGCACTATGGTAAACAGTTTCCGGTAGCCTTCGCCTAAATGTACTTCCACGTGGCCTTTGCCCCAAGTTTAAAAAATATATTAACTTTGCAACTTGACTGTTTATTTAAATATTATATATTTATGTTTGCCTCGGCTGCGTCAGTATTATTGTTAGAGACACGTTTCTCTTAGCAGGGTTGTGATGCGACAAGAATGTAGGCTTACACAGGCTATAATTTTACTTCAATACTTTTATTAATGCTTGATACGATTTAAATAACACTTCACTGATGTAGAGAGCTGTGAGGTTCTTTTTTATTAATTAATTACACTTTTTAACACGTAAACTTATTTTTCGTCTCACATGAATACTTACTAAATTTCTTGAGGACACTTTTTACGTCTGGTTAGTAACGCTGTCTGCAACCAACTGAACTGATTTTAGCCGCCTAAATATCTAACTTTTCGTATTACAAGTCTGTGATTGGCTATTCCTACTCTAATAGAATACCTTCATTTAACTAAAGTTTTTTCTTAGTGTTGATTGGCTATTTTTAAACTGTCTCAAAATTTACATTATTGTTGCTCCAATAATGACTAGTAGCATTTAAACTTTCAAATTCATTATTGCCTCAAGGTTACCTCATTGTTAGCAACTTTTAACCTATTATTCTCACAGCTCCTAAATTATTAAATTACTAATATATTCACACAACATTATTACACATGGATACAATAATGTAAACATATACAATGACTGTAATATACACTTTTTTGTACATTGTTACATGCACATATTGCTTTAAGGTGGGCTGTTATTGAATTTATGTATTATATAATTAGACTGAAATTATTTAAATGTTAAAATTACTGGCTGAAATTAAAGGACAGTCTACCTGACTTGTGTATTTTCTGTATACATTTTTGGAGGATATTCTCTACCTCGTAGTGGGTGTTGCCAAGACTTCATTCCTAGATCCGAATGTTTCCGCGATTCGATTCCTTCGTCATAGATGTAAATAGGCAAAGGTTTATTTCCTAGTAAATTATTATTATGATTACAGAGTTGGTATTGGTGTTTTTCGTTGTCAGTTATTAGCCAGCTTAATTAATATTAGAAATTCCTTCGCACGCTACGCACGTATTATGAAAAACTGCAAACCAGGCTTGAAATATGTATGCACTTTCTGTTAGGGTTATGTGAAACCTACAGAAGTTTTATGTTTCTACATAATTTCCTTCGTTTATATGTATCATATTTGTAGCTAGTTACATTGGAATTTAAATAGTTCGATTATTATATGATTATTGATTATTTTCTGGTTATTAATATTAAGCGTATCCTAATAGTGCTTCCCTTCGTTGACCCTGGAACCTTTAACAATCACGTCTTTTCCACAAAAAACCCTTGTTACATTTCTCCTTGTACGTATGGCATGAATGAAGGAATTCCAAGAGGGAATTTAACATAATCTACTAAATAAATATCACTTAGATATTTATTACATAAGCATAAAAACGTATTTATTTCCATGAACTGCGAGGTGTATTTTTAAAGTAAGTGCTGATAATTTTCTTAAAAAAATAAGCGAACATTGTTTTACAAATAGTTTATTATCATTCATTACCTTACACTACTCCTCCAATGCTCAGCGCCGTTATTCAGGCACTTGTAACGGAAAGCAGTTTTTGTATCCCTTTGTCAAATAATGATGCCTCCTGTGACGAAAACCTTTTTTTTCCTTGATTCACACATCATCCTCGTTAAAATGTTTTCCACCAAGGAATTTCTTCCAATGAAAAAACAGATGAAAATCGCTTGGCGCCAAATCTGGACTGTAGAGGTCGAATTGTTCCTAACCAAATGCTGCAATCATATCTTGAGTTTGTTTGACTGTGGGTGGCTGGGCATTGTCACTCATTATTGTTTCCCCACAAATCTCTCGCAATCAAAAAAACGAATCATTATTCTGACTTCACAATCGGCTGGTCGTTCGATTGTTATGAACATTTCGAAACGCTCCAACAATATCAAAACACAGTGACCATCGCTCACAGCTGCGTCTAGCTCCCTAATGGATGGAGGAAGTGCTCAAAATCTCGACTTAGCGCTGCAGTGGGTAGATGAAGTATTTTATTGCACCGAAAAATTCTATATCCATAGTTCTTTAGAACTAAAATTTTTGAGGTCCCCTGAACCTAAAAACAGCATGTTTGGAAAGCTCCAAGGGTGCGTCTGTATATTTATGTATAGTATAACAGAAATACTTGGAATAGCTTATATTAGTTTCCATTATTATGTGTATCCATTTGGATTTAAAATAAACCTACAAGAGAGTCGGGTGCGATTGTAATCACACAAATTACAATTTCTGTCATTAGATGAAGAAGCCTAAGGTAGAATTTATTAGTTCAGTGATTCAGTTGGATATACACAAAGATAAGTAGCGGTATTGATAGCATAAACACTTCTGAGTCTTCTGAATGTTTCCCCTTTTCGAACTTTCTGTTCTGTAGAAATTTTCAATGGCTGTATAAGCGAGCGCTCTTGCAAATTAGTCAGTGGGTTGGCCAATTAGTGAGCGAGTTAGCGATGTACATCCAGTGCTGTTCTACAAGTGAGTTAGCGACGACAGTTGTGACGCACAGTGAGTGCTGTTTCCGAGAGGTACGTTTTGTGTTCGACGCTACAGTGAGAGAAATGGACCGAACAAGAGGCTACATAATGCATATTATTACGCCGCTATGTCGCGAAGACAGTGAAGGGACGTGGGAAAATGAAGTAGTCCACATTAGTGAAGTGACAGTGTGAAGTAAGTGGTCACAGTGAAAGGTGAACTAGATCAGGTTAGTGAAGTGACGATGAAAACTGAACACTCCTCTAAGTTCTCACTGTCACTGTTACTGTTCTAAGTTCTTATTAGTTCACCTTCACTAGGAGTTCACTTTGTTCACAGTCACTTCACTCAAGTGAAGTAATTCAGTTCTCCGGCACTTCACCTCCTTCGTGACGTAAATTCTTCACGCTAGACGGTTAAACTTCACTCGAACACAAGACCTACACCCCGTCGCTCCGCAGTAGCACTCGCTGCACGTCACAGCAGCCAACTCGTTCGAAGACTCGCTCTTGATGTCGCATGGAAAACTCGCTCGTTCACCGGCACAACTCAACTAGTACTCGACTCGACTGACTCACTCCCGCGAGAGCGCTCGCTTATATAGTCAGTGGAATCTTTCCACAAGTTTCTCAAACGTTCTAAAACTATTTCGACACACTTCCTGGAGGAGAGAAAGGGGGGAAAGAAGGTTTCAGGAGCTTCCAGGTATCTGTCGATATCGCGCCCGGTGTTTACGCTGGTGATTGGCAGTTGTTTATTCCGACCGCCCACCGCCGACCTCCCGATAACCTTGGGTCATAACCGCTGCGACCCCATATATTTCTAATAGACAGGCTAACAATGTTCTGGGTTTGTTACTTAGCTGAACCAACAAATATACCTGTGCTTTATTGTTCTGAGGCTACTTTAGACAAATTTTTGCTTTTTTTACCACGTACATAGTAGATAGAGAAGGTGTTGCAATTCACTCAAAAATTCGATACCGAGATTTTACCGGAAAATATGTTTTGAGAACCCCTGAGTCAAAAAAAAGCATTATAAGGAAAAGATAATTTCGTGTGTGCGTTTGTGTGAACAGTATAACTCCAAAACGAAAAATCGGACATATGCCAAACTTTGTATTTAAGTTCAGTATCTTCTAAAGAAGCTACACGAAGATTTTTCAATAAAATATCTGTTTCCCAACTACCTTTTACATGCAATATTTTTAGAAATTTTTTATTTTTTAAAAAATGACTAAGGATTTTTATTAAAATGCTATATATTAATTATATTTACATGACAAATAAAACGTACATGTTAAGTTTTCTGGGAATATTCCTGTGAAGTCCTCTTCAATCGGAAAGAATTTTGTATAATCCTGTATAACTGGTAAAAGTTAAGCGATAGTTAAGCAGTGCGCAAAAAATGTAGATATCTTTAAAACAACAATTTATTTCAAATAACCTTTTGTAGCGTAACCCATTTCCAAAATATCCGTTATTAATGGTACGAATTGTGCAATACTCATCCATTCTTTTTATCTAAGTCCTGTCGATTTTTAGTTGTTTCTCGCGATTGAATGGCATGAGTATGGAAGTTTAAGGCCAGCACAGTGTCCAATTCTTAAACATTTGACTATCGCCTTTGTCTTTGTACCTATAAGGAAATGAGTAATGTAGCTATTTCTGCAATGCTTTTATCTCAATTGAAATAAAGTAGGTAAAAGTAAGAATAGTTTGTACTCCTAGTAAACGATAGAGAAGAGAGAAAGTCTAGCGAATGTAACATATCAGATTATTTGGTGAGGTTCTTACTGCACGGATGGGTGGGATTCTGAAAGGTGAATAACAGGCTTATTTGCTTAAAGGTTGTATTCTCTCGCGGGTGGTACAACAGCGTTTCCTACAACACACAACAGTTGCTGTTGATGGGTTTGAGCATTAATGTCTTCCTTGTCGTATTCGTTGTATAAAACATTTAATAAATAGAGCATTTGAAGAAACTGAATACAAAATATTCTGTGAATGAAACGCAATCTACTTGACACCAGAATGAGCAGAATATCACAAATACAACAGTATTGTACGAGTAACTTTCAGTTGACTATAAATAAAAAAATTCGGGCAATGTTAAAGCTTCACCTGTTTGGTTTCTGTCTCTAGATGACTTGAATATAAAAAATAAATTCTGAAATCCGTAACCTTAGTACGACACAACAAAATAGTATTCAATTAATAACGCCAAATTCCACTAAATATGGCATACAGTTATATTGCACACAGCTTCCAAGCATTATAATTCATTGCCAAGTGAAATAAAAACTATACCTATATTTAGATTAGTTGATACAAAGCTACCTACTGAATATTAAAAGGATACATTTTTAACAAAACTCCACCACAGTAGAATAGTACTTGCATGAGTCAAAACGGTATTACTACAAAATATGTATTTATGTATATTTCTCCTGGGCTAAACCTGAGTAGGATGTGGAGCAATACATTAAAATGGGCACACAGCCTCATTAGATAGAGAGCATGGCGGATAATAAAAATTACTGATGAAAGTGGTAGGAGAATCTGCCCCATTTACAAGGAGGTAGAGTCATGGGGGCATACAATGGCAAGCTGTAGGGGTATGGAGAAATCGGGAGTAAAATATTTACCGCAATCCCTTACCACTTCGAATAGACAGCTAAGGGCATGTTGGGCGCCTCTAGCAGGCAAGGAAGATATGGAGGGGATAGGTAAATGTCTACTTAAGGCGAGATACCTGAGATCTGAGATGGCTGATAGGAAAGCGGAGGTATACGAAGAGTTAAACATTGGTGTTAGTGCTTTATTTTTATGTTATTTTTTTCACTTGTTGTTAGTGTGTTTTGTATATTTAATTTCTTAACTCTTCTTTGTTTACTGTAATAGGGCATAGTAATGCATCCGAATACGCTTTACGGTTGATCTGTGGATTGTTTATATTTTAAGATACTGTATTTGAATACGTTTTACATTTTTTCGTGCGATGGTGTTTTCTTGTAGTGGCATTTTTTATCGTTTCCTTCTAATTTTTGTCGTTTATTGTTATTATTATTATTGATCTTTCTTACTACTCTGTGTATTGTAACAGCACGTACGGTCTGCGGACTTGTGCGATTGATGGAGATCTATGTGTGTATACCATTAGATGAATAAATACACTCATTCATTCACAAATTTATTATTTAAATCATATTTATATGTTAGTTACCACCATACACCAAAATTGTATATGTACAATTCTGAGTAGAGCTCTAGCTTATTAAGGGCAAAGTGTAAAATAAATACATAAAGAACATTGTATATACAAGGTTAAATTGTTTCACAGTACAGTACAAAACAATATTGCGCGAATTACCTACGTTTAAGGTTCACCTGCACTTTAAAATTATAATATATTTATAATGTCATGAATATGATTTCCTAAAGATGTGTGCGCGAATTTAATAGTATATTTGTTATGTAGAACATAAATATTGCCATGTCTGTTCTTTTTATTTATTCCATTTAGATAATGTGGAATTTGATATACTATTTGTATTAAAATATCTCTGAAAACTATATTAATTTATCTTTCTTTGTAAAGATTAGTGCTGGAAAATTCTTAGTTTTACTCCCGAGGAAGGGGAAATATTTTTATGCATGATTTATATAAGAGATTATTCACTTCTTTATCCTGTGGAGTATATACTTATACAAAATGAACTGTATCAGTTGTGTAGTATATCGTTCGTCAAGTAATCTGTAAATATTATTATGGTCATCAGTAAGGTTCGGAACTTGGGACCCGGTGTGCCCTGCGGTCAACTGGGGCTACAGGTACGATATAACGTAACACAACGTGTTCTCAATGGCACTACCTCTTTGTTGGTAAGAGATGTTTGTTGACATTAAATATGGGTCACTTAGGTATACAAGGTCCAAAATCCGAGCCCTACTTATCAGGAAGTGGAGGAGAATTTCGGCACTTAAATGCACAATCCGGCGCCGTGGCCGAGTGGTTAGACCACCTCGCCTCTCACCGAGGCGGCCCGGGTTCAATCCCAGGGACCCGCATGTGGGATTTGTGGTGGACAAAGCGGCGTCTGGGCGGGTTTTCTCCGGGTTCTCCGGTTTCCCCAGCCATTCATTCCACCAACTGCTCCATCATCACCTTTCCTTTCATCCATTTCACCATCATCTCGTTTCATCTACTTCCTTCCTTCATACCATACCAGGCATCGGGCTGATCACCCATCCTGGATATTCTGTCTGCTCCATGAGTGTATCTGATCCTCTACGGACCTCTGACCCCAGGCACCCGCCTGTAAGTCCTGAGGGGGGGTGTAAGTCCTACATAAGAGTAGGTTAAACAGAGAAAGAAAGAAATGCACAATCTACTATTGTGCTTCTGAAAGGGCACAGAGGACTACTAGATCTGGGGTGGCAGGCTCGGATATTACACCTTGACAGGCCTACTTCTCCACATGAAGACGTCTCTCTGAGGGCCCGTCTCACCTGATCTTTCGACCCTGAAACCTAATAAAAAAATCGGGAACAGCAGCACTATATAATCCACACCAGTATTCGCCTACCAACCAGGGAAAACCGCGAAAAAAGCCCAAGGTCAGACTGCCCGGTCCAACAGGAATCGAACCCGAAGCCTCAAACGTTACCACCGAACCATCTCGCTCGGTAATCTGTAGGTACATACAGTATCGCACTGAAGTGTTTTCCTGGCCTTCATCTGACGTCAGTACTTTGTTGGTGGTACACGCGCTAAATGCCTACGTTTATTGTTCATTTCCTGTAACATTTTACATCCCGCTTTTCATTTATTTAAACTGGAAAAGTGTAATTTGGCTGCACGAAGAAGGGGAAGCGTTTTATTTCCGCCTAAGGTTACTGTGCTTGCCAGTTTTAGTACATAGACGGTAGACATGAAGCGCTATCTGCATTTTATTGCTCTCCTGGCATTCATACACATCTCCATTTCTTGCCCTTTTTATCGCCTTCTTCTCTTATCATTCCATCTTTCTGGTCTTGTTAAAGAAACGAGGTGTGTTACGATATGGTGTAGTGTAACTCGAGGTTTTCTTCGAGATGTGGCTTTGTTCTACCTCAAGAATCTGTAGCATGAAATTGCATGACGGTTACACGGTATATAGTGGAGATGGGACTGCTTGCGTCGTAACCACGGTTGGGTTAACTCCTTCATAGGGCAAATGTTCCTCCCCCTTCTCTCCATATGCGGTGTTGCTGTCCAAATAGGCAACTCAACGTACACCACAAGTCGCTAGTTGAATACTGCTACAGGACTTGGTATAGCGACTCTCTCAAACTCCTGCAAAATATAACCAACGTCACGCATGAGGTATATGGAATTGAAGAAATGGATGTGATTGGAGAACATTCTTTATATAGGGTACAAGAAAATAAGATTCTATCTTCAAAACAGAGAAGCATGACACTATTCTGAACTCGTTTTGTAATTACATTTTCGTTTATTCTTAAATGCACATTGAGGGAGTATTTTTAACACTTAAATGATTTCAGTCTAATTATATAATATATAAATTCTATAACAGCCCGCCTTGAAGCAATATGTGTATGTAATAATTTGTAAAATGTATGTAACAGTCATTGCATATGCTTATATTATTGTATCCATGTGTAATGATGTTATGTGAATGTATTACGTAATTTAATAATGTAGGAGCTGTGAGAATAATAAGTTAAAAGTTGCTAACAATGAGGTAACCTTGAGTCAATAATGAGTTTGAAAGTTTAACAATACTACTTCTGATTCTTGGAAGCAATAATGTAATTTTAGTGACAGTTTATAAAATAGTCAACCAACAACCAGAAAAAGCTTTAGTTCAATGAAGGTATTCTATTGGATTAGGATTAGCCAATCGTAAACAGAAATATAGCAAAATTTACAAATCTAGAAGTCAGTTGCCTGCAGAAAGCGTTACTAACCAGACGCAAAAAGTGTCCTCAAAAAATATAATGTGTATTCGTGTGAGACGAAAAATAAGTTTACGTGTTAAAAAAGTGTAATTAATTAATTAAAGAATCTTACAGCTCTCTATATCAGTGAAGTGTTATTTAAATCGTATCAATTATTAATAAAAGGAGTGAAGTAAAAATTATAATCTGTGTAAGCCTACATTCGTAGTCGTATCACAACCCTGTCAAGAGAAACGTGTCTCTTAACAAATACTGACGCAGCCGAGGCAAACATAAATATATAATATTTAAAGAAACAGTAATTTTATTTTTTAAACTTGGGGCAAAGGCCACCTGAAAATACATTTGGGGCGAAGGCAACCGGAAACTGTTTACTATACGTGCGGTTGCAACTACTACAAGTTTGGCTCCCCAACAGTTGAAATATAATACAACTCCTCCTATAACAAACTGCTGCTTCAAATTGGCGCCCAAAGCGTAGGAAAATAAATAAACAACTCCAACAAAACACCTTCTTCAACATATTACATTAATAAAAGCAGTGTTGCCATTCGAGGAAACACGCTTCGTGTTTTGCTCTTCGGTTTGCCTACTGCACAACCAGCTCTATTGTACTAGCACTGTGTCGACGTAAAGTCCGACCACTCCCACCGCAAGAAGTTGGAGATAGAAAGGAAAATTATACCTATACGTTTTTCACTCTAAGCTGAAAGGAGAAGTAAACAAAACTTAAATGTATCACTCCGCCGAGCACATGGTAGCACCACGTGGAGGATGATGTGAGAGCAGATTGCTTCAGACAGAGTGCGAATACAATATATTGTGCACTTTGTGCATCATTAGCTTTTAAACATTGTATGTCTTATTCCTACATTTTGCCTTATATCCTAAAATTCTAACACCTAATACTAAGAGTAGACAAATAAAAGTTGTACCTGAACAGTTCGACATCTGTGATTAAAGGTACTGGATTAAACTATTCTTAACTTCAGGCTTTAGAAATCATTCATTTAACGACTAATATCAGTATACCACCTTTTCTTTAACCTTTTGAGTCAACAAGTTAAATAACGATTAACACTATAGGTTAGAAAACCACAGAAAACAACGCGACCCAAGCAATCCGTGCAACAATTCTTAATCACTAACAAAGAAGTTCAATTATTGCTAAACAATGACCAACCATATTCATTGTCGATTAAAGGTGGAAGCTTTTTACAGAATTTGTTAAAAGCATTTAACACAATTATCTTCTTTCCATTTCCCGCGTTTATGTTTTCCACAGTGGCAGAAGATTCTCAGCCGGAAACCGGAAACGAACTGCAGCGCCTGCGCATGGCATCAAACCTTCTGCTATAACGCTTCATGTAGTTATATGTGAATCTGAACAAACACATTTAGTTTCATAAATTTAACTGTTACAATAATGAGTTTTTTAAATTTCTCTGCACGAGAATAACACAAAATGTTACGATCTGAACCGAACTGTTTTTGTAGAGGAAGAAACGACATGCTAAGTGGGAAAGGTTGTAGTTTGTCCACCAGCCAATGAGGTGCTGTCTTGTCACGTGGTTTTGTTTACTTCTCCTTTCAGCTTATAGTGAAAACGGTATAGGTGACAAAATAACATGACCAATCTAATGCATTCTTCTTCTTTAACGGATTACCCTCCTCTTCGTACATCACCAAGGACTTACAAGTCAGTGCCTTGGATCAGTAGCTTGTCGAGGAGCAGGCAAACTCTTGATCATAGCACAATGTAGCGGGAAATCGTTGCTCCTCTGGATTGAAGCTCTCTGCTCAGCGGAGGATGATTTCTTCATTCCTAATAAATTGCCTATCCATCTAATCTCGCTAATCCCAAGGCTTTCGTAGGTGAGGCAAAATTAAGATACACTGCATTTCCCTTAAAATGTTATTTATTGCCAAATGACATACTTATGGGCGGCTAGCCTCTCCCATCTATGATGCTTATAACAATTCCCACCACTTTTATAGAGAATAGTAATTTAGGAGCCTAATCTAGCCGCACACGCTTCCCCATTGCATATGCACACACGTGCATCCGTCGTCTTCCATCTCGTGGAATATCAAGTAAGAGAGTGAGAATTTGGGGCCTGCTTCCCCCTTTTATACAGAAACCTACTCTGTATTCACTCTTAGGTTGATCCGCGTCAAAACAAACCCCAGCTGACCAGTCCACCGCTATAATGTATCCTTCCGGCATTCACGCTAGAAATACTGTCACACTTTCAGACTTATGGCCAGTACAAGCGGCACGTAGTGCAAAATAGAACAGAGTCCTTATTTCGACAACTAAAACGGTGACTAGCATATTCTGTTAAGGGTTAAAGATGATAAGATTGATAGTTGCAAAAATATAAACGTTTGCACATATAATAATAGTTAATTCTAAAATAAATGAGCGAAAAGGTATGCGATAACTTAATTTATTAGCTCTCTGGAAGCGGTACTTTATTGACTGTTGGCGGCTCATTTTAAAAAAGAAATTGTGCACTGTTACGCGAATTGCATTCTTCTCAAAATCAGTACATTCTTGCATTGCGTATTTCATATGCATTTCTGTTTTTTTTCCGGGTGTAACCACTTTTCCCGTTTCAGATTTTTCTTCACAAACACTGTTTATAATTGTACTCGAAACACCGGTGAACTCAGAAGTTAATTTCACCATTTCTTTCGCGGAAAGTGTTGGCTATTTCTCACATAACTTATAATAAAGATTCAACACTGTTGTTTTTTAAACATAGTCAATGGTTTGCGCGGCTAATGCTTTACGTAATTCGACAAAAACACAAGAGCAAATTCTCCGTCCTCCATGATACTAAACACAACTGCTCGTTTCTGGCTGTAAACAATATTATGCGCTTCCCCGGATGTCAGGTGACTCATACGAATTGCATCATGGGACTTGTAGCTCTGTTTTACGGTATAAATCAGCGTTAAATAAAACCTTAGGTATCTGTATATAATATTGTACTATTTAAGGATAAATTCATTCTAAAATTCAGAGATTAGCATGGGACTACTTTCCTGGGCGCATTGCTACCGTGTTGCACCACGGTGCACTGACCACGTGGGTTTGTTTTGCCGCGGATCAACCTAAGAGTGAATACAGTTTAGTGACGCTCAACTTCGCGTGTTAAAATGTAACATTTCTAATTGGTCCTCAGACCGCGTTACTTTACCATGTATGAAAATATTCTGTTCCAGAACTCTTCGCACACTCGTCCCAGTGACGCGTCAGGAAAAACCCAACGTCATTGTCCCTTTTCTATATCTGTTTCTTTCTGTTTCTCGTTATTTATTCAAGTCCTGTGTTCATTAGCTTGGGGAAAGGTGGTGGACTTCTTCCTGGAATTAGCTAGCTCGCTCGTCTCTTAATTATCTAAGTTACAATCTGCTTTGTACATCTCTTAGTTGCTAAATATTGTAACACTTTTAACATGGCTTTCTTGCTGAGTTATATGTGTATGTATGTGTGTGGTATATCCCCTTTCAATAACCAGGATGGGTGATCAGCCTAATGCCTGATATGTAGGTGAAGAAGAAGGAAATGTAGCGATGAGAGGGGTAATAGGAAAATATGCGATTCAAATCATCCAGCCCAGCATTCCCTAGCGACCGAATAAAGCGGCGAGAGAACCTTCGGTCAGGCTGGTCGGTCCTAGGGGTTTGAACGGTCGCACACGTAGCTCGCTTGGTGAGTTATTGACTCAGGTTAACAATTAGGGGCGGAATAAGTCATATGCAACAAGTGACCTTGGCTGCAGCGCCTTGTTTTACCTCCTCCCGTCCTAAGGAAGCACTCCATGTGGCACGAATGATGTGCACTCTCATCTTCGAAAGCGCCCGACCAATCACTTGAAAGCATCGTAGAATAATTCAATGCTTAAAAACCTTATGAATTTACTTAACACTGAAATGTTTTTGATTGAGCATGTGCGAAGTAGTAATTTGAAAGGTGTTCGAAAATACTATGTTGTTATCACTTCCTTGCCATAGTCTATTATTTACTAAGTACAAATTACATTTTTCTAAATCATTATTGGAATCTACATATCGTTCATTATGTAATAGGTAACACAAATGTCTATGTGGCGTTGTTTTGATCCTGGGAGCAGTTTTACTTTCCCTACTACGTATAGTAATTAGGGGAAGTATTGTATTCCACCCAAAAATTCGATACCGAGATTTCACCGGAAATACATGTTTTGATGCCCCTAGAATCCAAAAAAAAACATTTTTAGAAAAACGTCCGTATGTGTGTGTCTGTGAACAGCTAACTAAAAACGACAAATTGGACAAAAATCAAAAAAATTGATATTTAGATTTTCAAGAAAATCCTCCACCCCAGACTATTTCTTACATGGAGGATTTTTCGAAAGTTTTCATTTTCTAAAAAATGTCCATTTTAGTTAAAATACCATATATTAAACATATTTTACATTACAAATAAAATGTATATGTGAATTTTCTGGGAATGACGTGTGAAGTCCACTTCATTTGGAAGGAATTCTGTATAATCTTGTATAACTGCTAAGCGTTAAGCGATAGACAAAAAGGCACTTCATAAAAAATGTATATCTCTTCAAAACACACAGTTCATTTCAACTTTTTTGTGTCCTACCTATGCCATTTCCGAGTTATCCGTTATTAATGGTTTGAATTGTTCAATACTTTGTTTTTCTTTTCAAGTCCTGTCGACATTCAGTTGTTTCTCGCGATTGCATGGAAAGAGTATGGAATGTTAAGGCCGGCTTATAGCGTCCAGTTCTTAAACATTTGACTAGATAGAACATTTGAAGTAGATAGAAAAATAGGCTGTCTAAGAATAGTTTGCATACCCACTGATAAACGATAGATGGTAGAGAAAGTAGTGTGAAGGTAACACGTAAGAGTTTTTCTCCTACGTTCATGTGCTTGGATGTCCTCACTTCTTCGATTCAATTGAGAGATGAGAAAAGATGCTCATCCTGTATTGGCGGTTCGCATGGTGTTATTAACCCAAATGTTTCTTGTTATTATTGTAAGTAGTTTAATTTTACTATCTACCAGCTTGGAGTAAAAACTAATAAAACTTTATATTTGCTAAAAAAGTTGAAACGAGGGAGTTGCCATCGTGATGATTTTGGCTATCTAGGATATAAGATGTGCTTATCGGAGGAGAACACCTCGCATACTGATCTATAGTGGCTACACCTCCCCGGGAGGCAGGGTTGAGGCGAAGGAGCCTAGGGGTTCCCAGGTCTGCAAGTCCCACAGAGATGCGCAGATGTCTCTAACATTTGCAGCTTGAACACCCACGGACCAGTGACGAGGAATCCCAAGAGGGCGACGCAGCGACCCTAACGGGCGGGACAGCTCACTGGTGTTCAAGAGGAGAAATCTTTCTAGCGCGCACGCATCCATGTCATCTGCCCGGCACCGCAGGATCTGAAGGCACACCTGAAATGTGAAAGGGAAAGATGAAATAAGAGGAAATGGGGGAAAGGAGAAATCGTGGTAGAATACATCACGCCGGTATTCGTCTTGGCGACCAGGGGAAAACCACAATAAATCCCATGGTCAGAGTGGGTGGTCACTGGGAATCAACCCGGGACCTCAGGAATAATAGCCATCCAGTTCGGTTTATGGCTATCTAATAAAGGTATGAAACTAAATTTTCACTTTCCCCATTTATAAAGGTAATGGTTTTGTACAGGTTATGTACCCTGATTTCAGTTAAATGACCGGAAAATTATCAGCAATCGCATTACTGAAGATAATTTGGTTATACTTAGCTTCTGTCACCAATGAAAATGGGGACCTAGTTTCATTTCGCGACCGAACCTTGGGATCACGCCTGTACTAAAGTAAATTGCGCAATGAATACAACAAAAGCATTGTTCACATTTACATGACTTTCTCCACCCATTATTCCACAAACTAGTGTTATAAATATTGCTGTCCACTTCAGGTCAATCGAGATAAGCGTTTGCAGAAATATTTTGATTACGCATTTCGTCATATGTGTCACTGTATGCCTGCTTTGAAATTCCATCATTTGCACATCTCGAGTATTAAACCAATAGCGACTTAACATTTCTAAAAGGTATAAAATTTTGAACAATTGAAACTAATAATAACGAATATCTCTATGCATTTATTAGTTACACATAATGCTTTATTTGAGATATAATGGTTGTTTTAACCAGATCAACGCTTTTTGTGTGAATCTCTTGTGGTTTACCAGTTATGCAGAAGTATAAGAGGATTTCACAAATTACTCCTAGGTTGGAGCAGCAAAACTCTAACTTTCAGAAAATTATCATAGTTATTGGGCTCTCTAAGGAACATATACACAAAAATTATGTTTATATCATTATAGGAGAAAGTGTAATACACTATTTAATATTGGATTATGGACTGAGCTGTAATATAAATGTTTAGAACTCAACTCACAATTTCATCCACATTACTTCAATACATTACCTATATCACTTCATACTAAATGTGCATAGATCATAGTATTTTATTGCTGGTTTTGTTCTAATTTGTTATGTTGTACTGTTACATGTTATTCAAATAATAATAGTTCCAAGTATGTACTTTATTGAATATAGGCAAACGTCCCGACTTTTCTGTGCATTTTACTTGTCCTGTAAATATCTTAAACGTATGGTATACTAATTAAAATATTTATAGCCATTTTTGAGAAAATAAAAAATAACAAAAAAGATTTCCATATAAAGAGTTGGGGTTGGATTTGATAAAATCTTCATTTTGCACAGCTGGAAGATACTGAATTTCAATACAAAGTTTAGTATTTATTTCATGTTTGTTTTCACTCTCTGTATTATGTACATAGTAGGTAGAGAAGGTATTGCATTCCACCTAAAAATTAGATACCAATATTTCACCTGAAATACATATTTTGAGGCCCTCTGAATCCAAACAAAAATTGAGAAAAAGATCAGCGTATGAGTGGACTCTCTCTCTCTCTCTCTCTTTCTCTGTGTAAACAGCATAGTCCAAAAACGAAAAGTTGGATAAACATCAACTTGGTATTTAAGCGATAGACGAAAACGTACTGCATAAAAAATGTAGATCTCCTTAAAACACAGAATTATTTAAATAACTTTTGCGGCAGCAGCCATTCCCATGATATGCGTTATTAATGGTTCAAATTGTTTAATACTTTGTCATTCTTTTCAAGTCCTTTCGATATTCAGTCACTTCTCGCGATTTTACGCACAGAGCACGGAATTTTAAGCTTAGTACATAGCGTCCAATTGTTAAACATTTGACTATCGCTATTCTCTTTGTATCCGTAACGAAATACTGCAGGTATTTCCGGAATGGTTTATCTCGATTAAAATGAGGTGAAAAGTCATGTGAATGTAACACATCAGATTTTCTTTCGTTATGCTGTTTGCAGACATGCGCTCGCGGACATTTTTCCAAAAAGTTTCCTTTTCGCTTGGGATTGGGAACAAAACGTTTATTTCCGGCGAAAACAATAATTTCTCTATCTACTATAGGTAAGTGCGTCGTAGAGAAAGTAAACGTGGGTTGATTCAAACTGTCTCTCCTTTCACTGACAGAGTATTGTTACATGCTGGGTAGATGGCCTAAAAGTTCACATGAAAATTAAATTAATTTCTAATACGCAGCACGCACATTGAGGGGGCGTATACTTACTTGGTTGCGGAGGACCGAAACGTGGTGTGAAGGTTAAGAGGAAGGCGTGATTTTTACTGTACAAAATCCGTAACACAAACCTACTCCACATTCCTAGGTTTATTTTCCAAACGTTTGGGGTTCCTACACTATTAAAAATGGAAGGTAGGAGGAGATATCTCGCGATCCAAAGCCCGGCTTGCACACGCGGTCCGTTCCTCACGGAATCCTAACTGAGACTGACGCTATCCCCACTACTCGTGACTAGCAAAGCCACCAGCCAAGAGTGACGTAAACAACAATGTGTCTGGTAATGACAATGTAGAACAATAATGTATTAATACGCCACAGTATTTCGTTATTAGCCTCTCTCGAATCCAAAGCCCTTATTTCTTCACGTTGTATTAAACAGGATTGATTAATGAGAACATGTTTGAAAGATCGGATCCTTTATCTTACATTTATCACGAAGGAATGGAATGCGAGTGCACGTGCGTTTCTACTGCATTGAGGTCACGAAAAGTTCTGAGGTCACCTTTACGTGAATTTGCAGCATGATAATTATTGTTACCAAGAATAAGTAGTGAATCGTGGACCAGAAACTTGCGCCATCTGTAACTCAGTTAAGGAAGTTCCGGACCAGCTCCTCCTGTTGCAAAGTTTGAGAAGTGCGATGGATCAATAAGTGATAGGCTACTTCAAGTTTAAAGTTGAAATTAATTTTGTGCCTGAGGAAGAAGAGGCGGGTGTGACTGGCACTTGTGATAGCAAAAGCCGTTTGTACACAACTGAACTTCCATTTACTATTGACTAAAAGGGGGACAAGCCATTGATAACTACAACAGCTTTGAGTGTAGAACAACTACGGTTCACAGTGCCAATTTTACTTGTCTTTATCTCTTCTCCCTGCACAGTATCAGCAAAATGTTAACCTAAGGACGCCTGAATAGATTACTTATGTCTGTAATCTTGAAGTTAATGCACATTTTTATATTCTCTGCCACGCATATAGTAGGTAGAGAAGGTATTGTATTCCACACAAAAATTCCATACTGAGATTTACAGGAAATGCATATTTCGAGGCATTTTTAGAAAATTTCCGCGCGAGCGTGTTATCTGCCTTCAACAGCATAACTCAAATACGAAAAATCGAATAAATATCAAACTTGGTATTTAGATTCGCTACCTTCTAAATATGCCACTCGAGGATTTTCAGAAAAAGATTCCCACACCAAACTACCCTTTACATAGAACATTTTGCGAATTTTTTTTCTAAAAAATGGCTCTAATGATTTTGTTTAAAATACCATATTTAAACATATTTACATGACAAATACAAAGTATCTTGAATTTTCTTGGATTAATCTGTGAAGTCCTTTTCATTCAGAAGACATTTTGTATGAACTTATATAACGTTAAGCTATAGACGAAAACGTACTACAAAAATTGTAGATATCTTTAAAACACAATTTATATAGAAAAAGCTTTCTTGTGGCATCAGCCATTTCCCAGATATCCGTTATTAATGGTTCGAATTGTGCAATGCTTCCGTTTTTAAAGTCCTGTCGATTTTCAGTTGTTTCGTGCGATGTCATAGAAAGAATATGAAATTTTAAGACCAGCGTAGAGCGTGCAATTCTAAAATATGTGAATATCGCTATTTCCTTTGTAACATATCTGTAACGAACTGTGTAATGCATATATTTCCGGAAATATTTGTCGCGATTAAAATGAAGTAGATAGGAAAATAAAATGTTGTAAGTATAATTTAGGTTAGAGGTTAGAGAAAGTCGTGTGAATGCAACACATCAGATTTTTAAAAAATACGTTACTTAGGGGGTAAATTTATTCCCTATAAAATCCAAGTAAAATCTGGCAAAATTTTTATTTTTTCCTCAGAGATAATTGCAGCAATAAACATGTTATTTGGTGATCATCATGATCCAAAGTTGAAATCTTCTAGGTCCAAAGGTCTCTCTTTCGGGACCTGGAGGATGGGAATTTTTCTTAAGCCAGGATCATTTCCCATTCCTCTCTTAAGTATGAGTGAGAGAGTAAATCTGTGTGAACTCAATGTTTATAAAGAAAACCCAAAGCAAATAACCCAAAGATACGCAATAGTAAACAAGTAAACATTATTGCCCATGAGCAATTTGTTCCAAAGGTAAAGCCGCCTATATGAGCTTAGGTGTTAAAGGCGGTATATAAATAATATATATTTCGTAGGCCTATCAACATGTTTAGCGCTGAGTGGTATAACATTATTTTAACAGAAGAACTTTTTATCCTGGTGTTTTTAACACCTTTGCTAATTGTTACATTTGGTTGTGTGTCATATGCTATAATACTTATATTATCCTTCAAGTACTCGTCCCAATTCAACCTTAATGGCGTAATGCTTGTTTGCCCAGGGGTATGGATAGGGTATGGATAGTTAAGGGAGCTTGGGTTTTAAAATATTCACAGGAGTAAGTGACTGTTATAACTGAAAGGTTTGTAAAATGTTAACAATTGTATAAGTTTCAATTAATTCTGCAATCTTTTAACATACATAAAGACATAAAAATTTAACATGTTTTATATATATAATAGTTCTCATATTTTTGTTTCACCTTTCTTTCTGACAGTTAGTTTACTTTACAGTAATTTCTGTTTACTTAGAAAGTGCTTCGTTTGCTTCAACTGTCAGACAAATACGTACAAATGACAAAATGAAAAGATATGTTTCTCCCGCGAGCCTAAAGAATTTGGAACAAGGGTAATGAAATACATTTTGAAGGTGCTTACTGAATACGTATGAATTCAATTTTGACAAGTCCACAAAATTATCTTTGATAATGATATGCCGAAGAGCTCACCGAAGCCAAATGCAAGCCGGCTCCGTCTCTCGTCGCTCAATGATGCCTGTTCTCGCCCGGGAGACACACGTTCTTCCTCTTGTCTGGTAGAGCGTTGTAATCGCTGACGTAGTTAACGCAGACAATGGCAAGCGTACGTCGTTCTACCACACTTGCGTCAGGAATGACCACATGGTCCTAGCACATTCTTCGATTTTCGTCTGCTGGCGGCATGTTCAACGTTCAGGGAGGGGGTTCAGAACGGCACAGCTGCTTGTAAGTTTATGTTGCTACAGGCGTATGATTTG
Organism: Deroplatys truncata; assembly: GCA_030765065.1. NCBI lineage: Eukaryota > Metazoa > Arthropoda > Insecta > Mantodea > Mantidae > Deroplatys > Deroplatys truncata. The sequence goes on along the minus strand of CM060980.1, from coordinate 124,466,756 downwards.
ACACGTATGTTCAGGTTTCTGCCCAGCGGTAGTCCTATTTATGAGCTAATTTGTTATTCAATAAGCAATAATACACTAAGGCAGATTTACACACCAGACTTTGGGCACACCGAAAGCTTCTTGTATAAAGAAAAAATTGTCCGAATGCACTTGGAAGAAAATCGAATCGTGGATCCCGTAGGTGATCCACGTGCAATGAAGAATTTATACTTATCTTTAAGCAAGTTCACATAATATATGTAACCGTATACTCTTAAAATACAAGATTCATAATAAATAACTACAGTTTCAAAATTTGTAATTTTGGCCAAATCGGACTATAATCTCTCCTAAAATATGTAGATTTTAAATATTTTAAACATAGACCAGCTGCAGCTACAAGGAATTTAATGGTTCAATTCTTATTTAAATATTCCATCAGAAAATATTTCAATTTTGCTATGCAACTTCAAATTCAGTTATCTATTAACTTATGGTTTAGGTTTCCATGTACTGTAATCTATTTTTCACCTTATCACTTCTTTGTACACATGTATGAAATTTGTCACGACAGTTCGAAGCATATAGAACGATGGAATGGTATGTACACAGTATCTTATTTAATCAAACATGCTCTGTAATACTTTTAGTTTTAAAATAAGACAATTGTTTCTTATTTACAACTGATTTGTTGAAACCATACTAAAATTAATCCATAGAACCAATTCTTATAACACTTTTAAGCTTGAAAAAATGTTCAATAGCTCTAATTTTGAAAGTGATACAATTAGTTAGAGATCTTTAATTTTCAATTCATAATATAGTTTTTTAGAAGTTGTTTATTACACTAAATGAAATGTGGTACACATTTTACTAACCCTCATGGTAAAAATGATTCAGATTTTATAATAGCTAACGACACTAAAAGGTCATTGTGGCAGGTTTTAACAAGATCTACATATTTCCTGCAGTAAGTTTTGTATATGTGTATTTTACGTTTGGGAGATAAATTAAGCTTTAAATAAATGAAATAAATTATTTAAAATGCATATATAGATAATCCTATAGTATGCACTTTTTTGTGATGCAATTTCACGTTATAAGGGAAAAAGTTCGTTAACTTACATAACCATTCGCTTTTCACCTAAATTGTATGCATAAACTGAGAACTTGTGAAACACAGAATATGTATTTTGGGTAAAGTCCCGACAAAAATATTTGAGTAGAATATAATAAACTATTTATATTAGGAGACGGGTACCTAGTGTGAAAGACAATGTAACAATCCAGCCTTTCATTGCTTATGGATACGAGAATTTGAGTACATAAAGTCAAGATATTCGTGCTGATCGTGCACACAGAAATATATGTAATTGATGCTACGATCGCGACTCGAACCACGGATCCTCGGCTTTCCGTGGCGATGCTATTACCGCTTGAGCTTATATATTATATGTATAATGCCTCCTGCTAATAAATAGGACCAGCCATGTCTTGGTGGAATAAGGTTTCCCCGAAGATAGTTGAAACAAACAAACAAGCAAACATTATGAAGATGAAGCTTAGAATCTCCACAAAAATATATGGCATCATTGATCTCCAATGTGGAAGAGTTATAAACGTTAGCCTGGGATTAAATCATATTAGTGATTAAACTGTAATATCCGATCATTGTTCACATTCATGATGTAGGTATTTAATTAATTAATTTTGAGGACTATTTTTCTAGGAATTGCTTTATAATAAATGAAAAGATATGTAAAACGTTCAAATTAAATGTTTTCTATTAATGAAAATAAATTCTGTAATTATTGGTTTATAACACATATATTTAAATTTGATTTACCCCATCTCCTGTGTTGAAACTCTTTATGTCCATTTATGATAATTTTAGGAAACTTCGGAAGTAGTTTTAAATATTCTTTATGATTACCAAACTACACTACTCCAGAGCCAAAAGGAGGTATTTCAATACTTTTTTGAAGTTCTGATTATAAGCATATTGTGAATTCCCGCTAAACGAAAAGAGTGTATATAACTGATAAATGTAATACTGCAGAAAGTCAAATAAGAATTAAAACTATACAACCAGTGGTTTATTAAATCATAAAATCAACCGCAGAGAAGAATAATTGAATGTTCTGTCTTTATATTCATAGGAAGGCAATATAGGCAGCCATTAGTTAACCAGAATATAACAACAATAACCAATATTGATCTGGAATCAATAAAAGTGCATCACAAGTCTAAGTTAAATTTCAATTCAATTAACTTAAAACTCCAGTTTCCTAAACATATGTGCACACAGCAACTATAACAACTAAAAGCTGAAACTTTCAATAAAATGCTAAACGCAACGAAATAGATTATGTTTGAGTTGATAAATCTGAAAATATTGAACATTATTATTTTACAATTTTGGGCAAAAGAATTAATTCAGTTACTTCAGGGAGAAAACAACAACATAAAAACTTAAGCATTATTAACAGCTAAATTTCTTTAGTTCAGTGATATGGAATATTAAGTTGTAACATGCAGTAAAAACCCCAACTCCATATTTCAAGCTGTTTTGGAGAAAAAGTTGTCACAAAATATCAATATCTAGTTATTTTTCTCCTAATATTTTTTCCAGACTAACTATCCAGTACGAAATGTTGTAGACAGATAGCCACACCTATACTAACATTACAGTAAACTTTACTTTCCTAGCACCTAATTTCAAGCAGGTAAAGGAAGATTTACATTCCACCCAAAAACTCTATATGCAGATTTCATCGGAAATACACGTTTTGAGATGCCCAGGCCCAACATTCATTTTAGAAAAAGGTCCGCGTATTTGTATGTGTATGTGAACAGCATTGCTAAAAATTGAAATGTCAGTTAAATACTAAATTTATTATTCAAGTTCAGCATCTTCCAAAGATGGAAGCATTCTCGTTATGTCTTTTTTTCTATGAAAAATGGCACTAACTATTATTACTAAAACATCAAATATTTGACTATGTACATGACAATTAAAATGTATAATACCTTAAATTTTCATAAGCATTTGAAGCCTTCTTTATTCGGAATGGATGGATTTTTTGTAATTTTATGTAACTGGTTAACCATAAGAGTAGACAGATCATACTACACAAAAGAATCTAGATCCCTATAAAACGCACACTTTATTTCAAATACATTTTGTGCCATTGGCAATTTCCGAGATATTCACATTTATTGGTTTGAATGTTTCACTTTATCATAATTTGAAGTGCTGTCACCATTCAGTTGTTTCTCGAGAAGTCTTTGAAGGAGTATGGAATTTCAAAGCCAACATAATGCACACTTTATAAATAGTTGAAGAAAATAACTTGATAATACAGTGTTTAGAATGTTAAAAGAAGAGTTTGGGGAACAATGGATGGATTAACTGTCTTTGAAATGCACTTTGATTATCCCTTCGGTCACCTGTACCTACAATCAAGTATATTGTAACATGTTAAGCTCGATTAGCATGAAATGGATTAAAAAATCTGATGTGTTACTTCCCGTAACTTTCTCTACCCTCTATCGTTTATTAGTGGCTATACAAATTACTAAAGCTTTTTTTTTCTACTGCTTCATTTTATTCGAGATAAAACTTTTTTTAGAAATAGCTACATTACACATTTCTTTGGTATACAAAGAGAACAGCGACAGTCAAATGCTTAAGAACTGAACGCTATATGCTGGCCTTAAAATTCCATACTCTTCCCATGACAACGCGAGAAACAGGACTTAAAAGAATGACAAAAGTCTTCAACAATTCGCACCATCAATAACGGATATCTCGGAAATGGTCACACAAAAAGTTATTAAAAGTAAATTTGTGTTTTAAAGAGATTTGCATTTTTTGTGTAGTACGTTTTGGTCTAACGCTTAAAGTTTACCAGTTATACAAGATTCCACTAAATTCCTTCCGAATGAAGAGTATTTCACAGGCTATTCCCAGAAAATTCAAGATATACATTTTATTTGTCAACTAAATACATTTTATATGTGGTATTTTATCAATCAGATCATTTTTTAGAAAATAAAAACTTTCGAAAAATGTTCTATGAAAAGAGTAGTTTGGGGTGGGGAATTTTCTAGAATATTTTTATGTCGCATCTTTGGAAGGTACTGAACATAAATACCAAGTTTGGTATTTATCCGCGCGTTTGAGTTATGCTGTTCACACTAGGACCTTCTTCTAAAAGTATTTTTTATGTATTCAGGGGACCTTAAAACATATATTTCCGATGATATCTGTGGCAGAGAAAGCAAAAAATAACTTTTGTATGAATAGTTGGATAGTAACGGATAGAGAAGGTCATGAAATATAACACATCACATTTGTTACCTTGATCTGACAGGTGCACACAGAAATATGCATGTTTTCTGGGTTCAGTGCTTGTCCATATAAGCCAAACTCTTCTTGGCAATGCGGTAACTAGATTCAGCAGATTCAGTGACTTGTCCCTGTCGATTTTTGTCACACCGTGACAAGCATGTAACCTTTATCAAACAGGTATATATCATATGCCGACTGGGAGAACACCTTTAAGAGTGTTGTTATGGAAACAGATGAAACCTTTTGGCATTCAGTTGGCATCGCAACAAGCAAAACATCAAAGATATTTACAAGTTAAGGGAAATGTTGTGAACTTAATGAGCCCCTCACGTGAAGCGTTCTCATTAAATATACATGCAAAGTGTGCAGAAGGGAATAAATACCTTCCTCTCATTAATACGAGAGTATTCCGAGGGAATGTGTGTTACTTCTGTCTGTAATCCTCATTTTGTCTGCTATAACTGTGAGTTCCTACTGGTTTTCTCTTCTGTTGCTCCTTCTACCCCTTCCCTATCCTATATCTTCTCTTTCCTTTTCCGCCAACTTCCTTCAGCTTTACTCCTGCCTGTTCTTTTCCATTGTTAGTTTCTCTATCCCTTACCTAACATAAAGGAAGTGAGGCATTACATACTGACATAATGGTAGAGGTAGATAGAGGCTCACACAAACGCCTACTAGGAATAAGCACACAACACTGGGCATACCGTTTCGTTGTTATAGCTCAAAGAAGAGTATTCCATGAGTAAACAGACGGATATGCACTATATGTATGGCCTGCAGACAGCAATGCAGCACGAGCACGTGAACTTTATGCATAAAGGTACCCTGACAGGCCGTTACCGTGTGCAAGAGCATTGCACGAATTCACCAACGCTTGAGAGAGAATGGCGCATTTGAGAGTACTAGGGATGTTGGGAGACCAAGAGCGATACGAGACATTGAGCTTGAAGAACGAGGTCTTCGTGCTGTGGATGCAGACCCATCACGAAGCACAATACGTATGGCTGTAAGGGAAAGAGTCATATGACTATCTGGAGAATTCTGCATGAAAATCTTCTGTACCCGTGTCACCTTCAACGTGTGCCGGGATTAAATGAGGTGGACTTTGAGCCAAGAAGACGTTTGTGTCAACGCATATTACAGCAGTGCGCTGTGTTCATCAATTTCCTGGCCTGTATCTTATTTACAGATGCGGCTGATTTTACTCGCGACGGCATCTTCAATTTTCATATCATAACTGGGCATTTGAAAATTCTAATGAAGTACGACAGGACAACCATTAACAGAGGTTCTCTCTCAACGTTTGGGGTGGAATCATTCATGATCACCTTATTGGTCCCTACTTCTTCCCTCCGCGTCTGAAAGGACCTATCTCCAGTTTCTCAGAAATGAGTTGCATCACTTAACTGATAATGTAACTGATAAACCAACGAATGTGGTTTTTACACGAGTACTCCAGCTCATTTCAGCATGATAGTTCGTAAGTTTTTGAATGATAGACTTCCGCAAAGATGGATTGGTCGAGGGGGACCCATTGCATGGCCTGCTCGATCGCCTGATTTAAATCCAATGGATTTCTTCGTCTGAGGACATTTATGCGACTCCTGTATCTGATGTTGACATTTTGAGAGGATGCATCCAAACTGGATTTGACCAAATACGAAGTACGCCAGAGCATGGGATGCAGGTTTACTGCATGCATCAAGCAAGAGGAAGCCACTTCGAGAAATTTTTGTAACTTTCGATTTTGTGTTGTACCTCTGAAATAAATAATTTTCAGACCCACGTTTATATGAACGTTTTTTACTGTGTTGATGTCAGGAACACGTACCCCAAATATATGACACCAATAAAGATACATCCTGTATACTATATTCATTCTAAGGTTGATCCGCGCCAAAACAAATCCACGTGACCAGTGCACCGTGGTACAACACAATAGCAATGCGCGAAGGAAAGCAGTCCCATACTAATAATCTAAATTTTAGAATGAATTTATCCTTAAATGGTATAGTATGCTATGCAGATCCAAAGAGATTAATTAACACTGTTTTTTACCGCTAAATAGAGCTACAAGTCCTAACTTGCAATTCGTATGACTAACCCGACATCCGGGTATGCGCAGAATATTGTTCAACCAGAAACCACCAGTTTCTGTTTAATATCAGGCGAACGGTGAAATTGCTCTTTCGTCTTCGTCGACTTACGCAAATAAGTCGAGCAAACCATTCACTAGTGGTTTATTATAAGTTGTATAGAAATATTCAATACTTCTCGTGAAAAAAAGTAGTGAAATTAACTTCTGAGTTCACCGGTGTTTCGAGAACAAGTATAAACAGCGCTCATAAAGAAATTTGAAACCGGAAGACCGGTTTCACCCGAGAACAAATTTTGTGAAGAATGCAATTCGCGTAAGAGTGCACAACTTCTTTATTAAAATGAGCCGCCAACAGTTGATAAAGTGTCGCTTCCAGAGAGCGAATAAATGGAAGTTTTTGCATACTTACTTTCCTTTTGGGTCGTTTCTTTTAGAATTAACTATTATTAAATGTGCAACCTTTTTTTGTCTTAACTAACAATGCTATCTCCTTTAACCCTTAACAAAATATGCTAGTCACCGTTTAAGTTGTCTGAATAAGGACTCTGCACGTGTACTCGCCACATTGTGAAAGTGTCACTATTTCTGGCGCGAATGGCGGAAGGATACATTACATTATAACGGTGCACTGGTCACCTGAGTTTTGTTTTGGCTCGGATCAACCTAAGATTGAATACAGTGTAAACCCAATGCGTTATTTTCCATTCCACGGGGCTCAAATTGTAAAGTTAGTTTTAGGGACGGGGGGAAGCTCAAGTTCAAACAAAATGAGAAGTTGCCATGTCATTTAATTTGAACTGCATTATAATTCCCAGTGCAACGCATACGGTGTTATTAAATGCTAGTTTGCTTCTGGAGCGTTAATAAACATTAAAGCAAGCCTATATATATATATATATATACACGCCTGTTCCTATGCTTATTTTGTGATCGAAACGATTAAAAAGTTTCCCTTTATAACCAAAAAAGACAATGAAATCGGCTGATACACACAAATACATAGTAATAAGGAAAACTTCATGTAATTTTCTAAGCATTTTCGCATAGAAAGTTTTAAATAGAATACGCGGCAAAGAGTCCAACTTCACTATGCAAATTATTTTAGAATAAAAAATATATCAGTTTTTTTTGACTGTGCCCCCTTACAGCCCCACTTTGGAGAAATTGCTAAGGTGCCACATGGCTTTATCTTTCTTTGTGAGGGAAAAAGTATGTTAATGTATGTAGTTTTACAGCAAGTGATACAGAAGATATTTTGAAAAAGGAATTCTTTATTTCATGTAAAATCAGTTATTTGTCCAAATTAATCAGACAAGTTTTTGTTATAGTTTTATTACACGCCATAACCACCTTTATAGCAAAGGCATGTATAGGCTACAAAAAACACATTTTGGGCAGCTATTGCAGCCATAGATTCCCCAGTATTAAGAAAGTAGAATTATTATTAAAGGTGTAATTATAAAATTAGGTATATTTCAATTACAGTGGTAATAATATTTTATTTATTTGAAAAAAGTTCCACAACTAATTTGTGGACTGCCATGGTGGGCGAAGTATGATACTCCATAGAGATGAACTTGTTTATAAACAAACTAAGAAATGTTGTGAATATATTAACATCATATTAGGAAGAAAACTGCATAGGATGAAAATTTAAACTTAAAAGAATTACTTTTAGATTTTAGAAGTGAATAGCTCGATATAGAATTTTTATTTAAATGGATGGAACTTACAAACCATTATTTCTTTATTTATTTATTTATTTATTTATTGCTCTGGCTCATAAATGATCTTGCCTAGTGACACAGTATAAATATAAATTTAGTGACTTTAAACAAAAAAGATATAAGTGAATATTACCATAAAAATATTTTGCCAAATTATAACAGTTACATAAAAACGTAAGCTATGAGAAAAAATTGTAACAAATGTGTAACAACAATAACAATTATAACAATAAAAAAGCATCATTTGTTAAAATAAACTGCTTTCTATACGATAATATATTTTACATGCTGTTTAACCCATAAACATAGTTCAAAAGATAGCTACAGAATATTTTATAATGTTCTGTGTAATTGCATCTTGAGTACTTTTAATAAATTTATATCTTCCTCTCCATTTCACAAATATATTTGTGATTATTCCCAGGATCCAAAAAATATGCCTACTGATTTTTTTTTTTTTTTTTTTTTTTTTTGTTACTTCAGAAACTTGATTTTCTTATAAGAAATACAAATGAGAAAAATGCCCAACTATTCTTGAGGCTTCTCACCTGGTTCATGGATATAAACATCTGTTTATCGATTTTCAATCTATCTTTGTTTCTCATATTGTTATGAGACACTCATAGTTGAAGTAGATGTGGACACTTCACTCATCCAGTGCAATATTGTAATATTAATAAAAATAAGAAATTCTTAGATTCATTTCATATTAACATGATGTGCAAATCGACCACAGTAATATATACCGTGGTTCAAAATGCTTGGAAGATAACTTACTAAGTTGTGCCTTCTATATTGAAAATCTCATTGCAACGACATTTAAGCTACTGTCCTCTATATCTGTATTTAATAGTGAAATATTTTCTATTAAACATGCTGTTCCTTGTGCAGCTCAGAATTTTCTAAAGAATTTAGTAATTTTAGCAGATGGCCTTTCACCTTTAGAATCAAAAAAATCAGTTTATTACCATTCTCACTGTAACTGGCACTTAATGAATATAAATTACTTAATATTTAAAACAAACATAACATATCTGTCAAATTCTTTTATATGCCTAGACATAATAACAATAAAGAAAATGAAATGGTAGATAAATTATAAAAATTAGGCAGAGAAAAAGGAGAATACTCAGATTTTTAGGTATTGAAAGAAATTAATAGTTGAAAATGGCAAGAAAAGAGATAAACTAAATGCTACAATATTTAGAAAATTGTATTGAGTATTCATGGCTCTATCATATTAATCTTCCTTGAAAGGTAACAGCTATTCTTCTTAAAATCAGATTAGGGAAAATATCCACACCTGAACACATACAAAATTAAAATTAAAGATTACTCCCACTATGGTTGTGAAGGGCAGGATTCAGTAGATCATCTGTTTTTGAACTGTCCTTACGTGAAATTTAGCTCCATTCTGAGTTAATTACAAAGAATTTTGAAACACCCATAAGTATGCAATCTTTGAAGCAAACATCTCCAAAAGTGTATAATTTATTTTTAGATTCTTTCAAAATGTAAAATAAAAATTGAATGTAATATATTTATTACTAAGATGTTTACAATACTACCTACTGAATTTGCCTACTGAAAAATTGGCCCTGGCCGCTTATTTAGTAGACATCCACTCCACATAAAAAAAAATCTTATGTGTTACACTCACATGACTTTCTCTACTCTTGTACAAACTACGAGTATTTATACAAACGCTTATTCTCCATATGCTTCATGTTAATTGAGATATCAAGATGTCAATCTTATTGGTAATTTTCTTGTAGATTCAAGGGGAGTATGGTAGGTTTTAAGCGACAGTCAAATATTTTAAGAGCTGGTTGCTATGTGGAGTATTCCATTCTCTTTGCATTACCAGGACAAAAATAATAAATAACGAATTTCCATTTGAGAAAAAGTATAAGTATTGGAAAATTTAAGGGAATAACAAGCAATATCTCGAAAATGGTTCACTCAACAAAACAATGTATATGACATAAATTGTGTATTTTAACGCGATCTACATTTTTTGTGTAGTAACATTTTGTCTATCTCTTATGGTTTACCAGTTATGCAAAAGTCGTTCACAATGAAGAATACTTTTGGAGACATTCCCAGAAAATTCGAGATATACTTGTCATGAAAATATCTTACACATATGATATTTTAATCAAAATCGTTAGAGCCATTTTTGAGAAAATTAAAATTTTCAAAAATGTTCCATTTAAAGGGAGGTCAGAGGTGGGGGGATTTTCTTGAAACCTTCGTGTCGCATCTCTGGAAGATACTGAACCTAAATACCAGGTTTGGTGTTTATCCGACTGTTCGTTTCTGAGTTATGCTGTTCACAGACACACACACACACACACGGACATGTTTCCAAAAATGCTTTTGTTGGATTCAGGAGGTCTCAAAACATGTATTTCCGGTTAAATCTCGGTATCGAATTTTTGGGTGGAATGCAATACTTCCCCTACTTACTATACGTAGTAGAGAAGGTAATTATTATACTATTAAATATCTATCAATTTTCTACCTCTCCCTTCACTGTCCATTTCCACTTCTTTTTAATTCTAAATAAATACTGTCCCACGCTCCTCCTCCCCTTTATGAATATTTTGTTCTTTCTATATCATGGGGTTTAAAATGCTTTTCAGAAACTTATAAAAGCAAAATTCGCTTCAGTAAGTAGAGTGAGAAACAATATAAGATTCTACTATACGTGTGCAAGTAGAGATTAAGTATGTTAAACATTCTACAAAAGATTACCAAATGCAATTCCACACGATATCCATAAAAGCAAAAAGAGTTGTTAATAGTGTATCTAGGTATATAATTGTTTTATAAAAATCTTACCACAGCGTATTCTCCAGGAATGAAATTATCCTGCTGAACAGCTTGTATCCATTTCCTTCTTAGGTTTTCGTCTAATGAAAACTTAAACACTCTGTGGACCCTAAAGGATAATTCCCTTTACACTCGGGCATACAACATTTGCGCACATTTTACACTTTGTTACCAATGATGTTGTACAGTAATAAAACGCAAATTAAATGTACGCCAAATCTACTGCCAGCACATACAGAAGGACTCCTGACTGTGACGTCAGTGCCAAACATATTTCAGTGCGGTGGCCTTATTCCTAGGTGGCGTTGCTCACACGCGCATGAGACCTGCACAGATCTATTGCGGCTACCATCCCCCAGGAGAGAGGGTTGAGGTGGAGGAACCATAGGAGGCTACAGGCCGTAGGCAGATAGGTCACAGCGACACGCGGAAGTTCCTAACATTTCCAAGCTAGCATACCCGTCCCACTGCTGCAGCCGCCGGGAGTGAGCAATGAACGACCCAAGCAGCCCTCTGGTGTCCACGGAGAATACTCTTTCCATTGAGCATGTATCCGCGCCATCTGTCCGGCACCGCAATACTCCAGAAACCTAGATGCACTCTGAAAGATGAGAAGAAACCATCCCACTATTCGCCTGACGACCACCGGGAAACCACGAAAAGCCCAGATTCAGAGTGGGTGGTTGCCGGGGATCGAACGCGGAACCTCCCGAATGAGAGTCACACATGGTACTGCAGAGTCACCGCGCTCGGTCTGATTTATGGATAATCGATGCTGAAAATGCTAATTTTTACAAATCATAACCAATTTTATCACACATTTTAAATAATTATAGTAGAAAATAAATGTTCGTAATACTGGATACTTAACTTTCCAATTAAATAATTTTAGAAAATTAAAAATCGAGTCTCACGTGATAAAAAGTTTATCATTTTAAACTTTCATATTAGTTCTCAAATATAGTCCTTTACAATCAACGACTGGATTTTGTGTCACATTAAGCATTTTCCTGGAAAAGTAATAAATCAGTAATGTATTAAATTGTTAAAATCCTAAACACAAAATTATACTTCAAATCAAGAAAAGGCTGTTTATATCTCTACATCCTCCTTCAAACAATTTATGCTGAAAATTTTAAAGAAATTGAACAAAAACTGCATCACGAGGAACATTTTCAAATGGCAAAGTTGTAAGAACACGAAATTAGGAGAAAATCAAGCTTTAAATTACTCCTGCTATTTATATTCACCTGCACACGTCCAATATATATCCCGTATGGACATTTAAATGGACGGAAATGAAAAGGTTCATTTGAACCTGATTCTATAATATTTGAAAACATTTCCCATTATTTTTTTGTTTTTCCAAAATTCAATATCGAGTTCCCCTAAATACCAAATTTGATATGAATTCGGCTTTTAAGTTAAGTGTTATGGTTTATAAACGGAAGCCACGTACACACGTACATGTTTTAATGGCGTTGTTTTTTTGTTCTCAGGAAACCGAGAACGCATATTTCTGGTGAAATTCCGATATTGGCCTTTGGATCGAAAGCAACACTCTTCTGCGTTAACTAAAGAGCTCGACATATATCTATTTTTCGTTATTTTTCCTTCCGTACAAACTTTACGTGGAAATAATTCTAATAAGAAATAAAGACTGAAAGGGAGAAAATATTATGCAGTTAAACTTGGCGTACATTTACAGCTGTGTTTCTTTTTTCCATCGTCCGTTTCTTACGCTGAGGTTTCTTCTTTCTTTTGTATCCTTCTCCTTCCGACGTGATTTTTCTCTCTCTCTTTTCTGTTGCCCTTTCACTTTACCTGCATTTTCCCTTTCGGTACTTCTCTGCTCTGGCTTTCTCTGCTTGAAACGCTCTCTTCCTTCGTTCTCCCCTATTTTATTTTCCTGCTATTTCCTGCTGCAACCCCACTGCTGTTTAATTTTCCTGTTTTTCTCTCCTCTTCCACGAGCAAGTACAGTATATCATGTCATGTATCGACTTCACACCCAGTTGGCACATGTTCATATTTTTATCCAGTTTTTACTCAGGCGCATCTGAATGGAACGTTTAGAATGTATTGCTCTTTAGGGACCCATTCATGACTGAGGAATTTTGTGAAGCCCTGAATCGCGTGACGCTGCTCCATCGTCAATTTTATTTCCTCCGTATGAAAAAGTTTGGAATAACAGTAATAAAGAGGGCATCACACAGTTCGTTATCGCCGTTTGGAAATGTTCAGAAACTTTAATGACACCAGTAATTTTAGGCTGCAGTTCATAAACTCTATATTCTCAATTATAGCTAGAGGGGCGGCAACTTCCCCTAGAAATACTGCCGTTTGCTTTAAGAGGAAAGCTAAATTTTACGTGGCAAAAAGCAATCTTTGTTTGTTGGGAAGAACTTCAGTAGCTGCGTTGATATAAAACTCTGTAGGTACTTTTCATATTCAACAGTTTATATACAGGGTGTGCACAAATTATTATAGAAGTTGTAAACTTATATTTTTACTTTCTCCGCTACGTATACTAAGTAGAGGAAGTATTGCATTCCACCCAAAAATTCGATACCGAGATTTCACACGAAATATATGTTTTGAGACCCCCTGAATAAAAAAAATCATTTTTGGAAACATATCCTTGTGTGTGTCTGTGTGTCTGTGTGTATGTGTGTCTGTCTGTGAACACCATACCTCAGAAACGAAAGTCAGATAAACACCAAACTTGGTATTTAGGTTCAGTATCTTCCAGAGATGCGACACGAAAGTTTTCAAGAAAATCCTCCCCCCCAGATTATCCTTTATATGGAACGTTTTTCGAAAATTTTAATTTTATCAAAAATGGCTCTAACGATTTTGACTAAAATATCAATGTCAATACTTTCATGACAAAAAATGTATATCTTGAATTTTCTGGGAATGTCTCCAAAAGTATACTTCATTGTGAACGACTTTTGCATAACTGGTAAACCATAAGAGATAGACAAAATTTTACTACACAAAAAATGTAGATCGCGTTAAATACACAATTTATGTCATATACATTTTTTTTGTTTTGTTTTGAGTGAACCATTTTCGAGATATTGCTTGTTATTCCCTTAAATTTTCCAATACTTTTTCTCAAATGGGAATTCGTTATTCATTTTTTTTTATGTCCTGGACATAGAAACAGAATGGAATGCGCCACATTACAACCAGCTCTTTAAAGATTTGACTATCGTTAAATACTACCATATTCCCCTTGCACCTACAAGAAAATTAGCAATAAGATTAACATCTCGATTAACATGAAGTAGATGGAGAATAAGCGTTTGTAAAAATAGTTGGTACAAGAGTAGCGAAAGTCATGTGAGTGTAACATCAATTTTTAGAAAATGGTCCGTATGTGTATGTCTGTGAACAGCACAACTCAAAAACGAAAAGTCGCATAAATACCAAACTTGGTTAATAGGTTCAGTATCTTTCAAAGATGCGACACGAAAATTTTCAAGAAAATCCCCCCACCCCAGACTGCACTTTACATGGAACATTTCTAGAAAATTTTGATTTTCTCAAAAATGTTTCAAACGATTTTTATTAAAATATCATATATTTAAGATATTTCCATGATATATGAAATGTATATCTTGAATTTTCTGGTCATGTCCCCAAAAGTCCTCTTCATTCTGAATGACTTTTGCATAACTGGTAAGCCGTAAGAGAAACACAAATTTTGTCTACACAAAGAAACGTAGAACTCGATAAAACACACAATTTATGTCATATACATTTTCTTGTTTTTATGTCGAGTGAACCATTTCCGAGATATTCGTGGTTTTTTTAATGTTCAAATACCTATACTTTATTCAAATGGGAATTCGTTTTTTTTTTTTAATGTCTTGGACATGTAAAGATAACGGAATGCTCCACATAGCAACGAGCTCTTAAAATATTTGACTATCACTTAAAGTCTACCAATTCCCCTTGCATCTACAAGAAAATTAGCAATAAGACAATAAGATAGTTTCTACAAATGTTTATCTCGATTAACATGAAGTAGATGCAGAATAAACGTTTGTAAAAATAGTTTGTACAAGAGTAGAGAAAGTCATGTGAGTGGAACACATCAGATTTTTTTCTCTATTGTACGCAATATAATTTTGAATCATAACTCGAATAATGAGCATAATTTATAAAGACTATTTTACGAGGTTTTCTTACGTTGTTGGATTGCTGGTATGGAAATTTCTGCTAATAAAACCAAGTCAATGACAATAACTAAAGAACTAGTTGGATGCAAATTAGTAATTGAAGATAGTATAATACAATAAGTAATTGTTTTCTTAATATTCAGAGGTGGAAATAACTAGCACTGGTATGTTGCAAAACTTTCACAAGCAATAAAAGCGAATCCTGAAGGATGTCATGTGGAAAAATAAATATCTACATACTGAACCTAAAGTAAGGATTTATAACTGTAATTAGATCAATATTAACATACTCATCTGAAATTACAGTAGACACTGTAAAGACAAAAAATTAATCGAAATAACAGGAATGTAGTGGAATAGTGGGGTAACGAATGATAGAGGAACGAAGATATTAGGGACAAATGTAAAATAATGAATAGAGAAAAGCAGAGAAAAATGGTATGGCCATGTTTCAAGAATAGCACCTGATAGAATTGTAAGGATATCTAGAGATAATACTCCAGAAGAGGGAGGAAGCCCAGGAAGACCAAGGAAAAGATGGTGCGATTCATATTTTAGAAGAAATAAGCAAGTAGTCTAATTCAAGAGAAAAAGAAGAAGAAGAAGAACTGTGGAATATCTGTGGAAGCTGGAATTTTAAATGCGCAGATTTTGTTTTGTTTTATAGCCAACGAAATAAACAAAACATTTCAACTCGCGTGTAAAAAGCCCTTCGTGTCTTGGAATTCAGAAACACAATTCTGTGGTTACAGCACAGCGGGCGTATAAACGATGATTTAGTTTTAACGCCACTTCTGGTAATAATATTCGTAGTTGGTGGTGTCTCTTAAAGGAAACAGCATCGGACGACCATAGTATGAGATGAGAATGTGGAGCGAGTCAGAACGGCTTTCGCGCACAGTCTTAGTACATCTGTGCGGATGGTGAGTCGAGAACTAGCAATTCCAACAATGACAATGAGGAAGATGTTAAGAAAGCGTGCCACCGCTACCTGCCGACCTGCCTGAGTTGAGACGGAGGATTACTAAAGCAGTAAGATCAATTACACCAGATATAATGACAGTGTGAGAAGAAATGGATTACTGGCTGGATGTAAACCGTGTTGCAAATGGATCCTATATTGAACACTTGTAACTTGTGTTATGATAACTTTTTACAGTTTTTTCAACAGACCAATAGTACATGTTTCTGCGGTTTACCTGGCCATGATTAGTAAATGTTGCCTCATCATCACTAAAGAAGATACATGATGAATCTGGAGTATCATGCCTTAATGCCCATGTACAAAAGTTAACAGGATTCTCAAAATCGTTTCCATGCAGCTCTTGATGGAGAGAAATGTGATAGGGATGGAACTTATGTCGATGTAGAATGCGCAGTACACTTGCCTTACTTATGCCACTTCCACGTGCGATTGTGCGGGAACTAATTTGCGGATCAACTGCAACGGCAGCCAAAACATTAATTTCTGTCCCTTTTCCAGTCGTTTGTTTGTTTCTGTTACGTTTTCTGGTGTTACAGTACCACTTTCACGTAATTGGTTGAAGAGGTTGATAAATAATTGCCGATATGGTTGACGCCTATTTGGATACGTTTCGGCATACACCGTACAGGAACAAACTGCATTCTTCCTACACTCTCCATACACCATGAGCATGTCGGCTGTTTCTGCATTAGTAAACCCCATCTTCCACTCACGACTTACTGCTTGAACTGTCACAAACTAACTGACCAGAAAGTCGCAATGCAATCAATGAACAGAAAACACAATGCAAACAAACATAACATCGTACCTAGCAACTAAGCAGGTTGAATGGGACAAACAATTGTCGGGGTGGAAACTTTTCAAAATACGATTTCTCGTAAACCACTTGCACTAGAATCCTGCAACAAAGACCATTAACATTCTAATTTACCCTACCTTTATTCTTTTGATGTAACTAGGCGTTGTTCCATTTAAAAATTGTATGTTTGTTCAAAAAATACAGTTTCTCAGTATTATTAAAATCTGTTTATAGGCTAAATCTACGAGCCACTGACTACCAATCCATGCTGTGAAAACTGCACATCAGTAGCACTTTCCATTTCCGAAATATTTGCGGGGCAAGTTTAGGTGATTCACTCTGTATACATACCTACATACACACATGTATACATACATATTATATGCATAAAGGTATTTACCAGTCTTGTTAATATTGTTTTTCTGCCAAAAACCAAATTCTAACCTCTTTCGTTAATTCCCTTGCAATAAACTTTGACACGACGAATGATAAATATCGCAATAGAAATGATTTGAGAATATGTGCTATCTGTATGGAGGAATCACTTTTTACTTGCCTGTTGATGTTAAGTAAAGGAAATAATGAAGAGCAAGGAATTTATTGCATTGAATAATAATCTGATGTGAACAGATTTACATGTTATTCTTCTATTCCACGTTATGTTAACTACAATATATATTCACCTATAAATGATTACAAATTAGGCGGAAAGTGCTTTTTTGCATGTCCAAACAGCGTTTAAATGTTTATTCGTAACAACAAGCTCTTGTAATGGAAAGTAACGAAAGAAAGAAAATAAAATGCTGAAAAGTCGTTAATTACTTAACTTACTGAAACGGGTGAGACTTGGAGAAAGCTTCATTCCTGGAAAAATCGAATATTTAATTCACGAAACTAACTCCAACACTATATTTTTTTTCTGAAATTATTCACAGATGAAAGGTAATGGTTCGGACGAACGCAGTGCCTCCCGCAATCGGTACAAAGCACCACAGGTAGACCGCAACGGGCCCTTTTTTGCTTCAACTGTGAGGCAGTATTTTTATAGCTTAGATGATATCAGTCTAATTATATAATATAAAATATAATAACAGTCCGCCTTAAAGCAATATGTGTTTAAATAATATATATAAAAAGTGTATATTACAGTCATTGTATTACGCTTATATTATTATGTACATATATAGCAATGTTATGTGAGTGTATTACGTGTTTTAACAATGTAGGAGCTGTGAGAATAGAAGCAAGCTGCCTTCCGTAGCAAACAGAATTACAAAGTAGAAGCCGTAAAGATTACAATAAGGTAACCTTGAGACAACAATAAATTAGAAAGTTTAATAAGACTACTAATAATTCTTGGAACAATAATAATGTAATATAAAACAGTTTATAAATAGCCAATCAACAACTAGAAAAACTAAAAGTTAAATAAAGGTATTCTATTGGAGTAGGATTATCCAATCAGAGACTTGGAATAGAGAAAATATACAAATTCAGGCGGGAGACGCTACAAGAAAGCGTTCCCAAGCAGTTCGGTACGGTACGGGTTCAGCGTGAGACATGAAAATTCATTACGGCGAGAATAATTTAAAGTTTACCTGTTAAAAGTGCAATTAACAATAATCTCATAGCTGTATAGTAGGATACATCAGTGAAGTGTTATTTAATCGTGTGAAGGATTAATAAAGGGAATGGAGTACAGTTATAATTTGTGTAAGCCTTCATTCTTTAGCCGTACGAGCCCTGATAAGAGATACGTGTTCTGCAAATTACTACTGACGCAGCCGAGGCATACATATATAATATTTAAATAAATAACATTAAAAATAATTATTACACATATAGTAAAGTGGGGCGAAGGCCACCGGAAACTTTGTACCGTACGTTGGACGAACACTCCTAGAAACATATCTCCCGCAAATTGGCATCCATTACGTGCGTGGTATAAAACAGCTTCAAATTAGTGCCTAAATCTGGTGTAACCGCAACAACAACAATTAAACCCCTTCAAGTTTGGCTCACATACGTGGGGCTGCAACAACTTCAACTGTGACCCTGGGAGAGAGGGACAGATCGGAAGAGCGACCAGATCCGGATGACGATAGGCACAAGCATAGACGGGGTCCCGAATGTTTCCAGATAGAACGTATTCGACGGCTCCCGGGCACATAAACCATAACCATAAGCCCTCCCGGGGCCCACCCGGGGCCCATCGGAGGCGAGACCTAAATGTGCAGTCCGCAACGACACCGGGAAGAAAACTCAGCCACCGTCCAGCCGAAACACGGCGAACACCGTCGCCTGGTCCTACAGCCCTGAAACAGATGACAACGAAGTTTAATGGGTACAGAAGAGGAGAGTGTTGGTATAAGATGAACCGCCCCACCTGATGATTTGAGGAAACCAAGAAAACACCATGGGCCAGAGTGAGTGGTCGCCGGGGAACCCGAGACCTCCCGAATGCAAGTCGTATACGTTACCTCAATGTCACCTTGCACATAATTATTCATAAGGATGTATATAAAAATATACAAACAGACGAAGGATGAATTGAGGCAATTGCGTTTTCAAGAATAAGAAGGAAATATCCGTGTATATCCCTAGAGCACGTCTTATTATTCAATGACAAAGGGTTCTCTTGCATGCAACATAGCATTCTGTGAGGAATCTAGAGTCGTCTTCAACGAAACGAAGTGATAAAATTGCTGGTTCGCTTTTTCTCATAAAAATATTTGTGGAGAGTTGGAAGTTGTAATGTATAACGGTAGTTCGGGTTATAACCCCTCCCCCTTTTAGATTAGATCACCCATCGAAACGATAAGCACCGAGGATATATTCTGTCTACCGCAATGGTATATTCAGTGGCGTGCACCGCTCTATAAGACTTCGGCAGAAAGCGACTAAAGCAAGTTTATTTTATTCTAACATAGTGCGCATCCCTTTATCATTTTCTCTGCCATCTACCTAGCAGGTAGAGGAAGTATTGCACTCCACTCAAAAGTTCGGAAATGCATGTTTTGAGGCTCCCTGTGTCCAAAAGAAAGCATTTTTAGGAAAAAAAACCCTCAGTTTAAACGTGTTTATCTGTGTATACTGTCTGTGAACAGCGTGGCTCAAGAACGAAAGGTCGGACAAATACCGAGTATTTAAGTTCAGTACTTTCAAAGTTGTGATACGATGATTTGTAACAAAATTCCCCACCCCAAACCTTTACGTCGAAAAATTGTCGATAATTCTTATTTTCTTAAAAATGGCTGTAACGCTTTAGATTAAAAAATCTTGTGTTACACTCACATGACTTTCTCTACTCTTGTACAAACTATTTTTACAAACGCTTATTCTCCATATGCTTCATGTTAATCGAGATGTTAATCTTATTGCTAATTTTCTTGTAGATGCAAGGGGAATATGATAGACTTTAAGCGACAGTCAAATCTTTTAAGACCTGGTTGTTATGTGGCGCATTCCATTCTGTTTGCATGTCCAGTACGTAAAAAAAAGGAATAATGAATTCCCATTTGAGAAAAAGTATTGGAAAATTTAAGGGAATAACAAGCAATATCTCGGAAATGGTTCACTCAAAAAAAAATGTATACGACATAAATTGTGTATTTTAACGAGATCTACATTTTTTGTGTAGTAAAATTTTGTCTATCTCTTATGGTTTACCAGTTATGCAAAAGTAGTTCACAATTAAGAATACTTTTGGAGACATTCCCAGAAAATTCGAGATATACATTTCATTTGTCATGAAGATATCTTAAGCATATGATATTTTAATCAAAATTGTTAGAGCCGTTTTTGAGAAAATTAAAATTTTCGAAAAATGTTCCATGTAAAGGGTAATCTGGGGTGGGGGGATTTTCTTGAAAACCTTCGTGTCGCATCTCTGGAAGATACTGAACCTAAATACAAGTTTGGTGTTTATCAGACTGTTCGTTTCTGAATTATGCTTGACACACACACAGGCATGTTTCCAAATATGCTTTTTTTGGATTCAGGGGTCTCAAAACATATATTTTCGGTGAAACCTCGCTATCGAATTTTTGAGTGGAATACAATACTTCCCCTACTTACTATACGTAGTAGAGAAAGTAAAAAGGATAACCTACATATGTAATTACATAATATTCTCCGACTCACCAAAATATTGTTAAAGAACTTCAGAAACTGTACAACCAAATATTAATCTCAGTATCATTCGCCTGGACTCCGTCTCATGCCGGAATTCTTTGAAATGAACCAGCTGATCAGGCAGCCAGAGAAGCCACCAAACATCCCCTTCAGGACATCAAGATCCCACACACGGACTTCATCAACTTCATCAAAAAGACTTGCATTAATCAATGGAGACAAACATGGAAAGCCACATCTAAAAGCAAGTTACACGATGTCTACATCTCCGAGTCTAAACTTCAACACTATCATTTCAACACAAACACCAAGTTGTATTAACTCGACTACGTATTGGACATACTTCTATAACGCATAAACATCTCCTCAACCGTGACCTTCCTTCTGTGTGTGACCTCTGCAGATCCAACCTCACAGTTCATCATCTCGTCACAGCCTGCCGTCGCTATGTACAACACAGAGAAAGATGTGACATCCCCAATAGCCTACCAGACGCCCTAAATTCAGCACAACAAAGAACTTTAAACTTTATGAAACCGACAAAATTGTATAACAATGTATAGCACACCTTTCTAGAAAATTTAATGTTATATGTAGTATTACTGTTTAAAATATTGTATTTTCATTGTATTCATGTTCTGTATTCTAAAATAGTCGCCATATGACTTTATAGCTTAAGCGACAATGAAGAATATATATATAATAAAATACTATACATGGAAAATAAAATGTATGCATTGCATTTTTTTGGGAATACACTCTGAAGTCCTTTGGAAGGAATTTTGTATAATTTTGTGTATCTGGTAAGTCATAAGAGATAGACAAAACTTTACTGCACACACAAAAAATGTAGATGTGTTAAAATACACAATTTATCTCAAATATTTTTTTAGTGGCAACAATTTCCTTCTTATTACTTTGAATTGTCGAATACTTGTCATTTTCGGTTTCCATATTCAATTAGTCCTCGCGATTACATGGAAAGTGCATGTAATTTCAAGGCAATCCACTTTTAAATACCTGACTATCGATTCCACTTCCTCTATCTCACTTGTATCTACAACGAATGAAATTATTTCTGTAAAAATTTATCTCATTAGTAGAGAGGAAAATAAGCGTTTGTATGAATAGCTTGTTGAAGCTATATAAACATAAATGATAGTGGATAGTGAATCATGTGATGTAACACATCCGATGTTTTAATTTTTTATGTCCCTTTAGCCTGAAGGTCATATCGAAACGATTTTGTTGTTCAGTTTTTACTTTCTCTACTACGTATAGTAAGTAGGGGAAGTATTGTATTCCACCCAAAAATTCGATACTGAGATCTCACCAGAAATATATGTTTTGAGGCCCCCTGAATCCAAAAAAAAGCATTTTTGGAAACATGTCCGTGTGTGTGTCTGTGAACAGCATAACTCAGAAACGAACAGACGGATAAACACCAAACTTGGTATTTAGGTTCAGTATCTTCCAGAGATGCGACACGAAGGTTT
Source organism: Deroplatys truncata (assembly GCA_030765065.1). NCBI lineage: Eukaryota > Metazoa > Arthropoda > Insecta > Mantodea > Mantidae > Deroplatys > Deroplatys truncata. The sequence continues at coordinate 124,444,159 of CM060980.1, read as the reverse complement.
TCAATAAAATCTTCCCATCCCAGATTACCCTTTAATGGAATATTTTCGAAAATTTTAATTTTCTCAAAAATGACTCTAACGATTTTGATTAAAATATCATATGTTATGATATTTTCATGACAAATGAAATGCATATCTCGAATTTTCTGGGAATGTCTCCAAAAGTATTCTTCATTATGAACGACTTTTGCATAACTGGTAAACCATAAGAGATAGACAAATTTTACTACACAAAAAATGTAGATCGCGTTAAAATACACAATTTATGTCATATATATTTTTTTGTTGTTGAGTGAACCATTTTCGAGATATTGCTTGTTATTCCCTTAAATTTTCCAATACTTATACATGACTATCGCTTAAAACCTACTAATTCCCCTTGCATCTACAAGAAAATTAGCAATATGATTAACATGAAGCATATCGAGAATAAGCGTTTGTAAAAATAGTTTGTACAAGAGTAGAGAATGTCATGTGACTGTAACATATCAGATTTTTTTCTAATACAATAATGAATAGTTACTTTTTGGTTTTATACAACGTTCGCTTTAACTTCTTACTTACATGCAACGGTTACTTTAGGTTCGTTAGTTCACCTAAGTCAGTGTACGTCAGGCAATGACCTTAGTTGCGTAGTCACCGTCCTGTACCATAAATATATATGGTTGCTTCTGGGATTTGGCGAACAGTGATACTACTGGCTCTTTTTGAGTGTACAGGTAGTCATTGTGATGCGTTAGAGTTGAGTAGTTTTTTTCCTGTATCATCTATTTTGATTTTTATATTTCGTTGTTCTGAAGGTGTAACTTTGAAACACGGCATTGAATATCCAATCTGGTAATTAACTGGAAACTGAAAGAAACCGCGAAAAAAGGAACCAGTCAGCAGATTATGAAGCCACGACCTTTGGATGCGGCTTTCTTGCTTATAGTTGAATTATAAGCTTATAAGTTATATGTTTAGAAAATATTTCGTAGAGTATATTAAAATTCTAATTTATAATTGTTTATGTCTACTACCGATTGTTTGTGTAAATAAATGGAAAGGGACTTTAACCATATACAAAGGGGTGAAGCTTATTAGACTCAAAGGAAATTTTTGGTTATTTACTTTACGAGGTTGTGTCCCCAATGTATCAAGCTTTAGTGTGATAAAATGGTTATATAATTCTCTAAAAAATCAGAATAAGATGACCGTCTATATGTAAAAGTAGAAATAAACCACAGTCAACTGTCTATTCTATGCTCTGAACAGAAAATAAAATGATTTTTAACGAAAAACGTTTCACAAAAATGTATTTTAGATGGCATTCTTCACCTCAGTATTAGCTATCAAAATTCAAGTCTATTTTTGGTAAGTAAACAGTAGGTATTTCTTCTATGATATATACAGGTGTAGACCATTTAAGTTGAGACTGTATAAAATATCGCCAAAACTAAGTGTTGTAGAAAGAAATGTCTCGAAAAAAGTTGCTTTATATTATGGGGGAAAGTAAACGTCATTAGTCGTGTTTTATTTGGAGGACACTGGGATGGTTTAGGGTCAATTTAATTTCACCTTAAGTGTTTTTTCGCATTTAGAAAAATTAAATTTACCCTAAAATGACCATCACAACGTCCTACAAACAATACACGACTAATGGGATTTACTTTCCCACATAATATCAAGCAACTTTTATCAAAGATATTAAACGCTTAGTTTTGGAAATATTGTACTGTCTCAACCTGAATGGTCCACCCTGAATATTTTTGAGGCAATGGATTGCAAAACTGATCTTCCAGCAAGAAAAATTACTAATTCAATGTTTTATTGCAGAAATATTACTATTCACGATAACAAATAATTTATAGGTTTCACATAAGGTTTTGATTTGATTTTAATCATGTGTAAATTATTTTCAAACTCACAACTTACAATCACTTTATCATAAAAATGTACTTAATAATTTTCACATCTTAATAGAACTCTTTTACATTCTGCATTATTTTTAGATAAAATTACATGAACTAACTGTATGAAATCAACATAATTATAAAACTCAAAACCCTTCAGGGATTATCAGTAATACCATTTAGCTTTGAAATTATAAATGCATTACTGAAGTTATCAGGAAGCTTAAAATTACGAGTTGACTTTATTATGACCACTTCGGGAATAAAATATAACAACAAACCAAATAATTACTGTTCTAAAACACAATAAAGAAATATACCTGCAACCGTTCAGAAAAACTACTTTGCACATGGCCCTCAGTGGAAGTAAGGGAGAGAAATTGCAAATTTACAGCCACAGTAGTTATGTTTAGATTATCGAAAGAAAAACTGAGGGCCAAGAAAGTACGAAAAAGGAATTAAAATTAAAAATATTCTTTATTAATTTTAAACAGTTCGTAGGTAAAAATACATCGAGAGTAACGTAGCGATAATAAAGAATCGTTCCATGAATTCATGTATCATCTGTACCCAGCATCTGTGTCATCTGTTTTGCAGCAGGAGAGGCAAGAACTTTAACCCCAAACGTGAATCCTGTTTTTTTTTTAAATCGTACTATACGCAGCTAAAGAAATACTTTATTACCGTCCATAAGGATGGTATATTTTGTACGTTTGAACCAAAATAATTTGTTTTAAGCAGGAGAGTGTTTGCAGTTTCTGATGGCTGAATAAAAATGACTGTCGCACCTGGCGTAGAGAATAGAGGTAGCTCTAAATCACCTCGCAAAGAAACATGAGGCTTGGACAAGAGGAGGGAAAGGGGTGGATAAATTGTGGTTTAAATTGTCTCCAGGGACACCTCGGCTATACTAACAATTTATGATCATCGACTGGAAATAGAATACCAGGTACCCGGATACCTGTGCTAGGGTCAAGGGAAATGTAAATACTGTAGGGATGTACGCGAAAGGGCCATGCGCTGGGAGTTCCTCTCCCTAATAGCTTTAGCTAAACGACTTTTCCGGAAGGCTATTTCTATGAGGTACAGTGTTTACCAAAACGATAACCCTCCCACTGGATTTGACTTTTACAAGTACTTATTGAAAGTTGCAGTTTAATTTTACACGCTTCAATAGGTACACCTGGGATCAGAAAAAGTGCCCCATTTCCCCGGATCGTATTTCCTATGTTATTGAATTAGATACCCAGCGAGATTCTCCACGGTGTCGTGTGAGACTCGCATTCGGGCGGTCCCCGATTCGATTCCCATCGACAGCCAACTCTGACCTTAGGGTTTTTCGTGGTTTTTCGTTATCGGTAGGCGAATGCTATGGTGGTTTCTCATCTACCACGATTCCTTTTCCATCGTTTCCCTTTCATTCCGTTTCCTTCTTATCTTTCAGTTGTGCTGATAGGTTTCGTGGCGTATGGCGGTGCTGGACAGATGGCGCGGATGTTTCCTCAAAGCTAAGAGTGGACACTAGAGGGTTGCTTGGTCGAAGGGTCGTTCATCGACCTCTCTATGTAGCTCCAATAGTAAGATGGGTCTTCGAGCCTAGAACTGTTAGCGACATAGGCGCGTCTCTGTGACCTGTCTGCTTTTCTTTTTCGAGTGGAGGGAAAATGATTTAACCACTACCTCAGGCCGATGGGAATCGGGACTGAGAGTGTGGGACTCACCAATAGTCGGCATACCCACTAAAAACTCCTCCATCGGAAGGAAAAGAAGAAGGAAAAGAGGAATTCAAGAGAGGATATGCAGCAATACCGCTATTGCACCTGCGCATTCAAAGAACGGATATATTGGCCGTCCCAGTGGGCCTAAGCCAGATGAAATGGGAGCCAGGAAGTAAGCATGACCGGGGCCCTACATACGACCTGTGGAATTCGGAGATATAATTGAAGGAGTTATTAGGTGTTAAGCATAAAGGAAGTTGGGCGGCTATTTAGGTCTCCTTCGGCCACGATGGTGATGCAAAGGAGCCTCCGAAGTGTGCCCCCAGTCGGGCGAGTCCAGGTGTGGAGCCGGTAGCTGGTCGTGCAATCCCATCGGGAGAGCACCGTCTGCCTGCGGCCTGTAGCCTCCTGTAGTTCCTTCACTTCATCCCTTCCTCCTACGGGATGGTAGCTACAATAGATCTGCGTAGATCGCAATGCACGAGGTGTCCCCCTCCTTTGTATAACCTGTACCTAATTGAGTTAGTTAACTACTGCAACAGAAAAGGAAGACAAAGGGTTAAGTAGTACTCCTTTCATAATTATTACACCAGAGGCAGGAACCATTATGACAGAGTAAATGTTAATCTCAAATCAATATGTAAGGAATCCGCTAATTAAGGGTTTGATCACATAATACCTTACCATCGTGTGTTAAATTACAAAAAGGAATGGGGTTCAGAAATTGACCTAAAACATATTTAATTCACTAATGTATTCACAGGACAGTGATTTGTGATAGTTATTAGAGACTTAAAAATAAAACAAGCCTAATATTAGTATTAAAATTGTGTGAACATACAATATAAACAGAATATACTGCAATTTAGTTGCTAATTATGTATATTCCTTACATTGTATCACGTATTCAGAAAATGTTTGAAATTAGTATATGATGTCTAAAAAATAATAATATAATAATAATAATTATTATTATTATTATATTAGACCGACATGAGCAGACGAGGTCGTTACAACACGGATTCATTAATACTGAATAACACTTGATCCGTGGTTCAAATCCCGCCAGAAGCATCCTCCCTGACTCTTATCTTTTTCAGATTTGCCTCAGTCCTCATAACTGGCAGACGCAGATGTGAGGTACCACAAATTTAAGTCCTGGAACGTTCCTTCCCAATTTTTTTTCCAATTATCATTTCATTTTATGTCTCATCGGCTCCTAACGCCTGTAGTGCCATATGTAGTAAGAATGGGCGTTAAACACTACAAAAAATAATTATTGCACTAGGCCGTCTGCCTGCTCCGTCTTGAAAATGCTAAAAAATCTTCTTTCTCCTGCCATTATATTATTGGGTGGTAGGAAAATAGAAACTTTGGTAACCTGTGTCATTGTGTAATAATAATAACAAAAATTAATAATAATAATAATAATAATAATAATAATAATAATAACCTGACCTTAGGAATCTAAAAGCGTCGTTAAATAAATGGACCATTATCGTCAGCCTTATTGATATTATCATGATTATTGTTAACATAACGATACTAAACTACAAAATATAGACAGCTCATTAGTAGTGTTACGCTCCGCTCATTTCTTGTTCAAATATTCACAAATACTCGATAGAAATACTCTAAATTTATATATTAATAAATCTAAGTATACCAAAGTTAAAAATAGTTATTTAGTTTTTTCGGTTAAGTTGTTTAATGCTCTATCTCAAAGATTAGGATAGCTCCATAACCTAACCTTTAAGACGACTATACGACACGCATTGGTAACTAATCCATTATATATTGCAAATTTTAATGTAATCTTGTACGTTTTTTACTTCTTCTACTACGTATAGTAAGTAGGGGAAGTATTGTATTCCACCCAAAAATTCGATACCGAGATTTCACAGGAAATATATGTTTTGAGACCCCCTGAATCCAAAACAAAGCATTTTTGAAACAAGTCCGTGTGTGTGTGTGTGCGTGTGTATGTGTCTGTGAACAGCATAACTCAGAAACGAACAGTCGGATAAACACCAAACTTGGTATTTACATTCAGTATCTTCCAGAGATGCGACACGAAGGTTTTCAAGAAAATCCCCCCCACCCCAGATTATCCTTTACATGGAACATTTTTCGAACATTTTAATTTTCTCAAAAATGTCTAACGATTTTGATTAAAATAACATTTTCATGACAAGTGAAATGTATATCTCGAATTTTCTGGGAATGTCTTCAAAAGTATTCTTCATTGTGAACGACGTTTGCATAACTGGTAAACCAGTAACCATAAGAGATAGACAAACTTTTACTATACAAAAAATGTAGATCGCGTTAAAATACACAATTTGTCATATATATATATATATATATATATATATATATATTTTTGAGTGAACCATTTTCGAGATATTACTTGTTATTCCCTTAAATTTTCCAATACTTATACTTTTTATCAAATTCGTTATTCACTTTTTTTGTCCTGGTAATGCAAAGAGAATGGAATACTTCACATAGCAACCAGCTCTTAAAATATTTGACTATCGCTAAAGCCTAGCAATTCCCCTTGCATCTACAAGAAAATTAGCAATAAGATTAACATCTCGATTAACATGAAGCATATGGAGAATAAGCGTTTGTAAAAATAGTTTGTACAAGAGTAGAGAAAGTCATGTGAGTGTAACACATCAGATTTTTTATTTTATGCACGTTGCTATATTGTAACAGTTTCTGACAATAAAGACTTCTATCAGTATGTCAGTCAAATAAGCAACTTGCCAATCAAGTGGCCAATAAAGGCGAGGTTTGAGAAGGTGGAGCTACACATGTCACTACCAAATTAAATCCCCTCGTTCCACAGTTTCTCCTGTTAAGTGTACACAGTATACAGGCCAAGTTTATCAAGTGTAGCCGTGGATAATGTACGGCATATGCAGGCATAGCGTTCTACGGCAAACAGCAGGGTGGAAGGCGAAGGGAGAGATCCTAAGGGTGACCAGATCCGGTTGCCGACGGCTGCATACATGGACGGGCTCCTTAACATTTCCAGATAGAACGCATTCGCCGCCCGGTCCCTCCCACAAGCCACCAATTTTCAGGTTCCCCGAATCGGAGCCCTCTCGGAGGAGAGACCTAACTGAGCGGTACGCAGCGACGCTAAACAAGAAACCTTTACAGAGCGCAAGTCACCGCCCAGCCGCAACGAGCCGAACACCGCCACCTGGTCCTACAACTCTGGAACAGATGACAAGAAGATGATGGGTACAGGAAAATGAGAGCTTGGAGAGTCGTGGTAGAAGATGAACCATCCCAGCATTTGCTTGTCGATCCAGTGAAACCACGAGAAACCCATGGGCTAGAGTGGATGGTCACCGGGGATCGATCCCGAAATCTCACGAATTCGGGCCACAGACCTTGCCGCCTGAGCTCGGTAATTTCTAGGGATACTTCCTTCAAGATATCTCCTCGTGAGGGAAGCAGACACTATCTTCAATATTAATTTACTTAAATTTAGGTGCACGCTTTTTAGAAACCATACATGTATAATGACCATTCTGAAGACTTAATTGGTTCTTCTTCTTTATGTTGAACTACGTGTATACTACATTTTATATAATTTTAATTTTCTCTTTTACGAAAATAATTAACAAAATTTGTCTGTCTTAAACATGCGGAAATTAAAGATTTTGTTTTACATTTCATCATCTGATCACTAACAAGCTTATTTTAAATTTAAGAAAAATTATACACACAATTTATTGTAAAAATTAAATAGTCTCAAGCAATTTTGCTTGTGCCAAATAATTCCATTCTGACGCAGCCACGCTCCAACAATGAAGCAATACCTTTGCCTCACGATTGCTGCTTTTCTCCTCCTAGTTGTTTTTTTTTATACTTTGCCACGGCTGCTCGAGCATGAGATCTTAATCACTGGGTATGCGTGAGTGTATGTACATAGAAACACGAACGCTTTCTTGGAACACTTTTATTCACCATTAAAATAAGACTTAAGATTTGCCGATCACTTTTAAATTCTTACGATGTTACTGTGTCTTTTCCAAGACCGAAGATTATCAATTACATCTGATCGTTCGACCCTCTTGCAAATTCACACCCAGTCTTTGGACCTCGACGAGACCGTTGTTCCTCACCACACGAGCGTCCCAGCGAGAATGTCCTCATCACACGCGCGATACAAAGAAAAGACTCCTACTTCCCCTCTCTTCCCTTAAAATTTGCACCAAAACTGAGCGTCATGAAGCTTCTAATAACCTTCAAATCCCGGCCAGTGCAACTGCACCCATTAATTCCAAGAGAAACTGGCTTCAGCGGACTTACGCTTTATACCTGGGGCTGGTCCCTAATTAGCTAAACTGTGCCTGTCTGGTCTTTCTGTCGCTTTTAACAGTCAACAATTTTCCCAATGCTTCTCCTTTTAATACATGCACTGATTTTAAATATTTTATTATTTATTTTATTTCGCTATCCTTCCCAGATTATTTAGATAATTATTGACTTTATAATTTCGGCTTCAATTCTTAGCATTATCCATTATTTCCGGTTCAATTATAGGGATTATGAAACAACACACTCTTCAATTTAAACTAAAAACGTTAGCGGTCAAATATTTAAAATCCAAAATTGAAGTTCAAGTCCCATATTTTGATGCTATATTGTTAAAGTAAGGTTACTTTTGTAAAAAAAATAAAATTACATAAAATTTAGAATAGTTGATTAAGTATTTCATAAAGTTACATTTACATAAATTTACGTTATAGTGATGGGTAGAACTACTCCCCTTGAAACCAACCTAGTTGTGTTCACTACAACTGGGATGACCATCTCCGTAAGTGAACAATTAGGGACAGATTATAAGAAAAAGGGGAACCTCTCAGGACTCTGAGGGAATAAAACATAGCAAGAAGTTGAGATTCTAATTCCTCGACAATATAGAAATTATGTTACGTTGATTAGACAATGTCTTCATTAGCAGGAAATAAAATATCTAGATGAATTTGTCAAATAGTATATGTTGCAAAATATGTAAAGCAACATACAAACACACAGTGTAACTCTTAAGGTGCAGTAATTAATTAAAGTTTATTTTCTTTCTTTCAGGTGAGTACGTTGTATTGAAAACATGCCTCTAACTTATAGGTAAGTCTTGCCTTTTTTTGTTTTTATTTTTTGTGATACAGCGAAGAAGAAATATTATGTAATATTATTTGATTTATTGTTAGTAATGCTTCTAGCTTAGGATGGAAACTGGAAGATTGTTTTTCTTATTTCTCACAGGATTTAAAACCAACTTACACATTCACAAAGAGTATTATGGACATACGCTACTTATACATTTTAAAAAGATAATTTAATAAAATTCTATTCACATATGTTGATCTTAAGTATGAACTATTCTTATAAATTTCAGTGGCATAGGTCAAAAACAATTAAATTCAAACTAAAATGTATATGCTTTACTCTTCCGGTCTCAAATTGTGAATGGATGTGTCCATCGCAACGTTGGGCGTCCTCGAGTTCTTTCCCCTGTTGATCTATACTTTAGTAGCTGTTTTAGGATGCAGTGGTCTTCCATTTTTACATGCTGGAAGAGTTTATTTTATGTTCTTTGATTCTTTCATTCAAATTGTATATAAGTATTTAGTACTTTTCTGATATTTTCATTTATCCTTTTATCTACTCTTTTATGGCCTGCCACCGTTCTTAGAAATCTATCTCCTCAACTTCTGTTGCCACCGTTTCTTGGAAAAAAAATAATTTTTATAATTAAAAATAAAAAATTTGAAAAATAGTACATATTATAGCTGAAATACATTTCCTGGTGATGGAGCATTAATATACATTAAGCAGTGGTAATGCCCAAAATGCTGATTTGTTTCTTTGTATTTTCACTTTCTCTACTACGTATAGTAAGTAGGGGAAGTATTGCATTCCACCCAAAAATTCGATACCGAGATTTCACCGGAAATACACGTTTTGAGACCTCCTGAATCCAAAAACAGCATTTTTGGAAACATGTCCGTGTGTGTGTCTGTGTGTGTGTGTGTGTGTGTGTGTGTGTGTGTGTCTGTGTGTGTGTCTGTGAACAGCATAACTCAAAAACGAACAATCGGATAAGCACCAAACTTGGTATTTAGGTTCAGTATCTTCCAGAGATGCGACACGAAGGTTTTCAAGAAAATCCCCCCACCCCAGACTACCCTTTACATGGAAGATTTTTCGAAAATTTTAATTTTCTCAAAAATGGCTCTAACGATTTTGATGAAAATATCATATGTTTAGGGTAATGTCATGAGAAATGAAATGTATATCTCGAATTTTCTGGGAATGTCTCCAAAGTATTCTTCATTATGAACGACTTTTTCATAACTGGTAAACCATAAGAGATAGACAAAATTTTACTACACAAAAAATGTAGATCGCGTTAAAATACACAATTTATGTCATATACATTTCTTTTGTTGAGTGAACCGTTTGCGAGATATTGCTTGTTATTCCCTTAAATTTTCCAATACTTATACTTTTTCTCAAATTCGTTATTCATTTTTTTATGTCCTGGACATGCAAAGAGAATGGAATGCGCCACATAGCAACCAGCGTTAAAATATTTGACTATCGCTTTAAAGCTACCATATTCCCTTTGCTTCTAAAAGAAAATTACCAATAAGATTGACATCTCGATATCTCGATTAACATAAAGCATATGGAGAATAAGCGTTTGTAAAAATAGTTTGTACAAGAGTAGAGAAAGTCATGTGAGTGTAACAATCAGATTTTTTAAATAATAAACTGCATATGTTTAAATCATACACAGTATTTGTTACATGGCTTATGAATACCATAACTATATAATTATCTTGCATTAGCTGCATTACCTCGGGTATACAATGAATAATACATATTCTAATCCACGCTCTAGTTTAGGAGAAAAAGTATCTCTAGCGTAAGAATATGTTTTGAAAAGATTTATGATGGTAAATTGTGTTTAAAGTTTCAGTACATTTAATAATGACGGTGACAGTGGTCCAGTGGCTTCTGGTTTAGTCATATGATTAGACCTATATCTAATCTCTTCACTCAAACTTTGCTTATCCCACCAAGCCAATGCTTTAACGATGGCAGTTTCTTACCTTTCTTTTTGAAAACTAATTTATTTGTTATTGTTTTAGGTTTGAGCCAGCCCCCATTATAAAATCCACTAAAAAGATTAGGCCTACAAGAAGAATCTGCGACTATACACCTTTATACTGGGTGGACCATTTAAGTTGAAACTGTACAATATCTCCAAAACTAAATGTTGTAGAATAAACGTTGCTTGATATTATAGGGGGGGAAAGTAAATGTCATTAGTCACGTTTTATTTGGAAGACTTCTGATGGTAATTTTAGGTTCAAATTAATTTTACCCTAATTGTAGGTTCCCATTTAAAAACATCATAACGACCTTCAAACAAAACACGACTAATGGCACCTAATTTCTCTCATAATGTCAAGCACTTTTATTAATGACATGTATTTCTACAACTCTTAGTTTTGGAGATATTGTACAGTCTCAACTTAAATGGTCCACCCTGTATATAAAACTATACTCTATATATGCTAAAACACTGTTTTATAAGCTGAAGTAATTAAAAATAAGCGTTTTACAACCAAACACTTGCTTATAACATGCAGAAAATAAAATCACATTAAAAATGTGTATTTATGTTTAAAATCTTCAGTCATATTATTTCACCGCAACAGTGGTGATAAAAGGTCATCTTATGATAAAAGGTCGAATTATCCTAAACAGCATTAACCATGGTGCTATAGCTTATAGCGATATTTTTAATTTATTTATGGACGCTCTTTAACTAATGTGATTCTTAGCCTCCCATTTGGGCGTGAAAAACCGAAATTTTGCTCAGAGGCCTCTTTATCAGGCTTGAGGTTCTTTTACGTGCCGTAGGTTATCACTTCCTATTAAATAAAAATACAAAACAATAAATAACACTAAAACAATAAATTCTAAACTTAATAAAGACAGTAGCAAATGCTTACGTTCAGAAGAAAAAACTCATAAACCACACAAAAATATAAAACAAAATATTATTAACATTTTATGTTTTAATAGTTTACTATATATGACTTTTGTTATGATAATTGCCCATGGTTTATGTTCATCTGGTTTATTTTGTTGGCTAATACTAGTTATGAACGTTTAGGAAGACGAAGATTATTAATTAATAAAGGTTTATTAAATTTAATGCCAAGTTTAACATTATGATGATTTTTACTTTCATCTAGTAATATAGCTGCTCCTTCTTCCGAAGGAAGCCATGCTATGGCTTTTTACGCCCAACAGAACCCATCGCCCTCCGCCATATTTGAACCCGCGAATTCGGGAACTAAGGCTAGTACACACACACACACACACACACACACACACACACACACACACACACTAGTCTCACACGTCATTGTGGAACCATCGCGCTCGGTATAGTGCTAATTACAGTGCATTAAAATCTTTCAAGATTCCAAAATAAGTTATCAAAATGGTATAAGAACTGCATGGAGCTGTCAGAAGCAGTCCAAGAATGTCACGTCCAGCACATCACATGTCGTCTGGGAAGATGAAGGGGAGGAAACCGATCGAGATGACTCAGGCGGCAACGTCTGTGGACCAGGTTCAATCCCCGACGATCGCACACTCTGAACCATAGCTGTGGTTTCTCCGAGATCGACAGGCGAATGCTGGCGTGGTTTCTTCTCTGCCACGATTTCCTTTCAGTCATTTACTTTCATTGTATTTCTTTCTCATCCTTCAGGTGTGCTTCTAGGTTTCGTGGTGTATGGCGGTGCCTGACAGATGGCGAGGATGCATGCTTACTGGAAAGAATATTTCCAGACACCAGAGCGCAGCTGGTCTGGTAGGCCGTTCATCGTCCTCTTTCGGAGGAAGGGGTCTGCGAGTTTGGAAACGTTAGGGACATCCGCGCGTCTCTGTGGTCTGTCTGCCTACGGCGTATAGCCACCGGTGTAGTTCCTTCACCTCACCCCTTCCTCCTGAGGGGAGATTGGTGCAATAGACCTATGTAGGTCGCGGTGTACGAGGTGTCCCACTCAATTTAAGTACCTATGCCTATACCTAAGGGGAGGAATCATACTAACTTCTAGTTCCCGAGGTTGCGGGTTCAAATCCGGCGTAGGGCGATTGATTTTTTCGGGCGTAAAAATCCTTAGCAAGGATTCCTTCGGAAGGGAAGTAAAGCCGGTGGTCCCGTGTCGTAGATTTACGGCACGTAAAAGAACCTCAAGCCTGATAAAGAGGCCTCTGAGCAAAATTACTGGTCTTTCACGCCCTATATAGAATGGGGCGCTAAGAACCACAGCAGTTAAAGAGCATCCATAAATAGAACTCAATTTTTTTTACAGTGGAATACGATCCCATAGCTCGGAAAATGTTAATATTACCTATGTTTTGTGAAAACCAAATCACAAGTTCATTCATAGTCCGATTATTGTTTTAATTTTGAAGCGAAGTTTAAACCATGCTATACACTTCTTAAAACTGACTTCTAAAAACAATTTCTCAAAATTACTTTTGGTGTTCTGAGGATCCTTCTACTTGGAGGGACTCAGCAATGTTTCCACCTTTGCTCATAAAGCGATGTTGTTTTATTGGGGAAATACTACCACAAAAAATACATCTAAACAAGATATTTTATTGCATCTACCCCTCACATGTTTCTCACCTTGAGCACTTTGCAATACCCCTACATGACACAGGAAGTTGAGCCTAAGAGGCTGCATGTATCTGGCTTATCCAAATTTATACCTCAAGAGTCACATCTGCTGTTTGTTGCCAGGAAGCCGATATCGACTTTAACTTAAGGAAGATCAGATTTGTGCATGGCTTGTAATCCCTTGTGTTCTTAGCCCCAAGATACCCTAGAGAGTCGCGGAGACCTTCATATGTCACCGTCGCAGCGTGTTCAAGAAGGTGTTCCATTCACTTTCCTTGTCGAGTATAGTGTGGCTGCTAAATCGGAGATTTGGTGTGTGCACCTCCCGCCATTGCAGTCTTACAATAGAGTGATACATTAACGAGCTAATACACCTTTTAAACTTATATAAATATTTTCCTGTTTCTCTTCAAACTAATACATTAGAGCTTGTATGTTTTATGTGCTACTGCTTTCCCTATCAGTATCTATGGACCTAGGAGAAGAGAGACGATGTTCCCGTTACACTCGTAAATTTTATGACATCAAACAAAAGTTGTTATGGCACCAAACACCGCCAGACTGCAACAAGTGCGCTTCTCAAATCCAGCAATTTTACAGCACTTTCCCGCTTCCTACTTGTATGCTCTTATTTGTGAAAGTGTTGACAGCACTGAATGTCTTATATTTCGGCAGCGGTATAGTGGCAAAACATTTTCCGAACATGATATCAAGGAGGATCAAAATCGCGGTCCTTCATCGCAAAGGACTTCGACTTATGGTGCAATTCACCGAGTGAGGTGTCACCGCAGTAATATGTGCAATTCGCATTCGGGAGCTCCCAGGTTCGATCCCCGGTGACCGCTCACTCTGACCCATGAATTTTTCGTGGTTTCCGGGATCGGCAGGGGAATGCTAGGGTGGCTTCTTCTCTACCACGATTTCTTTTCCAGCATTTCCCTTCCATTCCATTTCTTCTCATCGTTCAGGTGTGCTTCTAGGTTTCGTGGCGTATGGCGATGCCGGACAGATGTCGCGGATGCAAGCTTAATGGAAAGAGTATTCTCTGTGGATACCAGAGCGCTGCTTGATTGGTGGGTGGTTCATCGCCCTCTCTCAGTGAGCCCTTCTGTGGTTCCTTCACCTCATTTCTGGGTGTGGTAGCCGCAATAGATCTGTGCATGTCGCAACGTGTTGAATCACCTCTAAGGTGTAATTCATTAAACATTCATATTTTAAATGCAGCCAAAAAGCTATGCTTATTGGCTTTTGTTACTAATAGTAATGGAAATATTTTATTTAAATCCATTTATAATCCCTTTAAGGGTGTAATTCAGATAAATATCTCATTTTAACTGCTACACAAGGAATGCTGTCTAGGAAGATTCACAATAAACAGTTCAGTTCTTCTTACATGAATATAATAATGGTAATTATTATGATTATTAGTATTAGTATAACTTCACCAAATGCCATTTGACCTTATGGTTGCTCATCAGTTATATATTAATATTATTATTATTATTTAAAAACGTTAGATTATTGTTGCTATTATTACTATCACCTTTCTTATTGTATTTATGCCACTTAAACCTGTAATGACATACAAATGTAAAATAGACGTGGCAACTGTGTTGAGACACACATTATGCTCCTTCAAGTGTGGCCAGCAGAATGGGAAATGGGTAAGTTACTGAGGAAGGTTTCAATGTTTTCCGCCGATCCATTGGAATATTGTACCTTCGCCCCACGAGAGGGAGTCCCCAGGATGAAGGATGAAGTTAGAGGAGACACCGGGCGGCAGGATCCCGGAGCAACGGTATAGAATGTCAAGGTCCCTAGGTTTCCAGAAGTAGACATCCCTGCAGCGGACAGGCAGACCGAGAACCCCGCGCCGCACAGAGGGGGGTCCCAGGCCTCTCAAGGAGGTTCAGATACCGCGGCAGCCAGCCGGATAGAGTTCACGCATCGTGCCACGCTGCACCGAAACACCATCGCCGTCCGTGAAAGAGATCAACGGAATAAAGGATAAATGAAATGACGAACGGAACGAAATGGAGCGACAGGAAATTCAGGGGCTGAAAGAAACTACTTCAGCATTCGCCCGACGACACTGGAAAACCCGCTAAAAAACCCATGTGTCTGTGGGCGGTCGCCGGGGATCGAACCCGGGACTTTCTGAATGCGGGCCACAGACTTTGTCGCCTGAGCCATCCCGCTCCGTGTCCATAAGTATACTGCGAGTATTATCCTTGGATTGCTGTCTTCTTTCGCAGTTGTCATCTACGGTTTGGTTTGCTTCGACTTCTTCTCCCATGACGTCTTTCTCCGGCTTGCTCTGAATGGTTTATATTTATGATTTTGGCTTGTTCACCTAGCATTTGTTTTGGATGCTGATAGATATCGGATTTTTCTAATTACAAAGTGAAATATCCATATATACCTTAAGAACTCGTGGGTGAAGTTCAGACGCCCCAAATTTATTTAGAATATGTTTTCTTGAAAAATGTATAATGCAAGATGATGTGGCCTTCAGTAGCTGTCAAGAATGCTCTTATCCTTCCATTTAGTCACCCCATTACGTTCTAAAATAATGGACACTGTTCTCTCCTGGGAAGTTGCAATTTTATGCTTCAACAGCTATTTTTCACACTACATGTTTACTAGCATACACAAAGAGGAATCCAACATTGGAGTATTGCAGTTTATAATTTCACAATTACACAAAGTTACAAATTACAGAACAATAGTTATTTCATGCCACGTCGTACGTGACTGTTTTACATGTTTTAAATTATTGTGAAAAAACGACTTTTAAGTTAGAAAGTCTGATTCAGTATAAGTTAATTCTAAGAGACTTCTAAACGCAATTCCCAAATGATAATTCACTAAAACCTTCAAATATTTTATACCACGAATCAATGAAATGTTTAAGGAAAATGGGAATGATAAAACTGAAGAAAACAAAATTGTGCGTATTTGTTTGCTGATTATTTATCTTAAACTCCTTTATAGGTATGATAAATATTTCTTCAATTTAGTTTAAAATACCGAGCGGGATGGCTCAGGCGGAAACGTCTGTGGCCCGCATTCGGGACTTTCTGGACCCATGGATTTTTTTCGGGGTCCCCCGAGTCGCCAGGAGAATGCTGGGAATGATCATTACATTCCCGAATTTCCTGTCCCTCCATTTCGTCTCCATTCTCATTCCATTTCCCCTTTCTCTGCTTTGTTCCTTTCAGGGTTGCAAGTGTTGGCAAGGGAGAAGGATGCTCTCAGGAAACCTTCGTCCCACGGACTACGAGCGTCTCGGGTCCCACACCCCCTAGGGATGTGTAAGCCCACAGGGGGGAGGGGAATCGGCTGCACCAGCCACCACCCGGGGAGTTCAAATCTAGAAATGGTAGGGACCATGCCCTTTGCCTACCATGACTCTTGGTCCGGCCGCCCTCTGTCTCCCCTTACCTCATCCCCCGGGGGCGCCCTGTCAGGGGCTAGGTGCAAAAGATCTGCGTAGGTCGAGGTGCTAAGTGCCACTCCGCTTGTAGTCCTATCCTATCCTGCCTGAAAATATTACGAAATAGTTGGGTATTTTAAGAAAACATCATGAAAACGTGGGAAAAAAATGCTTTAAAGTCAGTAATGGATAACTTTCGTTTTTAAACAGGTTATAACATTGTGACCGTTTGTGTTTGACATTTTCCTCCTTTCTATGTTAGTATTGGAAGCCATGCTGGTACTGAAAATGTTTGTTTATAGCAAGTAAATACACAGATGTGTTTTTTACTTTGCTATATGCTATATTGAAACCAAAACTTTCTCTAAAAATATCCTATTTCTATTGACCTTAGTACAATAAAACTTAGAGCATAAATTTATACATAATTTTGCAACTTTTAACGCAAAACTATTTTAAACAATAATTAAAAGTGCTTTTCCTCTGAAATTCCGGATAAATTTGTATTATAATGTTCATAAAAATGAAAACTATATCAAGTTACAACTCAGAATGCAATATTCATGTTTCTATTACATTATTAAAGCTTTATGAACATTAGTTTAAAATTTCAATAAGCTGACAACTATATAAGAGAAAATGGGATATTAAGATTCTAATTTTAACATTGGTGAGAAAGTAAATACCCGCTCCCCTTAACTTCATTCTCAACATAGATACGAATATTAATCAAAATAATATAATTTAGACGCAGTGTGAAACAATTAATGTGTAGGAATGCATATAAATGAAATGCAGTGGAGTAACAAGAAGAATTTACTAGAGCAAGATTTTGCAATTAGAAACCATAAAAGCATCGTTGAGGGTTGTATTAAACAGCCAGTATCTATGCAAAGTTCTGTGTTACGGTGCATGCACAGAGCATGGAAAATGAGCATCCCATTGGGAGAGATTTTGTCTCCAATGGCCATTGAGAGGCTTAACTCGAGTGCAATCGCTTCTTCTGCCGCTAACTCTCACTCATTTGTTTTCTTGCTTCCACCAACCGTCTCCATAGCAACGTTAATTGCTGAGGAAGCGTGAAGGCTTAAATTATCGTCTTTCAGTCGTGTAACGCGCAAGATAAAGGGAAAAGCCTGTCAAAAACTTACCAACCGAGAACTGCAGAATTTCATCCCGTAATTACTTCAGTTAGAAGAACTTAGGCTCAGTTTTTACTCTGAGTGTTTCTTTTCTTACCCATGTGAATTTTTCAAAGGATTTGGTTCTTCATTGCACATTAGTGCACAAGTAAAATGACGTAGGCGGTGGCGTCTGTGTGCTCGCCTTTTCAAATGCCAATCTGACTAAGGGTTTTCTTTTCCTTCCGCATTTTCGCTCAATTGACAAGTAAATACCGGAATAACCGACCGAGGTGGCACCGCGGTAGCGTGTGACACTCGCATTCGAGAGGTTCCGGGTTCGATTCCCGGTGACCGCCCGCTCTGACCATGGGTTTTCCCTGGTCGACAAGGTGAATGCTGGGGTTGTCTACCACGGATCTCCTCTCTTCCTCATTTCCTGTCATTTCATCACCCTCTTTCATGTTACATGTTGATTCCCGGGCTGTGTCGGCGGCGGACAGATGGTGCAGGAGCTTGCGCTTTGGAACTCCTTCTCGGTCCCGTCAGATGGCAGCCATTAGAGCCCCTACTGCTGGTTCGAGCGTTCCCCGGTCTCCGCTGGAGGGGAGCCTGTGAGAGACCCTCCGGTGGCTTGGGAGGATCGCCGCCGAGCGCTCTCCGCCCGGGTGGTCAAGACTGTAACTATTAGGGACTCTGCGCGACTCTGTCGCCTGCGTCGGCCTGTTCTGTAGCCCTTATGTCTCCTGTGGTTCCTTCATCTCATCAGTTCCCCCCGGGGGTGTATGCACAAAAGATCCGTTGAAGGTGGAGGTGCTAGGTGACCCCTCTGTCCGCTAATCCTAATTCTCATCCTAAATACTGGAAGGATACCAAAATTTCACAACCAGAAATGAATTGAATAACTTACTCTGCACAGGAGGACGACTATGCAACTAAAGACATCTGTCTGTCACTGTATCATGCATTACCAAAACCCTACATAGACCCAAATTTTGAAACGACATTAAATAAGCTCCCCCTCCATAAGGAAGTGCCCTGTTCCTGCACTTCTTTATATTTCTGAGCTTCTAATTAACTACACTGCTAGGGTTAATATAGCCGAGCGAGATGGCTCAGCAGCAACAGTGAGGCCTGCATTTGGAAGTCCCAGGCTCAGTATTTGTCGATCGCCCGCAATAACCTTCGGTTTTACAGGGTTGTCACTGGTCAGTAGGCGAATGTTGGAATGTTGTCTCTTCTACTATGAGTTCCTTTCCCTCATTTCCCTTTCATTCCGCTTCCTTCTCATGTTTTCGGTGTGTTTCGGGTTTCACAGACATGAAGTGAGACTGTGCCGGACAGTGAGACTGTGCCGGACAGTGAGACTGTGCTTACTACAGAGAAGAGTATTCCCGTGGACCCAGAAGTCTGCTTAGGTTGTATGGATCGTTTATCGTCCACTCAGAGCGGCCCGGTCGGCGGGTCGAGTCTTCGAGCCAGGAAATGTTAGGGACTTTTGCGCGTCTCTCTGGTCTGTCTACCTGCGGCCTGTAGCCTTCTGTGGTTCATTTGCTCTATCCACTTCTCCTAGGGTTGGTGGCCACATTAAATCTTCATAGGTGATGGTGTAAGAGAAGTGTCCTCCGTTTGTATCCTGTAAAACTAATTTAAGTTTAATAGTAGTCATTTCTCTCTGACGATATGTAGACTAAAATTGCAAAGTGAATCAGGTCTAAAAAATTGTGCAATCGCAGGAAACCGTAACACCGATTTTCAAATTTCCTGAAAGCATTCCGCTTGAGCTTCCGTGGCGAGACAACCGAACGCGTATTAAACTTCTATCTGATCAATGCATCCTAACAAACCTTCAAAGGGATGCACTTCTTCTGTGATGTCTCGACTCAGCAGTGAAGCATCAGTGCGGGCAGCCGAAGATCCGAAAATTCACTTTCTGCATATACAATAAACTGAAAATAGTTTATGACAATGCTTGATTTAAGAGTCCTTAACATAAAAAGTAGTTTAATAATGTTGCTGCTTCAGCAGCTGTAAGATGCTCACAACACAATTCATGATCAAGGCGAATGCTCAGAAGTCTAACGGACGTAGTCCTTCGTGGTGTAGCGGTTAACATGCTAGCCTCTAGGACCCGAGGTCGCGGGTTCTGGGCGATGGGTTTTTTCGGCGTAAAAATCCTTAGTATGTCTTCCTTCGGAAGGGAAGTAAAGCCGGTGGTCCCGTGTTGTAGATTTACGGCACGTAAAAGAACCTCAAGCCTGATAAAGAGGCCCCTGAGCAAAATTACGGTCTTTCACGTCCAAAATAGAATGGGACGCTAAGGAGCACAGCAGTTAAAAAGCGTCCATAAATAAAACTCAATTCAATTCGAAACTTTGAGGCTCAGCATTTTGCAAAAATTAATTTTGGATACATGCTTACTCTTACTTTTGTTTTTAGCGTCGTTTTAATATGTAGGCCTTATCGTGACTCTAGATCATTTTATATATACGAGTCAGTGTGCTATTTTGCTATTTGTTGCTATTAGGAAATGAGAACTTTTATGATAGTGTGATTGCTGTTCCAGATGAAATCAGCGTCGTGCAAGCAAAATACCAGCTGGCCCACAAAAGCGTTCCTAGTTGAAGTTAGTTTATATCGGATAGCCGGATGCCAAAAGTTTTGCTAAGCAGAACTTCAACGGAGATTCCACACCGACACAGAGAAGACCGCTAAATAAAAGACCAATACTTGAAAACGAACACCTTAACTGCTATTACTGGTCCCAGAACTCATTCGAAAGAGAAACCGCCTGCTAAATGAGGTGTTTCGGGTTCGATTCCCGGCTCCATAAAGTTGTCTTTACACAAGAACATTTCACGGTATGTCTAAAGTCTGATGTTTGAATGTGAGAGTACCTATGTGTGTGGGAGGGAGTGTTATCGGTTATTTAATAACCAATCCGCGCATGAATAAGAATTTAGAATTACCGCTTGACGCATAACTGAGCACACTCTACAATCAGTACCAATTGGTGCCGCAAAGTTAACAAGATTAAACAAAATTCTATTTTATTATATTTATGTACACTTAAAGCTGCGTTAAAATTATATTATTTTCTATTAGTGCACTATTCTTAATACGCATGTGCAAAACATGCCTGCCTTGATGGACGAATTGATGCAAGCCCTCCCAGGCCCACGTTCTACCTCAATGTGCGCCCAGGCCACCATGCGACGCTTACAGTACAAAACTACCACGTAAATACCTGCAGACAGCAGCATTACCTAGTGACCTTTCGCTTTGTACCTACGCTGACTGTTTGAACATCAGTGATATGGCAATTTCTTTTGCACTTATGTTTGCGGAAAACATAAAACTGAAAAGGACGGCTTGTTTGGGCCACCTGGTATATATTATATTTATGTTGTTCTGTGGATAAAGGTTTTGCGCACGGTATGGAATATTCAATCTGGTATTTACCTGGCGACTAAGGGAAACCACGAAAACAATCACTCTGGTTGGTATGAGGAATTTGAACGCACTACCTACCGATTGTGATCCACAGACATTACAAACCTGAATTTCCCATCTCGTACTTACTTGTCATGTTATGTCACCGTTAATAATCGATATACGATTAACATTTAAATGTGGCTGTAAAGAGAATCTACAACGTGATTACAACTTATATTTTTAAAAACCTGATGCAATACATTCACATGACTCTCTACCCCCTATAGTTTATTAGTGAATATACAAATTATTCTTACTCAAGCTTATTTTTCTATCTACTATATTGTCACGGACCAAAATAAGGGTTGGTTATGGGGCGAGAAAAAGGGGTTGGAAGGGGTAACCCTGAAGCCGTCACCAGATATTATAGTAAAGGAGGGATATGGTACGTGGATGAGGATGGGGTGTAAGGATGGGACTGAATGTCACTAAATGTCGCAGGTAACTGGGTGGGTAACTCAGAGGTTTCTAAGGGTTGTGACTAAGCCCCAACATTTGGCAGGAGACCCGTGCGTCTCCGATACATGCTACTACTAACTTAACGTTCTAACTCGAACCAGGGCGACTTACTGAACAAGGAGGGAAACCCGGCATGGGAAGGTCTTTAAGGTTCCCTAAACCCTACAGTACTTGCTAAGGGAGAGGTTGTTAGTATTACCAGAGTGGTCCCAAACTCCTATAAAAATATATAATTTTTATAAGCATGGCCCGAGGCCGAAAAGGAAGTTAAAAATACACAAATAAAAGATTAACTCGCCTGCAGTGAAGGGTGATGGTACCTGGTGCTTCTTATCGCATACTTAAAGACACTTTTGGACCACGTTGTCGTTCAAGAATCAGACCCACATGGATTCATGCAGCAACATGGTCAAAATCAACCATGAGCATAGAACCAGAGGTTTATAAGCAAAACCTGACTGGACGCGCCACTACGTCATTATTCAGTTGAATGTCCTCGCTGCAACTCAGTTATTTTTGGGCAATGGCTCGAGGGTGAACGACATCTCACGCAGCGACTTCCCTGTCGCATTTGTTCCAGTTTAGCAATTTAGAATTATGTGGCCAAAAAATATACATTAATCACTATAATAATGTTAATGCACATGCACCGCAACATCACTCTTCGCTCCAAGGAAAGCAACCACCCTTGGCTGACACAAATTAAAGGAGTATCAATTTACAAACACACGGAAAAAATGAGAAACGTACACAACAGGATAGCAATACGGCTAAAGCTTGGTTTCTTTTCCTTTCTTTTCTTAGCCTTTGGTTGTTTTTTCGTGGTCGTGTTTTTTCTCACTTGTGTTCACTGATACATAAGTTATATAGGTAATTAGGGAGGTGAGTAACCAATCGGGAGGGACACAAGGACCAACTGAGAAAGAGACGGAGAGCAAACGAAAAAAAGAGGAGATACGGAAAGAGAGTACCGGCAGGGAGGAATGATTGGAGAGAAGCAGCAAGGAAAGTAAGACAGGAACATCCACACACAGACCAGAAGAGAAGAATATGGCGCACACACAACCACCGAACATACCTTGAGCAGGAGAAATGGTGAAAGATGTCGGTCAGCGTAACAGGGGACTGAGACTTACGTAGAGGCGTCGCAGCGGTCGAAAGTGTACAAACAGGCGCCAGCAGAAATACTAGCATGAAGCAAACAATGACACGAGCCATCTAAAGGACAGAGGAACCATGCAGGAACTTCCACAGGAGATAGTAGACATGACAGACAACCAAAACGTTGTACGTAAGTAAAATCCTACCCATCAGTCACTATAACCTTCAGCCCTGGTACCCAGATGGAGCCGAGTGTCGCTTAGGAACACCATCGTTGATCCTGACAGTTCATCACATAGCCGAAGAAGAAACACCGTGTGCTGCAAATGTAACAGTAGAAAATGTCACATGCGACATAGATGTGGGAAAACGGCAGACATAAAAACATGATGGTAATTTAACAAGAGACATGGAAGTATAAACCATTGGAATTGGGAAAGGAAGAACATCAAAACAGGCAGTAGTTGCAGGGGGTGTAAGCGTAACATCGGAGTGGGTGAGGGGAGAGGGAAGAATAATGCTTAAACTGAGGAGGTGTATATATATAAAGAGAGGGATTACAGGGAAAATTCTCAGGTACCAGAAGAACACACAGCTGACCTTGCAAGGAAGTGTATAACAAGATCAGTGCGCAGCAGTGTAGAATGAAAAATACATGTGCTGAATCGGAAGAAGGTAACATGACAAACACATAAAATACGTCTAAAGTCAACTAGTGGGTCGAGAATCCCACACGTATATCACATATTATACTCCAAATTTCAAGCGAAAGTTAATAGATTAGAAACTTAAATATAACGTAGGACGAGCCAAAAAATTGTGTGCATAAGGTAACTACATTATGTGTCTCCTACCTAACCAGAACAATTTACCTAAGATACTGCTCACAACTCTTTCCTGTATCACTGCGTGACTTGAGGACCATTAGAGCGACCAATCACGACACACATAGACAAGTTTAAGGGCCCTTATATTCAGCTTCTCAAAAAAATTCGATTCAACGAAGCTCATTATGGCTCCACACGCTGCTCTTTCCAGACCTTGAAGTTTAGCTGGGACACAACATAACACACAGTATTCCACTCTGACGAATACTGTACTGGTACAGCTGTACATAAAACACGCAGACCAATCTGTGCAACACATCGGACAACCGAGATCTTGGGATATGCAAATTGAAGTCTTAGTAAAACCTGTGCTTAACTACCAAAAGTACACCCTTACGAATGAGCCGCAAGGCACTAAACGTGCGCCCACAAAACATACAAAGGCAAAACCTTCCAACAAATTTACTATTTGTTGCATCATCATAGAACAACACTAAAGCCTAAATACAGTAACCTAAGCGAGTGACCGGGTTGGGATATACTGAAAAGAAAACTCCTATCCTGTTTCATTATTCTATATAAGTGTGTGCACAACAATTGCCTTAAATTTTGATACAGATTGCCTAAAAATATGGCTCATTCTTAACTGAATCTAGAAGTTGGCAAGATACTGTGTTTATGAAATAACTTAGAGGTAACTTATATTTTGTACCATACATCATAGAAATATTAAGTTACTTATCTGTTGTGTGTTTTTCGTCTAAAACAGTTTAAAATCAAAATTGCTTGTTAATTACTGACCAGAACTCGTGCTGAGATCAGACATGAAAAAAGGACCTAAATGCCGTGCATGACCAGCATATAACTGAGAATGACTAAAGAGACTCGCCCAAAGGGGCCCCAGACGTCTCCGGAAGGTGGGTCGAAAAATGAAAAGAAAATCAGAAACACCTGAGGGGTTGCAATTTACTAGGTCAGTACTAGCTCGTCCTGATCTTACAATTAATTAAACCTCGCATACTTATAACTCCTGATGAGTTGGCGTATCGCTGGGCCCTGTAGAGTTTCCGCTCGCCACGCGTAGAAGTTCTTTCTTGATGAAGTCGGCGTTCACAGAGTCGTGTGCCTACTGTCCAGAACTCGTGTCGCACCTTCAGCTGACACGACCTGACAAGGCAAAAAAATGTGTCACTAGTTCTCGTGCCACAATCTCGCGTTCGGTGACGTGAAACGTAGAGATAAATGTGTCCGCTAAAGAAAAGTTATGTTAGACACATAGCACTCACACCACAAGAAAAACGGGAGAAAAAAGTTACACAGCTTTCATAAGCGCTGGTATAGAGAGACAACACGGACACTTAAGGAAAAAGGGGGTATCTCTATAAAATTTACAGTACTAAATGTTTGTTTGCTACTAGAAAAACAAACATTAGATTTACCGAGCGGGATGGTCCAGGCTGTTAAGTGCGTGGCCTCATTCGGGAGGTATCGGGATCGATCCCCGGTGACCGCCCAGTCTGGACATGGGTTTTTTTGTGGTATCCCTGGGATCACCAGGCGAATGCTGGGATGGTTCATCTTCTACCAAGACTCTCCTTCCTCTCATTTCCTGTACCCATCACCTTCCATGACATCTGCTTCAGGTTGTAGCACCGGGCAAGATGTTCGACGGTTTGCAACTGGGCGGTGGCTTGCGCTCTGTAAAGATGCCTTCTCTGACGTCGGTGCGATACCGCCCAGTTAGGTCTCCCCTCAGCGTGGGACTCGGCTCCGGGGGACCCTGGAGATTGTTGGATTGTGAGCAGGATCAATGCGACGTCGGATGCGTTATATCTGAAAACGTTAGGAACCCCGTCCATGCTTGCGCCCATCGGAATCCGGATCTGGTCGCCCTTCGGGTCTCCGCTCATCCTTCCCTCCCACAATGGGCCGACTGACCTGCGTGCGGTGCTCTACCCCGTTTCCGGGAGCCCCTATGTGATAGTACCTTTATCTTTACCAACACTAAAATCTAAGCGCTTCACCCTCCACAAGCAGATAAAAGAAAACTTACTTTCAGAGCAATAAAAAAAGAGATTTGTTTATTCTTTGCAAGGTCTTGTACTGAAGATTTAAATTCACATAAGTTAAAAAACTATTAAAAATTCTGAAAACGATAAACTAACGTTTGCCTTGTAGCTAAGAGAGTAACACGTTAATGTATCTAAATACTTTACACAAGGGTTCAATAAAACTCAATATAATCAGTGCTGTAAAAAATTATAGATTAAACTGAAGCACACATAACATGCAAAAACATTTAGCAGTAATTTTAACGTACTTTAGTTATAATAGTGCAACCATTGAGAAGAATAAGCTTACAGCAAACTTATGCTCTGGCGGTGCGTCCTCAAATTCAAATTTAATACAAGAAAAATCTTAAAGTTCACAATAAAGTTTAAGATAATTATGTATCGCATGTACCGTGATAACAACATTAAAGTGTGAACATTTTCTAAATAATTTCGAATCAGTGCGCAATGATTGTCCTTTCTGATGGATCCTGTCCCGATGTGGGATGTAAGTTCTTACTGCGGCTACAGTTAGCTACGTTCCGTCCGTTTGTTCAGGGTTTCTTCCTTCTGCAGTGTACTCCTAGCGTACTAACTTATTACTGGAATTACACTACAAATTTATCGTCAGCTTCCATGAAGATTTGTATCAACACGTAACATAGCAGAGAAATGTAATTTCCAATATGGCCGAAATCATAGGGAGTTAAGTTTGCGGTCCAGGGCCCGTGGTGTCCAAAACATTAGCAACTGAATACTTAAACAATTTTAACACAGGGGCATCCGAAATTATGCACCCTCTATTCTTACTCATCGGGCAGTCAGCAAAAATTTTGGTCATACACTTAATACTAAATTGGGTCACAACATGGGCCTATTCAACATCCTGGTTATCATTATGGACAGGGTTTCCACACGGTATCCCTGCCCGTTAGTATACAGTTTATGCCAACGATGGTTACAACCCCTGTGTAATACATTTAACCCAATCCATGTGGTCTACTTCTCTCATCACGCTATACACAAAGGTCCTACCTACAGGGACTTTCCGTCTCACCGGAAAATAGAGCTCTACTGGCGACTCTTCTCATCGCTCAAATTCTTTGGACAATGATAACCCTAATGTATCACTTAACCATAAGCTCTACGGAATCTCTAGAAGGCTCGAACCACGCTCATCCACTTGGTAGAGCAACACAATAACCGCACTCACACACAGTTTCTGACGTGCCATCGATATATGTACGCTCCATTACATATTACTACACAAAACAAAAGACACTCAAATCATCAGTGCTGCTCTCGCCTAAAATTTATAAGGCTCTAGACCCAAAAATTAAGCCAAGTAAAGCTAAAGGGTGGCCAAATACATGTTACATCTCCTATCCCTTATAGAGCGGAAAGGGAAGCGCGACTGTTTTTGCTTAGGCTTACCGACATAGGCAGGCACTGCTACACGTGCCTGCACTTAGAATTTCTGGCCATACTTGGTTTTAAGGGTCCCCCACATTACTTTTATAACGTGTTATTTGCAACAACAATTACCCTTGCTGGTGTTACGAAACATTAATATGTCTTCACGATACTGCTACCATTTTCGTTAACTTTCTTAGTGGTTATCAGTGGAAAGCGTAATTTTATAGTAAACGAAACTAACGCTTGCTACTGGCTGGTGGTGTGGCTACTTCTCTCTCCCCGATCACAACACCGCCCACCAAGTGTGGATCGTATTCGCCAGAGAAATAGTTCACCTTAAAGTAATGCGATGAGAAGGATGAATAAGGCCGCAAAATAATATTGATAACTGTGCAATGAAAGATCCTGGTATAAAACTTAATAGTAACTTAAAGCCAGGATTTAGAAGAATAACAAATTCGGAACTTACACGTTCATTAAACGTAGTTACCAATTCCACTAACAATTTACATAAAAGTTCCTTTGTTTCACAACTTTCTATACATTTTCTTTATAACTCACCACTCGTTCCCTTCAAAATTCAACTTTCTCGCAACAAGAAAGAAATAATGTTCGTATACTGCAAAAACTTTAAAGCCCCACATTTTATAATAGATACAACATTTTAGCCGTCTCGTCTGCAAGTCAGTAGTTAAAAATTTAGAGGAAGTACTTGCCAAAAATTAAAGGTTAACAAATTTTACTAAGTCCAAAAATTTAGACGTACATCACGTGTTCATCGCTAATAGCTCGTTGCAGGTGTTGCTCCAAAAGTAAAGCTTGTTGACTCGCCCATTGTAGACCGGCGCCGGAGAGAGGGAATGAACGCGGCAACAGCACTGCCTTTCCCCTGATGTGGCGCTCCGCAGAACCATTTCCCCTCCAAATGATGTGGTGTCCAGAAATACAGCTCTTTAATCTGGCTGCGAGCGAGAGGTTCTAATATATTCGCTGTTGCAGCTGGCGCCCAAGTTGAAGAGGGCTCTGCCCAAAATGGCAAACTCTTTAGAGAAAAGCAGTATATTGTAGTGTAGTTCAGGCAAAGCCTGAATGTAGATGGATACATTAGTCTGCATAATTGTTCTCTTTTGTTTCCTTTCCTGTTGTTACTTCCCTTAACGAGCTTAGTGGCCGGAAATGTGTTATCTTGCTCTTTCTGCAAGAAACATTTCTACGCAGTACTTGGCCAAATTCTTAGTTTTGTATTCTTTAATTTGTCTTCTTACACAATTACAAATAATGCGCCCTATTTAATACATTACCACACAAGAAAATCTTCATTTTTTCTTTATAGCCCTTTACCCTGGTTAACAGGAATGAACCGCACCAGTTAAAAAACACAACAACAAAAACTAAAAACGACGTAATAGCCATGCACTTAAATAATTTCTCAAATGCTACACAATTTCGGCGGGGGGGATTCTTTTGGTTAGCTATCCTAAAGCTAAAAACATTAACGTAATTTAACTTACAGGGGCATTATTGTTTTAACCTGGTCATACCGCATCTGATTACAAGGGAAGAAGGATGGAGTAAGAGGAATAATGAAATCTTTAGCTCTTGCAGGAATGGAAAGCTTGAGCGGGAGGGTGGGCGGGAAAAATGCAACTGTAGAACTTGAAATACAAAGAGATCCTGGAATCAAGCACTTGCTCTCCCATTAAAATATGTGAGCCCAGTAGCCTCCACCAGATGTCACGGGCCAAAATAAGGATTGGTTATGGGGAAGAAAAAGGAGTTGAAAGGGGTGACAAGTGAAGCCGCCCCAGATTTTACGGTAAAATAGAGATGCGGGGGTGTGAATTGGGTGTAAGAATGAGACTGAGTGCCACTAAATGTCGCAGGTAACTGGAAGGGTAGCTCAGAGGATTCCAAGGGATGTGACTAATTCTCAGCATGTGACAGGAGACCCGTGCGTTTCCGACACATGCTACTACTAACTTAAGATTCGATCTCGAACCAGAGCGCTGAACAAGAAAGGAAATCAGGGATGCGGAAGGTCTTTAAGGCTTCCTTCACTCTATAGTACCTGTTAAGGGAGAGTTTGCTAGTATGACCAGACTGGTCCCAAACAATACATGACAGGGCCACACTTCTAAAAACAATATATAATTTATTATAAGCATAGCGTGAGGCCGAAAAAGGCAGTTTACAAATACATAAATAAAAGCTTATCTTAACCGCAGTGAAGGTGATGGTACCTAGTGCTTAGCTATTTGATTATTACCACATATTTAAAGACACTTTTGGACCACGTGGTCGTTCAAGAATCAGACAGACGTGAATCGGGTAGCAACACGGTCAAAATCGACCATGAGGCATATAACCACGGGTTTAGAAGCAAACCCTAGATGGACGTGCCACTAAGTCATTTTTCAATTGAAGTCCTCGCTGTAACTTAGCTATTTGCCGGACAATGGCTAAGGGGTGAACGATATCTGACGTAGCGAATCCCGTGCCTCATTCTAGCCTTACCATATGGTAGCTTTGTTCCAAGTTTAACAATTTAGAATTATACGGCCAAAACTATACATTAATCACTACAATAATACTAATGCCAAAGGCCCCATGACAATATTTTAATCCAAATAAACCTTTGCAGAAATAGCTACAATACACATCTCGCTATAGATACAAAGCGAACAGTCAAATTTTTAAGAACTAGACGCATGCACTGGCCTTAAAATTCCATATTGTTTTCATGCAACCGCAAGAAACAACTGAACGATGAAAGAACTTCAAGAGACGGATAGTTGGGAAGCGGATTATGCTACAATAAAACCTATTTTAAATAAATTGTGTTTTTAAGAGACCTAAGTTTCTGAAAGAATTTAACATATTTAATTTAAGAGAATAAAAAATATCAAGAGAAATATTTTTCTCATGTGCAACGCATGCCAGAATCCCGTATTCTCAAGAAGGGAATACAAACCAAAAGGAAAGAGAGACAAAGGAAGAACCGTAAGATATATATTCGGCGTGAAAGACCGGTAATTTTGCTCAGAGGCCTCTTTATCAAACTTAAGTTTCTTTTACGTGTCGTAATTCTACGAGGGGCACTATTCATATTTTGAGCCTTAGCAACACTGAATTTTGTAGGTGCCATCTGACGATTCCAATGGAAAGTTTGACATTGTTGACCACAATCTACGTCAAACATTTTGTCAATAGAGCGTCATTTGTTTTTTTTTACACTAATTTGAAAATTGTGTCAACAAAAACATGGAGTTAACTCGTGAAAATGTTCGTGCAATGATTTATTACGACTTTCGACGTGGATTATCAAGAGTGCATCGATCAATTAACCTCCACATTTGGCGACGAAGCTCCATCCTTTGCCACTGTGAAACGCTGGTATAACGAATTTAATCGTGACCGCCGTTTGCTCAATGATGAAGTTCGTGAAGGTCGTCCAAAATCAGTTGTTGTGCCAGAAAACATTGATGCTGTGCAAACACTAATAATGGAAGATCGTCATTCGACATATTGTGAGATTGAGGCGATCCTAGGCATTAGTTCCACCAGCATATATAAAATATTGCATAATTATATAGCCGTGAAAAAGGTTTTCTCTCGTTGGATCCCACATAATTTGACGCAATCCAAAAAAGATGTTCGTGTCGATTGGTGTACAAAAATGCTCGATAAATACAATGGCGGAGCCTCAAAAGACGTATATAAGATTGTAACAGATGACGGATCTTGGATCTATTCGTATGAGCCGGAACGTAAACAGCAGTCGACTGTATGGATGTTTCAAGATGAAGCAAATCCAACAAAAGTTGTTCGCACTCGAAGCACTTCGAAGCAAATGGTCGCCTGCTTTTTCAGCAAAACTGGCCCATTTGGCAACAGTGCCTTTAGAAGAACGTAAAACGGTCAATGCCAAATGGTACACAACCATTTGTTTGCCGGAAGTCTTCGGTGAAGTAAGGAAAACCAACAAGAACCGTAGGATCGTTCTTCATCAAGACAATGCGAGCGCACACACATCTCGTCTAACAACAGAGTATTTGAAGGCTCAAAAAATCTAATTGCTGGATCATCCGTCATACAGTCCTGATTTGGCACCCAATGACTTCTTTTTGTTCCCGAACATTAAGAATAAATTGCGTGGACAACGATTTTCGTTGGCAGAAGAAGCCGTTGATGTCTTCAAAAACCATGTTTTGGAGGTGTCTCAGGAAGACTGAAATAAATTTTTTGACAAATGGTTCAAACGAATGCAAAAGTATATTGATCATAAATGAGAATATTTTGAAAACAATAAAGCAGTTTTCAATCAGAAATTACTTTGTTTTAATTATTAGGCTCAAAATATAAATAGTGCCCCTCGTAGACCCAACCAGAGGCCTCTTTATCAGGCTTGAGGTTGTTTTATGTGCCGTAAATCTACGACACACGACCACCGGCTTTACTTCCCATCCGTAGGAAGCCATGCTAAGGATTTTTATGCCCGAAAAAAATCCATCGCCCTCCGCCAGGTTTGCACCCTTGACCTCGGGAACCTAGAGATTAGCTTAGTAACCACTACACTACGAATGACAACGGTTTTATGGGTGGAATTGCAGTATCCTCTCTACCTACTATGCACGAGGTAGAGAAGGTAAACATGGGACTTTTACATTTTCTAGGGTACAATAAAAAAATTTGGTTATATTTTAGTAAATAATACTTCCCATCGTTGTTGATCTGTGCCAGATGACTGACATGTGAGTCAAATAGTCGTTGTATCTGTTTTGTTCATTATATTCCACCAAAAGTGTTGAGTGGTAAAAGCCAGACACCTCGTTTGCTACAGAGAAGATACAAGTTGCTCGTGTTATACAGAGGAAGATGGTATGCTAATGATAGGAGGAAGGACCATAAAGTCCTGGATCTCTCTGACAACTCCGCGGTTATCTCTTACACGTGAGACTTTGAGGTAACGTAATTACAAACAGAGGACCCAGGTACTGCATAGTGAGAGCTTTTAGTATATTTCACTGCACCAACAGTGAACCTTTAATGCTTGTAGTGCTCGGCTATTTTAATTTCTCTGGACAGCTCACAATGTATTTTTACACCTCTACCACTAAACTGTAATAAGTAGAAGTATTATATTCTATCTAAAAGTCTAGGTTATACAATGGTGAAAGTGTCGTCCTCCGTGGTGTAGTGGTTGCTAATCTCTAGTTCCCGAGGTCGCGGATTCAAACTCGGCGGAGAGCGATGGATTTTTTTCGAGCGTAAAAGTCCTCAGCAAGGCACATAAAAGACCCTCAAGCCTGATAAAGAAGCCTCTGAGCAAAATTACCGGTCTTTCACGCCCAATATAGAACGGAACGCTAAGGACCGCAGCAGTTAGGGAGCATCCATAAAAAAACTCAGTTTTTTTAACCGAGAGGGGCACCTCGTGCACAGCTTCCTACATAGATCTATTGTGGCTATCACCCCCAGGAGGAAGGGATGAAGTGAAGGAATAACAGGAGACTACAGGTCGAAGGAAGACGGGACCACAGGAGCGCACGGAACAGTTTCAGGCTCTAAGACCCGTCCTACTACAGGAGCTGCATTGAGAGGTTGTGTCCTTTGAGCACACATCCGTGACATCTGTTCGGCACCGGCCATACGTCACGAAACCTAGAAGAACACCTGAAAGATTAGGAAGAAACGGAGTGACAGGGAAATGATGAAAAGAAAATTGTAGTAAATGAGAAACAACCCCAGCATTCGGACCAGGGAAAACCACGAAAAAACCAAGATCATGCTGGACGGTCGGAAGGTATCGAACCCGGGACTTCCCGAATTCGAGTTTCACGCTTTACTGCGGTGCCAACCCGCTCGGTGTATTCTACCTGAGAATTCACTATCGTAATTGCACCAGAAATGCACATTTTTGGTCCACTGACACCCAGAGTAAGCTTTTAGAAAAAGGGCGTGTGCGCATGCCTGTTGTATGTATGTCTATGAACAACAAAAACTAACAGTTCGAAGTGTTGCATTTACATGACGTTCTCTACTGAGTTTACTACAAACTTTTCTTACAAAACCCTATTCTTCTATTTACTTTCTTATATCAAGATAAATCTGATTACACACATTTCGTTACAGCAGGCTAAAGCGATAGTCAGATTTTTAAAATGCGGATTCATATGAGATGGCTTTGAAACTCCATGCCCTTTGCATGACCGCGGGAAAAGACTAACTGCGACTTACCACTTGAAGTATGTGCATTTGAAAATTCAAACTAATAATAAAAAATATCTCAGAAATGGTCAAAAAACAAACATTTTTATTTGACATAAATTATGTGTTTTAATGAGATCTACAACTTTTGGGAAGTAACATTTTGTCTATCCCTTAGGGTTTATCGCTTATACCAAGATAATTCAGAATGAAGAGAACTTCACAGACTGTTCACAGAAAATTCAATAAATATATTTCATTTGTCATACAAGTATCTTAAACATATGCTATTTTAATCAAAATTGTTTAAGCACTTTTTGAGAAAATAAAAAATAACGAACATTTTTGCATCTAAATGCTAGTTTGGGTTGGGGAGTTTTCTTGAAAATCTTTATATAGTTGCTGAACTTAAATACCAAGTTTGGTATTCAACAGACTTTTTGTTTTTGAATCATGGTCTTCATAGACAGACACACACATACACAAATTCATACATATCACACACATTTACAGATCTTTTTTTAAATGAATTTTTTTGAAATCTAGGAGTTTCAAAACGTGTATTTCCGGTGAAATCTTAGTATCGAAGTTTTGGATGGAACGCAATACTTCCACTACTTGCTAAGGTGAGTAGTGGAGAAAAGTGAAAAGAGTTTGTGATAATCAGGCATAGGAATTCTTAATAAGTAGCTAGTTGGCTTCAAATTACAAGCGGTCATTGTCACATTGATGTTACAGATCGAACTAGGAAATTTATTTATTTATTATCAGTGAAAGTTGATCTGAAATAAAAAAGCTCATGCCTCGGCTTTCTCTCCCATAGGCCCAAGTTTGACAAGAAAAAATTATTTACAAATTAGAATGATTCACTAATATCTTTAGTGCGGTTCTCCGCGCAGATACATGTAGTCTAGGTGCGACGCAAAGTTTATTATCCCGACCCATCCGCGCTTGTGTTGATACATTGACGAAGGAATACAGTGTGTTCTTTCCATTAGTTCTCTAACTCCATACAGCGCGGTGTGTGTTAATTATCCCTAAACTTAATTGAGGAATAAATGTGTTAATTATGAATGATCCAGCTGCTGGAATGTCTGAATGTGTAAGTTATGTGTATCGTTTACGCCAATTCAGTAATATTCCTTTTATAAGGACGTATTATAAATATGTGTCAAGATTTACTCTATATCTGAAATAACAATTTCTTAAAGTTTGGCGCAATATGAAAAGTATTTGTAATAAAGTCTCTTATGTTCAAGGTTTGCCTACGTTCTCATATGAAAACTCTTAAAAAAATGACAAATGTTGTATGTTTAATTCTTGGTATTATGCACTTCACTCCTCAGTTCCGAATCCAATATTCCGATTCTTGAGAAATACGGCTTCATTTCCCTTGTTGCAACCTTGCACACATTTACCGCAGCGTCTGGCATATTATCAGGCCGCAAATCGTTGAGCGGAAGACAGACTAAAGTCAGTCGTTCCAATTTTAAAACTTTATAACTTTGTTATTTTTCCCCGGGGAATATGGAACCAATGAGAGAGAAAGCCGAGACAGAGTACTTTTGTTTTTGATTTTTTCACTACAAAAATCGCAGCCCATTCTGCGACATCAATGTGACAATGACCCCTTGTTAGCTACACTCAAATTATTATGGGGCTATGTCAGTTGTGTCCATGTAAGCATGTTTACGAAAAATCAGTACGTCAGTTGCGTCTGGGATTTTTAAAATATATACGTCAGTTCGTCCACAGCTACCTGCTTGGCTAGATTGGATAGGTTTAGGTTCTTCGATAACACACAGCCAAACACTATAGAACGCGTTCTGCGACAAAACACAACAAAGCACTGTTTAAAACGCTTTCTGTTACGTCATATACAGCATAAAGGCCAAAATGAACATACGTAATAGTTCTCATTCCAAGCTGTGCACGAGCCATGGTCGATGACAAGTGAGAAGGGGAAGCCTTTATTTTTAACCAACATTTTTAACCTACTAACTGTTTCAACCTTACAAATTCTTTGTTATTGTTTTCTATTTTTACTTTCTCTACTACGTATAGTAAGTAGGGGAAGTAAGGTATTCCACCCAAAAATTCGATACCGAGATTTCACCGGAAATACATGTTTTGAGACCCCCTGAATCCAAAAAAAGTATTTTTGGAAACATTGCCGTGTGTGTGTCTATGTGTGTGTGTGTGTGTGTGTGTGTGTGTGTGTGAGTGTGTCTGTCTGTGAACAGCATAACTCAGAAACGAACAGTCGGATAAACACCAAACTTGGTATTTAGGTTCAGTATCTTCCAGAGATGCGACACAAAGGTTTTCAAGAAAATCCCCCCAACCCAGATTACCCTTTACGTGGAAGATTTTTCGAAATTTTAATTTTCTCAAAAACGGCTCTAACGATTTTGATTAAAATATCATATGTTTAAGATATTTTTCTGACAAATAAAATGTATATCTTGAATTTTCTGGGAATGTCTCCAAAAGTATTCCTCATTGTGAACGACTTTTACATAACTGGTAAACCATAAGAGATAGACAAAATTTTACTACACAAAAAATGTAGATCGCGTTAAAATACACACTTTATGTCATATACATTTTTTTGTTGAGTG
The DNA here is from genome assembly GCA_030765065.1 of Deroplatys truncata. NCBI lineage: Eukaryota > Metazoa > Arthropoda > Insecta > Mantodea > Mantidae > Deroplatys > Deroplatys truncata. The sequence goes on along the minus strand of CM060980.1, from coordinate 124,408,076 downwards.
AACCATTTTCGAGATATTGCTTGTTATTCCCTTAAATTTTCCAATACTTATACTTTTTCTCAAATTCGTTATTCATTTTTTTATGTCCTGGACTTGCAAAGAGAATGGAATGCGACACATAGCAACCAGCGCTTAAAAGATTTGACTATCGCTTATAACCTACCATATTCCCCTTGCATCTACAAGAAAATTAGCAATAAGATTGACATCTCGATATCTCGATTAACATGAAGCATATGGAGAATAAGCGTTTGTAAAAATAGTTTGTACAAGAGTAGAGAAAGGCATGTGAGTGTAACACATCAGATTCTTTTTGTTAACTCGTTTTCAGTTCTTAGATTTGTATGGATAACACAATGTAATCTAACACAATTTCATCCACTTTTGGGGTTTGAATTAAAAATATTAAGACAATCCTAAGTCTGCAAAATGGGCAGCAAAATGTTGTTTGTGCCAGAAATTGAAAATACTGGGACTAATAATCAAACCTTTCAGAGACGCAACTGACGTATAAAACTGACCGCGGGACGCAATCACCGGTCACCGATTATCATCACTACAAAGTACGTAAACAACAGCAGCCAAGATACACTTACAGGCAGGTAAAAACCGGTTTGAGTGCTGTGTGCAAACTCCAAAAGGCTGTACGAGGTATGGGGGACGGTTTGTTATCTGCGACCTTCCTGTCTATATGTCAGCAACAGTTCAACCTTTTTTCCTTCCGTTCTGGCTTTAATGCTTATAAATTCGTAGGCCTGGTTATAATAATTGCTGTTAATATCCTGTGTGTGATGAATTGATGAAAATGAAAGTTTTTTTGTTAATAAGTATTTATGTTAATACTTGTAAGTTTAATTTTAATTATTTTGTGATAGTAAGAGTACAGTTTTTTACGAGGCTATCAGAAGCTGTCAATAGCATAATATACGGTAACCAGAACATTCTGGAATCTAAATTTTACCCCGTTTTTTAGCGTTTTAACCTCTTCCCATGTGTATGTTTTTAACGTGTTTAACCCGTCACTAAATATAATATTACGCCCCTCCCAAAAATAGAAACAGATCATCTCTTTTCCTCTGTTTTCATAGAAAGCGCTATATCTTCATTCATGCTTTTGCAAGTGGGGAATTTCAATGGCATGACTGCCGTAATTGCCAGGTTAAATAATAACCACACATGTATGACCCACATCGTAGCACGCAGGATGACGCAATGGGACATACACATGCCTACAGAAAGTTGCATGTTTCACTATCACCAAGATCCTCCCCAAGGGGACGTTACAATTGCCACTTTTTGCCTCAAACGCAGAGTTCCATTACAACACTCGTTAGGTAATTTTTTTTTCCGCTGCCGGAAATTCTGTCCGTTTAATTTCAGCCAGTTTAGTCTGTCTTTCTGTGGTTCTTTGTTATGATGGCAACTAATGAGACACGTAAAGGAGTTTGGGCTATTATGAGGAGTGTAAAACATGATGGATGTCGTCGTAAAGCTGCAGCAAAATTAAAAATGCGATACTGTAAAGTACATCTGCACAGTTAGGAGAACTTTCGAACCATAGTCTTCAAACTTACGCTACTCAAGGCTCATATTTTAACGATAGAATGGTTTGAGGGCACATTTAAAAAAAACACTCTGTTGCTAACTTAACCTACTCATTAACTAAATTTAGTTTTTCTAGATACAAGCTAAAAGAGAAAATGAGATCAATTTAATAGTTGCTTAGAAAGCAAAAATTGATTTTTTCGACGATAGTTTTGTATACACCTCCCGTTCACCTGTCAAAATGAAATTTCTTGCATTCAGTGCTGGTAACCTATCCTAGCTGCGTGTTTTGTCTATTTTATTGCACTATGTACATGAACTATATTATCTCCTCTTACTTTTGATATGCCTTTTATTGCAGTTGGAATATAATAATATTTTATAATTAAAATTGTATAACTTACCATTTAAGTCTTACTAGGAGTTTACTTCCTTTTTACTTTCTCTACTACGTATAGTAAGTAGGAGAAGTATTGTATTCGACCCAAAAATTCGATACCGAGATTGCACCGGAAATATATGTTTTGAGACCCCCTGAATCCAAAAAAAGCATTTTTGGAAACATGTCCGTGTGTGTGTGTGTGTGCGTGTGTGTGTCTGTGAGCAGCATAAGTCAGAAACGAACAGTCGGATAAACACCAAACTTGGTATTTAGGTTCAGTATCTTCCAGAGATGCGACACGAAGGTTTTCAAGAAAATCCCCACCCCAGATTACCCTTTACATGGAATATTTTTCGAAAATTTTAATTTTCTCAAACTTGGCTCTAACGATTTTGATTAAAATATCATATATTTAAGATATTTTCATGACAAATGAAATGTATATCTTGAATTCTCTGGGAATTTCTCCAAAAGTATTCTTCATTGTGAACGACTTTTGCATAACTGGTAAACCGTAAGAGATAGACAAAATTTTACTACACAATAAATGTATATTGCGTTAAAATACACAATATATGTCATATACATTTTTTTTGAGTAAAGCATTTTCAAGATATTGCTTGTTATTCCCTTAAATTTTCCAATAGTTTTTCTAAAATGGGAATTCGTTATTCATTTTTTTGTCCTGGTAATGCAAAGAGAATGGAATACTCCACATAGCAACCAGATCTTAAAATATTTGACTATCGCTTAAAACCTACCAATTCGATATCTCGATTAACATGAAGCATATGGAGAATAAGGGTTTGTAAAAATAGTTTGTACAAGAGTAGAGAAAGTCATGTGAATGTAACACGTCAGATTTGCCTGTTATTTATTTGTCATTTGTATGCTGATGAAACACACAACACGAAAATACGCGACTCAGCTTCCTTTGCTTGTTTCGATGTGTATCTTAGCAACGCTGGTCCCAGGTGCGAAACATGGTGTTAATGTTCTGACTCTCATCTCCTGTGGTTTTTTTTTCATAAATTAATTCAAACCCGTAAAGTAAGCAAAATGCTAGTTGATGCAACAAGACAACTGTATACAGTTTTTTTCTGTAGTACATTCCACCCCTTTCCGCCGCTAAAAGCATCCCTAGCTACTTGCATTAGCCATTAGAACTAACGTATTTACTTCTACCACAGGCGCGAGGAAATTTCTAGGCATCTTTTGAGGTAAAGTAGAAGAAATTAAAAAGTCTGCATTTACCCAACAGCTTCTAAAAGCGTAGCGGCGCTTCTTAAAGCTGTTTTACCAAAGGAAATGTTTGTTTAAAATAGTTCAAGAATTAAACTTAAATCCCAATTTAAGATATCTCTCAAGTTTACTAAACATATAAAAGGGCTTATGAATTTTTACACTTTTACTCCTGCTTACTAAAAAGCATTGTATTTTACCCAAAGATTTGATAATGAGATACCTGTGTATGCATGACATTAGCCATGCAAAACAAATTTAAACTCATTCGCTTCTGCGCTGTTTGCATGCACATCGTTGCGAGCTTTCCCTCGAGTAATAGGCGGAGAGAGCCCTCCCTAGCCACTGGAGCTTAGAACTCTATTTGGGCCATGTCAGTGTGCCCATTGTGTGTTACACCACATGTTTACAGTAGGAATAGACGTGAATACCCAGCCTACTTTACAGGAGCAACTATAATTATTACTATTCCAACAGGAATTAAAATGTTTAGTTGACTTGCAACAATACATGGAACAAAAATACTTTATAGTGCAGCATCGTGGTCCCCTGGCAGGAAGAGTTGAAGGGGAGACCCGAAGGGCGACCACATAGGGAACGCAAGCTGTTGGAAAACGCCGAAAGCCAACTGTGACACACTTACCCCCCTTATAGTACTCTCTGGTTACATTTGGTGACATTCCGTCTGTTCAGGTGACATCAATACCAGCAACTGTTCCTAAAGGGAACGCAAGCTATTGGAATTGAAGAAGGTTTATTTTAGGAGTTGCATTGTAGTTCAACTGATGGGGAGCCGAACTTGAAGTAGTTGCAACCACGTATGGTACAAAGTTCCGGTGGCCTTCGCTCCAACTTTACTTTCAACTTTATATTTTAATGTTTCTTTAATATTATATATTTAGGTTTGCCTCGGCTGCGTCAGTATTAATTAGTAGAAACATGTATCTCTGAACAAGGTGTGGTGCGGCTGAAGAATGTGGGCTTACACAAATTATAATTTTTACTTCCCTCCATTTATTAATCCTTCACTGTTATATAGAGAGCTGTGAGATTATTTATTAATTACTTGCACTTTTAACACATAAACTTTATAGGAATGCTGTCTACTAGCAACTGACTTCTGAATTTGTACAATTTGCGCTATTTCAGTTTCTGATTGGCTAATCTTACTCCAATAGAATACTTCTATATAACTTTTTAGCCTTTCTAGTTGTTGATTAGACATTTATAAATTGTCTAAAAAAATTGATTATTGTTGCTCCAAGAATTACCAGTAGCATTATTAAACTTTCCAGTTCATTATTGCCTCAAGGTTAACTCATTGTTACCTCATTGTTAGAAACTTTTGACCTATATTCCCACAGCTCCAACATTATTAAATTACATAATACATTCACATAATATTATTAAACTTGTACGTAATAATATAAACATAATACAATGACTGTTACATATATTTTATATGTTATTTATACACATATTGCTTTAAGGCGGGCTGTCATTATATTTTGTTATATAATTAGACTGAAATGACTTAAGTGTTAAAAACACTGCCTCGGAATTCACCAAAAGCCAACACTGACATATTGTTATACACCGGGGTGAGGCCGAAAGGTTTTGCAGCTAAAATATTAAATGTGGTTATCTCGGCATAAACATTGGGGGGTCGTAACTACAGAGACATACGAGAGATACCAGGAACTTGCCGCACAAAGCTAAAGTGGGCGTGGGATATATATATATATATATATATATATATATATATATATATATATATATAAATAATACATAAAGATTCACATTTAACTCTGGTTTATTATAAAGTTACCTTGGTGCTGCTACATCATTTCCAAAAGGTTGCAGACAAACACTGGGGGAGATGCCCCACACTCATACGGACCACGCACGCTACATACATCCGCACACTCTGAACATATACACCAAACTGACTCTAATGGTGACGCCACGCTCTCAGACAAAGAGGCTCTTCCCTCAACTTGCCTTCATCCCCCTTGACTAGGAATTGGAGGGCAATATGCCGCGCCGGACAAGAATTCAACTCACAAACGGAGTGATTAGTTCAACAATATCATTATACACAGCAATAATAAGTCTGACACGACAATGCAAACACATACGCTACAATATTTCCACCATAATGTGCTCTCTGGTTACTTTTGGTGTCATTCTGTTTGTTCTCTTGATATCAATACCAGCTAAAATATACGCATGATAAATATATAGTCGTAGTTGACGTTGATTGCAGCTGTTACGTTGGCGATACATGCATTATCTTGCAGGATGTCAACTGTTGTTTAAAGCAAATAATTCTTGGTTGGGTAGAGGCCGTTGTGTTACACCTGTGCGATTATTTGAATATGTTTTAAGTGCTCCACACCTTTTAATTGCTTTTACAACACAATTCCCCATTAAATACATGTTTAGCACTGGGAAGTGATTTAATGAACTTGTGTCATTTAAAGCAAGATTTGGTTTACTAACTGACTTGAAACTAGTATTTTTATTGTAAGGTTAAAAGTACTTTGGTTAAGTGTAAAGTCAGTCACTTTGAATTCTTAGAAACTGCTATTAAATTGTTTCTCCAATAGCAAGGACGGGGTACCTAACTATTCCAAGGTAACACGTATGCACGTTATCTCAAATAATAAATTCTGCAGCTGGCATTAATCGTTTCAATTATATTAAGCAGAACGCTTGAAAAAGTTAAGCAGTTGTAATATGAAGGCTACTTTACAAACAGCTGACTGTTGTCTCACCTCACCTGTATACTCCTACACACCTACAACAAAATGTGTATTAAAGCAACTTCTTGTGAATATTTATCAGGATTAGCATTAAACTTGTGTTACAGCATTTTGTAGAATAGTTATCAGAGTAAACGAAGTGTGACTGTTACAATCAAAGTTTTATGCAGGGGTCCTAAGACACGTATTTCCGGCGAAATCTCGAAATCAAACTTTTGGTCGAATGCGAAATTTCCTCTGTCCTTACGACGGAAAATAAATAGAAAAAAGGTACTTAGAATACATTAAGCTTCTTTTTCTTTTGTGCTGTACGTCCTCAGTAACGGAAGACATTTTCTTGAATATATGGGAGACATAAATGTGCAGATGACTCGAGGCATTTTTACGACGGAGCTGCAGGCAGTGTAAAATAGTAACGGTGAAAAATACACATCTGTCAGCGAATGTGGAAACCACTGTCTCAGATATGACGCTCATTTGTCTAGCTAGAGCTTTCTCTCGTTCCCCCTCCCCCTACAAAAGCCATGGTATGTCCAATTTGTCTTCTGTTTCTTGATGTTAGTAATAATAGCATTGTACTTCGAGAAGGTTTATAATTTAAAAATATCTCATTTATACAGTTGCAACAAATTCAGTAAGAAATGACAAACGTAAACAAATTAACCGGAGGTGTGTTGCGATAAGAAAAGCGTTTCAACTCGAACAAGACCATGCACAATGATGACAAAGTGTGCAAAATGTTACGAATATGTAACGAATAGCTTGGTAGATACGTATACCAGTTGGCCTAGCAGCCCCGTATTTCACGTGTGCAGATAACCCTTCTTACTTTAAAAGAGTTGCAGAACTCAACGGGGAAATTCCAAGTAAATGCAGGTCAGTGAGGCACTGGCGCAGTAGTGTGATCGGTCTTCGTTCTACTCCTCTTGCTTATCAGCGAAAACATTGAGAGGTACTTCCCAGTCTTGCACTAGAGAGTACAGTCCGTGATGATAGACAAGAACAGTGCAAACAGACCGTAAACAGTTCTTAGAACGTTTTCCTCTTCAGTTACAGAGACTTTATTTTCGAAGGAATAAACTCAGTTTTTAGATTGCCAAATAACTAGAATGTCTTTTTTTAACCCGTCAGTATCCACCCATTGCTATTTTTACTTTCTCTCCTACGTATAGTAAGTAGGGGAAGTATTGCATTCCAACCAAAAATTTCGATACTGAGATTTCACCGGAAATATATGTTTTGAGACCCCTGAATCCAAAAAAAAATCATTTTTGGAAACATGTCCGTGTGTGTGTCTGTGTGTCTGTCTATGAACAGCATAACTCAGAAACGAACAGTCGGATAAACACCAAACTTGGTATTTAGGTTCAGTATCTTCCAGAGATGCGACACAAAGGTTTTCAAGAAAATTCCCCCACCCCAGATTACCCTTTACATGGAACATTTTTCGAAAATTTTAATTTTCTTAAAAATAGCTCTAACGATTTTGATTAAAATATCATATGTTTAAGATATTTTCATGACAAATAAAATGTATATCTTGAATTTTCTGGGAATGTCTCCAAAAGTATTCTTCATTGTGAACGACTTTTGCATAACTGGTAAACCATAAGAGATACACAACATTTTACTACACAAAAAAGTAGATGCGTTAAAATATACAATTTATGTCATATACACTTTTTTTGTTGAGTGAACCATTTTCGAAATATTGCTTGTTATTCCCTTAAATTTTTCAATAATTTTCTCAAATGGGAATTCGTTATTCATTTTTTTGTCTTGGATATGCAAAGAGTATTAATCTGTGGCAAAGGAAATGGTGCTGCACCTAGCAACCAGCTATTAAGAGATATGTATGTGCTTAAAGGCTACTGTATTTCTATATTGCCCTTGTAAATATATATTCCCCTTACATCTACAAGAAAATTAGCAATAAGATAGAGTCTGCAAATGTTTATCTGGATTAACATGAAGTAGATGGAGAATAAGCGTTTGTAAAAATAGTTTGTACAAGAGTAGAGAAAGTCATGTGAGTGTAACACATCAGATTTTTTGCATTGGAACAATTGCTCATCAGCAATGATGTTCACTTGTTTTACAAGTAATACTTTGGGTAATTACTTTAACTTCACACCGCGCACACACACATACACACACACACACACATTCACACTCTTATTCATACTTCCAGACTCTAGAGAGAATGAGGAATAATCTTGGCTAAAGAAAATCCCCACCCTCCAGCCGGGAATCAAAGCCGGGATCTCTGAATTGGAAGGTTAGCATGATAACTAACAGTCATAAAGGCATATATATCAAACGGTTAAAGTGCCATAACGTAAACCATGCAAACATGAGAGTATGTAGTGTTTCATTGCCATTTCTTTACCTTATTATCATTATTATTATTCACCTAGTAAAATAAATCAAAGCATTAAAGCGTCCGATCGCGCGTAGATTAAAAGTAAACAGAATAGAAACAAACTAGAGCGTAGGCAGGTCATAGCTTTAGTAATGTAAAGAACGTTATGGATGCTTTGCCTAACTCTACAGGTTTGTTTTACTCAACGCGATTTCAAAGTCATTAATAGAGCTACGGACATACTGTTTATTTCAGGGTACATTTGAATCAAGAGTACCCTGGGTGCTGCATCTGTCGAGGCAGCCCCTTATCTTGGCCACCAATATCTCCTAATCTAACCTCATTAGATTTTTGCAATGGGCCCATATCAAGAATATTGTTTTTCAAACTGATCCTCCCAATATAGAGATCTTATGTTAAAGGATCTGTGCATCTGTCACACCAGCGGTACTCAGAAACGTCCATATGGATGCACGGAGAGGATTTAAACACTATATTAGTCAACAAAAGCAAAATTTCGAACACCTATTTTATGAGTGAAATCAGCGTAACAGTACCGTTAGATGATTATGATGATGCTAATATTATAATAATAATAATAATAATAATAATAATAATAATAATAATAGCAAGCGCACAAATTCCAGTTCGTTTTGTTTATTTTTTTTTAGTTTAGTCTTATTTATGGACGCTCTTAACTGTATTGGTCCTTAGCGTCCCATTCTATATTGGGCGTGAGATAAACATTTGCAGAAATTATCGTATTGCTAGTTTTCTTTTAGGTATAAATGGAACATGGTAGACTTAAAGCGATAGTCAAATCTTTTAAGAGCTGGTTTCTATGTGGAGCATTCCATTCTCTTTGTATGTCCAGGAAATAAAAGAAAAAAAGAATAAGGAATTCCCATTTGAGAAAAAGATAAGTATTGGAAAGTTCAAGGAAATAACAAGGAATATCTCGGAAGTCTTTCACTCTACAAAAAAAGTATATGGCATTGTGGGTTTTAATGAGCTCTAAATTTTGTGTAGAAAAATGTTCTCTATCTCTTCCGATTTACCAGTTATATAAAAGCCATACAGAAAAAAGAATTTGGGAACATTCCCAGAAAATTCAACATATGCATTTTATTTGTCATGAATATATCTTAAATATATATTTTAATCAAAATCGTTAGGCCATTTTTGAGAAAATCAAAGTTTTCGGAAAATGCTCCATGCAAAAGGGTAGTCTGGGGTGGAGGATTTTCTTGAAATCTTTCTGTCGCATCCTTGGCAGATACTAAACTCAAGTACCAAGTTTGGTATTTATCCGACTTTTCGTTTTTGAGTTATGCTGTTACCGCTCGCCTTTCACCCAAGCGGCCCGGGTTCAATCCCAGGGACCCACATGTGGGATTTGTGGTTTGGGTTTTCTCCGGGTTCTCCGGTTTCCCCCGCCATAAATTCCACCAACTGCTCCATCATCACCTTTCCTTTCATCCGTTTCACCATCATTTCGTTTCATCTACTTTCTTCCTCCCAAACCAGGCATCGGGCTGATCACCCATCCTGGATATTCTGTCTGATCCATGAGTGTCTGCTCCACGGGCCTCTGACCCCAGGCACCCGCCTGTAAGTTCTGGGGGGTGTAAGTCCTACATAAGAGGTGGTTAAATAGAGAAAGAAGAAAGAAGAAGTTATGCTGTTCACAAACACACACACACACACACGGACATGTTTCCAAAAATACTTTATTTGGATTCAGGGGTCTCAAAACATGTATTTCCGTGAAATTTCGGTATGGAATTTTTGAGCGGAATACAATACCTACTTCCTCTAATTACTATACGTAGTAGAAAAAGTAAAAGGCTATTTCTGACTTCAGGATAGACTATTATACACGTTAATGCCTATAAAATTACTCATCCAAATTTAAAGGCTACCAAAGAAATGTATTGCAGTTTTATGTATGTTTACATTAACCGCTGTTAAACCTGCTTATTGTACGGTTGCATAATGCTGTGCAGTACACTCAGAAAAATTTGCAAATAGTCCTTGATATATCGTTTAAATCATATTTACTAATTCATGCCACTCCACCCATGTCTTCCATTCCAATTCCAAGAATAGAGAAGATAAAGGTTGCAAATTAATCCGTAATCCTTAGGTCTCTGGCATCTCATGTTCAGGTTCCCATAGAGAGAGGGAGAGACAGAGAAAGAGAGACCCTCGAGCAATATCTCGAAAATGGTTCACTCAACAACAAAAAATGTATATGACTTAAATTGTGTATTTTAAGGCGATCTACAATTTTTGTGTAGTAAAATTATGTTTATTTCTTATGGTTTACCAGTTATGCAAAAGTCGTCACAATGAAGAATACTTTTGGAGACATTCCCAGAAAATTCATGATATACATTTGATTTGTCATGAAAACATCTTAAACATATGATATTTTAATCAAAATCGTTAGAGCCATTTTTGAGAAAATTAAAATTTTCAAAAAATGTTCCATGTAAAGGGTAATCTGGGGTGGGGGGATTTTATTGAAAACCTTCGTGTCGCATCTCTGGAAGATACTAAATCTAAATACCATGTTTGGTGTTTATCTGACTGTTCGTTTCTGAGTTATGCTGTTCACAGACACACACACACACACACACACACACACACACGGACATGTTTCCATAAATGCTTGTTTTGGATTCAGGGGGTCTCAAAACATATATTTCCGGTGAAATCTCGGTATCGAATTTTTGGATGGAATACAATACCTCCCCTACTGACTATACGTAGTAGAGAAAGTAAAAATTTACTTGCGCCGTGTTGTAGTTGGACCGTAATATTCGGGTGCCCAGTCACGGAATGCACATAGTTCGAGTCCACCCATGTACAGTGTCCACTCATTATCGTGAGGATTTGAGGACAGGTCACGGGAAATACGGTGCTGACCACATCATCTCCCGGTATCTGCCGTGCGTAGCTAGCATGCGGTCGGCAGTCGGGTTTGTCGGCTCAGGCCTTTCAGGGCCGTCGAGCTGCAGATTATTTGATTGCAACCAAGAGCAAGCAAATTTACGACTTTGGTGATTTACGTTTAATAATCGATATAATAATCTATTCCCCCTATTCTGAACCATTACTAATTCACAGGTATTAGTTATATGTTATAAAGCAATGGAGGGGTCAAACCCTCGGAGATTTTCACTTTTTGAAGGCACATTTTTGGGACACTACACTGTTCCAAAATCGAGTGTTTACTTGGCCGGAGAATTTAGGTGTGGCCGTGAAACTGTAGAGAACGAAGATCATGCTCGACTTGAAGGTCAAGTCTCACCGATGACAATAGCCGTACCGTACGAGACGGTGTTTTTTTTGACTACAAACTAGTTTTACTCATTGATTTTCCCATCAGAGATGTCATCTTTCTCCAAGACAACGCTAAGTCTCACACTGTGAATTTGACAAGAGATACATTGGAGGACTTACACTGGGAAATCCTTGAACACCCTCCCTATAGTCCAGACTTGTCCCCGAAGTATTTTTTGTTTGCACCCATGAAGGAATTGCTTGGAGGGCAACGATTCGAAACCAGTGAAGACGTTGAGGAGCATGTGCGCAAATGGTTGATGACAAGTCCCCCAACTTTTTTTGAACAAGAAATATTCAAGCTTGCAAATCGTTGGCAAAAGTGTGCAGAGCGTGAAAGAAGCTATGTAGAGAAATAGAAAAGGTCTCATTTGTCTATATGTTTAATCAATAAACGTATAAAAAATTACTGTTTATATTTGAATCACAGTAGTACCATTAATATGAAAGTAATTCTTCTATCCGTTCCACCTGAAGCGTGGTAAATGGGTGCCTAGAACCGCTTTCAAACTAGGCAATAGTAAGTTGTTTACGTGCATGATTCGTAAATAACATCAGTTGCTTACACCACAAATAGATTATTTTGAGTAACGAGCTCATGCTGTGAAAAGAATAGCACATCTCTAAATATACTACTTTGGTTTCGAGTGAGATAGGTGTTTAGCTACACACTTGGGAAGCTAACTTGAGAAAGTGTTTTGTTTACGTAGTTGTACTGCCCCCTTTTTTAGAAATATTTACGTAATTTATTGTTACATAAGTTATTAGCCTCACGCTTGGGAAGCCGACTTGAATAAGTATTGTTCTTGGAGTTTACTTTGTTTAAGAAGTTCGCAACACGTTTTGGGCGTCGGTTTGAAGTTGTTGATTACGTAATAGTTACTGTTGTTACGCAATATGCTGCTACGTACGAGAAGCCGATTTTTGAAGATGAATTTTTGTTGTTACTCTTTACAATATAATATTTAACTTTGTTGTTAAAACTGCTTCTATATATATATATATTATTTATGTTTGAATTTTCCTGGCTGCGTCAGTATTGTTTTAGAGTCATGTATTTCTTAGACAGGGCGTGGTTACGACAAGAATGTAGGCTTACACAGATTTTTAGTTTAAATTCACTTCTTTTTATTAATCCTTGCCACAAATTAAATAGCACTACACTGATATTAAGAGCTGTTAGATTCTTTAATTTAAAACTTGCACTTTGTTATCACGTATACTTAATTTTCGTTACACACGAATACGTAATATTTCTTTAGAGAACACATCTTCCATCCGGTCACTACCAAGGTCTGCCAGCAACTGAACATATTTCAACCGCAAAAACCCGTAAGCTTCGGTATTTCAAGTATCTGATTGGCTAATCCTAGTCCAATAGAATACCTGCATTTAATTAAAGCCTTTTCAGGCTGTTGATTATTGGCTAATTTTAAACTGTCACAGAATTTACAGTATCGTTGCTCTAATAATGACTAGTAGCATTCAAACTCTCAAACTCATTATTGCCTCAAGGTTAACTCATTGTTACCTCATTGCTAGCAACGTTAAACGTATTATTCTCACAGCTCTTACATTATTAAAGTAAAATAATGCATTCACATAACATTTTTGAACAATAATATAAGCATTTCCAATGACTGTTACATACATTTTTATAAATTATTACATACATATTGTTTTAAGGCGGGCTGTTATTGAATTTACGTATCATATAATTTAATTGAAATTATTAAAGTATTAAAAATACTGCCTCACGAGAACGGTTAATGTTACGAAAAAATAATCGGTCACATACTAATTTATACCTTAAAGGACTACAGTTCTACTGTAGTTCTGTTTTTTATCCTTTGTTTCAATATTTAATAAAAATAAGACTTATCGGATTCTTTATTGAGAATTGAATATATGCATGCCAATATTTTAAGTTTTTGCCAAAATCTATACGAACGTTTTTAACAACCTAGCCTAAGATTTTTCCTATAAAAGATTGTAGAGAATTCTTTGCAAATCCTCGCTTTGCACATTTGCACGTTTAACTGGAGGAACTGATGAAAACTATTATTCTTTTTGGCAGATGAAGTTATTTTTTGTGTAAACAAATTCCTGAAAACCTAAAGAGTGTAACATTAAATTTTATTGCTCTGGAATAACTATAACAAACTTTCTACACCCATTTTGTATCAAACACACACAGTAAGCATTTCTCGCTTAGTAAACATATTCTTAAAAAATCAATTTACCTAGGCGGCTTAAATGCAGTGCATATATTCTACAATGTATTTGTTAGACAGCATGTCTAAAACAGTGCATACGAGCTAAAACTTTTAGATCATGTGAAGAAGTTATTTTGTTGTGTTGTTATTTGCCCCACGCTTTGGGAGCCAATTTGAAGGTTTGTTAGTAGTATTAGTCCCGGATGAGCCAATTGGATTAACGATAATCCTGCCGCTAGGGGCGCTAGTGTCGCTGCGTGCGACGGCGGCGGGAAGTTTGAAAAGCGCCATGAGCGGTAGGATTATCGTTATTGCAATTGGTTCATCCGGGACGAGTTAAAAGAATTGAGGATTAGGGTAAGATGGAGGAAAAACAGGAAGTGACGTGGAGTGTTTTGATTGGTTCGTTAATTCGGGTGGAAGATGAAGGAAGGAAGATGAAAGAGTATGGAGGTCACGTGATGGAGAGGAGCGGGGTGGCGAGGTGTTGTCTGTGCGGAGGTCGGGACTGAAAGAGGGAAAAGATGGGGAGCGAGGGATAAAAAGTATAACAGAAAGTGACGTGTGAAGTTGTGATTGGTGGGAATAAGAAGTGATGTTATTGGTGGAAAGGAACAAATGAAAGTTGTTGATTGGTAAGAATAAGAGAGATTATGATTGGTGGAAAGAAAAAGGTGTGGGAGTGGGGTATGTTGGAGGTGATGGGAAAGGTAAGTTTTGCTAGCAACAAGATTTGCAAAAGCCTGTCGAGAACTGATCAGCAATTTTTGAACGTTGGATGGTAGTTTTCTTGAGTGGATAGAGAGATGGGGCGATATGAGATGCGGTGGCGAAAATGGGAACTAAACAAGATGGTTGAGACAAGAGGTTTAAGGACGAGGAAATTTGGAGGTTAGTGGTGAACATGGCGGTCGCAAGAGGAGGGGGGCAAGGAGACGCGGTGGTGAGAATGGGAACTAAAAGAAGAGGAGGTAGCAAGAGCTTAGAAGAGCAGATTTTGAGGTTAAAATAGTGGGAACTAAAAATGGCGGAGGGTCTGCGACAAGGAGATACGGTGAGAACTAAACAAGATGGCGGACGCAAGAGGAGGGTAAGGAGATTTGAGGTTACAGTACCAAAACACGAAAGGATATATTCCTACGCCAAGCAGGCCCGAAAAATAATTATGCGTGTGGTACTTACCTGTTACTGGTGTGGATGCGTCACCAAAAGCGCAGCAGCTTCACGCGATGCGAAAAGATAAAAGCAAACTGTTTTTGAAAATGCTTAACCAGCTTTAAGATCAACTAACATCACTACGCACTGATATACCTAGGTTTATTAAAGCGGTACAGACGCCCTTTGCACAGACGTAATTTAACTATACCAAAAACCTGGTACTGGACCATCGTGATGGTCGCTAGCGTACGTAGGAGCAGGGTTCTCTTAGCCGGTCGAAAGCGGTCAAAAAAGTGTACGACGTAGGTGTTCACAGTAGCTGCTGTCGAGTCAACCGTCGAGGTGTGAATGAACGAGATTTGTTCTTGCCGGCAATCTGGTTGGGAGATGAGAGGCGCGGTGGTAAAAATGGGAACTAAATAAGATGGCGGAGGCATGAAGTTGAGGTTAAGGAGCGGTGAGGTGTTGTCTGTGCGGAGGTTGGGACTGAAAGAGGGGAAAGATGGCGAACGAGGGATAAAAAGTATAACAGAAAGGGACGTGTGAAGTTGTGATTGGTGGGAATAAGAAGTGATTTTATTGGTGGAAAGGAACAAATGAAAGTTGTTGATTGGTAAGAATAAGAGAGATTATGATTGGTAGAAAGAAAAAAGGTGTGGGAGTGGGGTATGTTGGAGGTGATGGAAAAGGTAAGTTTTGCAACCAACAACATTTGCAAAAGCCTATCCAGAACTCATCAGCAATTTTAAATAACTAGTGTTTCGGGGTTTTCTCTGGTTGGTAGACGAATGCAAGTTGTTTCTGCTTTTTCATAGGTTTTCCCAAAATTGAAAATGCATATATATTGTAACACAAATGTGTGCAGTGCAAAAGAAAATAAAAATTTAATAGGCACACAAACACACCCGTTACAGTTGCCATACTTATATTATTCGTCTTTTCCTTTTTTTCTTTTTTTCTTTTTTTTCGTTTTTTTTAAAAAATAACTAGTTTTTGGGGGTTTTCTGCGGTTGGTAAACGAATTCAAGCTCTTTCTGCTTTTTCATAGGTTTTCCCTGGTTGGTAGGCGTTTGCTGTAGTGGTTGACGAAGCCGTTTCTAATTTTCGAGGTTTTCTCAGGTTTTTAGTGGTTGCCCCTGCCCGGTAGGCAAATGATGAAGTTTTACCTTGTCGGCGCACGGATACTAGGCACATACTCGCACACACACACACACACATTTAATAGTAGCGTATAGCAAACTGTTTTTGAAAAATGCTTAACCAGCTTTAAGATCAACCAACATCACTACGCACTGATATACCTAGGTTTTTTTAAAGCGGTACAGACGCCCTTTGCACAGACGTAATTTAACTATACCAAAAACCTGGTACTGGGCCATCGTGATGGTCGCTAGCGTACGTAGGAGCAGGGTTCTCATTGCCAGTCGAAAGCGGTCAAAAAAGTGTACTATCTTGTTTTCATGGGTTTTCCAGATCGGTAGGCGTTAGAATACTCTTAGAGCTTTTTTCAGGTTTTTCGTGGTAGTCCCTGTCCGGTAGGCAAATGATGAAGTTTTTCTATAATGTCGTCGTTTTGGCTTGTGGCGCACGGATACTAGGCACATATTCGCGCACACACACACTATAATAGTAGCGTATAAAAAATTTAACAAACAAAATCTACACAATGACAAAATTGAAAATGTATATATATTTTAACACAAAAGTGTGCAGTGCAAACAATTTTCTAGCCACTAGTGAGTGTAAAATTGCGTTTACTTCACTTCCTTCAAACTGCTTAAAAATCATATAAATGGTTGTTTCACGTCATAATAAGCCTATATATACCAAGAATACTGAGTTTTTAAAAAGTCAAGAAATTGCATTTTCTAGCTCCTAGAGAGTGTAAAATCGCGTTTACTTCACTTCTTTCAAACTGCTTAAAATTCATATAAATGGATGTATCACCTCATAATAAGCCTCTATATACCAAGAATATTGAATTTTTAACAAGTAAAGAAAATCGATTTTCTAGCCCCTAGTGAGTGTTAAATCGCGTTTACTTCACTTCTTTCAAACTTCGAAAAAATCATATAAATGGTTGTTTCACGTCATAATAAGCCTATATATACCAAAAATACTGAGTTTTTAAAAAGTCAAGAAAATGGATTTTCTAGCACCTAGTGAGTGTAAAATCGCGTTTACTTCACTTCTTTCAAACTGCTTAAAAATCATATAAATGGTTGTTTCACGTCATAATAAGCCTATATATACCAAGAATACTCAGTCTTTAAAAAGTCAAGAAATTGGATTTTCTAGCTCCTAGTGAGTGTAAAATCGCGTTTACTTCACTTCTTTCAAACTGCTTAAAATTCATATAAATGGATGTATCACCTCATAATAAGCCTCTATATACCAAGAAAATCGATTTTCTAGCCCCTAGCGAGTGTAAAATTGCGTTTACTTCACTACTTTCAAACTGCTTAAAAATCATATAAATGAATGTATCACCTCATAATAAGCCTCTATATACCAAAAATACTGAGTATTCAAAAAGTCAAGAAAATCGATTTTCTAGCCCCTAGTGAGTGTAAAATCGCGTTTACTTCACTTCTTTCAAACTTCGAAAAAATCATATAAATGGTTGTTTCACGTTATAATAAGCCTATATATACCAAGAATACTGAGTTTTTAAAAAGTCAAGAAATTCGATTTTCTAGCCCCTAGTGAGTGTAAAATCGCGTTTACTTCACTTCTTTCAAACTGCTTAAAATTCATATAAATGGATGTATCACCTCATAATAAGCCTCTATATACCAAAAATACTGAGTATTCAAAAAGTCAAGAAAATCGATTTTCTAGCCCCTAGCGAGTGTAAAATCGTGTTTACTTCACTTCTTTCAAACTGCTTAAAAATC
Organism: Deroplatys truncata; assembly: GCA_030765065.1. Taxonomy (NCBI): domain Eukaryota; kingdom Metazoa; phylum Arthropoda; class Insecta; order Mantodea; family Mantidae; genus Deroplatys; species Deroplatys truncata. Next base: position 124,390,161 of record CM060980.1, on the reverse strand, counting down.
ATATAAATGGTTGTTTCACGTTATAATAAGCCTATATATACCAAGAATACTGAGTTCTTAAAAAGTCAAGAAATTCGATTTTCTAGCTGCTAGTGAGTGTAAAATCGCGTTTACTTCACTTCTTTCAAACTGCTTAAAATTCATATAAATGGATGTATCACCTCATAATAAGCCTCTATATACCAAGAATACTGAGTTTTTAAAAAGTCAAGAAAATCGATTTTCTAGCCCCTAGCGAATGTAAAATCGCATTTACTTCTCTTCTTTCAAACTGCTTAAAAATCATATAAATGAATGTATCACCTCATAATAAGCCTCTATATTCCAAAAATACTGAGTATTCAAAAAGTCAAGAAAATCGATTTTCTAGCCCCTAGTGAGTGTAAAATCGCGTTTACTTCACTTCTTTCAAACTTCGAAAAAATCATATAAATGGTTGTTTCACGTTATAATAAGCCTATATATACCAAGAATACTGAGTTTTTAAAAAGTCAAGAAAATGGATTTTCTAGTACCTAGTGAGTGTAAAATCGCGTTTACTTCACTTCTTTCAAACTGCTTAAAAATCATATAAATGGTTGTTTCACGTCATAATAAGCCTATATATACCAAGAATACTCAGTTTTTAAAAAGTCAAGAAAATGGATTTTCTAACACCTAGTGAGTGTAAAATCGCGTTTACTTCACTTCTTTCAAACTGCTTAAAAATCATATAAATGGTTGTTTCACGTCATAATAACCCTATATATACCAAGAATACTCAGTTTTTAAAAAGTCAAGAAATTGGATTTTCTAGCTTCTAGTGAGTGTAAAATCGCGTTTACTTCACTTCTTTCAAACTGCTTAAAATTCATATAAATGAATGTATCACCTCATAATAAGCCTCTATATACCAAAAATACTGAGTATTCAAAAAGTCAAGAAAATCGATTTTCTAGCCCCTAGTGAGTGTAAAATCGCGTTTACTTCACTTCTTTCAAACTTCGAAAAAATCATATAAATGGTTGTTTCACGTTATAATAAGCCTATATATACCAAGAATACTGAGTTTTTAAAAAGTCAAGAAAATCGATTTTCTAGCCCCTAGTGAGTGTAAAATCGCGTTTACTTCACTTCTTTCAAACTGCTTAAAATTCATATAAATGGATGTATCACCTCATAATAAGCCTCTATATACCAAAAATACTGAGTATTCAAAAAGTCAAGAAAATCGATTTTCTAGCCCCTAGCGAGTGTAAAATCGTGTTTACTTCACTTCTTTCAAACTGCTTAAAAATCATATAAATGGTTGTTTCACGTTATAATAAGCCTATATATACCAAGAATACTGAGTTCTTAAAAAGTCAAGAAATTCGATTTTCTAGCTGCTAGTGAGTGTAAAATCGCGTTTACTTCACTTCTTTCAAACTGCTTAAAATTCATATAAATGGATGTATCACCTCATAATAAGCCTCTATATACCAAGAATACTGAGTTTTAAAAAGTCAAGAAAATCGATTTTCTAGCCCCTAGCGAGTGTAAAATCGCGTTTACTTCACTTCTTTCAAACTTCGAAAAAATCATATAAATGGTTGTTTCACGTTATAATAAGCCTATATATACCAAGAATACTGAGTTTTTAAAAATTCAAGAAATTCGATTTTCTAGCTGCTAGTGAGTGTAAAATCGCGTTTACTTCACTTCTTTCAAACTTCGAAAAAAATCATATAAATGGTTGTTTCACGTCATAATAAGCCTTCATATACCAAAAATACGTCACGCCGGGCAATAAAACAAAAACCATATTGAGCAAGATGCCCGGCGTGACGCATTCCGTGGCGCGCGTTTGCCGTAAACCGTTACAGTTGCCATACTTATATTATCCTTTTTTTTTAAAAAAAAAATCTTCGCCATCTTAGTTCACAAATTCAACGGTAATTCCTTCTCGTCATTTTTCATCCAATCACCTTTGATTTTATTTTCGCCTATCACATCACGTTATTTCAATTTGTCCACCTATCAGAGATCGTCTTATTTTCACCAATCACAACGTTCCACGTCACTAATTGTTCTGCTCTTTAACCCCCTCGGTCGTGCATGTTTTGCGTCCTTGAGTTTCCATACCTCGCACACGCAACACCACAGCGCGATAACATGTCCACGTGCTAGCTGGTGTACCGGTACGATCGCCTCCTGGGCCTGCTCAACGCCGAGGAAGTGGTAGTGCAGACCTGCGTACCCGTGACGAACCAGGTCATGTACGTGGTGTTGAGGTAACTCCGAGGAGAGCCCCAAGGAGATCCACGCTACCAATGCCGTGATTGCGGCTTACACCACGGCACACTAGTGCCTAGTGTTATTTTGTCACCTGAAGCGAAAGGTCTCCGTGGACACGTATCGAAGCTGCAATCTGCCGTTCACGTATAGAAACAGAGGTACAGTTGCCTAGCACTAAGGTCTCCGTGGACACGTATCGAAGCTGCCATTTGACGTTCACGTATAGAAACACAGGTACAGTTGCCTAGCACTAAGGTCTCCGTGGACACGTATCGAAGCTGCAATCTGCCGTTCACGTATAGAAACAGGTATAGTTGCCTAGCACTAAGATCTCCGTGGACACGTATCGAACCTGCAATCTGCCGTTCACGTATAGAAACAGAGGTATAGTTGCCTAGCACTAAGGTCTCCGTGCACACGTATCGAAATTGTAATCTGCCGTTCACGTATACAAACAGAGGTACAGTTGCCTAGCACTAAGGTCTCCGTGGACACGTATCGAAGCTGCAATCTGCCGTTCACGTATAGAAACAGAGGTGCAGTTGCCTACCACTAAGGTCTCCGTGAACACGTATCGAAGCTGCAATCTGTCGTTCACGTATAGAAACAGAGGTACAGTTGCCTAGCACTAAGGTTTCCGTGGACACGTATCGAAGCTGCCATCTGACGTTCACGTATAGAAACACAGGTACAGTTGCCTAGCACTAAGGTCTCCGTGCACACGTATCGAAGCTGCAATCTGCCGTTCACGTATAGAAACAGAGGTACAGTTGCCAAGCACTAAGGTCTCCGTTGACACGTATTGAAGCTGCAATCTGCCGTTCACTTATAGAAACAGAGGTGCAGTTGCCTAGCACTAAGGTCTCCGTGGATACGTATCGAAGCTGCAATCTGCCGTTCACGTATAGAAACAGAGGTGCAGTTGCCTAGCACTAAGGTCTCCGTGGACACGTATCGAAGCTGCAATCTGCCGTTCACGTATAGAAACAGATGTACAGTTGCCTAGCACTAAGGTCTCCGTGGACACGTATCGAAGCTGCAATCTGCCGTTCACGTATAGAAACAGAGGTATAGTTGCCTAGCACTAAGGTCTCCGTGGACACGAAGCTCGCTTATCGCAACCGCAGTTTCAGCATACGCGTCGAGTTAAATGCCTTATTTTCGCCACAAATTGTCAAGTTGTAAACGCAGTCATATGCAGTGCATTTCCTGTCACGATCCACCACTGCACGATCCGTACCCTCGACAATAAAACTGCATTTAAAAGATTTTATCGCTGACCAACATCCGTTTCTCACGCTCATTTTACACACACATCAGCACACGGTCTTTGCACGTAGTGCAGCACATGAGAATGATTCTTTTTACTGTTTTCTCCGATACTAAAGTGAGCAGAACTGTAACGCTTGCTACCTGTTGTTAATAGTGGTTCAGCTTGCACCCCCACTAGTGCAATATTTAAAACTATGAGTGTCGTGTGTAGTGTTTTTGTGTTGTGCCATGCATACGTGTTATGTAAAATGTAAGAATTAAATAGAATCAGCAGATACTTCCTTTCTAAGGAGTAACACCAACTGCAGAATAAAAATTCTCAAGTGTTACGTTCGTATGACCTCTACCCTCTATCTCTTATAGGTGAGTACGAAAAAAACTCAGTATTTTTGGTATATGAAGGCTTATTATGACGTGAAGCAACCATTTATATGATTTTTTCGAAGTTTGAAAGCAGTGAAGTAAACGCGATTTTACAATCACTAGCAGCTAGAAAATCGAATTTCTTGACTTTTTAAAAACTCAGTATTCTTGGTATATATAGGCTATTTATAACGTGATACAACCATTTATATGATTTTTTCGAGGTTTGAAAGAAGTGAAGTAAACGCGATTTTACACTCACTAGGGGCTAGAAAATCGATTTTCTTGACTTTTTGAATACTCAGTATTTTTGGTATATAGAGGCTTATTATGAGGTGATACATTCATTTATATGATTTTTAAGCAGTTTGAAAGAAGTGAAGTAAACGCGATTTTACACTCGCTAGGGGCTAGAAAATCGATTTTCTTGACTTTTTAAAAACTCAGTATTCTTGGTATATAGAGGCTTATTATGAGGTGATACATCCATTTATATGAATTTTAAGCAGTTTGAAAGAAGTGAAGTAAACGCGATTTTACACTCACTAGCAGCTAGAAAATCGAATTTCTTGACTTTTTAAGAACTCAGTATTCTTGGTATATATAGGCTTATTATAACGTGAAACAACCATTTATATGATTTTTAAGCAGTTTGAAAGAAGTGAAGTAAACACGATTTTACACTCGCTAGGGGCTAGAAAATCGATTTTCTTGACTTTTTGAATACTCAGTATTTTTGGTATATAGAGGCTTATTATGAGGTGATACATTCATTTATATGATTTTTAAGCAGTTTGAAAGAAGTGAAGTAAACGCAATTTTACACTCGCTAGGGGCCAGAAAATCGATTTTCTTGACTTTTTAAAAACTCAATATTCTTGGTATATAGAGGCTTATTATGAGGTGATACATCCATTTATATGAATTTTAAGCAGTTTGAAAGAAGTGAAGTAAACAAGATTTTACACTCACTAGCAGCTAGAAAATCGAGTTTCTTGACTTTTTAAAAACTCAGTATTCTTGGTATATATAGGCTTATTATAACGTGAAACAACCATTTATATGATTTTTTCGAAGTTTGAAAGAAGTGAAGTAAACGCGATTTTACACTCACTAGGGGCTAGAAAATCGATTTTCTTGACTTTTTGAATACTCAGTATTTTTGGTATATAGAGGCTTATTATGAGGTGATACATTCATTTATATGATTTTTAAGCAGTTTGAAAGAAGTGAAGCAAACGCAATTTTACACTCGCTAGGGGCTAGAAAATCGATTTTCTTGGTATATAGAGGCTTATTATGAGGTGATACATCCATTTATATGAATTTTAAGCAGTTTGCAATAAGTGAAGTAAACGCGATTTTACACTCACTAGGAGCTAGAAAATCCAATTTCTTGACTTTATAAAACTGAGTATTCTTGGTATATATAGGCTTATTATGACGTGAAACAACCATTTATATGATTTTTAAGCAGTTTGAAAGAAGTGAACTAAACGCGATTTTACACTCACTAGGTGCTAGAAAATCCATTTTCTTGACTTTTTAAAAACTCAGTATTTTTGGTATATATAGGCTTATTATGACGTGAAACAACTATTTATATGATTTTTTCGAAGTTTGAAAGAAGTGAAGTAAACGCGATTTAACACTCACTAGGGGCTAGAAAATCGATTTTCTTTACTTGTTAAGAATTCAATATTCTTGGTATATAGAGGCTTATTATGAGGTGATACATCCATTTATATGAATTTTAAGCAGTTTGAAAGAAGTGAAGTAAACGCGATTTTACACTCACTAGGAGCTAGAAAATGCAATTTCTTGACTTTTTAAAAACTCAGTATTCTTGGTATATATAGGCTTATTATGACGTGAAACAACCATTTATATGATTTTTAAGCAGTTTGAAAGAAGTGAAGTAAACGCAATTTTACACTCACCAGGGGCTAGAAAATCGTTTGCACTGCACACTTTTGTGTTAAAATATATATACTTTTTCAATTTTGTCATTGTGTAGATTTTGTTTGTTAAATTTTTTACACGATACTATTATAGTGTGTGTGTGTGTGCGCGAGTATGTGCCTAGTATCCGTGCGCCACAAGCCAAAACGACGACATTATAGAAAAACTTCATCATTTGCCTACCGGACAGGGACAACCACGAAAAACCTGAAAAAAGCTCTAAGAGTATTCTAACGCCTACCGATCTGGAAAACCCATGAAAACAAGATAGTACACTTTTTTCACCGCTTTCGACCGGCAATGAGAACCCTGCTCCTACGTACGCAAGCGACCATTACGATGGCCCAGTACCAGGTTTTTGGTATAGTTAAATTACGTCTGTGCAAAGGGCGTCTGTACCGCTTTAAAAAACCTAGGTATATCAGTGCGTAGTGATGTTGGTTGATCTTAAAGCTGGTTAAGCATTTTTCAAAAACAGTTTGCTACACGCTACTATTAAATGTGTGTGTGCGAGTATGTGCCTAGTATCCGTGCGCCGACAAGGTAAAACTTCATCATTTGCCTACCGAGCAGGGGCAACCACTAAAAACCTGAGAAAACCTCGAAAATTAGAAACGGCTTCGTCAACCACAAAAGAAAACGCCTACCAACCAGGGAAAACCTATGAAAAAGCAGAAAGAGCTTGCATTCGTTTACCAACCGCAGAAAACCCCCAAAAACTAGTTATTTTTTAAAAAAAACGAAAAAAAAGAAAAAAAGAAAAAAAGGAAAAGACGAATAATATAAGTATGGCAACTGCAACGGGTGTGTTTGTGTGCCTATTAAATTTTTATTTTCTTTTGCACTGCACACATTTGTGTTACAATATATATGCATTTTCAATTTTGGGAAAACCTATGAAAAAGCAGAAACAGCTTGCCTCGTCTACCAACCAGAGAAAACCCCGAAACACTAGTTATTTAAAATTGCTGATGAGTTCTGGATAGGCTTTTGCAAATGTTGTTGGTAGCAAAACTTACCTTTTCCATCACCTCCAACATACCCCACTCCCACACCTTTTTTCTTTCCACCAATCATAATCTCTCTTATTCTTACCAATCAACAACTTTCATTTGTTCCTTTCCACCAATAACATCACTTCTTATTCCCACCAATCACAACTTCACACGTCACTTTCTGTTATACTTTTTATCCCTCGTTCGCCATCTTTCCCCTCTTTCAGTCCCAACCTCCGCACAGACAACACCTCACCGCTCCTTAACCTCAACTTCATGCCTCCGCCATCTTATTTAGTTCCCATTTTTACCACCGCGCCTCTCATCTCCCAACCAGATTGCCGGCAAGAACAGATCTCGTTCATTCACACCTCGACGGTTGACTCGACAGCAGCTACTGTGAACACCTACGTCGTACACTTTTTTGACCGCTTTCGACCGGCTAAGAGAACCCTGCTCCTACGTACGCTAGCGACCATCACGATGGTCCAGTACCAGGTTTTGGTATAGTTAAATTACGTCTGTGCAAAGGGCGTCTGTACCGCTTTAAAAAACCTAGGTTTATCAGTGCGTAGTGATGTTGGTTGATCTTAAAGCTGGTTAAGCATTTTCAAAAACAGTTTGCTTTTATTTTTTCACGTCGCGTGAAGCAGCTGCGCTTTTGATGACGCATCCACACCAGTAACAGGTAAGTACCACACGCATAATTATTTTTCGGGCCTGCTTGGCGTAGGAATATATCCTTTCGTATTTTGGTACTGTAACCTCAAATCTCCTTACCCTCCTCTTGCGTCCGCCATCTTGTTTAGTTCTCACCGCATCTCCTTGTCGCAGACCCTCCGCCATTTTTAGTTCCCACTATTTCAACCTCAAAATCTGCTCTTCTAAGCTCTTGCTACCTCCATCTTCTTTTAGTTCCCATTCTCACCACCGCGTCTCCTTGCCCCCCACCTCTTGCGACTGCCATGTTCACCACTAACCTCCAAATTTCCTCTTCCTTAAACCTCTTGTCTCAACCATCTTGTTTAGTTCCCATTTTCGCCACCGCATCTCATATCGCCCCATCTCTCTATCCACTCAAGAAAACTACCATCCAACGTTCAAAAATTGCTGATCAGTTCTCGACAGGCTTTTGCAAATCTTGTTGCTAGCAAAACTTACCTTTCCCATCACCTCCAAAATACCCCACTCCCACACCTTTTTCTTTCCACCAATCATAATCTCTCTTATTCTTACCAATCAACAACTTTCATTTGTTCCTTTCCACCAATAACATCACTTCTTATTCCCACCAATCACAACTTCACACGTCAGTTTCTGTTATATTTTTTATCCCTCGCTCCCCATCTTTTCCCTCCTTCAGTCCCGACCTCCGCACAGACAACACCTCGCCACCCCGCTCCTCTCCATCACGTGACCTCCATACTCTTTCATCTTCCTTCCTTCATCTTCCACCCGAATTAACGAACCAATCAAAACACTCCACGTCACTTCCTGTTTTTCCTCCATCTTACCCTAATCCTCAATTCTTTTAACTCGTCCCGGATGAACCAATTGCAATAACGATAATCCTTCCGCTCAGGGCGCTTTTCAAACTTCCCGCCGCCGTCGCACGCAGCGACACTAGCGACACTAGCGCCCCTAGCGGCAGGATTATCGTTAATTCAATTGGCTCATCCGGGACTAATACTACTTTTGTTGCTGCTACGTATCGAAAGCCAGTTTGAAGAAGGTGTATTATATTTCGACTGTTGGGAGCCGAACTTGAAGTAGTTGCAACCGCACGTATGATAAAAAGTTTCCGGTAGCCTTCGCTCCAAATGTGCTTTCCGGTGCCATTTGCCCCAAATGTTAAAAAAATATTAACTTTGTACTTTTGACTGTTTCATTAAATATTATATATTTATGTTTGCCTCGGCTGCGTCAGTATTTATATTTTTTTAGAGACATGAGAGTCTTAACAGGGAGTAGTGTGACTGAAGAATGTAGGCTTACACAGATTAAAATTTTACTTCATCCTTTTATTAATTAGTGATACGATTTAAATAACACTTCACTGATAAAGAGTGCTGTGAGATTCTTTTTTTATTAATTACTTGCACTTTTTAACACGTAAAACTATTTTCGTCTCACACGAATACGTATTAAATTTCTCGAGGACGCATCTCACGTCCGGTTAGGAACACTGTCTACAAGCAACGTATCCGGTTAGGAGCGCTTTCTACAAGCAACTGACTTCTGAATTTGTAAATTTTGCTCCATTTTAGTTTCTACTCCAATAGAATACTTTTATTTAACTTAAGCTTTTTTCTGGTTGTTGATTGGCTATTTAATAAACTGTCTAAACAATTACATTATTGTTGCTCCAAGAATGATTAGTAGCATTATTAAACATTCTAATTCATTATTGCCTCAAGGCTACCTTATTGTTACCTCATTGTTAGCAACTTTTAACCTATTATTCTCACAGCTCCTATATTAATAAATTAGGTAATACATTCACATAACATTATTACACATGTATACAATAATATAAACATACACAATGACTGTAATATACACTTTGTATATATTATTACATACACATATTGCTTTAAGGCTGGCTGTTATTGAAGTTATATATTATATAATTAGACAGAAATCATTTAAATGTTAAAAATACTGCCTCACTTCGCACTAGGGAAACTTTGGTTCACATGGCAATTACCCTTTGTGTTTGCTCATGTTTAATAACTCGACTTGATTTGATTAGATTTACTTTTAATTGTGTTTTTTTACATGATTAATTTCTCATGGCGGTCGTCTGTTCAGAATACAAATCGTATACTTCAATTTGTCAAGTTTGTTGTAGAGTTAACCTATATATTATATTGGCTGCTTTCTTTGATCTGAAACGTTATTCTTTTATCGAGTAAAACCTACATAAGGATTAAATGACGGAAATGATTGAGTTCATAAGGAACTGAAATGAAAGAGCCAGGTCAAATTACAGAAGCAGCAGAAAGCATAGCACTAGAAGTACTTACCCAAAGAATTCAGAAAGCAATGTGGCTTTAATGGCTTCATTGGCCGGTGTAAGGTAAAACATGTTGAAAATAATTTCACTGAAAGCTACTGCTAGCAAAACAACAAAACATCTCACATCTCGCTTTTTCAGGTTATTTCTCTTGTTTTAAAAACCCGTTCTAAACGTGATATCTGTTAGTTTCAGGAATCAATATAATATTATTGATATTTTACAAATTTGAGCGCTGTCTATAAAATAGCATATGTCACACGTGTTAAAAGTGGTTGAATCATAATCTAATATTAAGCAACCTTTGTATTCTATTCCACATTAATTCAGTAGGAAATACTTTAATATTCTTGCAAATTAAAGATTTATTTTCCTTTCGAAAACATAATTATAAACACAATTTATTTTAAAAATTAATTAGTTAATATACATACGAAAATATGTACGACCATTTAAACTGAGATGAAGGTAAAATAGCTCCAAAACCAAGTGTTGTAAAGAAATGTCTTGAATAAAAGTTGCTTGATATTATGGTGGAAAGTAAATGTCATTAGTCCTGTTTTATTTAGAGGACTTTATGATGGCCATTTTAGGGTCAATTTAAATTGACCCTAATTGTTGGTTCCCATTTAAAACAATTAGATTTAAAACACGATTAACGGCATTTACTTCCCCTCATAATATTGTCGTAGCCTCTTCTTATATTTACTCAAAAATGATGGGGAGCTACTCGCTTGCAAGAGAATGTACCGGGAAATTAATCAAACTTCTTACACGGCGAGGCTACGACGAGGGACGCAGCTAAAGAAAGTACAGAAAATATTACTAATCCGAAACGTTACATGGCTTAAAGGAAGGAAAGGACTCTACACTAACATAATTAAAACTTCCAGAGAATGGATGGCTAATGAATTTATTATATAAAGATAGATAACGTAGTACTTACACTCTTAGCCCACACGTCCGCCAGGCGAGGCCATCATGCCTTGGCACGGAGAAAGCAGTTGCACACCCTTACAGCTCGAAGGTTACCTCCTGACTCGCTTTCTCAAGCCACGCTATCCTCAAGCGTCAGAGACGCTAAACAACTCATCCCCTCCTAAAGATTCTTAACTCTCCCTACCCCAAGTTCCAACTGCCATCTCAAATCCCGGTGACCAGAGAGACGTATGTCCTATAATCTCTGCATACGTCACAATATCAAGCAACTGTTATTCAAGGCATTTCTTTCTCACTTAGTTTTGGAGATATTGTACAGTCTCAACTTAAATGGTCCACCCTGTATACATACAGTAGTAGCAAATGTGAGTTGAAATATATGTCATTTTTCTTCATTGCATCTTTTAAAGTTATTTAGAAATAACTCAATTAATCCAGACTGTTTTTTTAATCTAATTGCACAAATTTCATTTTGTGATAATTACCTTTCTAATTTTGATAATTACCTTTTTTAATTTTGACTTGAAACCTAAAGTACCTAGATCTGGTTACGCTATCACTATGTAGTCAAATTCAAGATAGTACATGCATTGATACAAAAAGTTGAAAATCACCATTCCTTAAAATATGCTTAAAGATGGAAAGGCTTTGCCTTTCTGGGTTAACCTGCTCTCTCTCTCTCTCTCTCTCTCTCTCTCTCTCACGGACCCTCCTTTATGTTTTTCTTTGGATTTAGAAAACCTCAGAACCCATTTTTTCAGTAAAAAAACACGATATTGAACTTTGGGGTTGAAAGCAATACTCCTCTACCTTAGCTTAGTGGTGGAGAAAGTAAAAAACTACTCAGTAAGGTAGAACCCTAGTGTGTGGGAGCAGCAGTCGTCATGGCAACTGGATTTTCAGTTCACGCAGAAACAATTGAAGTTCCACTTATTAGCTGGCGCAACGTTCCGAGAGAGATTTTAATTTAGTTGTGAAGTAGGAACGCTCGAATCTTCCAGCTGGTTACCTGCTCCCCTAAAATCAAGTTTCCGAGTTTCCAGCTCCTCTCCTGCCCATTAGGGGACCATTGCTCGTTAAAAATACTCGTTATACCGGGCCAAAGAACTCTATCCCCTTGTTTCGATGTCGCTGGATAGACGAATTAATTGCCACAACATCGCTTCACTTGTTTAAGCAATTGCTCACCTTTGTTGAATACCACTCCATTATGTTTAATAAAAGAAATTTCCCAGGTTTTTCTTATTTTATGAAGTTTCAACAGCATTTTTTGTTATTATTAGAATATTATATTGGATCTATAAAGATAATTATGTAATTCGGATTGGTGATATTGAAAATATGAGACAAAATATGTCTTGTAGCGTATTATTAGAAATGGATTTTATGTATTGTTTTATTGTCGTACATCTGGCTATTATTAATTATGCTGTGTTCTACACCTCCCAGTACCGAGCGGAATGGCTCAGGCGATTACGTCCATGACCCGCATTCAGGAGGTCCCGGGATCGATCCCAGGCAATCGCCCTCTCTGGCCCATGGGTTTTTCGTGGTTTCCCTGGGTTGCCAGGAGAATGCTAGGGTGGTTCATCTTCTACCATAACTCTCCTCCCTCTCACATGCTGTATCCATCATCTTCCTTGTCATCTGTTTTAGGCTTGTAGGACGAGGCGATGGTTTGTGCTCTGTAAAAAGGTTTCTTCCCTGGTGTCGCTGTGGTACCGCTCAGTTAAGCCTTTTCTCAACGTGGGGCTCCGCTCCGGGGCACCCTGGAGGTTGGTGGCTTGTCGGCAGGGGCCGTGTGGCGTCGGATGCGTTCTATCTGAAATCTTTAGGGACCCCGTCCATGCTTGCGCCCGTCGGGTCTCTCCCCTCATCCTTCCCACCCAGGTTGAAAGCCGACTGGCCTCCGTGCAGCGCTCTGCTCCGGTTTCGGGGGTCCCTCCGTGATACGTACCTTTAGCTTTACCCGTGGTGTAGTGGTTACTAGCCTCTAGTTCCCGATGTCACTGGCTCAAATCCGGCGGAGGACGATGAAGTTTTTCGGGTGTAAAAACCCTTAGCATAGCTTTCTTCAGAAGGAAAGTAAAGTCGGTGATCTCGTGTTTTAGATTTACGGCACAGAAAGCAGCCTCAAGCCTGATAAACTAGCAAAATTTCCGACCTTTCACGCCGAATATAAAATGAGTCGCTAGGGACCATAATAGTGAAAAGCGTCCATAAATAAAGCTCATTTATTAATTTTCTTTACCCCTCCCAGTCTTTCTTCCTCTCTCTGTCACTCCCCCGTTTTGCGATTCTCACTCTTTTCATTTCCTTCATTTTATTAATTAGTTTTCCCTTTTTACTTTCTCTACTACGTATAGTAAGTAGGAGAAGTATTGTATTCCACCAAAAATTCGATACCGAGATTTCACCGGAAATATCTTTTGAAACCCCCTGAATCCAAAAAAAAGCATTTTTGGAAACATGTCCGTGTGTGTGTCTGTGTGTGTGTGTGTGTCTGTGAACAGCATAACTCAGTCGGATAAACACCAAACTTGGTATTTAGGTTCAGTATCTTCCAGGGATGCGACACGAAGGTTTTCAAGAAAATCCCCTCACCACAGATTGCCCTTTACATGGAACATTTTTCGAAAATTTTAATTTTCTCAAAAATGGCTCTAACGATTTTGATTAAAATATCGTATGTCTAAGATATTTTCATGACAAATGAAATGTATATCTCGAATTTTCTGGGAATGTCTCCAAAAGTATTCTTCATTGTAAACGACTTTTGCAATACTGATAAACCATAAGAGATAGACAAAATTTTACTACACAAAAATGTAGATCGCGTTAAAATACACAATTTATGTCATATACATTTTTTTGTTGAGTGAACCATTTTCGAGATATTGCTTGTTATTCCCATAAATTTTCCAATAGTTATATTTTTTCTCAAATAGTAATTCGTTATTCATTTTTTTTGTCCTGTTAATGCAAAGAGAATGGAATACTCCACATAGCAACCAGCTCTTAAAATATTTGACTATCACCTAAAGCCTACCAAATCCCCTTGCATCTACAAGTAAATTAGCAATAAGATTAACATCTCGATTAATATGAAGCATATGGAGAATAAGCGTTTGTAAAAATAGTTTGTACAAGAGTAGAGAAAGTCATGTGAGTGTAACACATCAGATGTTTTTGTTTCTTTTCATCATTTTACTTTCTTTCCCACCTATATTTTATGGTAGGTATAGGAAGAACTGTATGCCATCCAAAATTTAAAATCGTGATTTTACCAGAAACGGAGTTTTAAGGTTCTTCACTGACCCCACCATCATCGTCCTCTGTGGTCTACCGGTACCATGCTAGCCTATAGTTCCCGAGGTCGCGCGTTCAAACATGACGGAGGCGATGGATTTTTTCGGGCGTAAAAATCCTTCGGAAAGAAAGTGAAATCGGTGGTTCCGTGTCGTAGATTTACGGCACGTAAAAGAACCTCAAGCCTGATAAAGAGGCTTCTGAGCAAAATGCCCGGTCTTTCACGCCCAGTATGTAGAATGGAACGCTAAGAACGCTAGCAGTTGAAGAGCATCCAAAAATAAAACTCAATTTAACTAACCCCACCTCACACCGCCATAAAGCGTGTAATATTCGTTAATATGACGTCATCTCCATATTGTATGAATTTTGCATAAACTGGGAATCATAAGAAGAGAAAACGTACCACTACAAAACTATAATACTAATTAAAATACTCGGTTTGTGTCAAACTTGTTCGTAGTGTTAGGCTTTCCATTGTACTACCATGTGGCAGATTTTCTTGAAACCTTGCGATTCTTGTTTTTTCTTTCCATCGCACCAGTAACATAACATGGCAGCAGGAGTCTTTTTTTAGATTAATACTACAATATATAATCGATATATACGATGTTATCGAATCCCCAACCACTTCTTGAATTTATATCTCGCAGTTGTGCACGGCGCACAGGTAAAGTTGCAGGGATTTCATTTAATTTAGTTACTAATTGTAGCTCTGTACATACATATATATATATGGAAAGTACATATGCATTGCAGACAGGAGGGGGATTCGATCTCGGAATCTCTTCGTTAGAAACCCGCCGCCTTAATCAATCGTTCACAAAGCACAACTGCAGATATATATATAGGTCAAAGCAGCTGCCTAAAGGAATTATTCAGACATCCCACTCATGACGGAGGGACGTTATTATATTATCTTAGTATTATATTATAAACGTTATTATATTATTATACTGCAATTTATTAAGGAATATTATTTTAGTATTATATTATAAACGTTATTATATTATTATACTGCAATTTATTAAGGAATATTATCATAGTTTTATATTATAAACGTTATTATATTATTATACTGCAATTTATTAAGGAATATTATCTTAGTATTATATTATAAACGTTATTATATTATTATACTGCAATTTATTAAGGAATATTACCTTAGTTTTATATTATAAACGTTATTATATTATTATACTGCAATTTTTTAAGGAATATTACCTTAGTATTTTATTATATTATTATACTGCAATTTGTTAAGGAATATTACCTTAGTTTTATATTATAAACGTTATTATATTATTATACTGCAATTTGATAAGGAATATTACCTTAGTATTATATTATAAACGTTATTATATTATTATACTGCAATTTATTAAGGAATATTACCTTAGTTTTATATTATAAACGTTATTATATTATTATACTGCAATTTGTTAAGGAATATTACCTTAGTATTATATTATAAACGTTATTATATTCTTATACTGCAATTTATTAAGGAATATTTCCTTAGTTTTATATTATAAACGTTATTATATTATTATACTGCAATTTGTTAAGCAATATTACGTTAGTATTATAAACGTTATTATAGTATTATACTAAAATTTGTTAAGGAATATTACCTTAGTATTATATTATAAACGTTATTATATTATTATACTGCAATTTGTTAAGGAATATTACCTTAGCATTATATTATAAACGTTATTATATTATTATACTGCAATTTGTTAAGGAATATTACCTTAGCATTATATTACAAACGTTATTATAGTATTATACTGCAATGTGTTAAAGAATATTAGCTTAGTTTTTTATTATAAACGTTATTATATTATTATACTGCAATTTGTTAAGGAATATTACGTTAGTATTATATTATAAACGCTATTATAGTATTATACTGCAATTTGTTAAGGAATATTACCTTAGTTATATATTATAAACGTTATTATATTATTATACTGCAATTTGTTAAGGAATATTACATTAGTATTATAAACGTTATTATAGTATTATACTACAATTTGTTAAGGAATATTACCTTAGTATTATGTCATAAACGTGATTATATTATTATACTGCAATTTATTAAGGAATATTAACTTAATTTTATATTATAAACGTTATTATTTTTATTATACTGCAATTTGTTAAGGAATCTTACGTTAGTATTATAAACGTTATTATAGTATTATAGTGCAATTTGTTAAGGAATATTACCTTAGTATTATATTATAAACGTTATTATTTTATTATACTGCAATTTATTAAGGAATATTACCTTAATATTATATTATAAACGTTATTATATTATTATACTGCAATTTGTTAAGGAATACTACCTTAGCATTATATTATAAACGTTATTATATTATTATACTGCAATTTGTTAAGGAATATTACCTTAGCATTATATTATAAACGTTATTATATTATTATACTGCAATTTATTAAGGAATATTACCTTAGCATTATATTATAAACGTTATTATAGTATTATACTGCAATTTGTTAAGGAATATTACGTTAGTATTATGAACGTTATTATAGTATTATACTACAACTTGTTATGGAATATTACCTTAGTATTATATTATAAACGTTATTATATTATTATACTGCAATTTATTAAGGAATATTACCTTAGTTTTATATTATAACCGTTATTATATTATTATACTGCAATTTGTTAAGGAATATTACGTTAGTATTATAAACGTTATTATAGTATTATACTGCAATTTGTTAAGGAATATTACCTTAGTATTATATTATAAACGTTATTACTTTATTATACTGCAATTTATTAAGGAATATTACCTTAGTATTATATTATAAACGTTATTATATTATTATACTGCAATTTGTTAAGGAATATTACCTTAGCATTATATTATAAACGTTATTATATTATTATACTGCAATTTGTTAAGGAATATTACCTTAGCATTATATTATAAACGTTATTATATTATTATACTGCAATTTGTTAAGGAATATTACCTTAGTAGTATAAACGTTATTATATTATTATACTGCAATTTATTACGGAATATTACCTTCTTTTATAAACGTTATTATAGTATTATACTACAATTTGTTAAGGAATATTGCCTTAGTATTATAAACGTTATTATAGCATTATACTACAATTTGTTAAGGAATATTACCTTAGTATTATACTATAAACGTTATTATATTATTATGCTGCAATTTATTAAGGAATATTACCTTAGTATTATATTATAAACGTTATTATATTATTATACTACAATTTGTTAAGGAATATTACCTTAGTATTATATTATAAACGTTATTATATTATTATGCTGCAATTTATTAAGGAATATTACCTTAGTATTATATTATAAACGTTATTATATTATTATACTGCAATTTGTTAAGGAATATTACCTTAGTATTATAAACGTTATTATAATATTATACTACAATTTGTTAAGGAATATTACCTTAGTATTATATTATAAACGTTATTATATTATTATACTACAATTTGTTAAGGAATATTACCTTAGTATTATATTATAAACGTTATTATATTATTATGCTGCAATTTATTAAGGAATATTACCTTAGTATTATATTATAAACGTTATTATAATATTATACTACAATTTGTTAAGGAATATTACCTTAGTATTATATTATAAACGTTATTATATTATGCTGCAATTTATTAAGGAATATTACCTTAGTATTACATTATATACGTTATTATATTATTATACTGCTATTTATCAAGGATTATTACCTTAGTATTACATTATAAACGTTATTATAGTATTATACTGCAATTTATTAAGGAATATTACCTTAGCATTATGTTATAAACGTTATTATATTATTATACTGCAAGTTATTAAGGAATATTAACTTACTATTATATTATAAACGTTATTATATTATTATTATACTGCAATTTATTAAGGAATATTACCTTAGTATTATATTATAAACGTTATTATAGTATTATACTGCAATTTATTCAGGAATATTACCTTAGTATTCATATTTTAAACATTAAAATATACGAAATATACTATTAAAAACAATGTAACGTTTAGGTCGAAGTAACAATCAAAGCTAACTGTTAAGGACACGAAAAATACTTGCGTCTTAGGCGGTGATAGTGTTAGCAATACCAGAAAACTTTTAAATAAAATAACATACAGAAGCAAATAGTCCTATGTAGTAATGTAATGATACAACAATAGAGATATACCTTTCTGGTGCCATTTGGGTTACCTATCTGAATAAAGTGGGCGGCAATTCGGAATAATCGTGTATGCTAATTTGTCAATGGTAGAGAAAGCTGTAGAAATGTATCACATCAAAGTATTCTTTTTCTTTGTGCTTCTATTTTCATGTCGTATTATTTGTTAAATACTATGACTGGTTTTACTCCCTTATGTTTACCTCTTGTGTTTTATTCTATTTTTAATTTCTCCTGCCTTGTTGGCTTTTCTGCTCAGCTCTTTACTTTATCTTTTTGTGTCACTACTCCTGTTAATGTGTGCTCTGTTTGTTCCTATGTTTGCTTTAGGTTTGGCTTTTCATTACTTTTTGTTATGTTTTCTGCATCTCCGTAATGTTTTACTTTTCTCTTCATAACCGCTGTTTACTCGTGTCTGCTTTTCTTTCTTTATTTATTTTACATTCCTTCTTCCTTGACCTCCGTTTATTATATTTGGGCATCTGTATTTTCTTCGGTATTGTCTTTTTTAAATGAAACACTCCGATATAAATACCAAAAAACTTCTCTATTGTGCCCATATTTCATCGGCAGTGATACACGTTTAGAAGCCCCTGAACTCCTAGAAAGAGGGTTTAAAACGATCCGTGTGTGTATGTGTGTGTGAGAGAGAGAGAGAGAGAGAAGCAGTTAGATAGAGAAAAAGAGAAGGGGAGAGAGACCGCGCCTGAACTCCATAATTCACAAAACAAAAATTGGATGCGTCAAATTTCATGCCTGTCAGGTGTTTTATAAGGTTGCAGCACAAGGACTTTCAGAAAATTCCTTCTGTTCCAAACAACACTTTATGTGGAAAATTTTTCATGATTTTTATTTTCTCAAAAATACTTAATAACTTAATGATTTTTTAACATTTTTATATCTGAAATAATGGCATGAAAATAATTCCAATTTTCTTTGAATAGCAGGCGAAATCCCCTGCTTTGTGTTTGAATTTGAAGAAGGTTAATTTTAGGAGGAGTTGTATTGTATTTCGACTGTTGGGGAGCCAAACTTGAAGTAGTTGCAACCGCACGTATGGTAAAAAGTTTGCCGTAGCCTTCGCCCCAAGTTTAAAAATATTAACTTTGTAATTTGATGTTTCTTTAAATATTATATATTTATGTTTGCCTCGGCTGCGTCAGTATTATTGTTAGAAACATGGATTTCTTTGCGGGAGTAGTGCGGCTAAGAATGTAGGCTTACACAGATTATAATTTGTACTTCACTCCATTTATTAATTACTTGCACTTTTTAACACGTAAATTATTTTTGTCTCACACTGAATACATATTAAACTTCTCGAGGATGCGTTTCGCGTCCGGTTAGGAACACTGTCTACAAGCAACTGACTTCTGAATTTGTTAATTTTGCTCCATTTTAGTTTCTGATTGGCTATTCCTACTCCAATAGAATACTTTTATTTAACTTATGTTTTTTTCTGGTTGTTGATTAGCTATTTATAAACTATCTCGAAAATTACATTATTGCTGCCCCAAGAATTACCAGTAGCATTATTAAACTTTCTAATTCATTATTGTCTCAAGGTTACCTCACTGTTACCTCATTATTAGCAATTTTAACCTATTATTCTCACAGCTCCTACATTATTAAATTACATAAAACATTCACATAACATTATTAAACATGTACATAATTATATGAACATTAATACAATGACTGTTACATAATTTTTCTATGTTATTTTATACATATATTGCTTTTAAGGCGGGCTGTTATTACATTGTATATTATATAATTTGACTGAAATCATTTTAGTATTAAAAATACTGTCTCAAATTTTCTATTACTGAGAAGACAGATAAATACTTCACCGAGAAAAATCTATAACTCATTATTCTACTCAAGATTATGTAAAATAATATTTCTTGTGATATTAGGCATTACCGAAATATTTGCTATCGTTCATTAAGTAGTACACTTTGAAAAGTAAAACAACCGTCCATAGGTTTCTCATTAAGATACGCAGAAGAAATGTATTATAAAAGACGCTTAAAAGCAGTTACTTAGCAGCATAAAGGATGCTAGAACGATAACCAAACGTTTAAAAAGCGGATAATTATATGCTTAGCTTGATATTATAATGTGCTTGCATGATCTCACGACAAACAACTGAACGGAGATATTTCAGCATCATACTAGTTAGAATATTCGAAAATGCTAACGAACAACAATATGTATCTCGTAAACTCCTAATGGTGACGCTACACTGAAGTTGATAAACAATGTTGATGAACAATGTTATTCAAGTTTTTACTTCCTCTACTACGTATAGTAAGTAGGGGAAGTATTGTATTCCACCCAAAAATTCGATACCGAGATTTCACCGGAAATACATGTTTTGAGACCCCCTGAATTTTTGGGTGGAATGCAATACTTCCCCTACTTACTATACGTAGTAGAGGAAGTAAAAAATCATAAGAATAGTATGTAGAAGCTACATAGAAATAAACGATATTGTACAAAAGTCTGTGAAAGTAACACGTCAGATTTTTTTAACATTATTTTGTTTATCTTAGGTAGTGTTAAATACCCTTCTGCACGTTGTTCTGTCACTCCGAAGAGCGCCACTATGACAAATAGGGAACTTTTAGTTGAAACGCTGTGCCCCAACGTTGTATGTGCCAGTGAAGAAGACTTGGTGTGCACTCACTGGTGCAGTCTGTTGTATTGATCTCACACTAAGTCGAGGAGGCAACGCACAAACATCTGTCAAACTACAGGAAACGCGATAGTGGGAATCTTCTCCTCGCTTTTCTGCTGAGGAAGCAGAAAGTCTCGAGGCTGTCAAAACTGAGAGCGAAATTTACCTAAAACCATAGCTAACAAAAGAAGAGCGACATATTTCTGTGGGTCGTGGGATCCTTCTGTGGTTAAAAATCTGATGATTTACTTTCACAGGACCTTCTCTACCCGTTATCCTTTATTTCAATATACCTTCTAGAGACTATTTTTACGAAAGCTCTGCTACGTTCTTCAGTAAGAAGAGAAAGTATTGTATTCCACCCAGACATTTCACCGGAAATATACGCTGCGATCGTTTTATGGTGAAGCCACGGATCGCGCGTATGCGTGCTCCGCACATTGTCTATTACACTGGGTTTCTTTCGTTCCGTAACTCCCCGTAACGATTGGTAGTAACATGCACTATAAGAGTACTAATCTAGTTATAAGTGGTTTTAGAAGTGGTGTCCATCTGTGTGAAGACATTCCTGGCATCTTTGGATGAAATTTCCATTCACACGCATAAGTTCTTCTTGCATAATTTTATTTTTTGTTCACAACAAATAGATGCAGAAATTTCTTCAGTTTTTTTCCTGCGTTAGAACATTTCTCTTTCGCCTCTTAGGTTTAGCGTTTACCGTTGTCCTAAACTTATTAACCACACGTCTAACAGTTTCTCGGGCTTTACCTGTGTATTGTAAATAAAAATTCGTTGTTCAAGCGTGAACAGTGGACTAACATTAAACAAGACATTAAACTCTTAAGCAAATCACACACAACACAGATGTCTTGAATAAGCTTTAACCTTTGAGATGCACAACGATCTTCGCAGCACGAACAAAAAGCAGCGACTAAAACACAGCTGATAAAGACAACCTTGAACGCGTCATGAGCCGGCAGTTGCGCATCGCAAAATACCGAGATTACTTCAGTACAGCGTGCTACATACACTACGTGATCAAAAGTATCCGGACAACTGGCTGAAATTGCCGTACAAGTTCGTAGCGCCCTCCATCGGTAATGCTGGAAGTCAATATGGTATTAGCCCACCTTTAGCCTTGATGACAGTGTTCACTCTCGCAGGCATACTTTGAATCAGGTGCTGGAAGGTTTCTTGGGGAATGGCAGCCCATTCTTCACGGAGTGCGGAACTGAGGAGAGGTATCGATGTAGGTCGGTGAGGCCTGGCACGAAGTCGGCGTTCCAAAACATCCCAAAGGTGTTCTATAGGATTAAAGCCAGGACTCTGTGCAGGCCACATTACAGGGATCTTATTGTCGTGTAACCACTCTGCCACAGCCCGTGCAGTATGAACAGGTGCTCGATCGTGTTAAAAGATACAATCGCCATCCCCGAATTGATCTTCAACAGTGGGAAGCAAGAAGGTGCTTAAAATATCAATGTAGGTCTGCGCTGAGATCGTGCCACGCAAAACAACAAGGGGTGCAAGCCCCCTCCAGGAAAAACACGACCACGCCATAACACCACCATCTCCGAATTTCACTGTTGGCACTACACACTCTGGCAGATGACGTTCACCGGGCATTCGCCATACCCACACCCTGCCATCGGATCGCCACACTGTGTACCGTGATTCGTCACTCCACGCAACGTTTTGCCACTGTTCAATCGTGTAATGTTGACGCTCCTTACACCAAGCGAGGCGTCGTTTGGCATTTTCCTGCGTGATGCGTGGCTTATGAGCAGCCACTTGACCATGGAATCCAAGGTTTCTCACCTCACGCCTAACTCTCATAGTACTTGGAGTGGATCCTGATGCACTTTGGAATTCCTGTGTGATGGTCTGGATAGATGTCTGACTATTACTCTTTACGACCCTCTTCAAATGTCGGCGGTCTCTGTCAGTCAACAGACGAGCTCGGCCTGTACGCTTTTGTGCTGTACCTGTCCCTTCACGTTTCCACTTCACTATCATATCAGAAACAGTGGACCTAGGGATGT
The DNA here is from genome assembly GCA_030765065.1 of Deroplatys truncata. Taxonomy (NCBI): domain Eukaryota; kingdom Metazoa; phylum Arthropoda; class Insecta; order Mantodea; family Mantidae; genus Deroplatys; species Deroplatys truncata. The sequence goes on along the minus strand of CM060980.1, from coordinate 124,367,075 downwards.
TTAGGAGTGTGGAAATCTCGCGTACAGACTTCTGACACAAGTGACACCCAATCACCTGACCACGTTCAAAGTCCGTGAGTTCCACGGAGCGTCCCATTTTGCTGTTTCACGATGTCTAATGACAACTGAGGTCGCGGATAATCGGTACCAGGCAGTAGGTGGCAGCACAAGCACCTAAGATGAAAAACATATGTTTGTGGGGGTGTCCGGATACTTTTGATCACATAGTGTACATAGCCGCTCTGTGGCCTCACCTTAAAGCGCCCGCACGGTATGTTTAATAACACCTGAAAACGCACACACACAAAAAGCATGTTTATATTCTCTACTACGTATAATAAGTAGGGGAAGTATTATATTCCATCCAAGAATTAGATATCGAGATTTCACCGGAAATACATATTTTGAGGTTCCCTCAATTTAAAAGTGCATTTATAGAAAAAGGTCCGTGTTTTCAATCCCACCCCACACTACCTTTACATGTCTTTTTCGAAATTTTTTATTTACTAAAAGATGGCGCTAACGATGTTGATTAAAATACCATATATTAAAGATATTTAGATGACAAATAAGATGTATATCTTGGAGTTTCTGGGAATAGCCTTTGAACTCGGAAGGAATTTGTGTAATCTAGTATAACTGGTGTACGTTAAGCGATAGACGAAAACCTACTCTACAAAAATTGTAAACCTCCTTAAGACACACAATTTATTTCAAATAACTTTATTGTGGGATAAACTATTCCCGAAATATCCATTATTAATGTTTCGAATTGTTCAATACTTGTTCAATATTTTCAATTGCTTCTGACGATGTCATGGAAACGGCATAGCCAGTGTATAGCGTCCAGTTCTAAAACATTTGACTATTGCTATTCCCCTTGTATCTATAACGAAATGTGTAATGTAACTATTTGTGCAAATGTTTATTTGGATTAAAACGTTGTAGACAGAAAAATAAGCTTTAGTAATAATAGCTTGTATAATCATTAATAAACGATAGAGGATAGAACATGTTATCTTAATGTATCCCATATTTTTGCTTTCTCTACCATATACCTAGTAGGTAGAGAAGGTACTGCATTCCATCCAAATTTTTTATACGAAATTTCACCAGAAGTGCAGGTTTAGAGGCACCCTGAATACAAAAAGCATTTTTAGAAAAAGATCCATGTTGGTGTCTGTATATTTCTGTGTGTGTGTTTGTGTGTGTGAGTGTGTGAACAGCAGAACTCAAAAAAACGGAATTTCAGATCAAAACAAATAGGTATTTAAGTTCAGTACCTTCCAAAAATGCGACACGAAGATTTTCAAGAAAATTCCCCTACCCCAAACTAGCTTTTATATGGAACATTTTTCGAAATTTCTTATTTTCTAAAAACTGGCTAACGGTTTTTATTAAAATACCATATTTGAAGGATACTTGCATGACAAATAAAATGTATATCTTATATTCTCTGGGAATAGTCTTTGAAATCCTCTTCATTCGGAAGGAATTTTTGTATAATCTTGTATAACTGGTAAACGTTAAGCGATAGACGAAAAAGTACCACAGAGAAAATGTATATTTCTTTAAAACACTGAATTTATTTCAAATAAACTTTTTTGTAGCATCAGCCATTTCCGAGATATCCGCTATTATTGTATCAAGTTATTTAATCATTCTTTTAAAGTCCTGTCAATATTCAGTTATTTCTTGCGATTCCATTGAAACAGTATGGAATTTTAGAGACAGCATATAGCATCCAGTTCTTAAGCATTTGACTATCGCTGTTCCCTCTGTATCTATAACGTTTATTTGGATTAAAATGAAGCAGATGTAAAAATAATCTTTAATAATACTAATTAGTAAACCCACTAATCAACAATAGAGGGTAGAGAAATTCATGTGAATGTAACACATCAAGGATTGTGTTTCTGTCTGCATCATCGTAATCGAGATAAACCTTTGCAGATATACAAATAGTTTCATTACACTTTTTATTATATGTACTGGATGGCTCGGATAGAAATTAAACAGTAGATTGTGTGGTTTGGTCTACTCCAAGGTCGCTGCAGGGGCTTCTATTGTGGTGTACTGGAAACTAGAAGCTGATGTTCAGAATAATACCCGTTCTGCTCTGCCCACAATGCTACCCTTCTAATTAGCGCTTCCCGCAACCCGCGCAACATTACAAGTATTATAGTTGCACTTGCTGTTAGAAAGTGATTTCTGTCAAGAGATAATGCTTGGTAAAGACGATCTTCGTGTAGCCTTAGAGAAGGTAGTCCATGGGAGTAAGATAATTGCAACTAGCTATGCGGTTCAGTCCATCGACCAAGATATTTCTATGCAACATTACCTGCGTCCGTACTCTCTAACTGAAAGAGCGTATCTTGAACTATAAATGTTTAGTGGCACACCCTCCAACAAAGTCTCCAATTGTTGTTTAACAAAGACAGAAAATATGGAAACCTTTGGCTGTAAATTACTCGTATTTGTCTGTCACTAAGCTGTAGCTTTCATTAAGTGTAGTTTTGGTACTGGTTACCCAGTGGTTAGAATATAGTTTAATTTAGAATAAAGACTTCTTATCCTTATTTTGTTTAGTTTAGAAATTGGGAATAGCTGGATACCAGTTATTTTATGTTGCCGGCTACAAGTAACAGTAGTTTGAATATATAACTTTTATTTGAATTTTAACTGTAATGTTTATAGTTTTTATTTAATTATTAGTTTAGCTTACTTATTGTATCTATTTTTACTTTCTCTACTACGTATAGTAAGTAGGGGAAGTATTGTATTCCACCGAAAACTTCGATACCGAGATTTCACCGGAAATATATGTTTTGAGACCCCCTGAATCCAAAAAAAAGCATTTTTAGAAACATGTCTGTGTGTGTCTGTGAACAGCATAACTCAGAAACGAACAGTCGGATAAACACCAAACTTTATATTTAGGTTCAGCATCTTCCAGAGATGCGACACGAAGGTTTTCAAGAAAATCCCGCACCCCAGATTACCCTTTACATGGAACATTTTTCGAAAATTTTAATTTTCTCAAAAATGGTTCTAACGATTTTGATTAAAATGACATATGTTTAAGATATTTTCATGACAAATGAAATGTATATCTCGAATTTTCTGGGAATTTCTAAAAGTATTCTTCATTGTGAACGACTTTTGCATAACTGGTAAACCATAAGAGATCGACAAAATTTTACTACACAAAAATTTAGATCGCGTTAAAATACACAATTTATATCATATACATTTTTGTTGTTGAGTGAACCATTTCTGAGATATTGCTTGTTATTCCCTTAAATTTTCCAATACTTATACTTCTTCTCAAATTCGTTATTCATTTTTGTTTATGTCCTGGACTTATGTCCATACTTTTATTCCCTAGAATATAAGCAAAATCTGTACAATAGTCATGTATGAATTGAAAGAAATATTCAAATAAATAACAAATTTGGAATACACGTTCCGGTGTAGGAAACAAGTTACCAGAATGGCGTATTGCAGATTTTATTTTTTTTATTCTTTATTTTTTTATTTTTTGCCATTAAGCTGATACTCTTCCAAAACTAATAACATATGACAGTTCGTTGTTTTAGTTTGTATATGCTGGCCCTCAAATTCCATACTCTTTCCTTGATATTGTGAGAAACAACCGAATAGTGACAGCATTTAAAATGGCAAAAGTATTGAACAACTGAAATCAATATTAATGGATATATCGTAAATGGCTGATACCTCAAGAAAGTTATTTAAAAATAAAATGTGTTTTAAAGAGAATTACTCATTTTGTGCATTAAGTTTTTGAATTTATTCAGAATGAAGAGGACTTCACAGGCTATTCCGCAAACATTCAAGATATACATTTGATTTGTGATACAAATATCTTAAGCAGAATATTTTAATCGAAATCGATAGCCAGTTTTGAGGGAATAAGAACTTCTTGAAAAATATCGAGTTTGGGGGGTAGGGGTTTTTTCTTGAAAATCCTTGTATCACACCTTCAGATACTGAACTTAAATAGCAAGTTTGGTATTTAACCGAGTTTACGTTTTAGAGTTATGCTGTTCACACACACACATATAAACACACGGACATTTTTTTCTAAAAATGCTTTTTTATTCAGGGGCGTCAAAACATATATTTCCGATGAAATTTCTATATCGATTTTCAAGAAAATTCTGCCAACTCCAACTACTCTTAACATGAAATATGTTTCATTGTTTTTTAATTTCTCAAAAATGACTTTAAAATGATTTTGATTAAAATATCCGCCTGTAGCATGATTAATAAAATGTATATCTTGAATTCTCTAGGAATATCCTAGTTCTTCTTCATTTTGTATGCAGCTATAATTGGTAAACCGTAAGAGATAGACGAAATCTTACTATACAGGTGTAAAGAAATCAACTCATTGTAAACCACTATTCAAAACATTTGGAATTCTTCCATTAGCCTGTGAGTATATTTTAGCTGTACTTTAACCGTGGTTGATCATCCATAAGTGTTCATAAAAAATTCAGACATACACAGCAAGCAAACCAGAAATGGGAAAGACTTACACAGGCCAAGCAATAACCTACAAGTATTCCAAAAAGGGGCTTACTACAATGGTATAGTATTATTTAATTCACTTCCATCATATATTAAAGAACTGAAAACTAATAAAAATAAATTCAAGTTAGCATTAAAAAGATATCTCATCACTCACACCTTCTATACAGAGGAGGATTTCTTTCATTCAAAAAAATAACTGACTATAAAATGTTACCAAATTTTATAACTACATTAAGTATAAATAATATTGTTTTAAAAATGTTAGCTCTAACGTACTCTACATAAGAACTACAATTTATTTACGTACAAGTACACAATGTAATTATGACGTAATATACATCCTAGAGTAGACTAACTTTCTTTGAGCTGGTCTAGCTTACAATAGGGTCTATAGATTGAGATCTTATGTTATGTTATGTTATATTATGTTATGTTATGTTATGTTATGTTATGTTATGTTATGTTATGTTATGTTATGTTATGTTATGTTATGTTACAGAAAATATCCGTCTCATTAAATCACACATTTTAAGTCATATATAATTTTGTGTGTGTGTAATTAACCATTTGCGAGATATTCCTTCTTATTGGTTTGAATTTTCACATATTTAAATTTTTCTCAAGTGGGAAGTAGCCATTCGCTTTCCTCTCGTGCAATGCAAAGAATATGGATTTTGAAATTCATCCATTTGTTTCTACTGTTCCGAGCGTTTATGCGGACTATTTCACTCATACCGCAAATGAAAGATAATGACCAATCACGTTTAAAGGAATGTTGCTTTGAACCAATCACGGCCATGATTCTAGTCAATGTTTATCGAAATATTTTATCACCTCCTGTTTTTAATACTCTGAAGAGGTTGGAGTATCAATTTGCAGTGACTCAGCTCCAACAAACAATGCCGCTGTGTTTAAACATAAAAATAGCAGAAACGAGATTTGATAACGCTTCAAATAAAGCTATATACGAGATTACTAACTAGGCACGCCAATTCTAGTGCGGCGATAAGAACTTCATTTGTAATCCTTCAGGGGTATTCTCATCACATAAATTTATCGCTGTTTCATATTCTTGGGACTTTAAAACACTGCACTAACCTTTCTTTTTTCCGCTAAATTTTTGAGCAGATTTCTTTTCGCGTTCCTTGCATCTCTCACCTCTTGAAACTCCTGGTCTTCAAATAGAGGTCTATAAGGAATGCACTATAAAATTAACGAGAAAATTGTGTTTTTAAATAATGTTCACAATGAATTCAAACAATAAACATATATGAGCCTTTTTTCTGTAAAGAAAGTCATCGTCTATAATGCTGATAATATAGGTTTTATTTGTTTAATATTTTTTCTACTAGAAGCATTGTTACAATCATAGATAAAAGAATAGCGAATTCCTATTGCAAGTTCCGTACGCCAGATGGCAGAAAATAATACCTATATGATCAAGTTGCACCGATCAAACAAACAAAACGTGACCATACGATGTTGACTTGTTTTCGAAACGCCACTTATATTGTATATAAATATGTTGTGATTGTATTATAATCATGATTTTTGGATATATCATTTTATTCGTAAGTCTTAGCAAGTGCCACTCATGATTTACAAAACCGGATGAAACCATACAACATTTTTAAAACTACTTTTAAAGGCTTTACTTACCAACTTTACGAAAGGAGATGCTGAAACTGGCCACCGTTTGGCACCTCTTTAGGAAACTATCCATCACACGCCGTAGTTAACGCTGAGAAATTCCCTGGCGGATATTTTGGGTGGGTTTGTCTTGTATACTTTATGTTTTAAGTTACCCCAGAGGGGTATTTAATGAACAATATTACCTACCGGCTGCTCGGTGTTTTTTCCACTGGGCGTGTGGAAATATGATAAAAACATGATAACGCACTGCTGCTATAAACAAGGTCATGCTGTTGTGGTTTTGCTGTGCAGTGTGAAGTGCAGTTTTGAGTTGACGGTGCTGTGATGTGGTTCAGTTATTACGAGTTATTTATTATTTTGTCCTGTACTTAGTCACAAAGTATATTATGGCTCAGTATATGTTTTCTACTGCACAGCGTGTATTTATTTATGATTCGTAAAGACGGCGTTCGATTCTTACCGAAGAAACATTAGACGGCATCGGTCATCGTTTGGAAAATTCCCCCCAAAATTTCCATGTTGGATAGTTTCCTAAAGAGTTGCCAAAAATGTATGGACAACGACGGTGCCCAGTTTCAGCATTTCCTTTCATAAAGCTGGTAAGTAAAGCCTTTAAAAGTAGTTTTAAAAATGTTGTATGGTTTCATCAGCATCTTTCTATGATAGCGGCAGACGGCAATGGGCGCCAAGGACGCGACAGGTTAAAACACCGCGCAGGCGATTCGGAGTTTTTGGCTCACCCTGTATATGTATAATATTCATTTATGCCACAATTGAATGCTATTAGCGAACATGAAGAAAAGAAACAATGACTAGTCACGTAGTTTTCTTCTTCGAGCTCTGGCGCTGTTTGTTTAATTAAACTTACTCTGAAGCTTTTGCAATGAGGGAAGGAAGAAAAAAATCCATGAAATAACAGTTATAATGGTTAGGACAGAAGGTGGAAAGCTAACAAAGGCGGTCTAAAATATAATTACCTCTTGCTGAGAGTTGCTCTTAAACACTGCACCAGGTGTTTACGAGAACGCTTTCTCACAAAGCTTCATTTCCTCTTGTTAAACTAACAAGGGCGGCGGGAATTATGAGCGCTCTGTTTAAGACACTGTATGCAACAGTGACGTAGAAAATAAACTGCAGTTTATGTCCTCATTTTGTAATAATAGCATGACAATGTTTCCTAACGCTACTGAGTGTCTCCACTTGAACATTCTTTGTCGTCCTCTGTGGTGTAGTGGTTACCTCTAGTTCCCGAGGTCGAGGGTTGAAACCCGGCGAAGGGTGATGGATTTTTACGGGCGTAAAAATCCTTAGCGTGGCTTCCTTTGGAAGGGAAGTAAAGTCGGTGGTCCCGTGTCGTAGATTTTCGGCACGTAAAAGAACCTCAAGCCTGATAAAGAGGCCTCTGAGCAAAATTTCCGGTCTTTCACGCCCAATATAGAATGGGACGCTAAGGACCACAGCAATTAAAGAGCGACCATAAATAAAACTCATTTCAATGTAATTTTTTTTAACATTCTTGAGTCGCATTGATTTTAACTGGCTACCCAGAGTTTAAGAAGAAATCTATAAATCATTTAGGTAAGTATGCATCCAAAAACCTTAAATGTAACAGCCACACAATTTCTTCACTCATGATCATTTTTACACCTATTCTATATATTATTCTACAAAATTTCCTTTTAACCCTAATAAATGTTCGTAAGAAATAGTTTCAGATAGGTAATACCTCGGATATAGGTAGGCATTTTGCAGCCAGTAACACTATTCAACAGTCTGTGGCTTAAGAAGTGGATATACGAATCAAATGTTGTAGTATATTTATTTTTTGTTGATTTCTTGTGTTGGAAATTCATCACGTTTTATGCTATGATAATTTTGAATATTAAAAAGCGATTAATGGCTATGGACAGCTTAAAAGAAATTGAGTAAATTATCCCTGAAATGTTTTTGTAATTGGTTTCTTGCAATTTGGAATTGAAATCTCCGCACAATCGTAGTACGTGTAGTACGAGACTGTTTTAAAAATAAGTACCTACATATTTTTTTTAAAAAATAACGGAACATTATTTTCCAAATGCTTTAATCATCCATTACCCACACCTTACAATTACTTCCCCGCATAGTTACCGTCATTATTCCGGCGCTTGTCGTAAAGGGAAAACCAATTTTTGTATGTCTTCATCAAACAATGATAGCGTCTGTGATGAAAGCCAATTTGCACGTTCTTCTACATTGAAATGTTTTCCACCAAGGAATTCCTTCAGATGATAAACAGATGAAAGCGCTTGGTGCCAAATCTAGACTATAGGGAGGGTGGTCGAATTGTTCCCAACCAAATGATGCGAACAGATCTTGAGTATGATTGGCTGTGTGTGGCCGGGCATTGTCACTCATTATTGTTACCGTATACCTCACACAAGCACTGATCTCATTTCACAGTCGGCTGGTCGTTCGATTGTTTTGACCATTTCGAAACAGCTTAGCAACAGGAAAACACAAAGTGACGGTCGCCCACAGCTACGTCTGGCTTCCTAATGAATGGAGGAAGTGATCGCGGCGCTCAAAATCGGGACTGCAGCGCTGCACAGCAAAATACTAAAACGGAAGTTACTTTAAAAACAAACAAATACTTACCAAAAAAAAAAAAAAACAAAGGAGTTGCACAAACAACCTGTATTGAAGTGATGAATAGTGAAGGCGTGCTGCTTAAGGAAGACAAAAATGGAATGATGTAACACATACGGTGTTTTCTGGTAGTCATTCAACGAGTTTGGCATTTCAAAGCCATCACATAGTGGCATTTTCCTTACAAATTTGATTGTCGCTTTACCTACTGTAGCGTACAATGAAATGTGTAAATATGAACTCAATGCTTATCTGGATTAGCAATAAATAGCTAGAATAATATGATTTTGTAAGAATAGTTTGTAAAAGAGTGAGGAGAGAAGGTCATGTGAGTGTAACACATTAGATTTTCTAGTGCTGTCAATATTGAGTTGTTTCTCGCGATACCATGGAAAGAGTGTGGAATTTCATGGGCAGTTTTTAAACATTTGACTATCGCTGCTCCCTTTGTACAACGAATTGTGTAATGTAACTTTTTATGCAAACATTTTTTCTCAATTAACTTGAAGTAACTGGAATAGGAGTAATAAGCTTTCGCAAGAATAGTTTGTAGACACTATATACAAATAAATGATAGTGGATAGAGAAAGTCATGTGAATGCAATGTTATGTTAGTGTTGAGGGATATAAAAAAGTTGAATAGTTGACTGTTTCCTCTAACCTATAACTTTCTGTCATTCCGCAAAATTCAGTAGCAGAGTCATTGAAGCACCCTGTATTTCGGAACATTGATCTCTAGTAATGCTGTGGAAACCGGAATTCGTTCGTCACCTTTTCAGTGACGAATCCTTTCACATATCACAGCAGCTGTAAAGAAAACTCAGCCTTCTGGTGCAGAAGTCGGGTTGCTATGACAACGTGCATTATGTAGCAGATAGTGCCGCCCTCGCTGAAGTCGCATAAACGCCACTGGTCTAAAACGTTTGCGAATTTCAAATGAGTTAACTTGTATTTTAAAGGGAATTAGAGTGTTGCAGTGCGGCGAGCTGCTTTTGTGGACAGCAGAAGCTGCACTAAAACAAGCAAGAGCAAGCTAGCGCTGGACGTCCTTGCCAGGGTTGACCAAAATTTCAATTCCAGTGCCAAAAATCATAACGTTTTGAAGATTATATTCAAATAAATAGCATAAACCACATCTTCGTTGACATTATTGCGTACTATTTAGGTATCAGCATTAAAGAATTTGTGTACCATTGGAAAGACAGTGTCAGTTAATTGTTTGTGTATTTTAAATAATAGAAATTGTTGGCATAATAAGAAGTTCTAGGCCATGCATACATAAGCTTAGATCTCCAGATTTACACAGAGAAAATCTGATCTTCTTTATAAAAAAAAAATAAATTACTCGTATTACGACGGAAGCAAGCACAAATACCTCTCAAGTGGCGTAAAGTTATTACTTATAGTTTAATAATGTTTATGCTTTTATGTAATCATACAATATGCATATAATCAATTATTCCGTAATTTCCAGCATTAATTTTTAAAAGAGTCCTAATATTCCAAAAGTAGTGGTTATATTACTTTCAAATTTTGTATAATATTTATTCACAGTGCATGAAGTCACTCTATCATATGTTTCATACAATAACACCGTTAGGTCTGCCTCTGCGGTCTGGTGGTTAGCATGCTAGTTTCTAAATCCAGAGGTCCCGGGTTGGATTCCCGGCTGGAGGATGGGAATTTGTTTCATCTAGGACAATTTTCCATTCTCCTAGAGTCTGAAAGTATGAGTGAGAGCCTAACAGTATGTGTGTGAGAGAAAGAGAGAGAGAGAGAGAGAAATTAATGTTCAAATAGAAAACCTTAAGCAAACAAACCCAAGCTTAACACGATAGTAAAACAAATGAACATCATTATCGATGAGCAATTGTTCCAAAACAAAGCAGCCGATATGACCTTAAATGTTAAAGGAGGCATGTAAGTGGAACAAACAAAAATGCTGATGCGAAATAACATCAGTAATTACAGCTGCTAGTCGGAGAAGGATATCAACGAAGCTGACAGAACTGTGTTATCTTTAAATGCAAGCCAGACAAAAAAAGGGGAGGAGGGTAGAAAGGAAAGCTGGAGGATTGGAGGAGAATCAGTATGAAGGATTTTAAAATTCGGGTTACCCCACTGCACATTGAAATAACCGAAGCAAAATTTTAAAATGAATTTTCTCGAGTTTACATTCTTTCGATTAGTAGAAGACTTTTCTAAACTATAAGTTCTATAGCTATGAAATTTTCAGGAACTGTTCAAAATATATTGCTGTATATTTGAAAGTAGAGCAGTAACGCTTTCATAATTAAATTCTAAATGATTGCGTTACTTATCAGGAAAATTTCGATTATGCTAAATTCAAAGTTTCATAAATAGCATAATTTTAAATATTCATTAATGACTGTAGTTTAGCAATCTGCAACCCTGTATAGTTAGAATTTCAAATAAGGCTTTTCATAACAAAGGTTATGAACATCAAAACATATAATATTTGTAGCAAAACATCCTAGCCCTAGGCCCTTCACTGTATTTTTCAATTGAAATAAAGTTCTGTACCTTTATACATGTAAACTTTCAGGTATGAAATTTCGAAACCATGGTTGTAAAGATTTTTTAAACAAAATCTTACATTTTCGGTAACGCTCCCCCTTAATCTCCTTTTTTGAGCTACTAGAGGTTTGTATGTTTTTTGTTTTATATTCATATTCATAAAGGGCCAAATAATGCAATAATTATTCTCTTCAACCTAAACCTATATACTTAATTGAATATAAACCAAATCTTAAAAGCGCTGCAGGCAGTAAAATATATAGAATTTGTTTCTTTGAAAACTGCTCATTTTATCAATTTCAGCACTATTTACCATTTAACGATATAAATCGTTATAATTCAAAACCGAAAAGTCCGATAAACACCAAACTTGATATTGATGTTCAGTATCTTTCAAAGATACGACACAAAGATTTTCAAGAAAATCCCCTCCACCCCAGACTACCCTTTACATGGAACATTTTTCGAAAATTTGTATTTTCTCAAAAATGTCTCTAACGAATTTGAATAAAATATCATATGTTTAAGATATTTTCATGGTAAATGGAATGTAAATCTTGAATTTTCTGGGAATGTCCCCAAAAGCCCTCTTCATTCTGAATGAATTTTGCATAAGTGGTAAACCATAAGAGATAGACAAAATGTTACTACACAGAAAATGTAGATCTCGTTAAAACACACAATTTGTGTCATATACATTTTTTGTTAAGTGAACCATTTCCGAGATATTTCTTGTTATTTGTTTGAATTTTCCAATACTTATCTTTTTCTCATATGGCAATTCGTTATTCTTTTTTTAATTCCTGGACATACAAAGAGAATGGAATGCTTCACATAGCAACTAGCTCTTAAAAGATTTGACTATCGCTTAAAGCCTACCATATTCTCCTTGCACCTATTACAGAATTAGCAAGAAGGTGAACATCTCGATTAACATGAAGTAGATGAAGAATAAGCTTTTGTGAAAGTAGTTTGTACAAGAGTAGACAAAATCATATGAGTGTAACACATGTGAATTTTTCCTAATCATCTCTTAAAAGACTGGTTCAAGAAATAAATTAAAGTTAATTCTCATTTCTCTCTCTCTCTCTCTCTCTCTCTCTCTCTCTCTCTCTCTCTCTCTCTCTGTCTCTAAAACGGTCTTCAACCGTGATCACTACCATAGCATTAGGTTTTAGCTTGTATTTTAAATACGTAGAATCGACGTGAATCGTTGTTATTAACAGGAAACGTCTGAAAAGCATTTACCACTCGGTTTTAAACACAGCGTTGTGCTTACGTGACGCTGTACACCCTTGAAATGCAGTACTTGCATGCGGTCCTTGGTTAAGATTATTATCAAGTCATCGCGTTTTTCTACCTCATTTGCTGCAGGAACTACAGGCTTGCTGAGGTTCACTTAAAAGGGGTAATTTTCCATTAAAAATGGCCTTTAATTTCAACATATCAATTTTCTTTCCAAGCTCTCCTTTGCCTCCTGTCTAATTTCTAGGAGAGGTTGTTGATTATTAATTTCACGTTTCGGATTTGTCTCTGAGATTAAGCACAAATACCTACCTTTTTTTAAAAAAAAGAGGTGGGGGGAAATAAAGCAAAGATCTACAGCAATAATAAAAACAAAACAAAAAAGAGATAGATATAACAATGTAATATGAAAGGAAGTTTTATAGGTAAACCATTACTTTTATAACTGAATTATTGTTGTTTCCTGCTTATAAATGAAATAAATGCTTAAACAAAACAACTTCTTTTGCAGTAAGTGTAAAGTAAATATGGTTAGAATCATTATTGTCAGTTATGTAATACTCAGCTTCTTCCTACTGACAAATGCCCTTGTAAATTACATTTATGGGCGCCCATTAGGATTTTGAACATGTACACAAGGACGAACGATTTTTTGCATACGATTTAAATCGGTTTTTCAACATTTTAATCCTTATAACATTGCCAGAGATTATCTAACTGGAAGATCGTCAGTGAGTGTTTGAGTGAGTGTTAAAGAGAAATCCTGGAGTTTTGATCCATTACGACGCCATTTCTTGACGTTGGGATAGGTAGGATGATTTATGCATTCAGGCCAAGCTAGGCCTATTGCGCCTACTAAACCTCCAGGAGAAAAGGAGGTCCCAAACGGACAGGTTCGGGTTGAAAACTTCGTGCCAGAAACAGTTCTCTCCTCAAAGAACATCCACCGCATACACCCACACCACCGTCCAGCGCGCCTGGCCCGGCTACTTTGAAAGATGAAAAAAAGATGATCAGGAAAGTTCGTGGCAGTATAGAGTTCATCACAGCATTCGTCTACCAACTTGGGATAACCACTAAAAAAATCCAAGGTCAGGCCGGTTTGTCCAACGGGAATCCAACCGAGGACCTACGGAATGCGAGGCTCAGACACTACCGCCTGACCCATCCTCCTCGGTTTAACGGAAGGTTTGTAGCGGGGTATGTGCTCGCATGTGCTATCTCACGTAGAGGTATCGGATCTCCAAAGTTCCTTGAAGTTCTCTGCCCGGCTGCTTGTTGTAGAGCTGAGGAGAAATTCCTATCCTAACTAGCTAATTGGATATTTCACAGGATTTTATGTAGGTGAAGGCACATAATAAACTGACTTTCCCTTAAACAGCTTAATTTATTCACAATGTATTGCCCATTGAGGCGGCTAGCAACTTTCCCTACAAAATGATACAAAAGCTGTACATGTAATCTTCCCGCTGCTGTTAATTCTTTACGTGGACCTATCTAACTGCGTCACACGATATTTTCCCACCCACATACACGCACGAAATCTTCTACCTGAGTCACATGTGTTACATCGTTGGAATAGAATCGGAGAGTGTATAACTTGCGGCCTCCTTCCCTCTGTATACCTTCCTACCATGACGCTATAATTCGCGCCTTTATGTGTAACAATATTGCTTATCTACTTAGTGTGATGTGAAAATAAAATGTTCCAATTTTAACAGTCATCATTCCCTTTCACTTTTCCCGTCTCACTTTACAACTCTCGTTTCTCTTTCTCTTTCTCCAACTCTCTTGTCGTCCAGGAATTGGACCACTATCTCTGCTTCACTCTAATCTGTTTTCTGTGACTTTGCCTAAAACCTGTGTGCATTAGCGTGTGTGTGCATGTGGACTTTACCCCTGTTGCTCGCTCGCCTGGTGGTTACTAGTTTCTTATATGTTTGCTTTCACATTAATTACATTCTGTGGTACAAGTTATTTTACAGTAAAGCTATTTCTAATACAATTTTACATTATTAATTATTCCTATTATTTCAATATTCTACTGGGTATGTTTCCTTACACTATATAACGGAGGGGAGACTTCGTGAAAGGGATGGTATAAGGAACTTGGAAGGGATGAAGCGAAGGAACCACAGGCGGCTACAGATCTCGGGTAGACAGGCCACAAGCGCGGAAGTCCATAACAGTTCCTGGTTCGAAGACCGGTCCCACTATTGCAGCTGCTCACAGAGGGCGATGAACAACCTGTTCAACCGAGGAGCCATTCAGTGTCCACAGGAGATACTCTTTCCTTTAAGTAAGCATCCGCGCCATTGTCCGGCACCATCTCACACCACGAAACCTAGAAACGCATCTAAAACATGATAAGGAAACAGAATTAAAGGGAAAATATGGAAAGGAAATCGTGGTAAATCAGAAACCACTCCAGCATTCGCCACCGACCAGGGAAATCCACGAAAAACCCAAGATCAGAATGGACGGTGCTCCCGAATACAAGCTTCAGAGATTACCGCCGCTCGATTTAAGAGAAGGGTACAACTCACTTATAGTTCGCGAATCACTAAATATTCGCTACTTGATGTGAGTTATGTTAGATTTTAAAAAGCAACGCTCACGAAAAACTTGTTTTGAGATATGCTAGCCGATAGCCGCGATACATAATTTAAATGCCAAATATAAATATTGTTGATACTTGAGGGTTTGTATAATGTAGCACTGCAGGCGATGTGCAGCGTGACTGTGTGCACCTGGTCAAATGAGGCAATATGTAAACATCAGTTCAGGCCCATAGCGTCGACAACTCTGCCCTAATTGTAACTACTGGGTAGGAAGGGACAATTATAATGGTTCATTGAATTCGTTTCAGTTCCTGAACTTACTGTAGCATGAACTTATGAGTTTGGTGGAATGCCAAACCTTCATATTTCTCTCACGTACAAATGTTTTATTCCAAATTATTACCCCGACAAAAGAGAAATTGTGTCAGAGCGGTGGTGCAGACTGCCTCCCACGCTCCGTACTCGGGTTCGAATCTTATCACAGGGACTTTTATTCGGTTTATATTTTTTCCATCAAACCTATGAATGAGTATGAGGTAATTTAACGATACCCTTCGGTGAAAAAAGGCCAAAAAAATGCGAAAATTGATAAATATGGATTTTAGTGTTATGTACCTTTTATAGCTGTATGACCTTTTAAAGCATGTGATATATCGATTTAAAATTCTGCTTCTAAGCCTAGCTTCCTATAAAACTGTAGTAAAGCGATAAGATTTACCAACACATAAGTGAACAAAACATTAAAGGGAGGTCTCAGGAATCTTCAAATACCAAATCTGCTGCAGAAGAGCATGAAAAGTTGAAGGAAGGTCCGTATATGCATTAAATCTTTTTTAAAGGCCATAACATCAGAAACAGTGTATGTTTACTTTCATCGGGTTTTTATTTGTCGACATATCGTTTTCAAATTGTTCCACGCGATGTACTTTTCGGTATAACTCAATAGAATTTTATATACCTCCTTATAAACAAAAGCATAAACAAATAAAATTATGAGATTTTTATAGCAATGATGTTATTAAAGAATAATGCTCATACTCGCATTCTGTAAAAGTTTAAGCAAAATAATTGAAGTCACATATGTAACATTAACTTCTTCCAAATTAGTGGGATAATTAAAAGTTCATCTCTACAGTTTTTAATATATTATTAGAGTTCAATTATATAATATTAATTTTTGCAAAAAAAAATAATTGCATTGTGTAGAGCAATTTTTCAAAACAATAACAAAAGAATAAAAAGATTAATTTGTGGCATTGTTCAACTTTTCCAGTGTCACTCTTCACTATTTTTATTGCCACTGTCTTGTTTTTATCCGGTTCAACTTCACTGGGAGTTCACCTTGTTCACACTATCACTTCACTAAGGTGAACTAGTTCAATCTTCTGTCCCTTCACTTGACATGGCATAGCTTGTTCACGCCGGACGGTTTACTTCATTCAGGAGTCGAACACAAGACCACAACCCGTCGCTACATAGTAACACTCGTTGCACGTCACCAACTCACTCGGAGAATCGCTCTTGAACTCGCACCAGAGATGTACTCGCTAACTCGCTCGCTAATTGACTCAATATCTCTACTAACACTGACTGACTCCCGCGAGAGCGCTCACTTATATAGTCAGTAGAATGTTTCCACAAGGTTCTCGAACGATCTACAGCTATTTCGACACACTTTCTGCAGGAGATGCAAGAAGAAGCTTCCAAAAGGTTCTAGCTGCCTGCCAATCCGGTGTTTACGCTGGCGAGCGGCAGTTATCTTTGTTTACACCAACCGTCCAGCACCGACCTCCCGATAACCTTGGGTCATAACCGCTGCGTCACAATATCTCGGGAACTAGTTTAAAATATATACATGAAATTTGGTGTACATATTACATGTACATTGAACCCTGCTTGCTGTATTAAATTTCAAATAAATCGACCTGAAATTGTGGAGTTAAGAATTTTACAGATAGATGTCCTTGTGGTTAAGGTTCCGAACACGTCTGAAATTTCATTACCTTCATTTATTTCATTAATGCATTCTTCTTTCATATATTACCTGCACGATTAAAGGACGCCAAATTAAATAATTATGATGATGATGATAATAATAATAATAATAATAATAATAATAATAATAAAAATAATAATAATAATAATAATAATATGAATATCCTGTGTTATTAAAACCTTATCCCATGTGAAACTTTTATTTTGTAACAATATTATATGAACAAATACGTCTAGCGTACCTTTTTATTTACTTTTATTTACTTAGTGTATCCTCATTTCATAAAGTCAATTTTAAATTCTGAAAGAATAATATGTTCTTCTACCCATTTTTGTGACACCAGCAAACTTTTTCCCCACAACAACTCTTCGGAGCAGGATGGCTCAGGCATAACGTCTGTGGCCTGTATTCGGGGGTCCGTGGTCCGTTTCCCGGTGACCACCCTCTCTGACCCATGGGTTTTTGTGGGGAGTTTTCTCGGATCGCCATGCGAATGCTGAAGTGGTTTCTTTTCTCCCCCGAATTTCTTGTCCCTCCATTTCGTTCCATTAATTATTTCATTCTTCACCCCATTTGATCTGTTTCAGCGTTGGAAGTGTGGCGATGGTGTTTCGGTGAACTTCTGTGATGCTCTCTGTGAACTTTGTCCGACCCACGGCCTTCGGCTGGTTGCCGCGTATAAGGATCGCCTCGTAGGGGCGTTTGATCCTGTTTGGGGTGTCCCCGATCTGCCTGTCCGACTTCTGGGCGCCTCAATCTGGAAACTGTAGGGACCTTGTCATTGCTGTGCCGTCACTCTTGGTTCTGCCCCCCCCCGGTGTCTCCCTTCACCTTATCTCTCCCTCCCGGGGCGCCCCTCGTAAGGCATGGTACAAAATCCTCATTCCTGGATCGGTGGCGAATCCCCTCCGCTTCATAATCCAAATATCTCCATACACGGGTGAAAGGATATAGATGTCATCTTTTAAACAAGTGGTATATCTCGATGAATACGATGAAAAATGTATAAACACATAAAGAACATCAGTAGGGGAAAAGGAGAAACTTTTAACTTTAGCTTTAGAACACGGACACAAAACTTGGCCGCTACCATCAATTCACTGTTGTCTTGATCCAATAGAAAGAGTTTGTTCTCAACAAAACAGAAATAAAATTTGGGAACCATCTTGGAGAAAAAAGTATTGGAGTCCACGGTTATTTAAAACGCGTGCAAACAATAGAAATAATACCGAGCTATCGTGTAGTAGAGAGTAAACTCTCACGAATTCAGCAGCCCATTGCAGTAAAGGTTCACATTCAGAGTAAGTATTACTGGAAGTATTGTTTTACGCAGTGTGGGTTCACAAACGTAAAAACACTGCCCTGTTTTGTACCTACTGTGTTTGCTACATGCATATCCCCAAAATACTCTCGCGTCGACTTCAACACAATTGGTCACCTTTTAACCCTGCTTCTACATTTTCCAAGAAGTTAACTTTCCATACCAAGAAGGTGTAAAGTTCCGGTATGCTTGGTTTAACATATTTTCACAGTTCCAAAATTCTAATTTTCTTAAACTGCACGTTGTTAATAAGAAATGTACATAGACTGCTAAAGGCAGAACTGTCTAATATATGAATGAAGAGGAAGAACAAGAACCAGAAGGTAGTAGTTAAAAAGAACATAATACTCGTAATATGGAGATTCAAAAAAGTCTCTTATCATTGACTGGATTTAGGATTTTGCTTTCTGATTTGTTGTAAATTTCATTGTCAGAATGTTGCTCCATTTAGTTGACTTTAGTTTAATTATAGGAGGGGGTTATTTTACTTCCCTGCGCTGTGACTTTAAGCAGGTCTACTGAGCTGCCCAAAATACATCAGTTTTGGAAATATTCTCCCAATACAGAGTGTCCTTTGATGAGAGAGCGAAGCTCTCACATAGCAGTTTCATCTCGCTGCTGATCTTCGTGCAGGTGGGATCGATGTGCAGTCCCGTCTGTTTAAGAATGCAGTGTTCTGTAAGAGGACCTAACATCAATGAGAGTTTCTTCCTGCGACCTCTCGCAACTTAAGGTTATCAAGCTCTTGAACTCATATTAATATTAAGTAAAGGAGACTCGAAGTAAATGAATTTAAGTTCTTAAGAGCAGTGACAAGATATAAAAGAAGAGATCATAAAAGAAATGTAGATATAAGAAAATAATTAGATATACACTATGTGATCAAAGTATCCGGACACCCACACAAACACACCTACTGCCTGGTACTCATTATCCGCGACATCAGTAGTCATTAGACATCGTGAAACGGCAGAATGGGACTTCAAACGTGGTCAGATGATGGATGTCACCTGTGTCAGAAGTCTGTACGCGAAATTTCCACACTCCTAAACATCCCTAGGTCCACTGTTGCTGATGTGATAGTGAAGTGGAAACGTGAAGGGACATGTACAGCTCAAAAGCGTACAGATCGACCTCGTCTATTGACTGACAGAGGCCGCCGACATTTGAAGAAGGTCGTAAAGAGTAATAGGCAGATATCTATCCAGACCATAACACAGGAATTCAAAACTGTATCAGGATCCACTCCAAGTACTATGACAGTTAGGCGTGAGGTGAGAAACCTTGGATTTCATGATCGAGCGGCTGCTCATAAGCCACACATCACGCAGGAAAATGCCAAACGACGCCTCTCTGGTGTAAGGAGCGTCAACATTACACGATTGAACACTGACAAAACGTTGTGTGGAGTGACGAATCACGGTACACAATGTGGCGATCCGATGGCAGGGTGTGGATATGGCGAATGCCCGGTGAACGTTATCTGCCAGCGTGTGTAGCGCCAATAGTGAAATTCGGAGGTGGTGGTGTTATGGTAGGATCGTGTTTTTCCTGGAGGGGGCTTGCACCCCTTGTTTTGCGTGGCACGATCACAGCGCAGACCTACATTGAGATTTTAAGCACCTTCTTGCTTGCCACTGTTGAAGATCAATTCGGGGATGGCGATTGCATCTTTCAACACGATCGAGCACCTCTTCATACTGCACGGGCTGTGGCAGAGTGGTTACACGACAATAACATCGCTGTAATGGACTGGCTTGCACAGAGTCCTTTTACCTTAATGGAGTGAAGGGCTTTAGTTTATATTCGTTATCTTCAGCGAACACATTTCATGTAATAAGTACTGCTTCACGTGGCTTAACCAATATTGAAAGAAATGCATCAGTAACAATGTTAGAAATTGGAGCACTATATTTTTCATTAATTAAATTTAGGACATATATGTTTCAGAAGAATGTGAAAATATATACAGATCATATTAGCTTAACCTTCATTCAGAAATGTAAGTTATATAGTGGCAAGTTACCTAGAATGATTCTCGTTATAATGGAATTTGATGTAAAAATTATACATATTGCAGGCAAACAAAATATATTCAGTGATTTAATATCAAGAATCAACCACAACAAACAATTTCCTGAAAGCTGTTCTAGACAACAATATGAAATGAAAGTGCTTACGATAGACATTCCAATGAAGAAAGAATTAATGAATAAATTTAAAAATATTAAAGAAGAGCAAAATAAAGACATTAAACTAGCAAGTTTGAAAGAAAGAGGTCCGAAAATAAAAGAGGCAAAGAATAGTACAATCGTTGTTGAAAATGGTGTATTATATAAGAAACATGGAAAGGAGATAAAGAGGTGGAAAACATATATTCCAACAAGTATGGAATTAGAAATAATAGAGCAATTTCATTTAGGATTAATACATGCAGGTATAGAGAAGACAACCCTAACTATTTTGGAAAATGTATACATCTCTAAATTAGAACATAAAGTAAGAAAATACATATCATGTTGCGATCTTTGTCAGAAAGCAAAACAAATTAATTTAGCTTCTGAATATACAACGAACTCAGTACTAAGAGATAAACCAAGATGTTTATTAAGTTTAGATTTGTATGGTCCAATGCCTGTAAGTACATTTGGGTACAAATTTTTATTTGTATGCTATGACATATTTAGCAAATATGTACGAATATATGCACTCAAGAATGCAACCAGTACAACATGTTTAAACAAGTTAACAAAATCATATTTCCCAGAGGAAGGAATAGTTCAAGCCATACTTTGTGATATTACATCTGTGTTTACCGGTTCTAAATTTATGAATGGAATTAAAGATTTGGGAGTAAACAGTATTTTTCATCAAGATATAGACCTAATGCCAATCCAGCAGAAAGAGAGATAAAATAAATTTCAAATTATCTACGTGCAGTATGTTATAACAAGCAGAGCAGTTGGTACTCATACATCAATATTATTCAAAATCTACTAAATCAATCCATAAATACAGTAACAGGATTTAAACCAATAGAACTTCATTATGGAAAATTATACAATACTTTGGGCCACCAGAAGTTATTGAAGACCAATCAGTTAAATTGCCAGAAAAAGAGGAAATTTATAAATTAGCATTTTTAAAAATACAAGTTTGGAAAGTAAAGATAGGAGATCAAGTGTTAGTGAAGAACAAGAGGTTGTCAAATAAACTTCGTAAAGAACATTGGAGGTTGTTTCTGAACTATCATGGTCCTTATGAAATAATAAATATATTTGGAATTGATACATACGAACGTAGGAACAATAAAACAAATAAAATAATTGGAAGATTCCACAAACAAATGTTAAAGCCGTATAAAGAAGAAAAAGAAAATAAAGTATCTGGAACATAAAAGGAGAAAGCAATGTAATCTTAAAAAAATGTATAATTATAGGTTTACTAAATGTAACCAATTATCAATATAACAAAAGAGAGTTTAGATAAAAAAATGTAATAGATGAAAATCCATTTTTAGTAAGAAAAACATAAAACAAAATCTTAGTAGCAACTGCATTTATATTGTATAAGGTATAAATTGTTAGAAATTGTAAGCAAATAATAAAAATGTTTAAGAAATAACTTGTAAAGAAATGGTATCTAGTGTCAATATGCCTAATTAAGTATTCAATGACTAGCAAATAAAATACTTAATAGTGGCTGTGTTAGTGAATGAAAAAACATCACTCAGGCCATTGAACATCAGATCATTAACCTTACACCAGGCCGTTGCCCTTAAAGTGTAGAACAGGTGAAAGAACAAAATAAATTATTCTGCTATACACGAGTGTAGTAAAGAACCAGTGAGTATTAAATAAACGTGACAGTGAAAAATAGGAAGTGTAATAATAAAAGGTTATGTTTCTTTCTTTCAGGAGACTTTCAGAAAATATTTAAAAATTTAAAAATAACAAAACAAAAAGAACAATTTTTAAATATTTCTAAAATGGGGCAACTTGAGGCAGTATTTTTAACACTTAAATGATTTCAGTCTAATTATATAATATATAAATCCAATAACAGCCCGCCTTAAAGCAATATGTGCATGTAACAATATATAAAAAGTGTATATTACAGTCATTGTATATGTTTATATTATTGTATACATGTATAATAATGTTATGTGAATGTATTACGTAATTTAATAATGTAGGAGCTGTGAGAATAATAGGTTAAAAGTTTCTAACAATGAGGTAACAATGAGGTAACCTTGAGGCAATAATGAGTTTTGAAAGTTTAAATGCTACTTGTAATTCTTGGAGCAACAATAATGTAATTTTTGTGACAGTTCAATCAACAACCAGAAAAAGCTTTAGTTAAACAAAAGTATTCTATGGATTAGGAATAGCCAATAAGAAACTTGAAATACAGAAATTTACAAATTTCGGCGGTAGAAATCAGTTCAGTTGCTTGTAGACAGCGCTCCTAACCGGACTATGATTTGCTGCCACAGCATAACTCAGCTTGTATATATACGTTTCACACTTTCGGAGTAACTGTTTATACCGTACCACAATAAAAAGACAGCATTTATGATAAGCAAGCACATATTTGAAAATAATTACTTCATGCAAACTTTTTAACGCTATCGAGGTTTAATACCTTCCTCTACGCCGCTTTTCCTTCCTCTTTAACATGGATCGGGGAGACATCCGCCTTGAGGAACTCATTTTGCATGAAAATGAAGAGAAGCAAGGAAAGTGGATTAAGGAATGTGGAGGGGAAGGATTCTGGCAATGTAATGGGGCAGTGATTGGCTGAATGGAACTTGAGCTATCCGAGATATAGTGGAGGGGGAGGAGCCTTTGGGCATGGATCGATATGTATATTGATAGCCAACAGGATTTACATAGGAAGCTATTGCTTATTTGACTGTAACATCGCTATTCCACTATCTGCAGGCGATTTAGATGCATGACATGGAAAAAAATGTCCCTGTGCAAACTGAAATAAGCCGCTATGAATACAGTCGGGATTCTTTACAGTATTTGTACTGATGCACGGCTTCCAGCGTGTAATCCATACTTCATATCGAAACTCTTTCTGGTAATTTTCAATTTTGGTAAATGATTTACATAACAATTACCAATCACTATAAAAAAGTACATGTTTGAACAAGCTCTTTGTAGTTGCGAATGCAATTCTTGTTCCATATAACTTTGGAACGTGCCACGTGCACTAGTCATCTCTCATTGGCTGTTGTTGTGCGATACAAACTAGTTCCTTACTTAACATGATCGTTTTTTTAATATATTTAAAGACAATTTTCAAATTTCATAACAGTATGAATTAAATATACTACATAACAGACTTAATGCACCTTGGATACATGTAAACTATCAACAAACAGGTAGAAGAATCCTTCGATTTAAACCTACCTGAATTACCAAAGTATGTGTATCTATCATGATAAGAGTTCTCACAAAACGTTCCTGTTTCTTATGCTAGTGAGTGGAAAGGACAGGTTAAACCCGAAGGCCCAATCTAGCATACTAATGGCTCTAAAACCAGATTTGTTACAGCCGGTGGACTTTATGGCAATAGTAACAAGCTATCATTTAGCTTTGGCGAATATGCCACTGTCTTTCAGACAGATACACTACGTGATCAAAAGTATCCGGACACTGGCTGAAAATGACGTACAGGTTCGTGGCGTCCTCCATCGGTAATGCTGCAAATCGATATGGTGTTGGCCCACCCTTAGCCTTGATGACAGCATTCACTCTCGCAGGCATACTTTCAATCAGGTGCTGGAAGGTTTCTTGGGGAATGGCAGCCCATTCTTCACGGAGTGCGGAACTCAGGAGAGGTATCGATGTAGGTCGGTGAGGCCTGGCACGAAGTCGGCGTTCCAAATCATCCCAAAGGTGTTCTATAGGATTCCAGTCAGAACTCTGTGCAGGCATTACAGGAATGTTATTGTCGTGTAACCACTCCGCCACAGCCCGTGCACTATGAACAGGTACTCGATCGTGTTGAAAGATGCAATCGCCATTCCCGAATTGCTCTTCAACAGTGGGAAGCAAGGAGGTGCTTAAAATATCAATGTAGGTCTGCGCTGTGATCGTGCTACGCAAAACAAAAAGGGGTGCACGACCACACCATAACACCACCACCTCCGAATTTCATTGTTGGCACTACACACGCTGGCAGATAACGTTCACCGGGCATTCGCCATACCCACACCCTGCCATCGGATCGCCACATTGTGTACCGTGATTCGTCACTCCACACAACGTTTTGCCACTGTTCAATCGTGTAATGTTGACGCTCCTTACACCCAGTGAGGCGTCGTTTGGCCCTTTCCTGCGTGATGTGTGGCTTATGAGGACCGCTCGGAATCCAAGGTTTCTCACCTCACGCCTAACTGTCATAGTACTTGGAGTGGATCCTGATGTAGTTTGGAATTCCTGTGTGATGGTCTGGATAGATGTCTGCCTATTACTCTTTACGACCCTCTTTAAATGTCGGCGGTCTCTGTCAGTGAACAGACAGGTCGGCCTGTACGCCTTTGTGCTGTACATGTCCCTTCACGTTTCCACTTCACTATCACATCAGAAACAGTGGACCTAGGGATGTTTAGGAGTGTGGAAATCTCGCGTACAGACTTCTGACAGAAGTGACACCCAATCACCTGACCACGAGATACGGCGAGACGGTGTGATCAGCACAGAATATTGGTTCTCTTCACCGTTATCATCTGCTCCTCAAATGCATCACTAAAATTAAGTTTAGCATCTTTCAAGGGTGTGACACGAAGGCTTTCAAGAAATCCCCCTACTCCATACTACTGGAAAACGTTTCGTTATTTTTTTCTCTCATATATTATGACTCTAACGATTTTTATTAAAGTACCATAGATATATTTAAGATATTTACACAACAAATAAAATTTATATCTTGAATTTTCTGCGTATAACCTGTAAAATCCTCTTCCCTAGGAATGAATTTCCTAAGCTGTAAGATAAACAAAAATTAACCACACAAAAATGTATGATGCATATCGTTAAAACCTACGATTTATAACAAGGTTTTGGGAATTTATCATTTCGGAGGCATTCTTTGTTATTATTTTGAATTTTCAGGTACTTAACGTTAGTTTCAAGTGCTAAGTCTATTTGTTCCTTTTTCTTCTTCTTTCTTTCTCTCCACTGGTAAAGAGAGGAATCACATAGCGATTCCTTGACTATCCTTCAGCCCGCTGTATTCTTCTTGAACAAAATGTGTAACAAAAGCATTTCTGCAATGGTTTATCGCGGTTGATTTTAAATAGATGGAAGAATAAGCTTTTGTAAGAATAATTTGTAGAAGAGTTGGTAGAGAAAGCCATGGAATGCAACACGTGGTATAAAAAGTAAGATGGAACGAGAGAAAAGCACCATAGCATATACTTGGGAAGGTGTATTTTCTGTTAAAATGAAATGATCATTACAATGAATGCTGCAGTAGATCGGTAGAAGCTAAGACTTTGAAGTCGGAGGAAATTACAGATGGCATCGGACGGTAATTAACGCGCCATGTTGTTACTAAACTACTGTAGTTGTTGTCACTCTTCAGCGACATCTGGCGCTGAGATGTCTCACCCACTTGTTAGCCGCACGCAGTGAAACTTGTGCCCTTTGTCATCCACAGTCTTAGCAGCTGATAACTTCAACAATTGGAGAAACCCTACGTGCTACTGAAATTAAATTTTGTAAGGGATGCAGAAATTTCGTTTTCAGAACTAGAAGAACAACTGTACTTTTTAAATTCAACATGTAATTGATATTCAGTAATAGTATAATTATTGCGATGCAATTGCGGTAAGTGTATCACTGCAGAACGACGAAAGGTTTAACACGAGACGAAGACAAGGCGAGTATTTTCCACCTCCGAGACTCTCCAAAGCACTTAACGCATGTGTATTGTATACTGTTTCTTCGATGACGGGAATCAAATAAAAGTAATTACTATCAACTGTTGAACATGGTGGTGAGGCAGTATTTTATATCATAACATGCAGTGAATGCCAGAGTGATTATAGTGTACATTAATATTATTGTATGTACAGGATTTTAGATGTTTGTTAGCCATAAGTATTGTTAGGAAATAAGTTTACACGGCCTCACTATAACTGACAATGGAAGTGGGTAACAATAAAACGAGGGGTTGAGTTGTTTATCACTAAGAAGAGACAAACAAATGACGTCAGGGTAGCGTGCGTTTTTTAGAAATGGAGGGAATATCTTCCCTAGAGTATATATGTTAGTAGTAGTGATTGGCTGACAAAACAGACGCTAATGTTGGCGTGATTTTGTAACCAATAGCAGCTCTATTATAATGTTTAGGCATTCCGCGGAGGAATATATATTCTCGAGCCATAAGCAAGTTTCGCGCAGTCTTGAAAAGTTATTCGCGAGGTACACGTCGCACAGTTTAGAAAGATCTCTCGCGAAGTACCTACACGTCGCAAAGTTGGTTATAAAATGTGAAGTGCGCGAAGTAATTGGCACGCGGTAAATAAAACGACTCTAGTTACATTAGGAAATATCACAGTTTCAGTCAGGCGTGTATAAAGATTAAATATGTGAATTATCAATTAAGTGTTACGGCAATAAAAGTGTATAAATAAATATTTTATTAGTGTTATTTTTATATCAAAAGTTAGAGGATTTAATATAGTTCATGTGCATACATGCAATCAAACAGACAAAACATGCAGATAGGTTAGGTTACCAGCATTGAATGCAGAAAAGTTTACTTTTCAGCACGGCAATGTGAACGGGAAGTGGATCAAAAAACACTATCGTCGAAACAAGTATTTTTCAGTACGTGAAAGAATTGAAGTATCTGTGGAAGATGCAGATATCTTTCAACTGTTATCATCCCTATCGACACGGATAACCAAGCCGTTAAGGTATGAGCTCGTGAACGGGAGGTCTGCTGTTCAAATCTTGCTAGGATGCTCCACCCTGACTGAGGTTTCTTTCCAGATTTTCTTCAATTTTTATAGCTGGTAAATACAGCGGAGGTTCCCTAAACTTTGACCTGGAGTGTTTTCCTCCCACATTTCCTTTCCAAATTATCACTCCAATTCATCAGCGTTCGCCTCCTGCAATGTTGTATGGAGATATGGTCGCTGCAGAACATTGATATGTAAGCCGAAGATCTGCGATTCGAGTCCCGGACTTGGCATCAAGCTACTAAAATATTGTTGAAGTTTTCCAATGGACATTTGCGTTTTCTCTATAAATAGATGCTCTTAGTGCAAGTACCCTCTTCAACAACCGAACGAGATGGCGTCGCGGTAAGGCGTGCGACTCGCATCCGGTAGGTCCCGGATTCGATCCCGGCGATCGCTCACTTTAGCCCACGAGTTTCTCGTGATTTCTCCAGGTTGGCAGGCGAATGCTGGGTTGGCTCCTCTTCTGCCATGACTTTCCTGTACCCATCATCTTCATTGTTTCATGATTGTAAAACAGGCGTCACCTGCGGGTTGCGGCTGGGTGGTGGATGTGGGATTTCTTCCCCGGTGTGCGTCGGACTGCTCAGTCGGGACCCGCCTCCGAAGTGGGCCCCACCAGAGGGAACCACCGGGGGTTATGGGCTCGTGGATGGGTTCAGGTAGCAGTGGATGTTTTCCGCCTGAAAATGTTAGGGACCCCGTCCGGTGTCTTCCGGATCTGGTCGCCCTTCAAGTCTCTCCCCTCATCCCTCCCTCCCAGGGGTAACGTTAGAAGCACAAAGGGGCGTTGCGGCCTACTTGCGTCGCTCTACCCCGGTTTTAGGACCCCTCCGAAATAGTACCTTTACACACCTTTACCTTTACTCTCTTCAAAAACAAATATTTTTTTCTAGGGGGATGATGTTTTGTACGTATGCGGTTTCTGAATTTGATGATTTGCGTTAAGTGTCTTTGATCGCTGCATTTATTCCAAAAGTTAATTAAAAGATTAGACGCCGTCCTCGGAGAAGCGGATTTGTGGCGGAAAAGGTGGCTGGAATAAAAATATCGAGGCATTAAACACCCGCAGGGAGGGTGGGCAAAGAAAAATACTCCGCTGTGAAATTCAAATCCGGTAAAATTATGCAGAGATATGCAGGGCGCAAAGTTAATACAATACCTCTCTTCGCGTGAAAAATAAAGAAAGCCAGGGTTTATCGCGATCTCTTCCGTGGCCTCCTGTCAGAGAATATTAAAATACCACCGCGCTCAATTTACACACTTCCGGCCTTTCTTGTTTTTATTCACTTCGCATGGAAATGTCAGCGCTTCAGGGGATATATTTAAAATATTCCACATAATCGAAATAAATGAATCATTTCTGTACTTCTGGAAACATTTCCAACAAAACAAACCTTTGTCAATACAAGTAAAGTGCGTCGTGACACGTAAACACGCCGAAAATTACCGATTGCTCTCGATTATTCACGAATTTAAAGGAATATATTATGCAACTCTGGATTTAAGTATTTTCGTGTATTTTACTTTCTCTGATACGGTAACTAGGTACAGGAAGTATTCCATTCCATCCAATAATGCATATCCACATGTTTTGAGATCCCGAAGAAAAAACATGTTTATAAAACGTCCGTGTGTATATCTGAGAATAACGTAACTCAAAAACGAAATGTCGAATAATTACTAAACTTGGTATTTAAGTTCAGTACCTTCCAAAGATGTGACACGCAGATTTTCATGAAAATCCCCACCCCAATCTTCCCTTTGTGTGAAAAATGTTTCGAAATGTGCAAAAAATGGTTATAAGGATATTTTTTAAAATGCATCATATTTAATGTGTGTACATAGCAAATAAAATGTATACCTTGAATTTTCTAGGAATAGTCTGAGAAGTCTCTTTATTCGGAAAACAATTTGTATAATTTAGGACCACAGATCTATTTAAAAACCCAATTTATTTCAAATAACCTTCTGTGTCATAAGCCATTCCAGAGACATACGTTTTTATTTGTTCGTAGTTTTCAATACTTTGTCATCCTTTTAAGTGGCCATCATTCAATTGTTTCTCGCGATGTCGTGGAAAGAGTATGAAGCTTAAAGCCGTGATCCGTTTAACATTTGACTGTCGCTTCCGTTTTCTGTATCCCCTTGTACCTTGAGGCAGTATTTTTAATACTTAAATGATTTCAGTCAAATTATATAATATATAAATTCAATGACAGCCCGCCTTAAAGCAATATGTGTATGTAATAATATATAAAAAGTGTATATTACAGTCATTGTATATGTTTATATTATTGTGTCCATGTGTTATAACGTTATGTGAATGCATTACGTAATTTAATAATGTAGTGAGAATAATAAGTTAAAAGTTGCTAACAATGAGGTAGCTTTGAAGCAATAATGAATTTGAAAGTTTAAATGCTACTAATCATTATTGGAGCAACAATAATGTAAATTTTGAGACAGTTTAAAAATATCCAATCAACAACCAGAAAAAGCTTTAGTTAAATGAAGGTATTCTATTAGAGTAGGATTAGCCAATCAGAGACTTGAAATACAGAAATTTATAAGTTTAGACGGTTGAAATCAATTCAGTTGCCTGCAAACAGTGTTCATAACCGGACGCAAGACACATCCTCGAGAGATTTAATACGTATTCGTGTGAAACGAAAAATAGTTTTCGTGTTAAAAAGTGTAATTAATTCTCTATATCCGTGAAGTGTTATTTTAATCGTATGAAGTATTAATAAAAGGAGTGAAGTAAAATTATCATCTGTGTAAGCCTACATTCTTAGTCACACCACAACCCTGCTAAGAGAAACGTGTCTCTAAAATAAATACTGACGCAGCCGAGGCAAACATAAATATATAATATTTAAACAAACAGTAATAATATTTTTTAAACTTGGGGGAAAGGCTACCTGAAAATACATTTGGGGCGAAGCCTACCGGAAACTGTTTACTATACGTGCAGTTGCAACTACTACAAGTCCGGCTCCCCCAACAGTTGAAATACGATACAACTACTCCTAAAATATACCTTTCTCAACCTACAACGAAAAGTGTAATGAAATTATTTCTGTCTTTCCCATTACTGAATTACATTAAATTCTTGAATTTAGGAATCCTTGGAAAGCCTGTGTAAGTAAACACAGGTAGAGTAATTTCTCTTTTCAAAACTTCTGCCTATTTAATATAAAAGAAGCGAATTAGGGATACATTACGGCCTTAAATATATCGTTTTAGTAGATCTCACTTTTCAGACTGTAAACGGTCCGAAAATAGTACTTTAGTGGCCCAGGCTGCTAATGACGTGAGCACAGCTGCAGTTTCTGTTTGTTTATAAATAAAAGTTTACAGTATAATTCGAATGACACCTATATATTAATTACGAGTAATTTACTGCAGCAATTTCACTAAAATCATTTTGGTATATTATGCATGGCAGTTTTATAAGCTTTTTAAGCAATGTCATTGGTATTAGTAAATTCGGAATTATAAATATGCTAAAATATGCTTTAAATATGCTAAAACCTGCTCGTAATAAAACATAAAGCATACTGAATACTGAATGTACTTCTGTTTATGTATAACAATATTGTGGTGACAAACAGATCGCAATTGTCAGTATTTGGCAATGAACCAAGGCAAATGGTAGATTATCTATACTATCATGTTATCCTTTATAGTAATGTTTCAATTTTATTAATGTTTTTTATGTACAGAATCCATTTATAGTTTATCTGTTTTACTCTGTCCTTGATGGCAGCCCGTAAACACAGGTTTTGTTACTGTTATTGTTTCAATAAATTAATAAAAATATTTGTGTGTGTGTGTGGGGGGGAACCATAAAATCACAAGTCACTCCATCGATTTTAATAAATCTCTCCGTATTAAAATACATAGGATATTAGACAGTTTCTGTTTTAATTTCCTAATGCCCCAATGACTAAACAAGACCTGGAAAACTAAAATATGAAGATGCTGAAGTCATGAAAGAGCATGCCTGTTAAAGTGGCTTTGACTTTTCGTTAAGAATGACATGGAGTAGAAAATAGTTCCTGTTACTCTAAATATAGAAAATGTGTGTAGAATAAGACCAAAGCCGTTGATATTTCATTCCAAGTAATATACATATAGATGGTCATGATTTAGCAACTAAGAAAAAGGTAGACACAGTAAAGCAAAATACTTTGGTACGATATGTAGTGACACCTATTTCTTTAATCAATCTTTAATTCAAATACTTTAGATATTCCATGATTTAACATTAAAACACTTGAGTAACCTTTATTCTAATGTTGCAGCTGTATGTAATGAAGTTTCTGGTTGCCAAACATTTTAATAACCCTTATGTAATAAAGTGTTGCTGTATTTTCTCTGTAATGATACTCATCGATCTCCATAATTAACAAGCGGGAACATTACCTCATTTACAACTTGTTTAAATTCGTTGCCAAGAAATGAGGAATCCTCATATTCAACAGTTCCGTCC
This sequence comes from Deroplatys truncata, assembly GCA_030765065.1. Lineage (NCBI taxonomy): Eukaryota > Metazoa > Arthropoda > Insecta > Mantodea > Mantidae > Deroplatys > Deroplatys truncata. Next base: position 124,335,098 of record CM060980.1, on the reverse strand, counting down.
ATTTTCGTTAAATGTTGCTGTCGGGGATTTCTGTATTATGTGAAAACTTTGAAGAATGTGCAGGGGATTAAAATTTCATATACGGTAATTTGAAAAAATCTGATGTGTTACACTCACATGACTTTCTCTACTCTTGTACAAACTATTTTTACAAACGCTTATTCTCCATCTACTTCATGTTAATCAAGATAAGCATTTGCAGACTCTATCTTATTGCTGATTTTCTTGTAGGTGTAAGGGTAACTTTATTTTATGAGTTGGTTGCTATGTGGCGATTCCATTCTCTTTGTATGTCCAGGACATAAAAAAATGAATAACGAATTCCCATTTGAGAAAAAGTATTGGAAAATTTAAGGGAATAACAAGCAATATCTAGTAAATGGTTCACTCAACAACAAAAATGTATATGACATAAATTGGGTTTTTAACGCGATCTACATTTTTTGTTTACTAAAATTTTGTCTATCTCTTATGGTTTACCAGTTATGCAAAAGTCGTTCACAATGAAGAACACTTTTGGAGACATTCCCAGAAAATTCGAGATATACGTTTCATTTGTCATAAAAATATCTTAAATATATGACATTTTAATCAAAATCGTTACAGCCATTTTTGGGAAATTTAAAATTTTCGAAAAATATTCCATGTAAAGGGTAATCTGGGGTGGGGGATTTTCTTGAAGACCTTCGTGTCGCATCTCTGGAAGATACTGAACCTAAATATCAAGTTTGGTGTTTATCCTACTGTTCGTTTCTGAGTTATGCTGTTCACAGACACACAGACACAGACAGACACACAGACACACACGGACATGTTTCCAAAAATGCTTTTTTTGGATTCAGGGAGTCTCAAAACATGTATTTCCGGTGAAATCTCGGTATCGAATTTTTGGGTGGAATACAATACTTCCCCTACTTACTATACGTAGTAGAGAAAGTAAAAATTAATAACGAATTTCCATTTGAGAAAAAGTATTGGAAAATTTAAGGGAATAACAAGCAATATCTCGTAAATGGTTCACTCAGCAACAAAAATGTATATGACATAAATTGGGTTTTTAACGAGATCTACATTTTTGTTTAGTAAAATTTTGTCTATCTCTAATGGTTTACCAGTTATGCAAAAGTCATTCACAATGCAGAACACTTTTGGAGTCAGTCCCAGAAAATTCGAGATATACGTTTCATTTGTCATAAAAATATCTTAAACATATGATATTTTAATCAAAATCGTTAGAGCCATTTTTGAGAAAGTTAAAATTTTCGAGAAATATTCCATGTAAAGGGTAATCTGGGGTGGGGGATTTTCTTGAAAACCTTCGTGTCGCATCTTTGGAATATACTGAACCTAAATATCAAGATTGGTGTTTATCCTACTGTTCGTTTCTGAGTTATTCTGTTCAAAGAGACACACACACACGGACATGTTTCCAAAAATGCTTTTTTTGGATTCAGGAGGTCTCAAAACATATATTTCCGGTAAAATCTCGGTATCGAATTTTTGGGTGGAATATAATACTTCCCCTACTTACTATACATAGTAGAGAAAGTAAAAACATTATTGGAATATTCCGGTAATTTTTTCACTGCTGTTAAAAGATAATTATTGATATACGGCAGCTATATAATTTGAAAGGTTTGTCAATGGGAGGTTAAGAAAAGGAGAAAAATAAATTCCACCAATATTTTGTAAGCAGTATGAGGGATTTCAACTTTTCTAACAGGTAAATGCGAGAATTCGCCAAATAAATATTCTACATCGTTTTAAAGGGTATACAAAAATTATCATGGGCGTTTTAAACTTATATGTTTTTATCTGCGGTGCACAATATAACTTAGAATCATAACGAATTTAAGAGTAAATCTGAGCTTGAACTCTACATTTTATTTTGCTTTGTTTTGTAGTTATAGTAACGAAATAAACAAAACATGGCAACTTGCGTGCAAAAAGCTTTTTATGTCTTGCAATTCGCGAAACATAATTCAGTGATTGCATACAGTTCAGCGGGTGCATACGCGATCTGGTCTTAACGCCCCTTCTGGTAAAAGAGGTACAATCAGATGTAAACGACGGGGTGTCTCTGTAAAGGATAATATCAACGGACACTGCTTGTGTCAAATGAGAATATGGAAAGAGAAGGGCTCTCGCGAAAGTCCTAAAATATCTATGCGGTGGACGAGTCGAGAACTAGCAATTCCAACAAGACAGCGTGGAAGGGGTTAAGAAAACGTTCCACTGCTATCTGCAGACCTACCTGAGTTAAGATGGAGGATTATTGCAGCAGTAGGATCAGTTGCACTAGAGGTGCTTATGCCAATGTGGCAAGAAATTAATTATGGTTTCCAAAAAGTCAATTTTATTTCTCAACATAGTCTTCTTTCAATACAATACACGTTGTCCAATGTTTCTCCAATTTTTTTCAACCCTTCAAAAAATATGATTTTTCGAAGTCTGCAAAATATGAGGTTGTTTCTGTCATGATGTGTTCACTGGACGTGAATTTCTTCCCAGCGAGCCAATTTTTCAGGATTGCGAAGAGGAAGAAGTCGCTCGGAGCCAAATCTGGAAAGTATGGTGGGTGAGGCAGTTCATAGCCCAATTCCTCAAATTTTGCAATGATAATGGCTGATTTGTGTGCGGGTGCATTATCCTGCTGAAAGAGAACCTTTCTCTTCTCCAAATGGGGTCATTTCTTTAATAATTTCTTGTGAAACTGATCCAGCATTGCGGCATAATATGAACCTGTGATATTTTACGCTTTTCCAGGTAGTGGATGTCTATCACCCCTTGTGAATCCAAAAAGGACTGCTGCCATGATTTCTCCTGCCGACTGAATGGTTTTCGCTTCTTTTGGAGCAGGTTCGCCGAAGGAAATCCACTGCTTTGATTGTTGTTTGGTTTCAGGTTAATAGTAATGGATCCAAGTTTCATCAACCGTGATATTTCGCTTATTCTCAACTGTGAGCAGTCATGGCACCCATCTTGCTGACAGCTTTCTCATACCCAAAAATTCGTGCAGAATGTTATACACCGGTTCACTCGAGATGTTTACGGTCTTGGCTATCTCACGCATTTTCACTCGGCGGTCTTCCAACACAAAATCGTAAACGGTTATTCACCATTTCTTCTGTTGTGACCTCAACCGGCCGTCCTGTGCGCACGGCATCTCTTGTGCTCGAACGGCCACATTAAATCCTGTGAACCACTTGTGAACCATGCCATGTGATGGAGTAGAGTTCCCATAATACTTGTTCAGCTTCCGTTTCCTTCACTGTCTTACCACGCAAAAGGTAGTGCTTTATCAGAACACGAAATTCACTTTTCTCCATTTTCTACGAAGCAACACACATCTGCTTATTTTAGACGCTCTCATAAATGATTTAAGAAACAAATGACGATGAATTTCTGCGATTATACCCAGAATATATGTAAGACTCTGGTGCAAACAAGAAACCTGTGATTAGAACGCTATCTCTCGCCAAAGATAGATTATCATTCCGCCCTCGTAATTTGTGTTATGAAACTTCAACAGTTTTTATCAAAATTAATTGTATACCGGAGAAAATATATAATTTTAAACTCCTATAATTATTTGTATACACCTGTAAAATATTCATTCAGAATATGAGGGTAAGTAAAGTTAATTACTTATGTTATTATTCAGGTTTAAATAAGCCACCTGTTAAACGTTGGTTGTACCAACAATTCTGTAAATGAGTGTGATTTTAGATTAATTTTAAATTCAATTATAATTACTTGGAAATAAAACTGCGCAAAACTGTATCACCAGCCACCAATGATTTCGTCTAGCAGAATGAATAATCGTTTGTGCAGAAACGTTAGCAATTAACTTTAATTAAAGCCGAACAATGCCCTAGCCTCAAACGAATCCATTCACTGACAGTTCGCAATTCCACGCAATTTCGCGCCCCGTTGTTGTATAAAATCCACCGCACATTACGCGGTCATGCCCTTCTTTGTGAAACACGGAGCATCATTTTTCATCGCACGTGCTTCTGTGTCTCGATGCAATTTATCAAATTTTGCCCACCTGTTCCGACTGACAACGCATGCTGACACACACCCTTAGGCCACAAAATAAAAAGCCAATCTCGCCAATGACCTAAATATCTCAGCTATTCCAAGGTAAGCAACTACTGCAAGTTGCGCAAGACGAACAGTATTTCATATATGGAAACTTGCGCTCAGCAGCATTTGGCAAGGTCGTTTGGTCCTTTAGTGCGTGGCGGTTTCGTATTTGTTGATGTTTCTCACGAGACTTTCTTCTTATTTACAGACGTCATGAATACACTGTAGTCCTCTTTGACGTCTACTTTCTCCATCTATAAGATCAATTGAAAGTTCACAATATCTAACAAGGTTAAGTAATCCTAAATTATAATTTAATTTTGCATTTACGGATATGGATTACATTTTTAAATACCTTTATTGGATCAAATTGGATTATATCGGTAATTTTAATGGGTCCAGAAAACCTAATTTCTACAATTCCGATAACAATTTTTTATTTTCTTGTTCATTGAAGGTACCTCCAGACAAAACCTGTTCTAAATTTCTAAAACTTCCAATAAACATTTATTATTAACAGTTTTACCCAATTTTATTTAAACTCTCTTAGGGAGTTCATTCTATACATTAACAAGACCAAAGAAAGGAGAACCATTTGGATCCTTATCTACGAATATTCTGCTCGACAGATGATATATAGGCTGAACCAGATCATTTATTTCGGAAAATACGGCATTAAAATGTTCGAAATAAAAGTATGTACAGGATGTATCATAATTAATAGCGCAAACTGAAACTGTTGTAAGTATACGATAGTAGAAACAAAAACGTTCCGTTAAACACGGGTCCGCAAACAAGCCATGTGTGAGATAATTGCAAAGGTGTGATTAAAAGCCCCCGCTGATTTCATAAAGCAACATCGTCCTTATTAGTACAAATGAATTTAAAAAGTAGACTTTGGTTTAACAACCGCTATCCTAAGTTGCCACAAAATTCACTCATAGCTTAGCTTAATCAGGAATACAATTCCACTTTAGTATTGTGACGTGTTGGTAGCACTGGGGATGCTAGCGTTGGCAACACGTCAGTGTACGTTGGTAACACGGACAGGATGTGACGTACCGTAAAGGGAGGGGTTAACTCGATAATCGTGGCAAAGCTAGTAGGTGCCTTCCTCTTTGTGTAAGGCAACGGGAGAGGCAACACCTGTTAGAACGTGGGCGGCCCATGTTGAAGCAACAAGGCAAAGTAATCTGTAAATTTCGTGTAATATAGTGGCCATCCAAAGTTAAAAATGGTTTGATTATTGGAACAGGTAACCTTACTTCATAACCTTGTAATTTAAGTGTTGTTAAGCATGTTTTAAGGAATATTTTAAGCTCGTCCCCGTCGGCCTCGTGTTTAATGTGAAAAATATAAAGTTCCTGCTCTACCATCTAAATTTAAGTGATATTAATATGCGAGGCACGACAGTATATTACATGTTATTAATACTGCACCCTCTTCCCTGTTAAAGGAGGTGTTTAAAATGTCGTCCTCGCATCTGGATGCAATACTGCACTCGTCTCTGCAGCGCGTTTCTAATTCTTTCAAACACTCCCGGATCATCAGAATTCTTGACAAGCAATGCAATTCTCTGCTCCAGCTTCAACGGTATCAACGGGAGTGCTGTACACTACACTTTTGAGGTGGCACCACACAGAGATCATGGAGACCAAGGTACATGCCCTCCTCAACCTATCCATCTTGGACCATATCTCCACGTTAAATGTCTTCTTACAGTAGGAGCAAAATGTGCCGGTGTTCCATCATGCATGTACCAAATACTCCGACGTTGCTTAAGGGGAACATCCTCAAGCAATTCACGTCAGTGTCGATTCATAACCACACATTCACAATAATAAATCTCGCACACGGCTTGTCTGTGGACTATGTTTACTAGAACTTTCTTACTTCTATTACCGTACACTTTCAACCGTTTCAGTTTCTGCTATTAATTACGATACACTCTGTATAACTAAAGCACATTTGAACTTACCCAACAAGTTCAATATGTGAGTTAACGTATGAGGCTCGCATTCGAAGGGTTTTGCGTTCGATTTCCGTCGACTACTGCTCTGACATGAGTTTTTCGTGGTTTTCCCTGTTCGGCAGGCGAATGCTAGGGGGTTCGTCATTTACCACGATTTCCTTTTCCTCATTTTCCTTTCATTTCGTTTCCTTCTCATGCTTCAGGTGTGCTTCTAGGTTTCGTGGTGTAAGGCGGTGCCGGGCAGATGGCGCCGATGCTTGCTACAAGGAACATTAAGGGACTGTCTGGTTGGAAGTGTTCTTCATCGCTCTCTCTATGTAGCTCCAGTAGGGGGACGTAGCTTCGAGTCAGAAACTATTAGATACTTCCGCGCGTCCGTGGCCTGTCTGCCTACGACCTGTAGCCTCCTGTTGTTTCTTCGCTTCATCCCTTCCTGCTGGAGGTGGTAGCTACAATAGATCTCACGAAGGTTGCAGTGCGCGAAATGTCCCCCTCCGTTGCATATTCCTATACCCTATATATTTGAACTTTCACTTGAGCCTGATTTCATCATCAGCCATTACTGAAAGTGGGGTCAGCGGCGTATCACTTTAAAATTACAAAAGGGAATGATGGACCATTTAGATATAGCTCTTCAAAACAAACAACTTTCGTAGGAAATATTTTTATTAACACCTTACTTACAGAATGCATTCGTGCAAAGCCATGTAAACCGGTTTAGTGCGCATAAATATGTATATTTCCACAGTAATGTAATTATTGGATTAGAATTATTAGAGAGGAGCAATCACTTATGAGAAAAGTGTGCTATAAGGAACAGCTTAGAATGGGGGGGACAAGACGCGGACAACGAAAATTAAGAGAGGGCTGGAGAGAATAGGGATGGGTAATATTTGGTTTGAGGACCTGAAAACAAAGCGAATGTGTGGATAAAAGTACAGAAGCGACTAAAAAGTTATAAATCGACAGCAGACGCTGACACAATGTAATGAGAAAGTATCATTAAGTTAACAGTCGAAACTAAAAACAGAATGATGTATAAAACAATATATTTGGTCCAGAAATAGAGCCAGCAAGCAAGGCCTTGCTTGGCTCAGACTGGGATCATGGCGAGCGATCAAAGTCAATAACGAAGAATCTGACCCTGGTGTAGAGAGGAAGAAACTTGGATTCATATTCTGGCGCATTGTATTAAGACAGAACAGTTGAGGAGAAAGTATCTACCAGGTTCCTTTGTTAACTCAAGGAGAGGGTTACAAGTGTGTTGGAACTTGCTGCCTGGAACGGGGAAAGGGGAAGCAATTGGTACATTTACATAAGATTATGCAGCTCAGATCAGAGTGTAAGGAAGAGGGTCAAGGGTGAGAGGGGGAGAGTTGGTGGTTTAGAGGTGGATATTTGTTTGTTTTGTAAACAATGGCGTGTGCTTGTGAACAACTTTTTCTCTTCTTCTTCTAATACTGTTTTGTTTGTATGATATTTGTTGTTAGTTTATCTGTTTTTTTTTATTTTCACTTCTTTTAAATGACTTTAAAGTTCAGTTTGAGGAATATAGTCTGAAAAATATGAACTACAGTGTAGTATATAAGCCCGTACGGTCTCTCTGACCCGTGCGGTGTTTGATTTTGAACATGTAAAATGTTTAAGACCAACGAATACACCACTCTACTCTAGATTTGTACTTGTAAGATTCCGAGGTAAATTAAAAAGTAAGGTTTATCTATATATGGTGTCCTGAGGTAGAAACGCTCAATAGGAGATATCAAAACCGCCACACAATTAAACGTAAGAAACGGGAAATAAAGGGAAAGAAGATTTAATAGTATAAGAGGGTGTTTACTACCTGAATATTTAAAATTCCAGTATAGGTTTTGATAAGATTTCAGTAATAATGCAGCAGTTTTCAAATTCGTATTGCGGCTAGCTTAACATCTTTATTGGTTTTATTTGTTACTACAGCATCATACGAAGCTGTGTTTATTACTAGTTGCATTACCCGATGTTGAACGGGTGGCTTTTTAGATCTCGAATGACGATCTCATTAAATCATCTTTGTGCTCTTTATGGAATTGTTGCATAATTCTTCCCTTCACCTCTCAGCACTGCATTTTCATAAAATTCCTGCCTATTCATAATAATGGACCAAACATTCACTGATATTCATAGAAATAGGAATGAAATATCAAATTGTTTATTTATAACCTTAGACTCCCACCCCTCCCCTGCAACAACCTTCACAATTTTGGAAATGTCGTATAGGTGGCAAAAACTATAGAGGTAAAAGATTATCGAAATGTTTGAGTTATTATTATATAAAATAAAATTATATAGAAAAGCGGTTATCATGCAAAACAATAACTCAAAATTACTTATTTGATTAATAAGATTTTCCAAGAACCAATCAACGGTAAATTTAATCTGAAATAAATCAATGATATATGGTTATTTCATTCAATTTTTACTTTCTCTACTACGTATAGCAAACAGGGGAAGTATTATGTCCAAAAATTCGATACAGAGATTTTGCAGGAAATACGAGTTTTGAGGTGCCCCAAATCAAATAAAACATTTTTGGAAACATGACCTTGTGTGTCTGTCAGTCTGTGAACAGCATAACTCGAAAACGAAATGTCGGATAAATACCAAACTTGGTACTTGAGTTTACTATATCCCAAGGATGCACACGAAGATTTTCAAAAAACTCCCTTTACATGGAAAATGTTTATTTTCTAAAAAATGGCTGTAATGATTTTGATTAGAATATCCTATGTTTAAGATATTTTCATGCAAATGAAGTGTATATCTTAAATTTTCCGGAATGTCCCAAAAAGCCCTCTTCATCCTGAATGACGTTTGCATAATTGGTAAACCGTAAGAAAGAGATAGACGAAATTTTACTACACAAAATTTTTTTTGAATTTTCTAATACTCATACTTTTTCTCAAATGGAAATTCGTTATTCTTTTTAAATCTCCTGGACATGAAAAGAGAATGAAATGCTCCATATAGCAACCAGCTCTTAAAAGATTTGACTGTCACTTAAAGCCTACCATATCCCCTTGCACCTACAAGAAAAAGCAATAACATAGTTTGCAAATGTTTATCTCGATTAACATGAAGTAGATGGAGAACAAATGCTTGTAAAAATAGTTTGTACAAGAGTAGAGAAAGTCATGTGAGTGCAACACATCAGATTTTTCCAATATGTAATCTTCAATTCCAGTGTAATTTCAATACATCCGGGATGAAAAAAGCCAGTGTATTTTCACTGTATGTAGTATTTCAGTGCCAATAAACACCCTGCATAATGAACATAAAATGCTAAAGAATAAATGTTAAGTTAAGAAATAATAATGGAAATAAAACCATGCAAAAGAATCACAGTAATATTAAATAGGAATTATTAAACGAAAATAAACGTATAATATTTTATATATTAAGGAAAGGCGTTGTATATTTCACGGAGAATAGCTAGGAACTGATGTGCTTGTCCAGATGTACGCAGCCTCAGTCAAAGCATAACAAAAGAAGTCATAAAGAACAAAACTTGAAGGGACAGAAACTTAAACAATGCTGAGGGAATTTTAGTCACCCGAAATCAGTCAAGGGAACAAAAATTGAATTCAAGCCAAATAATATAACTGAAGACGGTATATGTTTCTAACTTTCTAAAATAAAGAAGCGAATACAAATAAGCTAAAACTGTCAAACAAACAATAGAAGTCATCAAAGGCCACGTGACTGGAAAATAAACTAGAGAAGATAGAAACAGAGAATGAAATAGTTAATTTGTCTAGCGTAGGAACTCTAATTATATAATATATAAATTCAATAACAGCCCGCCTTAAAGCAATATGTGTATGTAACAATATAAAAAGTGTATATTACAGTCATTGTATATGTTTATATTATTGTAAACATGTTCAATAATGTTATGTGAATGCATTACGTAATTTGATAATCTAGGAGCTGTGCGAAATAGGTCAAAAGTTGCTAACAATGAGGTAACAATGAGGTAACCTTGAGGCAATAATGAGTAATAAAGTGTAATAATGCCACTAGTCATTATTGGAGAAACAATAATGTAATTTTTATGACAGTTTGTAAAATAGCCAATCAACAACCAGAAAAAGCTTTAGTAAAATGAAGGTATTCTATTGGAGTAGGGTTAGCCAATCAGAAACTGAAAAGGAGAAAATTTTACAAATTCAGAAGTCAGCTGGTTGCAGACAGCGTTACTAACCAGACGCAAAAGGTGTCCTCAAGAGATTTAATACGTATTCGTGTGAGACGAAAAATAAGTTTACGTGTTAAAAAGTGTAATTAATTAATAAAAAGAATCTCACAGCTCTCTATATCAGCGAAGTGTTATTTAAATCGTATCAAGTATTAATAAAAGGAGTGAAGTAAAATTATAATCTGCGCAAGCCTACATTCTTGTCGCATCACAACCCTCCCAAGATATCCATGTCTCTAAAATAAATACTGACGCAGCCAATGCAAACATAAATATTAAATATTTAAAGAAACAGTTTAATTACAAAGTTAATATTTTTTTAAACTTGGGGCAAAGGCCACTGAAAGTACATTTGGGGCGAAGGCTACCGGAAACTGTTTACTATACGTGCGGTTGCAACTCTACAAGTTCGGCTCCCCAACAGTTGAAATATAATACAACTCCTTCAATACAAACTACTTCAAATTAACGCCCAAAGCGTGGTGCAAACAACGTAAAGACAATATCTACTTTCTCAAATTGGCGCCCAGCGTGGGGCAAACAACAATACGACAACAAAAATAACATTACTTCAAATTGTCGTCCATACGTGGGGCTAATAAATATCTTTCTCAAAGGCCACGTGACTGGAAAATAAACTAGAGAAGATAGAAACAGAGCATGAAATAGAGAATTTGTCTAGCGTAGGAGCTCAGTTTAAGGCGGTGTTTATACCGGCATTCTGTGTTTTATTGGGTGCTACGACGAGGTATGTACGCCATTCTGTTTGCGAGAGTGTAACTCGCAAGCTAGCAAGATTGTCAGCTAAGCTACGTTGGGAAACAGAGGAAGTCCCAATGAAACAGCACTAACCTGAATTATTTAGAAATAATGTTAATAATTTCATTTTTATGCAGGAGAAGACGAATGTGAACTGCTGTGTGTAATGAGATAATTATTGTAAGCGTGGAAATACATTAAAGGGAGTAATTTACCTCCGGTCAACACACCCCCTGAAAGACCCTCAGTTCCAACAAATTCTCCTTAGAAAATACCTGCCTCGCGGAAGCTACCCTTTCCTTTAAAACTCCCTCCATAAGGCAGAACCTAATAATTATTCTACAAAAACTGAAGTAAGATTTTTATCAAAAAAATTGACTATTATTTTTCGCGTCCACGTGTTGCTTCATAAGTGCGTAAGACTCAGGGAGGGGTTATTGCCTTCACTTACTCCACGGTCATTGGTAAATGCCTTATGAACACCTTCAGAGACGTGGCGGCGAAACAAAGGAAGTTGGGGCATTCCTGTCATTTCCTGAGTGCTACTCAAAGCACCTCCCCACTACATTTGACAAATTGCCAGAGAAAGTGGATGAGCTGAAAAAGAAAATGGGCGGTTTACATTATAAAAATTGTTATTTAAATGATGATGAAGGTGGCTCTTGAGAAAGACAGTGCATCAATCATAGCACCCTGGGAACGCGCCGAAACCAGTCTAACACATTGATTTCCGTACTGTTTCACATTTCCGTATGTTAAAACTAGACATATCTCTACAAGAACACTATCAAAAACTGGCGGGGCCGTAGATCAGTCAGTAGAGTACCTGTCTATTGTGCCTAGGGGTCCCGGGTTCGATTACCGGCTGTGAGGGTGAGAATTTTTTCTCTAGCCAAGATAATTCCTTATCCTTCCCAGAGTATGGAAGTATGAATGAGAGTGTGAATTTGTGTATGATCTAATGATTAAAAACCAAAGTGCAAGAAACCCAACGATAAGTGTTACACGATTTATCACCATCGTCAATAGGCAATAAGTTCCAAAGGAAAGGCCGCCGATAAGACCAATGCAGTTAAATGCGGGGTATAAATGGAACTAAAAAAACTGAGCATTAAGGAAAAATTCATCATAATGACAGTAAACCTGGATAGCAATCTTGGCATCCTGCGAACAGAATGTCTTTAGATACGTCCAAAAATTCGGTGGCGTGAAAATACTTGTTTTGAGTTCCCTTTTTTTAGAGTTTTGTATAATTCTTTATTACTGCCAAACCATAAGATACAGACAAAATCTTGTTGCACATAAAAGTAAGATGTAAAAATGTAGATTTTAAATCAAATCACATTTTGGTGGCATCAAAATTTCAGAAATATCTGTTATTGTTTTGAAGTTTTCAATACTTTTTTTTAAATGCTCATTCAGTTGTTTCTCGCAATGTCTTTTTCTTTATCAATCTTCAACTAGTAAGTAAACTTGCATTTGCTTTACTCCATTAAACAAGTCCAATTTTTATTTATTTTTTTATTTTTATTTTTTTTTATTCACTTATTTTGTTAATTATCTAAAGGTAAATAGCACTGCATGTCTCCTGACACAAAAACTTAAGACTTTTTTTTTAGATTGGTGCAACAGCATTAATTAGTGACCTCAAAACGTGAGATAAAGGGCTGCATTGAGCGGATGAATCCGGACTTTATCAGCCTCCACCGTTCTAGTCTCAAGAAGCCAAACCATTCCATCCGCTTTGCTACATTGTCGACATTTCGTTTAAAGACCCAGTGTAACGTTCTCGTTACCAACCAAATCACACTGCGTTGGAGGGCCATATTCTGAAAGCGAAATTCCAGACGCTGCAGTTCCTCAAGACATGGCGGTTGGCACCATCGGATATGTAATCCCTGAGCACCATCCAGATGTCATCAACCTGCCAACAGAAGGCAATCCGGTGCTCCAAGGTATCAAGTCCTGAGCAGACTGCACACTGATTAGTGTCTTTGAACAGACACAACAAGTCGGATTGGTATTTAAGTTCGTCTTTCAAAGATGCGACACGAAGATTTTTCGGAAAATCTTGCCATCTCAAACCACTTTTTACATGGAAAGTTTTTCTTTATTTTCTCAAAAATAGCTACAACGATTTTGATTAAAATGTCATACATTTAATCTTTCTGTATGACTAATAATTGAATTATCTGTCTGTGAACATCTGTTCATTCTAAATGAACTTTGTATAATTTTATATAAGAGATGACAAAAACTTACGACACAAAAAATGTAGAACTCGTTAAACACACATTTTATGTAATAGTTATTTATGTAACTGCATAGGAAGGTGAGTTTTTTCAGGACAAGTAAGATGTTCATCGAAACGAGTGCTGAAAATAAGAGGCTTTCCTCAGTTATTCGCATTTCTGTGTCAATTTCACTGTGTATTACGGTTTTTTCAATCCCCGGCAGTCATTTTGAATTGCCCTGTAAAATGATTAGTAGTATATTCGTTTGTATTTCCTTCTCGGATCAACCTTTTAAGTGTCTACCACGTCAATTCGCATTTTGCGAGTCCCGTGAGCTTATATGGAAATTACACCGCATTTTATTTATTCATTTGTATTACTTACGGGTACAACAACACCGACACTCTATCCCATTCACATAACACAACAGCTCCCTACGCCTCGGAAAGAAGAGGATGGCCTTACCGCTCTTTTTGAATGTGCTACATGCACATAAAGTGTAAATTAAGCCCCTCCAAAAGCCTGTTTATCTATTTGAGCACTCAATGTTTATCATCGCATTCCAGAGTTTAGCACTCGCATAACCTGTAGCGCTTCGACACGTATTTTGCCACACAAGGTACTTGGAGTGAGGGGGTGGCTTACACCTTGATCCAGTTTACAAAGTGGCTGCTTCTCCTGACACTGAGTGACAGTGACGCATCGTAGCCGCGACATCAACACCACCTGACAAGGAAAAGGATAACTGTCAAGTGAACATGGACTTCTGTGACATCCCGGCTCCAGGCAGGCTGCAAAAACTGAACTGAAAGGCAGGAAAAGAGACATACAACCCTGCTGGATAAGTTGGCGACCGTCACTTATTTTATTCCTTCTTTTTCCCATATCAATGAAACCGAAAGCAGAAAAAGCATGAAAATGCTTATTTATTGGATTCTTGAAGTTACGTGTTCCGGTCTTGATTCTTATTTTAGTCGTTAGAAGTCAGGCCTATTACACTTTTAAATACTGCCAGGGCATTTCTGCACTTATCAAGTAGGACTCGCAGATTGCTTCAGGTTATTGGAACATTCTTCTCTCTCCTCTCTCTCTCTCTCTGTCTCTTTGAGCCATCGGCGTGAGAAGCAAGAACATATGCCTTTTAGGCGCGCAAACTGCACCGAATTTATTAAATATCTTTTTGTATTCTTAACATAACGAAAAATTGACATAACTTCAAAACAAACAGACAAAACCAAACAGGAATATGCAAACTCAAATACGAAGACATTTCCCCAAGAAGGAAAGATCATTCTACGTCATTTATAAAAAAACATGTAAAAGCCATTCATTAGGCATGCAACAAATAAAAGTTCGCAGAGGACATAAAGGGTCTTTAAACAAGAGTGTACTATTTTTAACATGGGATAGCTGCTGTTGTTATTGAGTTACAGCAGTCATTTTTTTCATGTGGTTACAGTTGTTATTGACAAATCGCCATGGAACGTTACAGCATTCAGCAACACGTAGAAATGGTGAAAATTTATTATCAAAATGTGTCATCTGTTCGCCAAACCATCCGCGTATTGCGTGAAGTTTACGGTGTGCATAATCGTGAGCTAGAGAACGATTCGGCGTTTGATCGATAAATTTGAAAGAAGTGGTTCTGTCAGCGATCAAAGAACGCCTGTACGTAATCGACGTAAGTGCTCCAACGAAAACATAGGCGCCGTTCGTAGAGTGTACCCGAGAACGGAAGCAAATAAATTGCTCGTCGAGCGCAAGAATTGGGGCTTTCGCCGACCACAACTTGAATTCTGCATCTGGGCTTAAAGCTTCACGCTTACAAAATGGTGTTAACTCAAGAACTTAAGCCCAATGATCATAGGTTGCGCCGTGTATTTGCAACTGGGCTATGGAGCAATTGGAAGCTGACCCGGATTTTTGTCAAAAAATCATCTTCAGCGACGAAGCTGTGTTAACAAACAAAATTGCCTCTATTGCAGCAATCACAATCCAATGCAGATTCAAGAACGACCAGTTCATCCCCAAAAGGTCACTGTGTGGTGTGGATTTTGGTATGCTGGAATCATTGCTCCATATTTTTTCCAAGACGAAGATGGAGAAGCTCTAACTGTCAATGGAGAAACATACCGGGCTCTTGTAGGGGACTATTTTTGTCCTCAATTGGATGGTATGGATCTCAGAAACATCTGGTCCCAGCAAGGGGGTGCCACATGTCATACTGCTCTGGAAACAATCGATGTTTTGAAGGAGAAGTTCAGAGGTTTCATCATTTCCCGTGGTGGTGATGTTAACTGGCCCCCGAGGTCGTGTGATTTAACGCCGTTGGATTACTTCTTGTGGGGTTATGTTAAATCTCGAGTTTATATCAACATGCCAGAAAGAGTAAATGATCTTATGAATAACATCACGCATGTTATTCGTGAAGTTGGACCTAATTTACGTGCTTCTGTCATTGAAAATTGGGTCAACCGTATACGCGCAACCCAACGAACTCGCGACGGTCACTTAACTGACGTTCTCTTCCACACGTAATGACATTAATTATGTTCCAAAATAAAAATAATAAACCTCTGTCATTTATAGAACGTGTTTTATTTAAGTTCAAAGATAGGACACTCTTGTTGAAAGACCCTATATTTACAGAAGACCACAGCTACAAAGAACGAAATACCGTATTTCCACGAATCTAATGCGCACCTTTTTTGAGGAAATGTAGTATTGAAAATCGTCGTGCGCATTAGATTCAAGTGAAAATACGTTCCGTAGAACGTCAGTAACTTAATTCAATTTATTCGTTTATTACGTCACAATGGATTGCTGGAGTTAACATGGATCCGGAAACTCGCGACAAGCTAGCAGGTCGTTTATCATTGACCTATTATTGAGCGTTTTTAGTTACGATATAGAGGGCAAGTGCAATCAGAGAAGAATGTGTTATGATGCTTCTTTAAAGCATAAAGTAATCCTTTATGCTGAAAAAATGGTAATAGAAAGGTAGGAAGAGAGTTCACTATATCAGAGAGCAACGTTTGCTTGTGGCGAAAACAGAAATTGGCATTATTTGCTACTAAAGCTACTCATTCAAGAAATGCTGCATTTCAAATGCTTTGGATGCCAGCGACGATGACGTGCTCTGGAACCACGAGGATGACGGGGAGAGAAGAGATGAACCTGTTTCTGATGTGGACACTCCGAGGATTCCAGTGATGAAAGCATCAGTGAAGGATGGTGATTCACTCTTTTAATTTACGGTATTGTATTAATAAATTAATTTTGAATCTGTACTTTCCTTATTTCCTGCTCCTAATTTTCTTCTTTAACAATTCTGTAATCTGATGGTTTATATGCACGATAGATCTATTCTTATATTAAATAAATTTAAATAAAATATCTATTATCTATTTTCTGTCATTGACGCGCTTTAGATTCGATACAAACCCCGTTTTTTATAATTTTAAATTTAAAATATGGCGTGCGTATTAGATTCGCGTAAATACGGTATATTGTGATGAAGCGAGCCGCCGATGTCGTGACCTTCAACGCAACGCTAGCCGGCAGATTAGTGGGAAGAGTTTCCAGCTGATGTAAACAACTCCAGGAATGCCTTTAGCTGATCGCTCTGGACCCTTCTAGTGTTCTCGGGCTTTCCAGAATATTCAAATGACTTTCCAAGAACTCTGCAGCCGTATATAAGGGAGTGTGCTCGCAACAGTTGTATTTGTTGAGAAGTTCAAGTGAGTCAGTCAGTAAGGGATTCTAGGGAAGTGAAAGTGAACTACGTAAAAAGAACGAAACAGTGACAGTTGAAAAACTGGACGTCATTATATATATTGTTACATTCACGTGGCCTTCCCTACCCATTCTTCCACAAACTATTATTACAAAAGCTTATTCTTCTATCTACTTCATGTTGATCAAGATAAATATTTGCAAAAATGGTTTTATTACATATTTCGTTATAGGTACAAGGGAATTAGGGAAATACAGCAGGCTTAACAGCAGGATCGCTATGGGATGGCTTTAAAATTCCGTTTTTGTATGACCACGAGAAAAGAAAAACGAATAGCTATTTTCCACTTGAGAAAAGTATAAGTATTTGAAAGTTCAAACCAATACAAAAGAATATCTCGGAAATGTTTAGCTCCACAAAAAAATGTTATTCGGCATAAATTGTGTGCCTTAACGAGATCTACATTTTTGTGTACTAAGATTACGTCTTTATCTTACGATTTACCAATCATACAAAATCATTTATGATGAACAGGACTTCACAGGCTAAAACCATTAAAGCCATTTTTTTAGAAAATAAGACATAACGAAAGATTTTCCATCTAAAGGATAGTATGGGTTGGGAGATTGGTGTATTTTCGGTGAAATCACGGTATCGAATTTTTGAGTGGAATACAATACTTCCTCTTAAGTCGTATTGGGGAAAGTAAATATACACATAGTAGGAAAACAAAAAAAAACAAAAAACTAAACTCTCAACAATTCGAAATTTAGCAACACAGAGCTATTTCTCATTTCTATATTGAACAATCATCTCAACTTTAAAACTCCCACCCTATTCTAAACCACAACTTCCAAAACACACCTTCTACTCCCCGCCACCATGACAACCTCACCTAGCAAAAGTAAATATAAGATCTGAGTCGACCGCAAACGCTGAAGTTCCGGTGTATCGACGATGATAGCAAATTCACGTTTTCAAAACCAGATAAAGGATGGAAGAACGCAAGGGTCCCCGCAATAAGTAGGCCGCTTCTACGTGACCCCTGGGAGGCACGGATTAGGGAAAAGGCGACCAAATCCGGATGACGACGGGCGGAAACACCGAAGGAGTCCCTAACGTTTCCAGATCAAAGCATCCGACGCCGCCCGGGAGAGCCCATAAGGCACCTGAAACTCGGGCGGTCCTTCGTGGTAGGGTCCACTTGGAGGCGAGACTCCAGGGAATAAACTTCCACAAAGTGCACAGCCACAACCGTCGCCTGGTACTGCAACCCTGAAACTGACTACAAGGATGATGATGGCTTCAGGAAATGAGAAGCAAGGGAGTCGTGGTATAAGGTGAACCACCCTAGCATTCGCCTACAGATCCAGGGAAACCACGAAAAACCCATGGGTCAGAGTGAGCTATCGTCGGGGATCGAATCCAGGACCTGCCGAATGCGAATCGTATATGTTACCGCGGTGCCACCTCGCTCGGTATGAAATCAGGCTGTAGTTTCGTACTTCAACTATTAACAAGGAAATTAATGTAGAGCTTTATATTACTGGAGCACATTAGCTGGTCAGTAAATTACCGACGAATGAAAAAAATCAAACAATGGGAAAATTTAAATAAACAATAAAAAGAAGTTATTCTATGGGTAAATGTACAAAATGTATATCCATTTGCATAAATTTCTTAAGTCGAGATGTTTTACAAATCCACTTATTTAAAATCGAGGGCTTATTCATGTTAAAGTTACTAGAGGTAGTAGAGACCTGCGTGCAATAAACTAAATGGCCGTGTGTTAAAGTTTTTCATTTTTATTTCTCTCTAGACGCTTCGGCATAATAATGGCTGTCACTAATACTCTATGTTGGGATCGATGTCACCGACCCATGGCCCTAAGGTCCTCCTTCTAATTCTTATTGCGAAATAAACACATTTCTACGCATAACCACTATCTATTGCCGCCTCACTCTAGCTGCCGTAAGCAGTATGGCCTTAAACGGCTATGTACTACTGAATCAAGTAAGCAAGCGAGGTGGCGCTACGGTAATGTTTATGACACGCATTCCGAAGGTCCGGGGTTCGATCCCCGGCAACTGCACACTCTGACCCATGGGTTTTCACGGTTTCCCCGGGTCGACAGGCGAATGCTGGTATAGTTCCTCATCTAACACGACTCTTCTGCCCCTCATTTCCTGTACCCATCATCTCCTTTATTGTCATCTGTTTCAGAGTTGTAGGGGCCAAGTGACGGTGTTCGGCGGGTTGCGGCTGGGCGGTGGATGTGACGCTTTGTAAAGGTTTCTTCACTGGGCTCGTTGCGGGACTGCTCAGTTAGGTCCCGCCTGTGATACGTTCGAACTGGAAACGTTAAGCACCCCGTCCATGTTTGCGTCCGTCATCCGGCCGCCCTTCGGGTTTCTCCCCAAGAGTCAGAGTGGAAGCAAAGGGTCGTTGCGGGATACTTGAGGTGCCCTGACCCGGTTGCGGGGGGGGCCTTCATTCGTCCGTACCTTTCTTACCTTTAACGAATCAAATCAGTGTAAATAGAGAGGAAACGAAGGTTTTTAGTAAAAATATACCGTCGCCGCATAACAACTAAGAAACGCACACTCTTCTCTGCTCATGAAAAATTCACAAGTAATCCATTATCTTCTTCTTTCTCTGTTTAACCTCCTCTTATGTAGGACTTACACCCTCCAAGCGGGTGCCTGGGGGTCGAGGCCCGTCGAGGAGCAGACACTCACGGATCAGACAGAATATCCAGGATGGGTGATCAGACCGATGCCTGGTAGACCGATGAAGGAAGGAAGTAGAGGAAACGAAATGATCCATGGTGAAATGGATGAATGGAAAGGTGATGATGGAGCAGTTGGTGGAATGAATGGGGAACCGGAGAACCCGGAGAAAACCCGCCAAGACGCCGCTTTGTTCACCACAAATCCCACATGCGGGCCCCTGGGATTGAACCCGGGCCACCTCGGTGAGAGGTGAGCGGTCTAACCACTCGGCCACGCCCGAGTAAGCTATTATATGCTACATAATACAACAAAATGTATTCTTTTGTCTACGTTACATTATTCATGATGAATGTTTTCTTAGAAAAAGGTTTCAATTTAGCAACTAATGGGAAATCACATTCAGCTGTTTATTGCACAAATAGGATTTTGTTAGTACCAGGCAGGCGAGAGAAAAGAAATAAGAACGAAAATATTCAGAATGTCCTACCAGATGAGATTTTAATCAAACTGGTTAAGAGCTTTCTGATAAAATAAAAAATAATGAAAATGTTTCCAGATAAAGGTTTACTCGTGATGGTAGTACTTTCAAACATATCTTCGTCTTGCAGTCTAGAAAGATACCAGCTAAACACTAAGCTTGGTATTAATCCGTCTCACACACATAAACACAGAACTCAAAAGAGTATTTCCGATGAAATCTCGATTTCGAATTTGCGGCTGAAATAAATATTTTACTGAATAAGCTGTAAGTAAAGTAAAGGCTTATTCAAAATGCAAACTATGAAGCCCAGATTGGGAAGAAAACTAGTAATAATATATCAAATACTTTCCTACGAAATAAGAAAGTTACTGTCATCTGCTCACTGAAGTTCTAATTAAACACTAATTCCTAACCCTATTAATTTCTCTGAGGATTCTAACAGCTAGTGATCTGAGATATTTTTAATTTGTGCTAAGGAATTTGATTGTCATATTCTTCTGCAATAATCTTAAGATTTTTCCAATAGGAACAAGACTCTGAGAATGGTAGGGTGGGTGCGGGAAATATGTTCCATTTAACTGCAGATATTCCCCGGCCCTCGTTTTAAGGAACCGCCCGAGTGATATTAGGGCGGAAGGGATTTTAATTAAAATTTCCCATCAGTTTCGGGTTAGAAGCCTCGGGGTGCTCTAAAGTTGAAACCTCGGCCGATTGGCCGATATTCATATCTGGAGACAGTGTCAGCTTCACGAAGTACATGCAAATTCGTTCTAATCTAACCTTCTTTCATATTAAATTCATTATATCGAAATTTCACATGAGCTTTACAGCGGTATGCTTATCGATGGCATTTTACCATGTCTTTTTTGTAAATGAAAAGGCCGTTGTGTGAATCATTTCCGTGATAAGAATATAGGTACACCCTTAGATAGAAAGAGAGAAGAGAGGGAGAGAACGGACTCTCGAAGAGTAATTTTGTCTAAGTTCTGTTGGGCTCCACAGAACTTCACACTTGCATCTCCGCGCGAGCATTTAACTTGATTCTGTTAACATCAGTCATATCGAGTACTGACAGACAATGTTCAATGGTAACCGAGCTGTTTTAAGGGAAGATAAGTGACTTAGTCTCTTAAAATCCATTTGTTTTTAGGTTTGAAAAACAAATTGTGCAACACTTGCTGAACAGAACGACATATGGGTTTACAAGGTTGCCTTTGAATGGCTGTGTGATCTTTGAATACCTCCATTTTAAATTTCTTTTTTTCAAAACTACAATATCTTTGTTTTATGTACCTTTTTCTTTGATAGTAATGGGTCAATCTAGTGGAACTTTACAGGAACATATAAGCATAATGTCTGCTCATTTCGAGCTACAAATCATCTGTAAATCTTGAATATATGGGCGTTACTGAATATTATTAGCAAAAGAAATATGCATATTTTCTTCGAGCATATTTTTTCTGAATTATAATTTTTTGTGAAAGCTGTCATTAAGCTATTGAATTCATCATATTCGAATTAAAGAACACATTGCTGAGAGTCTCTGTACAAAATTTCAAAGATGCATCATTCATAGTTTCTACAAAAATCTGATGTGTTGCACTCACATGACTTTCCCTACTCTTGTAATAACTATTTTTACAAACACTTACTCTCCATCTACCTCATGTTAATCGAGACTCCAGATGTTAATCTTATTGCTAATTTTCTTGTATGTGCAAGGGGAATATGGTAGGCTTTAAGCGATAGTCAAATATTTTAAGCGCTGGTTGTTATGTGGAGCATTCCATTCTCTTTGCATATCCAGGACATAAAAAGTGCTTTATATGCATTTAGTGCAACTCAAAACATGTATTTCCTGTGAAATCTCGGTATCAAATTTTTGGGTGGAATGCAAAAAAAACGAATAACGAATTCCCATTTGAGAAAAAGTACAACTATTGGAAAATTCAAACATATAACAAGGAATAGCTCGGAAATGTTTCACTCCACAAAAATAAAATGTATATGACAAACTGTGTGTTTAACAATATCTATATTTTCTATGCAGAAAAATGTTGTCTCTTACGGTTTACTAGTTATGTAAAATCCATTCAGATTGAGGGGGGCTTTAAGAGACATTCCCAGAAAATTCAAGACATACATTCTATTTGTTATGAAAATATCTTAAATATATGATATTTTAATAAAAGTCTTTAGATCCATTTTTAAGAAAATTAAAATACTCAAAAAATGTTCCATGTAAAGTGTAGTCTGGGGTGGGGGGATTTTTCTGAAAATCTTTGTGACGCATCTTTGAAACATACTGAACTTAAATGCAAGTTTGATATTTATCCAACTGTTCGTTTTTGAGTTATGCTGTTCACAGACACGTACACGTACCTTTTTCTAAAAATATCTTTTTACTTTCTCTACTACGTATAGTAAGTAGGGGAAGTATTGCATTCCACCCAAAAATTCGATACCGAGATTTCACCGGAAATACATGTTTTGAGACCTCCTGAATCCAAAAAAAGCATTGTTGGAAACATGTCCGTGTGTGTGTCTGTCTGTGTGTCTGTCTGTGTGTCTGTCTGTGTGTCTGTGAACAGCATAACTCAAAAACGAAGAGTCGGATAAACACCAAACTTGGTATTTAGGTTCAGTATCTTTCAGAGATGCAACACGAAGGTTTTCAAGAAACTCCCCCCACCCCAGACTACCCTTTACATGGAAGATTTTTCGAAAATTTTAATTTTCTCAAAAACGGCTCTAACGATTTTGATTAAAATATCATATGTTTAATATAATGTCATGAGAAATGAAATGTATATCTCGAATTTTCTGGGAATGTCTCCAAAAGTATTCTTCATTGTGAACGACTTTTGCATAACTGGTAAACCATAAGAGATAGACAAAATTTTACTACACAAATAATGTAGATCGCGTTAAAATACACAACTTATGTCATATACATTTCTTTTGTTGAGTGAACCGTTTTCGAGATATTGCTTGTTATTTCCTTAAATTTTCCAATACAATACTTTTTCTCAAATGCGTTATTCATTTTTTTTATGTCCTGGACATGCAAAGAGAATGGAATGCGCCACATAGCAACCAGCGTTAAAATATTTGACTATCGCTTAAAAGCTACCATATTTCCCTTGCATCTACAAGAAAAGTACCAATAAGATTGACATCTTGATATCTCGATTAACATGAAGCATATGGAGAATAGGCGTTTGTAAAATTAGACTGTACAAGAGTAGAGAAAGTCATGTGAGTGTAACACATCAGATTTTTTTTATTCAGGGGGCCTAAAAATATGTATTTCCGGTGAAATCTCAATATCGAATTTTTGGGTGAATGCAGTACTTCCCCTACTCACTATACGCAGTAGAGAAAGTTAAAAGGAACATAAAGCTCTATTAAGAAATATAACCTCAGGATAAAAGCAGCTATTTCATGAAATATACTTATGAGATGTACACAATTTTATACCGTGTATGTAGCCGATATTAGTATGCATGCTATGAAATTTGGTGAGATTATATTCAATAGCTTAAGAGAAATTTGTGTTTTACTAAAAAGATACACTTTAGCTGATTTCAGTCACCTGCCTTAAGCACGTACCGGGTTCCTTGATGCGCCTGGCAGTCCGCCGCTCCCACGGCACTGCTGTACGTATCCTATCGTATAAAAGCGGTGGACGGTCCGTTGTTTCTGCGCTATTAAGCGAACGATGCGAAACAATATGAAGATTAAGAATTACCTATCGTTATAAGAGATGTTCGTAATTGTGTAGCTCTACGTCTATACAAGCCTGTCACCTTTGGACACTTAATTGAAAAATCGACGAATTTCTGCACTCGAAATATTGGAAAACGCACGCCGAATGCTGTCTTGTAATTATGGATTTGTTTCATAAACTAGTTGTAGGCATAGCCTACGATAATAATTACATGGATTCAGATCTCGAGAGCAGAAGACCAGTTTGTAGATATAAAAAAACAAACTGAAATTGTACTGCTAGTATTCAGTTTTGGCTGAATAATTCATACTATCGCGTATGTGTTATACGGAAGTCAAAAGATCGAGTTAAAAAATGCGCGCATGCACAATACAATATAAGCTAAGTATAAATCTTAATAATGATAACAATTTTATTAAAGTAATAAATAAAGCAATTGATTAATATTCATGGAAACATTATTTTTTCAATAAATTCATATGAAACACGCAACAAATCTTGCATCTGTGTTTTTTTTTCAACCTTTAACGCAAGAATGGTCGAATCGATACTTCGAAGCTTGATGAAACAGTATAACGAAGGTCCCACTTAGTTTATACATCAGTTCAATTGCTTTTCCCGAGGAGGGTTGGCTCTAATGTGGAGCAAAAATAAACAAGCGAAATATCTTATTTATTCAGCTTTACTTTCTCTACTAAATATAGGAAGTAGAGGAAGCATTGCATTCCACCCAAAAACTCGATACCAAGATTTCCCAGGGAATACATGTTTTGAGGCTCCCTGAATCCAAATAAAGCATTTTTGGAAACATGGTATTTATTTTCAATATCTTCTAAAAATTCGAAACGAAGATATTCAATAAAATCTCCCCATCCCAAACTACCCTTTACATGGAACATTTTCGCATTTTTACTTTCTCTACTACGTAAGATTTCATCGGAAATACATATTTTGAGACCCCCTGAATCCAAAAACAGCATTTTTGGAAACATGTCCGTGTGTGTGTCTGTGTGTCTGTCTGTCTGTGTGTGTGTCTGTGTATCTGTCTGTGAACAGAATAACTCAGAAACGAACAGTCGGATAAACACCAAACTTGGTATTTAGGTTCAGTATCTTCCAGAGATGTGACACGAAGGTTTTCAAGAAAATCCCCCCATCCCAGATTACCATTTACATAGAACATTTTTCGAAAATTTTAACTTTCTCAAGAATGGCTCTAACGATTTTGATTAAAATATCATATGTTTAAGATATTTTCATGACAAATAAAATGTATATCTTTAATTTTCTGGGAATGTCTCCAAAAGCATTCTTCATTGTGAACGACTTTTGCATAACTGGTAAACCATAAGAGATACACAAAATTTTACTACACAAAAAATGTAGATCGCGTTAAAATACACAATTTATGTCATATACATTTTTTGTCGAGTGAACCATTTTCGAGATATTGCTTGTTATTCCCTTAAATTTTTCAATACTTATTTTCTCAAATGGGAATTCGTTATTCATTTTTTGTCTTGTATATACAAAGAGTATTAATCTGTGGCAAAGGGAATGGTGCTGCACCTAGCAACCAGCTATTAAGAGATATGTATGTGCTTAAAGGCTACTGTATTTCTATATTGTCCTTGTAAATATATATTCCCCTTACATCTACAAGAAAAATAGCAATAAGATAGAGTCTGCAAATGTTTATCTCGATTAACATGAAGCATATGGAGAATAAGCGTTTGTAAAAATAGTCTGTACAAGAGTAGAGAAAGTCATGTTATCACGATTTTTTTATGTTCTAAACACGGGCTCTAACGATTTTGATTAAAATACCGTATATTAAAGATATTTACATGACGACTAAAATACCTATCTTGAATTTTCGGGGAATAATCTATGAAGTCCTCTTCATTCAGAAGGGATTTTGTATAAGTTTCTGTAACTGGTAAACGTTAGGCGATAGACGTAAACGTACTACACACAAAAAATGCACATCTCTTTAAAACACACAATTTATTTAAAATAAGTTGCTTTTTCTGCAATAAGCCGTTTCTAGGATACCCGATATTAAAGATTCGAATTTTGCATAACTTGGTCATTCTCTTAAAGTCCTTTCAACATTCAGTTGTTTCTCGCGATTACATAGAAACAGTATGAAATTTTAAGGCTAGTTCTTAAACATTTGACCGTAGCTGTCTGTGTCTATAGCTATGTAATGTAGCTATTTCTTCAGGATTTGGATTAAAATGTAGTAGACACAAAAATAAAGTTGAGTAAGAATAATTTGTGAACCCTCTAATAAACGATAGAGAGTAGAGAAAGTCATTTGAACATATCACATCAGATTTTTTAATTTTAATAACTCAGGTTTACAAGCACAATGTTTATAAAAATGTTGTTTATTTTCAGAATTTTGGTAGCATGAATCTTTAAGATGTTATACCAATTATTTATGCATAAACCGGCTACCTGGAGAAACAGTGCAGTTGCGATCACATTGCAAGTATAAGGAAGAGGAAAAGTTTCTATGTTGTTAAATCTCTATAGTATTTACACGTTAGAGATAGCAGTTTTATTGCTGGTTTTTCAAGACATCAACCGCCATGTTTAATAGGGATGGGACTAGTTAGTGTAGAGGACACATAGCACCTCGACCCCCAATGAATCTTTTCTGCGTACACTCCTGAGTGGATGAGATGGGGGTAAACCGTAGGAGAAGAATGGGTTGCAGAGCGAGGCTTGTGCAAGCCGCCAGAGACGCGCAGTTCCCTAACAGTTCCACGCTTGACCACCCGGCCGCGGGAAGATAGCTCGGAGACGTCCGTCTAGTATAGGACCGGTGAAACACGTCCCAGCAATGGAGGCTCGACAGACTTCCCTAGAGCAGAGCCGAGAAGAAGTTCTAAAACGCAAGCCTCTGCGCACCTGCCCGAACCGACTGAACTAGATCCCCAGAGTCAACCTGAAACATGAAAGGGAAATGAAATGAGAGGAAATGGGGGAGAGAGGAAATCCGTGACAGAATACTCCACTTCGGTATTGTTAACCAGGGAAAACCACGAATAACCCAAGGTCACAGTGGACGGCCACTAGGGAATCGAACCCGGAACCTCTTGAATGCGACCCTCACACGTTACGCGGAGTCATCTCGCTCGGTAGCTGCCATGTAAGTTACATGGTTACATGTAAGAATATCGAGGTATACAGAGATAAAAGAGAGGGAAATTGTAGAAGAGAATAATGAGAAGGGGAGAGAGAGAGAAACAGGTTGTGTGTGCGCGATGTGTGTGTGAATGTGTGTGTGTGTGTGTGTGTGTGTGTGTGTGTATGAGAGAGAGAGAGACAGAAGACTAATCTGTGCATTAAACGCAATAATGCTAAAAGGGTGCGGGTTCTGGTAGCAACCATTATTAATATTGCGCTTAAAATGCTGTAACGGAACATTACCTACCTGTTACTATTTGAGAGACATTCTACTCTATGTTCATTATAATTATCAACTGGGTGTAAATAAATGTACGTGGCACAGAAAGAATGTGATTGCCCATTGATCGAAATACAGTCAGTAATGATCCAGATCTGCCGAAATTTAAGAGGTCGGTATTTCCTCTTAGAAGTAGGTTTCGGGAACATGAAGAGAAAGAAAGCTGACGTGATAATAGATAGGGGAGAATAGCACTGTGAAGGCGCAAATATTTGAGAGCTACGTGTCAATATACGAAAGAAAACACAAAAATGTACTATTTAGATAAAACTTCGGTCAGGGAGAGACATACTGCCAATAAAGCTTGTGTTGACACGGCTGCTGGATCGAAAAATCAAGCCTTTGTTTCGTGCATTAAGATTATTATTGGCATAAAGAATGGTGTTTCGAATACGTGCTTCAAAGCTACTGCCTTTTCTGTGACGTTTTAGCTAGAGGGGTGGGGTGGCTTATCTCTCAGATAAAGCTTCAGATAGTGGGAGGGTACACAGTATGCTGAACTCCTACCGCACGTTCGGCGTACAGTAGAAAACAGCCAGCAGTCTTTCACTGTCCCGAGTCTTTACTCCTCACGTGCCTCAGACCAAGTAAACATACCTCCTTCCACTAGTTAAACCCTTACTTGCTTGGAAGTGCTCCCCCACCCACTAACTAAAATGTTGGTTCGGTTGTCGCGGTAGAAGATGAACGACAAATCACAACACGCTGGCGCGGACGGATATTTAATGTTATGTTTATATCCAGTAGGTTAACAATTCTGCACAGAGTGCGCAAACATTCGTACTAAAACTTCTCTTTCTACACGGTGTTCGCTTCTCGAAGTTGTGCACGGCGCGCCTGTAGTATTGGTGCAGAAGTTTCAGGCGTGGTACAAATGTTAATTAGTTACGAGTTATGATTCTGTACATACTAAAGTGTAGTATGTATTACAGCACTGGTGGCGAAAATGCCCTCCTCTCGCGAGTCATCAAATATGCAACGTACTACACCACTCAGCAGCACATGGAAAACAAATGAATAGACGGCTAGAAAAGGTGTTGCGCCTGCGAGTCATAGTGCCTCGCGAGTCGCGCTTTCGCCACCACTATATTACAGTATAAAACTACAGACCTGAGAGGAACATTTTTGTTAGCAACCGGCCCCCTAGCCACTCGTACACAAAGCTCAAAGCAGCTACTTAACAGGTAATCTTCAGATGTCTGATTCATAACGGACGGGTAGCAATGGTAGTATAGGGTATGGGGTATACAACGGAAGTGGACACCTCGCGCAGGAAGGGATGAAGTGAATGAACTGTAGCGGGAAATGGTTACTCCTCTGAATTGAAGCTGTCTGCTGCAGTGTTCTGGTCTCCGGCTATCTCTGCTCAGCGGAGGATGATTTCTCCATTCCTAACAAATCGCCTATCTATCCAATCTCGCTAATCTCAAGGCTTTTGTAGGTGAGGCAAAATTAGGACACACTGCATTTCCCTTAAAATGTGATTTATTACCAAATGACATACTTATGGGCGGCTAGCCTCTCCCATCTATGATGTTATAACAATTCCCACCATTTTATAGAGAATAATAGTAATTTAGGAGCCTAATCTAGCCGCACACGCTTCCCCATTCTATATGCACACGCGTGCATCCGTCGTCTTCCACCTCGTGGAATATCAAGTAAGAGACTAAAAGTCTGGGGCCTACTCCCACATTTATAAGTACAGAAACCTAGCGACGCTCAACATCGTGCCTTAAAATGTAACAAAATTTCTAATTGGTCCTCAGACCGCGTTACTTTACCATGTATGAAAATGTTTTGCTCCAAAGTTTTTCGCATACGCGTCCTAGTGACGCGTGAGGAAGCAGGTTCAATATCTCTGTCTCTTTCCTTTCAATGTCTGTCTCTTTCTATTTCTCCTTATTGCTTCAAGCTCATTAGCATGGTGAAAGGTGGGCTCTACCTAGAATTACCTTTTACCTGGAATTAGCTAGCTCGCCCGTCCCTTAATTATCTAAATTACAATCTGCTTTGCACATCTCTTGGCTGCTAAATGTTCTAGCATCTTTAACGTGGCTTTCTTGCTGAATTATACTATTATGTAACATTCTTATTTGATATCGATTTATACATATATATGTACTCGTATGAATGTATAAATCCCAAAAGCACTCCGGAAACATGTTGCCCTCCGTGGTCCAACAGTAGTTCCCAGAGGTCGTGGGTTCAAACCCGGTGGAGGGCGATGGAATTTTTTCGGGAGTAAAAGTCCTTAGCATGGTTTTCTTCGGAGAGGAAGTAAAGCCAGTGGTCCCGTGTCGTATATTTCTTCTTCTTTCTCTGTTTAACCTCCTCTTATGTAGGACTTACAGGCGGGTGCCTGGGATCAGAGGCCCGTCGAGGAGCAGACACTCATAATTCAGACAGAGTATCTAGGATGGGTGATCAGCCCGATGCCTGGTATGGGAGGAAGGAAGTAGATGAAATGAAATGATGGTGAAATGGATGAAAGGAAAGGTGATGATGATGGAGCAGTTGGTGGACCCGCCCAGACGCCGCTTTGTCCACCACAAATCCCACATGCGGGTCCTTGGGATTGAACCCGGGCCGCCTCGGTGAGAGGCGAGCGGTCTAACCACTCGGCCACGGCGCCATCATCCGTGTCGTATATTTAGGTCATGTAAAACAACCTCAAGACTGATAAAGAGGCCTCTGAGCAACATTTCCGGTCTTTCACGCCCGATATAGAATAGGATGTTAAGAACCATAGTAGTTAAAGAGCGTCAATAAAAAAACTAAAAAAAGACAAACCACCTGAAACATGAGAATGTAAGGGAACGAAAGGGAAATAATGGAAAGTAAATCGCGGTAAATGAGAAACCATCCCAACATTCTCTTACCGACCATAGAAAACCACGGAAACCCGGATATAGAACCAGAACCTCCCGAATGCGAGACTCACACATTACCGTGGAACCATCTCGCTCGGTAGTATTGGTATGTAGTGGCTATAGACTATAGTGTATTACGGTATATAGACATAATATCATACGAAGTACAAAATTAATAACAGACAAACAGTATGTCGACTAGATCGATGTAGAAATCAAAGCTAAATGTTAGTACACCAAATACACTTGCCTCGTACGCGATAACAGTGTTAGTTAGTATATCAGAACTTTCTAAATAAAATAACTGAAACAGAAACAAGTAGTATTCCGTAATACAATGATAAAACAGTAGGGATATTTTACCATCTCTAATGTCATTTGGCGCGCCTATTCGTCCAAAGTGGACGGCAATTCGGGAACAACCTGTATACAGTTCATATAAATATCTACATAGTAAAGAATTTCAGTTATGTGATTGCTGCTTTGTAATATGAAACAGCCAATGCTTATAAAACAAAATAAGGATGCTATCTCTAAGATCGTGATAAATAAAAATTTGGGTTCTTATCTCTTAAAATATGCAATTAGCGACGGTTATGAGAAACAAATACAGGATGTAACTTTATTGGTGTCATATATTTGGGGGACGTGTTCCTGACATCAAAACAGTAAAATCAAGTTCATATGTACATGGGTCTGAAAATCAACCGTTTCGTTGTTATAGGTCAGAGGTTATGTATTCCATGAGTGAACAGACGGATATGCACTACACGTACGGCCGTGCAGACGGCAATGCAGCACGAGCAGGTGAAATTTATGCAGAAAGGTACCCTGACAGACCGTTACCGTGTGCAAGAACATTCGCACGAATTCATCAACGCTTAAGAGAGAATGGCGCATTTGAGAGGAGTACTAGGGACGTTGGGAGACCAAGAGCGGTGCGAGGCATTGAACTTGAAGAACGAGTTCTTCGTGCTGTGGATGCAGACCCATTACAAAGCACAAGACATATGGCTGCAAGGGAAAGAGTCATATGACTATCTGGAGAATTCTGCATGAAAATCTTCTGTACCCGTATCACCTTGACCGTGTGCAAGGATTAAATGAGGCGGACTTTGAGCTAAGAAGACGTTTCCGTCAACGCATGTTACAGCAGTGCGCTGTGTTCATCAATTTCCTAGCCTGTATCTTATTCACGGATGAGGCTGGTTTTACTCGCCACAGCATCTTCGATTTTCATAACACTCATAACAGGGCATTTGAAAATCGTAATGAAGTACGACAGGCAACCATCAACAGAGCTTCTCTCTCTCAACGTTTGGGGTGGAATCATTCATGATCACCTTATTGGTCCCTACTTCTTCTCTCCACGTCTGAATGGACAAACCTATCTCCAGTTTCTCAGAAATGAGTTGCATCACTTAACTGATAATGTGCCTCTGGACATCATCCAACGAATGTGGTTTTTACACGATGGTGCTCCAGCTCATTTCAGTATGATAGTTCGTAAGTTTTTGAATGATCGATTTCCGCAAAGATGGAATGGTCGAGGGGGACCCATTGCATGGCCTGCTCGATCGCCTGATTTGAATCCAATGGATTGCATCGTCTGGGGACATTTAAAGTCCTTGGTTTATGCGACTCCTATACCTGATGTTGACATTTTGAGGGGACGTATCCAAACTTGATTTGACCAAATACGAAACACGCCAGAAATTTTCAACAGAGTACTCCAGAGAATGGAACGCAGGCTTACTGCAGCATCGAAGCAAGAGGAAGCCGCTTCCAATAATTTTTGTAACTGTCGATTTTGTGTTGTAACTCTAAAATAAATTATTTTCAGACCCATGTTCATATGAACTTTTTTTACTGTTTTGATGTCAGGAACACATCCCCCAAATATATGACACCAATAAAGATACATCCTGTTTATTGATTCGTTAAACGTTATCGTTCCCTATATATAGCGTTAATTAGCGGTGTTAGAACAACCAACGGAACTACTGGTTCGATAAAGCCCCCTATAAGTTACAGATCGTCTATCGGTCCTATAAACTCCTAACGATTCGCTAACTCAAATTGCTTCCCGCCATATTGCATGATAACGAATATATTACGGTCAGATTCTGCGGATAAACGATCGTGGTACTCGTATTTGCATCCTTGGTATATCATAACAATATGATTAACTCAAAATTCGATTATACTTGCTTGCATGCAAGCGCGTTGTGATACTTGTAATGAAGATGACATGTTCTAAGCCGGCGTAATTGACAGAATGCCTGTATACTTAATGGCGGACCCCGGTTCAATTCCGAAGTTTTTCTGGACTAAGAATGTTTTCCAA
Source organism: Deroplatys truncata (assembly GCA_030765065.1). Taxonomy (NCBI): domain Eukaryota; kingdom Metazoa; phylum Arthropoda; class Insecta; order Mantodea; family Mantidae; genus Deroplatys; species Deroplatys truncata. The sequence continues at coordinate 124,302,430 of CM060980.1, read as the reverse complement.
CATGTCCAGAGTGCGGTTCTTTTAAGTGTGTCTTTTTTTCTCTCCCCCACCTTCTCTCTATTTATTTTACGTCGCTTTTTCTATGTGGTCGCGACGGGCATGTTAGGAGATATCCTGTAGATAGGTTTGTGGCGGACAGGGAGCCTTCTAGGTCTCATCTCTGTACTATACCACCTTTCGTCACGTGTCCACAGAGGCCTTAGTGCTACGCAACTGTACCTTTGCTTCTATGACGGGCAGGTGGCAGCTTCGGCACGTGTCCACAGAAAACTTAGTGCTAGGCATTGTAACTCTGCTTCTACACGTGTCGGATAGATGGCATTAGGGTGGCGTGCAGTCAACCTGCTTTCATTATCTGTGAATAGATGGCATAGTGTTTGATATTACCATCTGTTTTCATTTTTATTATTGTTTTATTTATTATAAGTAGAACACTTATGATCTGTAACGACAAACTTTGAAGTTACGTAATTATTTTTCATTTGAATATTCGTACTGATAAATGCAAATCAAGAAAGACGTAATGTGGAGCACTGAGTTCCACTTTAAAATGCTTAATCTCTCCACAACACGAAAGTAGCTAACATTACAGTATTTTACAGTTATAAGCTGTGCTTCTCTGTCAGCAAGAGCCAGCATATCACTGATACCCCCACTTGACATGGAGAATCATACGTATGAGAGACAGCTAACAGCACATTGATTACCTTGTGCGGGCTGTCAATGTGGTGGTGCTGAGTTCAAACTACGTACACGTGGTTAAACAGTTCTTTTTTTTCCTAAACAGATGAATGGCTTATATGAACCCAATTTTAATTTCTGCGTTTCTTTCAAAATTCAAGTACAACTTACGGAGGTAAAGGTACATATCACATAGGGGCTCCCGGCACGGGGGCAGAACACTACAGGTAGGCCAGTCGGCCCTTTTTTATTCCAACGTGATACCTGGGAAGGAAGACAGAGGGAAGAGACCCGAAAACATGGACGGGGAACCTAACTTTCCAGATAGAACGTATCCGAAGCCGCAAGGTCCCTGCCCATAAGCCACCAACCTCCAGGGTCCCCCGGAGCGGAGCTGAAGAGAGACCTAGCTGAGCGGCACCGCAGCGACGCCAGGGAAGTAACCTTTACAGAGCGCGAGCCACCGCCCAGCCGCAACCCACCGAACATCGTCGCCTGGTCCTACAACCCTGAAACACATGAGAAGGAATGTGATGGATACAGGATGTGAGAGGGAGGAGAATCGTGGTAGATGAACCACCCCAGCATTCTCCTGGCGACCCGGAGAAACCACGAAAAACCCATGGGCCAAAGTGGGCGGTCGCTGGGGATCGATCCGGGACCTCGCGAATGCGGTCCACGGACGTAACCGCCTGAGCCTTTCCGCTCGGTTTGTTACGGAGATGTTCACGTCGATGTTTGAAGTGGCAAGACCATGATTACCTGCAAGCAACACAACTCGTGGTAGTTTAATCATTAGCGTACTGGCTCGTTATTCATTTTGATCTATTGCAACCATGAACTCAAAGACCAGAAGGGTCCTATATGAAATTGCTTCCCTAATATTCCTCTGTAACATCTGACATTTACACCATAGGATAAAAACACATAACTACAAGAAAATTTTATGACACCCGAGCTTTTTAAAATCCCTAGAGGTGAAATTTGGGAATATTTTAAATCGAATTAAGCATGTATAGCGTGTAAGTTTTGCAAAGTAATTAATCCACTTCATGGACATTGAGGCAGTATTTTTAACACTTAAATGATTTCACTCAATTTATTAATATAATTCAATAACAGCCCGCCTTAAAGCAATATGTTTATGTAACTAAATATAAAAAGTGTATATTACAGTCATTGTATCCATGTTTAATAATGGTATGTGAATGTATTACGTAATTTAATAATGTAGGAGCTGTGAGAATAATAGGTTAAAAGTTGCTAACAATGAGGTAACCTTAAGGCAATAATGAATTTAAAAGTTTAAATGCTACTAGTCATTATTGGAGCAACAATAATGTAAATTTTGAGAAAGTTTATAAAAAATAGCCAATCAACAACCAGAAAAAAGCATGAGTTAAATGAAAGTATTCTATTGGATTAGGAATAGCCAATCGCAGACTGAAATATAGCAAAATTTACAAATTTAGAGTTCAGTTTCTTGTGGACAGTTGGATGTAGACAGTGTTCCTAACCGGATGCGAGATGCGTCCTCGAGAATTATAATACGTAATTTGTGTGAGACAAAAAAAAACTTTACGTGTTAAAAAGTGCAAGTAATTAATTAAAAAAAATCTCACAGTTCTCTCTATATCAGTGAAGCGTTATTTAAATCGTATCAAACTTTAATAAATGGAGTGAAGAAAAACTTAAAATCTGTGCAAGTCTACATTCTTCAGTCGCACCACAACCCTGCAAAGATAAAGGTGTCTCTAACAATAATACTGACGCAGCCGAGGCAAACATAAAATATAAAATTTAAGAAACAGTCCAATTACAAAGTTAATATTTTTTAAACATTTGGGGGGGGGGGCAAAGGCCACCGGAAAGTGCATTTGGAGCGAAGGCTACCGGGTACCATACGTGCGGTTGCAACGAACTTCAAGTTCGGCTCCCAACAGTTGAAATATAATACAACTCCTTCAATACAACCTACTTCAAATTGACGCCCAAAGCGTGGTGCAAATAACGTAAAGAATAAAATATCTATTTCAACATAGTCCAATTAGCATAAAAAAGTTCTTTACCCACATGTTATTTTGAAATAATAAACAGTCCTTTTTAGCGAAGTATTTATTGCTTTAGCTCTTAGTTCATTTTATACAACGTGAAGTGTTTATGTTAAATTGCTCCAATTTATGTACTTAAATACTAATAAATAATAATATACATATGTAATAGTAATATACAAGAGACGCGTTTTTATAGTAAGTATCGATATTTAAAAAACTAATAACAGATCATTATTTCCCAAATCTTATTATCATTCATTGCCTTGCATTACCTCTCCACATAGTCACCGCCGTTATTCAGGCACTTGTAGTAACGTCGCACTGTCCGGATTTGCCACCAAGCGATTTTCATCTGTTTCTTCATCTGAAGAAATTCCTTGGTGGAAAACATTTCGACGACAATGATATGAAACAAGAAGTGCAGACTTGGCTATCCTCACAGGCGGCATCATTCTTTGACGAAGGCATACAAAAACTGGTTTCCCATACAAGTGCTTGAATAACGGCCGTGACTATGTGGAGAAGTAGTGTAAGGTAGTGAATGATAATAAAGTATTTGGACAATAATGTTTATTATTTTTTAAAAAATTATCGTACTTACTTTAAAACACTCCTTGTAAATATGTGTGTATGAGAAAGGGAGAGGGAGAGCGAAAGAGAAAATGTAGCTTTCTATAAAACTGCGTTAATAATTTGGGTTACAAGAAGCTTTGTTGATATTACTTCTCATCTTTATGAAATATTAAGCTAATGAAAAACTATAACATTTAGACAAAATGCATTACAAGAAAATTACATTTTCTGTTTAATTTCCCAAAACTCAATTTGTCAAGCGTTTTGTGACAATTATATTATTTTCTAAATATTTATTGTTATGAACTACCAGTCTGTTCTCTATACTGTTACTATTCACTCTGCGTACACATAGATGAAGTTTATAATTCTACATTTATTAACATATGTTTACTTTCTCTATCAAGTACATAGTAGGTAGAGAAGGTATTTCATTCCACCCAAAAAAATCGATACCGACATTTCAACAGAAATTCATGTTTTGAGGCCCCCTGAATAAAAGAAAATTATTTTCAGAAAAAGGTGTGTGTCTGTCTCTTTTAACACTATAACTGTCCGGATTTGCCACCAAACAAAGCGTCGGATAAATACCAAACTTGGTATTTAAGTTGCTACCTTCCAAAGATAGGACATAATTTTCAAGAAAATCTCCCATCAGGCCGTCGTTTTCCATTTTTCTTTTCTTATAAATGGCCTTAACCATTTTGATTAAAATACCATATATCAAAGATATTTGCATAACAAATAAAATGTATTGTATTGAATTTTCTTGGAATACCCTGTGAAGTCCTTTTTCTATGGCATAGCCATTTCTGAGATTTTCGTTATTGATGGCTCAAACTGTTCAATGTATTAATCTGTGGGAAAGGAAATGGTGCTGCGCCTAGCAACCCGCTATTAAGAGATATGTATGTGCTTAAAGGCTACTGTATTTCCAAATTGCCCTTGTAAATATATATCCCCCTTACATCTACAAGAAACTTAGCAATAAGATAAAGTCTGCAAACGTTTATCTCGATTAACATGAAGTAGATGGAGAATAAGCGTTTGTAAAAATAGTTTGTACAAGAGTAGAGAAAGTCATGTGAGTGTAACACATCAGATTTTTATTTTATTTGTTTAGCTTTTCGTATGTAATGTTATACGTTTATGCACCCTAGGATATAATAGCATTTTGACTAATTGTTGAGCATTTTGTCAAGGCGAAATGAAAGTAGTAAGTAAACAGAACGAAATAAAACCAGTAAGGAGGAAGATAAGGCATAAAGCGTTGAGTATTTTTTTCTTTCTTTGCGGAGACTTTTTCTCTTTAACCCTGGAATAATTTAAACTCCCATTTTTTGTAAAGCTATTGTTGTTTCACGGTGAGGCATGCATGGACTTCGGTTTTTTACGCTACGTTGATTAACTTTTAATGACAGCGATATAAACGCTCTGAATTCATGGCCACCTGTGTAGCGAATAAAAACCGCTAACATAATGATATAATAAAAACACTGTAGTATCTCTTTTCCTTTTTAATTGATGGAGCACAGCTGTTAATGCAACTGTAATAGCGAATTATTGAATCTTCGCGTGGGTCTGTGTTGTATGAAAGCGACGCTAAAAATACTGTAGTGAATTAACATCAAATTGGAATGCAATTTCTCGATGCTTTGACCCGAATAATCTGTCTGATATGTTTTAGTAATTTAGTTTAGGTCAACGGAAACAAGATCGGTCTAGCTCATTGACAACGCTCTAGAATGGGGGAAAATGTGTATATCTTTAGTAATATTAAAAAGAGAGAAAAACTGTGTGTCTGTTTGTGTAGGCTAATCTCAAAAACCATGCAACCGATTTTGATAATTCTTTCACCATTGAAAAGCCCAGTTCGTTCTGACGAGCATATGGCTATAAAGCAAGTTCTAATTTCATTCATAAATTACTAAAAGATTAAAGAGTATTTACAAAGCCCTTGTACCTGAATACGAGCACATTGGACTTATAAAACAACATGCTTACGAAGAAAGTCTTGACCAAGAGGACTAGTCCCCTAGTTTAAAATGCCAGTGAGTAGAAAAAAACTAGCTCTTGTTACTTCACAGAATACAAATAGTTGCTTATCTCCGCAGAGTATAAAAACAAAAGCCGATTATATTTTATTGCAAGGAATATGCATAGATGGCCATGATGTAATGCTACAGCATTTTTACTTTCTCTACTACGTATAGTAAGTAGGGGAAGTATTGCATTACACCCAAAAATTCGATACCAAGATTTCACCGGAAATACATGTTTTGAGACCCCCTGAATAAAACCAAAGCATTTTTATAAAAAGGTCCGTTGAGTATCTGTGTGTCTGTTTGTGTAAACAGCATAACTCAAAATATAAAAATTGGTATTTCGGTCCATTATCTTTCAAAGATGCAACACGAAGATTTTCAAGAAAATACCTCCAATCCAGACTTTACATGGAACATTTTTCGAAAATTTTATTTTCTCAAAAATATTTTTAATGATTTTGATTAAAATATCGTATATTTAAGATATTTTCATGGCAAATGAAATATATATCTTGAGTTTTCTGGGAATGCCCCCAAAACTCTCCTTCATTCTGAATGGTTTTTGCATAACTGGTAAACCGTAAGAGACAGACAAAAGTTTACGACACAAAAAATGTAAATGTCGTTAAAACACACCATTTATGTTATATACATTTTTTGTCGAGTGAACCATTTCGGAGATATTCCTTGTTATTTGTTTGAATTTTCCAATAATTAGTCTTTTTTCAAATGGGAATTGGTTTTTCGTTTTGTTTTTTTTTTTCCTCCTGGACATGCAAAGAGAATGGAATGCTCCACATAGAAACCAGTTCTTAAAAAATTTGACTATCGCTTAAAGTCTACCATATTCCCCTTGCACCTAAAAGAAACGTTTATCTCGATTTACACGAAGTAGCGTGCCAAATTGACCCTCCCCGGAGAAACCTACTCTAGGCGATAACGGGTTCCTCTAAAGGAAGGTTGACATCTACGGGAACAGAAGTGAAAGGACTATGGTAGTGGTTGGTCAAGGAGACGACAACAACAAAAAGAAAGCGCACAGTTAATTTGAGTTGTGTAGTACGTCAGGCGATGGTGATCGTCTACTGCGCAGGCGCCGAGTCAGTTGCAGCTCTCCTCAACGTGCAGTCCAGAAGGCTGTTTAATCTTTCTTCGACGGCGAGAGAGGTCACGAGGAAAACAGCAGGACAGCGTTTAGACAGAAGGCATTCGGGACGGTATTTCTAAATTACTTTTTGGGTTAAACTATTCAAAATTCTCTTTAGTAATTATTCACCGGAGAAAAGTTGATCGTTCGAACTATACATTATTGGGGCTTAGATTTCAAAGATATCGGTAAATGTGAGAGCAGGAAGCTAATACGTAATTATTGTAATTTAATTTAATTATCGAAGCCGTAAAGAATCTAAAGAATTGTGAAAGAATAATGGTTTGTAAAAAGGTAATTAGGTATGTTATTGAAGTGCAAGTTTATTAAATGAAAGAAATTCGGCTTATTAATTAATTATGTAATATATTTTCAAGTAGAAAGCTGTCATTATTCCTACATTCAATCCACTTCCTCTTGGGTTAGAAAAACACGTTTCAGTAGATGGAGAATAAGCGTTTGTAAAAGTAGTTTGTACAAGAGTAGAGAAAATCATGTGAGTGTAACACATTAGATTTTTTAATAAACAATAATGTTATTGACGCAAAGCACTTAGAGGTTGTTTTTATTATCCCAAATTTAATTTAGCTATGTTCAATAGTTTCTAATATAACGATATCTTATTTGAAAAATGTCATTCACAGAAAAACTACAGTAAAAGCAAAAATCGAGAAAACAAACTCACACATACTGTCAAGAAATTTATGTCTGGAACACACAGAAGGTGGAATACTTAAATAACTTAAGTATAAATATTTATATAAATAAATAATTAAATATAAAATGCTTAAATACTATTTGTAAAGGAAAACATCCCCTATAAGATGGACTTAAGTTCACCACTCCACTTCACATAGGAACTATGAGTGATTTTTTCTGTGAAGTGATGCAGAATTCACAGTACAAAATAGCAGATGCAGAACCATTTTTAAGAATATATTTACCCCACCTCTGAGCTGTGCGGTAGCTTGTCGCCTCACATTCAAGAGGCCCCAAGTTGGAATCTTGGTTAGGGTGAGTTGCCCAGATATGATCTTTTCCGGGGTTTTCTTTTTCCTGAGAAGACGAAAGTCGGGTAACTCTAAGCCCCAGGGACCCCGGGCCCATTTGAGTATAATTTCAACCATTTCGTTCATGGCTAATTGCTCTTTGACCAAAGTCCCCCCCCCCAAATATTTAAAATTAAGTATTGTGCACACATTGATAATATGAGTATATACATATATATTAAATTTTGGCAGCTTTTTTTCATTTAATGTTCCCTTTAAAAAATAAGAAAACTTTTATTTTCAATGGTGAAAGAATTATCAAAATCGATTCAGTGATTTCCGAGAATAAACGTATACACGCTCGCATGCGCGCGCATATATACACAGATTCTCTCTATATTAGTATAAATTACAGGATTTTTGCAACAGGTTTATAAAAATCTGATGTGTTACACTCCATGACTTTCTCTACTCTTGTACAAACTATTTTTACAAACGCTTATTCTCCATTTACTTCATGTTAATCGAGATAAACATTTGCAGACTCAATCTTATTGCTAATTTTCTTGTAAATGTAAGGGGAATATATATTTACAAGGGCAATATAGAAATACAGTAGCCTTTAAGCACATACATATCTCTTAATAGCTGGTTGCTAGGTGCAGCACCATTCCCTTTCCCACAGATTAATACTCTTTGCATATCCAAGACAAAAAAATGAATAACGAATTACCATTTGAGAAAATAAGTATTGAAAAATTTAAGGGAATAACAGGCAATATCTCGAAAATGGTTCACTCAACAAAAAAATGTATTTAACATAAATTGTGTATTTTAACGCGATCTACATTTTTTGTGCAGTAAAATTTTGTCTATCTCTTATGGTTTACCAGTTATGCAAAAGTCGTTCACAATGAAAAATACTTTTGGAGACATTCCCAGAAAATTCAAGATATACATTTTACTTATCATAAAAATATCTTAAACATATGATATTTTAATCAAAATCGTTAGAGCCGTTTTTGAGAAAATTAAAATTTTCGAAAAATCTTCCATGTAAAGGGTATCCTGGGGTGGGGAGATTTTCTTGAAAACCTTCGTGTCGCATCTCTGGAAGATACTGAACCTAAATACCAAGTTTGGTGTTTATCCGACTGTTCGTTTTTGAGTTATGCTGTTCACAGACACACACACGGACATGTTTCCAAAAATGCTTTTTTTGGATTCAGGGGTCTCAAAACATGTATTTCCGGTGAAATCTCGGTATCGAATTTTTGGGTGGAATACAGTACTTCCCCTACTTACTATACGTAGTAGAGAAAATAAAAAGTCACTGGAAATCCACCGAATGAAAGTTTGACGTAACAGAACCTCCCCCCCCAGGGCTAGGATCCTGGTACCCTGACGCAAGCCACATGCCTTCACGTTAATGTTGTCTGATATCAGCTCCCTCACGTAAGCCGGCACATCTGCAATGGCTTGGTCCTGACGAAACTTCGAAAACGAAAACAATGAAGCAACCACGGTGACGTCGAAGCAATTACTTGGAGTTAAATTTACTTTTCCACAGATTGTTTCATTATGTGCAGGTTGCGTGTATGGGAAGAACCTTTCGTGTCAAGGGTGAAGGTTGCAACGAGTCATCGCATCTCTCGTACGTGCCGAGGCATTTCCAACAAAAACCAGACGAGCAGTATTTCAGACATCCATTACACGTAACAAGTATTCGAGTTTTTGTGGTGTAACAGTTGGTAGTGGTGTTCTGAGGATCTCTAATTCGAGCTGCGGATAAAAAGTGGAAGATCGCAGCATTATCGAGTGAGTATACCTCCTGTGTGTTTGCCACTTGTCACAGATTTGCATTTATGCCTTCTTTAACTTCTCAATCCTCAAAATGAATCGTAACTATGATCGTAAATATATCTATACGCAGTGTTGCATTTCAGGAATCAATACTAAAAATCGTATACTTTAGCAGACGCCCCATAGAAACTATGTCGGATAAACACCAAACTTGGTATTTAGGTTCAGTATCTTCCAGAGATGCGACACGAAGGTTTTCAAGAAAATCCCTCCACCCCAGATTACCCTTTACATGGAACATTTTTCGAAAATTTTAATTTTCTCAAAAATGGCTCTAACGATTTTGATTAAAATATCAATGATTAAGATATTTTCATGACGAATAAAATGTATATCTTGAATTTTCTGGGAATGTCTCCAAAAGTATTCTTCATTGTGAACGACTTTTGCATAACTGGTAAACCACAAGAGATTTTACTACACAAAAAATGTAGATTGCGTTAAAATACACAATTTATGTCATACATTTTTTGAGTGAACCATTTTCAAGATATTGTTTGTTATTCCTTTAAATTTTCAATACTTATTCAATTCGTTATTCGTTATTCATTTTTTTGTCTTGGATATGCAAAGAGCATTAATCTATGGCAAAGAGAATGGTGCTGCACCTAGCAACCAGCTATTAAGATATATATCTATGCTTAAAGGCTACTGTATTTCTATATTGCCCTTGCAAATACAAAACAAAGGGAACATAGTAGGCCTTAAGCGATAGTCATATATCTTTAGAACTGGTCGCTATGTGTAAAATGTAATTCCTTTTGCATGTCAAAAGATCATTTCTGCAAATGTTTATCTCGATTAATATGAAATAGATGGAGAATAAGAGTTTGTAAAAATAGTTTGTGCAAGAGTAGAGAAAGTCATGCGAGTGTAACACATCAGAATTTTTTTATCCCCTTCCCTTTCACGCTTTGGAAAGTTGAATTTTCTGCATCCTGTGACGGTAACTTAACTGAGTATTTTATCTATTTTTACCGCGCGTATGTGCATGAACTATATTAAATCGTCTAACTTTTGGTATATGCATTATTGCAGACATGGGGTATAATCATATTTGATAGCTGAATTTTATCTTATCTGGGTCTTTACTTCCTTTTTATTTCTTGATATTTACGTACCATTTAATTCATGCAGCAGCTAAGTATGAGCTTAAAGTTATTGACTTGTTTAAGTCCACAACCAAGTGTGGATAATCGATCGCCAGAAAGGATAATGTTGCTGACCTTGCTACTGAAATCAACATGCTCAACAGTTGTTAGTAATTAATTCTATTTTCACGCAGCTACTATTTCTTTATTGATTATAGTCGAAAAATAGCATGCAATAAACATGCGTTAAGTGGAGTGGAGAACCTCCGACTAGAAAGTACTCGACTTCGTCTCGTATTTTCATACTCTTCCTTGTTCTCCAATGACGCACTTAACACACTTTTATAGCTGTATACTATTACTTTTTACTGAGCGAGGTCTTTTTTTTAATGGACACTCTTTAACTGCTGTGGTCCTTAAGTCCCATTCTATATTGGGCGTGAAAGACCGGAAATTTTGCTCAGAGGTATCTTTATCAGGCTTGAGGTTCTTTCACGTAAATCTACGACACGGGACCACCGACTTTACTTCTCTTCCGAAGGAAGCCATACTAAGGATTTTTACACCCGAAAAAAATTCATCGGCCCCCGCCGGGTTTGAATCCGCGACCTCGGGAATTAGAGCCTAGCATTACACCACGGAGGTCAACTACTGAGCGAGACGGTTCCGCGGCATGGATATAGGTATAGGTTACTCAACGGAGAGGGACATCTCGTGCACTGCGACCTGCATATATCTATTGCAGCTACCCCTCCCAGGAGAAAGTATGATGTGAATGAGACACAGGAGGCTACACGCAGATAGGCCACAGAGACGCGCGGAAGTCCCTAACATTTCCAAGATCGAAGACGCGTCCCACTGCTGGAGCTGCCTAGAGAGGGCGATGAACGATCCGACGACCAAACAGCCCTCTGGTGTCCACTGAGAGTATTTTTCCTTTGAGCATGCATCCGTGCCCTCACCGCCATACACCACGAAACCTAGAAGCACACCTGAAAGATGAGCAGGGAACAAATTGAAAGGGAAATAATGTAAAGGAAGTCATGGCAGAGAAGTAACCATCCCAAAGGCACCTGTCGAGCCGGAGAAGCCACGAAAACCACATAGTCAGAGTGGGCAGTTGCTGAGCATCGAAATCGGAACCTCCTGAATGCGAATCTCACGTAAGGCTCGCATACCGGAGGTGCCGAGTTGGATTCCTTTCGAGCTGGCCACTCTGACCATGGTTTTTTTGTGATTTACCCGGGTCGGTAGGCGAATACTGGGGTAATTCCGCTTCTACCACGAATTTCTGTCCATATTTCCTGTCCCAATTATTACCTCTCGTCTGTTTCAGGGCTGAAGGACCCGACGACAGCATTCGATGTGTCGTGTTTTTTTTTTTTTTGTTTTTTTTTTTCGAGTGGAGGAGAAAATGATTTATTCACTTACCCCAGCCCCGATGGTAGTCGAGACTGAGAGTGTGGGAATCACCAATAGTCGGCATACCCACTAAAAACTCCTCCACCCGAATGGAAATAAGGAAGAAGGAAGAAAGAGGAATTCTGTGTGATAATGCGGCCGTACCGCTGTTGCACCGGCGTATTCAGGGTAAGGATATATTGGCTGGCCACTAGGGCTTAGCCAGGTGAAGGAGAGGCGCCAGGACGCAAGCATGACCAAGGCCCTACTTGCGCCCTTGGGAATTCAGGGTGAGAATTAAAGGAAAGTAAGGAGAAACAGTGTGTTGGCTGGCAAGTTCCCAGGTTGCCGCCGTTGTAGTTGAGTGCGATGCTGTTCAGTAACGTCTGGGGTGCCTAACGCGACCTCTGGTAGATGCGTCAGGCCAGTCCTGTGGATCGGCGTCTTCTTGCTGAAGCTTCCTAAAGAAGCGGAGTTCATCTTTGACGATGTTTCGTATAGTCACGGTGAGAGTGAGCATGTGTCCATGGAATTCTCGTTTTGACAGGGCGTCCTGAGGATCTGGTTTGGAGTAGTGGTTGGCTTCTGTCTGGAGCTCTCGAAGCCCAGCTATTGAAGCCTGAATGGCTCCAAGTCGCGTGGGTCGGTCGTCGCATCCATACTCGGCGTCGTCGTCCGGTTCGACGAGATGTTCCTCGATACGTTCCAACTTACGGTGGGCCGATGCGAGCATCCCGTCGTCTTGGTGTAGTTGTGTGATCTGCCTTGAGAGGGCGCTGGTCGCTCTGGTCGAGGTCCGCTGCTTGGCCTCCACGGCCGCAAGGCGCGTGTAGGTTGCACGGCGTAACTCAGCCAGGCGAGTGGTGATGTCCTGTAGTGTTGCCTGCATGGCAGACAACGTGTCTTGAAGCTCTGGATGTGTTCCTACATGTTTTGCCCTTACACAGGGCGTCGTCGGCGAGGGCTGTTCGGTGGTCGTCCGTAATGTAGTAGTCTCAGTCGGTTGGCTGCTCCGGGGGTACAGGGGGCACTGGGCCTGCCCTGTGAAGTGCGTATGCCCGGAGCAGGTGGCGCAGAATCGGCGACGTCGGCGAAGGTCGTGGGCCGAGCAGTTCGCTGTGAGACAAGCTGCCCCGCAGTAATGGCACCGAGGTGCAGCGACGCATGCCTCCGCTGTGTGCCCGAAGACACAACAGCGTCGGCAGGGTACCGGGCGTTGGCTCCTGCTGGCCTCGATGCGCAAGCGCTGCCCCAGCAGAGGCAGGCTTGACCCCAAGGCCGCCTGAACGTCCGAGGCGGAACCCAGGTGGAGGCGAACCAGCGGAGTTGGCCCTCGTTTTGAGGAAATTCGTGATGCCCGAATTGCCGAGCGCCAGTGGTGTCTTGCGGTATCCAGCACGAAGTGTACTGGCAGGTCCCTCGGTACTCCACAGATGACCACACTGTGGCGGCCATCTGCCGGAGGTTGCGTCAGCGGTGACATTGGGCTCACCAAGGGTGGTAAGCCGGCGGCAGTCGGTGGCGTCGTGCAGCCCTGAGTAGCAGAGCCGGAGGCAACAGGTTCAATGCTGCGACCGGGCGAAGCAGCAGCAGAAGCGTAGCTGCGCCCGGTCAGCGGTAACGGCGAAGCAGCTTTCCCGGCGGATGCCGGTGTAGCTGCCGTCGAGTCGGCGGGGTCTGCGGCCGGAGTAGGCTGGAGAGCGCTGTGGTTCCCAGCGGTGGCCGGAGAAGCAGCAGCGGAAGCTTCAGTGGCGCGGCGTTTCCTTCGTTTCCCCATTTCGGCGATCTCGGCGAGTGTAGAGATGTTACCTCGGCGGAGTCTCGAAGCGCGTGGCAGGACGACGGATTGTGCGTTTTGGTTGGGTTTGTCCCTTGCGTTTGGTTGGTCTATTCAGCCCCATTCTTGGGTGCGCGTTTCGGACCACAAGGACTCCCAGGCTGAACAGTGCTAAGACGTGCCTAGCACCCAGGTTGTGCTCCATCTGGAATCGTTAGGAACCCCATCTTTGCTGGTGCACATTCCGTCCGGATCTAGCAGACCTCCGGGTGTCCTACTCATCCCTCCCTCCCAGAATGGCACGTTAGAAGCAAAAAGAGCCACTGTGTTCTACTTTCAATGCTGTGCTCCAGTTTCTAGAGGCCCCTCCGTCTGTGTTTCCTACTACTACTTAACACCTCCAATGATTACTCATCATTGAAATAATACCAAAATAACCGATATATCGTTTTATTACATACATTAGTGTGTAATTTACATTTTGCAAATCTACCTACATGAGTGGGGCTTTACCGTAAAATTGTGTGCTAGCGTGCTATTTGATAAAGGAAAATAATGCAGCTCTGGTACTGTTTTAATTTGTGAAGATATCTTAAAGGTAGCCCAGACAAATCTGTCATTTCCAGGTGCATGCAGAACCGCCATTTCGTGGTACCAAATTTAAAATAGAATACAGTCGAGTTGAGGATAGCTAAAACTTACGTTTAATTCATTTAAGACTTAACAAAGTGGATTAAAATTTTAATATTCCATATGTATTCGAATTCCGGTCTCTCACCTGAAAGCGATGGCAAAAACCACTCACCACACGGCAGCTTTCGGATTACAAACCACTAATTGTACACGTTAACAGCCTTGAACTCCATTATATCCTTTTTACTTTCTGTACTACGTATTGTAAGTAGGGGAATTCGTTAATTATTTTTTTTTTTTTTTTTTGGTCTTGGCAATAAAAAGAGAATGGAATACTCCATATAGCAACCAGCTCTTAAAATATTTGACTATCGCTTAAAACCTACCAATTCCCCTTGCATCTACAAGAAAGTTTGCAATAAGATTAACATCTCGATATCTCGATTAACATGAAGCATATGGAGAATAAACGTTTGTAAAAATAGTTTGTACAAAAGTAGAGAAAGTCATGTGAGTTTAACACATCAGATATTTTTATGTTCTTGACATGCAAAAAGAATTACATTTTACACCTAGCGACCAGTTCTAAAAATATTTGACTATCGCTTAAGGTGTACTATGTTCCCCTTGTTTTGTATTTCCAAGGGCAATATAGAAATATAGTAGCCTTTAAGCATAGACATATCTCTTAATAGCTGGTTGCTATGTGCAGCACCATTCTCTTTGCCACAGATTAATACTCTTTGCATATCCAAAACAAAAAATGAATAACGAATTCCCATTTGAGAAAAAGTATAAGTATACGGAAAATTTAAGGGAATAACAAGAAATATCTCGAAAATGGTTCACTCAACAACAAAAAATGTATATGACATAAATTGTGTATTTTAACCCGATCTACATTTTTGTGTAGTAATATTTTGTCTATCTCTTATGGTTTACCAGTTATGCAAAAGTCGTTCACAATGAAGAATACTTTTGGAGACATTCCCAGAAAATTCAAGATATACATTTTATTTGCCATAAAAATGTCTTAAACATGATACTTTAATCAAAATCGTTAGAGCCGTTTTGAGAAAATAAAATTTTTCGAAAAATGTTCTATGTAAAGGGTAATCTGGGGTGGGGGATTTTCTTGAAAACCTTCCTGTCGCATCTTCCTGACACATAGACACACACAAGGACATGTTTCCAAAAATAGGGAAAGTATTGTATTCCATCCAAAAATTCGATACCGAGATTTCACCGGAAATACATGTTTGGAGACCCCCTGAATCCAAAAAAAGCATTTTTGGAAACATGTCCGGGTGTGTGTGAACAGCATAATTCAGAAACCAACAGTCGGATAAACACCAAACTTGGTATTTAGGTTCAGTATCTTCCAGAGATGCGACACGAAGGTTTTCAAGAAAATCCCCGCACCACAGATTACCCTTTACATGGAATATTTTTCGAAAATTTTCACAAAAATGGCTCTAACGATTTTGATTAAAATATCATATGTTTAAGATATTTTCAAAACAAATGAAATGTATATCTCGAATTTTCTGGGAATGTCTCCAAAAGTATTCTTCATTGTGAACGACTTTTGCATAACTGGTAAACCATAAGAGGTAGACAAAATTTTACTACACAAAAAATGTAGATCGCATTAAAATACACAATTTATGCCATATACATTTTTTTTTTGTTGAGTGAACCATTTTCGAGATATTGCTTGTTATTCCCTTAAATTTCCAAATGGGAATTCGTTATTCATTTTTTTATGTCCTGGACATGCAAAGAGAATGGATTGCTCCACATAGTAACCAGCTCTTAAAAGATTTGACTATCGCTTAAAGCCTACCATATTCCCCTCGCACCTACAAGAAAATTAGCAATAAGATTAACATCTCAATATCTCGATTAATATGAAGCATATGGAGAATAAGCGTTTGTAAAAATAGTTTCTACAAGAGTAGAGAAAGTTATATGAGTGTAACACATCAGAATTTTTTTTATGTTAACATGCTTTGTGCGTAAACCTCGTAAAAATAAATGTCCATACTTGTTTAGGAGAATCAGCTGTTAGATTCGAACTACAAGTAACACAAGATCCATTATAGTTCTCTCTCAGCCCACGTGTCATATGACAACTGTTCTATTTCAAATGATTCCCAGCAATGCACGAAACACCGTTTCTAGTTTTGCAGATCCGAAATTGAGTACCTCATATCAGATACGTTCCGTTATATAGACATTGGAGTTCATCTTGATCTGCCACTTAATGTATCCCCATGCAGAACACTCGAGCAGAAGCAAGAGGCCATTTGCTTTGTAATTCCCTATCACACCACCCAAGTGAAAATTTGGAACTCATCCGCCTATCATCCAGGGCACCAATCAGTGCTCATGGCCATGGTTAGGTCTCGGTATCCTCTTCTAGCCAGCTCCTGCTTCATAGCAGTAGCAAACAACCGCCATGAGAGGACGTGAATAGCGGGGGTGCTCATGCGGAACCCACCAATCCCCCATCCAAAAAGATCATTAACAATCCATGAGAAATAACGGGGAGCACCATCATTTTTGGAATACTGCCATTTCCAATATGCCATCCTACTCCAGTTGTGACTGAAGGAATATCTCCTACTTAACGAGATAGGAAGTGACTAAGTCTATGGTTTCTGCGAAGATTCATTATCTATCTAAAGGAACATACCCAGTACGCTGTGCACCAAATTACACTTGCACTGCTAGAAATGTTTTTTTCAGCGATGAGTTTTTGAGGTTGTATGCATCAGGAACGTGGCTGAAGGACAACTTTGATGCCTTCTGTCTTACTATGTGCCAAGGTTTTTATTCAGAGCATTGTTTCGAAATTAAAACCTGTTTTCTCAAAAATTATCCAAACTTTACAACATCCTGTATATACCAAGCTATGCAAGTCTAGCGCTAACCAGTTAGCTCACAAACCAATAAATACTCATTATTACAGGCAGTATTTTCTGTTGTAGTTGTTCAAGGATCGTATTTTGCAACGACTGTAGTGGAAATTGCCGTAGTGTAGCGAACCTAGAACCAGAGGTGGGAAACCTTGGGATTGTTAACAACAGGGATTAATAATCTTAGACTTAAGGGTAATCGGTATTGGGGTTGGAGGATACATTGGGAACTAGGGAGTACCAAATAACAACTACACCAGGTTCTATAAATAGCTATTGGCTAGGCTATTTAAATAAGCGAGTTGAGATTTGGAGCCCTCTAAGGGGTCCTGAGCCATAGGAGTTCAGATACACATCACAAAGACATGCTGAAGATAAATCTGGCAGGGCTTGATTCACTTAATAAAAAAATAATGTGCCAGGTCGGGTTTCGAGACCCAAGTTTAACGTAGACGCGTGTCTTCTATGCGACAGCGTGACGATTGAGAGATTGAGCCCCCTGGCCTACAAACATGGCCAATAAATACACTTGTTATGCTATCTCAGCAAGGTGTTGTCCCTGTTGCAAAGTTTGTTCTAATTACACCATTTTATAAATCTGATGCAATTTCCAGGTTGTGGACCGAAACCCAAGAAGGGTCGTTATATATATTTCCAAAGTATTTAATTCCACCCACTGATTGAACATTTATGACACTTTAAAGTACATTTGTTTTCTGAAAACAGTGTAACTTAACTTTAGAATTGATTACTCCAGTGTCTTCTACAACACCATAAAAAGGAGATTACAAACTATTTGTATTAGTTGGAAAGGTAGAATCAGACTGAACAATTCAGTGCCATAGCCGAAAATAACCACCGAACTCCGATTTTCCGTGTCTTTTCCAGTAAACCACAAGCCGTTCTCAAGTACATTTTAGATAACTTACCCCAATAGCGATCTAAAATCCCTTAAGTACTTTAAGTTCCAGGCTTCGTAGTTAACTGTTAGGTCAATAAGTGATAACCAATTTAATTTGAGGCAGTATTTTTAACACTTGAATAATTTCGATTAAATTATATAATATGTAAATTCGATAACACCCCGCCTTGAAGCAATATGTGTATGTAATAATTTGTAAAATGTATGTAACAGTCATTGCATATGCTTATATTATTGTAAACATGTTTAATAATATTATGTGAGTGCATTAAGTAATTTAATAATGTAAGAGCTGTGAGAATAATAAGTTTAACGTTGCTAACAATGAGGTAACCTTGAGGCAATAATGAGTTTGAGAGTTTGAATACTACTAGTCATGATTAGGGCAGCAATAATGTAAATTTTGTGACAGTTCAAAATTAGCCAATTAACAGCCAGAAAAACCTTTAATTAAATGCAGGTATTCTATTGGACTAGGATTAGCCAATCAGAGACTTGAAATACAGAAGCTTACGGATTTTGGCGGTTGAAATACGTTCAGTTGCCTGCAAACCTTGGTAGTGACCGGATGGAAGATGTGTTCTCTAAAGAAATATTACGTATTCGTGTGAATCGTAAATTAAGTATACGCGTTAACTAAGTACAAGTATTAAATAAAAAAATCTCACAGTTCTTGATATCAGTGTAGTGCTATTTAATTTGTGTCAAGGATTAATAAAAGCAAGTGAATTTAAACTTAAAATCTGTGTAAGCCTACATTCTTGTCGCACCACGCCCTGATTAAGAGAAACGTGTCTCTAAAGCAATACTGAAGCAGCCGAGGTAAACATAAATAGCAGTTTAATAACAAAGTTAATGAATATTTTTTAAACTTGGAGCGTAACAACAAAAATACATCTTCAAATCAGCTTTTTCATACGTAGCAGCATATTACGTAACAAACAATCTTCTTCAAAATTGACATCCTTATGTGGAACTTAAATAAATAAACAACTCCAACGTAAAGACAATATCTTCTTCAAATTAAAGCCCAAAGTGTGGTGTAAACTACGTAAACAAAATACTTTCTCAAATTGTTCTCCTACTCGCGCTGTATGTGGGCTAAGTTGGAAAGGTAGAATCACAATGAAAAACTCAGTATCATTTATGGATTTAAATTGCTCAGCGTGTGGAGGAACATACGGCATGTGTGGAAAAACAATAAAATAGTGTTATTTATATTAGTGCTTAGAATGCGTGTGCCAATTTTATTATAAATAGAAGAAAATACGCATAAATAGTTTAAGAAAATAATTTATGGAGCAAGTAATTGGACCTTTCAGCCGAAACAAACAAACATATAATTAAAATCATGGTACAATACAATCATTACGGGAACAATAAGGTTGAAAACGAACCTAGAAGCTTTCTGTAGTTAATTTGTACAAATATTCATCCCCATAAAAATGTATGGCTCAGAAACATGGATTGTTACAACTCGGTATAAAACTGGAATACAGAAAGCAGATATGAGGTTACTCAAGACAACAGCTGGGTTGTAAATGAAAAAGAAACAAGGCAAAAATTAAACATTAAGGAATTGAACTAAGCCATAACAAGATAGAGAGCCTATTGCAGTCAGATTTGAATCAAATGACAAATAATATATCTAGACCAAATTTGTATTCTCATACTTAAAGGAATGAATATGAATGAATGAACAGCCGATTTGTTCCTGAAGCGCTAAGGCCTCCAATTACGAGGGGTAGCTCGATATTGAAGAAGTTATTTTTCTCAAATTGAAGTTTGTAACAGTATTTGCCCCACGTTTGCTAAACAACTAAAAGAATTCAACTGTTATACTTTATCGTTGTTGAAGTTTTAGGAGTTTTGCACCACGCTTTGGGCGTTAATTAGAAGAAGATTGTTTGCTACGTAATATGCTGCTACGTATGTAAAGCCGATTTGAAGATGTATTTTTGTTTTTACGCTCCAAGTTTAAAAATATTATATCAACTTTGTTATTAAACTGGTTCTACAGATATTATTTACGTTTGTTTTTGCCTCGGCTGCGTCAGTATTGTTTTAGAGACACGTTTCTCTTAATCAGGGGTGGTTCGACAAAAATGTAGGCTTACACAGACTTTAAGTTTAAATTCACTTCTTTTTATTAATCCTTGGTACAAATTAAATAGCACTACACTGAAATTACGAGCTGTGAGGTTCTTTAATTTATCACGTATACTTAATTTTCGTTACACACGAATACGTAATATTTCTTTAGAGAACACATCTTCCATCCGGTCACTACCAAGGTCTGCCAGCAACTGAACATATTTCAACCGTATAAGCTTTTAACTTTTTGTATTTCAAGTCTCTGATTGGCTAATGCTAGTCCAATAGAATACCTGCATTTAATTAAAGCTTTTTCTGGCTGTTAATAGGCTAATTTTAAACTGTCACAAAAATTTACATTATCGTTGCTCTAATAATGACTAGTAACATTTAAACTCTCAAACTCATTATTGCCTCAAGGTTACCTCATTGTTACCTCATTGTTAGCACTTTAAACTTATTATTGTCACAGCTCTTGCATTATTAAATTACCTAATGCATTCATATATAATTATTGAACATGTTTACAATAATATAAGCATTTGCAATGACTGTTACATACATTTTTACAAATTATTACATACATATTGCTTCAAGGCGGACGGTTATTGAATTTATATATATATATTTATATAATTTAATTAAAATTATTCAAGTGTTAAAAATACTGCCTCAATATGACTCATGCGGGGAGCTAGTCCGCATAAGTGGCGTTTTTCTTTGCGTTCGTTCTTCCGCACTTCGCACTATTGTTCACTTACTTCTTTGCGATCAGTACTTCATGATCTTGATTGGGGTTCTTCACTTCGGACACTTCTTCCCTTAATTCCCATCGGACACTAGAGGTTTGTTTAGCAGTTCCTGTCTTCTTCGGAGTCTCTCAAGCTGCTGCGGTCGCGACTTAAAGGAATACTACTGTGAAATGTTACCAAAATCTTTGTTTTAAAAAAACATTTAATCATCTCTTTGTCTTGTTGTTGTGTGGGATTTTATATCAGTCACCTGACTTTCTAAACACCCCTGCATGCAACATAATGTGTATGAGCTGCACTTAAACGTATTTTTCTCGCATTTCATTTTTCTCACATTTTGTTCCACAAAAAGTCTTACATGCTGCAATTCTTATTTCAGTTTTATTCAAATTCTAAACAAAACCTCAGAAATAATTAATAAAAAATTATATAATGCACCTGTTGCTCCATATATCTGGATGTGGGTTAGCTGGGGTACAAGAATATATTTAAAATGTAATGTTCATACTTCAGAAGCAGCAAGAGTAGTCTCAAAAAATCACATGATAGTTGCTCTTAAATTTAAATCAATGTGTTGGTATTTTATGTTATAGAAGTGTCATATTTGCATTGTGTTGAACATTTTAATTAATTCCATAAAATGGTAATTGTTGCATACATGACTTTCCCTAGCCAGTCGTTTATTTTTGTTTCGATTCTACAAGCTATACTTGCAAACGCATATGAGTTTTCTATCTTCTTCATGTTAATCGAGATAGACGTTTACCAAAATAGCATACTTCGTTGTAGTTATAAGAGGGATCCAGGAGTCTGAGGTGATTGTCAAATGTTTAAAAACCGGTTCTCTATATGCTGGTTTTAAAATTCCACACTTTTTCCCATATCGCGAGAAACAACCGAATCGTTACAACACTTCAAAAAATGATAAAGTGCTCGAAAAGTTCAAACCGATAACAATGAATACTTCGGAAATGGCTTATGCCACCAAAAAGTAATTTGAAATCAAGTGTGTTTTCAAGATATCTACATTTTTATGTGGTATATAAGTGTTTGTCTATCTATTATGCTTTACCACTTATACGAAGTCCAAATTCATTCCGAATGAAGAGAACTTCTCTGGCTATTCGCAGAAAATTTAAGGTCAGTAAATTAGTAAATTTAGTCATGTAAATGTAAAATAAACATATGTTGTCTTATGATAATTTAAACTGAGTCGTTACTTATTAATTCCCATCACATTAGCGCTACATGTTAACTAAGGAACGCTTTCGGGAGATATGTTTGTTCCATCATCAGCTACGGCCGACTAACGGACCGTTCTCTCCCCTAACCCCCAGATGTACTTCATTAGACGATTCTTCTGCCCTCTGTTGTGAAGAACTGGAAACTGGTGGTGTTGGATGTGTTGCCATCTGTTCTCTCTTCTCTCTTGTAATCTGATTGTATCAGCTGCATTAAGTAGTCTGTAGGCGGTATTTCAAAATTCAAAGCATTCTTAATGTAGAGATGAATAAAAATCTTTTCCCAAATTTCCAAGTGTGAAGGAATCTGTATAGATTTTAGTAGTTTTATCTCTTGTCCTATTTCATGGTTACTGTTCTAAAAATGGTTGGCCGCTGCTGACTTATCTATTTGTTTCAGTTTTATATTTCTTTGGTGTTCACTTAATCTTATTTTAATTTAATAAGTAACGACTCAGTTTAAATTATCATATAATAACATCACAATAAAAAGTACTTCTATTCATCATAATATGCTGTCTTAATTAAATCGTTGCCTCCATGTTTGAGAAAATAAAAAATAAATTAAAGTTTTTCACGTAAACAATAATTTTGGTGGAAGGGACATCCTTAAAATCCTTCGTGTCTTATCCTTGGAAAGTGCTGAACTTAAATCACTAAGTTTGGTATTCATCTGACATTTCGTGTTTTTTTAATTTATGCTGTTCACAAGCAGACAGGCACCGAGACGCGTACGTGAGCCTATTTTTAAAAATTGCTTTTAATTTTCTATTCAGAGAATACTCAAACATGCATTTCCGATGAAATCTCGATATAAAATTTTTTAGGTAGAAATGTCACACATCTTGTAGCTAAAATAGTCTAAACTATGTTGAATTTAAAGATAGAAATAAAATCGCCCTGTAATGGACAAATAGCATACTAATAAATGCAGTTTTAGACTTTATGTTTGTACATACCAAGTGATCCAAACAAGCTGTACTTTGCAGTTTTATCCGTATACATAGGTGCAAAAGAAGTTGCCGTATCAATGATGTTCAAAGGGGCAGTGGAGGTACGAAGCGAAAGATCATGCTGCTGTCTGCAGGTGTTTACGTGGTAATTTCGTACTTGCAACCGTCGCGTGGTCGCCTGCATGCAGTTCGAGCCAGGTCATTCAGACAAAAAGGTAACGTTCGCCAATAACGATCACACGAATATGGTTACGATCTGTGCGGTGGCACCAAAATGCAGCTGAGGCTCGAAGGCTGTGTTCTGAACATTTTCAGACGCAACATCTGTCTTCTGCGCGTGTTGTTCTTCTCTTTTTTACTTTCTCTACTACGTATAGTAAGTAGGGGAAGTATTGCATTCCACCAAAAAATTCGATACCGAGATTTCACCGGAAATACATGTTTTGAGACCTCCTGAATCCAAAAAAAGCATTTTTGGAAACATGTCCGTGTGTGTGTCTGTCTGTCTGTGTGTCTGTCTGTGTGTCTGTGAACAGCATAACTCAAAAACGAACAGTCGGATAAGCACCAAACTTGGTATTTAGGTTCAGTATCTTCCAGAGATGCGACACGAAGGTTTTCAAGAAAACCCCCCACTCCAGACTACCCTTTACATGGAAGATTTTTCGAAAATTTTAATTTTCTCAAAAATGGCTCTAACGATTTTGATGAAAATATCATATGTTTAAGATAATGTCATGAGAAATGAAATGTATATCTCGAATTTTCTGGGAATGTCTCCAAACGTATTCTTCATTGTGAACGACTTTTGCATAACTGGTAAACCATAAGAGATAGACAAAATTTTACTACACAAAAAATGTAGATCGCGTTAAAATACACAACTTATGTCATATACATTTCTTTTGTTGAGTGAACCGTTTTCGAGATATTGCTTGTTATTTCCTTAAATTTTCCAATACTTATACTTTTTCTCAAATTCGTTATTCATTTTTTTTATGTCCTGGACATGCAAAGAGAATGGAATGCGCCACATAGCAACCAGCGTTAAAATATTTGACTATCGCTTAAAAGCTACCATATTTCCCTTGCATCTACAAGAAAATTACCAATAAGATTGACATCTCGATATCTCGATTAACATGAAGCATATGGAGAATAGGCGTTTGTAAAAATAGTGTGTACAAGAGTAGAGAAAGTCATGTGAGTGTAACACATCAGATTTTTTTCATTCTTTTCTTTTTGACGTACAGAAGTAATATTAGCAAATGATGGATTATTCCAGGGGCCACAGAGACCTTTACATCAAGAGCATCTTTTTGCACATACTTTTATGAATAAATGCACTAGCAGAAAGCAATTTAACCCTTACGCACCTTTAAGGGTACATAAATATAATAAAAATAGTATTTAGTTTAATCTTGTTAAGTTTGCACCACCAATTGATGCCATACAGTTGTATTGAGTGTAGATTAACTGTCATGGAACTAAATGACTTAACACGTGTGCTTAGGTTTGCCTCATAGGCAATCCTGAATTCTTGTAAATGAGCTAATTGTTTATTAAATAACTGATAACATCCCCCCACACACAGAATTACTCTCAAATTCAAACACTGGACTCTGGGCCTACCACGAGAAGTTTTTGTTTAAAAACAACTTTCTGGAATCGAATATAGTAGGCATTTTCCCTAGCGAATATGCTCTGGATCCAATAATGGCAGTTAAAGTGTTCGTTTTCAAGTATTGGTCTTTCATTTAGCGGTCTCCTCTCTGTCGGTATGGAGTCCCCTTTACAGTTCTGCTTAGGCAAACCTATTGGTATCCGCGGTAACCGGTATAATCTAACTACAACTAAGGACTCGTGTGGGCCATTTGGTGCATATGTTATATATTACATGGGCGGCGCCGTGGCCGGGTGGTTAGACCGCTCGCCTCCCACCGAGGCGGCCCGGGTTCAATCCCAGGGACCTGCATGTGGGATTTGTGGTGGACGAAGCGGCGTCTGGGCGGGTTTTCTCCGGGTTCTCCGGTTCTCCATTCATTCCACCAACTGCTCCATCATCACCTTTCCTTTCATCCATTTCACCAACATTTCGTTTCCTCTACTTCCTTCATCCCATACGAGGCATCGGGCTGATCACCTATCCTGGATGTTCTGTCTGATCCATGAGTGTCTGCTCCTCGACGGGCCTCTGACCCCAGGCACCCGCTTGTAAGTCCTGGGGGGTGTAAGTCCTACATAAGAGGAGGGTAAACAGATAATGAATGAATGAATTAAATATTACATGAAAATAATTGGGTATTCAGAATTCAGTACTAAAATCCTGCATGCTAGCCAAAAACATTTTTGACAAATTTAAAAAACCGAAAATTTTTCGAGGTTTTATCCAAAAACTGGGTACTAAGTACCTATAAAAGTTCATCCTTTCCTTGTTTGCCTAAGATATTTTCATAGTGGCCAGGTAAATTCGCAAACAGTAAATGGATAGAGAGTTAAACAACAGGTGTAGAAATTGGCAATTTAACACGTGCAATGTTTTATGGACTCGAACACTAACAGTTAATTGGGGGATGGGGGGGGCAAATTATCCCGGTTTATTTATCGTGCCCGCCGGTTTGGTTGTGCTATTTTAAAAGCTTTTGTTTCATTAGACGCGGCGATAAGAACGGCTGTGTTAAAACGCTTTACAACTGCTCTGGGCGCTTTGGATATCGCAAAAATGCATACCAACCCCGGCGAACAACCCTAATAAAGGGAGATTTTGGACATTTCCCATAAATCTGCGTTGTCTCACTCTGATCCGGCCGTTAAATTACGTTTGGGTTAAAACCGCCACTCGTAAAATAACACACAAAACCCCGGCTGTAAGAATGGTACGTGACTGCATCACTTCGAATGGACCATTAAAAATATAACCTGCATCGCTTTTCTTTTATTTTTCCAACCTGCGCTGTTTCCTTCGAATTTCTTTTGTTATGGAAACGAGAAGCGTACACAGTTTTATGTGATGTTTAATGGCGTCTCAGCGCTTTCCGGTGATACGATCTAGGAAATAAACACATCGAGCAGAAAATGCTCCATTTTACGAAATAAACCTTCAGAGTTGACATTTCTTGTTAGCCTACTACGTGCTGTGTTTAATTTCTATGAAGACAATTGTGAAAATAAATAATAAATAAATAAAAACTAGCATCAGAGAACATTACACCATATAATTTCACAGGTATCCCTTGTATGGGTATTATGCAATTCATTAAACAGCGATTCGTCCATTACTTTACGCTGCGGGGAGACTAAAGGAATATTAACGTGAAAAAAAATTGTTTCTTGGCCCTCAAATCAGTATTCAGGCTTTTATGATGAATTTGGTATATTATTTATTATAGTGTAGCGTAAACATACATGCCTACGGTTGCACAATTAATATATTTTACAGCTTAAGATGTCTTAAGGCTGTCTGTCTTAAGAATTAGTACAACGTTTCTAAAGAATTTTTTTCTCTCTTCCTCAGCTCCTTAGGATTACGGCTGATAGGATCTGACTCCCTCCCTCTACTCAATTGTATCTTTCATAAAAAAAGGGGCTTCGACATGCGCCATTCAGGGGCCAGATTCCTGAAGAGAAGAGTGAAACTCACTTGAAACGTTGGACTTTTTTGTATTAATTCTTAAGACATAGATTAGCTCATAAAATAGTTTAATTCTGAATATTTAGTGTAAGTTTTAATCATTTTGGTAGAAGTTAGTACTCTACTGCATTTGTTGCTTTGGTTGCTTTTAAAATGTGGGGAAAAAACGATTGACTCTATTTTCAGCATAGCATACGTTCCTATTTTTTCCGCTTTGAGCTTGTGTGTTATAAAAAGTTTTTTTAACTAAAGTAATTATTGTTTGAATCACAATTTCTAAAGAATACCATTTTGGGAAAAATACAACCGTTTTCTCAAGAACCTCGCTTGCTAAAACCGCGAGCATTTCTACAGATATTCATGACACTTTGCCTATGTTGTGTATCTACAGTTGTCTAAATAAACCTCATATTAATATTGTAACAGCAATAGGTATTCAGTATGAGCAAAATTTAAAATAATAAAATTATTTTCTTCTCCAAGACTTAAGACAATGCTCTAATGAAAGGAGCGTTATTGTATATCTAGAGACAGTTTCATTGCGATAACTAATTAGTTCCACAGAACACCGATCATGCATTAAGAAATAACAACACTGATAGAATAGAGCAGAGGTGGCGAAAACATGACTCGCCAGTTATTTTAACTCGCAGGCGCCGTTCCCTCGCTGCAACCGTCCTTTGTTTTTCACATGCTGCTGAGTGATGCAGTGCGTGTTGAATATTTGGTAACTCGCGGAAGGAAGTCGTTTTCGTTACCCTTAGAATAAGGCATTTATCTCCCCTTAACCAGGATAAATATATGCCTAGAAATGTTTTACAAATAGGCAGCACGGAGTTGGTTACATGCAGAATGTGGAAACAATATATCACAAGTTTTGTTAGTAACAAGCTCATGTGGAAAAGGAAATAATCTAAAGAATGGCTGCAAGTTTTCAATATTATTTTGTCGTTGTGAACTTATTGGGTTACGCTTATGTTTATGTTTCACGCCATAATGTTAATACTTAATTTTCATTGTGAAAAAAAGAAAACAAATAGCAACTTACCACTTGATAAAATATACTTATTTTAAAATTCAAACCGATAACACAGAATATCTCGGAAATGCTTAACGTCACAAAACATTTTGACATAATTTGAGTCCTTTAACTAAATCTACATTTTATTGTATAGTAAGATTTTGTTCACTTGTGACGGTTTACCAGTTATAAAAAAACTCGTTCAGAATGAGAGCTCTTCACAGGTTATTCCCATAAAATTCAAGATATACTATTGGTTCAGCAATGTTTTGGCTAGTGGGTGGGTGAGCACTTCCAAGAGGTAGAGATTTAACAGTTGGAAGGCTGTAGTGTTTACTTGGTCTGAGACAAGTGAGGAGTAATAATGCACGGTAGTGAAATACTTAGTTGTTTTCCACTATATGCACCACGCGCGGCATAAGTTCAGCATACTGTGTGCAACTTCCACCAGCTAAAACTTTACCTGAAAGATAAGTCACGCCATCCGATTAGCCTAAATATCGCTAACAGACAGTACAGCTTATTTGTCATGCAAATAACTTAAACTTATGGTATTTCAATCAAAACCGTTGTATCCATTTTTTAGGAAATAAAAAACAAATAAAGATTTTCTATGCAAAGCGTAGCTTGGGGTAGGATATTTTGTTGAAAATCTTCGTTTTACATTCTTGGAAGAATGCCAAGTTCAGCATTTAACCGACAATTCGATTTTGAATTATGCTGTTCACAAAGACACACACACAGACCTTTTTCTATGGATACTTTTTTTACTTTCTGTACCATGTACCTAGTAGGTAGAGAAGGTATTCCATTCCACCCAAAATTTCGATGTAGAGATGTCACCGGAAGTACATGTTTTGAGGACTCCTGAATCCAAATAAAAAATTTTAGAAAAAAGGCACATGTGTGTGTGTGCGCATCTGTCTTTCTGTCTGGCTATGAACAGCATAACTCAAAAACAAAACGTCGAATAGATACCAAAGTTGTATTTATGTTCACTATCAGTATCACCGCAAACTAGCTTTATATGGAAATGTTTCAGAGTTTTCTATTTTTAAAAAATGGTTCTTAGATTTTGATAAGAACACATATATAAAAGATATTTACATGAGAAATAAAATGTATATCTTGAATTTTTCTAGGAATAGCCTGTGAAATCCTCTTCAATCGGAAGGGATTTTGTATAATCTTGCATAATTGGTAAACGTTAAGAAATAGACGAAAACGTACTCAACAAAAAATTAGGTCTCTTCAAAACACACAATTATTTTGTTTCAAGTAAGTTCTTTTGTGGTAAAAGTCATTTCTGAGATATTCGTTATTAAATCAAATTGTTCATTTCTTTGTCATTCTATTAAAGCCCTGTCGAAATTGCTGTTTGTCGTGATTGCATGAAAACAATATGGAATTTTAAGGACAGCATATAGCGTCCAGTTCTTAAACATTTGACTATCGCTGTTCTCTTTGTATCTATAACGAAATGTGTAACGTATCTATTTCCG
The DNA here is from genome assembly GCA_030765065.1 of Deroplatys truncata. Taxonomy (NCBI): domain Eukaryota; kingdom Metazoa; phylum Arthropoda; class Insecta; order Mantodea; family Mantidae; genus Deroplatys; species Deroplatys truncata. Next base: position 124,273,139 of record CM060980.1, on the reverse strand, counting down.
CAAAAGTTTATTTGGATTAAAATGTTGTAGATATAAAAATAAGCTTTAGTAAGAATAGTTTTTATACACTTTAATAAACGATAGAAAGTAGAGGAAGTCATGTGGATGTATCAGATTCTTATAGGAGCCTCAAAATGTATATCCGATAAAATCTCAATATCGAATTTTAGAGAGGAGTGGAATACTTCCTCTGCTTACTGTAGGCAGTAATAGAGAAAGTAAAAACTGCGCTGAGCTAGTTTTGCTTTTACTGAATCCCTCAAACGAATGTGACAACCTCTCCTTTTCATCTCCAAATTACCCATTTTATCCCACTGTAGCATCTGCTCCACGTGTATAATCTCCTCTCCGTGCGATTAGGTTATGTTTCATGCTGGTTACACCTGTACTTTTGGTGCGACCAAAATGTACACGCATACCCACAGGCCTGCAGATTTCACACGGTTGAAAAACTCACGAATTTTGTGATTCACAGGAAAAAGTAGTTCCTCCTTTTTTCCATTCCATGGATGTTAATTCCACGTGCACTGACGATTCCCGTGCATTAATATTTGTTTAACACTTTTAAAACGCGTTCGTTCACCGTCCCCCTCCATAGGTCTTGTTACCGTCCGCAATATGTAGTTAATTTTTTGTGCTGAGTTTGGTAACCCTGGTAACCAGACACATGCTGAATGTTTGATTACGTGCGGCTCTTGTTTTGCTTTCGTGTGAGCTGTATTCTGCAGGAGCATGTCGTTACTGGGTAATTTCCCCCTCCCAACCCTTTAAATTCATTTTGTGTCTGTCACGTACAATGGATTATGTGTGAGTGAATTTAGCATTATAATGTTATAATGCAAAATTCAAGGGACAAAAGAAATGTGCCACTGTGAAAGTGGGAATAAAACTAATACTTTTGGTTTTTAAATATCTATCAATAATACAAGTGTTAAAAATGGAGCTTTATTTTGTGAGTAGAAATATCTGCCAAAGGAGGCTGAAAGCCGAGTGTAGCAATCTTACGAGCAAAATACGAGAACTCGACTTTTAATATGTGTAGTAATATACTATTTTTTAAAGTATCCAGCTGAAACGCGTATGAAAATGGCAGTATACATGCGCAATGCTGAGCTTTAGTTTGTTGTTGTTGTTTGACTTTCATGTTAACATGATTACGATCACTTACACAATCACAACATTCTAATATAACAGGTGGGCCAAACACGCCGTCCTTAGTTGAAGTTAGTTTATACCACATAGGGCGGATGCCAAAAGGCTTGCCTAAGCAGAACTGCAAAAGGGGCTCTATACTGACAGAGAAGAGACCGCTAAATGAAAGACCAATGCTTGAGAACGAACGCTTTAATCGCTATTACTGGTTCAAGGGCGCATTCGATAAAGAAACTGCCTGCTATATGAAGTGTTCCAGCTTCGATTCCTGACTGGGCTCCAGAAAGTTGTCTTTAAACAAAAATATTTCATGGTAGGCCCAGAATCGGGTGTTTGAATGTCAGAGTAACACTGAATGGAATACTCCAAATAGCAACCTGCTCTTAAAATATTTGACTATCACTTAAAGCCTTGCACCTACAAGAAAATTAGCAATTAGATTAACATGAAGCATATGGAGAATAAGCGTTTGTAAAAATAGTTTGTACAAGAGTAAAGAAAGTCATGTGAGTGTAACACATCAGATTTTTTAAGTAATATTGTTAGATTTTGAGACACGTTATTTGAAGCAGTTCGTTTATGTCAGATAGGTGGGCTTGGAGTTTTCTTCCGCACTGCATATTTTTAGCTTTTTGGTAGTTACCAATCTTATAGAGTTACTCGTATAACCTACGCTATTGCAGCTAAAGTATGGCTACACAGAAATAGAAACATTATTGTCTTTTAAATACGTTCACTACTGCTGAGCATCTATTAGCGTTGCCTTGTCAGTCTCTGTTCGCGCACCTGTTTATATGTATGAAGCAGTTGCTTTGTAAGGAATCATTTCAAGAACATTTTCGACACTTACATATTTAGCTGAAAATGAATGGAAAAAACCTCGAAGGGTAGTTTAAATGAAGAGCATATTAAAAGTTTACGATTTTCACTTTTTTTTCAAAACATTCTAAAAATAAAGATTACCAGGTTACATATTATCTTCTTCATAAAACGATTACATATGTGTACCTACATCAAATGTTTATTAATGAATCTCTGCATATGGAATTCCTTTGTAACGTTTTGTTCTATGGAACAAATCCTTTCCCTCCGCACATAAGTATCAACCTATATTCTGAGGCAGTATTTTTAACATCTAAATGATTTCAGTCTAATTATATAATATATAAATTCAATAACAGCCCGCCCTAAAGCAATATGTGTATGTAATAATATATAAAAAGTGTATATTATAGTTATTGTATATGTTTATATTATTATGTACATGTGTTTAATGTTATTTGAATGTATTACGTAATTTAATAATGTAGGAGCTGTGAGAATAATAGGTCAAAAGTTGCTAACAATGAGGTAACCTTGAGGCAATAATGAATTTGAAAGTTTAACAATACTACTTGTAATTCTTGGAAACAATAACGTAATTTGTCTGACAGGTTATAAAATAGCCAATCAACAACCAGAAAAAGCTTTAGTTAAATGAAGGTATTATATTGGACTAGGATTAGCCAATCAGAAACTAAAATGGAGCAAAATTTACAAATTCAGAAGTCAGTTGCCCTTAGACAGTGTTCCTAACCGGACGCGAGATGCGTCCTCGAGAAATTTAATACGTATTTTGTGTGAGACAAAAATAGTTTACGTGTTAAAAAGTGCAAGTAATTAATAAAAATATCTCACAGCTCTCTCTCTCTCTCTCTCTCTCTCTCTCTATATATATATATATATCAGTGAAGTGTTATTTAAATCGTCCAAGCATTAATAAAAGGAGTGAAGTAAAATTATAATCTGTGTAAGCCTACATTCTTCAGTCGCACCACTCCCTGCTAAGACACTCATGTCTCTGAAAAATATAAATACTGACGCAGCCGAGGCAAACTTAAATATATAATATTTAAAGAAACAGTAAAAATTACAAAGTTAATATTTTTTAAACATTTGGGACAAAGGCCACCGGAAAGTACATTTTTGGGGGGCCAAGGCTACGGAAACTTTTTACCATACGTGCGGTTGCAACTACTTCAAGTTCGGCTCCCCAACAGTCGAAATATAAAACATCTTCAAACTGACTTTCAATACGTAGCAGCAACAAGCCTTCTTCAAATCGGCTCCCAAAGCGTGGGGCAAATAATAATAACTTAACATAACCTTCTTCAACTCCCAACCTTATTTCTTCTAAAGGAAGTCTTGCCTTACTATGTACACTTTAGGAAGAAAGTAAGGGCTCAGTTGTTATTTACGACTCCCAGTTACAGAACATTGCGCATGCTCAAATGTGGAGTGTCTCCTAAAGATGATACAGCTATGGAAATCTTCCCTATAACGAGTGCCGTCGTAACGTATTCTAAAAGAAATGACTGCACCTGGGCAGGAGGAAAAATTTGTTCTTTATATTATTGTCAGACGTGGAACATCAATGTGGACTACTGGACTAGACTATAAATCTGCAAGTGCTGGGAAGTTGTCCTAGGGGAAAGCTACTGAGAATCACGATACACAACACCGTAGGCACGGTACTGGCAAAGTCTCTCCGAATTAAAGATCTGGAAGTTCATGAAGAGGTTCACTGCCTTGCTGACAAGGGTAGCAGTCCTCGAATTGACATCATCGCGATTAACCGTTCAAAATACAAAGCTGAAATTATTGATCCAATCATAAGATTCGAAATATCAAATACTCAGCCTTTGGAAGCTGACAAAAAAAGAAAAGCATATTTGAAGCCACAATACCATACTTTCTAAACAAATACAACCTTAATCGCGTTAAAGTGAAGAGTCTTTTTTCGGATTACATGGCACCTTGCAAATGTTTTTGTTAAATGGAGAGAATCCTACAAAATTGATAAGCGTTTACAGTATAATCTGTATTATAAAGAATTCAGAAGTATTAGAAGCTCCTAACTCTGCTCCTATTTATTACATCATTTTTACTTTCTCTACTACGTATAGTAAATAGGGGAAGTATTCTATTCCACCCAAAATTTCGATACCGAGTTTTCACCGGAAATATATGTTTTGAGACCCCCTGAATCCAAAAAAAGCATTTTTGGATACATATCCGTGTGTGTGTCTATGTGTGTGTGTGGCTGTCTGTGTGTGTGCCTGTCTGTGTGTGTGTGTGTGTCTGTGAACAGCATAACTCAGAAATGAACAGTCATATAAACACCAAAATTGGTATTTAGGTTCAGTATTTTCCAGAGATGCGACACGAAGGTTTTCAAGAAAATCCCCCATCCCAGATTACCCTTTACATGGAACATATTTCGCAAATTTTAATTTTCTCAAAAACGGCTCTAACGATTTTGATTAAAATATCATATGTTAAAGATATTTTCATGACAAATGAAATGTATACCTCGAATTTTCTGGGAATGTCTCCAAAAGTATTCTTCATTGTGAACGACTTTTGTATAACTGGTAAACCATAAGAGATAGACAAAATTTTACTACACAAAAAATGTAGATCGCCTTAAAATACACAATTTATGTCATATACATTTTTTGTTTTTGAGTGAACCATTTTCGGGATATTGCTTGTTATTCCCTTAAATTTTTCAATACTTTTTCTCAAATTCGTAATTCATTTTTTTTTGTCCTGGTAATGCAAAGAAAATGGAATACTCCACATAGCAACCAGCTCTTAAAATATTTGACTATCGCTTAAAGCCTACCAATTCCCCTCGCATCTACAAGAAAATTAGCAATAAGATTAACATCTCGATATCTCGATTAACATGAAGTATATGGAGAATAAGCGTTTGTAAAAATAGTAGAGAAGAGAAGAGTAGAGAAAGTCATGTGAGTGTAACACATCACATTTTCATTTAAATTATACTCAATTTTCAAGATGAAAAACCTTTGTACAACTTTTATATTCTGCTTGATGAACCTACTTATTTTAATGCATTTTTTTGTTAAGAGTTTTTGTAATGACGTTATTCTGTGACTTTATGGTAAACCCATTTCGAGTCAGATTCCTAAATAAAATTTTGTGGAATAGAATAACAGCAAGTCGGTGATTCTAAATGGACTTATGGTTAGCATAGCTGATTGTAAGTGGGCAACCAGCATACGGGTTCACAACGGAGGAGGTATAATTTTCATAGGCATTCTGTATTTCCCAATATACTTTTAATCTGATAAACTTTCGCCATGGTGTATTCAATGCATATTCTAATATAAATACTCATGAGCGTATAGAAAGTTCGCAATCCTCTGTATCTGGATTACAGTCATTAATGCATTTTTATTTTACGATTCTTTGGTTAACTAGATACATTTTTTTGCTTTTTAACTTCTCAGAGCGTATGTTTGGGGATGCAAGTGTGCCTAGACATTACTTATAGCTTTTCCCCAGATTAAAATGACGTAAAAGCTACCGCTGGAAGTAATCAAAACGTTGGAGATCTCAAAGGTTCGTGAAAATGAATTTTGCATCTGCCATCTAACTACATATGAATACTGTAAAAAATCTGATGTGTTACACTCACATGACTTTCTCTTCTCTTGTACAAACTATTTTTACAAACGCTTATTCTCCATATGCTTCATGTTAATCGAGATATTGAGATGTTAATCTTATTGCTAATTTTCATGTAGTTACAAGGGGAATTGGTAGGCTTTAAGCGATAGTCAAATATTTAAGAGCTGGTTGCTATGTGGAGTATTCCATTCTCTTTGCATTACCAGGACAAAAAAAATGAATAACGAATTTGAGAAAAAGTATAAGTATTGGAAAATGTAAGGGAATAACAAGCAATATCTCTAAAATGGTTCACTCGACAACAAAAATTTATAGAACATAAATTGTGTATTTTAACGCGATCTACATTTTTGTGTAGTAAAGTTTTGTCTATCTCTTATGGTTTACCAGTTATGCAAAAGTCGATCACAATGAAGAATTCGAGATATACATTTCATTTGTCATAAAATATCTTAAACATATGATATTTTAATCGAAAATCGTTAGAACCAGTTTTGAGAAAATTAAAATTTTCGAAAAATGTTCCATGTAATGGGTAATCTGGGGTGGGGGATTTTCTTGAAAACCTTCGTGTCGCATCTTTGGAAGATACTGAACCTAAATACCAAGTTTGGTGTTTATCCGACCGTTCGTTTCTGAGTTATGTGTTCACAGACACACACACACGGACATGTTTCCAAAAATGCTTTTTTTGGATTCAGGGGGTCTCAAAACATGTATTTCCGGTGAAATCTCGGTATCGAATTTTTGGGTGGAATACAATACTTCCCCCACTTACTATACGTAGTAGAGAAAGTAAAAATAGTAGATTAAGTCCACTTCTTCTGGTTTTGCTTGTTCTTTCTTTATTTTATTTGAGGAAGACAGTTAAAATACATGTCTTAAGGTAAGGTGAAGCCCAAGTAAACACCTAGAATAGCTTAGTGGTAATTTTTGCAATTTTGAATGAACTTAAAATTAGCTCTAATACTCCGAAACAAAATTGATGTTATTAATGAAGCAGAAAAATTACTCGCAAGTATAGGGGCTTAACCGCTGCTTTACAATAACATAACTACCTAGTTCCACATTACTGCTAATGTATTCTCTGCTAATCCTTGGCGATTATCTTTGACACCCAACGGCGTCACCGTGTCCAAGTGGTTTAGACGCATTGCCTCTCACCAACGAGACGTATTTTCAATCTCAGCGGCCGCAGGTGGGATTTGTGGTGAAAGAGGCAGCGCTTGGTTAGGCTGTCCGGTTTTCCCTGCAAATCATTCCACCAATTGCTCCAATATCAGGGTCATTCTTATCCCTAAAATCACCCTATGATTTAGTGCAATGCAGTCCGCCAAATTAAGGAGCAAGAAATGAAAACGGACCACAGTATTTTCTTGCAGTACATCAAAGCAATTAAAATATCTTTCAACATACCTGTGGATTCCTATAAGTATTTTGAAAATGGTAACGAATTTAAAATTTCGAGTTTATTTGGGCTTCTGGCAGGTATATAGTGGTTTGAAACCGATGTTTTTAAGGTGTACATCATCTTTGTGTTCATGATAAACTGATGGAAGAGTGTGAAGTGATCAGATCCGGACTTCAAATTTCATGAGTTTTTCCTGAAGAGAGATGATGAAACACAGTTCAAAAGTCGGTATGAAACAATATATCTGGCTACAAGCCAGAAAATCTGGAGTTATCACTTCTTAGGGAAAGCGTCAGCTTGTATTTTAGAACTTAAACAGATTACTTTAACACTCCTACACCACATCTGTTTCACCAACAGATGCTAAATTTTAACACAGTGTTAAACTTATTTAACACTGAAGTTAGCACAAATTCTGTTTCATCAAACAATGTTAACTTTAACAATATGTTAAAGCTGGTGTTAACTTAACATCCCCATACTCCTGTGTTAAGGCGTTTAACAAATGTTAGAAATTGGAAAATGGCTGCCGCAAACCAAGCTCGATGTGAGTTTGCTACAGTTGGCATTTTAGTGACATTCCTAACAGAAGAGCAGTCGTACATCATAATAAATCTGAAACCCTGCAAAAGGGAGCATTTTTAAAGCGATATAGACTGCCTAAGGACTCATGAGCATGGTTTTATGGGAAATAAGAGGTTAGAATACTATCAACAGAAACGTGCCTTTTTCTCCTGTGCTACAGGTGTTAATTAGGTATTAGATTTTATGCCACTAACATTTTTCATTTATGGTGGGTGATAATGTTGGCATTTTCAAAGCTACCGTTTGTGGCTTTATCCGGAATATTTCCAAAGCATTTTCTTCAAGAAGCAAACAGTATTTTTTTTCGGGTCTGCTTGATTAATCAGAGATAGCACATTTTCAGCAACTTTAGTTTCAATGAAGTGTCCACCGCCAGTTTTAAACGTCTTAAGCGCTCTTCACACCTAACGTTTCTGGTGCTGCACTTTATGTTAGCATAAAATTGCCGCAGTTGTTTACTGGACTTAAGAGAAACGCGTTCATTCCAATTAAATTACTCGTGGATTTTGTCCCAGGCTGCAATATTATCCTTTAATGTAAGACCGTCAGGATTTTCGTACTTGGTAATACGTCTATACTTATTTACCAGATGTTAATTAACGCGTTTCAAACGGCGAAACATTTATTTCAGTTGACATCGTGTTTCTAACCTCAAACAATCGGGAACATCACATGGCCATTGTCGGCTACTGACACAGAGAGCGCAGCGATACGTAGACAAAAGTGCAACGGAGTACGTTCACCGGCTTCTCAAAAGCTAGCCTTCGCAATTATCTTTGATGTTTACAAAATTTTAGCTAATAATTTTCTGTAAAAGCTTGATGAAATGCAAAAGTTTTAACTTTATGTTAAACTTTGAACACCTTGTTAACAAACAAGATGTTAGAGTGTTTTTAACATCGGTTGGTGAAACCGGCCCCTAATGTCCTCTGCTGTTTACACACTTTTAAATGTTTAATGTGATATAGTGTAACCACTTTCATTAGAATATTAAATGTACTTTCTGTAGAATGACTGTTTACACAAATTCACGTCCAACTTTGCAAATCTCCTCATAGTGTTTTTTATAATGGTGGTAGCTAAAAAAATTCCACCGCACAGGCCGATAAAATTCCCCGACTGTTGGTAGTTAATTTGGTAACCCTGACTCGCTTTTAATCAGCGGCAGCAGTGGCACTATCTGGAGGCTGTCTCTTAATTAACGAAGCACTGACAAAAAGCGACGAGGCGTGATGAAGCTGCTATGTTTTTCTGGGCGAACCTTGGATTGTATAACTGGTGGTATAAGTTGCAAGGGACCGCTTGCTAAGGAAACCACAACACTGATTACAAGAACCTGAAATGAATGGTAATGAATGCGAGACCGAGAGGTACTAAGACCAGGTAGTCAGTATAATCCGGTCAGAATCCTCTTAATGGAAAGTCCTCTTTAATATTAATAACCTCGTCTTCATACAACCTCGTATTATATGTGTTGTTTTGCATTTTGCATTTCTATTACTGATAATGCTTTTATAAAGAAAAAATCTGATGTGTTACACTCACATGACTTTCTCTACTCTTGTACAAACTATTTTTACAAACGCTTATTCTCCATATGCTTCATGTTAATCGAGATATCGAGATATCAATCTTATTGATAATTTTCTTGTAGATGCAAGGGGAATATGGTAGGTTTTAAGCGATAGTCAAATCTTTTAACGCTGGTTGCTATATGGCGCATTCCATTCTCTTTGCATGTCCAGGACATAAAAAAAATGAAAACGAATTTGAGAAAAGGTATAAGTATTGGAAAATTTAAGGGAATAACAAGCAATATCTCGCAAACGGTTCATTCATTTAAGGGAAAAGTATATGACATAAATTGTGTATTTTAATGCGATCTACATTTTTCATGTAGTAAAATTTTGTCTATCTCTTATGGTTTACCAGTTATGAAAAAGTCATTCACAATGAAGAATACTTTTGGATACATTTCCAGAAAATTCGAGATATACATTTTATTTGTCATGACAATATCTTAAACATATGATATTTTAATCAAAATCGTTAGAGCCGTTTTTGAGAAAATTAAAATTTTCGACAAATGTTCCGTGTAAAGGGTAGTCTGGGGTAGGGGGATTTTCTTGAAAACCTTCGTGTCGCATCTCTGGAAGATACTGAATCTAAATACCAAGTTTGGTGTTTATCCGACTGTTCGTTTCTGAGTTATGCTGTTCACAGACACACAGAAACACACACACACACACACGGACATGTTTCCAAAAATTCTTTTTTTGGATTCAGGGGGTCTCAAAACATGTATTTCCGGTGAAATCTCGGTATCGAATTTTTGGGTGGAATACAATACTTCCCCTACTTACAATACGTAGTAGAGAAAGTAAAAAATGAATAACGAATTCCCATTTGAGAATAAGTATTGGAAAATTTAAGGGAATAACAAGCAATTTCTCTAAAATGGTTCACTCAACAAAAAAATGTATATGACATAAATTGTGTATTTTAATGCGATCTACATTTTTTATGTAGTAAAATTTTGTCTATCTCTTATGGTCAACCAATTATGCAAAAGTCGTTCACAATGAAGAATACTTTTGGAGACATTCCCAGAAAATTCTAGATATAAATTTCATTTGTCATAAAAATATTTTAAAACATGTGATATTTTAATCAAAATCGTTAGAGCCATTTTTGAGAAAATTAAAATTTTCGAAAAAATGTTCCATGTAAAGGGTAATGTGGGGTGGGGGGATTTTTTTGAAAACCTTCGTGTCGCATCTCTGGAAGATACTGAACCTAAATACCAAGTTTGGTGTTTATCCGACTGTTTGTTTCTGAGTTATGCTGTTCACAGACACACACACACACACGGACATGCTTCCAAAATGCTATTTTTGTATTCAGGGGGTCTCAAAACATATTTTCGGTGAAATCTCAGTATCGAATTTTTGGGTGGAATACAATACTTCCCCTACTTAAATATACGTAGTACAGAAAGTAAACATTAAGCATAGAAAACAAGAAACTGTAGTGAGATGTCTAGAAAAAGCTTGTGTTACATTCACATGACTTTCTCTATACATTATCTTTATCTTTATTTAATTACTACAAACTATTCCTAAGAGGTCGCGGGTTCAAATCCGGCGGAGGGCGATGGATTTTTTCGGTCGTAAAAATCCTTAGCATCCTTCGGGAGGGAAGCAAAGCCGGTGGTCCCGTGTCGTAGATTTACGGCACGTAAAAGAACCTCAAGCCTGATAAAGAGGCCTCTGAGCAAAATTACCAGTCTTTCACGCCCAACATAGAATGGGACGCTAAGGACCACAGCAGTTAAAGAGCGTCCATAAATAAAACTCAATTCAATTCAAGAAAGCTTGTTTTTCTATCCAGTTCATATTAATCGAAATAAAAAATTAAAGAAATGGGCTTATTACGCATCTGGTTGTAGGTACAAGGCGGATACAGAAAACAGAATCGATTGTTACATGTCACTACATGCTGGCCTTGACAGTCCTTACGCGTTCCATGGCATCGCGAAACAACCGAATAGCGACAGCCCTTTAAAATGACAAAGTGCTGACATTTTCAAACCAGTAATAACGGATTGCCTCGAAAAGCACTTATGCCATAGAAAAAGTGATTGAAATAATTTGTGCATTTTAAAGAGATCTACACTTTTTGTGCAGTACCTTTTTGTCTATACTTTACATAAAGTTCCTTCCGAATGAAGAGGACTTCACAGCCTATTCCCAGAAAATTCAAAATATAGATTTTATTTTTCATGCAAATATCTTAAATATATGGTGTTTTAATGAAAATTGTTGCAGCCATTTTTTGAGGAAATCAAAATAAAACATTGTGCAAGATGGGGATTTTTCTAGAAAATATTCGTGTCGCATCTTTGGAAGATACTGGACTTAAATACCATATTTGGCAGTTATCTGGCATTTTTTTTCGAGTTATGCTTAACACAGACACACGCAAACACACACAGGGACATTTTTTCTAAGGTACCTTTTTGGACTCAGGAGGCCTCGAAACATGTACTTCCGGGCAAATCCTGCCACCGAATACTTCCTCAGCTCTAGAGGTCAGAGAAAGTAAAAGTGCTGTTCAAAGAAAAATGTTCCTATCTTTCAAGGAAGCACTGTCATTGAACAGGCTCCTCCAAACGTGTTCTGTTCACCTCCGTACTTTAATGCGAGCGAACTAAGCACCATGCTAAGAGCAGTGACAGAAAAGGAAGCAACTAAGAGGAAATAAGGTGATATGAAACAAAATTAAATTGCACTTACCAAACCATTAAAGTACACACACGTGAATATTTAGGGGGGCAGTGTTGTCCTTTTCCTTAGCACACTGTTTCCAAAATATACGGGGTGGTATGGAGAAATATGGCCTGAGACAGGGACGTGTCCCTGCTCTACACTTTATTTATTGCAGCAGCGTTTTGTACCCTTTCGTGTAATAGCGCCCTCCAAACTAGGCACTATGAAACGGGTCGGGTTCCCACGGGAATGTTGTAGAAGTTCATGTTAACTATTACTCATTACACCACCTTCAACTTTCTATTCTGAACCAGTTTTATTTTGTAAATGTGCTACGTTTGTTTATAACCTATAGACTCCATAACGCGAAATTTAAATTCCAGTCTAACAAGAATCATCGCCATCTTTTAGTTGCATATGACTACAATTTTTACTTTCTCCACTACGTATAGTAAGTAGAAGTTTTGTAATCCACCCAAAAATTCGATACAGAGATTTCACCGGAAATACATGTTTTGAGACCCCCTGCATCAAAAAAAGCATTTTGGAAACATGTCCGTGTGTGTATCTGTGAACAGCATAACTCAGAAACGAACAGTCAGATAAACACCAAACTTGGTATTTAGGTTCAATATCTTCCAGTAATGCGACACGAAGGTTTTTAAGAAAATTCCACCACCCCAGATTACCCTTTACATGGAACATTTTTCGAAAATTTTAATTTTCCCAAAAATGGCTCTAACGATTTTGATTAAAATATCATAGGTTTAAGATATTTTCATGACAAATGAAATGTATATCTCGAATTTTCTGGCAATGTCTCCAAAAGTATTCTTCATTGTGAACGACTTTTGCATAACTGGTAAACCATAAGAGATAGACAAAATTTTACTACACAAAAAATGTAGATCGCATTAAAATACACAATTTATGTCAATTACATTTTTGTTGTTGAGTGAAGCATTTTCGAGATATTGCTTGTTATTCCCTTAAAGTTTCCAATACTTATACTTTTTCTCAAATGGGAATTCGTTAAACACTTTTTTTTGTCCTGGTAATGCAAAGAGAATGGAATACTCCACGTAGCAACCAGCTCTTAAAATATTTGATTATCGCTTAAAACCTACCATATTCCCCTTGCATCTACAAGAAAACTATCAATAAGATTAACATCCCGATATCTCGATTAACATGAAGCATATGGAGAATAAGCGTTTGTAAAAATAGTTTGTACAAGAGTAGAGAAAGTCATGTGAGTGTAACACATCAGATTTGTTATTCTAATTTTAATGTCCTTTATGCTTGGAATCTCATATGCGTATTACCTAGATTACAGCGGATATGCTATAGATACCTCGGAAGAGAGGGAACTTCACTGTGTGATGTAAGCACATTTTAATATGTATCGCAGCACTTTAGTTACTTGGCTGATAAGTGGGCGGTTAATTCACTGGAGTCAACTTCTAAAGCCTACAGCTTCCAAAACTTTGAAAGCACGATATAGCATTAGCATTAGCAAGTATTCTACACGAAGATTTTCAAGAAATATCCCCCACCATTCTTGAGTTTTTCAAAAATCGCTGACGATTTGATTAACGTACCATATGTTTAAGATATTTGCATGACCGATAAAATAGATATCTTAAATTTTCTATGAATAACCTACGAAGTCCACTTCATACGAATGAATTTTGTATAACTTTGTGTAACTGTTAAACCATAAGAGATAGATTAAAACTTACTACAAAAAATATAGATCTTTAAAACACACAATTTATTTCAAATGGCCTTTATTATGGTATCAGTCATTTCGGAAATATTCGTTTCTGCTGCTTTTGAATTTTTCAGTACTTTTATAACTTTTTCAGTCTTGCCAACATACAATTGTTTCTCGCGATGCCTGGAAAAAGTATGGACTTTCAAGGCCAGCATATGTGACTCGCTTCTTAATGATTTGTCTATCCCTTCAGCTGTCTGCATGTTCTTTGTATCTACAACAGAACGTGTAATGAAACGATTTCTATAAGCGTTTATGTTGCTTGACATGAAGGTAATAATAGTTTGTGAAGAGATAGAGGATGAAGAAGACATGTGAATGTAGCACATCAAATTTTTCTTTCTTTCTTTCAATTTTGAGAACCCTTCCGCAATAAAATTTTAACGTTAAACCCCAATGCCATTATGATCTAGGAAGCCCGCTGGTTTTGAATACTTATTAAAACAAAATAAAATAAGAAAATATAGCTTTTTTATGAACATTTTGAAAATATTGTATACCATGCACCTCTAGTGAGTAAATAAACTGTTCAACTTGGTTAAGAACACTGTCAAATAAGCATTGTCAGTTAATTTTTAGTAATCTGGTTCTTTAACACTTTAAAATTGAGTCGTTCTGCAAAAAGGTTTATTATAATATAAACCCGAAGAATACCTTGAGGCAGTATTTTTAACACTTAAATGATTTCAGTCTAATTATATAAAATATAAATTCAATAACAACCCGCCTTTAAGCAATATGTGTATGTAACAATATATAAAAAGTGTATATTACAGTCATTGTATATGTTTATATTATTGTATCCATGTGTAATAATGTTATGTGAATATATTACGTAATTTAATAATGTAGGAGCTGTGAGAATAATAAGTTAAAAGTTGCTAAGAATGAGGTAACAATGAGGTAACCTTGAGACAATAATGAATTTGAAAGTTTAAATGCTACTACTCATTATTGGAGCAACAATAATGTAAATTTTGAGACAGTTTAAAAATAGCCAATCAACAACCACAAAAAGCTTTAGTTAAATGAAGGTATTCTATTGGATTAGGAATAGCCAATCAGAGACTTGAAATACAGAAATTTACTAGTTTAGGCGATTGAAATCAATTCAGTTGGTTGCAGACAGCGTTACTAACCAGACGCAAAAAGTGTCCTCAAGAGATTTAATACGTATTCGTGTGAGACGAAAAATAGTTTACGTGTTAAACAGTGCAAATAATTAATAAAAGAATCTCACAGCTCTATATCAGTGAAGTGTTATTTAAATCGTATCAAGCATTAATAAAAGGAGTGAAATAAAATTATAATCTGCGTAAGCCTACTTTCTTAGTCACACCACAACCCTGCTAAGAGAAACGTGTCTCTAACAAAAATACTGACGCAGCCGAGGCAAACATAAATACTTAATACTTAAAGAAACAGTCAAATTACAAGGTTAATATTTTTAAACATCGGGGCAAAGACTACCGGGTACCATACGTGCGGTTGCACCTACTTCAAGTTCGGCTCCCCAACAGTTGAACTATAATAATACAACTTCTTCAACCTGCAGTGATTTTTGCTTTCATTTATCTGCCAATAACAAAGTTAGGTTGCTTGTCAGCTCCCCAAGCAAGGGTCTATTTGATATAGTTGTGTTTAATTCCTATGAGTGTCAAAAAGAGAGAAAGCATGCCTAATTCGAAAGGTAGAATCAGACAACTGAAAAATTCAATGCCATAGCCGCGATTTGAACGAGGGATCTCCCGGTCTCCGTCCGGTTACTCTAACCACTGAGCCGCCATAGCAACATGCCGTAATACATTAAATTCTCCACTGATTCGCATTTTTTCCTGGTAAACCACAAGGAGATCTCAAACTGTATTGAGATGACTTACCCCAATAGCGACCTATAAATGTTGTAAGTACTTTTAAGTCCAGGGCTTCATAGTTTCAACCACTATTAACTCAATTAATGGAATTGACGGAATGGAGATCCGTGGCTCAAATCCCGGCTATGGCATTGAATTTTTCAGTCGTCTGATTCTACCTTTCCAACCCTGTCCAACACACGGCTTGTGTGGAAGAACAATTAATTCCAAGATGCCTAATGTTTACAGTTGCAAAAAGTTATGCTTTTTAAAATGGGTTTGACAAAAAGGAGGAATTTTAATTCGTTTACACTCAGTTTGTTCTGTTGTTTATTTACAAACCTGAATAAAGTAGAAAGATTATTAACACAAGCTTATATTATGTATATAATATGTACCTATATTGTATAATTATGTTCAAATTATGTATATCCTCAGTTAAGATTACATGTTTTTCTCCTTAAGATGCAATTTATTTACAGTTATTTTATGCTTATGTATTATACATGTAAATGTACTTTGCTTATTTGTACGTACGTTCAGTTAAATTCCTTTCATGTTATGCGTTTTATTAAGGTTTCTTTTAATTTAATACTTTAGTTATCATCAAATAACCCGTTTTAGTTCATAGAATCCTTGTAATTTACATCAAACTAGATCAAAAGAATTTTCTTTATCAGTAGGTTTATTAGAATATCCGCCTATGTTAGCAGAAACATAGTCGTCGTTTCTAACGCTCCCAATTTGACCTATGACCTTCGGGGTCACCTCATTCCACCAAGCGGTGATGGACTCATTTCTGAGGTGGAAGCCCCAGCGTGTGGAATCCGTTGCCTCCGATGGTAGGATGAGGATGGGAGCGGAATGAGAGGACCTACAGCTTTTACTGTGGACTCCGAACCACGTTGGGCCTTGGTGATACAAGCAGGGGCAACTCAGAGGTGGAGACGTGGGTAGGGCCGGCTTAAAATCGCCATCCTAGCCCGGAATCGAACCTTGGGTCCTCATTATGAGAGTCGGAAACGAAACCATTACGCTGTCCCGGCGGCCAGAGAAATAAAACTAAACCAACCATTAATAAAAGAAGAAAACACCAAGACTTAAGCTGAAGAAAATGTAAGGTTCAAGTAAATTCTTAAATATCAATTACATGACTATAAAGGCTTCGATAGCTACAACCATATCTTTCAAGAACAGAATATTTCGAGATGCAACTGCATTTACAGTTTTTTATTGTTATTATTATAATCATTATCATCATTATTCGTGTCATGGGTTGGGCTAATTTTCAAATTGCTCTCTCCACCTCCAGCGGGGTCGTCTGATCTCTCCGACCCAAAGGTTTTTGAGATAATGCTTGCCTAGGGAATCTTTAAGGTTCCATCCTTCGAATATGCTCTTTCCACTTAGTTGATCTCTCTGTATATCTTCTATTTTAGTTCTTCCCTTACGCATTCTGTTTACACCCAGCAAAAAGATATAATTTTGGATACCTCCAGTTCTTGTTTCTTATTACCCAAACCTCACATACATATTTTAGTGCTGATTTAGCTACTATTCTGTGTAGTCTTTGTGTAATTCTCTTCTCTAAGATTCCTCCCAAAATGCCCTTTAATAATCAATTTATTTTATTGTATGTTCTTATGTATTCTTTAACTTCTGCGTTTCTTTCCAGTATTGATATTTTCACCTAACTATGTGAAGGTAGAAACTTGTTCAATTCCTTATCCTGCTCTATTTTAACTCAAATTATTATTTATGCCTGGTAGACATTGTCTTTTGTTCCATCTCCTGACCGGGATGGCTCAGGTGTTTGCGTCTGCGACCAGCATTTGGGGGGTCGTGGGTTTGATTCCCGTGGCCTCTGACCCATCGGAAAAAACCCATAGGTCAGGAGGCGAGTGCTGGGAAGGATCATTATATCCCCCTCCATTTCGTCCCATTAATCATTTCATTCATCCTTCACCCCGTTTGGTCTGTTTCATTAGAAGTGTCGGCGATGGCGTTTCGGTGCAGCGTGGTAGGGGAAAAGGATGCTCTCTGTGAACCTTCTCCGTCCCTCGGCCTTCGTCTGGTTGCCGAAGTTTATATCTGGAAACTTCAGGGAACCTGTCATTGATGTGACATCGCTCCTGGTTCCGGCCGCCCGGTGTCTCCCTTCACATCAATCCCTTCCTCCCGGGAGCATCCCCTCTCGTGAGGGCCTCCGTACATTGTCCGGACTTCCTAGATCAGTGCCGAATCCCCTCCGCTTCTCATTCCATTCTATTATCTCCTGAAACTTTCATATTAGGTGTTTTTGTTATTTAATTCGATTGAGCACTGCATATCTTCCTTATTCTCTGTCTAAAATATCTTATTTTCAAGTATAATTAATTTGATTTATAATAATTGTATTGAATTTATGTTTTCCTCTCCATTTCTTTATTACTCTATTTAGATTTAAAGCAGATATAATATAGTTTGAATCTTATTTTTGACCTCAAATTCTTTTTAGTGTCTTTACTACGTATGGTAAGTAGGGGAAGTATTGCACCCCACCTAAAAATTCGATACCAAAATTTTACCGGAAATACATGTTTTGAGGCTCCTTAAACCAAATAAAACATTTTTGGAAACATCTTGTGTGTCTGTGAACAACATAACTCAAAAATGAAAAGTCGGATAAGTACTAAACTTGGTATTTAAGTTCAGTATCTTCAGTATCTTGCAAGAATGCGACACGAAGATTTGCAAGAACATCTCGCCATCCCCAATTACCCTTTACATGTTTCGAAAATTTTGTTTTTCTAAAAAATGTCTAACGATTTTGATTAAATACCATATATTAAAGATATTTACATGGCAAATAAAATGTATATATTGAACTTTCTGGGAATAGGCTTTAAAGTCCTCTTCATCCGGATGCATTTTGTATAATCTTGTATAACTGGTAAACGTTAAACGATAGACAAAAACCTACTACACAAAGAATTTAGATGTCTTTAAAACACACAATTTATTTCAAATAATTTGTGTGTGTGGCATAAACCATTTCTGAGACATCCGTTATTAAAGTTTCAAATTGCTCACTTCTTGGCCATTGTTTAAAGTCCTTTCAACATTCAGTTGTTTCTTGCGATTGCATGGAATCAGTATGGAATTTCCAATTGTGGCATTGTTACTTCATTGTGTTCATTGAGACACTCTGTGGTTGTAGACATTTTCCAATTTTTGTCTACTAATAGCTGTGCATAATATTCTATTTATTGCTGCCTTGTATTATTATTATTATTATTATTATTATTATTATTATTATTCAGGTATATACATCTCAATAATTAATGCGTTGTTAAGGCATAGAAAATGAGCTAAAAGTATGTTTAGGAGTTTGTAGATGGCCAGCTCTGGATCAAAGTCATTTCGTCATATAACCAGATGTATGACGTCACATGCAGTAGAGGTCCCATGTGTCTAAGGGTATGTATGTATGTTTGCTTATGTGCCAGTGTTTTCCATGTCAACACTTGCACACATGCGGCCTATGGATTCCCCAGGGAAATCTGCATCCTCCAAGTGTCACTACCAGATATATCGCTAAATCATGCAAAGTGTTTCGACAGAGTTTACGAGCGTAGGTAAGACAAATCTGCACTAAGCTTAATTCAGTTTTATAGGAGTAGAGTATTGCTGTGTAGCGATTTGATTCCTTGCCTTCTCTCTCCCTCTTTCTAACATTTATTATATGTATTAACTAATCTTACTAAGGCTTATTTTTCTATCTCTTCATTTTAATAAAAAAAACTTTGCAGAAATATCTACTTTTCACATTTCGTTGTAGAAACAAAGAGAACAGCGATAGTCAAATATTTAAGAACTGGATGCCTTAAAATCCATACAATTGAATGTATTCAGTTTTATAGGAGAGTATTGCTGTGTAGTGATCTGATTCCATATACAGACTGGACCATTTACAATATCCCCAAAACTAAATGCTTTAAAAAGAAATCTCTTGAATAAACGTTACTTGATATTATGGGGGAAAGTAAATGCCATTAGTCGTATTTTATTTGGAGGACGTTGTAATGATTATTTTAGGATCAATTTAAATTGACCTAATTGTAGATTCCCACTTAAAAAATTAAATTGACATTAAAATTCCAAAACTGACATTAAATTGACAAAAACATTAAAATTCCATGCTGTTTCCACGTTAAATTGCGAGAAACAATGGAATGGACTTTAAAGTAATGAATAATTCGAACCATTAATAACGGATATCTCAGAAATACTTATACCACAAAAAATTTTATTTCACATAAATTCTGCATGTTAAAGAGATCTACAAATTTTGTGTAACACGTTTTTGTCTATCGCTCGACGTTTAGCAGTTATACATTATTATACAAAATTTGTTCCGAATGAAGAGGACTTCTTAGGCTATTTCCAAAAAATTCAAGTTTAAACATGTTTTTCATGCAAATCTCTTTAATATATGGTATTTTAATCAAAATCGTTAAAGCCAAAATCGTTAGGTACCTATTAGAAAATAAAAAATTTTGAAAAAATGTTCCATGTAACGGTTAGTTTGGGGTAGTTAGTACAGACACAGACGCGGACCTTTTTCTAAAAAAATTTTTTTGGTTTTTTTTTATTCGGGGGCACCTCAAAACTTTGGCCTTCAACCTTCCGTTGAAATCTCGGTATCGAATTTTTGGGTGAAATGTAATACCTTCTCTACCTACTATGTATGTGGTAGAGAAAGTAAAAACGTCCCCTATAGAACAGAAAATCGGTTGTTTTAGCCGTAATTAAACGGGAATTATACTAGTTGAGCGACTGGTCAAAATGCAAAATAATCCCTTATTCAACGACATATTACTTTCTCTACTACGTATAGTAAGTAGGGGAAGTATTGTATTCCTCCAAAAAAATCGATGTCGTGATTTTACCAGAAATACATGGTGAATCAAAAAAAAGAGCATTTTAGAAAAAGGTCCGTGTGTGTGTGTGTCTGTGTATCAGTGAACAGCACAAATCAAAAACAAAAAATCGGATTTTAGGTTCAGCATCTTACAAAGATGCGACACGAAGATTTTCAAGAAAAATCCCCTCACCGCAAACTATCCTATACATGGAACGTTTTTCAAAAATTTTGATTTTCTCAAAAATGGCTCTAACGATTTTGATTAAAATATCATATATTTAAGATATTTTCATGACAAAATGAAGCGTATATCTTGAATTTTCTGGGACTATCACCAAAAGTCCTCTTCATTCTGAATGACTTTTGCATAACTGGTAAACTGTAAGCGATATACAAAGTTGTACTACACAAAAAATGTAGATCTGTTAAAACATATAATTTATGTCGTATACATTTTTTTTCGTCGAGTGAACCATTTCCGAGATATTACTAGTTATTTGTTTGAATTTTCCAATACTTATACTTTTTCTTAAATATGAATTCGTTATTCTTTTTTTACTTTCTCTACTGTGTAGGGGAAGTATTGCATTCCACCCAAAAATTTGATACCGAGATTTCACCGAAAATACATTTTTAGGCTCCTGAATCCAAAAAAGCACCTTTATAAAAAGGCCCGTATGTGTTTCTGTGTGTCTCTGACAGCATAACTCAAAAACGAAAAGTTGGATAAATACCAGACTTGGTATTTAAGTTCAGTATCATTCAAGAATGCGGCACAAATATTTTCAAGAAAATCTCCCCACCCCAGACTACACTTCACATGGAAAAGTTTTCGAACATTTTGATTTTCTCAAAAATACCCTAACGATTTTAATTAAAATGTCATATATTTAAGATATTTTCATGACGAATAAAATATATATTTTGAATTTTTTTGGGAACGGCCCCAAAAGGCCTCTTCTCTCTGAGTAACTGTTAAACCGTAAAGGGTAGTTAAATTTGTCTACACAAAAATTGTAGAGCTTGTTAAAACACCCAATTTATGTTATATATATATATGTATGTATATATATATATATATATATATATATATATCTTCTTTGTAGAGTGAACCGTTTCCGAGATATGCCTTGTTATTTGATTAATTTTCCAATGCTTTTTCTCAAGTGGGAATTCCTTATTAGTTTTTTTTTATGTCATGAACATACAAAGATAATGGAGTGCTCCGCATAGCAACCAGTTCTTAGAAGATTTCATTAAAGCCTACCATATTCTCCTTGCACCTACAAGAAACTCAGCAAACAATAAGATCATTTCTGCAAATGCTTATCTCGATTAATATGAAGTAAATGGAGAATAAGCATTTGTAAAAATAGTTTGTACAAGAGTAGAGAAAGTCCTGTGAGTGCAACACAGATTTTTTTCCATACATTTCAATACTTTGAAAGTTAAAGATAGCAAATGTGTGTTAGTATATAAAGAACATGCAATAATAACAATTTATCAGTATATACCGACAGGGGAGATCGAGATCCTTAAAGCATGCCTAGCTCTTCCTCAGTCCTCAAAACTGGCAAATGCCGGGGAGGTGCCCTAAAATTAGGACTGGAACGTTTCCTTCCCAATTATTTTTTTCATTTCAGTATCGTCAGTGTTTACCACCTGTGGTTCCGTATGTAGTAAGTATGGGCGTTAACAAAATAATAATAATAATAATAATAATAACTCCTCTGTGAATTTTGACATTTAGGGCGGCGAGCAGTAACGAGGTTCTCTGTAACCGTCATCAGTTTGATGAAATCAAAGAAGGGGAATATAAACTAATCGTCCTACAGATGGAGAGTTTAGGGACTCCACTAAGAGATAAGAAAGGAAATAAATTACAAGAAATCATTGGAAAATCCATGGCAGGTGATAATCCACCCCGGCAATTGCCTACCGACCAGGGAAAACCATGAAAAAATCCAATATCCAACGGTAATCGAACTGGAACTCCCAAATGCCGGCTTGGGACGCAAATTGCAATTCGATACCTTAGCGTTTGCACACAATCGAATAGAGACTCGCAGCACAGCGATAGTTTTCAAAATTACCTTCTAGAAAATTGTTTTCGTTTTTCTTACTGATGCTTAATTGCGTTTGTGAAGCTGGAAGCGACTCTCGTCGCCCTCAGTAGGCGGCTGGGGCTGACCCTTTGAACACACAAGTGTCGATATTTCCAGCAGTGGCGTGCGATAAAAGCTTTAATTGCACCGTCCAAGATAGAGACCTTTTTCCTTTTATTCGACCATTATCTTGTATTAGGACCCGCTGGGCGCCGTGAATCTCTCAGCTACAGCCAGTAAATCTGCTACCGCATACCGTTTTATGGCGGTCCGAAACTTTATTCCACCCCATTGCATTTTAATGGCGGAAAATGTCATTATTGTATGATAGCTTAGCTGTGCTTAACCTGCATACCGGTCTCTCTGCAAATGGATGAAGAAAATACACGAAGTGCCAATATCCGTGGAATGATGCAAAGTCGCTATCCGTAGATGTACTTCGGACGTCATTTACCCATCGGGAGCCTGTTGCATAATTCCACCTATATTAGAAGCAATTTAAAACTTACAATCCACTATTTACTACTACAGAGTGAGCCAAAAGACTCCGAACCGGCTGCGCGGTGTTTTTCCTGTGTGCGTCCTTGGCGCTCGTTACCGTCTGCCGCTTTCATAGAAAGGCGCGGATGAAACCATACATTTTTAAAACTACTTTTAAAGGATTTACTTACCAACTTTACGAAAGGAGATGCCGAAACTGGCCACCGTCGTTGTCCAAACATTTTTGGCATTATTTAAGCAATACCTGAACACCGATCTTGCAAGTAGCTGCAGATGTCTCTGCTAGTCAGAAGTAGAGTTCTGCATGGGAACAGGGACCAAGCCTGCATTAGGCTGCAAGGCTCAGCTTACCCTATAATTCTGAATATCGAATTGCTTCCTGTTTTGTTTTCTCTGAGAAACCCAGTTCATTGTCTGCATTAATTTCCCTAGCTTCCTAAATGTTATGAAAAGATAAAACTCGCCAGGCAGCCACGAAGGCTGAGGACGAACTGTTTTACTGAATGCTGGTTTTCGCATGAGCATAGAATCGAAATCTGACCGTCTTTGGAGAGTTATGTTTTCACAAGTGCCGGGATGGTTGTCAAGGCTAGTCTTGATTCTAGCTCACGCCATGATTGTTTGATTTCTGTTTCTTTATTTGGTATTTAAAGTGGTACCATTGTGATTTATCAGTCACTGGACTTTGTCTCAGTCTATGGAGAATATTTTACGCTTAGTCTCTCTTCCAAATTTCTGAAAGCTCAACTTATCTTGAATATACCTTCAAACTTTTAAATGTACCTGTAATAGCTCTTTGCATGATCAGCCTAAGTAATAAGCTCACACGAACTGCTACAATTGGGATTACACAAAATTAATCGATTACATTGTGAAATTCTGCCATTTCAATTTGTGTGATTATTTGTGTGTATAGGCATAACTGCTTTCATAGGCTTTAGTAACTCTTGCACAGAAACTCTGAACTGATTAAATTTTAACGAATTAAAATCGGATGACAGTCTTCAACAATCTCAGTAAAAATAAACATAAGAATTTTTCATCGAGCGGGACAGCTCAGGTGGTAACGTCTGTGTCCCGCATTTGTGAGGTCCCGGGTTCAAATCCCGTGGGCCGACCAATCTGACAGGTAAATACCGGATTGGATACTAATACCACGACCCAAAGTTCCACCTTAAGTTTAAAACAATAGTAAAAATTAAAAATAGGTGGTAATAGCAAATGCTATGCCATCTATCCACAGGCAATGAAAGGTAGACTGGACGGCACCCTAATGCCATCTGCACGGCGGCACGAAGTAGAAGATACGGCTGCTATGCGCTAAGGTCTCTGTGGACACGTGACGAAGCAAGATGGCATGGTTACAGGGATTAGACCTAGAAGCCTAACTGTCCGCTTTTCTATATGAGATTTGCAGTTAGACTGAACGGCACACTAATGTCATCTGTACAACACGAAGCAGAAGATCCAATTGCTATGCCCTAAGGTCTCTGTGAACACGTGACGAAGCAGGTGGTTACAGGGATAAGACCTAGAAGGCTAACTGTCCGCCACACATTGATCTAAGAGTTATACACTAACAGATCCGTCGCGATATGACCAAGCTGTTAAAGTGACGTAAAATAAATAGAGTAATAATAATAAGAAGAATTCTTCTCAGGGAATGAAAGTCTTGAATCACATTGGTCTCTACCAATTGCTAGCGTGACTTAAACAAATAACGCCTCTGTAAACACGAAAATTATTCTAATATGCAAATAAATACTTCTAAAATATATTACTTAAAAATAAAAGCATTTGATTAAATCATTGCATAAAACATAATTCCTAACAGATGTTCAAAAGGAGTATAAAAAATAATAGAATCAAACCCTGCAAACGTTCAGGAATATTAAAAATAAACTATGAACCAAACCATATTCGTCCTTCCAGGTTTTCCTCACATTTACGAATTTTGAATACGATACATCCAACAATATCCATATTTTTAAAAAAACTTATAAAACCAAAGCTTCACGGAATAGATGCACTGTTTTGAGGATGAACCAATTATATTTGAAGGATGTTTTCAATCGATCGTGAGCATTCGAGCTCAGATACATCCCTTGTCAACATGTCCGTGATAGTTTCTAGCATTTCACTGCGATAAACATTAGCTTGTTGATTACATGTGTTGGACAGCCCTGTGTGAAGTGGGCGTGTGGTGTATGTGTGTGACGTCAGAGGATTGTTCATTAAGCTCGAGGGTTGGTGGACATGCTGGAAGTTTTGGACCACGATAACAACAGAGGGGGATAGTCTGTTCAGATGTCGACAAGCTCCTAGCCCGTACTCAAGGGCTTTACAGATAATCAATCATCTAAAGTCGGTCCTTGTGCAACTTTTCATCACATCTACCTCCTTGACGTCACCGATAAAATCCTTGGTCAGAGTTTTGCTTTCTCAGACTCGTCAAGGGAATGACTCGTCGTTGTTGTTCTGAAAACTAGCACAGAAAATGCACGGCCCAACTTTAACATTAATGTTTGTAAATCCCTAAAAATCAAACTAGTAAGATAAAAGGTCAGGCTTAGCTCCTAGAATAATAAAATTTGAGGCAGTAATTTTAACACTTAAATGATATCAGTCTAATTATATAATATAAAATATAATAACAGCCCGCCTTAAAGCAATATGTGTATAATAATATATAAAATGTATGTAACAGTCATTGCATTATGTTTATTAATTATGTACATATATAATAATGTTATGCGCAAGTATTACGTAATTTAACAATGTAGGAGCTGTGAGAATAGAAGCAAGCTGCTTTCCGTAGCAAACAGAATTATAAAGTAAAAGCCGAAAATTGCTAACAATGAAGTAACCTTGAGGTAACAATAAATTAGAAAGTTTAACAAGGTTAATAATGATTCTTGGAACAATAATAATGTAATATTTAAAACAGCTTATAAATAACCAATCAAAAACTAGAAAAACTAAAAGTTTAATAAAGGTATTTTATTGGAGTAGGCTTAGCCAATCAGAGATTTGAAATAGAGAAAAAGTACAAATTCAGGCGGCAGACGCTACAAGATTGCGTACCCGATCGGTATGGTACGTGTTCAGTGTAAGACATAAAAATTCATTGCGGTGAGAATAATATAAAGTTAAAGTTTTACGTGTTAAAAAGTACAATTATCAATAATCTCACAGCTCTGCAGTAGAATACATCGGTGAAGTGTTATATAATCGTGTGAAACATTAATAAAACAAAGTTAAATATAATTTGTGTAAGCCTTGTTCTTTAGCCGTACTATCCCTGCTAAGAGTTACGTGTTCTAAAAATCACTACTGACGCAGCCGAGGCATACATATATAATATTTAAATAAACATAAAAATACAAAGTTGATTTTTAAACGCGGGGCGAAGGCCACCGGAAAAGTAAACGTGGGGCGAAGGCCACCGGAAAAGTAAACGTGGGGCGAAGGCCACCGGAAACTTTGTACGGTACGTGGGGAGCACACTCCTAGAAACAATCTCCCACAAAATTGGCATCCATTACGTGTGTAGTCTAAAACAGCTTCAAGTTTGGCTCCCATACGTGGGGCAACAACTACTTAAGTTTGGCTCCCTACGTGGGGCAACAACTACTTAAGTTTGGCTCCCATACGTGGGGCAACAACTACTTAAGTTTGGCTCCCATACGTGGGGCAACAACTACTTAAGTTTGGCTCCCATACGTGGGGCAACAACTACTTAAGTTTGGCTCCCATACGTGGGGCAACAACTACTTAAGCTTGGCTCCCATACGTGGGGCAACAACTACTTAAGCTTGGCTCCCATACGTGGGGCAACAACTACTTAAGCTTGGCTCCCATACGTGGGGCAACAACTACTTAAGCTTGGCTCCCATACGTGGGGCAACAACTACTTAAGCTTGGCTCCCATACGTGGGGCAACAACTACTTAAGCTTGGCTCCCATACGTGGGGCAACAACTACTTAAGCTTGGCTCCCATACGGGGCAACAACTACTTAAGTTTGGCTCCCATACGGGGCAACAACTACTTAAGCTTGGCTCCCATACGTGGGGCAACAACTACTTAAGCTTGGCTCCCATACGGGGCAACAACTACTTAAGTTTGGCTCCCATATGGGGCAACAACTACTTAAGCTTGGCTCCCATACGTGGGGCAACAACTACTTAAGCTTGGCTCCCATACGGGGCTACAACTACTTAAGTTTGGCTCCCATACGGGGCAACAACTACTTAAGCTTGGCTCCCATACGTGGGGCAACAACTACTTAAGTTTGGCTCCCATACGGGGCTACAACTACTTAAGCTTGGCTCCCATACGTGGGGCAACAACTACTTAAGCTTGGCTCCCATACGTGGGGCAACAACTACTTAAGCTTGGCTCCCATACGTGGGGCAACAACTACTTAAGTTTGGGTCCCATACGGGGCTACAACTACTTAAGTTTGGCTCCCATACGGGGCAACAACTACTTAAGCTTGGCTCCCATACGTGGGGCAACAACTACTTAAGTTTGGCTCCCATACGGGGCTACAACTACTTAAGCTTGGCTCCCATACGTGGGGCAACAACTACTTAAGCTTGGCTCCCATACGTGGGGCAACAACTACTTAAGTTTGGCTCCCATACGGGGCAACAACTACTTAAGCTTGGCTCCCATACGTGGGGCAACAACTACTTAAGCTTGGCTCCCATACGGGGCTACAACTACTTAAGTTTGGCTCCCATACGGGGCTACAACTACTACAAATTTCGGCACACAGCAATAAAAATATTGAGCGAAATAAAATTTTATGGTAGTGTCTTTTGGTCCATTCGCCGTTCGTGCTGAATGTTCCTCCGTTCAGCGCCAGTAACCTAACTTACCTGCGTGTTTTGCCTGTTTTATTGCACGTATGTGCATGAACTATATTAAATCCTCTAACTTTTGATGTATTTATTATTGGAGACATGGGATATAATCATATTTGATACTTGAATTTTACCATTTAAGAACAACAAGGCATGGATAACCGATCGTCAGTTCGCCACCAAGGGGTTTTTTTTATTAAAGGTTTATTTAAGGTCGTTCTGACTACATGGTCTTATCAAGACCTGTTATCATAAAAATACTTTATGTATTCATTAATTTATAATTGCATAAACATGGAATTAGGTAAACATTTACAGTAAATCATGAGAATTTTGTAGCCATTAGAAACTTAGGTCTTCTGGGGCATATTGGGCCTGTTAACTGCATTGGGAAGATTGGAAATGCCGGCTTGTTGTCTACATCTACTGTACTGTGGGCAATCTGGTTAGAGGAATGTTACAGCTGGTACAATTTGGAGGTTAGTTCTTAGTGAGAAGATAACCGTGCGTTAGTTTGGAGTGTCCAATTCTAAGCCGATAACTTGATCTCTTCTTTTGAGAGTTCGGTAATGCAGAAAAGGTTGTGTGCAGCCTGAGCTAGCTTCATGAAGTTTGCTATTGATTGATAATCATTTCAATTTCCATTTTTGCATGTACACGTGTTTAATGAAACTGATGACGTCTTGGTGTGGAGAGGCGATCGATGAATCACTTACGTAATGTTTAGTTGCTTCCTGTTGATAATCTTGCTACTGCAACCACCATATCGAACAGATTAGTAATTAATTTTACACACTCGTCTAAAAATAGAATGTAATATACATTCGTTAAGTGCATTCGGGAATCTGAAGTAGGAAACATTTATATTCGTGTTTTAAAACTGTTCCTCTATCTCCAATTATGTATTTACCGCACTTGTATTACTGAGCTTTGGCTCTCACTGCTAATTTTAAAGATGCGTTATTTATAATTATATTTTACTAATTTCCAAGAGAACAAAAATATGTAGCTATACTTTGAGAATTTTAATTTAGTAAGAGCTGCGTTAATTAACAGAATAAAAAACAGTTTGATTAATTTCAGACTACTTATCTCCTTCATTTACAAAAGCATGAAATGAATTGTTTAGAATAATAAGGTACCATTACCGGTAACTAGCTGACTTACCCAGCATTGCACGTGTGGCTTTTTGAACCTAGAATGGCAATTTAATTTCATTAACTCTCGCGTACTCTTTATGAAATCATTGCACTATGATCTTGAAGGCTGGCCCCATAGCTCAGTCAGTAAAGCACCCGGCTCCGGTGCGAGGGGTCCCCGGTTCGACTCGCGGCTAGGGTTGGGAATGTTTCTCTTGCCAAGATTATTCCCTATCCTCCCCAGAAATCTGGAAGTATGAATGAGATTATATATGTGTGCAATGTAATGAATAAAACCCAAAGTATAATAGAAATCCAACCACAAGCGAATACGGGTTAATACCGTTGCCTATTAGCAATAATTGTCCCAAAGGAAAGACCGCCGATAAGACCATTGTAGTTAAAGATAGGGTATAAATTGAACATAAAAAACAATCTTTAAGTTTTTTTATGGTGAATGCTTCTCTTTATCTTTATAATTGTAATTTCTTAAAGTGCCCGAGAAAACCTTAAAAAACGTCTCCTGATTTCACGGGAATGGAAATGAAATATCAATGGATGCATTTCCGATTTGCTTAATCACCCACCGACAACCTTTCAAGTTCCGGAAATGATGTAAGTACCTTTTATTAAGGAAACAATTGTTGGAGTGGTCCAGTAATATTTTAGATTAAAGTTTAACTTTTATACCTTATCTTTGGTTCCGAACTTATTTAATAACATAAAAGTTATATAGTTTACACGTTACACAGAAACACCTAAAACCAGCATCCAACGAAATAGGGCAGAAACTGGTGAATATAAAGATTCCCACACCTGGAGCATCAATTTAAGCATTTGGAAAATGCATAGATACTCTTTAAGCATCGATAAAAAATCTGATTTGTTGCAAAGAACATTTAAAGAAAATCCTCCACCCCAAACTACCCTTTACATGGAACATTTTTCGAAAATTTTGATATTCACAAAAATGGCTCTAAATATTTTGATTAAAATATCATATGTTTAAGATATTTTCATGATAAATGAAATGTATATCTTGAATTTTCTGAGAAAGTCCCCAAAAGCCCTCTTCATTGTGAATGGCTTTTGCATAACTGGTAAAGAGATAGATAAAATTTCTGTACACAAGAAATGTAGATCTGGTTAAAACACACAATTTATGTCAGGAACATTTTTTTTTCGAATGAACCATTTCCGAGATATTCCTTGTTATTTGTTTGAATTCTCCAATGCTTATACTTTTTCTCAAATGGGAATTTGCTATTGTTTTTTAATGCCCTGGACATGCAAAGAGAACATAGCAACCAGCTCTTAAAAGATTTGACTGTCGCTTAAAGCCTACCATATTTCCCTTGCACCTACAAGAAAATTAGCAATAATATTTTGTGAAATGTTTATCTGAATTAACATGAAGTAGATAGAGAATAAGCGTTTGTAAAATAATTTGTACAAGAGTAGAGAAAGTCATGTGAGTGTAATACATCAGATTTTTTATTCTATTAGTAATTCAGGAACCGAAATTAGAAGATTTCTTATACCTTGAGAAGAACAATGTTTTTCAACGGCAAAGTAATTTTCAAAATCAGTCGATAGAGCGCCTGCCTGCTGTACGAGGGATCAGTTCCCGCCTGGGGGTGAGAATTTTTCTCTGGCCAGATTATTCCCTATCCTCCCCAGATTCTGAAGGACGATTATGTGAGTAATCTAATGTGCAAAACCCAAAGAATTCTAGAAATCGAACAAGTTCATACGAGTTAACACAAATGCCGATAAGGCAATACTTTCCAAAGGTGAAAGGCCATCGATATGACCATTGCAGTTAAAGGTGGGGTATAAATGGAACAATAAAAAAGAAAAAAAAATCAGTTGCGTGGTATACAACAACATGGTCTAAACATTATTTGGTGCTCTGTTTATACAATAATTAAGCCACAAAATCTACTATTTTCAAATTCAGAAGTATTCCAAAACATAAGGGCAATGCTATTAAGATTTCAAAGGATAACTAAAATCAAAACCTATTTTGTAATAATCACCGAGCGGGATGGCTCAGGCGTTTGGGTCTATGGCCCGCATTCGGGAGGTCTTCGGTTCGATACCTACCTGACCCATAGGCTTTTTTTCGGGGTTTCCTCGGGTTGACAGGCGAACACTGGAAAGAACATTACATTCACCAAATTTCCTGTTACTCCATTTCATTCATCCTTCCATTTGATCTGTTTCAGGGTTGTAAGTGTAGGCGATGGAGTTTCGATGCAACGCTCCAGGCGGGGGCGTTGGGCCCCATGTGTGGCGGGATCCGGTCTGCCTCTCAGCGTCGGGGCGTTTATACCTGGAAACTTTAGGGACCCTGTCATTTGCTGTGCCGTCACTACTGGTTCCGGCCGCCCGGTGTCTCCCTTCACCGCATCCATTCATCCTGGGGGTGCCCCCTTGTGGGAGCGTACGATACAATGTCGGTGTCGAAATCCTCTCCGCTTCTCATTCCATTTCATTTGATTACAATACCAAAGTGTTGGCCGTATAGCTGACGTCACTGTTTTAACCTTATTCTGTCACACCTTTCCTTTTGGATATAATCCGTTTCAAGGACAGCCTCGTGCAATGTTTATTAGTGTTCACGATTGTGCGTTCGTTGATGACGTAAACGATGACCTCTGACGTAAACGATGATAGTCATTTAAAGTCTTACATCTCGAAATTGGGATGTAGCCATGTTCTGTATTTTGTCAGCCTTGTTTTCTCACAGTTGGCAAGTCATTACTAAACTCATATTCCGAGATGATTTTCTCCAAACCCTTCTCCTCCTCCCCTTTTTCGTGATATGACGCAAGGAAGAAAAAACAAGCAGACTGGTGTACGTGGTGCAAAAGATGAACAAAAATGTTTCTAGAACATCGTTCTCATTTCTAGAGGATTACTACATACATATACACAGTGACAAAGGCTTCTTCTTCTTCCTGTGCAAAAGTTTACTTTCCGTATGAACCGCTAGAATGCCTCCCTCAGGGAGATTGTTTATACGTTTATACGAGACATACAATTCTCATTACATTTTAAAGCAGGAGTCAGAATAATGCGTTTTAGAAGCACTTGAGAACATGCAATGTTTGTTGATGTCTTGAGCGACCCATTTTCGGAGCTTTTATATCCTTTGTGCATCTCCCAGATGCATTACGTATTCAAGAGACATTTCTAGCTTTTCCACAAGCATCAAAACAAGTGGCTTTGAATAAAGGTTTAAGTAATTCATTCTGGCTGCGCTTTACCCCTTCGGAACGTTTTAATAAAGTTTTTCACTAAACTCTAGCGTAGAAGCTAAAGTACTTCTCATTCGGCGATTTCGTGTTCGCTTTCTAGATGGTGCGTGCTTTCGATTTCCTTTATGGCGATTAAATAAACATCTAAGGAAATATTAAGTGCTACATTCACAACACTTTCTGTACTCGCTTCTATACAAATTATTCTTACAAAACCTTATTAACCTACTTCTGTTTTTTTCCCCTTCTTTGTTTGTTCCATTTATACCCCTCCTTTAAGTGCAATAGTCATATCGGAGGCCTTTCCTTTGAAGAATCGATATACAGTTGCAAAACTCTCAATTCGTAAATATCCATAATTTACATCTCAACAAATTTGCATAATTTACTCTGGAGAAGGGAAAATCAATATGATTTCCTTTATTACTTTCTCTACTGCGTATAGTAAGTAGGGGAAGTATTGTATTCCACCCAAAAATTCGATACCGAGATTTCACCGGAAGTACATGTTTTGAGATCCCCTGAATCCAAAAAAAAACATTTTTGGAAACATGTGCGTGTGTGTGTCTGTCTGTCTGTGCGTCTGTCTGTGAACAGCATAACTCAGAAACGAACAGTCGGATAAACACCAAACTTGGTATTTAGGTTCAGTATCTTCCAGAGATGCGACACGAAGGTTTTCAAGAAAATCCCCCCACCCGAGTACCGTTTACATGGAACATTTTTCGAAAATTTTAATTTTCTCAAAAATGGCTCTTACGATTTTGATTAAAATATCATATGTTTAAGATATTTTCATGACATAAAATGTATATCTTGAATTTTCTGGGAATGTCTCCAACAGTATTCTTCATTGTGAACGACTTTTGGTAAACTGGTAAACCATAAGAGATAGACAAAATTTTACTACACAAAAGATGTAGATCGCGTTAAAATACACAATTTATGTTATATACATTTTTTTGTTGAGTGAACCATTTTCGAGATATTGCTTGTTATTCTCTTAAATGTTTCAATACTTATTTTCTCAAATGGGAATTCGTTATTCATTTTTTTGTCTTGGATATGCAAAGAGTATTAATCTCTGGAAAAGGGAATGGTGCTGCACATAGCAACCAGCAATTAAGAGATATGTATATCCTTAAAGGCTACTGTATTTCTATATTGCCCTTGTAAATATATATTCCCCTTACATCCACAAGAAAATTAGCAATAAGATAGAGTCTGCAAATGTTTATCTCGATTAATATGAAGTAGATGGAGAATAAGCGTTTGTAAAAATAGTTTGTACAAGAGTAGAGAAAGTCATGTGAGTGCAACACATCAGATTTAGTTTTATGAATATCAATTCCTGGAACATATTGTTGTCAATAAGCAATGGCGTTAATTCGTATTCGCTTGTCATTGGATTTCTGGTGAACTTTGACTGCTATTCACCAGATAAGACACACACACACACACACACACACATACACACATCCACATTCTCATTCATAGATCCAGACTCTGGGAAGGATAGGGAATAAACCTATTGGCTAGAGAAAAATTCCCACCCTTAGCCGCTCTATCGACTGAGCTACGGGGCCGCCTATCTACTTCTTGTTAATCTAGATAACTTTCAATTTACCGTTACACATTTCGTAGTAGCATACTGTAGGTAAAGCAATAATAGGTTTTTACTTTCTTTATTACATGTAGTAGGTAAGTAGGGGTAGTATTGCATTCCACCCAAAAATTCGATACCGAGATTTCATCGGAAATACATGTTTTGAGGTGCACTGAATGCATATAAAGCATTTTTGGAAACATGTCCGGGTGTCTGTCTGTGAACAGTATAACTCAGAAACGAAGAGTCGGATAAACGCCAAACTTGGTATTTAGGTTCAGTATCTTCCAGAGATGCGACACGAAGGTTTTCAAGAAAATCCCCCCACCCCAGATTAACCTTTACATGGAACATTTTCTCAAAAATGGCTGTAACGATTTTGAATAAAATACCATAAGTTTAAGACATTTTTATGGCAAATGAATTATATATATGTGTATATATATATATATATATATATATATATATATATATCGAAGAGTTGGTTACTATGTGGAGCATTTCATTCTCTTTGTTTGTCCAGGACAAAAAAAACGAATAACGTATTCCCATTTGAGAAAAAATATAAGTATTGGAAAATTCAAACAAATAAGAAGGAATATCTCGGAATTGGTTCACTCCACAGAAAGAATGCATGATATAAATCGTATGTTTTAACGAGATCTACATTTTTATATAGTGCAATTTTGTGTATCTTTTACGGTTTACCAGTTATGTAAAAGCCATTCAGAATGAAGAGGACTTTTGGGGGCATTCCCAGAAAATTCAAGATATAAATTTCATTTGTAGTAAAAATATTTTAAACATATGATATTTTAATCAAAATTATTAGACCCATTTTTGAGAAAATCAAAATTTTCGAAAAATGTTGCATGTATAGGGTAGTCTCGAGTGAGGGGATTTTCTTGAAAATCTTCCTTACACATATTTGAAAGATACGAAATCCAAATATCAAGTTTGGTGTTTATCCGACTTTTCGTTTTTGAGTTATGCTGTTCACAGACACACACACACGCACCTTTTTCTAAAATGTCTTTTTGCTTTCTCTACTACGTATAGTAAGTAGGGTAAGTATTGTATTCCACCCAAAAATTCGATACCGAGATCTCACCGGAAATACATGTTTTGAGAGCCCCTTAATCCAAGAAAAGAATTTTTGGAAACATTTCCGTGTGTGTGTGTGTGTGTGTGTGTGTGTGTGTGTGTGTGTCTGTGTGTGTGTCTGTCTTTGAACAGCATAACTCAGAAACGAACAGTCGGATAAACACCAAGCTTGGTATTTAGGTTCAGTATCTTCCATGGATGCGACATGAAGGTTTTCAAGAAAATCCCCCACCCCAGAGTACCCTTTACATGGAAGATTTTTCGAAAATTTTAATTTTCTCAAAAATGACTCTAACGATTTTGATTAAAATATCATATGTTTAAGATATTTTTATGACAAATAAAATGTATATCTTGAATCTCCTGGGAATGTCTCCAAAAGTATTCTTTATTGTGAACGACTTTTGCATAACTGGTAAACCATAAGAGATAGACAAAATTTTACTACACAAAAAATGTAGATCGGTTAAAATACACAATTTATGTCATATACATTTTTTTTGTTGAGTGAACCATTTTCGAGATATTACTTGTTATTCCCTTAAATTTTTCAATACTTATTTTCTCAAATGGGAATTCGTTATTCATTTTTTGTCTTGGATATGCAAAGAGTATTAATCTGTGGCAAAGGGAATGGTGCAGCACCTAGCAGCTGTTGCAGCTATTAAGAGATATGCATGTCCTTAAAGGCTACTGTATTTCTATATTGCCCTTGTAAATATATATTCACCTTACATCTACAAGAAAATTAGCAATAAGATAGACTCTGCAAATGTTTATCTCGATTAACATGAAGTAGATGGAGAATAAGCGTTTGTATAAATAGTTTGTACAAGAGTAGAAAAAGTCATCTGAGTGTAACACATCAGATTTTTTGGATTCCGAGGATCTCAAAACATGCATTTCGGGTGAAATTTCGATACTGAAATTTTGACACTAGGTAGAGGTAGAGAAAGTAAAACGCTATAATCGTATTCTGCATACAGTAAACTAAGACATTATTGCAGTTTTTGTGCACAAAACCTTTGTGTCCTCCCTTTAAAGCAAAGCTAGAGACTGTCTGTGGCGTGTAGCTTTAATGATGAGAGTGAACGCACGGAGGAAAACATGCACCGCGCCCAAAAACCACAGAGAGAATATTACATTTAACGGAACAGCTCTTCGACAGTTGAAATCAGATCACATGGAATTTACTCTTGCTCTGGAAGCGGCTTGCTCAGTAATTTCATTAAG
This sequence comes from Deroplatys truncata, assembly GCA_030765065.1. NCBI lineage: Eukaryota > Metazoa > Arthropoda > Insecta > Mantodea > Mantidae > Deroplatys > Deroplatys truncata. The sequence continues at coordinate 124,236,887 of CM060980.1, read as the reverse complement.
CCTGGAGAGTTTGTTGTTCCAGTCAATACAGCCGGAGAAAGCACCTTGTTAATTGAACTTATGAAATATTCCACGTCCCCCATCGAAGCTTATAACGCAAACGTGATCCATTCACTCTGAGCTCTGAAGCTGGAGATACTGAATCCCAAACTCCGTAACTGTCGCCTGTGACAGAGAACAACAGCGTTAAAGGCTGTTGGTAAAAAGGTTATTGAGAGTGTCTCCATATGGCTCCGCGATACCGTGTGAGGCTCGCATTCGGAAGCTCCCCGGTTCGATACCCTTCCGGCCGGTCACTCTGACCATGGGTTGTTTTATGGTGTGGTGGTTCCCCTTCCACCATGAATTTCCTGTACATGTCTTTTCTTTTATCTGTTTCGGCCGTAGGACCAGGCGACGGCGGTCGGTATGTTGCGGCAGGATGGTGGAATTTGCGCTGTGGAAATATTTCTCCCTGGTGCTTGCAGGACTGCTGGGGCGTGTCTCACTTATTCCCGGTAATCACAGTTTACGTGTGGCTTAAGCAGAGTAGCCGGTGTCAAGATTGATGCCATGCTGGAATCGCCAGTATCCCGTTCTTGCTACCGCACATCGTCATCCGATTCTTGTCGCCCTTCGAATCTCTCCTTCATCCCTGCCTCCCCCTATGGCCTGTGTGCGCTGTTGTGTTAGCGGATGTGGTCAGCATTCTGGCTTCTGAACCCACACGACCCGGGTTCGATTTCCGACGGAAGCAGGGCAAAGTTTCTTTAATTAGAAGCATTCCCTATCCTTCACAGTCTGGAAGTATGAATGTGAGTGTGTTTCGTAATGAAAATCACTAAGAACCAATAGCAAAAACTAGACATGGGAGGATACCACCATTTCTCGATACTGATACTAGATATTCACTTTATAAAACACTGTAAAGGCAGTAGCTTAATCACTGAATTGTGTTCTTATTATGGTTGTGTGTGTGTGTGTGTGTGTGTGTGTGTGTGTGTGTGTGTGTGTGTGTGTGTGTGTGTGTGTGAGTTTAAACGCATGTAACCAATTTTGTATTGTACGCCAATTCGAAATTGTTCCTGTTTCACATTCTCCAATTGGTAGCAATTTTTCTCTTATCTTCATAATGCCACAGGCTATGTAACCCCTATTGTTTGTTGAGGCTAACAATAATAATTTCTTTGCTTTATGTAACTATAGCCATTTTGTGCTGAAAACCTTCTTTTAAAAAATCTGATGTGGTACACTCACATGACTTTCTCTACTCTTGTACAAAGTATTTTTACAAACGCTTATTCTCCATCTACTTCATGTTAATCGAGGCTTTAAGCGATAGTCAAATATTTTAAGAGCTGGTTGCTATGTGGCGCATTCCATTCTCTTTAACGAGTTTCCATTTGAGATAAAGTATAAGTATTGGAAAATTTAAAGGAATAACAAGCAATATCTCGAAAATGGTTCACTCAACAACAAAAATGTATATGACATAAATTGTGTATTTTAACGCGATCAACATTTTTTGTGTAATAAAATTTTGTCTATCTCTTATGGTTTACCAGTTATGCAAAAGTCGTTCGCAATGAAGAATACTTTTGGAGACATTCCCAGAAAATTCAAGAGATACTTTTCATTTGTGATGAAAATATCTTAAACATATTTATTATATTTTAATCAAAATCGTTAGAGCCATTTTTGAGAATATTAAAATTTTCGAAAAATGTTCCATGTAAAGGGTAGTCTGGGGTGGGGGATTTTCTTGAAAACCTTCGTGTCGCATCTCTGGAAGATACTGACCCTAAATACCAAGTTTGATGTTTATCCGACTGTTCGTTTCTGAGTTATGCTGTTCACAGGCAGACAGACACACACGGTCATGTTTCCAAAAATGCTTTTTTTTGGATTCAGGGGGCCTGAAAACATGTATTTGCGGTGAAATCTCGGTATCGAATTTTTGGGTGGAATACAATACTTCCGCTACTTACTATACGTAGTAGAGAAAGTAAAAATGCAAATGTATGGTAAAAGTATCAAAGGTTTATCTCAAAGTATTAGACATGCTTTGATACCAGCGAGTATCGAGGTATTGAGGTCCCATTGCTAGCTAAAACCTAAGTCATTTAGTTTTTTCTTCTAAAGTCAAAGAACTTAAAGGAAACCGTACAAATATGGTTGCTTAGGTGTGTATTGTGTATGTATATATATACACACACATATATACATTATCTATAGCGATCCGCTCTTAAAAGATTTGACTATCACTTAAAGCCTACTGTATTCCCCTAATCCCGTTGTACCTAAAAGGAAATATGTTTATATCGATTAACGAAGTAGAAGAATAAGCGTTTGTAACAATAGTTTGTACAAGAGTGAGTAGAGAAAGTCAAGTGAGTGCAACATATGAGAGGTTTTTAATCTACAACGATCGGAAATGTTACTAAAAAGTGACCATTTTCCTGCCTCTGGCATCTACATATTGAGGATATGTGTTTGTATGTCACTCACGAACTGATTAGAATAAAATTTGATCTATTGTAAGACTTCTCACTTAGGGAGTACGCTGTGTGGTATCTTAATTAAATTACCCAAAAGGGCTGTAAATGAGGTAAACTCAAAGGTTCTAAATATATCGCTTATCTATTATTGAATGAAAAACACTACATAACAAAATAGGAAAGGTAAAATCATACGATGAAAAATTCAATGCCATAGCCGAGATTCAAACCACGAATTCCTGGTCTCTGTCCAGTTGCTCTAACCACTAAGTTACCACGGCAACAAGCTGGCACAACACAAGGAGATCTCAAATTGTATTGCGATGACATACCCCAAAGGCGACTTACAATCTTATAAGTACTTTAAGTCCCGGGCTTCATAGTTTCAACCACTATTAGGTCACTATTTGAATCCGTGGTTCAAATCCTGACTATACCAATGAATTTTTCAGTTTCTGATTCTGACTTTCCAACACACGGATTGTGTGGAAGAACAATTAATTCCACTACATAACAAAATGTTTTAAGTTTGTTTTTCCTTAGCAACTTTGTTATTTGCATAAGTTCGACGTGATGAATATGTAAGGAGTTACAACAGTGATTTCGAGCTCCTCCAGCTGGTGTCCCCTCCCTTTAAGCTCTGCAAATCCCAACCTGTCTACAGCTATAACAAATCGTTTTCTCAAAAACTATATTATTTGAGAATACTATAGCTAGAGAGAATAAAGGGAATGTAAATGCTACAGAATATATAACTAAAATTGAAGCAGTATTTTTAACACTTAAATAATTTCAGTCTAATTATATAATATATAAATTCAATAACAGCCCGCTTTGAAGCAATATGTGTATGTAACAATATATATAAAAAATGTATGTAACAGTCATTGCATATGCTTATATTATTGTATACATGTTCAATAATGTTATATGAATGTATTACGTAATTTAATAATGTAGGAGCTGTGAGAATAATAGGTTAAAAGTTGCTAACAATGAGGTAACAATGAGGTAACCTTGTGGCAATAATGAGTAAGAATGTTTAAAAATGCTACTAGTCATTATTGGAGCAACAATAATGTAAATTTAGTGACAGTTTATAAAATAGCCAATCAACAACCAGAAAAAGCTTTATTAAATGAAGGTATTCTTTGGACTAGGATTAGCCAATCAGAAACTGAAAAGGAGAAAATTTTACAAATTTAGAATTCAGTTGGTTGCAGACAGCGTTACTAACCAGACGCAAAAAGTGTCCTCAAGAAATTTAATACGTATTCATGTGAGACGAAAAATAAGTTTACGTGTTAAAAAGTGTAATTAATTAATAAAAGATTCTCACCGCTCTCTATCAGTGCAGTGTTATTTAAATCGTGTCAAGTATTAATAAAAGGAATGAAGTAAAATTATAATCTTTGTAAGACCACATTCTTGTCGCACCAAAACCCTGCTAAGAGAAACGCGTCTCTATTGTAACCAGATATTTCACCGTAAATAGATGTTTTGAGGTCCTCTGTGAACAGCATAACTCTTAAATTAATACCAAAATCGCTATTTAAGTTCATTATCTAACAATAATACTGACGCAGCCGAGGCAAACATAAATATTCAATACTTAAAGAAACAGTCAAATTACAAAGTTAATATTTTTTAAACTTGGTGCAAAGGCTACCTGAAAGTACATTTGGGGCGAAGGCTACCGGAAACTGTTTACCATACGTGCGGTTGCAACTACTACAAGTTCGGCTCCCCAACAGTTGAACTACAATACAACTCCTACTTTAAAATCGGCTTTCCATACGTAAAGCAACAAATCTACTTCAAAATACAAATGTAAATTGAAATACTTAAAAACCAAATATAGCAAACTGTTAGTATAAAGCTCTTGCTTCAAATTTTAAGTGGTGGTGTTCAGTGAAATTGAAAGAAGCTTGTAGCTTAATTGAGGAACTCATAATTCCCACTGCCATTAACTTGCATCAAAGTTTTTAAAAACAATTAGAATTCAGATGCACAGGAGCAACGTTTCTTTCCCTTTACAACCATTTTTATTGTTTGTAATTAATTTATTCTCTTATCAAAAAGTAATAAAGTAAGCAAAACAAATAGTGAAATTCATGCCTATAGCACCAGAAATAATGTATAGTTTCATATTGATTAACATCAGGTAGTTTTACCATTTAGATCCTGAGCTCGTTTATACATTCTCTGGAAACTTCATTCCTGTAAGATAGGATAACTTTGGTTAAAGGACGCTTTAACTGTGCACAGAAAGAGAGGGTACACAAACAGTAGGTATACGTTTCTCGTAAGTTTACTTACCCTCTTAACTATTTGAGATGTTGCTTGAAAAATAAAAATGCGTTTCTTTAATTCTCTGCGAATGCCTGTGAAGTTCTCTTCATTATTATTAATAATTTTGTATAAACGGAAAACAAAATTACAAATTAAGTTACAAATCTGCAGGATATATCCTACTGCTTGAAGATAAAAGGCATTCTTAGAGTGTGGACAGAAAACATACACTATGTGATCAAAAGTATCCGGACACCCCCACAAACATATTTTCATCTTAGGTGCTTTGTGCTGCCACCTACTGCCTGGTACTCATTATCCGCGACCTCAGTAGTCAGTAGACATCGTGAAACAGCAGATTGGGACGCTCCGTGGAACTCACGGTCTTCGAACGTGGTCAGGTGATTGAGTGTCACTTGTGTCAGAAGTCTGTACGCGAGATTTCCACACTTCTAAACATCCCTAGGTCCATTGTTTCTGATGTGATAGTGAAGTGGAAACGTGAAGGGACATGTACAGTACAAAAAAGTACAGGTCGACCTCGTCTGTTGACTGATAGAGACCGCCGACATTTGAAGAGGGTCGTAAAGAGTAATAGGCAGACATCTATCCAGACCATTACACAGGAATTTCAAACTGCATCAGGATCCACTCCAAGTACTATGACAGTTAGGCGTGAGGTGAGAAACCTTGGATTCCATGCTCGAGCGTGTGCTCATAAGCCACACATAACGTAGGAAAATGCCAAACGACGTCTCGCTTGGTGTAAGGAGCGTCAACATTACGCGATTGAACAGTGGCAAAACGTTGTGTGGAGTGGCGAATCACGGTACACAATGTGGCGATCCGATGGCAGGGTGTGGGTATGGCGAATGCCCGGTGAACGTCATCTGCCAGCGTGTGTAGTGCCAACAGTGAAATTCGGAGGTGGTGGTGTTATGTTGTGGTCGAGTTTTTCCTGTAGGGGGCTTGCACCCCTTGTTGTTTTGTGTGGCACGACCTACATTGATATTTTAAGCACCTTCTTGCTTCCCACTGTTGAAGAGCAATTCGGGGATGGCGATTGCATCTTTCAACACGATCGAGCACCTGTTCATACTGCACGGGCTGTGGCGGAGTGGTTACACGACAATAACATCTCTGTAATGGACTGGCCTGCATAGAGTCCTGACTTGAATACTATAGAATACCTTTGGGATGTTTTGGAACGCCGACTTCGTGCCAGGACTCACCGACCTACATCGATACCTCTCCTCAGTTCCGCACTCCGTGAAGAATGGGCTGCCATTCCCCAAGAAACCTGATTGAAAGTATGCCTGCGAGAGTGAACGCTGTCATCAAGGTTAAAGGTGGGCCAACACCATATCGACTTCCAGCATTACCGATGGAGGGCGCCACGAACTTGTACGTCATTTTCAACCAGGTATCCGGATACTTTTGATCCCGTGGTGTATGTTTAATTTGTTAGGAATCTAGTTAGGTTTATATTAAAAACATCAACCGTAGTTTTTATAAATCAACAATCCGTTTCTCACAAAGTACACAACGTCAGTTGCCATTATTTATTCAATACTTCTGAGAAACACGAATAGGGGGAATAAAAACTAATTCATAATAAAGGAGGATCAACAAGAGTCTGTTTAAGTGGTTTCGATGTATTGAATAATATAATACATTAAATAAGCAAATACGTTGTATTTGTAGTCATTTATGCAAGTGCCAAAGGAACTGATGCCTGTGAGATGTTTACGTATGCAAGTTTAGAATTGCGATGCTAATAAATTACTTGCATTTTCTTAGTATTTGGTAATAAATTTTGTTCCATGATATGTAAAAATTTCCGTACTGTTATCAAATTTTGGAATATGTATTGAAAATACATTTACCACGAATTACATTACCACCATAGATTTACCACGAATTACATAGAAAAATAAAATCTGTGTGTTTTTGTATTCTGGGAATTGGGTTTAAAAGTTTTGGGGGTTTTTGTCGCCCTTAACTTCAATCATCAATGTTTATGTTTGCAATTATTAAACACGATAATCGACTACCACGCAGAATGAAACGATTATCCGACTCCGACTTGCTGCTGGCAGGCTGTGCCTCAGCCTGAGTGAATTTTTGCTGGCTGAGTGAATTTTTGCTGGTGCCCAACCTCTACTGAGTTTTATTTATGGACGCTCTTTAACTACTATGGTCCTTAGCGTCTCATTCTATATTGGGCGTGAAAGACCGATACTTTTGCTCAGAGGCCTCTTTATCAGGCTTGAGGTTCTTTTACGTGCCGTAAATCTACGACACGGGACCACCGGCTTTACTTCCCTTCCGAAGGAAGTCATGCTAAGGCTTTTTACGCCCGAAAAAATTCATCGCCCTCCACCGGGTTTGAACCCGCGACCTCGGGAACTAGAGGCTAGCACGGTAGCACTAGTCCACGGAGGACGACGTGCCCAACCTCAAAAGAGTTTTACCGCAGAATGTTCATTACAAGGTAAAGGTAATTAATGATGGCGGTTTTAGTTTTAGGTTGGTGTGATAGATAGGAGGGAGCATGTAGCTCCTCGACAGCTGTCTTTTAGGATGCAGCGGCCCTTCTACACCCTGGTGGAATGGTGTTTGGAATACTCAGCTTACCGTGGCTGGGGTGAAAGGATTATTAATGTTTTATACTATCGTGAGGTTACTACCACGTAGCCATTTGAAATATTCCTGCACTAGCTGTATCAACTGGCGTTACACGAATACGTTCTGTAAGTAAGGAATTCAAAACGATTTCTGAAAAGTTTTGACTTACATCTAAAGCGTAAGCGTCCAAAGTGTTGCCTGAATTGGTCAAGTGTGTAATTTTTACATAACGGGATAGCTTTTCGAAGTTGTAAGATATCCCATATTTTTTCGCTAAGTCCCAAAGCACCGATTAGTGCCCTGATTCACAAGCAAGATGGTTTTGCCTATAAGAGGGTAGAAAATAAATAGTTAGGGCGATTTTTACTTTCTCTACTACGTATAGTAAGTAGTGAAAGTATTGTATTCCACCCAAAAATTCCATGTCGAGATTTCACCGGAATATATGTTTAGGTTCCCTGAACCCATAAAAATGCATTTTTAGAAAAAGTCCGTCTGCGTGCCTGTGAACAGCATAACTCAAAAACGAAAATTCGGAAAAGTACCAAACTTGGTATATAAGTTCAGTATCTTTTAAGGATACGACCTTCCCAACTACATTCCCATACATACATTATCAAACCTAGAACATTTTTCGAATTTTTTTTATTTTCTTAAAAATGACTAACTTTTGATTGAAATATCATATATTAAAGATATTTTCATGACAAATAAAATGTATATCTTGAATAAGCCTGTGAAGTCCTCTTCATTCGGAAGGAATGTTGTATAATCTTGTATACCTAACTAGTAAACGTTAAGCGATAAACGAAAACGTACTGCACAAAAACTGTAGATCTCTTTAAAACACAACTTATGTCAAATAACTTATTTTGTGGCATAAGCCGTCTCCGAGATATCCGTTATTAATGGGTCGAATTGTTCAATACTTTGTTATTCTTTTGAAGTCCTGTCGACATTCAGTTGTTTCTAGCGGTTGCAAGAAAGCATATGGAATTTTCAGGCCAGCATATAGCTTCCAGTTCTTAAACATTTACGAGCAAATATCGGTATTCCCTTTACATTTATAACGAAGCGTGTACAGCGACTTCTGCTATAGTTTGTCTCGATTAAACTGAAGTAGGTAGAAAAATAACATTTCGTAAAAATAGTTTTATATACCTGTTAATGAATGATAGAGGGTAGAGAAAGTAATGTGAATGTAACACATCATGTTTTTAAAAATTTCGAGGTACTATATGATTGAAAATAAGGTTTGGAAAGTTTTTCAGAAGTTGTAACGTAACTTATAACTTCTGCCAGGCCTTCTACAGAAGGAACTGAAAATACCTTACAGGTAGCTAGTGCTACTACGTCCTCCTGTTTCAGTTTTGATGGTATTATGTTAATCGAGGAAAAACTGTCTCTACTTTATTCTTGTTGAAGTCAATTTTGGAAACCATACTTCACACTGACCAGAAAACAAAATTTTGAAGAGATAGTCAATTAAAACAGAATATACAGACTGAACATTTATTAACAATGTTATCCAGGGTTACTTACCTAATCAAGAATTTAACATAGTATTTGTAGCCAACATGTTTGATATGCATTTATTTTGTAGTCTTCGAGTCCGTTATGAAACATGGTATCTTACTATGGGATGGTTCAACTAAAACGCATGACATTCTTTTGACACAAAAGAGAATCTTAAGAATTTTAAAGACATGTGATTACAGGTCTCACTGTAAACCTCTTTTTATTGAACTAGAAATTTTAACACTTTTACTCGATTAATTATTAGTACATGTGCATTGTAATATATCTGACTATTCTTTAAGAAACGATGTGCATGATCATAATACTACATATAACACAGTCCTGAAATTATCTCAATTTGAGCCCAGTAAGCCAACTAATTCTGATTTGGGCCCAAAGTGTTACAGTTTGTTGCCTCCTGTTATTAAACAAGTTTTTACACACACTATTTAAGTAGTGGGTAAAACCTCCTTTTTTATGCCTTTTATTGGATGAATGTTTAAACTTACATACCAGTGAAATATTCAGTTAAAACAATGTTGTTTCTTTGTATTAACAAAGTATTTTACTAATTGTTGACACTCTCATTGTCTGTAATGTCCATTTGACAATAAATATGAATATGAAATATAAAAAATATGAGAAGCGTAAAGTAGCTATAATCTTCATTGAGTTCTTTATAACTATACAAAGTTTATTTTCTACATATGGATTGAAAATAAGGGTAGTTTTAGGATAGCTTATCGGTTTAGAGATATTAAAATCCAAGAACACCAAGTTTTATCAAAATTATACCAAAAGTACGCCAGACTCCTTGAAAACAGATTTCGTTGAAATCAGAGAGAAATTTGATGAAGTTTATCTTATGAGCCCGATATTAATTAAATTAAAAAGATTTTAAGCCCTCCACTTAGTCCATTGTGCTGGTAGTCATTAAAATAGGTCATGTTCGCAATAAAATTCTAAAAAATATTCACCAACACACCACAAAACTATCTATGGAATATTAGTGCAGATTAATCGTATCTTTCACTGAGTGTATACTGGTAAACAACAATAAAATAGTTGATAAATCGTAAAGTTTTATTTTTCGCGCAGTTTTCAGTTTAGAAATAGCGTGACTCCTGCAGGTCTTCTTTTGTATGCTTTAAGCATTATCCGCTAAATTTTTTATGAAGCGCTCGCAAATACTGGGTACTCTCCATAATTTTCGCTTACACACAGGTTTAGCACTAAAAAAATATTGTTTATTTGACTTGTTCTGCTGTTTCCCTTCGCATATACTGTATAGATCAGCAGTTTATTGTCTCCCAATTAAGAAAAGTAAACACAACGCAACATGTGCAAGCGTTCGCGCTGCGAGATTGTTTTACGCATCTAATGTGTCAATTGTTTCAGTTTACTGTGCATGGCAGTAGCACCTGCTGATGGCGCGGAATCTCAGCAAAGTAGCGAGGGAACTTGCAAACTGTGAATAAACAGGACAATGTTTCGTGAACGTAGATTTCGCAAAAGCTTCAGATCTTGGAAGCAGGAAATTCAAGTAGAGTTGGAAAACGACTGGAAAGAGCTAAACTTTATGATATGGGTATGTTTAGGTTTATATTGTAATTAAGAAATGAGAAACATGCTAATTTTGTTATCCCATATGGAGGTTATGTGTTAAAGGTGACGTCATTGTCTCAAAATATGCTAGCAATTACATAGCACTGTTGTGGCAGAGATGAGTTAATTCCCTCAGTAGACTAGTTTTAATGCATTTTTTGGGTATTTGTCACTTACACACGTAGGGCGAGGGGAATATAAATACACGCTATAGCTGCACTTTTTGAAAGCAATGCCTCCGTGGTGTATTGAAAACTCTTAACGATATATATCAAATAAGTTTTCGGGATAACAAAGAAACAAGCGTAGCATAAACATCCATTACTTAGCCCAGAGATTTGAAAATCCCTCGGGTGGTAGCAACCCTTGTTAGTTTGTAATCTAATATGAAGATGGCAGCTCAAGCAGAGAACAGCAGGCGAGTGGCGCTACTGTGTATCGATTCCCAGAATTTCCGTTATAGCGCCTCGCAGCGAGGGAGCGTTGCACCATGTGCCCCTCATGTAGTTCCAAAATTCCTCACAAGAGGGCAAGCGCTACACTGTGTGGCCGGTATTGCGCATTTTGTATTCGCTGCATTACTTTGGCGCAAAACCCAAAATACGTGTTAATGAAAATTTCCTACTTATCCTGTTATGAAATATGTCAGTTATTACCTACTACAGCTGGCGAAATAAAAGTAGGAATTTGTTTAAGTAATCACCTAAGTATCAAACTATGTTATTTACATTCATAAAATGAACAGTAACGTATCTATGCGGTCTTTAAAGTAAGTAATGCAATGAATAATGTTGATTTATCCAGAGTAATTAACAATCGTAAGTTGTGATTATTTAGCCTGTGCCACAAATAATATTCACCCCCCTCAACATCCTCATTAGATCCAGTGAAGAAATAGTGATTTTTCTAACTTTTAGTAAAAATTCCACTGTTACGAAACAAAAAAAAGAATTTTGTGTCACACACGACTTTCTCTATCCATAATCCCTTATATGTATATTATGTTTATATAATAAATGTCTGTGCTATTCGTGTTACGTTATACACTGTACATTTTTTACTTTCTCTACTACGTAAAGTAAGTAGGGGAAGTATTGCATTCCACACAAAAATTTGATAACGAGAGTTCACCGGAAACACATGTTTTGAGGTCTCCCGAATCCAACAACAAAATTAGAAAAAGCTCTGTGTGTGTGTGTGTGTGTGTGTGTGTGTGTGTGTGTGTGTGTGTGTGTGTGTGTGTCTGTGAACAGCATAACTCAAAAACGAAAAGTCGGATAAATATCAAACTTGGTACTTGAGTTTACTATCTTCTAAGGATGAAACACGAAGATTTAAAAAAAAAATCCCCCCAACCCAGATTACCCTTTACATGAACATTTTTCGAAAATTTTGATTTTCTCAAAAGTGGCTCTAACGATTTGATTAAAATATAATATCTTGAATGTTCTGAGAATGTCCCCAAAAGTCCTCTTCTATCTGAATGGCTTTTACAAAACTGGTAAACCGTAAGGGATAAACAAAATGTTTCTACACAAAAAGTGGAGATCTCGTTAAAAGACACCCGTATGTCATATGCTTTTTTTTCCTTTCTTTTTTTTAGTAAACCATTTCCGAGATAATATTGTTTATTGTTTGAACTTTCCAATACTTATAGTTTTTCTGAAATGGGATTTTTTTATGTCCTGTTAATACAAAGAGAATGGAATGCGCCACATAGCAATCAACTCTTACAAGAGTTGACTGTCGCTTAAAGCCTATCATATTCCCCTTGCACCTACAAGAGAATTAGGAATAAGATTAACATATCGATATCTCGATTAACACAAAGTAGATGGAGATTGAGCGTTTGTAAAAATAGTTTGTACAAGAGTAGAGAAAGTCACGTGAGTGTAACACATCAGATTTTTTTACTAGAAATAATTTCATATCAAGCAATATAAGCTCTGCATGCAACCCTGAAGAAAACAAACAACAAAACAAACAAAAAGAGAATCTCATATTTTCTAAGATGCTTTATTGATGCCACATAAGTTCAACCTGGGAAAACTTAAAAGATGTAAACAACAAATATGTATTTCGAAAAGTGTTAAGGCTATAGCACAGTTACTTGACTTCGTGAATATTTCAAGGACCTGCATATTTTTCGTGCAGTAAGTTGTCTCTCTCCCCCTCTCTCTTATGATTTACCGGTTATACAACATTTACTCAGATGAGCATTTTCCAGGCTGTTTACAGAAAATTCAAGGCACATCAGTCATGTAAATATTCTAGCGTAAGATATATAATCAAACTTACTGTTATTATTTTTAAAAAAATCTGATGTGTTACACTCACATGACTTTCTCTGCTCTTGTACAAACTATTTTTACAAACGCTTATTCTCCATATGCTTCATGTTAATCGAGATGTTAATCTTATTGCTAATTTTCTTGTAGATGCAAGGGGAATTGGTAGGCTTTAAGCGATAGTCAAATATTTTAAGAGCTGGTTGCTATGTGCAGTATTCTATTCTCTTTGCATTAACAGGACAAAACAGAAAAGAATAACGAATTTGAGATAAAGTATAAGTATTGGAATATTTAAGAGAATAACAAGCAATATCTTGAAAATGGTTAACTCAACAAAAAAATGTATATTAAATAAATTGTGTATTTTAACGCGATCTACATTTTTATGTAGTAAAATTTTGTCTATCTCTTATGGTTTACCAGTTATGCAAACGTCTTTCACAATGAGGAATACTTTTGGAGACATTCCCAGAAAATTCAAGATGTACATTTTATTTGTCATGAAAGTGTCTTAAACTTATGGTATTTTAATCAAAATCGTTAGAGCCATTTTTGAGAAAATTAAAATTTTCGAAAAATGTTCCATGTAAAGGGTAATCTGGGGTGGGTGGATTTTCTTGTACACCTTTGTGCCGCATCTCTGAAAGATACTGAACCTAAATACCAAGTTTGGTAAACTGTTCGTTTCTGAGTTATGTTGTTCACAGACACACACAAGTACATGTTTCCAAAAATACTTTTTTTTGACTCAGGAAGCCTCAAAACATGTATTTCCGGTGAAATCTCGGTATCGTATTTTTGGGTTGAATACAATACTTCCCCTACTTACTATACGTAGTAGAGAAAGTAAAAATAAAACTAACGAAAATGTTTCTGTATAACGGATAGTTTGAATTAAAGGATTTTCTTGAAAATCTTAGTACGTATCTTGGAAGCTGGTCAACTTAAATTATCCTATGAGTCACATGAATACTGGCACTCACGAGCGCCTACACACATCAAACAAATAAAGTGACAGCTTTAAATGGCATCCATCTACTATCCTAACGAAACTGCACGATTAGTTTATCAAAACTTATCATATCGCCTGTCTTCAAAGAGAGCTTTACGTTTTATAAAAAATAGTAGTTCGTTGCCCGGAGTTCCACAGTTGGCTTTTGAAACTCCAGTGACGAATTAATTAATTTCATTTACACCTCCCCCAGTTCTTTTTGAAATGATTGTACAATGATTTAAAGGTTTTTACTTTCTCTACTACGTATAGTAAGTAGGGGAAGTATTGTATTCCACCCAAAAATTCGATACCGAGATTTCACCGGAAATACATGTTTTCAGACCTCCTGAATCCAAAGAAAGCATTTTTTGGAAACATGTCCGTGTGTGTGTGCGTGTGTGTGTGTGTGTCTGTGTGTGTGTGTCTGTGTCTGTGAACAGCATAACTCAAAAACGAACAGTCGGATATGCACCAAACTTGGTATTTAGGTTCAGTATCTTCCAGAGATGCGACACGAAGGTTTTCAAGAAAATCCCCCCACCCCAGACTACCCTTTACATGGAAGATTTTTCGAAAATTTTAATTTTCTCAAAAATGGCTCTAACGATTTTGATGAAAATATCATATGTTTAAGATAATGTCATGAGAAATGAAATGTATATTTTGAATTTTCTGGGAATGTCTCCAAAAGTATTCTTCATTGTGAATGACTTTTGCATAATAGGTAAACCATAAGAGATAGACAAAATTTTACTACACAAAAAATGTAGATCGCGTTAAAATACACAACTTATGTCATATACATTTCTTTTGTTGAGTGAACCGTTTTCGAGATATTGCTTGTTATTTCCTTAAATTTTACAATACTTATACTTTTTCTCAAATTCGTTATTCATATTTTTTATGTCCTGGACATGCAAAGAGAATGGAATGCGCCACATAGCAACCAGCGTTAAAATATTTGACAATCGCTTAAAACCTACCATATTCCCCTTGCATCTACAAGAAAATTATCAATAAGATTGACATCTCGATATCTCGATTAACATGAAGCATATGGAGATTAAGCGTTTGTGAAAATAGTTTGTACAAGAGTAGAGAAAGTCATGTGAGTGTAACACATCAGATTTTTTTTATAATGAATCCTCCCCTTTACCCCTTATAATTGCAATTTCGTACAGTAATGGATGAAAACAATATTCACGCAAAAGGATGTGAATCATCGGCGGAATGTCTGACTCCCTTAACCTCTCCCGACAGTCTTCCAAGTTCTGGAAATGATGCATAGCCCATATGTATCCTTTGGCGGTGAAAGAATACTCGATCGGAATTGTTGAGTAATTTACTTTCTCTACCATGTACAGAAGGTATTGGATTGCACCTACAAAGTTGTGCCGAGATTTCACCAGAAATACATGTTTTGAGGCCCTCTGAATCCAAATATTTTTTTTTAAAAAGTCCGTGTTTATGTTTGCGCCTTTGAACAGCATAACTCAAAAACGAAAAGCCCGACAAATATTAAACTTGGTATTTAAGTTCAGTATTTTCCAAGGATGCGACACAAAGATTTTCAAGAAAATTCCCCAACCGCAACTACCCTTTACATGGAACATTTGTCGAAAATTTTTATCTTCTAAAAAATGGCTCCAACGATTTTGATTAAAATTTCATACATTAGACGTATTTGCATGGCAAACTGCATATCTGAATTATCTGGGAATAGCCTGTAAAGTCCTCTTCATTTCGAAGGAATTTTGCATAATCTTGTTAAGCGAAAGACGAAAACGTACTACACAAGAAATGTGGATCTGCTTAAAACACACAATTTAATACAAATAAGCTTTTTTGTGGCATAAGCCATATCTGAGATATTCTTATTAATGGTTCGAATTGTCCATTACTTCATCTATCTCTTAAAAGCCTGACAACATTCAGTTGTTTCTCGTGATTGCATGGAAGCATGATGCAATTTTAAGGCCAGTGTATAGCGTCCAGTTCTTAAACATTTGACTATTATCGCTGTTCTCTTTGTATCTATAACGAAATGTGTAACGTAGCTGTTTCTGCAAAGGTTTATTTGGATTAAAATATAGTAGAAAAATAATCTTTAGTAAGGACAGTTTGTATACACCTAATAAAGATAGAAGCTAGAGAAAGTCATGCTAACATATCACATTAGATATTTCTTTAGATAATCATAGTAGGTTAAATTTAAAGCTTTATACACTCTTTTTGGTTCCATTGCTATTTAATAACATAAAAGCTAAACAAATTTCTCTTAATGCAAAAACTCTTAACATATAAGATTCCACACTCCCAGGACACCAAGTTAACGCTTTAAAAAAGACACATTGTCTACGACCATGGAGAAAAATAATTTCTGTTAATATAAAATATAGGTTCACTGATTTGTAATGTCAGCAGTTTCCTCCCTTTATACAATAATTTAGCATGTGCTGCCAGAAAACACGTACTTGATTACAACTTAATTACAAAGGAAATAAAGCAAAACTCTTTTACAAGAGGTTTATCTGAAGTTTTTGGCATCCAGAAACTTCAGTGCATTAGCAATAGAATAAAGGTCATTTAGAGATTTTGACACTGTTTCATTACATGCATATACGCAGTATTTGATAAATTGCAATTGAAGAAACAAATATAACAGAGATCGATTGTCACTTTTTACTTTCTCTACTACGTATAGTAAGTAGGGGAAGTATAGTATTCCACCCAAAAATTCGATACCGAGATTTCACCGGAAATATATGTTTTGAGACCCCTGAACCCCGAAAAAAGCATTTTCGGAAACATGTCCGTGTGTGTGTGTGTGTGTGTGTGTGTGTGTGTGTGTGTGTGTGTGTGTCTGTGTGTGTCTGTGAACAGCATATCTCAGAAACGAACAGTCGGATAAACACCAAACTTGGTATTTAGGTTCAGTATCTTCCAGAGATGCGACACGAAGGTTTTCAAGACAATCCCCCCACCCCAGATTACCCTTTACATGGAACATTTTTCGAAAATTTTAATTTTCTCAAAAATGGCTCTAACGATTTTGATTAAAATATCATATGTTTAAGATATTTTTATGACAAATAAAATGTATATCTTGAATTTTCTGGGAATGTCTCCAAAAGTATTCTTCATACTGAACGACTTTTGCATAACTGGTAAACCATAAGAGATAGACAAAATTTTACTACACAAAATATGTAGATCGCGTTAAAATACACAATTTATGTCATATACATTTTTGTTGTTGAGTGAATCATTTTCGAGGTATTGCTTGTTATTCCCTTAAATTTTCCAATACTTATACTTTTTCTCAAATTCGTTATTCTTTTTTTTTTTGTCCTGGTAATGCAAAGAGTATGGAATACTCCACATAGCAAACAGATCTTAAAAGATTTGACTATCGCTTAAAGCCTACCAATTCCCCTTGCATCTACAAGAAAATTAGCAATAAGATTAACATCTCGATATCTCGATTAACATGAAGCATATGGAGAATAAAATAGTTTGTACAAGATAGAGAAAGTCATGTGAGTGTTACACATCAGATTTTTAAACTCTGTCATCTGTTTGCTGAAGTGTTACATCATGGCCATATATTCCTTGCAATAAAATCTGGCGACCTTTTGTTTTATACTCTGCGGAGTATTTGTACTCTGTATAGTACAATAATTATTGTTTACTCCATAGCATTCTCAGATAAAGTCAAGGCCTTCTTCGCAAGCATATTCTTTTGTAACTCCAATGTGTTCGAATCCAAGAACAAAGGCTTGTAAATTCTTTTTAATCTTTTAGTAATTAATCAAATGAAATCAGGTGATTTATAGCCCATGTCCATCAGAACGAACTGCACTTTTCAATGGGAAAGAATTATCAAAATCGGTTGAATAGTTTTTGAGATCATCGTACATCACACACACACACACACACACACACACACACACACACACACACTTTTCTCTCCTTATAATATTAGATAAGTAAATATTAACTTTTGTTCCCTGGAAACGATGAATAGACTGAACTGCAATTCTTACTCCTTACGCACTAATCCTAGAATTTCGTGTAATTGGTCATATAAAGTTTTCTAGATTTTTCAGAAAATATAGTCAAAGTTGTATACTCGATCGCTTCTATGACTGCAGCTGGTAACTGTCAAATTTACCTTCTGCCCTCATTTTCAATTTTTGAAGCGAGAAAGGGACATCTAAAATGCAGACTACAACAGCAATGTTTATTGATTCCTCTTCTTATCACGAAACAATACCACAATCATATAAATGAAAGTATTAAATAGGCTTTGGTCGAGTCGGATACACTGCAACTTATAGGTTATATAGGTATAGGTCATACAATGGAGGAAGACACTTCGCACTGCGACCTATTGTAGCTACCACCAACCAGAAGGAACGGATAAAGTGAAGAAGCCACAAGATTCTGCAGGCCACAAAGACGCGCGGAGGTCTTAACGGTTTCAGTCTCGAGAGCCCGTCCCACTGCTGGAGCTGCCTAGAGAGGGCGATAAACGATCTGTCGACCAAGCAATACCACAGTGTCCATGAAGAGCACTCTTTCCATTGAGTATGCATCCGCGCCATCTGTCCGGCACCCGCCATACGCCACAAAAACCAGAAACACATCTGAAAGATAAAAATGATACAGAATGAGAGGGAAATTATGGAAAGGAAATCATGGTAGATGAGAAACCACCCCAGAATTCGCCTACCGACCAGGGAAAACGACGAAAACCCAGTGTAGACGGTTGACTGAAATCGAACCCGGGACCTCCCAAATGTATGTAATAAAATTATTTCTTGAATATACCAATCTTAGATAAAATATTGTAGAAAACACATTGCAGAATTAGATTTAGGAACTAATTATCTAAATACCTATTTTAGCTTCCAGGTAAGCTCATTCACCAGGCAGAAGGTTTTAGTAAGTAATCAGAGCAGTCGTGTTACCCACACGGACCCAACAGACAGTTTCGTTGCGAAGGTCCCATTTGTTCCAAGTATGTATACACAAGCGGAGAACTGTTACAATATGTCTAAAGTAGAGTTCATACACTATAAATCTGATGTGTTACACTCACGTAACTTTCTCTACTCTTGTACAAACTATTTTTACAAACGCTTATTCTCCATATACTTCATGTTAATCGAGATGTTAATCTGATTGCTAATTTCCATGTAGATGCAAGGGAAATTGGTAGGCTTTAAGCTATAGTCAAATATTTTAAGAGCTGGTTGCTATGTGGAGTATTCCATTCTCTTTGCATTACCAGGACAAAAAAAATGAATAACGAATTCCCATTTGAAAAAAAGTATACGTATTGCAAAATTTAAGGGAATAACAAACAATATCTCGAAAATGGTTCACTCAACAACAAAAAGGTATATGACATAACTTGTGTATTTTAACGCGGTCTACATTTTTTGTGTAGTAAAATTTTGTTTATCTCTTATAGTTTACCAGTTATGCAAACGTCGGTCACAATGAAGAATACTTTTGGAGACATTCTCAGAAAATTCGAGATATACATTTTATGAAAATATCTTAAACACATGATATTTTAATCAAAATCGTTAGAGCCATTTTTGAGAAAATTAAAATTTTCGAAAAATGTTCCATGTAAAGGATAATCTGGGGTGGGGATTTTCTTGAAAACCTTCGTGTCGCATCTGGAAGATACTGAACCTAATACCAAGTTTGGTGTTTATCCAACTGTTCGTTTCTGAGTTATGCTGTTCACAGACACACAGACACACACACGGACATGTTTCCAAAAATGCTTCAGGGGCCTCAAAACATATATTTCCGGTGAAATCTCGGTATCGAATTTTTGGGTGGAAATCAATACTTTCCTACTTACTATACGTAGCAGAGAAAGTAAAAATAGCATTAAAATAAGCATCGTTTGTAGCAGAATTTAACATGGAACACTTCACTACAAATGGCGAAACATTCAGATGTGACATTAGAGCTTAAAGTACATTTAAAATATGTTTAAAACCTGTAATTCAATGAAACGCAAGGAACATGCGATATTAGAAAGGAACAATGAGGAAAGTGGACTTTCAACCTCCTCAGCTCCAAACTATGGATCAGAATTTTTCGAGGATCTGTGCCATACGCTAATAAGAGCAGATATTTGTTTTTAAAATGTACAGTTTTCGTTGCAGATTTATATATATTAATGCCTTAATTAAATCATGAGGTAACTTTATTGAACAGTATCAATAATTAAACATAGCTATTGCTTTCTTCCCTTCTAATATTCGTCATTCTGCACCACCTGCGCTCGATGTAGGGAGCCTGAAAGCTATACATCATGTTTGTTTACAGAGAACACTGCAAGGTCACCTTCTCTCGCCACCAACCCTCGGTTTACTTACTAAAACCCCTCTGCCTGCTAATAACATACTTTAATACTCTTAATTCAACCGAAATTGAAAATTACCAGAAAATTCTCGGTTACATTTTTATTATGTGTTTAGATTGTGTATACGTTGAAAAAGATTCCTATGACAAATGCTCCTTAATCTCGCACATTAAATTTCCATTGCATGAGTGAGTGCGTAAATGATTCCCCTCTCCATATACATATACACTCCGCATAATTACTCTCTGTAGCTATTTTAAGCAAGTTTGAAATGTGTCGGGAGTATATAGCGGATTATATACTGTTTCATACATACGGACAAACATACAAAGCAACGCCAATGTGTACTTTGAAGTAGTGAACACGCCTAAAACATGTAAAAATTTAAGCTTCAGCTGAATTTATCCAGGATTTCAAGTTATTTCTGTATTTCCCTTTATCCATCGTACTTCAGTAAGTTCAAAGCGCTCTCAAGGTTAGGTAACACCTGTGTCTTTTGTTCAACCAAAAGGTAAACAAACCAAGCTTTAGCCTCCTGGAGAACAGATTTGTGCTGCATTTTGTTTCGGATAACAAGCGTGCGTCCCCAATGTTAAAATCGTAATGCATTAACTTTTATGGCCTACCATAAAAGTACCGTGCCCGTTTCCGAATGTTGAAGGATTTATTTGTGAAGCCTCCGTCCGTCATAAATACCGTCCGTCATGTGGTTTGGTGACTGGCATTTGGTGAGCAGATGTTATTTACCCGTCTAGTTCTCAGACTTCCGGTACAATTCAAAATGTTCCATTATACTCGTAAAATATTTTAGACTAAAAGAAGTGTGTAGTATAGCAATCCTACCACCTTCTTTAACCTTTGCAGATTAACACTCTTATTTTCCATTTGCGCTAATTACTATGAACATCTTCATAGCTAGAAAGGTTCTCATATTAATAACATAGATGTTGTTATTTGCAGGATACGGACTAAAGTAAACCGTTTTATATCACAGTCGTACTCTGGTCTAGAGGTACCATGCTAGCCTCCAGTTCCCGAGGTCTCAGATTCAAACTCGGCGGAGGGCGATGGGTTTTTTGGACGGAAAGTAAAGCCCGTGGTCCCGTGTCAGAGATTTACGGCACGTAGAAGAACCTTAAGCCTGATAAAGAGACCTCTGAGCAAACTTTCTGGTCTTATAGAATGGGACGCTGAGAACCATAGTACGAGGGCTGTCCCAGAAATCCCCTACCTAACAAAGAAAACAAACATTTTGGGAAAAAAATCTTTGTTTCTCTACATAGTCTCCTTTTAGCTCTATACACTTTACCCAGCGATGTTCAATAGCTTCGATACTGTTTATACTGAGAAATGTCAAGTTCTGCAAAATAGCCATCAACTGCAAACTCCACCTCTTCATTGTTGTCAAATCTTTTACCACCAAGCCATTTCTTCAACTTAGGAAACAGAAAATAATCAGAGGGGGCTAAGTCTGGCGAATAGGCTGCATGATGCAGTAATTTGAACTTTAACTCATTGATTTTGGCCATGCCGATAGTGGATGTATGAACTGGTGTATTGTCTTGATAAAAGATAACTTTCTTTTTTGCTAAATGCGCCGTTTTGGATTGAGTTCATCATTCAAACGCTGCAATAAGTTTGCATAATACTCGCCATTGATTGCTTTTCCTTTTTGAAGATAATCAATGAAAATTATCCCATGCGCATCCCAAAAAACTGGCGCCATGACCTTGCCTGCAGATGGAACTGTCTTCGCCTTCATTGGAGCCGATTCTCCCATTTCAATCCACTGTTTTGACTGTTCCTTCGTCTCAGGTGTGAAGTGATGGACCCATTTTTCATCCATGATTATGAATGGCGCAAAAACTTGGCTTTATTGCAGCGAAACATCGCCAAACACTCGACTGAAACATCCTCACGGCGCTGCTTTTGTTCCACTGTGAGTAAACGCGGCACCCATCTTACGCACAGCTTTCTCATCTCTAAATATTCAGTTAGTGTGCGATGTACAACACTTTTTGAAATGCTTACCAATTTTGCTAGCTCATGCACTTTCAGTCGACGGTTATTCAATACCATTTTGTGGATTTTCTGCACAATTTCTGACGTGGTCACCTCATTGGATCGACCACTGCGATGTTCGTCTTGGCAGCTCCTACGGCCTCGCTTAAACTCTGTCACTCAATATTTTACTGTTGTAAACGAAGCAGCAGACTTCCCCAGAATAGAATCTAGCTCAGCTTTAATATTAGTTGGACTAAGACCTTTCAAATGAAAGTGTTGTATCATATAACGATGACCAGTTTTATCCAGGTTTACAAATTCACTAACGACGTAGTATCATCAAACTTCAGCTTTATAAGGATGGTACGTTCCACTATAGTTATTTGTTTGAAACAAAAGCCACTATATATACTCAGGTCGGGTACTTCTGGGACTGCCCTCGTAGTTAAAGAGCGTCCATAAATAAAACTCAATTTCGTTTTATATCACGAATCGATCTTGCTTTGTCATGATCTCGAACTCGCGCCAAAAAGAATATCCGAGTTATTATAATTATTCAAATAGGTAACTTTGTGCCGATACGGGTGGTTGAGATCGTTAAGGCTTGGACTTATGAACAGGAGGTCCGTGGTTTAAATCTCAGTAGAACCGTCCTCTCTGACAGGTTTTTTCTTTTCTCCAGATTTCCCTCAGTCCTTATAAATGGCAAATGCGGGGAGGTATCCTTAACTTAGGCTTGGAACGTTTCCTTCTCAATTTACCGTTTCATTTCCGTATCATCAGCGTTCACCGACTGTGGAGCCAGGCGGTGTAGTAAAAACGGGTATTAAACACCACCAAAAATAAAACATAACTTTGTATGCTTAATGTCTTCAATAAATTATCTTTATAAAAACTCGTTCCTCTATCTACTCCATGTTAAGCGAGATAAATGTTTCAGAAATAGTTTCATTGCCCGTTTGACTGTACCTACATATACACAAGGGAGATAGAGGAGGCCGAAGCAAAAGTCAAATCTTTAAAAAGCGGGTCGATATATTCTGGCTTGGAAATTCCGTTCTCTTTGATGACAAAACGAGAAACAAAATAATGTGACTAAGCCTTCAAAAATCATAAAGTGCTGGAAACTCAAACCAAACAACATACATCTCGGAAATGTTAAGTCATAAAACATTTCACATAAATTGTGTGTTCTAACGAGATCTACATTTTTTGTAGTAGCTTTGGTAGCTTTTGTCTATTTCTTTTGGTTATACAAAATTATACAATATACAATTCAAATAAAGAGAACTTAACAGCTTTTTCCGGAGAAAATTCCAGATATATGCTTTGTCATACATGCAAATATCTTAAACGTATGTTACTCAAAATCGTTAGAGCCGTTTTTAATAAATACAAAATGACATTCATTTTTAGAGTATTTTGGAGTGGGAGATTACCTTAAAAATCTGTGTGTCGTATATTCGGGAGACACCGAACTAAATACTAAGTTTGTATTTATCCGACATTTCTTTCTTTCTTTTTTGTTATGCTACTCACACAAACACGCACATAAACGCGCGCGCGCACACATACAGAGAGCAAAACAGGCATGAGCGCGCGGACGTTTTGTCAAAAATGCTCTTTAGTGGGCCAGGGGCTCAAAACGTACATTTCCGGTAAAACATGTACATTGAACTTTTAGGTGAAATACAATACTTCCTCTACTTATTGTAGGTAATAAAGTATCAAGAAGCAGAGAAAGCTCATTTTCAAATATATCATGGTGCACCAAAGAGGATTCAGCCGAAATCCCATAAAAACATGTTTAGTTTGTCCCCATAATCTTCATAATAATAAATATTATGGGTATTTAGGAAATTATTAAATACACAAAAACAGTTATTGAATGTAAATTCTATAGTTCAATCAACTCTACATTTTACCTATGTAAGTGTTTGTTTATCGTTCATCTTTTCGTAGAATATAATATTCAGTGCAAATGAAGACGAATTTACGGGCCATTTAAGCAAAATTTGAATAAAAGGGTTTATTTAATGTCAGTATCTGATTCTTATGATAAATTTATTCTAAATCGTCCTAGAAAGACTTTTAAGGAAAATAAAACATAACTAAAATCCCTCCATTCAAAGTGTTCTTAGTTTGGGAGGGAGTGGAGAGTTTTACGAAACTGACTTTGCTTTCTTAACAGATACATGACTTAAATGAGAAGCATATCATGCATTTTTTAAAACTTTCTATGCTATAACTAGGGCGGATGAGAAAAAAATTGTACCCAAAAATTTGAAATTGAAATTTAACCAGAATAATGATTTGCAGGACCCATGAACACCACAAAAAAGTATTTTTGAAAATATCTCTTGTACGTGTGTCTTTTTTATTTCTTGTTTTGTACATGGAAGCGCTTACGTTTTACTTTATTTACTCAAAAATGACTAACGTTTTTGGTTAAATGTAATATTTCTGAGATAGTGATATAAATAAAAACAACCCGTTTAGGTTGTTTTGATTAAAAAATGCACAACACTTCTGTTTGTTTTTTGTTTTTTTTTCAATGGTTCGGATATGACTCATGTTATGGAGACCGTATTTTAAAGGGAA
Organism: Deroplatys truncata; assembly: GCA_030765065.1. Taxonomy (NCBI): domain Eukaryota; kingdom Metazoa; phylum Arthropoda; class Insecta; order Mantodea; family Mantidae; genus Deroplatys; species Deroplatys truncata. Next base: position 124,212,083 of record CM060980.1, on the reverse strand, counting down.
GCTTTGTTTAAATTACTCTGCATGACAAACTTTTTTGAGCATTTTTCTCACGCTCGATTTACTTGCTGTTTTCCTGTATGTGTTCAAAAATTAATCTTCTCCGAAAAAAATTGATGTAGTGATCCGAAAATTCTTCCCACTACTTTAAAAGCCGTGTAATAAAATGCCCGCCTGGAACTTTGATATTGATTTGGTTTATAAAAATAATGTGTATAATTATGCATCATTTTTAATTCTTTTCCTTTTTAAGGAGAAAATTCATTAAAAAGGGCTTCTAAGAAAAGCTGAATTGGATAATTAGATATTTACGTAAGGAAGTGCATCTTATTTTAATTAATCACATCGATATAAACTAATATCTCAAAAATGTGGTTACACTTTTAAGTGAAACTTTGTAACATACTCCCTTAATTGCTAATATTTCTGTAAAAATTAAGTTTCTAGTTTCAGAACTTTAGAAAATTAACAGCCATTACTTAATATTTATGTTAGCTGCGAGACCATGAAAAAAATCTGGTATGTTACACTCACATGACTTTCTCAACTATTGTACAAACCACTTTCATAAACGCTCATTCTCCATCTGCGTCATATTAATCGATATAAAAATTTGCAAAAACTATAGTATTGCTTATTTTCTTATAGGTGCAAGGGGAATATGGTAGGCTTTAAGCTATAGTCAAATCTTTTAAGAGCTGGTTGCTATGTGGTGCATTTCATTCTCGTGTCCGGGACATTAAAAATAATAATAATAATAATAATAATAATAATAATAACGAATTCCCATTTGAGAAAAAGTATAAGTATTGGAAGATTCAAACAAATAACAAGAATTATCTCGAAAATGGTTCACTCCACACAAAAACAAAATGCATATGACATAAATTGTGTGTTTTAACGAGATCTACATTTTTGTGTCTATATCTTACGGTTTACCAGTTATGGAAAAGCCATTCAGAAAGAAGAGGACTTTTGGGGACATTCCCAGAAAATTCAAGATATACATTTTATTTGACATGAAAATATCTTAAATATATGATATTTTAATCAAAATCGTTAGAGCCATTTTTGAGAAAATAAAAATTTTAAAAAAAATTTCCATGTAAAGGGTAGTCTGGGGTGGAGGATTTTCTTGAAAATCTTCGTGTCATCTTTGAAAGATACTGAACCTAAATACGAAGTTTGGTATTTGTCTGATTTTTCACTTTTGAATTAATGCTGTTTACAGACACACAGACATACACACGGATCTTTTAGTAAAAGTGCTTCTTTTGTTTTCAGGAGGCCTCAAAACGTGTATTTCCGGTGAAATCTCGGTATCGAATTTTTGGATGGAATGCAATACTTTTCCTACTTACTATACGTAGCAGAGAAAGTAAAAAGACGTTCGCATTTCATAATCCAGTGCTTAAAATTAAGCTTATTGCTGTAATAATGCAACAAAAAGGATATAAACTTGTGTTTTAATGAGGTTTATTTTTATTTTATCTACCTTTTATAGTTTATTATCTACCTGTAAAACGGCTTAAGGAAAGATTAAATGGTCCATGTTACCAATGGTATATTTACTAAGTAGGTACATTACCCACTTGGTATGTAACTAAATCATATCACAACGAAATTTTGCGGGTCATCTCCTTAGTGCGGTGATAGCGTAGTTGCATACCAAGCGGGAGACCCGGGTTCGATTCCCGGTACCGGCGTGGGGATTTTCTCCCGTTGGGAGACCTGGCCCGGGGTGCACTCAGCCTCGTTAAGTCCCAGAGGAGCTACTTGATTGAAAACTAGCTGCTTCAGGTTAAGAAGGCCGCATATACCGACGGGAAGGAACCCGGGACGCTTACCACGTCCCTCCCTATAGTACTGCAACCCACTCAGGACGCCTGTTGTGGGAGAGGTGGGGGACGCAGCGGCCGGGAGGCAGGCCTCGGTCCGGCACCGGACTGTTGCGTCACGGAGTTTAATTTTATTTACTTTAGCCGAGATGGCTTAGGCGGCAATGATTGTGCCTTGCATTCGGGAGGATCTGGGTTCAGATTCCTTAGGAATCTTTTTCCTCGGTTGCTGGTTTGGTGATTTACTTCCGCGATTTTTTCTCTGTTCCGTTTCTTCAATTCATTTCCTTCTTCATTATCTCTTGTCGGGACGATCACCCATACTGGGTTCTCAACAGGCGTCTGACTCTAAACAAACCCTTGGAGATTTAAGTCCTTAACAGAGGAAAAAGCAGGAAGAAATATAAACTCCTAAAACTTGCTTTTATAATTATGTTACGTTAACTTTTTAGAATTAATACGAGAACATCTCAACCACTGTATGCCAAGAATATATGTAAACAATTTCCCAGCTCTAGCATGAAAGGTTCCTGAGAAAATGAGCAATTGTTTGAAAAATATATGTATTACACCTAAACAGTAACTGCAGATAGTTGACAGAAACTTAAAAGATAAATAAATAATTACAAGTTTCAAGAATAGAATAAACCCAAACTTACGTTATACACAAAATGTTGTGCACTTCTAAAATAGCTCATTTCTAACATAAACCTTTTGTACTGATCAAATTCTAAATATTAACCCGACATAATTACATAAAAATGCAATTTACTACTTTATGTCCCTCATAAAACATCTTACCGAAAGTATAATATATGTATTGTTATTGCAGCTATCTCACAGGACTTTTTAATTAAGGGACCCTGCGAGTGAATTTTCAAATTTCCATATTATTGTATGGATATTTATGAAATTTTACTGTGTATCTATTGCTGTTAGATTAATGTGAACACCAAATTTCATTCAAGTTGGATAAATACTTTGGTAGTTATTAATTATTTCATAAATTTTATTGCGTAAATGTATCGCATAATCAAAATTAACCACGCGCATTAAAAGTTCAGAAAATTGGTTGACATTTTTGGAATTGAAGCTTTGAATCAGTTACAAAAATGTATAATTTGAAAGTTCAATAAATTTTGATGAGTGAATTATGATAATTTTTTTAATACTTTAGAAATTTGAATCCCTAAAATTCTCCATTTTTCATAAAAAATATATTTTAACAAAATATTATTAGTGTTAGGCATATCTTTGCCACATATAATTTTACAATGGATACTTCTGCAGCTTCTGAGAAATTTTAGCTGTTTTTAAGCAAAACCTCTTGCGCGAAGTTCATTTTAAATTTGTGAAAATGAAGTTTTGAGAAAAACACTGATTTATAAAATATTATGCTGGGAAACAGTGAACTGTATGCTTTGCAAATCAGAACTCTCCTATTTATAATCATGTGTGTTTGTAGTTCCCTTTATGTCCTTTTTCTGTACTTTTTCCCTTTTTGCCACCTGCAGATCCTTTCCTGTCTGTAGCAGCAAACCTCCTCCCCTCGTAGTGTCGAGTTGTATCAAGGTGTGACTGATCTTTAAGGGACACTGGGACTGAATTTTCTAACTTGTTTGAAAGCTATTTACTGAAAACTTGGTACATTGAATTAATTGGTAAATAGAGAAATTACTGTGCAAAAGATCAAAGCTCTAGCTCAAATAGTTTCTCACATAATACAATTGAATGCTTTTCATTAGCAAACAAAAACTTTTCAAACTACCATGCACATTCACATTTGTCAGAGAAGTATGATAGTGGCATTTTCCTATACATTAGTACAATGAAAATCTAAGCATTTTATTAAAGTTGATGTTATTATTAGTATAGAAATAAAATGTTCTTTTTATGAACTTGCTGTCAACATTTTCCTTGATTTTTAGTATAACTTTTTTGTGAGCCAATGAGTAAAGCAATCATAAAAATGCATCCTTAAATCTTTATGTACTACATTTGAGAATATTTGTGCAAATTTACATACAAATCAGAGCAAAACTGAAATGCAACTCCCAGTGTCCCTTAAAATCATTAGGGTAATAAAAACAAATTAATAAAAAATAGGGAAAATCATTGTGTTGGAAGAAATATCCTGAAAAGCTTCTCCTTTTATCCTTGGAAGATCCCTGATATAAGCACCAAATTTGGCATATTGTTACATGCTGGATAGATGGCCTAAAAGTTCACATGCAAACCAAATTAATTTGTAGTACCCAGCACGTACATTGAGGGGACCTATACTTACTTGGCTACGGAAGACCGAAACGTGGTGTGGAGGTTAAGAGGAAGGCGTGGGTTTTTCACTGTACAAAATTCATAACACAAATCTACTCACACATTCCTATATTTATTTCCCAACCGTTTGGTGTTCCTACATTATTAAAAATGGAAGGTGGGAGGAGATGTCCACCGATCCAAAGCCCGGCATACACACGCGGTCCGTTTCTCACGGAAGCCTAACTGAGACAGACGCTATATCCCCCACTATTAGTGTCTGGTAATAACAATGTAGAACAATAATGTAACCCCCAAAATTATTAATACGCACAATATGTTCTGGATTTCGTTTTTAGGTTAAGCTAATAACACTCACACAGATATGTTTTAATAACACCTTTTTCTCTCAAGGGGTCTCAAACGTGCTCCTTTGAAATCCCGTTTGGATCCAATGCAAAATTCCTTCCTCCGTTGTAGAACTTAAAATGAGAGCAGAAATGGGCGAAAATGAGTCAACATTGAATTGAAAGAAGCTCTGCGAATACTAACTTCTACTGCAATGGCTTCGAAACGCTTAAAATCCTGGATGAGGGGAACTGATTTATCGGCGCTGTCTACAAAACGCCGGTTCGCATGAAAAGTTTTGTGATAGCGTTTATTTATTGTGGGGGCAGATTTTGTATCGCTATGACAACGAACGCATCGTTCACTCTTTTGTTTCCAGTGCACTTGTCCGATAATTGATGGCTTGTTTACGTGAGAGCTTTATTGAGAGAGCAATTAATGGGGATGTCCCAGAACCTAAAAAAATAAATGACACTCTATGAGGAATTATCAGCAATTCCTGCAACTAATGGCTGCTTTTATGTTTACAAACTCTTCCTGTGCTGTCAACACAGATAATGAGTGCTACGCTTTTTAGTAGAATAGCTACCGAATGTTAGTCCGTAGTTAGATGTGTTTGCTAAGTTGCCTCTATTATGTGAAACATCAACGTGGCGTTTACATTTCGATACAGAATGTTTGTGTGGGAATAACCTCCAGTAAATACTACACTACTTTTTTCCCACCAAGCCTTGCCCAGGACCAGAGCCTGCCATCGCCCAGGTGGCAAATCTTAAAACATGAACAAGATATGTGAAAATATGACGAAATTACGCATCTAGCTTAAAATCTAGCGATAAGTGGACATTTTTTGTTGTGAAATTCATGACAAATGAAGCGCCAGAATGATTTGAATGCGACCCCCATAGATGATCATGTCAATTCCGTGCGCGTCAGTTCAACAATTAGCATCACGTTTATAAATAGGAGTGTTTCTAGGCACTAGCTTTAGTTTATTTGCTTACATTTGTGACTTATGAACTTCTCAAGTCAGCGCCCTAGTGGTGTCCTGAATGTCAGCGTTTGTGCGTCCAGTCACTTCTTGTAGTGTTAGCTTAAAAAAATTAATTGAGTTTTATTTATGGACGCTCTTTAACTACTGTGGTCCTTAGCGTCCCATTCTACAGGGTGATTTATGAAGAACTGACACATTTCTTTCTTTAATTATTCCGTTCGAAATTCACTCAATGCCCCAATTTTAGCATAAAATTAAGCAGAATGTACTGGAGCTTCGATTGCCTGTCACTGGATGCGTAAATATTGATGTTTTATTCGTCATTGTTAGTTTTATTGTTGGCAACTGTTTTTGATTTGTTCTAGTCAACGTGAAAATGGAGTACACACTAAATGAACGACACTTCTTTGTAAAGCAATGCTCCAATTACGAATTCAATTACAGCTACTCAAAGGGCATACCAGAGAGAATTTGGCGTTCGGTATCCTCCCCAAAGAAACACAATACTGGACTGGTAAACAAACTGGAAACAACTGTATCTCTGATGAGTGAAAAAGGCAAAACTCGTTCATCTATGCTTACCACGGTTGTTGTTCACGTAAGAGCACGACTGGATCAGTCACCCAAAAAATCATTAAGACGTATATCGCAGGAGATAGGTACAGCTACTCAATGAGTCGGAGAACTGTGAAAAGTGCAGGCCTAAAGCCGTATAGGTTGTATACGGTTGTCCATCAGTTACAGGAAGCAGATAAAGATAGTCGACTGAATTATTGTCGTTGGTTTCAGGCGTTCATTGTGCAAAATCGTACCATATTGTCCATCACATGGTTCACAGATGAAGCATGGTTCCATTTATCCGGCTCTGTGAACTCAAATAATTCACGCCATTGGGACAGCGAAAATCCACATGTTATTAATGAAGCACCTATGCACCCGGTTAAAATCGGAGTTTGGTGCGCAATATCCGCACAGAGAATAGTGGGACCAATTTTTATTAAAACAATATGAACATCCAGAGTATCGACGATTTTCATGGAGTTTGCTGAGCAACTAGACGATGTAGAGCTGAGTCAAGGATGTTTTCAGCAGGACAGCGCTACATGCCATACATCAAATGAATTGGCACTGATTGCAATTTTCTTTGACGACCGGATAATTTCCAAGAACCTAAGGCCACATAGATCTCCGGATTTGACATCGCCAGACTTCTTTCTATGGGATTACTTAAAAGATAGGGTTTATGTCACACGTCCCCAGACATTGGACGATCTGAAGCACAACATTCCACAGGAGATTCAAGCTATTGACAACAGTCCTCCCACGAGTAGTCAGTAACATGGAACGACGTGTTGAGTTGTGCCTTATGGAGGATGGAGGACGTTTCAACGTTTGCTATAGAGGTAAATAATCTCCCAAAATTCCTCTGCATTTCAGGTACAATAAGTTGTTGCTAGCATAACTCGTTTCGAAACAATTAAAGAAATAAATGTGTCAGTTCTTCATAAATCACCCTGTATTTTGGGCGTGAAAGATCGAATATTTTGCTCAGTGGCCTCTTTATCAGGCTTGAGATTCTTTTACGTGCCGTTAATCTACGACACATGACCATCGGCTTCATTCCCCTTCCGAAGGAAGGATTTTTACGCTCGAAAAAAAAAATCCATCGCGCTCCACTGGGTTTAAACGTGCGATCTCGGGAAGTGACTAGATCCGTAGATGCACGCTAGGAAGGACGTGTTCCCTAACGATTCCAGTACCTACTTTCTCTACCTAGAATGCGTAAAAGCTAGATAAACCAATTAATTCATATAACGAGCTGTTACCCTTATTACTTTAAATAATAAAAATAATCAGTACATAATTTTAGGTTTTTAATTAATTGTTTATGTAATGAAAATTTCCGAGTACTAAATTCCGGCTGTAGGAAATACAATAAGAATAGATGAGGTTTTAAACTGAATTCAACGCCGTGACATGTTAGCGCTATATTACAATATACAGATAGAAGTTGTTTATTATTATTATTATTATTATTATTATTATTATTATTATTATTATTACTCTATTTATTTTACGTCGCTTCAACTTCTTGGTCCCATCTAAACGGATCTGTTAGTGGATAACTCTTAGAACGATATGTGATGGACAGTTAGCCTTCTAGGTCTCATCCCTGTAACCACCCGCTCCGTCACGTGTCACAGAGACCCTAGCGCATAGCTACCGGATCTTCTACTTCGTGCCGTGTAGACGGCACTAGGATGCCATCCAGCCCAACCGCCGCTGCCATATAAAGGCGAACAGTTAGCCTTCTAGGTCTCATCCCTGTAACCACCTGCTCCGTGCCGTGCAAATGGCATCAGGGTGCCGTCGAGTCTAACCACCCTCACGCAGAAAGGCGAACAGTTAGCCTTTTAGTTATCATCCCTGGAAATGCAATCTTGCATCGTCACGTGCCCAAAGAAACCCCAGCGCATGGCAGCCGGATCTTCTTCTTCGTGCCGTACAGATGGCATTAGTAAAAGATAATCTTCTGCTCACTTTGCTTAATAGTTTGTTTAACAAAAGTTTGGTATTAAACGACATTTACTTGATTACTCGCAAAACTGGACTAACCATCATTTTAAAAAAAAGTTACATGCTTTGATCAGAAGCAGAAACTGCAATATACCCTCTCTGAGTTCGGAGGGTATCGTCCTCCGTGGTGTAGGGTAGGGTATCTAGTTCCCGAGGTCGCGGGTTCAAACCCGGCGAAGGGCGATGGATTTTTTTTTCGGGCGTAAAATTCTTCGGAAGGGAAGTAAAGCCGATGGTCCCGTGTCGTAGATTTACGGTACGTGAAAGAACCTCAAGCCCGATAAAGAGGCCTCTGAGCAAAATTACCGGTCTTTCACGCCCAATACAGAATGGGACGCTAAGGACCATAGCAGTTAAAGAGCGTCCATAAATAAAACTCAGTTTTTCTGAGTTCGGCCATCCTTAAGGAAATCGATGAAATACAAAGCTTGTAATTTTATGACGGTTTGTTGAAACATGACATTTTGTTTGGTTATAGCAAAATTACGTTCACTCGGCCACTTGGCACTTTATACAGGAGGCTGCACGGATGGCGTAACTGTGTAAGAAGGCTGTATTGATATTTTATTCCTATGTATGCTAGGATCTATGGGCAACCTGTTTTATTGGCATTTGCAACGATTGACTTTTCTTTGTTCTGTTATAAAATGACTAACCCGTTTGTGAGCATCTATTATTGTTTTATCACTAGCCGACGTTTTGGTAATAAACCAGTGTGAAGAGAGATACAAAGAAAAATCTGATGTGTTACACTCACATGACTTTCTCTACTCTTGTAGAAACTATTTTTAAAAACGCTTATTCTCCATATGCTCCATGTTAATCGAGATATCGAAATGTTAATCTTATTGCTAATTTTCTTGTAGATGCAAGGGGAATATGGTAGGCTTTAAGCGATAGTCAAATATTTTAAGCGCTGGTTGGTATGTGCAGTATTCCTATCTCTTTGCATTATCAGGACAAAAAAATGAATAACAAATTGCCATTTGAGAAAATATGTATTGAAAAATTTAAGGGAATAACAAGCAATTTCTCTAAAATAGTTCACTCAACAACAAAAATGAATATGACATAAATTGTGTATTTTAACCCGATGTATATTTTTTGTATAGTAAAATTTTGTCTATCTCTTATGGTTTACCAGTTATGCAAAAGTCGTTCACAATGAAGAATACTTTTGGAGACATTCCCAGAAAATTCGAGATATACATTTCATTTCTCATGACAATATCTTAAACATATGATATTTTAACCAAAATCGTTAAGAGCCATTTTTGAGAAAATTAAAATTTTCGAAAAATGTTCCATGTAAAGGGTAGTCTGGGGTGGGGAGATCTTCTTGAAAATCTTCGTATCGCATCTCTGGAAGATACTGAACCTAAATATGATGCAGTAATTTGTATCACAAATTACTTAAATGTAAATAATGATTGTAATATGAATATGCATTTTTATGTGACATTGATTTCAGATGTTTATTAATTGTAATTATTATTGGGAAATAAGTTTATACGGCTTTACTGAAACTGTCAATAATAGCGCAATAATGCAGCGAGGGGGGTGAGCTGTTTATCATTATTGGAAACAAGGAAGTTACGTAATGTTGGCGCGTTTTCGGTAGAAACTTCTGGAATATTTTCTCCCTAAAAGCAATATGTATTCGTGGTTTTCATTGGATATTAAAATAGACGCTAATGTTGGCGCGTTTTCTTAGCCAATTGCAGTTCAGTTATAATCTTTAGGCGTATCTGGACGAGGGCGTATAAATAGAAGCCAAGTTAGAGGTAAAGTCAGTCAGTCCTTCAGTTCGCCGAAAGCATTCATACACTACACGTCGTCTTCAGTCAGTTCGTCGAAAGTATTAGTTCGTCATACATCGGATATAGATTCACAAGTTACGAAAATCTAAAGTATGGTAAAGTTAATTATACAAAAGATTGAAGTACGTGGATTAAAAGAGATCAGTAAGAAGTTATTATAACAGTTTCAGTTTGGCGAGTATCTAGATCAATATGTAAAAGCGATAGTGAACGTGTTCGACAATAAAAATTATAAAACAAATTTCTTCATCAGTGTAATTTTTGGATAAAAGATTCCTTTCCGTTTCACAACCTGTATAGAGACACATGTTCGACCCAAGCCAACAGGATAATAGCTAGCCGGAGGACATTTGAAATGAAATCAAACAAAAACTAACACTGATGCAAATTGCTAACACAAGATGGAGCTACAAACCGAACAAATGAATGACGTCACAAGATGGCAACGCGTGAAGTAAACACACATACATAAACATCACAAGTAACAAACATTATAAGTAATACCGTCGCAAATACCAAGTTTGGTGTTTATCCGACTGTTCGTTTCTGAGTTATGCTGTTCACAGACACACAGACACACACACACACACACACACACACAGACACGGACATGTTTCCAAAAATGCTTTTTTTGGATTCAGGGGGTCTCAAAACATATATTTCCGGTGAAATCTCGGTATCGAATTTTTGGGTGGAATACAATACTTCCCCTACTTACTATACGTAGTAGAGAAAGTAAAAATGAAGCTGAAGGATAGTATTGTCTTCAGCTTGGGAAAACATCAACATGCGAATATTTTGGAAATACAAATGTAATGGAAAATATTAAGATATATGTCGATGCTTAAAGGCTACTGTATTTCTATATTGCCCTTGCAATTACAAAACAAGGGAAACATAGTACGCCTTAAGCGATAGTCAAATATTTTTAGAACTGGTCGCTATGTGTAAAATGTAATTCTCTTTGCATGTCAAAAGATCGTTTCTGCAAATGTTTATCTAGATTAATATGAAATAGATGGAGAATAAGAGTTTGTAAAAATAGTTTGCACAAGAGTAGAGAAAGTCATGTGAGTGTAACACATCAGATTTTTCTATATAAAATGTGTATTTTTAGCATACATTTTTCCAGCACTGTGTCTACTTTTTGCAGTTTACCTCTGTATAAAATTGTGTGAGAATAAAAAGAAGCTCACTGGCCATTTATGAAAGTACAAGCTGTACGCTTTATCGGCAACCCAATTATTCAAACCTAGAAATAGCATTAGAAAATAGTGGTCCTTCTGAACGTTGAGAAAAGCTTCTCTTTGCCTTCCGGATTCGTTCTATTTATTTGTTTGTTTACTCATTGGCTTTCGCTGCAGCATTCCAGGTAGAATTCCAGCATTTTCCCGGCGTTCCTGCACGAGACAATTGTCTTCCTGACAGATCTAATTTAGGGTGGTGCGTTCCGGCATGGAATGCACGCGCACCTTCTGCTTTCAATAACGTTGTGGAAATAGAGCTTTCAACTCGCATAAACTTCCTAGAAAACACTAATTGGATGACACATAGTTTCGAGCAGCTGTGAGTCGCTGCCTTTTACTTGTAGTGCAGATCAATAATACTCTGTAACTTGAAATTTAAACGCCGTTTAAACGCAGAAGCATGTATTTCAAGGGTGATTAAAAAGCACTTATACTTCGCAAATGGTATAAACGACATGCCGCCTCTTTGTAAGAGACTATAAGTGCGAACGTGTCTTTTTGCATGGGAAAGAACCGCAACTTTTATCGCTTCTTTCAAGCGGCATATCGTTTAAATCTTTTTTAAAATTTGCAGCAACTACGTATTGTGCGGTCCAAAATCTCCTGGTGTTTTGCGAGAACCAATACGGTGTAACCGCGTCGTTGCCAAATTCCACCCTGCGACCCTAGAACAGAGTTTATTATTGAAAGAACTGAACAGCGTATTACTCACAACTGAGATGCCTACAACTTCTCACTAATCACTTTGGTTTTCGTTACTGTCCATCAAACCTTAATTCTTCAACCTGGAGGAAGGTCATAGACTTGTAGCTACGTGACGTTCTATATACTGTAACAAATGAGGACACCGGCTAAACACACTTTACTTACCATTTAGGTGCTCAGTTAGCACAAACGTTATACTTAGGCACTTGACACACATTCAGTACAGAACACAACTGATCCGTCGAATCACAACTCAGAACTGAGCTGCAATCGGCACCGCCCGCTTTCAACTGTCCGATGTCCAAACTCTTCGTAACTTGTTGATTAACTGAACTGCCCAACCGGGCGCTAGTCAGCCCCTTATCTAGGCCCCGCATACAAAACTTAACATTCTCCAAAGGGAGACTACTATAACATGCCGAAAGTAATCTTCTGAAGCAAAGTACTGCGGGGAAGTGACACATAATGGGTTCGTTGCGTGGCTATTGTTCTGAAGGCCGGTCAAGAGCCCCACCCTGCAGGAAGCTTCGCATATACGGTCACATCTTCTTTTACCTGTTAAAGGAGTGCTTCAAACAATGTGAAGCTATTTTATATATGCAGTTAGTTGGGGGATGACTTCGCGGTTGGTGTGCGATGATGAGGAGTCGTCGCTGGCTCCTGGTTGATGTTCTCGATGATCTTGTAGGCTCGGATGCTGTAAACTTTGAATTGCTTGATTTGAATTTACCGTGCCGTTCACGCAGCTGGTAATACAAATTTATGTCTGGCGTGCAGAAGTGAATTTCTTGGCGGATATTTTCTTATTTAGTGATTGTTGCTGTATAGTGTGTGTTACCCGTAATAACTTTGTTACTGTTTCTTCTCATCCGTTGAATTTTAAGATTTTTAAAATAGTACTAGCTTAATTAGTAGCGATGATAACTCTTATCTGAAGATGTATTCGTGTTTGGAAAGATAGATAGTTATTTATATGACAAATCCAATAAATTAGCTTTTACTAGAATGTGTGTATTATTGCACTTCTGAGTGGATTGCTGAGGTAAACTATATATATTAATCAAATATTTTACTTACATATTTAATAAGAATACTTGTTAACTTCTTTGTAGTAGAAAATTAATTAATTCTTTACTACTTGTTCACTATACTCGACAATTCGCGTGGCAAATTAATATAAGCCTTTCGCTTTTCTGATAAGCGTCTTCTTCTTGGGTAAACATTTTTCTAACAATTTAAAAAGTTGAAAGTTGTTCACTCAAGCTTTGCTTGCTAGCTAACGATAGTAAAACAAATACTTTTAATTTAACAATTCTTATCTTAAATAAATAATATATTAATGAAAATAACATATTTACAATCGTAATTCATATAAAATGTATTTCTTCTTGAATTTTCCCTTCTTATTCTATATTATATGTTTTCACAATATTTATTTCGCTGCGAATTAAACCTTTTTGTCCTTTCTATTTAGCGTATCTTTTTTAACTTATTCAACTTTTCTTTTTCTTTCTCATTAGCCATAAATAGAATTTTTAATTAATAATTAGAACATATAAATGCTTTACGCAAACTTCATGACGTATATGACACTTTCAAATAATAATAATTAACAGTTATGATTCACAGTGTATACATAAATATATCACATGGATTTTTCTTATCCACTCCATTGGATAAAATTTTTGTCTTGGTTTCCAGTTTTGTCATCGCTTAGCAAGTTTAAATTACTTTCAATTAATTTGTTTATATATGCTTCAAATGTATAGCTTTCGTGCGAAGAAATGTTTCTTAAACTGGGAGCTACGAATACTTCTTTTAAGCATTTGCAACATATCTTAGGAAAATCACATACATTTTGGTTTATCAAATTGTGAAAACATAAGGTCAATTGACAATATTTTTTTTTAAAGTTGCTTAATTTATGCCAGCAAAGCAGAAGCGTAACTGCTTAACAATTAACAACAAGTTACCTAACCACATGTTACAGGAAGGCAAATACGCAACTAAGGCGATTTTTCCAATATCACAATGACTACGTGTACACTCAAAGAACAGCTAGCAGTCCCATGATCCCAAAGTCCACATATCACCAAAATTCAAGTAAAATAAGGCCATCTCTCTGGCAACATTACCATCGCAATAAGACCAACAAGAATTAGTCAGGAGTATTAAGCACTTATGTTAATTAATGCAACATTATTTATATGTACTTAAATATATTGTCTTGTTAAAATGTTTTAAGTATATATCACTTTCCAACCATTTTAATATCTGTAATATCAGTTAATATTTAACTGTTAAGGTGTGCTGTAAATATTGCTGCATGAAATGTATGCTTCATGCATTTAAGCTTTACGTTAGGCAGAAAAAAGATAATGAGATAAAAATCGCACAGGGATTAAACATGGGAAATGAAGGACATTAAAAGAGAAAGTTTACGAAATAAATCCACGCTTTAGATGAGCTTAAAAAATAACATTCGTTAAAAAAATTGCTGCCATTTCTCAGAGGGAACTGCAGAGTGTAATGGTCAATTCTTAAGCAGGTGCCAGAAATGCTTGAACAACGAAGGGAGGCAGTTCCAACATCTCCTTGCTTGATATACGTGAGAAATTTAATTTTCTTTTTTAATGTTTATGTTATGTGTGTTAGAAATAAATTACTCGACAAACCGTACTATATTTACGGCGTACTTCCTGTCACCCGCACCGCCGAGACAGCAACCAGCCTCGCCGGCGGGCCGCACACCACGGAACCGGTCCCGCCAAGAATTGTTCACCCTGTATAACAGAAGCTAGATTCCACTTAGATTAATTTGTGACGTATAGGGTGTACAATCCTAATATTTTCTCCAAACGGTGGAGGGGGTTGTAATCGAGACATAAAACCGAGCGAGATGGCTCTACGGTAATGTGTGAGAATCGCATTCGAGAGGTCCCGAGTTCGATTCCCTTAAAGCCAGCCAATATTACCGTGGATATTTTTCGTGGTTTCCCCAATTCTGTAGGTGAATGCTGGGATGGTTCATCTTCTACCATGAATTTATTTTTCCATCATTATCTTGTCCTATTTCCTTTTATCTTGCAGGTGGCTAAGACAGGTTAGCCGGCGTCAGGATTGTTGTCAAGTTGGAATCGTTAGGGACCCCATCCTTGCTAGCGCACACCGTCGTTCGGATGTTTCCCTTCGGTTCTCCTCGGAGAGGTCACGTTGGTAGCACAAAGGGCCCACTGTGGCCTACAGGTGGTGCTGTAATCAGTTAATGGATGCACTTCCTCCTGACTACTCCTAACTCCTAATAGAGGCACAAAACAAAACGTTCAAAATCGTACATTTCAACAAACACATTTATTTTATTTAACACTTCTTAACTCCTCTTAGATTAGCTAAGGACTAAGTAAAATTACCAAATAAAAATCTCACCGAAAAAAGTTTATCCAAGCGGAATTCGACCGTCAGTTTGAGAAGAATGTTAGCCACCTGTTGTGAAGAATGGTGGTTTATAGAGTTGTGTTTTATAAATTTCGACAGGATGAATATTTAAGGATTTGCACCTCTGTTTACTTTCTCTGCCACTTACGTATAGTAGGGACAGGAAACATTGTATTCTATCTAAAAATTAGATTGATATTTCAGCATAAATAAGCCTTTTGAGGTCTACCGTTTAACACAGCAGTTTTAGTAAAAGTCACCGTACGTGCGCGCCTGTGCAGGGCGGGCAAAAACGGATAACTTTGCTAACTCAAAACAATTTAACAATGCAGCGTTTAGAGCTTCGTAGTAGAAGAATAGATTTATATTCTGTGTTACATAGTAACATTTTATGCTGATGTTTTATGTTTCTCTTTTTCAGGTAAGTTGCCTACACTTCTCATTTCCTCGTTGGTGCCAGACAGTGAATTTACCTGTAAGTAAAAGCGAGTTTTTATTTTGATGGTTTATATCTGTATATCTAGCATACATATATTTTTTTTTGCAAATTCATTTGATTATTTAAGTTCTCGCCATAATATTTATTAAAATGTTTAAACAAATGTTAATAATTAACTATTTTTAATATGCTTTTAAAATCTGATCATAAACATTTACATGGCTTTCTATACCCACTCTTCTACAAACTATTCCTACAAAAGCTTACCCTTGCTTCTGCTTCATTTTAACACAGACAAACGCTGCAGAAATGGTTTCATTATACATTTCGTTGTAGGTAAAAGAGGGATACAGGAAGCTGAATGGATAGTCGCATATTTAAAAATGTTGATGTATTGCACTCACATGACTTTCTCTACTCTTGTACAAACTATTTTTACAAACGCTTATTCTCCATCTGCTTCATGTTAATCGAGATAAACATTTGCAGAATCGTATTGCTAATATTCTGTCGATGTAAATGGTATGTGATAGCCTTAAGCGATAGTCAAACTTTTAAGAGCTACTTGCTATGTGGAGCATTCCATTTCTCTTTGTATGTTCAGGACATAAAAAAAACCAATAACGAATTCCTATTTGAGAAAAAGTATTGGAAAATTGAAACAAATAACAAAGAATATCTCGAAAATGGTTCACTCTACACAAAAGATGAATATGACATAAATTGTGTGATTTAATGAGATCTACATTTTTTGTGTCGTAAAACTTTGTCTATCTCATAGAGTTTACCAGTTATGCAAAAACCATTCAGAATGAAGAGGACTTTTGGGGACATTCCCAGAAAATTCAAGATATACATTTCGTTTGTCATCAAAATATCTTAAATATATGATAATTTAATCAAAATCATTACAGCCATTTCTGAGAAAATCAAAATTTTAGAAAAATGTTCCGTGTAAACGGTAGTCTGGGGTGGGGGATTTCCTTGAAAATCTTCCTATCGCATCTTTGAATGATACTGGACCTGAATATCAAGACTGGTATTTATTCGACTTTTCGTTTTTGAGTTACGCTGTTCACAGATACACACCCACACACACGGACTTTTTTCTAAGAATGCTTTTCTTTGGATTCAGGGGCCTAAAAACATGTATTTCCGGTGAAACCTCTGTATCGAGTTTTTGGGTGAAATGCAATACTTCCCCTGCTTACTATACGTAGTAGAGAAAGTAAAAAGCAGGTCGGTATATGCTAGGTTTCAGACACCATCAAAAAAACGTGTGGCGGCTTAGCACTTCAAAAATTTATAAAAAAGGTTGAAAATCCATTCCAATAATAACGAATATTTCGGAAATGGTTAGTGCTATAGAAGTTGACATAAATTGTGTATTTTAACGAGATCTACATTTTTGGTGCAGTAAAGGGTAGCTTTAGGTGGGAGAATTTTCTAGGAAATGCTCAACTTAAATGCCAAGTATGTTTGGTAAACTCCAACATTTTACTTTTGAGTTGTGCTGTTCTCAGACACGCGCGGGCACGAAGCTTTTACTGAAAGCTTTTATCGAATTGTGTATTTCCGGTTAAATGTATACATAAAATGCTTGCTTGGAATACGATACATTTTCTAAAGTAAGAATACACCTGTCTCTGGCTCCATTATTTTTATGTGGTTTAAATATATGCATTCTTAATTCTTTCCATGTAATTTGTATTAAGAATGTTTTATAAGTAGTGGTAAGCTAGTTAAATGTGTTTAGATGTTTACTAGTACTTCAGAAACAGCAGTTTTGTTGTCAGCTTTGGAAACAAACCATGAATGTAACATTACAAACACAGAGGGTGAGAGAGTGGAAGGAAAAGAAGAAATGAAATTGAGTTTTATTTATGGATGCTCTTTACTACCACGGCTCTTAGAGTCCCATTCTATATTGGGCATGTAAAACCAGAACTTTTGTTCAGAGGCCTCTTTATCAGGCTTGAGTTTCTTTTACGTGCCGTAAATCTACGACACGGAACCACCGGCTTTACTTAGCTTCCGAAGGAAGCCATGCTAAGGTATTTTACGCCCGAAAAAATCCATCACCCCCCGCTGGGTTTGAACTCGCGACCTTGGAAACTAGAGGCTAGTGTGATAACCGTAGACCACGGAGGACGACATTGGGAGGAAAGGAGGTAATTAAGACACATCATCCACGAATACTGCTAATCAACTAAATTAACTAACTCATAGCAGACACTCTTGCAAACATCTTTTTAGAAGACTAAAGTTATTAACCCTACCTTGCATGTATATATTTTCAATCTTAAAATTCTATGTATGCAATCGAACCACATTTATTACAAACATGGAAATTCATGAGATAAACACTAGACAAAAGGGTAACATCCATCGTCCCAGTACAAAGCTTTCTTGCTTCCAAAAAGGTGTATATTACGAGACCATAAAAATATTTAATACTCTCCCTAATGATCTTAAGAGAAAAGTTGACAATTTCAATGTCTTTAAAACTGCTGTTAAAGAGTTACCTATGCTCAAAAGCATATTATTCTGTACAAGATTATCTGAATGACAATTTATCCTAATGATAATACTTATATAGCTCTGTAAGTAGTATTAGTAAATATTAATGACAATTGCCAGTCATATTTGATATCTGCTCTAGAATTAATGAAGCTATTTAAATGTATGTATATTAAGAACTGACAGTAAATGCTATGCATTACAAATCAAATAGAACAAAATGATCAGACGAACAAAGGTAAAATCCTAGTGAATGTTAAAATAACTGTTCTTGCCTATATTAACCTTATAACAGTAAGGAGGTATTCAACTCTGTACAAAATTACATTTGATTTGTTTCATTTTGTATATAATATGTCTTTATTTTATTTTAAATGTTCTGTATACTATGTAATATTTATGTATATATGTAACTTTATTGTACATTTCCTTAACACGCATATAGTATTTGTATTTTATTTCAAATGTTCCATATTCTATGTAATATTTATGTTTATATATAATTTTTGTACATTTCCTTGACATGTTCTATGTTCACAAGCCTTTATGGCTGCTAGTGAACTCGCAGAATACAATCTAATCTAATCTAATCTAATCTAACGGAATATGATTAATCAATTAAAAAGACATACTATCTAAACTAAGTGTTACAGGACTACAAGCGGTAAAGGCATTACTGTAAGTTGAGTGTAATATGGACCCAAAGGAATATTTATCCATAATGTAGTATGATACCAAATGGTGCTAGTTAGACAATTCCCGAGAGACTCACATCCTCATTAGCTGAGTGTGTAACTTTCCCACGATGGTGTGACAAATAGGCAATTAAGACAATACACACACAGTATATATGACACCATGGGTTACACCACCCGTTTGTTGCAATTTACTGCAGGCTTTTTGGCAATGCTGTGTAGTCCACACTGAGAGAAAAACTGTAGCTGTTACATATTTTAGAATATTGTTGTAATGTGCCTATTTCACTCATGTACTAAGTTCTAAGCCGTAAAACAAATACTTTGAATTTGGACCAAATTCAACTCTCTGTCCTGTTAGTTTTATCGTTTTCATTTTGCCTTCTGTATGTACGATTGCTTTTTGTCTTTTTTCACTTGTTTCATTTGTATAGCCTCCCTTAACTTCAATGGTCTAATGGGGTTTTTGAGTTGAGAAACAGCTTATTGACGTGCTTTAACGCTTTGAATTCATTCCCGCATTCATAACATGGAATACCAGACTCTGCAGAGGATAGAAAATGATTCTGGTTAAAGAAAAATGCCCTACCACCGAGCAGGATGGCTCAGGCGGTAACGTCTGTGGCTCGCATTCGAGAGGTCCCGGGTTCAAATCCCGTGGGCCGGCCAATCTGTCTGAGGTGTTTTCGTGGTTTCCCTCAGTCGCCAAGGTCAATACCGGATTGGATATTTAATATCACGACCCAAAGTTCAACCTTAAGTCTAAAACAATAGTAATATGAGAAATAAGTGGTAATAGCGAATGCTATGCCATCTATCCACAAACAATGTAAGCAGCTAGAATGGACGGCATCCTAACGCCATCTGTAAAGCGAAGCAGAAGACCGGCTGCCATGCGTTGGGTTTCTGTGCGCACGTGACGAAGCAACTGACATTTCCAGGAAGGAGACATAGAAGGCTAACTGTCCATCACGCATCATTCTAAGAGTTATCCACTACCAGATACGTCGCGATATGACCAAGGAGTTAAAGCGACGTAAAACAAATAGAGTAAAAAAAATTCCTTGCCCTAGCTGGAAATCGAACCTTGGGCCTCTGAGTTCAGAAACCAGAAACTGGGCACTTGATCACAAAGACTGTCTTTTTTATCTACGCGCCATTCCGTAAATGTTTTAATTTAAAAATTAATCTTTCGAAAATAAAATCTGTTAGTGAAAATTAAAATGTTGTACTGGACATTCATAACTCTACATTTATTTTATTTCATATTAGGAGGAGAAGGAGTAAGAGTAGATACGGAGGGCGGCTTAGCATCTCGACCTATAAGATCCTTTGTGCCTAAGCCTCTGACGGGGTGATCCCAGGAGGGAGGGATTAGGTGAGAGGAGATAGAGGGCGGCCTGACCAGGAGGCACGACAGGGCAGAAGGCAGGGACCCTACCTTTTACAGATTGAAACTCCCCGGATGGCAGCCGGTGCAACCACCCCCTGCAGGCTTGCACATCCCACTGGGCGCCCGGGACTCTGAGACAGCCCCCATTCCAGGGGACGAAGGATTACGTAGAGCATCCTTTTACCCTGACAAGCAACGCCGAGACACCCACCGAAACTTTCAAACTGAAACAGACCAAGCAGATGAAAGGTGAAGTGAAATGGAGGGTCAGGAAATTCGGGGGGTGGAAGGTTTACTTCCCAGCATTTGCCTAGCGACCCGCAGAAACCCCGAAAAACCCCTTAGATCAGAATGTCGACAAAGGGAATTGAATCCACGACCTGCCGAATGTGGGCCACAAAGTTACCACCTGAGCAATCCGTTCGGTTCTTGGATTATCTAGTGAATAATATTAATTGCTTGAAAGTAACCTCCGCAATAGGAACGTCTATACCGTACATTAAAATAGAATGACCCCTTAGTACAGATCGAACGCAGTATACGCACATCTCAGTCGCTTCTAGAAATCGCAATAAATGTCTTGCAGCTGAACTACTTTATAAGCCACGGTGCTAGGTAGCGGTTATGAAAATATCGCTTTGTTCCCATGGCAACCCTACCTATATTTCTGTTTCAATAATAACAGCACCGCAAGGAAGTAGGGTGAGATTATGAACCATGCCCCGAATTCGCGTCTGGAAGCTTTACATTTTCCAGCCGGTGTTTTTAAAGCTTGCCAAAAAGTTTCTTTCCTGCTGTTGGTCGCCTTTTCCTGGCTTTAGTGGGGCAATAAACAAGAGACCTCCCCTTGGCACCATGTACGTGCTTTTCCACAATGCACCCCTCGTTATTTACGAACGGCAGTAACACACACAAATGTAGGTAGTTCAGAAAATATCCTTAGCCAACGTTTTCCTTCAACTAGAGATGGAAACCTTGTATAATTCCATTGCTTATGTGAAACTAGACCTATCGCAGGCATAGCGTTTTGAATCTTCCATTCGTTTCATTACTAACATTTACAAATTTCTATCAGTATAGTTAAAACAAATCTGATGTGTTAGATTCACATGAATTTTTCTACTCTATTGTTTACTAATGAGTATACAATTTATTCTTACAAAAATTTATTTTCTTATCTACTTAATTTTAATCGGGATAAACATTTCCGGAAATAGCTGCATTACACACTTCGTTATATGCCTATACAAAGGGAAAATCGATAATCAAATGTTTTAGAACTGGATGCTATACCTTGGCCTTAAAATTTCATAATCTTTCCATGCAATCGTGAGAAACAACTGAAAATCGACAGGACTTGAAAAGAATGGCTAATTCGAACCATTAATGATGGATACCTTGTAATTGGTCGAATGCCACAAAAAAGTTATTTGAAATAAATTGTGTTCTAAAAGATCTGCATTTTTCGTGTAGTAAGTTTTCGTCTATCGGTTGTTTACCAGTTATACAAGATTATACAAAATTCCTTCCGAATAAAGGACTTCACAAGCTATTCCCAGAAAATACAAAATATACATTTTATTTTCATGTAAATATCTTAAATATATATTTTTTCACAATCGTTAGGGCCATTCTTTAGAAAATCAAAAATTTCAAAAAATGTTCCGTGTAAACAGTAGCTTGGTGTGAGAGAATTTTCTTGAAACTCTTCATGTCGCATCTTGGAAGGTACTGAACGTAAATACCAACTTTGGTATTTGTCCGACTTTTCATTTTTGAGTTATGCCGTTCACACACATTCACACCCACACAGACACACATACACGTGATGAAAACTTGACATCGAATTTTTGGCTGGAATAAATACATAGTAGAGGAAAGTAAAAATATAGCTAATAAATATTACAGTATATAACTAAACACATTATATGTTACATTCACATGACTTTCTCTACCCACCGCATACTTTTTATACTACTTCTATACACTATTCTTAAGAAAGCTTACTTTCTACCTATGTATTTCATGTTAATCGAGATAAACCTTTGCAGAAATAGTTTCATTACACATTTCGTTGTAGGTAGAAGAGGAATAGAAGAAACCGAATCGATATTCAGATGTTTAAACACCGGATAGCTGGCCTTGAACTTCCATACTTTTTCCATGACATAGCGAGAAACAACTAAATAGCGACAGCACTTTAAAAATTACAACAATTATGGAAAACTTAAACCAATAATATACATATATTGAAAATGGATGATGTCGTAGAAAAGCTTATTTGAAATAGGACGTTTTAGAGTTTAAATTGTGTTTTTACTTTCTCTACTACGTATAGTAAGTAGGGGAAGTATTGTATTCCACCCAAAATTTCGATACCGAGATTTCACCGGAAATACATGTTTTGAGACTCACTGAATCCAAAAAAAGCATTTTTGGAAACATGTCCGTGTGTGTGTCTGTCTGTGTGTCTGTGTGTCTGTGTGTCTGTGAACAGCATAACTCAAAAACGAAGAGTCGGATAAACATCAAACTTGGTATTTAGGTTCAGTATCTTCCAGAGATGCGACACGAAGGTTTTCAAGAAAATCCCCCCACCCCAGACTACCCTTTACATGGAACATTTTTCGAAAATTTTAATTTTCTCAAAAACGGCTCTAACGATTTTGATTAAAATATCATATGTTTAAGATATTGTCATGATAATTAAAATGTATATCTCGAATTTTCTGGGAATGTCTCCAAAAGTATTCTTCATTATGAACGACTTTTTCATAACTGGTAAACCATAAGAGATAGACAAAATGTTACTACACAAAAAATGTAGATCGCGTTAAAATACACAATTTATGTCATATACATTTCTTTTGTTGAGAGAACCGTTTGCGAGATATTGCTTGTTATTCCCTTAAATTTTCCAATACTTATACTTTTTCTCAAATTCGTTATTCATTTTTTTATGTCCTGGACATGCAAAGAGAATGGAATGCGCCACATAGCAACCAGCGATAAAATATTTGACTATCGCTTAAAACCTACCATATTCCCCTTGCATCTACAAGAAAATTATCAATAAGATTGACATCTCGATATCTCCATTAACATGAAGCATATGGAGAATAAGCGTTTGTAAAAATAGTTTGTACAAGAGTAGAGAAAGTCATGTGAGTGTAACACATCAGATTTTTTTTTGTTTTGTTTTATTTTTTACTTTCTCCCCTACGTATAGTAAGTAGGGGAAGTATTGTATTCCACACAAAAATTTGATACCGAGATTTCACCGGAAATACATGTTTTGAGACCCCCTGAATCCAAAAACAGCATTTTTGGAAACATGTCCGTGTGTGTGTCTGCGAACAGCATAACTCAGAAACGAACAGTCGGATAAACACCAAGATTGGTATTTCGGTTTAGTATCCTCTAGAGATGCGACACGAAGGTTTTCAAGAAAATCCCCCCACTCCATATTACCCTTTACATGGAACATTTTTCGAAAATTTTAATTTTCTCAAAAATGGCTCTAACGATTTTGATTAAAATATCATATGTTTAAGATATTTTGATGACAAATGAAATGTATATCTCGAATTTTCTGGGAATGTCTCCAAAAGTATTCTCCATTGTGAACGACTTTTGCATAACTGGTAAACCATAAGAGATGGACAAAATTTTACTACACAAAAAATGTAGATCGCGTTAAAATACACAATTTATGTCATATACATTTTTTGTGTGTGTTGGGTAAACCATTTTCGAGATATTGCTTGTTATTCCCTTAAATTTTCCAATACTTATACTTTTTCTCAAATTAGTTATTCATTTTTCTTCTCCTGGTAATGCAAAGAGGATGGAATACTCCACATAGCAACCAGCTCTTAATATATTAGACTATCGCTTAAAGCGTAGCAATTCCCCTTGCATCTACAAGAAAATTAGCAATAAGATTAACATCTCGATATCTCGATTAACATGAAGCATATGGAGAATAAGCGTTTGTAAAAATAGTTTGTACAAGAGTAGAGAAAGTCATGTGAGTGTAACACATCAGATTTTTTTTAGGTTTAGTGTCCTTTAACTTGTTAGTCATATCGGGCGATGTGGTGAAATTATGCTGAAATGAGCCTGGGGTCAATAGCGCTTAAAGTTACCGAACATTCGTCTTTTCAGGATAAGGAATAATCCTGGGAAACCGTATCGGGGTAACTCACCTTAAACCAAACTCGGGACCTCTTGAATGTGAAGCAGACACACTAAGTACCTACACCACACCAAAGCGGCGGGCAGTAGTACTCTTTTGTCTATCACTTAAGGTTGGCCATTTATACAACATTCCTTCAAAATGAAGAGGACATTACAGGCCATTCGCAGTAAATTTAGTTTATAAATTGTATTTGTTATAAAAATATCTTAAATATATGGCATTTTATTAAAAGTAATTACAGCCATTTTTGGGTAAACAACAAATTTCAAAAAATGTTCGATTGTAAAGGACAGTTTGGTGTGGTGTATTTTCTTTAACATCTTTGTGTCGTATCCTTGGAAGATGCTGAAGTCAAATATCAAGTTTGGTATTTATCCGAGTTTTTATTTTTGAGTTATGCTTTCGGCGGCGCCGTGGCCGAGTGGTTAGACGGCTCGCCTCTCACCGAGGCGGCCCGAGTTAAATTCCAGGGACCCGCATGTAGGATTTGTGGTGGAGAAAGCGGCGTCTGGGCGGGTTTTCTTCGGGTTCTCCGGTTTCCCCCGCCATTCATTCCACCAACTGCTCCATCATCACCTTTCCTTTCATCCATTTCACCATCATTTCGTTTCCTCTACTTCCTTCCTTCCATACCAGGCATCGGGCTGATCACCCATCCTGGATATCCTGTCTGATCCATGAGTGTCTGCTCCTCGACGGGCCTCTTACCCCAGGAACCCGCTTGTAAGTCCTGGGGGGTGTAAGTCCTACATAATAGGCGGTTAAACAGATAAAGAAGAAGAAGAGTTATGCTTTCACAGGCACGCAAACACACGCGCGCGTGCGCGCGCACGAAAAGGCCCCTTTTCTAAACAAAATATGTGTTATATTTGGATTCAGTGCGCTTCAAAGGGTGTATTTCCGGTGAAATGTCGGTATCAAAATTTTGGGTTGAATTCAATGCTTCCCCTACTTACTATAGGTAAGTAGCAGAGGAAATAGAAACGAAACTTTATGAAACGTCAAGATCCTCTTGAGGCTTATGGCTTACTGGAGTTTACTGCATTATTTATGAACAAAAAATAAAAAGAATTTCGCTCGTGATAATGACGGTTTACTGCTAATCCTTCCAATCTGGTACTAACCCGTGGCGCTAGGAGCGAACATTCGCGTAAACGGATAATGTATTTTTATGGCGGAAAGTAATTAAGATAACATTTAGCCTACTATCCTGAGTGGAAATTACTACACTTCTCCTTTTATTATCGCTCCTGTACTTGCAACAGCAATGTTCATGTTTTTAACGGACCGAAATGTGAATACAAATTTTACATATAAGCTTGGAATCTGCAGAAGGTCTTTAAACTTCAAAAGAAAGAAAGAGTCCATATTTATTTTCAAAACTAATATTTTATTTAAACTACCCCTTGATATTTTACACAAAATTCTCATTATCAATCCCACTCGCCTTAAAGTTGATAAAGCAATATATTTTTAATCACTTCAACCTAAGGTATGTTATGTAAAACGATTCATAAAGTAACAAACAACATTTTTGTTTGCTTTGATTTTTCTTTACAAGTAACAAACAACATTTTTGGCTTCAGGGTAGCCACTTAAAGGGAGATAGAAGAATATAGGGAATTTAATAGTTTTAGCATTGTCATCATCATTATCATTATTATCATCGTCGTCTTCATTGATTTCCACATCTTGGACAAGCAAAGTGTGTGGAAATAAAATTATAAAAGTGGAGAAGGGAATTTCAGGGCCAAGAGTGTAAGTTTAAAAAAGTGTGATTTTTAGTGAAGTATTTTATTACAGCTGTTCCGTTGTTCAAATTGTAATAATGCATGTTTATATCATTTAAAAGCTTCATAAGGCATTGTTTCTTTAAACTGATACAAAACGATTAAATTCGGCTATTAAATAAGCTTTATTTGTACAATTTGATGTTCAGAGCATATCATACCTCATATATGTATTTTTACATATACAATCATTACTACCATTTACTGATTCACAGTTGATACAATTAGCATGAAAATGGGTTTGGCGAATTTAAATTTAGCACAAATGAGATGTTATTAAAGACAGGATATTGTAGAATCGCATGAGAATATGTATAATTATTTAGAAATTAATATAGACTGCATTACCACAGTACACAAAACATCGAGCAGATAATTTGTTGTTCGAATGAATACCAATTCAAAAACACGATGCATCTATATACGATTTTGTGTTATTAAAATGCAAATTAAACCTTGTATTAGAATTTCGATATTAAATTTTACACCAAAGCAACAGCAATCATATTCGATGAGAAAATTTGAAACGTGTGAAGAAGATGGAATCAGATTAGCCCTGCTGTCAGTATTCTGGCTGTGCATCTCAGGGATCCAGTGTTCGATTCCTAATTACGATTATTCCCTGCCTCCATAGATTCTAAAACAATGAATGTGAGAAGAATAATGTTTAACGTATATTCATTTAATGCAACGCGAACGAGTTGGGAGCTTCATATTGTATTTCTAAACTCCAAGTCACCTTATAGGGAAACGAAAGAAAAGAAAAGAAAATCTGGTGTTGTATACTCACACTCTTAGGAATCCATACCTCATAGTACGTATCTCATTAAAGTATTCATATAAAACAGATTCTGCGAACCACTTACGTTATTCACAACAGATTCTTGCCTAGATATAGAAATAGTTCATAGGTGATTCAAAAGAGGGGCACTTCTCGAGCACTGCGACCTGCACAGATCTATTGCGGCTAGCATCCCCAGGAGGAAGGATGAGGTGAAGGAACCACAGGAGGCTACAGGCCGTAGGCAAACAGGTCACAGAGACGCGCTGACGTCCCTAACATTTTCAAGTTCGCTGACCCGTCCCGCTGCTGGAGTCACCGAGAGAGGGAGATGAATGACTCACCAACCAAGCAGCCCTCTGTTGTCCACGGGGAATACTCTTTCCATTGAGCATACATTGTGCCATCTGCCCGAGACCCCCATACGCCACGAAATCTAGAAGCACACCTGAAAGATGGGAAGCTTGGGGTTTATTTTAATTTTTTTTATTTATGGGCGCTATTTAACTGTGTGGTCCTTAGCGTCCTATTCTATACTCGGCGTGAAAGACCGGTAATTTTGCTCTTTATTAAGCTTGAGGTTCTTTTACGTGCCGTAAATCTACGACGCGGGACCACCGGCTTTACTTCCCTTCCGAAGGAAGCAGTGCTAAGGATTTTTACGCCCGAAAAAATCCATCGCCCTCCGCCAGGTTTGAACCCGCGACCTCGGGAACTAGAGGCTAGCAAGGTAACCAATACACCACGGAGGACGACTGAAAAACGATGAGAAGGAAACTCAATGATGCAAAGAAAGCCGTGGTAGAGAATAAACCACCCCAGCATTCGCCTGCCGAGCCGGAAAAAAAGCACCCGTGAGTCAGAATGGGCGGTCGCCGGGGATCGAATTCGGGACCTCCCGAATGCGCATCGCGGCGCCGCCTCGCTCGGCGATTCTTACCTAGAAACGTTGCAGACTAAGAAGTAACTTCTTAATCACATACATCATGCGAAAACGTCAATCAAATCTTTATGCCAGAACCACGGAGAAATAAATTCAAAAATCGTCTTACCGAACTCCTGCGAAGGGAAAAGAAGGAGAAATTTAAATTTTTAAACGCTCAGATGGCGCGCTTACACTTGAAAATGCTAAAGCTACAAAACAGTACAGAGTCAAAAATTGTATACTTTTGCGAGTTCTACATTTTCCATCTGGTATGGTTTACCAGTTACACAAAATTATACAAACTTCAATGAGAATGAAGAGGAAAATGCATTTTTGAGAAAATAAAGAATATCTATATATTTCCCATGTAAAGGGTAGTTTGGGATGGGGGAGAATGAGATGATAAACCAACCTTCGGGATACATCTTTGAAACATGTTGGCTTTCTAAGTTTAGTAATCCTTGAAAACACACACACACACACACACACACTTTTTTCTCAAAATTTTTAGGAGAGCTTCAGTGGACCTAAAATGTATATTTTCAATGAAATCGAAAACGAATTTTTGGGTGCAATACAATACTTTCTCACCGAGCGGGATGGCTCAGGCGGTAACGTCTATGGTCCGCATTCGGGAGGTCCCGGGTTCAAATCCCGTTGGCCGACCAATCTGACTGAGATTTTTTCGTGGTTTCCCTCAGCCGCTAAGGTAAATAACGGATTGGATATTTAATACCACGACCCAAAACTGCACCTTAAGTCTAAAACAATAGTAAAAATGAAAATAGGTGGTAATAGTGAATGCTGTGCCATCTATCCACAGTCAATGAAAGCAGGTAGACTGGACGGCAACCTAATGCCATCTGCGTGGCACGAAGCAGAAGATCCGGTTACTATGCGCTAGGGTCTCTGTGGACACGTGACGAAGCAAGACGGCATGGTTACATGGATGAAACCTAGAAGGCTAACTGCCCGCCTTTCTATATGAAAGTCAGGTAGACTGGATGGCATCCTAACTGTCCGCCCCACTCGATCTAAGACTTGTCCACTAACAGATCCGTCGCGATATGGCCATGTAGTTAAAGTGGCGTAAAATAAAGACTAATAATAATAATAATAATAATAATAATAATAATAATAAGTGGTGTAGTAACAAAAAGTATTAACATGCCTGTAAAACTAGCGTGATGGCTCAAGCAGTAACGTTTCGGCTCGCATTTTGATGGTCCCGGGTTCAAACCCTAGGGCCCGATCAACCTGATCGACGGTTTTTTTCTGGTTTTCCTCGGTCGCTAGGCGATTGTTGGGTTGGATAATTTGATCTGCAAAGTTTCCTAGCATCTTCATTTCCTTTATCACCGTCATACCAGCATTGGGCTGATCGCCCATCCTGGATATGATAAGATCCAGAGTTTGCTTGCTCCTCGACAGGCTATTGACACAAGGCATTGGCTTGTAAATCCTTGGGGGAGGTGTAATCCTATAACGAGGACATCTGTTAAGGAAAGAATAATAACAGCCTATAAGCGCCACAAGTTTTAGAAACCTTCCTATTTATGTTAAGGATTTATTCTGCTGCTATTAGGCCCCCAACCTTTCACCAATTGCCGGGTTTCTATATTATACTCGTCTAAAGCTGGTGCTTCTTTTCAGTTCATTTTGATCATGAATATCTAAAAGTAGGTTTGGTTAGATAAAAAAACATGCTTAAAAAGAGAAAACCCTATTTACTTAACGGTATTAAATCTTTTACATTCTCTTTTTCTTCTTTTTATTATTGTTATTATTGTGTGCGATTAATTTGCTTAAATCTCTGCAAGAAGTGTTTCTATACTTCTCCCTTCTTTTACCAAACATTTAAGTATCACTTTCCTACCAGTCAGTACCCTTACTTTCCAACCGACCTTCTTAAACCAACATTTGGTACGTCTTAGTCAATATGACTATCCTCATTTTTTCCGCCCCTTTCTTTCTTTCCGTTATGCTATGTTTGGAGTTCGGAGGGAAACACTTGCGGAGACAATGTGGTCCCCAGATGCTGCAGTACCTGCCCCCTCCACGTTGAGCTAGTGTTGCCAACATTCTCATCCCCCCAATATCAGGCTTAAACAAAGCATTTCAACTCTTGTTTGCTTCTATTTTATTTCGCACTTGGTACATAGTTTTATTTTGTTGGTGAAGATAACCTAGATGGCCAGTGCACCGAACAAAGGTTTAGGTAAGCAAAACAATGCATAAACGTATAAAAACTGATCACCAGATGGCATCACACCATAATTGGGTCTAACACAAGTAGAAAGGTCATAGCACAAAACCTTATGCTACTCGCGTTGTATTTCATGTGTTCCTCATGGAAAAATAAAGGTTCCCGTTAATTATCTATATTTTATGTTTATATAACTTCTATAAACTATAGTTACATGAGCTTATTTTTCAATTTACTTAATGTGTTGAGGTAAACATTTGCAGACAACTTTCATTACACATTTAGTTGTAGATTCAAAAGGGATATAGGAGGCTGGAGCGATAATAACATCTTTAAAAATCTGATGTGTTACACTCACATGACTTTCTCTACTCCTGTACAAGCTACTTTTACAAATGCTTATTCTCCATATGCTTTATGTTAATCGAGATATCGAGATGTTATTCATATTGCTAATTTTCTTGTAGATGCAAGGGGAATTGGTAGGCTTTAAGCGATAGTCAAATATTTTAAGAGCTGGTTGCTATGTGGAGTATTTCATTTTCTTTGGATTATCCGGACAAAGAAAATGAATAACGAATTCCCATTTGAGATAAAGTATATGTATTAGAAAATTTAAGGGAATAACAAGCAATATTTTGAAAATGGTTCACTCAACAAAAAAAATGTATATGACATAAATTGTGTATTTTAACGCGACCTACATTTTTTGTGTAGAAAAATTTTGTCTATCTCTTATGGTTTACCAGTTATGCAAACGTCGTTTACAATGAACACTTTTGGAGACATTCCCAGAAAATTCAAGATATATATTTTATTTTTCATAAACGTATCTTAAATATATGACATTTTAATCAAAATCATTAGATCTATTGTTGAGAAAATTAAAATTCCGGAAAAATGTTCCATGTAAAGGGTAATCTGGGGTGGGGGGATTTTCTTGAAAACCTTCGTGTCGCATCTCTGGAAGATACTGAACCTAAATACCAAGTTTGGTGTTATCCGACTGCTCGTTTCTGAGTTATGCTGTTCACAGACAGACACACAAGGACATGTTTCCAAATATACTTTTTTTGGATTCATAACATATATTTCCAGTGAAATCTCGGTATCGAATTTTTGGGTGGAATACAATACCTCCCCTACTTACTATACGTAGTAGAGAAGGTAAACATGTGTCCCTGTATGCTGGCTTTGAAATTACATATACTTTCCATGATATAGCGAAAAACATTTCAAATTTTATATAAAGTATTGAAAAATTAAAATCATTAACAACGTACGTATGTATCTCGTAAGTGTTTGACGCTACAAAATAAGTTATTTGAAATAAATTGTGTATTTTAAAAACAGACATATTTTGTGTGTAGTGAGCTCTTTGCCTATTGCTTATGGTTTATGATTTACAAAATTACACAGCATTTATTCCGAATGAAGAAAACTTTACAGACTATTCCAGAAAATTCAGGATATAATTTTATTACCCATGTAAGTATGTGTATTTGATATTTTATTAAAATTCATTGGAGCCACTGTAAGAGAAAAAAAAGTATTTGGGGGGTTTGGGGTGGGGAGATTTTGTTGGAGACCCCCAGGTCGTATTCTTGGAAACTACTGAACTGAATGGCCAAGTTTGTTATTTATCCCACTTTTCGTTTTTTGAGTTATGCTGTTCACAGACGTGGTCACATGGACGTTTCTCTAAAAATGATTTCGGGGGAACCTCAAAACATGCATTTCAATTGAAATCTCGATGTAGAGTTTTAGGTGGAGTGCAATACTTCCTCTGCCTACGATAAGGAATTGCTACAGAAACTAAACACTCTCCCTGAATGTAATGTACTAGAACTGCAAGCAGAATTGGAGGTATCGCGAGAAACAAATGAGTAGTTACTTAGTACTTAAAAACTGTATCACACATTGGTAAATTTAAAATAACAATGAATATCTAGGAATTGGTAAATGTCACACAAATTTTATTTGTCATAAACTAAGTGCTTAAGGCATACTATCTGTGAATTTTGATAACATTTTGTTTTTTGTATTTTTTATTATAATGATTATAGCTTGTATTTTCATGTTACATAATTTTATTTTTAATATCAGCAGTTTTAAAGCTACAAATATCTATTTATTTGGTCCTGCACCACTTTGGTAAACCATGCATTGAATTTTAAACTACATATTTCTCAATTCCTTTTACTTCTTCTACCACGTACCTACATAGCAGGTGGAGAAGATATTGCATTCTATCCAAAAGTTCGATACCGAGATTTCACCGGAAATACATGTTTGAAGCTCTCCGAATTCAAATAAAGCATTTTTGGAAACACGTTCGCGCTCGCGCGCATGTGTCTGTGTGTCTTTGAACAGCATAACTCAAAACTGAACAGTCAAATAAATACTAAACTTGTGTTCAGTATCTTTGAAAATTTTTATTTTTTAAAAAATAGCTCGAAGATTTTGATTAAAATGCCATATATGGAAGATATTTACATGACAAATAACATGCATATGTCGAATTTTCTAGGAATAGGCTGTGAAGTCCACTTCATTCAGAAGGAATTCTGTATAATCTTGTATAACTGGTAAAGGAAAGTGATAAACGAAAATGTACCATATAAAAATATAGATCTCCTTAAAACACACATTGAAATAAAATAATTTTTTTGTGGTTTAAGCCGTCTCTGAGATATCCTTTATTAAAGGCTCGAATTGCTCAATATTTAAAGTCCCATCGATTTTCAGTTGTTTCTCGCGATTGCATGGAAAAAGTATCGAATTTTAAGACCAGCCTATAGCGTCCAGTTCTTAAGCATTTCAGTATCACTGCTCTTTGTGTCTATAACGAAATGTATAATATAGCTATTTTTGCAAAAGTTTTTTTGGATTGAAATGTAGTAGATAGAAAAGTAAGCTTTAATAAGAATAGTTTGTATACTCACTAGTAAAGATAGAGGGTATAGAAAGTCATGTGAATGTATCACAGATTTTTTCAGCAGTTTAGGAAACTTCTCCTTGGGGTACAGTTTATAACGTATTAGGTTGAAATTTTCTGGAGGATTTCAGAAATTACGGATTTAAAAATGCTTAAGCACTAGTTAAAATATTAAATGGTTCAGCTTAAATTATATTCTTTAGCTCGCACTGAAAAGTTGAAAACTTCAATAAAATATTCACAAAAATTGTTTTTGTCTTAAACTAAATAAAACTAAGAAAGGCCTTACAAGTTCTTTATGTTTGTACACTAAGCTCAAATTAAAAATTTGGGAGCAGGATGATAAACCTAGGGTTCAAGGATAATTTCACGTTACCAAATTAAAAAGTAATTAATTATGAATAAAAAAGGAATATCCAAGAGTTTCATATAGCTCATTAAAATGTTGTATGCACTATATATTTTACACTCTGGGTGTATAATAAAATAATCAAACCAATCAGATAAAAAAACTGTGGATTTTTGGATGTTCATATAAACATTGCCTTAAGGAGATTTATATTTCTTATGCAGTAACGTTTTGTTTATCTCTTATGGTTTTCCAGTTATATAAAACTATTTATATAATTTTATTTGTCATGCAAATATCTTAATCAAAATTTTAAAGCAAATTTTTTAGGGAAAAAAGAAAAGTGTTCCATGTAAAGGGTTGCTAGGGGTAGGGGTGTTTCTTGAAAATCATCCTGTCGCGCCCTTGGAAGGGGCTGAACTTAAATATCAAGTTTATCAGACTTTTCGCTTCTACTTTATTTACCACGTACCTAGAGAAGATATTGCATTCCTGTGAAAAAATTCGATACCAAGATTTCACTGGAAATACATGTTTTGAGGTCCGTCAAATATAAAAATATAAGAAGGTCCGTGTATGTGTCGGATAAATACCAAACTTGGTATTTA
This sequence comes from Deroplatys truncata, assembly GCA_030765065.1. Classification (NCBI taxonomy): domain Eukaryota; kingdom Metazoa; phylum Arthropoda; class Insecta; order Mantodea; family Mantidae; genus Deroplatys; species Deroplatys truncata. The sequence continues at coordinate 124,178,021 of CM060980.1, read as the reverse complement.
GGTTCAGTGTCTTCCAAAGATGCGACACAAAGACTTTAAAGAATATCCCTAGCTACCCTTTACAAGGAACGAATCTAACGATTTTTACTAAAGTGATATATATTAAAGATATTTACATGACAAATAAAATGCATATCTTGAATTTTCAGGGAATAGCCTGTGAAGCCCTCTTCATTCGGAAGGAATTTTATATAATTTTGTATAACTGGTAAAGGTTAAGCGATAGACGAAACGTGCTAAACAAAAAATGCAAAATCTTTATAACACAATTTATTTCACCTTCATAATCTTTTTTTGTGCATAAACCATTTTCGAGATATCCGTTATTAATGTTCAATGCTTAGCCATTCTTTTAAAGTCCAGTCGATTTTCCTGTGATAATTTAAAAGTACGGAATTTTAAGGCCGCGTAGAGCGTCCAGTTTTATAACATTTGACTATCGTTATTTCCCCTGTATCTATAACGAAGTCTGTAATACAGCTATTTACAGAAATTTTTATCTCGATTAAGATGAATTAGATAGGGAAATAAACTTTTGTGGGAATAGTTTTTTTTTTTAAATTTTGAAAGTTTATGGTCGCTTTAACATATTAGTCATATCGGGACTTTACAACTTTTTATAAAATAAATACCTATTTAACAATAAAACAATGAGGTTATTTAACATACTGGCCGTTTTGAACCGTTACAATGAACTAGTATAAAATTGTGACACTATAACTAATCCAACTGATTGAACATTATATACTTTTATATAAATTTATGCTTTTAAAAAGTATCGAATAGTTGAGTGCTGTTTGAAAATCATTGGGTATCTGGTAGTGTTGTCTCCATTGATCGCATTGTGGACATTCCAGGATTATCTGTTTCGTCGTTAACAGTATGTTACACTGGTGGCAAATGAGTGATTGGTCCTCTGAAAGACGATAACTGTGCGTGATCTTGGTATGGCCCATTCTCAGTCGGAATATTAAAACCTGATCTTGTCTGGAAAGAGAATTACAGGGAAGATGTTTCGAAAAATTGGATGTTATATCACGGAGTTTGCCTCTCGTGGAGTCAAGCCATCCTGTCTTCCATTGTTGGTAGAGCTTCTTTTTAATGTTTGAGATAACATCATGGGCTGGTGTAGTTATAGTTGGGTCACTTAGTGGATGTTTAGTGGCTTCTCTTGCTGCCTGATCGGCCAATTCGTTGTCTTGTATTCCAATGTGGGGTGGAACCCATACTAAAGACACTTGCTTTCCTTGCTTATTGGCTCTATGAAGTAGTGATTGAATTTCTTATGTAAGAATATGGGTTGATGACAGATTGTTTATTGCAAGTAGTGCACTTTTAGAATCTGAGAGAAAAATTTGTGTACCCACTAATAAGCGATAGAGGGTTGAGAAAGTCATATGAATGTAAAACAAGCTCTTTTTTGTTTTGTTCTGTACACATACAAGCACACGCGCGCGTATCTTTTTGTGTTTTATTATTATTTTATTCAGTTGGACTTAAAACTATCTTGATATCGAGTTTTTGGGTGGAATGCAGTACATCTACAAATGTGAACACAATTGCGTTTCTAAGATGGTGTCCGATTATTCGTTTTCATAGTTCCATTGCTATGTGAATAGCTGTACCAGTGCCGTTTAATCCATACGGCTCCGAATCCGAAAGCTTCAATAATAAAACCGTCGGATGCCACCGGTCATAACTTTGTAACAACAAAAAATCTTTTAGAGCGAGCCGCTGCAGTTTGTGACAGATGTGACTGGACAGTACAAATAAAATGTCACATTTGGAAAAGCCGGAAATGTGGCTAGTGCGAAAAGAGGATAATCCTTCTAGTCACATGCATCACGTGTGTTAAGCGCCTGTACGTGGTTTGCAAAATATTGTCAACAGCTCTGTAGCACGTTTAGAAACGCTCAGCAAAAATCCATTTTGCCGAAGAGAACACATCCTGAGTAATGACGGCAAAAAAATCACATTTTAGCTTTATGGGCAAGCACAATTTTTAGCCTGCTTTCTTGCTTTGAGATAACAAAATACTGTATGTAGAACATTTACCATCTGGAAGGTATTGAAGGAAGAAAGTGCATTACAGAGGGGCTTGGTTGCCACACAAGCGTGGATTAATACAGCTTTCACACACACTTCAACTAATGAAAAGCTATATTCCCTCTCCATGGAAACTGACGTCATTGTTTCCATGGAGATAAATGATCAGCTTTTACATTTACGGAAAGATCCGAAAACTGTTGCCCTATGGCTAAGCTTGCAATAGAATAGCATACATTATATATGCAATTCTGCGTGCCATAACAAAGTATTTCGAACTCTGAATACTAATTTCCTGATGTGTGAGGAATAATAATGACATCGCGTATCTTTGGTGATGCCATCTATGTCGGAAATTGACAGTTCTTTACTGTAAGGGATAAGTTATACATATAACTTATGCATTTCAACTGAGGGGTTAGGCTCCACTTGTTCCCGGGACGATCACTCTGACCATGATTTTGTTCGTGGTTTCCCCGGGTCGGCAGGAGAATGCTTGTCGGGCCAAGATCTGCCGCCCGGCCGCTGCGTTCCCAATCTCTGCCTACAACAGGTGGGGTCCCTCTCGGCCGGTATATGCGGCCTCCTTAACCTGGATCTACTACTTTTCAATCAAGTAGCTCCTGAATAATTGGCCCCTTTGGGGACCTAACGAGACTGAATGTACCGCCCAAATAAAATAAATAAATAAATACATAAATAAATAAATAAATTTCTTTTCTTTATGGACGCTCTTTAACTGCTGTGGTCCTTAGCGTACCATTTTATATTGGGCGTGAAAGACCGGAAATTTTGCTCAGAAGCCTCTTTATCAGGCATGAGGTTCTTTTACGTGCCGTAAATCTACGACTAGCATGGCTACCACTACATCACATTTTCTTTAATGCTTTTATGTTCTTACAAATACTGTGTATTACTGCTTTGTGATTCACAGGGCTTTTGATGAAGTCCAGAAATATTTGACCGTGCGGTTCCTATTAACAGCGTCTTTCAATTTATTTACAGAACTAGGTGTGAAGCATGCTCTGCCATGTGTTCCATTTATAGTCGGACCACAGATTGCATATATATGTACGCAGTTCCCTTTCACTGCAGAGACCTCGGTATTTTTCCGCTAGCACACTAGCGGTGAATGACCTGCTCAAGGTTACGTTTATCAGCTGCGTTTACTGCGTCAGTTACTGCCTTCAGTTCGAGCTGCAAAGACTAGTGTTCGGTTCATTGTGCATCTCAAAAGTGAAAGTTTATTCAATACATATGTGTTGTGTGTGAATTGTATTAGATCATTCTTGTTAGTTCACTGAAATGCATAGCGGAAAATTCACGCTTGAACAAAGAATTTTCAAATAAATTCAATAAATTGAGTTTTATTTATGTGTGCTCTTTAACTACTGTTGTCCTTAGCGTCCCATTCTATATTAGGCGTGAAAGACCAGTCATTTTGCACAGACCGGGAGATCCGTGGTTCAAATCCCGGCTATGGCATTGAATTTTTCAGTCATCTGATTCTACCTTTCCAACTATATTATAGTTTGTAATTAATTATAAATATCATATAAAGACGCTAACTCTGGCGTGTAGTATTACGAATATGTAATGGAACAAACTGTAGTAAATAAAAATAATAGCTGAGTTGGTTGTAATACAAGTTTGTGAAACAGATCACTAGTCCATTATTGTGTTTCCCATAACACTTATTTCTTTTTCCGATAAGAAACCATTTTATGGTAAATCACATGACCTCGGAGGCCGGTTAACATCACCACCACGGGAAATGATGAAACCTGTGAACTTATCCTTCAAAAGATCAATTGTTTCGAGAGTACTATGACATGTGACACCATCTTGCTGGAACCAGATGTTTCTGAGATCCATACCAACCAATTGAGGCCAAAAATAGTCCCTTATAAGAGCCCGGTATCTTTCTCCATTGAGAGTTAGAGCTTCTCCATTTTCATCTTGGAAAAACTATGGATCAATGATTTCACCATACCAAAATCCACAACACACAGTAACCTTTTGGGGATGAAGTGGACGTTCTTGAATCTGCATTGAATTGTGATTGTTCCAATAGCGGCAATTTTGTTTGTTAACACAACCATCCATTCAAAAGTGGGCTTCGTCGCTGAAGATGATTTTTTGACAAAAATCCGGGTCAGCTTCCAATTGCTCCATAGGCCAGTCAGCGAATACACGGAGCAACCTATGGTCGTTGGGCTGTAGTTCTTGAGTTAACACCATTTTGTAAGCGTGAAACTTCAAGTTCAGATGCAGAATTCGCCAAGTTGTTGTCGGCGAAAACCCCAATTCTTGCGCTCGACGAGCAATTGATTTGTTTCCGTTCTCGCGTATACTCTCACTAACGGCGCCTATGTTTTCGTTGGAGCGCTTACGTCGATTACGTACAGGCGTTCTTTGATCGCTGACAGAACCACTTCTTTCAAATTTATCGATCAAACGCCGAATCGTTCTCTCGCAGGGACGATTATGCACACCGTAAACTTCACGCAATACACGTAAGGTTTGGCGAACAGATGATCCATTTTGATAATAAATTTTCAGAATTTCTACGCTTGCTGAATGCTGTAACGTTCCATGGCTATTTGTCAATAACAAATGTAACGACATGAAAAAAAATGACTGCTGTAACTCAATAATAACAGCAGCTATCATATGTTAAAGATAGGACACTCTTGTTGAAAGACCCTTTATTATATGTTGATGCATATGTAGCATGTTTTGTGATGCAAAATTAATCCAGCGTTAGTTTTGTAATATTAGAGATAACGAATAAACAAAAACATTGCTTTGTTGGCAAAATAAGAAGTGCCTTGGAATATTTACATTTTCTTGCTAAGTAAATGCCTTCGGTTCCTATAAGATTATTGGTGAACTATAAAAGTCGATACTTGCGATTAGCCAGAAACAAAATAAAAGCTGCATTAATATTTGGAATATCCAGAGATATGTAGTTGAGAGTTTTGGTACTTGCCTGCTGACAACATAATAGCCAAATTGTCTAATGTCAGAGATGTCATCAAGCAAAGGCTCTTTCTCAGAAACATCCTAACTATATTCTAGCATTTAATTGTAGAATTATGGCGCGCAATGTAACTAATTCCAGCAAGAATAGTAATAAAGTATTGTGTGTTTAATTAACAAAAAGGCAATTCGTATATGAAAAATAATAATTGTGCAATGCAATCGAATCTTTATGTTTTATACTCGTAGAGCTTAGAACTGACATTGATTTTTATATACTATTTACAGTAGTCTATCTTTTTAAAGTTTGTGTTTGTTGTATTGTGGCGAGCCGGTATCGAATTATCTGAAAAAATGAAGGGATATGGAGTTAGAATTGCACAAAAAGTAGTAACTTCCAAAGAATGCGGTAGGTACTAACAGTTCTGTCGGGGAGGTTGCAGGCCGCAAGCGGACAGGCCACAGAGAAGCGAGGAAGTCCGTAACAGTTGCTGGCTCTATGACTCGTTCCACTCTAGAGCTGCCCTGAGAGGACGACGAACGACCCGTCCAACCAGGCATCCCTCAACTGTCCACGGGGGATACTCTTTCCTTATAGCAATCATTCGCGCCATTTGTTCGGCACCGCCATACACCACGGAAGCTAGAAGCACACCTGAAACATGAGAAGGAAACGGAATGAAAGAGAAATAATGGAAAGGAAATCGTGGTAGATGAGAAACTATCCCAAATTTCGCCTACTGATCGGAAAAAAACAAGTGGGCGGTTGACGGAAATCGAACTCGGTACGTCCCGAATGCGAGCATCACACTTTACCACGGAGCCAACTCGCTCGGTAATTACACCTGATACTGCATAAACTAAATACAGGTGAATGTCGCTCTTCATTGTGTCTACTATGATAAAACTAACCTAATATTCACAATATGTCGATCACTGCTGATCATATTCACATATACGTCACATAAATGACTGCAATAAAAATCTATAATGAAATTGTTTTATTAAAAAATAGTCAAACACAAGCAAAAAATGCCCCATGGCCGTGACCGTAAGCATTAAAGGGAAGGTCAGTAATGCTATCTTCCGTTACAACAAAGGAACATCAGTTTTCTCTTGGCCACTACTGGGTTTTGAAACACCCAACGCCACAATCTGAATTAAAACCCGCTGGTATTGCATATTAAATATTGAATGGATATATTTGGATATTAAAAGATGTCGACACATACTGCAGTTCTCATTTTGAAAGTGCATTTTCGATTTCGGGAGCACTTTCGTTTTACCTCTCGTTTTGGCACTCTCTTTCACCTCTTGTAATAGTCAACTATTACAATTGCGTATAAAAGTGCTACGAGACACAAGGCATATAGCTTTTAAAGCTAGAAGCTTGTAACAAGATATCCAATAACGTAGCCAAACCACGCTGGCGTGAAATAGAGCTTTGGAATTGCACCTGCACCCATCTTTGCATTTACTTCAGTAAGATACGAAGTAATCAAGTCTTTAAGCGTGAATGTCAGATTGTCCTTTTTGTAATACAAGGATTACCGTGATTATTGACGGGAAGATATAAATAATTAGATAAAGAAATGATAGTAGGATAAACAAACAATTGCAATAAATAATTTCAGTATATTAAATTAATGTATACTGTAATAAGCCTGAGTTAAAGATTTGTTCAGAAAGAAAAAGGTGATTAGCAAGTCATGTAAGGAAGACATTAGCAACAGTGAGGATAGAACACATTAGCTTAAAGATTCTTGGAATGCAGTTAGCGTTTATTTCAGTACAAAGTCACGTAGGCAGGAATTCTGTAAGTTAGAACGCAGAATGAAATTCTGAGATTCGGGGAGGTTCCGCATAGTAACAGTGTCAGATAGAGTTTTAAGATTTGACCGGTATAAGGGACGTTGGTAGCGGCATCGATAAGTAGGCGGAGCTTAAGTTAAGAAAAGGGCGTGCATTCTAAATCAGAGTTACCTATTCACTTAGTTCTGTGGCCTATTCGGATGACAACTATTGTGACTACTATTGCGTAATTTTAAGTTGCTTAGCGCATAGTGACGCGCTGAAGTGAGAAAGATTTAGCGGCTATTGCGAGGGATCTTTCCGAGTAACATTTCTGCGACTTACGCCAACTGACGCTTCGCGTTATTATTATTATTATTATTATTATTATTATTATTATTATTATTGAAACACTCCATCAACTACATGGTCTGGACCATAAGATGCGTTCCAGCTACATAGAATTACAGCTGCTCTCTCCATCGCTTTTTGGGTCTTCCTACACTTCTTCTACCAATTGGACGGTAATTTAATACTTGGAGAGGACTATGTGTAAGTCCATTCTATGAAGGTGCATGGTATGAAGGTTATTTTCCATCGTTTTTACTATATTTGTAATTCGTAATTCTTTTGTTACATCTTCATTCCTTTCATGGTCCAGCAGCGTGTATCCAACCATCGTACGCATCAATTTCATCTCCGATGCCTCAATCTTTTGTTGATATTTGCTCGTGAGGGTCTATACTTCTACTCCATATAGCAGGACTGCAATTGCCAGGCTTTATTTATTTATTTATTTTTTGCGTACCTTCTTACATAGTGTCCTTTTGATAGTCCCTATTAACCGATTACGCTTATGAAGCTTATCATTAATATTACTTGCTACCGTGTGGGAAGCTATACACCCTAAATAATTGAATCTGGAGAGTTGTTTTATTGTTTTGCCGTTTAATTAATTTTTGCTCTCACTATGATTTACGTCTAAATGCCATCACCTTTGTTTTTTTATGTTTGTTTTTTGTGGTAATATTTCTAAATCATACTTTTTTAATTTAGTTAATAAATACAATTTCCTCTACAAGTTATCTTCTGGATCAGCGAATACTACCTGGTCATCAGCAAAAACAATTTAATTCGGTAATTCAACAATCGACGACATTTCTCAAACTGAACACTTTAAGCCAATATTAAAAATTTCTCAGCTAACAAAAGTGGTGTTATCCTTTCACAATGCACTCACGCATACCCTGAGAAAAGAGCACATAGCTATACCACTAGAGCAGCTGGTGCACGTGACGACACAGAACGAGCTACCAGATGAAGACTTCATAAAACTCATCAACAGAGCAGGTAACGTTAAATGTTATAAAAGTTTGAAGCAGGAAGCGGCATCAAAGTTGCTGCATCGAGAACGGCTTCAGAACTTACGTTTGGAAAGTACTTATATTCCTTACAACACTAAAAAGATGAAAATGCTGAAAATTACGGCGTTTTATCGTTATATGGAGCTTGATAATTGCGCAGTGAGAAAACTTGCTGTTGCTACGATATGAGGAAAAATGAATGGACGGGTTTGAAATATGCATATGAAGTAGAATGGAGCAAAATAATTTTGCACGGGCAAAATAAGTCTGTTTTAGAAAGAGAAAAAGAAATTGTTACACTGGATAACAAGAAACTACTTGATAAAACGTGCATTAAAAGGAATGTTGAAGGAGAAAATATTCAAAACAGAAGAGCACACAACAGATGGCAGATTAGGTACTAATCGGCCACGACATGAGTGCGCTTGGAGAAGGGCGCCACTGCTTTTGTTAACAATGCATAACGTCATCAAGGCTAGAGATCATACGGAGTGAGCGGCAAGGTGATAGGGGAATGTACAGTTGCACAATGAAAACAGTACATTTTCTGACTTCAACCGCTAATAAATGCTACTTGGAACTGCGGATATCTTTTTTATCCGATTGTCCTTTCGATACCCCACCCGTAACTGTTTAGTTCCTCTTCCCACCGAACGCAATTATACGTGGCCGACTAATAAGCTATTCATATGCGGAGACAAAGAGGAAAGTGTCAAATATGGAAGCAACAGGGATTTTGCTTTGGCACAAGATGAGAGCAAAATCATTCGAAGTACTTTCAAACGCCATAAGGCCTATAAACTTTATAGACATTGAAGCTGGCCGCGTCCTCGATGCGTAACCTTTAAGTCTCTTCTTTCTCCGGCTAGCGTTGAGCAGTGTCGACTCTGTAAAGTCTACAGAGGGTGGTAAATTATATGTAGATTGCGATAATAAAAACATCGGCTCTGGTAAATATTGGCTTTATTACACCGTTATGTTACACATTCAGGAACGCGAGCCACCACTTCGTCAATTATCCACGACTGACATAGAGATGATTTGTTAGTCGGTAGTATTAAGAAGTATTGTAATGTTTTCCCTGCGTTCACAGCCGCGGCCTAACTTGTACGGTGCAGAGTTCAACTAAGAGTGAAGTTACTTGTATTCTGTGAATTTCGCCATGTCCGACATTATCCAACTTGCACGGCGCAGAGTTCATCTAAGTGTGTAGTTACTTGTATTTTGTGGATTTCGCCATGTCTGATTTCATCCCTACTCCGCATATGTCACGTGATTGTTTTGTTCGATTTTCAATCATGTGACGATCTCCTGTTTTTGTATTCGTCAGTTTGTACTCTTGTCTTTCCATTTACTGGCTAAAATTTCAGTTCTGTTCAGCTTTCTCTTCCCACGGTACTATTTACAATTAGTTTAATTTATACTGTAGCACGTACATATCTTTATGGCTTTAATCCTTTTCTCGGCACAAACATCATGTTTTTTCCGCTTTGAAAAGAAATAGCACTTTCCGAGACTTAATTTCCACAGACCCTTCTTTAATGGCTCAGTGCATTTGCATACGTACCGACAGACCTTTCCTGTCCCAAGAAAAGGGATGGGCTGGTGACTCAAACCTTACTTCCTCAAACAATTACAATATTGTGTATGAAGGTTTTTCCTATCAAGTTACAATATTAAATACAACATTTTACATCTTTGTTTAATCTATATACAATCAAATACGGGGCCTAGTTGAATCGTATCAACATACAAAAGAGACTACAATAATAGAAGCTTATTCACACAAAGTGCAAAAAATCTAAATAAATAACAATTTTAAAAAATCTATTTGGTCCCAAAAAGACCGTATTTCCACTACGCCTACCCCCTCGTTAGACGAAATCGAAAGCAACATGCCTACCTGCTCTAGGCTTGTTGCATCTGAGAATTTCTGTTTGATAAAAATCTGATGTGATGCACTCACACGACTGTCTCTGCCAATGACAAATGCACATATACAATTTCTAGTATTTAGTCATAGTATCTATACACAAAGTTATTATTCTATCCATGTTACGTTGCTCACGACATATTTTTGCTTAGGAATGATATCAAATTAAGTAAGAAGTAAGAATGCAGAAAGAGCATTCAAATACATATACGTTGTAACAACTTCTTGCGATAGAAAGAAACGAAAAACAAAAGGGAATCGCTAGCTGTCCAGTATGACCGTTAGATGACGTACTTGGGAAACGCGTAAGCTTGCAATATGGAATATTTCGAAAACGCTAACGCTACGAAAAAAAATACTTGACAGAGATTTGTATTTTAATTTCCTCCACAATTTTTCCCGAAATAAGTTACACGAAATTATGCTAATTTAATCAAATTGTGGAGATGTCACAGACTACTCACAGCATTGTCATGACGTACATTTTAATTCTCATGTCAATATATCAAACATAATATTTTAACCGAAAAATGTTTTTAGTAAATAAAAAATAATGAAACATTTTCAATATAATGAGTAGTTTGTGGTGAGGGAATTGTTGGTAATTTTCGTGTAGCATTCTTGGAAGATCTCATTTTCAGTTTTAGTTCACAGGTACACACTCGTGCGCGAGCATACACATGCACACATGAGTTTTGGTTTCTAAGTATCTCGAAACATGTAGATATTCCCGGTGAGATTCAGATACTGAATTTTTGGTTAGAGTACAATCTCTTATAGAATGATGACAGAGAAAACATTAATAAAGGAGACGTTTGGAAAGTAATAGGTTATAACTTATGGATTGCGTATATCACCCGGTATAACGCAGATGAGAGTTCTGCTTGCAGAGAAATGGAATGTACGGTTTTTTAGCGTGTGCACTGCGGCACTTGGCAAGGACAGAGTGAGAGGGTGAACACCCCCCTCGTCGACCACATCTGGGGGCCACCGGGCACAACAGCTAACGGCAAAATAAGAAAATAAGCATAAATGCTTGCTTCACAGAAAAAAAAGAAAGAAAAAAAGCTGGCTAGCGTTCCAACGTGACAGTTTGTGTACTTGGTAAGAACGCAAAAATCAGCAAACACAAACAGGGTATGGCTTGAATGTCCATACTCGCTGTAGATAAGAAACGTGGCTTCCACATTGTGCTGTCAGTTGTTCGTTAAGTTATTAAGTATTTGTTTTAAACTCGCTCCAAACCTCATTAAAAAAAACATGACAAGAACGCTTAAGACACTGTTAGTCGTAAGCAGAAACTGCATATGAAAGGATTTATGCATCATTCCTCCCGTATTTTGGGAACAATTACGTATTTGAATCGGGTGTGATCTTTTCTTTCATTGGTTGAAAAAAGATGCTGTGTATTTTACCTCAGAACTAAAATAACAGTTCTACAGCTATACACTAACACGATCATTCGAATATTTTATAGCCGGTTCCAAAAATAACCCTGTGATTGTAGAGAAAGGTTGCATTACAATTCAACAGTTACAAACATGTACATATATGATTGGACCCGTTCCTATTTCTACAAGTTCCAAAAGAAGATAACGCCCGCTAGAAATTTTCTGACCAATGAGATTTACTTACGCTTCTGAGCTCTTGCGATGCACATGCGAAAAGAAATATCCAAGATGCCGTTTTAGAACACATAATTAGCATCGCGTAAGCTAAATTTACTACTGTAATAATGGGTGTGAGTTGAGAAAACAGTATTGTTGTTAACAGGATATTATGAATTTGCGCGTGTGTGGTGGAAAGGAGAGAGGAAGGGAGGAGAGCATCGTCTTCCGATATCGGAACGAATAATCACGACTTAATCTGAAAGAACCCGAGTAAGTGGACCAAGAGTATCTCGCTGTTATGGTTGAGCATAGCGTATTTGACTGTTACTTTAGAACTCAAGGCAGTTTTTACTTTCTCTACTACGTATAGTAAGTAGGGGAAATATCGCATTCCACTCAAAAATTCGATACCAAGATTTCACCGGAAATACATGTTTTGAGGCCTCCTGAATCCAAAAAAAGTATTTCTGGAAACATGTCCGTGTGTGAGTCTGTGTGTGCGTCTGTGAACAGCATAACTCAGAAACGAACAGTCAGATAAACACAAAACTTGATATTTAGGTTCAGTACCTTCCAGAGATGCGACACGAAGGTTTTCAAGAAACTCCCCCACCCCAGATTAACCTTTACATGGAACATTTTTCAAAAATGGCTCTAACGATTTTGATTAAAATATCATATATTTAAGATACTTTCATGACAAATAAAATGTATATCTCGAATTTCTGGAAATGTCTCCAAAAGTATTCTTCATTGTGAACGACTTTTGCATAAGTGGTAAACCATAAGAGATAGACAAAATTTTACTACACAAAAAATGTACATCGCGTTAAAATACACAATTTATGTCATATACTTTTTTTTTAGTGAACCATTTTCGAGATATTGCTTGTTATTCCCTTAAATTTTCCAATACTTATACTTTTTCTCAAATTCGTTGTTCATTTTTTTGTCCTGGTAATGCAAAGAGAATGGAATACTCACATAGCAACCAGCTCTTAAAATACTTGACTATGTCTTAAAACCTACCAATTCCCCTTGCATCTACAAGAAAATTAGCAATAAGATTAACATCTCGATATCTCGATTAACATGAAGCATATGGAGAATAAGCGTTTGTAAAAATAGTTTGTACAAGAGTAGAGAAAGTCATGTGAGTGTAACACATCATAATTGTTTTTAGTTTAACGTCCTGGGCTCATTTGAGCATCATTTAATTGAATCATTCATTAGCCGATATGACCTACCCAGTTAAAGGACGCTAACCTTAGTAAAACATCGCCCTGTATAACTATTAAAGAACCTCAGCATAACTGAAAATATCACGTAAATAGAATACCAACTACATATATAGCAAGAGCAGCCATAAATTATAATCCATCAGGAAGGCCAGTAAAACGTTGTCGAAATCAGTTTGATGGAGGCGGAACTGATGAAGGAACTTGAAGAACAAATAATAATAATAATAATAATCGAGGCACGGTAACGTCCCGTATTAGCTGTTGTGTATGAAAAAATTTATTGGTCTTCAAGGACTGGAATTTTGATAGAGTGTGAGTCCCTTTGCGATTATCTTGAAGTTATGACGTATGTTCGTATGTGTGTGGGTTCGAATGAAAGTTTTTATAAATTTTAGCTATATGCGCGATGGTCGTCTTTAAATGCATTTGCTTCATCATTTTATTGCTGAAACTCTATATGGCACAAATACTGAAACGCCGGCTTGTTTGCTTTGGAAGCTGGAAAGCTTGAAAAACGATCTTCCGCTGGGTCTAAAAGAAATGAACCAAATAACGCGCAAGGTATCTGTTTCCGATACATTCAAGTGCCGTTGTGCAAGGAAAAGAGGAAATGTGCGGCTTATTTCCTCCATCAACAATTCCTGGTCGATAATCCAGAAATTCACTGCACGACTTGGGACGCAGTTAATGCCCCGTGCCACAAAGGTTTTCTGGTACGCAGTAACTAGATCACTGAAATGTGGTAACTGTGCCTTATCGGAAATAGTGGTAAGTACGGAGGCGAATATGTTCCAAGCTTAATGAAGTAGTAACGCATATGTTCGTCAAGAAACCTTTATATGACCTTCTGTAGCTTCATCGGCAGGTGAGCTATGAGCTTCTTCCGGTTGCCGGCTAGTAACCACGCTCACTAGTGCTATGTGTTTCGTGGCACAGGGGATTGCGAGTTCGAATACCGCCGTGGACATTGGGTGTTTGTGTGTTTATAAATATTTGGGAGTAAAAAATAACCAAGAAAACCAGAAACACAGGAGAAAAAAAGTTGATGTGTTGCATTCACGTGACTTTCTCTACTCACTCGTCTACAAACTATTCTTATCATTCTGTCTACTTCTTGTTAATCCAGTTAAACTTCCAATTCACATTTAGATATATCGTTATAGGATACAACAGGTAATGCGATAGTCAGATTTTTAAAGAGCCTTTCTCTATGTGGTGGCTTTGAAATGTGCTTTGTTTAACCACGAGTAAACAACGTAGATCGACTTCCCAGCTGAGAAAAGTATAACAAGTAACAGGGAATATTTCGGAAATAATTAACATCACAGAAAAAAATCTGATGTGTTACACTGGAAGATACTGAACCTAAATACCAAGTTTGGTGTTTATCCGACTGTTCGTTTCTGAGTTATGCTGTTCACAGATACATAGACACACACACACACGGACATGTTTCTAAAAATGTTTTTTTTTGGATTCAGGGGGTCTCAAAACATGTATTTCCGGTGAAATCTCAGTATCGAATTTTTGGGTGGATACAATACTTCCCCTACTTACTATACGTAGTAGAGAAAGTAAAAATATTTGACTTAAATTATGTGCTTTAGCGAGATCTGCATTTTTTGTGAGTAACTGTAGTCTATCAATTTCAGTTTACCAATTATACAAGTCAACCAGAATAAAGACGATTTCACAGGCTGTTCCCAGAAAATTCAAAATATGCATTTAACTTGTCATGTAAATACCTTAGTATTTTAAACAAAATTCGTTTGAGCCGTTCTTGAGAAAATAAAAAAATATAGAAACAATTGCCATGTAATGGATAGTTTGGGGTTGGGAAATTACTTGAAAATCCTCGGTTAGAGCCTAGGCCTACCAACTCGACTTTCACCCACATTCGCACGGCAGAGGTGGACGATCACCCATCCGATACAGGGAGGTGATATGGCCAGCATCACGCATCCCTCAAACGGAATGTGGGCTTCCGTAGTTGGGATCGCTGCCAATCGCAGCTCCTCGATTTTTTCTCGATGCTGAGTGGGCACGGTGCAATAACCGGGACTTAAAATCTGTTTCCCCATGGGTGGAATCGAAGCTGGACTCATTCCATAGCCGGGAACCAGTGCTTCACGCTGTAGCCCACAGCGCCACGGCGCAGGGCATCCTTGGAACATGCTGAACTTAAATACGAAGTTTGGTATTTATACGACTATGTTTCTTAGTTATACTGTTCACAGACACTGTCATACACATGCGCGCGCGGACGTTTTTCTAAAATGCTATTCATGGATTCAGGAAGTATCATAACGTCCATTTCCGTTGAGTTCTCGATATCTTAGATATGCAATAATTCTTCTACATATTATAGGCGGTATGTTTTAAAAGTATAAAAGCACACCATTGCTTAAAAAGTATGCTGATCTGAGTAACAGCATAGCGAAGGTGGCGAAACTTATTCTCTTCTCTATGGAGTAACAAGAGCGGTGGCGAAGTAGATTACGAACAATTCCGACAAATCGCTAAGAAAACAACCGATCGCTTCCTCGTGCGGCTGTATCTGAATGAAGGCTCTGACCGCTGCGTTGCGTCAGAATGAATGTTGAGGTATTGTCAGTGCTGTCAAGGAGAATTTCGTGGAGCGTCTAAGTCATGGAGAACGGGGACTCCATTCCTCATAGTATACTCATCTATATATTTTGGCATTATGTCCGTCGTTTTATAGATGTTAGCGCATATAGGTAATACAAAAAAAGATCAACATTTACTATATTTGTGTAGAATAGCTCAGTACACATAAGATGTACACTGCAGACTTCTTTGATTATGAACATCATCGTGCTCTCGCAATCTTAACTGCCAGAGACATCATGCTACATACAGTAAAAGATTGCGAGCCATGCCGTCAAAATTAAATATCGAATATAAAATTAAATGAAGGGATTTTGTAGTAGCAGAAGGTAGTCATATAAATTGTGCCTAATTTAAGATAAATCAGTTTAACTTTTTATTTTTAGTGTTAGTAATTGTTCTATTTATATGCCATGTTTTGCATCCAATGTCATAATATGTTGTGAACAGTATTAAGTACACCATGTTAGATCAAGAACGAAGTAGTGTAAATCAAATTGTAGCTGAGATTATTGATGGTATGAAGGAACCGGGAGAAGTTTCCGGGCTTGTGCACATTACCTGACTCTAACTTCTGCGGTAGTGTACTACCATGTGATGGCATTTATGTAAAATTGTAGTGATAGTGGAAACAAAGAGCGGGTAAAACTTGTGTGCTAGTGCACTTCTTCAAGTATGCATGACCCGTACGTATTTAGTCCCATAAGGTAATTGTGTCATACCAATTGCGCATGCGCAGACACTCCTTAAAATGTGCACAACTCAAAATGTGCTAGCGAACCTGTTACTATGTTTAATCGAGTTTAGAGCAGCACGGTAGATTTAAATGCCGTAGATTTTAAGTTACTATTAATTACGTTACGTTTAATAGCATTCAAAGAAAAACTAACCAATAAATTCATAAGGTGTCAAAAGTTAGGATGTTCACGTACTCTTGTCCTCTTCTGGTCATATCGAAAGTTTTTTTCGGCTTTAGAATAACTCCTAATTGGCTCATTGGTTTACAGTTTTATTAATTGCTGAAGTTTTGTTTCGTTGAACATTAAATCACACATTCACACATCTACACTCTCTTTCGTACTTTGAAACTTTAGGGGGGATAGAAAATAATTCTGGCTAAAGAAACATTTCCCCCTCGCTGCTGGTAATCGAATCCAGGACTTCTATGCTTGGAGGCTAGCATGCTAGCCACCAGACTGCAGAGGCAATGACTTCTTGAATTATTTTCCAGGTCGGAAATATTTTTCAAATAAACGGCTTCGTGATGTTCAGCGTAATCATGCAGCCCCAGGGTGGGGGGGATCTGAGTGCACCACTATCGTTGGTGACGGTTGGACTAAAAAACGGTGCCAAAAGTAGACTAACAAAACTGTCACTTTAATTCCAGTTAATAACTAAACATCTTTGCATTCGATCACTAACCTCATATTACCATGCTAGCCTCTAGTTCCTGAGGTCGGGGGTTCAAACCCGGCGGAGGACGATGGATTTTTTCGGGCGTAAAAATCCTTAGCATGGCTTCCTTCGCAAGAAAAGTAAAGCCGGTGGTCCCGTGCCGTAGATTTACGGCACATAAAAGAACCTCAAGCCTGATAAAAAGGCCTCTGAGCAAAATTACTGGTCTTTCACGCCCAATATAGAATAGGACGCTAAGGACCACAGCAGTCAAAGAGGGTCCATAAATAAAACTCAGTTTAATTTAACTAACCTCCTAAATGAACTGAATGCAAGACATATTAACATGACATGGCAAAATGTGTTTTTACCAAGTGGAATATTTTTTGGGACAGTATATGTGAACTCCTCCAGTAATCAATATTTAGTAATAAATAAAGTAAACATATATGCATGGTATTCATAAGAAATAGTAACGCAGAATAATAACCAGAAAGAGAATATTTAATGTTAATAATGATATGCATGATTGCAAAAATTAAAATAATTGTATAATAATTCTTATTTAAAACTTAATGTAATATTGTGTGCGAATTATTGGAACTGGAAAGGAGGGAAAAATTAACAACTTGGTAAACGGAAAGTAATTGGTTGTTTAGGCCGAGGTCGACTATTAGTGAACTCCTAGGCAACGGTTCTATGTAAAGTTAAAAAAATACCGTTTAGTACCGTATAATACCAAAACACATTGTATAATACTGCATTAATCATAGTATAATACGTCCTCCTTGGTGTAGTGATTACCATGCTAGCCTCTAGTTCCCGAGATCGCGGGTTCAAACCCAGCGGAGGGCGATGGATTTTTTCGAGCGTAAAAATCCTTAGCATGGCTTCCTTCGGAAGGGAAGTAAAGTCGTAGATTTACGGCACGTAAAAGAACCTCAAGCCTGATAAAGAGGCCTCTGTGCAAAATTACCGGTCTTTCACGCCCAATATAGAATGGGACGCTAAAGACCACAGCAGTTAAAGAGCGTTAAAGATTGAATAGGTAAGTTCCAGGTAAACGCACATAGCGTTGGGACTGAGAATAACGTGTCAGCATTAAGAGAAAGCAGTAAACGGGAGGCGGAGGCAATTGAAATAAAAAGGTGTGTCTCGACGCGCCTTATTCACCAGTCAGCATTCAGAACTCCCGCTTATTCAACTTACTTGACTCTCGGCCATGTAAACCAATGTAAGTAAGCTACATTAATTGTTTGGAAATAACGGCCAAAATAGGCGAATGTAGCTATATATGTATTCATACAACAATGACCCAAAACGTTCAACGCAGCAACAGCGCCATTCACTTTGGGCAATTGCATTCTAAATGTTTGTGAAACGAGTCCATTTTATGCAAAAAGTCTAAGAAGATAATGTTGGAAAGGAAAACACTTGTCGCCAAGATAACTCGTCAGATTGCTCTTCAACCGCTTCCTAAGTTGCCTTCTGGAAGGCACTTGCTGTTTCCCCCAAAAGGCAAACTGGACTAATTTGCTTCCTTTCAATTTGGCTTTTTAGAAAATAAACCTTACTAGCTGCTCTGTAGCTTATAAATCCATATAATTGCAACCAAATGAAATAATTTATTACAAACTGTGAGCTGAATTAAAGAATATAGACGAATAGCAAGAGTTACTTCAAAGTGATATAATCGTATTGTCTGTTAAGGATTTGCAAAGTGCAGTAATAGCACGCCAATTTTAAGTTTCCCCCTGTAATGTAGTTATTGAAGATTCGGGATACTTTTAAATTCACTGTTTTCAGTGACAATGTCCAATTGAGAGGATGTGTCCATGATTACCGGCTGTCGACGTCTCCGGAAGATAGACTCTGATGACATGCCTGGATGGGAACCAACTACGCACTTAATTACAGGTCTTGCAATTCGTTCCGCTCGCCAGCACCAATCAAATTATCGCAGCACGAGCAAGAAAATTGTGAAAATTGATTGCTGAAATGAAGCGTGTCGGAATTAAATTGCACGACGGGCTGGCGGTATTAGGTTAAGAGAGGCGAAGTGGACTGGTTGTTGAAAGCCTGTAAATGTCAAATGTGAACCTCTGTGGCCTTTTAAAGGGTTTGAAAATAACTGTAGAGGATGCTTTAACGTTGTTGTTCTTATTCGAAAGGAGGTTTGATGAATGCGGTGTCACATACCTACTTCAGACACGGTGACCTAAATTACGGGTTATAACCGATCACCGCTTCCTGTGGAAAATAAATCTAGTATATTTATAATTACTAAAACTGTGACAATATGTACGGATTTCGTCGAATATGTCACGTTTTTTATTTGTAATGTTGTGAGTGCCGGAATAGTTATTAAAGTTTTGAACAAATTTATCCCTATTTATCAAAAGTCTGTAAATGGCAATAAAAGAAATAAAAAGACGAAAATATAGCCTAATTTTAAAAATAAGTGTATAGTTTATAGCGCCTTTTTGCTTCCGCTTCTAACTTTCACCAACTTCAGGTTATTGGGTTTTTAAACTGATTTATTGCAATAGCTAGGCACGTGTGTTATGTATCTGAAGTCGTCTGCATTTATTGATATTTACATCCAAGCTGGGAAGCGTAAAAACTTGATATTGGGAAAAGAAGAAAGTGGCGGCGGTGCGATTTTGAAAGTACCGGAGCACCACAAGAAAATACAACTTCAATAACATTAGAAGCAAGTATACATTCTTCATTAAATGATAAATTAAGCTGAAGCTAAATTTATTTTGTCTGACACGTATTTGAAACTTCATTTCCCTGATTTATTAAAAGTAGTCAGCTTAATTTTGTACTTTGCATTTGATATGTTTTGATATTTATTCACTTAGAATGTTACAGGAAATAAGGATGTCTGAAATATTTGGTCTTGGCCATTCGTTCAGCAGATATCCATTTTACATACCAAATTTACTTCTGCATTACAATGGTTTCAATTTACTTTATCTCTCTTTACTGTCCATTTCAACTTGTTTCTTACTTTTTATAAATACTACTGCATTCTTTAGTAAATATCCTTTTCATCATTGTTATTTTGTCCAGTTTAAGCTTGTGGTTAATTAATTAATTCTTCCAGTTTTCCGTTTCTTTGCATTGAAATATAATAGTATGTTCCAAATCTTCTTGCCCTCCACAAAATGAACACACCAAGAGTAACACATGTCTTTGATCTTTCAACTTCTACCTCCTGTTCCTGCCCGTGCTCTTTTCTCCTTAGTTACTTTATCATAACTTTCTCTTTCCCATGCACAGTCAACCTAACATAAAATACCAGTGATCTCTCCTCTGTTAAATTACTAAACAATTTTTGTATCTCTACATCCTAAAAAATGCCTTCTGACCTCTTGCCAAATCTCTATAACATTTGTTTCTTATTTCCTCCATTGGTCTCTAAATTATTTCTCAAACTCTTAGGCCCGAATTCATAGTCGTCGCTTATGTGAAAAGGAGATGCTTAAGCCATAAGCATTTCCTTTTGATAACGAAACGCTTATTACCATTTGGTATCCATAGACAGTACTTATATGCTCAGCGCTAAACGCTTACTTATTTCGGAAGCACATGTGGCAACATGGTTCAGCTGTTTCACAGCCACTTGGATGCGCGAAGGAATGTGTAAACGAACATGCAGGTCACCTCATAGCCGCCATTTTCATTTTCGTTGTTTTGTTCACAACAGCTGTTGAGCACGTGGTAGAAGTGTGTGAGTTTTAAATGATACATTTATTAATTAGTTAACTTTCGTTTAAAATCAAGTAGGTTGTAAATTTAGTTAAGGGTTTGTAGTAATAGTTATACAGTTACATTAGTTAGGTAGAAAACATGTCAAAAGCAAAACATTTCAGCGAGCAGGAAAGAAACCAACTTAAAGAGTTGGTGCTGAGATACAAAGACATCGTACAATGCAGGCAACGTACGCTGTGTGATGTACTGGCCTTAAGTGTACTGTTTTAAAACTGAAAATCTGACTTTCTAGCGTAAAGTGTTAGAAGTATTTACAATATGCGTATATGCATGCATGAAAAAAATCACACATGCAATTACTACACAATCTAGCGGTAATCAGAAAAGCAAAAGTACTCAATAATTTACAATGTTTGGCTTTAACAGCGGTTTTTCACGCGAAATCGGTAAACCTGTTCAAGATTTTGATAAACAAAGTATACTTCCAAATTAATGGAAAGATGTGTGGCTTGTTAGTGATCCATTGAAATGGTGGTAATTATGCAAAATAGCATTGCAGAGATGTACTTTATTTATTGCAGAAGTATTTTTGCATGTTATTTTTAGGATTTTATTTAATGATTCTGAATAAGTGCAGCGGAATCTCGTTTTCTAGGGACCTATGGACTTTAGACAACATAAATGGGAAAACGTCTGAATAGAAAACATATGGATAGTGTCATAGCACTGAGATTCTATATATCTTTTCAAGTAAGCCTGTCTCACGTTGCGACTTCATAATCTCTGTTAAGGTTACGTTGCTTAGCAGAGGCATTAGATCATTACAACAGCGGCTTAAATTCAGCATCCCTATGCGTTTCAAGTGAATTCTGCAAATTACGCAAATTCGTTTATTAATGCATGGTACAATTTCGTTATGAAATTCCATATACTTCACGAAATTGATATTATCGTTAACCTCCGTTGCAGGCAGTTGATGCAAGATGGCGTCGGCTCTACTTATTGCATATAAGCGGAGGTCGGAGCTTCCTTATATGAATAAGCATTTCCTTATTCGCCTAAAAGAATAGCGTCTGCGTATTTGAAATCGCTCCTTACGGACTTGCTTGAAATAAGCGACGACTATGAATTCGACCCTTAGTCACCTCATGGTTAAGGAAGGTTCTTTATATATTAAACATTATTTTAATAAACATTCTTCATCTAAGTTTAAGATCCTGTGCCAATATTTTAAAACCCTCTCCATAATGAACCCCATTCTTGCTCTCGTTACTCCTATGAAGACTAAATTGAATCTTCTCTTTTCCTCATCCATTTCTTCTATCCTATTTTGGATTTCATTTACCTCTCCTCTTACTCCCTGCACTTCTTCCTTAAAGTCCTCTGTTTTTTCTTGGTCTACCTTGTTTAAGTTTTCTTTAATTCTCGTCCCATCCCTATTCATTTACTCCATGATATTCTTCAGCATAGTTGTATTTCTATTGGCTCTGGGTTTAGGCTTACGCTTCCATTTGAGGCAGCATTTTTAACATTTAAATGATATCAATCTGATTATATAATATAAAATATAATAACAGCCCGCCTTAAAGCAATATGTATATAATATAATATATAAAATGTATGCAACAGTCATTGTGTTATGTTTATGTTATTGTGTACATGTATAACAATGTTATGTGAATGTATTAAGTAATTTAACAGTGTAGGAGCTGTGAGAACAGGAGCCGAAAGCTGCTAACAATGAGGTAACTTTGAGACAACAATAAATTAGAAAGTTTAATAATGCTACTAATAATTCTTGGAACAATAATGTAATATTTAAAACAGTTTATAAATAGCCAATGAAAAACTAGAAAAAGCTTCAAGTTAAATAAAAAGTATTCTATTGGAGTAAAATTAAACAATCAGAGACTTGAAATATAGTAAAAGTATAAATTTAGGCGGGAGAAGCGCCAGACGCTAGAAGACAGCGTACCCAACCACACGCTACTAGACAGCGTTCCCGAGCAGTTCGATACGTATTCAGTGTGAGACATAAAAAATTCATTACGGCGTGAATAATATAAAGTTTACGTGTTGAAAAGTACAAGTGACAATAATCTCACAGCTCTACAATAGGATACATCAGTGAAGTGTTATTTAATCGTGAGAAGGGATAATAAAAGGAGTAGGGTAAAAAAATTATAATTTGTAAGCCTTCATTCCTTAGCCGCACCAACCCCTGCTAAGAGATACGTGTTTCTGCAAATTAATACTGACGCAGCCGAGGCAAACATATAATATTTAAATAAACATTAAAATACAAAGTTGATTTTTTAAATGTTGGGGCGAAGGCCACCGGAAAGTTTGTATCGTACGTGCATGGTCTAAACAACTTCAAGTTTGGCTTTCCAATAGTGAGGCATTAAACGACTACACATTACAGAGTTAAAAGTACACCTTCTATTATTAAAATGCTCATTACTTCATTGTCTCCAATTATGTTGTATTACTGATAAATTTCTTCATTCCAACTACTCCAATCCTCATTCAATAAATAGCAAATTCTACGCCCATTTTCATTTGATTCACTCTTTCCTTATACTGCAGGAACAGCTCACTAAAACACGTCCTTCTCCCACCACTGTTGGCTTAGCACCTCCTATTTTGCATTTATATAACAATCTAATAGCAGCTTATAACCACCAAATTTGAACTTGAGTTTACACTTTGGACATCCTTGACTCTCATATTTGGCAGATAGGGTGGGATATTAATTTCCCGCAGAATCCCTAGAAATGCTCGCTGTTCCCGCCTGTAGGGAAATCAACAAGAGTGCCACCTGTTAGCCTTGTCAGCACTGGGCGGTCTTCTCTGTTTTGCTTCTCATCACTGTTCGGTTCTTTGAACACAAACACGAGATGATCTGCAATCCAATTGAATCACCACGGAAGTGTTCCCGAATCTCGGTTTTTACATTTTCAGTAACAGAACAAAGTTAATGTTATATACTACTGCGAGACATTACAAGAAAATAACAGGTTAACAAATGCCTACAGTTTTATTCTATTACAGTTATACTATGTCATAATATTTTCGATCAATAAAACGGAAGGAAACATAAAACTACAATCTATCATGGATGTCTTTTGATTTTATCACATCCCAAGCTTCCTGTTGTATAAACTTACCAGAAGATGCTCGAGGTGCATGGCTGCTGCTCTTCTTAGAGATTTGTATCTTCAATAACAGTTCCTTATTAAAATATGTGTTTATTCTATCATGCTTAATTAAAATTGAGTTTCTTGCGGAATATTCTGTTTAAAGCCCAGATGTGCTCTCATTCCTAATATGTATATTTACTCGTCGTCGTGGTAGTAATTAATTTTTAACCAGTGGAACTCTATTTGAAATTAAGTATATTATTTTTTAGTTGTTTCTTTGTATAGCCCCTTTAACTTCTATGCTCATATCTGAGACTTTGACTTAACAAGCAACTAATGATGTTATTAGTCGTTTAGCTGTAGCTTTTATGAAGCACACTCACCCTTCAATTAATTAATCAGCTTTATTTGTCCAAACTCATCTACATGAATATGACATTGTCAAGAAATATATTGATGTACATTAATATATATTTATTTATTAATAATCAATTATACTATACCATTAATTGAATAAAATAGCCTTTGAAACTAGTCAATTAAAAAGCTTTCTTTTAAAAATACTTATGCTCAATGCTCTAAATTCCATGTCTAACTTATTGTAAAATTCTACATCTTTAAAATAATAAGTTTCTTTATTGAACGCCAGTATACTATGAATATTTAGTCCTATTCATGCAGATGGACATGTGACATACATAAAAACATAATAAAAACAAACTACAAACAGTAAATATTTTCAATTAGTAAAATAGTGATTTTCAATGTTCGTGTGTTTTTTCTCAGTATAATTCGGTAACTCTTTTGATACAACAATATTTCTTTGGCATGGGAGCTGTTACCCCATAGATGGACCCCATATGTAATATGAATTTGAAATAATGTAAAATATATGTCTATAAATCCTACTAGTGATACCCAAAATTTTAATTTTCTTATTAGATAAGTAACTCGTGACAGTGTACAGTATAATTTGTGAACACGAGTTTTCCATGAAAGCTTAGAATCGAGTTCAAAACCTAACACATTTACAATTTTAATCTTAATAAGATTAAGATTAGTTTTAATAAGATAATATCACCTAGTTACAGAAAAATTGCGCCGCACCAGCCGGAAAAATAACTCGGGACCTCTGGGCTGTAAATCCAGAACGTTACAATGTTGATGCATCTTTCTGTGCCCAAATTACTCTTCTCCGTGTTTCCCGCCTTCTAGCCCTTTCTGTCGCATTTCTTTAATGACTTCTTCCATCCGAGTAACCCTTAGTATTTCCCTCTTTCACCTTCCTGCTGGTATCCATTCCAAAATCCGCCGTTGTAATCTTTTATCCTCTATCCGTCGAACATGTCCATATCAAGTTAATTATATAATTAATTGTTAAATTTTGGTAATTCACCGCTCTCCTAATTGCTTAATTTTTAATTTTATCTAGTTTTGAACGTGGAGCAGACGTTCTGAGGACATTTATTTCTGTAGATTGCGGTTGAAATTTTACTCTTAAAGAGGCAGTATTGTAACTATTTTATTTCATGATATTAATATGTATTATTTATAAATTTATTAAATATTATTGTTAAAACGACCTAATTAGATTCCACTCTAGTATTCTAACTTTTTCGCTATATTTCCTCGTAAATTTATCTACAAAATACAAATGTTTATGAGAATCCAGGAGTAACTTTATCGTAATGCGACAGCTGTCAATGTCTGTCATGTTGGTTTCCAGCCATCACTTGCGGATTACAAGGGAATGCACTGAAGCTACTACATGTTCACCAATGTAGCTATTATTAGTGAAAATGTTATACAAATCTGGCAAACATGAAACTTGGAAAATTATACCACGTACGATAGCTTACTAAGCTTGCCAATACTCTCCGACTCAACATGTCGACAGAAACTCTATCGGAAGATCTGAAGATCTAATTTAATTCGTGGCTGTTTTGCAAAATAGCGAAGTCATCTGGGTCAAAGTTTACGAAAGACAAAGACAAGTAATCCAGGAACGAATGTTTGCATAACCTGCTATGTAACATGCTACAGCACAAGATCACTGAAGCGCCAGAAAGAAAAAAACTGGTTAAACCACAACCACAATGATTTTTCAAAATCCTAGAGCTAGGTTTCATGTCACAGTATTGAATGTCTGAATGGAATGAGTCCTTCCTTTCAGATCCTTCGTTGTCACAAGTAAGAATATGGTAAATACGAGGGCGACACTGAATTTTTTTAGAAAATCAAAAAAGGATTAGTTTTTAAAAATGTAAATGATTTTATTGTTTTTAAAATAACCCCCTTTAACATCAATACATTTTTGCATTCAATGAAACCAGTCCTTAAATTAATGATACTTTTCCTGAGGCACACCAGAATCCAGATACTTATAATATTCCACTGCTTCATCTGGTGACGAAAAAGTGATTCCACGCATTTTATTTTCACTTTCTCTACTACGTATAGTAAGTAGGGGAAGTATTGTATTCCACCCAAAAATTCGATACGAGACTTCACCGGAAATATATGTTTTGAGACCCCCTGAATCCAAAAAAAAGCATCTTTGGAAACATGTTCGTGTGTGTGTGTCTTCTTGTGTGTGTGTGTCTGTGTACAGCATAACTCAGAAACAAACATTCGGATAAACACCAAACTTGGTATTTAGGTTCAGTGTCTTCCAGAGATGCGACACGAAGGTTTTCAAGAAAATCCCCCCACCCCAGATTACCCTTATCATGGATCATTTTTCGAAAATTTTAATTTTCTCAAAAATGGCTTTAACGATTTTGATTAAAATATCATATGTTTAAGATATTTTCATGACAAATAAAATTTATATCTCCAATTTTCTGGGAATGCCTCCAAAAGTATTCTTCATCGTGAACGATTTTTGCATAACTGGTAAGCCATAAGAGATAGACAACATTTTACTACACAACAAATGTAGATCGCGTTAAAATACACAATTTATGTCATATGCATTTTTTTGTTGAGTGAACCATTTTCGAGATATTGCTTGTTATTCCCTTAAATTTTCCAATACTTATACTTTTTCTCAATGGAAATTCGTTATTCATTTCTTTTTGTCCTGGTAATGCAAAGAGAATGGAATACTCCACATAGCAACCACCTCATAAAATATTTGACTATCGCTTAAAGTCTACCAATTCCGTTTGCACCTACAAGAAGATTAGCAATAAGATTAACATCTCGATATCTCGATTAACAAGAAGCATGTGGAGAATAAGCGTTTGTAAAAATAGTTTGTACAAGGGTAGAGAAAGTCATGTGAGTGTAACACATCAGAGTTTTAATATTTGGAAACAAACAGAAATCACAAGGTGCTAGGTCAGGGCTGTATGGTGGAGGTTCCATGGTGCTGATCTTTAGGGCATCCAGTGCTAGTTTTGCTGTATGCGACGATGCGTTGTCATGATCTAACATTACTTTATCTTTGGGGCGTTTTTCACGAACTTTTTCAAAACTTTGTGGTAAACAGACATTTATGTACCATTCGGCAGTAACGGTATACCTAACTTCTAATGCTCTAGTAGCAATATGGCCCGTTTTAGAAACAAAAAACTAGCAACCATTTTCTTATCAGCGCTGCGAATTCGTCGGACTTTTGTAGGCTTAGTTTCTGTTCGAAAGACCCACTGAGCCGACTGACTTTTCTTTTCAGGATCATAACAATAAGGTTCATCACCAGTAACGATATTCCTAAGTGCCGCTTTGAAATTTTTCCACAGTTCTTCTGCACCAATCACTGCGTTGTTGGTTTTGATCAGTCAGTTTATGTGGAATCCATCGACAACAAAGTTTTCTCACGTCTAACTGTTGGTGTAAAATGTTTTGTATTTTACTCTTACCAAAGCCCAATGTCACTCGAAAAAATTCGTAAGATTTCCGTCGATCTTCTTCAAACTTTGCTTGAACAGCGGCAAAATTTTCATCAGCAGTTCCTGGGCGTCCTTCGCGAAATTCATCACTAAGAAAAAATCGATTTTGAATTCGCTGTATTAACTATAAATTGTTACCTTAGGAGGAGCTTCTTCGAAAAATGCATTTCTGTGCCGATCTTCACATTATTTAGGCTTTAATGGCGATTTAAAATCGTAAAAACTCATGGTCCGGAAATGTTCCGCAGTAAAGTTTAGTTTTGGGCGAACACAAAATCTTTAAATGATAATTAACAAACTATTAGAGCAAATCGAACAAACTACAGGAAAATAAAACTCGAAAAACATTAAAAAGTAACTGTCAAATAAATAAAAAATTTCATTACAACGAATTTCACATGGCTTTCGAAACGTTTTCAGCATTGCCTTTGTAATCGCGTTGACTACAAAAGTCCATATGGTATTCAAATATTGCTAACGCAAGAGCAATAAATAAGTCGAAGTGAGTATCCATACATTCTGCAACCATACTCCGTTGGGGTATTCACTTCCTCTCATATTTTGTAAGCAGTATGTTCGTTTCTCTAAGGGAAGTTTGTGATGTTTTTATAAGCAGAAAAAGTAAAACTTGAGTGACATATAAAAATGACAGTGGGCTAGATAACACAACAGCATCAAACCACCGAAGCATCTCTTATTCTTGTATGTTAATTTTGGCCTTTCTTGTGTTTTCTTAGTAGTTTTATGTATGTAGGTTTCTGAGAATAAACAAAGTTACATTGACTTTACTTAAACTTCTGTTAATTCTTGGCAGCTGAGATTTTTTCTATAATTAGCGACGAGGCAACCCGAATGTGCCAACGTGGGAGACACCTGCATTTACGAACAGTTACACTAGTCTGCATGATGTCGGATTAATGAAAACTAATAAGTGATTCTGACTCACGTTTTATGCTGATTTCATAACTGCTTTTAGTTTTTTTTTCTATCACGTACAGTTTTTTCACAATCTCACTTCAAAAATACAGATATAAAGATATTGCTTCCGCCACTACACATAAAATTGGGCTTGATGAAGCAATTTGTAAGGGCTCTACCACAGAATGGACCCTGCTTCAAGTAGCTTTTCAAGAAATTTCCCTTCATTACACAAGACAAATTAAAGGCTGGCATTTTTTGTTGGTCCTCAAATAAAGAAACTGATGAAGGATGAAGATTTTGAGAAGACAATGAATGAGACAGAAATAGAAGCATGGACCGCCTTCCGATCAGTTACTGAAAACTTCTTAGGCAATAACAAAGATCCTAATTACAAGGCCATTGTCGAAACAATGTTTGAAAACTTCAAGAAGATGGGTTTTTACATGAGTGTAAAGGTGCATTTTCTGCATTCACATATCGACTACTTTCCACAAAATCTGGGACATTATAGTGAAGAGCAGGGTGGATGTTTTCACCAAGATATTAAGGAAATGGAGAGGAGGTACTAGGGGAGATGAAATGAAACTATGATGGCCGACTACTGTTGGATTTTGAGGAGGGACAGTCACCTTCACGGATCTGCAAGGAAGTCAAAGAAGTGAAAGTTTGAAAAAAATTAAATGAAACACTTTGGCTTCTTGTTTTGTTAAAATGTATTCATGAAATAAATTAGGGGAGTTCTTGAGAGTATTCGTAAAATGTTTCTTGAATAAAAACTTACCTTGTGTGAAATGGTATTTGAATACTTTTCTACGCTCATTAGTAAAATTGTCAAAACATTACTTATTTTGTGTAAAAACCTGACATGATAGAAAAAAACGGAAGTTATTTCTGAAATCAGCATAAAAACTTGATTCAAGAACACCTACTTTTAAGAAATCATTTGACAAAAAGTTTGAAAATGCAGACTAGTATTATCATTACGAACTGTTGGTATTTGTGGTTGTTCAACATTGCTTTTGCACAGTGTTCACTCTATTTGTTTGTTTGATTTTTTGTACTTTATAATGGCCAGAACTCTTTGTCTAAGTGTGTTGTGTAATAATTTTCAAATGTCTCCAATGAAATGCAAGGCTATTGGGCAAGTGCACCCTAAGATATGAATGGTCATATTTTCTGAATTATTTCGATACACAATGTTGTAGGGATAAACCGTCAGACCACGGGCAATGACAGGTATTTCAGCTAGGAATGAAGCAAAAATATTCCAAAAAGTGCTGGAAAATTGATATGGTAAAACAAGTGAAAATTATTTTAATGAGTTACAACTTTTTGGAGTTAAACATTATACCTCTTTAAAAGCAGTATTTAGATAAACAATAATCCAATAATCAGCATGCAGCTTATTATGGAAGATTATCTTTTCTTTTTGGGTTACTGGTGCAAACTACCTTCTTAGAAAAGCCAACTTTAGAGGTCATTAAAGAGATCATATGATTATAGATGGTGTGCTGATCGCATATTTTTGTAAGATTTAAATCATTCTGTTAGATCATGGCAGGTGGCATCATGTATCTTGTTAATTTGACTTTCCCCCGCTCGTTGCGCGTCGGTGTTTTTCCTAGCTTGTGTTGCTTTTGGCTTGACGGCAATTTAACTTCTTCCTCTGCCTATGCCACGGGATACATCTTTGAGCTTTGTGAGTTGTCGAATGGCTTGAAAAGCTATGAAGTTTTGGTTTTGCTTCGAGGGTTTCTGGCCGGGATTTTCGTTGGGCTCGCCCGTTGTGATTTATTCTGCTACCTGCCGTCTTGTATGTAAAAAATATTTAACCGAGCCAGAGTCGGGATTTGTATTTTTCTAAATTTTAATTCTTGTTATAATTGTATTCTGGTCATGTGGATTAATGCACGCAATTTCTGAATACCAATGACATTTTAGATAATCTTGTTAGTTTTTTAATGCTTTTAAATAACTGTTGTGTCCATAAAATGTATATAATTGTTAATTGGGAGTTTGTGTGAATATGTTAAATGGGGCTGTTTATTAAAATTGTTAACTTCTTCCCAGATTTTATTAAAGTGTTAGTTTTAGCTTTAAAAGTAAATTTTTAATGCGGATGAAGCTTATTCCAGCCTTGCTTTTGTTAATTATTCCTTTACCGCCTTATGGAGACTTATGAAAGTCGGATTCATTGATTGTAGGCTAGCGTGAGGTGAACAGTTGTGAATATACACTTAAAAGGTCTGTAATTCTAGCACAATTAACTTGGCGTTATTCTGCCTTTCTGTGTATTAATCTTACGTAATATTGTACTACGATTTTTAATTACATTATAACTGATATTTTTGTAATTCAGGCTGTATCCAAAAAGATATATTATTTGTGAAAGACCTTGCAATTAAACCCAGAATATAAGCCTTGACGTGTTTTTTCAACAAATGCTGTGGGGGCATTTCCTAGTTCTTACTTTCGATCTAGCCGTTACTCCTTATCCATGGTCCCTAAATTCTTTGTAGCTCTTGCACTCTCCTCTAGATCAAGTCATTGAGAAAGGGGCTTGTTAGGGTGGTGCAAGTGTTTGGTAGCAGAGCGTGGTTCAAACACTTGCACACCTCTTTATCCACGGCTTAATCTAGAGGAGAGTGCAATAGTTAGCAAGTGATGTAGGAACCATGCATAAGGGGTAACGGCTAGACCGAAAGTAAGAACTAGGAATGCCCCCACAGCATTTGTTGAAAACACATGTCGAGTCTTATATTCTGGGTTTCTTTGCAGGGTCTTTCACAAATAACAAACAGCCTGAATTACGAAATTATCAGTTCTCATGTAAATGAAAATCGTAGTACAATATTACGTAAGATTAATGCACATAAAGGCAGAATAACGCCAAATTACTTGTACTGGAATTACAGGCCTTTTAAGTGTATATTCACAACTGATTACCTCACGCTAGCCTACAATGAATGAACCCGACCTTCATAAGTCCCCGTGAGGGGGCAATCAGCACAATGAGTAAGAGAAAGTATTACACTAATTTCAAAAGGACCCTTATGCTTTATAATCATTTGTCCCCGTATTCAGCGCATACTTGAATTTAATTATACATCAAAAAATGTTATACAGAATGTATCTTTATTGGTGTTATATATTTGGGAGACGTGTACCTGGCATCAAAACAGTAAAAAAAGTCCATATGTACATGGGTCTGAAAATCAACCGTTTC
The DNA here is from genome assembly GCA_030765065.1 of Deroplatys truncata. Classification (NCBI taxonomy): domain Eukaryota; kingdom Metazoa; phylum Arthropoda; class Insecta; order Mantodea; family Mantidae; genus Deroplatys; species Deroplatys truncata. The sequence goes on along the minus strand of CM060980.1, from coordinate 124,146,128 downwards.
GTTGTTATAGGTCAAAGAAGCTGTATTCCATGAGTGCAGAAGAATATGACTACACGTATGACTGTGCAGATGGCAATGCAGTACAAGCACATGAACTTTATGCAGAAAGGTACCCTGATGGTCCGTTACAGTATGCAAGAGCGTTCGCACGAATTCACCAACGCTTGAGAGAGAATGGCGCATTTGAGAGGAGTACAAGGGATGTTGGGAGACCAGGAGCGGTACGAGGCATTAAGCTTGAAGAACGAGGTCTTCGTGCTGTGGATGCAGACCCATCACAAAGCACAAGACGTATGGCTGTAAGGGAAAGAGTCATATGACTATCTGGAGAATTCTGCATGAAAATCTTCTGTACCCGTATTACCTTCAACGTGTGCAGGGATTAAATGAGGCGGACTTTGAGCCAAAAAGACGTTTCTGTCAACGCATGTTATAGCAGTGCCCTGTGTTCATCAATTTCATAGCTTGTATCTTATTCACGGATGCGGCTGGTTTTACTCGCGACGGCATCTTCAATTTTCATAACACTCATAACTGGGCATTTGAAAATCCTAATGAAGTACGGCAGGGCAACCAACAACAGAGGTTCACTCTCAACGTTTGGGGTGGAATCATTTATGATCACCTTATTGGTCCCTACTTCTTCCCTCCGCGTCTGAATGGGCAAACCTATCTCCATTTCTCAGAAAGGAGTTGCATCACTTAACAGATAATGTACCTCTGGATATCATCCAACGAATGTGACTTTTACACAATGGTGCTCCAGCTCATTTAAGTATGATAGTTCGTAAGTTTTTGAATGATCGATTTCCGCAAAGATGGATTGGTCGAGGGGGACTCATCGCAATGCCTGCTCCATCGCCTGATTTTAATCCAATGGATTTCTGCGCCTGGGGACATTTGAAGTTCTTGGTTTATGCGACTCCTGTACCTGATGTTGACATTTTGAGAGGACCTATCCGAACTGGATTTGACCAAATATGAAACACACCAGGAATTTTCAACAAAGTACGCCAGAGCATGAAACGCAGGCTTACTGCATGCATCGAAGCAAGAGGAAGCCACATCGAGCAATTTTTGTAACTTTCGATTTTGTTTTGTAACTCTGAAATAAATGATTTTCAGACCCATGTTCATATGAACCTTTTTTACTGTTTTGATGTCAGAAACACGTCCCCCAAATATATGACACCAATAAAGATACATCCTGTATTACGTAAGGTCATCATAGCCCAGCAGCTCAAAGCAACAAAACCACTGGATATTAATACATATTTGTTACATTTAGGAAGTATAGTATTCTTAAAGAAACTATTTTAAATACTAAAACAACAGATTTAAGATGAATTACAAATGTTGTGTGTTGCAGATCTTTTATATCCAAAATATTTCATAATATAAAGAAATTCCAATTGATGGATGTTTACTTTCCCTAGCACCACCTTATACTAGGTAGATAAAATATTCGCATTTCACCCAAAATTTTGATATCAAGATTTCACCGAAAATACACGTTTGAGGTTTCACCTGAATCCAAAAAGGGCTTTTTTTTAGAAAAAAAAGTGTGTTTGTGTATGTGTGTAGCAGTATAACTGAAAAACAAAAAATCGAAAAAATTCAAACTTGCATCTTCCAAAGCTACGATACGACTTTAAAGAAAATCCCCCACATTAAAAGATGTTCCATATATTTTACTTTCTCATAAATGCCTCTAAAGCTTTCTTTTTTTTATTAAAATAATATAACTTAAAAATCTGTGTATTACATTCACATGACTTTCTCTAACCTCTATAATTTATTAATGGGTAAAAAATTATTCTTACGAAAGCTGATTACTTTCCCTACTACGTATAGTAAGTAGGCGAAGTATTGTATTCCACCCAAAAATTCGATATAGGAAATATATGCTTTGAGGCACCCTGTATCCAAAAGAAGCATTTTTAGGAAAAGGTCTGTGTGTGTGAGAGAGCAGCATAACTCAAATACGAAAAGTTGGATAAATACCAAACTTGGTATTTAGCTTCACTATCTTTCAAAGATGCGACACGAAGATTTTCAAGAAAATCCCCCCACCCCAGACTACGCTTCACATGGAAAATTTTTCGTAAACTTTTATTTTCTCAAAAATGGCTCTAACCATTTTTATTAAAGTATGTAGATATGTTTAAGATATTTTCATGGCAAATGAAATGTATATCTTGAATTTTATGGGAATGTCCCCAAAAGTCCTCTTCATTCTGAGTGACTTTTGCATAACTGGTAAACCTTAAGAGAGACAAAATTTTACTCCACAAAAAGTGGATCTCGTTAAAACACACAATTTATGTCATATACATTATTTTTCAGGTGAACCATTCCCTTATTTGTTTGAATTTTCCAAAACTTATACCTTTTTCTCAAATGGAAATTCGCTATTCTTTTTTTTCTTCTTCTTTTTTAATGTCCAGGGCATGCGACGAGAATGGAATGCTCCACATAGCAACCAGCTCTTAAAAGATTTGGCTATTGCTTAAAGCCTACCATATTCCCTTTGCATAGTTTCTGCAAATGTTTATCTCGATTAATATGAAGTAAATGGAGAATAGGCGTTTGTAAAAATAGTTGGTACTAGAGTAAAGAAAGTCATGTGAGTGCTACACGTCAGATTTTTTTTCTATCTACTTTATTTTGAGGTAAACGTTAACAGAAATAGCCATTGGATTATAAATGCCATAGTAAAATGTTTAAGAACTGGACGCTATATGCTGGCCTTAAACTTCCATACTCTTTCCACGCAAACGCATAGAAACAAATGAATATCGACAGGACTTGAAGAGGACTTTATAAATTATTCCCAGAAAATTCAATATATACATTTTATTTTTCATAAACCTTTAATATTGTTGTACTTTAATCAAAATCGTTACGGCAATTTTTGGGAAAATCAAAAATTTCGAAAAATGTTCCATATAAAGGATAGTTGGATGTGAGGGAGCTTTTTAAAAGTCTTCGTGTCGCTTCTTTGGAAGATACTGAACTTAAATAACAAGTTTGGTATTTATCCGAGTTTTTTCTGAGTTATGTTCTTTACAGACACACACACACACACAAATGTGGACCATTTTTTAATCTTGGCGGGATTCGGGGGACCTCAAATCATGTATTTCCAGGTGAAATCATGGTTTCGAGTTTTGGGTGAAATGTAACACTTTCTCTACCTACTATGTACTATTTTCTGTAACTGGTAAGCCATAAAAAGTATACAAAAAGCTTTGCACCATAAATGTAGATATCTTTAAAGCACACAACTTCTTTCAAATAACCTTTTTGTAGCATCAGCATTTTACGAAATATTCGCTGTTATAGGTTTTGAATTTTTCAACAAATGAAAATGCTGTCATCATCTAGCAATTAATTAAAGTAGGTAGAAACAAAAGCGTTTATAAGAATAGTCTGTGAGGAGATATAAAAATAAACAATAATGGCAAAAGAAGGTCATGTGAATGTAACACACCAGGGTTTTAGATAGATATAATTTTTATTTTAGGGCTGGCCGTGGCCGAGTGGTTAGACCGCTCGCCTCCCACCGAGGCGGCCCTGGTTCAATCCCAGGGACCTGCATGTGGGATTTGTGGTGGACGAAGCGGCGTCTGGGCGGGTTTTCTCCGGGTTCTCCGGTTTCCCCCGCCATTCATTCCACCAACTGCTCCATCATCACCTTTCCTTTCATCCATTTCACCAACATTTCGTTTCATCTACTTCGTTCATCCCATACCAGGCATCGGGCTGATCACCCATCCTGCATGCTCTGTCTGATCCATGAGTGTCTGCTCCTCAACGGGCCTCTGACCCCAGGCACCCGCTTGTAAGTCCTGGGGGTGTAAGTCCTACATAAGAGGAGGGTAAACAGATAATGAATGAATGAATATAATTTTTATTTTAGCAAGATATATGATTCATAGCTCGAATGATTGCTTTTCCATACGAAATATGCAACAAAAATCGTCATAATTTTGTTGAAGTTTTCTTGATGACATGTTTACAGAATTTCTGTGAACTGCCTTTATATACGAGTTCTATATTCTTCCTCTTTCTCATATCTACATAGATGAAACTGCTCATAATGTTTGCTCACAGAGTACAATTATATTGTTCTGAGGTTGTGTTCAGAACTGTCAGGTTAGGTTATGTTGGTTCATTATTTAAATTCTGCAAAGTCAGGATGCGTAACAAACATGGTAACTGCAAACCATATGCTTAATAACTCTGCCAAATTTCAAGTGGATCGCTGCAGTAGTTTAAAATCTGTGGCTAGTTTACTATTGCTGCGTGTTTTGACCCACGTGTCCCCTTAAGATTCCTAAATTCTAACTTGAAAACCAAACGTGGAAATTCTGCGAGGAGAATTTTTATTTACTTTGCCCCTAAAGTGAGCAGCACGTTACACAAATGAAGTGACATGAATCAATGGCTAACAATAAGATTTTTACAAACGGGTTTTCACGTCCTCTAGATATTTGAGGTCATGTTGTCGACTTTAATTGTTGCACTCTTGTTAGGGATGCTACCGAGCGCTTTGTGATGAGAAGCGTTGGTGGAAATTACGCTTGCTTGTGTTTCAAAGGACCACTTTTGAATAGCTGTTGTTTGCTGTGTTTGAAATTCCATATAGAGCTCTGGTTACTGTCAAGCGCCGTGTTCCCACCCTTCCATTTTCTCTTCACATTGTGTGTGTGCCCTGCTTCTCATTTCACTCGCTCTTATTTTCTTTACCAAGTCATCTCGTGCGTTGTAGCTTCCTTCCTGCCTCTCTTTTTTTTTTAATTTCCTCGTCTCCTTTTCTTCTCCCATCTTCTCAGGGCTCTACGTCCCTTTTTCTTGTCATATCCCAGCAATCTTTTATCTCTCCGAGCTTGTTATAAAGCAACAGAAGCCAGCTTAGATCTGGTTCTCTAAGGTCTGGTGTCATATTTGGTCCTAAGTACGATGTATACGTTGTGGAACAGGCATTTAGAATTAGCTTAGCTATGTTTTTACGTACAGTCTTTCATGCAACTACAGTAAGAATACTTCAATTAAGGGAAGCCTCGACGTGGCTCAAAAATTTAATTCTAAATGCTAATGTTTATCTAATATTAAATTTGAAGTCAGCACAACCTGTAACTTCACTCGCGTTATCCCCTCCCGTGTGTCACATCCATTGAGTTTTGTTTTCTTTCCAAAATAAGTAACGAAACTGCTTTTTCTGCCTTAATGGTGTAGCGGATGGTGGTAAGTTGGTCGTCATTCATGTAGCAGTTGTTGAGTAGGTCGCCAGCACTGGAGTGGGCAGATGGTGGTCCTACATTACAGAGCAGCATGTTAGGTATGACATTTTCGTTCCGGTGTTCTTTTTCTCGAGATTCACTACCACAGAAATTGACCTCTGACACGGTAAAGTGCGGTAGGTCACCTGTTACTGCGCAGGATAACGACAGGGTGTTATAACAAGAATAATAAGTAACTACTTTACTATTTCTTTTTATTTAATTATTACAGTATGAGAAGTTTTCTGGAACAATTCCATCAAATTATTTTAACATTTACTTTAAAATTATTTTAGTTCTTTAAGAATGCATCCATAATACGTACAGTTTTCCCGCATATAGCAGGTAGGCTTTACTTCCATTTATGGGGAGTATATTAATTTTGTTAAAGTTTCTCAACCCGTACTGCTTTATGTAAGTATTATTAATACAATAACTAATACTTATTATTGTAGCGTACGTTCCTTGTACACTCCTTTTTGTATGTATTACAGGTATTTTTTCTTTTTGCTTTGTAAGCGTCCTTTTAGATTTAGCCATCTCCTTAAAACGTGTTTCACTTTAAGTTTATTCCCAATGGTAACAAAGATGTTAGCGGTCCTATGTCTTTCTTTTCTAATACATTTTACACTTATTACAACGCATAATACTTATCGTTTATGTAACAATTTAACATGAACAGTTTCTTATAGTAATGAATTAAACATTTCTCAATTATTATAAAATATATACATGAAATAAAATGTTTGCTTGGGTTTTTTCAGAAATTACGGTTATTTACATAGTATTACATTTAGAATTCCTCCTCTTTTTCTTCTTCAATTATTTGGAATTTAAATAAACGTTGTATAATTAAGCAATATTATATATAAACATACTTATTAATTTCTCTTACACCATACCTTAAACATTTTTAATTAATATTATGGGGTATAATTCCGTCTACAGTGGTAAAAATATAAACGTTGTGCATAAGGCTTTAATGAGGGTACAATAAAGCAAGGAGCCATAAAATAAATGTCATTAAATTGCACAGAAAAATTGACAGTTGTGCAGAATACAGAATGAATGGTCCAAGTCTCTTGAAAGTGACATCATCCCAAAGCTTTGCCCTTTCAAGTTAGCAGGGTCCTTCATTGTATAATGCCCCGCATTTTTTCTTGGAATTGGTTAAAACAATTTAGATGGTGGTTTATATTTGCAGCTTCTTCGAAATTTAAAGTCTTAGGATACTTCCTAAAATATTCACTGAATATTTTTCACTTGCCACAGAACGAAGCTTTTGAAACTTAAAGCTGCGCATACCTTTACTATTTTTAAATCTCCTGTATCAAATGAAACAATTTCTTGAACCTTAAGGAATTACGATTACCGTTTTCCTTCGCGCCGTTCAAATGTTTGTACTAGAGAAAGGAAAAAAGAAACAATGGAACCGGTTAGGAAAAAAAAAAGTCATTTAAACAGTCCAAAATAGCAAATCTAACTTTGCACCAACGCAATCATTTAAATACGTTTTTTACAACCGTCTCCAAAGGTACGCTCTGATCTTAGAGAGGCTTTGTATTATAGAATAACAGGTACAGTTCACACGTGCATAGCTGAAATTTAAGTTGGAATGAAGAGAGGAAGGGAAGGGAACATCATCTTCCTAAACTCTTAGAATGGAACGAAGAATCACTTGATGCGAAAAAATTCGGATCACGCAAGCAACAGTGCGCCAAGATTATGTTGTTACGGCTCTGTATAAATAACAATTACTCGTAAAAACACTTGGCTATTGTTTCGGAACGGTTTTTTGGAATTTGAAAGTTCAGGACTGCTCCTGAAAATAGCCACTTTTCCACTTCTACTAATCACGCAGACAGTTTGTAAGTTTCAAAATGCCTTTCAAACAGGAACAAACTTTCTGCATGTCCTTGAAGATGATGATAGCAATAATCGCAACAATAAATGGTGGAACTGATAATGCCAAACATTGCATTCAACCTGATATAATCCATGGAATATCAAACTGGGTATTATTTTTCAGCAGGGTATCTTAGCAGGCTATTTTCACGCAGCAGTTTTTAATTAAATCCCTTCTCCTGTTCCATCCCTCTCTGGGTTTTAGTTGGCTGGCCGGCTATTCACTGGGCAGTGTAGCTTTTGTTTCGCTTCCCAAACGGCAGTCACGAGAGGAGATGGCATTGTTCTGGTATTTAATCTGTCTCTGGGCTGCACGAACCCCCTCATCTTCTCTACGGCTTTTGGCGCTCTTCGCTTACACATTTCTAGAGGTTCCCGAAAAAATCTCCGAAATTTTGCATTACTTCGACCGGAATGCGACTGGCACAGTTGAAATGGAATTCATACTCTGTGGAAGAGAATTCCTTTGCGGCGGATATAAACCTGCAGAATGCAGTCGGAGAATTTTGATGTTGCTCATTCGTTGTTCCAGCAAGGGAATCGCCAACTCTCAGTTCATATCTAAGCAACGAAAGTTGTACACTATTCACGCTGATTCAGACTTCTTTATGCACCTAGGGGCATTCTGCATAAAACCTTACATTTACAATGGAAATATTTGGTGCATAATGATTTGAACAGAGGTTACAAGTTGCAAATAAAATGACTAATATTGTTAGTAAGCATTACAAAATTCTGTCTCAAAATATCAGCTAAAATTCCCCTTTATTGATGAATGACAACTTTTTTCTCCCCTAGAGTGTAAAATTACTGTTTACTAAATATATAGATAGTGAGTAACGTAACGTGGATAGCATAATCATTTGTATATAAATAATATTACAATAATATAATACCGAGCGAGATGGCTCTGTGGTAACGTGCGAGGATCGCATTAACGAAGTCCTGAGTTCGATTATGTCACTCTGGCCATAGATTTTTCGTGGTTTTCTCTGATTGGCAAAGGAATGCTGGGGTGGTTTCTCTTATGCCATGAATTTCCTTTCCCTCATTTCCTATCATTTCGCTGTCGGTGTCGGACAGATGGCGCAGATGCTTGCTTGTTGAAAAGTACTTCACCGCCCTGACAGATGGCAGACTTCTCGAGCCGCCTCAGGTGCATCGAGTCCTTCCCGGTTCCGCCAGAGGGAAGCCTTCTCTGAGCACCCACCGGTGTGACCGTGCCCTCAAGCTTGGTATCGTTAGGGACCTCTGCGTATCTCTGTCGGCCGGCCTGTCCTGCGGTTGCTTCACCCCATCCGTTCCGCGTTGGGTCTAGTTGCGAGGTGTCACCACTGTACCTTGGCCATATCACTCATATATAGCAATACTGCGTATGTATGTGTTTGTAAATTGTACAATGGTAGAGGAATTCCTGTGAAAGCATCACATCAGACTTTTTTCAACCGTGGGACTAAAAGAATAAACTGGATTGCATGTACAGCAAAGCATACAAATATCTAAAACAACATAAAATACCTATATAATCAAAATAATGGGTGAAAACTGGGCCCAATGTAGCGTAATATGAGTGCCAATAAGTGCAGCCTTTAAGAGTTAAACCTTCCCCCTTTTGCCTGCATAACCTTGTTATTTGTTAAGAACCCAGTAGCAGGGCTATTTGATAACGAATGGAAATGAAAATTGTCGCGCATCGATCCTGCGGCGGAATTTATTCTTGAATTAACAAGAAACTATCCCAAGCAAGTGAATGTGTCTGTTCCATTATGTATATTGGCTGAGCAAAGTGTGTTACACTTTCTTGAGAAGTAAAAGCGTAAAAGAATTAAACCGACCGCGTAAAAGGAAAGAAAATGCAATTTGAAATTTAAATAAGAACTCCTTGGAGGACTAAGGCTGATGCACTGTTTAAGTGTGGCTAATTTCGCTGGTTTATGCCTTAGCGTTCGTAAAAAATTCGGCGCGATTCCAGCTTATCCAGAATACATCCAGTGTAAAATTTACCTGCTCTCTCCTCCTTCATCCCCCCTTTTTTCTTTCAACTCTTCGGATTAATCGACATGGTAGTGTAAACCTGAATGTGTTTATCTGGTTGTTCCATTTCTACTACATTTTACTTTGACCAGTAAAACGGAAGGAAACATTGAACTTCAACTAAATATAGTTGCACTATATTGCTACCAATTTATCATTTTGTGGCTATTAATTTTCCCAGTTTCTCTCCGTGTAAAGCAGACAGTCAGTCTAACACTCATAACATCAGCCATAATTTCAATAGTATATAATCTGTTTCAGAAAGAATCAAACTGAATCAATAAAGATATGAAAGCCCTCTCCAAAACTTTCTCGTGATTTGCGCGTTTATAAAAGCGATCGAGCGGTAGATATACCTTTAAACATACATTGCTTAGAAGTTAGATTCCAGTTAGTATTGTTTCTTTCTCTGCCACCTACTTATATTGGGTAGAGGAAGCGTTGTTATTCCACCCAAAAATTCGGTATACAAGTTTATTATAAAATATATCTTAAGAGGTCCAGTGAATCCCCCCTAAAGCATACTTTAAAAAAAAGTGTCCCGCGTGCGCACCTGCTAGTATGTGTCTGCAAATAGTGTAACTCAAAACTAATAAGTCCCAAGATTCATATTGCATCAGCACTATTTAAGCATGCCAGACGAAGATTTTCAAAAAAATTCCCATATCCCAAACTGTCCTTGCTTGAAAAAATTCTCATTAAATTTAATTTTCTCAAAAATGATTGTAGCGATTTTGATTAAAAGATCATATGCCTCATATGTCCAAATTATAATCCATAGGGACGTAGAATCGAGGACGACCAGCTAAAAAGTGGAGCCAGAGGAGGAGTAAATCAGTAATGGCCAAACCATAATACTTGATGAAGATGATATCACATTTTAAGATATTTGCATGACTACATATATTGAATTTTATGTTAACAGTGTATGAAGGCCTCTTAATTTTGTATAAGTAACAGGTAAACCATAAGTAGTAGTTTACTAATGTTCACTGAAATACACATTGTATGTCAAAAATGTCTTTGTTTCTGCCATACATTTTAAAGCTTTTTCCAGAATTGAACTTTAAGAATATAAAGCATCTTACACCATTCTTATTTTTATTTCTGCATGGTTTCATTAGGAACGAAACAAAAGAAAATAAAAGTCTTCCGATATATGAACAGTTGTGTGTGTGTGTGTGTGTGTGTGTGTTTAGTTCCATTTATATCCCGCCTTTAACTACATTGGTCTTATCGACGGCCTTTCCTTTGGAACTTACTGCCTATCGGCAATGGTGTTAACTCGTGTAACTCTTGGCATTGGGTTTCTTGAACTTTGTTTTCTTTTTTTTAATATCATTAGATCATACACACTCTCATTCATATTTATAAACTCTCGGGAGGATAGGGCTTAATCGTGGCTAGAGAAAAATTCCCACCCCCGGGCGGAAATCGAACCTGGGACCCCTCGCACAGCAGGCAATTGCTCTACCAACTGAGCTACGGGGCCAGCCAGTCGTGTTTTGTTTCTCATACTGTGCATGCAAATAAGACCATATTGCTAAATTTGACTTTTTGCTGGTAAAAAGTGTGATGAGTACCGTAACGTGAATATAAGAAGCACTTTTATATCATTTTCTACAGTATATAATGAATTATGTGAAGAACGGGTAGATATGTACGAGTGCGACTCATCATATTTTTGTATTTAATTAAAATCGTTAGAGCCATTTCTGAGAAGATAGAAAACAATAAGAAATGATTTTCCATGTATAGTTTGTGGTTGTGGCAGGTATGTTCTTAAAATACTTCATGTCCCATCCTTGGTAAATGCTGAATATATGTAAAAACTTTTGATATTTATCCGACTTCTCGTTTTCAGGTTATGCTATTCGCAGACACGTGGACAGACATACACACGAGTATCTTTTTCTAAAAATATTTTTAGACAGCATGGCCTAAAATTAGAACTTCTAACACAGAGACACGAGCTAAAAGGGTTTCAGGCCCAATATCACGGCAATTACCCTTTGTATTTGCACATGTTACATAGTATGACTAGGTTTTACTTTTCATTGTATCTTTTTACATGATTAATTTCCCACTGCGCTCGCATTATCTGTTCACAATGCAAATCGTCATACTTTAATTTATCCAATTCGTTGTAGAGTTAACCTAGCCGTTGCTTTCTTTGATCTAAGACGTTATTCTTTTATCTAGTATACTTAAATAAAAACTAAATGGCGGAAATTATGAATTCATAAGAAACTGAAATGGAAGTGATATTACAGAAGAAGCAGAAAGAATAACACTAGAAGTACTTGTCCCAAACAATCCAGAAAGCAGTATGATATAGCACTTAATCGCTCCACTAGCTGGTGTAAGGCAAAACGTGATGAAAATAATTTCACTGAAAATGACTGCAAGCTATCAACAAAACATCTGAAATCTCGCTTTTCTTAACGTGATTTCTCTTGTTTCAAGATCGCGTTCTAAACATAATCTTTGTTAGTTTCAGGATTCAATACAATATTATTGATATTTTACCAATTCGGGCGCTGTCTAAAAAATAGTATAGTTCACACATGTTAAAAATATTTTGCTCGTAGGATTGTGAAACTCCACCTACGTCCTTCGTTTTGCAAACGTCTCTACTCGCAAAATAAAAACCTACTTTTACTCCTTGTATCATAATCTATTTTCTTTGCTTCAGGAGGCCACAAAACATGTGATTCTGGTGAAATTTCTATATCTAGTTTTTGGATAAAGTACAATAATTTCTCTACTTACCATTACTGAGAGAGAGCGGAGATAGTGAAAAAGAATTTTGTAATATGCTTTGAGTGTTTGATAGTAAATGGTGATCGCTTCAAACATTTATTTTAAAGGTAGGGACACCACAAAGGCAAAGTTTACTTGTTTTTACGAATAAACTCGCCTTGCGCAGAACAGGGAGTGCAATTCAAAAATGCAGAAAATAATTACTGGCTGTCGTTCAAGAAAAATGTCTTTTGATATATTCTGTATTTGCCGAGGACGCAAATTTTCGGAATTATCTGGAAAATACTCAGTGATGTACGTCTAAAAAAATAATTTTTTTTTTACATATAAGAAGCAGTCACATTATAAAGTTATACGCAATATTCTGTACGGTTTGTTTACTGCATATATTACACGTAATACCTTTTTAAGCGTTTCGTTTTCTTCCAACCACTATACCAGCACCAAGTAAATGAAAATACCACTTTCTTGTTCTTTCCTTTTTTCCCCTCATTTTTCAAATAATTCTTTCTACATAGGATACTATAGATGATGGGCACTGGTATGCAATGAAATTAAAAGTATAATTTGGGAAGGAAATTCGGAAAGGAAACGTTCCAGGCCTAAGTTTAGGATGTCTCCCCACCATTTGCCAGTTTAGAAGACAAGAAAACCTGGAAAGCACCTCAGACGTTCCTGACGGGATTTGAACCGCAGACTTTCCGTTCACGAATCCGTGCGTTAACTCGACCTCGGCATCTCCTGTCAGTATACCAGGTGATCACTGCTTACGCGAAGTATGTAGTAATGAAGGGGTTAATGAAGGATTAGATAATAAAATATGTTCCTCTCATAAACTCAACTTATCGTTTAGAGTACGAGGCGCATCCAGAAGGTAAGTTTCCCTATTTTTTTAAAACAAAGAAAACATGGCTACATGAAAAACTTTATTGGCAACCGGTATAGCAATATTTGAGTTATTTTTCGACATCGTCACCACAAGTATTAAGACACTTATTATATCGTGGGATCAACTTTTGTATTCTTGTGTCGTAGAAGTCTGCTGCATGTAAATGGAACCAGCGTGTGACAGTCGTCTTCAGCTCTTCGTCGTTGTCAAAACGCTGACAGGAGGACAGGAATTTCTTGAGATACAAGAAAAGATGGAAATCGGTGGGAGCAAGATCAGGACTGCTCCCAGCCGAACTCCTGCAAAACAGTTGCTGTGCGCCGAGCCGTATGTGGACGAGCGTTGTCGTGGAGCAGCACAACACCTGTAGTAAGCATTCCACGCCTCTTGTTTTGAATGGCACGTCGCAATTTCTGCAGTGTTTCACAGTAAGGCCAGCGTTCGCCGTTTCACTCTGAGCAGGAAGTCAATGGGCAGAATGCCCTTCCTGTCCCAGAACACCGTCTCAGAACACTTTCTGCACCGACACAGTCTGTTTGAATTTCGTGTTGACCGGAGATCCACTGTCCACTGTGACGCCACTGCACTGACTGTTGCTTGGTTTCCGGGGTAAAGTACGAAATTCACGTCTCATCGCCCGTGATGATCATGTCGAGGAACTCGTCGCCGTCATCATGATACCGCTACAGAAATGCCAGCGCTGCTCCTAAGAGTTTCCTTTTCTGCTAGGGTGTCAGCTTTTTCGGCATCTACTTTGGCACACAATTTCCTGAACAGCAGGTGCTTAGTGACAATTTCGTGCAACAAGGATCGCGATATCTGCGGAAAATGGCTGCTGAGCGTCGTAATCGTGAAGCAGCGGTTCTCCACATGCCCTACCGCATCAGCTCAACAAGGTCATCATTGATGAGGCCTCGCCTACTGCGCTCTTCATCATGGGCACTTTGACGACCTTCGAAAAACTGCCTACACCAGCGACGCACCATTTGTTTGCTCGTGATGTTCGGCCCGTAGGCCTGATAGAGCTGACGATGAATTTCGATCAGCGCTATGTTTTGTGCAGTAAGGAACTTTATCACTGACCGAACCTTGCAGGCGGCGGGAGAACGAATAAGAGCCGCCATTTCTTGTCACTGCTGCCGCGCTACTGGCACCAGGCGGGTTCTGTCCGGACGGTATATGATTGATACATCATAGATCTGTTACGCATGCGCAGTTTTCCCGAGTAAATGCGTTTATTTTAAAGGGAACAAAATCGGGAAACTTACTTTCTGGATGCGCCTCGTAAAAGTCGAAGCGACTACCTCTGTTGTCAAGCGTCAGCGTTCTAACTTCTAAATCCAGAGGTCCCTAACTCAATTCCAAGCTGGGGCGGTGGAATTTTTCTTTAATTACAATCCTTCCCTATCCTCCTCAGAGTCTGGAAGTATGCATGTGGGAGTGAATATGGGTGTGTTTCAAGTTAGAAATGAAAAACCAATGTTAAAGAATAAATGTTACGTAATAAATACGTAACTTGATGATTTACTGCTGTTGTTGCATAATAAATGTTTACGCAAACTTGGAGAGTTGTTATGTATTAATAGTTGCTTTGAGCTTCGGTTTGAATTTAATGCTAACGTAATATTATTGTTTGAATCTGCCTCGGCTGTGTCAGTCTTAATTTAGAGTCATTTATCTTGGGTAGGGCGTGGTAATGACAATTATTGTAGACGTCACAGAATTAAACTTTTAAATTTTCACTTTTATTTTAACTGCTTGCACATATTTATAAACCACTACACTTTTAAAAGAACTGTGAGAAACTTATATATATATATATATATATATATATATATATATATATTCATTCACTTAGCGCGTATATCTGTTTTTACTAATCACCCGTAGAGAACACATGTTTCCATCTTTGCTCTATCAAGTCTAGTCAGCAACTGACTAACCTCAACGGTCAAAAATCCTTAAGCTTCCGTATTGCAAGTCTCTGATTGGCTAATTTTAGTCCAATAGAATTTCTGCATTTAACCTAAAACTTTTCTTTGCTGTTGATTGGCTCATTTTAAAACTGTTACAGAATTTACGTCATCGTCGTTCTAATCATGACCAATACATTTTAAACTTCAAACACATTATTGCCACAATTACCTCTATATTACTCATTGTTAGCAACTTAAAACTTATTATTCTCACAGTTCTTGTATTATTAGAGTATGTAAAGTATTCACATAGCATTAATAAAACATATTTACAATAAAAAGAAGCATTTGAAATGACTTACATACAATTTAAATAATTATTACATACATATTGTTTCAAGGCGGGCTGTTATTGAATTTACTTATTATAAATAACATTTGAAATTATTCAGGTATACTGACTCAAACTGAAACAATTAGAAAATAAAATGAAAAGACAGCGAGTGGTTACGTATTATAGGCGAATGTTGCTAGGAAGCAAACTCAAATCGATTGCTGCAGCCGCCGCGCCGCAGTTGTTGATAGTCCTTCACACCAAGCCGGCTAAAACTTTCAGCGACCTTCTGACCGAGCGAAATGAAGTGGAATATTTAATAGAGCTCTTCGGCGCCGCCTATTTACTATTGATGAGAAGGCATTTTGGGGTCAATACAAGCTAAACAATTTGGTAGGCCCTCATCCTGGAGTTACACAAAAGTTATTTTCTGTCTTCCATTTAGTATTGGACATAGAAAGAAACAAAAGTTGCACATAGGGAGTTATGGTTTCACATTTTTACTTTCTCTATCTACCACTTTCTCTATCTAGGGGGTAGAGAAGATATTGCATTCCACCCAAAAATTCCATACCGAGATTTCACCGGAAATACATGTTTTGAGGCCCCTGGAATTTAAAAAAGTATTTTTAGAAGTAGGCCCTAGTGTGTCTGAAACGTTCGATAAATATCAAACTTGGTATTTAGTTTCATCTTCCATGGATGCCACATGGAGATTTTTAAGAAAATGTTCCCACCTCAAACTACCTACACATGAAAGATTTTTCGAACATTTCATTTCCTCATAAATGGCCCTAGCCATTTCAGTTAAAACACCATATGTTTAAGTTAGTTGCATGACAAATAAAATGCATATCTTGAATTTTCTGGGAATAGCCTGTGAAGCCCTCTTCATTCGGAACAAACTTTGTACAATTTTGTTTAACTGTTAAACTATAAGAGATAGACAAAAACTTACTATACAAAAAGCATAGAGCTATTTAAAACACGATGTATTTCAAATAACTTTTTTATAGCATCAGCCATTTCCGAGCTATTCGTTGTTATTGTTTTGAATTTTGGATACGTTATTTTTTTTAATATACTGTCACTATTCTGTTGCTTCTCACTACATCATCAAAGATTATGGAATTTCTAGGCCAGCATATAGCCACCTGTTTTTAAACATCTTGAGCATCGATTGAGTTTTACCTATCCACTGAATACCTTCAATGAAATGTGTAATGAAACTACTACTGCATTTAGCTCGATTAACGTTAAGTGGATAGAAAAATAAGCTTTCGTAAGAATAGGCTTGTGGAAGTACGATAGCACATAGAGAAAGTCACAGATGTAACATAGATTTTTCAGATTAGGAGTCGAATTAATTTGGCATTTACAGTAGAGTTTTATCATTTATAGACAGCTTGGTACATTCCTGTGAACCTCAATTACAATTTTAAAACGTTTCGTAAAACCTTCAGGGAGAAAATTTATTTTCTTTTTCGAAATCTAATGAAACAACGCCGGACACACAAAGAAACACTTTAAAGTGAAAAATTCCCTTATTTTGCTTCGGTTCTCCAAAGTTTCCCTTCATGAACCTAATTTATAAATGGTGCTCCGCAAAATTTATGACCATGCTAGGCCAGCGCTATTGGGAAAAAGTAAGAACCAAGCTCGGCGTTTTCTCTTACTGGGATTTTAAAACTTTCTACTACGCCGGCACTAAAAATAAGAAAAAGCAAGGAGGCAGTTGTCTGTGGGTGTCAATATACACACAGTGGGAGGGCATCTCTGCCACTCAAGCCTGTGCTTCAACTCCAGACGCTGATGTTGCCTCAGGGGCGCCTGTGAACCTGCACATGCGGCGCCGCACAAACTTGGGTGACTTTCTTCACCTTCAAACTTTTGGGTAATTAAATCTTGTGTTCCAACCCGCCTCTGAAGCAGCAAGGACCACACAAACACAGCGTTACATTGCTTTCAGTGTTATACACGGATGTCTGGATATTGCCGGCCAAAATAAACAAACCGAAGATCTCCATTTTATCCGGCTCGTGCGGCAACCTTTTGCATTTGTTATTACAGCTAAAGTTTCCGGTTTATTTGTAGCTCTTTAGCAGGAGGTGACTTGTCTGTAAACCAGAGCGTTGTCCCTTCGACCTCTCTACATACTGGTTTACGTTAACTAAAGTGAAACTGAAGAGGAATGTTTTCAGAACATTCCAACTGTTTAAGTTAAAAACAGCGCGTTTGCGAGAAATAATTTTAAGTAAGCCTTTCTTCACTGAAACAAGAAAAGAATGGGGTTAGTTGTTTTTAACTTAGGGAAGGGAAGCTTATCAAAATAATTTTAATGTCAGTTTTTCTTTCTCTCTTTCATTCTTTGTATGATGGAAATCCACATTTCTTTGTCAGAATCGAATTTCAACCAAAAATTGAACCTTTCTTCTGAAAATGTTTAATCAAACCCTTACTTTTACAGAAAGTTTACATAATAAGTATTTAAGAAAACGGAAGAAAAGTATAACATGACAATATATTGAAATATTAAAACTGATTATTTACATACACACATATATATTTGGGCCATTTAAGCTGAGACTGTATATTATCTCCAAAACTAAGCGTTGCAGAAATAAATGTCTTGAATAAAAGTTGTTTGATATTATGAAGGAAAATAAATGTCATTAGTCGTGTTTTATTTGGATAACGTTGTGATGGTCATTTTAGGGTCAATTTAAATTGACTCTTAATTGTAGGTTCCCATTCAAAAAGATTTAATTCACCCTGAAATGATCATCATAACGTCATCAAAAAGTACGTATAAGCAACAGTTTTATTGAACCTACGCATATAATGTTTGAATAAGAACTAATCTGAGTGTAACGAATATTGTATTAACAGTTCAATAATAATTAACAACGTGAAACAGTTTACTTATTATTTCTATAAAGATACACATAATAACATAACTCCTTACCAATTACGCACCCTGCTAACAATTGTTCAACTGCTGAGTTATACATATTCTTATATATAGTTGGAGCAACAAGAACAGTGAAGCCAATCAAGTAAATAATATTACAAAGAAAATAAAATAATAACAACGCAATATAAACATTTGGCGCCTTAAACACTATGCACAACAAATAAAAAAAAGCCAAGAATTCCGATTAAAAAATCTGATGTGTTACACTCATATGACTTCCTTACTCTTGTACAAACTATTTTTACAGATGCTTATTCTCCATCTACTTCATGTTAATCGAGATAAACATTTGCAGAAACCAACCTATTTCTAATTTTCTTGTAGGTGCAAGGGGAATATGGTAGGCTTTAAGCGATAGTCACATCTTTTAAGAGCTGGTTGCTATGTGGAGCATTCCATTCTCTTTGCATGTCCAGGACATAAAAAAAACAAATAACGAATTCCCATTTGAGAAATAGTATACATATTGGAAAATTCAAACAAATAACAAGGAATATCTCGGAAATGATTCGCTCGACAAAAAAAATGTATATGACATAAATTGTGTTTTAACGAGATCTACATTTTTGTGTAGAAACAGTTTATCTATCTCTTACGGTTTATCAGTAACAAACAAACTATTCAAAAAGAAGAGTACTTTTGAGGACATTCCCAGAAAATTCAAGCTATGCATTTTATTTGTCATGAAAATATTCTTAAATATATGACATTTTAATCAAAATTTTCGAAAAATCTTCCATTAAAGGGTAGTCTGGGGTGTGGGATTTTCTAGAAACCCTTAGTGTCGCATCTTTGAAAGATACTGAACCTAAATACCAAGTTTGGTATTTATTCGACATTTCGTTGAGTTATGCTGTTCACAAACACACACAAACACACACACACACAGACCTTTTTCTAAAAAAATTTTTTTTTTTTGGATTCAGGGAGGCTCAAAACATTATTTCCGGTGAAATCTCGTATCGAATTTTTGGGTGGAATGCAATACTTCCCCTACTTACTATACGTAGTAGAGAAAGTAAAAATCAGAGCTTAAAGAGACCTTATAAATGCAGTAAAATATTTAATGCCATAGTTTTCCCAAATGGAAATAATAAAGTTTTGTACCTATAAACTAACAATGGGTGTAGTTGTATCCATCACTACATTCTGGAGCCGAGACACCACCGATTCAGTTTACGTAAAGTTGGAGCTTCTATAATTCACCGAGATGCAATGTTTGTAAACAAAACCTCAGAGATCTGCCGCGAGAGTATAACATATGTAAAGGGTAGCGCAGTGGGAATGATGAAAACAAAACATACAAGTCGAGCTGCGTGGTTTAACATTCCATTTATGGCCGCTGTAACACCATAACCACGTATATAAACTCAGCATACCCAATAACTAGGTACAGGAATGTTTGCTCTAAAATCCCTTTAATATGTATGCATTTGTGCGTTGAAAACTTCCATAATGTGCACATAAATGTATCCATATAAAAAGCACGATTGTGAACCTGCAGGAGCATTTTTACTATTGAATTTCTAAAACAACTATTATTAGTTCATTCATTATCTGTGTACCCTCCTCTTATGTAGGACTTACACCCCCTAGGACTTACAAGCGGGTGCCTGGGGTCAGAGGCCCGTCGAGGAGCAGACACTCATGGATCAGACAGAGCATCCAGGATGGGTGATTAGCCCGATGCCTGGTATGGGATGAAGGAAGTAGATGAAACGAAATGTTGGTGAAATGGATGAAAGGAAATGTGATGATGGAGCAGTTGGTGGAATGAATGGCGAGGGAAACCGGAGAACCCGGAGAAAACCCGCCCAGATGCCGCTTCGTCTACCACAAATCCCACATGCAGGTCCCTGGGATTGAACCCGGGCCGCCTCGGTGGGAGGCGAGCGGTCTAACCACTCGGCCACGGCGCCGCCTAAAACAACTATTAATGGTTGAAAATTTTGAAATGTTTTTTCCTATGTGTAAATTAGTAGGTTGCATTTTTATATATTTTTACTAAGCAATATAATATAAACTAAATGTAATACAATCATCACACTTGAACCCAATTCCGAGAAATCCTGAATAGCCACCTTTATAGTGTGAAGGAAGGTTACGAGTAGATAAGGCGGGGATTCATCTATGTGACGTCACCTATTGATTGCGTGTTACCTACTAATAGTGTTGCCAAGTTTTAAGACTGACTCAATAGCACATATTAATCGGAAAGATTGTATTTGTAAATGAAATATGAGGATAAAATAAATAAAATAAAAATATATGTATAAAATGTACATTTAGGACAAGCTAACATGCAGTATATGCAATATAACATATTGTTTAAATTGTAGGAAATTTTGTATTTAATTCACATACAAGTGAGCATACTTTGTGACAGCAGAGAAGAAAATATGCATATGCATTAAAATCCTGTCCCTACCTATAACTCAGAAAACGTCAGCTGTAACTGTGTATTATTATTATTATTATTATTATTATTATTATTATTATTACTCTATTTATTTTACGTCCCCTTAACTATAGGGTCATATCGCGACGGATCAGTTAGTGGATGACTCTTAGATCGAGGTGTGGTGGACAGTTAACCTTCTAGGTCTCATCCCTGTAACCATTCTTCGTCGTGTGCACAGACCCTAGTGCATAGCAACTGGATCTGCTTCGTGCCGTGCAGATGGCATTAGGGTGCCGGCAGTCTACCTGCTTTCATTGTCTGTGGATAGATGGCACAGCATTCGCTATTACCACCTACTTTTTATTTTTAATTTCTCTACTACGTATAGTAAGTAGGGGAAGTATTGTATTCCACCCAAAAATTCGATACCGAGATTTCACCGGAAATACATGTTTTGAGACTCCCTGAATCCAAAAAAGCATTTTTGGAAACATGTCCGTGTGTGTGTGTGTGTCTGTGTGTCTGTCTGTCTTTCTGTCTATCTGTGAACATCATAACTCAGAAACGAACAGTCGGATAAACACAAACTTGGTATTTAGGTTCAGTATCTTCCAGAGATCCGACATGAAGGTTTTCAAGAAAATCCCCCCACCCCAGATTACCCTTTACATGGAACATTTTTCGAAAATTTTAATTTTCTCAAGAATGGCTCTAACGATTTTGATTAAAATATCACATGTTTAAGCTATTTTCATGACAAATGAAATGTATATCTCGAATTTTCTGGGAACGTCTCCAAAAGTATTCTTCATTGTCAAGGACTTTTGCATAACTGGTAAACCGTAAGAGATAGACAAAATTTTACTACACAAAAAAATGTACATGGCGTTAAAATATACAATTTATGTCATATACATTTTTTTGTTGTTGAGTGAACCATTTCCGAGATATTGCTTGTTATTCCCTTAAATTTTCCAATACTTATGCTTTTTCTCAAATTCGTTATTCATTTTGTTTTGTCCTGGTAATACAAAGAGAATGGAATACTCCACATAGCAACCAGCTCTTAAAATATTTGACTATAGCTTAAAGCCTACCAATTCCCCTTGCGTCTACAAGAAAATCAGCAATAAGATTAACATCTCGATTAACATGAAGCATATGGAGAATAAGCGTTTGTAAAAATAGTTTGTACAATAGTAGAGAAAGTCATGTGAGTGTAACACATCAGAATTTTTGGAAACAAAAGGAAGTCACAAGATGCTAGGTCAGGGCATACGGTGGAGAGTCCATGGTGATGACCTTTAGAGCATCGAGATACTCAGTTGTTAGTTTTGCGACTATGCTTTGACATGATGTAACATTATTTTTCCTTTTGAGCGTTCTTCACGAACATTTTCAAAAATTCTCGGTAAACAGACATTTGTGTACCAATGGTATGTCTATCTTCTAATGTACAGTAGCAATATGGACCGTTTTAGGGGAAAAACTAGCAACCATCTGCCTACCAGCACTGCGAATTCATCGGACTTTTGTAGACTTAGGTTCTGTTCGAAAGACCATTGAACCGATTATAACAATAAATCCAAGATTCACTAGTAACGATATTCCAAACCAAATTTGAAGTGCCACCTTGGAATTTTTCCAGAGTTTTTATGCACCAATCAATGCTTGTTGTTTCTGATCGGGGGGCAGTTTATGCGGAATCCATCAACAACAAAAGTTTTCTCATGTCTAACTGTTGATGTAAATGTTTACGATTTGACTCATACCAATGGACAATATCGCCCGAATAAATTCATAAGATGTCCGTCGATCCTCTTCAAGCATTGCTCGAGCAGCGGCAATATTATCATTAGGAACAGCAGTTCTTGGGCGTCCTTCACGAAAATCATCACTAAGAAAAAACCCATCTCTTTTTAATTCACTGTACCAATTATAAACTGTTGCGTAGATGGAGCTTCTTCGCCAAATGCATTTCTAAGCTGATCTTCACCTTGCTTAGGCATTAATGACAATTTAAAATCCTAAAAATGCATAGCCCGGAAATGTTCTCTAGTCAAATTAATTTTTCGGTAACACAAACTCTTTAAATGATGATAATTAACGAACCATTAGAACAAATCAAACAAACTACACAGCAATCAACTCACAAAACATTAGAAAGTAGTTGTCAAATATAAAAAAAAATTCATTTGTTTTTAGAAACATGGCATTCTAAAGATATTCAGTATCGCCCTCGTACCTACCACCAGCAGTGATTGAAAATGTTCAGCAAGAATTTACGCACGACTTAGTCACTGCCAGATTATAAACGGGAGCATTTTGAACACCTTATTAAATAATTAGAGCTTAGTTTGTTACAGTAGTTGTGTAAATTTTAGAGAAAATTGTTAAACTAAACAGCTAAACTGTTACCAAATCAACCAAACCTTTTGTGTGAAACAAATGAAATTGTTCATGCAACTAAATAAAATAACTCCTTTTAGAAAAAAATAATACGTTGCCATTTAACATTTTTGTCGATAACTTATGTCGTGTACAATAATTTCTGAAAATATTGTTTCTTTTTGTAAAATTTACCCTTCAAAACATTAAATTTGACACGTACGAGCATTTTTTTTAAAAATTCTGACGTTTTACACTCAGATGACTCTCTCTACTCTTGTATAAACTATCTTTACAAACGCTTATTCTCCATTACTTCATGATAATCAATATACAAATTTGCAGAAACTATCGTATTGCTAATATTCTTGTAGGTACAGGGGGAATATGGTAGGCTTTAAGCATAGTCAAATTTTTTATGGGTTGGTTGTTATGTGGAGCATTCCATTCTCTTTGCATGTGTAGGACATAAAAAAACTAATAACGAATTCTTATTTGAGAAAAGTATAAGTATTGGAAAATTCAAACAAATAACGAGGAATAACTCGGAAATGATTCACTCGGCCAAAAAAATGTATATGGCATACATTGTGTGTTTTAATGAGCTCTACATTTTTTGTGTACTAAAACTTTGTCTATCTCTTACGGTTTACCAGTTATGCAAAATTCATTCAGAATGTAGAGGACTTTTGGGAACATTCCCTCAGATATACGTTTCATTTTGTCATGAAACCATCTTAAATATTCATTATCTATTTACCCTCCTCTTATGTAGGACTTACACCCCCCCCCAGGACTTACAAATGGGTGCCTGGGGTCGAGGAGCAGACACTCATGGATCAGACAGAGCATCCAGGATGGGTGATGGTATGGGATAAAGGAAGTAGATGAAACGAAATGTTGGTGAAATGGGTGAAACCGGAGAACCCGGAGAAAACCCGCCCAGACGCCGCTTCGTCCACCACAAATCCCACATGCAGGTCCCTGGGATTGAACCCGGGCCCCCTCGGTGGGAGGCGAGCGGTCTAACCACTCGACCACGGCGCCGCTCATCTTAAATATATGATATGTTAATCAAAATCGTTAGAGCCATTTTTGAGAAAATCAAAATTTTCGAAAAATGTTCCATGTAAAGGATAGTCTGGGGTGAGGGGATTTTCTTGAAAATCTTCGTGTCACATCTTTGAAAGATACTGAACCAAAACAGCAAATTTGGTATTTATCCAACTTTTCGTTTTTGAGTTATGTTGTTCACAGACACACACACGAACCTTTTTTTAAAAATGATTTTTTAGGATTCAGGGGACCTCAAAACGTGTATCGACATCGAATTTTTGGGTGGAATGCAATACTTCCCCTGCCTACTACACTAATAAAGAAGTAAAAAAGAGTTAAATTCAGTGTCTTCCAAAGATGGGAAACGAAGATTTTCAAAAAAAAAATTCCCCACGTCAACTACCCTTTACATGGAGCAGTTTTCAAAATTTTTATTTTTTCTTAAAAATATTTTTAACGATTTTGATTAAAATACCACATATTAAAGTTGTTTACAGACAAAATGTAAATCTTGAATTTTCTGGGAATAGGGTTGGCTGGATTAAAATGAAGAAGATAGAGAAATAAGCTTTCGTAAGAATAATTTTTATACCCACTAATAAATGGAGGGAAGGGAAAGACATATGAATGTAACGCATATGATTTTCGCTAATATATGTGTCACTGAAATTTCTTTCCTATGCATATTGAAATTGGGAAGCATAAGCTGAAAGCTTCAAAAGACAAATTAACACTTCAACAATCTTTGAGGTCTAAGTTTATCTTTCCACTGTGCCATAAGATAAAAGGCCTTCAGCTTTCTCAAAAACCTCTCCTTTTGTGATGTTGGCTGTAAATCGGCTGAACCATTGCAGATATGTAACTACTACTTCTAACAATTTCATAATTACAACAGCAATTTACTTTGAGTACTTAAAATAAATGAAAAAGCTTCGTGGTTCTAGACCAACCCTATCTAAAAAATAATGTGCAACTCGTTTCGAGGCCGTGAAATGAAACACTTGACTTATCGCTTGCCGTGGTGAATGAAAGCTTGGCTTTTAATCCGGTCTACTTTTCTCTCTCTAAAGATTAAACGAGAAAGCACTCAAAATTATAACCGTCTCTTGAGCATTTCTACGACTCCCTCTCATTTGGAAATTTCACCCCGCATGGGGTAGAGGCGGAATGTAGCCGAGACCTCCACTGGAGAATAAAAGTGCCTCTATTGGGGTGCCGGCAACCGGAAGTTCCATTTCTTAACGGCCAACTTCTTCAAGTGGCACATTCCAGAGTGCAGTCGCACACAGAATCCAACAAATTGAATTAGTTTAGGCTCATGTCCAGCACTAGCTCAACATAAGAATAATTTTTAACACAATATTTAACAACTAGTTCAAGATATCCATTTTATATGTCATGAAAATATCTTAAACATGTGATATTTTAATCAGAATCCTTAGAGCTATTTTTGAGAATTTAAAAAAATATATAACTAAAAGTTTGCCATATAAGGGGGAGTTTGAGATGGGAGGTTTTCTTGAAAAGCTTCATGTCACATCCTTGGAAGTTGGAACTTAAATATGAAGTTTGGTATTTAACCAACTTTTCGTTTTTGGGTCATGCTGTTCACAGGCAGCAGACACACACACACACACACACACACACACACACACCTCACAAACTTAGTTCTAAAAATGCTTTTTTTATTCAGAGAGCCTCAAAACGTGTATTTCCGTGGAATTTGGATATCGAATTTTTGGGTGGAATGCAACAGTTCCTCTTCTTACTGCGTGTAAGATAGATGGTACAGAAAGACGTCTACCCAATAAGGCTATTTGTCACAATGACTTCATGCCTACACTCAAAGAACAGCAGTTTCACGATTCCAAAGTCCAGATTCCTCCAAACCTCAATAACAACAAAGTTGTTACAGGAAGGCGACTACACAACTAAGACCATCCATCTCGCAACTAAGGCTATCTGTCTAGCATACACTGAATCAAGTGAACCAATAGAACCTAGGATAACCGTTGCTATAAGACCAAGAAGATGTTTGAGCAATGTTAGTTAAACCATTAAAAAAAATTCTGATGTGTTACACTCACATGACTTTCTCTACTACTGTAAAAACTGTTTTTACAAACGCTTATTCTCCATCTAATTCATGTTAATCGATATAAAAATTTGCAGGAACTACCGTACTGCTAATTTTCTTATAGGTGCAAAGAGAATATCGTAGGCTTTAAGCGGTAGTCAAATCTTTTAAGAGCTGGTTGCTATGTGAAGCATTCCATTCTCTTTGCATGTCCAGAACAAACAAACAAAATGAATAACGAATTTCCAGTATTGCATTCCACCCAAAAATTCGATACCTAGATTTCACCGGAAATACACGTTTTGAGACCTCCTGAATCCAAAAAAAGCATTTTTGGAAACATGTCCGTGTGTGTGTCTGTGTGTGTGTGTGTGTGTGTGTGTGTGTCTGTGTGTCTGTGTGTGTGTGTGTGTGTGTGTCTGTGAACAGCATAACTCAAAAACGAACAATCGGATAAGCACCAAACTTGGTATTTAGGTTCAGTATCTTCCAGAGATGCGACACGAAGGTTTTCAAGAAAATCCCCCCACCCCAGACTACCCTTTACATGGAAGATTTTTCGAAAATTTTAATTTTCTCAAAAATGGCTCTAACGATTTTGATGAAAATATCATATGTTTAGGGTACTGTCATGATAAACGAAATGTATATCTCGAATTTTCTGGGAATGTCTCCAAAAGTATTCTTCATTGTGAACGACTTTTGCATAACTGGTAAACCATAAGAGATAGACAAAATTTTACTACACAAAAAATGTAGATCGCATTAAAATACACAACTTATGTCATATACATTTCTTTTGTTGAGTGAACCGTTTTCGAGATATTGCTTGTTATTTCCTTAAATTTTCCAATACTTATACTTTTTCTCAAATTCGTTATTCATTTTTACTTTCTCTACTACGTATAGTAAGTAGGGGAAGTATTGCATTCCACCCAAAAATTCGATACCGAGATTTCACCGGAAATACATGTTTTGAGACCTCCTGAATACAAAAAAAGCATTTTTGGAAACATGTCCGTATGTGTGTCTGTGTGTGTGTCTGTGTGTGTGTCTGTGTGTGTGTCTGTGAACAGCATAACTCAAAAACGAACAGTCGGATAAACACCAAACTTGGTATTTACGTTCAGTATCTTCCAGAGATGCGACACGAAGGTTTTCAAGAAAATCCCCCCACCCCAGACTACCCTTTACATGGAACATTTTTCGAAAATTTTAATTTTCTCAAAAATGGCTCTAACGATTTTGATGAAAATATCATATGTTTAAGATAATGTCATGAGAAATGAAATGTATATCTCGAAATTTCTGAGAATGTCTCCAAAAGTATTCTTCATTATGAACGACTTTTGCATAACTGGTAAACCATAAGAGATAGACAAAATTTTACTACACAAAAAATGTAGATCGCGTTAAATTACACAACTTATATCATATACATTTTTTTGTTGAGTGAACCGTTTTCGAGATATTGCTTGTTATTTCCTTAAATTTTCCAATACTTATACTTTTTCTCAAATTCGTTATTCATTTTTTTATGTCCTGGACATGCAAAGAGAATGGAATGCGCCACATAGCAACCAGCGATAAAATATTTGACTATCGCTTAAAAGCTACCATATTCCCCTTGCATCTACAAGAAAATTACAAATAAGATTGACATCTTGATATCTCGATTAATATGAAGCATATGGAGAATAGGCGTTTGTAAAAATAGATTGTACAAGAGTAGAGAAAGTCATGTGAGTGTAACACATCAGATTTTTTTTATGTCCTGGACATGCAAAGAGAATGGAATGCGTCACATAGCAACCAGCGTTAAAATATTTGACTATCGCTTAAAAGCTACCATATTTTCCTTGCATCTACAAGAAAATTACCAATAAGATTGACATCTCGATATCTCGATTAACATGAAGCATATGGAGAATAGGCGTTCGTAAAATTAGGTTGTACAAGAGTAGAGAAAGTTATGTGAGTGTAACACATCAGATTTTTTTTATAAAAATGTGCATTTACATTATTAACCTCATTCATATTTGGGTTTGCTGCGTTTAAAAATCGCGTCTTTGTGCTTGCTTCCATAAGCACCCGTTAGTATATAGTTTCGCCCACAAACATGATGGTAGCGTGCGTGCCTTCTAACCGAGAGGGGCAATTCATCTTCATTTGAGCGTCCTAACACCCATGTCACACACTGCTTTTGCAGGGAGGAAAAAAATTAAATTAATAACAATAATAATAATAATAACACTTGCTAAGCCACATTTGTTGTGTTAGGAACTGCGATACTGTATTATATATACCGATTTCCATATAGTTTTCACGAATTTTAACAATGTGTGTAACAAAGTAATTTGTTTCCTACCACCCGGAATTTCATGTTTTTCCGTCTCCAGACCAGTACGGGAAATTGAACTTTTTCGTACACTTATTTTTCGTACTCCAACACCAACCCTTTAGTACTCCCTTCAACGTTTTAATCAACAACTGATACTGACTGTGTCCATGTCCAGTAAAATATGATGCAGTAATTTGTATCACAAATTACTTAAATGTAAATAATGATTGTAATATGAATATGCATTTTTATGTGACATTGATTTGAGATATTTGTTTATTGTAATTATTGTTGAGAAGTAAGTTTTTAATGCCTTACTGAAACTGTCAATAATAGCGCGCAATAATGCAGCGAGGGGGGGGTGAGCTGTTTATCATTATTGGAAACGAGGAAGTTACGTAATGTTGGCGCGTTTTTCCGTTGAGAATCTTCTGGAATATTTCCCTAGAGCATATGTATTCATAATTTTCATTGGATATTAAAATAGACGCTAATGTTGGCGCGTTTTATTAGCCAATTGCAGTTCAGTTATAATCTTTAGGCATATCGGGGAGTGGGAGTATAAATAGAGGCTAGGTTAGAGGTAAAGTCAGTCAGTCGTTCAGTTCATCGAAAATCTCAATACATTACACGTCGTCTTCAGTCGTTCAGTTCATCAAAAATCTGTGTACAGTACACGTCGTCTTCAGTCAGTCAGTTCGTCGAAAGTATTTGTAAGGCAAACGTCGGGTATCGATTCACAAGTTCCGCGCAGCAGAATTATGAATAATCTAAAGTGTTGTAAGGTTAATTATACAAAAAGTTGAAGTACGTGGATTAAAAGTGATCAGTAAGAAGTTATTATAACAGTTTCAGTTTGGCGAGTGTTAAGATCAATGTATAAATGTGATAGTTAACGTGTTCGACAATAAATGTGTAAAACAAATTTCTTCATCAGTGTTATTTTTGGATAAAAGATTCCTTTCCGTTTACACAACCCTGATCAAGAAACATGTTCGACCGAGAAATAATAGCTAGCCGGAGGACAGTAAACAAAAATTAAATCAAATAACAGTCGCATTCTTTCGAACACTAACACTGCTGCAAATTGCTAACACCAGATGGAGCTACAAACCGAACAAATGAATGACGTCACAAGATGGCTTCACATGAAGTAAACACACATACACAAACATCACAAGTAATAACATTATAAGTAATACCGTAACAAATTGGCTCCCAAACGTGGGGCTACAATAATGTTAAATAACATAACATTAATACCGTCGCAAATTGGCACCCAGAACGTGGGGCAAAGTGACCAGGAAAGGGGCAGAGTGACCAGGAAAGGAGTGAAATAACCAGGAAGGAGAGAAGGAATCAGGACGTGGAGTGAATAGAGCAGTGAACTGATCTACAAGACGCAGATTTCAGAAACAACTACAAGGACGACAGACTACGCGGATGATTGGACATCGTAATTCCGAGATTACAAGGCAACAGGGGAATTCAACTACAAAAACATCGAGAAGATGAAGATTCCAGAAACAACTAGAGGAACGACAAACGACGCGGATGAGTGAACACAAAAACATCGAGACGACGTAGATTCATCATAACACAACGCAGAAGCAACATATAACCTAGGAGAGAGGGGCAGGAAGCTGGACATCAAAGTAACAGCAACAGACAGCATCACAAAGGTCAGAGTATTGTAATTTTTTTTAGAAAACAAAAAGAAAACAATGGCTACTAATAATATTGAAGAAACAATGATGGAAGGGGATAATGTAACAGTTAGCTGTAATTTAATACAGGTTACAGAAAATAGCTCAAACACTGTAGAATTTGAGGGAGGAAATGTTAGTGAAGAAAGCCAGAATAAAATAGCAGGAAATGTTCATTTTGATGCTAGTATGATGATGGAAATAATGAGAAATTTTTGCGAAACGGTAAATAAAAATATTCAGAATATGAGGGAAGATATGCAAAAGTATAATGAGAATATGCAAAAGAGTCATATGAAATTGAGAGAAGCTATGAATAAAGATCATAGGAAATTAATGGAAAGTATTGGTAGGAGGAATGAGATATTAGAGCAAAAAGTAGATCAAAGCAGGGAAGAAATTGAAAAGAAAGTTACGAAGCTAGATAGTAGTATGCCAAAACTGAGAGATGAAAATCAGGAAGTAATAAGAAGTGAGGTAGGAGGAGTTATGTTAGACATGAGCAGGGAAATAGGTAAATAAGAAAGTAAGGTTAATACTAAAAGTGAACATGTTGATGTAGAATGTACCGAGTCAGGTAGTAGAATGAGTATCATTTCAAGTGAGGTAAGAGAGATGAAAGAGGTTATGAATGTAGACGTGAATCAGGCGCAGGTTAATTTCAGAGGGGAGATATCAGAAATACAGAAGGAGTCAGTAATGCAAAGAAATAAATTGTACCAAGCTTTTCAAATTGAAAACTCCAGTCCAGTACAGTTTAGTACAGATTTGTCAGAGTACTCTCAGATTAAAAAGAAAGCAGAAGAATTGAGAATGACAGTTGTTAAAAGATGTGTTGTTCAGGAAACTTTAGATTGTTTTCAAATTATATCAGGGGACGAAATGTCATATGAATACAAGAGGTTATTCATGAACAAAAATTTGAAGGTTAGGATACAGCTACGAGTAATGTTTAGCCACACACAATTTGATCCAGGAGGGTAAATAGCAATGAGATGTAAAGTAAATGCTGGATAGTTAAAGATGACTTGCAGAGAAATGTATTGGAACGTAAGAGGGTTAATTATTTATATGTCATTTGAAAAGAGAAATAAATTAAAAAAAAAGAGAAATGTTTAAAAAAAATTTTAAATTTTTAGTAACTGTAACAACATTTGAAAATTAAGAATGCAAAGATTGAAACTTAATATGATATTAAATTAAAAGTACGTAAATACAATTCCAAGAGTATTGTTAAAATAAAGTACAAAATAACAAAAATGGGTAAAAATAATTAATAACAAATACTTATGTAGCAAACAGAAAATGTGAAACAGTGACTAGATTTAAGAGATGAAAATATATTTGTGTAGAGGGTGAATATTTTTGGTAAATATGTTTAATAATTACAACAAAAAAATTCTTGAATTGATATATTTTTGTCAACAACTTAAGAAAGTAAACAATTTTGGTAACAGTAATTAAATAATTCAGGGTATAGTATAGGCTATAAAAAATTGTAATGTTAGATTAATGTCTAAGCACATTAAACCAGAGCCAGTAAGTAGTGGCGAGATAAAAAAAAATATGTCATGTGTTAAATAAGTGTTAAGTGAAAGTGATAGCGTGTGTTCCAAGATTTAGGAGACTAAAAACCCAATTATAAAATTTCCAAACAAGTTGTAAATATTTATAATTATGTTTCTAGTGGGGCATATGATGCAGTAATTTGTATCACAAATTACTTAAATGTAAATAATGATTCTAATATGAATATGCATTTTTACGTGACATTGATTTGAGATATTTGTTTATTGTAATTATTGTTGAGAAGTAAGTTTTTAATGCCTTACTGAAACTGTCAATAATAGCGCGCAATAATGCAGCGAGGGGGGGGTGAGCTGTTTATCATTATTGGAAACGAGGAAGTTACGTAATGTTGGCGCGTTTTTCCGTTGAGAATCTTCTGGAATATTTCCCTAGAGCATATGTATTCATAATTTTCATTGGATATTAAAATAGACGCTAATGTTGGCGCGTTTTATTAGCCAATTGCAGTTCAGTTATAATCTTTAGGCATATCGGGGAGTGGGAGTATAAATAGAGGCTAGGTTAGAGGTAAAGTCAGTCAGTCGTTCAGTTCATCGAAAATCTCAATACATTACACGTCGTCTTCAGTCGTTCAGTTCATCAAAAATCTGTGTACACTACACGTCGTCTTCAGTCAGTCAGTTCGTCGAAAGTATTTGTACGGCAAACGTCGGGTATCGATTCACAAGTTCCGCGCAGCAGAATTATGAATAATCTAAAGTGTTGTAAGGTTAATTATACAAAAAGTTGAAGTACGTGGATTAAAAGTGATCAGTAAGAAGTTATTATAACAGTTTCAGTTTGGCGAGTGTTAAGATCAATGTATAAATGTGATAGTTAACGTGTTCGACAATAAATGTGTAAAACAAATTTCTTCATCAGTGTTATTTTTGGATAAAAGATTCCTTTCCGTTTACACAACCCTGATCAAGAAACATGTTCGACCGAGAAATAATAGCTAGCCGGAGGACAGTAAACAAAAATTAAATCAAATAACAGTCGCATTCTTTCGAACACTAACACTGCTGCAAATTGCTAACACCAGATGGAGCTACAAACCGAACAAATGAATGACGTCACAAGATGGCTTCACATGAAGTAAACACACATACACAAACATCACAAGGAATAACATTTATAAGAAATACACTCGCAAA
The DNA here is from genome assembly GCA_030765065.1 of Deroplatys truncata. Lineage (NCBI taxonomy): Eukaryota > Metazoa > Arthropoda > Insecta > Mantodea > Mantidae > Deroplatys > Deroplatys truncata. The sequence continues at coordinate 124,113,333 of CM060980.1, read as the reverse complement.
TATGCAGTATAATATTTAACCAACATATAAATTATTTCGAACAAAATATTGTTCGTAGCTAAAGCAAAGTGTTTTTTCAGGGCTCGTTCGATATTCCAGTCCCAGCTTCACTCTGGCCGTAAACATTTTACTCGTCCTGAGAAAGCTCACCTTACTATACAGTTACGTAAGAACAATTAAAATTGATTTTGTATATGCTAATAAGCAGATTTATACCGTATTCCACTCGTGTTTCATTTTAGCTAGCAAAGTTTCAAAACCTTTAACCTCGATTCGTAAACTAGATAAGGTCGGTGGAATTGTGACGTATCCCACCCATCAACGATTCAAACCTTTTAAGTGGAAATAATGCACATATTAGGCATTTTGGTACCATCTAAAAGGCAACGGTTTTCGAAATAAAAACCTTATTGTGTGTTGCAGCGGAGCACCTTAAATAAGGGTATTTATAGAATAAGACCTTATTGCTAAGGGCATTTACAACAAATGTATAGCAGCGTCACAAAAAGATGCACACTAAAAGTTCAAGTCATAAAATTCGTGGACACTTTACAAAGTGTTAGCCAAGAGAATAGATTTAATACGCCTTTTAAAGGTGATTGAGTTTAACTGCAGGCGGCGCCGTGGCCTCTCACCGAGGCGCCCCGGGTTCAATCCCAGGGATCCGCATGTGGGATTTGTGGTGGACAAAGCGGCGTCTGGGCGGGTTTTTCTCCGGGTTCTCCGGTTTCCCCCGCCATACATTCCACCAACTGCTCCATCATCACCTTTCCTTTCATCCATTTCACCATCATTTCGTTTCATCTACTTCCTTCCTCCCATACCAGGCATCGGGCTGATCACCCATCCTGGATATTCTGTCTGATCCATGAGTGTCTGCTCCTCGACTGGTCTCTTACCCCAGGCACCTGCCTGTAAGTCCTGGGGTGTGTAAGTCCTACATAAGAGGAGGTTAAACAGATAAAGAAAAGAAGGAGAGTTTAACTGCCTGATACTCTCAGGCAAGTGATTAAACAAACTTAATGCTACGTATTCAAAGTTATTTGAGTTTTAGAATATTTTTATTTAGGAATTATCTACCATGCAGTACTTTTCCAACAACCGATTCATAATGTTATTTATCCATTGATTATCCTCTGCATCTGTTAATCCTCTAGACTCAAGGCTTCTTCGGACACCCTCCATCCAATGTTCTCATGGTCTTCCCTGTCCTCTGTTTCCTTCAGCTTCCCATTCTAGCACCATTTTTACTATTCTATCGTTTCCCATTCTTTTTATCTCCCCGAATCATTTTAACCTTCTCTCTTCTATCATTTCCAATACATACTTTTTTACATAAAAGTTTTCTCGAATTGGAATATTTACATTTGTTAATATAGGTCCCCGTAGGGAGGGGGGTTTCCCACCCCTAGCACTCGTGATACTTCTGACGTTACTAGTAGTACGCTAGGCCGAACATTCGAGCCCCTCCCGTAAGGGAGCTATTCGGATTGAGTTGGACTCGGCGTTACAGTGTTTCCCATGGGAGATTGGGTACGATTGGCTGGTTTACCGCCCAGGCGGGGTTGTGAGACGCCCAGATGTTCTCCGGCACCAACCATGAGTGGGAGCTGGTAGACAGTAACTAGGTATACTGTCGGCCCCACCCAGGTTATTCGGTAGTCTTCCCTGGTAGAGCTGACGCGCGTAATTGGCGTAACCACTTCCGTCCCTGGGATGCAGGAGACGAGGGGAGGTAGGTGCCCGGTCTCGATTTCGACCACGCGGGGGGGACAGATTATAAAATAGGTGCTGCCCTAATGGAAAAGCCCCACGAGCTTGCTCCTGGAATCTGAGGGTGAGGACTGAGTAGTCAACCCAGATCCCGTAGGCGTTTGTTAATATATGTATAATTTAAATCTATTAAATTTAGAGCACACAATGTTTCTATCAATATTGTTTTTAACATACATATGACTAATGGGAGAGTTAATATAGGAAGTTCTAAATTATTTATAATTCCCATTATAATAATATAGAACCAGATTTTATTTTTACTTTCTCTACGTATAGGGGAAATATTGTATTCCACCCAAAAATTCGATACCGAGATTTCACCGGAAATATATGTTTTGAGACCCCCATGAATCCAAAAACAGCATTTTTGGAAACATGTCCATGTGTTTGTCTGTGAACAGCATAACTCAGAAACGAACAATCGGATAAACACCAAACTTGGTATTTAGGTTCGGTATCTTCCAGAGATGCGACACGAAGGTTTTCAAGAAAATCCCCCCACCCTAGATTACCCTTTACATGTAACATTTTTCGTAAATTTTAATTTTCTCAAAAATGGCTCTAACGATTTTGATTAAAATATTATATATTTAAGATATTTTCATGACAAATCAAATGTATATCTCGAATTTTCTGGGAATGTCTCCAAAAGATTTCTTCATTGTGAACGACTTTTGCACAACTGGTAAACCATAAGAGATAGACAAAATTTTACTACACAAAAAATGTAGATCGCGTTAAAATACACAATTTATGTCATTACATTTTTTTTTTTGAGTGAACCATTTTCGAGATAATGCTTATTATTCCCTTAAATTTTCCAATACTTATACTTTTTCTCAAACGGAAATTCGTTATTCATTTTTTTTTTGTCCTGTTAATGCAAAGTGAATGGAATACTCCACATAGTAAACGGCTCTTAAAATATGTGACTGTCGCTTAAAGCCTACCATATTCCCCTTGCATCTACAAGAAAATTAGCAATAAGATTAACATCTCGATTAACATGAAGCATATGGAGAATAAGCGTTTGTAAAAATAGTTTGTACAAGAGTAGAGAAAGGCATGTGAGTGTAACGCATCAGATTTTATACGTGTAGGATTCATTAATAAACATGCCACTAAGTATAAACTAAATAGAACTCCCCCACCCAAAAAAGAGGGTATTCAGATTTCTGAATGGATTTGTGGAATTGAACAGCTATAAGGGTTCCTTGTTAGATGATTCAAGAAATCTTTGAGCGAATTTTTTGCTACTATTGATAAGACTTGGAGCACGAAAGTTTGCATTAGAGTTGCTAACAGTCGCCGTCGGCTTTTGGGGACTGTTAAAGCTTCTTCTCAGCTCCTCGCCTCTCCAGAAGTCCGGCAGAGTTAATCCTTGTAAAGAACTTCGCCGGAGCTCTTTCTGTCAAGTAGAGTGAGATATAAGGAACTAGCAGAGATAACCAGGAAACCCTTACATCAAAAGACTTGCTCGGAAAGATTACCGAGCACGGCGTCTTAATTCCGAGGATTACTATGCAGCGAAAATAGTTATCGATTCATCCCTTTGGTAACTTGTCACCGAGCTGGATAAGAGAGCGAGAAATCATTTGAAGAATGTAACTTTTAAACATCTGTAGAGAAAACTGAGGCTTCCATGCTTATTGAATGTGGCTGCAAAGCGTTGAAAATGAAGTCATCAAATCCAGGCAATAGGAACGCGTAAAAATGAACTGCACTTCATTTTGATACCTGAAATCAAAAGGTTACGGACTCCTGCTGATTTGCATTTTTCACAGTAAACCACAAGAATTTCTCAAATTGTATTGAGATGACATACCCCAATGGCGACTTACAATGAGTCCACCTTTCCAACCTTGTCCAACACTCGGCTTGTGTGGAAGAACAATTAATTCCATTAATTGACCTAATAGTGGTTGAAACTATGAAGCCCGGGACTTAAAGTACTTACAACATTGTAAGTCGCCATTGGGGTATATCATCTCAATACCATTTGAGATCTTCTTGTGGTTTACTGGAAAAAATGCGAATCAGTTGGTGAATTTAATGTCGTACCGGCATGTTGCCATGGTAACTCAGTGGTTAGAGCAACCGGACGGAGACCGGGAGATCCGTGGTTCAAATCACGGCTATGGCACCTTTCCAACCTTCTCCAACACACGGCTTGTGTAGAAGAACAAATAATTCCATGCTGTACTGTATTAACTTGTCAGTTACATTTATAGCAAAATGTATGTTCGTACCACCTAGGGGTTTCAGGTTAAAAGGAGCATGGCCTACTAATGGCAGTTTATATATCGAGTTAAATTCTGCAGCAGCATTTTAATCGAATACGCAAGTAATTTTATGGCTTTCTACAGTACATACGATCAGTACATTTGTTAACATTTAAGTTAATCGTTCTATTTATGAGTTTTAAATAAAACAATGTGATATGTTACTAGTCGACCACGACATGAATGCGCTTGGAGAAGGGTGCCACTGTTTTTGTTGACAATCAAGGCTAGGGATCAGAGGGGAGTGAGGGTCAAGGCGATAGGTGAATGTACAGTCGTACAAATGAAACTCGGAACTGCGGATGTTTTCTTTACCTGATTATCCTTCCGATGCCCCACCCACTTGTTTGGTAAGCGTTTGATTCCTCTTTCCACCACACGCAGTCATATCGTGGCCGATTAGTACATTCACATTACTTTCTTTACCCCTATCGTTTATTTTTATGTAGTTTCTATGAACTATTCTTATGAAAGCTTGTTTTTTCTATATACTTCATGTTAATGGAGATATTTGCAGAAATAGTTTAATTACACATTTCTTTGTAGGCACAAATGGTATAAAGAAACCCGAATCGATTGTCAATTGTTTAAAAGCGGCTCACTATATGCTGGTTTTAAAAGATGATATTCTTTCCATGACATCGCGAGAAACAATAAAAAGGATTACAAAATACTGAACAATTCAAACCAATGTTAACTCGGAAATGACCGATGCCACAAAAATGGTTATCCAAAATAAATCGTGTGCTTTTAAGCTATCTACCTTGTTTGCGTAGTAAGTTTTTATGTATCTCTTACTGTTTTTCCGTTATGTAAGACTATACAAAATTTCTTTCGAATGCAGTGGACTTCAAAGGCTATTCTCAGAATTTTCCAGATATACATTTGATATGTAAATATCTTAAATATATGCTACTGTATTTTAATCAGTCTTTATAACTATTTTTGAGATAATAAAGATTTTGAAACATTTCCCATGTAGTTTGGAGTGGAAGAGTTTGTTTAAAAAGCTTTGTATGGGTTTGGTGTTTATCGGACATTTCTGTTTTACGTTATGCTGTTCAGACACATGTGGACTTTTTTCTAAAAATTATTTTTATTCAGGGGATCTCAAAACATGTATTTCCATTGAAATATAGATATCAAACTTAGGGTGAAAAACAATACCTCCTCTACTTAATAGGTACGTGGTAGAGAGAATGTAAAGAACTTAAAAGTATGTTATATTTCCTGGGAAATTGCAGGAAGATTACCAGTTTGCTTGTGCTTGTAATACCTACGTTCTTATAGCAAATATATTAGGCGGCTATTGATGAATATCGCGCGTGCGCGCGTGTGTCTGTTTTCGTTACCAATTCCACAGCAGATTAACATGAAGGCAATTATTGGATAAAGTGCTGACGTCTTCGTTGTAAACTCAGCCTACGATGTTACCTCTGCATTGGTTCCCAAAGTTGTATAACGATGCCCATGCAAATTTCTGGCATGTCTCCTACGTAAATTTGCATTTAGTTGAGTTGAGCCTCTCTATCCGCAGTGTGTTGGCCAGAGGATTGATTACTCATGTAGGACCAAGAAATTCAGAATTCTATTCAGCTCATGCGAATTAGAAGAGCGCTGCATTTAATATAAAATAAAAAATTACAATTGCGCAGCAATTAACTTTTGAACGTTTAAAGCTCATCTGTTGGAAGTTTGTCCTCTACATTAAGGCAAGAAGTATTAAATAATAAGCCAATTTACTATAAATACGTCATTTTAAACCATCTAATGTGGAGAATTTCTCACAGTATGTCAATATTTTATTGACAGTTTTATACATTTTATATCTATCTACAAGAAAATGCAGATAGCCCTTACCTTTTAAGTAATTTTTAAAGTGTATTTTTAAATTTAAATAAAAATGTGCGAATCAATTCGTAGACTATCTGGAACATCTTAATTCCCTAGGACTCAAAGAGAATGTCACCACGCAAGATCAGTTGATAGCTGGGCATCAATTCGGTAAAGTGGGAATCAAATCACATGCAGCGTCTAGTTCGTATTCGGCAAAGTTATTCTTGAAAATCGTAAAAAAATCAAGTCTCGTGGCCGACAAGAGAACGAACTATGACATAACCATTATCTGTAGACTACATAAAGATTTTCATAATTATATCGGGTGGAGACGGCATAGATTTTATCCACTGAACTAGAAGTGTATGTCGAGAGCACACTGAAAAAATGTAAGAACACTTTATTATATCTTTTAGAAAAACACTTTGCAATGTAGAAACGTTTGATATTAGTGCGCTTTCTTTTGCAGGTTCATGGGAAAATCACACTTGATGGCTAAGGTCAGGCCCGCCAGAGTAGACTAAATTAAATTGATATTTATTTATGGACGCTCTTTAACTGCTGTAGTCCTTAGCGTCCCATTCTATATTGGGCGTGAAAGAACGGCTTTACTTCCCTTCCGAAGGAAGCCATGCTAAGGACTTTTACGCCCGAAAAAATCCATCGCCCTCCGCCGGGTTTAAACCTGCGACCTCGGGAACTAGAGGCTAGAATGGTACCACTAGACCACGGAGAACGACCCAGAGTAGACTGGGACTCTTTTTCCAATGCCGCTGAGAAATAGTTACTGCATTACGGGAACGATGTTAACTTTACTAATGGTATATAATTCCTAAGACAGTTCTTTCGCGTATTTTCAGTGAAATGTTTAATGTTAGATAAGAGCAACTAAAAACAAAACACACTTGTGTAAGTTCCAATTAAACAATAATAGAAAACAAATGTTTTAGTTTTAACTATTTACCACGCATTAGTACAGTAGTAAAAATTACAAATATAACAATTGTTCATGCGCTTATAGAAGCATCCGGTGACAAGTAAAGTAAAATAAGTATTATTCAAAAGCTTAGAAAATGTAATAAAACAAAGTAAATTATTTTATTAAATGTTTAGTAAACGATACCAGTAATTAAACATTCTAATTGTTATGTAAACATATACTAAAAGTTAATAACGTATAATATTAGTAAGGCGTTTACATCGGCGATAAGGTGCGTGATGTTTTCGCTGAAATAACCGTTCATAGATTAAATAATATTGTAATTTTTTATTTAGAATCACCTCCTATGAAAATAAAATCTATACTTCTTCCAACCGTTATACTGATTCCGTAAGGTGCAAAGAAAGTAACCATATGTCGACGTTACAAAGGTTGCTGGTGTTTGAAACCTGTTCGTTCAAGTAGTTTTGGTCCCAAAAGTAGGTACTAATGTGCATTTTTCTGTGGATGTGATGGTTTAACACAAAGGGAATTACATTAAAAGCTTTTACGTTAATTTAAATGAGGTTGTAGGAATTAAAAAGTTATCGTAAATAATCCCACCAGAAGTTAGAAATTTATCGATAGATTCGCCAATGCAAAGCACCAGTGAATTTGAATTTATCTGATGAAACTCTAAAGCTCCAATGTGATGTATTAACACTATTCCATGAAATGAAATGTAATAAATTACATAAATAATTATTTTCTTACTTGTGTTGTTTAAAATCAAATCACCATTATGTCAAATCACGGAATACTTACTAAATAACCAAACAATCGAATGTATTAAGGAATACTAACAATGCTACCAATAGTGGGAATGAGAAAAAGTTAACCTCAAAAATTAAGCTAAAATTGGAACACAATAAAGACACTTCTTTCCAGAAATTTGAATGTTCATTGATTAAAAGCACAATTGGATAAAGTAGCCAGTTAATCTCAACATAGTGATACTATTAAGGTTCAGTAAGGAACGATAAAATCACAGCTTTGGAAGCGTTTTATAAGATAAACGACCGTGTTTGATCGATATTCCAGGCCTGCTAAACGTTCAATATCAAATACGCGGCGAATGGGTGCAATAGTAAATACAGGGTTATTCAAAAAGAAGGAACAGACTTTAAATATTTATTTCTAATGAACGGCAATAGATGGCGACACGTGCAATACATCACTGAATAGAGAAAAGTTCAACATTTTATTTTATGTGTTCAAAATGAGCACCGTTTGTTATGCGAAGACGACCAATGCTTTTCAGTTTGCATACGCAACCATCTTCTACGAATGTATTGTATCAATTGTAAATTTTTTATGGCGAGACGGCTCGTTGTTGAACTTACAACGAAATGCACGCTAAAATGAAACAATGGATTCACTCTTTGCATAATGCAGCACACAAAACGACTTTTCCTGTGGCGTCGCCAAGTATAGTCCCCCTGTAGGCACTGAATGGAACTAATAGACTCCTCTATTCAGTGATGTGTCGTATGTGTCGCTATCTATTGTCGTTCATTAGAAATGAGTATTCCTTCCTTTTGAATAACCTGTATAAATATGAATTTGCTAAATTCTTGATTCGCTACCAACGTTCTCACAGGCGAAGTCTGTACAGGTTTAAAAAATCTGATGTGTTACACTCACATGACTTTCTCTACTCTTGTACAAACTATTTTTACAAACTTTTATTCTCCATATGCTTCATGTTACTCGAGATATCGAGATGTCAATCTTATTGCTAATTTTCTTGTAGATGCAAGGGGAACATGGTAGGTTATAAGCGATAGTCAAATCTTTTAAGCGCTGGTTGCTATGTGGCGCATTATATTCTGTTTGCATATCCAGGACATAAAAAATTGAATAACGAATTTGAGAAAAAGTATAAGTATTGGAAAATTTAAGGAAATAACAAGCAATATCTCGAAGATGGTTCACTCAACTAAAAAAATGTATATGACATAAATTGTGTATTTTAACGCGATCTACATTTTTTGTGTAGTAAACTTTCGTCTATCTCTTATGGTTTACCAGTTATGCAAAAGTCGTTCACAATAAAGAATACTTTTGGAGACATTCCCAGGAAATTCAAGATATACATTTTATTTGTCATAAAAATATCTTAAACATATGATATTTTAATCAAAATCGTTAGAGCCATTTTTGAGAAAATTAAAATTTTCAAAAAATCTTCCATGTAAAGGGTACTCTGGGGTGGGGGGATTTTCTTGAAAACCTTCGTGTCGCATCCTTGGAAGATACTGAACCCAAATACCAAGTTTGGTGTTTATCCGACTGTTCGTTTCTGAGTTATGCTGTTCACAGACACACACACGGACAGACACACAGACACACACACGGACATGTTTCCAAAAATGCTTTTTTTGGCTTCAGGGGGTCTCAAAACATGTATTTCCGGTGAAATCTCGGTATCGAATTTTTGGGTGGAATACAATACTTCCCCTACTTACTATACGTAGTAGAGAAAGTAAAAATCTGATGTGTTACACTCACATGACTTTCTCTACTCTTGTACAATCTATTTTTACAAACGCCTATTCTCCATATGCTTCATGTTAATCGAGATATCGAGATGTCAATCTTATTGCTAATTTTCTTGTAGATGCAAGGGGAATATGGTAGCTTTTAAGCGATAGTCAAATATTTTAACGCTGGTTGCTATGTGGCGCATTCCATTCTCTTTGCATGTCCAGGACATAAAAAAATGAGTAACGAATTTGAGAAAAAGTGTATTGGAAAATTTAAGAGAATAACAAGCAATATCTCGAAAACGGTTCACTCAACAACAAAAAAATGTATATGACATAAATTGTGTATTGTAACGCGATCTACATTTTTTGTGCAGTAAAATTTTGTCTATCTCTTATGGTTTACCAGTTATGCAAAAGTCGTTCACAATAAAGAATACTTTTGGAGACATTCCCAGGAAATTCAAGATATACATTTCATTTATCATAAAAATATCTTAAACATATGATATTTTAATCAAAATCGTTAGAGCCATTTTTGAGAAAATTAAAATTTTCGAAAAATCTTCCATGTAAAGGGTACTCTGGAGTGGGGGGATTTTCTTGAAAAGCTTCGTGTCGCATTCTTGGAAGATACTGAACCCAAATACCAAGTTTGGTGTTTATCCGACTGTTCGTTTCTGAGTTATGCTGTTCACAGACACACAGACACACACACAGACACACAGACACACACACACACGGACATGTTTCCAAAAATCCTTTTTTTGGCTTCAGAGGGTCTCAAAACATGTATTTCCGGTGAAATCTCGGTATCGAATTTTTGGGTGGAATACAATACTTCCCCTACTTACTATACGTAGTAGAGAAAGTAAAAAAGGATATGCTGAAGGGCACTGTACATATCCCAGTTAAAAATGAATACAATTTACTTAGATGACTATGATATGGAACATAGAATACCGTATGACCTGACTTGCTGCAGTAAAATCCAATGTATATTGCTTAAAAGTTTATTTGTGTAACACGAATGCTAAGACATGGTCAATCCAATGACGTGACTGAAACTAGTTTCCGGTCCTAGGTCAGGCGAGGATATTGCATTGATCGCGTGAAGAAAGAAGTAAGAATTTTCACACACTTTACTATGATAGAGGTTAACCATGCAGGGATGAGAGGAGCATTAACTTGTGCAGTTAGCAACTCCTTTTGAGGCATTTCAAAATATAGTGACGCGTTTTATTTTAAAATAAATATTCGCTGCAGCATTTTATATTGTGATACCTGTGGGAATATGAGGTCTCTGGAATAGAAAAAGTGTGTTTAAAAATCTGTATTTTTTTTGTACGACTACTTGTTTATGTTTGTGAATAACTGGCTAACAACGAGAAGCCGTAGAGATACAGTATTTTACACTTAAATCGATACACCTTCCAAGTAAAGCAGAAAACTTTCATAAAATATATCCCTTGTCACAAACATTGATTATAATTCTTATAAAAAATGTTACATTCACATTACTTTTACTACTACTCATCTACAAACCACTCTTACAAAAGCCCATTCTTTAATCTACTTTTTGTTAATACAAATAAATTTCCATTACATATTTACACATTTCGTAATAGGTATAAGAAGAATACAGAAGGCTAAAGCGATAGTCAGAATTTTATAAAACGCGTCGCTATGTGATGGCTTTGAAACCCATGTACACCCAGCACTGAATTACTTGCAATTGCAGGTCGTTACTGAGATGCCTTGTTGGTCGGTCTGTGAACCAAACTTGAATCAATTGGGGAATTAAATATCCCACTGGCATGTTGTCACAGTAGCTCAATGGTTAGAGCAACCGTACAGAGAGCGGGCGAACCGTGTTCAAGTACCAGCTGTGACATTGAATTTTTCTGTTGACTCTATTTAAAACTAAAACTAGCTATGTGACAATAATGTGCAGTTAGGGTATATGAAAACTTCGCCTGAGGCTGTGAGGCACATTCTTTATAGACCTACAGCAAACAAGATGCACATTTCCTCATATCAATTACTTGTGCTGATTTACAAATGAAGCAATGCCAGTCATCCTTAGTGTGCTCGTCCTTGATGCAGTAATTTGTATCATAAATTATTTAAATGTAAAGAATGATTATAATATGAATATGCATTTTTATGTGACATTGATTTGAGATGTTTGTTGATTGTAATTATTGTTGAGAAGTAAGTTTATACGGCCTTACTGAAACTGACAATAATAGCGTGCAATAATGCAGCGAGGGGGTGAGCTGTTTATCATTATTGGAAATGAGGAAGTTACGTAATGTTGGCGCGTTTTTCTTTAGAATTTGCTGGAACATTTTCCCTAGAGCATATGTATTCATAATTTTCATTGGACATAAAAATAGACGCTAATGTTGGCGCGTTTTATTAGCAAATAGCAATTTAGTTATAATCTTTAGGCATATCGGGTTGTAGGAGTATAAAAAGGGCTAGATTAGAGGTAGACCCCGTCAGTTCATCAAAAATCTTTGTACATTACACGTCGTCTTCACGTCAGTTCGTCGAAAACATTTGTACGTTACACGTCGCCTTCAGTCCAGCAGAAATATTTGTACAGTACACGTCGGCTATCGATTTGCAAGTTACGCGTAGCAGAGTTATGAAAAATCTAAAGTGTTGTAAAGTTAATTATACAAAAAGCTGAAGTACGCGAATTAAGAGTGATCAGTAATGAAGTTATTATAACAGTTTCAGTTTGGCGAGTGTCAAGATCAATGTGTAAATGTGATAGTGAATGTGTTCGACAATAAAAAGTGTAAAACAAATTCTTTCATCAGTGTTATCTTTGGATAAAAGACTCCTTTCCGTTTACACAACCTGTATAAAGAGAAGTGCTCGACCAAAAAGATCATAGCTAGCCGGAAGACAGTGAACCAAAATTAAATAAAATCACAGTAGCATTTTTTCAAACAAACACTAATACTGCCGCAAATTGCTAACACCAGATGGAGCTAACAAACCTAACAAAAATCACGTCACAAAATGGCTTCACCACGTGGAGTAAACACAAATACACAAACATTATAACTAATACCGCCGCATCCTCAACATTACAAGAACGCAAATTAGTTAGGCTGCTTTTGGGGACAGTTTTAGATGCCTGAATTCGTTTCTGGGCGGAGACTTGCTTCTTTTCTGGTCTCTTTCTCTTGCAGTATTACCTTCTTTATTGTTTTCTTTGTCACTCTGTCCAGATACTTCCGTAAACAGTTCTCTTGAAAGAGTGATAGCTTTGTAATTTAAGGCCTTTTTCGGATTGTTACTTTGGTGGATGGCAGCAGAATACTCGTGAAAGAGTTTTGTAATATTCGTGGAGTCTTGGATACTGCACTTTGCTGGTGCTGGCACCCTCATTAATTTAATTCGTTAGTTTAGTTTCTAGTGCAATATTAGTATGAGGGGATGATTGTGCGGATGAAAATGCCCTTTTCTGTTAACCGATGGGGGCGTTTCAGAATTATTTACTGGAGTCTGGGCCGACTTATGAAAGTGGACGTTCAGAGCCAGATTCATAGTCAGCGCTCAAGTGCAAGTGGTCCTTAAGGGTTGCGTTTCAATTCACAGTCACCACTTAAGGGATACTTTAGGGTACCTGCTCGTTCACTTGAGTTACGCTTGGGTGTCTGCTGTATCAGCAGACCACCACACAGTCAAAATGAAGCAAGAATTTGCGGAATATGTACAGTTTCACACTAATGATGTTTTCCGCATTGCAAAAAGATGCATTAGTATGCAAACAATCGTTTGGAAATTAGCATTGAGCATATGTTCGTTAATTTTATCCTCACTTATCAATATAAGTACACAAAACCTAACCTTAAACACAGAAACTTTAGGCATGACAAATATTTCGTCAATCAATAACACCTAACCTATTATTTCCCTATTTTTAAACACGCTTCTGTGCAAAAGCAGTAAGCAATATGCATATGAAAACAGACAACCTCTTTTCACTCTACCTGCTGCTAATTTTCTGCTCTTGAATGGTTATTGGCACAATGAAGCTGATTGCCACCTACCTCTACTTGCGGTTTTGTTTTGTATCGTTGTTAATGTTTCATGAGGCTTCTATTCACGAATTACAAACAAACAACTTTTTCATTGTACCTGAATGTATAATATTAATGCTTTATTTCACCTAAAAATTATCCAGTTTTACAAAGAGCAGTGAAAGTGCTATTATTTTTTCCCTTGGGTATGAATTAACTTTTCCAGCTACAAGAAGCAATTTTTGAGCCAGTTATTTCACATTAATATTGTAGACAGTTGTAGTAAGCACTTACTTTTAATAGTAAGAAATGGTATTTCTCCCTTTATATTAAAACCTAACCTCTCGCAGCTACAAGCAAATGCAACTTCTTTTATTTTGACATGTTCCAGCAGCCTAGTGGGAATGTTGAATGAATTTTAGATGAAAGTTAATCATTCAATAACTTCTTTTTGAGAAGTGTAAGCAACAAGTTACATTACAGTAGTTTTGACGTATATTTATCATAAATTACCGAAACAAATTAAAAACTGCTACTGTTGAGTCCTTTTTTGCACATGAGCAACCCCTTTTACCTGTAGTGCTTTCTTAGGATTTTCTCTCAAAAAGCAAAACAAAACTATTCCAAAAAAAAACAGCTCTTAGAAATTCTACATATGCTATTCCTGCAGCAGCAACCAAACAGCAGTCGACATACGTTCGTCGCCAAATGACCAATGGCATGCGAAAATGGAAATGACGATTGTAAGCGTTCACAGAACACACGCACTGTAAATACCATCTATGAATTGCAAACATCTTTAAGCATTCACTCACCGTGAGCGAGCGCTTATAACTTAAAGGCTTCAGTTCACGCTTAAGGTTCGACTATGAATCCGGCCCTCGGTCACCAAACTTGAAGCAAAGGCTGTTTCTGGTATGGCATCTGGTGAAAAAGGAAAAATTCCCGTAGCTCTAAAGCCACTAGTGATATTTTCCACTGGCATGCATTTGTTCCAGACAGGAATAAATATGGCTGGAAACCATTCCTTAACAAGACGTGTTTCTGGACAAAGGCCCCAGAACCTCAACAGTGTTTCGTCCCAGTGATGTTCGAAGCCTCTATAAACTGCCTTGTCTAATGGCTGCAGTTCATGGGTTGTGTTACTCGGTAAACAAAACAATGTAATTTGATATTGCTCTGCCTTTTCCACAATTCCTATATGTAAATGACATTTTACGCCATCAAGAATGAGAAGAACCTTGTCCTGCGTTTTAAACCTGCTGAAATGTTGAAGCCAATCTATAGACTTTTAATGTATACTTCCCTTTTCAGTCATTGTGACAAGAAACCTATGCGGTAAATCATCACTTACACAACCAACAATCGACACATTTTCCGCATGTTCCGGAACAATCAAATGGACACACTTGAACCTGTGCCAGTGCCAGTACCGTGTGCGGATAGTTAGACGTCCCCCTTTTCATCTATATTATACATCCTTTCAGGGCTGCTTTTAATATTCAGTCCATCAAGTAAATTTTCTAGTGTTTGAAAATGATGCTCAACAATATGGTGATTCAGTTTTTGGGCCCTTGCCACATTCATTGATTGGGATTTACGTTTCGATATGTTCGGATGCCTGTTCAAAAACCCAAGGTACCAACCTCTACCAGCCATCTCCTTATCACGATTGAAGGGATTTGAAATGCTATCTTATGATTCTAGTCTCCAGTTCAGCTTCTTATTGGGTATTAAGTAAAGTTTTCTTACCCAGCTTTCGTTCACTGAACCACTTTTCAGGTTAGCTCTGAAGGTCCGGCAGGAGTTCCCGAATGTTGCTCTACTGCGCGTTGAGAATGTCCTTGTCTAAGCATGTCGAGTGCTGCGTTCCAGTTGGTTCGAATACCACGGTTTGTTTTACCCATTGCAACTAATTGTCAATCCTGTAAACAAAATAAAATATAGGTTATGAATAATAATGAACTACTATTCGTTGCTATCTTCATTTAAACAGTTACTGAACGTTCTGAAACTTTAAAGATCGGACATATTTACAGTAATCGATATTAACACCCTTTGGGTAATAAGACACAGGTTTTATAGCGCAACCAATATTGAGCCTTGTTACCCAACTGCAGACCTGGTCTGATTTTGAGGTTATACTTGGGTGGCGGGGAGTGAAAATAAATATTTCAAAGACATATGTGGAATGGTAAAATATATCATAATTATTTCATACCATAATATTTTGTGGTACCAAATACACCGAGAATAGAATCACACCTCCGTTCCCAATACTACGTTTTCTTCTACACAGCATATTGTGGCGTGTATGTGTGTGTGTGCTGTCACGCCAGACACATTATTGCGTCGTTGGCGACAGTATTGTTGTGGTAATTCCTTCGGCTGGCGTTTTGTAGTTTCGTCTGGCGTGGCGACTCGCCACCTTCTAGCTGGTGATCCTTAGCTAGCAGTATAGAGTGGAGAAAATGAGCGTTATTCTTTTGTGTGTTTTGTGGTTAGCGTCACGTTTTTGGTCTGAGTGTTGGATCAGTAAGGTTGTATGTGAAATCGTGTGAATGTAGTCTCGCGTGTATAGCATCTCCCTTCAATTTCTTCCTTTTTATCTTTTGTGTGAGATGTAGGGG
The DNA here is from genome assembly GCA_030765065.1 of Deroplatys truncata. NCBI lineage: Eukaryota > Metazoa > Arthropoda > Insecta > Mantodea > Mantidae > Deroplatys > Deroplatys truncata. Next base: position 124,097,301 of record CM060980.1, on the reverse strand, counting down.
CACCGTACTTATACTAAATAAACCACAGGTAATGTGATTAATGTGAAATTCGGTGTATTTTGTGATAACTATCCCACGCCTACTCTGGAATGCGTAGTTTAAGATTCTGGTCATCTTGTTACCTCTGAAGCTATGCCTCCCAATGTATATGCTGGGATAACTAAAATGTAATATCTAGCTGCAAACCTTTTGGCCTCACCCCAGTATATAACAACATGTTCGCGCCTATTTCTTGCTGTTTCTCCAGTAGTGCTAACGTCGGATTTTCGGAAGTCATTCCATAGATGCAAATGTAGTTCAACACAACGATAGAGTGCTCGCTCTTCCACCTCTCAAAAGCGAGCGATATTCAATACGGGCTGTATTTCCCGCGGGCTGTATTGCCCTCTGAGACCTATGAGGGTTACTTACTGAGTCATGACAACCTTTAGAAATCTGCTGAAGCCCAAGTCCTGGTGAAAATTGTGCCACGATTCTTTTTAAACGTGGTTTTGTTGAAGATGACGTTCAGGTTCAAGGATATTTGAGTAATGCAAGTCAGTATGTGAGAAACTTTGGCTGAAAGTGAAGGTACGGAAGTAGGAACTGTATTTACCAGACTTCTTACGTTCTGACTCTGGCTTGATACTCAAAACTATTCCTACGAGGAAAAGACATTTCACTGCAGTGAGGTATGTGGTAAGGACTTGGTTACGATGAATTTGATGTATTCACCGACTTGCTCATCAATGGTAGAGAATAAGTTTTGCCTCGGAGGTTATGCACTGGATGATTTCAAGATTACTGCTTTTAGAATGGTGTAATAAATTTGCAACGAGAAATTCAAATAACTTTGCATTTCCATGTTTTCTAATCCGCTGCAAGCAACGCTTTCTAACGCCTATTATATGCTGGAGTATATAGCACGCTTTACTATGCATTTTTATGAAAATTCTTTGGTAAATAATGTTTGTACAAAAAATAGTAGTTGCAAGGTATCTGGTGGAAAAAAAATTAAAATATTTTTATTAGAATACTTGAAAGCAAAACTCATTTTGACATAAGATATGAGCAACACTAACGATCAGTTTAACACATTTTAGATTACCTCTAACTACACCTGTATTTCATTTGACTGTCAATACACGTCCCTAAGGAAATTTTCAGTATTAATTAGCACAAATCTAACACGAGAGAAAACATTATACGTTTCTTTTTATGTTAAACGACAGTTTTAACATCCTATAAAGCGATTTTTAGTCATCTAATCCCTTTCAGCACTCACAACTGTGATCTAGGCTGCGTGGAGTAGCTTGATTAAAATGTTTATTATTATTATTATTATTATTATTATTATTATTATTATTATTATTAAAGTAAAATTTCTAGTTATGCATCTGCCACTTGAGTGTTACGTGTCTAGTTCAACGCCCGCAGGACAGCGCTTTTAGTGTTTGAAATGCCTGAGAAGTTTGCTCAGACACCCATCCTTCATTTATGTGTGAAGAACCATTTTCCCTTCTGAAGGAAGCCGTGCTAAAGAATTTGTACCCGAAAAACAATATCATTCGCCCTTGAGGCTATGACCTCAGAAACTAGACCACAGCCGAAACTTAAGCTCGATAAAGTTTTACACTTTGTTGTTTTAAACATGAAAAAAAAAATGAAAAGTTAAGTACATGTTGTTTCCTGCACCAAAAAAGACATGTCCGCGCGCGTCTATAAACAGCATACTCAAAACGAAGAGTCGAATAAATACCGAATTTCATGCTTGACTCTGACACTATTTAAACATGCCAGTCGAAGATTTTCAAGAAATTTCTCCCACCTCAAACTGTCCTTTACATGTGTAAATGTTCGTTCTCATTTTTTAAAAAAAAATAGCTAATCTGACGGACATACTTAAAAGTTCGCGATTCCTCATGTTCTTCTTTATTTTCCATCGAAGACCTTGTTACCACGACTTAATAATATTCACATATTATGTGAATGCTGCTTCCTAATTATTGTTTAATTTGAAATCATTCCTAAATAAAAATATATCTTTAGCAACGTAATGAATATAGAAGAATAAATTTTATACGAATGCCGTAAAACATAATGGACATACTGGATTTGTCATGGTTAGAGAAAATGATGTGAATATTCACATGGAACTTTTTTAAACATGCCGAATACAACAATAAATGTATTCCACGAGAAAAGAGTACATTGTAAGTGGGCGAGATTTTCATAGTCGACGCTTGCTTTAATTAATTCCCTGTGATCGAAATGAGAAATCGACCTTTGCCCAACAGTTGGCGATACTGATGTCCATAGTTGTGTATGTACATTAAGGGGACCTAGGACAGATTTTTTTAGTCAAAATGGCCAACATTTTGAAATTTTTTATTTCTGCATAAATTAACTCTTTATAATGTTAGTCAAACTTTTAAATGCGTTTTATGGTGATATAAACTTTTTAAAGAGTTTGGCAGGCGTTTTTAAAAACCATGCACAGAAGTTTAAATGCCTGCCACTCCCATTTTTGTTCTCGCTTGTAAAGTCATTCAAATTTGCGCCATAGTTCGTGTGCCAAGAGGATGGGTACAGGATTAAGGACACCGGGAAGGGAATTTCCGGAAAAACATTCTGCTATACACTGCAATGTGCTTCCATCTGCAACTTGGCTTCGACATCGGGATTTATGAACATGCGGTCTAAGGCACGATAGGAGTATCAAGACCAACGATCGTAGGATCGAAACCCGGTAAAATGCATGTTCTGCATTCAATTGAAACTGTGGAAAAGGATGGGGAGGGCCCAACTAAAGCAAGCGATGTGACGGTACGGTTGGATGCTGACGGGTTTCAATTGAGTGTACGTACATGCATTTTACCTTTTTTTTAAAAAAAAAATCACTCACTATATTAGGTAGTTAACTGACTAATGTGACCAAACAATGCTGCAACTATCATGTGTTCAGATGGCCGAGCGGTTTAAGGCGTTGTGGCATGATATGGTTACGTTGCATAGTCAGAGGTTCCCGCCCCAGAGTAACATTTTTTTTTTATTTTTATTCTTACTCTCATTGGGTATCCTTGAAGGGGTTAATGAAGGATGTAGTGGTAGGCTTAATGCAAAAATGGATATCAAAACTGGTAAAATTAGGAAGAGAGCATTTTTAAAAAAAATGATAGAGGCAAAACAAGTGGAAAAGAGGAGCTCAAAATAACCATATTACAACAGCAGAAGTGCACCAGAAAGAAGAAGAAGAAGGTGTTGAAATTGCAAGCAGAGGAGGCGAAGAAGGGGAAGGGAAAGAGCTATGGTTCTGGACAATTTTAACCCTTTACACCAGGTACATTAGCCTGTATAAATGTTTTGAATATAAAACTTGAGTTTTCTGAGAATGACATTTTTCAATATGTCAAATGTCCCATGCGGGACAGTTTTACATAGTTTTGCATGAAACTTGGCATAATAGTCCTACTTTTCTATCTAAAGAAGTTGTAGTATCATTTTTGGGTTACTATGTAAAACTTGGGCACAGTGGGCTATTAATCCTAAAAAATTTTACTTTTTAGGCTGTAATATCTGCATTAATGATTATAATTAATAATTTGTTATTCAAAGCACAAAATGAAAAAAAGAATACTAGATTAATTTGTTAGGAGTTCAAATATTAATGTGACAAAGTGGTACTGATGAAAAATAAAATTTGTCCCGCAAGGAGTATTTCATGATTTTCAATTATCGTGATATGAAAAACAGAAAATAACTCATATCTGAAAAACTACATCATCAATTTTAATGAAATTTACACATAATGCTATTTAGAATGAAGAAAACCAACATACAACATTTTTAAAATATTGAAAAACAAATTGTGGAAAATCATATAATCTGTCCTAGGTCCCCTTAAGTGTAACATTTTCAAATGAAGCAGTAGCAGTGAAGGTTTAAAAACAATCTGAAGATTAAAAATGGAATAATTGCATAGTACACGCAGATTCTAGCTGCGTGAAAACGACAGGCAAGATAATGAGGTTCTGGAGTTGGAAAGTAATCCTGATGGAAGAGGTCGAGAAAAAGATGGGATGTGATACCGTAGCAAATGACCCTTGCGCTGCTATGTGCTGTCAGATAAATTAGCAGCCAACTGTTATGGAACCCGTTTAATGACCGCCCGTAACTTCAAGCAAAGCTCTTCATTGCTATGTATGTGTTTAAAGCGGTTTTGGCTGAGAAGAATGACTGGCAAGGACAACGGTTAAGTGCTCATCAAGCGCCTAAACATGCATATGCAAAGCATGAAGAGGCTTAATCTGGTGATTCATTTTAATGGTCTTATATAAAGTGATCATATTACAGACACCTCTAATGTGAACAAATACGCCTTATTTTGTAGACTCTAATCTATCTGACAGTCGAAAACAATACTCAAGAAAGATTTGTCAACAATCACACGTGCTTCCATTTCACTGGAGTAATATAGATCGATATCTCAGTTCTTTCCAATTTACTTCGCCAACAGCTGACTGCACACTCGCGTGCAGTCAAATCACAATGTGGTCAAATGTATCATATACGGATGGAACCTCGATACCCAGTGGTATCGAAGTATGTTTAATACTTCGAGATAAACCTTCGATACTTCAAACATTTTATTGAAAGTTATTGCGTTTAACTTTATGCTAGATACAGGATGAAAGGAGTCGAGACTTCACACTTTGACACGTGTCACCAAAGAGTAGCTGGACTGTAGTTCTTGATAGACCTGGCTACGTTTACTGTGGGTGAATCAATGCAAATTGCATACTCTTGTGTCTAAATAAAAACATGCAAAATAATGGGGAAGAAGTAGAGGTATTCGTGTAACATGCAGCGTTAACTGAGTTGTGAATGAAGCTGATTTAGCTGACGCACTAAATCACGTTTCTGCAATAGCCTGGCTTGGTGACTCACTCTCAACCATTACATTTATCTTCTCGAGTGACCAAAATCTGTGAATCCAGCAGAAAAGAATCAGAACTTAAGACGTGAGATAACACAACGCTTGGAAATATTTATTATTTCTTTCCATCTGTTAGTGGCTTTGCAAGTCAAACCTTTGTATTCAGCACACACATATTATGTGCTATGTATGAGGGTGGGTAGTAGAAAGAGTTAATCCACAAACTTACTATGTTTCCGAGTGTTATGTGGCTAATAGTAATTACTCATTATCGGATGATATTGTAACACACACATTATTTTTAGTTGAATTTCATATAAAATATATATTAGTTTATATTTTCAATATTGCAGAATAAAGAAGAATTTCTGGTATTTGCTTTTCTATGGAAACAAAATCCTTTAAAAGAAAGGTTTCAGCATAAAACATAGTTACATAAAAAGGAAAGCAAAGAAATTATTATTATTATTATCATTATTATTATTATTATTATTATTATAATAATAATAAGCCTTGACTAACAATAGGGGATATACAGAGTGATTTATGAAGAACTGACACACTTATTTATTTCTTTAATTGTTTCAAAACGAGTTATGCTAGCGACAACTTCTTATACCTAAAATACAGAGGAATTTTGGGAGATTATTTACCTCTGAAGCAAATGAAAATGTCCTCCATCCTGCATAAGGCACAACTCAACACGTCGTCCCATGTTACTGGCCACTCGCTGGAAGACTCTGTTGTCAATAGCTTGAATCTCCTGCGTAATGTTATGCTTCAGATCGTCCAATGTCTAGGGACGTGTGGCATAAACCCTGTCTTTTAAGTAACCCCATAGAAAGAAGTCCGGCGATGTCAAATCCGGAGATCTCGGTGGCCACAGGTTCTTGGAAATTATCCGGTCGTCAAATAAACTTGCAATTAGTGCCATGGATTCATTTGATGTATGTCATGTAGCGCCGTCCTGCTGAAAATATCCTTGATTCAGCTCTACATCGTCTAGTTACTCAGCAAACTCCATGAAAATCCGTCGGTGCTCCGCAGTGCTCACATTGTTTAAAAAAATTGCTCCCACTATTCTTTGTGCGAATACTGCGCGCCAAACTCCGATTTTAACCGAGTGCATGGGTGCTTCATGAATAACATGTGGATTTTCGCTGGCCCAATAGCGTGAGTTTTTTGAGTTCACATAGCCGGATAAATGGTACCATGCTTCATCTGTGAACCATATTATGGACAATATGACAGGATTTTGCACAATGAACGCCTGAAACCAACGACAATAATTCAGTCATCTATCCTTATCTGTTTCCTGTAACTGATGGACAAACGCAATCCTTATATTTCATATTTTAAGGTGTTTTTTTTAATATGGGTATGCGTCACTCAGTTTTAAGTAATTTGTTTATTTCTTTAATATTTTCTGCAGCATGGTAACTTGCATCACACATTTATACAGCAAAGGCCTATATGAAGCCTAATTGAAGAATATTTGGCCTATTTAATTTATTGTTATACTCATATCTTAGCTAAACATTCACAGAATGTATTTATGTGTATTTCTTGAGAGATTTTAATATATTTCATGTTACTTATCTACGGTTATTTAACCTTCCCTTTACATATCGATCCACTTAGGCTTATCTTCCAGCGATATTTTCATATTTTCAGCATATTTAACTGTAGCCTACCACATCACTTAAGTTTGGGAAGGGCATTACAAAGGTGAAAGTAAAGTAATGACGTAGAAGGGCTGCACCTAATATGAACTTACGATAAGTATATCGCACAACGCTCTATCCATTTTGACAAAAAAATAATTTTTATAAAAGTCATTGTATTGTTTTATTAGTTTTAACGATTGTATTATGTTAATAATAAACAACTGAGTTGCGATAGTGATAGAATTATTGTACAACATAATCATAGACTTTAAAACAGAAGGTTTTGAAGAAATCGGTAGGTAACGAGAAATTTAATTCTGCAGTAACCTTTATTCATCGTGACTGATAAAGAGGAAAGCGTTGAATGTGATATTGAAATGGTGTGAATCCCTTAAATTGTCATGAAAAACACGAACGCGAGTACAAAAATGATAAGTAGAAATAAATAACTTGAGAAATTCTGTTATCTGAATTTGAATAACATTTGCCTGAAGTAAAAGTAATTACCGCACTAGTTTAAATCTTTGCCGCACTAGTACAGTAAAACAAAACATTACTACATTATTTTGGATTGCATAATGTTTCATACTATGAAACCAAAATGAATAAAATTTATTAAAACAGAACCAAGGGAGAGCTCTATTTTGCCGTTTACAGCAGAAAAAAAAATGAGTAAAAACGTCATCAATGCATAAGTTTGAGTGATTTAACACGCTGGTATCGATTTTGGACTGGACGTATGTGTTGATCTGACATTAGCGATTGTTGACCACATCCACAAACCAATGTTAATGTTAAATTATTGGTTATAGCTAATGGGGCATTACCTGGTGCAAAAAAATAAACAAGACTTAATACTGATTTATAGTTAGACAGTCTGCATACATCCAGAAAGAGATAACGGCAATATAACATTTTTAACTTTTCACTCATTTCTGAATTCTTAATACTGACGATTCTGTTTTTGCCTCTTCCGTGTACTTTAATATGTCATACTTATCGCAAATAAAATACTATGTTCCTTTTCACTATAGTTGCACATAATAAAATAAAAAAAACATTCTCTTGTGGTTTATATTTTTATGATGCCGGGTATACCAGTGAATTCCTATTAATAACACGTTTAATAAAGTTTAAGGTAGCGTAGTTTGCATAATAGCAGGCTTATTTGGGGGACTGAGGAAAATGTACCTCTTGAGTCCCCATTTGCCGATGCCCATATTTGTGATAAGCGTCTTTGTTCGTGGTACATATAGATTTTATTGTTAACAGTCAGAAAAACCTAATAAAAAGAATAAATAATATTTCAGAAACTGGCGAATTTATTGTCCCCAGATTTGCAATGAGCACTAACTAACCAGAACCTTGGATATTACATTCGGCTTTATTTAAGGTGTACTGCAAAACAACTTTTAACTAGCAGAATGAGGATATAAGCGATGGATGACTGTCGTTAAATTAAATTGAGTTTTATTTACGGACGCTCTTTAACTACTGTGGTCCTTAGCGCCCCATTCTATATTGGGCTTAAAAGACCGGTAATTTTGCTCAGAGGCCTCTTTATTAGGCTTGAGGTTCTTTTACGTAAATCTACGACACGGAAGCACCGGCTTTACTTCCCTTCCGAAGGAAGCCGTGCTAAGGATTTTTACGCCCGAAAAAATCCATCGCCCTCCGCCGGGTTTGAACCCACGACTTTGGGAGCTAGAGGCTAGCACGGTACCACTAGTCCACGGAGGACGACATGTGCCGTTGATTACCAAAATATCTCTTTTGGACAATGAATATAACACGTTATCTAATCCTTATTTGTATTTTAATTTTACAACAATCTCACTTTACAAAATATATAGATCAATTCTTTATTTCTAACACATTTAAAGGGTAATAGCTTAAATTAAATTGTTAATAAATAGTTTAATTATAATATTTTGATAAATTAAAACATTAAAAGCAAACGTAGGAAAAAAACTCGCAGTGTCAGCAATACTATTTATGAATAAAGTTCCTTTCACTGCCTTGTCAACCAATAGATATTTTAAGGATCTCTTAGACTCTATTGTTTTCCAAATAACTGTTCCGTTACGCATTAGCGTGATAAATTTAATTGGCAGTTCTATTTCCTAAGCCAAGAAGTAACCAATTCATCTGCAATCAAGCCGAGAGGAATGACCACTTACAGCGCTGCCTGCTATTTTCTATCATATTCTTAAGGCTCTTTCTTTCGTCAAACTGGAGGTAAAAATTGAAGATTTCTGAGCAGTGTATTATCCGAAGTTAAATTGCTGTAAAAGTTGTCTGCAGGCTGGTGTAAACTTGGCTTTTTGCCCCATCATTGATTCCGCTTTCATTGCATACTAAAAACATACATACAAGAGATAGTGGTATTAAACTCTTACGAACAGGATTCATTAGGGTTTTATTCCCCCTTCATTTGTTATGTTTTTAGTCCAACGTGCAGCATCAAATGTATCAAAATCTCTTCTTTTTGGAAGACTGTAGCAACTTTTTTCAATAAGAAGCCAATCATAGAAAAAACGTCGCCTCAGTTTCTTTCGTGTAAGGATTTCGTGTTTTTGTTTCTGTAGTTTTTTTTCCTTCTGTCTTTTAGTAGCAATTTCTAGCAGCAATGTTGCCTTAGAAAACCTTTAGTAAAGATTCCTCACAAATAAGCTGAAGGCTATAAGTTTACATAAAAAGTGAAAAAGTAGTAAACAGTAATGAACTAGATTAACATTTATATTTTGTAGCGGGAAAGCTTATCTAACTAATTTCACTGGTCTCAGGGTTTTCGTAGGTGAGGCAAATTAAAATACACTGCATTTCTCTTAAAGATGTGGTTTATTATCAATTAAATACTTATGGGCGCTAGCTTTTCCCCTGTAACAATTCCCACCATTATAATAAATTAGGAGCGTCACGTGCATCTGTCGTCCAGAGAGTATCACTGTATGTCGATTGTGTGTCGAAGAGATTCTATTATAATAATTTATTAGGAAAGGAGAAATCAGCAGCGTGGTGCAGCATAGCCGGAGACCAGCACACTGCAGCAGAGGGCATCTACCAGAGGAACAACGATTTCCCGCTACAGTCTCACAGATCTTTAGTAACCCTCAATGTTTAAGTGAGAATAAGGATATAATGTGCTAAACTAACACTTACTAGCGGTAATGCAGTAAACTTAAACTGTGCAAAAATAGTTATATAAATTGTTTCTTAATAATGTTTTAATTGCTAAATTATTATTTCTACATTTCAAAAGTTTTCTCCTTACCCCTTTTATGATTGGGAGGAAACAAACAGCAGCTGGAAATTATGGACCAGTAGGTGATCAATTTTTTGCCAATACTGACCAATACACAAAATAAATGAGTTTTACTGACTTAACTGACCATTTTCCGCAGCCGAAATTTGGTTTTGCATGTTTCCTCATTTTTCGCTCCCATTTTAAAAATATAGCATTAATACTTAAATGTCTTGAATCGTGTCTGTCCCATTTGACCCAGAGCCCAACGAATGTTTACGTAGATCGTACCTTAAGTTTCTCATACGAGAGCATTTGATTACAACTACGGAAAATAATCTATACTCACATGGATCTGCGAATTTTGAACATATCAGCAACCATTTCCAAAGCTGGTACAAATCTCACAACTTATCATAATCAACACTATATTAATATCACCCCTAGTTAACACAATTAATTGAAATAATTATTGATGCCAGTTGTAAATGTATTTATATGAATAGCGAGATGTTTTCGAAATACGTGCTTTATGCATATGCATGTGTATATAATATATTTAATGTAATATAGAGATGTATACAGGGTGTAACATTATGTTGAAACTGTACAATATCTCCAAAACTAAACTTGTAGAAACAAATATCTTTAAAGAGTAAATGTCATTAGTCTGTTTAGTTTGGAGGTCCTTATGATGGTCATTTTATGGTCAATTTAATTTTTTTATATGGGAACCTACATTTTTATGTTGCTTTCTCACTCATAAAAGATTCTATGATATATATCACATACATACAGTAGTCCTCCGTGGACTAGTGGTACCGTGCTAGCCTCTAGTTCCCAAGGTCGCGGTTCAAACCCGGCGGAGGGCGATGGATTTTTTCGGACGTAAAAATCCTAAGCATGGCTTCCTTCGGAAGGGAAGTAAAACCGGTGGTCCCGTGTCGTAGATTTACGGCACGTAAAAGAACCTTAAGCCTGAAAAAGAGGCCTCTGAGCAAAAATTGCCGGTCTTTCACGCTCAATATAGAATGGGACGCTAAAAACCATAGTAGTTAAAGAACGTCCATAAATACAACTCAATTTCAATTTCACATACATATATGTTTTTCACTAGGACATTCTGAGCGTTCTTTGCACGCGAGATGGAAGCGACCATCGATCCGAATTGGAAGGATACATGGGGCAGTCTATCATTACGATACTGGCCGCTGCATGTGAATGATTTTCTCCGTTCTTGTCTAGAATTTTATAAAGTCTCGAGACAAAACATGATAAATACAATACTTCCCCTACTTACTATACGTAGTAGAGAAAGTAAAAACAACAAAGCTGTTTTTAATTAACCGAAAAGCAGAAACAAATAAAATATTTTAAAATATTCATAAAGGTTACTTCAGTTGTTTTCTACTAAAAAGTTAAAGTTGTGCAATTAAAACAGAGACACTCGGCGCTACAAAAACCGTCCAATTATTTGAGTTACCTATCAGCATAAATTCTGAGATTGCGAATTTACGAGACGCAACCGAAAGAAGTTCCAAATGTAAATATTGAAATGGTGCGATACGAGTCCCATTTCATTAAGGTGACCTAGAAACTGTTGACATCCACCCCTTCCGTTCACCTTTGGCTGGAATTCTGCCAGTGGTACTGGTAATAAACTCGCTTCAAAGTATTGACGTCATGCGCAGACAGAAAATATATATGTATATATTCCGCCGTTGCCGCCAGTCGGTATATATATATATATATATATATATATATATATTATTCAAAAAGAAGGAACATATTCTAAATATTTATTTTAATGAACAATAGATAGCGACACATACGACCCATCATTAAATAGAGGAAAGTTCAAAGTTTTAAGCCTCACCTATTAGTTCCATTCAGTGAATAGTGGCGATGTGTTTGTTTACGAGAAAATGGCGACGCCACTGGAAAGGTCGTTTTGTGTGCTGCATTATGCAAAGAGTGAACCCATTGTTTTATTGCAGCGTGCAATTCGTTGTAAGTTCAACAACGAGCCGCCTCGTCTTAAATAATTTACAATTGATACAATAAATTCGTAGAAGGTCGTTGCGTATGCAAACGGAAAAGCACTGTCGTCATCGCATAACAAATGGTGCTCATTTTGAGCACATAAAATAACATTTTGAACTTTTCTCTACTCAGTGATGTATCGCATGCATCGCCATCTATTGTCGTTCATAAATAAATATTTAAATATATATATATATATATATATATATATATATACAGCATAACTCAGAAACGAAAACTCGGATACATATAAATCATCAGTCAGAAATATAACTGATACTCCACATAAAAACGCATTAATTTGGCTCTCTCTTTTGAAGAGATTATTGCAACTATATGTCTCCAGGCAAATGAAAAATCCGTAAAGAAAAACAGATTAAATTTTGAAGAAGGAAAAAACAAAGTTAATTTGACTAAAAGTTTGGTGAAAAAGAAAGAGATGGTGATGATGATGCTTGCATTTTTTTGTGGGAGACTTCCCTCTAACGACACAATGAGAGTGCTGGAGCCGATCAAACATTTACATCTGCGAGTTTTGCAAATAACTTAATTACATTGTCCCATCAGTAAGTTGATATCTAACAAAGTTTTTTCTTAATTTTGTTTTTAAATAATAATTTCATGCCATTATCACTAAAAAATAGTAACTCGTATAATTTTAATCATAATTGGTATTGTGGATATATATATATATATATATATATATATATATGTGTGTGTGTGTGTGTGTAATCTACACAATAAATTCATCTTAATTCACAATAACCTATTTTTCTGTGTTTTCTTCATTTCATTGCCTCATAAATTCACATATAGCCCAAATTTAGACCACACTTCAGAAACCCACCAAATTGACAATGATTTTTCGAAAATTCGTATTAAATGATTTTAATTAATTTTTTGATGTTCACTTATATTTATTTCAAAGACTGTTTTATTCTGTTACCTGTGTAGGGTTTATGGATTTTTCTTCAATATACTATGAGATATGAGCAAAAAGGTAAATGGTGGCCCAAATTGCACTTTCTCCTAACGTATACGCGATAATTTAAAATCTACGACGTTTAAATCTGCCGCGCTACTCCTCTCAAATCGATGAGGCATGGCATCAGGGTCGCTAGTACATCTTGACTTCTGCACGTTTTAAGGAGCTTCTGGGCATGCGCAACTGGCAACTTAATCATCTTATGGAACCAACTACGTAGGGATCGTGCACACTTGAAGAAGCGCAAAGGCTGGTGAAGGTTTTCCCACACTCTACTTCCATACTATCACTACAATTTTACATAAATGCCACTAGGTGGTAGAACACTACAGCAGAAGTTAGAGCCACGTTGCAGAAATACGAGTAGGTAACGTGCACAAGCGAGGAATCTTCTCCAGGTTTCCCCATACCATCCATAATCTCAACTCAATTTAATTTATACATTACTTCGTTCTTGCCCTAACCGGTGTACTTAATTATGTACACAACAAACATCGACAAAAAAGCCTTTCATCAGACAAATTATGCATTATTATTATTATTGTTATATCAAGTTGTTCATAATCATAAGTATTATGCAACATGTTATTTCACATTTTTATGGCTGTCTGACTAAAATTTTGTGAACACCCAAAATGTAAACTCACGAGCCGCTATTGATTATTAAGGACAACTTTTCATATGATAGATCACAGCAAAGAACTTTAGATACATTGGTCCTCACAAAGAATACACAGTTCACTTGCTGTGGTTTTTTTAAATTTGTGCACCAGTGTATACATTTTTATAACTGAAGTCATGAAAGTTTACACTAGCTTCGAGTGTACTGGAAATTATATGAATACGAGGCCAATGTGCTTATAAAACTACGGCTCCTATTTTACTGTCGCGTAAAAACTGCAATAAATGACATGAAGAACGAAGATGATAATGATAAGAATAATTTATAAATTTCCGCGGACGTTTAAAGCTGGCGGTATGCGATGATATGTGGCTAAGCCGATCCGGTCGATTGCTGATAATCCCCCGCTCATCATTCATGCCAACGACAGCGGAAACATTTAAAGAGTTTTATGTTTGCCGGGGACCAGTCCATCACCGAATTAGCATCCGTAATTCAACCCAGCCGCCTTCTTTCCTCACTCCACTAATCCATTGCTGAGGAAAACTACTGCCCGGGGTGATGGGGGAGGGTGGTGTGTTACATTCCCATTAATGTAATCTACTAGCGTTCATTACTTTCTCTACTACGTATAGTAAGTAGGGGAATTCGATACCGAGATTTCACCGGAAATACATGTTTTGAGACCCCCTGAATCCAAAAAAAAACATTTTTGGAAACATGTCCGTGTGTGTGTCTGTGTGTGTGTCTGCTGTTTGTGAACAGCATAACTCAGAAACGAACAGTCGGCTAAACACCAAACTTGGTATTTAGGTTCAGTATTTTCCAGAGATGCGACAAGAAGGTTTTCAAGAAAATTCCCCCAACCCAGATTACCCTTTACATGGAACATTTTTCGAACATTTTAATTTTCTCAAAAATGGCTCTAACGATTTTGATTAAAATATCATATATTTAAGATATTTTCATGACAAATAAAATGTATATCTTGAATTTCCTGGGAATGTCTCCAAAAGAGTTCTTCATTGTGAACGACTTTTGCATAACTGGTAAATCATAAGAGATAGACAAAATTTTACTACACAAAAAATGTAGATCGTGTTAAAATACACAATTTATGTCATACATTTTTTTGGTTGGGTGAACCATTTTCGAGATATTGTTTGTTATTCCCTTAAATTTTTCAATACTTATTTTCTCAAATGGGAATTCGTTATTCATTTTTTTGTCTTGGATATGCAAAGAGTATTAATCTGAGGCAAAGAGAATGGTGCTGCACCTAGCAACCAGCTAATAAGAGATATGTATATGCTTAAAGCCTACTTATTTCTATATTGCCCTTGCAAATACAAAACAAGGGGAACATAGTAGGCCTTAAGCGATAGTCAAATATTTTAGAACTGGTCCCTATGTGTAAAATGTAATTCTCTTTGCATGTCAAAAGATCGTTTCTGTAAATGTTTATCTCGATTACTATGAAATAGATGGAGAATAACAGCTCGAAAAAATAATTTGTACAAGAGTAGAGAAAGTTATGTGAGTGTAACACATCAGATTTTTTTATATGGCTTCTACAAATTATTCTTATTTTTCTATCTACTTCATATAAATCGAGATAACCTTTGCAGAAATAGTTTTATTACACATTTAATTATAGGTACAAGAGGGATATAGGATACCGAACCGATAGTCTGATGTTTAAAGGCGAGTCGCTATATTTTGGCCTTGAAATTCGATACTCTTTCCAGGACACCGCGAGAAACAATCGAATAGCGACAGCACTTTAAATAAATGAAGACATATTGAAAAATTCAAACCAAAAAAACCGATATTTTAAAAATGGATGATGACACAAAAATTATTTGAAATACATTTCGTGCTTTAAAGAGATCTACATTTTGCATATAGAAGGGTTTTGTGTATCTCTTAACATTTACCACTTATACAAAATCATGTAAAATTCCTTCCGAATGTAGAGGACTTCACAGGCTATCCCCAAAAATTCCGGATATAGGTTTTATTTATAATGTAAAGTTCCTAAATGTATTGTTTTTCAATAAAATCGTTAAGTCATTTTTTAGAAAATCCAAAATTTCGAAATTTTTTCCATCAAATGTAGTTTGAGGTGGAAGGATTTTCTTGAAAATCTTCGTGTCGCATTTTTGAAGGATACTGAACCTAAATACCAAGTTTGGTATTTATCCGACTTTTCATTTTTGAGTTATGCTGTTCACAGACACACGGACACACACTCGGACCTTTTTCTAAAGGTGCTTTTTTGGGTTCAAGGGACCTTAAAACGGTGAGATCTCGGTATCGAATTTTTGGGTGGAATACAACACTTCCCCTACTTACTATATGTTGTAGAGAAAATAAAAATGTAATATCTAAAGTTTTGAATTTCCTTTAACTTTACATAACAAAGAAGTTTCTAAAACCTACAATGTTTATAATTTTCAGGAGCGTTTTATATTATTCACGCAATCAGAGTTAAAATTTGCAACCCAATGTGATGAGTGTAAGGGACAGTATGAATGGACTGTAGTGTTCCAACCACGTCTTTTGGTTGGCTAACCGCAGAGAACATTCCCAACAGGGTGGTGGCGAACACGTGTAGTAAAAACTGTCACGAGTGCGATACAGCACTGTGACAAAGACAGTGGAACTGTGACCATAGCAACAGTGGCATTGCCTACTGCGCGGCAAAACAACCACCTGGCGTAGAACAGCCGTGTAGGTGGGTTTACCGCATTGCACCTCTGTCAAGGAATTGCCTGGCCACAAAGGCAATTACCTTCAACTCCAGCTGATTTTTCTCTGCTCCTTGATTCCTTGAGCTTTCTTTCTCTTTAGTTACTTCCCACGAGAAGTGTTGTTTACTTTTGGAGAACGGTGTTGATTGCACTCGCTCGATGGGTTTGGACAAATACTAAATAATACCACATTGAAAATAAAGTTCAGGAACGGGATAGACTTGTTAGTTTTATGCTTTAGGAGTTGATCGCTTAAATAAAAGTTTACATGTCTCATTTTATTAAGATTTTTATTTAATTCCTACAACATTTGTCAACTTTGGCTGCCTGCTTTCTGTTTTACATTTTGTAACACTCATCTAAGGTGGAATTATTGTAAGAATGATTCGATATCAGCATTCAGCCGAATATTCACCCCTTGAGTGAAAAAGTAACACATCTTAGGAAAAGAGAAACCTACGTGTGCGTGCGCGCACGCACGTGCATGCTGAAATGCTATTTTTTTTATTTATTTCATCCTTTGGGAAACACCTTACATTGTTTTTCGGCCACGTCGGGATTGGATATATAGAATTTTACATTACAGAAAGTAATACTAAAATAATTACATGTTAGTTTCCTTACAAATATTACTATGTCACAGAACAACAAATTAAATAATCTATGTGCTTTAATTGTGTGTATTATGGTAAACATGGTTCATTTAAATAGTAATTTATATGTAAATATTGCCTTTTTACTTTCTCTGCTACGTATAGTAAGTAGGGGAATTATTGTATTCCACCCAAAAAATTCGATACCGAGATTTCACCGGAAATACGTGTTTTGAGATCCCCTGAATCCAAAAAAGCATTTTTGGATACATGTCCGTGTGTGTGTCTGTCTGTGTGTCTGTCTGTCAGTCTGTGTGTCTGTCTGTCAGTCTGTGTGTCTGTCTATCAACAGCATAACTCAGAAACGAACAGTCGGATAAACACCAAACTTGGTATTTAGGTTCAGTATCTTCCAGAGATGCGACACGAAGGTTTTCAAGAAAATCCCCCCACCCCAGAGTACCCTTTACATGGCACATTTTTCCAAATTTTTAATTTTCTCAAAAATGGCTCTAACGGTTTTGATTAAAATATCATATGTTTAAGATATTTTCATGAAAAATAAAATGTATATCTTGAATTTTCTGGGAGTGTCTCCAAAAGTATTCTTCATTGTGAACGACTTTTGGTAAACTGGTAAACCATAAGAGATAGACAAAATTTTACTACACAAAAGATGTAGATCGCGTTAAAATACACAATTTATGTATATATATTTTTGTTGTTGAGTGAACCATTTTCGAGATATTGCTTGTTATTCCCTTAAATGTTTCAATACTTATTTTCTAAAATGGGAATTCGTTATTCATTTTGTTTTGTCTTGGATATGCAAAGAGTATTAATCTGTGGGAAAGGGAATAGTGCTGCACCTAGCAACCAGCTATTAAGAGATATGTATGTGCTTAAAGGCTAATGTATTTCGATACTGCCCTTGTAAATATATATTCCCCTTGCATCTACAAGAAACTTAGCAATAAGATAGAGTCTGCAAATGTTTATCTCGATTAACATGAAGTAGATGGAGAATAAGCGTTTGTAAAAATAGTTTGTACAAGAGTAGGGAAAGTCATGTGAGTGTAACACATCAGATTTTTAGAAGTAGCTTTCTTAGTTTACCTTTAAAATATTCTTTATTTAAGTTTTTGTATTGGAGTATCTAGTTTATTATACATTAAGATACCACGATGGGAAATGCTTGCTAGGCTTTTTGTAAGCCTGTGGCTATCTAAGTGTAAGTTATTGAGATTTCTTGTCTTGTAGTTATGATATTCTGAGTCCTTTTGAAATATAGCTATATTATTATGAATGAAGTTTAATGCTTCAAGAATATATAGGCATGGGATAGGCAAAACTTTAAGTTCATTGAATATGTATCTACTTGGTGTTCTTATGGGTACCTTCAGAATTGCCTTTAAAATTCTTTTTTAGATTGTGTTGCTTTTCGAGAGGAACCCCAAAAGGGGATGCCATAGCTAATTTGGGACTCAACACAGCTGTGAAAATCTTTAGTATTACTTTGGAGCACACATTAGCCAATTTACGAACAGCACAACATAATTTGATCAGTTAGTTGTAGTATATGGGTTACCCATGCGAATTCGTTATCAATGCAGATTCCCAGGAGTTTTGTTAACGCATTTTTACTTTCTCTACTACGTATAGTAAGGCGGCGCCGTGGCCGAGTGGTTAGACCGCTCGCCTCCCACCGAGGCGGCCCGGGTTCAATCCCAGGGACCTGCATGTGGGATTTGTGGTGGACGAAGCGGCGTCTGGGCGGGTTTTCTCCGGGTTCTCCGGTTTCCCCCGCCATTCATTCCACCAACTGCTCCATCATCATGTTTCCTTTCATCCATTTTCACCAACATTTCGTTTCATCTACTTCCTTCATCCCATACCAGGCATCGGGCTGATCACCCATCTGTCTGGATGCTCTATCTGATCCATGAGTGTCTGCTCCTCGACGGGCCTCTGACCCCAGGCACCCGCTTGTAAGTCCTGGGGGGTGTAAGTCCTACATAAGAGGAGGGTAAACAGATAATGAATGAATACTACGTATAGTAAGTAGGGGAAGTATTGTATTCCACCCAAAAATTCGATACCGAGATTTCACCGGAAATACATGTTTTGAGACCCCCTGAATCCAAAAAAAGCATTTTTGGAAACATGTCCTGTGTGTGTCTCTGTATCTGTCTGTCTGTGTGTCTGTGAACAGCATAACTCAGAAACGAACAGTTGGATAAACACCAAACTTGGTATTTAGGTTCAGTATCTTCCAGAGATGCGACACGAAGGTTTTCAAGAAAATCCCCCCACCCTTTACATGGAACATTTTTCGAACATTTTAATTTTCTCTAACGAATTTTGATTAAAATATCATATGTTTAAGATATTTTCATGACAAATTTAAATGTATATCTTGAATTTTCTGGGAATGTCTCCAAAAATATTCTTCATTGTGAACGACATTTGCATAACTGGTAAACCATAAGAGATAGACAAACTTTTACTACACAAAAGATGTAGATCGCGTTAAAATACACAATTTATGTCATATACATTTTTTTTGTTGAGTGAACCATTTTCGAGATATTGCTTGTTATTCCCTTAAATGTTTCAATACTTATTTTCTAAAATGGGAATTCGTTATTCATTTTGTTTTGTCTTGGATATGCAAAGAGTATTAATCTGTGGGAAAGGGAATAGTGCTGCACCTAGCAACCAGCTATTAAGAGATATGTATGTGCTTAAAGGCTAATGTATTTCGATACGCCCTTGTAAATATATATTCCCCTTGCATCTACAAGAAAGTTAGCAATAAGATAGAGTCTGCAAATGTTTATCTGGATTAACATGAAGTAGATGGAGAATAAGCGTTTGTAAAAATAGTTTGTACAAGAGTAGAGAAAGTCATGTGAGTGTAACACATCAGATTTTTTAACTATGGGAGTTTGATTTATTACTTTGATATTACTCTGTGCAGCGATCGAATTGAGGCGGTACATAATAATACACATAGTGAGTGGTTAATATATAATATAATTTATATGTGCTTTACTCTGTAAAATTGTCCAAATGTTTGAATTATAAGAAATTATTGAATGAAAGTTTAAAACTGAAATTTAGTGGCGACACTAGGCTGACTTCTTATACACGCCTCCTTCAACACGGACACAAGGGTGGAAGAAGCAAGACGGGGGTGAGTGACATGACATTTGCCGGATGAGTCAGAAATTCGTTGAGCTGGGAGTGCCAAAGATATTTGCTGACGTGAGTCAATGAGATTTAATTTATCTAAACGCCAGGGAAAAATAGCGTCTGTAAGCGTCATATAGAGGGAGTGTAAGAGTTGAACACGGGGCAGTATCAGTGTTCAAATGATAGCAAAGAATGAGGCGTGTTAAGTAGCTGAGGAGTGGCAATGCCGTCAAGTGTCAATAATTAATAAAGTCAAGTGCCAACAAGTCCATTTATCCACCTACACAACAACACCTGAGATAAGAATGAATAGCCAGGGCATATGTGCAGCTGATAACCCACCCACCCACACATACATATCGCCAGAGCAACAAACCAACCAACCCATCCGCCATAGAATCCCCAACCATGGTCATAGAAACCCAGTGAACAACTACTGTGCCACTCAGGCCGAAATTGTATCTACATGAGAGAGAGGCAGGAGGGGAACAGCAGAACTTTCTAAAGAAAGCTTGATAAATACCAATTTGATATTTAAGTCTGGAATATATTAAGTTTACAAGGCGGGAATTTCCACCCAAGTTTAAGTCCTTTAAGGGTTGTTTTTTACTTCTTAAAAAATGGCTCTAGCGAATTTGATTCAAGCATTGTAGTTTGAAAGCTTGGGAGAGTGTGCATTAACTACAAGATTTCTACAATACTTATAATCTATGCTACCTAAAATACTAACATTTTAAAAGCATTTGGCATACTTTGACCATAGTCGGATTATAGTGTCTAATCCACACACAGCTATTTCAATATGGAACAATCAAATGTAAGAATGTATTAGACATTAGCCAATCAGACCTATGATTTACTGAAAAATTATTTCCTCAAAATCGATAATTGTATTAACCTCCTTTATTTAACTAATCAGTTTGGAAAACAAACTTGTATATGCTTTTTGCAAATGTTCTCTATTTTGCTTTCTTATTGTAAGATTTATCCTTTTTTTAATTTTGAGATTGGAACTGTTTTCATTTCTTTCTATTAATATTAACAATTTGTGATATTGTATCTCTTCATTTTAAACAATAAAACTGTCATTTAAAATTGTATATTTTATTACTGTACTTATTATGTATTTATTGTGTACTTATATCATTTTATCAATTGTTATTCCTGGAATAGACTTAAAATACAGTTCATAATATCCACGCTTAACTCAACATAATTTTAAATATATGGAAACAAAAAATTACACACACACACACACATTATGTACATGTATTGAAATTCTGGGTCGAAATCAACCTCATGCACTCAATCAACAATTGATTTTGAAATCGAAAAATTGTCATTTATCTTCTCTCTAGGACAGTGAAGTATTGCGTGCTACAAGCTGTTGTTCTGAGATAACAGGTGTAAGAGTTTTCGCTTCTTTTAAATTTCAGTTTCACTTTAAATTCGTTTAGCCACTAGCACTTAGCATTTGGAAAAACAGCCGAGCGTGGAGTTCCATAATGCCGACACCTTGCTAAAACCGGCGCCTCATTTTGCATGCATGGAGTCAAGCAGAATCACTTTATTGCCCCTTTATTATGCCAGCACTCCGATTAGGCCTTACGTCGTCGCGCATTCCTTTATACGACGACGCGACGTAATCTCAACACAAAGCCGTCACCATGGTATTGTGAAATCCTTAAGACGCATCCTCAGGTGCCGAGAGAAAATCTGCGCTGGATAGAGCCAAACACTGAGTCAGACGATTTCGTGTCGTTGTTGAATTAATATTTTACGGCTCGTGGATCTAACTTTCTGATAACTATTCCCCGATCGTACTAAGAACTGAATTAAACATAAACACTCGCGCTTGTCTCGGTTCGTGATGATCGACTGGGTACCAAAGTAGCACTGTCGCTTAATAGCGTAATAAAGAAAGCACTTCCTTTACACCTGCCTTCATTGTTAAGAATTTAAACAGGAAACGTACGATATTAACATGAATAAAATTGATCCAAACTGAGTGGTCAGCCAGCTGACTTCTCTCCCGGAGGTCTTGTGTTCGATTCCCGGCCGGGGAGTAGGGATTTTTCATTAATTAGAATTATTCCCTACCCTCCACAGAGTCTAGAAATGTGGATGTGAGGGTGAATGTGCGTGTGAAACTAATTTAAAAAAATCTGATGTGTTACACTCACATGACTTTCTCTACTCTTGTACAAACTATTTTTACAAACGCTTATTCTCCATCTACTTCATGTTAATCGAGATAACATTCTCGTTGCCACAGATTAATATTCTTTGCATATACAAGACAAACAAATGAATATCGAATTCCCATTTGAGAAAATAAGTATTCAAAAATTTAAGGGAATAACAAGCAATATCTCGAAAATGGTTCACTCAACAAAAAAAATGTATATGCAAATTGTGTATTTTAATGCGATCTATATTATTTGTGTAGTAAACTTTTGTCTA
Source organism: Deroplatys truncata (assembly GCA_030765065.1). Lineage (NCBI taxonomy): Eukaryota > Metazoa > Arthropoda > Insecta > Mantodea > Mantidae > Deroplatys > Deroplatys truncata. The sequence continues at coordinate 124,074,821 of CM060980.1, read as the reverse complement.
TCTCTTAAGGTTTACCAGTTATGCAAAAGTCGTTCACAATGAAGAATACTTTTGGAGACATTTCCAGAAAATTCGAGATATACATTTCATTTGTCATGAAAATATCTTAAACATATGATATTTTAATCAAAATCGTTAGAACAATTTTTGAGAAAATTAACATTTTCGAAAAATGTTCCATGTAAAGGATAATCTGGGGTGGGGGGATTTTCTTGAAAACCTTCGTGTCGCATCTCTGGAAGATACTGAACCTTAATACCAAGTTTGGTGTTTATCCGACTGTTCGTTTCTGAGTTATGCTGTTCACAGACACACACACGGACATGTTTTCAAAAATGCTTTTTTTTTGATTCAGGGGATCTCAAAACATTTATTTCCGGTGAAATCTCGGTATCGAATTTTTGGGTGGAATACAATACTTCCCCTACTTACTATACGTAGTAGAGAAAGTAAAAACTAATCCAAATGTTTGCCTTATAAAGAAAGAAATTAAGACGAGACCTTTCTCCAGCCAGTTGCAAAGGCGACGGTAAACGAGTAGCGTGCTTCGATAATGAGATTGTAGACTGAAGAAACGACCAAACAACGTGAACCAAGACACGTGCGAATGTTTACGTCTATCACGGCTCTTCATATGCGGAGTAAGGTTCGAAATTGTTTCACGTTTGAATATTACTTTCCCTATCGTTAGGTATAGAGGGAGGAAGTTGGGACTGATCATATGGAAGGGCCTCCAGTAATGGAGCACAGTCCCGAAGTAGGTCATAGTGGGTCCCTTGTGCTTCCAGCGTGACGCTAGGAGGAAGGGGAGACCAGAAGAGCGACAAGACCGGATGACGATGTGTGCTAGCTAGGTTGGGGTCCCTAATGATTCCAACATGACAACAAACCTACACCACCTAGCCAGCCTGAGCCACCCGCAACCTGGGGATCACGGTGTAGACAAGACAGCTCCCAGGAAGAATGGAGGCCCCAGCAGTCTCTCCAAAAGACTAGGGGAAATCTTTCCAAGACGCAAATTCCACCGTTCTGCCGTAACATACCAACCGCCGCCCCTGATCCTGCAATTCTGAAACAGAAGAGGTTAACCCTCAAGTGGTAACATAAATTTTGTCACGTTATAGGTAACATCGGTCTCAGGCCTTGTAATTTTTATTTGATTTTATCTGCACAATATCACTACAGTATTGATCTTAATTCTTATATATAATTATATATTTCATGTTTTAATATAATAAAACAGTTTTTAAATACCAAATTACAATTAAGTAACAAAACTTACTTATTAGAAAAGTATGAAGCTTGTGTAAACCATCAGCTGACTTCGGCGTGACACATTTACATTCTGGTTCTCTTTCGACATTTTCATTCAAACTGAAATAAAACATCGAAATGCCACTTAGTGGTGACCGTTTACTAAGAGAGTGAACGTATTACTTTTAATATACTAGAAAACAACGACGACCTTTTTTGTAAAATAATTCTTTTCAGGTTATACAAGAAATAAGAGACCATATCGGCGAACTCAAACTTCTGTATGTGTAGACGAAACAACCGACTCGTGTAGGAGATTTATTGCCAACGTCGTCGTGGGAAAAATGACGGAATCTGAACCAGGAACACCCCATCTCATTGTCTCCAGGGTACTGAAAGTAACAAACCATTCGACGATTGCTAGGGTTGTTCGTGATGCATTACATGTTTTGTGGCCTGCTAAAGAAAATGAGGAAAAACTCTTGTTGATAGTTACAGATGCAGCAGTATACATACTTGAGGCTGTTAAAGCTTTGCAGGTATTTTATCCTAAGGCAGTTCATATGACATGTTTAGCACATCTCTTCGCCGGTTGGCAGAGGAAATTCGAGCGAATATTCCAGAAGTAAATGCGTTAACTTTCTCTGTGAGAAAAGTGTTTGTGAAGGCGCTATCAAGAGTCAAATTATTTACTAATATAGTACAAGATTCTCGTTTACACTCAGAAAGCAATTCTCACGAGTCGGGGAACATGGATTGAAGCAGCTATATATTACAGTGATCATTTGAAAGATGTGAAAAAGGTGCTCGACGTGGTGGACAAAAATGAAGCAGCAAGTATCCCTGCTGCAGTTGCTACTTGCAATGAGAAGAGTCTCCAGACTAAATTAGTGTTTATTAAGACCTAATTTAGTAAACTCCCAGCCGCAATCACACGTTTGGAAGAAAAAGGGATGTCTCTATCTTCTGCCCTGCAGGTATAAGAAACAGCTGTCGCCGGAGGCATACCAAGAGAGTTAGGAAAGTGTCTTCGTGACAAAATTGAGAAAATTGAAGCAAGGAATCCAGGTTTAATGTTTCTTCGGAATGTGAATAAGTTGTTACAAGGAGAATCTGAAAAAGAACTTATTCTGTAAGTGACATAGCCTCTTTTCGGTACCGCTCGTCGTCCTCCGTGGTGTAGTGGTTACCATGCTAGCCTCTACAATCCCGGCGGAGGGCGATGGACTTTTTCGGGTGTAAAAATCCTTAGCATGGCTTCCTTCGGAAGGGAAGTAAAGCCGGTGTTCCCGTGTCTTAGATTTACGGCACGTAAAAGAACCTAAAGCCTGATAAAGAGGCCTCTGAGAAAAATTACCGATCTTTCACGCCCAATATAGAATGGGACGCTAAGGACCATAGTAGTTAAATAGCATCCATAAATAAAACTCAATTAATTAATTAATTAATTTCGGTACTGCCCTGTCACTTCGTGTGAAGTCTTCATATAAAAACGTTTTAAATGACAGAAGGAAATCATTTCTTCCAGAAAACTGTGAAAAATATTTAATTGTTTATTGCAATAAAACAACTAATGCTAAAATAGATTAAGAAACAGAGAGACTAATAAATATTAATTTTTTTAATGTCTGAATTTCAGAATATATTTACAGTTTTATTACTTAATCAGGATTAATAAATGTGAGAAAGTTGCAATAATGTACTTTATTTTTATGCATATTTTAAAGTTTTTAGAGTACATTTACCAGATTTTTAGTGCATAGATGCATGCATATATTCATACTTTATAGTGCATATAAATCCGAGCTCTAGACATAACTAACCGGTTCTTCTTTGCCACCATCAGAATAGTCCTAATCAAAAAATAAGTTCCAATGGTAGGTCCGGAATCTAACCTAGGACCCTGATAATTGTAGTCAGACACACTGGTCAATTCAAATCCAGCTTATATACAACCACAATTATGTGCATCCTTTAATTTTTTTAGTTGCAAATATACTCTGCGCATTTTTCTCTCTTGGTTTTACGTGCTTTCTATCGAAACGGTACAGGAGATTAGCTTACATATTACCGAATCATTAGCTGGAGGTCACAAAGTGCACACACTACATTATTTGTGTTACAATGTGTTCCAGTAGGATGATTGCCCTCATCGTAGTCCCTACTAACAGCCGACATTCCTTACTCCCCAGCGCAGAGGCGGTATTTATAACCCCATTCGCGTTGCCCGTAATTCCACAATCAAGTCCAGTTTTACAGCCATTTGTAAATGAGGTTCGCGTTAATTGCTCCCACTTACTGAAGCATTGTGGTCTGTCGTCCTTTATGGTAGTGGAATTTCTCTGAACTGTAAGTCACTGCCACTAGTTAAATACCTTGTAGCATTGGACTTAAGGCTTTCAGAGGGAATTTATTTCCAAAACACGAGTTTTTTTTCCAAAATTGTTACTTATAACTTTAACTTTAGAAACTGTTACCACTTATAGCTCAGATGGCTAAAGGATTGACCATATTTTCATATCTCAGGTTAGCTAGGTTTGAATCCTCGCAAGGGTGCTAAAAAGTCTATGGAAAGAGACGGGGTGGTTGTAAATAAAATAAACGGTGATTGGCATGTGTGGAAGTTGAAATTTTGGTAGCACTGTGGCGAAACATATTTTTCATTAGTAAAAAAAATGTGATACTACACCTGCTCGGCTTTCTCTACCCACTATTTCTTTGTGTATCCCTCCTGCAAAGATTCTAGATGTTTTGCATTTACCCTACAGAAAACCAAGACAAACAGAAATGGTAAACAGGGGAGGAATAAAAGAGCACGTGTTTCAGAATAAAATTGAAGGAAAACAGTGGTACAAAGAAAAGAAAATAGGCCAGGATTTCTCGTGAATCATATTTCAGGTGTAAACTCTTGACCGCAGTACAGATAACCTATGTAGATCCACAAATATATCCTGGGTTGTTAGTCGCTTTCAGATATCCACATTCGTGGGCTATTCATTCGACGACGTCAGTTTCTTCCAGCTAATTGGCTGTCCTTTTGTACAATTTCCAAACCTGCTAACAAGAATTTCTTACGGCTATTTTGAATCAACCAAGAGAAGTTATGGAAATCCTTTCACAAGGCATCCCATTCAACTTTAAAAAACACATCATTAAGTCACTGTTCGCTTCTTCTGAGAACGTTAGTTCGCAGAGGGATGTCTCTTTTTGGGCAGTGCTTGCATCTGTTTACGAACATTTTTGCAAGTGTATTTGCAGGCAAATTGCTCTTAGAGACATTACCAGATCGATGTTCAAGATCAAGGTCACATTGGAATTTTTTTTAGGTCATAGCACATCGAAAATGAGAAAGCAGCAAGGATTTTGGTGCTGCACAAAATAAATACTGGTTGGTACCAGCTACGTGTATTTCCATCTTGCACTTATAAACCTAAAATTGAGTTAAAACTACATAAATCTGCTGTAAAACAAGTTTGTTTCATAAGTTTATTATATAAAATATTTCTTCCCATAGACTATATAACTTGTTTAGTAACCACTTATATAACATTATAACAATGATTCATTCAAGTTCGTATACAGCGAAATAGATTATTACAAATTTACAAACACTTGCGTCTGCTTCTTCTTCCATCCCCTCCACCAAAAAAATTTACAATATATTATATTATTTGTACGACCGCCAAATTTACAGTTATCAACCGCATGTATCTCAAAACTCCTTAACTCGATGTGGGAAGAAATATTAACCGAGGAAAAGCAGAAAGCTTTATATCGTTTTCACACACACAATAACACCTGCTGCTTACTTTCAATCTATGTACTTATAATTCACAGAGGTAAGATAGAGGGAAGGTGCACTGAGCGAAGAACTTATCAAGAAACTGATCCAGGGAACAGCTGACAGACACCAATGCCATATTTAATAAACACACAGTCCTTCTTTACAACCTACAAATTACAAACTTTTGATTTGCAGTTTAAGTTTCTTAAGACTTACTGTTTCATAAAACAGTAATGAAAAGTTACAAATCAAAGTGCATTTGTACTAAAGAATTTCCGGTTTATAAGGCTTACTTCACAAGCAGAATAGTCCTTGTGAAACTAACATTCATTCATTCATTCATTATCTGTTTACCCTCCTCTTATATAGGACTTACAAGCGGGTGCCTGGAGTCAGAGGCCCGTCGAGGAGCAGACACTCATGGATCAGACAGAGCATCCAGGATGGGTGATCAGCCCGATGCCTGGTATGGGATGAAGGAAGTAGATGAAACGAAACGTTGGTGAAATGGATGAAAGGAAAGGTGATGATGGAGCAGTTGGTGGAATGAATGGCGGGGGAAACCGGAGAACCCGGAGAAAACCCGCCCAGACGCCGCTTCGTCCACCACAAATCCCACATGCAGGTCCCTGGGAAACTAACATTCATTCGTTCAAAAACTGCATATAGCATTGTAAAATGATTACCAGTGTACTGTAATGAGTTAAACGATTGCCTTGTCCTAATCATTTACGAAGGTTGATTCCATGTGTATTTCGTATTCTGTAGGAAACTGACATAGTTCTTTTCGTTCTGATTTGAGATTATACCTTGAATTATTTATTTACAATTCATGTAAATGCAAGCTAAACATAATAAAGAAATACTACTTGAGGCCATTTCTATATTTTTCAAACATTATGAAGTCAAGAATAATTTTGACGTGATTTCAGGTGTGCCGAAATTCCCAGTCTAAGGTATTTAATATTTTAAATTTGTATGTATATATTTATATTGTATATGTATATACAACATAATACGTGTGTGCGTATTAAAAGCGTCATATGATTCGCGAGAGTCTAGTGTTTGGTGTTCGTAATTACTTTTTTACTTTCTCTACTACTTATAGTAAGTAGGGGAAGTATTGCATTCCACCCAAAAATTCGATATCGAGATTTCACCGAAAATACATGTTTTGAGGCCCCTGAAAAAATCATTTTTAGAAAAACGTCCGTGTGTGTGTGTCTGTGTTTGTGAACACCATAACTCAAAAACGAAAAGTCGGATAAATACCAAATTTGGTATTTAGGTTCAGTATCTTCCAAAGATATGACAAAGATTATCAAGAAAATCCCCCATCCCTACCTACCCTTTACATGGAGCATTTTTCGAAAATTTTGATTTTCTCAAAAATGGCTCTTAACAATTTTGATTAAATTGTCGTATGTTTATTATATTTCATGGCAAATGAATTATATATCCTGAATTATCTGGGAATATCCCGGAAAGTGCTCTTCATTCTGAGTGGGTTTTGCAAACCTGGTAAACTGCAAGTTTTACTACACAAAGAATGTAGATCTCGAAAACACATAATTTATGTCATATACATTTTTTTTTCGAGTGAACCATTTCCGAGATATTCCTTGTTATTTGTTTGAATTATCAATCCTTATACCTTTTCTCAAATGGGAATTCGTTATTCGTTTGTTTGTTTGTTTTTATTTAATTTTATTTTGTTCTGGACATGCAAAGAGAATGGAATACTCCACATAGCAACCAGCTCTTAAAAGATTTGACTATCGCTTAAAGCCTACCATATTCCCCTTGCAACTATAACAAAATTAGCAATGCGTTGGTTTCTGCAAAATTTTATCTAGATTAATATGAAGTAGATATAGAGTAAGCGTTTGTAAAAAGAGTAGAGAAAGGCATGTGAGTGGAAAACATCAGATTTTTCTCTCTACTACGTTTTACTCATAATTTCTGTTTCGTGCTGCACTGGTAATACTATTATCTCTTTCTGAGATGTATTTTAATTTAATATGATAAAACATTGCGATTATTTTGCACCTTGTACTTAGTATAAAGGCACTGTAAGCATATTTGGCAATTAGTCATTCCTTCTTCTGAATTCGTAAATCTAAAATCATAAAAATTTACATCAATTCTAAAATGTATATACCACTTTCATCTGTTATCATTGACATAAATTGAGGTATCTTATATTTCAACGATATAAACCGGCACTTTTTATTACTTTCTCTAGCACGTACATAGTAGGCAGAAAAGTTATTTCATTCTCCCAAAAATTAAATACTGAGATTTCACGGAAATGTATATTTTGAGACTCCCTGAATTAAAAAGGTACTTTTAGAAACATGTCAGTGTGTCTGTGAACAGTGTAACTCAAAAAAGAAAAGTAGGATATATACCAAATTTGGTATTTAAGTTCAGTATCTTCCAAAAATGTGACATGAATATTTTCAAGAAAATCTCCCATTTCAAACTATAGTTTAAGTGGAGTATTTTTCGAAATATTCAATTTTCTCAAAAATGGTTCTAACGATTGTATTAAAATACCATATATTAAAGATATTTATATTACAAATAAAATGTATATGTCGAATTTTCTGGAAATATTCTGTGTAGTCCTCTTCATTCCGAAGGAATTTTGTATATTCTTGTACAGTATAACTGGTAAACATTAAGCGATAGACGAAAAAATGTAGATCTCTTTAAAACACACAAATGGCTTCAAATAACTTTTTTTGGCATAAAGCCATTTGTTATTAATGGTTTTAATTGTTCAATACTTTGTCATTCCTCTCAGGTCCTGTCGATTTTCAGCTGTTTCTCGCGGTTCATAGAAAGAGTATGGAATTTTAAGGCCAGCAAATACCGTCCAACTCTTAAACATTTGACTATCGCTTTTCCCTGTTCCCTTTGTAACTATAACGAAATGTGTACTGCAGTTATTTGTGTAAAGGTTTATCCCGATTATAACGAAATAGATAGTGAAATAAGCTTTCGTAAGTATAGTATCCACTAATAAACGATAGAAGGTAGAGAAAGTCATGTTATGTAACACATATATTACTTTCTCTACTACATATAGTAAGTAGGGGAAGTATTGTATTCCACCCAAAAATACACCGGAAATACATGTTTTGAGACCCCTGAATCCAAAAAAAGCATTTTTGGAAACATGTCCGTCTGTGAACAGCATAACTCAGAAACGAACAGTCGGATAAACACCAAACTTGGTATTTACGTTCAGTATCTTCCAGAGATGCGACACGAAGGTTTTCAAGAAAATCTCTCCACCTCAGATTACCCTTTACATGGAAGATTTTTCGAAAATTTTAATTTTCTTAAAAATGGCTCGAACGATTTTGATTAAAATATCATATGTTTAAGATATTTTCATGACAAATAAAATGTATATCTCGAATTTTCTGGGAATGTCTCCAAAAGTGCTCTTCATTGTGAACGACTTTTGCATAACTGGTAAACCATAAGAGATAGACAAAATTTTACAACACAAAAATGTAGATCGCGTTAAAATACACAATTTATGCCATGTACATTTTTGTTGTTGAGTGAACCATTTTCGAGATATTGCTTGTTATTTTCTTAAATTTTTCAATACTTATTTTATCAAATGGGAATTTCGTTATTCATTTTTTGTCTTGGATATGCAAAGAGTATTAATCTCTGGCAAAGAGTATGGTGCTGCACATAGCAACCAGCTATTAAGAGATATGTATGTGCTTATATTGCCCTTGCAAATATAAAACAAGGGGAACATTGTACGCCTTAAGCGATAGTCAAATATTTTTAGAACCGGTCGCTATGTGTAAAATGTAATTCTCTTTGCATGTCAAAAGATCGTTTCTGCAAATGTTTATCTCGATTAATATGAAATAGATGGAGCATAAGAATTTGTAAAAATAGTTTGCACAAGAGTAGAGAAAGTCATGTGAGTGTAACACATCAGATTTTTTGACATAAAGCCATTTCCGAGATATTTATTATTAATGCTTTTAATTGTTCGATACTTTGTCACTCCTCTCAGGTCCTGTCGATTTTCAGCTGTTTCTCGCGGTTCATAGAAAGAGTATGGAATTTTAAGGCCAGCATATACCATCCAACTCTTAAACATTTGATTATCGCTTTTCCCTGTTCCCTTTGTAACTATAACGAAATGTGTACTGTAGTTATTTGTGTAAAGGTTTATCCCGATTATAATGAAATAGTGAAATAAGCTTTCGTAAGAATAGTTTGCGTATCCACTAATAAACGATAGAAGGTAGAGAAAGTCATGTTATGTAACACATCATATATTTTTTGAATAGGGCGTTCTATTTAAGCAGAAGGGAAAAGCTTTATTTACTTCGATAAGCTGTGGATTTTAGGCGATCACAAAGATCAGAAATATATAAACCATTCACATTTACACGCATGTCCAGACAAACACGCTTAAGTGTATTTCTAACGCTATTACTAGTCATTACGCATCCAGTAATTACAAATAGGCATAAACAGTCTTTAAAAATTGTATGTTTTCACAAATACCTATAATCTGGAGGGATTATAAATTATGAACAGCAATTAATTCCAATCATCGATGAGTACGTAGGTAGATTCGGAAGGATGTACACGCAGAAATTTTATTAATATCGCTTAAACATCAACTTAGTGCAATAATAAAGAAAACGTTTTAAAAAGCAGTCACTAGCAGCATTAATGCAGCAATGCAGTACTAGCGAAGCGATTGCAAGTAACGACTAAAACCAGTAAAGAACACAGTTGACTGTTTGCTTTGTGGGTCGAATGGTCAACCTTCGAGCTTCTCACCCCAGGGAAGCGCCACAGGCGATGGACATTGGTGATACATGAAATAAAACGATTTTTGGGTACTTCTCCGGCATTTGCTAGTTATGAGGACTGGGGAAAACTTGGAAGAAACCTCAGTCAGGGAGGACGGTCCTGGCTGGATTTGAACAGCGGACCTCCCTTTCACAAGTCCGTGTTTTAACGAGCTCGGCTATCCGTGTCAGTAATGTTAAGTATAGCTGCACTATACGTTATTATGCAGCTTTTTCGTAAATAATGTACCCATGGTACCAAGAAAATGTTGGGACACGTCAGATTTAATACTTTGAGATATTTCGACCTTTTATAAATTCTTGTTTTGTACCTCTGTCACCAACTCCTATCACCACCACCACCACCACAACCACCACCAGAATCCTTTAATCGTTTCAGTTTTTGTTGATACTTTTATTTTAGATGATATCACAGATAAAGCAACTTTTTTTCAAGCAAAATTCCGACCACAGTCAAGAATTAATTGTCCTCATAATAACCAATACTTCTGTATAAAGAGTGAAATTTTGGATGCAACTTAAGAAATTAACTACTTTAAAAAAAAAAGCTTCTGATGTGTTACACTCACATGACTTTCTCTACTCTGCTGATTCTCTATATGCTTCATGTTAATCGATATAAAAATTTGTAGAAACTACCGTATTGCTAATTTTCTTACAGGAGCAAAGAGAATATGGTAGGCTTTAAGCGGTAGTCAGCTCTTTTAAGAGCGGTTTGCTATGTGAAGCATTCCATTCTCTTTGCATGTCCAGGATATAAAAAAACAAATAACGAATTCCCATTTGAGAAAAAGTATAAGTATTGGAAAATTCAGACAAATAACAAGGAATATCTTGGAAGTAGTTCACTCGACAAAAAAAATGCATATGGCATAAATTGTGTGTTTTAACGAGATCTACATTTTGTGTGTAGAAAAATGTTGTCATTTATGGTTTACCAGCTATGCAAAATTCATTCAGAATGAACACGACTTTTGGGGACATTCCCAGAAAAATCAAGATATACATTTCATTTACCTTGAAAGTATCTTAAACACGTGATATTTTAATTAAAATCGTTAGAGCCATTTTTGAGAAAATGAAAACGTCCGAAAAGTGTTCCATGTAAAGGGTAGCCTAAGGTGGGGGGATTTTCTTATCTTCGTGTCGCATCTTTGAAAGATACTGAACCTAAATACCAAGTTTGGTATTTATCCGACTTTTCGTTTTTGAGTTATGCTGTTTACAGACACACATTCGGACCTTTTTCTAAAAATGATTTTTTTTGGATTCAGGGGGTCACAAAAAATGTATTTCCGATGAAATCTCGATATCAAATTTTTGGGTGAAATGCAATACTTCCCCTACTTGTAGCAGAGAAAGTAACAAAAACAGAATAGTTTATCAACAGTCATCTCACTAAGGGCTTTGACTGTATCGATAAATCTGTAAGTGGAAAACATGAGCGGATTAATGTAGAGAAAATGAAAGCTCGGATGGGATTTAATTTACTATTTCACAATTAGAAGAATTTGTGAGAATAATAATAATTTGTGAGAAGAAATAAATACAATACACTATTAACTGACTTGCTAAAATACTAAACTGTGTTGAAAATGTATTATTGTACAATCTCGTCTTTACAATTCTGCTGTATAGTAGTGTGTTATGATCAGCTGTTCTCTTGTGCCAGCTATTCAATGTTCATTGAACTCTATGATAAGTGTAACGATCTGTTCAACTGGAATTTCATCTAGCAGTTTATGCTCTCGCTCGATGCAAAATTGATCAAACTGGTTACAAATACTGTTTCTGTTTCTCTTTGTGCTGTTTGGTGCCGAGCTGCCTATCGTTTTATCTATTTCACTAACGTTAGCTTCATCAAAACGTTTGGACAAAGCCACCACCTCCAGCTGACTATCTATGCGGGAAACAAATGACGATAGCAAAGCGTGTTTTATAGTACAGTTTGAAATGTTGAGAAATAAAAAATGCTAGGGAGGTGATATAATTAGTGAGGATAAGCATACACGATTCGTTGAAACGCATCGCTCCCTACCATTTTATTGATCAAAAGTAGTTAAGAGTGAAATAGCTATTTAAAAATGCTGATTACGTCACGTGCTGTGGAATACTGGCTTGAAATGCTGCTTGTTTTTTGTAATTATTCCTCTCAAAATATTAAATCTGAATCTCCGAGCATTCTTTTTACTTTCTCTACTACGTATAGTAATTAGGGGAAGTATTGTATTCCACCCAAAATTTGGATACCGAGATTTCACCGGAAATACGTGTTTTGAGATCCCCTGAATCCAAAAGAGCATTTTTGGAAACATGTCCGTGTGGGTGTCTGTGTGTCTGTCTGTGTGTCTGTCTGTGAACAGCATAATTCAGAAACGAACAGTCGGATAAACACCAAACTTGGTATTTACGTTCAGTATCTTCCAAGGATGCGACACGAAGATTTTCCAGAAAATCCCCCCACCCCAAATTACCCTTTACATGAAAGATTTTTCGAAAATTTTAATTTTCTCAAAAACGGCTCTAACGATTTTGATTAAAATATCATGTGTTTAAGATACTTTTATGACAAATAAAATGTATATCTTGAATTTTCTGGGAATGTCTCCAAAAGTATTCTTCATTGTGAACGACTTTTGGATAACTGGTAAACCATAAGAGATAGACAAAATTTTACTACACAAAAAATGTAGATCACGTTAAAATACACAATTTATGTCAATTGTCATGTGAGTGTAACACATCAGATTTTTAAAAATGAGCTCATTTAAGTTTGTTGCTACCATGGGTTACTAATGAAACAACCTCTATGCTTTGTAAAGCAAATCTATTCATATTTCGTTTTTCGTGATAAAAGCTTTAGGAGTTCTAAAAGTTTCGTTTATTAATGCAGCAATCATGACGGTTTTTCATTACCAAACCGCGTAAATAGGAGGTTAACAAAATAAACAGTAAAAATGTTGCCAACTCATGCTGCTGTATCACATGAATCACAGAAAACAAGGTGCATTTTTAATTTCTCTACCACGTACATAGTAGGTAGAGCAGGTATTGTATTCCACACAAAACTTCAATAGTGATATTTCACCAGAAATACGTGTTTTGAGGACCCCTGAATTTAAAAAAATAGAAAAAAAATTCCGCGTGCGCGCGTGTGTATGTGTGAACGGCATAACTTATCAACGAAAATACCACACTTGGTATTTAAGTTTAGTAGCTTCCAAAGATGCAATACGACGATTTTCAAGAAAATTCCCCTACTCCAAACTGCCTTTCACATGGAACATTTTTGAAATTTCTTATTTTCTGAAAAATGGCTCTAACGAATTTGATTAAAATACCACATATTAAAGATACTTACATGATAAATAAAATATATATCTTGAATTATCTGGGAATAGCTTGTGAAGTTGTCTTTATTTGGAAGGACATTTATATAACCTTGCATTACTGGTAAACGTTAAGCGATAGGCGAAAACCTACTACACACGTAGATCTTTCTAAAGCACACTATTTATTTCAAATAACTTTGTGGCATCGGCCGTTTCTGAGATATCCGCATTAATGGCTGGCATTGTTCAATACTTGGTCATTTTTTTCAAATCCTGTTGATTCTCAGCTGCTTCTCGCGATGTCATGGGAAGATCATGGAATTTTAGGGCCAGCATTTAGTGTTCAGTTCTAAAACATTTGACTATCGCTATTCGCTTTATATCTACGAGGGCTGTCCCAAAAGTACCCGACTAACAAAGAAAACACAAACATTTTGGGAAAAAAACATCTTTATTTCTCTACATAGTCTCCTTTCAGCTCGATACAATTTTACCCAGCGATGTTCAATAGCTTCAATACCCTGTTTATAGTGAGAACCTCGAGTTCTGCAAAATAGCCATCAATTGCAAACTCCACCTCTTCATTGTTGGCAAATCTTTTACCACCCAACCATCTCTTCAACTTTGGAAACAGAAAATAATCAGAGGGGCTAATAGGGTGCATGAGCAAGCAATTCGAACTTTAACTCATTGATTTTGGCCATGGCGATAATGGATGTGTGAACTGTGCATTGTCTTGATGAAACAGAACCTTCTTTTTCGCTAAATGCGGCCTTTTTGCTTGATTTCATCATTCAAACGCTGCAGTAAGTTTGCATACTACTCGCCATTGATTGCTTTTCCTTTTTGAAGATAATCAATGAAAATTATCACACGCGCATCCCAAAAAACTGCCGCCATGACCTTGCCTGCAGATGGAATTGTCTTCACCTTCTTTGGAGCCGATTTTCCCTTTTCAATCCCTGTTTTGGCTGTTCCTTCGTCTCGGGTGTGAAGTGATGGACCTATGTTTCATCCATGGTTATGAATCGACTCAAAAACTCGGTTTTATTGCAGCGAAACATCGTCAAACACTCAGTTAGTTGGCGATGTACATCACTTGTTGAAATGCCTACGATGTCTGCTAGCTCGCGCACTTTCCGTCGACGGTCATCCAATACCATTTTGTGGATTTTCTTCACCATTTCTGACGTGGTCACCTCATTTGGTCGACCACTGCGATGTTCATCTTCGCAACTCGTACGGCCTTGCTTAAACTCTGCCCCGATATTTTACTGTTGTAAACGAAGGAGCAGACTCCCCCAGAGTAGAATCTAGCTCAGTTGGACTAAGACCTTTCAAATGAAAGTATTGTATCACATAACGATGGCCAGGTTTATCTATGTTTACAAATTCGCTGAAAGAATTCCCTATTAATGGCTGCCAAACAATTACTAAATAACGTAGCATCGTCAAACTTCAAACTAAGCTTTATAAGGGTGGTACTGTCTACCATAGTCATTTGTTTGAAACAACAACCGCTATATATACGTCAGGTCGGGTACTTCTGGGACTGCCCTCGTAGATATAACGACATGTGTAATGTAGCTATTTCCGAAAAAGTTTATCTCGATTAAAATGAAGTGGATAGGAAAATAAACTTTCGTAAAGATAATTTGTATACTCACTAATAAGCGATAGAGGGTACCCAAAGTCATGCGAATGTAACCAGATTTTTAAATACAGTTCTTTTTGTTTTTGTGTATCAGCCAAAAAGTGCTTTGGTGGTTTGCATAACAACCAACTGGATTTCATAGCCCAGAACCGAACGAACACCGGAAGCAATTACTTTCAGGTTGTCCTAAGTTCATATTTGGAAACTGTTTACTCTTAATCCCTTTTTTAAGACATAAATATCCCTAAAAGATTACCAAATGGAACACCATTACCCACCGTGTAGGGTACATGTTAAAGAGGACATGTGGAAAACTCCCCAGTCTGGTTTTATTTAAAAAGTTCATTTTACTCAACATTTCTTAGAGCATTTGTAATAGTTTCCTATTCTACGGTGTCCCTATTATGCTTTTTACGCATTCCAGTTTATGCACTCGATTTGCTATCCTTGCATAAACTGTAATTTAACTTTATAGCAGGATAAGGCAGGAATTACGAGTGTAGTATAGTAAATAACTTTGCGGCTCTGGAAAACTGACGCGGCCTTATCGTATGTACGCTAAAACATTGCATTACTGTTTTGCATTTTCGGCTTTACAGCAGAACATATCTTTGGTTTTCCCATCAGGGATAATTTTTATGGCAAACAAACTTTTATAGAGAATGGCGCATTAGTCCCGCTACCTGAATTACAGATTTAATCCTAAGCTTATCGCATCTATATGTGTGTTATAATTTATGCAAGTCAGGAACAAGTTAGCCATGGCATGCAAAACTGAATAAAACGTAATAAATCATTTTCAAAATTCCGCATATGTGAAGGGATCCTGCATAACGCGTCTAAATGATAAAAAAATCAGGATTAAACAAGTAAGGTACTTTGAAATTGGGAGGGGGCACTTTTAAGTTTTGGTTCTAAAATAAGTTGCGATCATCTAGTTTTAAGAAAACATAATTTTTATAGGATTTGGAAAACTTTTGGTCATTGAAATCCAATTTCAAATATAATGCTTTCCATTTAAATTGCTTTAGCATGCCGCTACCTAAACCTAACTTTATCGGAACAATATTTTTGTGATCCTTTTCCAGAAACTATTGAAGTTAGAGAAATGAAACTCTCCATACTTGTTACTGTACAAAAATACATTTTGGAAAACATACATATAATTTTCAGAAACAAATCATAATCATTGGGAAGTAAGAACTGAAGCTTTCCTGATGACATATGCGGAGTGAGCCAAAAGACTCCGAACCGCCTGCGCGGTGTTTCCCCTGTCCGCGTCCTCGGCGCTCGTTGCCGCTTGCCACTATCATAGAAAGGCGCGGATGAAGCCATACAACATTTTTAAAACTACTTTTAAAGGCTTTACTTACCAACTTTACGAAAGGAGATGTGAAACTGGCCACCGTCGTTGTCCATATATTTTTGGCACCTCTTTAGAAAACTATCCATCCTCTCCGTAGTTCACGTTGAGAAATTTCGGATATTTTGTTTTAATTCTTCCAGGGTGTGTGGGTTTGTCTTGTACACTTTATGTTTTAAGTTACCCCGGAGGGGGATTTTATGAACAATATTACCAGCTGCGCGGTGTTTTTCCACTGGGCGTGTGGAAATATGATAAAAACATGATAACGCACTGCTGCTATAAACAAAGTCACGCTGATGTGGTTTTGCTTTGCAGTGTAAAGTGCAGTTTTGAGTTGACGGTGGTATGCTGTGGATCAATTATTACGAGTTATTTATTATTTTGTCTGATACTTAGTCACAAAGTATATAATGGCTCAGCATATGTTTTCTACTGCACAGCGTGCATTTATTTGTGATTCGTATGTATTAACTCGGTCAGCTCGCCAAGTGAAAGTACGATTTGCAGAAAGATTTCCAGGTGTAAAAGTTCCAGGCCGTACAACAATCCATGAACTTTACAGCAAATTGCAGGTCACAGGAAGTGTTCAGGCTAAGAAATCTAAAAGACGGAGTTCGGTTCTTACCGAAGAAACATTAAACGACATCGGTCATCGTTTGGAAAATCCCCCCAAAAATTCCATGATGGATAGTTTCCTAAAGAGGTGCCAAAAATGTATGGACAACGACGGTGGAATTTCCTTTCATTAAATTGTTAAGTAAAGCCTTTAAAAGTAGTTTTAAAAATGTTGAATGGTTTCATCCGAGTCTTTCTATGATAGCAGCAGACGGCAACGAGCGCCGAGGACGCGGACAGGAAAAACACCGCGCATGCAGTTCGGAGTCTTTCAGCTCGCTCTGTATATACTCTAGATGTTCTCGCTTCAAGTCAGTTGAATTGTTGATGGAACACAGACTTTTCGCGAGCGTACACTCGGTCAAACCAAAAGTGGCCGTCTTTTGCAGTCAAATTTGTTTAAAGTCCCTTCGAGTGAGCGTACGGTTCATAACCGTCAACTCATGTGTGCCGCTTTTGCTAACTCTACAATTCCAGGCACTGATTCGGGCTACCTCCACACAGTACTTAACGTGGTTAAGCTACTTCTACACAAAGCAGCTCGAATTCCATTCTCCGTAGTAGATTATCTTTTATTTTTTACAATTTATTTTTCTGTAATATAGTTAAATAATATTGCTTGTGTTATCTTAGTTTACCTATAAATGTAGTTACAATAATGGTGAAATTTGTGGTTATAAAATTAAATTGACTGAATATGAAACCTCCTCCAGATCGATAACTTGTCATGGTTGCCCTCAATCGGTCTAACGGACTAATAATAAATGCCACGTGCATAAAAAATAAAGAAAACCTGTTATATTTTTATGAAGGGGGAGGAAAAATCCTTGAATAGCTCTACGCAGATTCGAACTTGTAACCTCAGGAAAAGTAAGCTTTACCACTGAGCTGAAGAGTGCTGCAGTAAACCTGGCATTGCTACGACCTTAGTCAAGTTCACTTGAGAATCATAAAGCAATAGTGTGTTTTGGTTACAAATATTCAGTACTGAAACAGTCTGAAACATCTGTCTGTTTGAAATCTTGTAAATGAATTATTTTCCCGGAAGACTTTTAAGATTATGGTTGTGTTGTCCTTATAACCACTAAAGAATATACGCAGTGTGACTGCCTGACTGTCCCGAGCGCTCACGGAAGTACCCGATTCGAACTCAGTGTAACCTCTTGCATCTTCAGCATGTTGAATAACTTACGCAGGGCAACTCCAACTTCGGTGTTCCACCAACAATTTAACTGACTTGAACCTGAGAACATTTAGAGCAGGGATCATCAACTTCTTCCAGTGATGTATCATTACAATCAATAATAGATTTGCTGGTAAGCAAATGTTACAACAGAAACTCCTGATTTTGTGGTAAAAGGGTCAGAATAAGCATTTCGCTGCATTTATAACAATAATAGTCATTTATAGTTATTTCGTGTATGTAGTATTTTAGAAGTACATAGTTATTGAAGAAAAATCCCTTCAATTTATTCCTGTTCAATGATTGTTCTATGAAATATCTTAAAAATTAATGTTGTTAGCATTAAATAGTGATAGGGGCGTGTTATCTCACAGTGAATTCGATTACGCCTCGTGGTTTACCGAGAAAAGTGCCGGTTAGTTGGAGAATTTAAATGTCGCGCCGGCATGTTGCCATGGTAGCTCAGTTGGTAGAGTAACGATATAAAAAGCCTATCCATAGTTCAAATCCCGTCTATGGCACTGAATATTTTCACTCTGATTCTATCTTTCCGACATTAATGTAACTCATGCTTTCTCAACCGTAAATGCGTCTCGCAAAATATTTTTCATTGTTGTCTGATCAAATATATTCGAGATGCGTTCTGTAATTGTAGTAGGGCTGAAACTGAACTTGTCTATTATTTTAATACAGTATCATACAAAAGTTATGATAATGTGAAGTCTATTGTTTCCGTTTAGTTGTAGTAGAACTCTCAAATACTTGTTTGTAAAACAAATATTTATTTATCTTATTTGCTGAAATGTTTACGTATCATCCGGCAATAGTTCAAGCACCATCAATGAAACGCGTATCATAGGTTGAGAACCCCTGATCTAAAGTATAATAATAATAATAATAATAATAATAATAATAATAATAATAAGGATCAGTTCTGTAATTTCTTGATTCCATAAATTATTTTTTCTGCTAAGCTTATGGACGTATTTTGTTTATCAATTCTTCATAGCATGAATAACTATAATAAGAATATACATGAAAAATTACAATTCTGCATTGCCGAGAGTCTATGAGAAGGTCCTGAAGTCACGTGTATTTATGACATTTGAGAGAAAATGGCAAAACATGAACATTTTATATGCGAACTGTTTAAGTTAGCAAAATAAAAACGATGAGATGAAACGTTTAGAGTATCTGGTCTAATCCATAAGCATTTGAAATATATTCGACAAGAACTTTATGAATAATACCAAATTAAACAGTGAGGTTTCTGGCTTATGTTTAGAATACCCTGTCTCTAACTTAAATAGATATAAATAATTTTAAATTGTAAATTTATTGGTGCACTTTAAAGCTTGAGGCGACCTAAAAGGTTTACCTACGTAGCCTAGTTATGACTTTGATTGCATGTGCATAAAAATGAAACCAAAGCCCTATGCAGATATACTGACACAGGCAATATATTTAAGTGTCCACGATATAGCAATTAAGCAAAGCGGCCAGCTGACAAACGTAATACCGGTTCTGAAACGATATGTCTTTATTCCTTTGACATTTTATTTGAATATCGCAGATGTGTGCACTTAGTGTTTTGTTAGCGCTCACACCTCTGAATAATCGCTTTTCTATTACTACAGATGTAGTGAAATTCCGGACTAAAAGCTTACAATAGTCTTTATGTAGAGAACTAACTGTCTTCTGTTTTCCTTCTGTGCTATAATAAAATACTTAAAGGGCGGAATAATCTACATTAAACACTTAAACGAAAAGGGAATATGTGCGCAGGTTATCACGCAAGTACTCAACCGATGACGTTCAAAACTTATAACATTAAATACGAATGTGTGCTTCCAAGCGTGTTAACCACAGCTGAAGTAGCTGTAAGGCGGTTATTTAGGCGTTGAGAGTTTTAACTGCAGTTTAATTTACGAGTTACACAAGACCAAAACTGTAGCAAAACGAAGATCTTAATAAGTAAATTGAAGATAGTTGTGTGTATATACCGAAATGACTGCTTTGCACCGCGGTGCGTGCAGTGACTTGCACTCGTAGCGCAAGTTGGCTTTCAATGGTGAAGGACCCAGGTTCAAATACTGCCACATCAAGGTACTGTTTATGTTTAGTAAATTTAACGAGAACTGGTAGTTTGGCATGGAAGTGTCGCTTCACTTAATTAGTTTAATTACGTGAATTTCATTAAAACACAAATTGTTACTTCTTAGAATATGCTTTAATGATCATAAATAAATGCAAGAAATGAATAAAAACCTCATTTATTCAGTGTTGTGATTTGAGCTTCCAACCTTCACCATGACTTGCCAGCATATTAACCATTGCACTATTAGAGCACGTTAACAATGAGTACCAGCGTAACCCTAATCAGCGGGCTGGTGAATGCGGTGTCAGCACCTGAATTTCGCATCATATAAAAAATGCAGGGTTGCCTAGTTACCAATCCGCAGGATGAGAAGACTCGAGCGGTATATATTTATGAAGGCTTCACAGATTCTTCGGATGAACTGAATTGTCTCAAATCCAATTTAATGAATAATGTTATACAAGTTGTCACAACCAACATAACGAATTACATTACTGATGAATTTTTCTTACAGCTTTCTATATATTATAGAATGTTATAATTGTGTAAGTGGTAATGTCAGCATTGGTGCTATGAAGGTCAAAAAAACAACAAAGGCCAAACAACACTAGATTGGAGGTCCAGTAGCATGTATTTTCCGGACATGTAGGCAGTGGTCCAGTTAATGAAATATAAACTACAGTCTACTGGATTAACGTCAACAGTGAAAGCCTAAGCATGTAGACTAGAGGTCACCATTTCGCATGTCTGAATGCATACTCTATTTCCACATAAATTTCATCTGGATACTCATTTAATATTCAGTGCCTTTAAAAAAAATATGCGTTACACTCACATGACGTTTTCTACTCTTGTACAAACTATTTTTACAAACGCTTATTCTCCATATGCTTCATGTTAATCGAGATATCGAGATGTTAATCGTATTGCTAATTTACTTGCAGATGCAAGGGGAATTGGTAGACTTTAAGCGATAGTCAAACATTTTAAGAGTTGGTTGCTATGCCGAGTATTCCATTCTCTTTGCATTACCAGGACAAAAAAAAATCCTGATGTGTTACACTATCTACTCTTGTACAAACTATTTTTACAAACGCTTATTCTCCATCTACTTCATGTTAATTGAGATAAACATTTGCAGACTCTATCTTATTGCTAATTTTCTTGTAGGTATAAGGGGAATATATATTTGCAAGGGCAATATAGAAATACAGTAGCCTTTAAGCACATACATATCTCTTAATAGCTGGTTGCTATGTGCAGCACCATTCTCTTTGCCACAGAATAATACCCTTTGTATATCCAAGATAAAAAATGAATAACGAATTACCATTTGAGAAAAAGTATAGGTATTGGAAAATTTAAGGGAATAACAAGCAATATCTCGAAAATGGTTCACTCAACAACAAAAATGTATATGACATAAATTGTGTATTTTAACGCGATCTACATTTTTTGTGTAGAAACATTTTGTCTATCTCTTATGGTTTACCAGTTATGCAAAAGTCGTTCACAATAAAGTCAAGATATACATTTTATTTGTCATGAAGGTATCTTAAATATATGATTTTTAATCAAAATCGTTAGAGCCATTTTTGAGAAAATTAAAATTTTCGAAAAATGTTCAATGTAAAGGGTAATCTGGGGTGGGGATTTTCTTTAAAACCTTCGTGTCGTATCTCTGGAAGATGCTGAACCTAAATACCAAGTTTGGTGTTTATCCGACTCTTCGTTTCTGAGTTATGCTGTTCACAGACACACACACGGACATGTTTCCAAAAATGCTTTTTTTGGATTCAGGGGCCTCAAAACATATATTTCCGGTGATATCTCGGTATCCAATTTTTGGATGGAATGCAATACTTCCCCTACTTACTATACGTAGTAGAGAAAGTAAAAAGTAGTATATGAGAACACATGTTAAATGTGATTTTATTTTTCTAGTAGGATTGCTGCACTCTGCTTTCAGGCTTGTTCTGCAAGCATTCCTACTCGCAAAATAAAACGAGTATCATAAAAATAACTATTTTTCTGCTCAATTGATAAGCATTCAAAGTCGGAAAAGCCTGTCTGTCTGTATTCAGAATCATCCCTTGGTATCTATAGCCTTCCACTCATTATAACATAAACTCAACGTCTGTGCCATTGCGGCTTGCAAGGAACTCCAGCTTAAGATATAAAGAAGCTCGCTAATGGAAACGCGCCTTCCATTCCAGTTTTATTCCATTACTGCATGGTTTTCCTGCGGTTTATAGACCCAATCTCCTCAGAGCGCACCCGGGAACGAGTTTTGACATTTCTGTCACGTCTGAAAGGAATGATTTGCATTCCGAATTATTGATTAGAATTACGTGACTTGCACCAGTGCCCTGTAATGTGCCACCTCCCGCTGTGCTCTTCTATGGACCACACGTAACCTCTTGACATATTACGGCTTACGTACTTTCCATGTACATTCGTGGCTATGTGTTTTCCATTATTTTTTTTAACTCGTTGGATGAAATCAGAAGACAGGGGTACAGAAATTAAGGCTTGCAACATAACGAGAACCCTTGCTGCCTTTTTATTTTGGGTTAAAACTGACTTGTAAACAGCACTTATTTCTGCAACTTGACGAAAGGAGATCAGCACAGACCATTCTTTGTTCGAATTCGCTGCAAGTTTTCTGATTGCCTTGCGTCATTGTGAGTTCTAACTTTTTCTTTGTGCTTTTATTTGCTTTTTCTCTAGTTTCGAGCCATTTTTAAACAATCTTCCTGTTTTTCTTTCATTCAAGACAGTTTTCTTTTGTGCTCGGTGTCTAACCTTCCTTTTACTGCTCTATTTTTGACTTGTCCTATCTTCATTGTTCAAGTTTTTCTGGGATAAAGTGCTTTGAGTTGTTACTTTGTTGACAGTGTCATCGCACTTGTTTCTGCACTTCGTTTATTTATAAAGGTATGTTTATTTCTTCCTTGGTATCGTATTACTCAATCTACCGCTATTAATTGTAGTTGGAATTTATATGAATAAAATTTTATATTCAAAATATATTAATTCGAAAATAATAAATATTTTAAAAAACTCATATGACTTTCTCTAATCTTGTACAAAAAAATTTACAAACGCTTATTCTCCATATGCTTATGTTAATCGAGATGTTAATCTTATTGCTAATATTCTTGTAGGTACAAGAGGAATATGGTAGGCTTTAAGCGATAGTCAAATCTTTTAGGAGCTGGTTGCTATGTGGCGCATTCCATTCGCTTTGTACGTCCAGGACATAAAAAAATGAATAACGAATTCCCATTTGAGAAAAAGTATTGAAAAATTTAAGGGAATAACAAGCAATATCTCGAAAATGTTTCACTCAACAACAAAAATGTATGACATAAATTGTGTATTTTAACGCGATCTACATTTTTTGTGTAGTAAAATTTTGTCTATGGTTTACCAGTTATGCAAAAGTCGTTCACAATGAAGAATACTTTTGGAGACATTCCCAGAAAATTCGAGATATACATTTCATTTGTCATGAAAATATCTTAAACATATGATATTTTAATCAAAATCGTTAGAGCCATTTTTGAGAAAATTAAAATTTTCGAAAAATGTTCCATGTAAAGGGTAATCTGGGGTGGGGGGATTTTCTTGAAAACATTCGTGTCGCATCTCTGGAAGATATTGAACCTAAATACCAAGTTTGGTGTTTATCCGACTGTTCATTTCTGAGTTATACTGTTCACAGACACACACACGGACATGTTTCCAAATATGCTTTTTTTTGGATTCAGGGGGTCTCAAAACATATTTCCGGTGAATTCTCTGTATCAAATTTTTGGGTGGAATACAATATTTCCCCTACTTACTATACGTAGTAGAGATAGTAAAAATCAGAGTTTAATTATATTGGATGTTTCGCTGATTTTCAGAAACAGTCTATATTATCTGCTTGTTTTCAGTAGTAATCTACTTTGTAGCTTAAAGCTAATTTTGTATGACAAAACGTGCTGCACATATTGTGAGGTCATATGAGCATTGTGTACCTTAATGTTTGGAATGGTCATTGGTTTAACTTCACTCACAACTCTGCTGTTTTCTTATCCATCCACTTTTCTTAAATACTGGTTTACCCTCATGATCTCCTCTCCTTAACTGAAATTAATTCATTCGGTACGTAAAAATAATTACGATTGACATTTAAATATGACTATCCACAATCACTTCCTGCGTTCTTAACTACTTTCTGGAAATTAGTTTAGTTGGTTGTGAACTGCTTGTTATAAGTGTTTGGAAATGAATCGTTCTGTGGAGAATGATGTTCAGTTACCGCTTATTCCTATGCATATAGTATTATTTTTCACAATATAGGCTCCGAATTATCAAAAACTATAAAGAATAGCAGAATAATCCGCTTTTACCACAGTATTTGCATTAGAGTAGAGTGACTAATATTGATCACTGTAGTCGCAATCAGAATGGAATGAAATTGGTAAAAATGATTAAAATCTGCACAGACTGTACTCTATTCGCTCTTGCGACTATATACAATTTTACACAGGTCGTTAATGGTGTAATCCGAAGATTCTCAAAAGGTGATATGCTGGTCTATTTATCTCGGATTCTATGTCTTAGGTCTCCGAATCACAATCTAAACCGTATATTTAGCATTCTAACATAAAGAATCACAACTGTTATCTGCATCATATAACGTATGCATTATAGTCATTTGTATAATATGTTTGGAATAGCAGCCCACCCAAATTAGCATACTTAAGAGGTAGAGGGTTTACTTCTGCCACCTCTTCTATATAATTGTACAATAATTTCATAAAGAACGGGACGAGGTAAGCGAAATTAATTAAATCGCATTACATATAGAAAATTACTACATACAACTTGTTTTCACAGGATTCATGTAAATGTTACACTAACCAGCACAAAATTAGTACACTCACTGAATACACGTTCGCTTTAATCAGAAACTGGAAGAGGTTGGTTGATTCATACACCAATATGCTTTTACTTTCAAAATCTATTTTTAGTTACTCGTATAACGATGGGATTGCATTGACTCACGTGCGACGTAATTAAAACAGAGTAAGCAACGGTGTTCCACCTGTAATTAGTTAATTAGTCAACACATATGTTTTTATCACAGTGACGACAGCTGCTATATCAGAGAAATGTGAGAGATTGAGGCAAAAGGATTAAAAACAAAATGAGTGACGGGATTAAAATGTTCTCATTTTATGCTAAATCAAACAAAATCAGATCTTTCGGCTTTCAAATAAAATTGAACCTTTGTATTTGTAGAAGAGCGTCATGCATTGCATTATAGCAACGCCTGAAACATAAACCTTGAAATGAGGTCGTTTAATGTGGAAAAATATTACGTAATCTCTTAAGGATTATTTCTTCGTATCTCAGGGTTTTACTTCGAGAGCTGTAAAAATTCTCGAGGTTTCGGCCAGGAAGACGTCAGATCCCGTTTGTTTAATGCAACTATTGAGCAGGGCTGGACATTGCTGGAGACAGGCTTATGAAATTTCATACTAAACTAATCCTGCCAGTGTCGTGGGAAAACAACTTTTTACGATTTCCAATGTTTACAATTCAATTCTCAAGTTAAAAATTGTAATATTTCATACTTTTCTGACCTTTTTATACATATTACGTTACGGTTTTGTAAATTTTAATTTTATTTTCATATTTTGTATGTTTTTTTTCTCCCTCCATTAATATTTTCAATAACAATGAATTAAACTTTCTGGACACTGTATTGAGACAGTTCTCCGAAAAAATTGCAAACAGCGCTCCGATGTTAGAAGCTCTGTGGGAAGAATTGCCTGAAAGTCCAGGAACAAGTTGGAAAAAGCGTTTACACCAAATTTAATTTGCAGCTGGAAAACAATCTATCGTACTCTGCTCTTTATCAGCTTAAATCAAGTCCTTGAAGGCAAGAACAGTGACATATCAGCATTAATCTACAAAGTGCAGCAGGATATATACACATACTATAATATGTATGTACATACAGTATGCTCTCATTACACAATGCAAAGTTAAGAGCTTCTTATCTCGTATACAACAGCACTGGCATGCACAACATTTTGTCAGAAAATACTGAAAATCTATTCCAGCTACTAAAACTAATGTTAAGCTCCGCCAAATAGTTATGCTCCCTTGGGATGAGGGTTTATGATGCTGAAAGCTCACCTCTGTCGTATGGAGGAAGTATGCCTCCTTCCATCCTAAAGGGTAAGAGTTTGAATCTCGGTTAGGCTGAGTTGCTTGGATAATATATTCTTTCGAGGCTTTCCTTTATCCCTACAGGACTCTCCGCTCAGTGGACTCCGGAATTTGAACATTATTCCTTCCATTTCATTCTCTTTATTTAAACCTGAATTGTTAAACGAAATTTTGATCATTAAAAAAATTGTTTATTGTATATCATTTGGTATTGTATGATGATTTATAGACAAAAATTAATCTACGAAGCTTTTTTTTTTCCTTTAAATAATTATATAGGAGTACTCTAAATGGTTTACAGACGAGTACAATTTTGGCAATAAAATATGTATGTTTTGGAACGTCTCTTTTACATTTTGGCAAATTTTTCTTAATATGTGTCTCTTTCTAGTTAGTACATACAACGTAAGACCGACTTGAAAGAATCGATCCCTTTTACAATAAACATTTCTGTATGCCTTGAACAAAATTCGATCTTTAAACATTTGTTGTGTTACACTCACATGACTTTCTCTACTCTTGTACAAACTATTTTTACAAACACTTATTCTCCATCTACTTCATGTTAATCGAGATAAACATTTACAGACTCTATCTTATTGCTAAGTTTCTTGTAGATGTAAGGGGAATATATATTTATAAGGGCAATATAGAAATACAGTAGCCTTTAAGCACATACATATCTCTTAATAGCTGGTTGCTAGGTGCAGCACCATTCCCTTTGCCACACATTAATACTCTTTGCATATACAAGACAAAAAAAATGAATAACGAATTCTCATTTGAGAAAATAAGTATTGGAAAATTTAAGGGAATAACAAGCAATATCTCGAAATGGTTCACTCAACAAAAAAAATGTATATGACATAAATTGTGTATTTTAACACGATCTACATTTTTTGTGTAGTAAAATTTTGTCTATCTCTTATGGTTTACCAGTTGTGGTTTACCATTGTCGTTGACAATGAAGAATACTTTTGGAGACATTCCCAGAAAATTCAAGATATACATTTTATTTGTCGTGAAAATATCTTAAACATATGATATTTTAATCAAAATCGTTAGAGCCATTTTTGAGAAAATTAAAATTATCGAAAAGGGTAATAATCTGGGGTGGGGGTATTTTCTTGAAAACCTTCGTGTCGCATCTCTGGAAGATACTGAACCTAAATACCAAGTTTGGTGTCTATCTGACTGTTCATTTCTGAGTTATGCCTGTTCACAGACATACACAGACAGACACACACACGGACATGTTTTAAAAAATGTTGTTTTTTATTCAGGGGTCTCAAAACATGTATTTCCGGTGAAATCTAGGTATCGAATTTTTGGGTGGAATTCAATACTTCCCCTACTTACTATACGTAATAGAGAAAGTAAAAATGTTATACTTTTGCACGAAGTAAGCGCATCCATTTCTCCTGTCCATCTTTCTTCTGCCAACTGCTCTAGTACGACCTTCTTGAGTAAATGAGGAACCATAAAATGTAACAGTGGTCGATTATTTTACCTTACAGCATAGAACAGAGGATCTTGCTGGAAATTCGTTATATTTGATTGTGCCCATACTGTAAGATACAGTAACTCCCGCCCATCCCACCAATCTGCAACATTGGTTTTTCCTCCCTATTATTGTCAAGACTGATTAACCCCGATTGACCGTTGTGCTGATGTGATGTACATAAAGGAGGCCTCTGGAAATAAAAGTTAACCAATACACAAATATCACAGTAGTAAGAAGGAAAGTAGAAGTTTGCTGAGATTGGATGTAAACAATATGCTGGGCTGAGGCACCGCCTTAAATAGTTGGGGATATGGCCAAAACATATTACATCCACCTCATCAAGGAACGGCACTATGGTTATCGCTGGTTGTAACAAAGGTGTGTTGTTTGGTTAGAGGATCATAAGACGTGATTATATTGTAGCGGGAAATCGATGATCCTTGAGTCGTTGTTCCCTGTTGCAGTGTTCCTCTTCCTCGGCTATTGGTGCTCGTCGGTTGTTGAGTATTCCATTCCTAGCTATATTTAATTATTGAATCTCAGGTTCTAGTGGGTGAGCCAAGTTAAAAACTACACTGTGAGTTTCCCTTAATCAATGAAGTTTATTTCACACTTTGAATAGTTATGGGCGGCTAACTTTTCCCATTATAATAATAATAATAATAATAATAATAATAATAATAATAATAATAATAATAATAATAATAATAATCCCACCACTTTAAGTTAGTCAGGAGCCTAGCTATATTCACACGCACCCCACCCTTGTACACCCACGTGCATCTGTAGCACCTCGCGTTGACGTGACTTCTCGATGAGTTAGAATCAGAATAAGAGCGGGCTCTGGGGCTTTGTCTGCCCTTATATACAGGCGCCTAGTGACGCTTCCCTCTACGTTTGAAAATGTAATGACGTTTCCTATTGGCCCTCCGGCCGCGTTACCCTGACATGTATGAGGATGTGTGTCTCCAGATCCGTGCGCTTGGCCGCCATCATGTAGCGTTGTACCGCTCGGTGACAGGCACGGTCTTTATGATTTCTTGAAATTCTGCTAGCTCACCCGTGTCTTACAATCAGCTCTGTACAAATGTTAGATGTTGAATATTTTAACATGTTAGTGACTTAAATTTTTATTGTACAATTCTTATATGTATGGTTCCCCTTTCATATGTACAATTCCTCTATATATGTATAATATATCCCCTTTTAATATCCACAATTTGAGTAAGCTACAATGTAGCCACCAGAGACCTTTTAATGAGCATGGTGTTAGGTAACGTGTGTGTACTATGAAAGTTATATTACAATTTATTACGATTATTTTGTATCCCGGGACTGCCATACAAGAGATTAAACGTTGATCACAGTGGCCCATTGTCTGGAACATTGCAATCAGTGTGAACCACGAATCCGGCTGTAGTAGTGAAGTTGTTGGCTGATTTCTTCGGTTCATCTGCAATCATTCCAAGTTAAATGGATCTTATCACATTTGAACAAATCAAAAAGGAGTTGCTTGATGAAAATATAATTATTGAAGAGATTAATACACTACCTTTGATGACGTGTTATCTGAGTGGAAAGTGGAGGTAATAGTAAGCGACTTTGGAGTTGTAATAGATTATTCAAATTACGACGAATCCAAACGTCCGATCCAGATACCAGCGAGTCTTCATATGAACCATCACCAAAGAGATGCAATCCAAATTTGCAAAAGGATATCTAATGGAGGCGCAGTAACTCGACGAAGTAACCGAAGGATTGAGATGTCAACCTCAAACCTCCTTAGTTCTGTCCTTCGTGCTTAGCCATTAGCTCTTGTGCTAGAGTTAATTTCAACAGTTATGATCCAGAAGAAGAGAATTAAGAACAATGCAGTTCTTCAAAAATTTGATTGAAGACGTCCCGAGCACACAATAGTAAGTACATATCTGCAACAAGCTCAGCAGGGAGTCACTCCATCTAGTCAAAATTGTCCATACGGTTACATTATGGTCTATATCCATTCAGAAAATCACTGCAATGCATAATCGTTTCTTTAAAGATGAAAAACCATCCGCATATAGGCTGAATATTTCACTTATATTGTCTCTCTCAGCGTTCTTTGATTTCCTATAAATTCTTCTAGACTGTTGAATAATATAACACTGTGCAACTAGCGACAACAGCCCCTGCCGTTCCCTTTTCTATACTTGGAAGGCTGGTGGTAGAAAAAGTTTGCACTGGACCAGGAAGGATTCGTTTGACATTTCAATAGTAACCGAAATTGCCGCTCTTTTATATTGGCAAGGGTTTTTGCATGCACCTATATTCGTTGATTACAGGAATCTATTTGGAACTAAAGCTTGTGGAAATGTGTGTAAAGTTGCCTACATGAATAGGAACTATGCTATACTCCACCAGTGTTAACAGATTCCGGATAGAAAACATTTTTAAACCCAAAACTTCCAACTCAGTTGCCGTTTTTATTGTTTTTGTTCATTATGGCTTATCATCTCTTGAAATACTCGATTAATGCGCTGTAATTTAAAATAACTACCTATTATGTAATTCAATATCATTCTGGACGCCGTTTAGTCGTTTTCAATCTCTACTAGAGTTTAATTATGGCTTATTAGCATTCTGCTCGGACGTAGTTATTTATTTACGAGTGCCGGTTACCATGGCAATGGATTTGTGTTGTGCTGTTGCGAAAAGCGCGCCGTTGCATTATGGAACAGATAACAGCTGTTGGAGCTCGATAAACAGAAGAAAAACGAAATGTTTATTTGTAGGGAAAACATTATGGAAAGCGGAGCTAGTGTTACGTAATCTGAATTTGCGCATGTTCTGTTTTTGTTAGTCTTCCTGAGTAATGTGTAATACAATAGCTGAACAATTCCAGGACACGTCACTGAGATGCCTAAATGGGAATAAAGTTTGTCCAGTGTTTCAACTGTCACTCTCTCACTTCTCACCGTCACTGTTTTATTTTTTTATGTAGTTCACTTTCACTGGGAGTTCACTTCATTAAGGTTGAACTAGTACAATTCTCCGGCATATCACTTAATTCGTGACGCAGCCTCTTCACGCCGAACGGTTCGCTTCGCCCGGGAGTCGGACACAGGACCTCCACAAACCATGCTCCGCAGTAGCACTCGCTGCACGTCACAACAGTCGTCACCAACTCGCTCGGAGAATCGCACCAGAAACCCAGTCGCTAACTCGCTCACACACTAACTCAACTCTCTCGCACTCGACACGCACTGACTGACGCGACTCACTCTACTGTTGTCACTGACTCAACTCCTCACCTCGCACTGACTGACCGTGAGAGCGCTCCTTATATAGGCAGTGGAATATTCTACAGAAGGTTCTCAAACGTCCTAGAACTATTTCGACACACTTTCTGGAGGATGGTGGAGATAAAGCTTCCAGAAAGCTCTAGTTATCTCCCGATAGCGCGCACAGTATTTATGCTGGCAAGCGGCGGTTATCTTGTTTACTTTGACCGCTCGTCGCCGACCTTCCTATAACCTTGGCCATAGCCGCTGCTTCACAATATCCTAGAACAGCGGTTAACTGTCTGGTAGAGTATTTCATGGCTGCGTTTGTTTTCTGTTGTGTAATAAGGTTATACAGTATATGCACTTTTTCAAACCTTTTCTGGTTTTATGAGCTTCGACATAATCATATCATCGTCGCCTGTTGATGCAGATAGTGGGCGCTGGCTTTTGGCGCCCAAGTTACGGATTCATTTAGGCCAAGTGCGACATTTGCGTGTGTTTAAACGCGACAACCTGAAATCAATACACTTATGGCATATAAAGCATGGAACACAACGCCTCTGCACAGTAACATCCCGTATTGAATAGTGTATGAAACGCGGACTCAGATCGAACTGAATCTTAGATGATTACATCTTCTTAGAAAGTAGGATTGGATCGAATGCTTGTTATATGAAGGCACCTACCGTACTGAAATCGTATTGAATACACGTAATGTTGGATTCGTTGTAATAGACTGATCGCTTATTTCTGTTTACTACAGACATTGAAGCCCATACAAACTTTTTGCTGTGCTTTAAGCCGCCGGAATATGAAAAGTTTCTAGCCAAACTTCCTCCTTAAAATGAAAGCGAACTACACGTTCCCAGCAATGTTGTTAGTTTCTTTCTTTCCTTAACCCAACATATAGGCCTACGTTTCGCCGGTTTCCTTCTGCAACTGTGTTGGGAAATACACGTTTTGGGGGTTTATTTTCGCAAGAAAATTAACTTTCCTTTTGTTGTACCCCTCGTTCATGCCCCCACTTTTCGTGAAGAAACAATAAATCTGCCAGAAATTGATCCAGTAATAGAGCTAATTGGTATCTTTTATCATTTCCATATTAGCATCGTTTTACAAAATCATACGTGCATGCACTAACCTCAAGGCCTTCGCCTAACACATAGAGCAACAAACTAACGTATGATAATTAATTTCTCTTTCACACAAACCGTTTGTAGTCTAAAGTTGGATAGGTAGAATCAGAATGAAAAATGTAATGTTATAGCCAGGATTTGAACTACGGATCTTCAGTTTTCGTTACTGTTGCTCCACCACTGAGTTATTATGGCACCACATTAATATTCCCAAACTGACTGACCTAATAGTGATTAGCTATAAAACCCAGTATACTTAAAGTATTTACAAGATTGTAATTCGCCATTAGGCTGTGTTGTTTCAAAATGAATTTGAGAACGCCCTGTGATTTACCGGAAGAAATGCGTGTCAGTTGGAGAATTTAATGTCGTACTGGTAGGTTGCTATAGTAGCTCTGTGGTAGACCAACAGCACGGAAATCTGAGGATCCATGGTTCAAATCCCGGCTGAGATATATTTTTCAGTCTGATTCTACATTTCCAACTAACATATGTTTAGCAGGTTCACCCTTCTAGAACCTTGCATATTCAAACCGATCTCAGTAGCTATTGAATTTAACATGGATACGCAGTTAATTGTGTCCAGCCGCGCAAGCCAGTATCCAGTCAAGGTAAATTCATAAACTCAACGATGGATTTATCAGTGCCATCAGACTTCCACCTCCTTAAAGTATTCCTGCAAACAAGTGGTCTTCCATAGATCCTCGGACCGTTTTTTAAATCTCTATTGGATTGGATCTGTGATGCTTTTCATCGATTGCCATCAGATTCATTGGGCTGAAAGGTCGGTGAATACAGTGCCCACTTCCTTCTATGTGCGTAAACCTACTGGAGGAGCATAAAATTGCAAGAATTTATAAGGTGTAGTACGTTATAGGTCAATTAGTTTAGTTACACAGAAAAACAAACAGATGACCTAAACTGCATATTACGTTATTCCAAGGATATATTTATACAATTTTGACTGTAACTGAAACTTTTAGCGTATTAGCTGAATGTAATCGAGCGCGTGAAGCTACCTGCAGGCCGCCAGTAAGCGCACCCCGTCCCAGCACCTAGGTGGGGCCTTCGACCGGCCTTCAAAACAATAGCCACGCAATGTGCACATTATGTGCCGCTTCCCTGCAGGTTTTATTGCCCCAGAAAACTCATTTCGGCATGTTCTAGCAGCCTCCCTTTCGCGAATGTTCCGCTTTGTATGTGGGGCTGACTAGCGCCCGGTGGGGAGTTAACTTCAGTTAGTGAAGAAGCTACGAAGTAAACTGCCGTCCAGCTGTCGAAGGGTTTGGACGGTTAATAGTGGACAGTGTAGTTCAGTTTTGAGTTCTGACTCTGCAGTTCAGTCGTGATTGATTCGACAGATCAGTTGTGTTCTGTCTGAGTGTATGTCAAAAGCGTCTCAAGTGTAAAGTTTGTGCTACATTGAGCACCTAAGTGACAAATAAAGGGTGTTTAGCAGCGACTGGTGTTCTCATTTGTGACAATATTAATACAAATTTCACTGTAACTGAAAGTCTTTAGCGAATTACCTGCACACTATTAAATCTGTGCAAAAATAAAATAAAATACGATACTTGTATCTCTACCATGCAATTTCGCTTCCCATTTACTTAATTTTGAACATTTTAGCCATTTTCATAGGGAAATGCGGTTTAGCATGTGTTAAAATTGATAATACCCTCAAGCATGCTCCGCTAGTGAAACCTTTATTCTTCAGAGCTGGAATGGGTGTCGAGAATTTGTTAGTAGTAAACAAAC
This sequence comes from Deroplatys truncata, assembly GCA_030765065.1. Classification (NCBI taxonomy): domain Eukaryota; kingdom Metazoa; phylum Arthropoda; class Insecta; order Mantodea; family Mantidae; genus Deroplatys; species Deroplatys truncata. Next base: position 124,040,775 of record CM060980.1, on the reverse strand, counting down.
GAAATGTATATTAGGTTGGTGGCATATTTTATTTATCGATACTACCATGGATTTAAAGGCCATTTTGTGACGAGTAAAGCTTTATAGGAAGTGAGATTGAAATTTAAACATTTGTAAATAAATATCTTCAAAAGTTTCCTAAGCTGACGTAAACTCACAAGCCAGGCATAGACATTCTTACCAAACCGATAAACGAATTTCAGTCATAGCATGCTGGTCATCTTGTTAAACCATTTTCCGAAACGTGGAACCGTTCTTTAGTTCGCCGTAAAACACTAATTCATCTGAATTCAGAGTAACCATCGAAGGAATCCATCTTACATCAGCTCATAACTAAAAAACGTTGTCCAATAGCCATCACCAGCAAAGTTGAGAGACGAAAGGCATATCTTTGTTAACTGCTGATTGAAGTAGTAAAAGTATATTATCTTCTTTACAACCAGAGTGATAAAATTATCACAGTCTGACAAGGTTAAAGGATATTTATGAGACTTTCTCATCCAGGTCGGAAAGCTTCTAAAGTATGGTTGCTCGGTCGCCTGTGGCCCGCATTCGAGAGGTCCCGGGTTCGGTAGCCGCCCCCTCTGACCATGGGGGTTTTCGTGGTTTTCCTCAGGTCACCTAGGCGAATTCTGGGGTTGTGTATTCTACCACGATTTTTCCTTTCATTTTCTGTCATTTAAGTTTTCTCCCTTTTATCTTTCAGGCAGTGTCTCCGGGTTCCGTAGTACGTCGGATGGTAGTCAGAGTGAGTGGTCGCTTGCGCTTTGGTAAGATTTCCTCCCGCCAAAGACAGGGCGCGTTGGTCTGCCTGCAAGGGCCGCTTCGTATGTCCTCTCGCGGGATCCGCGTCTACTGGCAGAGTGCTGGTGTTTCGAACTGGAAATCATAGGCACTTCCGTGCGTCTCTGTAATCCCGTCTGCCTGCGGACCTGCGACCTCCTGCGGCTCCTTCACTTCATCCCTGCCTCCCGGGGGGTGTAGCTACAATAGACCTAGTTGGTTGCAGTGGCGAGATGTCCCCCTCCGGTAAATACCTCATACTTCACGGTTACTCGATCCTTCGGTAAGAGATACTTCCAGGCAGTTAGGCTATCGCTCTAAATAGCTATAATAATAATAATAATAATAATAATAATAATAATAATAATAATAATAATAATAATAATAATAATAATAATAATGATAATAATGAAGTAGACAAACATCATTTTGATGTATTACTTTCTCCACTGCTTTGCTATAGTAAGTAGAAGAAGTATTGCATTCCACCCAAAAATTTGATACGAGAATTTTCCGGAAATACATATTTTGAAGCTCCCTGAATTAAAATGTAATCATTTTTAGAAAAAAAAAAGTCTGCGCGGGTGTATGAGTGTCTGTGAACAGCGTAACTAAAAAACGAAAGATCAGTTAAATACCAAAGTTGTTATTTAAGTTCAGCATCTTCCAAGGATGCGGCACGAAGATTTTCAAGAGGTCCTGAAACTACAGGGACTTATTAACATTACACGGCTGAAAACCCAAGAAGGTCATATCAATAATTATTGTCGTTAAAGCTTCAAATCTTACATGCTTTTGTTTGCCATGAAAATATCTTAAACATGTGGCATTATAATTAAAATCGATGGGAGCATTTTCGAGAAAATAAAAGATGACGAACCTTTTTTTCCATGTAAAGGGAATTTGGAGTGGGGGATTTTCTTGGCTTGCATATTATCCAACTACCGTAAATTGAATTTCCTCGTCCAGCAACGCGTAATAGTTTTGCAATTATATGACATTTTTCCCGGTACTACAGTAAGCACGTATTAAAACGAAAAACACCACTTCTTAGGCTATACTCAGATTTTTAGTCCATATTTTACCCTTCATAACGAGAACTGTAATACTGCCACAATACTTAATATCCCACAGCCATAATGTGCGAATCAAGTAAACAATTTATGTTAAGGAGGACTTCAGTTGAGGTCCATTACTGAATGTTCGCGCTCATTTCCTGCTGGTTGGAGGTCACTAGTGATGCAATCAAATTTTAAATCTGCACGCTATGCATTTTGTTGCAGACCCGTGAAGGGGAACCATGATCGTGATGAAGGATAAAGATACAGATAATCGCACTGTATACGAATTAGCGCGATACATTCAGTCTGTAATACTAAATTAAATTGAGTTTTATTGTGGATGCTCTTTAACTACTATGATCATTAGCGTCCCATTCTATATTGGGCGTGAAAGACCGGCAATTTTGCTCAGAGGTCTTTTTATCAGGCTTGAGGTTCTTTAATGTGCCGTAAATCTACGATACGGGACCACCGGCTTTACTTCCCTTCCGAAGGAAGCCATTGCTATGGATTATTACCCCCGAAAAAATTAATCGCCCTCCGCGGGTTTGAACCCGCGACCTTGGGAACTAGAGGCTAGCACCGTACCACTAGTTCACGGAGGACGACAGTCTGTAATACGAAGTTGTAATATAATGCAATATAATTTGATGGTTTGTCATTTCCGTGATGTAAAACAGTAACACCTTGAATCTGCCCACACCGACACGGGTGGCCGAGATCGTTAAAGCATGAACTCATGAGCAGGAGGTCCGTCGCTGTTCAAATCCAGCCAGGACCGTCCTCCCTGACTGAGAGTTTCTTTCTTTCTTTTTTCAGATTTTGCTCAGTCCTCATAACTGACAAATACCAGTGAGGTATCCTTAACTCAGGCCTTGAACATTTCCTTCCCAAATTTCCTTTCCCAATAATCATTATTTCATGGATCATCAGTGACCACCACCTGTGGTGCCGTATGCAGTAAGAATGGGCCTTAAATATTACCAAAAACAAAGCGTAAAAACGCCTCCTTTGCCATTAAAACGTAAAAAGACCTCCGCTACCGTACATTTTACAGGCAAACTATGAAAGTTGGCAACTATGGGCTTGTATTCATGTGGCTTTTTGTTTTCAACTCATGCTTCTTCCTCTCGCGCACCTTTTTCGGTGGACGTGAAAGTTACTTCCAGTGAAGATTCAACACTGCATTTTTGGGTGGAATACAGCACTACCTCTACCTAATATAGGTAAGCGGTAGAAAAAGTAGAAGTCAACCATGGAATACGTTTATGGTAGCCACAGGTACACGGTATTGTTTTGTTCCAGAAATGCTGTTGGTTTCATTCTGGAACATCGCTGATCTATGTTCCCAATCAGTCTGCTTCTTCAGAGAGACGGGTGCGCGAAGAAATTTTCAAAAGAGCCCTTTCTATAAAAGTTCATATCGCGAGATGAAAAGTTCACTTGATCGCTTTATATTTCTGGGCCTGGAGAGAAAGAGACAGCCTAATGAACAGGGGAGAAGGGATGAGTTGTAACAGAAGTCAGTCCGTCAGTCTCTCTAATGACGAAGAGAGCGGAGAGCTTTCTGCTCGCAGACTGCGAAATTATTTTAAATGACACTCTTTCCTTCGCTCAAGCGTAGTCTCTGAAAATATGTGACGGTGACGTTGCTGGCGCACTGACATTTATTTTCACAGGTCTGGAATTTAATATCTAATATCAAGATGACTTGTGGAAACTACATGAAAATGAATTGAAGGGGCATGTGTTCATTTCCGTTATTTCGAGCTTGGTCTTTCTTTGTTTTCGAAATTTTAATTACGCATAAAACTTTAGAAAGTAACGTAACTTTTATCCATTTAAAGCCAAACTGAATTCTGTGAGCGAAATGTATAATATTTGAGTTTATCGTTATTTACAAATCATCCTAAGCATTACCTTCCCCCACAGCTTCAATTTCAAGAATCGTGAATGATAGGTCCTTTTTTACTTTCTCTACTACGTATAGTTAGTAAGGGAAGTATTGTATTCCACCCAAAAATTCGATACCGAGATTTCACCGGAAATACATGTTTTGAGAATCCCTGAATCCAAAAAAAAACATTTTTAGAAACGTCCGTGTGTGTGTCTGTGAACAGCATAACTCAGAAACGAACAGTCGGATAAACACCAAACTTGGTATTTAGGTTCAGTATCTTCCAGAGATGCGACACGAAGGTTTTCAAGAAAATACCCCCACCCCAGATTACCCTTTACATGTAACATTTTTCGAAAATTTTAATTTTCTCAAAAATGGCTCTAACGATTTTAATTAAAATATCATATGTTTAAGATATTTTCATGACAAATGAAAAGTATATCTCGAATTTTCTGGGAATGTCTCCAAAAGTATTCTTCATTGTGAACGACTTTTGCGTAACTGATAAACCATAAGAGACAAAATTTTACTACACAAAAAATGTAGATCGCGTTAAAATACACAATTTATGTCATATACATTTTTTTTTTGGTGTACCATTTTCGAGATATTGCTTGTTATTCCCTTAAATTTTCCAATACTTATACTTTTTCTCAAATAGGAATTCGTTATTCATTTTTTGTCCCGGTAATGCAAAGAGAATGGAATGCGCCACATAGCAACCAGCTCTTAAAATATTTGACTATCGCTTAAAGCCTACCATATTCCTCTTGCACCTACAGAAAATTACCAAGAAGATTAACATCTCGATTAACATGAAGCATATGGAGAATAAGCGTTTGTAAAAATAATTTGTACAAGAGTAGAGAAAGTCAGGTGTGTGTAACACATCACATGTTTTAAAATTACTTACCTGCCTTACAGGTAAAGATAAGAGTTGGAGTTTACATTAACACCCACGTCAACTAGAGATATGACGTCCCAATAACGTGTGAGACCGCATTCTGGTTCTCCGAAGCTTAAATCATGATAGTTGATCAGTCAGAGATGTTCTTGCTTGCTTTTTTTAACTGCCAAGTAAAAGATGGATTGCATTCCTTTCCATTTTCATTTAATTTTGAAGCATGGGCTTTTTCAGGGAGTACACAGAACGATGTGTGGGACAGCTAGAGTTGATGTGCACAGTAAGTAAGTAAGTAATGGGTCAAATGAGTTCATTCCGTTCACTCGTGTTTTCAAATGTGATGGTTCATGGAGCGTTGAACCTTGACAAATCTGTCATTCATTACACTCAATTAACATAAACAGATCAAGCTGGACAAACGCGCTTATGATAACTGGAGATAACAACCAATTCCAACTCTCTTAAGTTTTAAACCAAGGAATTTATACTACGATAAATTTACAATGCTTACCTATAGCTGTATTTTTCATACCAGTCTAATGTTTGAGAATATTACTATGATGTGTTATAAATTCGAACGATGAACGAGTTGTGTATGTTATGAAGAGCTGGATCTGTGACCGATGAATGAGTGGTGAAAGTAAGCAGTTTGAGAATGCTATGATGTATAAGAAATGCGAACAATGAATAAATTGTAAATACTATGAAATGTGTGAGGCTGAAATGACGAATGACTTGTGTTATCAGTTTGAGAATGCTATAAAGCATAAAAAATGCCAACGACGAATAAATTGTGAATGTTATGAAGTGAATGTGAACGGTGAGTAAGTTGTGAATTTAACCAGCACGAGAATCGTATGAAGTGTAAGCAATACAAACGATGATTGAATTGTGAATATTATGAAGTATTGGAACCGCGAACCACGAGTGGTTTGTGAATGTTGTAGTTTTAGAATATTATGAAGTGTGAGAAGTGCTATCGATTGAATTGTGAATATTGTGACATAAGCCCGGCGCCTCCACCAGATGTGACGTAAGCCCGGCTTTCAGCGCCTTCACCAGATGCCACGTAAAGGATGGGAGAACGTAGCACAGGATTTCCTCAAGAGGGTTATAGGTTGCGGTATCTGCAAGGATGGTGAAAAGGTGCCATTATAAAGCATGTAACTTCTGTTTCCAATTTTTCTAATGTTTTAATTTGTCTAATATGACCTAAACTACATTTAAAAAAGAAAGAATTAAACAACTGGTGGATTTATTTCATGGCAAAGGAAGCCCGGCTGTCCATCGTCGTCGGGCCTAACGCCTATGTCGAGATTGCAAATTAACACTAAATGAATTTAAAGAACTGACCAGCAAAGATTCCTGATGGGCACATGGTTCGTCGAGAGGCCATCGGCAAAATGCCTTAAGTTTAAATGCTCGACAAAATGCTGATTAGTGCCTCGCTGGTAACTGACGTAAGCGTTTGTCAGTAGAAATTACATAACTCACCCACGTGTCGGACATGAACTGAAATTTTACCGAAAACCGCATGTCTCCAATCTCTGCTTATTTCAACATCTGGGAAATGACTGGCAAGAAATCTAAAGCCAATTTCCTGGAGTTATTTAAACAAAGTTTGTCCTGAATATCTCAAACTGTATAAAATAATATTTATCAAAATATTTTAAAATAAAATTATAACAGTACAATATCATATAGTGTTGAACTGCAAACCACGAATGAGTGATGAAAGTTGCAGTTTGTGAACGTTAAAAAAAGAGACACAAAATATTGAATTTCACATTCCAAACCAAGGCTGATAGCTATGGTAACAAGGATTTTAGAATTTGAAGAAAATATACTATTTCATATTTTATAAGGTTTAAGAATTTTAGCTTTTAAAAAGGCGTTTTATGCAGGATATTTTGCATGATTTATTTTCTCTCTCCTCAAATATTTCCATAAGGAACGAGGAAAAACTGCACAAGAACTCCGGTGGGCTCAAGATCCCTTGACTCAAGATCTGGGAAACATTTGGAAAAGCTGTTTTAATAGTAAAATAGAGAAATAATTGCAGTAAATAATTTCTGTATATTAAATGAATGTATAATGTAATAAGCATGACCTGAAACATTTGTCCGGAAAGAAGCTAATTAGCAAGTCATGTTAAGAAAATTCCTTAGCATCAGCGAGGAGCGAACGCGCTAAGCATAGAGATTCTTGGCATACAGTTAAGTTAAAAGTTAGTACATTTGTAAAGCCACATAAGCCAAATCTGGAAATTGGAAAAGTGAAAGGTTTCTAGACTCAGGCGAGCCGTAGCATAGCAACTTGGGGGGGGGGGGGGGGTACCGCGTAGCAACAAGGTAACAGACGCATACTTTGGATCCTAAGATTCGCTCCGCGCAAGCAGGAAAGTTGGTGGGATAGTTGTAAAGTAGGCGGAGCTTCGGCAACATAAGGGTGTGCAATCTAATCAGACACACACAGCACGTAAAAGAACCTCAAGCCTGATAAAGAGGCCTCTGAGCAAAATTACCGGTCTTTCACGCCCAATATAGAATGGGACGCTAAGGACCACAGCAGTTAAAGAGCGTCCATAAATAAAACTCTATTATTATTATTATTATTATTATTATTATTATTATTATTATTATTATTAAGAGACACATTCGTTTGTGCACCCTTTTCTGCACACATTCGTCACTCTGGATACTTGTGACGACTTGTGTGTTATTTTAAGCGCTCAGTGACGGCCTGTGTGAGTAAGATTTAGCGGCCATCACGAGGGGTTTTGCCGGTAAGCAGTTTAGCGACTCATGGCAAGTTATGCTTATAGTTTCTTCATTATGGAAACAGTTATTTCAAACCGAGGAATGATATTGCAGAAGTTAGCAGGTATAATAATTCAATTCTTATAGTTTCGAGTGCACGATTCATTAACAGCTTCATTTTTTATTTTCAAACGGTCGGCAAATCGCTTCAAGTACTAGATCAAATTAAATTTCTCAGTCGATTTAAACTAGTGCTATCCTTTAAAACACAATCACACGTATCCTGAGAAAGTACCCATAGTTCTACCACTGAAGCAGCTGGCGCACGAGACAACAGAACGAGCTACGAGATAACGACATCAGAACAGGTCAAGTATACTGCTTCAAAAATTGGCGCCTCGTCATGGTGCAATATGTTAACAAAATTGGCGCCCAACGTGGGGCTTCAAAGTAACGACTACCAGAAGCTGAGGAAGCCACACTGGAACTCAAATATAGTAAACGACAGCCAGAGAAGGAAGGAAGACGATCTACAACAGCGGTAGCTCAGGCTACACCACAGATACACGGCGAGCAGAAAGAAGAAAGAAGACATCAGCAAACAGCGAGTGCATCAGCTAATCAGGCATTGAGTGTAAACTTATTTATTGCAATGTTATTCATGTAGATGTGGTAGAAAAATGTTAGGTGAAAATAATTCAGTAGAGATAATGGAAGTCCAGGAAGGAGAAAGCAGTAGTAGACAATAAATTGTACAAAATAGGGTAACAGAAACGGGAGAAAATTGTCAAAGTATGCAGAATAGTACAGAAACAGGAAACATTAGAATTCAAAGAGAAAAAACAAAATTTTCAGGAATGAGAGAAAGTGATTTAATGGCAGTGGTGGAAATATTAAAAAGTTTGGAGGCAGGGCTTGGAAAGAAATTAAAGGTAATAAAAAATTACATTTTCTAATTTCTGATTATTTTCTCTACAGGAATTAGGAAAAATGCTGGGAAATCCACAGCATGCATTAGAAACATTCAGGGATGAAATTAGAGGGGGAAGCAATTTTAGAAGTGAAATAAAAGAAAATAGAGAACAGATTATGGGAGAAAGAGCAAATGTTAGGAAACATAACGGGATGCAATTTAATCAGAGACACATTCGTTCGTGCACACATTCGTGAATACATTCATCACTCTTGTGACGACTCGTGTGTTATTTTAATCGCCCAGTGATGCGCTAGTGTGAGTAAGATTTAGCGGCCATCGCGAGGGGTTTTGCCGGTAAGCATTTTAGCGACTCACGACAAGTGTGCTTATTTCAAACCGTAAAATTGATACTGAAGAAGTTAACAGGTATAATAATTCAATAGTTACTGTTTCGAGTGTTATGATTAATAAGCAGTATCATTCTTTCTTTTCAAACGGTCTGCAACTGGCTCCAGTAACTCAAGTATTACATCAAATTAAATCCCTCTGTTGTTATCCTTTAAAATATACGCACGATACCCTAAGAAAGTACTCAGCTGTCACTGGAGCATTTGGCGCACGAGACAACAGAACGAGTTACGAGATAACGACAACATCAGAAGCAGGTAAAGTATACTGCCTCAAAAAGTGACGACCATCACCCGGCTTCAAAATTTGGCGCTTCATAGCTGTGCAATAGGATCATGAACATAAGAGCAATGAAACAGTGCGCTCTATTATTTTCTTGATAGACCGCAGGGGTCTAGTCTTCAGTGCACTACCAAAACGGTTCTGGGAAGCCTGTTTATGCCTGTCAATGACACGGTGATTGCATTCCGTGCCCAAAGCACCATCCCTGTTGTAACAAGAGTTGTGAATGATGGCCAACGTGCCTCTTGCTCGTGTGCAAGTGTGCTTTTATTTAATTTAAGTTGAATATGTTTTCTACTGAACCGCCTGAGTTGTTAGAGGAGAATGTTTTTAGAGAAAAGAAAAAATGAAACAAAAATTTACACAGCAGTTTCCAAATTCCAGATTACTCTTTCGGAGTACTATTTACTATTTAATATATCAAGTTCGTGAGACTGGTTCTGTTCATGACGCTGCAAGAAGTGGTACACCCGATAATTTCCTTTGGGGTGCTGCAAAGTCAACAATGGATAAAGATAGTCCGAAAACAATAGATGAACTGAAATTGACAATATTAAATTACACTAATGACAATTTTAATCAAATGTTTAACAATAAAATTAAACACGTGATTCTGGGCCTTCAACAGAATTGAGCCCCATGTTCATTTTCTCTGAATCGATAAGTTAATTACTATTTTTAGTTCTTTTTCTCTTTCTACTGCTTTCTCCAAATTCATTCCAACACTGGAGTCGCTTATTCTGTGGAGGGACTTATATTTCGCACTGTACTAGCAAATATTAAGACACCAAATGTAGCACAGGCTTTCATAATAGTATTGTGACTTGGTCCAGTTTTCACTGTCACCTCGTAAGACTTCTCCAATATCTCGCGGAAGCAGCACTCACTGCACGTCACAGCAGTCGTCACAAACTCGCTAGGAGAACAGCACTTTTCGTCCCACCAGAAACGCACTCGCTAACTCGCTCACTGACTCACTTCCTCACTTGCGAGAGCGCTGGCTTATATAGCAGTTGGAAATTTCTACACGGAGTTCCAGAACGTTGGAGAAGTGGAAACACCTAGAAGATTCTGGTTACTGACGATGCCGCATCCTGTGTTAACGCTGAACGAGCGCGCTGCTTATCTCTGTGTAAACTCTCCCCGGCGCCTGTCTTCAGATAATATTTAGTCAAACGATTCAGCTTATTGCTAGAAAATATGAAAAGCTGCTTGTAATACGCTGTAAATAGTGTTAACCCCAGTCTAAGTAACCAGTGATTCATTTTATTCTCTGGCAAGAGCTTCATGCTAAAGTCTATAAAGTTAGCTTGATTTATTATACGCAGTTTGGTACCGTATTAATATGGACACAACTTAAATTACTAAGGCTTATTTTTCAAAGTAATGATCCAAACATGCTCTATATGTTTGAGAATATAAATACTTTGACATTAACATATTTATTTCATATGGTGGAATTTACTTTCTCTACAACTTACTTATAGTAAGTAGAGGAAGTATTGATTTCCAACCAAAAATTCGATAGCGAGATTTGGAAATGCACGTATGGAGGCTCCCTGAATCCACAACAGTTATTCTTAGAAAAAGCGCGCGCGCGCGCGCGTGTGTGTGTGTGTAAGTTCAGTATTTCCAAAGATACGATACGAAGATTTTCAAAGAATACCTCACCCCTAACTACCCTTTATATGCAAAAATTCTCGCTATATTTTATTTTCCCAAAAATGTCTCCAGCGATTTTGACTAAAATACCGTATGTTTAAGATATTTGTAAGGCAAAAATATACAACTTGGATGTTCTGAGTGACTTTTGCGTGGTTGGTAAACCGTAAGAGATAGACAAAATCAATAGACAATACACAAAAAATGTATATCCCGTTATAGTACATAATTTATGTGGAATATATTTTTGTGACATTAACCATTTTCAATATATTCTTTATTATTGGTTCGAATTTTTAAATACTTATACATTTTTCAAGTGATAAATCGCTATTAGTTGTTTCGTACTCATGCAAAGAGCATGGAATTTCAAAGCTATCACATAGCGATTCGCTTTTTAAAAATCTATCACTTTAGCCTACTGTACCCTTCTTATACCATCACATGGATGCATCACATTTTTACTTTCTCTACTACGTATAGTAAGTAGGGGTAGTATTGTATTCCACCCAAAAATTCGATACCGAGGCTTCACAGGAAATATATGTTTTGAGATCCCCTGAATCCAAAAAAAGTATTTTTGGAAACATGTCCGTGTGTGTGTCTGTGAACAGCATAACTCAGAAACGAAAAATGATCTAACGATTTTGATTAAAATATCATATGTTTAAGATACTTTCATGACAAAATGTATATCTTGAATTTTCTGGGAATGTCTCCAAAAGTATTCTTCATTGTGAACGACTTTTGCATAACTGGTAAACCATAAGAGATAGACAAAATTTTACTGCACAAAAAATGTAGATCGCGTTAAAATACACAATTTATGTCATATACATTTTTTTTGTTGAGTGAACCATTTTCGAGATATTGCTTGTTATTCCCTTAAATTTTTCAATACTTATTTTCTCAAATGGGAATTCGTTATTCATTTTTTTTGTCTTGGATATGCAAAGAGGATTAATCTGTGGCAAAGAGAATGGTGCTGCACATAGCAACCAGCTATTAAGAGATATGTCTATGCTTAAAGGCTACTGTATTTCTATATTGTCCTTGCAAATACAAAACAAGGGGAACATAGTAGGCCTTAAGCGATAGTCAAATATTTTTAGAACTGGTCGCTATGTGTAAAATGCAATTCTCTTTGCATGCTAAAAGATCGTTTCTGCAAATGTTTATCTCGATTAATATGAAATAGATGGAGAATAAGAGTTTGTAAAAATAGTTTGTACAAGAGTAGGGATAGTCATGTGAGTGTAACACATCAGATTTTTTTCTTTATAATTATTTCGTGTATAAGCTTCAAAGTTTTCTTCAATACTGTCTCCATCTCTACTTGTTAAGTGTGAAAAATGTGAACGAGGAATGAATTGTAAATGCTCTGAAACGATGAAACTGCGAACAAAGTCTATTTTTAGTTTTAGCCAACCATCTTCTGAGTGCAGATACGTATAGGAACGTATAGGCAATTACAAGAAATTTCAATTGCTTATCTGCATGAAAAATGAATAGAAAGGAACCTAATTAAACTGGAATTCATTTTTCGGGTAAAATAAAGCCCCAGAAACACCTTTACACAGGCAACTTATGGTCAGGAATAGAACCTGGCCCCCCTGACAAGGAACAGCGGTGGTGGATAGTGATAGAAATAGGGTGCCACTGTAAATTTAATTACACTAGGTCGTACAATTATGGAAGATTAGCGCTTTACGATTTCTCCTCTCGAGGTTTTATCGAATGATATCTTGAAAACTGTTGGCAAACAAATGCCGTACAAAAAGCGAATGATGCGATCCAGCATGCAGGTTGCCCATAACAACGTGCCTTCAGCAAGTCGCCCTCACCGTGACATAATAACGATATCGATAGCTGCTAATTAACAATTAGTGATGACAGTGATCCATGTAATTTCAATTCGCCGCTGGAATTGCAGTGGAGCAACTCAACCGGCAGATGTTTCGCTTAGCACAAGCTTGTTTGGCAAATTAACTTTCACATGCCTTCTTCCAGATTGCGGAAAAACTAACGTGGCAAGTACTTAGTACCAAATTCTGTGATTGATTAACTTGGAAATTCTTGTTATTTTTCACGTCAACTGCAATCAATAATAGATCCACTTGTAAAGCACATTCTAACCAGAATCAGAGAACTGCGTTGCATTACCAATTGCCTTACACTTCTACATTTTCGCTTTTAATTTTTGCACTTATTGTACTCAACCTACTCTGGAATGAGATTACGCATTTTATCAAATTAAATGCTATTGTACCCAATTAAAGATTTCTTTACTTTGAAGTTTATTAGCAATGTTTGTCGTGCATTTCATACCTTATTATGTCGAAATTTGTTTGCAAATAGTGCAGAAAATGTGAGTTCACGGTCCAGTAACTGTATATCTGAAACAATTCTATCTTTATTAATGGGTATACAAATTATTCTTACTAAAGCTTATTTTTGTATCTACTACACTAGATACAAATAAACCGTTGCAACATTAGCTGTATTACACATTTCCTTATAAATACAAAGAGAACAGCGATAGTCAAATGTTTAAGAACTGGACGCTATACGCTGGCCTTAACATTCCATACTGTTTCCTTGCAATTGCGTGAAACAACTGAAAATCGATGGGACTAAAAGAATGACAAGTATTGAACAATTCGAACCATTAATAACAGATATCTTAGAAACAGCTTATGTCACAAAAAAGCTTATGTTAAGTAAATTGTGTGTTTTAAAGAGATCTGCACTTTTTGTATGGCACGTTTTCCATCGCTTAACGTTTACAAGTTATACAAAATATCTTCAGAATGAAGAGGATCTCCTAAGCTACTCCCAGAAAATTCAAGATGCATATTTTATTTATCATGTAAATATATTTTATATTTGTTATTTTAATCAAAATCATTAGAGATATTTTTTAGAAAATCAAAATTTTCGAAAAATGTTCCATGTAAAGGGTAGTTGAGGGTAGAGAAATTTTCTGGAAAATCTTCGTGTCGCATCCTTGGAAGATACTAAACTCAAATACCAAGTTTGGTACTAATACGAGTTTTCGTTTTTGAGTTATGCTATTCAGAGACAGACACACAGCATTTCCAAAAATCTGATGTGTTGCACTCACATAACTTTCTCTACTCTTATACAAACTATTTTTACAAACGCTTATTCTCCACATACTTTATGTTAATTTTATTGATAATTTTCTTGTAGGTACAAGGGGAATATGGTAGGCTTTAAGGGATAGTCAAATCTTTTAAGAGCTGGTTGCTATGTGGAACATTTCATTCTCTTTGCATCACCAGGACATAAAAAATAAATAAATGAATAAAAAAATAAAAAAAATCGACCAAAAAAAAAAGGATATGGCATATGTGTTGTGTATGTGTTTTAACGATGTCTACATTTTTTGTGTATACAAACATTTTATCTATCTCTTATTTAGAATGAAGAGGACTTTTGGGGGACATTCCCAATTCAAGATATACATTTGATTTATCATGAAAATATCTTAAGCATGTGATATTTTAATCAAAATCGTTAGAGCCATTTTTAAGAAAATCACAATTTTTGAAAAATGTTCCATGTAAAGGATAGTCTGGGGTTAGAGGATTTTCTTGAAAATCTCCGTGTCGCATCTTTGAAAGATGCTGAACTTAAATACTATGTTCGGTATTTATCCGACTTTTGGTTTTTGAGTTATACTGTTCACAGACGCACAGACACACATTCACACAGACAGCCACACGCACGGACCTTTTTCTAATTTTTTTTTGGATTCAGGGGGCCTCAAAATATGTATTTCCGGTGAAATCTCGCTATCGAATTTTTGGGTGGAATGCAATACTTTCCCTACTTACTATACGTAATGGAGGAACAAAAATGCTTTATTTGGATTCAGGGCGCCTCAAAACATGTATTTCCAGTGAAATCTCGGTATCGAAGTTTTGGGTGAAATGCAATACGTAATAGTGAAAGTAAAAATATAATATTCGATTATTTCAAATTACACCAATGCTTCATGATAATACGAAAATATAAATTTCAGAATATTTGTTTCATACAACATCATGCTTTATCTAATTTCTAAAATTATTGCCCAAAACGAGATTTACGACAGAAATGTTCATAAGGTGTTTGCTCCTATCGCCTAATGAACCGCATAACACCTCTTCTTCCTGAACTCAGAATGTTTAATCAAAATAATGTAACTTCCTGATTTCTTAAGAGTCGTAATGCCATGATTTCAGTCCCTAAAAGTTCAAATTTAAAATAATGTTTACGACATTAATGTTTTTTTTAAACATCCGTTGTTCGGTGAGCACACATTTTCAGACATTCTGCGTTACTGAGCCACACAAGCCACTAAAAATTCTGATGTGTTACACTCACATGACTTTCTCTACTCTTGTACAAACTATTTTTACAAACGTTTATTCTCCATATGCTTCATGTTAATCGAGATGTCAATCTTATTGCTAATTTTCTTGTAGATGCAAGGGGAACATGGTAGGTTATAAGCGATAGTCAAATCTTTTAAGCGCTGGTTGCTATGTGGCGCATTCTATTCTGTTTGCATATCCAGGACATAAAAAATTGAATAACGAATTTGATAAAAAGTATAAGTATTGGAAAATTTAAGGAAATAACAAGCAATATCTCGAAAATGGTTCACTCAACTAAAAAAATGTATATGACATAAATTGTGTATTTTAAGGCGATGTACATTTTTTGTGAAATGTAACGTTGAAATAGAATTTTAAAAGTAGGGTGATGACGATAGTAATAAAGATGATGAACACGGAATGAGTAGTAGTAAGGCATTGGCTTCAAACATGCATAACCAACATGGTGTTAAGTTGCTAAATCCTAGTTATAACTGCACGCCACTGATGAGTGAACACCAAATGTTAACAATGAAGCTAGCACCTGGCAACGCGTGCAAAGAATGCCAGCTTTCAGTTGCTTCGGATAGTTGCACTTTCCCCCACTAGAGGGCTGCACGGGTGTTGTGCTGCAGCGCCACGTGGAGGAGTCTGCAACTAGCGCGCCTGGCAGTCTCTGTATGTGGCACGGCTATGTTGGTAGCAGAGGGAGAAGGGAAAATTCATTGATCTGCATTCTGCAGGCAGGAACGACTGTGTGAGCAAGCGGACCAAGCGAGGTGGTTTTATAGTGTGGATTGTGCGTCAAGACTCAAGAATTTGTTTGGCGAGTGCGTGTTTTCAAGTTGTTCTTGGGGGGAGTTATATTATTGCTGTTGTTAAAGAGAGGTGGGAGCTGTGTGTGCCTTCGGTGCATCGTGATTTCTATGTGCTAGCGTTTCCACTCCAGCAGCCAAACTGTGGGGCTCAGGGACCTTTTTCCTTCCGCCACAACCCGGAATGTATTACCCAGTGAGTATTGTCTTTCTGTATCTTATCATGCTTAAACCATGCAGCATCGCATAATGTAACTATGTCATCATGGCGTAATAAACGTTCCCCGCCCCGGCTCGCACTGTACAGGAGGCTTCCGGATCAAATGAGAAATTTGGCAGCACTGTGACTACTCCGCTTCCCTCTAACATCCTTCATACATAATTATTATGAGCTTGGGAAGCGACCAAGCTATCATGTGGACGTCATTAAAATAAATGAACGTCTCAGCCGGCAAACCTTTGTTGCTTACCTCGCGGTCAGCAACAACAAAGCTACGGTAACATTAAAAGATCCAGCCAAATGGATGTATTTAACGGTCAAATGTGTCTAGTTAAGAGCAGCATCATGTTTGAATACGCCTTCCCGTGATGTACATTTAGGTTGTACAATTTAGAGCTAGAATTTAAGCAGCTTTGGGAGATTTTGTTTGGTTTTGCCTGTGCTTTGGTCTCGCAAAAGATGCTTTGTTGATACTGTCCAACCTGATTGTATTTATAGGCAGTTTCGTAATTCTGTACTTAGCTACACCATTCCTGCATTGGAGAATCTGTTAAAAACTTCAAGTTAACGTTACGGCAATTTCTGCCAAGGGCAAAAAAAGTGATTTGAGGGTTGAGCAAATTGGAAAATTCACTATACGCAATTGCACATGACGAGGAATAGTGGATAGGAACGATGTTGTGATGTCCTACTATAGCCCTAAATATTTAAGGAACATAATTGCTTTTTTAAATAAAATATTCTGGAATATTTTAGTGTGTTACGATTACCGCGTTTAACTCTCAAGGTTAGCCTAAAATTGGCAATATCAGAGATTAAAGTTTTTAACTGCGTAAAAGTGCGACGAGGGGTTGCATCGCAACAGTTGAACGCATCCCCCCAATGCGGTTCTGCTAAAGGCCAAAGTTTTTGGGTCAATCAGGCAGCACTGCGGTGCTTCTCTAACGCCGACCTTACCTGTTGGGTGCTGCTCGGCCCAACCCAGTGGAAAGCGAAACCGAAGAGATGCAGATAAGGCCAGGAAACACGTTGTTTATCTCGTCCCAGGACCGGAACAAGCTTAGGCCACCAAGTGGACGGCCTTTTGGCGTGCATTCCACTGAGCACATTGGTTCGCCATCACTGGCGTGCCTAACCTTGGTGTGAGAGACCACGTTTCTGCTATCTCACTTCTGTTGTTATGCATGCGCAAATTCGATTTTCAACGGATTCATGGTCACCCCAAAGACTCCACCCTCTAGAACATAAATGTTAAGATAATTTTACAAATACGTTTATTAACCAGCGCTATTCGTATGGCATTACACACTGTTCCATACTGGGAGTATATTACTCGAATACGGGAAGAAAAGGATGCGACACTCGCATGTATTTTGAGTTGCTTGGTGATTAAACTTCCTTCTCAGTGGCGGTTTGTTTGAGCGGGGAAATACGCGAATGAAAGTATGAATGAAATGAGAAATTTTATTTTAAAAAAGTCTGGTGTGGTGTGTTACATTCATGTGGCTTACTCCACCCTAAGTCGCTTATTAGTGGTTATACAAATATTTCTTACGAAAACGTATTTTCCTATCTACTTTATTTTAATCGAGAATAACCTTTCCAGTATTGGCTGCATTACACATTTCGTTATAAATACAAAGAGAATAGCGATAGTCACATGGTTAAGAACTGGGCGCTATACACTGGCCTGAAAACGTCATACTCTTTCCATGAGATCCCAGAACCAACTGAAAATCGGCAGGACTTTAAAAGTATGGCTAAGTGTTGAACGATTCGAACCATTAATAACGGATATTTCGGAAATGGCTAATGTCGCAAAACAATTATTTAAAATGAATCGTGTGTTTTAAAGATATCTACATTTTTTTGTAGAGTACGTCTGTCGCTTAAGGTTTACAGTTATAGAAGACAATATAAAATTCCTTCAATGAAGAGAACATCACAAGCTATTTCCAGAAAATAAAAGATATAGTTTTTATTTGTCATGTAAATATCTTTTAGTATATAGTAGGTATTTTAATCCAAATCGTTTGAACCATTTGTTAGAAAATAATCATTTCGAAAAAGATCCTTGTATTGGGTAGATTGGGGTGTGGGAATTTTCTGAAAATTTTCTTGTCGCATCTTTGGAAGGTACTGAACCTAAATACCAAGTTTGGCATTTATTCGACTTTTCGTTTTTAAGTTGTGCCACTCACGGACATAAACTTGCGCGCCCGCGGAATTTTTCAAAAAAATCCTGTTACATTCACATGACTCTCGCTTTCTCTATCGGTTATTATTGTGTATACAAACTATTCTTACTAAAGCTTACTTTTTTGTCCACTACATTTTAATCCAAATAAAGCTTTGCAGAAATAGCTGCATTATACATTTCGTTATATATACAAAAGGAACAGGGATAGTCAAATGTTTAAGAACTGAATGCTACGCGGCCTTAAAATTCCATACTGTTTTCCATGCAATCACAATAAACAACTGAATGTTGACAGGACTTTAATGACCATTTATGTTGTACGTTTACGTCTATCGCATAAGGTTTACCAGTTATGCAAAATTTCTTCCAAATTAAGTGGACTTTACAGGCTATTCCCCGAAAATTCAGAAAATACATTTTATTTGTGATGTAAATATTTTAATCAAAATCATTAAACCGACATTTTAGAAAATAAAAAATGTTGAGAAATCCTCCATGTAAAGGTAGTCTGGTGAGGGGAGATTTTCTTGAAAATCTTTGTGTCACATCTTTGGAAGGTACCGAACCTAAATACCAAAGTTTGGTACTTATATGCTGTTCACACACACACACACACACAGACCTTTTTATAAAATGCTTTTTTTTATTTATTTATTCAGGGGCTTCTGTGTTTCTGAAGAAATTCAATATCAAATTTTTGAGTGGAATAAAATATTTTCCCAACTTACTAGATGCAGTAGAGAAAGTGAACAGCTTCTTCTTTGATTCATGGCCCTCAAAACATGTATTTATATGTGGATCTAATTTTTGGGTGGAATGCAATACCTTCTCTACCTACTAGGTACATAGTAAAAGTAAAAAAAGCAGCGTTGGCCCTTAAATATCATCTGCTTAAGCGGCAAACAAAAGCTTAAAGCAGAAGTTGTAATAATTTTAAACAAAAGTAGGGTGAAAGATTGATTTCTAACGTAATATAGTAGTGTTCTTGATTATTGTTATTATCATTACTACAACTATTCTCATAGAACATGTACAGCGTTTTCCATTTTAATTAAAAAACTGTGTGGCCTCTGGGGAAAGAATTGAACGCTCTGCGTAAAATCCTTTCCCTTACCTGGAATTTGCCTTATACTGTGCACATGGTTAATCATTCTCTTTCATAATGTGTTCATTATTAAACACGAATGCATAGAAAAGCTGTCAGGTGAGTTTTTGAAGCTCCTTAAAAATTAGGTCAAGTACCCTCTTAAAATTTCAGAGCTCATTTTCTCGCTTTCTCTGTTTTTTTTAAAGTTAAAAATGTTCCACAAAATGCATTTTTTGTTCAGCTTCCTTCAAAAGTGAAGAAGGGAAAAGGTTTTGAAAGCAATGTTACTTTATGTATATACTTATTAGTGTACAGCTAGTGTTAAACATCGTGACAGTCCCCCACTCCTGAAGCATAGATGCGCAATAGCACTGATGAGCCCACTTCCATAATAAGAGAGGTGGGAGTAATATCAGAACAGCCTCCGAGTTCTGATATTACTTCTAGTCCCTTGCTCCCCCACCACATCACTTCTCATTTCTCCTCTATTGCACATATTGACTGTCATGATGTTTTACACAAGCTGTATTAATTACTGTTCTAAATTTACCAGAGCAAGTGGTTTTACAAATTTAATAATTTTATTTTGTGGAGGAAGTAAAGAGTAACAATCAAGTTTCCACTATTTTTGTTATTGTGAGTCTTCATTAAAATATATACATTTAATGTAGAGTCAACCGAAAAATTCAATGCCACAGCTGGGATTTGAACACGGTTCTCCCGCTCTTCGTGCAGTTGCCAAAACCAGGCTAACATCTCTAAAAGGTGTAATTAATTTTATATATATGTAGGTACATTTAAATCAACAAAATAGTTATCTCTTAGTTCTGAGTATTTATTGTATCTTAAAATAATTAAGCAATAATATTAAAAGTAATACTTCAAATATAGCGAAAATTTGTGTATTCTTTTCATGTAGGTGTAATGCTTAATGTGTATTAAAAGGTCACCCTTCTGTGCCTCTTTCCTTATGGTCAAAAAGTTTTTTCTCCTAGTATCAACCTATATACTAACATAACATCCATTCAAAGATATTTAAAGGGCACAAACACTTTTATGCTGACAAATTTAGGATTGGAAATAAAGTTACCAAGATTTCAAATAGGTTGAGGTTGACAAAAAATCTAAAAAATGGACCAAAGTTGACTTCACTAGGTTACCAATCAAGCCTACTATGGTTTATATTAGAATTGTAGTTTCCAAAGCTCGGAAAACTGTAATTTGTTAAAGTTTAATAAAGAGGGAAACTCAGTTATCAAATTAATTTCCTTCATCACCTGAGGTTGCAGTTTGATGTACTGTTAATGAAAGAAGCCTTATTGGGTACTCTTGTTACGCCTACGAGGAAAATTACTAATTACAGCATTTTGTTTGGATTTAATCAACCAAGCTGCACATAAGAATCGTAAAGTTCGGAAACTAATAACTATATTAAAGTTGGGTGTTCTTCAGGCTATAGTCAATTTTTAGTCTTCAAGCAGAAACTGCATTATTCAAGGACATATTCTTGACTTAAATTACTGCTTTTAAAAGTTCTTGTGGCATGGCTTTCACTACGCTTCTTGCAAACCTTCACACACATGATTATTAGGAATTAGACATGGAATGTCTATGAAAAGTGAATTAGGCAACTAGGTAAAGCGTTCTATTAACCGTTATGATATTCAGATTATTCCAGTATGTTGCAAAATAACAGGAAAGTGGAATTCCAGCATGTAATAGATGCACCTCTTGGAATTGCTGAAAGATTTCATTAATTTATGAGCAGTTTCTTTTAAAAAGTTGCATTGGCATCCTTGGTAAAAGCTGTAAGATAGCTGCAGTGATCTAAAGGATTCAATTTGCAATTTATTGAGTAGCATGTCTGGTCTGAGCTGACTCATTTGCTTAATCAACATGTGCTTAAAATCTCTCTCTCTCTCTCTCAACAAAGACGTGCATGCATTTTAATATGTGATATCTCAGAAGCCATAAAAGATATTTATATACAATTTTATAGTACATTCTTTCAGGCCACTTCTTTTGTTAAAGTAAAATGCTTTCCTTCCAGAAAATATTATTTCATTTTTTAAAATAAATTCATAATAATGGAAATAATTTTACTTTTGAAATTTGTGTGTACCCGTATAAATATTTTAAGCTAGTACAAAATGTTTAATATAGTATACCCAACAGCTCTTAAAAGGTTCACAGAAATTGGACCAAACATAAAATGATAACAGCTATTGATTCCCACTGAATGGATTATACTGCCCTCATGCTCAGATGCTCCAATAACGAGAACATTCTTGGAAGGTATTTGCAGAACAAGAACTAGACCGTTGTGCAAGTTAAGAGTAAGGCTTGGTTTCACCAGGGCTTACATGGCTCTTGAAAATGCACGTTTTTGTACTTGCAACCCGGAATACCAGGTATCTGCTGCAAAGAGAGACTGTGTATTGAGCATAATATATAAACAAGAAATAGATGCTGAAAACAAATTCAATTATTGTACAAAGTGTTGCTGTGTAAATTGCAACCTTCATGGCATTAGTAGTAGTTCTCTCACTTTCTAATTTCAACCTTAGGCAGACAATGTTGACTAATTTTGGGAATACATATTATATGATATGGTTTTAATTATTTTTCAGCTTAAACTTAAGTTCAAAATTTAGGAATAGGCAAATTCCATTTGATTGTGTTTCAATCAGTGAATGACCCCACCAATACTTGACTGTCGAGTATAAAATTTCATAGTGCCTAAAAAAGTCTAAAAGGTGTCGTTTGTTTCACTGGTGTCATCTCAATTTCGATGTACAGAAGAAACAGTATACAGTAACAGGACGAAGCAGATTATGGTCTTAATTCTTTATACGATAACAACTTAGAATGATAGCATTACACTTCTGGCGACAAAGTTAAATGTGTCATTGTTTACAGCTTTGTGAATATAGGTTATCAAGTGATGGCCTGTAGCTATTTTCCTTCCGAATGAATTGCATATTGCCAAAGCTACTCGTAACGCTATGGAATGAAGGAGCCTAACTTTATTTCACACACTTTTACAACCAACTTTTCAAGTGGTGTACATTGAATGAGGACATTTATCTGTAATACGTATATAATTTGAGACCAGTACTACTGAAAACATGATACAACATGCCATTACAGGACTACCTCAAGAAAAGAATGGAAAAGTGTTTGCATTCATTATAAAGCAGTTAATAGATATTTAAACAATTTAAGAAATGACAAACGAAAAGGCATATCTACAAAATAATTGTTAGTTTTAAATTGTCACACATGAAAAGTTATGCGATTTCTTTTAGATTCCAATTGTGTTATAGCACAAAAGCATCAAATTATTATTACTTATGTGAGTTTGCAAAAAATATCAAGCCAAAAATTACTTGTGCGGGGCACTTGTACTCAATCATTCTTATACTCATACCTGAGTACAAACTGATTTTTCAGCAATTGCCTTGTTATTCTGCCCTAGGACAAGGTTGAAGTTTCCAAAAGGACCAATTTTTTTCGAGTCGATAGTTGAAGCCCTTGCATAGGTGAATACAATTTTGTCCCGTTTTTAGAGAATTAACAGACACGGGGCATGATTTTGCCTTTTTTTCAACAAGACTCTGCAACAGCTCATACGGCCAATATTTCGAAATTGTGTTTGAGGACAGAATTATTAGTAGAGATTTGTGGCCCCCTCGGTCCCCCCCCCGACCTAACCCCCCTGCGATTTCTATCACTGGAGTAACTTAAAACATAAAGTGTACAAGATAAACCCATACACCCTGGAAGAATTAAAACAAAATATCCGCCAGGAAATTGCCAGCATTTTTCAACGTGAACTACGGCAAGTGATGGATAGTTTCCTAAAGAGGTGCCAAAAATGTATGGGCAACGACGGTGGCCAGTTTGAGCATCTCGTTTCATAAAGTTGGTAAGTAAAGCCTTTAAAAGTAGTTTTAAAAATGTATGGTTTCATCCGCGCCTTTTTATGATAGCGGCAGACGGCAACGAGCACCGAGGACACGCGGACAGGAAAAATACCGCGCAGCCGTTTCGTAGGTTTTTGGCTATCTCTGTATGTATACATTTGAATGTGCTCTCGAAACTAGACTGCTTAGCCTTCGATGCCACATTTCAAAGACGTTATTAGTCCTATGCCGTTTGCCTGAGCAGTTCCATACAACACTCAGAAGTTTGTCGTTCTTCAGCCATTGCTCGACAAAGTAATAGAAACTTTGAAGCTTTTCATTTTCAGGTGTTTTCTCGGATGCATAACCAAGCATCATCGATCATATTTAAAAGTTCGTGTGCTAATGCAACACACATTTTCCTTGTATTCTGTAACTAGTCAAAGTTCCTGCACTTTCCTCCACAAGCTTTGGTTGAAATGGTAATTGCAGCCACAAATCTTCACTGATAGCAACAAATTATTTATTGACTCATTGATAGCCATTTCAGTCTTTGGATCCTACCACGGCAAGCAATTCGCACAGCTGTGAACAATCGGTCGTAAGTTTCGCGCTTCTTACTTTGGCAGAAGTGCATACAGCACAGGTATACCTTTGGTTTCTTTTAAAGAACTTCCCAGATCAGTGTGGATCGTGACTAACTGCTTAAATTTCTTACTAGATCTCTTGAATGTTCCATAAATAAAAAAGGAAGCAGTTTCCAAAATGTTCCTTCCATTTGCACTGGCAAACATAGTATCCTATCTTGAGGTTCGCGATTGTCATCGTGAAAAACGAAATTTTCTGCGTCTTTCATTGTTTGTAATTGTTGAGAGAGAGAGATTCTGCAAGAGCTGGTTCTTGTAATACACCGTGTTTCTTCCGAATGCGACGCAGCGCCTCCTTACTGTTTGCGTTGGCATACCAGTTACAAAATGGTAGCCGTAATTAAGTTTACAAATTCTTCCCTATATATTTTTGAAATGGATTGATCGGATTCCCTCACGCGCTTTCTGGCGCTAGTCATTTGTTTCCGAACTTCATCTGCTGCAACATCCGGAACACCTATTCAGCTGTTCTCCCAAAATGGCTTTTTTTTTGAGACACGCCCCCTGCAGTTTTTCTTTTTGTAGTTCGCACAGCGCCAATTTTCCTTATTTGTATGATTGAATTAATAGCCATTGAGATCAATAGTGGCTTACCCTTGCTAGTTTTCGTGAACTCCATGAATTCTACACAGAAGACAGAAATTGAACGCAAAAATGAACTAAATCTATCATGATAGAGGAAGCACGATTAATTAACAATTCTGGTAACAACAGAGGATGATTTACCCGCTCTACCCTCTCCTAACTAACGCTCCACCTTCAAGCAATAATGGTTTCCCAGAACTGAAACCTGAGTGCAACTGTCACGGGGGGCAAGTGTCACAGATTCAAATTATTGACTTGGAATATTAATACGACATCTTCCATTTCATTGGTTCTCCAACAAATCGAGCATAATGTTTCTTCGTATCTGACATTCCATGCTTTAAAGGACCAGATGTTGTTTGCAATGAAGTTATCATGAGAAAAAAACTTTTGAGTAGCTCTTAAACTGACATTTCCTTTCGGTCGCCAAAATAATTCACAGACATTCGTATTCGTTAAATGAAATCACTGACGAATTATCGGTATTGTATTAGAGATAATAACGTTTAAATGCAGCAGTGGGGTGTAACCATGAGGGCGGGACCGTTTTGGGATGACAAGAATGTATTAACAGAAGTGCCATTCGTTTATCTAAACACATTATAGTCAAAATAAAACATTTAAAAGGTGTATACAATTATACTCTTCTACTTTGCTCCGATTATATGTTGATACAAGTCTGTATAATACGCTAATTGTTCGATGAAGTCGAACGTACATATACATTTTTATAATGGTTGGGCATAGAAAGGTTCCCTGTGGTCAGCGATTTAGAAGGCATTGGATGTGGGCAATCAGGCAACAGGATTTATTGCTAAGAACACCTGCGCCTAATTACTGAGACATGCAATATACCCTGAATGATACATTTGTAGCTGCAAGTTTACTCGACGCATGATTGCAAATTGTGTAATAACCATGACACGTCACACCAAACCTATCATTCGCATTCTTCTTGTCCTTGCGTGTTTTCCGGACTGAGTTTCATTTAATTCATCCCACAGAGACCACACCAACGATTCTAATTATTATTATTATTATTATTCATTATTTATTTTACGTCGTTTAACTACTTAGTCATATCGCGACGGATTTGTTTGTGGATAACTCTTAGATCAATGTGTGGCGGACAGGTGCAAACGCTTTTAATTTGTGGTATCCCCGGAAAGTATTCTTTCAAGTTCTATCAGCCAAATTAACCCAGAGAAAGATAACTACACCGATTTTCAACTTGTTCATGTGTGGCGTTTACAAAGCTATGTGAATATATATTTTTTTAATATGTACCTAGCAATGATGCCGACATATGGTTTAAAGTGACGAAAAAATATATTTGTGAAGTAAAAACGATTAAATTAACTAAAAATCTTGATAATTCCTGATTTTGACTGTCTTTCCAGTCAGATCAATGTTCTTTTCATCACAATTTCAGTTGTTTTACCAAAACATTTGCACCACTATATAATTTTGTAAACACCTCTCACAAAATAGTTGGAACATGGGAGAATTTCAAAAAATTAACTAATATGGAGACCAATACTTCCTGGAGTTGGAGTTATTTATTTATGGGCGCTCTTTAACTGCTGTAGTCATTTAACGCCCTATTCTATATTGGGCGTGAAAGACCGGAAATTTTTGCTGAGGTTTTTTTACGTGCCGTAAATCTACGACACGGGACCACCGGCTTTGCATCCCTTCCCTTCCGGCGGGTTTGAATTTGCGACCTCGAGAACTAGAGCTAACCACTACACCACGAAGGACGACAGTATTTTCTGGAGTCATAGTGGTTGAAGTATTGATAGTATGAACTGTGATCAGGAATTGATCGCCTTAGTGGGCTGGAGCCGGCTCATACCTGATTTGAAAACGAGTGAATAATTGTGTATATGAAACTTTAATAAAGCAATCGTTAAAATAATGCATAATAACATTGCAATGCATTTTTCAAGAGGGGCTTCCTAATAAGGATTCAATCCTACATAAAGCATCTTGTCTGGTGACAAGATAGGAAGAGCGGAGGTATTTGATAAACAGTAGCTCGTACTTTACTAGACTAAGTTTCGTGTGACATTTCACCAATCTTTCAAAAAGTCAGCAGTAGATGTAAGTTTTCCTACATTAAGCTGGGAAAGTAAAATTGGTGACCATCACAGTTACCTTGACGTTATTGCAGCGAAAAGAGATCAGCTAGAAATCGTATATTCCGAGGCTCTCAAAGTCTTCCCGTAACAATCGTAGATTTAGATTGTATTGAGCTAATGGTTTAACTGTATTTTATGACACCATTTTAGGGCAGGTCGAACCTCCACTGTAATTAACTGCGGAGGCATATTATGTACACCAACGTAATTAATATGAGCCATTCCTATAAACGCAGAGGTAACTTATCGATACCACAGGTCGCTTCAAGTTATTGTCTGTGCAAACACGAGTAAGCTCCTTTCTCTTGTAATTGCATCGCCAAATGATCCTACCCCATCTTGGAAGTTCTGACTTCGTCAATGGATGTTACTTGTTTAGAGAACAAACTAAAAGTGCATTTTATGCAAGAGACGGCTATTTTAAGTTGTGATTAACTGCATTAGTAACAACTTTTCAGATTAGTTCACGTGTGTTATATGCAGATAAATCTGAAAACTTCCAGCTGAAAAGGTGGCATTTTATTGTTCATAAAATGAATAAACTAGCATGGCACAGTGATATGTAGGGCAGTGAAATCGCTTTGCTGCTGTTATCTTTACTACGTCATCATCACAGTTGATATCAGCGGCACCTGCAGACAAAGAAGCGCAGGGACAAGGTCGGCCATGAAAATTGGTCGATGCTTGCTATCGCCTTGAGTTGGGAGCGTGAGGTAAACAACAATGGACTCACCCAGGCGCCGATCGCGTGCTGCGAAGCAAGCAACTATTTTCTGATTTGTTGAGCATTGCGTGCGTGATCACCTTGTGTCGCAGAGATGCTGCTATGCGGTACCAACCTTTCGGCGCAAAACTTTCCCGCGCTGGTCTGTCAAAAAACTTTAATACGCACACTGAACCTTAACCGGCCGATATGACTAATATTATCATCCTTGTAAAACGAGGTTATAATAACTTTTGTTTACTCATTTCAAGTATCGTAAGCTCCGTGCATTATAAAAGCGTCACAGTGCGTCGTTAAAATTGAGATTGTCACAACTGCTGTCTTCCGGTCTCAAATTGCTGGGATATCTTTCTTCACAGTTAATATTTTGGTAATTAACATATTCGTCTTTCTTTGACAGATATTCTCAAAAGCAATGTATAATGTGAATTAAGAAGAAAGGATTGACAGAAAAGACCACACAGACGTAAAATCCTATAAATGGAACCAGCAGAGAAGTCGGAACACACCAGAATTGATCTGAATTCTAAACCATAATAGTTTTACTTTCTTTTAAAAAAACAAGCATTCAGTTTACTATTTTTGATAAACTAATTACAGCGTTGGTTATAATTCAGAATGAGGAAACCTAGAGAAATGTAATGGATGCTCGAAAGGAATTTACATCACCTTAAGCCATTGCCAGATTGTGGACATTTAGTCATTTCAATTTGTTTATCTTCACTCATTTGTTTGTGCTAAGTTACAAAGGTGTAAGTTCTTGCGCTCCGCCAAGCTATAACTAACGAACACTTACCTTCCCCCCCTCAACAGTATGCATTATTCTGTTTCGTTTCAGTGCCTATACATATCTAACTGGAACACGAACTCAATTAGCCGTGGGGCCAATAAAGGAAGACCAATTTGATCCTTCAATATTCGCCGTTGTCAGTTTTCGGCTTTAGCGAATACATAATTGCTAAGGATGGTTACCAAGAGAGGGAGGGAGTAACATCTTCACAGTATAAGTAAAAACCTCCAAATAAGTTTATCTCAAGGATTCCTGTCACTGGTGTAAGGTAAGGTAAGATTTTGTAATGGTAAAACGAATGGAATGTGTTATTTTCTTGTTGGCTTGAAACCATTTTTCTGTGTAATATGTGCTCAACATCCTCTTCATTTCTGCAAGTTGGGCAAAGTCGCTGATCCTTTCGGTCTCGAAACCCTATCCTCACCCACGCAATCTCTTACGTTACCGTAAGGTTATAGTTATCTGCACACCATTTTTTTTAGGAGGCGCTTTTGTACTCTTTAAACATTTAAGAGCCTCCTCTTTAATAAAAATTATAACCATAAGCATTAACACTTAATTTTACATTTATGTAGGTACCTATAAAACATACACATAAATATTGTTAAAATTATTTTGTAAGCATTTATTCAATGGCTGAAAGATTCATTTTCCCTTATACTAAAAGCACAAATGTGTGTATTTCTGCGTAATTCCATTTCATTTATGCACGTGACGGAATTCTCAAAAATCTATAACTAAAATTAGGTGCCTATGAATAACTCACAAAATACGATACTTTTAAAGTAAATAATTTAAAACGTATGTTGTAAAGGCTTATTAGTACATCTTTTGAAGCTTATACTGGGAATTATTTTACATTAAGGTGTTCACAACACACTTGCAACCGACATTTCTTTACCTAGCTCGTTGTAGTTGGCGTCTGGCTGATATCAGGTACATAGTTCCTTTGCTTTGCTCTACCTGGGTTCTTTGAGAGCAGTCCTAACGTCCACTACTCACAAAAACCTGTTCTACGCCGCAGCCTTCAGTGGCGCCAAATATTTGAGGGAAAACCATGTTGCCATGTAATGTATTTTGGAGATCTTTCCAGCCTATGTGGGATTTTCGACAGCAATAAGCCAGTTTGATCTTTATTCTGTTGAGAAACATTAGCACTCTTCTGTTTTTAGAATAGGCGTTGTGATCAAATTTTAGAATTGTTATGTGCAATAAAGGAGACTGTCAACAGACGCAATTATTATACAAAGCTTTCCAACCTACGTGGGATTTTCGATAGGAGTAGACCAGTTTGATCTTTATTCTGTTGAAATAACCACTAGTCTTTGTCATCCTTTGTTTTTAGAATCTGTAGTGGCCATCTAAATCAGCGTATAATATTTTAATCCCCTTTGTTTTTCACACAGCCTCATTCCAAAGCTCATAAACAGTCTTACTACTACTACAGGTTTTATCAGAAAGGCTTGGAAATTTATAATCACATTATTTAAATGCGTCAAAATTAAGGCTTTAAGGTTTCTTTGTATCAGCTTCATGCTTAAGAAGTAGACACTTTGTTTAAACATTAGAAACATTCAAGCATTAAACCAGAAAAGAGTTGAAATTTATTTTCGTTCTTGATTTTACAAATCCATGTGCTATGCAAACGCTCTTAAATGCTAGTATAGGGTAGTTAAATTATATTCGAACCCACTTGCGGCCTCTCTCTACTGCGCGAGACAGCCGGCAGTCGCCGGGGAAATTACTCGTTAGGTCAGGAGAACGAGGGGGCCGCAAATCAACACTAATTATTCTGTCGTCAAACATCTCTCTTATTGCATGCAATGAACAAGTTGTGATTTTTATTTATGGGGTTCTTTAAAAGACAAAGTGTATCATTCCAATCCTCGCACACTACAGGAACTTAGAGAGAACACTGTACAAGAAATCACAAGAATTCTTGCTGCTGATCTTCGAGAGTGAGCGAGAATACGAGATATGCTGTCTGTTTTGAGAAGAGGAGGTCAACATATCCAGCATCTATTATAAGGTAAGGATTTTAGTCCGCCTCTGCCGGCGTAATTTCCCCGGCGACTGCCGGCTGTCTCCCGCAGTAAACGGAGGCCGCGAGTGGCTTCGAATATAATTTAACTACCCTATAGTTTCCGGTAAAAATTTAAGTCATACTTGTAAAGAGGACTTACTCCAGAAATTTAGGCAAGATTTATTAAGCAATCATATTAACTGTGATGAAAGATTTAAGATTTTCTAGCAATCAAATACTTCAACTCCCCGTTTTGAGTTCTTAGGATGTTTTGATGTTGTTCCAAGTCGGACAACCTACACTCAGAAATGCAGTGAATTCAGGCCCTAAACGAAAGAAATGTGACAGATTATAATATATTCTTTCAATGTGTTATTGTGAAGGATCTTTTTCAATTTAAGTATTTTTAAAAATGCATTGGTTAAAATGTTTCAGATAATAGTTGACCTTAAAATTGCCACCATTAGCTCTAATAAATTAGAAAGAAGTAATTGTCCACTCCAAAAAGAAAAATTCGTGTCAAACGCGTTATTTTAAACATAGCCGGAAAGTTTTTTTTTTTTTTTTCCTAATGTGTTTCTACAGAAACTCGGATTATACGAAGCCTAAACTTTATAGTGCATATAATGTTGTCCGGTTCATTCGGGCGCACTTTGTCTAAACACTGGCCTTTTTTTCTTTCTTTTTACCTTACGATTATCACATTTTTAAAATGGCATGTGTTCATATGATTTTTAACATAAACACTTTTTTGGGGGGTCTTGAGTTTGTGAACAGCATTTCAAAAACGAAAAGTCGGTTAAATACCAACCTTGGTATTTAAGTTCAGTGTCTTCCAAGTATGCGACACGAAGATTTTCAAGAAAATCCCCCCCCCCAAGCTCCTCATGGGAAAATGTTCATTGGTTTTCCTTTTCTCGAAACTGGCCCTTAACGGTTTTGATTAAAACACCATAAATGTTAAATATATTTGTATGACAAAATGTATGTCTTGAATTTTGTGTGAATTGCCTGTAAAGTCCAGCGCATCCTACACCGCATATACCTGAATCAGCTAAACTAATGGAAACTAATGGCTTAGAACAGAGGTGGCGAAAACGTGACTCGCAGGCGCACGTTCCCTGTCTACAACCGTCCGTTTGATTTTCACATGCTGCTGAGTGACGCAGTGCGTGTTGCATATTTGGTGACTCGCGGAAGCAAGTCGTTTTCGCCACCCTTGGCTTAGAAGAAACTTTGAAATCCCCTGAAGGACAAACAAAGGAAAACCTCGCTAAGTGAACTGTTAAGGATATTGGATGCCAAACGTTCTACATACATTTCAAGAAAGAAAAAGAAACCTTTTTAAAAGTTTCACTTAAAACTTACTCTTTTGCCTTTCTCGCAATTTCTATTGCCAAAGATGATATTTAAATGGACATGCACAGGTGTGTTGTGCTAATAGCTTATTTGTAACTTTAGACCCCGTAACCTCATTGTCCTTCGTTTCTGTCATTTTAAAATATTCCCGATTGTGCATTTTTTAAAAAAATATTTTTCAGTTATTCAGTATACGTTCCTTCTATGTTAATGAAGAGACCTAAAAGAACTATACTCGAAGGATAGGTTGAAGCTTTCCAAATTTTCAACACGTGTAGCATTTCACATAAAGACTCGAAAAATTAATTGTATGTATAAATATACAAATATGTGACAAAAATTTCAGTTAAATTGTTTTAAATCTGTTGAAATTAGCAACTTCAGTATAGTTGCATACCTTACTTAATGCATACTACAATACTGCATTTACACTCCCTACATGCAGTGCGTGTTGTTTCTTGTGTACGGATTAAGTGCCACTAATGGGCATTCTTCGAAAGTGAATGCACCTAAAAATGTAAACACCTTCGCAGAATCAAATCCTGGCCCCATTACTAAAAGGATACATATAAACTTTGAAGTAGATGTATTGCTGATGTTGGAGAGCCAAACTTGATGAAGTAACTGTCCCACGTATGGTACAAAGTTGAAGTTGTGTATTACTGCTGTTCGCACCACGTATAGCGGGAGATATGTTTCTTGGAGTGTTCGCCCCACGTACGATACAAACTTTTCGGTGGCCTTCGCCCCAACGTTTAGAAAATCAACTTTGTATTTTAATGTTTATTTAAATATTATATATGCCTCGGCTGCGTCAGTAGTAATTTGCAGAAACACGTGTCTCTTAGCAGGGGTAGTACGGCTAAAGAATGAAGGCTTACCAAATTATAATAGTATTTAACTTCGTTTTATTAATCTTTCACACGATTAAATAACACTTCACTGATATATCCTACTGTAGAGCTGTGAGATTGTTATTTTTCACTTTTTAAACACGTAAACTTTATATTATTCACGCCGTAATGAATTTTTTATGTCTCACACTGAATATGTACCCAGCGAGTTCTACCGCTTAAATGTTGTACTTTACTATGTTTCAAGTCTCTGATTGGCTAATTCTACTCCAATAGAATACTTTTATTTAACTTAAAGCTTTTTCTAGTTTTTGATTGGCTATTTATAAACTGTTTTAAATATTACATCATTGTTCCAAGAATTATTAGTAGCATTATTAAACTTTCTAATTCATTATTGCCTCAAGGTTACCTCATTGTTACCAACTTTCGGCTTCTATTCTCACAGCTCCTACATTGTTAAATTACGTAATGCATTCGCATAACATTATTATACATGTACATAATAAAACAAACATAATACAATGACTGTTACATACATTTTACATATTATTACGTGCACATATTGCTTTAAGGCGGGCTGTTATTATATTTTATATTATATAATTAGACCGCTATCATTTAGTATATAAAATACTGCCTCAAATTAGTGCCTTAAATGTAAAATTGTGCGCGTGAATGTTAAATTAGAAACTGACTAGCTAATTGAGGGGAATGGCGTGTTTGTGACGTATTTCCGCCCAACCTGATTCCTTGACAAATCAACCATAGGTTTACATACCGCCATGTTGCTCTACTCTGGTAATAATACAATCTCTCATTAGTTCTATCCGAATGATCCAAAGGAAAATTATACAACAGTTATGTCAGCTGAGTGTGAAGACAAGTGAAACTTCTTTGTTTTGATATTTCAGTTGAAATGAAGCATGTTTTGGAATGTTTGCTTCGGTAACTTTCACATCGCCATATTCAGCGTCTTGCGTAAACGAAAGTGAAATGACTAAGACGTCATAGTGCGTGCCAATTCTCACAAGGTAGACCAGGTGACCTTGACCCAAAGACTGAGATCAGCCTTGTGAAAGGCGCTATCAGGGACACCGATGGCGGTCTTTGTAAATGTTGCGAAAACGTATTCCCCTCCCATGGACCAAGCGTTACGGCCGTCCTCGGGCGAGGTGGCAGGTTTTGGAACTATGTTAATTAACTCGCACGATGTGGGCACTCAGGAATGCTGGAAACATGCTTCCATGTGAAAATTCGCATTTCGTTGTTGGAGATTTATAGCGCACAAAGGTCTACGTAGAATCGTGAGGTCTTTAGGTGGGTGTGTGTGTGTTTGATACGCGGCCTTCCTAGGTGTATAAATTGCCACTGGTGGAGGCAAAGTGAGAGGTAGGGAGGAAGGTAGTGCTTAAAATTATCTCTGTCGTTGGGCATGTTATTTAAAATAATGTTTTACGTGGAAAAGGAAAAGCAAATTACTTTAATACATGATTGCGTTTTGGACTGTAGCTCAGTACAAGGAATAATTCTCATCATGAATATTGCCCAAAAGTATTTGTCATACCGGTATATAGTGAAGTGAATTATGAGACTGGGGTGGGAAAAAT
Organism: Deroplatys truncata; assembly: GCA_030765065.1. Classification (NCBI taxonomy): domain Eukaryota; kingdom Metazoa; phylum Arthropoda; class Insecta; order Mantodea; family Mantidae; genus Deroplatys; species Deroplatys truncata. The sequence goes on along the minus strand of CM060980.1, from coordinate 124,006,755 downwards.
CACATTTGTTTACATTGCATTATCGCAAATCCCTCGTAGGTTTCTCTCCATAATCGACTGTGCAGTATTTTCACTCTCGTTAAGAACTCGCCGAAATATTTGCATATCGCTTCTCCAAACTTGGAAATGGTCCAAGGTACACTTGAGAGTGGATTACGTTAACTTTTTTATGATAATGAACAAAGCACGAACCAACAACGCTGGATCAGACCAGCTTTTTACTCAGAATATTCTTCTTGTTGCCTTTTTTTTTTTTTTTTTTTGAAGGGGGAGGATACTTTAGAGATACTCAGGCATTGATTAATAGAAACATTAATAGAATGTGAAAATCATGCAACATTTTAAGAGATTGACTGATTTATGAAAATACCTTTTTGTTACCAGGACTTGAATGAAGGCACACTTCAACCCTTTCGTTTGAATTAAATGTAAATTAAGATAACCACTTTCTACTGCTTGCCTATGGTAGGTAGAGGTCGTATTGTATTCCAATTAAAACCTTGGTATCTAGATTTCATCGCAAACGCAGCGATGCAAACATAAGTATATATTTCTATATCTCGTGGTTGCGATAATCCGAGAGAGAGAGAGAGAGAGGGGGGGGGGATTAACTCAAAAAGCAAAAGCCGTAAATAAAATTTCATACTGAATCAGACTTAGTTTAGAAATGACATGTCGAGGATTTTCAAGTAAACTTCCCCCTCGCCAAGTGTTCTTTAGATTGGAAGATTTTCTGTATCTTCAAAAAATGTACGCTGATTAACGATTTTTATTAAAATGTTGTTTCAAATATTAACTTCAAAAATTAAATGTGTAGCTTGAATTGTTCTGAAACAGTTCACATTTAGTAACAAACTTTAGTTAATGTGTAAACATTACCCCTTCATTTTTCAGATGCGTAAAATCTTTTTATATTTAAAAATTATGACCATGCTTGGTAAATATAGTTGCAATTTTTTTCCTGAACTCTACGAAAATAGGTTTCCTGTAATTGAAACTCCGAATGGCCATTTTGCATGTATTTCATTAAATTCACAGTAATTTTCGACATTCAGAACACACAAGGTTAGCTCATTTAAAGTACATGTTAAAAAGTATCATATTTGCAAGCATCTTATAAACTTTGTTTTGGGTAGTAAGCAGTGGAATCTCGAACCAAAAGCTGAAGTAGTTTAGAATTATTGTGCAGCATGCATTACCGAGAAGAATGACTTAATGGAGTTATGACAGATCAATGACTTGGTTCTTTGAAGACTGTATACATCCTGTAACAGTCTGCTGTAAATTTTTTTACTCTAGAGCTTTTATGAAAGTATACAAAAAGTGAAAAATAGTTCATGCAGCTATGGGAGGTAATGAGGTTAATATAAACAATTCTAGCATGGAAACCGTCCTTCCGTGTGACAATTTGTGGCTTCAGTCAAATGAGGCAGGTGTAATCCGCCGATTTGCGTTTATAAATGCATGTTTTGATCTGCGTTATTAATCAGGTTCATAAAATGTGATCTGGGAATATCAACAATTCTATCAGTTTGAATTTGCCAATTCTTTTCCCTCCCTGGTGTTTCATTAACATCTCTTTCTGAGTGCTGGCATTTTGCTATTAAGCTTTGGGGGGACTGATTCCGCCTTAAGGAACTTCACAATACTTGTATCAAGAGCGAAAAGGACAAATGCCTCCCCCAAGAATTTTCTGCCAAAGGATTTTCATCAAGCATGCAATCTGTTTCCTACATCATTCAGGATATATAGCCTGAACCAGAAATCCACCAACAAACTTTCTGAGGTTGTTTTGGGGGTATATTCTGAGTATTATTTTGGTATAAGGGACCCATGGTCTTCGGCGCCTCATTACAGAGTAATAACGTAATTATTTATTCGGTTTGTTACCCCCAATTGTTCTGTGAAAATACCTTACAACAGTGAAGAAACGCCATCTTTTAGATTTCTTAGCCTGAACACTTCCTGTGGCCTGAAATTTACTGTAAACTTCATGTATTGTTGTACGGCCTGGAACTTTGCACTTCGAAATCTTTCAGCAAATCGTACATTCACTTTGCGAGCTGACACTAGACAGAGTTAACACATACGAATCATAAATAAATACACCCTGTGTGTAATATAAACCTTGTTTATAGCAGCAGTGCGTTATCATGTTTTTATCATATTTCCACACACCCAGTGGAAAAACACCGCGCAGCCGGTAATATTGTTTATAAAATATCCCTCCGGGGTAACTTAAAACATTAAGTGTATAAGGCAAACCCACACACCGTGGAAGAATTAAAGCAAAATATCCGCCAGGAAATTTCTCAACGTGAACTACGGCGGGTGATGGATAGTTTCCTAAACAGGTGTCAAAATGTATGGACAACGACGATGTCCAGTTTCAGCATCTTCTTTCGTAAAGTTGGTAAGTAAAGCCTTTAAAAGTAGTTTTAAAAATGTTGTATGGTTTCATCCGCGCCTTTCTATGATAGCGGCAAACGGCAACGAGCGCCGAGGACGCGGACAGGAAAAACACCGCGCAGGCGGTTCGGAGTCTTTTGGCTCACTCTGTAGTTCCGCGGCTGCGATTATCCTAGCAACTAGGTTCATGCTAGGACCGACCGGAGTCTCGTAAACTAGCCTCTTCACATGGCCCCAGAAGAGGAATTCCATTGGTGTCATGTCTGGTGACCAAGCTGGCCAATGAAACAGTACCACCGCGGCCAATCCATTGTCAAAACTGTACATCAATGTAACATCTGGTGCAAAGTGTACCGACGCCCCGTCATGTTGCAACCACAGAAGCTGACGAATCCTCAGCGGCACATCTAGGAACTGTGGGAGGACACATTGAAGAAACGTTTTATACACGACTCCGTTCTGTATCAGGTAGAGCTTAAGATCCAGTCATGAAATCGTTGACAGTACCAGGCCATACATTCACAGCAAACTGCTGTTGATAGGTTCGGTGTGTGTATATTTTCGTAATACCATACATGACCATTCCTACTGTTGAACAAGCCTTCTCTTGTAAACTTTGCCGGGTCTGTAAACAACACCAAAGCAGGAATATTGTGGATTTTTGCACATTTCTGCAGGAACCAAATGGGAAGTCCGCTGGCTGCAATGACTGCATCTTCTGTGAATGATACGGGTGCAATTATTGTTCATGTACGACTCTCAAAACACATGATTTTGTGTCCAGAGCTCATGCGACGAGCCGACTACTAGCGGCAGGATTGTCACCATTCGGGTGTAGCACATTCTCTTCCACATCGGGTGTTCTGGCATCATCGCACAACCCGTATCTTCCATTCTTACAAGGAAGGATCCAGTTTCTCATGGGCCCTATGTACAGATGCAAAAGTACTGTGATTGCCGTCGGTGCGGGAACAGCTTAGCTTAGCGTTGTTGTGCCGCTCTTCCATTGCATTCAGTGACACCAAACACGAGGTGCATATGGTCCAACTCTTAATCAGTAAACCAATATATATGTACGTATCACTGTTAACGCACAACTAACACTGTAGTGATGGGTCGAAGGAGTCGGAGTCGTTTCAAAGGAACGGTTCCTCCTTTGGAAGTGTGAAGTAACCATTCCTCTATTCGGAACTGGCACTTCCTTTGGAGTTACTTCCACAACAATTTTACTTTCATTCCGCCGGAGTACTTCCAAGACGTTTACTTCCAACTCCGTCGGAGTTACTTCCACAATAATTTTACTTCCACTCCGCCGGAATACTTCCAAGGCATTTACTTCCAACTCCGTCGGAGATACTTCCACTTCCATCAATTCATTGTCATTCCAACAGCAATCCTTTGTATAATTCTAGCATGTTATGCATATTATTTATACTATTTAGAAGTCATCACTGAAAATAATGATTTGACAAATGTACTGTACCTATAAAGATTTACCAGGACCTATTAAAATTACTAACATAAACTAAAACCTCAAATTAATATATTAAAAAGTTATCAAAATCCCTAGGGAATGGATCAGTAAAATTTAATTTACACATTGACTGGCTCGTATTTAAAATAAAGGTACTTAATGGAACACATGGTTTTATTATTAAAGGGATCAGTACTAAATATAGATGGATGCGTCTTTAAATAAATACAGAAAGTGTAGTAAATCGATTTCAATTTCCTATGGAAACGTAATAAAAACAAGTTAAACATGAGGCGGAATCATGATCGTGAGTGGTAGTACTTCCATCGAAAGCATGTGGTAGCTTGAATTAAAAATAAGGTTAAAATATCTATGAAATATGAAATTACAAAAGCAGTATAGTACAAGATATAGAGAATAAATGGAGATAGAAGGTTGTTTTTTCAGCCACAGGTATGTTATATCAGTTTTTTTTTTTAATTTATTCCAAATTACGTTCCTATTTTTAAGTTGCAGAAATCAAAACTACAAAAATTTACGTGAGTTATAAATATGTTATTTAATTTATGCTTTCGTTTATGTAATAGGTCCCCTGATAACAGAAGAAAGAATGAATTGGTCGTGTAGCTGTAGTGCAGGTTGTGGAATGTGGACTTACTTTACAATTATGACTGATGCCTTATAAGATCTGCACTTATAAAAGTTACTGAAGAAAAATATCATTCGGCTTTTTTGCATTACTTTGGTCTTCATTGAAAACTTTAATAAAAGCTACCTCCCGTGAATCAGGAACGTAAGCTTTTATATATAAACTAACCCTAACCTAACCTCCCGTAGATTAAAAACGTAAAAAAAACTAATAAACCTAAAATAAAAAGTAATTACTAAAATTAATATAATTAATAAAAGTAATTTAGTAGGAACTCACGCTGCACCATTGGTGGTATCTCACTGGCTTTAAAGACCAACGTAATGGAAATTACCGATAATATATAAGTACTCTTTTAAAAATACATCAGTTGATGGTAATCATGTGAAGTTCCGCGCATAACACTAATACAAGATGTTCTTTGGATTTATCGACTAGATATGTGTTCTAAATTAGTAAATTAACATGTTACCTCCCATTTTTAGTGTCACCAATGTTCACTGTGCTTTTAAGTGCTTTAACCTCAAAATGAGTAAGAGACGAGTTCGGGCTTTTAAGATATAATGACCCACAGTGAAACTACTAGGGATTGAAATTTGCATGTTTAATCGTGGATTAGGCTTAAATTGATGTGGGTTTGTGGGAGATTCAATGTTACTGTTATTACCAGCAATGTTGTGGTTCAGCATATTATACATAAATCTTGTATGGAGAGGTACATCCCTACACTCATACTCTGTAATGCTTCTCGTTTTAGGTTTACACGGGGAATAACAGAAAATAAGGGGCAAATATATATATAGTAATTTGCATTGGCTTAAAGTGTTACAAGCACATGAATTCAAATTTCGGGTAATTATTTACTTTAGTAGCAACACCTCTGCCTACAGCCTAACAAGGTGCTACATTGACAATGAGTTCATACGCCTCTAATCTAAACCTTTGTGGGATTAACTGTTGAAATGAGAAAACTCAATGGTTTACTATGACTTGCTTATCTGAGTAACACATAAATACACAAAACTGGCACGTCTTGAAAACCATTTGTGCAGCAGGGAAAACAGTTGAAATGCTCAGAATTTTGGAGATTAAGATTAACTCATTACAGTGATAAAAGCAGAAATTCCCAATATCCCATTAATCTAAATAAATCTATGATACTGAAGCATGGTTATTATCCATTCCATGGATTGAAGCATGCTGCCTTGCATTTGTTTTTAGGGAAAAAGGATGGGATTTCTGTTTGAAGGGGGGCTACTTGCTGAACATTTCAGAAATAAGTATTGGAAAGAAACCATCAAAGGCAAAGGTGTATCTTGAACATTTAAACACATTACAATTATTCAGCAAAGCTTAGAGCACATGCTTTACTTGGGCATGAGTAGATAAATATTCTTAATATCAACATATTTTAAGAATTAACAAGCTGTTAAACAACTTTGGTTTGCAAATTAATAATTGCATGTTTTAGCTTATGCTACACTAACACCAGATTCTCATGCTGTTTTAGAAATGCTAAAAGTAATAAACTGGCTGCTGTAACTTAAGCTATAGGTCATTAAATGCTTCATATTTGCAAAGACTATATATCCTTCTAACAAATAAATACCTACAGAAATAATGAATTTAGAAAAGAAAATGATTTTTTGAATAGTCACTGATGTTATAAATCAAGTACAAGAGAGTTTAGCTCTCTCTGAGCTATGGTACTAATTGTGTGCAGGATTCAAATTTTATATTGTTGGCTCTTTTCATTCATCAGATCTAGATGAATACTAAGAGATTTATGTTTTAAACACTTATATTAGAGTGACCTAGTATCATTACCTAAGTATCGAGGAGACATATCTATACAATGTTGTGTTTTGAGAATCTTCATAAACATTTAACTTTCTTTGACGTACTAAATATACTGCTTTATAGGTACTCCAATGCCTAATTTATTTTCTACATATCTAGAAGTAACAGTTGTTTGTTTCTAACATAGAAGATGTTTTCCTAGTGACAGAAGTGGTCATAAACCCACATATGCCCAACAATTCTTAATACATAAGGGAACACTGTTAGGCTTAGTGTGAGGCCTTCAATATTCTTTCCAGAGATAGTTTTGCATAATACAGCTCTTTCAAACTTATCAATACTTGTTTTTGACAGTGTACTGATACTGACTTCTCAATTCAGGGTATTACCTTCAGCTCCTGATTGCACAGAGAGTTTTTCTTTATTTAGAATTATTCCCTTCACCACACAGAATCTGAAAGTGGGAATGTGAAAAGGAATGGAGTGGTTTTCACAGTAAAAACCCAACATAAGCAGGTTAACCCAAAGCAATCATTTCATAGTTAAAGTGGATGATATAGCCATGATAGACACAACAATACAAATTATACAATAAAAACAGCTAAAGTTAGACATAATGGCTTTTCAGAATTTATTAACTAACAGGTTCCTATTCATTTTTAATTATACACAGTTGGTTGAGCATTGACTCTGCAGGTTTGATCCTGGCTCAGGGTAATGTAATTTAGGTGAAAGACTTATATAAATAGATTTATTATTTACCAGTGGCCTTAAACATTCCTGTGGTGAACTCACATTGTTTGGCCACATTTTGAAGCTCCAAATTTCTTTATAAAATATTTGTAAACTCGGCAAATAACTTCCTTGGCTCTTATTCACAAAATTTGTTACCCACTATAGTGTATGTAACTAACTCAATCACATTTGCAAGGTGATATCTTGGAAAACAGGTGGACATTTCTTTAATAGTCTTAAATATTTATAAAGTCAGTTATGATAGGTTTTCATACAAAGCTTACTCCTTTGGCCTCTGTCTGAGTTGTTGGAAGTAAGAGTGCCTGCAACCTTAAAAACAGATTATGTATATTTTTTCAGAGTACTTAATACATATATACATGCTTATAATACAGGAGCTTAGAATATAGCTAAAAATTGCTTAAAACTTCAATATTGCGTGCCAAGTAATGCTAAAAATATTTTGCTTGCAGAGAGAATCTCTGGGGGAAAATTGGAGTCAACCAGCTGGTAGCACAGTGCACAGTGAGGATGAGTGCTGCGTTATAACATCACTTTCATACATCTCTTGTAAATATTTTGTTTCAGCGCCTCTGTTTGTTCCTTATAGCCTTATATAATAAATGTTATTAATATTTCATCTAAGTTGCTAATACGAACATGCAATAAACTATCTTAATTAACTAATTTTAATTAATCCTTTCCATACCAAAAAATTAAAGGGAAAAAGATGTAACATAAGCTGACTATATCCATTCTTCCACAACTATTCTTATGAAAGCTTATTTCTCTTTTTATTTCATGTTAATCTAGATAAGCATTTTCAGAAACAGTTTCATTACACATTTTGTTGTAGGTACAAGATGGATAGAGTAGGATGAAGTGATAGCAAATCTTGAGAAACAAAAGAATAGTAACTTAGCACATAAAATTACAACATATTTGAAAACTCAAATATTTCTGAAATGTTCGACACAAAGATTATTTGACATAAATAGTGTGTTTTAACGAAATCTACATTTTCTATGTAGTAAGTTTATATTTATCTCTAATGGTTTATCAGGTATACAAACTTATACAAATTTGTTCCAAATGAAGAAGACTTTAGACTATTTGTGAAAAAGACATGCATTTTATGTCATGCAAATGGTATTTTAATGGTAGTTTAATAAAGATATTTAGTTATTCTTGAGAAAATAAAAATTACTATGTGAGGAATCATTGCAGGTGAGAGGGTTTGCTTGAAAATTCTTGTGTCACATCCTTGGAAGATGTTGAACTTAAATACCAGGTTTGGTATGTATCCGTAATTCATTTTTGAGTTATGCTGACACACCTTTTTTCTCCATTTTGTTTTTTATCATTGTTGCAAACTCAAAACTTGTATTTCCAATAAAATCTAGGTATCAAAATTTTGGTTGGAAAAGTACTTCCTATATCTATCATACATATGTCACAGAGAAGGTAATAAATATCATAATGCAGAAAACATCTGTTGTAGATTTGCATTAGCGTATGCAATACTAACTAAAAGTTTTAACAAATCTGTGTGTTATCATGAGGTAATATTGCACCGTGATGTGTGCTTTCAGATGTTACAATTTATAAGATAAACATTTATATTATATCCAGGCATTATAATCATGTGGTAGATAGCAGTTTTGTACATTTAACATTGTATTCGCCTGTTCATTTCCATTGTATGGAGTAGCTGGTCTGTCTCATAATCCAGGGAACTTGAGTTCAAATTTCAATAGGGGTGATTTGCCTGGGGTTATTCCTTATTCTTAAGAACAAATTTTTGGTAACCCTCAGAAGCTCCATGAATCCAGGGCTTATTCAAAGGTGCAGTTCATAAATGAATCATTTATAATCGGGTATGAACCTATAAAGCTAAACAGAACTGATGGACTATACAGACCTTAACAGCACTAACCGGTTACTTACCGTGCAGCTTAAGGTTGTATAAATCATAAAGACAGAAGTAGTTTTCCCACATAAGGAGATGTGATTATACTGTTTTAGGTTAAACAAACAATGTCATTTTTCTGATTCTGATCATGTACAGAGTAATTGTATGATAAAGATTCTGAAGTTTTGATCATGCACATATTACTGTGAATATATTTTATGTTTCACATAAACTGCCTCAGAAAATTCAAGGCCCCCTAAGAGGATGGATGAGCTCTGCAATACCTTTCTCTGAAATAATTATGAGTAATAATACTTGGATGGTTAACAGTTATTAAAAGTTCACAAATTTCCATGTAGAAACACAATTTGTTCAACAGTCTTTCCAGCAAGACGATTTCTTCTATCTGTTATGAGGTGACCTGCCTTGGAGAACACTCTTTCACACGGTGTGGAGGTTGCAACAATACACAGCCGCTTTTTAGCCAGTTGGAATAATGCGGGATATACAGATTGCCGTTCAGACCACCATTGAAAAGGGTTTCCATGCCTTTGTAGCAAGCGTTCTTGCAGATATGAGTCCACTTCTACTATTGCAGCAGCTTTGGGTTGAGGATTATTCTGCAGCCTGGAAACAAGCTCATCAAATCGAGCCCATAGACAAGATGCAGATTTGGAAACTGGATGTGCTGTCTCTTCAGAGGCTGAGGAAGCATTTGAGGAAAATAGTTCACAATACCTAATAAGGTTTTGTTTCGCTTTTTCAACGTACTTTTTGTCAGAGAACCCATGTAATTTAAATCGGGGATCCAATATAGTTGCTTCTGCAAAAACTCTGTTTTCCTCAACATCCCGAAATCGCCGGTTTAACTCTTCCTCTAGCTTCTTGGCCATACCTTGTACATGATGAAATTCAGCATTACTTGCATATTCCCTGCACCAAAGTTTCAATGAGTAACTCATTGGTATAACTTTGGAAGCAGTCACCTGATTTTCACTGCTCATTTCTTCAGTGCAAGACTTGAAAACTTTCAACACTTCACATGCTTGTCTTATGGTTTCAATGTCAATTGGGTTTAAATTTTCCAGGTCTGGGTAATTTACAGCTATTACTGACACAAGTGAATTCTTTACTTCCAGTAGTCTTTGCAACATGTCGAAGGTTGAATTCCATCTTGTTGGAGTGTCCTGTTTTAAGGTCAGAACTGGATCTTGCATTTGTTCCTGGGTCCTTTTCAACTTCATACTGGCATTTGAACTTCTTTTAAAGAATTCAACAATTCTTTTAACTTTTATCACAACATCTTGTATGTGCTGAAGTCCACTATGAACAATTAAATTCAGAGTGTGTGCAAAACAGGGGATGTGTTTCCAGTTCCTAAGTCTAATTGCAGCTGTAACATTAGCTGCACTGTCACTAACAGTACACACGATTTTTTGCTCAATGTCCCATTGTATTGCAACTCTTTGCAGTTCTTCACTGAGGTTTCCGGAGGTGTGCCTTTCTTCATATTTGAAGCACTGCAAGACAGAAGAGTGCAGTTCTTGATGTTCAATGTAGTGTGCTGTCACTGACAAGTAGCTCTCATTTCTACTGGAAGTCCAGGCATCCGTTGTCAATACCACTGCTTCTGCAGCTTGAATTTTCTTTTGTACCCTTTCCTTCACCATGGCATATTGTTGTGGGAGAAGTTTTTTCGAAAGCGTCTTGCGTGTTGGAGCTTTGTAACCCACATTTAACTTGCTTATGAAGTCTTGGAAATACTTGCTTTCCACGATAGTGAAGGGCAAATAATCCTTCACTATAGTTTTTAGAAGTGCAAAATCGATCTCCTGACTTCTTCTATCGGACATTGGCTTCGTAAAATACATGGGTAATCTCCCCTGAACCAAAGCATGTGCTCCATTAGTTGCGGTGCCTCCGTCATCCTCCGGTGGTACGGGTTGTTGCTGGCTTTCAGCAATGGATGATGGTTTTTGAGGATCATCCGGATCATTCACAGAAATAAATACTGGAGCAGGGGGCACTAAACGCCTGCCAGTGAAAGATACTGTTGGGTGCTTCCTGAAAATATGCCGATTAAGGTTGAAGGTATTTCCTCCTTTATGTGAAACGGGCGCAGAACAAAAGTTGCATTTAGCTTTCCCGTTTCCCATATCGGCAAAGAAACCCCACATTTCACTACTTTTTCTAGTTCTAGAAGTACTAGCCATTTTTCTTCTCGAAAACAAGTAAGACTTCCTAGGGAATTCACCTCAAATGATACCATTCTTCCAACGTGACATCTTGAAAGATGACTATTTCTTCAAAAAAATGAGATAGACAGAGAGAGAACTAGTTTATTAATTAAGAAATGGCGTATAAATCTAATTATAGGTATAGACGATGAGCGGAGGTAACCATTATTGTTTTATCTTGAACTAATTTATAAGAACATTTTCTTTTCATACATTTGGCAGTAATGTATTTTCTATCAGGGACCTGCTCATAAATCAAATCTCTTAAAATATTTTTTTTAAATAAATTTATCCTTTAACCGTGTCATATCGGACCAAGAATGAAATAGATGAGATCTATAGAGGTTAGAGTTACCCACATTCGTCTTCTCAAAGTTAACAGAATATGCCGGGAAAAAAATTGTATCCGGGTACCGTTTAATGGCGATTATACTTCTATGAGAATGCCCAATTTTTAATTATATTCCCATCTACTCGTACTTCCCAAATGTAGCAGTCATATTAATCAGGGGATATTGCATTTTTACTTCCTAAAGCTGATCGTTTGTTTTAGCATTAAGATTAGCGAAGTCCTTTCCGCGAGGAGCACAACTTATGCATATTCACCCATTCAGAATTATATTTTTCTCTTGTTAAATTGCCATTGAAACAAATTAACATTTAGTGGCACCAGGAAATGCTTTAAACACTCCATAATGAACTAATAAAGCTACAATCATATTTAATCATGAATTGCCGTACATTATCATCACAGCCTCATTTAAAATCAAATGATAAAGTGACAAATTTTACTTCCAGTTTCGCCAACATCTTTTCTGTTGAATATGTTGGTAGTGTACAGTGCGCATTTACCTTATCCGCTCCGTTGTTATTTGCTTCCTGCCATGAAGTAGATTTGATAGATGTAAATAGCAAAATTACCTTTAATTCTGCATATGCAGATGTATTTATTACGAATTATTGCTCTAGGTCTTTCATAACAGTTTGACTAATACCTTGAGAATTGCTTACTAAACTGCCTAAAATGCAGTAAATTATATCCCGTATACTTGTGGTCCAGAAGGGTAAATAACGAAGAGTCAATGTCATTTTTCTATTGAATTCTGAAAATGCTCCACTTACGCTTTACAATAACATAAAAATCAGCTCTAGAGATTATGAGTATATTGGAAGTTCGTTTCAAAAAGATTCTTTCATACTTGCTGAAACCACATTTATTGGAAAACAATTTACATCCACCGTTCATAACCTAAAAGTTTAACACGCAATAAAGCCATATTTACGAAGTATGTAGGCACAAGTTTGTCTTAAATCCATAGTGTTGCGTTCCGTTAGTTATATTTGCTTTACAGCAAATGGAATTACAATTTATTCTTGTACGTAAGGTCTACATTACTACAGATTATATTACCAATATTACGTTGTAGTTTATTATACAATGTAAATAAAAGCGCAACATATTAACATAGAACTGAAGACATTAAATGACCGACACTTTTTTATGTGACAGGAGACATTAATTGTTAGCATATAGTATGGCATCCCGTTAGATATCACTTGCAATACCTTCTGTTTACTCAATGGAGGAAGTCATTCCGGAGTAAAACAGTGGAAGTATTTTCACCAATACTCCGGAATGAAATAGTGGAAGTACTTCCAATGGAACTAGTTCCACCACAGGCCGGAACTACTTCCTCGGAGTGGAACTGGAACTACTTCCTTGAAACGACTCCGACTTCGGAGTGGAAGTGTTGGAAGTAGTTCCGGCAAAGTAACGCGCTCGACCCATCACTATAACACTGCTAGAAAAACAAAGCCCTAGACAGAACCAAGCAGTACTGAATGCTAACTTAAGGGCAAGTTACAGAGGGGATTACTGTTGTCAACAGCAGATGAATGGAAACAACCTAACAAGACACACAGTTTAACAAGCCATGTGCGCACTTGTGCAGTATTTTCAGTGCATTGCAGATACAAAGCTAATTAGAGAGAAACCAAACGAAATGCAATTACTCTGTAACGAGCCGCCGGAGACCGTGCCCTTATACCAAAATACTGAGAAGATATCCCTGAACAACCTCTGAAAGTTTGTCGGCAGTTCTGTTTCACCTTGTATATCTTAGAAGCTTTAAACCTATGGACGAAATTATGTAAAATGGATATATTGTTTGGAAATTAAGTAAATTGAAAACAATTTATAACATTTGCAGATGATCGTAACTATAGATTAGCAAAGTGTGGAGTACATAACTAGAAAATCACTAGGGAAATATAAATGGAAATTACACGCTTATTGTTAGGTAGGTATTTTGCTTGCAGAAAGGAAACAGAGTATTTTATTTTAGAAAATGAAATACGTTGTATAAGAAACTGTAATAAATAAACAAGTATTGCCCGAGAACAATGGTATAAATTACAGAATAAGGAAAGGACGATCTGGGATATCAATTAAACTATTATTATGGGTAAAAAAAATGTAACATAGGAGAAAGAAGTTCATGTACATTGATTCCAGCAAGTACTCGTATATACTTATGATTCTAGCAGCCAAATTAACGGGAGGAAAATATTTTTAACGTGCAGAAAGTACAAACGATATTACCGCTTGGGTGTCCTAATATTTTCCCAAATTTTACATTGTACTTGGTTGCACAGCTCTGCGTGGCTGTCCATGGATAATTCCTGAGTTCTATGCCAGTCACCAGCACCTTCACTACGAGCTCAGTTTCTCTGTTCACAAAGTCTTGAAGGCGATTGATTTCCTGTATTTCCATAGAAAGATATCCACTGATATGAGATCTGGGAATTCCGTAACTATTAGGCGCAGTGCAGCGTTTTCGTCGTTTGGTCTTCCTGCATAAAACTACACCTCTGGTTGGTTTGTATAACTATTCATAACGACGTTCTGCAGTATTACACGAAGCATTTACAGAGATGAAAAAGAGACGAATGCCCAAAGTTTTTACTAACCTATGGTAAATAGTCCTATTCAACTGGCGATGGTTATCAGAAATATCTATAATTAAAAGTCTCAAATGTACATTTTTAATCTGTCCGAGTCCATTTTCAAATTATGTAAAGAACATCGACATTTTTGCAGCGCGAAGTTAGTAAATTTTAAATTTGTTCTTAATTGGTTACATTGTGAACTGCAGGGATCTTGCAACTGTTAGTGTCGTGTATCAGAAGTTTATGTAGATTTGCACCAATTTTATAAAAACCTGGAAAATGCATATCAGTTTAAAAGCCCAGGTCAAGGTTCACGTGCTGAATGCTATAAGTACGTCTCGTCTTTTAGACACCAGTCTCTCTTGTTGAGCAAATTTCTCACGAAGGGAGAGAATCCTGTGAATCTAATTATGTGGTGACTGAAGGCTTTGCTTGTTCAGTTTCACGACTGTGCATGACTAACGTGTTGGAAGGGGGGGATGTATCCTTCAGTGGCGTACTAGCAGAACATACTTATCGCAAAATGACAATCTCACGATTTTTCCACCTGTTATCACCCAGTTATTTTAAAGTTGCCCGCCCGCGTAAAAGCTTATTTTAATATTCACTTCCGGTTAACCATGATACATAGTCTTCAGAGATGGGATCGGTACTTAATTTGTTGCAGGAGCCCTTAGGAGAGTGAGACGACAGTCAAGTGTTTAAACAAAACTGTGGCGTAATATGCTTAACGTTGGTATTGACATTTTGACAAAGAACCATCACTTGGCATTTCAGAGTGTACTGCTTGAATACTGCAACATTCAAAAGGACGGGATATTTCTATTTTGCAATCAAATCTGGCATTTTTACCGGTAATTTAGGGTTTGTTTCTCGTACCTTCTGCTAGTTATGTAAAAATTCAAGAATGAAGTTTCCTCAGGTCGTTCACAGAACCTATCATTATTTCAAAATTATATTTTAATCAAAATCGTTAGTCATGTTTGAGAAAAGAAAGTACTTTCATACATATAGAGGATTGTTTGGTCGGATGGTGATTGCTTGAAAATCTTCGCCTTGTATATTTAAAAGATATCTAATCTAAAATATGGAATCTGATACTTATCCGGTTGTTCAATACACAGGGTCCTTTCTCAGGGAGCCTCAAAACGAATGTTAAATTTTTAGGATGAGTAATAATTCCTCTTGCTAACCTAAGCGGTAGAAAACTAGGCAAGGACTACAGTTATAGCGGAGGTTTTTATCCAGTTTTGAACTAAATATTAATAAAAGTGAATAATTTAATAGGTTCAAACAGTGCCTGATCAAAACGCTGGTTACGTTTTGTAAATGTTGCAACATATTAAGCAGAAGGTTGTGAAAGCACATATAACGTCGCCTGAGATTTCACAAATAAGAACTAAATCATTTTTGCCAAAATTCAACCTAGGGCGTGACGAAAATGCCTTCATTCCACGAGTCCCAAGAATAGTCAGCCTGCATTACATTACCTTGCAGCACAGTTACCAATGGAAATAAGGTCCTGCTGTTCTGATGGGAAGCGGCGAAGAAAGTCCAATTCTCGTGAATCAGCTTCCGGACGCCCTGCTCTAAACCAGTCTCTCTTTTGTGGAGTAATTGTTTGTTTTGCAGATCCTAAACGAATTAAAACTTTTTGATGTATGTTTCTTGATATACGCCTTTGATAAACGTACGCGTATTTTCCTCACACATCAGAATGTCGATAAATGTTTCGACTTTGAAGCACTTTAGGCAATAATTGGCATGCTACGTGTATTCGAACACCTTAATCATTGCGCAACCAGCGCTGCAAAATATTACATAGAAGGTGCAACCACGCAGTAAGAAACAGGGTTAGTCGTGCTCTGTCTTAATGTGATGAAAACATGCCAAGCAAAGGCAATTTTGCTGTATTTCCTGACACTAGGTTCATCAAGAACTAATGTAAGTGGTGGAAGAAACGGGAAAAACCCAAGCTGTGAAATATGGAGTATAGGGTATACAATGCAGAGGATCACCTCGCACGCTGCACTCGCATGAGATCTATTGCGGCCACCGCCTCCCAGGAGGAAGGGATATGTAAGGAACCGCAGAAGGCTACAGACCACAGAGACGTGCGGAAATCCCTGACATTTCCAGCTTCGAAGACCCGAGCCACTACTGGAGCTGCCCAGAGAGTGAGATGAACGACCCGTGGATCCAGGCAACCCTCTAGTGCCCACAGGGAATATTATTTCCTTGGGGCAACCATTCGCGCCATGTATCCCTCACTGCCTCCAGCCACAAAATTTAGAAGCACGCTTGAAACATATGAAGGAAACGGAATGAAAGGGAAATGAGCGAAAGGAAGTCGTGGTATATGAAAAACACACCAGTATTGTCCTACCGAACAGGAAAAACCACAAAAAAAAACCAAGGCCAGAGTGGGCGACTGAGGGGAATCGAACCCGTACCTCCCAAATGCGAGCCTTCATATTTTATCGTGAAGCGAATTTAGCTATGGAATATAAGTGCAATGGCTAATTTTCTAACTATCCAAAACGTTCGCACCAGTAGTTTATGTTTCAAACGCAAACAAAATGTGTTAAGTTGGCGGCAGCTTATTCAATAACGGGGGAGTGGATCTCTATCGTACTAAAATACATTAATGTATTTGTACAGAGTGAGCCAAAAAACTACGAACCAGCTGCGCGGTATTTTTCCTGTCCGCGTCCTCGGCGCTCGCTGCCGTCTGCCGCTATCGTAGAGAGGCGCGGAAGAAACCATACAGCACTTTTAAAACTACTTTTAAAGGCTTTACTTACGAACTTTATGAAAGGAAATGCTGAAACTGGCCACCGTCATTGTCCATACATTTTTGGTACCTCTTTAAGAAACTATCCATCACTCGCCAGAGTTCACGTTGAGAAATGCTGACAATTTCCTGGCGGATATTTTGTTTTAATTTTTCCAGGGTGTGTGGGTTTGTCTTGTACACTTTGTTTTAAGTTACCCAAGTTATCCCAGAGATAGAAATCCCAGGTGGTTAGGTGGGGGGACCGAGGGGGCCACAAATCTGTACTAATAATTCTGTCCTCAAACACTTTTCAATTCTCATAGAAATATTGGCCGTATAAGCTGTTACAGAGTCTTATTGAAAAAAGGCAAAATCACGCTCCCTGGCTGTTAATTCTCTAAAAAGGGGGTCAAAATTGTATTCACATATGTACGGGCTTCAACTGTTGACTCGAAAATTTGGCGAGTGATGGATAGTTTCTTAAAGAGGTGCCAAAAATGTATGGACAACGGACGGTGGCCAGTTTCAGCATCTCCTTTCATAAAGTTGATAACTAAAGATTTTAAAAGTAGTTTTAAAAATGTATCGTTTCATCCGCGGCTTTCTATGATAGCGGCAGACGGCAACGAGCGCCGAGGACGCGGCGGACAGGAAAAACACCGCGCAGGCGGTTCGTAGTTTTTTTGCTCTCCCTGTAGTAGATAATGTGACGAAAGACAGTTTCGTATTAGAAAACAGTTATTGCAAAAGTCAAATATTGCGGCTGTTACATTTCGCAATTCCCGGCACACTGTAATATTAAAAGACTTTGAAGAAGGTGTTTAATAGCTCCACGTATGGCGCCAATTTGAGAAAAATGTTTTGTTGCGTTAATTGCATCACGCTTTGGGCGTCAATTTGAAGTAGGTCATATTGAAGGAGTTGTATTATATTTCAACTGTTGGGAAGCCGAACTTGTAGTTGCAACCGCACGTATAGTAAACAGTTTCCGGTAGCGTTCGCCCCAAATGTACTTTCAGGTGGCCTTTGCCCCAAGTTTAAAAAAAGTATTCCTGGAAGTAAGTTGGGTCATAGAGAAACATCTCATATGTTTTTCTAAGCAGTGCTGCGCCGGTATCAATTGAGCCTTATTAGTGAGAATGTGGGAAATAGAATGTATTAGTGGATGACGTCATTTAGAGCGAGACAGCACATCCTACATAAAACATCAGACGGTCGCCATTGTCTGGAACCTACGATACGCAGGCTGACCTAGTTCGGGGTGATTTATGTACACACTCAAAACTTTTATGTTGGAATGGAATCTTGCTTTGAAAACGAATTTGTTAACGTTTATTTTGTTGTCCAGTCCTGAATCTCTGGTCGAAATATAGTGTTATATAAATTAGGCAGATAACATGTGTTGAATCGAAAGAAAGTGAAAGCACACAAAGAAAAACATTTTATTGCTTAGCTATAAATTGTTTATATAGGAAGAAAAATGATTAAAAGGCGTTGTTAATATTTTATAAAAGATGTTTTTCGTATTTTTGTTTTCGTATACGTGTTGTATTGTAAGAAAATGGACAGCTATTCATTATTATTAATGGACATTGGAATTCTTAAGCAGCTGGATTCAAGTTATCGCACTCAAACGATAGGTAAAAATGTATACAACAGTGGCTATGAATCAGTGACGGTCAGGTAAACACGCTGTGGTGAGCGCTGTCTGCAAATGCCAATGGACTTTACGATAGGAGTGGTTTGTAATCTGTGACGTCACTGTGTAATTAGTCCAGTAACAGTTCAGCTTCATTTGCTTTCGTCCTAGTTTTAATGCTTAGAAATTCTTATACCTGATTATTAATAAGAAGATAAGCTCAGAATGTATGAACGTTGGATTTGTTAATTAATAATTCTTCCACAACTCTCATGTGTTAGTTAAATTTTTGAGTTTCCAAGTTTACCTTTTTCACATTGTACCTTAACATATTGTTTAGAGTTTATTTTTGAGCTATTTTGTGCAGATCTGTCAACCAAGGTTAACACAAGTAAAACATTCCTGTTAGTCGTTGGTCGATCAGCTAAACATATGTACTGAGGAATGTTGGACAGCATATACTTGGCATCTATGAAAAACAGTAAGAAATGGTGTTGCTACACGATGCGTTAATTATGGCTTGCGTGGCTGCGCTGATAAATGAAGCAAATGTAGGTTACATAGCTGGTAAACAAAGAGGAAATGTCTGTGCTAATCTTGCCATTGCGGTCTATGATATTAGAAGTAACACGTCATGTTGCCACCTAAAGGATTAGTAGCATTTTTAAATACATTAAAATACATTACCCAACCCCTCCAGTATTTTAGGCATTGAAATACCCTTTACAGATCATAGAATAGCGAGAGCTAACAGTTTGTGCTATGAAGTCTTTTCTTATCCAGAAGAAAAGTGCAATTTCTTAATATAGAATATACACAGTGACTCCAGATAGTTTTTGTCTTCACTTTAAAAACTCCTAGCAGCCGAATTAACGGACCAAACATTCTAATTGTTTCTCTTTAGCGTTTTCCAAGATTTTTCCTTTAGTGGTTTATGATTTGTTTTAAAACTAACACCGATTTTCCAGCAAAACGAGACAGGTTAACCTCGAATAAATTCTAACTTGAAAGCTGCTTATTTATTATAGACGTATTAAAACAAAAATTATTATTTCTGAAAAAGTACCTATTTCAGTAGAAAGAGAACTCAAAACTTTTAATTCATTGCATAAGGGCGCATTAATATAAAAAAAATAGTTCCTTTTTTGTGTGTGTGTCAAACTTAACATTTCCGCTGCTACATAATTCCCGCAACCAGATGACTCAACAGCTATCTTGTTGGCTCCATCCTGATTTCTTTTCCCTTTATTTGAGGGAGCACCCATAAGTTGCGCACAGATAAAGTGCGCGAGAGCGCGTCGCTACCGAGAATCGTGAGCGCGCTCGGGACGCCGCTCAAGCTGAACTTTTTTTAACCCGAGGCGTGATCCCAATCCGCGAACATCGGAGCGTTACAACAGCACGGGAGTGATCCGTAGAAAAGCAACAGACAGATTTATTCACCATTAGAAATCATACAGACTTATTGGTTTCGTCAAAGGAAATATAAAACATATGTACAATAGCTTAAGCCTACTCAAAGTATGGATACAATAAAACCATTAACAATTTTAGTCTTATGATGTTAAATACAAAACCAGTCTTGAAGGTAGTCTTCAGGTTGTCACTTGCTCCAACGTATTTCCCGCAGATAGAATAAAACCAGGGATCATGTAACAAAACAAGTTCACAATTAAACTTAACTTTTCCCTGTGCAATATTCCACATATTCATCTCGGGAGTAAAATTGATTTTTAACAAAGAATCTATGCAATTATGCCTTATATTTATTTACAGAGGTAATATTTTTCAAGAACCCTGGTAAATGGTTAAACACCTTAGGACCATTATATTTAAAGGATGTTTCAAATAGTTTGGTTTTCTGAGTAAGAGGGTGTAATTTGTGCTTATTCCGGATATGATGAGAATGTATTTCACCATTAGTAACATAACACTAGTCTGCATGATATCGGATTACTGAAAACTAATAAGTGATTCTGACTCACGTTTTTATGCTGATTTCAGAACTGCTTTTAGTTTTTTTTCTATCACGTACAGTTTTTTCACAATTTCACTTCAAAAATATAGAGATATAAAGATATTGCTTCTGCCACTACACATACAATTGGGCTTGATGAAGCAATTTGTAAGGGCTCTACCACAGGATGGAACCTGCTTCCAGTACCTTTCCAAGACCTTTCCCTTCATTACACAAGACAAATTAAAGCTGGGATTTTTGTTGGTCCTCAAATAAAGAAATTGATGAAGGATGAAGATTTTGAGAAGACAATGAATGAGAGAGAAATAGAAGCATGGACCGCCTTCCGATCAGTTACTGAAAACTTCTTAGGCAATAACAAAGATCCTAATTAAAAGGCCATTGTCGAAACAGTGTTGGAAAATTCCAAGAAGATGGGTTGTAACATGAGTGAAAGGTGCATTTTCTGCACTCACATATCGACTACTTTCCAGAAAATCTGGGACATTATAGTGAGGAGCAGGGTGAATGTTTTCACCAAGATATTAAGGAAACGGAGAGGAGGTACCAGGGGAGATGAAGTGAAACTATGATGGTCTACTACTGTTGGATGTTGAGGAGGGACAGTCATCTTCAAAGATCTGCAAGAAGAGAAAGTTTGAAAAAAATTAAATGAAACACTTTGGCTTCTTGTTTTGTTAAAATGTAGTCATGAAATAAATTAGTGGAGTTTTTGAGAGTATTCTTAAAATGTCTCTTAAATAAAAACTTACCTTTTGTGAAATGGTATTTGAATACTTTTCTACGCTCATTAGTAAAATTGTCAAAACATTACTGATTTTGTGTAAAAACCTGACGTGATAGAAAAAAACGGATGTTATTTCTGCAATCAGCATAAAAACTTGATTCAAGAACACCTACTTTTAAGAAATCATCTGACAAAAAGTTTGAAAATGCAGACTAGTGTAATCGGAGACATTCGCCTTGATGTAAATCATCAAGTCTTTCATATACAGACACGATAAGGTCAAAATGTTCTCTGCAGCTAGCCGTCTTAGGGGTATCAACCAAGTTTCTTATTGCTCTTTTTTGTAGTTTAAATATTTTGATGCTGTTTATAGCATTTCCCCATAATGGTAGCCCATACAATAGTAAAGAGTGAAAATAAGCATAATAGGAATTAATAAGAAAATGGCTGATTCTTGAGATTTAAGGCATTGAAGTACAAAGTAAGCTCTACTCACCTTCCCTAATAACTTTTCAATATAAATGTCCCAACTTAAGTTTTTATCAACCCATAAACCCAAAAAAGTTTGTTTCGCTCTCTAAACTGGCCAATTTGTTACCAATTTTGATGCTGGGATTCTCTGTTCTTCTACAAGCCTTATGCTGAAAATTTAAAGCTATAAAGTACACGAAAGTACTTAGCATGCACTCAAGTTCTGTACATATCCACGAGTAGGAATTGAAGCGCGAACATTCTTTTGATATGAATACATAACCAGCTTATCTCCGTGCAGAGTGGTCCGATTACGCTACGGTGTTCCAAGAAAATAACAACGGATACAACTCGTGACGATGGTCGGCTCGTTTCTAATGAAAACCAGTAAAGCCAACAACTAAAACCTACAGTCAACAATTTTTTTAAAGTCAAAACCCCCGATACGATCACATTAAAGGGGCTGTACAAATGAATAAATATAATTAAAGAATTCTGTAAAGTTAACACTCTCTTTAAAAATCTGACGTGATAAATTCACACGACCTTCTCAACGCTCTAGCGCTTATTACTGGGTATGTTATTCATACGAAAGTTAATTTTCCTATCTCCTTCATTCTGATCCAGATAAAATTTCTGGAAATAGTTACATTGCACATTTCGTTATAGATATACGTAAATGGAAAGCAATTGTCAAATTTTTAAGAACTGGACGCTCTGCGTGCAATTTGAGAAACAACTGAATATCGAACGGATTTGAAAAGAATGACAAAGTATTTAACAGCTCGAACCATTAATAACGGATATCTCGGAAATGGCTGATGTCACAAAAAAGTTGTTTGAAATTGTGTATTTTAAAGAGATCTACGTTTTTTTTTTTTTTTTTTGTGTAGTACGTTTTCGTTCTATCGCTAACGTTTACCGGTTATACAAGATTATACAAAAGTTCTTCCGAACGAAGTGAACTTCACAGCTATTCCCAGAAAATTCAAGATAGGCTTTTATTTAATATAAGACATGTTAATAAAATCGTTAGCCATTTTTTAGAGAATCAAAAATTTTGAAAAATCTTTTATGTGAAGGGTAGCTTGGGTTGGGGGGATTTTCATGAAAATCTTCGTGTCGTATTATTAAAATGTACTGAACTTAAATACCAAGTTTGGTATTTATTCGATTTGATTTATGCTGTTTTTATCCTTTTTGAGTTATGCTATTCACACATCCGCGCGTGCGGACCTTTCTCTAAAACAGGCTTTATTGGATTTAGGGTGCCCCAAAACATGTATTTTTGGTGAAATCTGGTTATCGAATTTTTGGGTGAAATGAAATGCCTTCTCTATCTACTATGTACGTGGTAGAGGAAATAAAAGACTTAAACCAGAGTAAGACTTGTATGGAATACATATAGCCAAGGCACTTTTTGTGTAAAATCCAAATTTAAATCAGTAATGGAAATCAAAGCAAAACGGGCTAAAGGCACAAAACACAAATATGCAGAGGACAGAGTAAAAAGACTGTGCTGCGAAGGAAGAAACCAAATCGAACCCCCGATGAAGACATGAGACAAAACAGCGCTACGACGAGTATATCCTTTGGTGGTAGTGACTTTGGTGTAAGGGTTCGAGCTTAACAATGCCAGACCACCGCTGCAGTGATATTATGTAATCTAAATAAACATGCAATTTCCGTTGCCCGAGCTGTTCCAACATAGATACAACATGGTTATGCCCTCTATGTGGACTACCGCGCCGGATTCCGCAACTTTTTTTATTTTGGAATCCGGACGCAGCAAATGTTTCCTTTTCCTGCAAGTTTAAATATTTTGCCCGTAAAGTCATTTATGCTATTCTGTTGCTGGTTTACGACCAGGGGTAAACAGTTGCTCGTTGAATGCTAATTGACCATGAGTTAGAACGTTAACCTGGCTGGTAATGTCTCGTGCCCTTGTGAGGTTAACTCGGCTTGGAGGAGCAAGGCGACTTTCAAAATGTCATCTCTCTGATATATTTAGAACTGAATACAATCGGCTGGTAGTTGTTTCATCATTAGCAATCTTAAAAGTGTTAGCAGTCCTAAAGTGGTTAGCAATACACTGTTTTGTGTTCAACATTAAGCTCTATTTGTATTCCGAAAGTTGTTTCCGAATTGCTTGGCCTTTATTTTCATTGCTAGACTTCCTTCGGTCACATATGAAGTACTGAAAATATAATTGGATCCAGGGTTTGAAAAAGATGAGTTGATATAGCAAACTTGAAACAATAGTTGATCCCAGGAAACAGCTGCGACGTTCACAAACTGTGTATAATTTAACATATCCGTTCACAAAGACCTGTTGGGATTCTTTTTGTATTGAAGTTGCAAAGAAACTTATGTAACATTTCACGAATTTTACAGCATATGAACAAAAGTATTCGCACTCACAGTGTACTCGTAATAACGTTATATCAGTAAGTTAAAGTGCCACAATTGGGTTATCTCTGTCATGGTGGCACCTGTAGGAAGGCGAAACGTAGTTTACTGAACACTTATAATATTGTTATTTAGGCAAGAAAATAACCATATGCGGATCATGTTTCTTTCCCGGTAATAGTTTCTAACTTATATATAAGACGAAGTGAATGTGTTTACAACAATCAAAATTACTATGGTGACCCGCAGAATGTTTAAAATTATAGGTCTGTTTGTGTACTATATCGCGCCTCATCTTAGGACAGTACAGATTAAATGGGGCGCACGGTTGCCATATGTATTATACGTACAGACGCAAATTTGACGCCCAACTGCGATCGAACTACCAATTTAATATCAGCTTGTGAATTATACATCACCAATTAGTAAAATACCTGCACTGCTGCTTAAGGCAATTGTAAGACATTAATTTCCACTTGCTTTTTGTCTCTTTGTATTTTTAGTACTTCGAATAATCACTTCTTCCAGGCAGAAAAATATATACATAGTATCAAATAATATGGAGATATAACATTATAAAAGCCATAATTTGATAGAGCATCATCACTGTTTACCCTTGACAAAATTACATTAAACTTGGGTGGAATGTTTTCAAAACTAAGGAATGAACGATGCGCCACACTGCTTTCCGCTACTCCATTATATTGCGTTAACCTAGCGTGCTTTTGTTTCCTCCATCCCTTATTGCGTTCTTTTGATGGGTCAGAGTTCCTTTCATTCGTTCCTTTTTATGCTATACACCACTTTTCTGAACACCCAGATAGTGATAAGACGTCTTAAAAGTTCTTAATCAAATTAATTTACTTAAAATTGTTTATCTTACTTATGTTGGAGTTACGCTACTTCCCAAGCAAGAATATAGTGTTTTTCAAACAATTTGAAAGGCCTAGCTTAAATGTTTCCTTAGCTGTTTCTTTTACCGCCTTACTAACACTCATTTTACTTGAATATCAAACACATTCATTATTAATTTATTGCCCTCCTTAATTTGCCAACACTTCGTCTCTTCCTAGCTCCTCCCTCTGTAACCATAATTATTTACGTAAAATGTTATATAAATAACCCACATAACACTTCACACTATAAGCGTATCCACTTCCTAGATGGATGACTTGTGTTTCTCATAATATACAATGAATACAAGAAGTTAAGGGATTCCGGCTTTTTTAGAAACTGTCTCCAACCCTCCTCAATTTTCTCTCGCTTGCTCCCCATTGTAAACGCAATAACAAAAAAGTTTCTCGGTGGCTGACTTTTCTACTGCATAGGTATAGAATTTTCGAAAAATATTTAACTTAAAATTATAACTCATCTTATTAAAGGCAGAGAATTCAAACTGGGGCAGGTATCAGCGTATCTAGCTAAGAAAGAAAACATATTGTTGCCTTCTACCCTTTGTTTGTTAGTTACTGATGTATTCAAGCTGAAATGTTTTAACGAATGAATATTTACCGCATGTTATTACTTTTAGCAACTTGGCGCGAGAGTAGAAAAGGACGAAGCTAACGGCAACACGTATGCGTTAGACAGAGACAAAGATATCCCATTTACATTCATACAGACCTTCGCAGCAAATGTCTCTTTAAGATTGAGACACACTATATTTTGACCCAAGTCAAGAACTGGTCTTGTAATTTGTTTAGTGAAGGAAAAGCATATTTATCTTGAATATGCACAGAAATGAATACGAAAATATTGAGCTTCTCTTGAATGACGCGACCGGCTGCCACCGAGTCCTACATGTAGCAGATATAGGTTGAATGATTCGTTCCGCGGTAGCCTAGCTCGAGCGCCCATAGATGGTAATGGCATAAGTAATGTTTGTCATGGTGCTTGTAGGTAACAACATTATAAAGCTGTTTTCGTTTACTGCGTGTAGTTATAATGGTGCTTAATACAGAACATCGTGTGTTTATGGCTTAAGTTTTACTCAAACGGATTACATATAGGCTTGGATTTATATAGAAATTCTCTGGTGTTGCCGTTTCTAACAAATTCACAATTTATAGGTTCCTAGAAGAATTGAAACAGACTTGGTCCGTGTTCAAAGAAGAAAACCAGACAGCCAACATTCTAACCGTGGAAAAAACACGTTACCTTGCATTGCAACTTCTTTTTAGTATGAGAGAATAATTGACCGGCCTGCTCGCTCTCCGATCTAAATTGATGTGTGATTATTATTTGAGGTTAAAATTTGGCAACGCTCGACAATTTAGAAAATAGGATAAGGGAAAACCCCTTATCCGGGTACTCAACTTAACCGAGGTTCGAACTCCGGACCTCTTGAATGCGAGGCAGACACGCTACCCCAACAATACAGAGGTGGCCAAAACCGAAATTTTATACACAAAAGTCAGCCGAATTGTAATTGTGAACGAACAATGAAAGTTGTTTTTCTCTCTTTTCCTATAAAATATATATGAATTTATATATACTGTTTCCAAGTTGGATGACTATACAGGTATATGTGTATATACATTAAAGTGCATTATTTGAAGTAACGAAATAACACACATTTTTCGTTTTGTTCGTCCCCATGACAAGTATATCTATAAGAGCACAATTTCTCCCCCCCCCCCTAGTGATTAAGTTAACAGCAGGTGCTAACCCAGATCTGAGCTGTTTAGTACTAAAATGTTAGAAAAGAAAGCGTTGATGCAGTGATAAATATTAAATCCAGTTAAGGTTTGAGTTTTTGGAGTTGTTCTCCTCAGCTGAAATTAACTTTGACCTTTTTACGTCAAAGCAACCCGCATCATACCGTGGAAGACAGGAAAACTTTTGAAGTGTTGTAATGAATTTTGAACTTTTATTTCCACTTGACTTCCTTTTTGGTTTGGCAGCGAAGTGAGCGATATTTATTAAATTTTCAACTTAGATAATTAGTTTGAAATGAATGCAGGCAAGTTTTGAAAGTTGATTGAAAGCCGACTCATTTGGAGAGGAGGAAGGTCTGTGCAAACAACTCGTCAAGCATTTCCAGATGCCAAAGATCGGAGACATTTGCTGAAGTGGACTTCAACTTTCACCGTTTCGCTAATGTTTCACGACTGCCGCATTAGCGATTTGCATACGGTAGACACAGCAATTTTGTTGCCTTTTTATGCTAATGTGTTATACGTAATTCTGTAGGACCACTGCCTTAGAGATTTTCGTCATAATGAAACTAGATATTGTGGATAGTCCACGCAACATTCCTAACTAGGCTTCGGACACGGTTGCTGTTTCGTTGCACTTTGACTGGAAAACAGTTACGTGCGCACCTCCCTCTCCCCAAGCATTGCCAGTCATTCACTCTAAGCAAACGATCAGTGCATATACAGCCTGTTCTGAAGTTACGAAGTCCGGCCGTGGATAGCTGGCAAAACATGCCGAAAACAACCAGTAAGAAGAGCGTCTTACTTAATGAATATGAACTCGAGTATTTTTATGTAAGAGGGGGAAAATATATTTTGTAAAGTATGCCACATTGAAATCAAAGGAGGGAGAAAGGCTATTATTACAAGACACTGTAAGTCTAAAACACACTTACAAAATACAGAGTGAGCCAAAAGACTCCGAACCGCCTGCGCGGTGTTTTTCCTGTCCGCGTTCTCGGCGTTCGTTGCCGTCTGCCGCTATTATAGAAGGGCGCGGATGAAACCATTCAACATTTTTAAAACAACTTTTAAAGGCTTTCTTACCAACTTTATGAAAGGAGATGCTGAAACTGGCTACCGTCGTTCATACATTTTTGGCACCTCTTTAGGAAACTATCCATCATGACCGATGTCGTCTAGTGTTTCTTCGGTAAGAACCGAACGCCGTCTTTTAGATTTCTTAGCCTGAACACTCCTGTGGCCTAAAATTTACTGTAAAGTTCATGGATTGTTGTACGGCCAGGAACTTTTACACCTGGAAATCTTTCTGCAAATCGTACTTTCATTTGGCGAGCTGACCGAGTTAACGCATACGAATCATAAACAAATACACGCTGTGCAGTAGAAAGCACATAATATACTTTATGACTAAGTACAGGACAAAATCATAAATAACTCGTAATAACTGAACTACATTACATCATCCGAAGCCTATATCATAACCAACCTCTGAGGCATTTCTAATTCCCTACAGAATAACGAGATTAATAATTTATCATTGCACAAAACTTTGTCATTAAAACTAAATGTTAAATTGCCAGGTCACCAAAGTGAGTATATTCACTTTTACTGGTTTAAAATATGAAAGATTAACAAACCCTGTGTTAGAATTTTGTAGTGATTGCATAATATTTTTACAATGTAAATTAATTTTGGAAAGCAAAATACCTTAATCACCAAATATGTATTTAATCTCAAAATAGCTATTGCACTCTGCACAAAGGTTAAATTTTCATTCTTTGAACATGAACTTTTTTAATTTTTTTTAAGCTGGGTTAACGAAATTGACATGCAGGTATTTCATATGATAACTGGGTATGGTCATCTGTGTCAGTTCAAATAGGCAGTAGGTATTTTAAGTAATATTTCAAAAACCATATCGCAGAGTTTGAGGGAACTTTTCAAGAGAATATTCTTTTTCTTCCTCTTCTCCTTTCAAGGATTAAGTAATATCACCTGTTCTGGTCTCTAGCCTTCTCTTGCATGGTCTTCCTAAACTTCTCCTCCCTGTCGGTTGGTAATTCATTATCTTTTTTGGTATTCTATCAACATGTTGTTTCCAATTTCTTTTATTTTCATCAATGTTATCGTTTACTGATACAATATTTAGATCTGATCTTATTGATTCATTTCTTATTTTGTCAGCTTTACTGCATCCCCTTACATACCTCAAACATTTCATTTCGGCGGACTTAATACGTGATCTCTCTCTCTCTCTCTCTCTCTTTGTTATTGTCCACGACCCGGAACCGTATAATACAGTAGGTAAAGCCATAATCTTATAGAACTTAATTTGTGTTTCTTTTCTAGTATTTCTTCCTAGAGTTCTTCTGATCATTCCACAAATGGTTTGAAACCAACTTTCATCTCAGTGTGTTTGTCAAATTTAAAACTAATGTCGCATCCTAGATAATTGAAGTGGGATACCTGTTCTAATATTTTACCATTTATTAGTATCTTTGATTTAAAGGGCATTCCTCCCTTTAAAAGCCATTATCTTTGTTTTATTTATAGATATAGTTAAATTGTGATGCATTGCATTTTGGCTTAATCTGTATACTGCTCTTTGTAGGTTATCTTCTGTTTCTTGTATAACTATTTGCTCATCAGAATATAGTAAAGTGATTAAAGGCGTATTTAATCTATTTTGATCCCCAACTGTATTTCATCTTTCCAATTCAAAACTAGATCGTCAATATACAAATTAAATAATGTCTTGATTTGTTAAGATTTCAGCTGACATTTTAAAACCGGAATTAATTCTTATTTTAGTATTTACATACAAGCTTTTGATAGCATTAATGTTTTGGGAAATCCTCTTGTCTCTAAAATGTGAATTTTATGAACATGGATACCCAGAGTGAAATAAAGAAAAACATGTTAAAATATTCAAAACTGCATGAGCTATGTTAAAACTGTGTAGCTCAGTATCGTCACGAATAATTCTAACACAAAGATGCTGGAAAAATTAAAATTTTAATGTTTCATAACTTGGTGAAAGGTATACATGTCTGAATAAGGGTAGGTAAATGTGAAAGTTTGTAGAAATGTACAGTCGAGTGCATACATTCCTCCCGATGTAATGCGCAGGGTACGTGTTAGTAAGGAAATACTAAACCGCCTCTGCTACGCCCGGCCCCGTTTTGATTTGAAATTGAGTTTTATTTATGGACGCTCTTTAACTGCTGTAATCCTTTGCGTCCCATTCTATATTGGCCGTAATTTTGCTCAGAGGCTTCTTTACCAGGCTTGAGGTTCTTTTACGTGCCGTAAATCTAGACACGGGACCATCGGCTTTACTTCCTTTCCTAAGGATTTTTACACCCGAAAATATGCATCGCCCTCCGCCAGATTTGAACTCGTGAACTCGGAATTAGATGCTAGCATGGTAACCATTACACCACGGAGGACGACTCCAAACCTGATACCCTTACCTGATTTTACAGCTCCGCGTAATGTTTGTCTTCCAAGTTTCTTTCGATTCTAAGCCTGAAACCGACCTTTGTTCATTGGATATAGTGCCAGAGTGACTTCAAAATAATACTAAACGGACTCACCCAGAGGATGTTGTGGACAGTCGTTGCGAAGTATGCCTTCCAGCCACCCAGGTGCAGTGTCTCCGTACTCGACGCTCACCTAGGCGTGATCTCTGTTCGCTAATGCGTTTCTGTTGAACTTGAATTCAAACCAATAAGAGTTTGGCTCACCCAGGGCTGATGCGGAATACGGACGATGGAGGGATTCTGCCACATTAGGTAAATAATGAAAAGCACTGCAGGAATCAGAAGCATCGACATTTTCATTGCACTCTACTATTCAAATTAATAAGGGATTGGCTCGCCCAGGGCTGATGCGGAATACGGATGACGGAGGGATTCTGTCAACATTAGGTAAATAATGAAAAACACTATAGGACATGACATTTTCATTGCACTGTACACAAGAATGTGCATGCTGTATAGTAAAGCAATTTGTGATTTTGGATCTGTCTTGTAGTCCTGCCTAACTTACAGAAAGCTAAAGAATACATTGAATTTCAGCGTTGTGAGACAAGGGTAACTATAAATGGTGGAAGCATTGGTAGCCATTTCCATGCCATGAAATGCAACTCATTTCAATGCACCAGAGTGAATGTTACAGTCCTATGATGGAAATTGCGAAAATTAAGCCCTCTCAGTTATAAATGTCTTGCAAAGATGTCTCACCAAAGAAAGGAAGAAAAAAAATCATATTGAATCGGAAGCATTCTAATTTTTTGAATTAATTGTTCTTCCACACAAACCATGTGTTGGACAGGGTTAGAAAGGTAGAATCAAGCAACTGAAAAATGCAATGCCATAGCCGGGATTTGAACCACGGATCTCCCGGTCTCTGTCCGGTTGCTCTAACCACTGAGCTACCATGGCAATATGCCGGCACGACACTAAATTCTCCATCTGATTCGCATTTTTCCCGGTAAACCACAAGGAGATCTCAAATTGTATTGAGATGACATACCCCAATGGTGACTTACAATGCTGTAAGTACTTTAAGTCCCGGGCTTCATAGTTTCAACCACTAATAGGTCAATTAATGGAATTAATTGTTCTTCCACACAAGCCGTGTGTTGGACAAGGTTAGAAACCCTCAGTGGTTAGAGCAACCGGACGGAGACCGGGAGATCCGTGGTTCAAATACCGGCTGTGCCATTGAATTTTTCAGTTGCGTGATTCTATCATTCTAATTTTTAATGCAAAAGAGGTGTTGGGTTATTAAAACGGATGCTGACATGCTGTAAAGTCTTTTATGTTTGCTCCTCTGACCTG
Organism: Deroplatys truncata; assembly: GCA_030765065.1. Classification (NCBI taxonomy): domain Eukaryota; kingdom Metazoa; phylum Arthropoda; class Insecta; order Mantodea; family Mantidae; genus Deroplatys; species Deroplatys truncata. The sequence goes on along the minus strand of CM060980.1, from coordinate 123,975,086 downwards.
TTAATATGTGACCGTAAATATGAGTTTGTTTGCATTTCAGCTTTATTGTTACTATCTCACTAATAGCATATCATGTTTTGTTCGCAGTTATACAAACATTCCCTTCACCCTCCATCGTAGAGAGCTGATCATCTCCACCACAAGGCTTCCCATCTCAGCCATTTCCATCATTCGGGAAGCTATCTAAACACTAATGTATTTCACAACCTTTACCCCGCAGGACAAATCGGTTGGTGAGTGAATAAAATAGTGCTCCAACGAGCCAGGGATTCTTAGAGCTTGGAGTTGCTCGAAATTCACCTTCTTAGGATAACGCTAAACCCCGGATGAAACCTCTTCCATGTACTTCGAAACAAAATTCGAATTGAGACCTTCGAAATACGAGGCAGACTCGCTAGCCTTGCACCATGGAAGTGATCTAAAGGCTTTCTTTGATTAGGTACTTCTTTGCCTTAAAAAACCCAAATAGTTGGAATTTTGTCTATTTGAAGCGACATGCAGGATTGTTGGCACAGCTTCTCGTAATTTTCCGAGTGATGACGTTCGATAGGAAGAGAAAGCTATTCTCATAGTACGTATAGCACTGCCAATCCTCAGTTTCAAGGGTTGATCTCACTGAAGAGTTTTCATCAACCCTCGCACGATGTATTCGACTTTTGAGAGCAAAGCTAAATCAACATTTGTGAAGCTTTGTGTTGTGGCGTGTTAAATTTGCGAATGGAGTACTTGCTCTGTGCGCCCTTAACGAGATGCAGACATGGGCCCTTTGTCTGTGAGGCTGGCTGTTCCAACAATAAACGTGCAGTGCGGGTTGCATTTACACCGGTCCTAGCTTCCAATCTTAACGTAAATTAAATTTAAAGTGTGCAGGCGCCGCTGCTGTTCTTGCTAATTGTACACTTGTGTTCAATAAACCGTGTATTAAGATCTGAGATTATGTGCTGCTTGCAAAACCCTAGTTGCACGCTGCAAAAATAAAAAAAAAAAAAAAAAATAAAAAAAAAAAAAAGCGGTTTATGACCAGGAATTGAATTCATGTGCATTAGGCATTAACAGAGAGAAAAGATTTACTTCTGTGTCAATAATAAAAGCTACTTAAATTTAAGGCACAGGGAACTGTAGTGGTGTTAAGGTTATACGCCTAGCGTTAAATTTGAGGTGCGTTTTTTGTGGTAGGAAAGGAGAATTCTGATTCACTTTCACACGACTTTCTCTACGCATTATATTCATAGATATCCCTAACAGATGCAGAGTGATTCTTCTACCTAAACCAGGGCGTCCTAGTTACGCCCGGGCTAAGGCTTATCGCCCTATTAGTCTCTCCTCGTTTATGCTTAAAACTCTGGAGAGGTTAGTGGATAGGCACATTAGGTTTTAATGGAACATCCATTAAACAAATACCAATTTGCCTATCAAATAGGGAAATCAACGGATGCGGCACTTCATCAAGTGGTCTCGACTATTGAGAAGGCGCTTAATACCAGAGAAATAGCCATTGGTACTTTTCTTGATATTGAAGGTGCGTTTGACAGGACATCTTGTGATATAGTGTCGAACGCCCTTTATGGACACGATGTACCTTCACTTCTTTGTGAGTGGATACGTTTTGACTTACAACATAGGAAGGTAACCATGAATCTATGTGGGGAGACGCTGGATGTGTCCACGGAGAGGGGCTGCCCGCAGGGGGGTGTTTTATCACCCCTGCTATGGAACCTTGTAGTTGACACACTTCTTTGCGCACTCAATAGTGATGGTTACTTCACAGTTGGTTTTGCAGATGATATTGCAATAATCATAAGAGGGAAATTTCCTCACATAGTTTCTCAAGTGCTACAAATGACGCTTAAGAAAGTGGAAGCTTGGTGCAAGATGAATAATCTAACTGTTAATCCCATTCTCCGCATGTTCCCCAATGCCGTCCATCCTTTTGCTGAAGCCCCAAATACTCCAATAGTAATGATTGCAAATCCGCCATTACGAATTTCGATTACGCAGAGATCCGAAAACTCCTTGTATTGACTGCCCTTAAATTCTTGAATACCTTGAGCAAAAGTTGCTATTACTGCAGCTATGACCGGGAAGGGGGGGGATGTAAAAATGTATCGGTACCAGCGTTGTCAATACTTTATTGTCGTATGTAACGGAAACGGAATACGCTATCTACACAATGTTAATTTATAACCTATATGGGTAACTTCCAGTTATGCAGACTGCAATAAGTTACACCTCTTTCCCCTCAAAAATAATAAAAGAAATAAATTTAATGGGAATGCTTTTTTTATCCCCTCCCCTCCGTATGCCGTGTTCTGCGAATCTATCGAAAGTAAACGAATATTGCTGAATGTTTGGCTTGTAAGAATCGAAGGGAGCCGAATGCTGGTGGTGTTAGCATCCGTTGGATTCGTTCGTACCATCCCTGTCCACAAAAGCCCATCTTCATCAAACGAACATTAGGAAACGTAAGAGCTGATTGGTAAACACCTTTATTTTAAATTGATAAGTTGGATAAAATGTTCCAAAAGTTTCCTTCTTTTTACGAATTAAGTTAAAAATTTGTAAATGACGTTACGTTTTCGAAAATTTGTGAGCGAGAAACCACTCCACTCGTCCAGTATTACCTTAAAAATCTTAAAATGCATCTTTTTTACTTTATTCAATTTTTCACAAATTTACTAGTCACAAAATATCCGGCTCTAGGTATATTAAACTCGACGGGGAAACAACATTCACCTATTTTATCCTAAGCGACGCTCACAGATTGCATCTAAAGAAGTCTTAAATCTGGTTTTGCTCGGTTTGCTTAGACCTCAGGTAAGAGTTATCAACTTATCACTCAAGAGGGGCAGGCTTGTGTTCAGTTTTCCTGTATCCTGCTGAAACCAAAATGTTTGAGAAGCTCATAATTTAATCTGCTGTAACGTTACAGTTGAGATCAACTAAAAAGAGCAGGTCAAGTCGAAACGGGCAAGGACGTGGTAAATTGAGAACCTTTTGCATCTAAATTTACTGAAACTTTTTATTCTACCTAGATCTGGTATAATTATTAAGGATGAACAGTTAAATCCGTTTACTGCTTCGTTTGATAATAGCACTTTACCAGCCTTCCGAGAATCATTGGCCTTTTCAAGTCTTTGCGGAATCGACTTCACCAGTGACTTTCGTTGCTTTAAGCAATATCAGTTAGACTGGCTCATTACTTTTCTTGAGCATCATTATTTTTTCCAGTAGCGATTTAATTACTGTCCTCAAGCATGGATTAACATGACATAGCCGCATAAATTCTCGGGTTAATGTCCTTAAGAAGACAATGTGCTACACGCAAGTTAATCAAAACTGACGCCTTAAAGAATTCTACTTGTACGTATGCTTGTACACGCACAAAAGCGGGGAGGTGGAGTGGCTCACTGATATTCAACTAAGGCTTAATTGGTACGGGACGAAAATTCTACCGCAGACCTCTCAGCTTAAAAGTGGATATGCAAAACGGAGGTTTGTGCCATGCTTTCGTGCAGTATTGGGTATAAGAGCTCTAACCACGGCTGGCATACCTCATTACTGAAAACAGTGCATTTCTAAATGCAAAACGGGAATAAATGTTGTGTTCTTCAATTAAATACTCTTGCCAATAGCAAAATCAGCGTGTCCTGCGCGTATTTTCAGACATTCATAAAATTCAGCCTTTTTTTTTTAATTAGTTGTACCTCAGAAAAAAATTATTTTAATCTTTGTATTCGAGAGAAATCAAGGCATACCCCAGTAACTGTGCAAGCAGTTGGAACTGCAGAAGTAAATATCCACGCATCGTTGTGCAGAGATTGGAACCAAGTCGCCATAACAATCCGTGTGCATCTGCACTGACATACCCTCTCAGCATAATGTGTGCATCCTGGGAGATTTTCAGCAATTTCCAGTTGCAGCGCAGGATGCCACAAATTAGTCGACCCTTTGTAATGTATTCATCCTCCATCCCGGGTGATGAGGGGTCGAGCACATCGTTATACTGCAGTAACGGGTCGATTTGGCGAAGTCACGAATCGCCCGAGTGATGCTTGTCTAGCACTTGTCACATACTCGTTAGTACTACGTGCCATCATCTCTCTGGTGACGTCTCTATGGCTCATTGGATATACAGATTAAATTTAACTTTCTGTGCTACGTAACTTCGAGGACATCCACAGTTGCTGCCTGGGCACAAGTAATGAAACGACGGGGAAAGTTTAACAGATTCTGCAGATTTTCAGCTTAATCCTGCTTTAAAATGGTCTGCTAGTATAATAAAGTACATATAATATAATAATGCAGTAATTTCCTGGAAACCCGTTAAGCTAAACTTTTAACAACCAAACCTCCTTCCCCTTCATCTCATATACTTTAAGGCAGAGCTTAGAGACCCTCCTCCCTTTCTTCGTTTCTGATGCAAGAATGTGCTAATGTGCCACCCTTACTACGAAGAAGAAAAAGTTTTTGAACTTCACATTGCCAAATAAAACTGAAATGACTGTGGAGTGGATATTTCCCTATCTCTCAAACTTGCACCAGGATTAAAAAGAGCAAACAAAACATATGGTACAGAAAGTCGACTATACAACTAAGACAAAACCACTAAAACAATAATTCCATGTCCCCGAATAAATCAATAGATAGGATCGTAATGCGATCATGTAAGTTGAACAACTGACAAAGCAAGGCGACTATATAACGTAAGGTCAAGTGTACCAGTGTTTCTACTGTGAACGAAAGGCTGAGACAACAGTATAATGATGTTATAAAAGTTGAAGAGAAACTCGAAGGAAACGCAGCGAAATGAACATTGTTGTACTGTAATTTTTTAAAATGACAAAGATTTCTGCCATTAGTAATTTATCAAGAAAGTTGCTCATCCTTGACCTCCACCCCCATTTTTCTGCGGAAGTCTAGTTCTGCTGCAGTTCGTTTAAAGTACTGACTATACTAATAACAAGTACCGATTTTTGATTTATTTATTTTAAACTATTAATAGTTCTTAGCACACTGTTGCAGTAATTTATTCAAAACGGCATCTATGGTGATGGATTAGTTTTCTATAATGTGTACTGTATAAAGATCCAAGTTAAGTTTCATAGAATTGATCACGATCACATTTATATCTATATTTAAAACGTTGTTCGTACCGAAATGAAATAAAATGGAACAGAAAGAAGATGCATTCACAACTAAAGGCAAAAGGAATGTTGGCAATCGAAAGCAAGAGATTAATTTCCAGTTGAAACAGATCAATAAGACCCAGTTATGGTGTAGAAGTAAGTATTATGTTTGCATATGAACTACAGCGCAGATGTAACAGCTCGTAAATACACCTCTTCATCCTTATAGGTAACACTCCATAGGTAATATTACTTTTTTATTGTTTTCTTCTTCCATTTATGTACCGCCTTTAACATCTAAGGTCATAGCGGTGGTTTTGCCTTGGTAACAATAATTGCTCATTTAGCAATTATGTTCACTCGTTTTACTATTCTGTTAATGTTTGATTGCGTGGGATTTTCTTTATAAATATTAAATTCACACACACATTAACATTCTCACTCTTACTGCTAGATTCTTAAGAGGACGGGGAATAATCCTGGCTGAGGAAAAAAGTCCATCCAGCCGGGAATCAAACACGGCACTCTGGATTTGGAAGGTAGCGTGCTAACTACCTCACCACAGGGGCAGTCTTTTTACTTTATTGTTCCTATGGTTCTTTGCTTAATCAGTGCCTGTCTTTAAACATGATGGTGGTTTGGTAAAGCCCGTCTTTTCGTCGCATTGGTCGGCAATATTACGGACGAAACATGTTGCTTACATGCCAAGCATAGTTTTTCCTAGCTCTTTTGTAGTTGGAACTTGGTTTAATCGCTTTGTACAATTATCTACTGTTTTTCCAAGATAAGAAAGCCATAAATGTTCATACGTGAGATGCGAAACTTCAACGCACCTGTGTGTTTGCACACTGTTGACCTGAAGAAAAGCTCTGAGAAAGTTCTTCGAGAGTTATTGCAGTGGAAGAACGGCGTAACAGACAGTCTAATACGGCCACCTCTAGCAGCGTCATGGTTTTTATAAATTATGAAAAGTATAGGAAACTTGGGCTGGCTATACTGAGATTATTTCCAGCACGCCATTATACTGTGTTAAAAAAAATAGATGTTAGTCACACGACTACCTACTACTATTTTTACTTTCTCTACTACGTATATTAAGTAGGGGAACTATTGTATTCCACCCAAAAATTTGATACCTAGATTTCACCGGACATACATGTTTTGAGATCCCCTGAATCCAAAAAAAAGCATTTTTGGAAACATGTCCGCGCGCGCGCGCGCGCGCGCGCGTGTGTGTGTGTGTGTGTGTGTGTGTGTGAGAACAGCATAACTCAGAAACGAACAGTCGGATAAACACCAAACTTGGTATTTAGGTTCAGTATCTTCCAGAGATGCGACACGAAGGTTTTCGAGAAAATCCCCCCACCCCAGACTATCCTTTACAGGAACATTTTTCGAAAATTTTAATTTTCTCAAAAATGGCTCTAACGATTTTGATTAAAATATCACATGTTTAAGATATTTTCATGACAAATGAAAAATGTATATCTCGAACTTTCTGGAATGTCTCCAAAAGTATACTTCATTGTGAACGACTTTTGCATAACTGGTAAACCATAAGAGATAGACAAAATTTTACTACACAAAAATGTAGATCGCGTTAAAATACACAATTTATGTCATATACATTTTTTTGTTTGTTTTTTGTTGTTGAGTGAACCATTTTCGAGATATTGCTTGTTATTCCCTTAAATTTTGCAATACTGATACTTTTTCTCAAATTCGTTGTTCATTTTTTTTTTTGTGCTGGTAATGCAAAGAGAATGGAATACTCCACATAGCAACCAGCTCTTGAAATATTTGACTATCGCTTAAAGCCTACCAATTCCCCCTTGCATCTATAAGAAAATTAGCAATAAGATTAACATCTCGATTAACATGAAGCATATGGAGAATAAGCGTTTGTAAAAATAGTTTGTACAAGAGTGGAGAAAGTCATGTGAGTGTAACACATCAGGTTTTTTATTTTATATTTCTCCTGCAATTTGCTACAAAACGTTTATTCTTTAGGTTTAGCGAGATAAACGTATGCAGAAATGTTTCATTATATATTTTCTTTGTAGGCATAAACAGGATACAGCAGATAGGGTATTCAAATGTATTAAAACGGGACGCTGTATTATGCTGGCTTTGAAATTCATTTATCTTTCCGTGACATCGCGAGAAACTACTGATTAGCAACAGTACTTCTAAAAATGGCCAAGTATTGAAATGTTTAAAGCAATGATGACATATCTCGGAATTAGCTGATGCCTCAAAAAGTTATTTGAAACAAACTGTGTGCAATATACATTTTTTGTGTAATGAGTTGTGACTTAAACCGATGTACAAAATTCCTTCCAATAAAGAGAATTTCACAAGCTATTCCCAGGACATTCAAGATATACATTTTGTTTTTCATGTGAACATCATAAATATATATTTCAGTCAAAATGGTTAAAGTAAGAGTAGTTTTGGGGTGGGGTGATTTTATAAAAAAATCTTTGCCTTATCTTTGAAAGATACTGAAGTCAAATACTAAGTTTAGTATTGATCTGACTTTTTATTTTTTAATTACGTTTTTCATACACACGCCGCACGCGCGGACATTTTCCTAAAAATGCTTTTGTTTTTAAGTTAGTGGGCCTCTAAACATGTACTTCCAGTGAAATCTCCATATCGAATTTGTGGGTGGAATTACTCCTCTACATAGGTATGTAGCGGAGAAAGTAAAAACTATCTCAGTTTCAATGTAGCTATAAAATTGAAACTTGTATGTTTAAATTTGGATTTAATTATGTAGTTATGTAAATTAGTCGTTCTTAACGGAGAGTTCTTAATTTTTCGCTCACAGAAAGATTCAGTTGCACACCAAGCTCACTGCACTCGGCTCAGAATTCTAAGAAGGATAAGTCTAGACAACCAGAAATTGCCAGGCAAACACTTTTGAGCTTTCGGATAGCAACGTCGTTAAGGCGTGAAGTACAAAGTCCTGCTGCCTTTAACAGGGGTTGATAGGCTTTATGCTTGGTTCCAGAGGTGGAGCGGGAAGGTAAGTCTCGAAGTTCCTAGAAATCTGGACGTCGAACTTCGTCCCCAAATCAGCAAAATAGTATAGTATGTACTTCTTTAAAACATAGTTGTCACATTTGTGGGAAACTTTTACTCATTAGGTACGAGAAAATCTGATGTATTCGACCCACATGACTTTCTCTACACTTGTTTAAGTTTTTTTTTACAAAGGTTTAATCTTCTATTTCTCATTAGTAGAGATAAACCATTATACACTCCCTTGTGGATGTAAGAAAAATACAGTAAGCTAAAGCGATAGTCAACTTATTTTTAAATGCGAGTCTGTATGATTTATTTATTATGAACATAACAGGTGCAAGCCCAATCACAATGCTCCTTATAAAATGTAGTTACTTACAATAATTCATATCTAGCTAATACAGAAAACACAATTTATAGCTGGTGGCTTGAAATTCCATGCTCCTTGCATGACCACGAGAGAAAAAACGAATAGCGACTTACCACTTGAACAAAAACTATGTATTTGAAAATTCAAACCAATAACAAAGATATCTCGGAAATTTTAACGCCACAAAATAAATTATTTTACATGAATTGTGTGCTTCAATAGATCTCTTTATTTTGTCTAGTAAGATTGTGTCACATGCTTGGAGGATGCTGAACTTAAATACCAATTTCGTTTTTGAGTTATTCTGTTTACACACATACGGATGGAACGGACCTTCTTCTAAAAAGGCGTTTGGATTCAGAGGATCTCAAAACATGTATTTCTAGTGAAATCTCCATATCGAGTTTTTAGTGGATTCCTATATAGGTAATTAGTAGAGAAAGTAAAAATTGCTCTATCGGCGAAATTTGAATTGTTTTAAGGGAACAAAAAAAAAGGGGGGAGTAGGGACGGTTTAAAAGGGGCGTAAAAACTGTACTGCTAAGATTGTGGTAAATGAGGGAGCTGTAAGTTACAAACATTTCTCGTACTTTAATTGTTGAAAACTTGAATATCCTAATGTCTGAGGTGTGTACACAAGCTAGGACTTACGGTCAGGAATGGTGCAGGACAACCCCCGGACCTATGGGCAGGGAGAGCTCCTAGTTAGGACGTCGATACGCCAGCTGGCGTACTTCCAAATCTCTCGTCTTGGCTCCTGACGGCGTAGCTCGTTTATTCCGTACTTTCTTATCTAGTATGACATTTTTTATTAGTGCATTAAAGAATTACAGTATGTGCTTTTTTGGGAGAGGGGGACTGTGCAGCTGCTTTTCGCGTGTTTGAAAACTTATGTTAGCAACTTTCGCACTTGGAAAAATCTCCGAAACTTCTTGTAGTTTGATACAGCTGTGGTAGGTGTACTTTCAGGCGTTTTCCTTCCTCTTCCCTAGTTTAAGAATGATATAATGGCTCAAAATTGCTGCTGAGCCATTTGGTGTTTAACTTTCCGTTTTTGAGCTATGCTCTTCACACACGCGCACGCACTTATTTCTAGTTTTTATATCAAAATTTTGGGTGGAATGCAATACTTCTTCTATACTTACATGTAAGCACTAATAGGGAAAGTAAAAGTAAGTTAATGAAAACGGGCGTGTGGCTAATGCTGAAGATTGCTTTCATTATAATTTTTCGTAATCCCGGGCAGTACCTATCGAGAATTCCTTATTATAAAGTGGAAGGAAGGGACTTGCTGTAGTTGGATCAACTTGCTGACAGCTTCTTTTAAATGAAGTTATTGTAAATTGTGAAACCGGTATAGAAAGCTTCGCTCCTTACTATAGTCACAAATGTGATACAGCGGCTATATTTATCTGTTGACCATTGGTGACGTTCTGATCTCGTTAGCAAAGCTGGTACGCTGGCTGATACCGGTAACTGCCACCTGGGAAATACATTCAATTGCATTATTTCTGTATTAACGGTACATTAATTCGTTATTTTTTTTTTAATTTGTGTGCGTTTGCAATGCCTATAAATAATTGGATATTGTTTCTTTATTCGTCTATTTGTTAATGCTTTGTTGGACATTTCCAAAAGCTGCTTATTTATGGCTTTCCGTGTGTGAATGCGCGATTACAAGCATTTAACAAATGCTTATCACAAAGCGTAACAAAAAGTCGGCAGATGTTTAATGCTCGATTCTTCCGTTGCAGTTGTTTTTGTTTATCCGCGTTAACACTGTTATTTGCTAACGATATCACTTGAGCTCCTTTGTAGTTAGGATCATAAAATTTCCGCCAACGTTCATTAATTTGCTGGTGCATGTGTTTCGCATTCATTGTTTTTACGAGCTATTATATTATGTTCGTCGCCGCATAAACTTGTTTTGGGCTTTTATGAGCGCTCTTTTGTTTCCAAGACAAGCACAATCTTTTGTTCCGCTATTCTATGACCAAATAAAAAAAAATGAAACTGCTTTATCTGCAAAGAACGAAGGTGTACAACAGAGATGTTGAGGTATACAGCACTTTTGTTTGTGTGTAGGGAAATTAATTTTGAATGAAGAGGCTGATGATTGTTGTATAAAATGTGCATTAACGTGGTTTTAGGTGCTTTCGCTAAAGCGAAGCGCCTTCTAGCGGAATTCTTCCGTTAACCTGTAGTATGAAACGGCTCAGGAATATCTGCACATAAGGAGTTGAAATTAATGTGCACACTAGCTGTCTTAGTATTGTAAGAGTGCATTCTGTAGGTAAGGGGTTGAAAATACGATTTTTGGAAAATCGTGATTGGTTGATTCACAATAACTGCTACAGATAGACAATAACTTATATTGACTTTTTGTGCCTCCTGGTTTGGTAGAATACGACCCTGGAAAGTTTGCCGACGTCCTGTATACATTAAATGCATGCCTTCAATACAGATCCATGTGCTTCTCTCCATTGTAGAGGAAACGCCAAGGATTCTAAACGGATATCGAACCGAGGCAATGAAAAGTGTATGAACATTAATACTATTTCAGAAGTGATAAATGATCTAGTTTCTTGTTGAATTTCATATAGTTAAAATTTGTCTTCCTCATTGAAATTTAATGCCATATGAGGATTTATTAGCTTTCTGAGTTAAATTCTGGACAACAGTTCCTCCTGCCATTTTCTGGAAGCGTATCCCGCAGACGACTTCCTGAGTAGTTAGTAGTTGGACGCAAAGGATTTATTTGGATTGCATTAGAGTGTGTGAGATTTTAATTTCTGAATTCGTAGAAATGGTACACAAGTTGTTACTATGGTAATCGCAATATGTGCCAAATATTTTCCAGCAGTTCAAGAAATATTAATATCAAGCCATTTAGCTACATTTTGAAATGCTATGACGCCAGTGCCAAGTTCTGCTGCTGTGAAATTATCTGCCTGTCCCGAGAAGCAGTAAAGGAAAAGCAATATTTAATTGATAAAATACCTTCAAATAGGGCCATCTTTTAAGGCAACTTTTGATCTGCGAGGTAGATGTTGAAGCCGGAGCTTTTCAGAAGTTTTAATGGATGTTCTTACACATTTAAAACTTTTTAAAAAGTTTAATCAGCTCTTGGAAAAAAAAAAGGCAGCCGTTCCTTTCACGAGTAAAGAGGTCCATATTGAGTCCAGAAGATACAGGAGTTCTATTTTTCTGCTGTCGGTAAATTTAGACCGGTTCTGGCGCAAAATGAGACATGCTTTCATAATTGGAAGTGTTAGAAAATAGTTGAGAATACGACCTCAAGTTTGAAATAAACACGCAATCTTTCTCTCTCTCTTTCAGTTATTTCTTCACTTAATGCTTACGAATAAAAATATTTGTCGCAATAGTGAACATGGGTTCCTTAAAGAAAAGTTTCGTACTGATAACTACTCGAAAAGTACGTAAAAAAACAACATACACATGTAACATTTATAACCTTTTTGTGCCTGTGTGATATTGACTCTTAAGCTGTTGGGTGCAGAACTTAAAACAGTGGTTTTAATTTTAATGCTTTTATCAGGTAATATAAAGTCATAAAATTTACTCAATATGAAAGCACTTCAGAACATTAATAGAAAATTCAAAATATATCTGCATTTTATTAGCCATTCAAAGATCAACATAACATTTGATGAAAACATCAGACAGGTTTTTCGATAAAATTAAAACTTTTCTGAGTAAAGGGTATTTTGTGATGAGGAATTCTTGAAAACGTTCCTCTAGTATATGTTTAGGGTACCTCAATAGTTAGATATATTACCGGTTAAGTCTGGATAATCGAATTTTAGTGCGGAATGCAATACTTCCTCAGTACTATAGGAAGAAGTTAGAGAAAGTAAAGACGGACACTTGACCATTCGCGGTTCTAATACAGCCAGGAACGTCCTTCCTGACCTGTGAGGTTTTCTCCAAATTTTCCTCAATCGTAATTACCAGATGCCGAGGGGGTACCCTAAATTTCGGTCTGGAACATTTGCTTCCCAAAAATTATTTCATCTACCACCAGTGTGTACCGCTTGTGCCGTCTGTTGTAAGAACGAGGGTTAAACATTACTAGAGAAAGTAAAAATGTTAATACCAGCTCATTTCATGGCATTCGTGGAGAATATGTCCTTTTCCCTTATACGTGTAGAAAAGCCTATCTAAAAACCTATTCAGCTCAACGCAGAATTCAAAGGACTAGGGGCTGTAAAGTTTACAGAGCGAGCAGAAATGCATTCCAAGATGCAAAGCAAGATCATTAAGGCGTCAAGTACAAATTCCAGTCACTAAAAGCGGTCGAACGGTTCTGTCCTTTGTTTTAGGAAGTAACGAAGTTCCTGGAAAGGTGGAAGTTGAAATTTCCAGTCCCTTTCTTCACTTTGCTTTTAAGTATAAGTAATTTACATTTTATACAGAAGAGTTGCCCTTTTCATATCCAAAAAAAAAAAAAAAAACTGTGACTGTATTTTGAAGGTCTACAACATTATAAATGGAGACTGCCTTTGATAGGTCAGCATTCTGGCCTCTCAACCCAGAGTTCCCGGATTCGATCCCGGTTGAGATGGATCAATGTTTCTTTAACTACAAAATTCATTACCCACCCTCCGCAAAGTCTGGAAACAGGAGTGTAAGAGCGAATGTGTTTTCATGGAGAAACCAAAAACAAATAAAACATTAGTTCAACGAGTAATAAAATCAGCTGTTGGCACTCTTCCCGAATATGTCCATAGAATTTAAAGGGGGTCTATATAAATTAAACTATTACAAAAGAGTCGGTGTTTGATGTAATACATTCGCACATTTTCTTTACTCTATCGTTTATTATTGGGTATACAAACTATTCTTGCTAAAGCCTATTTGTCTGTCTACTACATTTTAATCCAAATAAACGTTTGCAGAAATAGCTACATTACACATTTCATTATAAATACAAAGGGAACAGCGAAGGTCAAATGTTCAAGAACAGGGCGCTATATGCTGGCCTTAAAATTCCATACTGTACATCGCGAGAAACAATGAATGTTGACAGGACTTTAAGAGAATGGCTAAGAAATTGAACAGTTCGAACCTTTAATAACGGATATATCAGAAAAGGCTTATGCCACAACAAACTTATTTGAAATAAATTGTGTGTTTTAATGAGATCTACATATTTTGTGTAATACGTTTTCGTCTGTCGCTTAACGTTTACCAGTTATACAAGATTATACGAAATTTCTTCCAAATGAAGAGGACTTTATAGGCCATTTCCAGAAAATTCAAGGTATACATTTTATTTTTAATGTAAATATCGTTAATAAATCTTCGTGTCGCATCTTTGGAGGGTATTGAACGTAAATACCAAGTTGGGTATTTATCAGACTTTTCGTTTTTGAGTTATGGTACACACAATTTCCAAAACTACTTTATTGGATCCAGGTGCCTCAAAACGTGAATTTCGGGTGAAATCTAGGTATCTGATTTTTGGGCGGAATGCAGTATTTCCCCTTCTTACTATACGTAGTAGAGAAAGTAAAAAGTGTTACGTTGACGTGACATTCTCTGCTACCCACAATCGTTTAACTCTGCCTTATAGAAACTACTCTTGTAAAAGCGTATTTTTCGTCTAGGTCATGTTAATCCAGATAAACATTTGTATAGGTGGTTATATTACACATTGCGTTGTAGGTACAAGGGGAATAAAGGAGGCTGAAGCGATAGTCAAATCTTTTAAAAAGGGGTTGCTATATGCCGGTTTTGAAATTTCATATTTGTTATGTCATATCACGAGAAAAAGAAACATTGTACCTCAGCACTTTAAAATATGTCGCAGTATTGCAAAATTTAAATTAGTAGCAGTATCCCTGAAAAGGCAGATGTCACACAAAGAGTTATTTAAAATAGTGTGTTTTAATATCGACATTTTCTGTGCAGTTAAGTTTTTGCCTTTCTGTAATAGTTCACCAGCTTATACAAAATTATACGAAATTAATTTAGAGGGCAGCAGACAATTCATAGAAAATTCAAGATACTTAATTATTTATTTTTCCAAAAATATAAAGATGTTCCATTTAAAAGAGTGGGGAAGTTTCCTCAAAATGTTCATGTCGCCTCTTTAGAAGAGGATGATCTTAAATACCGGGATTGGTATTTATCTAAATTTCATTTTTGAGTTGTGCTGTTCAAAGACGCGCATGCACGGATTGTTTTCTCTAAAAATGCTTTTTTATTCGGGGGACCCCAAAACATATCTTCAGTGAGATCTGCATATTGTTACATGCTGCGGTGAGGGCCAAAAAGGGTTCCAGTAAAAGTATTTAATCATCCCAACATGCACATGGGGGAGAGTAGCTACAGATAATGGTATCCCTACATCACACGCAAGGGGATAAAGAATTGAGGGGAGATACCTCACACACAACCTACAGCTACACTCTTTCATACAAACTCAGACTCAACTGATGCTCGCACACACAAAGAAAGTAACGCTAAACTATCCTCCCCCTCTCTCTCCACCTCTGGCTAGGTTCTCCAGCCATGGGTGGCGAGTTGTCATGCCAGACGGAACTTCAAACACAAAGCCGAAAGAAATATTGAATTACCCCCAACAATGCGACGCAATGTGTCTTGCATGACAATAGCTACTAATACCTATTAATACGCCACAATATAGAATTTTTGGATGGAATGTAGTACTTCCTCTACCTACTGTAGGTATGTAGTAAGGAAAATGAAAATAACTTAAATGATTTATACATCTATATGAAACACGTATGACATAATTAGAATGCAGCTCTTTATTCAGTGTAGATTTTAACTCGCGGAAGGAGACATAATCATGTATGTAAAGCTAATAATGAGCTTTTAGAATTTACGATATTTAGAACTAATTTGAAAAGCAAACATATCCACATTAAGCGAGCACATAAATTTATATGGTATGTGCTATGTATAGGATATGAGTAGATTTCCATGCGGGAAATGGTCAACGATGTTTCACCGCCTAATGCGTCTGGTTAGCCAATGTTGGTGTGGGAGCAAAGCGGTGCTATAGTTTTGATTTCATTGTTCCCAGATGTGTGTCATGGCCTCGCTTTCAGCCAGTTTCCTTATTGTTTTGTTTGTATAGCGTTTGATGTAACTTCCTCTTCCTGTTAGTTGTGTTGCATAGTTGATGAAATAACCACAGCATCGCCCACCCTTCTTCTCTCTAAGCCTGAGATCAAAACCACACTTCCTATAGCTTTGAAAGTGCAGCGGAAATCATTTATTCGATCTAGAAGACTTAGTTCGTGAGAATGTTTATGGTGTAGTAAAACTAAATTTGATATTTTTAAAGAACATAGACATGGCCTGAAATGTGTATCCATCCAATGAGTTGCGTAGAAGTCTTCAATGTCCCTGTCATGCGCATTAAAGGCGAATCAGATACTTTCTTTGACCCTTAAAAACCTTAGCGTTCACCGCATATGAAACGATCCAGCGTTTTATACCAGCATACATCCTTCGGTAAGAAACCTTTGTCTCTTTTGCAGCTCTGTAATGCTGAAGTCACTGTTGTGGCTTGCACTGGAGAGGTCGCGCGCGGGTTCAAATCTTGAATATCCGCAAATCTGACCACATCTTTCGCGGTTTCCCGTAGTAACCAAGTATTACCGGATTGGATAATCAATACCACGTCCTAAAGCTCCAAGAACAGAGATTAGGATACTACACAACTAAGGTCATATGTGCTGCATTACATTTATTATGTGTACAGCAATCCTATCACAAAAGCTCATCTACCGATTAAATTAATAGCACAGGAAAGATATTACGTGGCTTAGGTCATCTGTCTGAAATTGTTTATTAAAGAACCTACGAGTAACCCTCAGAATAACTTAAATGTTAAAATTACATAGTTCAGAGAAATTTCAGTTTACATTCGACGGCATTTGCGCCATTAGTCGTTCAGTCAGACATAACGAAACCTCTGCTGCAAACTGCACACATCATCTTATAATTTCTCATCCAAAACGCAATAGAATAGTGGGTAGCATACGTTATTTATTCCTTTACAGTTGTTAAACATTTAAAATGATAGTATGTTTTTGAAGATCCAAGTTTATAAATATTCATAACTCTTGATGTGCTGTTGGGACTTAACGCTAACATACTAATTTTGACGGTATTTCTCACAACTGGTTATTAAAACGAAGTTATGGATTGTACAATATGTAGCAGAAATTAATAAAAAAAAGAAGAATTGGTCAAAAGGACTTAGAAACATGCGGCTTCGAATCACCATCTTTGAACATGTATTTTGATGTGGAAACAGTATCTAGTTTCTAATTTTTTTTGGTAGGGGGTAATTGGCTGCACATGTACACTAAATCTGTTCGTGTTGTATGATGTACCAAAACAGAAACTCGATCAAAAGCATGTGATTTAAAGCAACATATCCACAGTATTTTAACATTCTGTATATTCAAGAAAGCATTTGGTACATTGTTGGCACTACTACTACTGCTTTTTTTTTTTTAAAGGAAAGAAGAGTCGGAGATATTTATGTTTAAGTTATGGTTGATTTTGTAACAATATATAATCCTAAATAGGAATTGTTATATATCTCTCTCTCTAATGAGACAATCATTAGAGGCATAAATGTTTCATTTTCGATGTTTCAATAATTTCATGTGAAATGTCGGTACGCTTAGCACTTAATGACGCATCCTAGCTTGAAAACGTGGTTTCCACTGTTACTGTCATATTTCATTTGCTTTGTTTTTAATTAATATGCTTGCCGTTCCCGTAAGTTCATAATGAACTTTGCACACCATTTATTCTGGACAAGCCCGCAAACATAACAGGTAATTATGCAACAAAAATTAAACGAACCGTGTAATGTTTTTCGCACAGCTGCATTCTGACCAAACCACTGTGCCTTATCCTTCGTACCTTTGAAGTCAACTAGGTTTAGTCTTCGACTGCCAACATTTGTGAATGGTGTTTGTGTAATGGAAGCTTGAGATGCATAGGAAGCAGAGCTGTAAACTTGCCGAAACCAGGGGTCTGCTTACCTAAAATTGGCCTAGAATTTTATTTTTGGTTAGAACAGCATGAAATTTAAAGGAAATATCTGGACTTCTCAGTTACGTATTTGAGCATATGCGATTAACCACCCTGAAAGAAAAAATATTTGTTACACTCACATGACTTTCTCTACTCTTGTACAAACTATTTTTACAAACGCTCATTCTCTATATGCTTCATGTTAATCGAGATATCGAGATGTTAATCTTATTGCTAATTTTCTTATAGATGCAAAGGGAATTGTTAGCCTTTAAGCGATAGTCAAATATTTTAAGAGCTGGTTGCTATGTGGAGTATTCCATTCTCTTTGCATTACCAAGACCAAAAAAACGAATTTGAGAAAAAGTATAAGTATTGGAAAATTTAAGGAAATAACAAGCAATATCTCGAAAATGGTTCACTCATCAACAAAAATGTATCACATAAATTGTGTATGAAGAATACTTTTAGAGACATTCCCAGAAAATTCGAGATATACATTTCATTTGTCATGAAAATATCTTAAACATATGATATTTTAATCAAAATCGTTAGAGCCATTTTTGAGAAAATTAGAATTTTCGAAAAATGTTACATGTAAAGGGTAATCTGGGGTGGTGGGGATTTTCTTGAAAACCTTCGTGTCGCATCTCTGGAAGATACTGAACCTAAATACCAAGTTTGGTGTTTATCTGACTGTTTGTTTCTGAGTTATGCTGTTAACAGACACACACACGGGCATGTTTCCAAAAATGCTTTTTTTTTTTATTCAGGGGGTCTCAAAATATATATATTTCCGGTGAAATCTCGGTATCGAATTTTTGGGTGGAATACAATACTTCCCCTACTTACTATACGTAGTAGAGAAAGTAAAAATTGCGTTCCAGTGTTTTCTTTAGAATGGAGAAGGCATTTATAATGGCAAATAAAGTAAATAAATTGAAGCATTTATTAGAAGCTTTTTGTGTAATTTACATGACTGAAACTCATCTATGTGTTTTCCAGATTATATTATTTGCAATGTTTTTACAGACTTAAAATTATTAGCTTGATTACAATGTTACATAATGTTATACTACTTAACAATTTTTTTAGATATTAAAGAATTAAAAAATATATATATATAAAAGACGAAATTTTCATACTGGATACTAGTACGTTTTATTGCCGGATCCGATAGAAATATTAGATATATTGGTAATAAATAGTTTAGTTAGCCGATTAATAGCTGGTTTCCAGTTACTTGTTTCTGCTGGCTTCCAGCAGCTAGAAATTAGTTAAAATATGGGTATATTATTTGGCTGGTAAATTTGCTTTCTTCTTTATTTTATTTTTATAAGCTTTTGTTTTTTCTGGCTAAAACCGACATGTGCAATAACGGTTTGTAAATGACAACTTTTGGATAATGTGAAATAAAGTATACTAGTTTGCAATGCGTGCCGGTGTCGGAAACGAGGTACCGGAACACAGTATTTCGTTTTTATTTATTTAGTACTTAACCATTCTTGAAGTATAACTGTTAAGAAGTAGGTAGCTGTATGGAGTTTTCTGCACTCTAGCAAAAAAAACCGTGAAAAAAGCAGTAATTAGCCTGGAAACAAGTTGCATCTAGTGGACTTACTGTAAATACATATACCCATAGGTCGATTGCAAAAGTATGATAGATACGTTTTTATTTGTTTTAAAATCGGATATCATATTCAAACCAGTACAATGATTGTAATTGTTAACTCAAGTTAACAATACTTAATCCATCACAGTTCTCTCTCGAAAACAGAAATTTATTTTTGAACTTATCTTTAGACTTCAAATCAGACTGAATGAAATCATTATCACTTTAAACAAGTATTATCTTAGTTCTGTATCCACAATAAGTAACTGCCAAAAGCCTAACACTCTTTCTCATATAGAAAACGAAATAGTGTATTTCAAAGTAGCAGAAACAAAAGAATTACAACGCAAACCTACATATTTAAATGAAACCTATTACTCTCGATTTTGAAAAATGTGACATGCGTCGCACATTAACTTATTTATAATAAACATAAAAATCTGATCACATGCCCTTCTCTAACCACAATGCTTTATTTGTGTATCTCTTCTACAAATTATCCTAACAAAAGCTTAGTTTTCTATCATTTTAATGTTAATCGAGATAAACTTTAGCAGAAGTAATTTCATTACAAATTCTGTTGTAAGTACAGGAGGCCGAAGTGATAGCTTTAAAAAGCGGCTTGATAAATGCTGGCTTTAAATTTCCATAATCTTTGCATCATACCGTCAGAAACAAGAGAATGGTTAATTGGCAATTCCGAAAATGTATGATAAATTATTGGAAAATTCAATTAAATATCTCGTAAATTGTTAATGCAACAAAACTCTTTTGTTAAATTGGGTGTTCTAACAAGATCTACATTCTTTTGTATGGTAATTACATGAAATAACAATTTCATTCACAAGGAGGACGTCACAAGCTATTTACACAAAATTCGAGATATACATTTTATTAGTCATGCAAATATCAAACATTTAATCACTGTTAGAGGAGTTTTGAGAGAAAAAAAAAATAAACTTTTCAATGTAAAGGGTGGTAGATTTTCTTAAAAACCGTATTGCATCCTTGGAAGATGCTGAATAAAACTCAAAATTGTTATATTTTTTCATAATGGGGAGAAATTCTAATATCTAATTATTGGTTGGAATAAATGAATTTCTATACCTGCATAGGTAGACATTAAAAAATAAGTAATCACACATGAAGGACTATTCTTCAGCGTTAATTCAGCTAGTCAAAAGCACATTTTAAGTATAACAACATTATTTGATTATGTATGCATATGAAGCAGAAACAAGTACCCAGTTCCTAGTTTGATCACTTAGCGCTGAATGAATTGTTATACCACCCAAATACTACCCTGGACGATAGTAATAGAAGACATTGCCGAAAGGTTACCGAAATGAAATTGCCAGATTTGCTTTTGGGGCTAATAACTTAAAACAGTTTTGTATCCGACCACAAATCTCCCAACTGAAGTGAATACAAGGCATAAGCTGTGCTGTGCCTCCATAAGCTGGACTTAAGCGATCTAATTGTAGTGGAAATACTACCATTGTACGGAAAAATGCTAAGAAGGGACTGATAACAAAAATCTAAAAGCAAAAAAGTCCGCCTGTCGCCAAGAAAACACGTTTGCAGTACTTGGCGTACTGGTGCACGCAGCACATTGTTCAAACACCGCCCACTTTATGCAACAGCGATACTGGTTCGAATCTATGTAGACTAATTTATTTGTTTATTTCAGGCCTAGTGGCCCCTACGGCTACTAGTTTTCTTTTAATCTGGCCGTAGCGCCGCTAAGGTAAAATTTCTGATTATGCCTACTCATCTGAACAATAGCATGGGCAGAGTGGCATCTTTCCTCATATAGGTTTCCGTTATAATTATCTGTTGCGTATCGAGAATTCTTTAAGAAATATTCGCCCTTCAATTAAGTACAAGACGGTCAAGTCAACAAATGGCTACCTTTCACCACTGGGCAGCATTGAATATGACAGCTACATAGGGAATAGATTCAGAAGTTGTAGTAAAATTAGTAACCTTATTTCTGAGCACAAAACATTGAAGACATAGTCAAGTGGGTTAGCCAGAATAACTTGACGCTGGACTTCTTGAGAATCTATCATGCCGGCATGCGGAATGTTAGCGCTTCAGGGCAATAAATCACGAGAAATTAAACCACTCCCTCTTGTCTGGGCTACCTTCTCGCGTAAAGGCTGACTCACAATAGCCCGAGAACGGGAAGCAAAACAGCGTACAATTCGGTTCACAAACACCGGGATTAAGAACGGGCATGCATATCGATAGCAAATCGGAAAATCGATTTTGGGCATTGGAACGTCATATATTTGTAACTGACCGATCATCTGCTTGCAATTCAGGTACATAATGCAGGTTAGCCAACGTCTTAATTCGGTAAACATTTTCTAAATGCAGATCCATTACTACCTAATGTCTGATTCCTGTAGTGTTACCAAGTTTCATTTTTATTAATAACTTACATTAATAGCATACACTTTGTTGATTTCTACCAGTTTTTAATATTGTTTTTGAGGCGATAGCCAGTTTTGGGTTGCATATAAAGAAACTACAGATGACGCTTTCGCTAGAAGAACTAACACTCAATGGATCGGAGGATGTCGGCGCACTTTGCTGGAATTTCGTCTGGTTTCATTTTCCCAGCTTGGACTAGAGTTCTAGTGGCTGTTTCATATCACGACCACCTTGATTAATTTCTATAGGTTCTTAGGTTGATCCGCACCAAAACAAAACCTAGGTGACCAGTGCACAGTCATAATGTATCCCTCCGCCATTCGCGCCAGAAATACTGTCATACTTTCACGACCATGTGACGAGTACAGGCGACACGTAATGCAAAGAGAACAGGGTCCGACAATTTAAACGATGTCTAGCATACTCTGTTAGGGTTGAAGGTGAAAAGATTGATAGTTGCAACAAAATAAATGTTTGCACATATTATAATAGTTAATTCTAAAAGAAACGAATGAAAAAGAAAGTAACAGATATGCGATATCTTACATTTATTCGTTCTCTGGAGGCGGCTCATTTTAAAAAAACAAATTGTATAATGTTCCGTGAATTGCATTCTTGTCACATTCTTGCATCGCGTATTTCAAACGCTTTCTGTTTTCCCGCGTGTAAACACTTTTCCGTTTTAGATTTTTCTTAACCAGCAGTTTATACTTGTACTCGAAACACCAATGAACTCAGAAGTTAATTTCACCACTTATTTCACGGGAAGTGTTAGATATTTCTCACATAACTAATAATAAACTTTCAACCTTATTGTTTTTTTCACCACTAGTCAATGGTTTGCCCGCTTATGCTTTACGTAAGTCAACGAAAACGAAAGAGAAAATCACCGTCCGCCATGATACTAACAGAAACTGCTGGATTCTGGCTACAAGCAATATTCTGGGCATACCCGGATATCAGGTCTTATAAATGATTTGCATTTTGGGATGTGTAGCTCTGTTTAAAGGTACGAATTAGCGTTAATTAGACTTTTAGGAATTTGTATAGAATATTATACCATTTAAGGATAAATTCATTCTAAAATTAGATTATTAGCATGGGACTACTTTCCTGCACGCATTGCCACAGTGTTATACTATGTTGCACAGGTCACGTGCGTTTGTTTTGGCGCGGATCAATCTAAGAGTGAATGCAGTTTAGTATGCCGTGCCCGCGAACGAGAAAGTTAAAACTTAATCCGTCTTCCTTCTAGTTCCCGGGATCCGTAAAAGCTTCCCGTTAATAATAATTGTGAACGCTCATAATTGCCGCGTTATCCTTGTCAATTGTTGTTTGTTTGCCTTAATTATGCTGCATAAATGTTGAAGGATAACTGGACGACATACATTTGCCTAACTCCAAGTAATCACTGCGTGGCCATTGTTCTGATTAAATAAGTCTTTTAGTTGTAATTACTAGGTGAGTCGGCTAGTTAAAAGGCCGGTCTTCAATTTGCTGCGTTTGAAGTTCTTTGTCCACGGCTGCCGTCAGCTGTTGATGAATATTATTGAGTATGAGACTGGATATGGGTATCTCAAGGGTGTGCCTCATAAGACGACTTGCTAGGATTGAAGACACTAATTAAACTTGAATTTATGATGTTTACTTTAGATAAGCTTGCATGAAAATATGAACCTTTTAACAATAGCACTTTACAATGGTTCTGATACCGACAATTGACGCTTTTCCACTTTGTTGTGCTTTGGATAGTTATTTCGCGCACAATTTGTTCACTGAAGATTATTCACTTCCACATAACACTTCCTTGAAACTGCTTTACTTCGCGCACTCGACATTTCAAAGCTTGTTTTTTTTTTGGCGTGAATGCATATAGGGCACTGTAATTGTAATCATCGGCATTTGTTGAAGAATGAGCCAGCTCCTGTCTGTACCTTTTGTGGGGAAAATACATTCTGTTCGATACCTGGTACTGAAAACGCTGTTTTAATGGTCTTCGGCGTTCAATTCGTTTGGCCTCCACCCTCTGTGACATTCTTGGGGACGATGCAAATGCAGTTGAGCGAGTTTTTAATTATCTTCAAGCTATTTTGACAGAATTTAATTATTTTAGCTGCCGTGACCGTGTCTACTTTTCACGCTGTTGCCCAATTTGGCTCTACTAGTTCCAGTTTTTTATCATATTTTAGCCAGAGTTTTATCCTTTTTTTTTTACCCATTTCAGACAATGCTAGTGCCTGAAGATTAAGTTTTATGGATTGACACGGAGCTAATAGCCGAAGGAGTTGTATGCCCTAAATCCTCACATCTACTTATCTTTGAAAAAGTTCGGGACGGTTTCAGATATTTAAATATGCTCCATATTAAAATAAACAAATGAAATGTAAAAATCGGTTCTTAAACGTACGGGAAAGACATAGTAGATAGGTAATTATTTAAAGAAGTTATTCACTCAAATACTTATTAAAACGATTGGAATACTACACAAATTACACTTTAAGAACTGCAATATTTCGGATAGCGATTGCCTTAGTCGCAGCTGTGGACATTGATCGCCAGGTCATTTTTTCTTTAAAAAAAAAGAATCTGTGTAGCACACCATGACTTTTTCTACTCTTGTACAAACTATTTTTACAAACGCTTATTTTAATTGATGTTAATCGAGATAAAATCTTACTGCTAATTTTCTTGTAGGTGCAAGGGGAATATGGTAGGCTTTAAGCGATAGTCAAATATTTTAAGAGCTGGTTGCTATGTGGAGTATTTCATTCTCTTTGCAATTGAGGACGAATTCCCATTTGAGAAAAGTATAAATATTGGAAATCAAACAAATAACAAAAAATATCTCGCAAATGTTCACTCGACAAAAATGTGACATAAATTGTGTGTTTTAATGAGATCTACAATTTTTTTGTGTTGTAAAATTTTGTCTCTTACGGTTTACCAGCTATGCAAAATTCAGAGTGAAGAAGACTTTTGTGAGCATTCCCGGAAAATTCAAGATATGCATTTCATTTGCCATGAAAATATCTTAAACGTATGAAAGTTTAATTAAAATCTTTAGAGCCATTTTTGAGAAAATAAAAATCTTCGAAAAATGTTCCATGTGAAGGGTAATCTGGGGTGGGGGGATATTCTTGATAATCTTCTTGTCGCATCCTTGGAAGATACTCAAATACAGCTTAAATGTAATGTAATATTTATTAAGTGCCAAAATAATTACAATCTTATTGGGAGTGACTGCTTCTGACTTTGGCTATTTTATAGTCTTCTCCCCTCCTTTGGTAATAATAATAATAATAATAATAATAATAATATATTGAACTATTAAACATTAAATTATTACATATTAAATATCTTCTCAAATTACTATTACATATTAATACAATTAATAATTCTTATATTTATTTAAATGTACATTATTTTCTTCTTTTAACCATCCATATCCATTTATTCCTATTCATTCCATACCATAAACTTTCTTTTCTCTAATTTCTATTTGTTTAAGTACATTTATTTTATATCCTTCCATATTTTACTCACATTATTTTCTCTAATAATTTTAATTACTTTCTCTACTTATCTCTTTCCCCTATTCTTACATTATCCATTCTCCATTATTATAATTTCTATATTCATATATTTATCCTTTTAACATTTATATATCTTTCTCTAAAAAATAATACAATCCAAAATTGTGAATACAACTTAAATACCAAGTTTGGTATTTATCCGACTTTTTGTTTTTGAGTTAGCTGTTTACTGACAGACATACACGGACATGTTTCCAAAAATGCTTTATTTGGATTCAGGTCACCTCAAAACATGCTTTTCCTGTGAAATCTCGGTATGGAATTTTTGGGTGGAATGCAATACTTCCCCTAATTACTATACGCACTACAGAAAGTAAAATAATAATAATAATAATATTAATAATAATAATAAATTAAAAATATAACATTTAAAAAAAATTAAAAAATGTTTCTCTCTGAAGGTTGCTTATAAGTTAGGGTTGATGGATGCTATACACTATTGTTTTATCACAAGGAAAACTCAGTTTGTTCTGTCGAACAGTGGTGATGAAAATGCTTGTTTATTTTGTGTTGTTTTCTTTTTTATGGGTGTTTGTATTTAATTTTGAATGGCCCTATAGGTACTGCTACTGCTATTCGTTATCAATTTATCACGTATGTTATTGTTTATACATCATAAAATTTATTGTTTTGTCATTTCCCTGAAGTTTTGTTTCTTTGTTTTCAGGTAAGTATTGCAGTTACTTCATTTTCACAACCTTTGGGTGAGTAAAGAATGTAATTTTGATTTCTTATTGATAATATGAGCTTTATATAATTCTTGCTTGTTACCTAGTAAACTTTAAACACATTCAAATTGTAACTCTCTGAGGCTCTCTGAACTTTATAGTAACAGAGGAGTATCCTCTTAGAAGTGTACACCATCAAGCTTAAAAGGGAAATAAAATACATACTTTAAAGATTTAGAATGAGAAGCTAAGAGAAGGACCTTAGAAGGATACCAAAGAGACGACCTGAAAGATTAATTTACTAGAAAAAGTTTTATAAGTGCGTTTCAAACTCCGCATTTATACAATTCAAATATTTCAGGGAATATATTTTTTAATTATCAACTTCTGAAATGTTAAAACTCACAAAAAAATTATATAGACTTGTTACAGCGAATCATCGTATATAAGCCAATGGTTTCATCTTACATTGAAGCTTCAACGTTAACCTTGCCGCTGACAGCCTCTAAATAAAGCTTATGCTTCTACAGATTGGTTAGCAAAATATTTTTAAAATATTTAAAAAGCTTTATAGCATCATGAACCTTTATACATGCAGGATTGATTCCTGTTATTATAGAGCATTATATATTTCTCTCAAAAAATTCTAATTTGCTTTTATACCCCGGAACATAAAAAGGTGCAGATAAGCATTATGAAAGTTATGTTGTGCGATATAATAACAATAATCATAATAATCCCGTGGCGCTTCATCCATAAAGAGCTTGACCTGCCAACCTGACTGTCGGCCTCATGCCCATTTCCGCACGGTAAAGGTCTTCCAACATGCGGGGAGGTGATATGGCAGCATCAGGCATCCCCAAGCCAGAATGTTGACCACCGCGGCCTGGATTGCTGTCTATCGCAGCTCCGCACTTTCCTCACGATGCTGAGTGGATACCGGTTCCTATACCCGGGATTTTAATCCTTATCCCCATGGGTGGGATTGAACCCGGGCTCATTCCGTAACGGGAATCAGCACAAAGCTGCGGCCCATAGTGCCACGGCGCATTGTCAACTTCATTGAAACACATACGAAACGTGGCAGTGTTGCCAATTAATGTAATGTTAACAGTATTAGATATAAAGTGCCTGCAAAAATAAGAAAAGGCTAAACGTTTGTAACATCTTTCAACTTGTAATTGTTGAGTTTTGAGAGAAAGCTTCTCAGTATTTGTTGTACATTGGGTTTTGTAATAATGTAGTCGAATACGCCCTTAATATGCTCCAGCTATTAATACGCCATCTCGTTTATTACCAGTTCCATATATTATCCCTGGATACGTCGTATAGAGTTCTGCATAATTTTAATCTCTTGCACAGGCTTTTGCTGTAAAGAAAATGGGAGGGGGGAAGATTTTTTTAAATTTTATTTATGGACGCTCTTTAACTGCTGTGGTCCTTAGCGTCCCATTGTATATTGGGCGTGAAAGACCAGTAATTTTTCTCAGAGGCCTCTATCAGGCTTGAGATTCTTTTACGTGCCATAAATTTACGACACGGGACCACCGGCTTTACTTCCCTTCCGAAGGAAGCCATGCTAAGGATTTTTACACCCGAAAACTCCGCCGGGTTTGAAATCGCGACCTCGGAAACTAGAGTCTAGAATGGTAACACCACGGAGGACGACAGGAGGGGGAAGCTACGTACATGTGGGGAAAATTGCAATTTGTGAAAAAGATTATGGGATTGATTAGACAAATTTCAGCACGAAATTAATGACACTAAAGCACCGTTCAGCCCGTATCAATAATGGCAAATTGTATCTTTCTTAGAATGAAATGAAGTTCGCTGAAAAACCTCCCTGCTAATTTCGCATTCTTTCTGTAAGATAATCTTTATTTGAATTCTACAATATGCACAGCAAGCACTGTTACTAAAATGGGAAAGTAGAAAGCTCTTTCTATAACTTAACATTACACTTAACTGTAGTCTCTGAACTACACACGAGATCTAAAAATCGATTTCCCCATCATAGTCTTTTCCCCGCTTGTTGCGTGTTAAGCTTGAAAGGTCCGTTGAAAGCCACATTAAGGATACCCATAGCTGAAATTTGGTCCAAGTTTTCAAAAAATTTAAAAATTAGTTTTTATGGCCCAAAAAATATTTGATGCATATTTCTTTAATTATATACTATGACATTTGCTCTCAAAGCCCTTTAAAGCTTCAATACGTAACCATTTAAATGTCCAAGAGCACATGACCTAATGACCTGTATTTACTTGCGATGTCTTTTACTTTCTCTTCCATTACATAGTAGGTAGAGAAGGTATTGCATTCCACTCAAAATTCAATACCGACATTTTAGTTGAAATACATGTTTTGAGACAATGAATGAATAAATAAATAAATAAGAAAAAACAGTTAGAAAAAAGATCTGTCTGTGTGTCTGTGAACAGCATAACTCGGCATAACGAAAAGTCGGATAAATAGCAAACTTAGTATTTAGTTTAGTACCTTCCAAAGACGCGACAAGAAGATTTTCACGAAAATCCTCATACCTTAGACTGACATTTACATGGAAGATTTTCGATTTTTTTTTATTTTCGTAAAAGTGGCTCTAACGGTTTTGATTAAAATACCACATTTAAAGTTATTTACATTACAAATAAATGTGTGTCGTGAATTTTCTGGGAATACCCTGTGAAGTCCAGTTCATTTGGAAGAAATTTTTTATAACTGGTAAACCTTAAGCGATAGACGAAAACGTACTACACAAAAAAATATGGATATCTTTAAAGCACACAATTTCAATTTTGGGGGGGGGGGCATATGCCATTTCTGAGATATTCGTTATTAAAGATTCGAATTTTCATTTCTTGCTCGTTCTCTTAAGTCCTGTCAACATTCACTTGTTTCTCGCGGTTGCATGAAAACAGTATGAAATTTTAAATCAGCATATGGTGTTCAGTTCTTAAACAATTGTGTTTAGCTGTTCTCTTTGTATCTACAACGGAATGTGTAATGTAGCTATTTCTGCTTATTTGGATTAAAATCTATAGAGAGAAAGATAAACTTTGGTAAGAATAGTGTGTATACCCACTAATAAGCGATAGAGGGTAGAGAAAGTCATGTGAATGTATAACATCAGATTTTTCGTACACTTTTGCGCATTAAAAAGTTCATACAATGTAGTCCGTAACCGTTCTTGTTCAGATGTTCAGTACAAAACCAGAGAGAAGGAATTAAAAAAACTGGCATATGTTACAAAAGTGTTATTTAAAGATTAAAATGTTTTTCTAAAACAACCAGACGAGTGAAAAAATTTCTGCATGCCAGTTTTGTGCATTAGTATTTAAATAATGTGGTAGTATTTCATTTTTTTTTCAAAATACTATTTGTGCATCGTGTGCAACACCTAATTAATTAGTGTAATATAAATAAAATAATTGTTGTTCTCTCAAAAACTATTATGGATATCTGTATGAAATTTAAAACGAACTTATAATTATGGTAGTGCAGCTAGTGTCAAAATTTGAATACTAAACAAAAACGGCAAGATTTAGACATTTTACCTATGTGTACCCTGTGATACATTACATATATGTAGTAATGCAGACTCTGTTATTGGTTTTCTATCTAGAGATTCTAATTTATTAAACAAACGCTTTACCTATTACATATCTCATTGATTGGTGTTTTCGCGCTATTTCCAGCGCATGCACAGAGTGCCGCTACTAATAGTATACAGAGCTTCAAATGCAAAACTTTACGAACCGGAACGCTGGTTTCCGCACTGTAGTTAAAATTGGCAGCTATCTGCTCCGACATCGTAATAGAAAGGTCAGACTGCTATGAGGTAAGAGAGCTTCGAGAATTGGATATATCCAGTTTGTGCATTCACTAGCGGTTTCGCATAGTGCCACTTCAGAAATCTTCCTAAAAACTTATATAATACGCGGTACATCCGTTGTTCATATGTTTGCAGTTACCGTAAGAAAACTTTATGGCCGTGTTCACCATTCTCGTTAAACAAATCCTTCAGGGATCTTCAGTTTATCGCGCTAAGAATTTGACCGGGGTAATCATCGGCACCAATGTTCACCGCAGTTTAGGCGACCGTGGTTACCTGGAAGGCGCTCACCTTGGTTGAGCGCACCGTTCATTGCAGGTAAACTCCACTGAACGCACCCGAATGTACATCCTAAGGGGTGGAGGAGAATGAAAGGAAAAAAAATAGCTTTGTTCTATTGTCACCTTTACAAAATATTGAGTGCCAGTTATTGAATATGCGCAGACAGCCGAGCGGTTATAAGCAGGTACGTAGTAATGAGGCCTATAGAGGTTCGTATTCCGAGCATAAGGTGTTGATTTTTTTAAGAAAAAACGCAGTTTATAACATAATTTCCAAATGCCAAGGCTTATTTGATTTGAGCTTATTGCTCACACATAAAAACTGAAACAAGCTCCTTTTCGTTGAGCAAGAAGGCCAATCAATCACTGTGATATCTTGCGTTTGCGAGAACAAATTGAAACCCGCTGACTAATGTGGACAGGGTGGTTATCCTACTGGAATTCAATCATACCATTGGAATATCTAGGCCTTACAGAAGGAAGTATAGTGTTTTCAAGGATGTCTTTATACTACCGTGCGCCATCAAGCTGCCCCGACGGATAAGCACCTTGGCGATCCATTTGTGCCAGTATTTTGTGTCGTAACGTTTTCATCTGGGGCGGTAGACAATTACTTTCCATACATTTGTAGATGAAAATGTCACCTCGTCTGTGTGTGTAACTCTATTCCATTATGGTTGACATTTTCTTCTGCAATTGTGAGGCGAAAAAAATCTGTCATCGTCTGTAAGATGCTGCTTCTTAGCTGCCGATCAGAGCCCTGCGCAAGGCTGTGCGGTTCGACCCTGGAAATTAGAATTAATACTAATTGTAGACGCTGCTGGAAGGGATTCGTGCCTGCCTCTTCTATAAGGGGAGTGTGCTACAGAGGAGTGGATAAACGTTTTAGACCGGAACCAGGTTGACGGCTGACCATCTCTTCTCACCTCGTAGCCGTACAGATAGAGACTTCAAGCGCTCTTGCAGCTTGAGATACAAGAGTATCCAG
The DNA here is from genome assembly GCA_030765065.1 of Deroplatys truncata. Taxonomy (NCBI): domain Eukaryota; kingdom Metazoa; phylum Arthropoda; class Insecta; order Mantodea; family Mantidae; genus Deroplatys; species Deroplatys truncata. Next base: position 123,944,096 of record CM060980.1, on the reverse strand, counting down.
CAACGTTCACTAACGTAAGGAGAGATCTTTGTAGCTTCGTCTTTATGTGTGCGCTCAGTCATAGCAAAAGTCAGTATGATTGCTAACATATCATGCAGAACTCCAAGGTTATGAGATGCGCGCCATTCATAATTGAAGAATGAGACAGAAGTTTGCACATCCAATGTTAAGTCAAATAGTTGGTGCAGTTTTTCACTTTAGAATTCTTACTAATATTTGATATACTTTATTTTGAAAACGAAGAGAGTAATTAATGTCTTAAAATTAATGAATATCTTTTACATGGTAAACATAGGCCATTGCCATATGTTTAACATATTAAAATTTAAATAATAAAAAACCATATACACCAAAGATTCGAAACCAGGTTGATCCAATTACGAGACACGTGCGTTTCACTGCTCGGCTACTGTGCATCCAACAGGTATGAAAGGAATCTTCCTCCTTATCTCATAGCTTTGAAATGAATGCAGGGTATTATTAATGTGTATTGTGAACGCAGCGTCAGCGAATGCTTCCGATGTTTACCGAATTGAACTGGCTGTTGCTCAGTTATTTTGTCTTGGCTGTACATCACGTCTCTTTTTCACTTGTTCTGCCTCTTTGATGAAGCGCATGCATGTACTTGTTCAGCGTGCAAAGGAAAGTAAAAGCAGATGCAAATTTCAATATGTTATTAAATTTAACATGCAATTCTTAAGAAAAGATAGAAATTACAGAGATAGAAGCAATAACTTTAAGATGGACACGTGGGAAAAGCTTGTCTCACAATTGATTAGAAAAGTATGCTGAACTATTATGTTTTTTCTTTCTTTCTTTCCACACTAAGTTCCATTTAGCTTAGTCGACATTCACCTACTAAAAGGGAGGCAGAAAACAAGAAGAAAAAACTATATTAACCCTAGACAAGATTTGAACTCCGAGCCTTTTAAATAAGAGGTGCATACGCTACCTTCACATCAAGATGATTCCAGACTTCGACACCAACCTCTTTAGGTTACCACCTATATCTGTGCCAATTAATGTACCTAATAGTCTTGAAAATGTATTAATTGCACTAAATTCATTTATTGCTCCCCAAATTTCTGCCTTGTTCTTATAACTATGCTTCAATTAATATAATATATGATATGTAGCGCCGTGATTGGATGGATTTTCGTTACGTCTTGAGTCAGGATATTTAAGGCACCTGTGGCACAAAAAGCCTTAAGGCGTAACATTACAAATAGCATTAAAGTAACTTTATCAGTATGTATTCATTGGCGAGAATGGAGCGTTTGTTTTAGTTGGGAATTCTAAGCTATAGTTCCGCCGTTTTAACATTTTAATACAAGTGAAGTTGGATATAATCGACGAAAACCGGCCGTTCAGATTTAACCGCAGAAAATCCTCTATAAACGTTAACCTTTGTCGCTGCACCACAAATGACTGTACCGCGGTGAAGTCCACATTTTACCACGGGAAAATCTTGATCGAGAATGGTGCACACGACCATTAGTGTCTTCCTTTGCCCGGAAACGCTCAGTGGAATCGCGTAGTATACGAGGAAAAGGTGCGTGGCATTGTAGATGACAGATTCAATTGCGAACTTATTAGACGTAGTACGTAATTAACCTACTTTTTTTAATTATCTCATTTGTATGGTCCCCTTTAACTTTTGTGGTCATATCGGGTAACAGCCCGGATACTGTTTAATGTTCTTACTGCTACGGCACTTCAGGCGTGGACACTGCTGTTACATGAAATTAAATAATTGGGGAAAGGAAATTTGGGAAGGAAACGTTCCAGGCCTGTTTAAGTTACCTCCCCGGCATTTGCCAGTTATGAGGAGGACTGAGAAAAACCAAGGGACACCGAGTTTACTGTCTGTTCAGCGACATTTTAGGTAATGGACAGGGGAATTCTTCCAATTAGGTAGGGTTTAGCTACTGGTAGGAGCGTAATATTTACTTGGTATGAGGCAAGTGAGGGGCAAAGACGCGCGATAATGAAAGACTGTTTCCACTGTTCGCGTCACGCACGGTAGGAGTTCAGCATATTGTGCACCCCTCCCATCAGCTAAAGCTTTGACTGAGAGATGTCACCCCGCTCCACTAACTAAAACATCACTGGACAGACGGTACTGTACGTTCCTTATCGTTCGTTGGTTTTAACCATTATAACATTCGCATTCACTCTCACGCATGGTTCCAGACTGCGGAGGATAGAGATGGATTTTAATTTTAAACACACACACCACACCCACCCGACCCAGCCAGAGCTGAGAAGCCAGAATGCTGATCACTTGACCACAGAGGAATGTTTTTGTGTTTTGTTATGCTAAATCCTTCATTATGTCAAAGCAGATCACATGTTTAGTCTTATAGATTGGAGGGCAATTCACCATGTAACGTGTATCTGTTTCCACTCCCTTTTGCCTCCCTCATTGCAGTCATAGTCTGTTTTAATACCCCCTTTCTCCGAATCACAAAGTGCGTAACATGCATGACATTTTCTGCACATAAAAAATACATACACTAGATAGCCAGCCGAGGAGGGAGTTGCATTGGGAATAATAATGACTCACGAGTAAAGTTTTCGCCACCGATAGTCTACAACTACACTATCCCAGCTGCCTCATAGCTCGGCAGTAGAATAAGCAATGGTAAATAATATATTGCTTAAACTTCTGTTTGCGTTTTCTTGTTTTACAGTTTGGCTGACAGAACAGCTTTTTGTCCTTCTCTGGCATATATATAGTAGAAGATATTGCATTCCACCCAAAAATTCGATACGAGATTTCTCTGGAAATGCATGTTTTGAGGCCACTGAAAAAAAGAGTTTTAGAAGTGTGTGTGTGTGTGTGTGTGTGTGTGTGTGTGTGTGTGTGTCAACAGCATAACTCTGAAACGAAAAGTTGGATAAACACCAAACTTGTTATTTAGCTTCAGACGATACACGAAGTTTCCCCCCGCCCCCAAAAAAGCGCCACCACGAAACTATCCATTATATGGAACATTTTTTTTAGGATTTTTTATGTTTTAAAAAATAGCTCTAACTATTTTGATTAAAATTGTGCATATTAAAGATATATACATCACAAATAAAATGTATGTCTGGAATTTTCTGGGGAATGGCCTGTGAAGTCCTGTTCATCCGGAAAGAATTTTGTATAATCTTGCATATCTGGTAAACGTTAAACAATAGACGAAAACGTACCACACAAAAAATGCAGATCTCTTTACAACAACAATTTATTTAAAATAACTTTTTTGGTGGCATAAGCTATTTTGGAGATGCCCATTATTAATGATTAGATCTTCAGTACTTAACCATTTTTTTAAAGTCCTGTCATTTTGACAGTTCCTCGCGATGTCATGGAAAGAGTATGGAATTTTAAGGCCAGCGCATTGCATCCTGTTCTTAAACATCTGACTATCGCTATTCCCTTTGTACTATAACGAAATGTCCAGTGCATTCATTTCCGGAAACGTTTATCTCGATTTAAATAAAGTAGATATGAAAATAAACTTACGTAAGAATAATTTGTAATAAGCGGTAGAGGATAGAGAAAGTCATGTCAATGTAACACGTCAGATTTTTTTAATTAATAGATTAGCTATATTTTCTGAATACAAGAGATAATAAGTTGTGTCAGGAAGGTAGCCTACCCGTAACTTGAGGGTGTTTTTATTTTTATAGCAACGTGTGTGTTTCTCTTCCTCTCTCTCAGAACCAAGTGAGCGATGGAAGTTTAGATGCAAAAGTCAAGGTAAAGCATTCTCCTAAAACATCTGAAAATAAAAATGTAGTTACTCGATGAAAGCAAGTTAACGTTCACTGGAGCGTGTAGGGAGAAATGTCAAAAGACAAAATATATCGTCTGCTGCTGGAACACAAAGCATCATGTCCAATTAAAAATCATGTACAAAAGAGATGGAGAGGTCATGTCGACAGACTGAATTATGATCAAAGGATTAAAAGCGACGGGACGACCGCACGAGACGTTGGTTGATCAAAACAACAGAGGTCATCGCATCTTTTAGATGATAATTTTAGCCTCCAGCACACGCGTTGTAAACGTGTGAATGAAGAAACTAGTAGGCAAATATTTGATTACACTGTTTATATAATAGAAGCCGAATTATAATGGTTAGCAAATAACGGTGGCTGACAAATGTTACACCTCTGAACCTCCCACTTTCACGAAGGGAGATACCTACAGGGTTTTCAGCCCTGACAATACGTTCAAGGCTCAATTTGGGAGTATTCCGCTTTTGTTTCTGCAGAGTACTCTGCTACCTATCCCTCGCGAAAAAAAACCTGTCATCTTTCTAGAGCAGGTACACGAAGAGGCATGTGGGCTAGTTTAGAAATTACGACCTGTTAAAAAAAACGGTCAACCTTTCCGAGCAGGTACACGAAGAGGAATCTGGAGTGGTTTAGAAATTGCAGTATGTGAAATAAGCAGTCAGTTTCGTTTACTTTAACGTACTGCTGAAGATTAGCAGTTAATGTATACTGAAAGATATTATCCTCAAGTTTAATTGAAAAGTGCCTGGATTACAAATACCGATTCTCACAACACTTTTGATTTTCGAATGGCAACATATGTTACGATTATTATTGACCTGTTTAAAATAAGCTTAATAAGCTTGGTAATTATTTTTTACTGTCTCTACTATATACTTGCCGAGCGGGATGGATCAGACGGTAACGTCTGTGGCCTGCATTCGGGAAGTCGTGAGTTCAGTTCCCGCGGCCGACCTTCCTTATTATTATTATTATTATTATTATTATTATTATTATTATTATTATTATTATTACTTATTTGGTATTAGCAGGTTTCCCCGGCTTACTATGCGAAAGCTGAGGATCATTACATCCCCCGGATTTTCCTGTCCCTCCATCTCATCTCCTTTCTCATTTCACTTCACCTTTAATGTGCTTGATCTCTTTCAGGGTTGCAAGTGTCGGCGGGAGGTCTCGACGTGTGCATGGCAGGGGAAAAGGGTGCTCTGAGTAAACCTTCGTCCCCCCGGAATGGGGTTGGTCTCCGGGTCCTGGACCCTCCAGGGGATGTGTAAGCCCACAGAGGTGAGGGGAGCCGGCTGTACCAGCTGCCATCCGGGGAGTTTCAGTCTGTAAACTGTAGTGACTGCCTTATGCCTCCTCTCACCTCACCCTCATCCCCGGGGCTAGGTCGAGGTGCTAAGTCCCCCTACGCTCCTATCCTATCCTACCACTTGCATAGAAGATAGAGGAAGTATTGCGTTCTACTCAAAAATTCCATGCCAAGATTTCACCGGAAATATTGGTATTTTTTTTTAGCTTCTTTGAATCCAAAAAAGCATTTTTAGAAAAATGTCCAGGTGTGGACTCAAAAACGAAAAGTCGGATAAATATCGAACTTTGTATTTAAGTTCAGTACCTTCCAAAGATGCTACACGAATGTTTTCAAGAAAATCCCCCAAACTACCCTTTAAATGGAACATTTTTCAAAATTTTTTATTTTCCAAAAAAATGACCCAAACGATTTTGTTTAAAGCTCCACATATTAAAGATATTTACATGACAAATAAAATCTATGTCTTAGGTTTTCTGGGAATATCCTGTGAAGTCCTCTTCATTCGGAAAGAATTTCATATAAGCTTGCATTTAGTAAACGTTAAGCGATAGACCAAAACGTACTACACAAAAAATGCAATCTCTTTAAAACATACAGTTTATTTCAAATAACTTTTGTGGTTTAAGTCATTTTCGAGATACCTGTTTATTAATGGTTCTATTTGTTCAGTCATTCTTTTAAATTCCTATCGATATTCAGTTGTTTCTCGCGATTGCATGGCAATATTATTGAATTTTAGGGGTAGTTTATAACTCTAGTTATTTTGACTATCGCTGTACTTTGTTATGCCTAACGAAATGTGCAATGTAGCTATTCTGCATAAGCTTACCACGATTAAAATGAAGTGGATAAAAAAATTAACTTTCGTAAGAATAGTTTTTATGTTCACTAATGAAAGATAAAGGGTAGAATATGAAAGCAACACATTAGGTTTTTTTTGAATAGAAGTATAATAAAGCTGCTCTTCCCGAGCTCTCTTCTTCGCCTGATATGTGCGCTTCTTCGCCTCTAAATAGGCTTCATTGTGTGCGTCATACTGATGCTCTCAAAATATAATCTGTCTTACTTCCGCCACATTCTTGAACCTTTCTTTTACACAGATCCATGTTATAAAACCATCTAATGTTTCATTGTGCTTCCAGTGTGCTTAATTATTGTGAAGCGCACATGGCTTCCTCTCACTAGTAGTAATCGCTTTCATCACAACTGCTCTATGAGACACAAGTGGTCAGAACAGCTATGATATGTGATTTCACACGCGTATTTACCTGACATGCAGTGAAAGATACCTGACCAGTTTTTTCGCATTCTTGGATTTTCCATAAACCCAAACTAGCCTATTCAGGTATCAAACAATCCTGTGACCGCTTATTTCATAACATTCCTTTCGACCCTATATTTTCCTGGCCGCTATTTTCATATATTCATTACCTACCTGTGGTATTGTATTCTACCAAAACGATTGTGTATGGACGCGCGCATTTTTGTTTATTTGAACAGCATAGCTTAAAAAAAATTCTGATGTGTTACACTCACATGACTTTCTCTACTCTTGTACAAACTATTTTTACAAACAATTATTCTCCATCTACTTCATGTTAGTCGAGATAAACATTTGCAGACTCTATCGTATTGCTAATTTTCTTGTAGATGTAAGGGGAATATATATTTGCAAGGGCAATATAGAAATACAGTAGCCTTTAAGCATATACATATCTCTTAATAGCTGGTTGCTAGGTGCAGCACCATTCCCTTTGCCACAGATTAATACTCTTTGCATATCCAACACAAAAAAAAAATGAATAACGAATTCCAATTTGAGAAAATAAGTATTGAAAAATTTAAGGGAATAACAAGCAATATCTCGAAAATGGTTCACTCAACAAAAAAAATGTATATGACATAAATTGTGTATTTTAACGCGATCTACATTTTTTGTGTAGTAAACTTTTGTCTATCTTATGGTTTACCAGTTATGCAAAAGTCGTTCACAATGAATACTTTTGGAGACATTCCCAGAAAATTCAAGACATGCATTTTATTTGTCATGAATATATCTTAAACATGATATTTTAATCAAAATCGTTAGAGCCATTTTTGAGAAAATTAAAATTTTCGAAAAATGTTCCATGTAAAGGGTAGTCTGGGGGGGGATTTTCTTGAAAACCTTCGTGTCGCATCTCTGGAAGATACTGAACCTAAATACCAAGTTTGGTGTTTATCCGACTCTTCGTTTCTGAGTTATGCTGTTCACAGACACACACACGGACATGTTTCCAAAAATGCTTTCTTTTGGATTCAGGGGATCTCAAAACATGTATTTCCGGTGAAATCTCGGTATCGAATTTTTGGGTGGAATACAATACTTCCCCTACTTACTATACGTAGTAGAGAAAGTAAAAACTGAACATACCAACTTTCATATTAGATTCGGACACTGTTCAATCATGCAGGCGTAGATTTTCAAGAAAATCTCTCCACCCAAACTATCCTTTACAGGAAAACTCTTTCCTTACTTTCTCAAATGGCTCAAATGATTTTGATTAAAATATCAAATATTTAATACATTTGTATGGCTAATAAAATGTATGTTTATCTTGGATTTTCTGTGAATAGCCCGGTAAGCCCTCTTTATTCTGAATGAACGTCGTATAATTTTGCGTAACTGGTCAGTCACGAATGATAGACAAAAACTTACTGTTCATTCAAATATGCACTTGTCAAATAGCTTTCTCTGTAGCACTAAACGTTTTCGAAGAACTCTTGTTACGTCTTTCAAGTTTTTCCCGTGTTTGAACTGTCATGCGACAGCTATAAGGCAAATTTGGGCCATTCTCTCCCCCCCCCTCCACCACATACGCAACAAAAACTATACCAAATGTTGTATCGTGTTTACCATATTGTGCATGCAATCAAGTCCTTGCTTAATTTGAGATGGCTAGTTAACATTTTAGCGTAAGCCTGAACAGAATACGGTTACTATTATTATTATTATTATTATTATTATTATTATTATTATTATTATTATTATTATTATTATTATTATTATTATTATTATTTTAATGAATACTATGTCAGGAATTATGTGAAGCTGTATTGGTTAGAGAAAGTAGTGCGAGCGTGACCTATCAGATTTTAATACGTACCGAATTAATGGATAAGTTTGGAATATTAGGTAAGTTAGTATCCAATTATATAACGTAAGCAGTGGTCATTGTTTCGCCATGCGATACATATTTTGTTTGCGAATTAAAATATATATCTTGTAATTTAGATCTTGTAAAATATCTTGTAATTTTTAATTCATACGTTATGCTACGGATATTTATATTGTTTCACTTGTCTAATTTATTTTGGTCTAAATAACACTGTCAAAGCATTTTGGGTTTTAAGCATTTTGGAAGAAAATTTCTCAAATGTTTTAATGAAAAGCTCACATATTAATTATATTTCCTTAGAAATAGAAGTTATCGATACCTTCTGTTCGGCACATGTAAATGAGGATCGAAACAATATAACAGTTTTATACAATTTTAATGGTTTATCTTACCCAAGATTACAAAATCATACCTTAAGTATTGAAATAAAGCCATATATAAGATATTTTAAAACCTCCATTCAAGCTTTATCCAACTCGCGAGCTTTATTACTGTCTTACAGTGAACCAGTACACTTGAAAAACGTAGTTATGACAGCATGGATGTTCACCATTAGGTTGTGTTTGAATTTGTCCCTGCGTTTCCAACACTGAAGCTCTAATGGTCATTACGTAATGCGAGTGCATTTATCAGGAAGCGAAACCTTGCCCCACCGGATTGCAGACCATATCTCGAGAGACTAGTCTGATCAGTGTGAGTGACCTCCGTGACATGTGTACCACTAAAGGAAGCAGAAGCTTTCTTCCAAGTACACGGAGAAACAAAACGTCAGTAAAAACAACTTTTAGCGTCACAGAGAGAATGTTCTATGACCTGTCCAACAAGCGTGGCTGGGATGTTTCTAGCTAATTTGCATAAAATGCAGTACAATTCTTCCCGCCCAGAGGGCGGAGTTGAATTCTTGGAGCCGTAGAGGTTAGTTTTGTTTGTTGCATCACTACCTTATAGATAAACCTCCAACTCTGGAATTCATGAACACCTGCGTGGTTCGGATGATGGTGATGCGGTTTCAGGGGTGGTCAAAACTCAAAGTTCCAAGAATGTCATCATGCATCTAATAGTAATGGAGGACAAAGCCAAGAAGCAGAGTTGCCAGATCGTCTTATTTTTGTTTAGTTTTCTTTCTTTTCTGGTGGGGGGATATTAAGCACGTTTTTTACCCACATCTATGCCGATTATGTTTCGTGCGGAGCTAAACTACAAACACTTCTCGAAATTCAACCTCTCACCTTAGCAATACACGCCGGATTGTAATCTGCACACACAGCGAAACCTAGGTTCATATGTAAGCAACACACTCGAGTAATATTACATACAAATCGGATCGAATATCAACAAACTCAGGAGCGACAAGTACAGTTGTGTAGTTTTTAACTATACTGCATTCACTCTTAGGTTGATCCGTGCCAAAACAAACGCGTGAACAGTGCACCGTGGTACAACACTGTAGCAATGCGTGCAGGAAAGTAATCCCATGCTAATAATCTAAATTTTAGTATGAATTTACCCTTAAATAGTATAATATTCTATATACACTCCTAAAGTCTAATTAACGCTTATTTGTACCTTTAAACAGCGTTACGAGTCCCAACATGCAATTCATATAAGTACTTGACATCCGGGTATGTTCAGAATATTGTTTGTAGCCAGAAAGCAGCAGTTTCTGTGATTTGCTCTTTCGTTCTCGCCGACTTACGTTAAGTATAAGCGGGCAAACCATTGACTAGTGGTGAAAAAACAGTAGGGTTGGAAGTTTATTGTAAGTTATGTGAGAAATAGTGAAAGAAGTGGTGAAACTAACTTCTGAGTTCACCGATGTTTCGAGTACAAGTATAAACAGTGCTCGTTAAGAAAAATCTGAAACGGGAAAGTGATTACACGTGGGAAAAACAGAAAGAGTGTGAAATACCGATGCAAGAATGTGACAAGTCTGGTCCTGCCGTCCCAATGTGATCTGTACTCGTCACATGGTCTTGAAAATGTAACAATATTTCTGGCGCGAATGGCGGAAGGATACATTATAACGGTGCACTGGTCACCTGAGTTTTGTTTTGGTGCGGATCAACCTAAGAGTGAATACAGTTTAGAGGAAGTTTAACTTGACCGAGAAATTTATTGTGGACTAATATTTGAGTTCTTGAAGTGAGTTTTCGACCATTTGAAATAAAGAAAGCTGAATTGTAGCACTCGAAACTAGCATTTGGACTTATTATACCTGCTAACTTCTGCAGGATCAATTTGAAGGTTTAAAATAACTGTTTCCGCAATAAAAGAAGCTAGACGCGTAACTCGCCGTGAGTCGCTAAAATGTTGACCGGTAGGATCCCCCGCGCTATCCGCTACTCACACAAGCACGTCACTGGGCTGTTAAATTATCTCACGAGCAAGTATGGTGGTGGTACCAGAGAAGAGAGTAATTGAATGTGTGCACGAACGTTGATCATACCATTGAAGGTACCAGAGCTGAGTAGGATATAGTTGCACGAACATTTATTAATTTTAGCTCCGCCTACTTTAGAATTACTCCTAAAATTCTACCTTTTACGTTACCAAATCTCAAAACTCTTGAATGTGACATTGTTACTATGGGCTTAACTAAAATTTTCAGAATGTAATGGCCTTTCTCTTTTCCAGAATTTCTTTTGTCTGTATAACGTACTGAACTTAACTCTATACTGCCTTCCCAGAATCCTTAACGTTGATGTTTTGGCTCCTCGGCTGATAGTAATAACTTTGCCTAACCTGGCTGCCTAAGTACCTCCATCTTTCCGAACAAACATTTCAACTCAAACTTGTTACATTATACACTGATTTTATACGGAAATTATTTGTTGCAATTATTTCCTCTATCTTACTGTTATTTCTTTATTTAAGTATTTATATATTTCCTTCAAAATTTTCGGTATCAAACGCAGAGAAGTATGCAGTAAGAGTAATGCCTTAAGTATTGCTTTTGGGGTACGATAGGAGTCAGTAAAGCAGTTGTATTAGTGCGGTAACTAAGAAAGGAAACAACTGCCAGAAGGTTCCACGGCCGACCGTGGCATTGTATGTACCCATTGTGACCTTTCCCAGACCCGTGACTCAGCTCTGCTCAAAGTACACAGCACTAATGGCAGTAGTTAGGACAGTCGACAAACAATGCTGCAGAGTTAAGATGATACTGCTACTTGATGTGGATGAAGAGTTTATAGGGTTACTTCTGTGTAAGCTGTACCGGTTACCCTCACAGATTAACATGAAATGTTCCAGTGGAACTTGTCCCAAATCAGATAATCCACCAACCGAGGGCTCAATCACGAAGAGGTCACGCTAGCTGCTCTTTACCAAGTTTAGGTGACAAAAAGCCTTCAAGCAGAGTGAGTAATTAACTTTAGTTATGGGCTGCTTGTTCGAAGCCGGTTGTTCCAGAAAGGAAATCAACTGCGATAAACCTGTAAAACATCTTCACCTTATCCTGTTGCAAGTACAAGGAACTCTGGATCACAAGGAAACAGCTGTCGCTGATTAAGTGGTTTGAGAAGGAAAATGTATGATAACAGTCACACTACTTCACCTTCTACAGTTCCATTGGAGTTTCTAGGGTTATTTACATAAATAAAGCTTACATTTCTGTCATGTAGGCATTTCTGAGAGATTGCAGTGATAAGAGAAAGTTTAAATACAACAGCGAATACTTTGGGAATGTAACATGAACAAAAACATTATTTGATTTATGTTTTAATGGAATCATTTATTGGTTTTCAGCATTCAAAATTAGTCACATACGAGCACATTCAAGGCAGTAATCACAATTATTGCTATTTTAATGAGAAGCTGTGTTGCTTTAATCTTAAAGGGAAAGATTTGTTAATTTAAGGTATTATTTATTTTGTTAATCTAATTTCATTCAATAACTCCGCCCTTTTAAAGGTGATGTCTCAGCGCCATCTGTATGATTAGATACACAGTCAGCCAAAAAATATCGGAAAAGTTTCGATCTTTCTTTCTAAACATTTGTTACATTAACGTTTTAAGGTACATTTTCACGTTGGGAATGGCGATGTTTTCCAAAGTTTCCAATTTTTTGTTTTTACGTCATATAATAGCCCTGACTTTCTAGTTTTCAAAAATGTGTAGTTTATATGTCAATTCTTACCAGAAGTGAGTTTAATTTAACAATTAGTACCACCCTGTACTGTTAGTCTGAGCAAAAGTGGGCGTGGCACTAAGTTGTAAGTGATATTTGCAAGGTTTTTACCAATTTGGTCTTCAATGTGTAAGGTTTCTTGGTAATGGGGATTCCAAGAGCTATAAAGCTGTAACAGAATGCAATCCATACAATGGCAGATCCATAACAAAACTTGAATGCATAGGCCATTATTAAAAAAGATTAGGAACAGCACTTCGAAAACTTGCATTAGGAAAGAATCTGGGTGGAAAAGGAAAGTTGACAGGTAAAGTGATAGATAAGATGCAAAATTATTTTGGAATAGCCCTGAGTGAGAACAATTCCAGCAGTGAAACGATGTATAAGGCAATCTGAACTACATTGTATCATTTATCTGCAAATAAGAATCTACCTTTTCATGCAAGATGTCCTGAAGGTAAGAAAAGTTGGTGCTCATTTCAACGAGCCAAGGCCAATGATAAACTTCAGTTTTACAAATATAAACCTTGCCTTCCATTAGAAATAGTCAAGGCTGTGAAACCTGTATATGAGAGACTGACTAGCAAAGATATGCTTTCGAAATGCCTACATGGGAAGTCTCAGAATAACATTGAGTGTTTCAGTGACACAATATGGAAAAGATCCCCATATGTGGGGCTTGCTACCCTGAAACTAGGTGTTATGGATGCAGTGTGTCACTTCAACTGTGGTAATAAAGTGGAGTTGAAAATCCCCAAGCAATTGGGAATAAATCCTGGAAAATACACAACATCAACGCTGATAGGCAACAGCTTCTGCACTCCACTCCTGAACAAAAACAGAAGAGGAGGTATCTTCGAGGAAGAAGAAAATTCAGTGAGGATCAGAAATTGCAGCTTGAGGCTCCTGCATACATTACCAGGAGGATTTTAGCTTAAAAACAGGTTAGCTGGGCATATTACATTGTAGAAGTTTCTTTTCAGTATTTCTCCAAATTAAAATTTTCAATATTTTTACCTTTTTCAATCACTAAGTAGTACTCTTAAAATTAAGCTACACACCTCATTCATACATCATTTTGAAGCTTATTAGGCAGGAAATGATGTGAACCAACTACTATCGTCTTAAAATAAATTACAAAGACTGTAGTCATTCAAAGCAAAATTCAATTGGTAAAAAGAGGAATTTTGAATTTAAAAATTCTTAACTTTTTAAACAGCAGCTTTACTTGAGATATTTGAGGTTGACATCACTGTACATGTTTATAAAAACAAATTGCTGTATTAAAGTCTAAAATATCTATATTTTTATAGGAGCTATAGTGTTTTAAGAATATATATGAAATTTTGAATTTTAACATTTTTTATGGTTACAAAAAATTATTTTTAAGTTTTGATGGTGTACATAGTTTTAGTTTATTATACCAATCATTAGAAAACATTTTGAAAAAATTCTGGCCAAAAATGTAGATTTTTTTTCCAACGTGAAAATGAACCTTAAGATGAGTACGTTAAAGAAAGCTCTTACAGATTGGTTTAAACGATTAAGAGAAACTGCGGTTCCACGATAATTGTTCTAACATTAAAAATATTCTATTAATGTAATTATTTTCAACTTCATAGGTTTATGAAAAAAAAACTGCCCAGAAAGCATAATTAATTTATTTGTTTGGAATATACTGTATATATCTCGTCCTTGGTGCAAACAGGATTTGAATTAAAGCTTTAGGACAATTGTATTGAAGCTTGCTCTTCAAGCCTAAAATGAACTATTGCTGCAGGTGCCTCGCATTTTTCCAAAAGTTTTTTTTATACATTTAAATTGACTTAACACTACCGTTGTGTTGATAATAGATCGCCATATAAGTATATGATTTAGAACGTGTGCTCAGGATTTTGTCAGTGGTGGTCGTGAAATTTATTATGTGAGCGAATGAGTTATTAAATAACCGTTTTCACATATTCCATTTTACGCAGTACGTTCTGTGCGTTCCAAATATAGCTGGGAATCGAATTGGCAGATGCCCCAACGATTGCGCTACGAGCCTAGGTTTTTAGCGGGAAAATTCTGAACAACATTTTTGCTTCAGAGGAAAAAATGCACATCTGCAAAGCACACTATTTTCCGCAAATGATTTTAGACTTTATAATGTCATTGTTTCTGTTGATGTCACGCTAATATCTATTATTTTAAATATTTGAACTGTTGTTGCATCCTCTTGCGTATAAACAAGATACATTAGAGTTGAAAAATTAATACCACCTCGGATCTTCGTGGCGTTTCTCTTACAGCTGTTGCCGGAGCTGCGTGATTCGAGTCCCAGCCGTGGCATTGAATTTTTCAAGTCTCATTCAGCTTTACAACATGCTATCTGCACACCGCTAGTGTGGAGAAAAATCTGATGTGATTCATACTCATGACTTTCTCTACCCTCCATCGCTTATTAGCATACAAATTACTCTTAGTAAACCTATCTGTTTCATTTTAATTCAGATAAACCTTTTCTGGAAATAGCTGCACATTTCTTTATAGATACTAAGGGAACAGCGATTCAAAAGTTTAAGAACTGGACCCTTACGTTCGTTTAAAATTCCGCACCCTTTCCATGCAATTGTGAGAAACAGCTAAATATTGACAGGACTTGTGAGAATGATCAAGAAATGAACAATTAGAACTTTTAATAACGGGCACTTGAGAAACGGCTCATGCCACATAAAAAATAAAAATATTTGAAATAAATTGTGTGTTTTAAATAGATCTAAAATTGCTGTGTAGTACGTTTTCATCTATCGCTTAACGTTTACCAGTTATACAAGATTATACAAAATTCGTTCCGAATGAAGAGGACTTCACAGGCGGTTCCCAGAAAATTCAATATATACATTTTTGCCATGTAACTGTCTTTATATTTTAACCAAAAATTTTAGAGCCATTTTTTAAAAAATAAAAAATTTTGAAAAATCTATGTAAATAAAGGGTAGCTTGGTGTGAGGTTTTCTTGAAAATCTTCGTGTCGAGCTTTTGGAAGATATTGAATTTAAATATAAAGTTTGGTATTTATTCTACTTTTCGATTTTTAATTATGCTGTTCACAGATGCGCGCTCGGACGTGTTTCCAAAAATGCTTTATTTGGATTCAGGGGACCTCAAAACATGTATTTCCGTTGAAATCTCGGTATCGAATTTTTAGTGGAGTGCAATGCTTTCTCTATCCGCTAGGTACGCGGTAGGGAAAGTAAAACTCAAATGACAGTTATTCATGATACAATTGTTAAAAATGGAGTTTTATTTTACCAGTAGGAATGTTTGCGGAACAAGACTGAAGGCGGAATGTATAACTCTTATGAGTAAAATAAAATCCCTTTTAACATACGTTGTCATATACCTACTGCTTTTAGACAGCCCTGCATATTAAATTGTAAAGTATCCAACTGAAATTTTTGTAGAATTAGCCGTATACATTCGGATATACGCAATGGTGAGCTCTGGTCTATCGTTGTTTGGCCTTCGTTGTTGTTTGACGTAAATAGCACCAGTGCTAACAACACAGCACAGTTTCATTGTAATTATTTTGTACGTTTTAGCTTGTCCCACTGAAGAAATCTGTTGTAATTCCAGCGTTATTCTCTTCTCTGCTTGCAGAAAACTTCAATCCATTTCCGATTCAATTTCTAGTATGTTTTAGAAGCTCTTCTTTTAGTGAGTTCTTCTTTCGAGTAGGAGGAATGTTTGCGAAACGAGACTGTAGACCGAGTGTAGCAATCGCTTTTAACAGTGTGACATACACTAGACAGCCCTGAAATTTGTAAAATAACAATAAAATAATACTATATTGATTCTAGGCCTATAAGCAACTAAGTAAGAGAAATGGCGCCTCGAGCGAGATCAACATACGTTGCTGCGAGATGCTTTGTTTTGATGCTTTATTGATTCGCTAGCAGTATTCACCTTACACCACTTAATGAAGCAATTATATCATACTGTTTTCTGATTTTTTATAACAATTCCAACGTTACCCTTCTGTTAGCTTCCAGAATTTCGTCCGGCTCTTGGAATTAAATTTAATCCATATTCGTAGCTGCCGCCATTTATCGATTATTCAGGTAATAAATAAGAATAATGTTTCAGATCAAGGAATGTACAAGGCTGGCAACACAAGGAACAGGTTAACTGGAAGTGCATTGCGAAAACTTAAAAGTATGACGATTTGAACTATGAACAGGTAATACGAACGCCACGAGAGATGAATCGCGTAAAAAGACGTGATGAAATGCAAAAGCTAATCAAAGCAAGTCGGTTTATTAAATATGTGCGAATACAAAGGGTGATTGCCATATTAACTGCACTTAAAAACTAAAGTTAGTTACAATGGCGTGGCATAAAAATTGTATCGCACTAATGCGTTAAAGTACAACTTGGAAAGGTAGAATCAGATGACTGAAAAATTCAATGCCATAGCCTTTCCAACCCTGTCCAACACACGGCTTGTGTGAAAGAACAATTAATTCCATTAATTGACCTAATAGTGGTTGCAACTATAAAGCCCGGGACTTAAAGTACTTACAATGAATGTAAGTCGCCATTGAGTTATGACATCTCAATACAATTTGAGATCTCCTTGTGGTTTACCGGAAAAAATACAAATCAATTAGAGAATTTAATGCCGTGTCGGCATATTCCCATGGTAGATCTGTGGTTAGAGCAACCGGACGGAGACCGGGAGATCCGTGGTTCAAATCCCGGCTATGACATTGAATTTTTCAGTCATCTGATTCTACCTTTCCAACCCTGTCCAACACGCAGCTTGTGTGAAAGAACAATTAATTCCAAAGTACAACTTTTAATTCCTGTGTCTCGTGATAAAAGTAAATAAAAATCTGTCTAAAAAAAATATGTTTTACCTACAGTAGAAGTAACGGAGCATTGATGGTGGTTATACTGTGACTCTCCATGCCTCTCCCCTTCTTAGTAAGTCGTCCTCCGTAGTGTAGTGGTTACTATGTTA
This sequence comes from Deroplatys truncata, assembly GCA_030765065.1. Taxonomy (NCBI): domain Eukaryota; kingdom Metazoa; phylum Arthropoda; class Insecta; order Mantodea; family Mantidae; genus Deroplatys; species Deroplatys truncata. The sequence continues at coordinate 123,926,697 of CM060980.1, read as the reverse complement.
GCCCCTACTTTCCGAGGTCGCAGGCTCAAACCCGGCGGAGGGGATGGATTTTTTTCGGGCGTAAAATTCCTTAGCATGGCTTTCTTCGGAACGGAAGTAAAGCCGGTGGCCCCGTGTCGTAGATTTATGGCACGCAAAAGAACCTCAAGTCTGATAGAGGCCTCTGAGCAAAATGACCGGTCTTTCACGCCAAGGACGCAGCAGTTAAAGAGAGTCCTTAAATAAAACTCAATATAATTTCCCCTCTTAGTAAGGTGAAGATCGTATTTTCACCAGCCTTAACCTAATATATAAAACTTTTTCTTTGCTGATATTTGTTAATAGTACTTTAATAAACGTTTGAATATTGATATAATCACCGTTAAATTTGGAGATAGTCGTGGCTCACATTTTTTTTCCTTTCGATTTCAATAGTAACTTTTCGTGACAAAACAAAAAACATTTGAAAGCTCAACTGTCCTAGAACCGTTTCCCTATGTCACCATTCGGGGGACCTTATAGTTGCTGCAGTTTGAACATGCGATAGATGCACTACTGGCAGTAATTTAGCCGTTCTGCCACCCTGGGTGAGCTGCCGACGTTGCGTGTTGAACACTCGCCCAGAAGGGCGGAGGGGAAGGTGCAGGGAAGGATGTAATCTCTATTGATCCTGCTTTCGCTCGAAAAGAAATCTATTCTGTAGTGGGAGGGACGTCCCTAGGGTCCGAGAGCTATAAAGTAATTCGCCGCCACTGATTGCTGAGCTGCTTCCTTGGAAGCAGAATAAAAAATAACTTAATGATAACATGTCCTTCATATCTGAACCGTTTCAAATAACTTTTGGGATACATTTTATCTTACTTCAAATGATTTTATCGGGTTTTACGCCATCTAAAACTTCAACGTGCGTTAACATTGCATATCTTGAAAACCTAAAACTTGAGCCCTTTCATTTACGAATCGTTCTGCCTACTCGTGGACCTTAATTGGAATGGAATTTATATACAATGTGAAAGAAAAAACACGAGAAAATTAATATTGAGAGTTTTTCGTTCTGTCACTTCACTGTCATCTAGTTAGACTTTCACCGTGACTTCACTTAGTTCACGCTGTCACTTCACTGATGTGAACTAGTTCAATTTTCCCTGTCATTTATTTTTCTTCGCGACGTAATGAAATACACGCCAAGCAGCCTCTTCTTAGGTTGGTTGAGTCGCACGGGAGTCGAACACAATACATCTCTAATCCCTCGCAATAACAGCTTTCACAGTAGGTTACAGCTGTCGTCACAAATGCAGTCTTAAAGGCGCCCTTAATGTCGCAAACGAAACGCACTTACGGGCCCCTCAGTTGAGAACACGCTGACATACATAGCCGCTGGAGAAAGGGAAACTCCTAGAAGATTCTGGTTATCTGTCGATAACGCTTCTGGTGTTTACGCTGGGCGAGGGCGCTACCGCGTATATACCAACTGTCCCTCGCCAACCTCCCAATAGCCTGGAGCCATAGACTGCGTCACAGTGTAGATGGTAAAGAACGCTGGCATGGTGATTGACCCTACCGTCTGCCTCGAAAAGGGCGTGTAACTAAATGTCCACTATATTCCAAATATAGAGAGCTACACAGAGCTTTGTCGGAACACAAGAAACCACACACACTTCATGAAATCCATCGATCTTATCAAACACAACTAAGGAAGAAAGAGCAAGCTGATATCACCATAGATGTTAACTCCATCAAGAATAACAGCTTAATGAATTCATTCGTTGTAAATATTTAATAAACGTTTTTATATTTGGCTTTATAACCAAATTGTAAGTTGTTTTGTGTGTTTCTGTAACTTGAAAAATAATTGTCGTATACACTCATGTACAGAATTCAGGCCAGTCGCAATAGGACCTCTATAGCCAAGCGACTTTAAATAAAGCATAAAAGAATACTCCAAGTTACTCTGTATTACACCCTATCTAAACCCACAGAGAGTAATCCCCTGTTTGTACCTTCTCTACTACGCACAGCAAGATGGGGAAGTATTATATTCCACCCAAAAATTCGATATCGACATTTTACTGGAAATGTATGTTTTGAGGCCCCTGAATCCAAAAAAGTATTTTTAGAAAAAGATCTGTGTGCACGCGCGCTTGTGTGAACAGCATAATTCAAAAACGAAAAGTCGGAAAAGTATCTATCTTGGTATTTAGGTTCAGTATCTTCGGAAGATGCGACACGAAGATTTTTAAAAAAACGGCTGTGTTTTGATTAAAATACATATATTAAAGATCTTAAATGTTTATCTTGAATTTTCTGGGAATAGCCTGTAAAGTCTTCAGTTGGAAGAAAATTTGTATGATATTGTATAACTGGTAAACCTTGCGCGATAGACGTAAACGTAGTACACAAGCAATTTATTTCAAATAAGTTTTTTGGGGGCATAAGTCATTTCTGAGATATCCGTTATTAAATATTCGAGTTGTCCATTTCATGTTCATTCTGTTAGTCCTGTTAACATTCAGTTGTTTCTCGCGATTGCATGGAAACAGCATGGAATTTTGAGGCCAGCATATAGCGTCTTTTCTTGAACATTTGAGTATCGCTGTTCTCTGCTTATATCTATAACGAAATGTGTAGTATAGCTATTTCTGAAACGCTTATTTGAATTAAAATAAGTGATAGAGGGTAGAGAAAGTAGCACATCCGATTTTTTACCTTGTTTTTCAACTGTCCTTGTATATTTGGCATATAATAAATGTTATAGCATTTACTCTCATAAAGTTTCTTATTTATTGATACCTCAAGCTCTCACTGGCATTTAAAAACAGGCAGCTATCCTGCTAGGATATTTACTCTGACCTCCTAAGTACTTCAATACGTTTTAGTCAATCTATCAACATTGAATTTAAGGGATTTAAATCACGGCTGTGCTTACTTCAAGTGATTTCTTTAGCCCACGTGATTCCCTTTACCCCGCCCTTCCATAAATAAAGAGATGAAACGTTTTCAGTCAGTTTTCGAATTTAGTGTCGTATCGGTATGTTACCATGGTAACCAGTTGGTTAAGCAACGACACGGCAAGAAAGATCTGTGTTCAAATCCAAGTTATGGCATTGAATTTTTCAATCCGATTCTATCTTTCCAACTGCTTTCTTAACTGCATGCATCTCGCAGCTAAAAACAACGACAAAATGTTTCCCAGTGTTGTCTGTTCAAATAATATTCGATCTTTGTCGGGAATTGCAATCGAACTTCCGTACTACTTTTGTGCAGTATCACATAAAGGCTTTTTATGATAATGTAAGGCCTATTGTTTCCGTTCAATTATTGTAGTGCTGTCAAATATTTGTTTGTAAAAGAAACGTTAATATATCTTATTTGCTAAAATGTTTACGTATCACTCGACGGTAGCTCACGTACCATTGGATGAGAACCCTTGTTTTAAAGGACGCGGAAGGGAGTAGAGGAAACGCACGCACACTGCCGCAATATCATTAACAGTTGCATGTGAATTACGGCTTACAATTAACTTACCGTGTAACCTTGTACTCCAATGGCTACGCATAGTAGACCGTATACTTGAATCGCTCAGAACAAGGTGCGGTAGCCCGCTTAGCGCACGGTAACATATCCGTGTTGTTTTTTTTAGGCAAGACTGCTGCTGTTACCAACTGCGAACAGGTAAACTTAACTTACAGTATCTATTATTTGGCAGCAAGATTGGCAGTAGTGTTTAATGTTAGGTGATAGCTACACGTGCGTGGAGGTCCAAGTGAGCGTGATGAGTAATTTGTGTCAGAGATATTTACTCTATTCACTCCTGATAGTTGAACTCAATAGTGTAAAATTGGAATTACTGTTTAAATTTTAATCAATTGCCCCAATTGCATCCACTATTACGATACTGGTATTGGCTAACATTTCATTAAGGATGTCTATTGTGTTTTGGAGGTTAATTTATTATCGTGCTACTAGTATTGTTCTGAGGTGAAACTTTGGGCAAATGGAAGCGTTTTACCCAAAAATTACAATTATATTTTCATTCTCTTCATAACATTTTTAATCCAGTTAAGAAACCTATCAAGGAAATGTACACTTTAAAGTCTACTGTAAAGGGAAAAAAGCCTGTAAACATTAGAAATATAAATATTAATTGTTACCAAGCTCAGTCTTCAAGTAAAAAGCGAATTTTTGAAGCAGGAAACGTACGAGGGCTGATCAACAAAGACTGAGACTGATTTTTTTTTCTCAGATGTTTATTACTCCAATTCAATGTTTACATGATCTTTTTCAAAGTAGTCCCCTCCTACTTCAATGCACTTTTTATAGCGTCTCTGCCAGTCCTTGAACACGTGCTGCAGACCATTCTTTGTCAGGTCCTTGAGAATCGCCTCACTTTTCTTGAGCACTGCTTCAGAGTTCTCAAATCGAATACCCCTAAGCTTTGCCTTTAGTGATGGGAATAAAAAAAGTCACAGGGTGCAAGATCGACGCTATAAGGTGGATGTGGTACACAGACATGTTGAATCGAGCCAGAAACTGCATGACTTGATTTGCGACGTGAGGCCGTGCATTGTCATGATGAAGTCGCCACTTAGTCCGAGAAAGCTCTGGTCGTTTCTTTGCAAAGTGCTTCCTCAGTGTAGCCAATGCTGATGTGTAGTATGCTGCTGCAACAGTACAGTGAGGGGGAACTGCATGCTGGTAAATCATTACAGTCAAAAAATGTGATCACCATCACTTTCCCTGCAGATGGAACAACTTTTGCCTTTTTTGGTGTTGGAGAACCTGGCGATTTCCACACTGTGCTGGCTTGTTTTCCTTCAGGATCATAATGATGCAGCCATGGCTCATCACCGGTGATAATCGATTTAAAAAATGCATCACCTCCATTGTCTGGTATGCAAAATGCACGTAGGGTCTACAAAATAGAGCATTACTACCAACCTACCAATACGAGAGTGCTGCCGCCTACCAACATTATACATAAAAACTCGCTCTTTTCAAATATTTATGTTACAGATACGAAACTATCACGGAAGCTACAGAAAAAAATCAGTCTGTCTTTGTTGATCCGACCTCGTAGAATTCACAAGGAGACGTGTTGAATCAGATTGTTAACGTAAAAACAGTCTAAAATAGCAAATTTAGTATCAGCTTTGTATTTGCTAACCACCTTTTTATATCCGATTCCTTTTCCCCATGACATCGTGGGTAAAAGGAATGATTTTTAGAAAGTTGTGTATTACTCGATGTACAGCAGTAATGTGCACTTTAGATGAAATGTACATTAAAAGTTTAAATATGAGTTTTAAAAAGCATTCTGTGTCAAATACTATAGGCTCAACACAAAGGCGCTCCAGTATAAGGTGACTTCTCTTGTCCTGCATTCCTCTATTGCTGATGACACGTACACGACAAATCTGCGCCAGGCACTACTACTAGTGTAACGTTATGTTCACGTACGTTCTAAATCCTTGGTAAAATTTCAGAAAAATCAAGCTTAACGCGTTTGTAAATTTGCTTTTGGGTTTACTCAATATCTCGGATTTGCCAAGAGAATGAGAACACCGAGAAAACCGGCGTAAAACGTAATTCAATACTGTTAAAAAGAACCTCACGCCCAGAAAGCTGTTAATACCGCTGGACATTCCTGCAGGCCTAAGTTGGCCCGAGTTTTCCTCCCCTCCTGTCTCTTATATGTCGTCGGCATTAATCGTTATGCTTTCAACAAGTGTTTCCTGTCAGGAATGACTTCCGCCGCATCAACATGCACAGTGTACATCGGTAGTCGTGAGTCTGAAGAAGGGAAGGAAGTCCAAGAAACGGCGTGCGTCCATCGGCACCTCTCTGAATTTCAACGAATATCATTCTGAACGAATATGTGTACGGGCATTGAACACTAGTGATTGCCATACACAGGGAAGTGTTAGAAATAATCTAGATTGGAAGTAAGATAGGTATAGAACCATCGAGGGTGAAGAAAGAATTATAACTTTAACGCGTAATTGTGTAAAAAATTAAAAAAGCTAAAATTGTTTCTGACAGTTACCATTGCAGTAGTAACATAAGATCCTCTTTTTAATTGCTTAGGTGCAGTCTTTCTTTTTAATTAGTTTTTGTCTCTTTTTACCAAGAACCTGTGAATTTTATTATATTCCACCTACCAGTCACTGCCTTGGGGCACATTCTTTATAGTGCTTTTCCTTGTGTAACAAATAACACAATAAATATGAAATAGCTACTGTTTTCTTCTTATGTATTAATTTGAGTGTTGAAATAAATCTGTGGTAATAATACAGGGTGAGCCAAAAGACTGAACCGTCTGCGCGGTGTTTTTCCTGTCCGCGTTCTCGGCGCTCGTTGCCGTCTGCCGCTATCATAGAAAGGCGCGGATGATACCATACAACATTTTTAAAACAACTTTTAAAGGCTTTACTTGCCAACTTTATGAAAGGAGATGCTGAAACTGGCTACCGTCGTTGTCCATACATTTTTGGCACCTCTTTAGGAAACTATCCATCATGACCGATGTCGTCTAATGTTTCTTCGGTAAGAACCGAAAGCCGTCTTTTAGATTTCTTAGTCTGAACACTCCCTGTGGTCTGAAATTTAGTGTAAACTTCACGGATTGTTGTACGGCCTGGAACTTTTACACCTGGAAATCTTTCTGCAAATCGTACTTTCACTTGGCGAGCTGACCGAGTTAACACATACGAATCATAAATAAAAACACGCTGTGCTGTAGAAAGCACATAATATACTTTGTGACTAAATACAGGACAAAATAATAAATAACTCGTAATAGCTGAACTACATCACATCATCAACTCAATACTGCACTTCACACTGCATAGCAGCGTGACTTTGTTTATAGCAGCAGTGCGTTATCATGTTTTTATCATATTTCCACACGCCCAGTGGAAAAACACCGCGCAGCCGGTAATATTGTTGATAAAATACCCTTCCGGGATAACTTAAAACATAAAGTGTACAAGACAAACCCACACACCCTGGAAGAATTAAAACAAAATTTCCGCCAGGAAATTTCTAAACGTGAACTACGACGATAGTTTCCTCAAGAGGTGCAAAAAATGTATGGACGACGGCGGCCAACTTCAGCAACTCCTTTCGTAAAGTTGGTAAGTTGGCCTTTAAAAGTAGTTTTAAAAATGTTGTATGGTTTCATCCGCGCCTTTCTACAATAGCGGCAGACGGCAACGAGCGCTGGGGACGCGGACAGGAAAACACCGCGTAGGCGGTTCGGAGTATCTTGGCTCACTCTGTATGTAGTTCTGCATTCTATTTTATATATTGATATTATATTTATATATTGTGCTACATCTACGTGTTATTTAACAAACTCAAAAGGAGTCAGATTGTTAAATATATATATATATATATATACATATACATATATTAAGTTGAATCTTGACCCAGGCAGAGCTCAGAAGATTCAACTGGGAGGCTTTCTCGCATCCTCCACATTCACCAGATCTTTTCCTAAGTGATTTTCACATGTTCCCCTGACTCAAAGGTCATCATGGAGGTAGTACTTTTAACACCGTGACAAAGTTCAATCAGAAGTGAACAGCTGGTTACGAGCACAGGACCCACCTGGGTCAAGATTCAACTTGGAAGTTTTCTCGTATCCTCCGTATTCACCGGAGCTTGCCCCAAGTGATTTTCACATGTTCCTCCAACTCAAATGTAAGCAATTTTAACACCGATGATGAAGTCAAATCTGTGAACAGCTGGTTGCGAGCGCAGGACCCGACCTGGTACAACATTGGCTTGGAAAAACTTGTCACGTCCCCAAAAATGCTTGGAAAAAAAAAGTTGACTATGTAGATTGGTAACAAGGATTGTACAATATAAATAAAATTAATTAAGCATGATCAATTTGTGCAATATTTTTTTATAAAATAGGGAAACTTGCTTATTGTGTGTGTGTGTGTATTACTGCTAAACCTCCTAAGCTCTTATCGGTGATTAAACTAAGTATTTTTTACTCTGAGTCAGCCAGTAGCTTTGTTATTTGGCAATAAAATTAAGGAAGAGAGAGTAGTAATCGCCCTCCGGGAACTGTCGAAAGAGGGACCCGTCTGAGGATGTGTTAATGATTTGGGTTTGAGCACCCAGCTTTCTTGCAGTTTCTCTCCCGCTGAATTCAGCGGGCGTAAAAATCCTTAGCATGGCTTCCTTTGGAAGGGAAGTAAAGCCGGTGGTCCCGTGTCGTAGATTTACGGCACGTAAAAGAGCCTCAAGCCTGATAAAAAGGCCTCTGAGCAAAATTACCGGTCTTTCACGCCCAATATAGAATGGGACGCTAAGGACCACAGCAATTAAAGAGCGTCCATAAATAAAATTCAATTTAACACACTATAAGTAATTTAATTCTTGTTACCTAATTAATATCGGGCGTTATATATTCATGAATTCAATGTATTTATTTTTCTTCTTTTCTCCCACTCCTCTGGCGAGTTTCTTATGATTATTTTGTCATAGTTCCTACAACGACTACCGTGCAGTTTTTACATTTATGACTTCATTTGGAATAAAATTAGCATGCTAAGCTTTTAAAATAATTCGACTGCATACAAATCCAATGAAGGTGATAAAACGAGGTTCATATAAATGAACGCATGTCTTTTCTAGAGGCGCTTCAAATACTCCAGACACCTAATATACAGGTGGACCATTTAAGTTGAGGCTGTACAATATCTCTAAAACTAAACGTTGTAGAAAGAAATGTCTAGTTGCTTGATATTATGGGGAAAAGTAAATGTCATTAGTCGTGTTTTGTTTGGAGGACGTTATGATGGCCATTTTAGGGTCAGTTGAATTTTTTTATATGGGAACCTACATTTTGTATGTTGTCATAACGCGTCTGAAAGCTCACACAGCCTGGATCAGTGTAGAGGCGGGAGGGTGGTTGGAAGTAAACAGTTCAGTGGTGGAGCTCGTGATGGCATTGTCTACTAAACCATCGTTTTCCGGAAAACGACAATTTCGTGCAGAATGGATGTGTTTTTTGTTGTGCAGAAGGAGAGGATGTGAAATGTTTAATTCGCTCAGAAACATTACATGTCGTATTTAGAGGTAACAGCTAGTTTTAGGAAGTGAACGTGCGAAACTATTGCAGGAGTTACCTGGTTAATCGCTCGGTCCCTAAAATGTTTTCTAGAGGATGAATTTCAAAAATTATGTGTGGCAAAAGCTGTGGAAATTATGTGTTCTTAAAGAACTTCCCAATTTTAATAATATTGATTTATTTCGAAGAACCATTACAAGGAGTATGAAGAACCTTTTAAAAAGTGTAGAATGTCAACTTAAACAGTACAATAGTGAAGTAAACTATCAACTGTCACTGCAGGAGCTCTACAACCGTAACTCCCCCCTTCCCTCGCAGCAATGCTTTAGTTTCTTGTGAGGGTTGCGTTGTGTTATGTTGGCGCAAAAACCGATTTGCCCACCTCTGCTCTAGACCGTCTACGAAAGCAAATCATTTATGTATAGGTATGGCCTTGCGTACTTTTAAGCTGTAGCTGGGAGAACCTCTTCGCTATAGTTTGCACCGTGCATATTATACGGCATATTTTAACGACAACGCGCTTTCTTTATGCAGCAGTTTTGGTCATTAAACTGCCTATATATCAGCATTTTATTCTCGTTTGCTCTTCCTTTATTCCCCTTTCAGCACATATCGCAATTAACGTTTTATCCATTAATGAGCCATTGAGTAGTATTTATAGCATATTGCGCCAACATTCTAGTGTTTTATTAAATAACGGTCCTAAAGCGTGAAAACTGCATACGTAGTTTAAAAGAGATTAATAGGTATTCTAACAGCCGTTGTCCTATGTTAAGTCAATATTAAAACTGCAACCGAAAGTTTACCGGTAGCGAATTTTGGATGAATATCTGACGCTATCGTGTATAATGGGCTACCGTAAAACAAAAAATAGCACACATTTAATTCGAAAAAGGCTCAACCGATTATGAAACCTTATATACATAACATTCCTAAGGTCCACAGAGAATTATTTTCTAAAGGCTCATGTGGTGCAACGGTAGAATACCGAAATATCTCGCTTATTATGACTTTTTTGTGTAAAAATCTGCTGCGGGAGGTTTGTAAGCAAAATATTACCAATGTTTTGTTATTTTCAAAATTTTGTTGGAATGGTTAAGTAACAAAATTCACGTAAAGGAAGCAGTTAGGATTTCTTCTTTAACAAATTACCCGCCTCATTTTAGAACTTAAGGCCCCAACTTACAAGCCAAAATGCATGGTATAGCGGTGAAGGAGGAAGAAATGAAATGTAGGGATGATAAGAAAATTCGCTTAACAAATTAACCAAATAAAACATTCGCCTAGCGACCGAGAAAAACCGCGAAAAAAAAACTTCCATCAGATTGGTCGGCTCAGAGCGTTTGAACCAGGGACCTCCCGAATGCGAGCTACAGACGCAACCGCCTAAGCTTTCACGCTCGGCACAATTAAACCTGTTTAGTAGATGCTCCTTTAAGGGGACAAGGTAGTCTGAACACATGAAAATTACACCTTAAGTGTGTTAAATTACAAGTGCTCTTAAAGTTCTCAATGGTTTGTCCTGAAATTTTTAGGAATTATTCTATAAATCATGACAATTATTTCAATTGTTTGTTTGCATTGATAGCTTATGTAGTTGAGTCCGTAAAAATTATTTTGTTCAGCAGAAAAATAATAAAATTTACTCTTAAAACATGTGAATTCATGTACCTTTTTCTCTTATACTACTTGCAATACATAATCACACTTTTGTATGCTTGTTCTTAGTATAATCAGTTATCTTCTGAACCTCAATTATTTAGTTATGTATATCAGTTCACTAGAAATTGAAAAAAAAATTCCAAAGTCAAAAAAGTAAAAATGTGGAAAATTTACAATGTTGTTTCTTTCTTAATATCACTAATATACATTATAAAATTACGATTGTGGTTCAGAAGGTTTAACTATGTGTTGTATACGTGTACTGGAAATTTCAGCTCTCTACCTCTCATACTTTCTGAGAAAAAGGTACACGAGTATTCAAAAATGTTGTTTTGAGAAAACTGAAATTAAAGTTTGAGCATTCAAATTCTGGCACACTTAAGTCCATTCCAGTCATAATCATCTGCACATTTATTCCTGGATTGCTTCAGTTTTTGTGGTTGCCTTCTCTTGGTCCTGGCCTCTTTTGTTAATTGCTGAACTGCTCGCTGGACATGATATAGTCGTTTGTTGTTGAAAGATACAAAAATGTTCTAAAAAGGGGTGTTGCACGACAGCTTTAAAGAAATGCAAACCTCTTAACCCCCCAAAAGTATATATTTTCTGAAACTGGAAATAATAAGAGATTTTATTAGTGCCTAAAACAATACAAAGAAATGTGATTTTTGACCGTTTAAGAGTAACTTGTCCCCTTAAAACAGTTGCTTGAAAATAGTATCTACTCTTAACGACCTAGGCCGCTAATGTCACCATGGTAACTTTAGCGGTGATTTGATTGAAATTTCCTGGGGATTATCATTCATATTTTCATAAAACCTTTGGTAAATAAAGTGCTTCATATCGTTGCTTGAAAACGAAATTTGTATTCGTACATAGCCTATAAATATGAAAATAATTACCTTTAATGTAAAAAATCACGGTTTTAAGTTTTATCTAACTCGGATTATTTACTGTTTTCTTTTCTTTTGTTAGAACTTGTTACTATACCACAGCATAGCCATGCTGCGAGTTCTGCTACTTCAAAATATGAATGCGTAAACGTATCTTTTATGGTTTTGGGAAGATATGATAATAATTACTGGAGATGATGTACTTGATACTGAAATGCTTTAAAAATCAATTGAAAGGTGTGTGGTCCTTCACACACAAATTTTACAATGATTCTCAAATTATAGCAATTTGCGTCATTAAGCCACTAAGTAGACAACTTCTCGGTATTGAAAATATAATTTAATAATTAATTCGATGGGTTTGATCTGCTTTTATTTTTCAATTAAGTTTCGGAATTTTATTAATAGGAAATGAATGTGTAAACACAACCTCTTACGTCACAAGAAATACTATTATCGAGAAAAGGTTATCTGAAGATTAGATAAAAGGAAAACTGATTCGCATTAAGTCCTTATGAAATCAGACCAAATAATAATTATAATCTTTCCCGTCACCATTGTCGACCAAAAGTTTTCTGGGTCACTAAAGCCAAGTATGAGTAAGAATAATAACTCCACCAGTACTCAATTTGCCCTTCTTTTTTGATTAGCTAATTCAGTGTCACCTAACCCGTAAATGTGCACACATTGTTTCAAAGGATGAATAGCCCGCGTGATCATTGAAGCAGAAACGAAGGTTAACCACTTTGGACTAACGCCTAAATACTTGGTCGAACTTGACGCCATCAATAAAGCAGTGGAAGAATATGAAGAACATTTTGATAAAAGTTCTGATATGCAGGACCATAGTTTTTCCTACGTATTACATGCATTATTAATGCAAAGCGTTCGTCCTTGTACCCATTCTTCGTTAATCATAAGAAATATTTACTTGCATTTTAAAAATATTTTAAATTATGCAATGAGTATTTCCCCAGTGAAATCCGGAAACTCCCGGGCACGATTCATCTGCAAAGTCCGTTAGTGTGAATCCAGCGTAAAAAAGTCTTAATATGTTAATACTCGCAAGATTACCCATTAGCTCCATATAACACCGAGCGGGATGGCTCAGGCGGTAGTGTCTGTGGCCCGTATTCGAGATTCCCGGGTTCAAATCCCGTGGGCCGTTCAATTTGTCTGAGGTTTTTTCGTGGTTTTCCTCAGTCGCCAAGGTAAATACCGGATTGAATATTTAATTCCACGACTTAAAGTTCCATCTTAAGTCTAAAACAATAGTAAAATGAAAAATAAGTGATAATAGTGAATGCTATGCCATCTGCACGGCATGAAGCAGGGGTTCCAGGGATGAGACCTTGAAGGCTAACTGTCCGCCTTTCTGTGTGAGGGCGGCGGTTAGGCTGGACGGCACTCTAATGCCATCTGCACAGCATGAAGCAGGGGTTACAGGAATGAGACCTAGAAGGCTAACTGTCCATCACATATCGTTCTAAGAGATATCCAACAACAGATCCTTCGCGATATGACCAAGGAGTTAAAGCGAGTAAAATAAAATAGAATAATAATAATAATAATAATAATAATAATAATAATAAAAACCCTCATATAACCTCTTTACAGTAATATATAAAAAATTACATTCACGTTACATTACTCGTGCATTTTGTACTAAACGTGCTCTCTAACGAAACAGCATGGACCTGGTTGCATACTAATATCGGCAATAGAATCCAATATTCTCATGTTTAGTACTAATGATCCTATGCGGCAGAAGTATCCCAAAAGATGTCGCATAGCAGTGACAATATTTCGAAAACGGTTTATGCTACAGAAAAGTTGACCGACGCGGATAGCCGACGTCGTTAAGGCACGCATTACGGTTCAAATTGCGCCAGGAAGCTCTTGACTGTTTTCCCCCCCTAATTTTCCCTCAATCATTGCTGCAAATGTCGGGGAGGTACCTTAAACTTAGGCCTGGAATGTCTCTTTTCCAATTATTTCCTTTCATATATGATCAGCGTCCACCGTTGCGTTGCCTTTGTAGTGAGGACGGGCGTTCGGGTGCACGCGTTGGGGAAGCCACTGCGCAGAGAAAGAGCTCTAGACAAAATAGTACACTGTCTCTTTCATTCTCGCTGTGTGCGCTGGCAGGTCACTTGACTCAGGGAAATTATTCTGCGGAATGCACACTCGTGTGTGCTCCCGACTCTGTACACTATTTAAAAAATCAGAATAGTTATATGATGTTCTACATTTTCCATGCATTCAAATGTTGTCTATCTATTAGGGTTTACCGGTTAGGTGTATAAAATTATACAAACTTCATTCAGAATGAAGAGGACTTGAAAGGTAATTCATAGAAAATTCGAGGTATATATTTTATTGCTCGTGGCAATATATGTAAATCAAAATCGTTTGAGCCATATTTGAGAAACTGAAAATATCGAAAACGTTTCTATGTAAAGGATAGTTTGGGGCAGCAAAATGTTGAACATCTTTCCCCGGCATGCTTAATTTAGTGTTTCAAGTATGAAATGGTTTGAGTTTTCTGTTCACAGGTACACAAACATGCAAGCGCATGTATCATTTTCAAATATTCCCAAATGTGTAGCAGAAATTGTTAGTGCCACGGAAGAAGTTTCTAGATATAAACAGTATTATTTCATTGAACTCTGCATTTGTCATGTACTAAGCTAATGTACTAAATTGTACTAAAGTGCTTATAAAATTTAGCAAGAATAAATAACTTCGCTGAGTGCTTACGGAAAATTCAAAATGTATCCCTTCCAGCGTCATGCCAGCGTCTTAAATTGTAAATGTTTTAATGTTTTCCAGCAGGTTTTGAGAAATTAAAAATGATATATTCCCATACCTTTAGCGCAGCTCTGTTTTGGTTTGAGAAATTCCTTGAAAAACTTTCGTTTACATCCCTGACAGCTGTTTTTGGTTTAACTATGAAATTTAGTGTTTATTCCACTTTTAAGTTGTGTTGCAAAAAACATAAACAAATGCTGACCATTTCCTAAAAAAAATGTATTGTTTTGTTGGATTTAAGTGCCTCCAAACATAATTATACACATTTTCAATGAATACTGATTGTATTTTTAGGTCGAATGTAATCTACCTTAGGTGAATAGTGGAGGAAGTAAAACTAAAATGTGTGTTCCTATGAAAAATGCGTATTTCAAAAGCTGCGAAATTTACTGGATATAAAACAAACAAATAGACCTGCGAGGGCCAGCAGGGAATGGCTTCCATTCACCTTGTTTGTATAGCAAAGTGTGTTATGTCAAAGCCACTTTGTAACCAGACATGTTGCAGATTGAATCGTTTATGTAGGACATACAAACGTAAATCCGATTAATAGATGTCGCCTTAGGCAGGTCGCAAAATCTGCAAATGTCATATTAAAAAACCAGATACAAAAGCGAAAATTACCTTCTACATCATTTCCATATGCTTCTTCTACCCCTCACTTAGGTTAGAGTAAGTCTTGCATTCTACCTGAAAATTCGCTATCACGAGAGGAGAGCGTCTTTTCTGAGGTCATCCTACATTTTGCAAACCTGGGCGTTTTCTGGAATGCAAGACAAAGAGTTTGAGAGAATATTCTTTCAGAAGCGACTTTACTAATTTTAAAGGAGGAAAACTATCCACCAAAATGAAATTGTGGTTTTCAAACCCCCCCTCCGAACTACTAACCCATGCGGGCTTTATTTTGAAAACTCGCATTATAACAACACACCAAACAGCTGATAGGTAGCCTTGTTTATTACGTAGGTTGCAGTAAAACCTAGTTTTGCATTTCCCAAAAAAGTAATTTACACGATTCAATCTTTGGTGTTAAATGACTGACACTGACTGTTCACTGCATGAACTGTGCTGTGCATATTAAATAAATAAGTATATACATACATACATACAAAGTGAGCCAAAAGACTCGGACCGCCTTCGCGATGTTTTTCCTGCCTGCGTCCTCGCGCTCGTTGCCGTCTGCCGCTATCATAGAAAGGCGCGGATGAAACCATACAACATTTTTAAAACTACTTTTAAAGGCTTTCCTTACCAACTTTACGAGATGCTGAAACTGGCCACCGTAGTTGTCTATACATTTTTGGCACCTCTTTAGAAAACTATCCATCACTCGCCGTAGTTCACGTTGAGAAATTTCCTGGCGGATATTTTGTTTTAATTCTTCAAGGGTGTGTGGGTTTGTCTTCTACACTTTATGTTACCCCAGAGGGGTATTTTATGAACAATATTACCGACTGTGCGGCGTTTATTCACTGAGCGTATGGAAATATGATAAAAACATGATAACGCATTGCTGCTATAAACAAACACTGCTGTTGAGGTTTAGCTGTGCATTGTGAAGTGCAGTTTTGAGTTGACGGTGATGTGATGTGGTTCAGTTACGAGTTATTTATTATTTTGTCCTGTACTTAGTCAAAGTATTACGGCTCAGTATATGTTTTCTACTGCACATCGTGTATTTATTTATGATTCGTATGTGTTAACTCGGTCAGCTCGCCAAGTGAAAGTACGATTTGCAGAAAGATTTCCAGGTGTAAAAGTTCCAGGCCGTACAACAATCCATGAACTTTACAGTAAATTTTAGGCCACAGGAAGTGTTCAGGATAAGAAATCTAAAAAGACAGAGTTCGGTTCTTACCGAAGAAACATTAGACAACATAGGTCATAGTTTGGAAAATTCTCCCCAAAAATTCCAGGATGGATAGTTTCCTAAAGAGGGGCCAAAAATGTATGGACAACGACGGTGGCCAGCTTCAGTATTTCGTTTCATAAAGTTGGTAAGTAAAGCCTTTAAAAGTAGTTTTAAAAATGTATGATTTCTATGATAGCGGCAGACGGCAACGGGCGCCGAGGACGCGGATAGGAGAAACACCGCGCAGGCGGTTCGGAGTCTTTTGGCTCACCCTATATATATATATATATATATATATATATATACATATACATACATACACAACAGGAATGTTTTAAGGAAATTGTTTTAAGCGATTTAAAGTTTTTTTTTAAAATTTCAAAATGCAATAGTTTCAAAGTTTCCTCTTGCACATTTTTAAGGGTGTTTGCAAGTTTATATTAAAGCTGAAGATGAATGTAAGCATACAGAAATTCTTTAATTTAGTATGTACACTGATTTGTATTCTTTTCTTAATTGAATGGTCAGTGGATGGTTCTAATATGAAATCAGTGTATTAATATCATTTGCATGCAATTTAAACAAGAACGAGTTAATCCTCCCCCTCGCTCGCAGGGGTTTACAAGATACATATGAACATCACTGAATGGCGTCTAAGGATCTAGTCACGCCCACTTACCACGGCAGAGTTGGGCGATCATCCAACCTATACGGGGAGGTAATGTGGCCAGCATCACGCACCCCCAGCCGGAAAGTTGGCTTACAAGGCCAGTACCGCTTGCTATCTCAGCTCTTAACTTACCACACGATGCTGAGTTGGCATCGGTCCTATATCCGGAACTTAAAATCCTGCACTCTCAAGGTGGGATCGAAACGCACGCATTCCAGCATTCCAAAGCGAGTTCCACGTTTAAGTCAACAGAGCCATGACGTAGAACTTAAATTATTGTTACCTTTTCTTTCTTGATACAACTATTATAATGCATTTTGAAATAAATTATAGCTATCACAACACGGTTCTAGTGTATGTGGTTCATGTTTACAAGCTACATCAGCATGTATGTCATTTTCCTGCATTTAATAGTTTCTGGATTATGATGAAACGCATTCGGGAAACGAGCTTTAAAGAAAGCGGTAGGGAGAGATACTGAACGTACATGTTTAATTAGTAAGGCTCTGCAGGCAGTGACACGCTAACGTTTATAAGTATATCTGGAAGTTTAGAAGATAAATATTTATTTCACTATATCCTATAAAGGAAAAAATAATTTTTTTAAACTTTGAAACAGATTTTATGGATTTACTATTTGTAAATGGTTAGTAATGTATGCTTTTGATTGTGAATGCAAAGAATTTTCATATGGTTTCACATTTTTTGCCTCTAGTTCTCGAGGTCGCGGGTTCAAATCCGGCGGAGGGCGATGGATTTTTTCGGGCGTAAAAATCCTTAGCATGGTTTCCTTCGGAAGGGAAGTAAAGCCGGTGGTCCCGTGTCGTAGATTTACGGCACGTAAAAGAACCTCAAGCCTGATAAAGAGGCCCCTGAGCAAAATTACCGGTCTTTCACGCCCAATATAGAATGGGACGCTAAGAACCACAGTAGTTAAAGAGCGTCCATAAATAAAACTCAATTTCAAGTTTTCATTTCACATTAACGTTTGTTAATGTCATTGCTATTAATTGTGTTATTAATTGAATATATTGTGAATCACTTTTGTTTTGACCCATGTTAGGAAAGCTACATTGAATTTAAGTATGCTTTATTCTAAATTCTAAATTAAGTTAACACGGCTATCATTAATGTGCGAAAGATAGGCTACGGAAAACGCGTATATTTTGTCACTACTCATTCATAGAAAATCAACATATAACAAAGCGTTTAATCCGCGCCATGTCGACGTAACAACTGGCAATAGCTACGAAAATTTTTCACCATTTCTCCTAAAGATTTCGTTGACAGAAAACGTGTTACTCCACGTTGGAAGAATCCCAAGGTCGCGGGTTCAAACCCGGCGGAGGGCGATGGATTTTTTTCGGGCGTAAACATCCTTAGCATGGCTTCCTTCGGAAGGGAAGTAAAGCCGGTTGTCCCGTGTCGTAGGTTTACGGCACGTAAAAGAACCTCAAGCCTGATAAAAGGCCTCTGAGCAAAATTACCAGTCTTTCACGCCCAATATGGAATGGGACTCTAAGAACCAAAGTAGTTAAAGAGCGTCATAAATAAAACTCAATTTAATTTTAGTTGGAAGAAATTGCGTCGCGGAGAAAGAGTAGATCGCGGCATAAAGTTTAGCAGTGGTGCTAACACATTAGTGAATTAATTAACATAATTGGTTCGTTGTGTAAAACATGAATTATTAATTTATTAACATGAATTTATTAACGAAGTGACTAGTAATTTATTTACATTCCATGCTTGTAAAATTGTAAAGCTGTAAAATTAATACAGCTTTCCTGATAACAAACCCTGTAGATGCATCAAGAGATTCATACCGCCAAAACTCCCATTAAAAAAAATAAACGCTGCCACACAAAGGTGTACCTCCCCCTTTAAACAAATAACGCATGTTTGTGACTAACAAACTATATACTTAAGAGTTTTCAATAAACTGTTTGTGCAGTCCATTTCATTACTGTTAAATGTTAATGGAAACACTGTATTATGAGATAGATAAGATGTAAATCTCTAAAAATATACAATGCAAATGGTTTTCGTGCCTTGTCTTCCCAGTTAAGCACACATTGCAATCCTAACTACGCATTCTTGTTTCTTGTAAAGTCCGGACTAACATTGACTCAGCTATAAGCAGTTGACTGCGGCCTCAGCCTACTTCGTATAAGCTATTATCCCTAGGAAATTGTAACGGAAGAGAACCTTTTGTGACGGTTACACATCTGATTCTTATTCCCATTGCCCATTTTCTTATTCAGATGCAAGGGTTAGATTTACAGAAAAGAAATCTGTACAACATCAAAGCTAGTAATCTAGTTCAACCTGGACTACACGTCCATAGTATGCTCGAGAATACGTCGTCGTGCTCCAGTTTCCAATTTGGAAGTCTCGTTCTTTTCAATTCTTGCCCAGCAGCCAGCTCTTTCTTGTTCTTTCTTTAGCCCTAATCCCTATTATCTCGTTATATAGGGGATTTCGCTTTGCATGAGCTAGTAAGGTTCCTCTCGAGAGATTTACAATGCCAACTAAATCCTCTCCATGCAATATATCGTTGATCTCCATTTTATATGTCCTCGTTCTGACGGATTTTCTTTTGAAAGCACTAGATTGTGTGCTTCTTTAACGTACAGTATTTTAACAGCGTTACTTGTGTCAAAGCGAAAGCGATGCAAA
The DNA here is from genome assembly GCA_030765065.1 of Deroplatys truncata. Classification (NCBI taxonomy): domain Eukaryota; kingdom Metazoa; phylum Arthropoda; class Insecta; order Mantodea; family Mantidae; genus Deroplatys; species Deroplatys truncata. Next base: position 123,907,072 of record CM060980.1, on the reverse strand, counting down.
AGGTATTATCAAATGTACGTATAGCACTACCGGGTTTGATTTATGTCTAATATGCAAACTGTACTTTTTCTCACGTGACTTTCTCTACTCGATATCGCATAATTTATCTCTTCTCGAATTTCTTAGGTTTTTTGTTTGTTTATATAGTGCTAATCGCGATAAGGTTGGCAGAAGCGGTTTTATTACACATTTCGTAAGCTGCAAGGGGAATTCAGGAGGCTGAAGCGATTGCTACAATTCCACTATTTGCATGACATCACAGAAATAGAAATGAATAATGATTTCAGCATTAAAAAAATGCATATTTTGGAACATTCGAACCAATAACGTATACCTCCGAAGTTATTAATGCCACAAAAATTCTCATTAGATGTATTAATTTTATCGAGGTCCACATTTCTCGTGTAGTAAGTTTTTCCCTCACCAAAACCCATTTTGAATGAATAGGCTTTTAAAGACTGCTCGCAAAATATTCAAGATGTACATTTTGTTACTCATACGAATAGCTTAGTATGTGCGGTATTTTAATCATAATTATTGAATAGTTTCTCGAAAATCTTCATGACTCATCGATGGAAGATGCTAAGCTTAATTACCAAGTTTGGTGAATTTAAAGTTTAGTTTTTACTTTCTCTACTACGTATAGTAAGTAGGGGAAGTATTGTATTCCACCCAAATATTCTATACCGAGATTTCCCCGGAAATACGTGTTTTGAGACCCCCTGAATCCAAAAAAATCATTTTTGGAAACATGTGTGTGTGTGTCTGTCTGTCTGTCTGTGAACAGCATAACTCAGAAACGAACAGTCGGATAAACACCCTTGATATTTAGGTTCAGTATCTTCCAGAGATGCGACACGAAGGTTTTCAAGAAACCCTCCCCACCCCAGATAACCCTTTACATGGAACATTTTTCGAAAATTTTAATTTTCTCAAAAATGGCTCTAACGATTTTGATTAAAAGATCATATGTTTAAGATATTTTTATGACAAATGAAATGTATATCTCGACTTTTCTGGGAATGTCTCCAAAAGTATTCTTCATTGTGAACGACTTTTGCATAACTGGTAAACCATAAGAGATAGACAAAATTTTACTACACATAAAATGTAGATCGCGTTAAAATACACAATTTATGTCATGTACATTTTTTTGTTGAGTGAACCATTTTCGAGATATTGCTTCTTATTCCCTTAAATTTTCCAATACTTATACTTTTTCTCAAATTCGTTATTCATTTTTTTTGTCCTGGTAATGCAAAGAGAATGGAATACTCCACATAGCAACCAGATCTTAATATATTTGACTAGCAATTCCCCTTGCATCTACAAGAAAATTAGCAATAAGATTAACATCTCGATATCTCCATTAACACGAAGCATATGGAGAATAAGCGTTTGTAAAAATAGTTTTTACAAGGATAGAGAAAGTCATGTGAGTGTAATACATCAGATTTTTTAGTTGTGCGACTTACACGCGCGCGCGAGTCGTTTAATAAGATTTTTTGGGGGGTGGGGCCTGAAAACCTGTATTTCCGGTGAAATCTCGATATCGAATTTTTTATTTTTTTAGGTTAGAGAGACAGATGCAAGACGATTTTGACGAATTTCCCCTCATCTAAACAATACTTGGAATAAAAAAAAACTTAATCTTTATTTTCTCAAGTGCGGTTCTAATGATTTAATTAAAATGTCATGTGTGATGTATTGACTTGAAAAAGTAAAATTTGTCGTGAATTTTTCTGAATTCTGGTTCAATTTTGTATAATCATACAGTGCTAAGCCACGTGGAGCTCATTGAAATATGCTATTCATGTCAAAGAACTGTTTTCGTAGCATTAGCTATTTTCGAGCTATTCATTATTTTACGTTCCAAAAACAAGGTTTTGAACATCGTTTTATTCCATTGAGCTTATAACAGACACAGAGACACACACACACACACACACACAGAGAGAGAGAGAGAGAGAGAGAGAGAGAGAGAGAGAGAGAGAGAGAGAGGGAGGGAGTATTAAACTGCGTTTGAAGTGAAAGTAAATCACGCAAGGTCTCTTAAGTTGTCCGTTTCCTTTAGGCAGGGATGACATAAGTAGGTATACAGTTGTGTAATTAGTACATTTGGTGGCATGAGAAGAGTAATTTTGATTTTTACTATTATTTCGTTATTTTAATTTCGCAGCCTTGCTCAGTTTGCCTTTCGTTTCTTATTGTTAGCTTCTTGTGTCGAGATGGCTAGGAATTTGACTAAAGAGCAAAGAATCTGGGTTTTGAAACAATCTTGGAGGACAGAAAAATCGCGAACGGGTTTGAGAGAAATGGCGCGAAGAATCTGGAACACCTCTATCGAGGATCACAATTTACAGGTTACGAAACAGATTAGATCAGACAGGGTCTGTCGGTAATGTACCGAAAAGTGGCCGACCAGTCACTGTTACAACGCCTGAAAATGAAATAATGTTGCTCATACGTTTGTCCAAAGTTCAAATTAAATAAAAGTAGCCAGGGAACCGAAGATCGCACGCAGATCTTTCTATACATAACCTATCATTACTATATACCTACTAATGCCTCCCCCCAATGTTACTACAAGCGTGTGATTCCTAATTTCTCGTCTTCTTTGATCCAAGCCCAGAGGAGCAGCTGGCCAGTTTCTCTTTTCCAGCTGCGGTGATACCCAGATTCACGCCTGGGGAGACATGTTATGATGCATAGCCAACAAAACACCTGTCATGTGGTCAATGCCGACGTGGCTTCTGTGTTGTAACATGTTGATCATTCCATACTATTTGAGGAATGTGGCAATCCAACCCACCTCTGTTCTGTACTTCTCACGATTGTGTATCTGATGTTCTTAAACAGTTGTTTGTACCTTTCACTGGAAAATGAGGGCACAGGCTGTCCACGGAGATGGTTACATATGTAAATTCCTGTAAATTTGACGAGGCAAAATAAAATTCTTGGTTCTGCTGACATCTGATGCGACGCGGCTTTAATTTCTTATAGAGGAGTTGTAAAACACTCCTTATAGAGTGTTATTTATTTATCCTGGTAGGAATTAAGGTCTTAGTATCTTCTATTCCATAGCAATTAGCAAACTAGAGCCTAATACAATAAGGCTAACTTAATACTACAACACAAAATATAACAAAATTAGAGAAATAAAAATGTATAAGCCCGATGCTATATACAGTACAATTGCGATCACAATAGATAACAGGAGTTAATTGCTCATATAAAAAGAGAAGAAACTAAGAAAAATCTGAAAAGTCTGTTATACAACTCTTCTTACCCAGTATACATACATACGTATGCCTTATACATTACATTCATATAGAAAGAAACTGTGCTTCTACCCATGTTATGTTATTCACTAATGTTGCTACCTACAAATTATTTCAAAGTAAGCTATATGGGCTTAGTTAAAGGCAATATGCAGAAGCAACATTCAAATATTTATATTATAAGTCACAGTAACGAGCTCATTCAAGAAAAAATGAAGAATCGCAAACGTTCAAACATGTTTTCCAGATGACATGAATCGGAAAATGTAAACACACAAAGGAATACTTCGGAAACGCCAAACGCGTTGACACAAATTATGTATTTTAACGAGCTCAACATTTTTCGTGTACTATATGTCTTATCTCTTATGGTTTCCCTTTACATAACATTTTCAACATTGTCAAAATATCATCTCTGCATATGACTGCCAGATTTCAAGCACAGAACACTCTTGTGGATTAATATTACATACTAACCCGTTAAGTAAAGGGCACCTCAGAAATTTATTTGAATATTAAATGCATTGGTGGGACGCAGTAGTTTAACTTCTAATGTTTAGCGCAATAAACCTGTGAAAATTCTAACAGAAAATTCTATTTAACAGAACGTGAAAATGTAATTATATGCACATTTCTTTGATATAGCTTCCTTATAAGAGTGTTAATGATACACAGGCATGATGTATTTTCTAAGTTTCTGAATTGTTACAAAAGCATATCTACCATTATAAAAACACCCAAATTAAATTGCTATTTCATTATGTGCACTCTAAGATCGAACATTTTAGTAAGCAGTGAAACTTTAATATTACAAGATGCTGAAGAATTATTAGAACAAAAAATCTGATGTGTTACACTCACATGACTTTCTCTACTCTTGTACAAACTATTTTTACAAACGCTTATTCTCCATATGCTTCATGTTAATCGAGATGTCAATCTTATTGCTAATTTTCTTGTAGATGCAAGGGGAATATGGTAGGTTTTAAGCGATAGTCAAATATTTTAACGCTGGTTGCTATGTGGCGCATTCCATTCTCTTTGCATGTCCAGGACATAAAAAAATGAATAACGAATTTGAGAAAAAGTATAAGTATTGGAAAAATTAAGGGAATAACAAGCAATATCTCGAAAACGGTTCACACAACAAAAGAAATGTATATGACATAAATTGTGTATTTTAACGCGATCTACATTTTTGGTGTAGTAAAATTTTGTCTATCTCTTATGGTTTACCAGTTAAGCAAAAGTCGATCACAATGAAGAATACTTTTCGAGACATTTCCAGAAAATTCGAGATATACATTTCATTTCTCATGACATCTTTAACATATGATATTTTAATCAAAATCGTTAGAGCCATTTTTGAGAAAATTAAAATTTTCGAAAAATGTTCCATGTAAAGGGTAGTCTGGGGTGGGGGGATTTTCTTGAAAACCTTCGTGTCGCATCTCTGGAAGATACTGAACCTAAATACCAAGTTTAGTGTTTATCCGACTGTTCGTTTCTGAGTTATGCTGTTCACACACACACACACACACACACACACACACACACACACACACGGACATGTTTCCAAAAATGCTTTTTTTTTAATTCAAGGGGCCTCAAAACATGTATTTCCTATGAAATCTCGGTATCGAATTTTTGGGAGGAATACAATACTTCCCCTACTTACTATACGTAGTAGATAAATTAAAATCTGATGTTACACTCACATGACTCTCTACTCTTGTACAAACTATTTTTACAACCGCTTATTCTCCATCTACTTCATGTTAATCCAGATAAACATTTGCAGACTATCTTATTGCTAATTTTCTTGTAGATGTAAGGGGAACATATATTTACAAGGGCAGTATAGAAATACAGTAGCCTTTAAGCACATACATATCTCTTAATAGCTGGCTGCTAGGTGCAGCACCATTCCCTTTGCCACAGATTATAACTCTGCATATCCAAGACAAACAAATGAATAACGAATTCCCATTTGAGAAAATAAGTATTGAAAAATTTAAGAGAATAACAAGCAATATCTCGAAAATGGTTCACTCAACAAAAAAAAATGTATATGACATAAATTGTGTATTTTAACGCGATCTACATTTTTGTGTAGTAAAATTTTGTCTATCTCTTATGGTTTACCAGTTATGCAAAAGTCGTTCACAATGAAGAACACTTTTGGAGACATTCCCAGAAAATTCAAGATATACATTTTATTTGTCATAAAAATATCTTAAACATATAATACTTTAATCAAAATCGTTATAGCCGTTTTTGAGAAAATTAAAATTTTCGAAAAATCTTCCACGTAAAGGGTATCCTGGGGTGGGGGGATTTTCTTGAAAACCTTCGTGTCGCATCCCTGGAAGATACTGAACCTAAATACCAAGTTTGGTGTTTATCCGACTGTTCGTTTCTGAGTTATGCTGTTCACAGACACACACACGGACATATTTCCAAAATTGCTTTTTTGGATTCAGGGGATCTCAAAACATGTATTTCCGGTGAAATCTCGGTATCGAATTTTTGGGTGGAATACAATACTTCCCCTACTTGCTATACGTAGTAGAGAAAGTAAAAAATAGTCAATACTTCCAAGTATGATACAAAACAATATATCATGCTCCTATTTTCAAAATCGGAACTTTTGGAGTAGGCTTCACTACCCACAGCTTATAGATTCATTATTCATTACGGGGCAAAAGTATTTGTATGGCAAACATACCTGTACATCTTCTTAAGCCGAACGAGGCAAATAAAGGTGTGATGGTTAATGTGGAGGGAGGTTACATTAACTCCGCTGAAGCCGAATGAAAGTTTCCGTCGGAACAAGACGGGAAAGTGCGTATTCGTGTCTCTGCGTCTACTCTAAAACGCTCGATTCAGTGATGAGATTAGAAGCCTAAAATTAGAATCCAATAGTCTCGCTGTAAATGCAAATGTTTCCGCGTCCTTGTTCAGCCTAACAGCGACCCAAATTAAAAGACCTGGTTTGAATACCGAGTTACGTAATATGTTCGGACCTCAACGATTGCCCAAGTGACCTTCAGAAGGAATCTGTTCACGACGTTATTGTGGACGCGAACCTGTTTTAGAAACCAGCAGGTTTTCGTTGATATGCGACCCTATTTAACTCAACTTCGATGATGAAGTTGTCGCCTCTTGAATTGGAGACAAGGCATATGGAGTTGGGAAACTTGTGCAATTCTAATATACCTGTCGTCTCCAGATGTTTGTTCTTAATGCGATCCCGTCATCTTGTAAGAGCAAGTGATGTCTGTTCCGATGTGAGAGGGTTGCAAAGGGCATGATAAATGTGCTTGGCACATAATAGAGTAAAGCTAAGATAATATATATCGCAAATGTGTAGCAATGTTTTTCTTTCCACAATGACCAGATAGGGATGTACGGTGGGATTTAGCAGTGACGGTAGCAGTGCCTATAACCCTCCCTCGCCAAAATAGTGACCAAATTTAACTTGGTAGCTGAAGACTTTTATGAGGAACAAGACTCCCCCTGTTATGGGGATCTCAGGATTCATATTGTATATATTTATTTTTTGTAAACTGTTACGTAGATTCGGTGGAAATTAGTAATACCATTAAAGTTTTTTTATTCATGCAGAAACTCCCCAGGTAGTAGATTCTTACGTAAGGCTTCAAACGTTTAAATTTTGGACATCTAAAATGGCCCAAATAATGTTACTAGTTACTGTCTTATTGCTAGTCTAGTATTGATACTTTTTGGAGAACTGTCCTTTTGATTTTTCCTTTAAGCAATAATTTGTTTTCTACATAATTAATATTCATAAAGTTAAAGATAAAATAAAGAAGATAGAATTATAATTATTCGTGTAACAATAAATGGTAACACAAAATGAAATGCTAAAGGAGTTAGAAACATACCTTTAATAACGGGGTTTCAATTCAATTATATGTATTGATTTACCAAGAGATGTAGTGCAATATTGAATTAATTTTAATTACCATGGCTGCACCAGTAACTTGTTCAAATTGAAATCTGCACCTCAGTTATTTAGCACAAGTTTTTAAGCGGAATACAACGCTCATAATGAGTGGAGATGGGGGCATATTTATTTGACTGAAAGGTTACATTTACCCACTACACTTACCCGACACATCCTTACATATATCCAGGATTCTCTTGAAATCTCGCTGGTATTCAATGTCAATAACGCAGAGGTACTGTTACTGAGTACACGTTGTGTGAGGTTTGTTTGTTATATCTGTAGCCCCAGTAGACCACAGGGCACACCGGGTCCCAACTCCTCAATTATCAAGAGCTAACTGTAGTGCCTCTCAAGTGTTTGCCAATAATGAATATAGAGTAAAAGTTGAAAAAATATAGGATACTAGCTACTATCCGACGTTGTGGGTAGGTTTTTAAACTTGAATGACGGTTTAGTTAATTTCATTTACTCCCTCCTTCCTTAATGAAACTATTTTACAGTGATATAGAAGATTTTTTATGTTGAATCCCCCCTTTATCCCTTATAATTGTAATTTTGTACAGCCCCGGCAATTCCTAATAATGAATGAAAAATCCCCATATTCACCCAAAAGGATGTGAAAGATCAGGTGGAACGTCTGACTTCCTTAAGCTTCCCCGACAGTCTTTCAAGTTCTGAAAATGCTGCTTAGCTCATTAAGTACCCTTTGGCGGTGGAACAATTACCTGTCGGAATGGTCGACTACTTTTTTTAGATAGGTAATCACAGTAGGCGACGTTTTAAACCTTTCGCCTTCTCTTTGGTCCTATTAAACCTACATCGTTTTCACATAATACATAGATCCTTTACACGACAACAAAATAGAGGTGAAGCTGGTGAACATGAAGCTTCCCCACTCCCAGGTCACAAAGTTGACCGTTTTGGAAAAGACGCATAGCCTGCAACCATCTAGAAAAAATAACCTCAGTTGTAATTATAAAATATAGGTTGACTGATGTTTAGTGCTAGCTGGACACAATTTTTCTCTCACAATTATTTAACATATCCTGCTAATAGTATTGATTACAGCATACACTACATGATCAAAAGTATCCGGACACCTGGCTGAAAATGACCTACAAGTTCGTGGTGCCTGCATCGGTAATGCTGGAAGTCAAAATGGCGTTGGCCCATCCTTGGCCTTGATTACAGCGTTCACTCTCGCAGGCATACTTTTAATCAGGTGCTGGAACGTTTTTGGGGAATGGCAGCCCATTCTTCACGGAGTGCGGAACTGAGGAGAGGTATCGATGTAGGTCGGTGAGGCCTGGCACGAAGTCGGCGTTCCAAAACATCCCAAAGGTGTTCTATAGGATTCAGGACTCTGCAGGCCAGTCCATTACAGGGATGTTATTGTCGTGTAACCACTCCGCCACAGCCCGTGCAGAATGAACAGGTGCTCGATCGTGTTGAAAGATACAATCGCCGTCCCCGAATTGCTCTTCAACAGTGGGAAGCAAGAGGGTGCTTAAAATATCAATGTAGGTCTGCGCTGTGATCGTGCCACGCAAAGCAACAAAGGGTGCAAGTCCCCTCCAGGAAAAACACGACCACACCATAACACCACCACCTCCGAATTTCACTGTTGCCACTACACACGCTGGCATATGACGTTCACCGAGCATTCGCCATACCCACACCCTGCCATCGGATCGCCACATTGTGTACCGTGATTCGTCACTCCACACAACGTTTTGCCACTGTTCAACCGTGTAATGTTGACGCTCCTTACACCAAGCGAGGCGTCGTTTGGCATTTTCCTGCGTGATGTGTGGCTTATGAGCAGCCGCTCGACCATGGAATTCAAGGTTTCTCACCTCACGCCTAACTCTCATAGTACTCGGAGTGGATCCTGATGCAGTTTGGAATTCCTGTGTGATGGTCTGGATAGACGTCTGCCTATTACTCTTTACGACCCTCTTCAAATGTCGGCGGTCTCTGTCAGTGAACAGACGAGGTCGGCCTGTACGCTTTTGTGCTGTACATGTCCCTTACGTTTCCACTTCACTATCACATCAGAAACAGTGAACCTAGGGATGTTTAGGAGTGTGGAAATCTCGCGTACGGACTTCTGACACAACTGACACCCAATCCGCTGACCACGTTCGAAGTCCGTGAGTTCCACGAAGCGTCCCATTCTGCTGTTTCACGATGTCTAATGACTACTGAGGTCGCGGATAATGAGTACTAGGCGGTAGGTGGCAGCACAATGCACCTAAGATGAAAAACGTATGTTTGTGGGGGTGTCCGGATACCTTTGATCACATAGTGTAAGCACAAAGCAAAACCTTCTTACTTGGGGGTTATTAAAGTATGTTGCCATTAGCAGATTCGATTCTCTTTTGTTTTGCTGTGTCTTAAGTACTAAATCATGACCGTCTACATGAACATTGCTTGGAATGAAATACCCGCGGCATTTGTCTTGTTTTACATTCATATTGTGGCGTATTAATAATTTTGGTGGTTATATAATTGTTCTTCATTTTCATTTCAGACACATTGTTGTTTACGTCACTCTTGGCTGGTAGCTTTGCTAGCCAGAGTAGTGGGAGAAATAGCGTCTCTCTGTTAGGATTCCGTGAGTAACGGACGCATTGGATCTGTGGATATCTCATCCCACCTTCCATTTTTAAGAAATTAGGAACACCAAACGTTTGGGAAATAAATCTAGGAATGGGTGAGTAGATGTGAGTTATGGATTTTGTGCACTAAAAGCCCACGCCTTCCTCTAACCTCCACACCATGTTTCGGTCCTCTGCAGCCAAGTAAGTATACGTCCCCTCAATGTACGTGTTGGGTACTCAAAATTGAATTATACTTACTTGGCTGCGGAGGACCGAAACGTGGTGTGGAGGTTAAGAGGGAGGCGTGGATTGTTACTGCACAAAACCCATAACACAAATCTACTCACCCATTCCTAGATTTATTTCCCAACCGTTTGGGGTTCCTACATTATTAAATATGGAAGGTGGGAAGAGATGTCCACCGATCCAAAGCCCGGTTTGCACATGCGGTCCGTTCCTCACGGAATCCTGAGACAAACGCTATCCCCGACTATACCTACCCCGCTGTATCTCCGGCCCTGACGTTTCATGAAGGTAAAGAAAGAGACAGGTATATATTAGAATGGCCACCTTTAGCAACACTAGCGCTGTGAATTTCCATGCTAAAGGAAGCTATTCTGATTCCCTTCAACAGATAAATGGGAAATGTAATTTGATTTCTTTTAAGTCTGTAATAAATATTGTCTACTGTTGTTTGCTTAGAGCTTTGCTGAACATAAACCACAACACGAAAGAAAAGAATAAAAGATCCGGCAAGGTTTGCAGTGCTGAGTTGACTCGCACAGCAAAGGGTGGAAGTTGTCTGCTAGGACCAATTACAGGCTCCCTCTCCGGTGCGTACACTGCAGTTTGGGGTGTGTTGCCGATTTTCTTGTAAGTGTCGTCAGCTGTTTGCTTTAGTCCAGGTGAAGTTTGTTTTCTGTGCGCATGCGATTTACTGCGTTACCCTTGTTTAAGTTTCCTGTAAGCGCTATCCCCATACTTTAAGTACTCTAACATAGGCAACTATTTCATCGTTTGCATTTTACGAAGAGATGGCACAGGAATACACACGTGTTCAGAGTAGGGGTAAGAATTGGCAACACTACCTCTCTCGGTCGGTACTACACTACCAGCTAAGTCTGACGTAAGCAACAGTGTGTCTGGTAATGACAATGCAAAACAATGAACCCTCAAAATTATTAATACCCCACATCTCCCCCCACTTACAAAACTTAAGGCGTCCCCGCCGAAGAGAAAAGAAAAGGAATTGAAAGTGAAATTGACATATGAATTATTGGTAGACCACCAAGACCGTTTCTACTTCATGCATTCTCAACTAAGAGTCAAGACCATCTTCTTTTATAACTCCAATGTGTTCGTATTCAAGTACAGCGGTTTTGTAAATCCTTTTTAATCTTTTAGTAATTTATGAAAAGAAACGTATTTTAGAGCCACCAAAAAGAATTGGGCTTTCCAGTGGTGAAAGTATTAACCACAGTAGGTTGATTGGTTTTTAAGATTGCCCTACACACACACACACACACACACACACACACACACACAATTTTTATCTTTATAATATTAATATAGAATTATAGATGAACGAATTACGTAGCAGGTATCTGTAACATCTCTTTAATGTTTACATTTTGTGACAATATCAGGCATTAAGCTTGGCGTAATTCGAGCATAAACAGTAATACGAACACACTTTGCAAACTACGTAGTTTCACAGAAGCCCAAATCTGTAGAAAAAGCTTCTGCCTAAACCTCGCTGCTGAAATAATTAGGAAGTGTGCAGTCTTGACGCATCGAGAAGGAGAGTAATGACATTAAATCCTCTACCCCTTTGATGGAGAGTAAGGCCAGTGTTGCGTTGCAGCAGGGTTGGGATTAGGGAAAGCCACCCCTCTCTCTCGACGTGCATAATGCATGAGAAGCAAGCGTCCTTTGTCGGCAAATGAATGTTCCGATTCTTCTATCTCGCCGATACAGCCTTTGTTGGGTCGCAAGCTTTGGCGAAGTAACGCTCCAGCGCCTCTAGAAGAATAATGAAGGGATACTGTTGGTGAATGCAATTACTGCGACTGCTCATTTATGGTCATGGTCATCTCATTTAACCTCTTTTATTGAAGCGTTAAAGAAACTGTAGTAGTATCCAAAGACTTTTATTATTGTGGTTTCCTTAGTCTCCAGTAAATACTTCTACGGTGTTGGACCCAAATAGCTTTAAATAAAATACAGTGTGAAGGAATTAGTACACTAATATTGTTTAGCATGAAGTTAGAAAACGTAATACGTTTTTTCTCTCTACTAATAAGGGCATAGAAAAAATTGAAGTGTATTAATCCGTTAATTAATTGTTCACAAATTGTTCAATAATATTAACAGCAAAATATAATAAAATAATAATAAAAATAATAATAGAAAGAATAAATATAACAGTAACAATTATAGTAATAAAAATAATAATGCTTTAAATAAACAAATTGATTAAGTAATAGGGAAATAAAGTTAATGATGAGTGTTGGATACCAGCACCCTTATTACCGGTCACCGGTAATGAATGTGTATTGTTTAGATTAGGGCTATATTAAATTTTAGATAGCAAGATGGTAAAATTTGGAAGTTTTGTGTGTTAATTAAAATAGCTTACTAAGTTAGTAGATTATAATAGATGTTTTAGAATTGGAAATTTTATTGTTTTAGTTTTAAGTACGTAGCGAATTAGTAGAATATTTTAGATTGGTGTTTTAATTTGGTGTATTATGTTAATTTAAATGATAGTAAATTGGTAGATGAAATTAATTTGAAGCTTATAAAGTGAAAATTTATATATTTTGAATTTATGATAAAAGTGAGTTGTAGGTAAAGTAGATTGATAATTAGAACTGAGAGAATTGGAATTTTGTAGTTTTTGTTTGTTTGAAATTTGAAATTGTTGGTGGATTAGTAGATAATTAAATAGCGATTTTAGTACGTATTTAGATTAATACCTTAGTTGGAGTTTAAGTTTAGGTTTAATTAAGAATATTAGGTAGAAGTTAGCTGGATACCAGTAATTTATTATATAGGTTGGTAGGTAGTATATTAGTTTAGTAAATGATTGATTTGAGTATTAATATTTTATTTATTTCCTAGCTTTTCTGTCGTATATTTAGAAAATATTCTGTTTTATTCTACTTCTTAATCTTGCCTGGCTTTTATTTATTTATTTATTTCCTTTTACTTTATTTTATTCCTATTCTTATCTTCTTGTTCATATTTTTATCTTATATGCTTATATTTTGTTTTATGTACATTTTTTAGTATATAAGTAATCTGAAAAAATGAAATGTATTGGAATGTAATTAGAATGTTTTGTAATAAATATAAGAATTTGGAAAACACGTCCCGGTTTAGGAAATTAGGTACCGGGACGAAGTATTTCAGATTTTATTTATTTATTTTATTGTTCACAAATTGTACACATAAATGCTGTGTATATAGTATCAAACTGAGAAGTTCAAGGTCATAGCCGGGTTTTGAATCACGGATCTTCGACTTACCGTGCCGCTACTCTAAACAACTGAGTCACCATGACATATGTCATGAGTCATTTGGAGAATAAACTGTCGTTCCGGCACGTTGCCATGGTAGCTCAGTTGATTACAGCAGCGGCACGGCAAGCCGAAGGTCCGTGGTTCAAATCCCGGCCATGGCATTGCATTTTTCAGTCTAATTCTACCTTTCCAACCTTAGCCACACACAGCATTTGTGGAATAATTGATAAATATTGATTGTCTTAATAGTGATTATATAAAGCCTAGGACTTAAAATGCTTACGAAATTATAAGTTGCCAAATTGTATATTATATCAAAATGAATTTGAGAACGCCTTGTGGTTTACCTGGAAAAAAAAAGTGCGTCAGATGGAGAATTTAAGCTACCAGTCACGGTAGCTCATTGGTTAGAGCAGCGGCATGGTAAGACGAAGATCCGTGCTTGAACTCCCGGCTATGATATTGACTTTTTCTGTATGATTCTGCATTAACACAATTTATGGACAAATACGTGGTTACTTTTGTTTCTTTAACAGAACATTAAAGAGAATTCATTATCACCTTTTCATAAAAGTAAACTTAGGCTCATTCAAGTGTACAGTTTGAGATAATAACCAATAAAAATGGGAGTAAACAATCGCAGATATGAAATATTAAATTCTCTACATGAACGCGCCGGATGGCAGTCGTCTGGTTGTACTGGGGATAAAAATGGCCTATAAAAGCTGATTAACACTGTGATTGGGTAGAGGGGTTCAATAGTTCATATTGGCATCCAAGCTGTGTTCGACTCTTTAATATTAATAATGTCAAAACTTACCAAATGTTTCTTGCACATACAGACTTATCAGCGTTCTTTTGCAAAAAGTACAGAATGTAATGAAAATGGTTTAAACTGGAATAAATCATTGCCAATACATGACAAAATAATATGGCCATAGTTTGCCTTTTTATACAGTCTTTGTTGAATATTAAAATCTTCTACGTCGAAATAGCCTTAATTTTACTACAACCATTATTCCTTTAAATCAAATATTGCTGATATTCTATAGTTCTTCAATATATTAAAATAAATCATAAGCCAATCATGCAATTAATATATTCTAACTAAAAAGATAATGAAATCATGGCTAATCTAACTTCGCAATTCAGGTATCCAAACACTGGTCTTAAAATAGTTAAATTTATGTATGGCAGTGGGTACAGTGGTAGCAATGAACCTGCACATTAGCCACAAAGTTTAGTGATGTCGAAAATATACACACAATGCACAGCGGCTACTTCTAAAATTTGTATTCCCTTGCTAGCATATATTTACAAAAGTTCCAATATCTTAGGATTACATACGACATGGATTTAATTTAGACCAGCGTTTTAAAATTTGAAAACATTTAAACTTTTGAAAAAAAAAAAAGATCTTGAAATGCAAACGCATTACCTATCTATAGTTATATTATATTAAATTTCACGAATTCAAATTATTCTCTTCGGATGAATTTTCGTCTGGACGCTTCACGTTATTAAGCAAATTAAATAGCTATCACATAATTTGCTCTATTTCTACTAGCACCTATTATTACAATCAGAATGTATGAATTTGGGCCCAATAACGCACCACAGCACCGGAAATGTGTATGATAAGGAAAAGCCAGGTATTCTGAATGATAAAACGTTTGAAATTTTTCGTTCCGGGTCCCTGGCCTACTGTACGTACGTAATTTGATTTGAATTCACCTCGCTTTGCTGTTTGGCAGCGAAAGAGAACGTTTGATGTTTGCTCGCTTGGCTAGTTAACATTCTGAACGAAAGAGAATTCGGCCATAAGATGAAAGCATTCACATTTTGCCAGCAGATTTTTTCACTGCGCGCTGGAATTATTCGTTTGTCTTTACCACGCCAGGCGTTTTCAAAGAGGGCAGGTAATTGTGAACGTTTTTCGAAAGATTCTGAGACCGTTCCCTCTAGTCTTTAAGACTTGTAAAATTTAACGGGACAAGGGCTTTTTTTCGGTAAAGGGTCCATTGCGTAGTTTAGGACAAAAAATGCACTGCAGGGATGTATATCGCGTCTTTCATCATTGAGAAAAATTCTTTTCAATCGTGGGAATCGCACTCCAATCTTGGTTACGACTAACGTTTCCGACTATTGTGACGCGTTTCCACCTCGCATCACTGCCTGTTGCTTGCTACTTGACAGCTTCCGTCTAAAACATGCAGTCTAGGATATGAGACCACCCTTGGTATGCCCTTTTATCTGAAAAAGTGAGCTTAAATCACACCAGTTCAGTCAGTCATTGTTTTCGGACCTTGTGCAGGTCCTTCATTGCAACTCAGCGTGCACCATTCTTCCACATTACCTAGTTATCTTTACCGTCTTATCATCTGGCACCTTCCGCAACAAAACTGTTTTCCATTCATTTTTTTCAGTGCATCCACTAAGGAAGCAGTTTATCCCCTTCCTGGTCAGAATTATCGCTTTCTAATGAGTAAGGTTTTAAACTCGGGGGGCAGATCCATCTATGTTAGGGGCGTCCAACCCTAAGCCCGCAAGCTAAGGAATAATGTCGCATCAAGACTTTAAACAGCTAGCCGAAAGATCAAGATCTGATACGAACCTATTATCATTACAAACTCTTCCACTTTCGAATCTGAAAAGAGTAACAAAATTTATTCATAAATCCATTTTGCATTTCAGAGTTTGAGATACATAAATACTCATCATCCTTGCAAATGGAAATATAGAAATCCAAATCTACTTGTGCTAAGTTTAGAGAGCATTGTAAACCCCCACTTCGAATTGAAAATATGTTGTTTCAAATCGGTTTCCCGAAATTCACTATCTTGCTGTACACTATCTCGTGTACAAATTTGGTTCCACATAAATAATTAGTCAGCAAACTTTTCTGCCCAGAATGTTAATAATAAATCACGTTAACTGTTACAGATGCACATCTTGCTAATAAAGTTGGTTTGCTCTAATACTGAGAAATTGGTTAATGAAAAGCAAGTTCAAAAGTTATATTAACATTGCATGTCATCGAAATTCATTGATATGTTGTTATTAAATACTACAATAAGGAGTATTTCTATTATATTCAATGTTTCATGTTATAATTTAAAAAATATGTAAAATTATATGATGTTCTTTCAAAATAAAAGGGTGAATAATAAGAATAACAATGACTTTTAAAACATTATATATTTATTTAGATAGACCTTCAAACAGATTCAATCAATTTACTGGCCTAAGCTCAAAATAGTTTGGCCGCTCCTGATCTGTGCCATCAGAATTCCACCGGAGCGTCCAGCAGTTAAAACTCCATGATGCATCTCTGATGCTCTTTATTAAATGCCATCAGAACCTTTAGGCCAAAAGTTCGATGAATGCTTTTCTCGCTGCCTTGTATATGCGCAAACCTGCTAGAGGTGTGTAAAAATGCATAGTTGCACGTTACAGGTCAGATAGGTTAAGAACATTGGACTCCACACTTTGGATTAATTAATATAATAACACATCTGCTTTCTTCAGAGGAATACATGATATCAGTGAAGGAAAGAGCCAGGATTTATGACGTATATCTAAAGAATGTGGTAAATGGTTAAAATGACTTGCAAATTAAGGAGCATTTGAGGTTGCTCTTTCTTTTAATGCAAGTGAAATAGAAACTAAAGAAGTTGACGTCTTCGCAAGCTACATAAACTCACATACGCAATCTTATGTACACTATAAATTTGCGATTGTATTCGCGTAAATATGCCATTCTGCTATATTATCAGCCGAAACATCGAAACGGTTCTCTTTACCGCAAAACAAATGCATCTGGGCGTTGATTCACCATCGAAGTAGCCATCGATGAAGTAAATTTCAAAACTTGCCCCAGTAGTTTATTTCGCACAGTTTGATACCCTTATTTAAAATGCTGCTAATACTTTTTCCTCTTATTTAAAATTATTTTTTCCTCATTTCGTCACAAAATAAAAGGTTTACACTCAAAATTCTACGCTCCATCTAGCACTTCAATAATCGCTTCCTTAATTGCTTGTTAAAGTGGAAACAAAAATGTTTCTTTTTGTGCTAAAGGTTTGCCATTGCTATCCTCTTGGCATCTTCACAACAGCTTTGTTACTACTTTTGATACAGCCAAGTGTCTATACACCACTACCTCTTCTCAATAGCCACAATCTGGTCTCTTTTAAATAAATTATCTTCATCGCGTGGTCTATATCCTTGTCATTTATTTCCATTACCACGCTATTTAGTGTCGTATTCTCTTCTGCTGGTAGCATCGTATAACTTAAGCATTTTATTGTTCTTCCTCTTAATGCTATTCCTCGTTCACCTCTTCACCAAATTCTTTAGGTGTAGGGAGATACTTGCTAATATGCCTTGAAAAGCATCGAGTCCCATGTAAAAATGAGCAGCATGGGTGAAGAAGAATGTAAGAAAAGCAAAAATGTATTTTTGGTCGGCCACACTATAATACGCTGACTATATGACGTAATATAACTGTTATAATAGACTTCAGCGGCTCATTATGATCTCGGCGCTCGCAGCTCCCCTATCCATATCTATTTTAGCACCTTCTAAGCAGCAGTCCACTGGGATCCATTCCCCAGATAAACAATGAAATATGTGTATTTAAAATAATATAAATTCTGTTCTTTGTAATTTTAACATTCTAATAAATTGAGTTCATTTCCTTTGCTTCAATGTGTTGCTTTAACGTTGCCTACAAAAAATCAATAAATACTGCGTGGACTGAACAGTGGTGCCATTTGTTTCACTCGCCAACACACTCGAGGTCTTCATCAGTGCTGCCATCCATCAGCATTTAATGACACACAATTAACGAGGTAAGATGTTTTTGTGAAAATTCAAAAGTTTTGAAATTATAGTGTGGACGACCAAAAACAGTCGTATGCAACATTACTATAATGGTAATAAAGACACTAGTATGAAAATGATGTTTCATAAACAACTCGCGTCTTAATTATACCATTACAATCTTGAAGCATAATGTGTTATTATACTTGCATGAACTTCCCCGCACTAGATATTGCGAAGTGTGTTCAGTAGAAAATAGGCCCAAATTTATCAGCAGAGATGGTTTCTACTAATTCTTTTTTTACTTTATCCACCACGTACATAATAGGTAGGCGGCGCCGTGGCCGAGTGGTTAGACCTCTCGCCTCTCACCGAGGCGGCCGGGGACCCGCATGTGGGATTTGTGGTGGACAAAGCGGCGTCTGGGCGGGTTTTCTCCGGGTTCTCCGGTTTCCCCCGCCATTCATTCCACCAACTGCTCCATCATCGCCTTTCCTTTCATCCATTTCACCATACCAGGCATCGGGCTGATCACCCATCCTGGATATTCTGTCTGATCCATGAGTGTCTCTCCTCGACGGGCCTCTGACCCCAGGCACCCGCCTGTAAGTCCTACCTAAGAGGAGGTTAAACAGAGAAAGAAGAAGTACATAATAGGTAGAGAAGGTATTGCATTCCATCCAGAAATTGGATATCAAGATTTCACCGGAAATGTTTTGTGACCCCTGAATCCAAAGTAAGCATTTTTAGAAAAAAAGTGTGTGTTTTTTTTTTGGGGATAAATACCGACTTGGTATTTAAGTTCAATACCCCTCAAAGATTTAAAAAAAAATCATCTCACCCGAATCTATCCTCTGTATGGAACATTTTTCCAAATTTTCGATTTTCTAAAAATGACTAACGATTTGGATTACAATGCCACATATTAAAGATATTTACATGGCATATAAAATGTATATCTTGAATTTTCTGGGAATAACCTGTAAAGTCTTTCATTCAGAAAGAATTTTGTATAACTGGTAAACGTTAAGCGATAGAGAAAACGTAGATTCTTTAAAACACAATTTATTTCAAATAACTTTTTTATGACATAAGCCATTTTCTGAAATATCCGTTACTAAAGGTTCGAATTGTTCATTTCTTGGTCATTCTCTTAAAGCCCTGTCAACATTCAGTTATTCGTTATTTCATGGACAGTATGGAATTTTAAGGCAGCGTATAGCGTCCAGTTCTTAAAACA
Organism: Deroplatys truncata; assembly: GCA_030765065.1. Taxonomy (NCBI): domain Eukaryota; kingdom Metazoa; phylum Arthropoda; class Insecta; order Mantodea; family Mantidae; genus Deroplatys; species Deroplatys truncata. The sequence continues at coordinate 123,887,627 of CM060980.1, read as the reverse complement.
TTTGACTATCGCTGTTTCCTTTGTATCAATAACGAAAAATGTAATGTAGCTATTTCCGCAAACGTTTATTTGGATTGAAATTTGGTAGATAGAAAAATAAGCTTAGGTAAGAATAGTTTGTGTACCCACAAATAAGCTATAGAAGATATAGAAAGTCTTGTGAATCCGATTTTTCCCTCTTTCCTTTCAGAAAAATCGTTACGAAGGTAAACCAGTTATGCAATTTGAAACGCTACGCTGCGGGTGTTATGGTTATCATCTAGCACAGTAAAGTGTGGTTTTTGTCATTTGAATGAAAGTTTATGGCTTGCATCTGCAGCCTGGGTGCCTAGTGTGACGAATCCCAGAACATGTACGCTAGACACTGCGATCGAAAAACTGCAGCTTTTAACAACTGCGTCTCTATGGCAACAAGCACTTTAACTGAAAGTAAAACGACATTCATGGCGTAACCGTTTTATGTCACGGAGACCCAGACTTTATGCTATAAAGTGAAACACACGCTCAGTTATGGTTGTAAACTTGAGGAAATGTTTCATTCATAAACTTAACAATCATTATATAACTTTTTCTGACGTTGCTTTCACTGGTGCTTACACTATATTCACTCTTGGTTGATCCGCGGCAGAACAAACCCACGTGTTCAGTGCACCGTGGTGCAACACGGTAGCAGTGCGCGCAGGAAAGTAGTCCCATGCTAATACTCTGAATTTTAGAATGAATTTATCTTTAAATAGTATAATATTCTATACATACCTAAGGTTTTATTTAACGCTGATTTATACCGTAAAACAGAGCTACAAGTCCCATGATGCAATTTGTATGAGTCACCTGACATCCGGTGCGCAAAATATTGTTTACAGCCAGAAACCAGCAGTTGTGTTTAGTATCATGGAGGACGATGAATTTGCTCTTGTGTTTTCGTGGAATTACGTAAAGCATTAGCCGCGCAAACCATTGACTAGTGGTGAAAAAACAATAGTGTTGAATCTTTATGTGAGAAATGTCCAACACTTTCCGCGGAAGAAATGGTGAAATTAGCTTCTGAGTTCACCGGTGTTTCGAGTACAAGTATAAACAGTGCTTGTGCAGAAAAATCTGAAACGAGAAAAGTGGTTACATCCGGGAAATAAAAACCTATCAATCTTATCATCTTTAACCCTTAACAGAATATGCTAGTCGCCGTTTCAGTTGAAGTAAGTCTCTGTTCTTTTTTTGCACTACGTGCCGCTTGTACTGGCCACATGGTCTGAAAGTGTGACAGTATTTCTAGTGCGAATGGCGGAAGGATACATTATAGCGGTGCACTCGTCACCTGGGGTTTGTTTTGACGCGGATCAACCTAAGAGTGAATACAGAGTAGGTGCATTTAAAGACAGTGTAGTTTCTGAATGAAAATGCTTAGAAAAGTTTTGAAATTGCTACAGAACGACATTGAAAGAGAAACAAAGGAAAGCGATGTCTTTTAAGCTGCGCTTACACTGTCAGGGATTCGTTCTCATAGCGTCGTCGAGATTTCTTTCGAAACTTTTTGAGCGAAAGGATATCGAGAACGAATGCCTGTGTTTGGCTTTCACTCAAAAAAGTGAATAAAAAAAGTGCAGAAAAAAGTGAATTTTGCAAGAATCAAAGTACAGAGCCTAGCGTCTGAGGCTTACATCCTTGAGGTCCCGGATTCCATTCCCGTTGAACCGATCACCCTGACTTAGGATTTTTTTTTTTTTTTTTTTTTTTTTGGCGGGGCGTTTCCTAGATTGAATGTGCTGGAGTGGATTGTACACTACCGCGAATTTTCCTTTCATTTTGCAGGGTTAGGCCGTGGACGGCGACGTGCGGCATATGCGCCTCGAAGAGCGGTTTATTCCCTGGCGTGTAACCTTTGCTCGAACCTGTCCGTCAGGATAGGAAGGGAGCATGGAAGGGGCGGCCGGCAATTTTCAATCTTTACCCCCTTGCGTCGCGTCCGGCGCCATCAGAACGGCTGCCTTTCGCTATATCTCGTCTGTCTTCTCGTATCTCCTCACGGAGGTTTAGTAGACGCAATGGCATAAGCCTTGGCCGTAGTGCTGAAATATTCCTCTCTAATTCCCATCCCTAATATTCAACGCAGTAAAAAATTAAAAGTACCTACGTTTATATAATTGGCTATTTTTATTTGCTTATTTAACACACAACACTTAACTCAATGTTTTCATTAGTGTGTCAGATTGACCATTAATAGGTAGCAGAAGATTGTTACAGTATTGCATAAAGTTTCATCTTGAGTTATTTCTTCGTTACCTGTCCAATTGTTATGCAATACAAAAGTCAACCTTCACTTTGAGTTTTCATACAAAAGTTATCATTTTTGGGAATCAAACAGTCTATATTTAGGTCTGATTGTTTTATTATGATAAATGAAATAATATCTTGGAACAAGGCAGAGTGCCTTGAAGGTTAGCCACGATACATTAATCTGATAGTATTAATGCGCTTTCCGGGATCTCACCATGGTAGTTCAGTGGAAGGACTTTCGTGGTTCGAGTCTTGGCAAAAGTATTGATTGTTCTTAGAGACCCTTCACACTGACCTTGTAGGCTAAGGTTAGGTAATTTAACCAATCGAAGCCATATTTTAACCGCCATATCACTGGGTCTTACAAAGCTGATTCAGCTTTCCGATGAGGCGAAAGCGGAAATGTGTTTATTATACCTTTTTTTTTTTTTTTTTTTTTTTTTTTTGTTGGAGAGCAAAACTCTGACAAATGTGACCGTGTTACCTAGTAAATGAACCTAGATGTTTCTGTGCTTTAATTTTTAAAATGATTATAAAAAAATATTTTAAAGGTTGTACTTATGTTTAACATATACAAAACAAGCAGCGTGTTACATTTTGCTGAAATCCCTATGTTCCACCTAAACACTAAAATGAAAAATGGGCTAAGGAACAGAATATTTCCGAAAATGAAGCTGGCTATTGACTGCTTATACCCCCCCCCAAAAAAAATAATTTGATGATACATTCACATGACTTCCTCTACCTATCGTTTACTAGTAGGTACACAAATTATTCTTACTCAAGCTTACCACATTTTAATTCAAATAAACCTTTGCAGAGATACAAGCTACATTGCACATTTGTTCTAGATACAAACGGAACAGCGACAGTAAATGTTTAAGAACTGGGCGCTATATGCTGGCTTTAAAATTCCACACTGTTTCCGTGCAATCGGGAGAAACAACTGAATGTTGAAAGCACTTAAGAGAATGACCAAGAAATGAACAATTCGAACATTTAATAGCGGATATCTCAGAACCGGCTTATGCCACAAAAATAAATAAATAAAAACCTTATTTGAAATAAATTCTGCTTTTAGAGATCTACATTTTTTGTGTGTGGTATGTTTTTGTCTATCGCTTAAGGTTTACCGGTTAAGCAAGATTATACAAAATTTCCTCCGAATGCAGAGGACTTCAAAGGCCAATCTCCGAAAATTCAAGATATACATTTTATTTGTTACGTAAGTATCTTTAATATATGATATTTTAACCGAAATCGTTAGCCATTTTTTAGAAAATAAAAAACTGCGAAAAATGTTCCATGTAAAGGGTAGTTTGGGGTGGGGGGATTTTCTTGAAAATCTTCGTGTCGCATCTTTGGAAGATATTGAACCTAAATACCCAGATTGGTATTCATCGTACTTTCCATTTTTTAGTTATGCAGTTCACAGACATACAGACACACGGTTTCTTACGGAAATAGACATGTTTCCAAAAATGCTTTATTTGGATTCATGGCGCCTCAAACATGTGTCTATTTTCGGTGAAATTTCGGTATCGAAATATACTAGAGAAAATAAAAATGGTTGCCTCCGTTAATTTAGTTTTCAGTTTAAAGAAAATATCGCCGTCTGCCTAAACAGCATTTCTGTATTTATCTTATAATCGTGATAGGCGTTTGATTTCAGTGCTTTCAATCCAATTTCATTTTTCAGCAACAAAGGCCTTATTTAATTGCATTATTATTAAATACAGTGCAGTTTATTTGTTGAAGGAAACACACTAATGCTAAATGTATTTTGAATCTGAAGATTTATCAGGTTTCATTGTTTCACCCTTCTGAGAAACTATTCTCCATGAACTCTAAAATGTTCAAACTGGAATGATACTTAGAAAAGTATAATGGCACACTGCAGAATAGGAATCTATCGAGGGCAATCGTTCGCTAAGTGTAAATTCAGCTTAAACCTGCCTCTGCGATTTGTCAGTGAAAATACCAGAGAATACGTAAATCACAGCATATTGTAGTAGGGCCGAGGGAAGCTTCGGGCAAGTATCGTGTGGTAAAAATGCGAAGTTTCTTACACATAGAATATTGAGAAGAAACAAGCAAATGCACTCTGGAAACAGATACCGCATTTGACTTGGTCGCGTACCATTGTTAGTTTCCAGTCGAACGGTATTTTAAATGATGGTGGCGCTATGATTGATGCGCTACGGCGTGATATGTGCGTAGTTTTTCTTTTTTCTTGTTTTTATCGGGTGCTTCCCCCCCCCCTTTCTCTCATCCAGCTCCATACTGTTTCTATCTTTAGCTTCCGTTCATTGTCACTTTCTCTCGGGTTTTTCACATCTCTTCACTGCGTTTTCTCCAATTTCGCATTTTATTTCTCGTTTATTACCTATAGCTTCATAGTTTTACTTTCTCTACTACGTATAGTAAGTAGGGGAAGTATTGTATTCCACCTAAAAATTCGATACCGTGATTTCACCGGAAATACATGTTTTGAGATCTCCTGAATCCAAATAAAGCATTTTTGGAAACATGTCCGTGTGTGTCTGTGAACAGCATAACTCAAAAACGAACAGTCGGATACACACCAACTTGGTATTTAGGTTCAGTATCTTCCAGAGATGCGACACGAAGGTTTTCAAGAAAATGCCCCCACCCCAGATTACCGTTTACATGGAACATTTTTCGAAAATTTTAATTTTCTCAAAAATGGCTTTAACGATTTTGATTAAAATATCATCTGTTTAAGATATTTTCATGACAAATGAAATGTAAATCTCGAATTTTCTGGGAATGTGTCCAAAAGTATTCTTCATTGTGAACGACTTTTGCATAACTGGTAAACCATAAGAGATAGACAAAATTTTACTACACAAAAAATGTAGATCGCGTTAAAATACACAATTTATATCATATACATTTTTTTTGTTGGGTGAACCATTTTCGACATATTGCTTGTTATTCCCTTAAATTTTCCAATACTTATAATTTTTCTCAAATTCGTTATTCATATTTTTTACTCTCTCTACTACGTATAGTAAGTAGGGGAAGTATTGTATTCCACCCAAAAATTCTATACCGAGATTTCACCGGAAATATATGTTTTGAGACCCCCTGAATCCAAAAAAAGCATTTTTGGAAACGTGTGTGTGTGTGTGTGTGTGTGTGTGTGTGTGTGTGTGTGTGTGTGTGTGAGACTGTCTGTCTGTGTCTGTGAACAGCATAACTCAGAAACGAACAGTCGGATAAACACCAAACTTGGTATTTAGGTTCAGTATCTTCCAAGGATGCGACACGAAGGTTTTCAAGAAAATCTCCCCTCCCTAGATTACCCTTTACATGGAAGATTTTTCTAAAATTTTAATTTTCTCAAAAATGGCTCTAACGATTTTGATTAAAATATCATATGTTTAAGATATTTTTATGACAAATAAAATGTATATCTTGAATTTTCTGGGAATGTCTCCAAAAGTATTCATTGTGAACGACTTTTGCATAACTGGTAAACCATAAGATAGACAAAAGTTTACTACACAAAAAATGTAGATCGCGTTAAAATACACAATTTATGTCATATACATTTTTTTTTTGTTGAGTGAACCATTTTCGAGATATTGCTTGTTATTCCCTTAAATTTTTCAATACTTATTTTCTTAAATTGGAATTCGTTATTCATTTTTTTGTCTTGGATATGCAAAGAGTATTAAGCTGTGGGAAAGGGATTGGTGCTGCACCTAGCAACCAGCTATTAAGAGATATGTATGTGCTTAAAGGCTACTGTATTTCCAAATTGCCCGTGTAAATATATATTCCCCTTACATCTACAAGAAAATTAGCAATAAGATAGTCTGCAAATGTTTATCTCGATTAACATGAAGTAGATGTAGAATAAGCGTTTGTAAAAATAGTTTGTACAAGAGTAGAGAAAGTCATGTAAGTGTAACACATCAGATTTTTTTTCTTTTCCCTTCCTCTCTTATTCTCCTTATGCTTCGTTGTTTAAACATAATAGTTCTAAAGTTTCTTTTCAATTACTAAGACTGTAGGTATAACTTGGAAAAGTGAATCACATATTAACATATGTTTAACACAAACTCGGTAGCAAGTTTGAGTAAAGTAGGCCATTTAGCTCCAGTTATTAGTCTCTAATTTTAATTATTAATGTATGTTGTTTTAGAGTTTTAATTTTACTTTCCTCACTACCTACAGAACTGCTCATATGCATACAAGCAAAAGTTATCCTTGGTTTATTTTCCTACTCTGTGAATTTACCTCCTCATTTTATTCAGTTTGTTAAATCATCAGTGTAGCTGAACGTATAAAACTATGTTTAATGTTTAAAAAAAACCTCAACACCCCCCCCCCCAAATGCCTTAACTTTCAGTCAATGTTAATACATGTTCGATTTACTGAAAAGCAATGATCTTAGGAAGGAAAACATTAAGGAAAATCCCCTCCTACTGATCTCCTCTACAGATGATAAGAATGGGACGCTTTTAAAATCATACAAAAAGGCTTCCGGAATAGGTCCTTACCGCTCGCACGCGGTGTTGCTTCTCGGCGCCTCGACATGCCACAATCGGCCGCATCTCTATAAAACTGTGCGCTTAATCTTGCCTATATCTACTGGAGATGTCCTCCCTCAAATAAATAGGCATTGTACTGGGTAAACACATTCCGATCACACAAATTTAGCTCGGCCACTGTAATGTTTCTGATTAATTCATTTTGAATGTTTTCCTCGAGTTCTTCACTGTTTAAGGATTTGTTTTGTACGCATTAACACTACCCCAAAAATAAAAATCTGTCTTCAAACGCTTTCCTAAGTTTACCCTGGTGTGGCGGAATCTTGTTGAAACCATCCACATGATTTCAATTCACGAGTCAGATGGAGGGGGGGGGCAAATCGGCACCGCTTTTCTTTAATTGTGTGCCAGTTAAAATCGAACCGGTCTTGGGCTAATCGCTCACCAAACTCTAATTTTTGTATTATAACGAGGGGTTTCTTATAAACAGGCGGGCGGGCGGCCGGCCTTGGCCGAAACGCAGATGTAAAGGTAATATTCTGGAAGCCCAATATTTTCTGTTAGAGGAAGAACTGAACTTCTTCACTGCTGGAAGAAAGTAAAGAAAGAAAAAATAAATGCATGTGTTGAATTCACATTAATTTCTCCACTCTAAATTATTCTTACAAACCCTTATTCTGTATGTCTACTTCTTGTAAATACAGATAAACATTCCTTACACATTTATACATCCCGTTGCAAATATGAGAAGAATACAGAATCTAGATAAAGCGAGTAGGATTTTTAAAATGCGGGTCGCTATGTGATGACTTTATAATTCTATGCTCCTTGTATCACCACGAAGTATATATATATATATATATATATATATATATATATATAGTGACTTCTTTAACTGATTACCCTCTTCTTTGTAGGACTTATGCCTTGTAGCATGTCGAGGAGCAAGCAAACTCTGGATCATAGCATATTCGGGATGGTTGATCAACCAATGCCTGGTATGACAGTGAAGAAGGAAATGAAACGTGATGAAAGGGATGATAGGAAAATTCGCTGATCAAGCTATCAATCCAGCATTCGCTTAACGACCGAGGAAAACCGCGAAAAAACCTTCGGTCACATTGGTGCCCGGGAGGGGGTTTGAACTCTGGACCTCGAATGAGGCCATAGACGTTATCGCCTGAGCCATAGCGACTTACCATTTGTAAAAAGTATTTGAACAATTACTTTATGTAAATTGTATGCCTTCACGAGATTACGTTTTTTGTGTAATAAGATTTTGTCTATCTTCAGACCTTTCAGAGAAAATTCATTGTAAATTTTATTTCTCATGCAAATATAATAACGAAAAATTTCAATGTAAAGGTTATTTGGTGTGGGCGGATTTTTCCTGAAAATCGTGTCGCATCTTTGAAGGCTTGTATATCAAGATGTATACATTTTATTTGTTATTTAATTATCTTAAATATATGGTGTATTAGTCAAAATCATTATAGCTATTGTGAGAAAATAAAAAATGAGAATTTTTCCATGTAAAGGGTAGTTTGGGGTGGAATGTTTCTTGAAAATCTTTTGCCGCATCGTTGGAACTGAACTTTTATACCAAGTCTGGCAGCTTTTGTTTTTGGGTTATACTGTTCACACACACACTGTTCTAAAAATACCTTTTTTAGATTCAAAGACCCTCAAAACATGTATTTCCGGTGAAATCTCGTCATGGAATGTGGTATGTAATGAATATGCTTACTATAGGTAAGCAGTAGGGAACGTAAAAATAAACGAGCGTGCACACGAATTGAAGAAGCCGTGTAACTAAATTCACTCTCCCAGATGCGTAAGGCGAGGTAACACCTACTGCATGCATCTGTTTGCATCAATTTGCATGATTACAAGAAATCTGAATACAACTAGCGCCTGGGAAGAGAAAAGGTGTGTACGAAGACAATCCAGCCATTCCGTGCGTGCAGGAAAATGTTCGGCCTTGCTCTGGAACACACTAGCTGGCCTTCTCCCGCTCGTGCACGTGACCCACTCCGTCACGATCTCATTCTCTAATTGCTACGGACCATCTCGATCCTCAATGTCAGCAGAATAAAGCTAGATGCGCCCCACGTAATGAGACATCAGACATGGAGCTTACATCGACCTGGAAAGCGCATGTAGTGCACCCATAATTTCATTGATTCACTCTTGTCATCCGTGTGCCTTGGAGATTTTTACCTTCTCTAACTCTGTCACCTATAGTAAGTAAGGAAGGTATTACTAGGGTATGTTTTTTTAATTTTCGACATTCTCAAAAATGCTTAACGACATATGTTTGTGTATATATATATATATATTTAAGATAGTTACATAAAATGTATACATCTTGGTATCTAAGCTTTTAAAGATGCAAGACGATTTTCATGAAAATCTCTCCACCCCAAACAACCCTTTACAAGGAAAAGTTTTCGTAATTTTTCATGTTTTCAAAACATTGCTTCAATCATTTTGATTAAAGTATTAAATGTTCAAAATATGCACTTATAGTGGTGTTTTAAAGAAATGAACTTCTAAGCCAACATATAAGGACCAGCTTTTTAAAGATTTGACTAGTATTTCAGCCTCGTGCATCGCCTTGTACACTCGCTTCCATTTATGCTGTCCCGCAGCTTTGGGAGGCATTCTAGTAATCTTCACAGGTATGTATAGCAAGGAGGAGGTGCGTTTATCTGTTTACCTTTTCGCGCATGCTGCAAGATTCTAGATTATTCACATATTGTTATATAACTTTGAGCAATTCATTTACTAGACATGTTCTAATAATATGTCCAATACCTGACTTAGCCGCCTGGAAGAACTCTGACTCTAAATGCATATATTTCCATATATCACGAGGGCATTCCACGTGTTCCCAGAGGGCGACGAGTGATTCAGTGCCTATGCGGCTCAATCTGGTATTGGACAAGAATGTTGCCATTAAAAATACTTTTTCATGGAGGAGCTGCAAAACAGGGTTTTATTTAGGTATATATTTAAACAGGGTTATATGTAAGGATGATGAGTAAAGCTAGAATAACCTAGCATTGTGCACGTAAAATAGGACGCCACTGAATGCGCGAAAAGGTAAACAGATACACGCACCTCCTTCTTATACATACTCACCTGTGAAGGACACAAAGCTGCGGGGACGGCATAAATGTAAGCCAGTGTACCTACAACGTGTATGTGTAATGAAATTATTTCTGCAAACTTTTAGGTCGATTAACATAAAGCTGAAAGAAGAATAAGCTTTTATAAGAAGGTTGGTTAAGGTTGCAAACCATTGTAACCCGGACAGATCTGAAGTCGTAAGAATTGTCGGGTGTCCAGGGTTATGCAGATCAGAAAACCTAAATGCCGGAAATTCTAAAGTTCCGTTTGTTTTATATTTGAATGCTGCTTGTGTAGACAAATATATTGTCTTTGACTAAGCTTAATCTTTCACTATAGCCCATTTATTTGCAGACCTTATTTAATAGTTTGGGTTAGTAAAATTCTTCGCAAGCGTTAATTGCAGCATTGGCGATATATAATTCCAATCCTATTCCAGTTTGTGACAAGTTCATATGTACACGTGCTTAAGCACGATACAAAATCGTTGGCTGTTCTTTACTTATCAGTAGTCAAGAGATAACAGCAATACGATTTATGGTTAACTATGAGGCCCGGGACTTCTATTACTTACGAGATTGTAGTCGCCATTGGGTTATATTATCTCAGAAATGAATTTGGGAACGCCTTGTGATTTACGGGGAAAATGGGACAATTTAATATCGTGGCAATGATGCCTTTGTAGGTCAGTTGATTAGAGCAACGGCACGTAAAGCTGAAGATCCATGGTTCAAATTTCGGCCTTGGCATTGCATTTTTCAGTCTGATTCTACCTTTATAACACATGAGTTGAAAGCACCTACATTTTAAAAATCTAATATTTTTGACAGTATAATTTATTTTATTTAATAATTTTATATTATATATGTAGTTATGTATTGTTATTTTTTCTATTACATTGTAACTGTTTTATATCATCAGGTATATTTGTCGTTGCTCATTTGGCAAGCTCCGTTTGACTCTGAATAAAATAATAAAACATTAAAATAATTTATTCAGTCAAGTGCATATTTACGGTAATGCAGCAGTGAGTTTGGCAGTTAAAAAAATCTGATTATTAATTCAAAATTTTTGTACTTTTAAACTTCTTATATACCAAAGATTTAAATTTAAATGTCTGAAATTTACAGAAGAGTATTTTCAGCTACCAAGAAAATAAAAATCGTAGTGGATCTCAAAAGTGGTTGGACATAGTAGCTCATAATGCTATACGTTGCATTTGTTTTTCGTTCTGCTTGCAAAAATGTTAGGTATAATCAATTCTGGTATTTAGTTTCTCGCTGATGCATTGCATTGCGTTAATAATAGTTTAAACATCCATTTTTCCATTAAGGAATACCGTAGAGCGTAGACTCAATAGATATCAAGCTACAAAGAAAGCATGCCGAACTTCGTTGACCTAGCATTAATTACAAAATACTAAAACACATGAAAAATTACACTTTCATTTTGATTAATTGCGAAACTAAGATCATTGGTAAGGTTCAATGGGATATTATGCATAAACATATTTTTAAATAGATTCCTGGCTGGAGGATGGAGATTTTTATTTAGCTAGGATTATTCCCCATCCTACCTAGAGTCAGAAAGTGTGAGTGAGTAAATGTGAGTGTGAACTTTATAAAAATACACACAACAGTAAACCGAATGAGCAACATTGACGACAAACAATTGTTCAAAAGACAGAAGCGGCCGATATGAGCTTAGATGTTAAAGGCAACATAAATAGTTCAAATAATAATACTATTTAAAGCACTAGTTAGGAGTGTGAACACACGGAACAGAACTTTGGGTATTCAATTCAAGAGTAAGATCTTAACTATACTCTACAGAAATAAATTTCGTCAGAAGATCCGTTCAATGTTCAAAATTAGCTAAAATTACAAATGAAATTGGGAGGATGGAATACCAAATTCAATAATTAATTTTATCCATTGTCTGCAATTAACTTGACAGATGAAGGACAAAGTCTACCACGGCAGATTTTGGAATGGATATCAGCAGGAAGAGGAAAGAGGGGAAGACCTAGGGTTACGTGGATGGAAGTCATCAAAGAAAAGCGACAAAGGGTTAGAAGATGGTAAACACGGAGAAGAGTAATTTGTGCTCAGAAGTTGTAAACCTATTGTGAATAGAATTGTAAACCTATTCATAATAATATAAAATACTCGTTTTATGACGGTAGAGGACGAGAATGAAAGGCGTGCTCGGGATCCCAGAGGAACAAATTGGAGGGCGTTGCAAGCTGTGTTTCGGTTACCGGGATCGACGGAGTGGATCTGTATTCATTGGACATTGTTTCCGATAGCTGGGACCGGCGCGGTGGTAGCTGGGACATCGTCTCAATAGGCATCATCCGCCAATGACGTCACATCCTGCCCGTCCCACCCTCCGATCAGGACATTGTCATTAGGGCGCTGACAGTCTTATTCATTGTTCGGGACAGCAATTTAGATCCCTCTTCCACTTTCCTGGACCCCCACACCCTGCACCTCTGCTTGCCTTTGTTAACTAAACATTGATGGATCAAATTTATGGAAGTTCCCTTGGCTGTACGCCACATAGTATCGGCTACGAACGAGTGCTTGTGAAGTAATAAATTATAGTGCCAAGGTTCTGGATGCTTTTGACAGTCGAACATAAATAGCCGTTTGCTGGCAACCGGCTCCCACTTGTGATGGGGCTGCTTACTCGTTCTGCACCAACAGTGCGGACTAGATAGCAAGAATTAATATGGGCACAACCCATAAAGCATATTGTGGTAATCTGTGACCTCCATTTGCTTCCTGCCGATTAGCGTGAGTTTGTTAAATCTCTGGAGTATTTAAAGTAACTGTCAAAACATGAATTTTTAGTATTTTACTTCCGATATCTCCGTTTTAGAGTAGGTAGAGAAAGAAATTTCACCGGAAATATGTTTCGAGGTCCTTGAATAAAAAAAAATATAATCCGGCGTATGTGCGAACAACATAACGAAATTACGGATAAATACCAAACGTGGTAGCTTAAGTTAAGCATGTTCCAAAGATGCGACATGATTTTCAAGAAGTCTTCCATCCCAATTTTTTATTTTCTCCAAAATGGCTGTAATGATTTTGAATATGACTAACAAAACGGTCCTTTAACGCAGCAATAGGGGTTCTGCTAGTATGTATAGCGACTCAGAAGTGTTTCACTCCACTATTTAAAAAAAATCCTATTTTTAATTTGCAGAAAGAACAAACGTCATTATAATTCTGGTGTTTTCTAACATTTTTCATTTTTAAACTTTTAATGTGTGGCGTTTACAAAATTATTTTATGTACATTATTAGACAAATTTTTGTATAACTGTCAGTGTCACATTGATAAATTATTGTTCACTTTGACTTTCGTCTTTCTTCGTGGGGTCAAAACCCATTTCTATCACAATTTCAGGTATTGCACAAAAATTGGCTCCACTAAAAACGTTTGAAATACAGAAAAAGGTAAAAACTCAGTTCAGTTTTCAAAAAATCGTAAAACGAAAAATCTTAATAAACGCTAGAACACGTAAAGTTTGATTGTTTGTTCCTTCTGCGTATTAAACATTATAATTTACTCTGCATTAATTTGTATGCTAGATTTTTTTAATTTTTTTTTTACGGTGGAGATGAATGCTATCTGCAAGTACTGTGCATATTAATTATGGTGATTGTGGCGGAAAATAGATTTTGTGTGCTATTTGTAAGAAATAGTAGATAATAGAAGCAGTCATGCGACTATTTTGGTTATGAAGAAGCGGAAGAGGATTTCGTCACTTGAGTGTATAGTCGCCTATTGTGCTTCTAGATGAAGGGGCGAATTGAAAGTAGCAGGGTGCGACCAGATCCGGGTGGCAGGTTCGTCACAGGTGGTGTCCCTAACGTTTCCTGATATTCTGATGCCGGCGGGTACCCCCCCCCCCCCCCCGCATAGGCCATACGCCTCGACTGCCGTCCACTTGCCTGATGTTTTGACTCTGAAATATAATAAGGAAATTAAATAACAGGAAATTGGGGACAGGAACATTTCGCCTACCAACCAAGGCAAACCATGAAAATAAACAGAGTCAGAGGAGCCGAGCCAAAGGAAATGCAACCCCGGACCTCCCGATTGTAAGCCTCAAACGTTACGGCGGAGCCATCTAAGGACTATTACACGGTTAAGTGATAGAGAAATTATTGGAATGTCAGACAACCAAGATGGCGCGTCACAGTGCCATTGTCTGTTGCTCTGATGCGATAAAAATGAAATAGTGGACAGACAAAGGGGCGTACAACCAATCTTCGGTCGGCGTCCAAGCATTGTGTTTACATTGACCACCATTAAGGTCGGCTTATCTGACCCGTGCATTCCATTTGCACAGGTGACGATTAAATCCAAAGCTGTTGTGTTCAGCATGATCGATACGGAATTGTTGATAACCGATTTACATATGGAATTAAGGGATAAATCGCTTTAATAGCACGGAACTTTAGAGGGTATTTGTGTCCGGCTTAGAACCCGTGCATCTAACGCACCAAGACAATGTAAACTAATAATTAGATGTCCTTGCCCGCACATAATATGCGACATTATATTTTGTAGCTTATCGAAATAAAGTAACTCGTCGTCTGATAATGAACACGTTGCAGCTATTGATGGGCAGATTCGATTCAGGAATCGATTACCTTCTTGAAACGGAAACTTTCGTCAGAATACAGGTTTCTCGAGTTCCGAATACCTCGAGTATTTGCTGCAGTCGTTCTAATAGAGTCCAGCGTTCACATGACGAATGTAAATTGCACTGTAAGCTGCTCTGAAGCGATGACCTTGCTGGCACGCATTAGATTTATGCGCATTGTCCAGTGTAGCCGAGAGAATTTCCCTATTTAGAGAAAACATCACAATACGGGCAGATAGTAAAATTGTGTTTGATTCTAGGTAAATTGGCTGATACTGTGCTTTAAACCTATTACGTTTCTATAACACCTATTCCAATTTCTAAACTCCATAGCTTTGTATCTTCGGAGTTCTTTTATAGCTTTCTGATCTTTTAATAGCACGGAACTTTGGACATATCCAATACCTTATCTTCCGATAGTAGCCGTTTTGAATACTCACAAACGCTGTAATAGGGTTTGTGTGTAAAACATAACACGGTTAACTATGAAGAAATTTGGGTAATATAGGAACCAAACTTTTTATATGTTTTATATCATTTAAAGATAGTAAAGTTTAAAGCAGATCAATTATTTACAGATGACAACTTTATGTATTCTTGTAGTTCCTAAAAGAAAAAACAGTTGACATATTTGGGTTAAGAATTGTTCCTGGAATTTTAATGAACGGTTCTGTAGCAGTGAAGCATTAAAATGGCATTATGTTTATAGAATATTTTGAATGTTGGTTGCCTCATGCTTTGTCTATAACGAAAGCACATTTGACTAATTTTCTGTTAATAATACAGTTTTTACAGCTTTAGGGGGAGTTTATTTCAAAAGTGCGAAAACAAGCAAAGGACAGGGAAGTTACAAGAATAGGATTGGCAGAATTGCTACACTAAACTGTCGTATGCCCTTAACGATTCACTGCGCAACCTGCAATTTTTCAAAAGCTGACTGGGATAACCTTTCCGCAGAAAAAGTAATTCTTATTAACTTTTTAATTAATGACAACTCTTTCTCAGCAATCTTAGACTTTAGAACTACTTTTAGGGTTCAGTTTTACAGCACAAAGCAAACCAATATTATACAAGTAGGTGAACAAGAAAATCATTGCGCGAAATTTTGCATTTGAAAATCTTTCAGTATTAAATAACACTATGCGTATATGAGAGCATTTGCAGGAATATTATTATATACATATTTTAGACACAAATCTTATGAGTAGGGCTCGAAGCTTGGATCCGGTATGCTTGCGGTCAACTGGTGCTACAAAGTTAAACGTCTCTTTGTCGCAGTAATCTCTTCATGTGATCTTATTTGCTGAGCGCCTGTTACTGTTTTACTATTTTGTTACTATTTTGAATTTCGGGTTCTTTGTCCTCCGCTAGCTATTATTACTCAGTCGAGCAAATATCTCTTGAACAGGGCGTGTAAACGGAAAGGAGTTGTTACTAAAAGATAACACTGATAAAAGAATTTGTTTTTACACTTTTATTGCCGTCACAATTAATTTCACATATTTAATCTTGATACTGTTATATTTTCGAATGTAACTACAAGCACTTATTTGCCGCGCACTATTAATTCGCGTATTTCACATTTTGTAACTAACTTTACGACGCGAGAGATTCTGTAGAATTGCGTAATGTGTACTCCGTGAATGCTTTCTTAGAACTGCCTGACGTGTAACTCGCGAGAGAGATTTCTTAGAACTGCGCGACGTTTACCTTGTGAATGATTTTGTAGAACTGCGTGATACTTGCCATTGGCTCAAGAATTTATACTCCCTCACCCCGATATGCCTAAACATTATAATAGAGCTGCTATTTGTTACTAAAGCGCACCAACATTAGCGTCTGTTTCGTCAGCCAATCATAATTACTAAAACAATGCTCTAGGAAAGATATTCCCTCCATTTCTAAAGAAAGGCACGCTACCCTGACGTCATTTGTTTGTCTCTTCTAATTGATAAACAACTCGCCCCCTCGCTTCATTGTTACCCACTCCTATTGTCAGTTTCAGTGAGGCCGTGTAAACTTATTTCCTAACAATGCTTATAGCTAACAAACATACAAAATCATTGTCATACAATAATTTAATTTACACTACAATCACTCTGGCATTCACAGTGTTGTGAAATAAAATACTGCCTCATCTTCTGCATCAACACTCAACATAAACAATTGTAAAAACATGTAATGAGAAACGTATTGAGTCATACGTGTAGTTGGAATTCCCATGGAATTCCCTGTCTTCATTACATTAACAAGTGAGGCAAAGTATAAACACGTTGCGTTTGTTAATATCAGTGATTACATGGATTCTGTTCATGAAGATTTAGCCTTTGTAGCCACAATGTGTGGTTGGTGGAAGAGGCGCAAGAATAAAAGAAGAAAGTTATGGGTAGGCCCTTTTCTAAGCAACAGAAACAATGTAAATGGCATCTTGTCTGAACTGAAAGTTGAGGACAGACTCGGCTTCAAGGATTTTCTAATTGAAACAAGGTCTCAATTTGTTGCTCATTATAACTTCACTAGCAATTTCAAAACAGGAGACGAATTTCTGAGCAGCCATATTAGCTGAATTGAGATTAGGCTTAATCTCTTACTTTTTTTTTCTGTCCTCAAAAATAAGAGCAAGCTCAAGTAAACATTCTCTTTTCTTAAATTAAATTTAAACTTTGACTGCTGTGGTCCTTAGCGTCCCATTCTATATTGGGCGTGAAAGACTAGCAATTTTACTCAGAGACTTCTTTATCAGGCTTGAGGTTCTTTTATGTGCCGTAAATCTATGCGGTGGAAAATAATTTTGTTTAGCCAAGACAGGCTGAATCAACATGTTGCGCAAGACTTTATGATCAGTGGAAACACTCGTTTACCGCCGATATATTGGGCTCAACGTGTTGAATCGAATGTTCTGTTGATGTTGAGGCAGTGGAGGACGCCTTAACCAACGTGTACTCAGTTATATTACCTCTGTGGTGGTAGGTGGTGTTTTTTTTTTTTTTTTTTTTTTTTGACATCGAATACCGATCACTTTGACACACGTGGTCCCAACTTCCGAAAACTTTTTTGTAGATCTCCAAAAACCACAAAAAATTTTGTTTGTTCCCATTATTATTATTATTATTGTCATCTTGTGAAACATCAGGATACGTTCGAGACGCTTTAATTAAATTGAAGTCCTCTAAAACTAAAAGATTTACTATGCATGTATTTTAACAACGTTTAGAAGGATTTATCCCAAAGAATTGCATTCAGTGTATCACTCTATGACAAGTGTTAATTAAATATGTACAACATTATATTGTTTCTACAAGAGGTGAAGTAAGAGTTGCGCACCTGGCTGTCCGGTTTCGTCACCAGAAGGCAATGTGATAACAGATAAATCGAGAGTTCCGATTACTACACGACATGCATTCGAGTTCGTTGATTACTTACCTCGTTTACAAGGGCATTAAAATAGATTTTAAAACGCATTAAGTAGTCAGTATTATCCGTATTTATATGTAAAATATGAACAAGTTTATTTGGATTTTATGCTATTTCGCCAGGTTTTACATACTTAAGATATCTAATTATTAAAGCAGCCCGCTATTGAAGCATTTTAATTTAGCAACTCATAGTATAAATTTCAGGATCTCCTGAGAGTTAGTTGAACTTATTCGTCAGTAGTTAAGCGGTTTCAATATCATTCGAGTCCGATCCGCGTTTACTTGCCAATTTTGTATACAGAACTCGATCCGATCTCTTCTCTAGCAGGATCGTATTTGGGATTAATTTCCAACTGAACCTCATCGTACAGAGTACGGAAAAGAGATTCAAGTCGATGCGTTCTAATTGAATCCGGTGATAGGTTTCGAGGTCAATGCACGCTTCAACGCGAACAAATGCAAATGTGAACAGAGTATTAGTGTACTAAAGGGTGACACATAAAGCGCGCCGATTATAATATATCGAAGATAAATTTCATTTTTCAAAAACACATTCAACAAGCATGTAAGCTTCCCATTTCTGGAATATGGAAAATTATACCTGACAATAAGACCCCTTCTACTGGCATGCAAGAGCTCTTTGTCCGTGAAATTCACGCTTGCATTCACAGACTTGCATTTCAAAATCGCCAACTCCTCAAATTTCCTCCCAACATAACTTGGAGAGATGGGAGTCAGGGGTTAAATCACATGACCTTGGTTGCCATTATTGTTCACCATTAGGCGAGATGACCTAACCGGGAGCTTCTCATGGAGTAACATAATTATATCACTGGAACTGAAGTAGTACCATCGTGCTAAAACCTCAACTCTTGAAAGTCCATTGGATTGAAACGGGGCCAGTCTGTACGGTATTGTCGTCCTCTGTGGTGTAGTGGTTACCATGCTAACCTCTGGTTCCCCGAGGTCGCGGGTTAAAACCCGGCGGAGGGTGATGGATTTTTTCGGGCGTAAGAATCTTTAACATGGCTTTCCTCGGAAGGGAAGTAAAGCCGGTGGTCCCATGTCGTAGAACCTCAAGCCCGATAAAGAGGCCTCTGTGTAAAATTGCCAGTCTTTCACGCTAAGGACCACAACAGTTATAGAGCGTCCATTAATAAAACTCAAATTAATTTTTCTGTACGGTATCGGTCTCCATTCACTGTCACAGTTTGTCATATCTCATTAAAAAAAATAGAGCCGATGATGCCACTCGCCCAAAATCAACACAACTGTACTCGCTGTATACGCATTTTCTGATACCCAAATGCGGCAATTCTTTAATTCTCGTCACTGAAGATTTTCCGTTAGCCGCTATCCTGTTGCCTTCTCAGAAACCAAACAAAATTATTCTCTTCTTGTGATTTGACACCTTCAGCTGCTGTGTTAAGTGAAGTTTTTTAAGATCATAGCGGGGAATTCGCCCCACTATGCCCAATTCTTGGGAAAGGCGATGAACAGATTTTATTGTTTTAACATTCTTAATGTCATGAGCCATTGCAATTTCTTGAACAGGCCGACCAGAATGAGGACCAGAATTTTTAATGTTGTCCGTTGAATTTTTTCATAACTCTGCGAGCTGTTGATTGATTCAGTACTTTCTTATGCACTAAAATTGAACCAAGTCGTCTGTCTGATGCATAACTCGCTTCTTTGTGATAAAACTTTTCCCAGTTAGCACAGATTGCACAGTTCTATGCTGAAGCATCAGTAGAATGTTAACGGATATCAACATGACACGAAACAGAGTTGGCAGTCGAAAAGTTACGAAATGAACAATTTTTTAACGTTTTAAGAATTGAATACTAGCACAATGATTAGTTCGGCCAGTACCAATTCGACTCTTGCACAGAACTTACAGTGAAAGCACACAGGCGTTGTCATCTACAGCTGCATTCTCCTCAGGTCTGTTGTCTGCATTTCCAGCAGCGCTAACACGGAGCAGTCCGATGATGGAGCCAAGCGTGATGGCTGAACCATCGAGTCAGAGTGAAGATAAGTGACATTCCTGTTAGAGAAGAACATCTTTCTGCACTCTTCCTGGGCATGCTCTTTTTCTCTTCCTTTCCTTAGTTTTAGAAGCAGAGCAGCTAGGACTCCATTAGAGCTAATGTCGAAATTGCTGATCTATGCACGTAATAAAACAGTAGCCGAAAATGTTCTGGTAAATTAAATTTTGATTGAACCGATACACGAGTAGAAATCCATTTTTAGAAGAGAGAGAGTGTAAAATACCTCAGGTTCTACTATGGCCTATGTGTCTTCTTTAATTACTACACGAAAAAGAGAGAAGTTCTAATAAGGCGTAAAATAAAAAAAATATATATAAATATTTCAGTTATTGGACAAGCGAAACGGTTAAAATGAGCCCAAATTTCACACAACTTAAAAGTTACTCGACGAAGAAAGAAAGAAAGAAAGAAAGAACCAAAAAAACTTATCCAGATAACTCGCCGTGACCAAGATTTGAATTTTAGACCTCTTTTAAGTTTAAGCAGACACGCTAGCCATACAATATGCTCTTGTTATCAGCATTCCGTCACTTTTTCCCGGAGTGTTCTCGGCCACAAACGTTATTCATAGTTAAAACTTTCGCTGTAGAACTCGGCACCAAATTTCACTCTTATTCCCAAAGGGGCATATTCCTTGGCGAGGGAGTATCGAATATTCTGCTCACATTCGTTGGGGAATTCACACCATCCCGTATAGTAAATACTGCAGTGTTTGGTTGCTCAATAGAACTTCGCGCAGAAGTTTTTGTGAAGGAAATAAAAACAGCTCTCAAAAGAAAGTAAATAAAGCTCTCGCAGCCTAGCGGAAGTTTTTAGAAAGACTGCATGCAATACTTTGTCGCTTGTTTTCAAGGAAACGGACAGAGATGCGAAGGTATAAAGTTTTCAGCTTTTGCAGTTAATTAAACGTGTACTCACTCACCTTGTAAAAGAGAGAGAGAACAAAATCTTTTTAAAATCTATTTTAAGGTAAGAACATTTAAATTTCCAGCTTCTGGGCGTTTTAAATTATGGCTTAATAATATACTACATGCTTAACAGTAACTTCTGAACCGAATTTGAAAGCGCATATAATAGTTACAAATGTAGTATTATTTAATTAATGGTAGCTATCCATATAAAAAGTTCCCTGCGTTAACATTCTAGATATAAGTTTTGTTACACTGCACAGAATTTATAACCTGAACAAAATTTGTTACGTAAGAAGCATTGAACAAACCAAAATGTTAAACAAAAATTGACCAAAAAAATCCAACCACTCCTTTAAATTGGTGATCAATTAAAGTGATATGGTGGATCAGTGTCAGTCTACTGGATTCTCTGTGACGTCTTGCTCCCGCCTCCAAGCTTGGTATACTATGAGAAGTGTCGGGCAGTTGAGGCAAAGCGGAAATGCAAAGTAACGTGGCATAAGGGGAGTATATGTTATACTTTGTACCCACACGCATGCACCCACTGCCTCCGAATCCCAGAAATGGTTCCAAGTCATACGACTGTGACACGTCACTCGTGAGGTGAATGCAATAAAGAACCGAAGCTTTATTTAAATGCGACTATTCCATACACGCCACATAATCAGAGTATATTAAAGTCAATTATGGGTTTCTTCTCGAATTTGAAAGATTTAATTAAGTATTCTAGTTATTGTATTATAAATATTGCAAATCCTTAGTTGGCAATGAAACGTTATTCGTTTTAAGGATATCTAGTTTTTAATAAACGAATTTAATTCGACTTGATCCTAGCAATAAAGTTTAGCAATTCCAACATTCATCAATTCTGAGAATGAAAAAGGAAATATCTTTATTGTTTTCTGATTTTAGCTTATCGTAATTGTGAAGTAAACTGTTGGTATCTTTGGTTAGTATTCCTTAACACATTCGGTTGTTTATTCATTTAGTATGCCGCGATGTGACAACTGACATAATATTATGAGTCTTTAATAAATCCCATTCGAGGTTACGAGTTTCATCAGCTAAATTCACTCGTGCTTCGCACTTCGCGAATCTGTCCATAAACTCGTAATTTCTCGTGGAATTACCCATTAAATAAAGCAGTTTTTAGTATAAGTTCCTCCATTTCAGTGAAGTCAGGTGGTTAGCAGTTAGATGTTATGACTCCTGAACTGTGTTTTCTCCGTCTCTCACTGCTCATTAACAAGAAATTTTAGGATGGTGCTAATACAAAAAGTAGACAGTTGACCTAATGCACCACATTTTAGAAGAATGTTATTCAGTTTTATTATACAAGTTCGTAAATTGTGTTATTAAAGAAAATCAGTTTGTGCTATTGTTACTCACCGTGTGAGATAACTTTCTCAAACACAGTATAAAAATCTGATGTGTTAAATTCACATGATCTCTCCTGCCCAATACTGTTTGTTTTTATATAACTACCACAAACTACTCCTACAAAGCTTATTTTTCTATCTGCCATGTTTAATCGAAATAAACTTTTTAAATCTTTTTTTAAATTCAGGGGGCTTCAAAACATTTCCGGTGAAATCTCGGATTTTTTAGGTGGAATGCAATACCGTAAGTATCTGCCTACTGTGTACGTTTTAGGGAAAGTAAAACTAACGAAGTACTGAAACATTTAAACGAATAATAACGGATAGGTATCTTAGATATGGCTGATGCCACAGAAAAACTCCTTTAAAATAAATTCTGTTTATTTCATTTATCATGTAAATATCTTAAATGTATGAAATTTTAATCAGAATTGTCAGTCACTTCTTAGGAAAAAAAAATCCAACATTTTTACATGTAAAGGGTAGTTGGGTCGAATATGGAAAATGCTGAACATAAATAGTTCGGTATTTATACGTATTTCATTTTTTTAGTTAATATGGATTGCTTGTTGATTTCTATTAATTATTTCTGTTTTTATCAGTTCTTTATATCAGGATTAATATAATTTAATTTTTTCTTTGAAGGAAGTTAAATTCCAATTTAATTTTGGATTTCACACACGCAGACCGACCTTTTTTCTAAAAATCTGTACATTCACATGACTTTCTCTATCTTCTATCGCTTATTGGTGGGTATATAAACTATTCTTACTATAGCTTATTTTTTTATCTACTACATAAATCCAAATTAACCTTTGTAGAAATAGCTACATTACACATTTCGTTACTGATACAAAAAACAGTGATAGTCAAATGTTTAAGAACTGGAAGGTATATGCTGGCCTTAAAATTCCATACTGTTACCATGCAACCGAAACAACCGAATGCTGACAGGACTTAAAGAGAGAATGAGCAAATAAGAAATAATTCGAACCATTAATAACGGATGTTTTCACAAATGGTTTGTCATAAAAAAGTCTATTTGGAATACATTTTGTGTCTTAAAGAGATCAACATTTTTTGTGCTGTACGTTTTCGTCTATCGCTTAACGTTTGCCAGTTATACAAGATTATACAAAATTCCTTCCGAGTGAAGAGGACTTTATAGGCTATTCTCAGAAAAATGTAAACGATAGCTTGGGGTGGGGGGATTTTCAAGAAAATCTTCGTGTCACATTTTTGGAAGGATTTGAACCTAAATACTAAGTGTGGTATTTATACGACTTTGCGCTTTTTAGTTATGCTGTTCGCGTACAGACATTTTTTCTAAAAAATGCTTTTATAGGATTCAGCGGGCCTCAAAACATGTATTTCCGGTGAAATATCGGTATCGAATTTTTTGTTGGAATGCAATACCTTCTGTACCAACTGTACGTAGTAGAGAAAGTAAAAATGCTGTTTTTGAATTCAGGGAGCCGCAAAATATGTATTTCCGGTGAAATCTAGACATGGAATTTTTGGTTGAAATACAATACTTCCTCTTAACTGCTATAGGCAGATGGCAGAGGAAAGAAAATAGCGAAATTGTAATATATCTACTGTTTCTGTGATCAAAATTTAAGTTAAACATTTCAAGTTGTAGAGATTATAAAATCACATGTTCCGTATTTTTAAAGTAGTTGCGATATGATTTTCTAATAGAAGCGACAATAAAGAATATTTTTTTACTTTCTCTACTACGTATTACTATAGGGGAAGTATTGTATTCCAACCAAAAATTTGATACCGAGATTTCACCAGAAATACATGTTTTGGGACCCCCTGAATCCAAAAAACAGCATTTTTGGAAACATGTCCGTGTGTGTGTGTGTGTGTGTGTGTGTGTGTGTGTGTGTGTGTGTGAACAGCATAACTCAGAAACGAACAGTCGGATAAACACCCTTGATATTTAGGTTCAGTATCTTCCAGAGATGTGACACGAAGGTTTTCAAGAAACCCTCCCCACCCCAGATTACCCTTTACATGGAACATTTTTCGAAAATTTTAATTTTCTCAAAAATGGCTCTAACGATTTTGATTAAAATATGTTTAAGATATTTTTATGACAAACGAAATGTATATCTCGAATTTTCTGGGAATGTCTCCAAAAGTATTCTTCATTGTGAACGACTTTTGCATAACTGGTAAACCATAAGAGATAGACAAAATTTTACTACACAAACAAAATGTAGATCGCGTTAAAATAAACAATTTATGTCATATACATTTTTTGGTTGAGTGAACCATTTTCGAGATATTGCTTCTTATTCTCTTAAATTTTCCAATACTTATACTTTTTCTCAAATTCGTTATTCATTTTTTTTTGTCCTGGCAATGCAAAGAGAATGGAATACTCCACATAGCAACCAGCTCTTAAAATATTTGACTATAGCTTAAAGCCTACCCTTGCATTTACAATAAAATTAGCAATAAGATTAACATCTCGATATCTCGATTAACATGAGGCATATGGAGAATAAGCGTTTGTAAAAATAGTTTGTACAAGGATAGAGAAAGTCATGTGAGTGTAACACATCAGATTTTTTTCTCTCTCCTGGAGGTGAAAAAGAGCTTTTAGTTTCAGCAAGCCGAGGTTGCTGAAAGCAGTCGCACTAGGTTTGTTTGGCCGTAGCCCAAATTTCTTAAGGAATGTCGCTCAATTCAAGAAAACTCCCGCAAGGAAACAAACGCCATTGTGTCGACACGTAGAAACGAGTGGTATGTCCGAATTGACTCCCAAAAGAAAATACGTTGTCCGTATTGGCCGTCAAAGGATTCTGTGTTGATCTACAGAAAATGAAAGCGTCTGAAGTACTTGTATATCTGGCCATGTTTATGTCTCTATCAAAGACCATGTTTATGTTCAGCTGTACTGTGCATTTACACACTGACCTGTTCGGTATAGTCGGGACATGTCGCTACATCCTTTTAAGTTCCCCAAATTTTCCGCTTGAAATTTAGTCTTGTTACCAGATTCTACCATCCGTAGACATCTCTCAGCCACATAGACACTGTGGATGTAACATTGTTTTACTTTCTCTACCACGTACATAGTAGATAGAGAAGGTATTGCATTGTTTGCAAAAATTTGATACCAAGATTTCACCGGAACTACATGTTTTGAGACCCCCCTGAATCCCAAAAAGGCGTTTTTAGAAAAGGGTCCTTGTGTGTCTGTCCTTGTTGTCTGTGAACACAACTCAAAAACGAAAAACAGAATAATATCAAACTTAGTGTTTAGTTTTAGTACCTTACAAAGATGCCATGCGAAGATGTTCAAGAAAATCCCCCCACCCCAATCTACTCTTTACATGGAACATTTTTAGCAATTTTTTATTTTCTCAAACATGGCTTTAACGATTTTTATTAAAATACCATATATTAAAGATATTTACATTACATATAAATATATATTGAATTTTCTGGGCATAGCCTGTAAAGTCCACTTTATTCGGAAGGAATCTTGTATAATTGACGAAGAATGTAGATCTCTTTAAAACATACAATTTATTTCACGTATCTTTATCAATTATTAATGGTTCGAATTATTCAATACTTTGTCATTTTTTTTAAATTCCTTTCGATATCCAGTTGTTTATTGCGATCGCATGCAGAACATGGGATTTTAAGGCCAGCGTGTAGCACCAAGTTCTTAAGCATTTCACTGTCTATTTCCTTTGTATTTATAACGAAATGTGTAATGCAGCTGCTTCCGGAAAGGTTTAAGTCGATTAAAATGAAAATAAACTTTCGAAAGAATAATCTGTATGCCCACTAATAAGCGATAGAGCGTAGAGGTAGTCGTATGAATGTATCACATAATTTTTTTTCTGTTACACGAGTCAGGTATTTCTTTTATAGGAGAAAATTAGACTCACAAACGTAAGATCGTGTTGGAATCGTTCATTTTCATACACCTTGAATACAACGCTTACCTTATACGAAGGCTTAATCTTCTGCATTGAAATGTTACTAAATATATTTTAATTTTGAATACATAGAATTTCAAAATAGACACCTACATATCTCACTGACGGCGGCTATCCTTTTGTTTTTGAGGAAGACACTCGAAAAGGACTATTAATTGCCGGAGCATTCTACTAGTTTTGGGGTGCAGCCCAACAAATATGAACAAGAAAATTGATTCGGACTGCTCGTATAATAATATACTGAGGTTTGATAGTAACCTCAACCATAACCTTTCAGCTTTTTCATGTTACGGAGGGATTGGATAAGCTATTTTTTATAGAAAAACGGAAATGTGACAATCGCTGTCCACACTGGAAACCTCTTATAGGGGTAAGAGGATTAATGGGTTGTGGGAGAGTTAATGACTTTCACAAAGGACTCTGGCACAGAGCGCAGTTCAGCTGTGTTAGCAGAAGGGTAATAGCTGAGGCTACTACAAGGAAACTGAATGCAACATATAGGCATATAATGTTAGTGAATTTAGTGTAAATTTTAACTTGCGTGCGTAATAAAATGATTTAATTTCACTTTTCGTTTTGCTGTAAAATTGCTACTTACACCTTGTGCGCAGGTCGTTCTTCTCTCTCCCTATTGTCAATATGCCGACTCAAAAGGATATGAATTTTTTTAACCCAATGCAAAGAGAGTTGATAAAAACTTTTTTAAAAGCAACTAAGTACAAAGAACAGCAAATTAAATGAAGTAGTTATCACCATAATTGTTATACTGACCCATGCAGATCACGTGACAACTGAAATGTGTGCTCAGTGTTATTGGTGTTGCTAAAAACTGTAGTGCAGCGTTATCTGAATATTAATGCTTGCCCACCGAGAGCTGGAGGGACGAAATGCGATGTTGTAACAGAGCAATGGCTTCTAAAAACACTAGCAATAAAAAATAATGTTCGGCATAACCATTTGTTGGGGTTATTTTCTGTTGAGTATGTTGGCAGCCTTAACATGCGGAACTGCAGAGGCGTTACTAGCAAACAATGTATCTGTTTTAACATATGAAATACGTTGTGAAGGATGCTTTAGTGAAGAAAACTTTGAAACATAAGCGTAAAGTTATTATTGTTATATATTCTTTATTGTCGCTTCAACTTTAAAGTCATATCGCGACTACTTTAGGATACAGAACATGGTTACAATGAAAATATAATATTTTAAACAGTAAAACATTAAATTCTCTAGATAGGGAAACGTTATTGTTTGCTCTTTCGTTGTATTATCTTGCTGAACGAATATTTTTAGCTCTCTGTAGTAGTAAATGTCATCCGGTGTAAAGAATAGGCCTTTTTTTTTTTCTTTTTTGAAAGATTTATGCAAGTGATGTTTAATTTCCTAAAGTCAGGTTATTTTATGGCAGATGTATTTTATAAGATTGTCTGAAGGTTTCTAGTCGTTGGTCAATGTCCTTCGTAAAGGTTTATTTAATCGATTTAGTTCATTTGGAAAATATTTATGTCTGCTGAGATTATGCCCCTGGGTTTGAGAAACACCGATTTAAGGTTGCACATTACTCGAAATTAAATAAAGTTATTACATGTAAATCGTTGAAATGTAGATTTTCGGACCCTAAATAATTTGGTTGTATTTAGATTAAAATACGTGTAAATAACATTTTCCATGCTTCGTTTTCCCTTCCAATCTTTTCTGCCAAATAGAGCAAATAGCCATGCATTTATATTTTAATAATAGTGTACGTTTTATTCATAGTTTTACTGGAAAAATTCATATTATAAAAAATATATGAAAAGTAAATAATTTTCAAGTTTTGAATGTTCGCTGTGCATTGAGAATAAAAAAAAAAAAAAAAGAAATAACGAATTGAAACAATACAAATAGTAAAAGATGGTTTTAAAAGTATCCTTATTTTTAAGCATTGTTAAAAAAAAACAAGAAATGAAGTTCGAATTCGACGTTTTGCAACGTGGCAAATATTCAGATAAAAACACTGTGTCAACATTTGGTTGCAATACACACAGAAGAAAGGAGGTAGTGGATTATCTCTTTAGAGTAACACAAATGTATATTTTGTATTATTTCAGATCGTAAAGATAAAAGCCTACAACCTTCCCAAAGGGGCAGAAACCACCTAGCGCAAAATTTGGAAAACTTTCCACTTTTTTACGACTAAAAGGCCTTGAAAATGAATTTGAAAGCGGCACTAAGCCAATACACCGTTTATTTTTATTCAACCGATACACATCATTTGAGCTTTCATTTCAGGCAGTTTCGCCCATTTTTGCTGTTGTAAAAGCTATTTACTATCTAACAGTTGATTAAAACATCTTTAGAACGTAGGGGCATGATTCAAACACGAGGAAATAAATCGGTTGCATTTAATGATCACCTGGTAATGTAAATGAGAGCTGGTGTTTTACTGCAGCTGGATTTCACCTAAATGACTGCAGTGGAAAGTCTTAAAAAGGTTTTGTTTAGATAAGTCTTGAAACAAGGCTTTCACCGACTTGAGCCATAGTCTGTATGTTTAAATATGGCCTGTTAAGCAAGCACTGGAAACATAATACTGTTTATTTTACAACGGAAGTCACTTGTGTTATCTGAGGAGAAAGTTACCAAAAACTGACTGTTGGTCTGCGTGAAGGCAGGTAAAGAGGTTAGTTAAGTCGAAGCTTTTCGGTTTATCGCCTGTGGTAAAAGGATTCATTTCTGGATGTAGACGGTTTGTCTGCATGCTTCGCCTGAGTGCTACGCAACCTGCTCGACTGATGTCTGATTGCTATTGCATTACGGAGCAAATAGAGGGCAGGTTAGTTTACTATCAAAAGGTTTGACACCATTTAGATGGTCGAAATGTGGGTACAGTAGTACCTGCGTAACATTCTTCATTATTTTATTTTGGCAATTTATAAAGTATCGTAAATTTCGGCTTCTGCATCGTAAAATATATGAATATTTAGAAGATGCCAGGATAAAATGACTAGATACTCATTTTACAGGGCAGAAAATAAAGTATTCCTGTTTTAATATCTGAAATCCTGTCACTTAAGTCAAAAAGTAATCTTGGAAAGTTATACGAGAATGGATTTTGTCTTTAGCAATAACATTAACGAGCTAAAATAAATATTACGGTAGCTTTAGTAATTGACTTTCCGTTTATCCGGAGGCCCTACATTTGTAGGTACTCAAAGAAAATATTCTTCTCTAGCGCCTTTAGAGAAGGTATCACCTGATCATTTAAGATAGCACACCTGTTAAAAAATATTAAAATCTACAATTTTATTTGACTTGAAGGTTTTGACTCGATATGATAATGTAATATATAGGTATATTAAGCATATTTTTTCAGATGTATTATTTTTTCCCTTCATTTAATATATTTTATACATAAAAATGTCCCAGTGTCATCGGTTTGTTATATCTTGTTCATAGTTTAATTTTGGCTTTAACAAATCATTATAAGGAAATTCAATTCATTGGTTTTAAAATTCTAATGAAGCTATGTGAGAAACCAGGGCAAAACTACTCGAATTCAGAAATATTTAGCCAAAAAGTATTTAAAAGAAAACGGTAAATTAGTTACAAGTAGTAATTTAAAGCGAGCATGTGAGTATATTCAGCAACCATTCCTGAAGATTTATTGAAAATGATTACGATTAGTTTGTGAAAATTATGACTAGTGGAGCGTGAAAAAATGCGGAGGAAAAAAAGATGTATTTACTTTTAAGTGTACATTACAATTCAGGAGTGATTAAGTGGCCACACAGATCTGTAAAGGTTGCAGAAATTGTTAAATAAAAGGTGCCAAAAAGTAATTATGTAAATATAATAAAACATTATTAAAACCTTTTCACCCAATTTCAAAGGTGTGTTGCCTGCTCACTGTCTTACTTGACAGACACTTGCTATTGCTTTAATTTAAGGTTTTGTTTTCTGTATGCAATTTTGTGTCTCTCTAAGTATCAATTTTATATTTTAAAAATTCGGCATTCATTTAGCCTTTGAACAGACTATTTAAATACTTCTGGCCGATTCGTTTATTCTGCCACGCCTCTGCAAGTTCTCGGTGTTCGTAACTTTGACATTTTCAAAGATTCAAAATGTTCCATATAATGCAAGCTTATACCAGACTTGATGTTTTGTTTATATTGTTACCTGCTGGGTAGATGGCCTAAAGGTTCACACGACAATTAAATTAATTTTGAGTACCCAGCACGTACAATGTGGGGGCGTATACTTGGTTGCGGAGGACCGAAACGTGGTGTGGAAGTTAGAGGAAGGCGTGGGCTTTTACTGCACAAAATCCATACAAATCTACTCGTACATTCCTAGACTTATGCTGGATAGATGGCCTAAAGGTTCACATGAAAATTAAATTAATTTTGAGTATCCAGCACGTACGTGGGGGGGGGGGGGTTAAACTTACTTGGCTGCGGAGGAGCGAAACGTGGTGTGGAGGTTACGAGGAAGGCGTAGGTTTTTACTGCACAAAATCGATAACACAAATCTACTCACACACTCCTAAATTTATTTGCCAAACGTTTGGGGTTCCTACATTATTAAAAATGGAAGGTGAGAGGAGAAGTCCACCGATCCAAAGCCCGGCTTACACACGCGGCCCGTTACTCACGGAATCCTGAGAGTGACGCTATTCCCCACTACTCGCGGCTAGCAAATTGTGACGTAAACAACAATGTGTCTGAAATGACAATGTAGAACAATAATGTAACTCCCGAAATTATTAATACGCCACATCATGAAGTCGGTATATTTAAGCAACTACAGGTGTTTTATGAGTAAACATGAAAACCAGTGTGGCAGTGTCGTAACTGGTCCCCACGTTGATGCCATGATTATCATTACTGAATATGCGTCTGAGACAGAAGCAATACAAAAGTCTATGGTGGGGAGGTAAGTTTGACTTTGAGGGGGAGGGTTTTCAAGAGCAGTTTTCTCCATGACGGACGAGTCCAATTAAACCTAGGGACAAATGAATCTTTACTCATGAGCGACCTTGCATGTACTAATATTGGAAATTCTGGCTTTATTGCTCGATTCTAGTCTCAGAGGTTGGTGCACCAAGCCTATCAATAAATGCAGGATATTTAAAACCGATGGACTAGAACAATTGTGTCCAAATCTGACACATCAAACAGAAAGTCTGTCTCGATCAGTGCCAGAAAATGAGAAGTTTTATGAAGCTGTTGAAAATGCGTTTGAATGAGTTATTTAACCACAGTAATGTTACAGGTGCCTATATAACCCAGTAAAATATAGGGAGTTTCTTGTCGTTTTAATGTCGTGTTCACGAGTCAATGTGAGCTTGACAAATGACCTTTGTTGCGTAGTTACTTTCCTGTTCCATCTGTTTTTATTTCTATTTAGCTCTGCAGGTGTAGAATTTTCGGTCCTGGTGTTGAATGTACAATTCTGCATTTATCTGATAACTGAGGAAAACCGCGAAAAACCGTAGGCAGATTGGTAGGTACACGAAATTTGGCCTCGTGAGCCATAAACACTACTGCCTGAGCCAACTGTCTCGTTTGTGAATTCAGGTTCCAACATTTAAGCAACTTATCGAATATTGTTTAACAAACAAAATAAAAAAATGTAGCAATTAGTTTTGGAAGAGGTAAGCTAGAGACTCGCTGCTTCCTGTAGTACACTCCTGGCTTATGCACGGAAAGTCATGGTCTCGTGAGTTGGGAATAGAATAATGCTAAATGAAAATGGGATTTCTGAGAAAAATTACAATAAAAAAATATGCATCAAGCGATGCACAAATTGGTGTTAAACTTATTGTAAAATACCAGACGTTTGAGGTATTCGGAAAAGCAAGATCTTTTAGTTGTAAGTTCTTTCATAGAACATCTTCTCTCAGGTTTTCGCTGCTTGAACAGAATGAATTGTTAAAACCGTCTACCGGAACTGGTTGAGAGAGCAGCCGACCACAAACCGGAGCTGCAGTTTGAAATCCTAGGGGGGTGCTTTGGCTTTTTTTTAGCTGCCTGCGCACCTTCCGATTCACACCGATGTCTCTAGGGCGCTCTCAGGCGTTAACAGAGGATTCCGGCGGATCGAAATTCGCTTTGGTAGTGAGGGGTAGCAAAGTCGGCTTTCACTGCGGTCCTGAACAACCACTCTGGCTCTCTTCTTTCAAACTTGGTATAAGTGGAGACAGAGCATGTAATGTATAAATAATCCACCTCGTGGAAATAAATGAAGGCTATAGTAACAAAGGCGTTAATAAAAATGTCTCAAGGTGGATTGTTCTAAATTACTAGTTTTCTTTCAACATTTAAGGAGATTTTATTCAATATTTTGACTTTAGGATTGATTTTAATTTTTTTCAACATTGCATTTTGTGAAACTTTTGAAGAATAGAAGCGAATCTGTAATACTATACTACGAAACCGAAAGTTTACATGATTGCAAATGGGCATGTATTAGCAGCCTTTGCATATAGCGTTCTAAATTTCTAGTGATGCTATTTTGGCACCTAAATATTGTTTATCCAATAAACAAAGTAATTTTTAATTGGAAAGGTAGAATCAGATGACTGAAAAATTCAATGCCATAGCCGGGATTTGAACCACGGATCTCCCGGTCTCCGTCCGGTTGCTCTAACCACTGAGCTACCATGGCAACATGCCGACACGACATTAAATTCTCCAGCTGATTCGCATTTTTCCCGGTAAACCACAAGGAGATCTCAAATTGTATTGAGATGCCATACCCCAATGGCGACTTACATTTATTGTAAGTACAATACTTACAATATTGTAAGTACACAGTACTTACAATATTGTAAGTAATGAAGTACAATATTGTACTTACAATAAATGTAAGTCGCCATTGGGGTATGGCATCTCAATACAATTTGAGATCTCCTTGTGGTTTACCGGGAAAAATGCGAATCAGCTGGAGAATTTAATGTCGTGTCGGCATGTTGCCATGGTAGCTCAGTGGTTAGAGCAACCGGACGGAGACCGGGAGATCCGTGGTTCAAATCCCGGCTATGGCATTGAATTTTTCAGTCATCTGATTCTACCTTTCCAACCCTGTCCAACACACGGCTTGTGTGAAAGAACAATTAATTCCATTAATTTTTAATTCATTCAACGGTTTCTTAAGTTAAACTAAGATACAGGATCTACAAAATGGATAAAGTATAAATCTAGAAATATTTATTGATGCGTCATTTTAAGACTTTTAGGCAAGTCTTTTTTTTAAATACCTTTTCCCCTGTTTCTTTCTTTCAAAAGAACAAACGGGTGTTTTACTGTGCTGTAGCGCACTTGCGGATAATTTTAGGAGACCATTTTATAAAAAATAGGTTTAAAAAAAATCCGCATTTAGTTATATTTCTGAATATATTTAAATAACCAATCGCCAGGTGAAACTTCACAATATCATAATGCAGTCGCATAACGTTGTTTACCCATTGGAAATTCGCTATACCTCATAGATATACATTCATTAAAACGTGATTCTCTTATCCGCGTTATTCAATACACGTTTTGTCTGCAAATGATTTCAAATTAAGCACTTAGTTGCATGCAACATACGGGAGAGAAAAGTTTCGAAAGCACGGAGGAATAAATTCAGAAGTGATAGTAAAGACCATTTGCCAAGGAAAGGGAAAGAAATCGGAGAGGCAAAGAAGAACTGTAGTCTTTAAACAGAGGATGCAGTTCCATTTGGGAAAATGCAATCAAAACAACGTACAATATCTGAATGTGGCTAATGCTACGAAGAATATTTGCACAAATTATATATTTTATTGCGCTGTACATTTTTTCTTAAGAGCGGTTTTCTATTTATAGAAAATTGTACAAAATTCAGTCAGAATAAAGGACTTCACAGGTGAAATCTGGTTTAGAATTTTTGTGATACTTCCCCTACTTACCGTAAGCAAGCGGCAGAGAAAGAACAAATGAAACAAGCGGAAGCATTATGTTACTGGAAATTGTGTTTAGATCATCTTAATCACTTCTACTTCATTAAGGTATATTTTGACTACTGTGCAATAAGTTTAGCCAGCTATTCAAACATATAAAACTATATCTTCCCCAAGGGTAGGTAGGTATTTATGTGTGTGTTTGTTTACTTCTCGTATTTTAGTTTGTCTCTTGTAACACCGTAGTTCCATAGAGACTCTGAATAAGGAGCAACGAGTCTTCGGAACTGGGTGTCCGAAGAATAGAGGTAACCCGACACTCGCGTTTTAAGTATCATTTAAAAGCTCCTAAAAATATATCCAGGCAACTCATCCCAGTAAAGTTTAAAACTCCGGCCATTCGCGTTACCAATTCTAAGGTGGGAAAACTTCTTGTTGAAAAGTTTTGAGTTTATTTTTGTTCTACATTATCTCATCTTTCGAAACCTCAAAAACAAACTACAGTCGTTTAACCTCAATACAACTGTTGCGAGTGATTCTTCTTGTGTAACCAAAATCACTGATGGAAAAGTTCCCAGTTTTAATTAAACTTCAACGAACATTGCTTCGTTTTATCATTTGGAGTTGCAATAACCTATAAGACTATTCCAAAGTCGGCAGGAAATTAATTAATGTAGAACATGAACGCAGTAACTATTCAAAAAGTTCTTAAACCAGAGCTTGTTTTAAAGACCTCTATTTTTATAACCACTTTGTAAGCTGTAGTCAGTAGTTGCATCTTTAAACTTACTACGAGGCGTGTTTTTGAAGTACCGATGATTTTTTTTAAAAAAATAACATTTCCAAATACTTTATCATCATTCATTACCTTACACTACTTTTTTACGTAGTCACCGCCGTTGTTCAGGCATCTGCCGTAAAGGGAAACAAGTTCTTGTGGTATTTAACAAAGAATGATGCCGCCTGTGATTATCAGCCAAGTCTGCACTTCTTGTTTCACATCATCATTGTTGAAATGTTTTCCAGCAAGGAATTTCTTCAGATGAAGTAGAGGAAAATTGCTTAGTACCAAATCCGGACTGTAGGGAGGGTGGCTGAACTGTTCCCAAACAAATGATACGGTCTGATCTTGAGTTTGTTTGGCTGTGCGTGGCCGGGCATTGTCGCTCATTGTTTCCCCATAAACCACACACAATTGGCGATGAATGTTTGCTGGCGTAACATTTCTCGCATTCAAAAAGCGAATCACTGATCTCACTTCACAGTCGGCAGGTCGTTCGATTGTTTTGAACATTTCGAAACTATCTAAGAAAGGAAAATGCAAAGTAACGATCGCTCACAGCTGCGTCTGGCTTCCTAATGAATGGAGAAAGTGATCGCGCATGCCCAGAATCCGACTCTAGCGGCAAAATATTAAAACGGTACTTAGTTTGGAAACACGCCTCGTAAATTGAGAAAAAAAACGTTAACTTGTGTTTACAAGCAGAAGGGAACGAAAATGTCGTTACCTTAACTGTTGCATCTTTATAGTGTGAAATTACTAATTTATTAAACGAAGGTAGTTGAGCACCAGCAAAAATTCTGCCAGTAATAGATACGATCTTCCCAGCCAATCAGCGTTAGTCTGTTTCTGTATGTGTTTGTGTGGACTTGCTGTCTGTTTAACATTGAAGTTTGATAATATCGACTATACATCGAATCTATTGTGCGGACCTTTTCGAGATTCAGACTGCAGGAGAACCCAGTGAAGATATACAAGTTAAGATACACGTATAATGTAGTCCATTAAAGTTTAACAGCAAAGCAATATATCTCCCGGTTCGGGCCAAACCGCCACTTATGACCTTTCTTCCCCTCTTTGCAACTGCGCGGCAACTGTCATTCACCGCCTTCGTCGTGGTTATTCTGCTGGCATTAGCGGTCATATTTACTAAGGAAATTTAGACTGAGAGGAATGTAAAAGGAAGCCCACATCCAAACAGCGTTAACTATGCAAACTGTACTGTACTGCTTCATAGCTACTGCGGAAATGCCTGTATTTTATTTACTAGTATTAATATTGTTTTTAAAGCAATTATGTTGCACTTTGTGTATATAAATTCCAAATATTTGAGCATCATTTCACAATACCTCTATACAACCTGTTTAAAGCCTAGAAAAATAACTTAGAATGTTGTTAATGTAATTTAGTCGTGTTAACTCTTGAGAATTCTCTAATGTGTTATGTTTCTTGTTTTCAGGTGAGTATCAAGTTGAATTCCCAATTGGCGTTTTGGGTGAGTAGAAAACAGCAACGCAGCCCGGAGTATTCTTCTCTTTCCGGCAATCCCTCAAATTCGAAGCGAAATAAGCTGTTGAGCTTTCACATTTAGATGTAGAAAAAATTCCGATGAAAATTAACAATTCTTCCATAAAGCTTTTGCTAGGAAAACCAAATTGATTTTATTTACAAAAAGAAACCATTCTGATTATCAAGATAGTATTTGAAGCTTTTTTTTATCATGGCATAACTGCATTTGTGTTTACAGCAACCTTGACGATTTTAAAATTAGAGCGAACCAAATTAAAAATGTATATTTATACTACATTATTTACTTACCTACCGCTAAAACGGAAACAATGTTTAATTTCAACTAATCGTAGCTGTCTATCTCTACCAATTTTTCTCTTGGGGATCACTCTCATAGCTATAGCTTTTGTTTTATAAACATTGACCGGACGTAGTTCTGCTTAGAGGTTAAATATATACTTTTAAATAATCGCAGCTTTTAAAATGACAGTGTATTCAAAATTATTCTTAATTAATGCTGAGTTGGCTTTCATGCAAAGTTCTCATAGTTTTTATTTATACAGATTTTAGGAGTTAGCAAGCTTCTCTTACGTTAAGGTTGGACATGCTGGCATTTTCAGACTGTATGGACTGGTTGTGGTGATTGACTTTTAAATAGCAAAGCTTTTGCTGAATGCGAATATAATCATTTTACTACAGTTGTCCGCGAAATAGTTTAACAAATCCCACTTAGATTTTCGCCAGATAAATTTGCTGTGACGTCTATTGGGATTCCCACAGATAATTTTACATTATGTCTAAATATTCTATAATACTTTTATCTATCTCGTGAGATTCTTGGGAATCAACTGCGGGACTTAATGTGCTCGAGAAGTAGCGCTTCTTGTATCCTTGCAGTCTTCGGTGCACCAATGCATGTCGCTACCCAAGTCCTGTGTGGATGGAGGCAGAGTAGGCAGCGGTCATGTGGTAGAACTTGGCTTTTGTGTTATTAAGTATTTACAGTTTGACAATATGTATTTACCAATGTCAAGCATTTGTGCTTACGAAGCAGTGACGGAAATCCGTTTCGCATATGACAAGATATCGAGCATTTGGAGATGTGCGTGGGTATATTTCAATGCACATAAATTGAGCTATGAGCGTAAGGTTCATCGCGATTATTTAAAACAATTGTATTGTGAACTATAACTGGGTGTCTACTCATCTGGAATATCTTGAAACTCTGGAATTTGATGTTTGCCTGAAATTTAAAAGAAAATTCCTGGAATTCTGACAATATTTTTCCTCTTTTTTCTGCAATGTAATAAAAACTTTACGATTTTATAGAACTTGTAAGCTCTGCTGAGGTACATAAACGATTTACTTACACATACAACTTTTCAGTAACATAAATAAGCCTGTGCGATTAACCATTCTGAAAGTAAAGTACAAGTATTTTCTTCAAAAGGGGATTTGAATGAGACGTAAAGTAAGGAAATTGAAATATGTTACTTAAAACGTTTTTTTTTTTTTTTCATTATTAGAAAAACAACTAAGGTTTACCTCCGTCTTTTCTAGATTTTTCTGAGTTCCATTTATACTGTCTTGAACTGGTCTTATCGGCGGCCTTTCCTTTGGACCTTATTGCCTATTGGCCATGGTGTTAACTCGCATACTCTTGTCATTGGGTTTTAATCATTAGATCACACACATTCACACTCTTATTCGTTCTTCCAGACTCTGGGAAGGATAAGGAATAATCTTGCCTAAAGAAAAATTCCCACCCCAACCGGGAATCGAACCCGGAACTCCTCGCACAGCACGCAGGTACTCTACCGACTGAGCTACGAGGCCAGGCTTTTTTTTTCCTCCCTAGGATTTGTAATTTGATAAATGCATAAGGAGTAATTTTTCTGCACTATTCATGATGTAAATGGATATTGCATTTTAGATCTTTTGTCAAGTGGTAAACAAACAAACACTGGATACTGTGTTATGAAGAAAACGCCTGTAACAGGGCCCCCTAAAGACAGGAAAAGTAAGTAATTTACCTCCTTAAACTAACAAGAACGCTTCAAAGATATTTTGCATCCAAGAGCGGTTATTTGAATGGATATTTCATAACCAAAAAGGGGATAGGAAAACCAGATGCGTTGCAATCGTATAACTTTTACTCCTAATTTCTTTTCATATCTATTCTATAAAAATATTCTATCCACTTTCTGTTAATCGTAACAAATATTTGTTGATGTCTATTCGGTGTTACCTTTTGTAGCAGGTGCAGTCGACTGTTTGTACCTGTCTGCATTAATTATTGTATTAGCTTAGAAAGAAAGAAAAGAGAGAAGAAGAAAAAAAAGAACAAGTTCTTTAAACGAAGAGCAGCAAGTATTTCAGAAACTCGCACTAAATATAGGATTTTAACGAGCTCTACATTTTTCTGAAGTAAGTTAGGTTTACTCCGAGTGGTTTATTTAAAACTACATAATATTTAATAAGAATGGAGATGCTTTTTACAGGCTACTCGCAGAAAATTTAATTAGCATACATTTGATTTAATATCTCAGCATATGATTTTTAAAAAAACATTTTTGAGCATTTTTGAGAAAATGAAAAACGTACAAATTTGTCCATATAGGATAGTTTGGGGTGGGGTTATTCTTAAAAAAATTTCTGGCTTGTTGAAAGGTATCTCATTGGTAGGCTTTAAGCGATAGTCAAGTATTTTAAGAGCTGGTTGCTACTTGGAGTATTCAATTCTCTTTGCATTAACAGGACAAAAATAAAATAACGAATTTCCATTTGAGAAAAAGTATAAGTATTGGAAAATTAAGGGGAATAACAAGCAATATCTCGAAAATGGTTCACTCAACCAAAAAAAAAAAAAAAATGTATATGGCATAAATTGTGTATTTTAACGCGATCTACATTTTTTGTAGAGTAAAAGTTTGTCTATTTTTTATGGTTTACCAGTTATGCAAAAGTCGTTCACAATGAAGAATACGTTTGGAGACATTCCCAGAAAATTCGAAATATACATTCCATTTATCATTTAAGTACCGTAAATATGTATTTTAATCAAAATCGTTAAGAGCCATTTATTAGAAAATTAAAATTTTCGAAAAATGTTCCATGTAAAGGGTAATCTGGGGTGGGGGGATTTTCTTGAAAACCTTTGTGTCGTATCTCTGGAAGATACTGAACCTAAATACCAAGTTTGGTGTTTATCCGACTGTTCGTTTCTGAGTTATGCTGTTCACAGACACACACACGGACATGTTTCCAAAAATGCTTTTTTTTATTCAGGGGGTCTCAAAACATGTATTTCCGGTGAAATCTCTGTATCGAATTTTTGGGTGGAATACAATACTTCCCCTACTTACTATACGTAGTAGAGAAAGTAAGCAGATACAGCTTATGTCTATTTTGGCTTATCTGTAACTCAAAATATTAACTTTAAGAACGTCACCTATATCAGAGATTAATTTTATGGCCTCCCTATCCATATGTCATTAGAAAGATAGAAAAGTCTTAAGAGCCTCAAAATAATATAGAAATATGGATGTACCAAACGTTACTCGTTCTCATATTTGTAATTGTCGGTTACCAGTAGATCTGGAGACGATCCAAGAAGCATGGTGCGGATAAACTGAACGGCTTGCATGACCATTCTTAATGCTATCGCAGCAGCGGGGATTTTTGCAGCATTTTTCCTTGCCAGTTGTTCTATTCTTGACTTAACCGAAATAGCTTCCGTTGCGTCATCAGTTTAACCGTCGGTCATTGGCTCATGTAAATGTTTGCAACCGTTCAGCAGTAAAATGTGTTTCGTATATCTTGGTTTTTTCGTGCACACAGCTGATTTAGTACTACTGAATTTTTACGATCTCGGCCAACCTTTGAAATCTTCAAGATAAACGAAACGCTTAACATTTTTAGGGATATAATTGGATTTCTTGTTTAAACTAAAGAAGTAAATGATTATTACGTTATTTGCACCGCGCTTTGGGCGTCAACTTGAAGTAGGTTGTATTGAAAGATGAGTTGTATTATATTTCGACTGTTGGGGAGCCGAACTTGAAGTAGTTGCAACCGCACGTATGGTAAAAGGTTTCCGGTAGCCTTCGCCCCAAATGTACTTTCCGGTGGCCTTTGCCCCCCCCCCCAAAAATTAAAAATAATAACTTTGTAATTTGGACTGTTTCTTTAAATATTATATATTTATGTTTGCCTTGGCTGCGTCAGTATTTATTTTTAGAGACATGAATGTCTTAGCAGGGAGTGGTGCAACTAAATGTAGGCTTATACAGATTATAATTTTACTTCACTCCTTTTATTAATGCTTGATACGATTTAAATGACACTTCACTGATATAGAGAGAGCTGTGAGATTTTTTTTATTATAAAATACTTGCACTTTTTTAACACAAACTATATTTTGGTCCTACACAAAATACGTATTATTTTTTTTTTTTGGTTGTTGATTGGCTATTGTATAAACTGTCACAAAAATTACATTTTTGCTTCAAGAATTACAAGTAAACTTTGTTAAACTTTCAAATTCATTATTGGCTCAAGGTTACCTTATTGTTAGCAACTTTGACCTATTCTCACAGCACCTACATTATTAAATTACGTAATACCTTTACATAACATTATTACAAATGTATACAATAATATAAACATATTCAGTGACTGTAATATATACTTTTTATATATTGTTACATACACATATTGGTTTGAGGCGGGCTGTTATTATATTTTATATTATATAATTTGACTGAAATCATTTAAGTGTTAAAAATACTGCCTCAAAACTGGATATGGAATCGGAGAATATAAAAATATTAGGTAATAATATGCTTACCTCCTAAAATAAATACAGCAATATTATTTTATACTGGAAAGATTCTAGAAAGCGGTATCAGAGGAGAATTCAAGATATTTGTTTATTCCATATTGCTGTCGCTGGATTTTCATCGGTGATACTGTTCGAATTATGATATGGGTATGTAACTTCTCGTGGCTAGTTCCTATAATTTAGATCCAAACTATGGTTTTATATATATGCCATATATATAATAATGTGAATTATAATGTGAAATGGTATTAATAAGAAACATACTTGTATAAATACAAGTTAAGGCATAAGTTTTATGTATGTGCAAGTGTAGCTGGAGCTGTGGAATTCTTGTTAAAAGCCGACAAACGTGAGCATTCAATACTTTTAGATACCAATGTCCGAAATATGAGCCTTTTGTAAACATTTTGTAAAATGCCCAAACAAACGAAAAGAATCTTTATTTAATTTTATTGTATACCTCATTGTTTTCTAACTTACAATATGGTGACACTTTTGAAATTTGCAACTGCGTTGCACAATGTTGATTTTATTCTCCATGTGGTCACATTGAAGTATTCAAGGCTTTGAAGCTAGCGATCGTGTCCGTATATAACCCCGTCTTATCGTTTTTTTCACTCGTGCCTTAGAAATTCCACTAGGGGCTTCTAGCCATGTAAAGTAACAAAAAGCAAACTGATATCATCCAGGCTCATTTATTAACCCTTCCAAACTGAAGATGTGTTTACCTCGTAACATTGGCTGCTTTGCCATAAATCTCAAAGTAAACGCTGATAGTTTTTGGTTTAGAAAAACCGAAAGACGTGATTAATTTAGCGGAGGGTTTAACCCCACGACGTGGGGTGGTCATTTATCTTGTCCACAACGACAGACGGGAGCCCTGGCCATAAACCACGAGGCGTGAAATGTAATAACGGGGTATGTTCTGCTGAGAATCCTCATTAACCGGGTCCCAGCAGGAAGTTTATACGCATGGAAACCGCCATGCAACAACACTTATCCGTCTGCATTTAACAGAAATGACCTAATGGTCATCGAAGAGGAGCAATGTTTTCTTAATTCCAAGGACCAAAAGTTTTTCTTCGTTATCTCTTTATGTGAGAACGGTTTAACTTACAAATGAGTAATGTTAAAAACATTTGTTTCATACATTGCATGTCATACACTCGTTCAATATTGCTGTAAGAAGTCGGACGCCGTCAGCCTCATTTTCTTTGAAGAGTTCAATGACTGCTCAATTGCTGCTGAGAAGCTCCTATCTTCCGAAACAAGTTAGAACCGCAAGGCGCGATATTGCGTGGAGAGTATGGTGGATGTTCCAATATCTCCCAAACGCACTCCTGCAGAAGTGCTGAGTAACAGCGAGCATTGTCAATATAGAGTGCCTTCGTAGGAGTTCGATCTCTTGCATCGGATGCACATTTGCTAAGTCGTGTTTCTAGGAGCTAGGTCAACATAGGTTTACCTTAACCGCTTAGGCTCTTTTGTGGGTGTGTCGTTCCAGGAAGTTTCTGTAATAAGCTGCACTGGCTATCGACCCTTCCGCAGTGATATCGTGCTAAATGTTTGTCCGGCCCAATTGAATTTAGACAAACGAAACCTATTCTAAATATTTTGGGGCTGATCTTAATCACGATTGTTGTTTATTACGCTTCTGCTGCAAATAGGTCAGTGGTAGAAACGGCACATCTTATTTGATAAAGGCCGGCAATACCAACTTATGAACCGAAAATAAGCTGGACAGAAATTGCATAGCTACAGCTACAGGTATGCCTCAGATCTATCTTTCTTCAACGTGGTGGCAGGGAATGTTAAAGACGTGAAAAAGCAATGATATCGAAAGGATGCTCATGAACTTAAGCTTCTGGATGAATTAAATTCTCCACCATATGGTCAGTCGAATAACAACGGATCTAATATAAGGAGTAAAAGCCTTTGGTCATGTGCACAAAAGGAATTTTTTGGGGGGGATTGTTTATAGACCTAGAATCATATTCAGGCTTTTTGGCAAGAATGTATGGAATGAAGTGATGGGTAAAGAATTCCTTGGCGACTGATCTCGTGCATTGAATGTTCTCTTTTTTCAAGATAAAAGGATTTTACTGGAAAAATGGCACATTGAAATACCAAAACTAC
The DNA here is from genome assembly GCA_030765065.1 of Deroplatys truncata. NCBI lineage: Eukaryota > Metazoa > Arthropoda > Insecta > Mantodea > Mantidae > Deroplatys > Deroplatys truncata. The sequence goes on along the minus strand of CM060980.1, from coordinate 123,844,136 downwards.
TTGCAATTAAAGATGGCCTTAGGTAACTGAAATCTAAAAATCAACATTCTATTAGGTAAAGGTTATCATAACATTCACATACTCTCAGAAACATTGACTTTGACGATGAGCTAAAGCTTTGTAAGAGATGTAGGAACGCTTGGATGAACATATTGTAAATCCCGGGATTAAAACCAAATTTAATGACAGAACAGCAAAATTTATGGTAACATCGGTGCACCTGTTGAACATAGGAAGTTTAATTTATAGGCCTACATCAACATTTATAAGCCTACACCGAACGCCCACTACTTTTAGGCAAGATCATTAACCTTTCAAGAGAGAGAACGGGTCATTATTGATCCAAGCCTTGATGGTGAGGCTATCAACTTCAGGTGACACAGCATATCTTACAGCTTCCATTTAAACACCTATATCCTAGAAAGTAGAATCAGACTTTACAGCTTAATGCGCATACACAGCTAGGGCAATGAACAAGCATTATCATACACATAAGTAATGTCCGGGATCGGAGCCGAAATTGGGTGTAACAGAAAGTGTTCAGTCTACCGTGACAAGCCAAAGTGTTGCTGATGAACGGCATTGCACACACCACGGGTTATAGACCAGAATCAAAACACAAGATGGCTGCAAATCATTGTCGAAATATCCATATACAGGCAGCTATAAAACTATTTGTTGACCCCCCCCTTAAGAACGATGAATTCTGTTATCTTTAGAGGGTACGTGTTTTGGGGGCATTCAGTTAACTGGTAATCTAGATTTTCAAGAGTTGAATTCTTGTCAGCTTGTTCAAACCGTCTATGACAACTGTATAACACTGATACGTGGATATTTTGTTTCCACGCTGTTACATGAAGGCTTGAGAATTTCACTTGAAGGTTTCCGTGGACGTTAGGGAAGCCTTTGATCCTGAACCCCATCCGCTGTCGCTGATAGTGTTTGATCGTAGATGAAAGGAAAAATGGATGTCAAGTATATTGCTTGAAGCAAAGTTTTTCCACTTCCATGTTTTTACCTCACGGGCAAATTATTCCTCTTCATTGAACCCAGATTCAACTGTCCTTCAGTAGTAATGAACAGCGGTGTTAAAAACCGGTAATACAGAAACTTCATTTTAAAAGAGCAATGACGACGTATAAATTTACAGTGCCATACGAGTAATAATATCTGGCACTTAATTACGAGTTCACTTACATGAAAAAAAAAACAAACAAACAAATCTTGAGGATCCCTGACATCTCAAAAGTGGCTTTTCATTTATTATAATAGCATTATTAATCTTTAGCCTTCACAAACTTCGTATCTGATAATTCTTTTATTAAATTAACTACAAATAAAAGGAAAGTATTATTGACCAGTGAACATGTTGCGGAGTAGGAAGAAATATAGTAAGTGTGTTGCGAAAAAGGTGAGTGTCGTCTGGTCCATCAAGCAGTTCAAAAAACATGAGCGTTAGTAGTGAAATAAATACGAACGCTCATTTCATAGTCTTTCCTCACATCACTAACGACAGTGACAGAAAATTTTGGGGTAAACATTTTTGACTGTTGCTTCTTTTATGTAAAGCTGTTTCATCTGTCTCCATAGCAATTGTTCGCAAACGCATAAAACTGAGAAGGCTGATTCTTGAAGGATCGACTTGGTCTTTATTTGTCTGCCTCTTGCGTTATAGAGGTCAGAATCGCGTGCCAGCTAGCTTCATGGCCTCTCCTTGAGAAACTAAGAATACATAGCATTAGAGCTAATTTAGAAGTTCGAAAAGGGATGTGGGGGAAGTAACGGCATTGATTGAAATAGCTAAATTATCCATATACAGGCAAGATTTTTTGTACGAGGATCAAGTAGTAACGATCGTTTGCCTTTAATATATTCAGAAAAAATATTTTATTAAAAAGAACATGTGACTAACAGAATTGAAGCTTACTTTATTTCTCCAAATAATCTCCTCTGTTATTTAAGCATTTGTCGTATGCGTCCAGTAGCTTTAGAATTCCCGTATTGTAGTCGGCTGCCACCAGTCCATTAAACCAAGATGTTCGGACACAGTTTCACGAGAAAGGTTTGGGAAAGCAATTTGTTATTTATCTGGAGGTTACAACTCTTTTCCTATTTTTTTTGGGGGGTTGTTCACTTGATTCTTCATCTGTGATGCGTGATGGACGTCCGAGTGGAGTTGTCATACACATTTTTTTTCGTCCATTGTTGAACATTTAACATAAGTTTTTCTCACATTTCTTTTGTTCATTACTACATTACCATATATTTCCTTTAATTGACCGTAAATATTCTGCTTGTGGGTGGGGGAGCCTGAGTCAGTTTCCCCAATTTTCATATGGATTCCTAACGATACATTTAGCTTAAAAATATTTTTATTTCTTAAACATCAAATATTTGTATTAAAAGTACAAGTTGTACGTCATAATTTTTCATTTGGTTATGCAATAATAATAATAATAATAATCAGTAGCACAATTATTTGTCATAACTCAGGAGGGCAGTTGACTCCCATGCCCCCCTAAATGGCCCCTTGGAAGATTCAAAAATCCAATATCTCTAAGTTCAGAATCGGCGGGACTCTGTATCATATAGTTCGTTTTGAACAATCACAGAAAGCATAACAATTTTTTGTGTGAGGCTCACACAAGATTTTGAAAAGATGTGGAGAAAACCATCGAGCTTGGATAGAAGCCAGACAGTGATCTGCGCAGTGGCAATACGCAAGCGGCCGTTACTTCCTGATTACTCTGGCGTCTAACTGTACAAACTTGCTGGAAGGGTGTCGTCCTCCTGGTCTAGGGCAACCATGCTAACCTCTACTTCCCCATGTCGCGCGTTCAAACCCGGCGGAAGGCAATAGATTATTTTTCGGGCGTAAAAATCCTCAGCGTGGTTTCCTTCGGAAGGGAAGTAAAACCGCTGGTCCCATATCGTAGATTTACGGCACGTGAAAGAACCTCAAGCCTGATAGACCTCTGAGCAAAATTTCCGATCTTTCACGCCCAACATAGAATGGGACGCAAAGAACCACAGTAGATAAAGAGCGTCCATAAATAAAATTCAACTTAATTTATGCTGGATGGGTAAGGTGCCACCGATAAGGGAAGCAAACATTTCCAAATAGTTGTTCTTCTTATATCCGTTACAGTATGTGTGTGTGTGTGTGTGTGTGTGTATGTGTGTCAGAGAGAGAGAGAGAGAGGGGGGGGTTGCAAGATCTAATTTAGGAACCTATAAAATCAAAAGATAAATCGGTTATGGAATTAATGTGTATTAAGACTGTTAGAAACGACAAAGATGCAAAATTAAATATGGGATGCATGCGACAAATTTGAAATGGTCAAATGGCACCATTTAACATTTTTAAGAAGCAGGCAAATTATTATGTATTAGGATTAATCCATCCTTTTGGTTCACTTCGTGTATCTCAGCATATGCAATGGCCAGATAACTGTATATATCCTCCTTTAGCATAGCGCACATCTTGCAGAAAACGATCCCCGCGCCCCGCTTACCATCAAGTGTTAACAAGAGAGATTTCCCAATTTGCGGGATGTTGTTCACGGAACAAATGACACGCTACTGTTGACGTAGGCGAGCAGCGCTTTGGATAATGACCTTCATCTGAGCGGAGTGCCAGATGGTGTGACATAGAGGGACACGCTGTCACACTGTTGCCAATTTCCATACGTTTGGCGGATGTAGCACATGTAGGCTTTCGGGAATGCTGAGTAGATATGCTAGCCTGGCCTCACATGTGAAAATCTGGGATAATGAGTCACAGACCCTTTGATCGTCCTCCGTGGTGTGGTGGTTACCATGGTAGCCTCTCGTTCCCGAGATCGCGGGTTCAAATCTGGCGGAGGGCGATGGATGTTTTTTGGGTAAAAATCCTTAGCATGGCTTCCTTTGGAAGGGAGGTAAAGTCAGTGATCCCGTGTCGCCTGATAAAGAGGCCTCTGAGCAAAATTTCCGGTCTTTCACGCCCAATATAGAATGGAACGTTACGATCATAGTAAAGAGCGTCCATAAATAAAGCGCAGTGTAATATTTTTAGACTCTTTGGTCTAGAAGAAATACATTGTACTGTTGGCCCGCATTTTTACTTTCTCTACTAGGTAGAGAAGGTATTGCATTCCACTCAAAAATTCGATACCGAGATTGCATCGGAAATGCGTTTCGAAGCATTTGTGTGTGTGTGTGTGTGTGTGTGTGAGAGAGAGAGAGAGAGAGAGAGAGAGAACAGCACAACTAAAAAACGAATAGTCGGATAAATATAAAAACTTGGTATTGAAGATATTATATTGTTGTAGGAGTTTTATCATATTTCAACTGTTGAGGAACCGAACTTGAAATTCGTTGCAACCACGTATAGTACCCGCTTTCCGGTAGCCTTCGCCCCAAATGTACTTTCAGATGGCCTTTGCCCCAAATTTTAAAAAAATAATAACTTTGTAATTTAACTGTTTCCATAAATATTCTGTATTTATGTTTGCCTCGGCTGTGTCAGTATTTATTTTAGAGACATGGATGTCTTGGCAGGTTGTGGTGCGACTTAAGAATGTAGGCTTACACAGATTATAATTTTACTTCACTCCTTTTTATTAATGCTTGACACGATTTAAACAACACTTCACTGATATAGAGAGCTGTGAGATTCTTTTATGAGTTACTTGCACTTTTTAATACGTAAACTATTTTTCGTCTCCCACGAGTACGTATTAAATCTCTCGAGGATGTGTCTCGCGTCCGGTTAGGAACACTGTTTGCAGGCAACTGAACTGATTTCAACCGTCTAAACTTGTAAATTTCTGTATTTCAAGTCTCTGATTGGTTATTCCTAATCCAATAGAATACCTTCATTTAACTGAAGCTTTTTCTGGTTGTTGATTAGCTTTTATAAACTGTCACTAAAATTACATTATTGCTTCCAAGAATCACAAGTAACATTTAAACTTTCTAATTCATTATTGCCTCAAGGTTATCTCATTGCTACCTCATTGTTAGCAACTTTTGACCTATTTCTTACAGCTCCTACATTATATTACGTAATACATTCACATAACATTATTGAACATGTATACAATAATATAAACATATGCAATGATTGTAATATACATTTTACAAATTATTACATACACATATTGCTTCAAGGCGGGCTGTTATTGAATTTATATATTATATAATTTGACTGAAATACTCCCTCAGTATAAAGTTCAGTATCTTCCAAAGATGCGACACGAAGATTTTCAAGAAAATACCACCCACCCCAAACCATCCTTTACATGGAAAAAATCTCAACATTTTTTTATTTTTTAAAAAATGGCTCCAATGATTGTGATTAAAATACCATATGTGTAAGATATTTACAGGACTAAAAAGTATATTTTGAATTTTATCAGAATAGACTGCGAAATCCTCTTCATTCAGAAGGAATTTTGCATAACGGGTAAACTATAACAGATAAACAAAAACTTACTACCTAAAAGGTGTAAATCTCTTAGTATGGAATTTCAAAGCCAGCCTATGGCGACCGCTTTTAAACATCTGGGTATCGATTCGGTTTCCTCTAACCCCCTTGTAAATGTGTAATGAAACTGTTTCTGAAGGGTTATCTCGATTAACATGAAGTAAACAGAAATTAAGCTTTCGTAAGAATAGTTTATAGAATCTATGTAAAAATAAAGGATAGTGGGTCGAGAAAGTGATGTGAATGTAACGCATTAGACTTCTTATGGATAGTCAACGTCCGAATTAAACATTACCTTGCTATCAGGATGGAATTTGCTGCGATAGCTTTAAAACATTTGAGGCTTTACTTCATTTATTGAGGTATTATCATGAATCTTCCATTACAGTAAAACTGAAATTAGCTAGACCGTTACTTTAGAAGTTACAAACGTTTGAATAATTAATCTTCTAAGTTGCTCTAGGATAATTAATCAATCTACATGCGTTAGACGATGGGTATTTTTAAAACATAGATTAGACAATTAAAATGCTATTGCAGAGAGGCCATAGAAGGAAATTAATAACTTGCAACATTCTTAAATCATTGAATATGCTGTTTTTATAAGCTTCGTGCTTTATTAAAGGAAATAATTTTACATATTTTTCTTGTATCCAAAACCAAAATGTCAGCAACGCTCAATTCGAGTAGTAACTACTGTACCTGGGAAGTTTTGAACCCTAAACGTGCATTTTTGGATAACTTGTGTTTTGAAATACCTACTGGACTTGTCCAATATTTTAGATGTTCAAATCACTTGTGCAGGCAATGTTTAAAATGGCACCTGTGCAGAAATAGGCATATTTAAAGGTTTTAAAACAGCTCAGAGATAGCATGCTCTTCGTACTAAATCAAGGGAAGAATTATAGTCGCAGTAATTTAAAACTTCTCAAAATACCTTTTGTTCTGCTGAACATTTTGATTAAATTTTGATGGTTGTGTTTTAGGGTTTGCTGGAATGTGTTCTAATATGACTCAAAAAAATATATGTCTCCATTTCAAATAGTTCTAGCAGCAGATTAACGGAGAACAAATTTATCATTTTAGATATGTAGAAAGAACAAAGGATATTACAGCTCATGTGTTGCCTTTTCCCCCTTTTCTTTCTTTTTATTTTTTTCAAGAGTTTTGATTTTATTATGTTTATAATTTGTTTGAAAATTGCGCCGATTTTTCAATTTTTTTTTATTGGTGTTTATATAAATATTTATATACATAGTAGTATATAAGAGAATTTTTTTTAACTAAACTTCCTATTAACGCCTGTTTTCTTTGACTTCACACTCTATTTACTCTATTTATAGGTTTTGCTTAGTTGGAATAATAAAACAGTGGCTGCAAGAAAAGTAGCACCAGAGAACAGAAATAAGTTCATATTTCTTTAGTAGAGATTCTTTTCAATAAAGCACATTGCATTTCGGGTGCAATATGTAACCAAACATAGAGGAAACACTTGGGCAGTTGAAAAGGGATATAAAATCCACAATAAAGTGATAAACATGTGGTGTATTTCGGTTATTTTATGAGCTGCAGTTATTATTTACGGTTTACAGGTTACCAATACAAACTCTCTTCAGAGAGTGTTACAATTTACTAAGCAGCAAAACAAATGGCGGAAGACACACAACATATTCCATATAGTACGGTGTTGTAATTATTGTTTCAGTTCGCAAGTACACGAGAGCCAAAAAATTACGAACCGGCTGCGCGGTGTTTCTCCTGTCCGCGTTCTCGGCGCCCGTTGCCGTCTGCCGCTGTCATAGAAAGGCGCGAATAAAATCATACAAGGTTTCTAAAACTACTTTTAAAGGCTTTACTTACCAACTTTATGAAAGGAGATGCTAAAACTTGCCACCGTCGTTGTCCATACATTTATGGCACCTCTTTAGGAAACTATCCATCACTCACGGTAATTCACGTTGAGAAATGCTGGCAATTTCCTGGCGGATATTTTGTTTTAATTCTTCCAGGGTGTGTGGGTTTGTCTTGTACACTTTAAGCTTTTTTTCGAGTCAACAGTTAACGCCCGTACATACGTGAATACATCCCCGCCCCTTTTAGAGAATTAACAGACGGAGCATGATTTTGCCTTTTTTCAACAAGCCTATGCAACAGCTTATACGGCCAATATTTCGATGAGAACAATTGAAAGTGCGTCCGACCTAACCCCCTGCGATTTCTATCTCTGGGGTAACTTAAAACATAAAGTATACAAGACATACCCACACACCCTGGAAGAATTAAAACAAAATATCTGCCAGGAAATTGCCAGCATTTCTCAACGTTGTCGCGGTATCGTTCGTGTTATCTTATTTGCTGAGCGCCTGTTATTGTTTTACTATTTTGAATTTTGAGTTCTTTGTCCTCCGGTTAGCTATTGTTACCCAGTCGAGCAAATCTCTTGAACAGGGTGTGTAAACGGAAAGGAATTGTAACTAAAAGATAACACTGATAAAAAAAATTGTTTTTACACTTTTATTGCCGTCACACTGATTAATTTCATATATTTAATTTTGATACACGCCTGACAAACTGTTATATTTTCAAATGTAACTATAATCACTTATTGCCGCGCATTATTAATTCGCGTATTTCACATTTTTGTAACTAACTTTACGACGCGAGAGATTCCGTAGAATTGCGCGACGTGTAACCCGTGGATGATTCTGTTGAACTGAGCGACGTGTAACCCGTGAATGATTCTGTTGAACTGCGCGACGTTTTTCTTGTGAATGATTCTGTTAAACTGTGCGACGTGTAACGCGTAAATGATTCTGTTGGACTGTGCGTTACCCGTCTTTGGCACGGAATTTATACTCCCTCACCCCGATATGCCTAAACATTATAACAGAGCTGCTATTGGTTAATAAAGCGCGCCAACATTAGCGTCTATTTTTATATCCAATGAAAATTACGAACACATATGTTCTAGGGAAGATATTCCCTCCATTTCTAAAGAAAAGCGCGCTACTCTGACGTAATTTGCTTGTCTCTTCTAATTAATAAACAACTCACCCCCTCGTTTCATTGTTCCCGCTCCTATTGTCAGTTTCAGTGAGGTCGTGTAAGCTTATTTCCTAACAATGCTTATAATTAACAAACATCTCAAATCATTGTCATACAATAATGCTAATTTACACTACAATCACTCTGGCATTCACAGTGTTGTGATATAAAATACTGCGTCAACGTGAACTATGGCGAGTGATGAATAGTTCCTAAAGAAGTGCCAAAAATGTATAGACAACGACGGTGGACAGTTTCAGCATCTCCTTTCATAAAGTAGGTAAGTAAAGCCTTTAAAAATAGTTTTAGAAATCTTGCATGGCGCTTTCTATATAGCGGCACACGGCAACGAGCGCCGAGGACGCGGAAAGGAAAAACAACGCGCAGCCGGTTCGTAGTTTTTTGGCTCTCTCTGTATTTCTTCACTTGAGAAGAACGGTGCTTGTTACTTAAAATAAAAAGACTATAGCAATGGCTTGAATAGAGGAGAAACCTGACTTATTTGTACGTACACCAAAAATAGTGCGCGTCTTGTAGCCAGATTTTCAGAGCATGTTGACAAGAATTGAACTTGTAACCTAGAAGGCATTGTATTTCTGGCGCTGGCATGGTACAGAACGATTCAAATGAACCGTGGTTGAAGTCATGTCTGCGCTACAAAATGAACATAACCTAGACGGCGCTCTTCTCATTAATATGGAAAACAAGACAAGCCTGCCGGCTTTCTCTGCAGAACAAAACAAGTGACAAGCGCAAGGTTCTCTGGTAACAACTTCTTGTGCACCACCACTCACTCCTCTTCCCGTGATGTATGATAATCCCGAGTAACGTAGATGTCACCCGTACAATTCAATTTGCTTTGTGATGCGTTTCATGGGAATGAACGTGTTTGACCGCAAATCCAAAGATCTGGAGCTCTCTCTTTCCATCCGGACTTATTTACACATTTGTATTCGTCCATCTCTCTGGACTTTGTGTGTTATAAATACAAACAGGCAAAATATGAAATTTCATGTTCTTAAATAATGCTTGCTATGGTGAAAACAAGTATTTTTACGTTTTGCAGTATCAAAACTCAATGCACGTGCCAAAAAGGATTTCATATTTCGCAATATTTTGGTAAAGTCTTCCAATCTTTCCAGTAAACACGTCTGGAAAAACTCGCACCACCCTTTCCAACAAGTCAGGTACAGCTGAGAAAATATAGCACTTCGTCTATGTGACGTCACGTGCGAAATTAAACGCCCGCTATTCTTAAAAGAGTTTTCATTTTCGCGAACCGGTGATTTTAGTGGCATATTGTAACTAGTATTAAGCGAGGACAAAGCAACCAGTAACTTATTTTTCTAAGTTTAAGAGTATCACAGTGATTAACATGTATGGACTCCATGCAATTTCTTGTATTTGAATTGATGTTTTATTAAATATGGACAAAAATCTACAAAGGCATGTTTTTTAAACCAAGGAAGTGAACCTTTTCCAAACCCTTAAAGCATACGTTGGGGTCAATTATCCCATTCTGGGTTATGTTTCATCACAGAAATTTATAACAGCTCATGGGATTATTCATGAAGACTATAATAAATACATTAATTTTCTTGAAACGCCGAATTTCGTGATAGAAAATAATGGTTTCAAGCTTACCGGTTATCAGGAAATAGCTGGAGATGTTCAATGATGAGGCCTGAGCTTTCTGTATTGTGCTTTTAAAATGTGAAGCATCTCCAAAATCGTTATATATGCAACAAGTATAAAAAGCTACACATTTTGGGTCGTTCTCCTTGGTGTAGGAGTACCATGCTAGCTTCTAGTTCCCGGCTTCATGGCTTCCTTCGGAAGGGAAGTAAAGCCAAGCCGGTGTCCCGTGTCGTAGATTTACGGCACGTAAAAGAACCTCAAGCTTGGAAGAGGCCTGTGAACAAAATTTCCGTTCTTTCACGCCCAATATAGAATGGTATGCTAAGAATCACAGTAGTTAAAGAGCGTCCATAAATAAAACTCAATTTAATTGTGACACATTTTGGAACACACGAGAGATTTTCAGAGCGAGCCGTCAGGCGAGTTCTAAAAACCCGCAAGTTCAAAAAAGAAGCTTTCTATAAAAGTTAAACACGCAATTTTTTCCCGTTACCTACCTCAAAAGTATGTCATTGTGCCCTTAGTTCGGTATTTTTTATACAATACAAATTAATGATCAAGTTCTCCTAATAATTAGCAGTGGAGTTAATAAGAATCGATTTAGTGAAATCTGCGTTGTAGAGCCCGTTGCCTTGGAAGTACTCTTATGTAAACAACACTGTGTGGTCGCCATTTTGCAGATTGTAATACACCAGTATCTTAAATTAAAATAACATGAACTCGGAAAGCGACGAAAGCGTTGACATACAAGAAAATCAGCGATACAGTAACAATAAATTTGTTAAATAAATGAAAATTGTGTTGTTTGTTATGTTGAATAAAATGTAACTTGGTTTATTTTTATTTTTCTGTTATTATTATTATTATTATTATTATTATTATTATTTTATTATTATTATTATTATTATTATTATTATTATTTGTAAACAGTGTACAAAAATGGCAAACTTTCGTAACTAAAATCAGTTCAAGTATATACCTTTGAGGTTATAGCGGAAAAATAATTTGAGTTATTTTATTTTTAATCCTCATCCGCTGTGCACCCCACTTTAATTGCGATTAAGTCGCTGGAACTGTACAAAAGCGTTGTTCTGACCCTTCTGATACGTAACATCTGAACGTCCTTTGGCACAAAGAAGCGCTGTTGCCACGGACCTACAAGGGAGTATCGATTACTCTCGATCCATCGCAGCATCACGCCCCGTATTCCCGTCGCAGCCATAAGTTCATTAGAGATGACCACGTGATGGCTTGTGCGACTTCTCGGCCCTGCTTGCGTCACTGGCTACGAGTTATCCTGGGCCTTTTACAAATATAAAACGTTTTGGGTATTTTTCAGTCTTTGGCATCGAGACATATCTGAGCGCTGGGAAACTTCTCATGCTTGCAGAAGAGGGCGGGGTGAACGCATCTCCGGCCCTGCAGATGTCGTCTATAGCAGCATAAGTGTTAGAGCATCTGCAATGAACTCTGAATTCCCCAAATCGCGTGGAATTTAAAAATATTGGCAAGTTTTTACTTGTTCATTTTTCATTCCTTCGCTTACATAATTGAAGGCAGAGAATACACCTCCCAAATATTCGACATAGAAATTATAACTGCCTCACAGTCATACTTTAAAATTCTACTTTTGTTTTGACACAAAAAGCTGTGAAATATACGAAATCTTTACATAATTTTGTTCAAAAATGCGCCATTCAAAACAATGATTTCTTGATGACATTTCTCAAGATTTTTCACGTTATTAATTTTACAATTGCTTGAAAATTGTACCTATTTTATCAAAGTTATTTTATACGTATTTAGTTCATTAACCATTTTTATTGTACCTGATATTGCTGTGAAAATGGATTTTCATTTCGCGAAGGAAAAAAACATCAATGGCAGGAATTATGAACGATTTAGCGAAGTTCCTCGTTAACTGTCCTACCAGTATGTTGCCATGGCAGCTCAGTGGTTAAAGCAACCGGGAGATGCGCGGTTTAAATCCCGGCTACGGCATTGAATTTTTCAGTTTAATTACAGATTTCCAACCTTGTCCTACACACATGGCTAGTGTTGAAGGACAATTATTAAATAAATGACCTAACAAGAGGCTAAACTATAGGGCCGGTACTTAAAACTATGGGATCTTTCAAAAGTTCAAAGGCTATAAATATTTTAATATTTGAGATAGGGATAAAACTCAATGTTGAGCAAACAATGGGGTTTGGTTTTCATTTATTTCTTTCAGCATTTCACAGTTATCATTTTGTTGATTGGAACATTAGTGATTTTAGCTACTGCAACAGACATCTGCAAGTTTCACACCATGGCTCTATCACTAAATTTTGGAATACAGCTCATTCAATGCTATTATGAAAGCAATAGAAGTCTTACTCAAGGTCTGAGAAAATTTCGGACACTAACAATTTATGAGTAGGCCCATGTTCTATTCGCAATTATAGGAATTTAATCAGGAAATTTGAAGAAACTGGTTCTGTTGCTGATAAGAAATCTGGAAGACCAAAGGTAATCATTGATGTCACTGTTGCTGAGGTGCTTCATGAAATAAGTGGAAATAATTATTATGGAATTAGTAGTGTTGCTCAGGTGTCAAGACAACTTCAGATGAGTAAAGCACAGTTTTGGGGAATTTTAAGAAAACATCTTTGTTGGTATCCATATAAACTAAAAGCAACGTTTGCACGCAAAGAAAGTGACAAGCGTGAAAGATTTGATTTTGCTTTATTTGTGCAGCAGAGATAGAAATAAATAATGATTCATTGGAGAAGGTTCTCTGAACAGACGAAGGCACACGTTTTTCTTTATGGTGGATTAACACCCTTAGTTGCAAACTTTGGCCAGAAAATGACCCTCAGACTTTAATTCAAGAAGGTCCTCATGATTTAAAAGTTATTGTATGGTATGGCTTCGCTTCACAATTCATCATATGCCCATATTTCTTCGAAGAAGACAATAGTGGAATAAGATAGAATGTTACAGTGAACGGGGAGCACTACTACAGCATGCTACAGAACTTCATCCCTAGACTGAGGAAGCACGATATGGAAAACACGATCTTCGTGCAAGATGGCGCTCCACCCCACATATACTTCCCCTGCAAAACAATGAATTGCGCAGATGTTTAGCGATCGTGTCATCAGTAGGCACTTCTCAACAATGTGGCCTCCGCGATCTGGTTGTGTGGGGTTACCTTAAAGAACCTTGCTGAAACTGAAAGATGCCATCTCGCAAGAAATTGCCAATATTCCAAGACATTATCTACAAAATGCTGTGCATGGTGTCGCAGACAGGATGCTATACGTTGAACAAGAGAACGGCGGACAACTTCCCAATGTTGTCTAGATGTAGCATTCCATGTTTGTCGCCATTGATTAATGCAAGTCTTTTTGAGGAAGTTGGTGAGTCCGTGTGTGGGATCTTTATGCCCTGAGGGGGATGTTTGGTGGCTTCTTTTGGCTGCTTGATCAGCTGACTTATTTCCCAGAATTCCGACGTGAGGCGGAGTCCAGGCGAACGATACTGATTTACCAGAGATTAGTATTTGGTTGTACAGTTTCTGAAGTTCTTTAATAATATTTGGGGGGGAGGTTGAAGGGCTGTTAAAGCACACAACGAGTCGGAAATATTATGTAACTATGTAGGTTATCTTTTTTAAGTATATATTCCAATGAGAGTCGAATTGCGAACAATTGACTTGAATGGACGAAAAATAGTTGGGAAGACTATATTGTATGGTGTAATCAGGGAATACAGCTGCACATCCATCAAGTCTGGATCCATCAGTGAAGATATTAGTGTGTGTTGAATAAAGTGGACACAATTCGTTAAACAGACGTTCATAAGAAACACTATCTGTTGAAGATTTTCCTTGTCTAGCCAGTGATGTGTCAATAAAGGGATGTGAGTCTCCAAGGTATATAATCTTAGTCTATGAAACAAGGGAACATATTAGGCAGAGTAATGTTAAATTCTTTGAGGTACGCTGATAGAAGAGTTGGAAAATCTGAAGGTTGATTCTGCGATATTTCCTGTATTGTTGGTGGGAAATATGTAAGAGTGGACTAGGGATGATGGTCTCGTCGCAATAAGTGTTGCATATGATAAACTTGAGATTTTCCTTCTAATTTACAGCGCAGGTGCGTTAGTTTTAAATTTGTAGACTCTCTATGGGGCTGTTGTGAAAGGCTCCTAAAGTAATTCTTAATGCCGAAGACTGAATTTTTCCAGAAGTTTGCATATGGTTTAAATTGGGTAAATAGGACGAATGTGTTCGGGTAAAGCATGATCTTTGTTGGGTTTAGAGATGGGTACAGTGGTTGATACCCAGGGATGCTTGTATATGTGTAGATGATACGTTAAACCATTTTTTGGCATTTGCCTAATAAATTCATAGGGATGTCCAATCCAGGTCTCTTGCTATTACAATGTTTAAATGCTTCTTGGAGTTCTGCCAAAGTAAAGATGTCGTTGAAAACTTGGACGGTATCAAAGAATAATGACGTGTTCAAATTTTCTAAGTCACGTTTCTGTTGATTAAATACTGGGCAGCATTTGGAGTCGATCGATATTTCAGAGGAGGTGGAAGCGAGGGTATCTACAATTAACAGGATTAGTTGTAGGAGTTGTGCAATCAGCAGAATTAAGATGTGATCTAAAAATGTCGAGTTCTACACATAGCTTGTATTTTGTGCCACATCTCTGAGAAATCTTGTTAGTGAGAGATAATTGTATGCCATGATTCTTCTTTTAATTTTCTAAGTGCAGCTGTGCGGGAGCGTTGGAATACCAGCTAGGTTTCCATATTAGGGTGTCGTTTATATCGATATTGGGCTCTGTGTTTTTTGTTTAATGACGGTTTGGCAGCTTTCATTCCACCATGGAACTGGTCGCGGTCGAAAGGATTAATGACTGATGGGAATGCATAACTTGGCACTGTTAGTGCTGACATCAGAGAAGGGTGCAACAATCGAGTCGATATTTGTTTGGGAGAATTCATCAGGTTGAGGTAGTCTCTCCAATGAACCTTGGACGAGTTCCCCGAATTGAGACCAGTTTGATTTGCACTGGTTCCAGTGTAGGGCTTGTGTAATCTGAGGAGTATACTCAGAATTAATAATAATAATAATAATAATAATAATAATAATTGGAAAGTGGTCACTTCCCATAGGATGTGGGTGCGCCTGCTAGTGTAGTAGAGGATCAACATCGGCTGTACATAAGGCTATATCTATATTGCTGAAAGTATTATGAACTACGTAAAAATTAGTTGAGGATGATGAATTTAAATTTGCTAAATCGAATGAGTTGATAAGAGATTGGATAATTTTATCTGGTTGGTTAGAAGTTCGACAACAGAGCATGTTATGACTGTTGAAATCGCCAAGTAAAATGAATGGTTGGGGTAATTGTTGGATAAGATTGGCGAGGGTGGGAAGGTCAATGTCTATGCAGTTTGGTAGATATAGATTGCAGATAGATAATTCTGAGGCCAGATACAAGGAGATCGCCATAGCGGTGTTCCTTTATGTGGTATAGTTTCCTTTACAAAGATTGAAGTCCCGCCACTAGCATGATTAGGGTCCACGCATGTACTATGATAGTTGGCATAATTTAGAATGAAGGCAGTTGTATTTTTGCGAAAATTGGTTTCTTGAAGGCAAATAACATGAGGATAAGTGCTCAACAAAAGTTGTGGATATTCGATCTGTGTTCGATAACGGTTTATGTTCCACTGCAGTGTTGTTGAAAAAGCTTCCATTATGGATATGAGGTAATTTTAACCCATCGGCGTACTCTGAGACACTTCCTATTTATTCTCTTCTTTACTGATGGCAGCATCAAGCTTTCATCCATTCGCGTTCGGTTTATTTAACCTAGATCCGGAAAGATAGGAGTGCAAATTCTGGAGTGTTTCAAGAAGGCATTGGGGTCTGATGTGTATGACAGAGCTACTTGCGTCACATCCGATGTTATTATCGTGTTATGGTAGAAGCTGGACAGTTGATCAAAATTGAGTGAGTATTTGTTAGGGTTGTCTTCCATAACGGGTTTAATTGGTAGAAGTAAATCGCACATATTTGGTGTACTAAAAGAGGTCTTCGGTTTTTTATGTGAGGACTGAACGGCAAGGTTAGGGGCAGCCTCGTCTTCTGTGGAGTTTTGTACTTTGGTAGAAAGTAATTTGGTGTCGGAGTCAATTTCTGCACGTTTAGTAGCATAAGCCATTGGATTACTATTTGTTGAACACAAGGGACGTTTTGTACATGGCGTATAGCTGGTGTGGCTTCTTGAGCATTTGTTGGCAGATAACACGGAGTGGAGAAGACAGATGGGGCATTTGAGCGATGTTGAAGTTTGGGGCTAAGAGGAGGAAAGATTTTACTCATTGGTCAAGGCATCCGTGTGTTTTGGCGAGACTTCTACAGCTGATTTACATTGGTGTGCCAGGTGACCTTCTGTCTTGCAAAGAAAACAACAGGGAGTATCAGAGGAGACACATAGCCAGTAAGTGGTGTGTTCAATTTGGATTTGAAAACTCTACGGCAGTTTTTTGTCTGATGGTGATTCAAATGCTTGTCTCCTGAAACTCAATATACGTGAATATGCAGGGGCACCTATTCCAGCTCTAATGTTAGTAATTGAACTAGGGGGATGAATGTCAAGTGGGGTTAGAGCATCCTCAATAGCTTGGTTAGGGATACTGGGCAAAGTTGGATAAGATTTCTCTTTTGTTTTTAGTTATTAGAGGTCGGAGCTTCAAAGTTTTTTTTCTATTTCTAATATAATATTTATAGCGGTTTAATGTTTGAACTGACTTTTGAAAGACCTTATACATACGGCATTGTAAGTTGTCATTGGGATATGTCATCACAAAACAGTTTTGAGATCTTCTTGTGGTTTACGCGGGCAAGCCAGCTGGAGAATTTAATATTCTACCGCACGTTGCCATGGTAGCTCAATGGTTAGAATAACCGGGCGATCCGTGGTTCAAATCCCGGCTATAGCATTAAATTTTTCAGTCTGATTCTGCCTTTACATTCTATATAGTTTGTTCTTTCTAATTATTAAAATAATAATTTTCGCAGCGTCATTTTGGTAGTTAGAAATGTTAAAAGTGCTGACGAATAAAGTCAGGATAGAAAATGAAGCGTTTGGCAATAGTAAAACACATAAAATAGACGGAGAAAAAGCCATTCGTGTTTTTTATGCAAATGGGTGAGGTCTGACAAAGTTGCAAGGATTAAATGGCAGTTTTCTGTAGAAATTAGTTTTCCTGCATATCGTTCTGCTCATTATGCAGTTTGTAAAGCTTTAAGGATTTTATAGGAGACCATGAAAAGGCAAATGTAGCTCTTGTTATAAGTTGCAAGCAGCTGGCAATGAAGATAAACAGGACTGCCATTTTTGTTGATGTGCTTGCAGTAATCTGGAAACTCTAGGGGTCTCCCGAGTACGACCGTAATCTGTATTAATATTTGCTGCATGAGAGCGTTTTTGTGCGCAAGCTGAGACCAAGTGTGGAACACTCCGCGCATAAACGCCACATGTGTCCCGCTTTTTTACGTTTAATTATGCCTTAGAGTTAGAGGGCGTTAACTGCGTTCCATTTTCTGCAAACTTTAAATGCATTTTCTCTCTCTACAAGTCGTGTATTTGATAGTGGTTCTGAAAGGCACTGAAGTTATTGCTTCGGGCGCATTTAGCAATATTACTTTAATTGGCAAAACTTAACTCACAGGAGCGAAATTCTCGCGCGTGACTAATTAAATTCCAGTTTATTTTGGAATTTCCACAATAATGGACTTAATTACTGGGGATGGAGACCTGCGTTCGAATCCCGGTAGCAGGTAAGATCGGTTGGTTTGCAGAGTATGTACACATATCTACATGAGATGCTTGTCATTAAGAACAGCGAATCAAAGTGTCGTAACACAAAACTGAAACGAGTTAATAATAATAATAATAATAATAATAATAGTTTTCCGTTGCTGTGGACGTTAGCATCGCTTTGACAAGGAGTTGAAATTTTACCCATAAAGAGTTCGATTATTTGATGAAACACTCAAGTTTGATTGAAATCAATCCAAAATAGGATAGTTTATACGGAGAGCCTCCCCAAAATGTATGATTTTAGGCGAGCCGCTAAATCCGCGAAGTTGAAATTGTATTTTTAACATAATTTATCGACTCACTTCAAGTTTTGTGTAAATCGGTGCGAAATTAAGCATAATTTTATTGAGAAGTTACACAGTAACACATTTTATATATGGTGTTGTGTTATATCCACCACTAAATGAACGCGCGTGAAATTTACGCCATGCGCACATTTATCAACTTATTAGCTTCTCTGTTCAGCCTCTAACGCTTTTCAGCAATTAAATAATTTTTTACAACTGCTACATTATGAAGCTACCGGAAACTGACTGGATGGTCCCCCCCCTCGTCTTTCTCCCCCTCTCCATTTCTATCAATGTTCAACGCCCGTTCTTACTGCACTGATGTTCAGCGACGGCACTTTGTCCCAGTTTGCCGCCAGGTTGACCTTTACTGTGTGTCTACGGTAGAATTTAAACAACATGAGACTTCTGACAGTTCTTGGAGGGGTATGTTTCCATGACAACGTTCGCTCTGCTGTTGCCAGTAGGGTGCCACCACCCTCCTTTCCCTTTGCTTACAAGCTGAACTTTGAGGGGCAACTGTTGCTGTTGTACTACATTGTAGCACTGGTTTGCTACTGCTTACTAGCGTTCATATACCTTTTATTTTTACTTTCTCTACTACGTATAGTAAGTAGGGGAAGTATTGTATTCCACCCAAAAATTCGATACCGAGATTTCACTGGAAATACATGTTTTGAGACCCCCTGAATCCAAAAAAAAGTATTTTTGGAAACATGTCCGTGTGTGTGTCTGTGTCTGTCTGTGAACAGTATAACTCAGAAACGAACAGTCGGATAAACACCAAACTTGGTATTTAGGTTCAGTATCTTCCAGAGATGCGACACGAAGGTTTTCAATAAAATCCCCCCACCCCAGACTACCCTTTACATGGAAGAGTTCTCGAAAATTTTAATTTTCTCAAAAATGGCTCTAACGATTTTGATTAAAATATCATATGTATAAGATATTTTCATGACAAATAGAATGTATATCTTGAATTTTCTGGGAATGTCTCCAAAAGTATTCGTTATTGTGAACGACTTTTGCATAACTGGTAAACCATAAGAGATAGACAAAATTTTACTACACAAAAAATGTAGAGCGCGTTAAAATACACAATTTATGTCATATACATTTTTGTTGTTGAGTGAACCATTTTCGAGATATTGCTTGTTATTCCCTTAAATTTTTCAATACTTATTTTCTCAAATGGGAACTCGTTATTCATTATTTTTGTCTTGGTTATGCAAAGAGTATTAATCTGTGGCAAAGGGAATGATGCTGCATCTAGCAACCAGCTATTAAGAGATATGTATGTGCTTAAAGGCTACTGTATTTCTATATTGCCCTGGTAAATATATATTCCCCTTCCATCTACAAGAAAATTAGCAATAAGATAGAGTCTGCAAACGTTTATCTCGATTAACATGAAGTAGATGGAGAATAAGCGTTTGTAAAAATAGTTTGTACAAGAGTAGAGAAAGTCATGTGAGTGTAACACACCAGATTTTTTGTTATTTAATTCCCTTTGTATGTTTGTTGTTGAGTGATACTGTGTTTGGAGAGAATAACAATTATCGTAAATAGCCCTTAACGTACAATAAATTAATAATAGTGCCGCGTAAAAGCAAGGTATTGCAGCAATTGTAATACTGTCTTAAAATATCTCAACGATCACTTAAACGAGATAGACCTGTAATATACGGTCGATAAAATTGCATAACAATGTATACCATACTTATCTAGAGAATTTAATGTTGTATGTACTATTACAGTTTTAAAATATTGTATTTTCATTGTAACCATGTTCTGTATTCTAAAGTAGTGGCAATATGACTATAGTTAAAGCGACAATAAAGAAAAAAATTACATACAAGCTTACACGACTAAAAAACAATAAAAGGTGACCAATGGAACAGCTAACAATGCAAGCAGTAAAACAAGTGACGTCAGACAATTGGGCGGCTGTGGTATCACATAACAAGACTAATTGTCGAAACTCTCATTGAAACATATACTTAAAACAAAATAACCTACATAATTACATAATATTCCAACTCGTTGAGTGCTTTAACATCCCTTCAACATACCTCAACCTCCAAAATATTGTTAAAGAACTTCAGAAACTATACAAGCAAATACTAATCTCTGGTAAATCAGTATCATTCGCCTGTACTCTGTCTGGTGTCGGAATTCTGGGAAATGAATCAGCTGATCAGGCACCCACCAAATATCCCCCTCAAGGCATCAGGATCCCACACACGGACTTCATCAAAAAGACTTGTATTAATCAATGGAGACAAACATGGAAAGCCACATCTAAAAGCAAGTGAGTCCAAACTTCAACACTGTCATTTCAACTGCAAAGACCAAGTTGTATTAACTCGACTACGTATTACACATACTTCTGTAACACACAAACATCTCCTCAACCGTGACCTTCCTTCTGCGTGCGATCTCTGCAGATCCAACCTCGCAGTTCATCATCTCGTTACAGCCTGCCGTCGCTGTGTACAACACAGAGAAAGATGTGACATCCCCAACAGCCTACCAGGGCCCTAAATTCAGCACAACAAAGAACTTTGAACTTTATGAAAGCGACAAAATTGTATAAGTGTGTAACACACCTATCTAGAGAATTTAATATTGTATGTACAACTACTGTTTAAAATATTGTATTTTCATTGTAATCATGTTCTGTATTCTAAAGTAGTCGCGATATGACTTTAAAGTTGAAGCGACAATAAAGAATATATATGTTAAAAAATTTAAAACAATGAAAAAAAGAAGTAATTTTAGATGACTGCGTAGATATTAAGATCATCTCCATCAGCAGTTCGTCTTCTTCTTCTTCTGCTGTCAAAGAAACCGACTCTTCTCTTGTACTCACTCCGTCATCACCATGAACGTGAACAATTTAATTGTTGTAATAATTGTGGTTTGTGGTGGTAGTAAGTTACTGTAATTAGAAAGTAATTTGAGCTAAAGCGATCCCTATTACTGATTATGAAAGTTGGTTATGTTCTACAAACTTCGCACGCTGCACATCTAGATGCTTGCTGCATAAATTAACGTGGCAGAGTTGTCAAATATATTATAAACATAAAGATACAAAATGTTAGGAATAAAACAAAGGTATCGGAATCATAAGCTTCTTTATGCGCTGACCAAACTGCAATTTAGCTTGATCCTAGCTCTAACCGCATCGGGCTTTTTAAATGGTACTTTGAGAGGGTTTGCTATTTGGCGCGCTGCTAAACAGCCATGCTTTAATACAGCGTGGTAACGTAGGCCTCCCACTTCTACGCTTCTATTGAGCTGTCAGGAGTATCAGGTTGTTTAAATGGCACTAGTAGATCAGAGCAGTCCACAGCACACGACGCTGGTATAGATCGGCGGAACAAACATGCAACATTTCTACAGGTTACCATTGCCATATATTTGGATGCGCGTAGCGTATGCCTTGATTATTTGTGTTTACAATATTACTTGTACATATTTACATCATATAAAACAGACAAGTTAGCCAAATTACACACTAGTATTTGTAGTCTAGGTATATGATTCTGGTAGAAACTGTATTCCGTTACAGTATAGAACAATGTGCATTTTTAAGCGTGAAGAAAAAATTAAATTAAATTGAGTTTTATTTATGGACGCTCTTCATCTACTATGGTCCTTAGCGTCTCATTCTATATTGTATGTGAAAGACCGGAAAGTTTGCCCAGAGTCCTTTTATCAGGCTTGAGGTTCTTTTACGTGCCGTAAATCTACGACACGGGACCACCGGCTTTACTTCCCTTCCGAAGGAAGCCATGCTAAGGATTTTTACGCCCGAAAAAATCCATCACCCTCTGCCGGGTTTGAACTCGGGAACTAGAAACTAGCACGGTACTGTTCGCCAACGGAAAGAAAGTCACTGACAGCAATGTGCTAACCTTATCTGTTTGGAAAAAGTGCAGCAAGGACAGTGAATGTGCGACAGAGAACGCATGCTACACAAGGAGTAAAACTATTCAACTGAGTTGTCGTGTGTGTCATTAATAAGGGTAATATAAGCGAGTAGGCAGGGTTCAGACCGTGTCTAATCAGCAATTTCCCCTCTGCCCTTCATTCCCCGGGGACTTTCTTTGCTGTGGAAGACAGTGCCACTAGTCCACGGAGGACGACTAGGTGTGAAGAGGTGAAATACCATGTTTTCACTAAAAATATGCTTGTACTGCGAGAAAGTTCGCTGAAATCCCACGTTGTTACCGACGCGTGTTTAAAATAAACACTGTTGTCTACATCATTGAAACCAAGCTGCATGCTGTTTATTTTACACACTTCTGAATAGTCAGGAATCGAATCCTAAACAAATGCAATTTACGTTCTTTCTCCAACGCAACACAAACACGTTGCTCTTTCCTTTCACAGTGCAGTCAGTACCTTTAAACTCATGGCTTCTGTGACGTCAGTATAAGCAAGCAACAACCAACCTAAAATACATCCAAGTTAGGGCAAAGTGTCGTCCTTGCTGATGATAAATTAAATAATTGGAAAAGGAAGTTTGGAAAGAAAACATTCCAGGGTACACTGGCTTTCATTTATGTCGTATCCGCAGCTTTGTGAGGCATTCTACTGGCCTTCACAGTACGTATACGGGTATCTATTTACTTTTTCGCGCATGCAGTGGCGTCCTGTTTTACCTACGTGCACCTAGATTATTCACATATGAATATGTCTTTGAGCAATAGGTTTACTCATCACTTATAATAAGCATGTTAAAATAGCATAGATATAACTAAATAAAACCATGTTTGCATAACATCTCCACGATTTTTTTTTTTTTAATGGCAACATAATGTAAAACTGGAATATATTACACTTTTTACTCTCAAAGAGCACACATTTACTCGACATTATTGGAAATACCTGTTCAATCTAAATATACAACTAAATAAAACACCGTTTAGCACAATTTCTCCACGAAGAAGTTTTTGTAATGACAATATAATGTAAAACTGAAGTAAATTATATTTTTTACTCTTAAAGAGGACACATACACTAGACATTATTTTAATAATCTGTCCAATCTCCATTCTTGTCCAATACCTGATTTAGCCGCCTAGGCAGCGATTAGGTGCTGGAAGAACTCTGACTCTAAACGCATATGCCCCCACACTTCATGACAGTGTTCCAGAAGCGACGAGTGATTCAGTGCTTAGGCGGCTAAATCAGGTATTGGACAAAAATGGAGATTGGACGGATTACTAAAATGTCTAGTAAATGTATCCTGTTTGAGAGTAAGAAGTATGCATTTCAGTTTTATATTATGTTGCCATTAAAATATTTTTTCATGGAGGAATTGTACAAAATAGGGTTTTATTTAGTTACATATTTAAACATGGTTATTATATGTAAGTGCTGAATGAGTAAAGCTATTGCTCAAATTTGATTATTCTTACGAGAATAATCTAGAATTGTGCACGTAAAACAGGACGCCACTGCATGCACGAAAAGGTAAAAACATGCACCTCACCGGTGAAGGCCAGTAAATGCCTCCCAAAGCTGCGAGGACGGCATAAAGAAGCTAGTGTACCCCCCGGTATCTGTCGGTTACGAAGACTGAGGAAAACTGGACAACACCTTAAGTCAGTGAGAACTGTCTCAATGTTTACGAAATATTTGTGACGGCAATAAATAAAGTATTCGTTATACAGGGTGAGCCAAAAGACTCCGCACCGTCTGCGCGGTGTTTTTCCTGTCCGCGTTCTCGACGCTTGATGTCGTCTGCCGCTATCATAGAAAGGCGCGGATGAAGCCATATAACATTTTTAAAACAGCTTTTAAAGGCTTTACTTACCAACTGCTGAAACTGGCCACTGTCGTTGTCCATACATTTTTGGCACCTCTTTAGGAAATTATCCAACATGAACGACGTCGTCTAATGTTTCTTCGGTAAGAACCGAATGCCATCTTTTAGATTTCTTAGCCTGAACACTTCCTGTGATCTGAAATTTACTGTAAACTTCATGGATTGTTGTACGGCCTGAAACTTTTATACCTGGAAATTTTTCTGCAAATCGTACTTTCACATGGCGAGCTGACCGAGTTAACACATACGATTCATAAATAAATACATGCTGTGCAGTAGAAAGCACATAATATAGTTTATGACTAAATACAGGACAAAATAATAAATAACTCGTAATAACTGAACTACTAAGTACATCACATCATCAACTCAATATTGCACTTCACACTGCATAGCAGCGTGACTTTGTTTATAGCAGCAGTGCGTTATCATGTTTTTATCATATTTCCACACGCCCAGTGGAAAAATACCGCGCAGCCGGTAATATTGTTGATAAAATACCCCTCCAGGGTAACTTAGAACATGAAGTGTACAAGACAAACCCATACACCCTGGAAGAATTAAAGCAAAATATCCGCCAGGAAATTTCTCAACGTGAACTACGACGATAGTTTCCTAAAGAGGTGCAAAAAATGTATGGACAACGACGATGGCCAATTTCAGCATCTCCTTTCGTAAAGTTGGTAAGTAAAGCCTTTAAAAGTAGTTTTAAAAATGTTGTATGGTTTCATCGGCGCCTTTCGGCAGACGGCAACGAGCGCTGAGGACGCGGACAGGAAAACCGTGCAGGCGGTTCGGAGTCTTTTGGCTCGCTCTGTAGAAAGCAATCTGCAATGAGGGTATTAGGCAATAGATGAAAGATTCAGACTCCATGTTAATATAGTTTTCAAAGACCGTGTATAAACTGGCCAGTATTTCAAAGGTACATAACTTCGAAAATCCTAAATAAATTGAAATAACAGCTTTCTTAATAAACGAAACACTTCGGAGCAAAAATTAATAAATCAATGTAACAAAAAATGAGTCTAGGTGTTAGGGGAACATAGGTGAAATCACTACGTTCCACATTTTTCAGTTTACAAACTTACACCTTTGTGCACAATAACCAAGCTTCACAGATATCGGTTTAATAATTTGTGAATTATTAGTTTTCTTTAAAAAAAACAGTTGATTATTTCACATCTAATTCCATGATATATAAGCAGCGTGTGTAAAACATTTTGCACAGCAACTTTGACAAGCAGGGCTATTTTTTAGAATCAAGATGACACGTATAATTTTTTAATTAGTCCAAAATTGGGCTAACCATAACTTTCAGAACGTGCTTGTGTACCTGAAAGCATTTCAGATTTATAGCACAAAATTGTAGGTAGTAATCCTTATAGAATTTGAATAAGAGTAAGCACAATAAAAAAGAAAGAAAGAAAGAAAAAAGGATTGAAAAGGAATTTTAAGTAATTAAGGATTCTTCAAAGCTTCACAGGGCCCTAAGATTTTCCCGAGTATAGATCTAATAATCTAACAATTATTCCATAATGTTTTCCTGCAAAACTGGACAAAATTTCAGCTTAAAGTAAGCATTGGGACATTGTAAATATAATATTAATATTGATAAATTTATGGATATTAAAAATTGGACTCGACTAAATATCAAAGAAGACATTTTCAGAGAGATCCGAAGTAGACTTAAGTTTGGAGCGAGACTTGCTGATTAAAGGAAATGGAGTTAACAAATGAAGGCTTAAATAAATTACATGGAATATAAACACTGTAATAACATCAACACAGTAAGCAGGAATAATGCTAAATACCTATAAATCGAACAGGAGGATAAGCTTTGGATAAACCATATATCTCCTCTTGAAAAAAGTAGGTATATAACATGCAAATAATTGAATATTTTTAAGGAATAAACTTAGTTTATTTCCCAGTTTCACCTTATTTGGCTGAAGTTAGCACCGTATTATGGAGTTTGCTGTAAATGCACTTGTCCTTGTAATGAGCCTGGTATTGTAAAAGAGCGGAACGGGGAGTAAGACTGTTAGACAGTCCCGGGGCAATAGACTGCCAAGGTCATGTGCTGAATGGGAAAAACACGCGGTTGTAGGCAACATCTTGCATTTCATAAACTCCAAGCTATTAATGCATATTCTTTCGCCTTCTAAGGAGTTCTAGAAACGTTATGTCCATAGCTTCATGCATCATTAGATAAACACAACTCTTGAAAAAACGAACCAAATTTCAGGTTTCTTTCATGCATATGTAGTGATTGTTCGCCAAAGAAGACGTAAACCAATTGCGTGTGTTACAAACGATTTACCGGAGCATGAGTGGTTAAAAATCCATGTCAAAATGGGAAAGGACCACGTTAAAATATCAGAAATGTCACATCCCAGCGAATATTACATTTTGTTATTCACTGAAAGCTGTTCATAACGAGGTGCAAACTTCTGCTCGCTTCGCTGAAAACAAAGTTATGAATATACCTACTTAAGTCATTGGCAGCAACATTAGAATTGGATTATTGTCGCAGGGGAATAGCCTTCATAGTTACATCACCAGACAGTATTGAGTCAACAATAACACACCTGTTTACTTCCACATAGGTGCAGTAGCCCGCTCTCTGCCCTGGTAGGAGAAGATGACAAAATATCCTTCCATGGCGGATGATCACACCCATTTTCAAGTTAAGCAAACAGACTTTTTGTTGCTACTACCCCTTAACTGTAACAATTATATTTCCTTAGGTCTAGTGCTACATACTTCAATAACTCTCTTCTCAAAAACAACTTCTCAAATTCAGCGTTTAACAGAAGGCGAACACGAAATGAAACTGGTTTCTTTCCTTTGTGGATCGTAAACAATAAAACCTACCTACTTTTGTAGTCCAGAGAACACAGAACTCGCACCAAAAATAATTTTGATGAGTTATCACCAGTCAAAGGGGTTCTAATAAGTAAACCATCAAGTTAGGAACGCATCGAAGGTTGGTGGCGAAAGAAGGTGGATGCTGAAACGGCAACTCTAGGCCGAGCCCGAGAACTGTAATTATAGATAATTTATTAATTAATTTTTATAGATGTTAAATCATACTATGTACATGTCTTTTTCTTATACTGCTTGTATATTTTAAGAAGGGTGATTTAACGTTATGTATGTATCTAGGTTACTAATATTAGAAGAGTTATAAATGGTTAAATGTAAATAATTTAAGCGCTGTGTTAAAATACTGTCCACGACGAAATGTTTTAGCTACAGGAATAGTGACTTCGAAGGCAGAAAATCTAGTTTTATGACGTCTCTTTGGTCGCAGGGCTATTATTCCTACAGCGAGGGTGTAGCGCCTTTGTTCCTTTATTTGATAATTCGCCGTGACCAAGAGAGAGAGAGAGAGAGAGAGAGAGAGAGAGAGAGAGACAGATAGCTTAACGGTAAACTTGGGAAAAGCCGCGATTTATATTAAACTTGGACCAATGAGATCCCTGGAAGCTTATACGAAATAGTTAGACGCGTCGAGTGGCGCTAAAAATGGACCAATAGGAGAGGAAGCAGCCTCAGTAGCCTGCGACTATAAATGGATCTGTTTGAAGCAAATTCGGAACAGTTTGTCATGGCAGTTTAGCATTTTAGTTTGGCAGTTTGGTATGTGTGGTCAGGGAGAGATGCTGCAGGATGTGTGGGATATCGCGCCAAAAAGAGAATAAAGACAGTTTTAGAAACACACCTAAGATCCGCTACTCGTAAAGAGATAATAAGCATATTTATACTTCGTGTCATATCCGCGCCGCGTTTTAATAGCGGTGGACAGTATTTTACGGCGACAATACCAGTGTTGTATACTACGTGTGTTAGTTAAATAAAAAAGAAACGGCAGTGTCATCTTTTCATAACCAAAGCACGTCTATGTCTTCCTATATCACCACCCGAGATCTACGCTTCCTTTACCGAGGATAAGTCCATGCTCCCATATAGTTTAAAGAAAACTACTGCAGCTAGCCGAGGATAAAATTGCAGAGAACCAGCATACCGCGAACTTCTGGAATTAACATGGGAGATGCATCAAGGTAAGCCTACAGCAACGGACGGAGGAGGTGACAGCCGCAATGCGACTGCGACCTTGCAGTGTTCTCTGTAAACAAGTATGAACAGTTGAAGCAGGTAGACCAGGATTATTCACTATCGGAAGAAAACAATGTGGATATGTTTAATTATTGGTAGTGTGCAATAATGTATTTTAGAAATACATGGAATATAAATCGCATGCGACTAGCACGTAGACACTTATTATATTTTGAAAAACCATGTTCCACATCACCCGACGTAGTAGGAGCAAATAAAAAAGGAATATCATACTTGCTTGTGATTCCTTGCCTCAGAACTCATTTTACACCTTTCTGCATACTCTGAATTCTTCTTTTAAAGTTCCAGCTTTATAGCACACTCGGTATTTCTGAAACCAAGAGCTTCTAGTATTTTTAGCGTCCTTACTTGCATATACATATGTTATTGTAGTTGCAATATTACTGAAACGATTATGAATATATGAAATATCCTAAAACAAACTTGGTGAAATTACTTCCTTGATTTCAGGTATAAGGGCAGTAAAGGAACAGTCGCAACTAAACCGACTGTTGTAAAAGGAAGGGCAGGAGCGTGTCCGTCGCAGTACCTGACGTCACGTATACTCCGTGCGGTAACACGATTGCTCTGTTTACTTACTTAAACTCCTCCGCCTGGTTATCACACATTACTGATATCTTGCAAATAGTCCAAGAGCATTTACATCTGCAATCTCTAACTGGTTACCCTCCTCGTAGGATTTACACCCCAAGTACTTACAAACACATGCTTTGGATCAGCAGCCCGTGGAGGACCAAGCAAACTCTAGATTATAGCATATCCAGGGTAGGTGATCAGCCCAAATGCCTGGTATGGCGGTGAAGAAGAAGGAAATGAAATGTAGTGATGTTTGGAATGATAGGAAAATTCCCGGATCAAATCGCCCAACTCAGCATTCACCTAGTGACAGGGGTTTGAAGCTGGGGCCTGTCGAATGCGGAACACAGACATTACCGACTGCACCATCTCCCAAGATCCTCACTTTTATCAAATTTGCATTCTTTCAATGTGGTTACTCTGAAGATAATCAAGACTGATTTCAAACGTCGCTAGAATTATTCCTTTTTATTCCTAAACGACAGTTTCAATAAAATATCAATTGTAAACAGTGCTATCCAATTACACTTTCATTATCGGCCTGCATATTTTATCCCCATTCATGTAAGCAAATCGATGCGGTTCCTTATGGTCTTTCCATTAAAGAAGCTGTTATTGCCGTATTCCATTCAGACCATGAGGGCTTTATGTGCTGTACAATTTGCAAAGAGCCTACGAGATCTATTTTTTGTGAACAATTATTGCTCACGAATAACTGGAGAACCTTGCAGTTTGGCAAATGTCAAAACAAATGACTGTTCAACGATAGTTTAGCAAGAGAGAGAACTGACGTTTGCATTTGGGTTAAAACATGAAGCACCTAGGCCTAGAGAATGCTCATCAATGGTCAGGCACAAGGTGTGTAGGCAACGGTCCCATCTAAGATGAACAAAGGAAACCTGCTCATAATTAGCTCCAATGAAATAAATGCCTAAAACCTATGTGCTATAACATCTAACTTGTTCAGAAAGTAATTCATCAAATCATCATGAAGAAATTGCCGTATAGCTGTTAAGAAAAATATTCGTAAACAGTAATAAAATTGCTGGCACTGCATGGCTCTAAAGCACCAAATCTAATATTCCACTGGTTGGACCTGAACAAATGCTTCGTGTGCTTAAACTAATCAACTCGCGGCATTAAATGGCGTGCGCATGTCCTGTTTACAATCTGAAGGTAGGTCTTCAGATGTAGCATAAAAAATAAAATATCTGTTGTATTTTCTGCATCTGTGTGCTTTCAAAGAAAATAATTCTCAAAAATTGAAATGAGTTGAATGTAAAGTTTCCATTTGCTTAACGTTTTAAATGTTATTCCTGGAATATAGTTCTTTACAATTCTACATTAAATTTTCTGTAAAATTAAAACTTTTTGTGCAGAAAAGCACGTGGTAACGCTTTTAATTTTCTAAACTCGTACATTAAATTCTTCTTCGAGTTACCCTCCTCTTTGGAGAATTTACGCCCCCGAGAACTCTCAAGCCAACGACTTGGGTCAGTAGCCTGTCAAACTCAGGATCATAACAGAGCCAGGATGGGTGATCAGCCCAATGCCCGGTATGACGGTGAAGAAGGAAATAAATGTAGGGATGATAGGAGAATTCGTGGATCAAATTATCCACCCAGCAATCGCCTAGCGACGAGGAAAAACCGCGTAAAAACCTTCGGTAAGAGTGATCGACCCCGGAGGGTTTGAACCCGGGATCTCCCGAATGCGGGCCACAGACGTTTCCGCCGGAGCCATCCCTCCCGTGTATTAAATTATTAAAACCCTAAATTAAAAACTATGTTTGTATGAAGAAAATATTGTTTACATCTCTTCATCCGCCTTGAAAGAACTTTAAAAAATTTAAACAGATTGAATAAAAATTGCATAGCGCGGAATGTTTTTATACTGATAGAAATGCAGAAAAAATTACGAGAAAATAAAAGTTTTAAATGTAATCACTAATCTGCTAGTTGCACAGACCTAAACATACCCATTTAAAGGTCGCCTTTGGGTATGTTTGAACAAAATCGCAATCGGATATTGATTCTGCAGTGTTGAAATAAGAGAATTTAATGCGTATACTGATATTTCACTACGGTAGCTCAAGCTGTTAGAACAGCGACACGAAGAGCTGAAGATTCGTGTTTCACTACCGGCCGTTGAAGTTTTGAAGTCTGACTTTAATGTTCCAAATGAGATCAAAACCTCTCCATATGGTACAAATTCTCAACATAATATGAAACTTGTAAATCTGAACAGTCCGTTTATACTTTAGATTCCTCCAGACAGAAGCAGTAGTATTCCTATGAAATTGTAATGGGTTGAAATATAATGTGCCTTTAATATAAAAGGATTATTTTATGCAGCTAGTACACTTGTCATACCATTACATACCATTTTTCGGGCGTAAAAATCCTTAGCATGGCTTGCTTCGGAAGGGAAGTAAAGCCGCTGGTCCCGTGTCGTAGATTTACGGCACGTAAAAGAACCTCAAGTCTGACAGAGGCCTCTGAGCAAAATTATCGGTCTTTCACGCCCAATATAGGTACAGGGTGAGCCAAAAAACTACGAACCGGCTGCGTGTTGTTTTTCCTGTTCGCGTCCTCGGCGCTCGCTGCCGTCTGCCGCTATCATAGAACGGCGCGTATGAAACCATATAACATTTTTAAAACTACTTTTAAAGGCTTTACTTACCAACTTTATGAAAGGAAATACTGAAACTGGCCACCGTCGTTGTCCATACATTTTTGGCGCCTCTTTAGGAAACCATCCATCACTTGCGGATGTTTTGTTTTAATTCTTCCAGGGTGAGCGGGTTTGTCTTGTATACTTTGTTTTAAGTTACCCCAGAAATCGCAGGGGGTTAGATCGGGGGACCGAGGGGCCCACAAATATGTACTAATAATTCTGTCCTCAAACACACTTTCAATTTTTCTCATGGAAATATTAGTTGTATAAGCTGTTGCAGAATCTTGTTGGAAAAAGGCAAAATCACGCTCCCTGACTGTTAATTCTCTAAAAAAAAAAGGGGGGCGGCAAAACTGTATTCACATATGTACGGACTTCAACCGTTGGCGCGAAAAAAAATTGGCGAGTGACAGGAAAAACACCGCGCAGGCGGTTCGTAGTTTTTTTGCTCTCCCTGTAGAATGGAATGCTAAGGGCCATATCAGTTCCATAAATAAAAACTCTTAGTAATTATTTATACCATTAGTAATGTACATAACCTTAGAAAACTGCAAATCTCTATTGTTAATTTTAACTATTAAGAGATTTTCCTTCATTATGTTTCAATTACTGTTAGGTTTGGAATGTATTTGAGGTACAAACTTAAATGGAGTTTCTGTTCAAAGATTTTGTCCCACATTTTCTGCTCATTAAGACGGAATAATCCCAGTACACTCGCTATATCTCGACGTCCGCTCTCACACACCATAATCCTCTGGTGGAACAGTCTAAGCACGTCCAGCTTGCTAATCTCGCTGTGCACGTCCCCCATTGTCTGACACAGCTGCCATTGCGAGATACTGCGTTCATCAGCCTTATCTTGGAACAACGTTGCAAAGGAATGCCCTCGTAGTAGCCTTTGGGACGGCTGTGACTTGCAAACTCACTAGGACCTGCAAATTTGCGGAACGTTGAAGTAATATCACCTACAGCACTCGTGTGTAGCCTTGAACTGACTACACAGGATGTAGATAGTGGGTATGCGGGGTTATATGAACAGGTTTGGCACATTGGGTATTACTTATGATTTACATAGTTATTTCAGTCAAGGCTTCAGGAACTAAACGTCTTCTATGAAACCTGCATGCTTTAATGACATTAGCTGTCTTACCAGGCATAACATGGATGCAATCTGTGAGTAAGGAGTGTAAAAAATCTTGTGTTACACTCACATGACTTTCTCTACTCTTGTACAAACTATTTTTTCAAACGCTTATTCTCCATATGCTTCATGTTAATCGAGATAAACGTTTGCAGACTCAATCTTATTGCTAATTTTCTTGTAGATGTAAGGGGAATATATATTTACAAGGGCAATATAGAAATACAGTAGCCTTTAAGCATGTCTCTTAATAGCTGGTTGCTATGTGCAGCACCATTCCCTTTGCCACAGATTAATACTCTTTGCATATTCAAGAGAAAAAATGAATAACGAATTCCCATTTGAGAAAATAAGTATTGAAAAATGTAAGGGAATAACAAGCAATATCTCGAAAATGGTTCACTCAACAAAAAAAAAATGTCTATGACATAAATTGTGTATTTTAACGCGATCTACATTTTTTGTGTAGTAAATTTTGTCTATCTCTTATGGTTTGCCAGTTATGCAAAATTCGTTCATAATGAAGAATACTTTTGGAGACATTCCCATAAAATTCAAGATATACATTTTATTTGTCATGAAAATATCTTAAACATATATTTTAATCAAAATCGTTAGAATCATTTTTTGAGAAAATAAAAATTTTCGAAAAATGTTCCATGTAAAGGGTAGTCTGGGGTGGGGGGATTTTCTTGAAAACCTTCGTGTTGCATCTCTGAAAGATACTGAACCTAAATACCAAGTTTGGTGTTTATCCGACTGTTTGTTTCTGAGTTGTGCTGTTCAAAGACACACACACACGGACATGTTTCCAAAAATGCTTTTTTTTTATTTAGGGGGTCTCAAAACATATATTTCCCGTGAAATCTCGGTATCGAATTTTTGGGTGGAGTGCAATACTTCCCCTACTTACTATATGTAGTAGAGAAAGTAAAAATGTATAAATTATCATTGCTTTTTATCGTGAGTAACCTACAGTTTTCGCTCGTAACTTAAGCGTTAAGTATCCAAAGATTTGTCAGATAGCCAAATGGTAACAAGTTATAAATATGAGTAGGGTAGTAAGGCATCTATTATTTTTACCAAGTCCTGTAGTTCAAGTGCATAGACTTGTGCCTTGATAAATTTGACCAATAAGGTGTGGCTAACTTTTGGAAGCTGTAAGTTAACCTATGATTTTCGCAGGTCCTGTAACAGAATTATACAATATTTTAACCAGCTGGGTTAAACATAGATTTAATATTGTAGATTCATAAGGGTTGTAGTTTTGTCTGGACAGATCATTGTTGATTTGTATGTTAGGGTTCAAATTAAAGGTAGCAAAAGCTTCTTTTCTTTCTTTTTTTGAAAACGTGTAGTGTAACTTATTATTTTTGTTACATTTTAAAACTCAAGTGCTCTGATTTTTTTATCAAAATTATACAAAAAACACTCCTTTGACAACGAAGCTCGCAAAATCAGAGCGAGTTTGTCGATATGTAAACCCCACTCCAATAACCCAGTGTTAAAATATTTTAAGCCGCCTCATTTACGCCTTTAGACTGGAACAATTTGAAATCTAACATGTTCGCAATAATGTACCAAAAATTCCCTGATACTCATATTGAGTGAGAATGGATCGTAATTGGGTGACATGAATATGAACCCCATTCCCTTCCCTACTTTTAAAATTTTCAGAAGTATTTCATGGCTATGTCCATCCGGAAGAACAGTGGTTTTTAGTGGTGAAAGGATTACCAATATCGGCTGAGTGGTTTCCGAGTCTACACTGGTTGAGGATTCCTTTTTTCCACCAGTAATTTTTTTCTCGTAATGTCGAGAATTCAGAGTTGAGTACCCTTAAACCTGAAAAAAATATAGCATGGTGTGTTGATCGCCAGACTGGTGATTTGTAAGAGGCACGTCCATAAATGCGTAAGTCTTAACAACGCTTCTGATATGTTCCACATTTTGTAAATAAATACCTAACATAAAACAGTATGCTTAGTGCACTAAATTACAATGCCTAACATAACATTATTCTTAGTGCATTAAATTCCATTGCCTATCATAACAGTATGCTTAGTCGTGTAAATTACAATGCCTAGCATAACAGTATGCTTAGTGCATTAAATTCCATTGCCTATCATAACAGTATGCTTAGTCGTGTAAATTACAATGCCTAGCATAACAGTATGCTTAGTGCATTAAATTCCATTGCCTATCATAACAGTATGCTTAGTCGTGTAAATTACAATGCCTAGCATAACAGTATGCTTAGTGCATTAAATTCCATTGCCTATCATAACAGTATGCTTAGTCGTGTAAATTACAATGCCTAGCATAACAGTATGCTTAGTGCATTAAATTCCATTGCCTATCATAACAGTATGCTTAGTCGTGTAAATTACAATGCCTAGCATAACAGTATGCTTAGTGCATTAAATTACATGCCTAACACAACGCTATGTTTAGCGCTTTAAATTTCAATGCCCAATATAAGAACAGCTATGCTTAGTGTATTAAATTACAAAGGTGTTTGGAATTGACTGTTCACCAATTTGATGACCGTCATTGATCCGTGAAGGCACATGTTCAAAGACGTATGGTAGCATTATTAGTTTGCGCGTGGATTTTTACGGTAAGAACCTTCTGAGATTTTACAAGAGAATCATACGCCATGCAATTGATAGTACATCGAATAAACCAGTCTTGAGGTGTGATATCTGACGTCCATGCTGGTCGTGAAGCATACGAGAATTAGGAGAACCATCGATGCCTACCTATTTGGAACTGATAAATAATGTGAGCAACCTTTGATACGCACCACAGTTCTCATGCGTTTTCATACATGTGTATTCTCTTGAACAGCGATCAGTTTTCGTACTCTGTCGGTGTTATTTTGAATCAGCTTGTATATTTACGCTGTAGCGAACATGCATAAATTAAAACTATATTTAACGGTCATATGGGGAAATCTGTAAGTCACTTCCGATCCCCAACATTCGAAATTCCGATTTAACAGTTAACATTGCCGGCCAGCGCTGTAATAGGCACCCTTCCTTTGTATAATACTGTCGTTTTATCGCGCAGTCATTACTTCATTATTGCGTATTAAAGCTTTCCCGAGTTTATAACCCATCAATGTCATAATTTTGCAGTATAAACTGTACCGACAAGGTGAATACATGTATGCCATCTGAGAATGACTTTACAAAGTGAAGCATGCTTATCTGTGTATTAGCTCTAGTCTCGGTCACTATTTAAGGCGGTTTCGCTTTGCAAAATCTCTGCGACACCATAGCGTAGTCTAAGAGCGTGTTTGTGTGAACTTGTTTACTGTTTACAGTGAAATTTGTAGTAACAACGTATAGATACTACATTGTACAGACTCCTTAGGTATTTCGTCTCTAAAGGGAATCTGTCACGAAGAATAGGGCAAACTACTTATCATGCCCTGCATTAACGTTTACCTGACAACAAAATAATGTGCTGTCCCGGTTGGCGTCAAGGCGTCATGTGCTTGCGACCACTCCTTCCGCTTTGCAATATGTGTGTGGCAACTGTCATCCACCGCCTTCGTTCGTAACGGGGACTATAGTACCTCTACTGGAAGAATTAATGTCTAAAAGAGAGAAGATATTCATATTTATGAACGGATATGGAGAATTCCACACTTCCGAAAGACTTTTGTTAAGTATTCCTTTCTAATTTGCTTCGCACTCGGGACGTCCACAGCCATTCGTGACATCGATATCATTGAATCATTCCTCATGTCATCATAACCAAGCATATTTAGTATTCTTCTCCAAGGATAATAAAACAGAGCTTAGCTTTTTGAATCAGAACACTGGTTATGTACGAAAATATGACGATAACCGTCACTGTGTTCCTTTGATGATTATCAGTTGTAAGGCAGTGCATCTGCGAAGTTATTAAAATCCATAGTTATTTTTCATCCAAAGGCTTGAAGTGTTTACCATAAATTATGCAGTCCACAAATTCACGCACCAACCTTCTTCGTGGTTATGTTTTATGCACCAATCAGAGTCAGGAATCTGTAATAATTTTCCTGTTATAGTAGTAAACCGCTAACCTATCAGAACGTGCCAATGTCATCCCACTCCGCAGCCTGATGTTTACTACCAGGCCCCATTAACTGATTTAAGGTCAAATTTCTACTGTTGCTTCTCTCCCTTGTTCCACCAAGTTTGACAGTCTCAGTAAGGGAATGTGTGGCCGGAAGCGACTAGCGATGAAGTCGTTTTCAACCAGTTTCTGATTATGAACCACAGGCAGAATGTTTTCCTAAAGTCAGTGAACAATGCTCTCATGTTTCTGAAATGTTAGCATTTTGACTTTCTTAAACACTTTTTACGCAATGTTTAAAATGCACGATTATTCAAAGTTCACTGTTTCATACTCCAAATGACATTTTTCTTAAAAAGAATAAAAAAGCATAATGAATAAAGCGACACGGAACTTTTCGAAATTATAAGCTAAGGACCCACATATAAGCTTTTCGCTTATGTATTATTTATTCCAATTAATAAAGATCCAACAAATCTCTATTTTTGTAAACGTGTTCATGCGTGATTTTAGTGTGTGCACTGTAAGCTGTCCTAACATATTTAGCAAACCAATAGAAATTGTTATAAGTGGGTTCCACTTTTAATGTTTAAAACGCTGAAAATAAAATTAGGTGAAAATTCAATGAGCAAGTTTTGTTGTGGGTATAACACAAAACATTACACGTTTTATTTTGATGTATTGCTCGTTATAGTTGCAACCACTACCACAATAGTGGCCCAAGTGCTCATAGAGATTCTGAGTGGCTAGAAGTTCAGCATCTGCCCTGCTTTCAGTGGCAGCACATCAAAGGACGCTTCTCAGGCGGATGAAGAAAAAGTGTTCTATTGACAAAACCTGTGGGTTGGCACAGTGGTCATGTGGACGACCATGTGCGCCGGGCCGTGTTAATTAGTGGCCTTTTGGAGAGACGGGTTGCTGTGCCCAATTCAGCTCACGCAACACCAAACAATACAACTTTATCAACATCAGACGTGGCTGGGATATTGCGTCCCTCTTCTACGTGTTTCCTTCCGTTTTGACCTTGAGCCATACTCTGTGAAACAGAGCTCAAATCTGCATAACCTAGGGAAGATTCAAGATACAACTTCAGAGAGTGAGGGCATCCATTCTGATTTGACAAACTATATTAACTCCAAGATAATCCCATAAATCCTTCCTCTAATGTAGAAGGTAATATTGCACTAAGTGAGATGTATCTTTTAAATGGTAACATCAACTGTTGTAAAGGGGAAGCAATAGCAGAAAAAGTTTGTATTGTCTCTTATTAGATCATTGAGTAATATTTTAATACATGGAAAATAATTTTTAACCCCATAGTTACTTATATAGACACTATTGTATGTCAGGTGGAAAAAAAAAAAAAACTAATAAAAGTTCCATGTATGACTTGTACCCATATTCCAAATTAAAATTAGTTTTAACAACTGGACATTTTTACTGATAATTCCTCAAGGATAGTTCTATTAAGCAGACTAATACCGTAGTATTTATGTGACTACTTTAGTGCAAATAAAATTTTGAGGATTATAAAAATGTCCCATAATTAAAATTCATAATTTCATAAAAAGAATGTGTGAGCATTTTGCAGCTCTATAATAATAGTATAGATCATTTAAATATTTGTGTACTCGAGTATCACACAAAGTTCAGCTCTCTAACCCAAATAGTTTTTTAGTAATGGTTACAAAAGTAATACATAGAATTTATTCTTTTTTTTTTTCACTTGACATACATTAATGTCTATACAAGTAACTATGGAATTAAATACTATTTTCCATATATTAAAATATTGTGAACGATCCAGTAAGAAACTATATAAATCACATTAAATTCTAACAGCAATTTTTGGGGATACAGCTGTTCAAATATCGGCAATTTTTTCTTTTTCTTATTCGTTCACGGACTACTCCCCTATACAAATTGAAGGATTTTCTGTGAACCCGTAAAGGAAGAATGAAATGTTTGGTATAGACTTCGAAGTTGTATAGCTAGTAAACTAGTACATTCGACCAATTGAGGAAAAGGAAGTGGCTGGTAAATCGGATAAACTGCTTGTTAAAGAGGCCCATGCTCCTGAAAAAAGATATCAGTTAAGACGATATTGAGGCAAATGTTTCATGTGAGGAGACGAAAGAAAAAG
Source organism: Deroplatys truncata (assembly GCA_030765065.1). Classification (NCBI taxonomy): domain Eukaryota; kingdom Metazoa; phylum Arthropoda; class Insecta; order Mantodea; family Mantidae; genus Deroplatys; species Deroplatys truncata. Next base: position 123,805,217 of record CM060980.1, on the reverse strand, counting down.
TGGAAAGCTGCTAAGAATGGAGAATTTCGGGTTTGAGATGAGGGACCTGATCTTGAGCAGAAAACTAGGGTACAATGATTGTGTTTTTCCAAACTAAGTCGGGACTGAAGATTTTCATAAAATATTTTAATTGAGAAATCGCGGGAAAGCGACCATTAAAAAAAATCCACAACGGTTGGTCACGTGTTGGGAGACGGGATGCCAGATCAATGTGCCTTTTTACAACCCTCTTACTTCCGTAGATACCTATCAGCATCATTGCCAGTTTTCCAAAATGTAATGTCCGCTTTTACATATTCGTGAGCATCGAACATGCAAAAAATAAAATAAGGAGAATGTGGTAGAATGTTTGGAAAGGAAGTTTTTTTCCACCACTCTTCTTCCTTGTTTATAAGGTTTGCCCCTCCCCCTCTTCTTTTTTTTTTTTTTTTTTTTTTTTTGTGCTGGTCTCTTTGAAAGTGGTGTGAGATTATTGAGCTAGACGGGCACTATCCCTGGGGCAGTGAGTTAGACTACAGACTACGTCACAGTTTACGAGAGCACCGCGCAGTGTTGCCAACACCTTAAAGTAGCTCGGTGCTAAACAATAAGCAAGCTATCTTCTTTGTGACACCACGGGCACTCCGCTGGCTACGCGTTCGCGTTGGCTCTAATTACTTCTTTTATTATACAAACGTACCCAGTTTTTTAATTATCTCCTATTTCAGCACTTTGTCCTGGCGACTGCTTTGCTGCATATAATTTGCAGTGGGAGAAGGATAGCAAACGGCAATATAACTAATTAGCGCAAAACACGCAAACCAGATACCAGCACTAATCTTAGAGACCGAGGAGAGAATTTCTGCTTCGAAAGACTCGATTCGGTTACTTAGAAACACTTTTAATTGCATAGTTATGATTTATTCCACGATAGCGTGTTGTATGGCAAACAACATCGAACTATAAAACATGAGAGTTAAAGCTGAACTTTAGGCTCGTTTATCCAAATAACCAACAAGGAGTTTTCCAATTCAAACAGTATTTATTCGAGCTCGGCAAATACAGGCTGTGTCATTTGATTTGGGTCGCTTACCTGCATTAGCATATTTTAGCTATCTAAAATAGAAGTAGTACAACTTGTAGTGGTTGGTAATTGTACAGGATGTTTCAGAAATTACTAGTGACACAAAGTTGTTCATTTTCACATGGAATACATGTAATTGTTCAAACTCATCAGTTTTAAGCCCTCTTCATACAGACATAAAATATCAACCTTTGTATTCGAATCATCCACAAACTAAAAACAAATTAAGCATCGTCTGTGAAATTTTTCTTCAGCTGTCCATATAACTCATTGAGTTGGGATCATTTATTTTAAGCATTACTTCTAAAGCAAAATTGAAATTCCTATCCTAATCGGTACTTCATACTTCCGTATGTAATCTAGTATTATCTATGTTGCTAGGGCCAATATTTACGCAAACTCATTGTGATCGAGCGAAGTGGCGTCGCGGTAACGTGTACGCCTCGCATTCGAGAAGTCCCTGGTTCATCCCCGGAGTCGAAGTGTTTTATGCAGTTTTCCTCGGTCTCTAGGCGAATATTGGCTTGAATAGTTTGATCCGCGAGTTTTCCTACCATTCCTTTCTTCACCGCCATACCACGCATGGGGCTGATCATCCATCCGGATATGCTATGATCTAGAGTATGCTTACTCTTGACAGGCTACTGCCCAAGGCTTTTGGCTTGTAAGTCCTTGGGGATGCAAGTTTTACAAAGAGGAGGGTAATGTGCTATGCATGATGAGTGTGTTTTGAAAAGAAGACGAATTGAGTGGAAATGTGTGGAATCTCGAAATGTGAGTGAGCGTGGGTATTTAAGCATAGTCAAGGCCACAAATAACTATCCCATTTTTTTCAATAAGGGAATTTTGTTGTATGACATTTCTATTCTTCTCTAACATATATATATATATATATATATATATAATTGGGATGTGTATTAGAATTAAAAATATGATGTGATACATTCAAATGAGTTTCCCTACCTTCTATCGTTTGTTAGTGAGCATATAAACTATTTTTACTGAAGCTTATTTATCTGTCCACTACATTTTAATACAAATAAGCCTTTGCAGAAATAGCTATATTGCACATTTCGTTATAGATGCAAAGGGAACAGCGACAGTCCTGTTTAAGAACTGGACGCTATATGCTGGCCTTAAAATTCCCTACTGTTTGCATGCAATCGCGAGAAACAACTGAATGCTGACAGGACGGGAATGACCAGTAATGAACAATTCGAATCTTGAATACCTTCTCAGAATTGGCTTAAGCCCTCCCCCCCCCAAAAAAAGTGTGTGTTTTAGAGAGATCTACCTTTTTTTTCTATCTTACGTTTTCTTCTATCGTCTAACGTTTACCAATTATACAAAGTTATACAAAATTTCTTCCAAGTGAAGTGCACTTCGCAGGCTATTCCCAGAAAATTCAACATATACATTTTATTTTGGCATGTAAATGTCTTTAATATATAACATTTTAATCAAAATGGCTAGGCATTTTTTTTTTTTTAGAAAATCGAAAATTTATCTTTTGTTAACGGTAGTCTGGGGTGGGGGGATTTTCTTGAAAATCTTCGTGTCGTATCTTTGTAAGGTGTTGAAGCTAAATACCAAGTTTGATGTTTATCCGAGTTTACGTGTTTGAGTTAGCTGTTCACACACACACACATGGACCTTTTTCTAAAAATGTTTTTTTTTAAAAGCTTTTTAAATTTAGAATGCCTCAAAACATGCATTCCCGGTAAAATCTCCATATCGAATCAATTGGAATACAGTGCTTCCCCACGTAGTAGAGAAGGTAAAAAGGACTGGACTGCCTTTATTATGTAAGGAGAAAAACAATGTGAAGTTACATTATCATTATCGTCGTCGTCGTCGTTTTATTCTTTCCTATAGACTAGAGAAGCATGGTGTGCAAATGTTTGAAACGAAAACGATCAATGGGAATCCCATGGTCAAGAGGTATCGTTACACAAAGCACTCTTCATTGTTTATTTTTTCCTCCAACTACTACTGATTCGTCTTTAGGCAGGTAAAAAAAAGGTTCTATAATACAAATGATACGCTATTATAATATACTCACAAGCATAAGAATTTTACTTATGCTGTTTAAAAATGAAAATAAACACATCGTAGTGCAGCGTATTTTGTCATTTGCTGAAATGTGAAATAATGCCTAACCTCGAAAGCAAAGTTAAAAACCTTACATTAACGTACAAAATGCAAACCTCCGCAAGAACAAAATCTATATTTCAAAACTTCGAAGTTGGCATTTTATTTTGAATTCCTTCAATCGGAAGCAAATGACGGACGATATTCACTGTGTAAAAATGCGTTTAAACATGCAGGAGGTATAATTATGAACTTCTTGGGTGTGATAACCACTCTGATCCAAGGTGTCCAACGCTATTCCATATTGTGCTTATATGCAATAAGCGAAATAGACACATGAAACATCTCACATCTTTTGTCTGATATGGCCAGCAAAGTCGGAACGAAGGAATTTATAGGGATGAAAGCACTCAAGAAATTGATTCAAATGCTGTCAAAACTGAGATAGAAGGCTGAAGAGAAGAAGTGAAATAAGAAATAAAGAAAAACCCCATTAAAGTCAATTTTCACGTTGTAGCATTGCGAAGAAATTGGGATGTAATTAATTTTTGGAGCTTGCAGAACGGTTGCTATGGAGATTCGCGTGATGGGGTGTTAATCTGGAATTGGGCCTGCAGGATTGTGTAGGGTTGAAGTGGCTGGTATCGATCGAGTGTAGTTTTAGGTAGCGTTCTCTCCCTTGGTCCTAGTAGGAGGGGGAACAGCTCTTGGGGTGAAATAAAAAATTATGTGTATGTGCATGTCGAATATAGATGGGGGTCAGATACCGCTCGCTCCATGCGTGAGGAGGGAATGAGACCCTTGTTACACGTTGCGGAGATCTGGTAGTGTCTGCAGTGCGGCGGGCGCATCAGACATTCAGTCGATTACTACTTTTTTAGGATGAAACCAGAGTTCTGAGCAAAACCTCGGAACTGCATTGAAAAAACAAATAACATTCTATATCCATTATTATTAATATTATTATTATTATTGTTGTTTATTTATACTACTACTACTACTACTACTACTACTACTACTACTACTACTACTACTACTACTACTACTACTACTACTACTACTACTACTACTACTACTACTGACGGAACGCAGTCAATAAAGCACACTTGGTCTGCATATTTCGATAAATGTTATCTAGTACGCGATAGATCGTTTCACCAGAAAACTCAAAACGCTATAGCACGTACAATAATATCAAAGACTATTTAGCTCATGGTCCTGATAATTTACCACTCCCTGATGATAATCTAAGGCTTCCCTGTCAGTTTTGCCAACATAAATTCAGTTGCCGGTTTCAGTGTTAAAATTTGCAATGAAACATATCCGCAGATAACTTCTTTGATCAAACTATCGACACAATAACAAATTAATGAACAGCATCAATCGAGAATAATCAACAAATTGCAGATTACAGAGTTTACAAGAGACACTTCCATCTCTAAGTAACAACAGATTGCAGCAAGAAAAACATTACATCAACTTTTAATTTTAATAATTGTGTTTCTAATAATTGTACGTTTAAAGTTCCCCACTAAATTTTCTTCAATTAAGCTGCATTTTCATTATTTTAGCAAATAAGAATAAGAATGACAAGCAGAAGCTAAAAATAAAGCTAATAACTACTTACGGATTGTATTACATAACCTTAGTTGTTCATTGCCATGTGACTGTTAAAAATAGGATTCCATTTTGTATAATTCCAAAGACATTTAGCAGTAAAGATACACTATAATAATCCACTAAACTTCAGAGGCCATGAATGGCAAAAAAATAAAAAAAAAAAATAAGTAATCTGACGTGATGCATTCATATGACTTTTTCTATCTACTACATTTTAATCCAAATAAATCTTTGTAGAAATACCTAGATTACACAATTCGTTATAAATACAAAGAGAACAGCGACAGTCAAATGTTTAAAATTCCATACTGTTTCCATGCAATCGCGAGAAACAACTTCATGTTAAAAGAGCTTTAAAGAATGGCCTAGTATTGAACAATTCTAACCTTGAATAACGGATATCTTAGAAATGGCTTATGCCACAAACAAACTTATTTAAAGTAAACTGTGTTTTATAGAGATCTATATTTTTTGCATAGTACGTTTTCGTCTATCGCCTAACGTTTAGCAGTTGTACGACATTATACAAAGTTTCTTCCAAACCAAGTGGACTTGACAGGCTATTCCCAGAAAATTCAAGATATGCATTTAATTTGTCATGTAATATCCTTAATATATTGTATTTAATCAGAATCGTTAGAGCCATTTTTAGAAAATAAAGAATTTCGAAAAATATTCTATGTGAAGTGTAGTTTAGAGGGGGAATTTTCTTGAAAATCTTCGTGTCACATCGTGGAAGGTACTGAACCTAAATACCAAGTTTGGTATTTATCCAACTTTTCGTTTTTGAGTTATGATGTTCACACACGGATCTTTTTTAAAAACGTGTTTCTTATTCAGGGGTCTCAAAACATGTATTTATATTGAAATCTCGATATAGATTTTTTGGGTGGGATACAATATTCCCCCTACTTAACTATAAATAGTAGAGAAAGTAATACAATTAAGGCTATTTAATATACGCCGTAAGTAGTCACGTTTTAGATTTAATTTTAGCTTCTGCTTTTGTATTATTCGCTGAAAGTCTAACCAAATCTAAGCCGAGGTTGTGTTATTCCTTAGACATTCGGAATAACACAACACATGTATGATAAAAGCTTTTAGAAAGCTTCTGCATTGAGAAAATTACAAATGCAGAAAGGAATCCCCCGTAAGTTGCAATAGGGTTACTATTACGAATAATGGTTCATTCTGATATAACGACACGAGTAGCCGAGGTCTGTAAAGCACGGACTCGTGAGCCGGATGTCTGCTGTTCAAATGTCACCAATACCGTCCTCCCTGACAGGTTTTTTTTCCCAAATTTTCCTCAGTGCTCATTACTGCAAATCTGGGGAGTAGGCGGGAACGTTTTTTCCTTCCCAAAATTGCGTTTCCGAGTTATTTTAGTTCATGTATTACCAGTGATACCACTTGTGTTGCCGTATCAAGAAAGAGCGGGGTTAATATTAAAAATGCTGTTGTTTACCAAGAGGTATGTAAAAGTTAATGAAAATATGCTTAACCGTAAGTATCTCTTATTAATCGAAATGAATGTCCCTTTAGTATCAAAGCAAGAAGCAAACGGATTTTAAAACAATTTCTGTGAATGCGGTTATTAACAGCATTAGATCTCGCGAGAAGGTCAGATGGATTTATTTTCCTGTGCATCGTGCAACCAATCAGAGAGAAACCCTTTGGATATGGATCAATCACAGCTATCTAGCCTGTCAGTATTATTGATTTCGTTTTGTTATCTAGACGTGCGATGAAATGTTTCTCAGTAATAATTCTTTTATCTAAAATATAGTTTTAATTTGAACCTTCATCTTTTCCACTCGAGCGCAAATTAGACTGTGCTTATGGGCATGCATAATTTGTTATAATTTATTATTATTATTATTATTATTATTATTATTTGGTAAACTTACATTCTTTTACTATGAAATACTCGAAATAGCTTCTTGAGTTCTCATATTAATGCAGATAAATAGGGGGAAATGGGCATTTTAACCTGTAGCGACGATAAATTATAATAAATGCTTATGGTTTTTCACCTTCTTTCATGAATATTGCAGTATTAGCAGTGTATAATGTTTTAACGATTACAAGTAACAACGAAATTGAAAATCTTAATAATTTTCCAATCAACAAAGCAAAATTAACAACAATATGAATTATGATGGCAACCCAGAGTTGGAAAGGTAGAATTAGACTGAAGAATTCAATGCCATTGTCGGGATTTGAACTACGAAACTTTCTGTTTCCGTCCCCATGCTCTAACCATTGAGCTACCATAGCAACGGACGGAAACAAGATGATCCGTGGTTCAAATGCGGCTGTGACATTGAATTTTTTAATGTGATTCTGGCTTTCCAACCTTGCCCTACTCACGGCTTGTGTGAAAGAACAATTAATTACCAACCCATTAGTTCTTTACAACACTTTATTATCCTTTTTATGATAAACCAGAAGTATTATTTATAGTGATGTTATGTAACATTTAAAATTTTTTGAGTTGGAAAATGTAAATTCCCATCACATATGCGCTAGATGTTATCGCAGGAGCGCTTTCGAGAGATGTTTCTCCCATCTTCAGCTGAGAATCCAACTGACGGATCTCCCTCTCCCCTCTCCCCAAGAAGCTTTTCATTAAACGTTATTTCTGCCCTCTGTTGGGAAACCTTGGACCCTAAAGCTGTTGCTTTCAACAGAATGCAGACCAATTACATCACAAGAGAGAAGAAAGAAGCATGATGAGTGACCAACAGACAACACAGAGGGCAGCAACAGCTTTATGGTCCAAGGTTTCCCAACAGAGGGCAGAAATAACGTTTAATGAAAAGCTTCTTGGGGAGAGGGGAGAGGGAGATCCGTCAGTTGGATTCTCAGCTGAAGATGGCAGAAACATCTCTCGAAAGCGCTCCTGCGATAACATCTAGCGCATATATGTGATGGGAATTTACATTTTCCAACTCAAAAAATTTTAAACTTTATTATCCACCACAGAATCTGCGTCGTTAAATCTTGAACATTTCATTCACAAACGTTTCCCTTGAATACAAATTATGTTGTACCTACCCCCGCACCCCCCTTGTCTAAAAGTTGCTTTTAATGAGCGTTTTAGTTTTACTCTTCCTGTGAATAGGGTATTCCTTCCTTGTATCTAAAAGTTGAAAGAGCATTTTGATCTGCATAGAAAGATGCTTTAAAGCATGATTTGCTTATACCTACATATAAACGGCATCACAGCAACAGTTAACTTGAACTTCTTGGCGGTTGGTATGTATGGCCAGACGCGGCGTTTTATTGTCTTAATAATGCATATGTGAAGAGAACAGAGAATAAGCAGCAAATATAGAATATCAATTGCATCCGAGGAAGACGGGCAAAAACACCTCCCTACATCAAAGAAGCTTCATATCACGCCTTAAAATCAGCTTTATCATCACATAGATGTGTTCATAATAATATTATGTGTGTTCATGATCATTCATAATAATATTTCAAACCTATTTAGGGGGGAAAAAAGGAGTTAAAATATTACGAATTCCAATTTATAAAATTAATAGCTACGGATGATACCAGTTAGTGAACTTTAAGAAAAGGGCAAACAATTTACGAATCTGCACAACACAGACGCTCCTTATTTTATATCTTATTTAGCAGCAACGATATGCAATTAATTGATTTCAAGTAACTTCATTTTGAAAACCACAACGAAACACATTTATGACACTTTCCCACGACGATTTCAATATGGCTACGTATCCATCGCCATGATAATTAATATGCCACAGAGACGAAACGTTGTAAGAGAAATAAAGCTTAAAATTTGCAAGCAAAACTTTCTCATGTAGAATATATATTCACTCTCTTAATTTCATAACAGTTCACCTAACGCTCATATGCCACTTCATACTTTATCCTCGATTTATTTGGCAAAAGCTATGCAACAACTGTCGAAGCTGCTATACTTGAGTATCTCAAGGGATATTTGCTGAAGAATCGCCCGTTGTTCAGAACGAATTATCGATTTTTCTGGATTCCAGATAATCTATACCATTTAATTGTTATCGTAACTATAGGTTGTATGTTACATCAGTTCTTTTGTTCCTAGACCAGCTTGACTATGATCAACGGAATAATATTAACTAGGCTTTGGCTTATACTGAATCACAGAGGATCACAATGTTCATTAAATGATGTTGCTGCTATTTATAAATCAACGATCATATCATGAACGCAGATAAGGTAAGTAGCTATTATTAAATGGACGCGGATAAACTATTCTGTGCAACTAGTGGAATGGCTATAATTAACGCTCTCATGTAATTGCAGAACTCGGCTTACGCCTCGTTCTTGCAAAACGCATTCCAGCGGTTGATGCTCATATCCCACTACTTGCATAAATAGCTATTAATTGGTGTTGTGGGCCATTGTACTCCAGCTGTCTTAATGTGTTTGTTACCAAAGAGTTCAAGTGGAATATAAAACACTGTATGGCCAGATATTCTTTTTTGTTCAAAGATCTGTTTCCTGGATGGTTTATAAGGAGAGAATGCAGTTGCACTAATATAATAATGAAGCAATGACGTAACCAAATCATGAGTCTGTGTTTAATTTGTTTTATGTTTATTTACTCTTGTCATTGCTTATATTCTTAACGTTGTAGTTATTTGCTAAATAGTCAATATAAATGCAACTCGAGCTCTTGGAAGATAATTTTTGGAGCTCTTGATATATCATTACCGGCAATGCTTTTATAAAATTATTATTTAAAAATGTAAGGGTTATAACGTAAGTACTTCATTGGCCGCCATCGTGAATCGTGATCGACTCATAACGTATTTTGCACTTATTTAACGTCGTGTAAAAATGCGTTGATTTAGGAGAAAATAATTCATTTTAAAGCTTTCTAGAGTATATTATCGTAAGTAATGAGAACAAAGAAAATTTTCTTTCAACGAGCATGGGATATTGTTCAAACTACCCGTATCTGAATCAGCTGTTCTTGAAGTTCCGCTCACATGTAGAAATGTTGGTTCCACGCGGTTTTAGTATTTTAGTAGTATCCTCAGGTATTTCTGTAGCTTCGAGGAAAAAAAGAAATGTTTCCTTCGCGAACTTCTCCCAGCATCCCATGTGTGTGTGCGGCTGTTTGTCCCAGTTAGGGAGGTTTTGTCCCCGCGAGAACCAATAACGACACAGAACCCGTGCGCATTGCGGATCTCCGTTCTCAAAGTTTCTCTCCACGGAAATCCAATGAGAAATAATGTTACTGGACTTTACCAATAACATTTAAAAAACATTACCTTATCTTGAAGGAAACGGGGGAATCGTAGAAATAGCAATAAATTACCTACGAGCTGTAACGTCGACATGCAGTTTGGAAATGTGTGCCTGCTGACCCAGAAAGGAGCTTTTCTAGCGTTTCAATAATACTAGCAAATTAAAGGACACAGGACTTAATGGTTATTGTGGTTCTGTAGATTCGCATGTCAATACTAAAACAACTCAAGGAAAGTTAAATTATTGATAAACTATTACTTTCTCTACTACGTATACCTGAATCCAAAAATTTTTTTTTAGAAAAAAAGTCCGTGTGTTTGTGGATGGGTGTCTGTGAACAGTATAACTCAAAAACGAAAAGTCGGATAAATACCAAACTTGGTATTTAGATTCAATATTTTTCAAAGATGCGATACGATGATTTTCAAGAAAATCCCCACACCCCAGGCTACCCTGTACATTGAACATTTTTCGAAAATTTTGATTTTCTCAAAAATGGCTCTTAAGATTTTTATTAAAATATCATATGTTTTAGATACTTTCATGCCAAATCAAATGTATATCTTGAATTTTCTGGGCATGCCTCCAAAAATCGTCTTCATTCTTAGTGAATTTTGCGTAACTGGTAAACCGTAAGAGATAGACAAAATTTTTCTACACAAAAAATGTAGATCTCGTTAAAACAACAATTTATGTCATATACTTTTTTTTTGTCGAGTGAACCATTTCCGAGATATTCCTTGGTATTTGTTTGAGTTTTCCAATACTTATACTTTTTCTCAAATGGGAATTCGTTGTTCGTTTATTATTATTTTTTTATGCCCTGGACATGCAGAATACTCTACATAGCAACCAGCTCTTAAAAAATTTGACTACCGCTTAAAGCCTACCATATTCTCTTTGCACCTATAAAAAAATTAGCAATACGATAGTTCCTGCAAACTTTTGTATCGATTAACACGAATTAGATGGAGAATAAGCGTTTGTAAAAATAGTTTGTGCAAGAGTAGAGAAGGTCATGTGAATGTAATATAAATTTTTTTTAAATGCTGTTAGAACCTATCTCTTGTTTTTCTCTTGGTATGGAGGTTGATAAATACGATTCTACTAATCAATAAACGCGTGGAGCAGAGCAATAAAGAATGACGTAAATTAAAATGATCAATACGTTCATTTTACGAAGAGAGAATGTTACGTAATAGACCCAATTTCTTCAAAAAGAAAGCTTCTATTGATAAGTACTTCTTATTCAACGTTTATTTATATTTAATATAGTGTTAATTTCCGCGTTGACTATATTCACGTAAGGATGTTTACCTGAAATATCGACAGAAGTACTTTCTTTTTAAATTGCTATTAACTTTGCGATGTTGTGTTAGTAGTAGATGAACTTGTCATAATTGTATGACGTCACATGTATTCTGGTTTCTGTTGAACGCAATCCTGAAGTATTGTTTATGGGCTAATTGTTTAGTAAATAACCGATAACTCACGCATTCACACACACCAGACTCTAGGCATACTGAGAAATCTTCTTTGAAGAAAAATTTCCCGACCCCGCCGAGAATCGAACCTGGGACTTCCCGGATAGCAGGCTTGTGCTCTACTGACTGAGCTACGGAATCAGTCCTTTTGCCACTCAGCAGAATTACTATTAAAAAATTATTAGTTTTCGTAGAAAATACTCATCTGCAGAATTGTGATTACGGTTTTGCCCTTTCGGCCATTTAAATGCACTAACGTGCGCATATGTGTGTGTGTGTGTGTGTGTGTGTGTGTGTGTGTGTGTGTGTATAAATAGCTATTGAAATCTTAAATCTCGTAATTGTTCCGTACAATTTTGCTACTTAATTATCCCTTGTGATGTAATTTTTGTTTCATTTCTCTCAAATGCTGGGTATACATTCTATCAAGTATAGTTTTGGATTTAGGTATTTAATCACCGCAACATCTCTTAATACCATGGCATTTTCACGGCTAAACATTTATGTTCCCAGTTTTTATAAGCATTTATTCTAATTTCAAATCTTCCTAGGAAATACGTGAATAATGTAACTTGAATAAAAGAACAACTTTTTATATGAATAATATAATAGATAATGGATATTGTGTGTGTGTCATGCATAGAGAAAGTCGTAAGAGTTTTCACAAGATTTTTAAAAATGAGCTCTTTCCTGCGTATGAAAATAATGCTACATGTAAACTAGGTCTTGCCATTTACGATCCTTCTAGATAAACTACTGCATGGAATCCATAATTTCCCTAAATTTTATACAAAATGCGAATATACATGTAATGTTATTTTCCAATGTTCCAAAGTGTTTGTATGACTGTTACTTTTTGCTTAAGGGCCAGGGGAAATTCTGTGGATAGGATAGAGCCCAGTTATTGCTTCGGGATTTCAATTTTCTAAGCAACAAATAAGTTGCTTTGGACCAGGTGGTAGTCAAATGTGTGCCATTTAGCCAACGCAAATGCACAAAACGACGTGGAATGAAGTACAGAATGGCAAATATATGGTTGATAATGAAATCTTAATTTTGTCTTACGTAAAAATTGAACATTTTAAGATTCGTTTCGATATCTCTTTCCGTTTTCAAGTTACTGAGTTTCAAAGATGAGTTTTACTTTCCTACTACAAATGTTCGACATGATATTTTATAAAGAATGTTTTGTTTTAAATGTCCAAGTAACGTATTCGATCATTGCACACAGAGTTCTATAATCTTTTTGCGCTAGTTGTAGTTCAAAAGAAACTTAATTTAAAAAAAAATTGTCATGGAAAATTTATATTTTAAAACTTGTTTGCTTTTATTAATTTTGATTTCCGATATGTGTATGAGAAATTTCAGAACCATGAGATGAAGACTCCATCACCTGCTGAGGAAATATTTCCAAAAATCGTGAAATTTATAACAAAAAAGTTATTCATATTAACTTACTGAATATAAAGGTAAACATTCACAATCTCAAAAAATGAAAATTAATTTTGAAATTACATCCTCTGAAGTTTTTGGAGGTGGAGGTGTAAACCTGATGTCTGTTTAAAATTTTCGGAGGTTTTCACTAAACTTCAGTGTTGCAGTTCTTTAAGGTTCGACATAGAAAAAGTTTAAATCTGTGGAGCAGTCCTGTTTCTTTGAAATAGAAGGAGAAAGAAAGGGGGAAATGAATGTAGGAAGTAATACGTAGTAAAGAGGAGCAGGAGGAAGTTTTAATTAAAGTCTTACAATTAGGAAGTTTGGTGCCCTTTTGTTAGGGGTTGCTAGTGGCAGTTGTGACTTGTTTCAATGACTTTTTAAAGCAACAAAAGGTGCACAGCTACTAATTATTGAGGTAGAAAGTTCACTGACACACTCGCGTGTCTACCCTAGTGTTGCTGTATGCACAAGAATAAACCGTATCTGCAGAGCCGTAATTGATTTATTCGCTGTCCCGTAAGAGGGTCGCAGATGGCAGATGTACCGACCTTAATTTACATATGGTGCGCAGCACTGGTGATTAGAAATAGCTGCAACTTGGTCAGTTCGCCTGCCTTCTTCTTTATTCTTTCATTTCCGTTGATTTCTTCCTCTATTCTTTAGTATGCTATTCGTTCCTGTCCTTCATGCCATCCTCTTTTATGTTTGCACATAAATTTCATTTTCATCATTATTCCCGCGTCTCCTTGTTTCTCTCTCCTCCGGTTTGGCCTCGATTTTTCCCTTCTCTCCTTGTACTTATTTTTACTTTTCCCCTGCTGTGATTTGCTTTTCTTCCATATTTTTCATTCTCTTTTACAACATCTTTGACGCTATTTCCAACCTTTCTCCAAGTCTTCCCCGCCTTTTTTTTTCCCATCCTAAGTAATCTTGATGCCCCTCTATCTTCCCTCCCTCATTATTTTACTACTGCATTTTACCACGTACATTCCGACCAAAAATTCGATACTGAGATTTCAACGAAATACATGTTTTGAGGCCCCCTGAATCCAAATGAAGCATTTTTGGAAATGTCTGCGTGTGCGTGCATAGCCCAAAAACGAAAATACGGATAACTACCAAACGTAATATTTGGATTCAGTACCTTCCAAAGATCCAAGGTTTTTCGAAATTTATTTTCTAAAAAATGACTAAATATTTTGATTAAAATACTGTATATTAAGGATATTTACATTACAAATAAAATGTATATCTTCAATTTTCTGTGAATAGCCACGAAGTCCACTTCATTTGGAAGAAATTTTGTATAATCTTGTATAACTGGTAAATGTTAAGCAATAGACGAAAACGTACTACACAAAAAATGCAGATCTCTTTAAAACACATAATTTATTTCAAATGAGGTTCTTTTTGTGGCATAAGCCATTTCTGAGATATCGTTATTAAAGGTTCGAATTGTTATTTCTTGGTCATTATTTTAAAGGCCTGCCAACATTCAGTTGTTTCTCGCGATTGCATGGAAACAGTATGGAATTTTGGCCAGGGTATAGCATCCATTCTTAAACATTTCACTCTCGCTACTCTCTTTGTATCTATAACGAAATGTGTAATGTAGCTATTTCTGCAAAGGCTTATTTGTATTAAAATGTAGTAGACAGATAAGCTTTAGTGAGAATAGTTTGTATACCCTAATAAACGATAGGGGTAGAGAAAGTCATGTGAATGTATTGCATAAGATTTTTTTGTGTTAGTAGCTTAGCTGAAGACAAGGAAAAAATTTAATGTAACATTGTAAATTTATACTTTTAAAGCTTGCTCCTGTTGCTCTGGAAACCAGTGTCTCCAAATCAGTAGGGAAAATTTATCTTGCAATTTTAACTGTTTGGCTATTTGAAAATGTGCAACAATTTAGGGAAAATAGAATGAAAGCTCTCATCTTTTGGATCACTTTGGATGGAAGTACTGTAAAAAGGAATTATCAAAAAATGACATTTTTAAATGCTAAGGCTGTTTGATATTGGGTTCTTATCTAATTACACAGTGTGTCCAATAACCAAAATGAAAATTAATTTTGTTATTCCTGAGTATTTTTCGGGCACACAATACAAATAAGGTTTCCCGAGATTCTTATAAGATTTTAGTGGTGCGTTCGCGAGCAAGTATAGTATCGCAAGTCCCGTTTTAGAAAACGGAATAGTTAGGAGCTTTGATTTGAGGGAACATAAAAAATGCAAATGTTTGCCTCAACCAAATATTTGCAGCACCTACCTTAAACCCGTGCATGAATTGTGTACTTATTAT